>CM038558.1:52776703-55557465 GCA_021527575.1 Ensete glaucum
AGAGTATTTTGGTAACTTGAATCCTAAGGACGACCATGCTTTGCTCGTCGGGCCGTACTAGAAATAGGTGACCTCAGGAACTGTCTGTCCCCTATACGACAGCTACAGCGTATCCGAATCAACCCGGCTCAGATCACGCAGCAGAGCACGAAGTAAACGTTTAATCGGACGATGCCCCACATGGCTACCTTGAGGCGGGCAGGGTTCAGCTTTTCTTTTCTCCGCTTAGATTGATTGCATGGGCTGGTGACGATAAAGCCAAGTGCTTTGAGATTCGTACGTACGCCGAGTGACTGTGTTATCGTTACGTGGTTTACGAACCACTCATTCAAGACTCGCGTCCCGACTAAAGATAGGAGGTGGAGCCGACGGTGGGTCCCACGCGGGTGGAATGCGGTAGAGCGAGTCATGCGTTTGAGTTATGGTCTCCCATTTACCGTCCGTCCGTGTTTTATTTCCTCGGTTGGGCACAACGAGAATAGGAGGAATCCAACGACGCGCAAATTGGCGCCAGCCCTCGCTATCCACGTGCCTCGCACGCCCATCCCCTTCCCTCCTCCCAACCCCCCACCGCATCGCACGGCCCGCACCAATTCAATTCGGAGGAGAATATATTCGCCACCTCCCTCCCTCCCTCGCTGTCGATCCTATTTGGGGGCACGCGAGGAGAGACCCAAGGGAATTGGAACCATCGAGAGAGGCGGGGAGAGACCGACGACGACGACGACGACGTCGACAACATGATCTCTTCTTTCTCCAGGAGTGGTGCCTCCGAAGGCGCGAGGAGGAGGGGCAAATGGAAGAAGGCCGACCCGCAGGCCGTTGCCACGGTCGCGGAGGAGCGGATGGATGCCTCGGAGGAGGAGGCGATCGTGGAGGCCTTCCGAAAGGCCTTGATCGATCGGAATCTGCTGCCCCCCCGTCATGACGACTACCACACCTTGTTGCGGTAGGTATCGATCGTCCATCTCGTACCCATTAGTTCATCTTTCTTCCATGGATCTCATTTTGTACGTCTAGATATCGTTATCGTTGGTTGATGATGGATTTAGATTATAACGCCAATCCTTCGTAGTTCGTACGACGAGCAATCGAGTGTCATTGAATTATCGGAATTACGTGGTGGAGGTGATCATGGAACGGAGATGGAATTTAATGAATTGCAGAAGCAATTATTATGGAACATTAAGTTTTGGAATTATAATGATGGCCGTGAGATTTGAGAATCGTGCTCCATGAGCAGGCGAAGTCGGGAAATGGAGAACCTGCATTACTGAACAGGGACATATAGGGCTTCTTATGTCATGTTGCCTTGCTACCTAGCTCGATGCCCTCTTTGCCTTGATTAGGTGGTTCTGTACAAGGCATTAGCTTTTCATTTGTTAGCGTTTCCTGATAAGCAACGGCAATTGTCATGGTATAGAGCGAGCATACGTTGCCGATTTCTTTATGACAGATGCAGCCGCTACCTTTCAAGCTTTATTAGAGTTTAGAGGCGGAGACATAAGACATTGCAAATATTCTGTTGGAGTCGATGGGTTCGACCCCTCCGAAGTATAAATGCTAGAACCTGATCTCTGTTTTAAATATCTCCCTATTTGGATTAATTCATCTGCATATCTTCTGCAGTTATTACTCATGCCACACATTGAATCTTCTTAGATATCTTTATGCTTGCAAAATTGCCATTGGATGCCTCTGCTTTCTGAGTTTAACTTCTGCATAAATTTGGAAGATTCTTCATTGTTGTATAAATTGACCATGCCCATGAGCATATGCTTAATCATTACCTTGTATACAAAGGACACAATGTGATAAATCTATGTATTGGGCTGTTTGCACCAGGATTCTATTAGACTGTACAAGCCAATGAATGTTAACAAGCTAAATTGTAGATGTTCACAACTCCAACTTAGTTGTTCGTCATCACTGTTTTGTAAAGTTTCTTATTTAGAAAATGATTAAAGTTGTATCAAACTCTTTATCAGTCTTCTTGTGACAAATGCTAACAATTTCCTCTGCAAAATTAGCTCACATTATTATGATTAGATAGCATGTACAGTTTCTGTTTTAAGGATGATGCTCCTTAACTGCGGGTCTTTCCTAATCCTGATTATGTTGGTTTCTTTGATTGAATAGTGTGTAATTAATGTCATGTTGAAAAATGGTTTTCCAAGTTGTCCATCACTGGATCCACTTCTAAATATAATTTTATTTTTACAATAATCACCTACATTATCCAGATTTATGAAGACATAAGTTGTACACCTTTCCACTATTAGCATGTCATGCTTAGGAGGAATGTTCTTGCGCCCCTCTTCAATTCAAATGTCTTGCCCTCTTCTATCATCTTATTGAACCCAATCTTTCTTTTGAATAGTCAGCTTATAAACATAACTTTCTCCTTGAGCTAGTTTCCTTTGCATGCTCACTGTTTATGGGGCATAACTGTATGTGTATTTCATATATACATCTATAAATTTGTAAATTATGTCTATCTATGATATTCCTCTCTGTAAAACACATATTTCCATGCATATCCTTCCAAACTCTGGTACTTTACCTCTGTTGTATGTATATGCAAGAATCACAGACAAACTAGTGGAAACACTGATTCTGGATCCTTCCTAGTGGAGGTTCTAGTAAATGATGTACACAGTGTATGAGGCTACTGCCAAAGTGGGGTCTGGGAGTACCAATGTATGTAGTGTTCCCTCTAAATGCAGAGAAATTGTTCCCATGACTTAAATTCTACCCTCCCAGATCGCAACCTTATGTTGTATCAACTAGTTGAAGTCCTAATCTGTACCAAAAATTCAGCAGATATGCCTTATGCTTTGGAGCCCATAAAAAAAAGGAATCCTCATAGAAAGCTCACATGTTCTCTTTCCTTGCGTCATGTTGATAGATTAGTAACAAAGCGTTGGCTCATACTTAGGAACTTCATTAGGCCTATTCACCAAATCATGGAGAAGATGTGTGCTTTTGGGAATGATATTCTGATGCCTTGTGCTACCAAGATCTTTCATTGAGCACTTAGGATTTAGGAGATGATTGATAGAGGAAGGGATGGAAGTTGGTACCGTATATGTATAATCATGTGAATCTTGTAATTTCTTATACTTATTAGGTACATATTCAAATTAGTCTGGATCATCCCAATAATGCTTAGATCAAATGAGATATTTAGTAATATTTGTCATGTGTCGTGTGCCTGTTCAATATACAAATCACTTCATGCTAGAATCTGACTCTTATATTAGGTTGTGATTGATTGGCACTTTGGACCTAATACCTATTCCCTGATCAAATTATCCTTGGAATTGATCTAATTGAAATGCATTGAGAACATCTCATGGTTTAAAACTTTAACCTGATTCATACTTTTCCTAATCTATTTCAGATTGATTTTTCAGATTGATTTTTCACTCCTCCCCTCCCCCTTTCCCTCTTCAATCTCAATCATGCTACACACTTTCATTTGAATTCTGGTTTCTGCAGATTTTTGAAGGCACGTGGGCTCAACATTGAGAAAGCGACCCGAATGTGGTCTGAGATGCTCCAGTGGAGGAAGGACTTTGGTGCTGATACTATCCTGCAAGTAAAAATAACTGGATCATAGCTTTTATATTCTCTGTTAATGTGTATAATAGTCAGATGTACAAAGTGTCTTGATATAAACTTTTACATAGTCCAGTTCCAAACACAGTTCTGCTATCCTGAAATTTTAATTTGATTGAACATCTATTAAAGTAGTATCCACACAAGTGTTATACATTCTGGTTTTCAAAACAGACTTGCAACTTGCAAACCTAGTACACACAACAGAGGACTTCCACCAGATAAAAGGATCTTAAGCCAAAAATATATGCAGAAGTTAAGAGTACTTATTCTTTAGCTTGAAATAACAAATAGAGAGTCCAAATTTCATAATGGATAGTAATGATATTTAAGAAATGCATATTATAGAATCAGGAGTTCATGCTTTGTTTTTATTGTTCTATATTTCTTTCTTTCCTGTTATTGAAGAACCAGGTTAGAAGCAATACAGAAGTGAAGCCTGTATCATGTCAGAGGGCTTTACTTCTAAGCTATCACTTGTTGTGGCTTTGATTGCCTAACAGATTAATGCTCTTTAGGACTTTGTGTATGATGAACTGGATAAAGTACTTCAGTATTATCCGCATGGTTTTCATGGTGTGGACAAAGATGGAAGACCTGTTTATATAGAAAGACTTGGGAAAGTCGACCCCAACAAACTGCTTAGTGTTACTACAGTTGAAAGATTTGTGAGGTACCATGTTCAGGGGATAGAGAAGGTTCTTACTGAGAAATACCCAGCATGCTCTGTTGCAGCCCAAAGGCATATTGATACTATGACAACAGTTTTAGATGCACAAGGAGTGGTATGTGGCTACTGTTTTACCTGACAATTTGAACGAGTTTACATAATATATGTGACTGCTTTTTCTTGTCCAACTTGATTATTCAGAACTGGATGAGTGTTGGCAAATTAGCTCGTGATGTTGTACTTCGAATCCAGAAAGTTGACAGTGATAATTACCCTGAGGTGATATCTGTCGTACTGTATAAACAGCATAGAATTTGATACAAGCCAATCAATCTACTTCCTATAATCTCTCATTTTTGCAGATATTGCATAAGCTGTTTATTATAAATGCTGGAAGTGGTTGCAGATTACTTTGGAACACTATAAAAGGCATAATTGATCCAAGGACATCAGCTAAGATAGTGGTAGATTTTTCTTTAATGTATCCTTGTTCCCAACATTTTATGCAGTAAATTTAGTCTTTCACCTTATTTTGCAGGTATTAGGAGACACGTATCAGAATACTTTACTTGAATCAATTGAGATGAGGTTTGCATTCTTCTCTTTGTGTAAATTTAGTTATATCTGCTAAATGCTCTGTGGTTTTGGGTTCTGGACTTGGGATGCATTTCATCTTCTCTTTTTGTAATGACAGTTAATGAAATTCATTTCATTTTCTCTTTTTGTTGATTACAGTCAACTTCCTGCTTTTCTTGGTGGCTCTTGCACTTGTACTAATGAGGGAGGATGTCTTACATCCAATAAAGGACCATGGAGTGACCCCCAGATAATAAGTGTGAGAACAATTTAAATTCTTAAATATGTTTACAAGTTAGAAAAGATAGTTCTTCTTGTGCCCTTAGTCTTTACCTAAAACCAACAGTGTGCTATTTCTTTTGCCTGCCTTCCAGTCACTTCACTCTGAAAGGACAAGCTCAAAGGTTGGAGGGAATACATTGGGTGAAAAAAAATTGAATCGCCAGGTTAAGTTTCATTTTCTTCAGGTCGTAGATAGTTCCAGTAGTCTACATAAGACAGCTATCATAGTCATGTAGTGTATCACCTTATTTGCAGGTTGCAATGTTCAAAAAAGGTATCGTTCAGGTGAAGTCAGATAAGGAAGATGCAGTATCTCCTATTCAATCAATTCCACAGCCTGACATGCCGACAATTCCAGCATACGTAAATGTCAGTTTTCTTGTATCTACTTGTCTTCTTGGCTTCGGATTCTCTGGTAACCCTGTGAGTGTGTTGTTTGTTTGTTTCTGAAACATGGTTTGAGTGATCGTGCATGTGTTTTCTGAACATAACTTGCACATGTACATGATGATGAAAATGAACACTTTGTCATATGCACTCATGTTTCTTTTTTTTTTTAATCCACTCATCCACGCAAGATGTATTTATTTGCATGTGTTATCAGTGGGTATGCTTGTTTCTTTGATTGCTTCTGTCTACTTCATTTGCACTCCTACCCAACTTTTATTTCCATTGTTGCTCTACTGTAATGCGACATTTGGCAGCCTATAATATAATTTCATCATTTTACAATGCTCAAAGATGATGCTCCATGCTTGTAATCAAGAGTGTCTCAAGTAGGATATTCTTTTGCTGATGTTCTTTTGCTTTCCCGTTGTACATTGTTTTTTGAGTCAAAAACTAGGTTAATCTTAATAATGTATTTATCCATTTTGTTTATTAATATCTAATCCCATAGAGTAATAATTCATTTTGGTTTCACATGAGAATGAAGATTACAGTTAAATTTCTTTTGTTTTTATTAAGTATATGAAATAAAGATAACAAGAAAAACCTTAGTAAGAAGATTGGAAATAAAAGAAATGCAGATAATTTTAAAATAATTCAGTCCAAAAAAGAGAAAAAGTGAAGAACAACAAGCAGATAAAGGAACATTAATCCTAAAGTCTAAAAGGGTTAAGACTTCCTCTCCACTTTATGTAGAATCTCAATGAGGCACTACTTTAGCATTTCCTTCATCTTTGCCATGTTAATTGCACCCAACCAGTTCCTAGCAATCAACAAAACCTATTATCACCAAATTCCACAATGCACATACTTCGCTGTAAGTATGTGAAATATATCATTCAAGTTGTGCTGCCAAGTCCTTTTGAAGTGTAAACTGGAACTTGATGCCCATCACAACTCGTATTTGCATAATACCAAACTTTATCTAGAGTTTCCAATGCAATGGTATTAAGCATGAGCCATGATCATGCAGAGCCATGCACAAAGGGAATCTGTAATGAACTTATCTTGTGAAACAGGACATACTACTTGGTACTTTATGATTTATAGTACTTGCTTTATGGGTATATGACGTATGATTATGATTGCAAAAGCTACACTGATATTTACTATTGAGTTGTGTGCATTTCTGTCAGAGTACTCAAATCACGACAGATGAAAACATGCCTTTAAACAGCCCGACTAGTCAAACCAAACTTTGTGATCAACTTGGAGGTACTTCATGTCATCAATATGCATTTCTATTTTTTACTTTTCAAAGATTTGTGAACCTTAATTTTCTATGGTTGCAATGGGATGCTGCATCATAGTCGCAGTTTTCTGCATGCTTTTTTAACTTATATATTCATTTTTTATTATTGAATTGTAAAATGTTAGAACATTTTGTAGATATAAGTTCTTGGTGACTGTACATCAGCATATGTAGCTACCAAAAAAAATCAAGAAGTCACTTCAATGTTAAGATACTGTGATGGAACCAAATGGGCATGTGGAATAGATGTTTGTTTACATGTGCCAAGTTCAATAAGTAGACATGCACATATCATATGAATGTATAGAATTTCCATATGTATCACACCAATGCTTTGCTGGGATGTTCATACATGGAACAATTATGAAAACCTTATGATCAGTGTAAACCAATGTCTGCATATTTTTGTAGATTCTAAGCATGCCCCATTTGCTTTTTCAATAATGGAGACCCATACACTTATACGTCAACTAAGGTTTTCATTAATTTGGAATATTAACTGGTATCAGGAAGCTGACATTTTAGAAGAATAGTAAGTGAAGATTCAATTGTTCATATATTTTTGTTTGCCTTGCTCTTAAAAAGTCGTCACACTAATTCCAAATTATTGTTGAATCTTGAAATCAAGATTTAATTAATGATCTAATAGTGCTTCTAACAATCTAGCAGATCAGTTTCATACAAAATTACCAAACAATATACAAATCTTTGCACCATCAGGCGTCACCAGAAAGAAAATAAATGTCGCTTGTATCAATAACTTAGCATGATATTTTTTCTAATCTTTAATTGTTTTAGAAGAACTTTCATGTCAGCAAAGAGATGCAAGTTTATATTGTCTTGTGAATAGAATCTAACAACCAGCATGCTGCTTATTGCAAGCAAAACCCATGGAGTTCAGTAAAGAAAAAGTACACTTTGGGAAGTTCCTCGCCATGTTTGATTGTGATAGATACCAAGTTCAAAATTTGAGCAAATTATTGTGCTTCTGAGTAACAATGCACCGGATATAGAAATATACCCATGGGCCTCACTGGAAAACAGCTGAGAAAAACTTTTTGCTTATGAATAGGTGATTCTGGAGAACAGCATGGTAGATAGAGTAAGTTGCATTTTTTTTTTTTGTTTTTATAAAATTAAGATGTGACTGACCATTGAATGAAAATTAGTTTTGGCCATATACTAATGTCAAAGATAAAATCAGTTTCTGTCCAAGTGCAACTCTCTCTTTTAAAAGTTTCTTTCTAAAAAGTTGAAGGACTGTGAACTTTATTACCTTGTCTACTCTGCTGCACTGCTTTTCAGTTACTCTTTTTATTCATTATAATTTTGGACAATTAAGGTGCTTTTATTGGCTCATATATGATTCTAATTAAACTAATTCCAACTAATTAAGTGCCCTTGGATCAAAATTACTAGCAAAAGATGGGCTTTTGTAACTTGAGGCTGAGAGTGACATTTCAGAGAATACTAAGTCTGCCAAAATGCCATTGTAGTTTAAAAAAACTTCATGTTTAGTCAACTAGTGGTTCCAATTCAATTAACAGCTCAGATGGATATCATGAAAATATTAGACACTTCTTACTTAAACGGGACAAGGCAATGATCTGCAATTTGATTACCTGTAATATAACAACTAGCATTACTACTCAATCTCAATCTTTAAGATGATTAACTACAAAACATGTCAGGAACACAAAAAAACATTCAAGCATGTGAAAGGATTTTCCTTATATAATTTCTTTTCCATTTATTGTGCCAAATATTCACCTTACAAATTACTTCAAATCTTTCCCAGTATCTCAGTCCTTGATCTGCATATATTGTTACAGATAAATATCTGGTCACACAAAGAGCATTGCAAGTCTCTCAACTTTACATTGTTTAGAATCTGGCATCACATGCTTATGATATAGACTTGTTTGGTAGCACGCATGACTAGTGAGCCTTAAGCATTTTTTCTAGAAATTAATCACAGTTTCGTGAGTGTTTGGTTTTCCTATGCAGGTGGTCTGGTTGATGATTCCACCCGAGGGAACTCATTATCTAAGTTGCTTATGCTAGTGATAGGTGCTGTTGGAAAGTTCATAATGAAAGTGCTAGCTGTTTTATATTTATTTTTTGGACTGAAAAACGATGCCATCGATCTGGTTAAAGTGAAGTCTTCGGATCATCATGGCCTTGATCCGACAAATGCAAATTCCATAAACCACCTCGCCAGACATGATGTCACAGAAGTACCTGTCCTACCATGCTTGGAGAGGCTGCAGAGGTTAGAAGAACTGGTAACTGAGTTAAACGAGAAACCTGCAAGGGTTCCTCAAGAAAAAGACAACTTGATTCTAGATTCACTAAATCACATTCAGCCTATAGAGCATGACCTACAGAAGACAAATAATGTTAGTGCTTTTCTTAACCCTTTCTCTTTTCCAAGGATTTTAAGCATAAGAAGTCTCACTTCCTTGCAAAAAAAGATTGGCTTATATATCAATTGTCGGTTCATGTAGGTTGTGCAAGCGACCTCACAAAAGCCAGTTGAAATGAAAGATTCATTGCAGAATTTAAGAGGCGCTGCCTGACAAGTAGGTTTCTAATCTAAATAGGCTAAATTACAGTAAGAATGATGGTTGACTAATAATATATCAAATTCTTTTGCTTCTTGACATGCAGAAATAACAGTCTGCTGAGTTATATTGCTCAGGATCTAGCTAACACATTCATCTTCTTAAATGGACAATCTCAATTTACTCCATTTCAACAATGATGGCTCCTTGCGACCTCAGTTTTTATACGACCAAATTGCAACAACAAACCTCCTCTGCCCAAAAAGAGAAACACCTGTATCATGTACTTTGAGCACTAGGCTACCAACCCAAAAAATAGTTTGAATGCCATGGCTTCTTCTTCTTGTTGTCGTCATGCCTTCCGGTTGTTGGAGTTGGTGTTGGTGTACTTGGCTGACCGATTCTATGTTAATGACAATCTATTGATTTATTGCACTGCAAGTCGTGTTTGGTTTAAAGACTGGAAAATTATTGCTGGATGATCTTCAGAAGATTTGTTCTGACCATTGCTATACCTGTGCAGATTGTTAAGCTCGAGTTATTCTCTATTTTGAGTATAGGATTCTAAATTTCTCTGTCATCTGAAATGCTTAAAGCTCTTCTCACAGGAGTTTAAATTTAGGTGGTTAACAAAACAATCTTCAGCTATCCATGGCAGCAGATTATGCCATTTACTGTTGAACGTGTATTATTACATGTAGCTTATATAAGACAGTGTGTGGATTGGTAGAAATTAATGAAAAAGAATGATGATATGTGAACTCTAATGTAAAACTGATTCAGTGCTCAAGCTAAACAGTGTCAATAATATGTCACTCCTTGAGTAAATTGATGTGCGACTTCTGTTATGGTTACATCCCGATGCCAGTAGTTAGCTGACAGTGTCTCGATCTTGTTCCTTGTTCCAGCATACAGAGAATGGAACAGTTCTCAATCTTTCCTGCTGATGCTGGTAATTTAAATTTAAAATGGTGATAGGTGTGCACAAATTCATCTACTTTAAATACTTCTTCATGTTCATTGATTATTACACTAGGAATAACAATTATTGAACCCTTTCCTCACCAATTGTTTGAGCTTTTTGGCATTGGAGCTTTGAATGGTATACATACTTCAGAAACCCTGGTTTAGTTCGAGCCGATTGACTCTCAAGAATTGAAACTGAATCGATAATGGTTCATGACCTGAAACTAAATTGACTTTTTAAAAAGAATAAAAAATAAAATTCATGATATAGTTGTCAGTATTTGAAAGTCAAATTTTATTGATTTTGATTTGAATCTTAGTGAAATTTTTTATTTTTTACTATTTTCATAGTTAAATTTTTATATTAAAAATAAGCAAAGACCAACCCACGTTTAGAAGCAATTATGACTTTAAACAATAAATCTAATATTTAATGAACAATATAAATTTATATTTTTTGGGCTTAATAATAAGAATTTAATTAAATTACTTATACCGCAAAAAAGATGCCAATTCATAGTGTTCACCTATTATTGGTACTGCTATTCTTATTTTACTTTTAGAATACGGCATAAGATAACTGTCATTATCCTAATGGTATATAGAGTAACGACCATTGGCTCATACGACATATAAACCGATATGTCTCGCCCCATATGTAACAAGATGATTAGTAAACAAGCACAGCACATATCCCCTCCCTACGACACGCGTATCGCACGTGCCTTTCACAAACCATTCCTCCGTCGCCGTCGATGGCAGTGCTCCGCCACTCCGCCGCCTTTCCGTTTCTCCTCCTCCTCGTCCTCCTCATCTGCATCCCTGCGCTGGCCTCTGGCGTCTGGCTAAACGATGGCGGCGGAGCGGTAGAAGAAGAAGGGGAGCAGTTTTCAGAGGAGCTCTTCTTGAAGCCCTTGCCCGATCGGAAAGTCCTCGCCCACTTTCATTTCCAGAGCACCGCCCCTCCCTCTGCCGCCAATGGTCGCCATCACCATCTCTTCCCAAAGGCCATCGCCCAGCTGGTACTCCTCTGACGATCCCTCCCTTCGGGATCCAAGATTGGGGTTCCAGTAAAGATTTGGTTTGGAGCTATTCATCCAATTGCTTGCATTTCTGATCCATTAATGCGGTTAAACTTGTCATCATCCTAATTTTAGGTGTATGATTCGAAGCATTAGCCTCATTCGCTAGTCTCCTCTAGATACATTTGTTGTGTTGATGAAATTGGGGACTTCGCTAGCTCAAATTTCTCCGGTTTATGATTATTGCATAACTAAGCATATCCTCTTTCTTAGTCTTAGTCTATTAGTGCTAATCCAATTGGAAAGCATGTAAAAGGCTAAAACCTCGAGGGGAATTTGAGTAGTACAACTCACCTTCCATCTTAGATCTGTTCAAATAGATGGTAAAAGAACTTATTTGTACGCCTTGTCAAGCCTATATGCTTAAGTGACTAAAGGGTATTGATGGGAAATTTCTGATCTCTGCCCTCTATTATGTCTTTACCTTCAAATGCCTTTTTTTTTTCCCTGTTGTACATCGGACAATGTTATGCTGTACTTGAACAAATATGAAGGAGAACATTTATATAATGAGAGAGGAAGAGAGAATGAGAATGCAAATAACTGAAAGCATTAGTACTAATAATTCTCCACATATTGACATAGCAAGAGATGATGCCTACTCAAGGACAAGGTTTAGTGTCTAGCTATTCTGTTATGCACTTTCTTCCAAAACAATGTAGTCATGATACAAGGAGGGGTTTCAGGAAGGATTTGTTTTTAACATTCAAAGCTAAAATTTAGAAAGTAGTGATGAGGGAAAGTTAGGATTTAATTGTCAAGGTTTTTGGATCTATATGATTATTTGGCACATCAGCAACAGCTTGGTGGTGGGTTTTCAGGTTGTTTTGTGAGAAAATTTATGGTTAGACAGCAGGGTATGTCTTTTAATGTTCCAGGATTGCTATAATGAGATTGGGCTGGACACCATTCCTAGCTGGAAAAGATTGGCTTGTTCAAGAGTGGCCGAGTAAATTTATACAACGGTATAAGGTAAGGCAACAGCCAGGTTCTTGTGAGAATTCAGAGGTATTTTAAGATCTCTGGCATAGTATAAAAGATTTTGGTGAGATTCCATATTTCTCCCATCAAGAAGCAGCAGCTAATGAGAATTAAAATTAAGATCATTGGACGCAAAAGAAGATTAAAAAGAATTGTCAGGCTTCATTGCAACTATCTTTTACATCAAAATAGGAAGATGACATGTAGATTTTCTAGGACTTCATTGTAATCACTTATTAACTTGTCTAACTTAATTCTACTTCCTAAAAAAAGAGACTGAATACTTCCCTGAAGTAGCCCCAAAAGAATGATGAGGATGTTTATCTGAAAGTAGCAGAAAAGTGAGGATGTTTATCTTAAAATAGCAGAAAAGTACAATAACTTGTTCTGCATCACAAATTTTATCACTGATAAGAGTGACTCAAGTTGTTTTGTGTCAGTTAAGGTTTTGCAGTAAACTGATTATTAGCTTTTGTTTGGTCTTGTTTATCATGATATAGATTCTCTTAGAAGCTACTGGTTACATAAACTCACATGGCAAGGAATTGTGGTACAGAACTTCTTTGCTTTAACTTACCAAGCAATCTGAATGTTCCTTATTATCATGGTTTAATTGATTCACCTGTTCTATGCTGACAAAACAATCTTTAATGTGATTCTGTAATTTTCTTTAACAAGTTTCCTTTGTACTTGGCTATGATGACTGCAGCCCTGTCATGTTTACTGGAAATTGCTTTTGCAAGTAATGGTAGCAAATAAAGGTCAACAAGATGTTGCAGATATTTCTTAAATCTGTATTGATCACCTCCTTGAATCTAGTTTAAGCACATTCATTTCTTCTTGTGGACCAAATTTTGATTTAAAGTGTAATTTTTCTTCAGACTCCTCCTATTCATGAAGATCATATGTAGAGCTTTATATGTTATATCAATAAACATTTTTTTGTTATATTGCACCAAAAATTTCTTTTACACTTGTTCTTTTCATGTTTGCTCATGTAATTTTAAATATTTTTTGTTGATTATATATTATATGTCTCAAGTTAATTATAGCATTAACTGTCATGTCCACTGCAGTTAAATATTTTCTTTTTCCAATGTAATATAGTTGAACATAGATCCAAAAGTTGTGGTTTTGTTCACCTTCTCTCTTTCTAAGATTTAACTGATGGTCTAATGTCTTTAAGATAGAGAGATAGAGGAACAACTATGGTCAAAGACTTGCATCAAGGTGCCAGAAACTTTTACGTTCTAATGTGTTGGTTCTTTCTCTGACTATATTGTTATATATCATGATACTTGAACCAGGTCCAGAAATTCCGAATTAAGGAACTGGAATTGTCCTTCACACAAGGACGCTGGAACTATGAGAGCTGGGGTGGATCCGATCCAATATCTAGCACCAATGCCAAACCCCCTGGGGTTGAGTTGTGGGCTCTCTTTGATCTTCCTGTTATGGAAATTGATGCCACTTGGAAGGATCTTACACATTCCCTCTCAGGCCTATTTTGTGCTTCAATCAACTTTCTCGAGTCCTCTACTTCCTACTTTGCTTCAAGTTGGGCATTTCGGTCAAATGTCAGCAACCTGAGATATGGTGCACTGCCCCGTGAGGCAGTTTGTACGGAAAATCTCACTCCCTGGTTAAAGCTTCTTCCTTGTCGTGACAAGGCTGGGCTAGCTTCCTTACTGGACAGGCCTTCTATATATAAAGGACATTATCATTCTCAAAGATTGCAGTTAACCGCAACTAAATCAACCGGTATAGTTCTCAAACAGACACTTACTGTTGTGCTCAGACCTGATGTTCAAAGGAATTCTGCATACTCTTCATTGGATAAATCCATTCAGCCGAGTTGGTCAATCAGTTCAATGTTCAAGAAGAATGTTACTGGACTTTGTGTTCCTGCTAAAACTAGCAGAATTTTCTTTGAACTTGAGACAAATATGGTTGTTGAACTTGAGAAGCTGGGATATGGAGATTCTTGCAGTAACTCAATATTTGATTTGTCTCCAAATCCAGTTAGGGTGTTCAAAGAGTCGAATCCTTTGCCAAGTCGAAGTAATTCCATTATTTATGAATACATTAACTATAGAGAGCATGAGCCTTTGGATTTGAGTATGAAGTGGAAGCTTCCTTTTATATGGTCTTGCTCTCAAGCACCATTTCATGTAAGCAGGTTTCTCATGGGAAGTGGAAATGAAAGAGGCTCTATAGCTATATCATTGCAATCTACGGAGTCAAATAAAGAGTTCCTTGCCGAATCACATGGGTGCACCATGCAGGTTCTTATTTTTCAGGTTGTTCCTTGGTATGTAAAAGTTTATTATCATACGCTACAAGTATTCATAGATGGAAAGCCTCAGAGTGTCTCAGATGTGATCGAGAAGATTCAAGTTAGCCCCTCAGAAGACAAACTGTTTCCTGGAACATTGGAACTGATGCTTAGGTATCCTTGCAGTGTGCAATCAGTTGCATTGACTTTAGAGTTTGACAAGGTCTGTTTCAGTTTGACTTTTATTTTTTTCCATGGTGTCCCTTTTGCGTACAAAAGAAATAGTTTGTTTAATCGAGTTCTTATTGGTAACTTTGGCATGATGTACATCATAACCTTCCTTTGAATGTTAAGTAACACTTCTGCAAAATCTTTAATGCAAAATTTTATGATTTTTTAATTCAGTCATGATTCTTGTACAGGGGTTCTTACACATTGATGAATATCCACCGGATGCTAACCAAGGCTTTGATATTCCATCAGCTCTAGTTACCTTTCCTAACTTCCATTCAAGCAGAAGCTATGTTGAAGACAACTTCTCGATAAATTCTCCGCTTCTACTAAAATTTCAGGTATCTACTTGACATTTCGGCTACTGTTAGAAACATGTGTTGCTAGGAAATAATGAATCATGGCATTCTACATCAGCTACTATTTTTGGTGTCTGCTTCTTATTTCATTTGGATTTATTTTTTCTGCAGGAAAAGAATGTTGTACGGTCATACACAGAAGCACTGCTCGTGCCCTTGACAACACCTGATTTTAGCATGCCATACAATGTCATCACCTTCACTTGCACTGTTTTAGCATTGTATTTTGGATCCTTACTTAATGTCTTGCGGCGAAGAGTTGGAGAGGAAGAAAGACTACTGAACAGCAAAGGTAGTTCTGTATTTTGTCTATCACAAAATATTTGTGTTTTGTTTTCCAAATCTTCTGTAGCAGTACATTTCTTTCTGACTCCTTTTGCAGTAGGTGTGATGGAGAAAAACCTTGGAGTTATTTAATTTTTTAACTAGAATTCTTATGAGCTGTAGCTCTTTGTTTTACTTTAGATGAATGACTGAAATGCAGCACATTCACCAAACGATGCTTATCGTTCTAACAAAGAAGGGCAAAAACTCCATAAATAAATTATATAATTTGAAATTCTTTAAATAATCATGAAACCAAGTATAAATATTTAACAGGAACAATAAGGTTGATAGAAATCTAAGTTCTTAGACATTAGACAAGGGGATGCATTATCCTTGCCTGCTCTGCACACACTCACTAATTCTTCACTATTGTTTTTATATTTTCTTCACTACATATTTTTAAAATATTTCATTTTCTTTGTTTGCTCTGCAGATACCACTAGGATTCGGCTGATTCCTTTACTGCTGTCCAAGTTTTCCTCCAAGCTAAAGGGAAGGACGGATCGGACACCCAAGTCATCATCTTTGTTAGGATCGAAGTTTTTACTCATACTTGTGGTTGTATTAAGTGTTCTTTGGCATTATATCTCAAACTGATGGATTATGCCCTCAGATGAACAATGCTTTTGATTGTGGTGAGAGTTCGGAGACTAATTAGCTTATTGTTTCATAATTCTCTTTTTTAACTCCAGCATTGATCACTTGTTTGTTAACAGAATGCTGGTGATGGTGATACTCGGGTGTCGTTCATGATCACCTGCTGTAATTTCTCATACCTTTTAGTTCATTCTTAGAATTTTTGTTATATATTCCTTGGCAACACTGATAAATTTTTGGATTACTTTCTTTCTAGTTTAGAACTCAATCTGCATAATAGAAGACTGTGAAGTGATCACATTTCCACATCAGCCCTTTGGCCGGTAACAGCCTGTATCCAACTCTTTTGCTGCAGCTAATTTTGATTACCTGAAACAATTGAGTTTCTTTTTTTTTGTCGGAACAAATTACCTATTAAGTTACCATTATAATGACACCTTTACTTCAAATTCGGCACTATTTTTTGGAATAATACGGCCAATATTTTTTGAATAATTTATGCTGTGTCTGTCTAGATATTAAACTAATACCTGTTTTTTTTCTCCACCAATCTAATGAAAAGTAGAATGGGTTGCTTCTGAGACTTTCTTGCTGATTCAGGGAATTATGATGTCATTCAAATATTTCCAAGTTGCATGATCTTTATTTTCCAATCCCCTCTTGCTAAAAGCTTACTTTAAGTAGAAAATTGCCGAGTTTCTCGAATGAGTTTGGTTTGCAAAAGTCCTCTTCTGAACACCTTAAACTTTAATTTTTTTTTTTTTATCGTTATCTGAGACATCTACATTTGTCTATTATTACTTGTTTAAATTATATTGCAACAAGTTGTCCATAAGAATTGTTTTCTGTAGGACCTCAACCTCTTAATTTCATATGGTAAATGAAAATGTTTCTTTATATATATATATATATATATATTCTTGTATTTGAGACTATAGAAAAAGGATTTACATTACCTTTTGGATAGTATGATCCGTTATCTGCACATCATTACTTTTTTCGATAGTATGATTCTGTGATGCACGTGCAAAGGAGACGTGAGGTCTTCAACCTTGTGAGTTAATTTATTATCCTTTTTTCCCTTTTTTTGTTCTTGGTTCATCGTGATCTCGTCCAACGTGATCAGCAAATAGAGACTCATACGTAGCGATTCAACAAAAAAAAATACCATTCCGATTCAATAAACGACGGTCGTTATTGTTTTAGAATTTTATGTCGTGATCGAGGAGTCAACACAATTTGGTTCCACCTTTTAGAATATAAGGAATCGCTCGATTTCAAATCGGGCTTGGAAAAGATGGGCCGGGTAAACTATGAGTTCGGGTACAAGATCGCTTTGACATGCTTCAGAACTAAGCACCCGGGACTGGAAGTTGAAGAGGATCCCTACACCACCCTCTTTGAAGATGATAATGTCCCGATGGAGGTGAAGGTCCCCTTCGACGACGGTGACCCAGCCGCCATGTAAGAACAACGTTTTGTAACCAACTTAGTCGTCTTCTTGTAATTGGCTTGGCTAGGGCTTTCTCGGTCGTAAGAATAAAAACCTTTATCTTGAACTCCCGAATTTTGTTTATGATGTGTTTGCCTGTTTTGTGGGGTAGACCCGCCCTTTGCACAAAATGAGTCCTTTGTCGGGATGATGTTATGAATGGTCGGGCCATTATGCTTTTCGCCATCCTTCACCAAGTTGTTTCTTAGTGAAGCCCATGGGATTGCCCCGAGTCGTATGTCGGACACCTTTATCTTGCCCTCGCGCCTTTCACATGTAGAATCTTCTTAGGTTGGATGCATTCCAGGTCCTAGGGAGCTGACGCTCTTTTGTGGTTGATAGACGATAAGTCTCGACTCGGACCACTTTGATAACTCAGTATAGTCCTTCCCAATTTGGAGCCAATTTGCCTTGGGAGCACATCAGGTCGTTGATTGGTCGGGGACACACTTTCCAATTATAGAGTTTTGCCATTGCATTCTTGTAGCCAGCATCCATAGATGGACCCTGGCTCTTCGTTCTTCCATCTAATCAAAGTTGTAATGAAGCCCCTCCTCTGAGGCATTTTCCTCGTAGTGCTCGACCTGATGTTTCAGAAAGACCATTTCTAGAGCCAGCACTATTTCAGTCTCGAACGTTAGACTATATGGTGCCTAAGGATTTTGAATGCTAGAGCTCTATCACCAATGTGCTCCCCGCATATGCCCTCGTGGACCTTGGCCATCATGTCCTTAGCCTCGGAGGGTGTGAGGCACTAGAGGAGTGGCATACTAAACGACCTTCGATAGAGCCACTCATTCATTTCATAGTAGTGAGCTTGAACGCGCTTCAATCGTCGGGCAATCGTTGGGTCATTCAGGAGTGTCCCTCCTGCTTTGTACCACAAGATGTTGTCGATCCAGCTCAGGAATGGACCATGCAGCTATTGCATCGACTCCTAGGGGGCAGCCACCCTCGCCCTTTATTGATGCTTTCTTGGCTAGTGAGTTTGCCTGGGTATTTTCTTCCAGCGGGAGCCTACTCAGAACGAAACATTGGAAATTAACTATTAGTTGCAGCACCGCAGTACAGTTTTTTACCATTACTAGGTCACTGGCATCATAGTCACCTTGGATGTGTTCGACCACTAGTCAGGAGTCACTATAGGCTTCAAGCTTCTTCACGCCTAGCTCCCTAGTTAAACGCAAGCTGGATAGCAAGGCTTCATATTCTACCTCGTTGTTGGTTACCTTTACCTCGAGATGAGTGTGTGTTCGTGTGATTGTCCATTGGATTCCTTGAGGATGAGACTCGTGTCGCCTCTTTATAAATTTGTAGACCCATCCACGAACAGGGTCCAAGGCGGTTGTTTGGCATTCTAACTGTCAAGCATCCTAGAGTTAACTTGGAGACGAAATCAGCCATTGCTTGCACTTTACTTATCGTCCTGGGTACGTACTGGATGTCGAACTTGCTAAGTTTGACTGACCATCGAAGCATGCACCCTACAATGTCAAAGTTAGCGATAACCTGACTCAAAGGTTGGTCGGTTACCACTTGTATCGGATAAGCTAGAAGTATAGACGTAGCTTCTTGGCCAACTGTACTAGGGCCAGATCTTGTTTTTTTATCGATAAATATCATCCCTCGGGGTCGGTTAGGATGTGATTGATGTAATAAATGGGCTTCTGGATACCTTTATCTTCTCGGACGAGGACAAAGCTTACCGCTTGCTCAGATGCCACAAGATACAACCTGAGAGTTTTACCAAGACTTGTTGTGGTAAGCTACGGTAGTCGGGCAAGGTGCACCTTTAGGTTTTCGAACATATTTTGACATTCTGATTCCCATTGGAAGCCTTGTTGTCATCGTATAGTGCCCGAAAGAAATAGAGGCATTTGTCGTCGACTCGAGATAGGAATCGGTTAATGGCTACGAGTCTCCCCGTAAGGCGTTGAGTTTCTTTAATGGTTCGGGATGGTTGCATCGCATTTATTGCTTAGACCTTCTCGGGGTTAACATATATCCCCCATTGATGGATGATAAAGCTGAGAAACTTCCCCGAGCTTACTCCAAATATGCACTTCGCCAGGTTGAGGCGCATCATAAACTCTCGAGGAGTCTGAAATGTCTCGGCGAGGTCTCGTAAGTGGGTTTCTATGACTTTACTTTTGACAATTATGTCATCGACATAGACTTCCATATTTCTCCCGACTTGATGTTTGAACACATGGTTGCCCATCCTTTAGTATGTTGCACCAGCATTCTTGAGGTCGATTGACATCACCTTATAATAGTAAATTCCTCTATCCATAATGAACGAGATATGCTCTTGATCTTCAGGAGCCATCCGTATTTGATTGTAGCCCGAGAAAGCGTCCATGAACATAAGGAGTTCATGTCCCGAGGTCTAGTCGACCAATTGACTGATCCTCGAGAGAGGGTAACAATCCTTCGGTCATGCCCGATTGAGATTGATATAATCAACGCACATCCTCCAACTTTCATTAGATTTTTTGACTAACACTACATTGGAGAACCAACGGGGGTACTTGGCCTTAGTTATGTACCCGACCTCTATGAGGCGATCCATTTCATCATTGATCGCCTTTTGCCGATCTGGGGCAAACCTACGGGGTTTTTGTTTCATGGGCTTCGCCCCAAGTGGATTGCTAAGGTGATGCTCAGCAATGTTGCGTTCAATACTGGGCATATCCTTGGGTGACAATGCATAGACGTTTGTGTTCTCGACTAGGACGTTGATGAGTTGCGCTTGATCCTTCTCGGAGAGTGAATATCCGACCTTGATGACTCAGTCAGGCCGATTCTCATCGAGAGAGAGCTCTAGTATTTGTTCGGTGGGTTCCGCTTGGGAGGTCACTCGGGAACCTCTCGTGGGTCCATTAGAGGCTGCTCCGAGGACAAGGATGGCACATTAGTCTCGATGTGGATTGGATATCCTGCCCTCAGTTTCTTCGGTAATGTGATCGCGATCAAGTAGCAGCATCTCGACTCCCATGGGTCACTCCTAGCTTCCCCAACTCTAGCTCTAGTGGGGAACTTTAGGGCGCGGTGGTAGGTGGAGACAACTGCTCTAATTCTATTGAGGGTCGATCGCCCGATGATGATATTATGCACAGTCAAGAGCCCCACCACCATGAAGGTCACCATTAGAGTCTTGGATCAGGGCTCCTGGCCAAGGGTGATGGGGAGGACGATTGTCCCGAGGGGGGCAATGGAGTCCCCCGTAAACCCAGTGAGGGTAGAGCTCATCAACAATAGGTCATGGTCAACCCAAGCTTCTGGAAGGTATCCTTGTAGAGGATATTCGTTAAGCTATTGGTGTCAACCATGACTCTTCACTAGTGCGTTGCCGACATGGACCGAGATCACTAGTGTGTCATCATGGTTAGGGTATTCAGCCTCTCCTACTTAGAAGGAGATATAGGGCCCGTTGATTTTGCGGGGTGTTTCTCCACAACGGCCCATGCATAAGCCCTCCGTCCTGACGTGCTGAATGCTGGTTACAGGTGCCCTGCAAGCCAATCACGTGAGTGATGACACGTGTGACACGTTGTGTGATCTTTTTGCTTATGATTAATATTACATATTCTTACATTATCTGTTACATATATTATGATACACTTGGTTCTGTGTAATGGGAGTCGAATCGTGATGAGATCACGATAATGAAATCGATTCACCTTTAAACACAGATCCTAAATAATCTCAGTCATAGGTTACTCAAGAGGGACATTGAGATAACCGGACAGATCAGTGTACTATATACCCATTCATATGATGGAGGCAGTTGGTCTCACAGCCACTTGTATAAAGACACTAAGGATATAGTACAGGTGCTCATTAGAGAATGAGTTTACTAATTGATCTGCCTATGGAATGTTGTATGGTTAATGATACCTAATATCATACAGTGATTTCATAGTCCCAGTTGTGTATCTAGTCCTTAGATTTGAGACACCAGGAATATCTTGTATGAGTACTCCTTTCTTTGATGCTAGACTTACAAGTTTGGAAAGCTCCAGATCTGGTATAACTAGTTATCAGATTGGTAGCCAACCCTACGAAGGTAATTGAGTGTCAATAGAGAATCATCCACTCTCGGTATTACGAGATGAATATCTTATATGTGCTTGCTCAGACAAATCCCTAGCCATGGTCATTCGGATTGAGAGAGGAGTTCTCTGGTAGAATCCGAATAGAGCAAGATAAACTGATTCCGTGTGTGATCTGACAGTACCATGTCCAATATACGGTCTCTGGGATATTATTTGGATGAGGGATTATAGATACATGGTAACTGTGGACAGATAGGTCTGATGGATTCGATCCCCCTGTACCGTCTGAGGACTATGGCGTAATGGCCTAGTACGTCCATAGTCGATGAGTTGAATGAATTATTATGAGGATAATAATTCACTATATCAGAAGGAGTTCTGATGGGAGTGACTCACGACTAGCTCGGTATCAAGCCTAGAGGGTCACACATATATGGTAGATACTTCAACAAATAAAGGATTGGATGGAGATCCAATTAACCCCTATTCTCATTAGATGAGACCCTATGCTGATGAGTTCTTTGCTTAATGCCCAATTAGAGGCCTAAGGAGATTACTGGATAGAGATCCAATAATACAAGGTTAGTGGGTTATTGGATGTAGATATAATACCTACTAAGGAAGGAGCCCTAGGGATTTGGTGGCTCTCTATAAATAGGAGGGGAGACTCATTGTTGATAGGCTACAGCTTTAGCCACCACCTCCTATTCTCCTCCCTCTCTTTGAACAAGAGTTGCAAGATCAGATTGGAGGAGTTTTGCTGTAAAAATTCATCATGTGGATACCGCTAGAGAGGAGGACGCTTGACCTCCTTCATCTTCTCCATCCGGATCTAGAATACAGGGATATACAATCTCCCCAAGTAAAATCAATCTCTCACGTATCACGATTTTATCGATTTTTATGTTTTTTTTGTGACCCGAATCTTTTGCACGACGATTTGATCTGCGTGGAAAACCAATTTTTGTTTTGATTTCCGCTGCGCATGTGATGCATCTGCTGAGGTTTCCCAACGGTGGTATCAGAGCCAAGGTTTTTGTGCGAAAGATTGGTTTTAAATTACGTGTGATGAGATTGAATCACATAAAATCGTTCTATGCGTTCTTGATGCGTTTTCGCAGCGAAGGAAGCAAGTGCAAGGTGACTGACCAAGGCCCTAGGCCGCAGGGCATGAGGTAGACGCCCGCAAGGGTGTGCGGCCGCAAAGGGGACATTAGGGGCTAAGGCATCTTTTGAGAAAAAGATGGTTATGCCCCTCAGAATTTGAGAAATTCTAACTCTGTCCCTTTTATACATAATTATGTAAATGCCTTCAATAATTCTAGAAATTTCGAGGACTGTCATCTCATCCAGAATTATGAAAATGCCCTTGATAATTCTGAAAATTTCGAACATATCCTAATTTTTAAAAAATAATTAATTAAATAATTTAATTAATTATTATATATATCTGGTATTCCTACATATGATGTGATGTACATGTGATGTATGATGTGGATGGATAATCATGAGTCATGTGTTGTGATGTACGTAATTGTGATTATTATTATTATTGGGGCTTGCAAGCCTGCGTTTTTCTTGTTTATTGTTGGGCCTGCATGTCTATGATTATTTGTAATTACATGGAGAGACGCAGTGGGAGCGTGGAGGTTACAACGGGACCCACAATGTCGTGGCGGGAGATCACGACGCATGGTGATACGACGATCTGATGGAACCGATGATAACGAGATCAACAATCACAGGGCATGCACACATAGATCCTATTGTGAGTGATTATGTCCATTGGCTTGGGCTTAATCACATTAGGTAATGGCTCATGATCATCCGGCGTGGCTTGCATATGTGATGTGTTATACACCTACTAGATATATATATATATATATATATATATATATATATATATATATATATATATATATATATATATATATATATATATATATATATATATATACATGCGATGTATATATATGTATTAAATTTTTATGTGTGTGACACGATATATTAGAAGAGCAATACGAAACAAAACCTCTCATACGATAATATTAAGTCAGTAAGCGTGATGCAATAAGATTGACCCATGTGGCCTTCCATCGTTATAGGAAGAAATTGAATCACGACAAAGGTTGAGTTGGTCGAGTCCCTCGAGGCTCACCTATCTACGTGATCGAGTTCTTACCTACGACATAGAGATGTCACCGGTGACCTGAGGACATGGTATGTTTGATCGAGTCCCTCGAGGGTATATCATCGAATCAGACTCATCTTGTAACGATGGTGATAACTTAACTGAATGTCATGGTTGGTCGAGTCCCTCGAGACTATGATGATTCAGAGGCCGAACATGACGGGAATCACAAGGAGTTGTGATTGGCAAGAGTTGCCTACCTTCTGGGTTTAGTGCAATTGGTCGAGTCCCTCGAGGTTGCACTAAGACGCCAATTGGATCTCGATCCCCACTAGGAGACTTTCGTCTCATGTGTCGAGGGTGTCACGTGATTCGCTAAGAAAATAGTGGGAGTACATTAAGATAGAAGTTCATATCTTAATTAATATTTTCTACAAAATCTGTATGTTATTTAATTTATGCTATATCTTGTTTATCGCTTATAAAACCTCTACATGACATACTTGATGTCAACTGCCTCATTGGTCCAAAAGCTCCGCAATTTGAGAATTATTCTCACGGAAGAGAAAATCATATATGCCCTTAACATGATTGTGCCCACGTTGGAGGAAGGGATAAGCGAGGATGAGATCGCTCACTTTGTAAAGTATATAGATAGTCCTAGACGATAACCTGTGTATTGATCTTATATTTCAGTTCTTACCAGATTCCTTTTCACTGTTCATTATTAATTTTAACATGAGCAAATTTAAGGTGACTCTCCCTGAGCTCCTCAATATGTTGAGGGAAGCTGAGAGTGCCATCAAGAAGGAGAAGCCAGTTCTCTATATTGGTGAGACCAAAAGGAAAAGGAAGGCTGACAAGACCCTTAAGAAGGGCAAGGGCAAAGAAAAACCAAGTAAAGCAAAGGTTGCCAAGAAATACTCGAAAAAGAACAATGGACAAATCCTAAATAATCCCGGTCATAGGTTACTCAAGAGGGACATTGAGATAACCGGACAGATCGGTGTTATACCAGTCCATATGATGGAGGCAGCTAGTCTCAAAGCCACTTATGTGGAGACACTAAGGATATAGTACAGGTGCTCATTAGAGAATGAGTTCATTGATTGATCCGCTTATGAAATATTGTATAGTTAATGATACCTAATGTCAGACAGTGATTCTATAGTCCCAGTTGTGTATCTGGTCCTTAGACTTAAGACACCAAGAATGTCGTGTATGAGTACTCTTTTCTTTGACGCTAGACTTACAGGTTTGGAAAGCTCCAGATCTGGTACAATTGGTTATCGAGATTGGTAACCAATTTTACGAAGATAATTGAGTGTCAATAGAGAATCATCTACTCTCGGTATCACGAGAGGAATATCTCATATGTGCTTGTTTAGACAAATCTCTGGCCAAGGTCATTCGGATTGAGAGAGAAGGAGTTCTCCGGTAGAATCCAAATAGAGCAAGACAAACTGATTTCGTTGTGACCTAACAGTGTCATGTCCAATATACGATCTCTGGGATATTATTTGGATGAGGGATTATAGATACATGGTAATTGTAGACAGACAGGCCCAATGGATTCGATCCCCCTGTACCGTTTGGGGACTATGGCGTAGTGGCCTAGTACGCCCATAGTCGATGAGTCAAGTGAATTATTATGAGGATAATAATTCATTATATCAGAAGGAGTTCTGATGGGAGTGACTCATGGCCAGCTTGGTATCGGGCCTAGAGGGTCACACACATATGGTGGATGCTTCAACAAATAGAGGATTGGATGGAGATCCAATTAGCCCCTGTTCTTAGTAGATGAGACCCTATGCTGATGGGCACCTTGCTTAAGGCCCAATTAGAGGCCTAAGGAGATTATTGGATAGAGATCCAATAATACAAGGTTAGTGGGTTATTGGATAGAGATCCAATACCCACTAAGGAAGGAGCCCTAGGGTTTTGGTGGCTCTCTATAAATAGGAGGGGAGGCTCATGGTTGATAGATTACAGCTTTAGCCACCACCTCTTATTCTCCTCCCTCTCTTTGAGCAAGAGTTGCAAGATCAGATTTGAGGAGTTTTGCTACAAAAGTCTATCGTGTGGATACCGCTAGAGAGGAGGACGCTTGACCTCCTTCATCTTCTCCATCCGAATCTAGAATACAGGGATATACGATCTCCCTAGGTAAAATCAATCTCTCACGTATCACGATTTTATCAATTTTTATGTTTTTCTCACAATCCAATCTTTTGCACGACGATTTGATCTGTATGGGAAACTAGTTTTTGTTTTGATTTTCGCTGCGCATGTGATGCACCCGCTGAGGTTTCCCAATACTGACTCCTTCAAATGTTGGACCCCCGATGATGACATCGATTTGCTTCTCAATGGGCTCTTATTGTCATGGGGATGGGTCTCAGGGCCTTCGGACATAATGCTCTAGGTACCCGTGATGAATGAGCTTCTCTATCTGATTACGAAGATCGTGGCAGTCTTCCATGTCATGGTTGTAGTCTTGGTGGAATCGACAGTACTACACTTGGTCTCGCAGCTCCCTAGGACCCTTCAGAGGGTTGGGTGTCCTCAGCAGCCCCTTCTCCTTGAACTGAAAAAAGATGTTCATCCAAGTAGAGTTCAGTGGAGGCGGGGGAGGTCTTGGATAAGACGACTCCGATTGGTCAGGCCACCTCCTCATAGTTTCCGAAGGTTGGCCTCATGACTTCTCGACACGGGGCCTTTTGTGGTCCTTACAATTGCCTGCCACCAGCACCTCGGCGACCACATATTGGTTGGCGTGCTAGAGCATCTTTGGGATGATCGTTGGAGGTTGCTCTGTCAGGGACCAGAGAAACTTGGATGGATGTAGGCCCATTAGGAATGCCTGCATAATCAAAAGAGGGATGAGCGTCGGGTAGTACCCTAATTTCTGCGGTAAAACAAAAGACAAAGTGGGAGAGTGGCTCCTCATCCTTCTTGCTCAGACTAAGGAGTGCTGCTGCTAAGAGCTTTGGTTTGATGCTGGTTAGGAAGTTGGACTCGAACTCCTTCATCAACTGATCGAAGGATGAAACTGAGTGAGGCTTTAGTCAGTCGTACCACATCTGGGTGGGGCCTCGGAGGGTCATAGGAAATGCTCAGCATATCAATGCGTCGGACGTGTCGTACAACACCATCTGTACTCGAAAGCAGGAACGTGCTCCATCGGGTCCATGCTTTTGTCTTAGGCTTCCAGCATGTGAAGCATGAAGCTTGCAAGGACGGATTGATCCTGTATGTCCTAGGTGAATGGGGACCTTGTGAGCAGGATTGTCACACTTTCCTCTTTCGACTTGCGAACCTCCTTTTGGACCTCGTCCAATTGTCGGGTGACATGGGAAGCTGTGTCCAGAACGAATCTGTAGTCTGACGATAAGATATTTGGCTAAGGGCGACTCAGATGGTTTGGGCAAGCTTTCGGGTCACCCTACTCAAGCTGCGGCTGAAGGGCCACTGACGGCTCCCCACTCGGCTGGCGCCCACCTCATATGGGCTATTCACGGGGCAGGAGACTAAGAGAAGTGCAAGGGGGAAGCATCTGAGGCATTGGAGGCGCTTGAAGCAGGTTTCGCACTAGGAGCAGAGCTTGCGACAGAAGGGTCGGTAAGGCAAGCTAAGAGGTGAATCATGCTTGAGGAATGAGAGTGATGACATGTCGGGAAATCTATGATCAGTATCTCATGCACAGCGGAAAATAAAAACAAACTCAAATTTTCGAAGTTAAGTATTTGGCTATTATGCGATGATTGGTGTGTGAAAAATCTGTAAACCCCGAAAACTACACAAATCATGAGAGATGTGATACCTAGGGAGATCATATATTCCTGAAAATTTTCAGATCTGATGGAGAAGACGAAGGAGCACTCGTATACTCCTCAATAGCGGTAATCCACACGATAGACATGCCAACGAAGCTCCTCAGTTGCGGGATCAGACTCTCTAATAGAGGATAGGATTAAGTTAGGATTTAGATATGATTTCCCCAACTGTATGAGGAAATCACGTAGGTTAGTTGAGAGAAATCTCCTATCTTCACCTATATAAATTGATGATGAATCAATGAACTCAATGGGCATTTCATTACTACTTCATATTTCAACATGCTATAAAAGAGATTACCTTTCTTTTTTATTCGTTATTAAACGACAGCTTTTATCATCGTTTGTCTGTGGACAACCTCGCTGCGAAACCGTAAATATCCAGGGTCATCCACCACCACCCTCCCGGGCATCCTCTGCTTCCTCTGCTCCGAAGTAGATCTCCCTCTCCAGCAAGAGATAGGCATCGCTCATAATGCTATCGATGATGCTCGCTTTTCTCCTCTATCGATGGTAGCCCTTTGAGGTCCAGCGACCCGGGCGACCATCCTCTTAGCCATCTCCACCCTGCTACCGTTCCTTCCCACCGCAACTAGTCGTAGCACTCGCTGCCATCATCCTCTACTCCTCTTCCCAAATCAGCAAACCAGGAGACCCAGAATTCCTTGAGACCAAGGAATCCCATCGAAAGGCCTTTGGAGACAGTTGTCTCATGGTCCCTTTCCCTGATCCATCGGTCACATATTCTTCCCCTTTCATCTCGCGGGGCCGTTGGTGTAGTTGTTTATGACTCCGCCAGCAGCCTTCGTGGGGCCATCTTTCACCAGATTTGTTGCTCCTCCTCCGCCCACCTCAGCGTCGCCTTTCTCCACTCATGGCAACCTCACATCACCGACTGTAGTACTCGAGCAACAAAGGTGACGCGCCCAACCTCTCTGCTCGATCGTGACCGGATCTAATCTTCGGCCAATCGCTCCTTCCCCTCCCAGCAGCGCCCTCCTACTGCTACTGCAATTGCTTCCAGCCGGCTACCTGATCGCTGCCTCTTCTTCCTCCCCTGCCGCTGCATTCTTTGCTTCCTGTGGCTTTTTCCTCCATCAATCGCTTGTCGCTCCCAGTTGAGTCCTCCACCACAACAGCAGCTCCTAACTGCTACCATCTCCCCATTTGCTGATGCAGCCACTCTCTATCAGTGCCCGCACTTTTCCAGTCACCTTGCTGTAATTTTTTATAGCAATTGTAGAAAAATAAAAAAAAGAAGGAAAAGAGAGAAAGAGAATAAGACGTAGGGCATCACTACCACATCTTTCTCCCTTTGCTTTCAGCCTTTACTGTCACCTTCTCACCTGGCGAGATCCTTCTATCCGTTGTCGTTGCTCAATTGCATCGTGGCTTCTTCCATGATAGTTGGCCCCAGCCCTATCAGTTCTCCACTCCACTGAGTAATGATGGCTTCTTACATTTTCTTTTAATGTCGCCAGCATCTTCTTCCATAGTGCAACAGAAACATAGCATCTTCTGCTATAGCCATCCGACCTCCTCTTCCTACCATCGAGGTCCCCTTACTTTCGTTGTCCAGCGACAGCTTCTGCTCCATCCATTCTGCTATGACTGCCACGTGCCAGATCTCCTCTTCCTGCCATGCCTACATCCTCCTTCTCTGCCATGTTTACATAGCCGCCGAAGTCAATTATCGTCAGATCTTCACCGTGGTTGACAACATAGCGGTCTTCTTCCTTTAGATTCATTGGCATCGGTACAAGATCTGCATTCTTCATAGGAGCTTGATCTTGCAAGAGCATGATAGTCCGATCTAATCGGATTTTCAAACTTGGCTCTAACAGAATCGTTTACCCTTTCTCAGCCAGGCTAACATCGTCGTCAAAGTCAATCGCCTTCATATCCTCATCACAATTGATAACACAACGGCTTCCTTCTCAGCTACGCTGACATTGCCGTCGAAGTCAACCGTCATCAAGTCTTCACCATGGTTGATAACACAGCGGCTTCCTTCAGATTCATTGTCATCGATTCAAGATCGGCATCCTTATAGGAGCTCGATCTTGTGGGGGTATGATAGAAGATAAGATTAAGTTGGGATTTAGATATGATTTTCCCAACTGAATGAGGAAATCATGTAGGTTAGTTGAGAGAAATCTCCTATCTTCACCTATATAAATTAATGATAAATCAATGAACTTAATGGGCATTTCATTACTACTTCTTATTTCAACACTCTCCACACTCTCAGGTTAAGGATGAGGAGAAAAACTCTGGTGAGAAATAGGAGGTTCCCCTAGCTCTCTCTCTCTCTCTCTCTCTCTCTCTCTCTCTCTCTCTTTTGCTCTAGCCTATAACAAAGGAGTATCTCTTATTTATAAAAGTGAATGAGCATATTCTTGAATGGATTCTATTTACGTTGGAAATTTGATCTTTATCCAATTATCCAATCCTATTGGATCTCATCCATATGATCCAAACAAGTAGCTTCTCGGATATCTGATATCTGCACCTTTACGAGTCGCAACATCTACTATATATGTGTGACCCACTAGGGCCAATACTGAGTTGGTCGTGAGTCTCTCCTATCAAAACTCCTTCTGATATAGTGAATTATTATCCTTATAATAATTTACTTAACTCATCAACTATAGACGTACTAGGCCACTACATTATAATCCTCAGACGATACAGGAGGATCAAATCCATCGGACCTATTTGTCCACAGTTACCGTGTATCTATAGTCCATCATCCAACTAATATCCTAGAGACCGCATATCGGACATGGATATTATTAGGCCACATACAGAATCCTTCTGAGTCTGTTCTAATCATATTCTCCTGGAGAACTCACTCTCTCTCAATTTGAGCGACTTTGACCAGGATTTTGTCTGAGCAAGCACACACAGGATATTCCTCTTATGATACCGAGAATCGATGATCCTTTGTTGACTCAATTATTTTCGTATAGTTGGCTACCAATCTCGATAACTGGTTATATCAAATCTGGACCTTTCCAAACCTATAAGTCCGACATTAAAGAAAGGAATACTCATACAAGGCATCCTTGATGTCTCAAGTATGAGGACCAAATACATAACTTGGACTACGAAATTGATATATGACATTATGTATCATTATCCATCCAGCATTCTGTAAGCGGATCAATCAGTAAACTCATTCTCCAATGAGCACCTGCACTGTATCTCTAGTGTCCCCACATAAGCAACTATGAGACCAACCATCTCTATCATATAAATAGGTATACAACACACTAGTCTATTCAGTTATCTCGATGTCCCTCTCGAGTAACCTATGACTATGATAATTTATGATCTATGTTTAAAGGTGAATTGGTCTCATTATCATGATCTCATCATGATCTGATTCCCATTGCACAGATCTAGAGATATCATAATATATATCTGTAAATATAATATGAGAAAATATCAATAATAATAAGTAAAGAGATTACTGCAGCGTGTCATATGTGTCATCACTCACATGATTGGCTTGTAGGGCAATCTATAACTAGAATGACGGTATGGTCCCGTCAACGTCTGGACCTACTGCACAAGTCCATGGAAAGCTTATGGGGAGACGATCGACTGTCTCACTCCCCCTTTAGGAAGTGAGAGCTTTGGGTCATTGAACAATCTCCAGTATATGATGGGGGTTTGGGAGAAAGTGTTCCCATCTTTGGAGGATAGAGTGGGAATGAGTCTCCCAAAGCTGGGTGAGAGATTTGGGGCGTGAGTTCCCTCACCCGGTGGTTCCCTCGGGTTGCCGAGTAGGTCCCGATGCTCTTGTGTAATGGGCCCTCCTTCTAGCACCAAAAATATTGTTGAACTTTATATCGTGGCTAAGGAGTCAACATGGTTTGGCTCCTCCCATGTTTGTAAGCTCATCAGGGTTGGTCGAGAAGATATTAGAAAGCCCGAGAGAAGTCCCCAGGTGTGCGTCCTGGGATGCTCCTGCTTAGAGGTGCACCTTGGGGTGCAGTTGCTCGGTGAATCCCACGGGGTCTTACACAAAGGTTTGGTCGGGGTGGGGGATGCCCGATGCGGCCCCTTCGATAATTAAGTTAGTGATGTGGAGTTATAAGTGTATGTTCTCTATGTGAGATATTGGTCCATGAGGGATCTGTACGAGGTTGTGTAATGCGTGCGAACACTGGAATAGTGTCGTCCGCCGCCATGCTCCTCGGGTGAGGGGTGAGGGGTGAACCAGCAACTTGTCTAATGATGTTGAATGTTGCGCCCATTGTCTTAAGATCCATACAAGGTTGTTTAATGCATGCGGGTGCTCAAACTGTGCCATGCGTCACCATGCTCCTCGGGTGAGGGGTGAACCAGTGATCTATCTGCTGATGCCGACTGCTACGTTTGTTGTCTTAAGATCCGTACGAGATTGTTTAATGCATGCAGGCGCTGGAACCGTGTCGTGCGTCGTCGTGCTCCTCGGATGAGGGGTGAACCAACGATATGTCTGTTGATGCCGACTGTTGCGCCCGTTGTCTCAAGATCCATACGAGGTTGTTTAATGCGTACGAGCACTAGAACCGTACCATGTGCTGTCATGCTCCTCGGGTGAGGAGTGAACCAACGATCCATCTGCTAATGCTGATCGTTACGCCCGTTGCCTCAAGATCCGTATGATATTATTTAATACGTACGGGTGTTGGAATCGTATCGTGCACCGTCGTGCTCCTGGAGTCATAGGTGAACTAATGATCTGTCTACTGATATCAATTGATGCGCTCCTTACCTCATCATATTTCTTGAGCGGTGAGTCAAAACAATACCCCTTCTCAAGACGATGGTTCGATCTGAATCTGATATGTCGACGAAGGTGATGTGATACTCATGCATCAAAATATGTCGTATCAGTCACCTTCATCTGGAAGACCATAACCACATATGCACACCCTATGACAATACTTCCATCCTGCTTTGCTTCAGCGACGATCTCCTCTTCACTTTTCGGGACAAAGAGACGTCGCCACTTCGGGCCTTCAAATGATGCACTACAAAACCCCATAGGAAGCCACGCCACAAATATAGTGTGGTCGGATTCAAACCAAACCTGGGGCACGCTGTGTTATCATCACATCATCCATGTCACCTGGTAAACTCTCATTAATTATGTAAATTTTATCTCAGCTATTCCCTCTTATCCGCCCAAACAACAGTATAATGCTGCTGCTCACAAACATTATAAATAAGATTGTTATCGCATCAACTTGTTCATACAAACTACGCATGCATACACCTCCTATATGATCTCCTCTTTTTTTGCTTTGGTAAGACACCAATACAAAAGCTTTTACTGTACAAATTACAAGAAAGACACTAATACAAGCTTTTACTGTACAAATTACAAGCACTCTGAAACGGATTCTACCCAAGAGATATTGAAGAAGTACAGAAAAGAAGACAACAAATGAAAAATGTACAAGCTCCACAGTCGTTCTCTAAGCTCAAGTGAGTAGCTCAAGCTAAAGAAGAAGATAATTGCCTCACCATAATATTTGGTCTCACTGTCATCATATCATATTAGTTGGGACTTATGGTTTTGTTGTTGTCTTCATCATCATTGGTTCATCATTGATCGCTTGCCCATGTATTCGATGCATGTGAGATTTTGGGACAGATCTATGCAAATTTTCCCTGGAAATTATTACACATGTTGGTCACTCGAGGTAAATAACATTTGGAAAGAATAGAAGGCAAGATAATAGGAACTAGCATGATATTTACACATTCCTTCATTAACTCCGAAATAACAAGATATGATAAAACATGAATGTAGAATTGCAATTCACATCTTATTTACTGGACCATACATGACAAACTTACCCCCTAACTTGTTCATGGGACTAGCCATCTTTTATAACACATCCGGATATTCATTTTACAGATGATTATGACTCGTGAATCATTCAAACCATTTAGTACAAGAGAAACATTATCTCCACCACATACTTCAATGCATCATATTTATTGCAGCCCTCCGTCGTCCATGTCACAAGTCAACTTATCTACGTAAATGCTCCTCCCAAAATTATGACAACTATCCATCAAGCATCCAAAAACTATGTCTTTTTAATCATACATAGACATAATAAATTATTAAAAGGGGTATGCACTACGTATTTCATAAGTACCAATTCTCAATGTGCATCCTGAAATTAAATGGCATGTACTTTGAGAAATATTCAATAAAGTGGCCAGTGACAGAGCAACTAGCATCATAAAGCATACACAAAATTATCAAAATAACATGTAAAACAGCAAGGAGAAACAACAGTAAACAAAATAAGTGAGTAAAAGGAAATGTCACCAAAAACACCACGTTGAAAGAAAATTATACCATTTCACACCAACTACAGTAAACCTCAACCTAGAAAAGAACTACAATATGCCACATGCTTACCAAGATGCTTTAACTGTTGAGACATGGTTGGTGTATGTTACACAAATAATAGGCATCAGGTTTGAATTCATGTGTAAGTCATTTAAATAATTTAATGTAATGAAATTTTCTTCCTAATTTAAAAAAAAAAGAAAAGCTTAGGACATGGACAAATCATTCACCAAAGTGCCTCAAGAAAACCCTTCAGCATTGGCCATATGTGAAGGCTCAGAATATGGAAGAACTTTAATTTCTTTAAGAAATGACAGAGGGAAGTAATCACTAGTATTTCAGGCTCAATAGTTTCTATTAGGAAGTCCAACATGATGATACAAAATTTGCTTAAAGAAGACAACTTTTGTGTACAATTGGATTAACTGACCCAGTAGGAGACCAGGTGAGATCAGCCAAGTACCATCAATTCAAGACTGAAGTAGTATGATTAAGTCAAAAGAGCCAAATTATTATGAAGCCAATCTAAGTCAACCAATTCAATCAATCCTGGTGTCAGTTTAATACAAGTTATCATCATTGTAGTCGAACAAATCAAATGATCAATACAAGAACCCAAATCCAACGAGAAGAAAGGATGTCATGCATCCTTGGAGGCAGTATAGATATTCCATTTTCATCACTGAAAAGATGAGAAAATCCCTTTGTGGTTATTGTCAACATGGAAAATGATGTTTTTTAATCTTCTAATTAATAAAAGAAGCTACGTGAAACTAGATTCCATAAAACTTGTTCATGGACTAGGATCATAGGAAGAGCAAACAAACAGTGGTTAGACATCCATTCTTGTTCAGAAAGAAGAAACTAAAAAATGTCTCCATTGTTCACTATAACCTATGATGTTGCTAATACTCTACATGTTACTTTGGAATGATCATGATGCCAATCAATTGCCAACTATAAAGTTGTATATTGAGAAACATCAAAATTGGTGCATTTTTAGGACAACCTAATTTGAGTTGGAGAATTTATCTTTATAGAAGAATCCTATCATTTTGCCATAGCCCCCATAATCAGTCATAAGGAACTAAAGCAAATAATACCATGTCATAGAAACCTTCACCACACAACAACAGATGATGTACAGATACAGTTGGCACACCATAATATTTGACACCTTGAATTGTCACAGAACTAGCTTGAGCCACATAGAAAATGGAGAGAGAGAGAGAGAGAGAGAGAGAGAGAGAGAGAGAGAGAAGCAACTGGATGAAATTAAGAGGCAAGTGGATGGTAAGGCCAAATGAAGAATGATTCTGAGGCACAAGTGAAATACAAGCAGGTAAAATGTCAGAATTTCGTTTTCTGTGCCAATAAGACTCAAATACTCAAAAAATGAATATAATTCTACTAGAGCAAATATTTGATGCTCATTGAGGCAATTATTGAAAGTACATCCTGGATTTAAGTGCCTACACAGTCATGGTGTGGTGTCTAACATATCTTTAGACATAAAGGTAACAATCAAGTCTAAAACATATCTTTAGACATAAAGGTAACAATCAAGTCTAACATTGAGCTGATATTAACTGCTGCCGAGCTCCTCAACCGGATGAGTAAGCCCTCACTGATAAATACAAGATACACACTGACAACAAGCTTGGTTGACAATCTTTCGCAGGTTGATGGTCAACAGGAATCTAATTGTGGGAAAAAGTTTAATGGAAAGCTTACATCTTGTCATATTTGCATGCAATATCAACCAAAGGTAATTGTTAATTGTGAAGAAACTTAATATCGCACATCTTTGGACATGTTTGCATGTCTAACATATCTTTAGACATAAAGGTAACAATCAAGACTAATATTGAGCTGATATTAACTGCTGCTGAGCTCCTTAACCGGATGAGTAAACCCTAATTAATAATATATGATACACACTTGGTTGACAATCTTTAGCAGGTTGGTGGTCAACACAGATCTAATTGTGGGAAAAAGACTAATGGACAGCTGACATAATGTCTCTAGTTGCATGCAATATCAACCAAGGTTAATTGTTAATTATGAAGAAAACTTAACCTCACAGATCTAAAGTAACACAAATAGCAACAGGAAAAAAAATGTGTGATATCAGTGTCATGCGAGGTAGTGACAACTTGGACTTCAACTGATGGTGGTGAGAAAGTATAGTTTGGACCATAATGGTGTACCTTAGAAGACGGAGGTAAAGAAGCACTATAGATGCTGTTTCCAGATTCTGTTGATCTTCTGATTTCTTGAAGTTGATGCGCTATTTCCTCCAGGCGTCGTAGATTGTAGGTTTCCTTTTCCCTCTGTTCCAGTGAAAAGCTCAACTTTTCTCTTCCTTGTTCGATTGCTTTTAGCCTTTTCCGTAAGAGTTCAACTTCGTTTTCAAGTTTAAATCTTTCGCTTTCAACTGCAGGCATCGAACTCCTCCTTAAATCCAACCAGGAAGCTCTAATGATTGAAGCATCCGTTGATTGACCCACTTTTGTAACATCGGAGCTACTTCTCTGCATGTTCAATTCTAATTGTGTCAAGTCTCTGTCTGAATCTTTAGTCACGTGGTCAATTCTGCCTAACAAAGATGGTCTATTTAATGTACCATATTCGTGAGATCTGCCCAAATTATATCCCACCTGAGGAAGATATACTTGTTTTGTTTTTCCCTCAGCCAAATCAACTTTGTGACTAATTACATGTACATCAACCACATTCACTTCATTATTCAACTGAGATGAGTTAGGACTTTCTTTATTGGCATTTAGGTTGTGCCTCATACATAAATCATCCAATGGAACTGTGATCTTATCTTTCTCATCTTGTTTGCTATTTCTTCCATCAACTAGCTGAGAAATTGAATCATCCAAGTCATTTTGCTGTGACCCATTAAATCTAGGTGAGCAAGACTCATTCGCATATCTAGTCTTATGGCTGTGCAGAGAACATGGACCAACTTCTATCGTAACCATGCCCTTCTCTTGCACGGTGCATTCGTTTCCATCGTCTGGCACACCTGGATAGTACTTCTCCAAACTATTACACCAGCTAGGATTACCACTGCTTGAATATTGTACATCTGTAGCCATTTCAAGTGATGATGAACATTTGACAAATTCTGCAGAGGACTTCTGCACAGAAGCCATCAAAGACTCACCTTCATTGACACATTGCATCTCATCATTTACCCTTTCCTTCTTTTTAATGGATTCATAGACTTCTTTCAGCATAAGTTCAGGGTCATCAAATGACCCAAAAGAATCAACTTTGTTCTGTCCAATCAAGTATGTTGCATCAGGCAGAAGACCATCTGGTGTCTTCTTCAAACCATTACCACCAATCACCATTTGCTGATATGCTTCAGCTTCCTTATCCAAGACAAGTTTCTCTTTTTCCCACTGCAGAATGATCTCCTTAAGGATCTCCATCTCCTCCTTATCATATGCAGATTTCTCTTCGACCATCCTCTGGTACTGCCAAGCTTCCATCTTGATAGCAGCCTTCTCCTCCTGGAGCCTCAGTATCATTGCCATTGCTTCATCAGCAGCACTGGCAGCAGCGCTCCTCTCTTTTTCCAATTCAAGAGAAAGGGCAGCATTAGCAGATCGTTCTTCTTCAAGTGCCTGTTTCAGTTCTCTTATTGCATCAGATTCATTCTTTTCCGCTTCACAAACTCCCTCAGTAGCATCAGGTAAGCCCTTATCCACAGTTTGGAATTCATTAGCAAAAGCAACTTCTTGTATGAAAGCATTCTGATCATCTGATAGGCAATAAAAATGAGAAGAACGCAAATTGGCATGACGGTCATATTGATAAGCAACGGTATATAGACTTGTAGGCGTTTACAGGAACATGAAATGCTCAAAGACGGAAGTCAAAGATTCATAATTCCTAACCTGAAAGATGATGGAGAGCTTCAGAAACCACATGTCCAGAGCCCTCCACCTGCGGAAGATGGTTGCTGATCTTCGAGGGAGAGGCATCGGCTACTGCCCCTTTCCAATCCAACTGCAGAGCTGAAGACGGTGAGGTCGGCGATGAATAACATCTGACGGTCAGATTGTTCCTATCTCGTCGCCGCCTTCTGAGAACAGATAGCCGTTGCCCTTGACGGAAGACCGCCTTCCCCCTAAGGTCCACCAAATCTGCATCTCCGTCGCTGCAAGATTCTCCTCCATCAAACTCATGAGGCGGGGGCGGTTGAGAAAACGAGCCGCACGACTCCTCGCCTTGACCCATCTCCAACAGCCCGCAGACTGCGTGGCCGCCTCCACCATCATCATCACCAGCTCCAACGAGTTGGACGCTGTCGCAGTTGACATTACTGGAGGCGCGGCAATCGTTCCCATATACTGAATCGAAAACACCGGCGAGTAAGAGCTGAAGGCAGCCGACGCGCTGCTGCCGCTGCTCCCGGTGGAAACGGGGGGCGTCGTGGATGTCGTCGCAAGAGCAAGGTAGGGGTAGGCCGATGAGGGCCAGAAATTTGGAGGCAAAGAACGCGAGGGAGGCAGCGCAAAGGAAGATATAGGCTAGGGCGAGGTCGAGGTAGGCGGCCACCAGGGCGCGCAGGGTCCAGCGGTGGTGCGTCGCCAGGCACGACGCCATCGTAGAAGATATAGCGGGGGCAGACTAGCGGCGGATGCTTCACGGAGGAGGAGGAGGAGGAGGAGGACGACGACGAAGTATTCTTACGAACAGGTGGTGGGCGTTCCGTGGGCGCTGATGCCGATCAAGTTCGCCAGGAAGGATACTAGGGGCGAAATGGAGGTCGGTGGCGAGGAGGGGGCGAAAGGAGAGACGCGTGTGAATTGATATGTCAGCAGAAATATTTTCCTCCCCATTGATAAACTAACCTTTTCCGACCTTTCTTGTTATTGGACGAACCAATGGCCCCACATATACGGCGATATGGGGCCAATTGAAAAGTAGGTAGAGGGGGAAAAGTAGTTCTAACACGTGGCTCCACTTGGTTAATCCACGTGTAATATAGGGCATGCTATTTGGCTGGGGCGCGTCACGTGGTGCTGCCCGCAGAGAAAGACGTGGTCATCAGGCGATCCGACCCACGGGGATCACGGAATCGGGTTCCAATGCGGATGACATTGGAGAGGATCCGAATAAGGCACCACGTGTATAAATCATCGGATATTTCTTCTATAAAATATATTTATCATATAATTTAAGGTTTTGTCTATTTTAAATTATTTTATTTTCTCGTTTGAGCCATTTGGAGATGAATTGATTTCCACTTCCTTATTTGTACGGACAAATTAGGCATGAAATTATTTGATTAATTAATTAATTAATATAAATTTTATTTTTGTTAATTTCCAACTTTGTTGCAACCAAGCTCAGCTAAATGCTTACGAGCCCTTAGGTGACCCAGAGCATGGCCCGGTTGGGTGCGGCCAATTGGGTTGATCGGTTTGGGCCGGTTCAGGTGATCCAACCCAATTCTTTGCCGGTTCAAAAATTGTATGGAAGACATAGGGATAGGGTGGGTGGTGAAGGAGGTCTATATCCTCCTCGATTTAAGTAAGCTCTGTCATCAATCCATCAAAAAAGCCATCAGCCACTGGCAGCACCAAATAAACTAGCTTTATTAGTATACATGGATTCGCTCCCCGTGAACCTCCTACAGTCGTATTGCTGGCGATCAACACGAACGAGATCTAAACTCCTAATCCTCCCCACCTCTATTTAAACCCGGTTGAGCACCGGCGACCACACGGCCCTTCCCAAAGGTTGAGGAGAATGGCGAGGACGCTCCACGGTGTGGCTTTCTCTCTTGTTCTCCTGGCGCTGCTCTCCGCCGGCGGCCTAGCCGCGGCGGCAGACAGCCACTGCAAGATGACCGAAGAAGGCCTGATCGCGTGCCTGCCGTCCATGACGGGGGCGTCACCGGCGAAGCCGTCGCCCAAGTGCTGCGCCGCCCTCGGCAAGGCCGACCTGGCATGCCTGTGCAAGTATGAGGATTCGCCGGCGCTGCCGCAGCTGGGGATAAATCGCAGGTTCGCCGTGCAGCTCCCGGCCAAATGCAAGCTGAGCTTGCCCAAGAACTGCCACTGACACTTCTTCCCGGCTCATTTGATCTGGAAGCGTATGATGAACGCGTTGTGTCGGTTCTCTGTGCGTGTAGGTTGTTTGCTTTGTGATTTGGATTGCATGCTACGTTGGTGATATGTGGTTTTTAGTCTCTTTATTATGATCTCGCATCTATGATTTGAGTTTCTGCCACGTCTATTATAAACATAAAAATTATAATCATGCTTCAAATATATAAAATAATTTTAATGTCAAAAATTAAAATTAAATACTCACATATTAAAGTTTAAAATTTTATACATTTTATATTATTCAGAAAATCTTTATCAAATATATAAATACACTATCATTACATCTGTCAATTATACTGGTATGGATGAGAAAAGATTTATAATATTTCTTTTGTATGTTGTTAATATTTGTAGTGAGTAAGATATAAATTTTTAAAAAATTAAAATAAATAAAAGAAAATTTTATTTAAAAAAATTTTACTAAATTAAATTTTAGAAGTTTTGAAAAGTATTTTACACATGCATACAAATTTTATAAAACATGTGAATAAGTCTAATAAATTAAATAATATTATATTAAAATTAATTATTAATGTGAATCCTAATTGTTTCATGTATACTCTCTTTTATTTACAATACTATTAATCTTTCTTAATATAATCCATAATGACTCTTATAATTATCTTATCAAGACAACTATATTATAACATTCAACTACAATATATATAAATATGATAATAAAATAAACAATTTTAATTAAATAAATAAATAATATCAATAATAACATTCACCTAATGATACATTCAACATATCTTTACTTATTCACAAGTAATAAAATATTCTTTAAAAACTCTATGTTGTAAAGTTTTAATAAATGGATTAACAATGCTTAAAATGGTGCTTAGGTCTGTTTTTGAACTTTTTCTCTGACAATCAAATATTTTATCTAGATTAATTTAGATCTACTATAGTACATATTATTCTTTAATAAAAATTATTATGGCATTATTATAAAATAGTTTTAGTGATTTGATGACTTCAAATAAAATTTTAAGTTTTAAAATAAAATTTTATTACTATAAATTTTGACTTGTGGTGACAAAATATATTATAAATTTAGCTTTTGAGAAACTATCCCTCTGGTTAACATGAATATGAATTCTAAAATGAGCTTTGAGATAATTTATAAAATTAGCATCTTTAATAGGTAAAAAAATCATAATCTTTTTTTTTTATCAATCATTATAGCCCGCACAAGGCCTACGGTTAAATCATAATCTCTTTTTTTTTTAATCAATCATTGTAGCCCGCACAAGGCCTACGGTTAAATCATAATCTCTTTTTTTTTTATCAATCATTGTAGCCCGCACAAGGCTTACGGTTACCGTGATGCATGACCCACTACTTATGCACTACCAACTCGTACTCCTTCCTTGACCTCATAGTGATCCTTAAGATCACTATAATGTTCCACTGCTCTTATGTGAAGTCATTCTCACATGCATAATTATCATCTCTACGTAATTCCTCATCAATCATGCATGTGTCCACGTGTTATGACATTGACTAAGTTGAGTTAATCTTTTCAAGATTAATATAAGCTTGCTCATGTTAGTATGTCCAATCGGAATCAGTTACGGGTCGAGTGAGTCTAATCAAATCAGTTTATGAGTTAGTTAGAGTTAATTTTTATCTTCGATTAACATAGAGTCAGTTATTATTTTTAATTAAGAGTTTATCAGTTAATTAAGAGTCCAAGTTTAGTGAGACTCTGAGTCCAAGCCTAGAAAATTCTAAATATTAGTTTTAATCAAAAGATAAAACCCAAAAAGGAAGATCATCTGATCTAGGATAGTTGATCTCCTCAAAAAGATCGAAAAGTAACCCCTATAGTTGTCACATAGTCATTACACGACCCCTACCTTTGACGTCCTGTTAATGTCGGTGGTGGCTAATAAATGTAGTCACAGTGATATCACTATAATCACTAATCAAAGGTTTCAACGTTGTGTCATCGCAAGTAATGCCACCCACCAAGGTAGGCTATAGTAATACTTAGGCTGCTACACACAAGTAATCATCGTTGTATTCAATAATGCTTCGATCTATGCAACTAGTGCCCAAAACTAGGCCGACGACCAAACTAAAAATATATATATGTATATATATATATATATATATAATCTCTTTAGTTTTATTTTTTTATAAAACCATTATAAGTGATGAAATAGAAACTAAAAAAAATGAAAGAATATATATAATTTCTTTTCTATACATTGCCAAGTATTTATTAAGTTGCTATCTATTTAAAACCAAGAGTAGAGGGTCCATAATAAATCCTCTCATTAACATCACATCATATAAGGAATTTTATTATAATTAGAATTTTATTTTATTAGATCTATAATATATTTTACCTAATTAAACTAGCTTTCGACCCTACAATTTTATTACAATGTATTAAATTATATTATTATAGAACAGCTTTTCATCTTGATCAGTATCTTTATTCTTACAATGTCTAGAAGTAGATCTGATTGGCTTTAAGGTGTACATATTAGAAGATCCAGAAAATAATTCCACTTAGTAGTTAATTCAAAATGATAGCTTGCATCTTGACCCTTATTTATATATCTCTACAATGTCTAACAGATCCTATTTGCTTTTAAGTTCCACACAATAGAAGATTTAGAACCATTTTTTATCGTATAATTTTAACTTAGTAATTAATTCAAAGCAACATCCGCATAGAGTATCAATTTCTGCGACCGTGAAATATCCTTCTGTCCAACGCTTGACCCCCAAAAAGTCAAAGGCCATTGCATTGTCTCTCATATAAAGATTCAGATGCTTCAACAAAAATCTCGTGCACCTCATATGTGGGTCGACTCACCTTTAGCAACCGGCGCTTCTAATCTTCCCGAGAGCAGTCAAATAACCTCAAAAGGTGAAAGGCCATTGCAGCTGATAACGATCGTCTCTCGTATAAAGATTCAGATGCTTCGACAAGCGATTCTACAAAGAAAAATCTAATGCAACATAATCTAACAAAAACATTAACATTCAAGTCAGCAATTACAAACCAGAGCAGAATCCAAGGAAAGGCAACACTTCAGCTAATTTACAAAGGAAAATGAGGTAAATTCAATGTATGTATGACTCCTCATCACAGTTAAACGACTGCTCTCTTCCATTCTTTTCTCATCAACAAGCATTGCTCTTCGGGAATCAAATCTACCAAGAAAAAGAGGAAATCCTGCAACATTGGCGAAAGCCAACTCTTCGATTCCTGTATAAGTGTGCTATATCTGCGTGCACCGAACTCGACTGAGCTGAACAAAAAAAAAAAAAAAGATGGTACTATTTACATATATGGATCTTCTTCTTCATTATTTGATTACAACAAACACCTAGTACGAGTAGTGTGTGCTGTGCAAGGTTCGCTTCCATTTGTCTAGAATTCCGGTAGCCTTTCTCCGTGCCCTGGAAGTGCCATTCTGGGCCAGCCGAGATATGCTTCCGTTGGATTTCTCCTCGTCCCCGACCTCCCTCAGCTTCGTTCGATCATGCATGCAGACCGCAAACAGGACCACCACAGCGTTCTCCTTGTTCCGCGCACAGGAGCTGTCCTTTATGATGCCGAGCAAGGGAGGAACACCACCGGCGTCCGCGATCTCCTCCACTGCCTCTTGGTGGCCCGAAAGCAGCGCGAGGATCGCCAGTGACTCATCCACGAGCGACTGATGAGTGATGGCCGTCAACACCACGCCCACCACCCCTTCCCTCACCGCCCTCGCCCTGTTCTCGTGGACCATGCACAGACTGAAAATGGCGGATCCGGCGTCCTTCTTGGCGCTCGGGCTGCCTTGCTCTAATAGCTCGACGAGGGGCTTCATCGCCCCCAGCTCACCTATCTTGAGCTTGTTAGCATCAAGGGCGGACAAGCTGAAAAGTGCCGCGGCAGAGTTGCTACGGGTCTCCATGGTTCCAGTCTTGAGGACATCGATGAGCGAGGGAATCGCTTGGGGATTGTCGCCGATGATCTTCTTATTGCTGTCGTGGATCGAAAGGTTCAGAACCGTCGTCACGATATCCCCCTGAACCGCTGTGTCACTGTTCAATCCAGGCACAGATAAGGCCGAGAGCAACAGTGGAATTGTACCGGGGTTCTCCCCCACGAGGGCACGGAAGGATCTGCTGCCCTTGGTGAGGAGACGGAGCTCCCTGACCGCCTGCTTCCGATCCGGGATAGAGGAGGATAAGGACAGCTTGTCGAGGATCCTGCTAAGCGCATTCCGCTCCTTCCGCGTGATCAATCCTTCCTCTTGCTCGACGTCGAGCGGAGGGAGGGTGACACCATGCTCGGTGCACCACTGGGAGATCATGCTACGGACGAGGTGATTGGGGGTGAGGGTGGTGTCGGAGAGGACCTCCTGCGTCCGCGGGCAAGTAAGATTCCCAGAACTGAGCCATTCCTCGATGAAACGCCTGTCGTAAGTCTGCAAGAAGGGATGAAGCATAAGCACCAACGATTCAGAGAGGGCAGCGGTCGCAATACGATCAATCATGTATTTAAATTCAGAATCAGCTTTACAGCGAACGACAAATGCTCAATTGGTGAAAGAATACTTGCAGATCAAAATCGAGAACGCAACGAGCTATCACAGCATAAATCCCACGATCATAACTCATCTACGGCACCACAAAAGTTGCGATAGGAAAACTAAAAAATTTGCTAAACCGAAACGTAAGGAAGAGAAAAGAAAGAACTCGGAGAGAAATCGTCAAAAGATCTAATCTTTTAGGACCAGAACCAATCCGCACGCACCAGATCCAAAGTTCCATTCGTTCCGAACGAACGAGAACCAACGATTCGCGGATAAGCCCTAATCGGAGAGACACCGAACCTGTCCGGAACCCAGGACGACAGGATCCCGCATCAGCTCCGCGGAGATCGGGCACAAGAAATGCTCCGGAATCGCCACCGACGCCAGTCTCCTCTCCGCCTTCCTCTGGTTCGCCAGGTTCCCGTTCGAATTCCCGCTCCCGCGAAACCGAAGCTCCTTGAGCGCCGCGAGCGCCTTCGCGGCCGCCTCGTACGTCTCGACCCTGCCGTCATCCCCCTCGACAATCGCCTTCACCAGCCGCCTCAGCTCCTTCTTCAACTCCCCCACCCCCGTCTCCGCCGCCCCGGATTTCCCCATCGGCGCAACCTCTCGTCGCCCTCGATGACGCAAACCAGACGTACCGATCGAAGGATCAGAGATCGCCGCGTCTTCTCTCTCTCTCTCTCTCTCCCCTCTCTTCGGATTCCGCGTCACATTCCGCTCAGGATCACCTCTCTGCCTCCCTCGAGCTCCACTGACTCCTTAATAAATCCCAACAAATTAAGCCCCAAGTAAACTACAAATGAAGAAAAAGTAATTTGAAGTATTAGAATGTTAGTGTTAACTTGTTCCGCTGGATCCCATTACATCTATCCTTTTCTTGAGCTTTTCTTTTTAGAATTAGTCACAATAATAACCCATATATGAACCTTATGTTGTTCCGACGGGGTAATTTGACGAACGGGACCCACAAATCACACCCTTTCTCGATTAATCATCATGAACGCCCTGGCCGGACAACTGGCGCCGTCGGTATTCATCTTTTTTTTTTTGTTAAAAAAACAAAACTCAAATTAACAAGCTTATTAGTTAATTAGATGTATTATATGTAGACTTGTTGGTTCCATCATGCAATTAATGGCGTGATTAATGGGATTAATATGGAGTCGATAATGGCAGGGTCAATAACGTGTTCGGTAAGGTAATGAAAAGGGTTACCGCGCTCGTTCCGATGGGCGCGCTGCGGATATTTACGCCCTCCCACATGGGGGATAATTACGGTAGGCTGCCCTTCTTTCTTTGGGTTGGGACACGAAAGGCTCTGCCGCGTGTCGATATATAAGGTCGTGTCACCGCGTGGTGTCGGAAGCTGCTCATACTTCCATAAAGGAGATGAGATGGCCTCCAAAGTCGGTGATTTGGTAAAACCTATCAGAAGATAAGTTAATAAAAAATATTAAAATTTTGATGCATTTGTTACTTTCTATTTCCAACTCTTCTTGTTTCCAAAAATATAAATTTACCAAAATTTATTCAACATTTTGAAATTTTACGTTCCAACATGACATTGTTAACTGTCCAATCATAACAGCTGCATCTGTAATTATATTAAAAAGATAAACTACTAATGATGTTAAAATTGCAACTTATTTATATTATTTTGATTACAAACATCTACAGCTAATTAATATAGTTTGGAAATAGCATATTTGTGACTCTGAATTTTATTTATTTAAATATTTTATATATGTCACTTCCATTAGCATTCATCCAATTAAGTAACCATTAATAATTTAAATATGTAATTTGTCCCCTGTATTTTCATAATTATTCAACTTCTTTGTTTTAAAATTAAATACGAGTGGACAAATACAATTTTCCATAATTTTTTATATATGCTTTTTTAACAAAAAAATATTTAATAACAACTGATCATAATGTTCCAAGAATTAAAAGTCAGCCAAAGAGATCTCATACCATGATTAAGCTATGCACAGCATAACTTCATTTTAAAATATTATTTTCTAATTTTTTAATGTTTTATGATTAATACTAATTGTATCACATCTTTAATTAATTACAGCATTAAAGGTTAGAGGATCAAATTAATCACCAAATCCTAACAACAATTGACACATTTTTGGGTTTTTGTTTTAGGAGATGCAATCATGCTAATTACACATGAGCATGGTACATGATCAATGCAGTAAGCTGTACCGGTGCGCTGACCCCACCAGCTTTACAGATCACATGATGTGTCCTAAACGTGGGAAGGGCCCCGCGCTAGGCGCAGTGCCGTCCTGGCGATTCGGCACGTAGCTACTAGAATGGCGCGGAGGTAAGTTGCGCTCCAAGTGTTTGTTGTATTGACACAGCAGGCTGGATTTGTCTTGAAGCCCTCGATGGCATGGCTTGGCTACACCAACGTGGCTCCCAATCATTCATCCAGCTTGCCAGCCTATGTGTCCATTTGTGTTCCTGTTGTTTTGCTTCCTTCGCATCGTTGCTTCCCCAAATCTGCCTTCATTTTATTTGTTATTCTCTCTTCTTTGCTGTTGGGCTGTGATAGGGGTGATAGTGGGGCCCTGACGTCTATGAACGATGTGTCTCAGTAAGGGGAGAAGCCCAATGCACAATATCATCAAGTGTCGTACAGTCTTCGTCAAATCATAGGGAATCAGAAGATATCGTACGGCAACAGAGCATAAACAACACGCAACACCATTGCCCCCATCATGGATGGTCACCGACGATGCCTATAACATTAAACATTCTGACAGAGAATATCAAAGGAATGATGAATGAGAGGCACGACCAACCGTCGATGGACAGGTATAAAATGTCATCCTAAAGATAGCTCTTAGGAAGGCTCCCTTCCCCACTTCACTTCCAAAAAGAAAGGAAAAAGTCCGACACCGAGAAAGAAGGTGTTGAGCGACCCTCCTATGGGTAGTGCTAACTTAGCCATTAAGAGGAATCTCCCTAGGGAATCATCACCCGGGTGAAAATCTTTTCTTGCAGGAACATCGCCACGTGATGGGGAGGGAGATCCTCATCGTATCGACAATCCGAGCCGAGCACCACTCACGTGCCTTCCTCGGACTCCGCATTGAGCTGAGCTACTATCATGCTTACAGGTCGAACCTTATCATACTGACTCTTCGAACACGACGGATCACCCAACAACAATCGTGCATAATTATTCTTTACACAAATTCCTCCATTTCGATCATATAAATCAAGTTTGACTCGTAACTCCGGTCTCTATGTTGGTATATATTTCGCCTGTCTTTGTTGGTATCATCAACATAATTAGTCATACACTAATTAATATCATTATGCAATAATTATGTGTAAGATGATAAGATTTGAGACTATATATCATTGAAGGCTGGTTATGTTTGTGTCACCACGTGACTCGCTTCAAACTCGGCTCCAACGCGGGAATCGGGTCTGACCGTTGGGCTCGACTCGTGGGCTTGGACACGGGCCGGGTTGGATCCGGATCGGGTTTCATTCCCATTCATCACGTGTTTGGCACGTGCACTGGAGCCTCGGATCAATGACGTTAGGGTTTCGGAGGGCATATAAGAGAGAAGAAGCTTCGGGAGGGCGAATTCCTCGAGACCCCAGGTGTCGCCACCGCTCGGCCATAATGGGTACAGATCTTGAACCCTAGACTCGAGCTCTAAAGATCGCGTCGTCTTGCATTCTGCCCCTCCCTCACGTCCATGGCGTTCTTCCTATTATTTTTGTTGCTGCAGGTATCTCACGGGACTCCATGCACAAGAGGCGCGCCACCGGAGGGAAGAAGAAGGCCTGGAGGAAGAAGAGAAAGTGAGACCCTTCTTCTCCTGCTTCCCGAATTCCCTTTCTTTGGTTCTTCTTCTCTAAAATGATGGTTCTGATCTATCGTTTGAACTTCGGTTGTCTCGCACATTAGAATCGTATTTCTTTCTCTTAATCATCGGATGCGTATCCGATTATGACTTGTATCTTGCTGCGCTTTTGTCCATTTTTTTCGATGTGTAATGAAATGATTGGGTTCCGATGTGTAAACTTGATGAATTTATATCAATCTCTATTCTTTTTCTTCTTTCTTCTCCATTTCTAGCTGATTTTCTGCTTTTCATCTGCTTCTTGTATCGTTTACTTGTTGTAATATCGAGTGTTGATCGCCTTTGTTAACCATATTTGTGCTATCCATCAAAACTAAAGTTAGATCCTTCTAAAGATTTCACTTTTTTATAGGTATGAGTTGGGAAGGCAGCCGGCAAACACAAAGCTTTCGAGCAACAAAACGGTGAGGAGAGTCCGAGTCCGAGGGGGCAATGTGAAATGGAGGGCCCTTCGGTTGGACAGTGGGAATTACTCGTGGGGAAGTGAGGCTGTGACGCGCAAGACCCGTATCCTTGATGTGGTCTATAACGCTTCGAACAACGAACTTGTGAGGACACAGACCCTCGTGAAGAGTGCCATCGTGCAGGTTGATGCTGCCCCATTCAAGCAGTGGTACCTCCAGCATTACGGGGTTGAGATTGGAAGGAAGAAGAAGGCCCCAGCAGCTTCCAAGAAGGACGCAACGGAGGTAGCTTTCGTTGTTCTTTCATGTACTTCTTGTTAGAATCAACATGCTCATGGTATACTTGCTTACCCTTAAAGCAGAAACTTCTTTGGTGCTAATTGTGATTATTGTCTATGTTAGAAAATTGTGGGGTTTTTCTAGTTTATCTTTTTGAGATATCTGAAAACTCCTTTTATGTTCTAGAGGATTTTTTTTGTTGTCCTTCACAAACAATTTGGGTGATGTTGCCAATTTCTATCAATGATTCTCTAAATTTTGATATATGCTGGAGTAGAGTCCTTCCTCTCTATGAGTTGTGATTTAGTTTTACCCTATTTTTTATTATAAACAATGCTGATTTAGTTTGGGTTGCCGACATTTGTTTTCAGAGAGTTTATTCAGGCAAAGAGCTCTGAGATCCCTAGTTGTATATTTTAGCTTGAATATCTGTTTTTTTGTTATGGTTGCAAATTTTGGGAATTTTAAAACATTCTGAATATCTAGAATATCGAGGGATTTTTTATTTTTAGCAACTTTCTTATGGGAAACTTCCTAACCATTTATTAAAATTATCTTGGATGATGTTCGTTATGTTCTGAATGGAATCAACTTGTGATACCATAGCACATGTAATTCTCGTTTCATTCAGCTGGCTGCTGATGTTGGGTTTTTTTTGGAATTCTTTTCATCAGTACAGAATGATACTTTTCTTACTTGTGAACCCAATTGTTGGCATGTGTTCTAGTTCCATGGCATTCTTCTGAAAGAATTGACACTTTGAGTGGTATATTGTCTTGCCATGGATCAAGCAACAAATTGAAATTAAAATTTGATGCTTTTGCGCGAGCAAGTGTTAGTATTATCCTTAGGCTTATTCCTAGATCTAAGTTATGAGACATGCCCGAAACATGATGTGGACAATGCACATTAAGTCTGATTAAACATGTTTAGATTTTAGTCCCAGACTATGTTTAAAATTTTACTGAAATTGATTAAAGCCTTCCCTCTTATTCTGCTCCCCATTGTCCTCTGATGGGCAGGAGGGTGAAGCTGCCGCGGAGGAAGAAAAGAAGAGCAACCATGTAACCAGGAAGCTGGAGAAACGACAGCAGGGGCGGAAACTTGATCCCCACATCGAGGATCAATTTGGTGCTGGAAGGTTGTTGGCTTGTATATCTTCCCGCCCTGGTCAATGTGGGAGAGCTGATGGGTAAGCAGAATCTTGTGGAATTCTTGTTGCCAGCAACCAACTTACCATTATTTGGTGCTCATTTTTGCTGTTTGACTTACAGGTTCAATAATATTACACAATAATAATATTATGTGTGATGATACAGGTACATTTTGGAAGGAAAGGAGCTCGAGTTCTACATGAAGAAGCTTCAGCGAAAGAAGGGCAAGGGCGCAGGGGCTGCAGCTTGAGGAAACCATTTATTTCTCTGATTCCACCGTGAGTTTCAAAATGCTATAGTTATGCACTTTCTTTCAACCTTTGTTTTTGAATTTGAGAGATGTTCTCTTATTGAAATTTTGACATTGTGAAATAGAGATAAGTTCAGACACTGTATCGACTCCGCCTCTGATGAATCCCCTGTGGTAAATTTTCTATCATAAGAAGCCTTTTCATATTGTTGTTGTTAGTGGCTTGATGATAAAAATAAAATTAGTTTAGCTTGTCAACCTCAGCTACCAATTGGCATAAAAATTTGATATGAGCTTATTGGCTGTTTAAAATACATATAATTTGTTTACAGTTGTTTTGTGTTTTGTTTTTTTTAAAATATAAAAAAAATTACAGTTGTATAGATTTGAAAATATGGCACAAATCCTATAGGTTAGGACTGTGACATATTCCATCAATCAGATACAAGAATCAAATGTCAAACTTGTGACTGAGATGCAATATGATTAGTTTCCAGTATTTTAATTGTTGATAGAACATTTCTTTCCCTGGTATAAGTTTTGGGGGATGAGTATTTATGTTTACGAGCCATGCATTTTGTTTTTGCTGATTTTATTTGGATTTGGGTTCGGATTCATATCCATGCAAGAAGATGAGATCTGTTGGATCAAATTTTTATTGCACAAGGCCATTTATTCTGTGTTCTCTCCTTAGAGACATTAGTGTATCCATGCAAGAAGATGAGATATGTTGGATCAAATTTTTATTGCAAAAGGCCTACTTGATTGACACAATTTATTATGTGTTTTCTCCTTGTACATTAGTGTATCGACGCAAGAAGATGATCGATTGGATCAAATTTTTATTGCACAAGGCCGCTTGATTGACAAATTTAGTGTGTTCTCTCCTTACACATCAGTGTTTGACCCTCTTCATAGATCTATGGAACGTCAACTTGAAGAATTTGATTCTTGGGTTGTGAGCATGATAACATTCTTGAGGTGGTCCGACGATTCTTTTATAGAGATTATTATATGCCTGGGGTGAGAGGATTAGGAGGAGGTATTTTAGAGAGTCAAATTGCTCGTCTATCGTTAGAAATGTCTTCATCCATAGATGAGAAAAGAAATCCTCCATTATTATTTATACTAATATTAGCAGCACTCTCTCCTCTGGTGCTTACTTAGATTCATTAGTATTTGTTTGAGGCGACAATTAGGAGGAGGAGGAGGGAGTTTGAGGATATTTTTTAGAGGGTCAAATCGCTCGTCTGCGGTTAGCAATATCTTTATCCTAAAGTAGTGTTTAAAAGAAGTCCATCGTTATGATTTATACTAATATAGTAAGTTTCAATGGTTTGTTTTATAATTTTCAGATGAAAATGTTGGTCGTATTAAATCTCTCTTACATAATTTAGACAATATGGATATAGAGTGAAGCTTACTGTTTATTTATTTATTTATTTTTTATTGATACTCTTTTAAAAATAATAAAAATATTATTTGATTGTTTAGAATCTATATATCCTCGTTGTAGATGCTCGGGAAATAAGAAAAAGAGATGACGGAGGAGGAGAAAAGAGAACATTTATGTTCATTTATAATAGAATATTTTTTTTAAAAAAATTATATTGTAAATAGTTGAAGAAAAAGAGAGAGTAGAAATTCTCCATGATAATTTTTCATTTATAATAAATGATTTAAAAATATTTAATAAATTAAAATTATAATGTAAATAGTAAAAGTGATTTATTTCTTCATTTATAATAGAATAATATAACAATATTTAAAAATTAAAGTTGTATTGTAAATAGTAAAAAAAAAAAAAGAGTTGCAAGCAGCAACCGTAGAAACTCCATATATATTTGATCATGTTTCGATGAGAAGCATCTTATGGTGGTTGGTTCACAGTACGGAAACGAGTACCATTAAGCAAATGGTATGGTCCCGTGAGAAGCATCTTATGGTGGTTGGTTCACAGTACGGAAGTCGATGACAGAAGAGTTCACCCCGTCATTGGACTCCATTGTTGGCTTGGGTGACTTATTGCTTCTTCTTATCGCAATGCAACTCCACTTTCCTACTCGTGCCAGAAACCTCTCAGAATCGGTAGGTTGGAGTTTTGTGTTCCACACACACATTGAATTATTTTTTTTATTTTTATTTTAAAAGACAACAAATAGTGAAGATTTTAAGATCTGAACCCTCAACGATAAGTTGGATGAGATTTTGATTTATTTTTTTTTGAACTTTAATATAAGTGGATTTAAAACAATACTATCGAACTAATATTATTATCTAAGATTTAATATAAATAAATATATATTAAATGATATTTTAAATCTTTAATTCTTAATAAATGAAAAGTATCATTATCAAATTAATATCTAAGATATAAAAAATATATCAAATGAGACCTCAAATCATTATCTTTGATTAGTATATCCCATCCATCATCGTCGAACTTTTAACATAAAGATTTGTAAATGATGATATCACCACCTCGGCATAGCAAACATCGACCAAGGGCTTGAGGTCTATTTGGGAGATCTTTAGGTGGATTTGAGATTCCAATTACGCAGCCCAGTCCTCGATTCATGGACTCGATGAATCAACTAAGAGCAAATCACATCCAATCATATCGATAACTAATTACTCCGATCTAACACCAATCATATTTTTTTTATTGTTACTGTAGCAGAACACAATTTCCCAGTGGGAAATGCCTTTTGCAATCGACAGAGGGTTGGATTCCATAACATCTAAAGATCTCAAGGAAGAAGCCTATGACCGAAACATGTGAGACAAACGTCAACCAAATAATGGAAAAGAGCCAAAGATAATAACTCATTTGGCCATTACATCCATCTTTCCTACCCTAATTATTCATAAGCATATATGCCTTAAACAAAAACACATTCTTAGGGAAACCAACGAGCGATACGAGGAAGATGGGAAGATAACCAAGCAAAACAAACACGACCACCGATACATCCACTGCTTTGTCATAGTCTCTTGGATAAGTGCACCATCCTAGTACCTGTAGTGAGCAGGCTTGTAGGGGCCCTCGACCGCGACGCTAATGTACTCGGCTTGCGATGGAGTGAGCTTGGTGAGCTTGGCTCCCAGCTTGCCGAGGTGAAGGGCTGCCACTTTCTCGTCCAAATGCTTGGGTAGAACGTAGACTTTCTTCTCGTACTTCCCGGTGCTCCTCTCCTTCCACAACTCCAGCTGTGCTATCACCTGTTCAGATTTTGGTTTAATGGATGCATCAGTGCAAAGCATGATCTCTTGGTGTTAATCAACTATATGAAACAGATTTTGATCCATGGCCATGGCCACTGATTGGCACAACACCATCGATGGCACTGGGACTACATGACAGTCTAACGGAAGCCTTTGATGGGCCTTATACCTCGAGAACCCTAAGGGTTCTCATACATTTTAGCCTTCTATACTCGAACGAAGTACGAGCGAAACAAAAATAAGAAACCGCGCAAGAAGGAACTAACTTCTTTCAACAACCACTATAGTTGGAAATAGTATTCAACCATGGAATTTGGTGGCTCTCAACATGTAAGTATGTAAACCCAACATTTAACAATCACAAATATGATCATATATAAAAAATATATATATATAATAAAACACACTAAGTGAAGGAGAGAGTGGCACAATTGATATGAGACTAATGCAAAGATGACATAGTCTAAGATTCATCTTGTAATAGTAAGCTTATCTTTTCAATATTTTAATGTAAAGTATGTAGGGAATCTTTAAATTTGTTTTCATGTTCATGGCTATCTATTAGGACTTATGAATGGCACTGGGACTACATGACAGTCTAACGGAAGACTTTGATGAGCCTTATACCTCGAGAACCCTAAGGGTTCTCATACATTTTAGCCTTCTATACTCGAACGAAGTACGAGCGAAACAAAAATAAGAAACCACGCAAGAAGGAACTAACTTCTTTCAACAACCACTATAGTTGGAAATAGTATTAATGTTGGAGTATGACAATCTAAATGGCATCTATGCAATTTCTATGCACAAACCTTTTATGATTTCTACAATCCCACATGATTAAAATAGATCAAATTTATCAAGGCTTAGCAAGTATACAAGCTATAAGGGATTGTATAAAAAAAAAAAAAATGAATCGGCAAGAACAATTTAGTGTCGAAGACCATACCTGGTTGGTGAAGGAGCAGGACATGACAAAGCTGGGATGTCCGGTGGCACAACCAAGGTTCATAAGACGCCCCTCGGCGAGAACTATAATGCCAACATTGGTCTCTGGGAAAACCCAGCGATCGGTCTGGGGCTTGATGGTGATGCGCTTGACGCCCGGGTAGGCCTCCAGCCCATGCATGTCAATCTCATTGTCAAAGTGGCCGATGTTGCAGACAATGGCGTTGTTCTTCATCTTCTTCATGTGATCGACCATGATGATGTCCTTGTTCCCGGTGGTTGTCACAAATATATCAGCCTCGGAAACAACATCCTCCAGAGTGAGGACGGGAAGGCCTTCCATCAGCGCCTGAAGAGCACAGATGGGGTCAATCTCGGTAACGATGACCCGAGCACCAGCTTGCTTCAGGGCAGCAGCACAGCCCTTGCCCACATCACCATAGCCGCACACCACAGCGACCTTGCCAGCAATCATGACATCAGTAGCGCGCATCAGCCCATCGGGAAGAGAGTGGCGGCACCCATACAGATTGTCAAACTGTTCAGGGGAAGACCAAGAAAGACGTAAGAACAATCACATGCAAAATCCTCATATCCGAGAGCTACACACTAGAAAAATATCACAATTTGCAGCACTTCAAGTCAATTAAAAGCAATAAAGATCACAATTTGAACAGAAATATCTATTAAATCAGAGATAAAATTGGATGAAAGATGAACACGGTTTGCTAATAATGACTAGACATTAGTGATCTATTAGCTATCGAGTGTTACCGACACTCACAATCCACCAACAGTAAATTATCTTGCAGTAAATAATTAATACTGAAACAGTACAATTGGACCAGCACCAGACCCAGATCCAGATCCAGATCCAGATCCAGATCCAGATCCAAAAGATAGACAATAAATACCAAATCTTGTAGTATATAACCTACAGGACGCTCCCCCAATCAGATCCAAAACAAAGAAACAAACAAAAAGGTGACATCTTGATACCAAATTGTAGCAGTCAAAATCCTAAATATCGCACATAAATAGTCTATAAACATCGAAACAAGAAACCTGAGATCTGGAATTAAACTATTGTAAATATGTTAAAAACATCATCCTGGATCTGGATCTGGGCCTCGAGAATGCACAGATCCGGACCCGAGAAGTCCAGAAAAAGTAGAAAGCCCAAATTAGAAGATCAAACGAAAAATCACCTTGCTCTTGGTGACGGAGTCGTTGACGTTGATGGCAGGGAACAGCAGGGCGCCGCTCGCCTGCATCTGGTAGAGTCGCTTGACGCCGGTGGTGGTCTCCTCTGACACACCGACGAGCCGCTCCTTCATCCGGCGGTACTTCTTGGGGTCGACCTTGAGCCCGTCGCGGATGATCCCGAGCACGATCTGGAACTCGGCGTTGTCCGTGGATGCCGGATCGGGCAGTTTGCCCGTCTTCTCGAACTCCTCCTCGGCCTTGACGCCCTCGTGGATGAGGAGAGTGGCGTCACCGCCGTCGTCGACGATGAGGTCGGGGCCGCCGGTGGGGCCCCAGTCGAGGCACCGCTCGGTGCACCACCAGTACTCGGCGAGTGTCTCGCCTTTCCAGGCGAAGACGGCAGCGGAGTCGCGGGCGATGGCGGCGGCGGCGTGGTCCTGGGTGGAGAAGATGTTGCAGGAGCACCAGCGGACCTCGGCGCCGAGGGCGGTGAGGGTCTCGATGAGGACGGCGGTCTGGATGGTCATGTGGAGGGATCCGGAGATGCGGGCGCCAGCGAAGGGCTGGGAGGGGCCGAACTCCGCGCGGCAGGACATGAGCCCCGGCATCTCCACCTCCGCCAGCTCGATCTCGAGGCGGCCGAAGTCCGCCTGGGACAGATCCTTCACCTTATACTCGCGCCCCGCCGACGTCTTCTCCACCAGCAACGCCATCCTCCGGTCGATGCAGCAACCGATGAAAAGGAGCGGCAAACGAGTCAGGGCGGCGGCGGAGGCGAAGGATGCGAGAGATGGAGGCTCACTGAAGCGGGTATATATAGAAAAATGCGAGGGGAAATGGACGGTCGAGATGAGAAAGAGTTGGATATGCGGAGACGCGAGACGTCAGATTCTGGGCGGTGGGGCCCAATGGAGTGGGTGGGTGTGAGTGGACGCGCAGACACAGAGAGAGAGAGAGAGAGAGAGAGGAGAGAGGGCCATGTGGGCTTCGAGGAATGTGCGAAGATGTGATGGACGGCAGATCTGGTTTCGTTTCCATCTTGTTTAGGTGGGGGGGGGTTATAATAGTAAAAAAATATAAAGCACGTTATTGACGGTAATGAAATAAATATCAACAACAATTACAATATACACATATAGAGACAATTTTGACACATAAAAGTCAAAAGGAATACAAAATAGGCGATATATAATCATGGTCACAAATTCCTGCCAATAAGAATCTGACACGTTCGAATCAGTGACATCATGCAGTGTTACTGCCGACTTATCCATTCACATACAAAAAGCACATGAGGATACGATATACACATAAATTCTACGAAGAACGATTAATCTAATAAAACAGATGCGTACAATTATCCAAATAAAGTTGGTGGTGAAGATGTGAGATCCACGGAACACAGTGATCACTGTCGTCGATGCCCTGCCAACATAGAACTACTCCTCCACCTACTTTGATTTTTTTTTTTATCCTTTATTTTCTTTTTGACTTTGTAATAAGAACACATCCAAATCTTGAGTTAGAGTGTTCAAAAACCTGATCCAGAATTCCTTATTCGGTCGCCACAAAATACGCAGTGATGAAATTGTGACGTGCGTAAGTATAGTCATTATATAATTCTTAATTTAATACAAGTGTGTCAATATATATATATATAATTTCAAGACTAATTATATTATTTCGGTTCTTAGATTTAAAAAATTTATATTACAATCCCTATAGTTATGAAATTAAAATATTTAATTTTATTTATCCTAACACCATCGATTTCATCCATCAACGAAAGATACAATACGTGATAATACATATAAAATAATATGCAAACTATGGATAAATATATATTTTTAATGCTTCAGTTATATTTTCAATAGTGGTGAATGATGATATCGCTAGGGGGTCGACGATGTTTGTGATCGATAAGAATATTGGGAACTTCTATGATTGTTTGAGGAATTGGATAATACATATATCGATGCTTTATATTTATATCGACATCACTAGACAATTGTGCCAGTATTGATGCAAATGCAGAGTAACGATATGATCGCTCAACATTTACATCTATATTGACACAAATGCAGATGCAAAGTAGCATCGCTTCGTATCTATGTTAGTGTTAATAACGATGTGAAGAAGGGTAGTGCTCATCCTTCTTTCCTTCCTCTTCGATCTCTCATCATTCGTCTCATTTTCACTATTTGGTATGCACAAGAGGGAAAAAAAAAAGATGAGTAATGCAGATGCAAAATACGACTCGACATTTGCATCGATACCGACGCAAACATAGAGTGACGATATTTACATCATCCTCTTTTTTGTTTATTATTTTCTTACCATTTTTATAAGTGATATGTATCTTATGTTGATGAAATTGATGATGTTAGGATAAATATAGTTAAAACTTTTTTACTTTCCTAACTATATGATTTCAATAAAATTTTTTAAAATCTAAGGATCGAGATGCTAAAATGGTATAACTATATAAGGCCAATATATAATTAATCTTTTATTAAAATATATATTTTTCATCAATACATTTAGATCCTCTGATGTCACATGATAACATTTTCTACTTAAAGTTTATCTAATAAATTTTATATCTAAAAATTAATTTGATAATAATATACACTATTTCTACTGAGCAATTAACCCTTAAATTTTTTATTTTTTAATATATAATAATATATATTTTCAGAATCATAGAGTACATAGAGCTGAAAGCATGTACTGGAATCTAATCAATCTCACAAAAAAAGAAAGATGTTATGAAGAAGATATTTTTTAATAAACAAATACTAAATACTCACTGCCATCCCACTTTGGTTGCAAAAAAGAGAAAGCATGCTGCTTTGCTGGTGGGAAAATGGATGCAGAGCTCACCCACCCCCAAACCATCCAATGAATGAAACCCACTTGACTGCCTGCGACTTCAAGATTCAAGAGGGCCAAATCTTGAAGCAAAGGTCAAATCATATGCTGTTCTCTCCTACATAATTATATATATATATATTAAAATGATACAGCATATGGTGTTATGGTGATGTTTTAGTGACATCATAAGATGTTGTTTCAGTGTCACGAGCTCAAACATGCACATCAACTCAGGGGAAATTAGGTAATTGTTTGATTAAAAGTCTTTTCCACTCACCAACTTGCCTTTTTTTTTTTAAATCATTTTTGGGACCTAATCAGCTAAGACAATCTTTAGAAATCAATCAATATATGCTTACGTGTGATTATTCCGTCATATTTCAAATTATTTTGGGCTTCATTCTGTAAGGAAATTAATAAAAAAGAGAAAATGTGAATTCACTGTAATAGAAAAAACAAAAGAACATTTGATTAGTATGAGAAATAAAATAAAGAAGCATTTAATACATAAATGATAGTTTTACATGGAAAGAAAATGTAATACAACTAAAATATTAGATCTATCCGTTCGTACCCTTTTAAAAACAATTTTATCACCAATTTAAGCGCATATTCATTTTTTATTTCTGTCATATATATATATATATATATATATATGATAGATTTGACATATCGCTTATTTATCAATATACTAATTAATCTGGATATTTTATTTTTAAATTATAATATTAAAAATATAATTAATTTATATTTATTAACAATAAATAAATAAATAGAATGATGTCATCACCTGCAATGACAACCAACCCCCCAACGATGTCTCGCCTATGAATCCTCTTCGCCCTTTCCCACTCCCAACTCAAACTCTTTCCTCCTGCCCTTCTCCGACTCTGCCGCCGCTAGCGCCATGGAGTCCGTGAGCGAATGGGGTCTCTCTCCGCTCTCCTCCGTGGATCCGGAGATCCATGACCTCATCGAGCACGAGAAGCGGCGGCAGTCGCACGGCATCGAGCTCATCGCCTCCGAGAACTTCACCTCATTCGCCGTCATCGAGGCCCTCGGTAGCGCCCTCACCAACAAGTACTCCGAGGGCATGCCCGGGAACCGCTACTACGGCGGCAACGAGCACATCGACGCCATCGAGAACCTCTGCCGCTCCCGCGCCATCGCCGCCTACCACCTTGACCCTGCCAAGTGGGGCGTCAATGTCCAGCCCTACTCCGGCAGCCCCGCCAACTTCGCCGCCTACACCGCCCTCCTCAACCCCCACGATCGCATCATGGGCCTTGATCTCCCGTCCGGTGGCCACCTCACCCATGGATACTACACCTCCGGGGGCAAGAAGATCTCCGCCACCTCCATCTACTTCGAGAGCCTCCCGTACAAGGTTAGCTCCGTCACCGGCTACATCGACTACGATAAGCTCGAGGAGAAGGCCCTCGACTTTCGCCCGAAGCTCATTATCTGCGGTGGCAGCGCCTACCCCAGGGATTGGGACTACGCGAGGTTCAGATCCATCGCCGACAAGTGCGGAGCCTTGTTGCTCTGCGATATGGCTCACATCAGTGGCCTTGTGGCTGCCCAGGTAATGAACGGTGATTTCTTTATCTAGGGTTCTTTTTGGTTCCTGTTTTAAGAATGAAGCCTTCCGTTTTCCTTTTGTTTCTTCTTATTGCAAGTGATGGGTAGGATAGATCTGATAGATCTGGACAAGTGGTTTTTGGTTTTCTTCAGCGTATTCTGTTTGCACCGTCTTTTCAAGATCTGGTTTGAATGGATGACCTTTGTGGGATTCTTGCATGATATGGAATAGATCTGCAGGTTCGGATTAGATTAAATAAACTAGCTTTTTATGCAATGCACTTTTCAAGAACCGATTTTTCAGTTAATTACTAGACGTAGGCGCAAGATCTGAATGTTATTATATTGTTGTATCTTTTTCTTTGACCTATATTAGTCAATAATCGATGGGTAGTCATGCATGCTCAAACATCTTGAATTTGCGTGTTCTTGATTTTGACTTGGTCTTGGATTTTTGTTGGTTGAGCTACATTGCCTTTTCTTTTACTGATGTCAACAAAAGACTTTAGTTTTACGATTATTGACTGCATTGTTATATATATCTATTCATTTAGTGGAAATTAAAGCTCAGTTACGGTCAATTTAAAATTTCACAGTGTTCTTGCATGTAGTTGGACTATTTTGTTGATTGTTAGCATTCACCTTCTCTTCTCATGATAAGGTAAGTCAGAGTAATTTCAAAGTTGATCTATTAGTTCTTTTTGAGAAATTTGTATTTTGCTCTGCATGCGTTTAAGTATTGTGCTGATCAAAAGGGTTATTTCACTATGATGTAGGAAGCTGCAAACCCCTTCGAGTTCTGTGACGTAGTCACTACCACTACTCACAAGAGTCTCAGAGGACCGAGGTCTGGCATGATCTTCTACAGGAAAGGCCCTAAGCCTCCAAAGAAAGGACAGCCGGAAGATGCTGTTTATGATTTTGAGGACAAAATCAACTTTTCAGTGTTTCCAGCTCTCCAAGGCGGCCCTCACAATCACCAGATCGCTGCATTGGCTGTGGCACTGAAACAAGCCATGTCGCCTGGATTCAAGGCGTATGCCAAGCTGGTTAAGGCCAATGCTGTTGCTCTCGGGAATTATCTGATGAGCAAGGGCTACAAGCTTGTGACAGATGGAACTGAGAACCACCTTGTCCTCTGGGATCTTCGACCTCTTGGCTTGACTGGTACTAAAAGTTTCACTTCTTTATGTAGCTATTTGGTGTTTATTTCTCTTAAATTTATCTATCCCTTCACCTTTGATTTGTGTAGGAAACAAGGTTGAGAAACTTTGTGATCTTTGCAATATTACTGTTAATAAGAATGCTGTATTTGGAGACAGCAGTGCGTTAGCTCCTGGTGGTGTGCGTATAGGTAAGAACATTCCTTTGCATGATTTACTTGCATCAATTGTAAAGCTCTGAAAAGTAGTAGTTCAGCATTAGACTTTAAGTTCTTTTACTTCTCTGAATGTGCTTTGTATAAAGCACTAGGAGGTTGGCTTTATTTCCCAACTTGACATCAAGGGTTAGAATCATAAAGACAGACTTAACCTACTTAGTGAAGGTCTACATGTGAACTAATGGAGGACTACTTGCTATACAACCCTTCATTTTCTAGCTCAATGCCAATTTTTCTTTGCTCGATATCGGAGGCATAATGAGCTAGGAAATGCCTGTGGAATCTAAGGTTGCAGAGTCTAAGCTTCTATCAAGTGAACCAGTAACAATGTATTTTATTCTCAACAGAATTTCATCGATTATGGATGAAATTATAGAATTTTCTTAGGTTGCTGACCTTATTATCCTCTTTATGTAACTTATTCCCTTCATTCCCCTAAATCTTGCCTTTTGTATCTTTTCCTGCCTTACTACTGTGAGTGCACATTGGGTAGAACCCAGTATTTTGGTCTAATTAATTGTGCACTCATTTATTTGATACGCTGTTTTATTGGCATCATTGCAATTGATGCACCATTGGATTGAAATCAGGGTTGACACCACAATAGACATTTTGTGAAATATGAAGAGATTAGTATAGTTTCTTACTGCAGATGATTTGAGCTTTAATATTTTAGGTTGCATCATCTAAGATTTACTCTCGGCAAGTTCTGCTACCCACTGTAAGATGGAAGTTCCCTTGTGTTCGTCTCTTATCAGAATCGCTGATGTGTATTCTAGGCCATGAGGTGTTCTAATGAGGATAGTAAGAATTTTGAAGCAGATTGCTGTGGTCTGATAGGTGTGGCAGTGTTGGATCACTATTTATGAAAATAGTGAATATCACTAAAACATAATTGTTAGCATATTCGGTCATGTTATACCAAACCTACCCTGTACAAGTTGTTACATTGGCTGGTAGGCAGCGGTCGTAACATGGACCTACTTGTCCACTAGTGCTTTTTTGTTTGAGTGTTTCTGATCTTGTGATTGTGGCTAATGTTACAATTTCAATAACAAATGTATGTGCACAAGGATAGCCCAAAATTGATCATTCGACAATGGAACATGAGAGTACTAAGTTCACTTAAGGCAGAAATGTTATATATATGTAAAATGTTCCTAATAAGGTCAGACATGAACAATATGGTTAAATTGTTGAAGTAGAAACAGTCAACTTAGGTCATATAATTAAACAAGACACCAGAGTTGTCAAGGATCATATTATAGAATAACTAACAGAAGAGCCGATTTAGGATGTTATTGAGCATATAATACAAGGATTTAGAAAGGACATTCATGGTTCTAGTAGTATATGTAAAGGCTTTCTTTGATGTCTGCTGAATTTATGGAGTATATTTAAAATATTTTTGTTAAGTTAGCTAATCTGTTTTTGCTCTTCCTAGCTCTTACCTTCATAGATTCCCTTCATCTGTTTACTCCTACAACATCGTATGATTTTGTTTCAGTTTAACTAGTCCTCCATGATTAGTATGGACTTTATTTATTTATTTTTTACCTCTACAAGAACGGGTGCATTAACCCTTGAGAAACATATTCTACATTGTTGGATCATTATATGCTTCTGCAATGCTTTTTCTCGTCGTCATAGGAGTTCCGTGTGATTCATCTTTCAGGCACTCCTGCCATGACATCACGGGGCTTGGTCGAGAAGGATTTTGATCGGATAGGCGAGTTCCTTCACCAGGCTGTGACCGTTTGCCTGAGCATTCAGAAAGAACATGGGAAGCTGCTGAAGGACTTCAACAAAGGGTTGGTGAACAACAAGGACATAGAGGAGCTCAAGGCAGCAGTCGAAAAGTTTGCTGCATCATTTGACATGCCTGGCTTTCAAATGTCTGCAATGAAGTACAAGGACTAGCTGGAAAGAAAAGGTACGAGGACTAGGGTATCATCATCATCAGCATGCAACTCTGCTCATGTTTCTTTCAACCCCTTATATTTTGATAAATTTGTGCTTGGTTTTGCATGTTTAATCATGCACATGAACTCTTCGCTTTTGCTTCTACTATGCCTTTTGATGCTAGTTCATGTGCTTTGAAAGTAAACTAGGTAGTATAATGATCCTTATTAATAATGATATTTTTTGACCTGTGAAAAGGTTTCTTATCACTATTGTGAAATTATACCTTTTTTCTTGAGTTTAATAAACCTAGGCATGATGACAGCCAACTTGTTAGTGTTTGGTTGACTTTATTTGGGTTCAGATGAATGAAATCAAGTTTTAGCATGGTGTATATAAAATCCATCTCAGTGATGCAGCTTTTAGACCAGATCAATTCGGATATCATATTTTTTGTTATTTGATGAGATACTTGATTCATTCAAGGACTAGGGATGGTGATCGATAGCTTTTCTACTGACTTTTCAAAAGATTGTAGTCGACCATACATCAGAATGTTGCCATTTGGAGCAATTTAAAGCCTCCTCCTCAAGTTAGGCTTTTCCAGCCAAATTAGTTAATATAAGGAATTTGTTTACGGGAGGAATTATGACAAGTAACAAGAAATTTCCACCAATTCAAGTTCGAGTCCCATAATATCAAAATATGTGTCATGAACACCTGTTTGAAATAGTGTACAAAAATATATGAAATTACAACTGATAAAATGGTCAATGAGAGGGCAAAACCAATACGTATACAGTCAACACAAATATGATGAAGCGACACTACACTTGAACCAAATAATATGGAGGAACAACCACGACAAAAGTAGACCTCGAGGAAAAATTAGAGCATATTGTCTACGTTACAGGATCAGTTGGGACTCGAGTTCAGATTGGTAACAACCATCTGCCACACCCATCTGATGCAAAAATGCAAATGTTCGATATTTCTCCTCAAGTAGCAAGTTCTGCACCAGTATGGTTGTTTTCTTTTCCTTCCATACTTCTCTGTTCCATTGAATATTGGTTAATCCATCAGACTGCATTATACGGATGAGAAAAACTTGAACATACTCATAAAGTTTCTGCAGCTGTACATATCTCTTGAACCAGCTCTCAATTTGCTCAAAAGTTTTAAGTAGATACACAATTGATGAACTTGGTTTTTCAGTATTTGATGACATGGTGTCGTAGCGAAAGCTCGGACATCACAGTGTGGATTGCATCTTAAGGTATTGGAGGTGAGTGCCATTCAAAGTGTTTCTGTACCTGATAAATTGATGAGGAAGATACAACATATTGAGGAACAACCAAAACATGTAAGCATTTTAAGGCAAAAGAAGTTCTATCCAGTAACAATGACTTTTGAGTTACTACTAGTCAATAAATTGTTTTTGTTCCATTTAGTGGAGTATTGTCCATGAACCATTTAGACAAAATGACGAACGATGCTAAGGAATGAGCAGTAGATTCAATCAAATGTATCAAATTGCTATTTCTTCAAGGTTTCATCAGCTGGACTTGACTTCAAGGATATGGTGGACTTATTTTGATTTTGCCAACCGATATGAGCTTGATGGATAAAATATTTGTGCCAATATTTATACTAACTACTTTGGCAAGTCCAGTCCTATTGTGCAGTCAGTCAAGACAACGTTCCAGCTTATTATGAATCGCAACCGACTAGATTTGATTGAAACTTCAACTGAAGTGTAAGGAATCAAAATTGGCAAAAAGTTAAAAATTTATGAACCCAAGTTGAATTTTCTCCAAAATTCAAGGACTAGTGATGTGATTTATCCCTTAAACTAGTGTAGTTAAATTTGGGACTAATTACATATTATCTTATGTATGTAGTTACATTGGTATTTTTATAGTTACGAAAGTGAAACATCTAAGTTTGTTTATCCTAACATCGTTCATTTTACTAACGAAAATACAAAAACAAAAGGTAAAAAGATAATTTTGATGTTCAGTTGGTGATGACGAACGATGTCGGTGGTGGCGAACAACGACATTGCCGAGGGCTATCGGTGATTGCTATAGATGAGGAGAGCGGTGGCAAAAGGTGAGGGTCATGCTACATTTGCATCGACGTCGATGTAATTGTCGAGCGATGAAAGGGCCTCTCAACATTTGCATCAGCATCAACGCAGATGTAGAGCGACATCGCTCGACAACTACGTCGACGTTGACGCAGATGTAGAGTGACCATCATCTCTCGTCGTCGCTCTCCTCATCCACAACAGCCACCCACAGCTCCTAGTAGTGTTGTTGTATGCCACCACCGACGCCATTTGCCACTACCGACCGGAACATTCAGAATACTTTTTTGCTTTTTATTTTCGTATTTCCGTTAGTAAAACCAACGTCATTATGATAATTGGATCTAGATGTTTTACTTTCGTAACTATAAGGATGTCAAAATAATTTTATGAAAATGTAAGAGTCAAGATACTAAATGTAGCTAACTAAGCTAGCAGGTTTCATCTTGATAACTTTCACATTAAAGATGATGCTAGTAAGATACCTCAACTAAGTGTTTACGCAACTCAAAGAATTTCTCATGTGGTATGGACTTCAGGATAGACTTTAATCGGTAGACATCAGTCTCCTCGAGTTATGACATAAAACTGAGCCCTGATTACTGCAAATAGCAAAACTGAGCTCTGGATTAGCAAACTGCAACCACCAGGAAGCGAACGCAAACTCAAATGAGCAAGCAAAGGATAGTGTCAAAACATGAGCCATGAGTCATTTAAATAGTGATGCTCTAACCTGGAATACATCCACAGTGAATGGAGTCTGCAACTCGAGGCACTATTTTGACTTGTGAACCACCAGGAAATATCCAAAAATTTTGTCCTGTACAACTGCTTCTGATAGACCAACTCTCCAGTGGCTCTGCTTATGCGATTATTGCTAATAGCAACCTCCTCATCATTCTCCCATACTTCAGCTAATATGACTCTCATCTTGGAGTTCCTGTGACCAGTCCAAAATTCCAAGAACAGTCCTGGTGTTTGTTTAAGAGTTTAAGAAAAGAGAGTTTGTCAGTCATAACCATTAGTTTCTTCTATCTTTTTTATATGTACAGGAACATTCTAAACTCACCCAAGACACAAATTAATGTCATAAGACCAACAGATATGCTAGCTATACTGCAGGCTAACATCTATGGAGGCACAAATAGAACAGCTCTATGCACTATTCAGATTGCATGCAACAAGCAAAAATAATCTAAGCTAGATCTTAACCTGTTCTAATATCCTTGTGTGGGATGTGTATCCAACATCATAACTTGGTGAGCAGACAACCCGGATTGAATTTTTTAGGACCATTTGAAGTCCTTCAAATACCCTCACACCAACATCATGACAGGTTACAGAGTTTTTTTTTTTACTTGTCAACATAGTTCTTTACTATCATGGTGTCATATTCTCATATGATATTCCCTGAAAAATTGAAAATGTGTTACAATAAATGGAAGCAGAAAAGCCTTCTTATTTAGCAAACAACTACTGCTGTATCATCTCAAAGAACAACAAGTTTCCTGTTTGACTGTAACAACAACCAATGGAAAACTGATCTATAGGGCCTAATCTTTATGCATCCATGATATCTACCATAATTAAAAATTTCATATTTGAATAATACAGATAAATTTCATTAAAGGTGTTCAACTTCTAAAGAATTTAATTCTTAATATTAAATCTATTGCCAAATGAGCAAACAGCCTTCCCCAAAAGAGAGAAACCCACCATTTTCTTTTTCTCCCCAAAATTATAAAATGAATATGATAAAAAGAAATCATAGGAACCTTTTTGATCAGTCCAGTTGCCATATCTTAAGTAAATATCTTTACCTCTCAATATCAGCATGCTCAAAAAGGTACATGTGAGAAATATGGCTTGTGTTTCTTGTATTTTTTGTCAATTGTTTGATGTAAACCTATTGATGTAAATATCTTTATATATATACTCATTTTGGATATCCATCCACCCATCAAATGTGTATTCATGAATTATACTCTTTTGTTCACAGAATTTAAATGTTGACTAGGATACAGGCACTACTTCCAACTATGAAAAAGACATCAACAGTGTAAACTCTTTTGGTTCTCAAGGACTCCCAACTTTTCTAGAATTTATGCACTGATCGATCAACCATCATACATAACCTAGTAAATAATTTTTTTTAGATTTATCCATGTATTCTCCTAAATCAGACAAACAGATGTGCTTTCCAAACTAATTTATAGATTAGTCCATCTGTCGACCATAACTTGTTAAGCAGAAACACCAGATGGTCAAAGAGTCCAAACAAAGCCTCAAGCTTTCTGATGGAGAAAAGATGCAGAAGCAAGAAATAACCCAAATCACGATAACTCTAACCTTCGCTCTCATCTTATGGCACGTAGAACAGGTTTGCTCGATCGGCGTCCTCCGTCCGGAAGCGGCTCTCCCGGATGTGTTCCGGAAGAAGTAGCCCTCGCTGGAGTACTTCCCAGTCAGCTTCGTCGGCGTCTGGGAAGTACGTGTTGGGATCCCCGTCCCGTCCCGGTAGATAAAGGCCTTAAATTTCCTCTCCATCTCCGCCAAAGCTCTTAAAGATGATCTCCGGCGAATGGTCGATCGAGGAAGAAGACAGTCTCGGGGCTGGAAATATCTCCCGACACTTGGGCCACAGCCATCTTTCTCATAAATATCAGTGGAATGTCAAGAAATCAAAGAATCCTAAAGGCATTAGAAGAGAAGGGAGGAGCGGAGGGATCTGAGGGAGAGGAGGGTTAGGGCAGCAACGGTGAGGAGGGAGCACTGGATAGAGCAGGCGGCAGAGGCCATCGTCGCCAGTGGATTCTCGGCGGTCGGAGCGGGACGCGTCTCGCGGGCCCGAGAGCCGGAGATCGGCGTCACTGATCAAGAGAACATAGAATTGAGGGAGAGGGATGGAGAATCTACCCGGCCTGTGATCGAGCGCAGCAAAGTAGCTCCCGCGCCTGTTTGTGGGGCCACTCGTTCTGCCAATAATAATGAAGGTACCTAGAAAATGGGTAATAAAATGCGGTCAAGAATCTGGCATCGAAATGCCACGTCAACGAACCGGGTTTATTTTTGGTCCAGGCTCGTTCGAGCTCAAATTGGGCCCCGAACTCACAACAAATTAGATATATTGATGTATTATTTGTTGCCATCTCGAAATCAATCATTGTCTTCTTAAATGTTTTATCATTTAATTTTAATTGCGTCACCATGATTCCACCCCCGGTCAAAACTTCCACGGAATAATATATCAACCTCAAAACCAATTTCCCTTTTGGGTTCAATGTTCGGTCCAATTCTCACAATATTGCGTAATACTAAACAGTGGGTAGTTCGATATTTTTCTGACGAAATAAAGCTTATGCATGAGATTCTAAAAGAAGAGGTTAATTTTATATGTTGACTTCCTTCGTTATATGTTTCCAATTAAACTAGCCAATCAAGCTTCACAACAAGCTCTTCATCAAGTCACGTTTAAATCATGGAGTCGAGCGCGAAATCAAAAGCTAAGAAATCGGGTTCCGGTGTGGTTTAGACACCAACGGGATGAACCCAGCATCTCGAGCCCTGTTGTGGAGTAGGATAAGGTTAGAGGTTCTGGAGGGGCAGCGAAGTTAGTTAGGTGGACGTTATCCTAATACACCTTTATTTTTTTTGGTTTCATAATAATAATAATAATATTATTATTATTATTTATATCTCCCTAAATCCAACCACCACCTCGTCGGTGCCTGCCGCCTAAACGCTGTTACCGCTTCCCTCCGTCACCAAACCTGAGGCGATCCTACATTTCCCAAAACGCCCCCCCACCGTGTCGCTGCACGTTGACAAATATTAAAGTTTTTATTTTGATTTAATGTCGGACATTTAAGGGGGCATTGTAGAAGTGAAATTAAAATTTCAAAAATAGTGAAAAATAGATATCATTAAAAATTTCAATTGGGGGAAGGCCCGGAAATTTAGGAGGGCGGTTAGTTAAATCCGACGAGCATTAGGGACAATATGGTAATTTGAAGCGGGAATAGAAGGTGACATAAAACATACGTTCCCATCCCTTCGGTGCCTTCGACACCTCGAATACGAGAGGGGAGAGCGCGGAGACAACCACAGAGAAAAGATCAAGAGAAGAGGAAGAAAGAGGAAAAGGGGAGAAGAAACGAGAGACAACACTAATCGAAGAGAAGACAGGAGGTTGATGTGAGCCTCCATCTCGATCACCTCCTCGTCGTACCTCTCTCGGGCAGCCGTCCCCTCGCCCTCCCGGTCCGAGCGTCGTCATCTTCCCACGGGCGTCAAACCCGGTACGGACTCATCATCTCCTTTTTCTTGGATTCTTGTCTGTGTTCCTTTTGGTCTGCCGTGGTGCCGATGCTTATTTTCGTGCTGTACGTGGTAAGTGGACTCGGGGGGTGTTTGGGGTCGGGTTCTTGACCGGTTGGCGGCCACCTCGGCACACGGCTTTGGACCTCGTCGGTGGTTTTTAGTCATCTGGGTTTTGTGCGGGCGTGGAATATGGGTGGGTGAAGGCTGGGGAATCGGATTTCCCAAGATCCGAGGTGGTGGCTTCGTATGTTCCGGTGGACCTTTCGACTTTCTACCAGATAGAGGTTCTTGATGGGTTTTGATCGTTGATCTCCTGTTGCCGGAGGAGCTTGGGGCCTGACCACCCCATTAGATTTGTTTTCTAGGGATCGCTGTTTTAGTAGAGGGTGTGGGTTGGAGTTGGTTTCTGTTTGTTCTGTGTAAGCTGATTAATTCTGTACTGATGAATGATGATAATGTTGGTGGATGACCAGTGCCCGTTCTCGGGAGCAAGGTGGAGTTGTGATGTTTGACTCAGGTATTGTGGAGTCAACGGGATTAGCACATCATGGCAATTGATACAAAACTGAGTCATAGTGGGAAATCAGTTTCTTTACCATATGTTAAAGTTACTGTTCATTTGTGTGCATCATGAGAATCTTCAGTAGTTCTCTGTTTAGTTCTGCAGATTCATGTCAGTTTGAAACGAAAAAATTATGCCTTGAATTTTGTGCTTATTTCTGTCAATATCTCCCATCAGGTATGACAATAGCAGTTGACATAAGTATGTACAATCAGCTCTCTCTTAAAAGGACAAGATTTTACTGCTGGAGTCTCTTTCACTTCGTCTTAGTCTCATCCCTCAGAAATCTTCATATCTTTCTAGAGACAAACCTCAATAAAGATCCCAAAAAAAAAAAAAAAAGAGAAGAAAATTTCATGGAAATTTACATAAATTTGAGTATAATTTGAATCCATCCCCAAGAAGGCAGCGGAGAGCTACTTGACTGCCTTCGTCCCTCCACGTCTTTCTTGAAGATCTCCAATATTCCTGTCTCCGGATTGATGTAGAATGGTGCTCAACACTGAGATGTTACCCTTTGACTTGGTGGTGAGCCAGGTTGGAACTGAATCTTGTCATCTCTGAAGGTGGAGCTCTATTATCATCCATTGTCATTTCATTTGTATGTCAGTGTTCAATTAAATTGATTGTTAAGCTGGAATGGATGTGGGTGGGATCCAGGATAGTCTCAAACTCTTGACCAACCTAGTTGATTTATACTGCTGGATGTTTCGGGTTTGAGGTCGAGCTGTTAGTTTGTAATCCAAATAGGTGTGTCCTATAGGGCAATACGACAACAGAAGATGGATCATAATTGCAGATGACATTTTATGCCTCTGGTGAGAAAGATATAGCACCTAGTTATTGTGGACACACCATATGTTTGTGAACTGTTCTGGACATTGGATGTCAGATTGACTGACGCAACCATAAAGGTTTTTAACTTGTCTAATGTGAAAAGGATTTATGTTTCGATATTAAAGAGGAAAGGTACCTATAATTTGAGAATGTTATCACATGATATTCTCAGATCCTTTTGGAATCCCTTTTCATTCTGAAAATGACTTAATTCTTATAGGGTATCATATTCTGGATCCAATCATTTGACATCACTTTTGTTCTTCAAGATATGATCAGAACCATTGGACAATCTAGATAACTAGATGGCTTGCTTAAGTGGATTTCCATCATGTTTTCCTGCAAGTTTGATACAATGATGATGTGCATGCAAGGGAATGTTTGCTAAAATGTGAGAATTGATAAACAGAACAAGTATTGCAATCGACTTGCTGAGATCCAATAACTTTGGGCTTTTCTAGGATAATTTTAACAGGACTTGAATGCTAATTGAATCTACCTTTTCACAGTTTTAATAGGACATTGAGTCGTGTTTTGCATCATCTGCATTTATTTGATTACCTTCTTATTGTCTTATGATTAAGGAATTTGTTATCCACATGAGCAAATGTGCTAAACCCATCCCTGAAAGGAAGACTCCCTCAAACCAAAAGAAAAGGTGAAATTAACATTCTCCATTAAAAACGTCTTTCATGTCTATTAGGTGGGAGCTTTTGAAAAAAGCTGAAGCAATACCAAACCTGTAAAATGTCTAACAAGTCAATTACTTTCTAAGCTTAGTTTGAACTATAGGCATCATTTTTTCTGATTACATTTTGATTTAGTGGATATATGAATCAAGCAGGTATTTTTATCATGTAGCCCTGGCAATCGTTATGATCTACTGCTATTAGTTTCCAGTCCATTATCTAGGCCGATTTATCTTGAACTTTTTGTTCAGCATTAGTTGTTTTTTTTTTCATATTTTCTAATAGTATTCAGAGAATGTTTATTTTTCTATTAATTTATCTTCTTCATTCAGAGTAAGGCAGTCAGCGATGGTTAGCATAAGGCGAAGAAGATATTTGGGGCTCTGTTCTGGTAATGCAATTTACTCAATCTATAAATGATATCACAGCATGCATGATGCAAGTGACTGTTTTCCGTTTAATTTTATTAGTCTAGGATTGATGACTTATAGCTCTATACCATGGACCTTGATTCTTAGCAGATATACATGCCTTGTATACTAAGTGATTTCTTTGTGGTGGAAGACAGTATTTCTATTCCATCTCTAGTTTGATCTTCTCAAGGTTTCAATTGTTGTTAATGTCTTGAAAGAAGTCACGTTGATGAATAAGGGCAGACTTGGTACCTTCAGTAAGAGTAGAAAGGGCATATCAGTGCATGAGGCTCCCACCAGTGTGGGATCCAGGATATACATGCAATCTTACGCTTGAATATTAAAAGAGGTTATTTCCGTGACTCTTGATCTTTCAGGTCACAAAGGAACTACCAAGGTTCGCACTTATTTTTAGTGAGAGTCAAAAATTGAAGACATTAGTTAACTTGAATCTTTGTGACATGGTGACATGGATGGATTAATTATATCTCTGACATCTTATTTTTTTATTACATGGAAGTGGAACTATCATGTCCCATCTTAATAATTGAATGAATTTATAGCATGCTTGTTGGGCCTATCATTCTAGTAAGAGTTCTAGCATGATGTTGCAGGAAAAAGTTCTTTCCCGGTTGTGGTTCCTCAGCCAATTGAGAATGGCGATTCTGTGGAAAATCCTAATCGACATCTCAAGCCGGTCAGTGTATATCCCGTAACTTCAGTTAACACAAGCCTTTAATTTAGAATCCTAGGTTCATTTCTCTCCAGCTATATTCCTGCCACATGTCTTTTATCAATGATTTATATGTTATAATTTGTAACCTTTGTGATGACATAATTGTTGTCTCAAAAGTGTTATTTATAAGTCTTACTTGTACTCTTAAAAACCTACTTCAGCAATTGCAATCATTACATTCTATGTTCTGTTTGATATGTGATGTTCGTGTGCTGTAATGTTCATATACTGTAGGCTTATACTAAGAAGTAATAACACACATTTTCACTCTTTCTGCTGGTATATACAGTTTGCCCTTATGAGTGTTGTTATTGTCGGTTTGGTACGTTAGTTGCTTAGATTTGTATACATTTTATTAAAATAATTAATTTGCTTTTGAGTATGCAGGCATGTTTACATCAATATCATAGTACGTGTTCTGTCCTTTTTCAAGTTTTATGTTGCTCATATCAGGAATGTTAAGAGGAATAAGTTCTTTTACAGTCAATGGAGTAGATGGTGTCTCATTTAACAATAATGGTGATCAATTAAAGCTGATAACTCTTCTCGCAACTACTAGCATTCCCAGACGTGGTCCATTCTATTGATCATGAAAGATGATACAAATCCTGAAGAACGATGTTGTAGACAATATTCATCATTTTTGAAATACAAACCACCAAATGGAATTTTGACAACAACTGCATCCTTAGTTGTCGCTAACATATGCCACTAATTTGTTTTTCATATTTGGATTGTCAAAAGCTGATCATTGACCCAAGGTCACAATGGCTTGTTAAAATCCGTTTTTTTTGTATCTTAGGTTATGTGTATATCATACCATCAGTTGGGATCTGAAATCCGAAAATTGTTTAAAAAGTTTTGTTTAATTAAGAAGATTTTTGAAATGCCTTTTCTAATTGATCGAGTTCATATACATAGTTCTTAATATACCAAGAAACCAGGACCTTTCAGCATCCACCAAGTGTTCAAGCTGAGCTAAATATACTTGTCGCATTCATTGATCAAATTCAAGAGACAGGGATACATGGTTCCAAATCTAAGGCACAAGGAAACTGTTCCGTTTGTTATAAGTTAATGGAGTATGCTAGAGTGCACATTAAGTCTTGTATGAGGTACATCTAGACAACAGTTTACAGGTTATTCCTCCTTATCACAATTCTTAGGCTGAAGGTGGTCATGAGGAACTGTGACTAAAAATATTTCAGGTTTGCGAAAACTATTAATCAAATTAACACTCAAAATATACAAATGGTATGTTCACATTTCATAAAATGACTGGCCTTTTATTTTTCTATGTTCGTATTCTAGATTTAGGACAAGTAGCTCAATTCTTTAAAGTAGTATCTCTGACTCTTTTCAAGTTGCAAGATGCATCTAGGAGTAAAAAATAATGCTTGTTCAAAAATTCACATAATTTCTTCCATTGATGAAATAGTCTTATAGTTTGATTTTGCATTAAGTCTGATCCTTTATCGATCAGTACCTATATCTCTCAGTTGCACCAATAGGAACTAAGCCTTAGATTTATAAGGGGGAGAGTATATACATTATGCTAATTAGGTAGATAAAAGCTTGAACCATCAGTGGCAGCGCTGGTAGTTTTGGGTGTCTAATAGCAATGTGCAATTATCAGTCTCATGTAGGTTAGGTCTCATTTAAATAGTCCACATAATATGTTTGTTTGTTGATCTAGTAGCATGCATTATTTAGCCATGACGATCAATCAATTTTTATTTCTACATGATTAAATTACTGAAAGACTAGAGCATTTCCATGCAACATTGTAGCATAATAAGAAACAATTGTTGTAAAATTGACTTCACTAGTTTAGCTAATGATGGTCATAATGCCTATGCTGAATTCTTCATGGGGTTCGACAGAATTGTTCTCATTTTGCAAAATATTATGCTAGTTTGATCCGGCATGTATTGCTTCTTCCATATATTAAGTCATACATGTGATTCGCGTATATGAAGATCAACATATTATGCCGGAAGGTATATGGACGTCTAGAAAGCTTGTTATTTGGTTTAGTTTACCTTTTCCCCCTTTCGGTGCCTTATGCTCTACTGTACTATCATTGTTAAGTGATTGTGTAAACCAAGGTTTGTAATTTCGACATTTACCGCTCGGTACGGGCGGTACATACCGGTCCGCCAGGTTGCCGATATGCGGACCGCCCGCTATTGGGCGATTCCGCCAAAAATCGATCGTCGACGGTCGATTGAAGGGAGAAATCAACCGCTGACGGTTGGTTAAGGGGGAAATCGACCGTCGGCGGTCGATTGAGTGAGAAAAAGGGAAGAAGAAGAAGAAGAGGGAAAAGAAGAAGAAAAAGAAAAGAGGAGAAGAAAGAATACCTATTGCCCGCGCGCGGTCCTCGCTAGTGCATCGCTGCCGCCGCCCGTGGGTCACGTGCGCTTTTTCTCCCATGCGGGGAGAAAGATCGAGGCGACGTCGCCCCTTTTTCTCTTTTTTTATTTTTAATATATTAATATTATATTATATAATATTAATATTATATTTTAATATACAGGTGGTATGTACTATGCGTACCACCCGGTATCAGTACCGTACCAGTACCGAGATGAACTCGATACACCGGTATGGACCGGTAAGTCAAACGTTGGTGTAAACCATGTAAAACTGAGTTCCCTGATTTAGCTACTGATGGTCAGAGTGGTTATGCTCAATTCCTTTTGGGTTTGACAGATTTTTTTCTCGTTGGAGCAACCTATTATGCTAGCTTGATATGGCATACGTTGCTTCTTTCATATATCAAGTCCTATTCGTGATATGTAGACGATCAACATATTACATTGGAAAATTTATGTACTTCTAAAAAGCCTGTTATTTGGTTAAGTTTACTTTTTCCCTATCCGTGCCTTATACTCCAATTTCACTGTACTACCATAGTTCAGTGATTGTGTAAACCTTTTTCTACACCTTATTTCTTTAGAGTTTATACTATGCAGTACATTGGACTTTCGAAATGAGACACTGAAAAAGTGACTCTACCACTGAATGATATTTCCATTTACTTTGCAGTTTGAACCAATAGGCCCCTTGCTGGTATCTATGTAAACTCAATCACCATAACTCAATTATTGACAAATCCTTTCCTCAAAGACCTACTATAATATTATTAAGCGTTAACTGTAGTCCTTTGCTGAGATATTTCCATGCTTATTGTGTTCTGCAGGTAAATAAGTCTGAAACATATTCTGAATCCTCAAATACATCTGGCTTGACTATGCCGAAGGAGACGCTGAACCATTATTGTCCTGGTTTGTTTTTTTTCATGAAAATTCACTTGATATTGAATGTCTTGAAACCTTTATATATTTATTCTCTGAATATGGAATACCTTCAGGTACGAACAATCATGCATAATGTTGTAGTTCCTTTTTATTTGCTTAGAAGAAGGAATAGGTGACTAAGAGCCAGAAATTTTTCATACACTGGAAAAGGAAAATAGAAAATTTCATACACTAGAAAGAATAATTTTAATTCATGTAATTTTTCACCAGTTCTTGAAGTGTGACTATTCGATATGCAAGTAGAAATTTTGAAGTCTTTTTGTTTTTGTGCATACATGTTTGTGTAAATATCGGTTCATTTTCTCTTGCAGAGATCGCCATGTTCTACATTTACCGAACTGGATTGCTGACCCATTAAATTACTTTTTGTAGAAACAAATTTGAATAGCAAAAACACGTACACTTGTTATTAAGGCTCACTAAGCTTGCCATGACTTTTAAAACAAGAGTTGAGAATTTTAGAGTTTTTCTCATTCTGTTGACATCAACTTATCAAACTTTCATAAAAGGAGCTGACTTAGTGTTTACTGTTTTAAGCGAGTTTTCTTTTGATTGTTTGTTGAATTGGCATGCCATTTTGCTACTTCTATTTGAGGTAAAGAAATAAAGCGCAGCAAGCGACATAGGAGAAAGCACTATGAAGACCAAGAACCACGCAAAATGACTGGGGTTTACTTTAAAAATATGAAATGGCAGGCAGCAATAAAAGTTGACAAGAAACAGATTCATTTGGGAACTGTAGAGTCTCAGGAAGAAGCTGCTCGATTGTATGACAGGTATTAAGCTATCAGATGCACTTAGCTGGTATTTTTAATTTTTGTTTGTGCCACAGAACTTGTAGGTTTTCCAACAATATCATTGTCTTACTTTATTATTCTCAACCTAACTGGTGACAAGATTTTCAGTGAAAACTTCCACAAGTTAGCTTTGGCCACCTGCTCCATGACTTTGATATTTCTTGTGAAATCAGAGATCATTTATTGTACATGATTCAGGGAACAATTTCATTAGGCAATTGGTTGCGGTAACTAGTTCAGAGTATGATATAATTGACGTTGACTTGAATGATTCCTAGAAGATATGTTGTAGTAGTGCTTCTGTTCCTGCTGGGTATTGCTTTTCTTGAGTTCATCTTTACCTACAGAGCGGCTTTCATGTGCGGAAGAGAGCCCAATTTTGAGCTTGCAGAGGAGGAGAAACAAGAACTAAAACAGTACAACTGGGATGATTTCTTGGCCATGACTCGCAGTGCAATCAACAATAAGAGTAAAAGTGAAGCTTATTTGTATTGATTGTATGTATGTCATGCTCAAGGGAGGAGCTGTTCCATTCTCATTTCTTTTGGTTTTTTGATTTCCAGAGCACCAGAGAAAGCTTGGTGCAGGGAGACGAAAGAAGTCAGAGACTCAACTGCCAAATAACAACCGGAAACAGGAGGGAGGCACCCCTGTTTCATCTGTTTCCGAGGATGATGAAGATGTCGACGACGTCGATACATCTGTCTTGTGATCACTGACTGTGAATGCAAGGAATCCAGAACACAAGCTCTAATCATTTTTACTATCCAGGCTAGCTTATACATGCACATACACATTTCATGGTTTAGCTTTATTAATTACCTCATTAGTTTGCTTTATATAAAAAGGCCCCTATTAGGGCAACATTTTTGTTGCCATCTTCTAGACAAAGACTCCATTTCAGATGTCTCAACTTCTATGATTGTGTTGACCATCATATACCTTGTCGAATTCATGCAAATGTTGATCGATGGTGTGTGAGCCTCAAGACGTAAATCTTGATGGGGGACTTCGTTCAGTTGTGATCCAAGTTATTTGATTGTTTGTTCGATTACTGGTATATCGATCATCGACATTTCTCTTTCACAAAGAACAGTTGACTGTTCTACACTGAAGAAAACTAGTTCTATGAATACAAACCATTGCTTTCTACTTTGTCCTCTGTTTCTTGTGACACTTTTCTCGAGAAAAAATATTGGAATACATCCACACCCGTCGCATAGGCTAAAGTGAACTACGTAGAGGGGGTTAATAACAACATTATCTCAACCTGTTTCAATCCTATTTACTCTAATATCCTTGGTTTTATCAATGAAAAATATAGCATGTGATAATACCTGCAAAATTATTTATTTTGCTAATGATAAAATGGTCATTTCAGGTAGATGAAAGAATGAAATTATTGGCTTAGGTAGCGAATAGAGAAGATGTTGCCACTTGCAGAGGTTCGTGAGACCGAGCGTTGCGGTAAAAATAGAGGAGGAGTGGGCGTTGGTGCTTTGCTCTCTCGTGGCCAAAGCAGGGGAGGCTTTGGGCGGGTTTGTTCCTTACGATTGCGATAATGACTCTTACTTGCTATCGATGAGGAAAGCTGTAGTGGAGTGGGTTACACGCGCCTCGACTACCTACCTACACATTTGTTGCACCCATGGCATGCCTTTCATTGGCATCAAAGGTGAACACACGTCCCCTTCCGACAAAGGCGGAGGAGGCTTATGGCCAAAGGAGGCCAAGTTGCTTGCCAACAATTGCTTTCCTCATAAAAACATTTTAATCATTACCTCCACCTTTAGAAAAGAGGATAAAGAGGATGTGGACAAGGCGACGAGGCTAGCTTCGAGGATTGGCGATGGTGAACCCATCGATAAGGCATGATCATGGGGGAAGTTAAGATGGAAAAATACTTGAGTCTTATCCACACCATGGTTGAGATAAAACAACGAAGCATGACCCATCAACATTGCAATCTTGAGGGATGAGCTCACCTAAAAAAGCCTTCCTTTCTTTGTCTAGGAGAGATAAAATCACCTTTACCCACTCCTCATCCTCAACTTTTGTCACCAATCACCTCTGTCATCCTCAACTTTTGTCGCCAAGAGGATGTAGGTGCTCGGTCTCACTATCCTCTGCTAGTGATAGTATTGACTATATTCATTGCCTAATCAAGCAATGATCTCATTTTTATACCCATCTAAAATGATTATTTTAGTGTTGTATCTTTGGTTATTAAAATTGACAATGTTAGGATAAATATAATTAAATATCTTACTTTCGTATAGATATATATATATATATATAATTTTTTAAATATAGAAATTAAGATCTTAAAGAGGTTAATACGATATATACGTTTTAGAACACCCATTCTTCTTAGCGGCGTCACGTTATAAGAGAATCTTGGAGAATCTTCAGATCACGTCGTCGTGTGTTAAAGACCGTTATTTATCATCCGTTATGGAGGTTTGTCGTTTCGGATCTTTGGTTCCCAACTCGTCGACTCGGCTTCGTTTTGGAAGACGGCTTGCTTGCTCTCTGCGTCGTTGGCGTGCGGCGGGCATGCGGGAGATGTCGTCGGAAGAGAGGGCGACGGACGCGCCCGGCAGCCGACCTTCGGACGGCTGGAAGGGGCGCATCATCGTCCCCACTCTCATCGCTGGTCACCCACCTCTCCCTTTTTGCCCTCTATCTCGTGAACTTTCCGTGTAATTATCGGTCCTTCTTAGATCCCAAGGATTCGATTCGATTTGTTCGATTGGTTTCAGGGGTGGTCGGTGGAGGAGCTGGATTGGTCTCTAAGCATCGGAAGATTCTCGGCACGGGCACCATCGCCGCCACCTATGCGGCCGATTTGGCCATCGTTACCGGTTGCTACTGCGGTAATCTGTCTGTCGCCTTAGTCTGTTGTTTTGGTTGAGATTAGATACCTCTGTTGCTTTGGGAATATAATCGTGGTTCAGTGTGTAAAAGATCAATTATTTAGGTCAAAAAATTGTTAGATTATGTCTTTTTATTATGTCTTTCTTTCGATGCTGAGTAGTTTGAATGAAGAATTTTTGTGCAGTTGGGCGTTTACTGGATCATGACGATCTTATTTTCTAAGTCTTTGTTCAGTTTTCCTATATATTTTTCTTACATGGATAAGATTACTTGTAATCCCTCCCTAGCATAGATAAGATTACTTATAATCCCCCCAGCACACAAACTAAGTATAACGAAGCACACATCACAAAAATACAAGTGCGTCTGGTCTGAAAACGATAAATAGAGAAAAAAACAGCTAAATATTGTATTCCTGGATTTATATGTATGTAACGAATTAAACCATTGAAGTACATAGTCTACCAAATTTCAATATGTTGGTAGAGATGTAATAGCAAACCTACATAGAAATCATTTAAGAATCCCCGAAGGGCACATGATAGGTAAAAGAAGAACTTATGGATTAGGCCAACTTGAGATGGCATACATAATTCACAAAATATCCAATATAAATTGGTCGAGTGAATTACAATACCCACCTGCAATGTGAGGTGAAAAAAAGGTCCAGTGTGCCATTAATTAGGAATGTTAGGAAGCACCAGCTGAAGCCATTGCCTGTAGGCTAAGTGAGAATGCATATAAGGAATGTGGAAAAGTGGTTAAGACAAAGTACTATTCTGGAAATTAATTTTTCATGAAATGACCTCATCTCATTATCGATTTTGTTCCAATTTCGATTCAATGTCAGGGCAGATGTATTATGTTGTTCTATCTCTTGAGGATAGAAAAGAAACAAAGAAGTTCAGAAAGATATATCTACCAGTTTAGATATATTCTCTTATAAAAATTTAATCACCATTGAGTGTTTTGTTGACAGACTAAAGAGCTGGTTCCACTAACATGTTCTGAATGTCCAGATAGCATGGTTTAACACCCACTTTAATTATAAATGTTAGGGGCAACTTTTATTCAATGGCACATCTAGCAATATATGTAGCTTAGAGACCACCAGCAAAATCTTGATTTCATCATTCCATCAGGACGCCAACGTTAGTGATTCTAACCCAACAAGAAAACCACCAAAAGATTGTAACAAAAGATGCCATTTCTCTCTCTTCCTTCTATCTAAAACACAAAATATCATGGTTATGACGACAAACTTCCTATTTGTTGAAAATAAACTAAGAACGTGTTCTTTTGTTACATTCACTAAATAACTACATAGTTTTTGCTGGAATATAGCTTATACCAAAGTCCTTTTGTGATTAACAATGACCAAAGCAAGAAAGAGGGAGTAATTCCAAACCAAAAGCAGAGCTAGAATCAAAGAAATTATATTTCAAGAAGGATATTTGGATTGCAGTGTCAACTGAGGATCTGAAATGTCTCATTTTTTGAGGAACAATGATATCGACTACTTGTCCCGGTTTAGCTCCAAGAAAGAAAAACAGGTCAGGAATGAAATGGAAAGTGTAGTTCCTCAGGATAAATATGATGATTTGGATCAGCAATTGAACTAGGGATTAGGATTGGAGAGCTGGATCAGCTCTGGTGTTTTTGCCATAAGACAAATTGGAACAACCTAAAAAGTCAAAACTATATTCAGAAAAATAAAACAAATAAAAATAAGAAATGTAACTATTATTTTTTTCTCTTCTTCCTCATTGTTTCTTTCTTGTATTCTTCTCCTCTCCTGCTATTCTCCTCTTTTCCTTCCCTTCATTATCCTATCTTTCTCGTTTTCTCTTTCTGCTCATTTTCCCTCTCTTATCTTCTTGTGCTCCAGGCAATATCATGGTTGGTGACACTTGCTAGTTTTCGAGTAGGGGCCTTGTGGGTCATGTGACTCATGACTTCTGAGCCTCATGTCTCCTGCTGTAAGATCCTCTCGGAAGGAAAAAGGGATTGGTTGGGATGGGTCGAACCAACTTGATATCAGGTGGAGTTGGCTGATATGCTTTCTAGTATGTCTCTGTAACTAAATATTGGAGTTTCAAGGTTGCAGTATGGAGTTAATGGTCTCAAAGCAGATGAAAATCAAGAGCACTGGAAGTTAGTTACCTTTTTGATTCAGAGGAAACTGATTTATGGAACATTAAACTTATACTGTTCATGGTACAAGGCAGAGTGTTTAGACATGTATAGTAGCGTATGAGATATGATTAAGGAAAAGAGGATGTTAGAGGCTCTGCTACTTTTCCTTTTTATGAGTACTCTAAATAGGAATCTTACCAGATCTACTTTGATATTTTGTGTCACTTTATTGATGCCCTTTAGTCTTGCTGCTGTGTTTATACTGATTATTCAGGTGCACGGGAAATTGCAAGAGATGCTCGAGCTTCAGAACCCGACGACCTTTTTAATTCTGTGATAGGAGGAATTGCAAGTGGTGCTCTTCTTGGGAGGCTACAAGGTGGTGGACCTTCTTTATTATCATAACTTTTCTTGCTTAATTTCATATATGTATGTACAGTATGTTCACGGAATGAATTAGGCAGGTCATTTTTCAAGAGAAGGTGAATAGATGGTTTAGCATTGTGTTCTTTCGGTTGAGTCTTTATTATTTAATTCCTTTGATCTTCTATACAATTGCCATAGGAAATGTGTATGGGTATAACCATTGTTGCCAAACATGGTCAGCTAATTTCCATCCGAGTCTGTTTCTATGTGAAATGGGTTTGGCTATAGTTTTGTGAATGTAAGTTGATTCTATTATCTGTAAAACTGATCCGAACATAGGTTCTTATTCCACCATTTCTATATATTTGAATATCCAGTGCTCTTAAAAGGATCAAAAACTGTTCTCACGGATACATAAACTAACTTTTCTTTGTTATTTGTATCATAATAAAGCCATGTTGACCTGCACATTAGGTTGCATTACAATCATCAGTTTTTCCATTACCTAATTTTTCTTGTTTCCATTTCATTGCAGGTGGTCAACTAGGAGCAGCTAAATATGCAATCATCTTTGCAGCTGCAGGGACGGCACTAGATTTCACCACCATACAGCTGAGACCCCATTTTCAAAGCTTCAAGAACACTCTCACCAGAATCAAAAATGGAAATTCAAGGTGGAGTTTCCCAGAGTGGTCACCTATTCAAGTGCTAGACGAAGAAGCTCTTGCTGCCAAGCGTGCTCGAGAACAACAGTTATACGCCGAAAGAACATTCGGTAAATTGAATAAAAAAGAATAAGGAGATTCAACAACTGGGAGCATGTTTTTACTATGCAATTGTCAAGTCCCCATCTCGAGAGTTCATCTGCAGTATGGGGACAAGTACAGGCAAGTTCCAGACTCAAAAAGTTTCAATCTCTCTTCCATGTCATGTTTGTTCTTTGCTCTTGGGATCAGGATCAAAGGATAATAGGAAAGCAATTTCTCAAGGATAATAATCAACTCAAGCCTGCTTGGAGCGGATTCTGATTTGATTTCCAAATCCTTTGGAATGTGAAGCTACTGCAACCTTTCCTTTGGATCGAGTAAAGCTTTCCTTTTTCTCTGCTGCTGTTACCAAACAAGCTGTTGAGCCATGTTTACATTTATTTGCTACAGTGATTGTATTTAGAATATTATATATCTTTTGAATTGTTTTTAGAATATTCTTGAAAGAGCACAAAAGTCGAGTAATTTAAATAGGATATTTCTGATATAATAAAACCATGGCTGGATCTACCAATTAGCTTCAGTCCTTTTTCTGTTTCAGAGAACTCGGTTGCTGCGATGGCTTCAATAGAGTTCTTTGATCATCTACTACTTTGTTGAAGACTTCAGTATACTTCTGGCTTGATGCTGTATCATTCTCATCTCATCCTGCCAAACAGCAACATATGCTTCTCAGACTTCCTTCACATCAGTAAAGACAAAACTTACTGTTGCATTTGCTCGACCACTGAGGTTTCTTATGATTCTTCTTGGAATAACTTTTAATGCTATCCTACCCTGAAACATCTTCTGCTTGTCACCCAAAATTACTCGATTTGCAGGGGATTTGCCAAATATTTTGGATCATCCACGAGACATGGAACACCGAAGGCGTTCTGTCACTCCTCGACGCATCACCCCCCGGAGCAGGTGGATGTGGAAAATATTTCTCTTGTAATTATTACTTGCAAGAAAATTATCACAATCATTTAATTTATCGTCATAATTAGAACATTTCTCTTGTAATTATTCCCTGCAAAAAAAAAAAATTATGACATCATTTAATTTATAGTCATAATTAGTTGTTAGACTGTCCGCATCGACGGCTTCTACTGTTTATGGCGAACATGGAAGGCGAGATGAGCATCCCATAATAGTGTATGAGCATCAACTGGTCGTTTGGTGTTCCCTTCTCCATCACCATCCTCACAGCTTAAATTAGATATCTACTCATATTTCATTTCCTTTTCGTAACGATGTTCCATTGTCCCTTTATGCTACGCATGAGTTGTACAATTTACAAATAATTTGTTGGTTTGATCGAAATAAATTTATGTAATTTATAATTTGATCAATCGTCGTGACTCAACTTGCATTTTGAGTATTATCATATTTGAAATAGAGGAGTCACTAATTGATAGGACATATTTTGACCTATCAAATATGGACCTTAATGTAAATCTCGACGAAAGTCAAGTAGACACATCCGACTTGACTCGGACCCAGGTCTCAGGAAGGAGTGCTACCTCGATCCACCGTTCGAGGACCTCAAGTCAACATCGATAAACAAATCAATGACCTGCTCCTCACCCACCACTTGAGGACCTCAGGTCGACCACTCTCTCCTCGTCGGGGATCATAACAATGTATAGCTCTGAACCAGTGCTCATACACATTAAACACCCTCATACGAACTCTTCTTCCCGCATGTAGTATAAAAATCACCCAAGTAAACAGTAAAAGGGAGGGACATTCAAACTCGAGCAATCTATACTCTAATATTTCACTTCTCATTGCTAACTTGATAGTCAGAGGGGCTAAGTTGAGGCACCCACACCGCCCGACTAAGGCCTAGGTGCAAGACGTGAGACTCAGATCGAGGAATTGGCGAGTAAACGGACCTTGAACCGCCAGGGAAGCTCTCTCCTAAGTCGAGACTCCACCCGAATTCATCCAGCAAGGTTGCACATACGTTTTTTCATATACAGGTCGAACCAAGCCAAGACAACACCTTAGTCTCGACAAAAGGAACCCGAACACTAACTATTCATGATTCTGATGAAGATTTTTTTAAAAAAAAATTGATATAGTTTAGAATTTAATATGAGCAAATTTTATCATCAATTTAAATTAGTAAAAAATTGATATTATCTAACTCGTGTTTTGAGTATTATCATATTTGGAATAGAGGACTTATTAAGTGATAGGGCATATCCTAGCCCATCCGACAAAGGTCACCAGATCACCACAGCAAAACCAACTAGGCACCTCCAAGTCAGCTCGGATCGTGGCCTTAGGATTCGTTCCCGCTGCCCAAGAAGTACGGTAAGGTGTGATACACCCCCAACGGTGTCAATGGGCAGATTATTGGTCCGTCCCACCATCCAAGGAACACAACAACGTATGATGCAGCCTAGACAACATCAATGCTAAAGTATGCTCCAACTATCTCGAGGTGCTAGCACGCATTAACACTCACATACAGAGGCACCGTCAATCATTAAACATCCTTGTATGCCCGGGCAGGAGATATAAAAGTTATCCCAATGAACAGTATGGAGGGGAACACACACAACACCACTACAATATTTCCTTGAGAGCTCAGACTCACAATTAACTTAATCATCGGAGGGGCTGAGTCGGAAGGACCCTCTGCCTAACTCAGACCTTTTGTGTAGGATGTGATCAATGAGGATGAGGAGTTGAACATCGGTTCGAGCTTGGAAAGACGACCCAAAGATTCAGAAGCAGAGTTATCAGTCTGTCGCACTCTCTCCCTGATATGTTTAAGCTGCGTCAACACCCTTGCACACTGGACCAAGTCAAGACGTCAGCTCAGAATCAGGATAAAGAACAGCAACACTAATTATTCATGATTGAGATGAGAAAATTTTTTTCTCAACAGCAAAAAAAAAAAAAAAAGTGTGTATCACATGTCTCTCGTCTCAATTCAGTTTGAGGTACAAGATGTCATTATCTGATATCCTGCAAAAATAATAGCATCAATGATTTATTAGTCAAATATTTTAAATTTATAATTTTTTAAATTTATATTTTTAAATTTATATTTTTAAATTTATAATGTTTAAATTTAATTTTTGATGGTTACATATGAAAGGACATGTCCGTTTAGACAAACACTCTTTTGTCATGATATTCTAGATATTTTTAGACTCTATGAATAAAATTTTAAATACTTAATTAATTCAGTTCAGAGTTAAATATAATTCCTTCTCTTATTTTAATATGTTTCTATTGTTTTATTGCTTGGTTCGGTGAAAGGGACTAGTCAAGTTATTTCACTTAAAAATATCGTTCTATGTAATGTCATTTTTATGCCTTCAATTTATTGAGAGAATATCGTTTTATATGCTATGTTGATGTGAGATACAATAAGTTCTTCATCATCTTTGATAGCTAGCTAAGGAGTCTTGTTTAGTAGATTATGACTCTATTGATGTAAAGATAATACGAGGTATTTATGTATATTTAAGGATTTCTTAGATCCTTCTTAATTATATATTAATATATTATCAAAAATAAAAATATAAATAAGGTGCTCGATGTAATGTTTATGTATGTTTGTGTCTTTCGGTCTTTGTTCATGTTTTGTATAACAAGTAGCAGGTTAGCAATACACTTGATAGCTTTAGTTTATTTAACTTTCATAGTTGTTTTCAGTTTGTAAATGAAAATTGTCATGTAGATACTTATGAGAATTTTGGTTTGTAATTGACCATGATCATTTGTGTGTGATCGTTCAAAGTTTGTGAAGTCCATGTTTGTAATTTTCATTGGATATGATATGTTTGCTGACATGGTTGATTATGAATCCCGTATGAAACGTTTTTTCTAACTCGTTTTCTCTTTTATAGGTCTTAGGTGACCATAGAAAGTTTTAAGGAGATTGAACTTTACGAACGGATACGCAAGAGTGACGTACGACTTTGTTCTTGTGAACCACTTATTTATATATATATATATATATCCTATAGCAAGGAAGTTGGAATTTAAAACAAGAGCAGATACCTAATAGGTGAGTAACCTGCAAAAATGTGCAGACTTTGTTCATGCTTTCATGCTTGGATTTGATGTTGCGGATGCACTCGGTCTGCTACGCCCGGACGATCTTTACGCGGACTCTTTCGAGATCAGATGCTACGGGGAGAACACCTTTCTTTGTGCTATCGGATCACCTCGCGGTTCTGTATTCTGTTCAATTTTATTGGTTTTGATTGTTTATGATTGATTAACATGTTAGAGGTTAATCTAAAGCGGAACCAAGGTTTCCAAAATATTATGTTTATTGTTTGCATGAGCTTTTGGGAGTCTTTGAGGCCATAGTAGTTAAAACACCACAAACTCTTATTTAGTAGCCTATTCTTCAATTGCTTTCTGTAAGAAAAATAAAATTACACACAATATTAAATAAAGGAGATACAAAGGGATGATTAAACGAGAGGCAGTTTTGCATGAGGAAGGGTGCTTATTCTTCATTCCTAATAGTTAAATATATTTATGTATAGGTATTATAGTATTCTTAACCTATTCTTTCTTACTATGTTGCCCATATGATATTGTCCGCTTCTCATCTCTCGGCCATGTAGAAATCATCGTTCATAATTATGACTGTATTTTTAGTATTAATATGACAGTAATGTCTTAGTTCTCACCCAGTTAAAATGGAAGAAGGCAAAAGTAAACTGGAGACCGACCAATTTCCAACCAAGTCAACGAGGAGGGACAGTATGTGGACGCAGGGAAACAAATGAATGAATCGTTAATGCTTATGGCACCACCCAACATGTCAATAATATTTGTCTCCAATGTTTATTTGCATCCAGGAATAGACTTCATATCCTCATCTATGCTAATTTACATCTCATGTACAAATAATAAGCCCACCTCCATTACCTTCCCCTAAGCGACTCACTAAGAGTGGACGAAGAAATAATAAGCAGCAAACTTTTTCCTCTCCATTTCTCCTGCAACAGCGCAGGGGAGAAAGACTATATGAAATCCCTCGTACACAATGCAACTAAAATCAACTCTTTATTCTCATAGAAATACCTACACAAACGGGGGAAAAAATCGACTCTTAAATGCTTATGGCACTGAGTAAGACAATACTGAGCTATCCACAAAACAATCTGTGAGAAGAGTGATTCAAGGTTGGTGTTTGAGAGTCCACAAAGATGACACCACGCAGGCTTCCTTTGTCCCTATTGGTCTTGGCCATGGTTGCAGCTTTCCTCCTGCACAAGCACAGCCAAAGGACTGCGGAACAGACCTTACAAAGCTGGTGAAACAGCGTAGGAAGTATGTTCAGATCAAAGGGCCACAAATCAAACCCTCCAAGGCTTGTTGCGCTGACATAAAAAAAAAAAAAAAAGTGGATGTGCCATGTCTCTGCAAAAACATCCCCCCAGGGGTTGAACAGACTATTAGCTTGAAGAAGGCTGTGTTTGTTGCCAAATACTGACTCATATTTCTCATGTTTTTTTTGTATGCAAATGTCCATCGGCAATGAACTACATAAAAAAATCTTATGTTGCTTCTTTCTTCCTAATTGTGTTAAATATCTCTGTCTCTATTTCTATTTTTTTTTAAGTGTAAACGAGAAGTACTCGAGCATACCTGAGGCAGAAACAAGTCAATTTCTCGAGTACCACCTCGAAGAATTTGTGAGCAGCTCAGCAAATACATCAAACCAGACACGGGTGCACCTAAAACATAGGCACACAAAACATAGTTAATTAACCCCATAGGAACAAGAGAACAATCATACACACTGTATCAAAGTTTCAGAAGACAAACTGTGGTCTCAGAATGCACACCTGATACAGTAGACATTCATAATCCAGCGCTACAAAGTCATAAAAACGGGTAAACATCTGCAAGGCTAAAAGCATAAGGCTCTCGCGGACTACCAAAGGTCAAACCCAAAGTATCAGAACTTCACATCAGATAAACACAGCGATGTACATGAATTTCTTCATAATACCATAAAACTTGTCTCCTCATAAGAATTTGATCGTATACCACCTGCAGCATAACTGGAGCATAAACTATGATAAACTACAAAAAAAAGTTTATACATTCTCAGAAATGCAAAAACAAACTAGAAAAGAAATCACTGATTTTCCTAACCTGTGCTGTTTTGTTTAAGACATCTCGTGAGTTGTGGGAAAAAATGAATTTTCATGTGCAATATTATTTTGTAAGTAGCATAAGATCATTATAAGTTTCTTACAGTTGTAGCTGCTAATCGCTACAAGGCTACAACAGAAGATATACGGAAGGCATTGTCCTAGTCCCACTATCTAGTATTTACACGGAATGGACTTGTGGCAATGGCCTTCCTGGACTTTCAGTTAGATATATCTGAATCCAGCCTCATCTAGCACTTCCCTCGGCATCTGACCAGTAGTCCTCGAGTTCATCAAGATCATTGAGATCATCAAGTATAGACTGGTTGAGCCGCTTCCTCGATATCCTCCTGTGCCTTTTAAGCTCAAGTCGTGGTTCTGCTCGTTTGACACCCATGTTACGCACCTTGTACCTGCAAAAATTCAGCTTACTTCATCTTGTTTTGCAAGTACTAATATCACGATATGTACATTGACATTGACCTACAATATATCCACCCAATCACTCGAGTAACGAATCATATATTCTCTCACTAAATGTGGTGGTGCAGATTCCAATACCATTATACGAGCAATCCTATTTGACACCTCAAAATGAGCGGTCATAGTTGGAAGTGTTAAGTCACAGTAATTTCCCATCAATGAACCAATATAAATCAATTGAGACTGTGTCTAGATAACTGTGACGAACATGCAACTCATAAAAAATGAATGTTAAACTTACTTCCCAAAACAATTATACAGAATATTGCTCACTTAACAAAGCACGCATACATTCATATACAAATTGACATCTTTTATCTTAATCTTACCTCACATCACTTTCTCTCTTTGTTCCTATTGTCCGTAACTGGAATTCCTCTCTGATTCTGATCTCATCAAGCAACTGCAAATAGTATGGATATCTTTCCCAGTCTGCCTTGACAATGCATCCAGGTTCGCCAAGGTGTAAGCAGTCATTAAATGCACATTTCAGGGGTTCACTAGCACTAAGCATCTGTCTGATCTGAAGACATTAAAAAAAATGACAGTATGATTACGCAGAAACGATTGAGAGAATGACAGTATGCAAATTCGACAAAACCTCTGGAAATGTTTCTGCAAGAGATTTCTTTGTCACTTTCATCAAACTCGGCTGGTTAAAGCCAGGAGTATCAGCTAGGTAGCCTCCACCAGATAGTGGAAGTAAAGAAACATGTCGTGTTGTGTGCTTTCCTCTGCCACTTTTAGACACATTGCCAACACGTTGTTCTCCAAGCCACTTACTTCTTTCATACTGACCAATTTATGCAAAAAAAAAATAAGTTTTCAATATAATGATAATGTAAACTGCAATATATAAAATAAATTAATCGTATACATGGATAGATTGAAAAGTAAAGTTCTAGATAAAACAGTCAAACGAGAAGCCTAATCACTGTCATGTATGTTATACATGCTTCACATCAGCTAATCAAAATTCATTCCAACTACTCACGAAATTTACAAGATATGTGTAATGGACAAGAATCCCCATTTAATACAAACAGAAAGTTGGATCAACAACAAATATGTCAGGAATAAAAAAATATTTAAAAGTAGTCTTTTGAATATACGCACATGCTCAAGCAACTTATTTATTTTCTCTTCGTCAGAAATGTTTTGGGTGAGCCTCAAGGAATTGATAAGGCTGGACTTCCCAACACCGCTTGGACCAACAATTACAGTCGTTTTCCTTTTCAATATGTCTTCAAGAGCAGCTAATCCAGATTTCTGATCAACACTGCAGAATAGTGGCTTATAGCCCCATCCATGTAGCCTTTCTTTCCAGGCAGATAAAGTCTGCATCCAAGAAACAGGAGATATATATATATATATATATACTATATATTTGTGCAATAATCAATTTCTAAAATAATATATGAAAAACCTATGTCGAATTCATATTACACCCTCATGATTATTAATCATAATAATCAACATAAAATGTAAAACAGAAATTAATTTACATTCAAGGATTACTCAATGTGATACTTTCTAGGTTTATTCACAAATGATCGAAAGACATACTTTGTTATACGTCATATCAGTTAACAGCATGTCTTTTCATTGGAAGACTGCCACTAGAATCAATCCTTTCTAATGTGTTCACGAACGATAGCACGAGAGCAAATCGATCCCAACTTCATAACAAAAATTTCATTCTAATGTGTCATAAGTCAATTACCTTTCAAACTAAAAGAGTAGCAATCTGGCATCAAGAGGCAATTTGCACTTAAGTGTGCATCATGAGACAAAAAGTTCCACTTGTTAAGTGATGCAATGCCATGAAAGGACAGAATGAACAACTAATCACTAGAAAAAAAACACCAAATTACTATTCCAAGACATTATACACAGGCTGACCCCAGGGTTCCATTGCTCTATGTACCACTGTACCTGTGTTTTATTTGCAACATATGTTGCAACACAAGCAACCAGCCTGAACTAACATATGCCCAGTGTGTGTCCAATTAGCCTAGTGTACAGGCTTTAATAGAAGGCAAGAAGCAAAGTTTGACAGACAGATGTCCACAGATATTCGCAACAAACATACAAGAAGAAGAGAATCCTACATGAGATAGAAAATTACATGTTAAAATGGTAACAGAACACCTTGGTTACTACTAAATGCTCAATGGTTATTAAGTCACTGTTACATCTGAATCATGTCCACCTGCATTAAATGATGTTGAAAATAGTTTGTAATTTTAGTTGTTAGAATACCTAAGTCAAACAAGCAAAGTCAAGTTCTGTTTAGTTCAAAATTTGACATACCACCAAAGCATCCACCTCCACTCATAATCCTGTGAGATAGACTTGACCTGGTATGCCTGTGTTCTTCATGCCACATTCACCATTTCTTCGAAATCAAATCATTGATTATGAATCATGAATATATTTCTTTCTTAAAATCCCAACAACAATTTCAACGTATAATATAATCTTTACTTGGCATAAGTATGTAAGCATGCCAAAAAATTTCAGTGTCTCAATTTTCAAAAAACATAATAAAGAATATAAATATGAAGAAAATAAATTTAATTGTGCTTCTAACACTAACAGGATTCATAGCAAATATAGACAATTCCAGATTTCTCAATAAAGAAGAATAAAATGAGGATACTTTACCGAAGAAAGATTAAAAATCATGCTCTAAGACCTATAGTGAATGAATTTCTCTCTTTACCCTTTTTATGCTATTTTTTTATGGACTTACTTAATTTTTGGATTTTTAATATGGTAGAAACTACAAAAAAAAGGCAAGTCCAACCAAAGCTACCTACACCAAACAAGAATGGCAGTTTCGTATATGGTGTCAACTTACCAGTTGGCCAAGGCAAAAATCAGAAAGAAAAGTTCAAGACACAATCAAACTCACACCAAATATAGGCAAGTTAAACAATTCTAACCCCAAAAAACAAAAAGCATGAGTAGATATTGCTTGAAAAAAAAATCAACTCCACAAACAGAAGAACCAAACTACAGTAAACTAGCCAATGTCTTTTAGACCACAAATATGAGTACAAAACATAACATTTTCTAGAAAGCACACCCTTTGCAAAAAATTCAACAAGCCTAAATGTCTAATTCAAATGATCCAAAAAACTAGATAGTTCAAGAAAACAAGGTGATCGCTATCCTGACTAGTTGAACTATACTAAATGATGAAGCTTTTTGTTAGGTACTTTTACCTAGAACAAGTTAGGGTTAAACGTTAACATTATTAAGCCAAAGGAAAAGGAGAAAAATGGTGTACATGAAAATGTTAAATCTGGAAAGAAAAAGAATAGAGGTTCTTATTTGGATTAGTAAAAGAAGTTATATAATAAACTACTACATGAAAGAGCCTTTCCAGAACCCTTCTATCTTACGTTAAAGATATATAGAAGGTGTCAAGCATGTTTTTACAAATTGTATCAGCTATAGTTGGCTTCATAATAGGCCGCCTTTCCACAGTTTGCAATAGAAGCATATTTCAGGCCTGTGCTGTTTCTACAGAGTGATTATGTAATATAGCGATAAAGAAAAGGCAAGACCCAACCTAGTTCCCCATTATGTAAATGGAAACTCTTTTTTGTTCATTCATCTCCTGTCATCTTGGCAAAGCTCTAATCAGCAGTATCTATTGAAAATGAGGGAACCCATCCTCCCATCTATCTATCAAGCATAGGCACCTTATAAGTTCTCCATCTAATTCTCTGTAGCATCTTTATCTCCCTCCCATTTTTATATCAGTTTAGGCAGTATTTTACACTTTGAAATCCTTACAAACACACTCCTCCTTTTCATCAACTCTCACACACTTCACAAACTCTGGTGGAGATCCATGTCCATTTTCCTGCAGTTATTGCTCTTTTCCCTTTGAAGTCCTTACGAACAAACTCGTCCTTTTCATCAACCCTCACACACTTCACAAACTCGGGTGGAGATCCATGTCCATTTTCCTGCAGTTATTGCTCTTTTCCCACAAAGATTGCCCTTGATGCTAGATCAGTATACAAGTCATTCCACCATTTGTATGTCTTTTTAGTCTAAACTATCAAATTTATTATTGTGCTTTTTGGTTAGTTCAATTTTAGATGCTGTGCCATCTAAAGATAATGCAATTTGATAGACTAATTCACTTGTTCTACGTAGCTGTAATGTTTTATTAATAGTGCCATCTTACTTGAGTCATTTTTTCAACTTTGGTACCAATATACTGAGATTGATTTTACCTCAGGTTTCATTAACTAATTGATTCACATTGAACTAAAGTAGTTCTGTTGTTAAGCACCAAGTTCAATTTAGCTTTATACACTACCATATCACATAAACCCCAATTTCCAAAATAAAAAACCTTACAGACTGATATGTTACTGATGAATCAACCACAGAGTGGCATCCGAAGCCACACAAGAATAAGTTTCGCCTTCAAAATCAATGATCGACCCAAGAAAACAATCGAAAATGCAAGCTGGTTACCCACAGAAATCGAATAAGAAAGCAAGCTGATGACCAAACCTCATCGCCAACAAGCTCCGATTTATTCATTGCCAACGTGAGCGGCAAGCCAGTGGACTCCGCCTCAACCAAGAACCGGGTTAACGTGAACGGTTCCGGCTTTGGCTGATCCGTCGAGAAGAGGACCAGTAGATTATTCACATTAGCAACCGGCGGGTCCAAGATCTCAGAGCTCCTCTTAAATACGTCCTCGATCATCCCCCTCCGGTCGACCCAGTCAACAGAGCCGACGAGAACCCTGTCACCGACAAGGACCCTCCTCTTGATCTTCTTGAGCAGAGCCCTGACGACGCAGAGCAGCTCCCGTCCCACCCGGGGGTCGTCCCCGAAGAATCCAGGATTCTCGGGCTCCCCGCCGGCAGACACGACGATAACGCGCATGAAATTAGCCTGGGCGGCAGCGACGAGGCCGACGGCCTGGGAGGGGAGGAGGTGGCGGTGGCGGTCCTCGTCGGAGTCGAGGGGGGAGGTGGCGGAGGGGAGGTCCTTGACGATGTCCCTGGCCTTGAGGAGGTTCTTATCGGGGGCGGGCCTACGGGGGTTCTCACGGGAGGAAAGGGCGGCAAAGGAGCCGGCGTGAAAGGGGGCGCGGGCGCGGCGTAGGACGGCGGAAGCCGGCGGGAAGGGGCGAAGGCGTAGGGAGGCAAGCGAGAAGAAGGGCGGCATCGGAGAGAAGGAAGAGGGAGACGGGGCCGGTGGTTAGGGTCAAAATAAGTGAGTGCGCGGAAATGGACGACTGGGGAGTGGGGAGGGGACTGGATGTGGGACCCACGAGGATGGGCGTTCGAGCGTCAGCGTGAGCGCGGTGTCGAAGCGGGTGGGGGTTGTGGTAAGTGCTTCACATTTTTCGGCGCATCAGAATGACACAACTACTTCATGGACAACTAACACACGAGTTCGGCCCATTACGAACCACTCCTACCCATCCCTACACCCATTGAGATCGGGCCGACGCTGGTGGGTTACCGCATATTATCTACTTTTGATGCGGAAAAAAAATGAGTCCACCTCTGACCATTTTGGACCAACTTTTTTTTGGGCTTTATTTTGGGTTGACATCAGTGGATGGTTCTATTGATCCCTCTGAAATAACTTTTATATGCCACTTCAGCTGAAAAATACTGGAAAAGAGTTACCATCTTTCTTCATTTTAGCATCAAAGTCAACACCAGAAAATGTACAACAAGCTTGCAAAGCAGCAGCCATGATACAAGAAAATTATAAAAGAAAAAAAAAATGCAAACTTGCATACAAACATTGATAAGATGTTTAACTGAAACATATTGAGAACACATCCATCTCCATTAGACATGTCTTGAAGAATTCTGTATACACCTCCATAAATGTTCACCAAGGTAGGCAGTCTTCAGTTCAAAAGATCCAGCTTAGGCACCCACAGCCCTGAAAACAGGAATATAAGTTTACACTGAACTATTGTATTAAGCAGCACAGAGGATCTTCAAGCTGATATACAAGTATGTGAGTATGATGAGATGGGACCATAAAACAAAATGCCAAGGTTTCCATCAAGATGAATAGCCCATCTGAGAAGAAAATGTGATCATAGAGCAATTAAATAGGATATTTCCGATATAAAATCATGGCTGGATCCAACAATTAGAGATCCTGACCTTAGGTTCAGTGCTTTTTTGTTTCTGAGAACTTGGTTGCGATGGCTTAAATGGAGTTCCAGGAGTTATCTGGTCATCATCTATTTTGTTGAAGATTTCAGTATACTTCTGGCTTGATGCTGGATCCTTCTCATCCCATCCCGCGAAAGGTGGCACAAATACATAATTATCAGGCTGTTAGCCAAAGAAACAGCATTAGCTTCATGCTCATCTCCACAGCAACTCATCTCAGAATATGTTTCCCAGATTTCTTCATCAGTAAAGACAAAAGTTACTGTTGCATTTGCTCGATCGCAGACGTTTCTTCTGATTCTTTCTGGAATAACTTCTGATGCTATCCTACCCTGAAACCTCTTTTGGTTGTCACCAAAAATTGCTCGATTTGCAGGGGATTTACGCACAGGTGGTGTTGCGGTTCGACGAAAATTACCACCATTAATCTTCAAAGAATTTGTATCCTTGGGTTTTGTGGCATCAGCAGTGGACTCAGTTGTGGATGGAGCTGCATGGACCGGTGACGATGCAGCTTTAGCATGAGCTTCTAAGCTTTCATTAGGATCAATTGAATTGGTAGCATTTCTTCCACTCTTTCTTCTTCGGACATGATTAAAGTATTGTGTGGAAGGGATGTCTCGAGCAGTTTCCCAGTTGCCGAACTGCGGCATTTGAGCTTGTTGCTGCGTCCAAACAAAGCCAGAAGTCTGTCATTTTCTATCCAGAAAAAGACGAAGTTGGCACATCGATCGTGAAAAGAAATCTCAAGGATTATGCACTAAATATCTTTGTCATTGTGACATATAGAAAATAAATGAGGTAGCTACTGATTTATGCCTTGGTCTACCAAAACCTTCTCTGATCAAAGGCCAAGTTTGATAGAGAATCATAAAACGCAGATCGTGAAGGTAGAATAAATGTTTTGCGCCATGAAATAGAACCAAATTATTGGACATAGAAATATTTTGAAACATATCCCTCTGGTGTCCCAAATGCACAATCACATCTAATGTAGCAAATTGATAGCAAGATTTTATTGGATCCAAATGTGAAACTGAGATAAAGAATCTTATATGAAATCATGGAAAGCAAAACATTTGTAATAATTCACAAGTATGTGAAGTTGGTGCTCTTAATCAGAATATTCTTATTGCCACCAATTCCTTCTCAACTTAAAACTGTGGTGCATGATTCAATCCAGAGCAATCCAAGAAGAATGCTTCATCTTTTATCAGAATGCATGCATTGTGAATATAACAGCAGGATAAAATCATATTTGATTCTATAACACTCCACACTGGCGAACTCATCATTCCCACATACAAAGATCGAAATCCATAAAAGCACATAGCAGAAGACGCTCCATATGCCTCCAAAGATGGGAAGAAGGCAGAAAAAAATTATTATATATCTACCAAAGGGAGCAAAAACGTCGATTAACTTTCCCACTAAAAGAAACATTAGAACAAGCAGATAGAGAGCTACAAAGAACCCACAGCATAATACACCAAACCTTTGATTCCTAAGACAAGACCACCAGCAAAACCACATAAAGCCAAAAAAGAAACCAATTCCAGATTTCTCAAGAATGCCACACATGATGATCGAAAACATCCCAAAGGGAGGAAAACCCACCGCCATTCTCTGATTTCAATCTTTAAACGATGAAAAGGACCCTTGGAAGCGTCAAAGGTGCTGCCTTTTCTCCTCCCGTCAAGATTCCTCGGTGCCCTGGGGGCCAGAAGCTTCAGCGATCTCCTCTTTAGATTGGAGAACACCCTTGATGAGGGGCAATTTGGCCGTGCTTTTTAAATCGTCTTCATCGTGTTCCAACGTGTGAAGCAGAATATATATATATATATATATATATATATATGAAGAGAGAGAAAGAGAGAGCATTTCTTTTTTTTTTCAATTTCGAGTTTTTCTGGGAATTAATTCACTAGCAAATGCGAAAAACATTTGAAATGATCGACTATTGGTGAAATTAAAGAAAATTATTTAGAAAAAAATATTAGACATTTAATTTTTTTAATATTATATTTTGATGACATCATGTAGCGCCGATAGCGAAAGTAGTAGTCACATCGATTGAAAAAATATAATTCGAGTTCAACAAAAAAAAAAAAAAGAATTCCTTTGAGTAGAAAAGTGTTATTTAATTTATAAAACCTCCTTTTGGTCTATCACTTTACGCCTATTGATTGAACTATTAAAAAAACTATCGAAACCATTCAAGAGCTTGAAATTTATTTACCTATCTTTCTTGGAATTATTGTTGATGAAAGATGACAAAACGAATAAACCCACCCAAAAATAAATATTTACCAAACATGTAAATCTTGAAGAGATTGAAGTCAGGATTCACAAAAGTTTTCAAGTATGAAAGAAATTTTCATTATATTAAATAGGAGCATATGACTCTAAACATTTACACATGAATTCGAATAATAATGAGAGTGTTGCGAAGGGTCTCCTCTATCTATCGAGTTATTAGTTCTCATAATTAAAAGCAAACTTTTTAGCAAAGACATGAAAGTTCTGCGTGTGACAAGCTCCATCTCAAGGCGTCACCCCACTTTTTAAGAGAACTTTGCTTCGGTTCATCTTCCCTGTAGGAAAGATCAACTTGTCTGCAAGCTACAACAATTATTATGTTGTTTGTTCTTCTGCTGTCAGACTTCTGCTTTATTCTATTTAGTCAACCCTCATACCAAAATATTTAGGTAGATGATCTGTTGTGAGTTATACACACAAGAAAGCTGTGGAATCTGTGGGTTTCAAATCTTGATCATTGACACAAACAACCCATTTCTAGACCATCAGATTTTTTTTTTTTTTTAAGACATAAGTCAGATCTGAGAAGTTTTCTCATGGCACTCATTCTAATCAATCTAAGCTGATAAAAAAAACCACGAGGAAGAATCATCCATCATTCTAGTAAGAAAACACTATACCTAAACACTATACCTCTTGGCTGGGAGAGAGATGCTCTATCCAGGTTCGAAGATAAATGTGTTTTCAGCTCATGAACAAATCACATCTTAATTTCGTGATTGTTGTAGTGATGTGTCATATGTTAATATATAGGGTTAAGGTTCATTTTGACCCTTATGTTTTTAATCATTAATCACTTAAATTATTAAGTAAAAATAACTCATATACTTTTAAAAATATAAAATATAATCTCATCTTCTTAAATCTAATAGATATTAAAGTCTGATTGTATGATATGTTGACTCATAATTAACTATTAATATAGTATCACATGTAATTTAAAATTAAATAAAAAATTATTTTAACTCTTATGATTTTTGTCATAAACCATTTAAGTCTTATGATTTTACTTATATCCAAAATAGCCCCTATATCATTAAAAATATAATATATATGTCCCTCTCGTCAAGTATAAGTTGATAAATATTAGAGTTTGTGTGTTTGCTAATTTATAATAAATTATTAATATAATAACATGTGTAGTTTAAGTTTAATTAAAAGATATATATTATCGAGGAAGAGGAAGCGATGAAGGCCGTAGCGATGGACGAAGACGGAGAGGGAGAGATAGGAGAAGTCAAAGGTGGAGGTGAGGGAGAGCTAAACTACTACATCATAGGCATAATAGGTGGGAGCGTAGCAACATAAACACCTAGGAGGAAGAGGGACCCGGAGATCATTGTGTGCTTAGCATTGGACCGGTCGACACACATCTACCTAAGGCAAAACCAAAAGCTCCTAAGCTTATTGCTAGCACGAGAGAAGCTGCGTGCGTACGACACTTTGCTAAGTAACAATAGCTTAATGTTGTTACTAGTGTTTGCATCCACAACGATGTATCCTCATGTCATTGATGATGATTTTAATTTTTAATATAAAATATATATTTATTATTAGTTAGTATGTAATGTTAGTAGACTCTAACATCTATTAATTCAAACTTAACAAAAGGGACTTATATGTTATATTTTTGAAAATATAAAGGTTTATTCTAGGCATGAGCAAAACCATAAGGGATTAAGAGATCCATGAGCAAAACCACATAGGTTAAAATAATATTTTTAAAAGATTAAATTACATATATCATTATATTAATAGTTTTTAATATCTTTCATAAATAAACATTAAAAACTTAATTTTAAAAATTAATATTTTATTGATAAAATCCTAGATGTTATTCTTTTATAAGATGTAGGATATAGGACATTGATATCTTATGCGCTTAAATCGAAGTGAGACAAGAAACACATCATACACATATTTTTTACAAAAAAATATAAAAAAATAAAATTTCTTAGTGACTCCTCTATTTCAAATATGATAATAATCAAAACACTAGTTAGATAGAGTTTAAGTTTACTAAGTTAAATTGATGATGAAATTTGATCATATTAGAATCTAACTACATTAATTATATAAAAAAAAATCTTCATCTAAATCATGAATAGTTAGTGACTCCTCTATTCCAAACACGATAATACTTGAAATGCAAGTGAAGATGAGTCAATTGACGATTGATCAAATGATAAATGACATCAATATATTTCAATCAAACCAACAAATTATTTGTAAATTATTTACATAACCATGGTACAAGTCATGCGTAGCATAAAGGGACAATGGTACATCATTACAAAAATGAAATGGAATATGACTAGATATCTACTTTAAGCTGCGGTCCTAAATATGCTGATGGAGAAGGGAACACCAAACGACCATTTGGTGCTCTTACTCTATTATGAGATGCTCATATCAACCTTCATGTCCGCCATAAACGGCGATGCAGACTGTCTAACTACTAATTATGACTACAAATTAAAATGATGTCATATATATATATATATAATTTTTTTTTGCAAGGAATCATTACAAAAAGGAAATGGAATATGACTAGATATCTACTTTGGTCCTAAATATGTTTGATGCAGAAGGGAACACCAAACAACCAGTTGATGCTCATACACTATTATGAGATGCTCATCTCGCCTTCCCGTCGATACCGACAGTGTAACCACTAATTATGACTCTAAATTAAATGACGTCATAATTTATCTTGGAAAGAATAATTAAAGATTGAATGAAGTGATCAATAAGAACGAATCACTTCTCACTAACGTACGGAGAAGAAGTGCGAGGGATCTGGTGTCCTAGCCGAGCCACCGAACACGTGAGGCTCGTCCCTGCTTCCTGCAGGGGCGTTGGGCCCCAACGCTCTCTTGCTCTCGCGGCTGATGCGTGTCGCCTCGATCCTGGATTATTTTATTCTCTTCTCTTCTCTTCTCTTCCGAGGAAGAGGGATTAATGACGTGGGTCCCAAAACATTCGGAATCGCGATACGGGGCGGACGGCTCTGGTGTCTCGGCCAAGCCACCGAACACGTGAGGTGCGGCTGATGCGCCGAGGCGTGACACGACACTTCCCACCGTGTCCACGTCTCGCTCGGCCGACACATTGAAGTCGCGCGTTTCGGTATCGGTGTGTGGCTTTCCGCGTCGACGTCCGTAACGCGATTCATGCACGCATGCCCACACGTACGTACACCATCCGCAGTTCTTCCCCCTATAAAAAGGACACAGCACACAGCAGGTAGTGTCAAAATGCTGTGGACATGGGATCAAATCACTGTAAAAAAAAAAAAAAAAGGAACCTGGACAAGGAATCTTTTATGGCGAGAGATGGTACAAAGACATGTTGGATTCCATCAACGCTTTTCCCCAGCACAGAATCTGCTGTGCAAGTCACCTGTGCCCCCAAAGTGTACAAATCACTTTGTCACAGGGCATACAAAGCTTATCTTCTTTGTTCCAATAGGGGTATGACACTTTTGTCTCTCTGCACTCACTTGATCAATGACTCTGTGATAAAATATTATAATTAAATAACATGCTTGTTCCCTTATATCCTATATCAATTACAGATTTCAGGATTAATCACATATTTAAACAAGTATATGATTGAGTAAAATCTCTCAATGGTTTTCACAACCTATTTCTAAATTCAATATCGTAGCAGAGCTCATCTTCTTGACGAGAGTAATCCCTTCTCTCCACTTATTTGTCACTATCGATTTGCTTAGCATCCTTCTATCTTCGATTCTCGTTGCTTCTTTGATCACACTAATGTCGTTATACCCCCCCCTCGGGTTTTCTCTATAGCATCTATTCACCCCCGTGACTCTTTGCTCTTTGTCGATGAAGCTATTCTTCGTCATCGGCGAAGCCTCTATGTTCTTCCTCATCGGCGAAAGCGCTTGCGCTACCCTCGATCCATCTTGAGAAGGTCGTTGGCTTGTTCACCACAACCCCTCGCTACTATTGCTCCTCCTCTACTCTTTGTCACCGATGATCTTCCTCACTGGTGGACCTCAAGCGAGCCGAGTGCCCGCCTCTTCACCCTTGTTCTACCTTGTTGTAGTTGATAGCTTCCTTCTCCTCCGTATGATGGCATCTTCTCCGACGCTATAACTTTGTCGACTCCCACTGTAACTCTGATGTCTTCTCCTGTTGGCCGCTTTGCACTTAGCGCCCACCACACCCTCGTCCTCCCATCTTTTTGCTTCAAGCCTTGCACCTCTACATCGTCGACCGTTGCTCCCTCCTCCACCTCAAACCCGGTTTCAAGTTTCAATTTCACAACTGTCTTCCCCTCTCCTTCCTATGCTAGCGACTTTCTCCGTGGGCGCCTGCTTCGACAACCTCCTCCATGTGGCAACAGCCTCTCTTTGCTGCAACTTGTCGCTAGCATCTCACTAGTTCTACTCTTTCGGCGACCTCATCTCGTGGGTTGACCTATTACTACTATTGTCATTATCTTGTCGTGGGTTGATCTCTATCGAGTTCTCCAACGCCCAGGTTACACAACAACAGGCCGAGTACTCGCTGTCTCCTCTTGGTCCCTTCGTCCTCGGAGGTGCATAGCATTGCCATTTCCGATAGACTTCCTACTACTCACAATGCTTCATAAATTAAGCTGTCAAACTTCAACCGAATCATAACATCTACCTACCATCTTCCTTAAAATAGATCTAAGCGGGCCCATCACAATTATCCTCCTATAATTGGGCACCTCTCCTGCAGCTTAATCCGTCAGATCGAGAACATTGATGATAGAACATCTATGTTAGTCTATAATGCATTCCTTAAAGCAAATCCAATTAGTTATAATTCTAAACAATAAGAAATAGTTACAAGTTCCACCGCTGAAACTGAATATTGAGCCACCGCTACTAATGTTACCAATATACTACAAGAACTCGATATTATATCAAACTTCACTCTTATAATATATTGTGATGATGTTAGTGTCCCCTACTTACGTGTCAATCTAATGTTTTACTCATACATGAAACACATTGTCATCAACTTCCACTTCGTCAGTCATAAACTCTATAATTTCGATCAACTAGCAAACTCAGTTATACATGAATCTACGAGGAGACATGATAGAAGATCACATAATAGATGCACATATATAATAACATTCGTGCATACTTATATCCTCAATTAATTAATTTTAATAAAATATTTATAAATTTAAAGAACTGATTTGATAATTTAAATGTATGATTGAAAAAAATCTCTTAATCCTTTTCACAGTCTTTGTCGCAGTTCTAACACTTTGTGGACTCGAGGTGTAGTGGTTCAAACATCAAAGGATGAGCGTCCAACAACACCGCCCATCACTCCACTAATGGGGATCGATGATCACAGGGAGGGAGCACTGTTGATTTCCGACACCACTGCGGAAGACGACGTCGCGGTGTCGACACTCTCGTAATTACGGCCAAATATAAGGGATAGTTCCGTCCCTCCGGCGCGACACGTTTCGACAGTTCACTCGTCCCGATACGGTGCGCCGTCCTACCGTGCCGGACACCACATCACCACCCCGAGTTTTCACCGCAAACCAAGTCACCCCCGCCGTCATCACCCACCCCGACACCCCTTCTTCCTATTCATGGGTCCCACCGAGGTGGACAAGGCGCAGGTCGACGTCGAAACTTTATCCGCCACTTTCATTTTTGGTCCATCGGAATTAATGGGGTTTGTTTTTTTTACCGTCTCCGTAACTCCAACCCCACTTGTTAAAAGGACGGCCGGGTGGGGAGACGATGCGCTCTCCATCCCATCGGCTCATCATCCGTCCGCTGCTCCTCCCTTCGATCCGTCTTCTCCTTTCGATCTCCTCTTTCTCTCGTCGCCTTGGCCTTTTAGCTCGACTTCGAACTCCGATTCTTCTTCGGCTTGTTCTACCTTGGGCGAAGAACTTCCCCGTGGTTTGAGGGTCGAGGGTTTCGATCGTCTTCCGCTGGATTAAGGAGATGAACGATTCCGGATGATGTTCTTTTCTTCTCTTTCTTGTTCTTCGGATCGAGATTAGGGTGGCTGCAGTGGATTGTGTGCTGCTGCTGTTGGCAGATGCTCGCATGTTGGTTTGACAACGAGAGAGAGCACGCCGGTCCGCAATCATGGGAGCGGCCATGGCTGTGTGTACCAGCGTGCTCTTTCTCGTTGTCACCTGGCTCGCTCGTCCTCGTGATGGAGCGTCTTCTTTGCCCGGAACCTCTCCAGGTTTGTTTCTTTGTCGCTTCGATCCCTAGCTATTCAGTTTCCCGTATGATTCGTTCTTGTCCATCGTTCGATATTTCTTGTTAGTTGCATTCGATTTGTGAAATCATGGTGATCGGAGTTCGATATAGGCCGAGTTGAGAACTTTCTCTTTTAACTTCTCTAGTCTTTTTTATCCTCAAAATTTGGACGTTAGGAGCATTGCTCTCTATGTAACGCACACATGTTCTATTCTGAAGCTAGTACGGTTTGGAGCTTCAATCTATCTATTTTAAGTGAATGCTCGATTTAGCTAAACAAAAGCATGATTTACTGGTCTAATGCTCAACTATTGTTGTTTATGCTTCTTTCAAATCAATATATGATCAGGAACGATCCAACTATCGTGTTTCCCTTTCAGTAATCTCTGCCATGAATTACGATGAATTTGATTATAAGGTCACATAGCTTGACGAGTACCTAAGATACACGAACTATTCAGTAAAACATTTCAAATTTTATGTGCTATAACATATAGGATAATTCAAATCTCATCCCAACTTTTCATTTACGACACTTTATACTATTTACACTAGTTATGCATTAGTGGCACTAGCTCAAACAGTCTTCTCCAGTTCACGTTGTTGCATTATGGCTGTTTATGCTGTCGTTCCATTTCGGACTTAGTAATTGCTGTGTTTTTTTTGCTTAGATTAATTGGTAATGAAGTTTTTCCTGCCTATTGTATCTTTTGAATCCAAATTCCACATGTTTCTTTTGGTTCTAGATTTGGCAGGTATCTTCCCTATCGGACAAGACAGCTAACGAACTATCCTGTTAAATGAATACACTAGAAGGCAGTTTTCTGCCCTCAGCTTGTCTTGTTTATACATCACAGGAATAAAAGTGTCTGTTAGTATCCTGTGTGAGATACATGCACTTAAAAGCTTTCAATTCATTTGACTATTTTCAATTTGCATTTTTTTCATATAATCAATAATTATTTTTTACCTGTTTCATTTTTTACCATACATATAATGACAGCTTCTTTTCTACAAAGTTGACTTTTCATCTACTATCGGGTACTGTTGTTAGTCTGGTTCTGTTAGTTTCCTTTTTTAAGGGCAAAAGCATTTGATCTTTCAGCAAGTGTTGATTTGCTTGCTTGTCATAAAAACTATGTTCACAAATTCTTTGTGGTTTTTTTGTAGTCTAATGACATTACTTACATGTCCAATTGTGTAAACATTTCTTTTATGGTATGTATCCAGTACATCTGGTTTTTTTTTCTAAGAACTTTATCATTTGATTTAGGCAGTGTAGGAATAAAAATTCGGTCTCTAGATAAATATTATTGGTTGTTCTCTAAATCTATGATATTTTTACTGACTTAAACAAGCATGTTTGTCTGAGTCAAAATGTAAATTCTGTATTCAGTAATCATATGAAATTGACATAAGCATGCAATCATTAAGAAATATTAATGAGAAGGATTTATAACTGAGTTTTAAGAATTAAGAGGTTCTGTGAAACTAGCATAGCATCAGGAGAAATTATTACATAATTTTGGACAAAACAATTAACATTGTAGACAAATATGGAAGGCTTGTGAAACAAAATTTGTGAATGACAATGACACTACAGAAACAAATTCAAGAGTGATGTAGGCACAGCATCACTTCAAGTACATCTTGTTTCATTTTGCAAGAATGCAAGTGATAAGTGTTTATGTTAGTAGAAACCTGAATGATCTTTTAAAGTGTAGAAGTTGACAATCTATACTACTTATCACATATGATGAAGGAATTGTATACCATATGTGTGTTTTCAAGAATATCTGACTACTCAACATGGACTGGTTTTCACATATTTAAGTAATAAAGCAAAGGCGAGGAAAGACATTGTTCAACTTATTGATGCAAGTTGGACAACAATCTCAAGATTTATGTTGTCTATTAAATCTTTGTCGATGCTGGAACTAAATATTTGAAAAATAAACAAGTTGGATAAGGTACTTGTTAATTTTAACTTTAATTTGTTGTGTGATAGTAAATATTGTATTAAGTTGGAATTTATGGCTATGGTTATGTTTATAGGAATTACCTTCTTATTTGAAGAGATAATCAATTACATGTGAGTAGAAAAAGCCATGTTTCCACACGGTTGAAGATATATGCTACTGTATAGATAACTGAAATTTGGTGGATATGCACAGCTGGAATCTGTAACAATGATTGACCAGCATGTTTGAAAGAATAATATTCATGTAATAACTTCAAAAACAAAGATGAATTTTACTAATATATATATATATATATATATATATATATATATATATATATATATATATATGAAAATTACTATCATCCCTCATTATTGATCTTACATTTTATTAAATGCAACAGGAGACACAAGAAAATCCCAAAGTTTATGAACAGATCTTGAGAGCACTTTTTTGTCATCTAGCTTGATTGTTATGGTAGTGTCTAAAGATTGAACTACAATATCTAACTAAATGATCAAAAGGCTGGAAATAGTCATCACTTTAATAGACAATCTAATTTCTAGTTCTATAAGTGAATAATCTTTGATGAAAATATATAGTGTATATAACATTGGTTAAGATCAAATTTCTTTGATGTCTAAACCAAAGTTCTGAATACTGTACCATACCAACGTATCGATCAGCTATCGATACGATACGTACCAAGTTGTACCGAGTGTATCAATATATGATATACTAAAGTACTAAGTTGTATCGAGCGTACCGATACTCTATTGTACTAATAAGTACCACTCGTATCGAGTAGTACGATATGGTATTGCAACCCTTGGTTTGAACTGTAATACCGATAATTGTCAAAATCATATAGCGGGAGGACGATATCATATTTGTTAATAGTAAAAATTATAATATCTGATAATAGGTTTTGTTTACAGGATCAGATTAGTGCTGATTTTTATTTCATTATTGTTGCACTGCAAACGAGGGAATCAAGCAGTTGTTAATGCTAAAAAAAAATCACTATCTCCAAATATGACATGCAAATGTGAAATCAGATTGAATGAGATAGAGATGGCATTTGCAGGATTGATAGTGGATTTGGTTATGAAGATTTTAGATATATACAAGGTTATATAAGGTGGATAGCTATATAATGGAGACACATATGCATTCAAAGGAAAGACTTGAGAGATGCAACTTTTACATGACAAATTTTGAATTCCAACCCTTGGCTTTTATTTCTTTAAAATAGAAGGGAGAGATAGAGACTTGCAAGATACAAGAGGATTAGCAGGAGCATGTTTCGTACTTAACTATACAACAAATAATGTTTTGATTTAAGAAATAAATACAGAACGTTAGAATTTTAAAGCTGTTTTTTGTAAAAGCATACACTTCTCTCAAACCTAACTTTTGATATAAATGTGATGAGAGGTAGGTACCAGTAAATCCCCAATCTCTTCGTTCCTCTCTTTGTTTTATTGTTGTGTCCTGATCCTCAACTGAGAATTCCTGTCCTATTTATTTTCCCATGGTTTTTATTACTACAAAGTGCTTCTTAATTTAGAAAAGGACAATGTTAGAGTAGTAATTTTGTCTAATAAAACTACAAGAGAGGATGACGTAGGACAATCCTAGAGAGTGATAAGGCTTAAGGATTTAGAAGAGAGTTGATTAAAAGAGAAAAAAGAAAGGGATATAGATGGGGAGAAACAGACAAAACATGTTCAATTCATAGAAATCTTAATTCAAAGTTTCAAACAATGAAATAATAAGTAGTGCAAATCTAAACACATTAGTCTTGAGGAAGAATGACATCAATGCCTCTCTTCGTGACTAGCTTGACTTCAATGTGAGGTTGTCCACTGGTCTTTGATGTTGATTAGCTCTGACAAAGGTTCTTAATAGTTTGGGGTTTAGGTAAGTACCATAATTTGGGAAGATAAGAAAGAAAGAAAATTGATAACTTATTGGACTAATTCCAAATCCTACAAAATGAGATGAGCAGAAGTGTGAATTCTTTATACTTTGAGAGATATTGTTTGATGTAGAATGGGTGGTAGTTAATGTTTTATTATCTTTATTTTTATTTTTTTCTTTCTTTTTCTTTTCCTTTTCCTTTATTCCCAAATAAAATAAATACTTCACTTTGCTCGAAATGTTGGTGTGGGACCATATTAATTATAGGTCATTTTTAATTGCTAGTAGTCTTCTGTCTCATGATCAGGATTCAAAGTGTTGGTTTGCTACTGATTATGATGTCATCTCGTGCTGGCAGGATACCAGTACCGAGTTACATAAGTTCATATTTTGAGTTAGCAACTTATTACCCAAATCCTTTCTCTTCTTTTTGTATTAAAGCAAAAATAACAAGAATAGGATATCATGTTTGAATTAGTGCATGCACACAACTTTAATAATGAGTCACGAGACATATACAAACATATTGTCTTGTAGGTCTCGTGTCAATTTAGGTTTGATCCTTATGGATCTAAATTTTGGTAAGATATACATAAATCTAGATTAGATCTATTTACTTTTGTGCTAATTTGACTTAGCCCATATGAATCTTGGTTAGATCCATATGAATTCATGTTTGATTTAACCAGAAATTAAATCATAAAAATCAGGATTTGTTGTACCATTGTGTATCACCCGATATGCGTGATACATATCGTTTCAACAGGATACCAGTACGCGGACACCCGCTACCAGGTGGTACCAATCACTTGACCTCATATCGGGTGATACATGGTCTGTACCAAGTGGTGACGTTCGAAATCCGATTGTTATCGACCTATACTGATCAATAACAGTGGATTTCGGTTGTTAGTAATCAAATGCTCAGATTGCCCTAGTTCAAAAGGTCAATTTGAAGGGTTTCTAAACCTTTTCTCCCCCTCTTTCAATTCATTTCTCTCCCTCAATCTATTAAACTCTTTCAAACTCTTTTTTCACTCCTCTCTCATTCTCACATTTTTACTCTTCGAAACTCAACAAAGCTACGATCTATGGACTGAATCAAATTTAGGAGGCTAATTTGGGAGGATTAAGAGAAAGAACACTCTAATTAGGAGGTATGTATTCTCTTTCTAGATTTTTATTGATTATGAGATGATTAAGTCCATGCTATGTAGTGCATAACATAATGTCTAATATGTTATTTGATATGTTTTTGATGATAGAATAGTGTTAATTAGGAGCAATTAAGGCCTTTAATATTGTGATTAGAGTGTTCAATATGATTTTTTAAATTAGATATTTAATATATCAAATCTTTATATTTCATGCATAATAAGGATTGGATCATATGTTTGTGATGGTATAATAGATTAATTAATTTTTAATTAAGTTTTATAGTATTATGATTAGTGGTTTTAATGATGATTTAATCAAAATTTAATTGATATTGGGTTAATTTACATTATTTTTGCTAAAATTGTTTAAATTTATATTTATTTCTAACTTAAAAAATCCTAATATAATTTTTTATTTTTTGGATATTTTTGGACTTTTTTTTAATGAATTTGGACATATCGTTGGTACCCCTCGGTACGTGCCATACTGAGTAGGACTCGGTCCCACCAATGCGGGCCAAAATTATAATCCTTAGTAAAAATACTATTACCATCTATACTAAATCTTTTTGCTAGGTTACAAGCCCCTACACTGGCATCATCGGTGCACTAATCAAACTAGCTAGGGTGAAAATCACATCTTTGCACTTCGTTACATTTCAAAACTTACATTTGTGGTTAAGTTGTATGTCGGTGGTGTCAAAAAATGAAGAGAGAGAAAGAAAAGAAGGGAGAGAGTGCTAGAAGATAATTTGTTTGCTGAAGATTATGTAAACAAAATTAGAAAAGTGGAACACCTATTTTTCTAGGAAAATAGTTTTTATTTTTCGTTGAAAAATGTTATCTAGAATTTTTCTTCTCTTGAAATTTTATTGTGAAATATTATTAAAAGTAGAAAAGATTGTTGGGATATAGAAAAAAATTGCTTAAGAGTGGATAGCTTGAAAGAACAAATGTAAAAAACAAGAAAAGAACTAAGAGGATAACACTAAAAGGCAGTTAACTTGTTTTGAATTTATCCCCTTTTTTGTTCCCCTGCCTTGTTCACTATTCTCAATAATGGAATTACGTGTGTATGCAAATGATATATGATCATATTTCCATTTTTATAAAAATTAATGTATCTGAAAACAAGTACCTAGACTCTAAAAATGATCTGATAGGACTTGATATGAATATACTGGATCAATGGACTGTTCTGGTGTACTTCCACCAAATATTGGTTCCATTTGGTGAAAAAGTCACTTCTGATGGACATTTGTGACCATTCTGACCTTGAGCATGACAAAACAGTAGCTTTAAACTTATGTTATAATTCCTCGAGGTCTTAGCAAGTTAACCAAAGATTCTTAATTAAGCCATGATTTAATGGTTTTTGGAGACATGCTTCCATAGGTCATAGTCCTATTATAGAAGATACTGATCTTGCTTCACATTTTCTTTTATTTGTCATGAAAGGAATTTTCTTGTGTCTAGCTTAATTGCAATCTTTTAGAAAGCCTGATCAAAAGCTTTTTTGTCCATGCTAGCTATTGCGATTTTTCATTGGCTGATTCACCATTTGTAGATGATACAAATGAGCACTTTTTGTTTCACCATATTTATGATTTAATATTTATTTCACCATCCACCAGCAGTAAAATTTATTTCATCAATTCTTCTTTGAGCACTTTTTGTTTTTGTTTTTTTTTTTACTGAATCTACTTGTCTACAAGTATGTAGCATAGCTTATTGGCTGATATCCTTTTTAGCTTAGCTGTAATCAGTTTATTCATCATAGTTTTATGATCTAAAGCTGGTTTCAGTCACATATAACAGTTGCAAATGCTGGTTTTCTGTTCACCCGCATAAGTTGCTGATGAAGGCAGCAGAAGGTAAATTGTTGCTCCCGAACTGTAGGCCCTACCTTTACCAGTTCGTAGTCATTGTTGCTTCTGCCAGTTTACACTCTACAATATTATTTGACCTGAAATAATTTTATTTTTACTTCATCAAGTCGAACAGCAAGAAGTCCTGATGTCCCAATTATTTTAAATCAGCTTCACTACTCTATCGAGTAAAAACGACTTTAGTGGGTTGAGCCTAGTGTTTAGATTTAGGATTTGGTTGCAGTCTGATCTATGGTAATGATTTGAATTTTGGTGCTCACAAAGAGGCAAATTATTGGAACTTTCAAGGATTACCGGCTAAAATTATTTTAGCATACATTTAAACATTCACCAATGGCGTAAAAAAGGATGGCATGGATGAAAGTTTGGCAAAATGACAATTTCTTGTATGCAACCCCGACTATGAAAGAGAGTTGAAGGGCTACTTCACCTGCTATCTATCTCAGTTTACTTCACCTGCTATCCAGAGCTTCTTTGTTATGATTTTGGTGGAACTTAATGCTGAAATGGCAGTTAGACGATCTTAAAGATGGGATCAAACACAAACCTCTACAAGTCAAGTCTTCATATGCAAACAAGGCCTGCTCTGGAGTTAGTTGGGTTACCAATCTTGGATGGAAGTGTTCTCCAGGAAAACCACAAGAATATATTGACAAACCCAGCGTTGTCAACACATATAAATTTCATAGCTGAAGCTTGGTATGACATGTGGATTCCAAGAATTTTTGGAAAACAGTAAACCCAGCTCTGTCAAAACATGTAAATTTCATAGATGAAGCTTGGTAATAATTTTTGGAGAACAGTCTTGGGTGTTGTCACTCCTCAACTCAGCTCTTTCGACATCTAAAGATGGCAGAAGCAGAAAATTGTGCTCAAAGCTGCCTGCTTGCCTTTTCACTATCATAGCACTCGAAGGTTGGTCAGAACCTTGTGCAAGAACCATGTCAGAAGCCCAAGGTATAAATGGTAACGCAAACTTTATATTAACATTTATTTAAATGCCAGAATTGTTTTTTTTTCTGTAGCAAATACCAATATGGTTTGATGAGGTGATCAGAATTTGCAACTGCTCAGCTTGCATATTTACCTTCAGAGCTTGTTTGTTTGCAAATAATTCGTTGAATATAAATTTTTTTTCTGGAAAATAGAAGTTTGAATATCTTTTTGTTCTGGAAAATAACTGTCTTGCACTGAAATTTTGCAGCCGCATTATAGAAACCATAGAGAGGAACAATATATGTATGGCAAGGCAGGATCGCTGGTTGCTCTGCATGGAAGTGATCTCTTAGGAAACCTTTGGAGCACCTGAGGTCCATAACCAATGGATCTAAACCTATGAATTGATTTGTTAGTGTTGGAATGGCAATCTTTTTTCTTTTTTTTTTTTTGTCAGAGGGAGAAAAAGAAAAAAATGACCCTCCTGCCTGACACTTTATACTGGCAAATAATAATACCGAGTGCAAAGATGATTACATGGCCCTAACACTACCATATTTTAATTTTGCAGCTCAAAGAGAGATCCCAAATGGCAGCAAAGACAAAGATGATGCTGCATATGCCCGAAACCATGGCAGTCTCAACTCCGTAAGTGTTAAAAGTTGGTGGAGAGGGAGGGATGGAACTGTGGAGCCCTACCAATTTGTATTTGTTATTTATTATTATTATTATTATTATTGTTTCTTTGAAAGGCACGAGGGAGGATATTCCAAGCAAGCCAATCAAACACACTTGATATATGTGGCTGCGTTCACTCTCTCTGCGAAACACTCTTTTACGAATCATAGATTAGATCGAAAAGTTGGGACTACATCGAAATATTTTACGCCAGTTCGTAGGTCTGGAAAGTTGGGACTACATTGGCATTAGAAGATGTTAACCATCTTTTTCTTGAGTTACTACTACTCCATTCTCATGATTTCACCATATCGAGATGGTTCAAACTATATAAGAACATAGGGTAATCTCCTTTGTCATCGTACATAATAATACAAAAGGTCGTTGATTTATTTTGCTCGCACTATAAAAATCTCGTTTTAGTATGAGATGAATAGAAAATTCGAAACACAAAGAGCTTTCCCCTCTCTCTCTCTCTCTCTCTTATTTATGTTATGCTCTCGTCTCCGGGGCTCATGAATCTCTCGAAGCAACTGGTTTTGACTTAGCATTGGAGGAAAATTATCAAAAGAATCCTCGGTTCCTCTTTTTTTATTTTAGTCTCTTCTTCTTATTAAAAGTCAATATTGACATGTAGATTTTTTGGTTTCTAGACAGAGAGGAGAAGCAGTAAAAATAATAATAATAAAGCGTAGAGGGAAAAATATATTATAAATGCTGACTTGAATTCTATTACTTACACGGTCATAAAAAAAAAAAAAACACTTTAAAACAGCCCCATTAAATTTTGCATTTTATGATGCCTTTCTCCTGCAGCATAGAAGAGTGCTGGAGAATTTTCCCCTACGCCGCAGTTTCTCATGTTTCATCGAGTGATTCGAAGATGTGACAACTGAAGCTGAAGTCCTCTTATCTTTCTTAATGAACTATATTTTCTCATTAACACTGCTATTAAAGTAGCTTAATTCCACTTTACTAACATCCTCTATTAACTCACCTCCCCTAATTACACCACATAGTAACAATAGACATCCCTCCTTGTAGGTTTCAGTTGATATAACATGCACTCCTGTACATGCTGACATCTCTCTCTCCCTCCCTCTCTTCCCCATGGACTTTGGGTGCTTCAAGGTCGACATGGGCGATGGATTGTTGGAAGCATGCCATCCCAATGGACACCAAGATTTCAATTACCAGCTGGATGATCCATTTCACAGCGTCGCCAATGGCTTCCCTTGTGGCTTCGATGCCTTTTGTCCCCAAGATCTCTCTCCACCAATGGATGACACCGAGAACATGGTGCCCATCCAAGGCATCCAACCCCTGGGGCTGCCTTGCTACATCACAGAGATCAGGAACGGAGGTCATGTGGAGACAGAAGATGTTAGCAGGGTTTCGATGACTCCCTCTCTCTCGACTCCCATCGACTTCAGCTACCCCGACGAGTTGTCCAGTGTGGTCAACAACAAGCCGCCCCAGATGGAGGTCGCGAAGAACAAGAAGGCCGTGTCTGCGAGAAGAAGTGGGGGTAAAGGACAGAAGAAGACCAGCGTGGTGAAAGGCCAATGGACTGCTGATGAAGACAGGCAAGTCTTTTTCCTTTCTCTTCCTGCATGAGCAGCTATTGATCGATCGCTGATTCATGAATACATGCTGCAGATTGCTGGTAAGTCTGGTGGAGCAGCATGGATTGAGGAAGTGGTCTCACATAGCTCAGATGCTGCATGGAAGAATAGGAAAGCAATGCAGAGAAAGATGGCACAACCATCTGAGGCCAAACATCAAGGTTTTTGCATACTCTCATTTGCATCCTTAGATCAAATAATCTTGCTTTCATCTCTTTTTCTTCTCCATCATCCATCCCTCTACTTAATTAACATACATACTCCTAAACCTTCATATGTGTTAACTACATCTAAACCAAGGGTTTACTTTGGTACATAATCGTGGGATTAAGACTCCATAGAATTCGAGTTTGCCATCATTATGTTTCTAAGAAGCACAATAATTCATTACTGTGTAGAAGACATTTCTATTATATTCATTAGCATATACGACGACGCTCAAACGTGGATTCGAATATGAGATCTGTAACTTGTGCAACAATGCACTAACCAATCCGGATAGCTCAACGCAGATGCATTTCTTATTCTTTCTGTTCATGAATATTAATAGGATTTATATGTCAATATATAAGACATACGCTGTGTTCATTGTATTCATGCAGAAAGATACATGGACTGACGAGGAAGACAAGATTCTGATTCAAGCTCACACCGAGGTAGGCAACAAATGGGCTGAGATCGCCAAGAGGCTCCCAGGGAGGACGGAGAACTCCATCAAGAACCACTGGAACGCAACCAAGCGAAGGCAGTTCGCCCGGCGGCGGTGCCGCAACAGGAAGAACCCTAAGTCCGGCATGCTCCTGCAGAACTACATCAAAAGCTTGGCCCTGAGCTCCGCGCCGTCCACAAGGAGGCGCAAAGCCAGCGGAAACTCGAAGGCGGCGACGGCGGGCGCGGTGGAGGAGTGGAGCGCTGCCGCAGATGCCTCCCCAAACAGCGACGATACCTTGGTCCCTGCATGCGACTTCAGCGACGTCATGGCCAGCCTGCTGTTCGACGAGGAAGAGGAGGAGGAGAAGGCCGTCCCGTGTGAGAGTTATGACGTCGGTTATTTCTTGGACCAGCTCGGTTGCGGTGCAGACGTTGACAAGAGCTTGCAGACGGAGGTGGAAGTGGCGATGGAGTGGGAAGACATGGCAGCCATGCCGCCGTGCTGCGAGGACATGAAACCGGAGATGGACCTGCTTGAGATGCTCTCTCAAAGTAGCATGCAGTAGTGGGGAAGATTTATCCTTTTTTGATACACAATAATTAACACGTTAAAGAGAGCATCGATGATTCTTGTAATAAGGATTGGCTTTATGCATGTCTAATTATAATTATCCTTATAGTTATAGACATACGTCTTTACAATCTCGATCCTTGATTAACAAATATATATATATATATATATATATTAAAATTTCTATAATTATAAATTAAAATATTTAACTCTATTTATGCTATCATTGTTGATTTTATTGACGGAAAATAGGACAACACGTGTATGAATGACACTTAAAAAAAACACAAAAAGATAATTCAATGATGATGATAGACTAATTGTATGTTTTCCCTTATAGTTATACTTCTTTAGTATTTGGGTTAATAGATTTAAAATATTTACATTGAAATCTTTATAGTTATGAAAGTAAAAATAATTTATCATGTTTACCCTAACATCATCGATTTTACTGACTAGAGATACAGTATGTGACGATAATGCATGAATGGTGCCACACTACTTTGCCTCACTTAGCCTCCTCCCTCCTTCTCGTCAGTAATGTAGATATCTCACTTCTCCCCTCTTCATCCTCCAACACTGATGCAAATGTTTTACCTTTTTGCCTTCTCTTACTCATCATCATCGATATTCGGATCGACATTAGTAAGGTCGACCATCGCATCATTGTCATCGACCATTACCATAACAGCCATTGATGGTGTCACTATCATTGAAATTATATTTTTTGCCTATCGTTTTTATGCTATTCATACATGTACTATGATATGCTGTATCTTCCGTCGATAAAATTAACGATATTATGGTAAATGAAGTTAAATATTTTACTTTTATAACTATAATAATTTTAATATAAATTTTTAAAGTCTAAGAATCAAAAAACTAAAAAGGTGCAACTACATGAGATAATTTATTATTTTTTATTGATAAATAACGATCATTACATACAACGTGATCTAAAGATTCCTCAAGATTCTCTTATAACATGTCCGAGACGAAGAATGAGTGTTCTGAAACCTCTGTATCGGGTTAATTACATATTAATCTCTTTAATATTTGAGATTTTATATTTAAAATATTTATATTAATATCTTTATAGATTTTATCTAAAATTAAAATATTTAATCTTATCTACCCTAATATTATTGATTTTATCAAATAAAGATACAACACATCATGCCAAATACAAAATTATTGATTTTGCATAAAATGATCGTCGTAGATGGGTGAAAGAATTAGGCCTAAGTTAGGCCACTTAGGCAATGAAAAGAGTCGATACTACCATTAGCAGAGGAAAGTGAAACCGAACGTTATATCCTCTTAGCAATGAAGGTTGAGGATGAGGAGTGGGCGGAGGTGCTTTGCTCCCTGGTAGCCGAAGAAGGGGATGCTTTAGGCGAGCTCATTCCGCTCGAGTACTTTCCCATTTTAACTTATCCCACGATCGTGCCTCATCGATAGGTTTGCCATCGCCAATCCTCAAAGATGGCCTCGTTGTTTTGTTCATGAGATAGAGGGATAAAAAAAGAGAGGTGGGTGACCAACAAGGAAAGTGGGAGTGGGGACGATGATGCACCCCTTCCAATGGTCCGAAGATCGGTTGTCGGGCGCGTCCATCACCCTCTCTTCCGATGACATCTCCCGCACGCCCGTCGCACGCCAAAAAAGCTAGAGCAAGTAATTCGTCTTCAAAAACAAACCCGAGTCAACGAGTTAGGAATCAAAGATATGAAACAACAAAGCTCCATAATGGATGATAAATAACAATATTTACACACAATGTGATTAAAGATTCTTCAAAATTCTCCTATAACGTGACACGATGAATGGGTGTTGTAAAACGTTAATATCAGGCTAATTATATATTAACTTCTTTAATATCTCAATTTTTAGATTTAAAAAATTATATTTATATCTCCATATGTATGAAATTAAAATACTTAATTTTATTTATCGTAACATTATCCATTTTAACAACGAAAAAAAGTAAAATTATATTAATTTTATCAATTTTAAAATAATCATTTTAGATGGATGTAAGAATGTTGCTTGCTTAGGGATATAAAGCTGGTAACTCTTTTCCAGTATTTTATCAGAAGATGGTGATTATTTAAAAATGAAGAAAGATGGTAACTCTTTTCCAGTATTTTTGGTTGAAGTAAAAGCTTATTTCAGAGGGATCAATAGAAGCATCCACTGATGTCAACCCAAAATAAAGCCCAAAAAAAGTTGGTCCAAAATGGTCAGAGGTGGACTCCTTTTTTTTCCGCATTAAAAGTAGATAATATGCGGTAACCCACCAGCGTCGGCCCGATCTCAATGGGTGTAGGGATGGGTAGGAGTGGTGCGTAACGGGCCGAACTCGTGTGTTAGTTGTCCATGAAGTAGTTGTGTCATTCTGATGCGCCGAAAAATGTGAAGCACTTACCACGATCCCCACCCGCTTCGACACCGCGCTCACGCTGACGCTCGAACGCCCATCCTCGTGGAACCCACATCCAGTGCCCTCCCCACTCCCCAGTCGTCCATTTCCGCGCACTCACTTATTTTGACCCTAACCACCGGCCCCGTCTCCCTCTTCCTTCTCTCCGATGCCGCCCTTCTTCTCGCTTGCCTCCCTACGCCTTCGCCCCTTCCCGCCGGCTTCCGCCGTCCTACGCCGCGCCCGCGCCCCCTTTCACGCCGGCTCCTTTGCCGCCCTCTCCTCCCGTGAGAACCCCCGTAGGTCCGCCCCCGATAAGAACCTCCTCAAGGCCAGGGACATCGTCAAGGACCTCCTCTCCGCCACCTCCCCCCTCGAATCCGACGACTACCGCCACCGCCACCTCCTCCCCTCCCAGGCCGTCGGCCTCGTCGCTGCCGCCCAGGCTAATTTCATGCGCGTTATCGTCGTGTCTGCCGGCGGGGAGCCCGAGAATCCTGGATTCTTCGGGGACGACCCCCGGGTGGGACGGGAGCTGCTCTGCGTCGTCAGGGCTCTGCTCAAGAAGATCAAGAGGAGGGTCCTTGTCGGTGACAGGGTTCTCGTCGGCTCTGTTGACTGGGTCGACCGGAGGGGGATGATCGAGGACGTATTTAAGAGGAGCTCTGAGATCTTGGACCCGCCGGTTGCTAATGTGAATAGGCTACTGGTCCTCTTCTCGATGGATCAGCCAAAGCCGGAACCGTTCACGTTAACCCGGTTCTTGGTTGAGGCGGAGTCCACTGGCTTGCCGCTCACGTTGGCAATGAATAAATCGGAGCTTGTTGGCGATGAGGTTTGGTCATCAGCTTGCTTTCTTATTCGATTTCTGTGGGTAACCAGCTTGCATTTTCGATTGTTTTCTTGGGTCGATCATTGATTTTGAAGGCGAACTTATTCTTGTGTGGCTTCGGATGCCATTCTTTGGTTGATTCATCAGTAACGTATCAGTCTGGTTTTTTATTTTGGCAATCGGGGTTTATGTGATATGGTAGTGTATAAAGCTAAATTGGACTTGGTGCTTAACAACAGAACTACTTTAGTTCAATGTGAATCAATTAGTTAATGAAACCTGAGGTAAAATCAATCCCAGTATATTGGTACCAAAGTTGAAAAAATGACTCAAGTAAGATGGCACTATTAATAAAACATTACAGCTATGGAGAACAAGTGAATTAGTCTATCAAATTGCATTATCTTTAGATGGCACAGCATCTAAAATTGAACTAACCAAAAAGCACAATAATAAATTTGATAGTTTAGACTAAAAAGACATACAAATGGTGGAATGACTTGTATACTGATCTAGCATTAAGGGCAATCTTTGTGGGAAAAGAGCAATAACTGCAGGAAAACGGACATGGAGCTCCACCCGAGTTTGTGAAGTGTGTGAGGGTTGATGAAAAGGACGAGTGTGTTCGTAAGGACTTCAAAGGGAAAAGAGCAATAACTGCAGGAAAACGGACATGGATCTCCACCAGAGTTTGTGAAGTGTGTGAGGGTTGATGAAAAGGAGGAGTGTGTTTGTAAGGATTTCAAAGGGTAAAATACTGCCTAAACTGATATAAAAATGGGAGGGAGATAAAGATGCTACAGAGAATTAGATGGAGAACTTATAAGGTGCCTATGCTTGATAGATAGATGGGAGGATGGGTTCCCTCATTTTCAATAGATACTGCTGATTAGAGCTTTGCCAAGATGATGGGAGATGAATGAACAAAAAAGAGTTTCCATTTACATAATGGGGAACTAGGTTGGGTCTTGCCTTTTCTTTATCGCTATATTACATAATCACTCTGTAGAAACAGCACAGGCCTGAAATATGCTTCTATTGCAAACCGTGGAAAGGCGGCCTATTATGAAGCCAACTATAGCTGATACAATTTGTAAAAACATGCTTGACACCTTCTATATATCTTTAATGTAAGATAGAAGGGTTCTGGAAAGGCTCTTTCATGTAGTAGTTTATTATATAACTTATTTTACTAATCCAAATAAAAACCTCTATTCTTTTTCTTTCCAGATTTAACATTTTCATGTACACCATTTTTCTCCATTTCCTTTGGCTTAATAATGTTAACGTTTAACCCTAACTTGTTCTAGGTAAAAGTACCTAACAAAAAGCTTCATCATTTAGTATAGTTCAACTAGTCAGGATAGCGATCACCTTGTTTTCTTGAACTATCTAGTTTTTTGGATCATTTGAATTAGACATTTAGGCTTGTTGTATTTTGTGCAAAGGGTGTGCTTTCTAGAAAATGTTATGTTTTGTACTCATATTTGTGGTCTAAAAGACATTGGCTAGTTTACTGTAGTTTGGTTCTTCTGTTTGTGGAGTTGATTTTTTCTCGAGCAATATCTACTCATGCTTTTTTTTTTTTTGGGGTTAGAGTTGTTTAACTTGCCTATATTTGGTGTGATTTTGAGTGTGTCTTGAACTTTTCTTTCTGATTTTTGCCTTGGCCAACGGGTAAGTTGACACCATATACGAAACTGCCGTTCTTGTTTGGTGTAGGTAGCTTTGGTTGGACTTGCCTTTTTTTGTAGTTTCTACCATATTAAAAATCTAAAAATTAAGTAATTCCATAAAAAAATAGCGTAAAAAGGGTAAAGAGAGAAATTCATTCACTATAGGTCTTAGAGCATGATTTTTAATCTTTCTTTGGTAAAGTATCCTCATTTTATTCTTCTTTATTGAGAAATCTGGAATTGGCTATATTTGCTATGAATCCTGTTAGTGTTAGAAGCACAATTAAATTTATTTTCTTCATATTTATATTCTTTATTATGTTTTTTGAAAATTGAGATACTGAAATGTTTTGGCATACTTACATATGTATGTCAAGTCAAGATTATATTATACAGTGAAATTGTTATTGGGATTTTAAGAAAGAAATATATTCATGATTCATAATCAATGATTTGATTTCAAAGAAAGGGTGAATGTGGCATGAAGATCACAGGCATAGCAGGTCAAGTCTATCTCACAGGATTATGAGTGGAGGTGGATGCTTTGGTGGTATGTCAAATCTTGAACTAAACAGAACTTGAAATTAGTTATAGGAATTAATCATAAAGACAACAGACTTTGCTTGTTTGACTTAGATATTCTAACAACTAAAATTACAAACTAATTTTAAATATTATTTAATGCCGGTGGACATGATTCAGATGTAACAGTGACTTAATAACCATTGAACATTTAGTAGTAACCAAGGCGTTCTGTTACCATTTTAACATGTAATTTTCTATCTCATGTAGGATTCTCTTCTTCTTGTATGTTTGTTGCGAATATCTGTGGACATCTGTCTGTCAAACTTTGCTTCTTGCCTTCTATTAAATGCCTGTACACTAGGCTAATTGGACACACACTGGGCATATGTTAGTTCAGGCTGGTTGCTTGTGTTTCAACATATGTTGCAAATAAAACACAGGTTCCGTGGTACATAGAGTAATGTAACCCAGGGGGCAGCCTGTGTATAATGTCTTGGAATAGTAATTTGGTGTTTTTGTTTTCTAGTGACTAGTTGTCCATTCTGTCCTTTCATGGCATTGCATCACTTAACAAGTGGAACTTTTTGTCTCATGATGCACACTTAAGTGCAAATTGCCTCTTGATCCCAGATTGCTATTCTTTTAGTTTGAAAGGTAATTGACTTATGACACGTTAGAATGGAATTTTTGTTATGAAGTTGGGATCGATTTGCTCTCGTGCTATTGTTTGTGAACTCATTAGAAAGGACTGATTCTAGTGGCAGTCTTCCAATGAAAAGATATGCTGTTAACAATATGACTTATAACAAAGTATGTCTTTCGTTCATTTGTGAGTAAACCTAGAAAGTATCACATTTAGTAATCCTTGAATGTAAATAATTTATGTTTTACATTTTATGTTGATTATTATGGTTAATAATCATGAGGGCTGTAATATGCATTCGACATAGGTTTTTCATATATTATTTTAGAAATTGATTATTGCACGAATATATATATAATTTTCTTGGTTGCAGACTTTATCTGCCTGGAAAGAAAGGCTACATGGATGGGGCTATAAACCACTATTCTGCAGTGTTGATCAGAAATCTGGATTAGCTGCTCTTGAAGACATATTGAAAAGGAAAACGACTGTAATTGTTGGTCCAAGCGGTGTTGGGAAGTCCAGCCTTATCAACTCCTTGAGGCTCACCCAAAACATTTCTGATGAAGAGAAAATAAATAAGTTGCTCGAGCATGTGCGTATATTCAAAAGACTACTTTTAAATATTTTTTTATTCCTGACATATTTGTTGTTGATCCAACTTTCTGTTTGTATTAAATGGGGATTCTTGTCCGTTACACATACCTTGTAAATTTCATGAGTAGCAGGAATGAATTTTGATTAGCTGATTGAAGCATGTATAACATACATGATAGTGATTAGGCTTCTTGGTTGACTGTTTTATCTAGAACTTTACTTTTCAATCTATCCATTTATATGATTAATTAATTTATAGTGTTATCATTAGAGGATAACCCTTTATTCATATTGCAGTTTACATAATCATTATATTGAAAAATTATTATTATTATTATTATTATTGCATAAATTGGTCAGTATGAAAGAAGTAAGTGGCTTGGAGAACAGCGTGTTGGCAATGTGTCTAAAAGTGGCAGAGGAAAGCACACAACAGGACATGTTTCTTTACTTCCACTATCTGGTGGAGGCTACCTTGCTGATACTCCTGGCTTTAACCAGCCGAGTTTGTTGAAAGTGACAAAGAAATCTCTTGCAGAAACATTTCCAGAGGTTTTGTCTAATTTGCATATTGTCGTTCTCTCAATTGTTTCTTCATAGTCGTACTGCTCGATGCACTATCATTTTTTTTATGTCTTCAGATCAGACAGATGCTTAGGGCTAGTGAACCCCTGAAATGTGCATTTAATGACTGCTTACACCTTGGCGAACCTGGATGCATTGTCAAGGCAGACTGGGAAAGATATCCATACTATTTGCAGTTGCTTGATGAGATCAGAATCAGAGAGGAATTCCAGTTACGGACAATAGGAACAAAGAGAGAAAGTGATGTGAGGTAAGATTAAGATAAAAGAGGTCAATTTGTATATGAATTATGCATGCTTAGTTATGTGAACAATATTCTGTATATTGTTTTGGGAAGTAAGTTTAACATTCATTTGTTATGAGTTGCACGTTCATCTCAGTGATTTAGCCACAGTCTCAATTGATTTATATTGGTTGATTGATGGGAAATTACTGTGACTAACACTTAGAACTATGACCGTTCATTTTGAGGTGTCAAATAGGATTGCTCGTATAATGGTATTGGAATCTGCACCACCACATTTAGTGAGAGAATATATGATTCATTACTCGAGTGATTGGGTGGATATATTGAAGGTCAATGTCAATGTACATATTGTGATATTAATACTTGCGAAACAAGATGAAGTAAGCTGAATTTTTGCAGGTACAAGGTGCGTAACATGGGTGTCAAACAAGCAGAACCACGACTTGAGCTTAAAAGGCACAGGAGGATATCGAGGACGCGGCTCAAGCAGTCTATACTTGATGATCTCAATGATCTTGATGAACTCGAGGACTACTGGTCAGATGCCGAGGGAAGTGCTAGATGAGGCTGCGTTCAGATAGATCTAGCTGAAAGTCCAGGAAGGCCATTGCCACAAGTCCATTCTGTGTAAATACTAAATAGTGGGACTAGGACAATGCCTTCCGTATATCTTCTGTTGTAGCCTTGTAGCGATTAGCAGCTACAACTGTAAGACACTTATAATGATCTTATTCTGCTTACAAAATAATATTGCACATGAAAATTCATTTTTCCCACAACTCACGAGATGTCTTAAACAAAACAGCACAGGTTAGGAAAATCAGTGATTTCTTTTCTAGTTCGTTTTTGCATTTCTGAGAATGTATGAACTTTTTTTTTGTAGTTTATCAGAGTTCATGCTTCGGTTTTGCTGCAGGTGGTATACGATCAAATTCTTATGAGGAGACAAGTTTTATGGTATTATGAAGAAATTCATGGACATGGCTGTGTTTATCTGATGTGAAGTTCTGGTACTTTGGCTTTGACCTTTGGTAGTCTGCGAGAGCCTTAAGCTGTTAGCCTTGCAGATGTTTCCCCTTTTTTATGACTTTGTAGCACTGGATTATGAATGTCTACTGCATCAGGTGCGCATTCTGAGACCACACTTTGTTTTCTGAAATTTGATACAGTGTGTATGATTGTTCTCTTGTTCCTATGGGGTTAACTATGTTTTGTGTGCTTATATTTTAGGTGCACCGGTGTCTGGTTTGATGTATTTACTGAGCTGCTCACAAATTCTACGAGGTGGTACTCAAGAGCAATTGACTTGTCTCTGCCTCAGGTATGCTCGAGTACTTCTCGTTTATGCACATAAAAAAACTAGAAATGGAGACTGAGATATTTAACACAATTAGGAAGAAAGACGCAACAAATGACTTTTTATATAGTTCATTGCCAATGGACATTCACATACAAAAAAACATGAGAAATATGGGTTGGTTATAAAAACCCACATCCACATTGTGCAAACAGAAGTCTTATTAAGCGAAACATCCAAAGCCCTCTAACTTCTTTATTCTCTCCTCTGATCAACTATTTGTCATTGAGCAAAGACGGAAAGCCAGCCCTTCTTAGCCTTTCAACTCAAAGCCCTGCAATTTCTGCAAATCCAATAGAAAACAGTAATCAACTAGTCATAGGCAAGAGGAAAAATAATAGTGTGATGTTTATGTAGAAAAGATGTGTTCTTACTTCCACATTTTCCTTTAGGGACAGGTTTGCCACAGTATTTGGCAACAAAGACAGCCTTCTTCAAGCTAATCGTCTGTTCAACCCCTGGGGGGATGTTTTTGCAGAGACATGGCACATCCACTTTTTTGATCTCAGCGCAACAAGCCTTAGAGGGTTTGATCTGTGGCCCTTTGGTCTGAACATACTTCCTACACTGTTCCACCAGCTTTGTAAGGTCTGTTCCGCAGATCTTTAGCTGTGCTTGTGCAGGAGAAATCAGGAGGAATGCTGCAACCATGGCCAGGACCAACAGGGACAAGGGAAGCCTGCGTGCTGCCATCTTTGTGGACTCTCAAACACCAACCTTGAAACACTCTTCTCCCAGATTTGTCTCGTGGATGGCTCAGTTGTGCAGAATGAAACAAGTTGGGGTGAATTTATAGCAATTTTTGGGCTGTAGCAGAGAGATTTTGCTGGCTAGAAGAATCCAAACCTGCCAAATAACAAAGAACACACATTGATTGCATGATATGTTTTGAAGGGACGCAAATGATTCATGAGATATTTCAGTGAGTAACTGATTACCATAGTGAAAACTTCTTTTTCTGAATTTTCCCACACTAAGGAGATCAGCACTGGCATGTTTTTGGCGGTGCCATAAGCATTTAAGAGTTGATTTGTTTCCGTGTGTAGGATGGATTTCTTTCAATGATATGATCGAGAAATGAGAAGCTAACATTATCCATCGGGCATCATCTCTCTAGAAAGAAATTAAATTAAGTCAATAAGATTTCACTTTTTGCATTTGTTTTGGTGTGCACACACCAAATCTCTGAAACTTTTCTGTTGAGCGAATGCCCCCACCTAGAGAGTGGAGATATCTTATGTAAGAAAATATCATTCAAATATCCGACGATACAATTATCATTTTTTTTACATAATATATCTTATGTACAAATAAGCTAGCTGGATGGTATCATCCTTCAATATTATTGTTCTTTCTTTATACCATGACTTGTAAACTGACATGATAGTTTGATCCTGATGATGAAGCAACAGCGTCCACATAGCTTTTAAGAAACAAAGACTTCTTGGAGAGAGAGGGTAGTGATCGCGGTTGTCACCTCCCAAGGCATTTTTTTAGAGAGGTTCAATTTCTTTAGCAGGGAGGTTGTCGATAGTCCACATTGTCTTAATTCTCTAGGACCACTTTTGAATTCACCAATTCCGGATCAGGTTGGAAACTTCATCGTCCACTGGTAAGTGGATATAACTACCCTTAACTAGTTGAGAGTCAGATGGCCTAGAATCACATTATATGTTTGAAGTGAGATTGACCACCATAAATGTGATCATCATAATCTTGGATCTTGGCTCTTCAAATGTAAGGTTACGATCCCAAGAGGAAAGATTGAATCTCCTATGAACCCAGTCAGAGACGAGGCCATCGGGGTGAGGTCTTTCTCTATCAACCTAAGATTTTAGAATACGTCAAAGTACAAGATATCAGTGGAACTTCTTGTATCCACCATGATTCTCTTTACTCTGGCATTGGTGATCCTCGAGATCACTAGGGTATCATCATGATCGAGATACTCAGTCTCTTCCACTTTAAAAGTAATCTCTCAACCATCCTTTAGCATAAGATGTTTTCCAATATGGCCCGTGCGTAAACTTTTCTTCCAGACGTGCTTTCCCTATCAGATGTTAGTTCACCAATGATCACATCAATTTGTTTCTCAATCGGACAAATGAGGATGAGAAGAGAGTTCTTGAGTCATTTGAAAGTATCGCCTGAGGTGTCTTTTGTGGATAAGATCTTCGATTTATTATTATATGTCTCGACATTCTTTAGTGTCATGGTCGTAGTCCAGATGATACCTATAATACTTGATTTTATCTTTGAATTATGTTGACGCTCTCAATGGTCTAGGCCCACTTAAGAGTCCCCTCTAATTAATTTGGAGAAATATCTCGATCTTGGAGGCATCGAGAGGTGGTGGTGGTAGCCTTGGAATCGAAGGCTCTAACTTGCTGAATATCTTCCTGGATGGTTTTGGGGATGATCTTCGAGGTTGTTCTCCATAGGGTCTTTTATTCATTTCCTCATGTCTCGCTACCACCAATGTTTCAATAGTAATGAATTGATGAGTCCTCTGGAACATTTTAAAGACTATAGCTGGAGATTATTTGATTAATGATCAAAATAACCTCGTGGGTTATAGTTTGATTATGAATGCTTGTATAATAAGTAAGGGGTGAGCAATAATCACTTCTTGAATTTCTATGGCAAAAACAAGTGACAAAGAGAGAGAGAGAGAGAGAGAGAGAGAAAGGAGAGTTGCTGTTAATGGCTTGGGTCAAGAAATGTAGCTTAAATTCCTTACGAGTTATCAAAGGATGTGATTAAAAATGGTTGTAGTCAACTATACTATACCTGAGTCGGTCCTTAGAGGGTGGTAGGAAACGCTCAGCACATAAAAGCGTCTGAGGTGCCATACAAAGCCATATGGTCCCGAAAGACAGTGACATGCTTTGTTGGGTCAACACTATCATCATACGCTTCCAATGGTTGTGCTGGTTACAAGTGTACTACAAGCCAATGATATGAGTAATAACACATGTTAATAACACATTCGATATTGGGTCAATTAGCTCATGTTCTCATTGGATGAGACCCAACATTAATGGACTCCTTACAATAGATCTAATTAGAAGCTAATTAAGATTATTGGATAGAGATCCAATAATGTAAGAAGTAAGGATAATTCGATAGAGATCCATTCCCTATTAAAGTAGGATTCATTAGGGTTTTGGATGACTCTTTATAAATTTAAGACAAGAATGGTCAGAAAGAGAATAGGTTGTACCTTTAATCGTCCCCTCCTCTCCTCTCTCCCTCATCTTCTCAGTGAACCAACATCTTCCTATAGAAGACAATAAAGAAAATATGAGATCTTATTCCACGTTCAATGAGAGAAAATGAGTAAGAATTACAGGGTTTTAGCTACGATTAAAGAAACATCGTTATGATGATCCATCATGTGGATATCGTTAGAGAGGAGGACATGTGAACTATTAAATTTGAATATCCAAAGCTCTCTAACTTATTTATTCTCTCCTCTGATCAACTACATGTTATTGAGCAAAGATGGACCGTTCAATTCAAAGCCCTGCAACTTCTGCAAACCCAATAGGAAACAGTAATCAACTGGTCATAGGCAAGAGGAAAAATGATAGTGTGTTGTTTACGTAGAAAAGATGTGTTCTTACTTCCACATTTTTCCTTTAGGGACAGGATTACCACAGTATTTGGCAACAAAGACAGCCTTCTTCAAGCTAATCGTCTGTTCAACCCCTGGGGGGATGTTGTTGCAGAGACATGGCACATCCACTTTTTTTTTTTTTTTTAATCTCAGGGCAACAAGCCTTGGAGGGTTTGATTTGTAGCCCTTTGATCTGAACATACTTCCTACACTGTTTCACCAGCTTTGTAAGGTCTGTTCCGCAGTCCTTTGGCTGTGCTTGTGCAGGAGGAAAGCTGCAACCATGGCCAAGACCAATAGGGACAAAGGAAGCCTGCGTGGTGTGGTGTCATCTTTGTGGACTCTCAAACACCAGCCTTGAATCACTCTTCTCACAGATTGTTTTGTGGATAGCTCAGTATTGTCTTACTCGGTGCCATAAGCATTTAAGAGTCGATTTTTTTCCCCGTATATGTAGGTATTTCTACGAGGGTAAAGAGTTGATTTTAGTTGCATTGTGTACGAGGGATTTCATATAGTCTCTCTCCCCTGTGCTGTTGCAGGAGAAATGGAGAGGAAAAAGTTTGCTGCTTATTATTTCTTCGTCCACTCTTAGTGAGTCGCTTAGGGGAAGGTAATGGAGGTGGGCTTATTATTACTTGTACATGAGATGTAAATTAGCATAGATGAGGATATGAAGTCTATTCCTGGATGCAAATAAACATTGGAGACAAATATTATTGACATGTTGGGTGGTGCCATAAGCATTAACGATTCATTCATTTGTTTCCCTGCGTCCACATACTGTCCCTCCTCGTTTACTTTGTAGGTCTCCACTTTACTTTTGCCTTCCATTTTAACTGGTCATGAATGATGATTTCAGTATTTTGCATAGAGTTGGATTATATATGCACTGTACATTATGATGTGGTGGTCGAAAGATGAGAAGCAGACAGAGTAGTATCATATGGGCACCATTCATTACGTAAAACTGCCTGTCTGTCTTTTTTTTTTTTTTTATAATCATGTCTTTGTATCACTTTTAATGTTCCGTGTAATCTTAATTTACTTACAGAAAGCAATTGAAGGATAGGCAACTTACTTCAAGGATCTCAACTTGAGAGGCAGGAGGGCTATGGCCTCGAGACTCTAAAGAGCTCATGCAAACAAGAAACATAACATTTGACAAACCTCTGGTTCCACTTTAGATTAATCGCTAACACATTAATCAATCATAACAATCAAAACCAATAAGATTTTTAACAGAATACAAAACCCCGAGGAAATCCGTCGGATTCCGCTACCTTAAACCATGTCAAAACCAAGTACTCTTCTTCTTCAGTACTTTTCTGCGAGTCTAGCAGTGACTGCTCTAAGTTTGGAGTAGACCTTGCCGGCCGGTGATCCCAATATAAGGCTACATAGAGAATCTCTAGCGACTTTTATGTTCAAGAAAGACCCCAGGATGTGGATCTTGGTGTCCGCAATCACGATTCGGGTCCTTGTAGAATTTTCAATGGCAAACTTGGTCTTGCCTCCCTTCCCGGACAACCTACCGATAGCACGAGAAAGGTGTTCTCCCCGTAGCGTCTTCACATCCTTGATCTCGAAAGAGTCCACGTAAAGATCGTCCAGGCGTAGCAGAGCAAGGGCATCCGCAACATCAAATCCAAGCATGAAAGCATGAACAAAGTCTGCACATTTTTGCAGGTTACTGACATCTGGAGTATCTCCTCTTGTTTTAAGTTCCACCTTCCTTGCCTATAGGATATAGAGGGATTCACAAGAAAACAAAAAACTAACATGAAAAATAATTTCAAAGTAGAAACTCATGTATGCATGGTCCGAGAAAGATTAATTGTTGGGCAAAGTTAATCAACAAAGAGTACAAATATTTCAGCCTCCGTAAAACACCAAGCACTATCAAGGAAGTGTCTCTTTTTGTCATCAAACAAGATTACATGGAACGAATGAATCAAATTTATTTACTTAAATGCAGTCAATTCAACAAAAATCGCATACGGACATTTAATTTGCAGTTAACAATAACATATTTCAAATCCAATATCTCAACCAAATTACTTCACAGCTCATTTTTTTCTCAACAGAAAAAACAAAGCATCGGTCAGCATAAGCATGCATATGAAGTTCGTAGAGGTTTTCACTAAATCAAGTTCTGTAATCCAGATCATTAAAAAGGAAATTAGACAATTTATTTTGAAAACCAATATCTCAACCAATTTTTTTCTAGAAGCATTCTTTCTCAAAATTAAAAAAAAAAAAGTGTTGATCAGCACAAACATGCATATCCATATCTTTCAAAGGAAACTATGCCCCTAAGATATTTAGATATTCATCAAACTGTAGCTCAAGAAATCCTCCTAGGGACTTTTTTCAGTACAAAATACTGAGTCATCAGTTGGCTACAGCAGAGCAAATTTATGGGACACAATAGCTATTAAGAATGTCATATACCAAATAAATATTACATTTGCTTACATTATTTTAAGCAAGATCTATCACATTTACAAATACAAGACACATGCCCTTGAAAAACTAAAGGTTAAAACAGACTATACTCTGAACATGTGAATATCAGTACAGTAGATCGTAAAGAATGCCACTTAGATTTCATAAAAATAGCATATCTTAGATATTTCCACACACAGAATATGAAAGTGAATCTATTTTCCCTGAAATTAGCATCTAAAACTTCACATTATGTAGATGGAGATGTAACCAGTTCAACGTAACACACATGTAGATGGAGACCAACAAATTTTGGTAGCTTAGTTGACGCTGTTCATAACGGTTTCTTTTAACACAATTTTGAGAAAGAAAATAGAGGAAAACATCAACATAGTGCAAGTAACAGAAAAAAAATAATGTCTACTGAGAATTAGACACTTGCAAAGCCTATTTGGCAGACAAAAAAAAGAGATTATATCAATTTTCAGTGGACTTAGCTTCTTCTCAAAAACTTACAGAAAGAAGATACAAGAAGTTTAACATAGGACACCTCCAAAATAGAGACTGGTGAATTTGGTTGCTTAGTTGATGCTGTTTATAACTGTTCTTTGTATATAAATTTGAGATGGATCCCAGACGAAAATGTCTAAACAGTGTGAGTAACATAGGAAGATCAAGTTCTCTTATAAGAATATGAATTGAACATATACCTAAGTGAAATAAGCTTGACTAACTAATGAATAGCTGGAGTACTATGATCAACCAACCAAGATTGGCAAAGTTAGCCAAAATAAACCTCAAAGTAAATAAAAGGCTTCAGGGTCTTCTAAATAAACTCAGCTGATCTCACCCAAACCTGAAAGCACGAATACCATAAAAGCCAAAGAAGCAATCAAATTCTGATGCAGCCAAATGGTAAGCTGAAGAACTGCATTAACTCTTGTTTGTTTAAATTGTATGGGTTGTCTCTTCCTTTTTCTCTCTCTTTTACAAATTTCAGTCTGACAAGCATGACCCTGAACCACCACTTAATCTGGTTTCTCTGAACGGGCATGCCACATCTCAAAAGATAAATTTATCATGAAAAGATCAAAGTATTGTAGCACATAAGCCAGTCAAATATTGAACCTGAAACAGCATCATAAACCTATACACAACTATGTAAAAGTCGACGACGGCACAAACTTGAAGCTCCAAGTCTGTTCCTTCCTTTCTGACAACTACAGAACCTCAAATTAGATATCCGATTCGATTAAAAGATGCCTAATCTACTGGGGGAGGGGAGAAGACGGTGATCAAACCTTAAGGTTCATCCTGATGTCGATCTTCATCTGCTCATAGATAGGGGTGTAGATCTCCATCCAGCAGCGCTTGAGCGGAGCGTAGCGGTGGGGCGGGACCCCCACCTTCCGGAACTGGACCTTCCCGTCGGACATGTCGTGCGGCTTCAGAGCCTCGAACTGGGGCCGGAACACGGCCGCTGGAGCGGCAGCAGCGACCTTCTCGATCTCCATCGCCGAAGTGGTCGCTTCGCTCGACGCCATGAACGAGAAACCTCGTCTTAGGGTATGCTACGATGTCGGCGCGATCGAGCGAACGAGCGACTAGGGTTTCAAGGATGCTGCTGTTATAGGAATTGGCAAGCGCTTGTGACGACGGAGTTCGCACGACACACCGCACCAAAAGATACACTTCGGACGGTGGATCGCTGAACTGTTCTCAAATCCAACGGCCTTAATCAAAGAAGGTGGAATCCTTATTGAGCCAAGGACCGGACAATTGTAATTCTCCATCGGACCGTTCGTTTTGCTCGATCTCACTTCTCGGCCGTCCATTTCCAGTGTTGCGTTATCGAAATCATCATCATAATAATATCAGTCCATTTACTTATAATTGATATGCTTATATATATATATATATATATATATAGGGAAGTTTTGGGTTTGTAGATTACTATTTATTATTTTATAATTCTACTTTTAAAATTTTCGTATTTTTAAATTATCTATTTATAAATTAAGATAAATACCTTCTGCTTCATCCTCTTATCCTCTTCTTCCTTCTCTTCCTCCTCCTCCTTCATATTCTATTTTTCTTTTTTCTACTAAGAAGTTGACATCTAAGGGATAAAATAAGGAGTTTATGAGAAAAAAAACGATAATATTAATATTATAAATAGTAAAATAAATATTTTATTAATTTAATTTAAGATTATCAACAATAAAAGGTTGTCACTAGTAAAGAGGGGACTGCACATAGTAAACTTCTTTAGGTTCTTCTCGAATCATATCTCCTATTTATGATATTTTAAACAGAGCTTCTCATTTTGTAAAAAGATTAAATTATTTCTATAAACATATTATTTGTTGAAATCCAATATATGTTGAACTATTTTAGTATTACAGTGATTTTTGTGTAGAGTTATAGAGTTTTGTATAGAGTTCAAATGTATTATAACTCCATTAAGAAACATTATAACTGGATAATGTCTCATTATTTTTTATCATAATTCTTTCATAATAAATTATTATAATATATTTATAAAACATTTAGACAAAGTGCAAAGAAATTTTTTTTTTGACATGGTTTATTTTGAAAAATATATCAAGACCTTCGTAATTATCATCGAAAATCATTCAAATTTTTATATTAATACAAATTTGATATTTATTATTAGTAAACGTTTTAATTAATTAAAATATATTATATTTTTTTTGTTAGAGATTTAATGTCTTTGATCTTGACAAAAAAAATACGGCACGTCCATTCAAAAATATTTTAACTAAAAAATTTATTTATTATCATTGTTTTTAATAAATAAAGTAAAAATTACAAGACTCTTTAAATATTACAGGCCTAAATTTAAGGTTTACATAAAACAAATTTGTTTTAAGAATATATCAAAAATTTTTTAATTCTCATTCAAAATAATTTAAAAACATAAAAATATTTTATGAAACCGAAATAGATATAATAAGATTGATAATTAATATTTATAAGAGTTTAAACTAATCAAGATTGAGTTTAACAATAATATAATTATAGCTCATTAATAAAAAAAGCCTGCAATCTTATTAAAAAAGAAACTTAGAGACTTACTGAGTTTTTAAGATTAATAATCAGTTTGAGTACTCTTACTGAGTTTTGATGAAAAACTTCAAAATTAAAGCTATCTCACGTTAATAAGAGTATTATTATATTTTTGAAATATTTTAAAAATAAGAGACGTTATCCGAGACAAAAACTTAAAATTTAAACTTTTATCGAAAAAGCATCGTATAATTAGAAATATGTCAGAAGTGGAATAGAGGATAATAAGATAAAAATAATTCGGCATGTTTTATATATTTGGATAACAGCATCTACATAAGTTTACCTTTTAATATACATGAATAATAAATACATCATTGGAATTGCCCCAAAAATATCTGCAGCGGTCTAAATTGGAGGCAACGTTGGCTACATACATACGTGGCATAATACGTACGGTCAGGCAATTACGTAATATTCTCATCAGTAAAGGATAATGATAGATACTAAGTGGCCACTGAACGAATACAGTCCGCATACGTATTCTCTCCCAGAATACGCCGTTTTCTCTTTTGACGTTACGGTACGGTTTCTTTCAGCTACATAAAATTGAAGCCTCCTTTTATTTGGCTTCGTCTTCTATTATGTGCGGTCAACGGGAAGGAAACGGTGGCAAATCTTCTCCGTTAACTCCGTTGGTGGACCTCACGACGCTTCACAGTTGATGCGCCAATAATACCCGCCGTTGGATCTAGAACGAATATTTTCCATATCAATCCCTTAAATATTTATAAATTGTGACTGAATGATAGCATAGAGTGTGCCGTAGGGGTGTATTTGAGAAGCAAATTTAGGCGATGGTATATATGACAAAGTACATGTCTATTTTTGTGAGACGAAGCATTTGGGGTGTGGGGCGGGGGGGGATTACCGAATAATGGCTGCCCTCCTCTCCCTGACCTGCGTCGTCTCCCCCAAACCCTCGCTTCCCGTCCCCAGTCAGAGGCCGAACGCCCGATGGCGGTGGGAGTCGGTTGCTTCGAAAGTTGCGTCGCAGCCTGAGAGGCGGAGATCGAGAGTTGTCGCTCTGGTTTCCCGGGCTTCCCGGGTCGTCTTCCGTGACCTCGACGCCGATGATTTCAGGCACCCACTCGATAAGCAGGTTTGACCTTTGATCGTACCATAGGATAAAGGCTGTCGATCTTCTATCGTTGTAATCAGGATTTTATGCTGATTCCCTTCGGTTGGGTACCTCGAACCTTGCAAATCTTGGATTTTTATGGTAATACGCTATATTTCGTTTTCGCCTGAAACAATCATTTCATGTGCAAAATTATTTTTTTTGGGGGGCTTTAGTTCTTTCTTTTTTCTCCTCTTACACGTTTCTGTGTCTTCAGCATCTGATCCTTTTGGTTTGATGGATAATCTTGTTTCTTTGTGTGTGTCCAGAATACTTTGCTGCTGAGGACGATTCCTGGGTTGAATGAACTTGGCAAGGCGTTGTTAGGTAACATCACATGGAATCTACTCCTTTTAGCTCATGAAAGCTTTTGCAACTATATTTCACTTGACTCTGGAAATGGTCAGCAATTAATATACTTTGTATAGTGGTTTAATCATCGGTTATCTTAGTGACGGCATAATTTACACTTCTTTTCATATTGAGTAGGGACTTCAAAGCTGATAGGTTTTAACTTATTTTTTCTTTTATTTTTGAAAGGTGATATCCTCGATGATTTTACCTTTGTATTTTTTATTTTTAAAGTGTCTAAGTTGGCAGTGTATATTTTTGTCATTGCAGGACCAATGACAGAGCAAGTAATGCTTCTTGAGAACATAGGAACATCAGTACTTGTTTCTGAAAACCAGGTTGGCTGCTTGCAAGAATTAAGTATCTAATTCAACATGCAGATATCTATCATATCGAATGATTAACTACATGAAATAATTTAGCTTTGTTTGCTATGTATTTGAGTTCATCTGTGGATTCCTTCATGGTTCATCCTAAGATGCATTATAATACTACAAACTTGTCGTTGTGAAAATGATGATGGATTGATCACTTTGTTTCTGCATTTCAACTTCGTGATTGCAGAAGATTTTGGAAAAAATAAATCTTTTAAATTATTGCTGTTTTTAGGCAAAAAAACCTTTTATACCTGCTGCTACCTTTCTGATTTTTAGCTTAATATAACTTTACTCTGCATATAGATCTTTATTTTTTTGGAGATATTTTCCCTCTAATTTCCACTTCTACAACTTTAATACAATTGAAATACTTTGAATGGTCCTGTTTGTTAAAAAAACTTGTTATTGGAAGACAATCCTACTAAAGATCTTGGAAGACATAAGACAAAAGTACAAATGCTTATTGTGTTTAATAAGAATTTTTAGTATCCATAGTTGTGACTTATGTAAAAAGTAAACAAAGGAGAAAGAGGTGGAACAAATGTCCTACTGTGGGATTTGTTAGTGAATGCCGTTCAAGTAGAGATTATAACACAAAATTTGGCAAATATTGTAATTTTCGTGAGCCCCTAACACCAGCTTAATTGTTTCAGATTTATCTGCTTGATATTAACTTTTAGCAATTTTCCCTTGTCGAAGCAAAAATTGGAAAGCTTGTCGGAAAGCTTTTTGGGGAAAACACAAATTGGTTTTCAGTAAGCATGTTGCAACATCTTAGGTGGCTTTTGCTGAGAGCAATTTTCAAATAAGGTTACAGAGGCCTTCCTCACATAAAAGGAATAGTAATCTAATGATTTTGAGGCATCTTTACATGCCATTTCCATGTAATAGGATGGATAATTGAGATCAGAGTAGCATGGACCTCTGTGTCTTAATAAATATTCCTACTCAAACTTTGATTCTCAGTTTGCTCGACTGGCCTCTGTTCATAGAAGTCACATACTGACCAAGAAGGATAGATCCATGATGGACTTTACCCAGGACAAGCTTTTTCGCTTAACACACACAAGGCAAATGCCCATAGAAATAGTGTATGAGACCAGGCCACCGGGGGTTGAGGATGCACAATTGTATGTATCACAGATCAGATGTAGTGGACATGACAGATGTGTAAGTGGTTTATATTGTGACAGATTGTGCACAAGCAACAAGGTTGATGCAGATTTGTTGTTCCGTATCTCTTCTCTACTTTTTGGAGCATCATGTAGTGAAATAATTCATTATTCGTGAATATATTAATTACAGTTGCTAATTTTTTGTGATCATTTATCACTATCTATAACTATGTTCTCCCCTTTCTTTTTACAGCTCCCCGATCTTCATAAATTGATGATTGAGGCAGCAAAAGTACTAGACACGGAAGCTCCTGATCTTTACGTCCGCCAGAATCCTGTTCCAAATGCATACACTCTGGCAATCAGTGGTAGGAAACCATTTATAGTTGTTCACACTAGCCTTGTGGAGCTTCTTACTAGAAGAGAACTACAGGTATCATCATCTTTATTTTGCAGTGTAGAAACATTAGAATACATTTAATTCTTTATTTAGATAAACAAGCAGCAAGCAAATGAAATTTGAGATTGTTCATAAGAGATCTGCATGCCTACGTGCTCTGAAATGAAAAATGGGCTTCCCTCGTATAAAAGTTTGAGATTGTTCATGCCTACTGGATAGAAAATATATTATATTTGTGACTCCATTCCTTGATGAGATATGCATTTTTTTAATGGTTAAATACTGGGTTGCCTTTATTATTTACTAATTTCTTGGATCATTGTTACTCCATTTAAATTCTCGCTCTCTTGCCTGTTGCGTTTTGGAAATTCTGAAGTCATCAATAACATGTATCTTATATCATTATTTTAATGTTGGTGACAGTAAATTCCTGTAGGCATCATAATATTGTATTTCAATTTCCAGAAGAAAATCTTATTTGACTTGAATCCAATAATTTACTTACATATGCCGAGGTTTTCCTTTAACTAGGCCGTTTTGGCTCATGAGTTGGGCCACTTAAAATGTGACCATGGGGTGTGGCTTACATTTGCAAACATAATTACACTTGGAGCTTACTCTGTACCTGGTATGATGTGTTACATCTTGTGGTGCTCTTCATGGATTTATGAACATCCACGTTTGAGATAGATCTAATGTCTTCAGGCCTTGGTGGGTTGATTGCCCAGAGTTTGGAAGAACAGCTTTTTAGGTGGCTTCGAGCTGCTGAGCTAACTTGCGATAGGGCGGCTCTCCTTGTCGCACAAGATCCAAAGGTACTTTTTACTGCATGTTAATGTATTTGAGGATGGCCATCGTCCATTCAGTTTATGATATAAATGTAAGCTATTATGTTTGACAAAACATTAATATCCCAAAACACATGCATTCTGGACAACGTTGATTGGTTATTTAATGGTGTGGTATCGTTTCTATATCTTCACCTTGTCTCTGTATAGAGCTTCATATCTGTTGAAATAGTATACCAACACATCATGGTTAGTGGTAGGAATCAAATTTCTGTTAATCTATACTCATCCACCGGAATCCCATTAGGAATGTTAGAATTGACCTCATTTACGAGTTTAGGGTTCCCGACCAGGCAAACTATATTCCACATGTTGATTTTTATATATGCACATTGTTCATTTTGTCTGGAGCTATGATTTCATAAATGCCCATGCCGTTTGAAATTTTAAGAAGATACTTATAAAACTTGACAAATTTATAAGGATATCTATAATATATATTCTGTGATGCCTGCGACTTTATGAGGATTTATTGTAAAATTTAAATGACGTTTTTAGTTATTATAAAACTGCTAGATGCTTATTTGGGATCACATTCCAACTTCTAGTCAATGACGATGTTTTTTTAGTTATTTCTTCTTGCAGTACATTTATCAATTTCTAATTACCTTTTTCTTGTGTCCCATCAAGAGGTGGTCATCTCTGTTTTGATGAAACTGGCTGGAGGGTGTCCATCGCTTTCTGACCAGCTAAATGTAGATGCATTCTTGGAGCAAGCTCGGTCATATGACAAGGCTTCTTCCAACCCCATTGGTTGGTACATCAGGTTTGTCATGTGCTTTAATGTGACATTAATTTGTAGTATTTACGGCTTCTCTTGCTGTGTAAATCATTTTACGAGGTTTCTTGTTGAAATTTAACTTCAAAGTTCATTTGTGTCATACTAGGAATGCTCAAACGAGGCAGTTATCCCACCCCTTACCTGTTCTACGTGCCCGTGAAATTGATGAGTGGTCAAGGGGTCTGGAATACAAATATCTACTAAAGCATGCTATCCTACTAGAAGATTCTCTAAATGCCTAGAAATACTTTGTGCCGTGAAGATTGTGATGATGTTTTAAATGTCTAATGTTGAAATTAAACCCGAAGGTAACTAGAAATGTTGTGCAATTGTCTGTTCTAAATGTTGTCTATGCCAAGTAATTATGCACATCTAATTCATTGTCTGGATTCTGTAGTGCATGGTTGGAAATAGGATGCTGGAAGAGCTAAGGAGGGAGGATATTGATACTAGAGCATCATAAAGATACGAAGAAATTTAGTGAATATTAGCATTGTACACAATATATACAGTATTGTATAGATATACATGAGACAACGGATCTTTGATATCTGTGCATGTAATCTGTTTTGTTAAATTCTGAAACACAAGGAAAGTTGGATGATTGATTTGAAATGTTGTATACTTCCTATAGTTAGCTGGGCCTGCTAAGATTTATTACTACTGTATACCTTAACATATTTTAATACATTCTTAGTGTTGTTGTTTTTAAACTAGATCCTGGTTTCTATCCAGAGAACCATACTCGGTGAATGTTTGTCTTCCTGTCTCTGGATTAAAATAGAGGGTACTTGATGTGATGTTGATGTATGTTTTTATCTTTTAGATTTTGTTTATATAGTCCTAATTAGGTTAGTTTTTTATTGTCAATTTTGATTTGTAAACGAGAGTTGTGTCGTGTAGACACTTATGGGAACTTTGGTTTGTAATAGACTATGATTCTTAGTGTGCGATCGTTCAGAGCTTGTAAAGTTCATGACTATAATTTGTATTTGTTATATAAAATATTTACTAAAATAATTACATGTGGATCCTGTATAAAATATTTTTTTAATTTGTTTTCTCTTTTATAGGTACTAAGGGATCATAGGAGGTTTTGGAGAGGTTGACATTTGCGGATGGACACGCGATGATATTGCACAATTTAGACAAAATCAGTTAAGTTCATGATAGATGATATTAATGTAAGACAAGCACACGTAGAAACATTTACCATGTAAACATGGAGGACCTAGCTGGGCTGCGTGATGGGCGACCAGCACATGTGATCATTTGGGGGAAACAAACATTGAGATGTAGGGAAAGGAGTTACTCAAAGGAGCGAGTATCCAAGATTGACATTTAGAAAAATGATCAACCCTTTGCACGAGATGTACTACGAGGACAAATAAGTTGGGAAAAATAGCGCACAAAGATTAAAATGACTAGGTTCGAGTTACAGCTTGACGTTGACAACCAAACTATTAATGGTGCTCAAGGCAAGTGGGGCACTTAGTAAAAGATGAGACCATGCAGAGTGGAATATATTGCACAACGACCGAAAGAATTATGTAAAACTCCCAGAGGTGAGAGAAATTGCTAACACGAAGAATTCAGTATATGCAAGGGCATATATGCAGACGATGGAGTGTTCATGATCATCCCAAGACAATCGAAACTCGGCGCTATGGAACATTGAAACTTTCTCTTCGATATGAGAAGGATATGTCTGTAGGAGGTTGAAGTATGCAACAAGTTTAGCATGTTGCTAGGCCTAGAGGGTGCAGGGGCTGTATTGGGGAAGAGTCGCAATCTAAAAAGTGCATTTACGGGGGTAGAACAATGTACAGTTTGTTCAATAAGACAAAGTAGTCCAAGGGGATAGTTGTCTCCGAAACTTTCAGAGGGAAAGATGCAAAAAGGAAAGTTGCTCTAATATGACAGATATCCAGGAGGGATAAGTCCTGGTTCTCTAGAGGGAGAATCATATGGGGGCTGTGTACCACCAAGGGAGAATTTCGAGTGCAAGTACCAATGAGTCCCATGGGGGGAGGGGGGACAGATTTGATCATACATAGGTATGATTGAAGCAGTTGGAGAGTTGGATTACTGTAGTGCTTATATTTCACTTAAGGGAGCTCGACAAATTATATGACAAGACTAAGTGAACGTTAATACCAAGGAAGCTAAGGAGAGCATAATCAGCACAAGCCCTACAACAGGATAGCGGAGGTCATGTATGGGAGTTGCAGTTTGTCTTTCCATCGACCAAGGAGAACTACTCAGAGAACACAGAGGTATTGAAGCATGGGGTCGAAATGGGCGAGGAAGCGACAACGAGTCAAGAGGGACTCAACTAGTTAAAAAGCTAAGCGTCGATCAGAACAGATGTGGACTCGGAGGAGTGTCACAATACTATAGAGGTGGATCTACGGATCACGAAGAAAGAGACATAGATGCAAGACAACAGATAATAGTGTCATGAGCTTGGCAGCACCATGGTACCACAGAGGCATGACTTCCATGGAGTCATTGATTCCTTGCTCTTATGGAAGGAGAGCATTGGTCGTGAAACGGGTCGAGGAGGTGGAGATACAGAAGCAAACTCTAAGTACCAAGACAAAGCTGAAGGGTAAAGACCAAAGAACTTCATAAGATCAGTATCAATGAGCTTCTCATTAAAATAACTGAAAATGGGAGACTTCGGGTTGATGCAGGAGTACTCGACTAAGGAAAGAAGTATGCAATATGTGGTGTTATATCTTTTCTACTTAGAGAAGTATGTGGCAAAGATGATAGATAAGACGGTATAATCCCAGAGGTGACCAAAACTATCAAAGATTTACTCCAAGTTGGGGTGAAATTTTGCTCTTTTGGGCAAAACTTCTTGCATTCCGAAAGTTTGATGGCAATAAAAAGATGAATTACAGTAGCTAACTCAATACAAGAAGTGCAAATACTTTGGGTGCTTCAGAAGTATGAGCAAACAACGGGCAAAGATTAGTAAACAACTATACATGAAGTACAACTTCAAGGAGACGAGTAGAGTTAAGTAGCTTTACCTTCTCAACTCCTAAGAGAATGGGCGAAACCGAGTACCGTAGTTCTCTTATTTATTCAGTAGAGGAGCTATGCATAAGTTTAAAGACCCTTCGAAGAAATCTAATGGAAGATAATAATTATCAAATTCTCACCATTGGTGATCGGTGCTACTGAGAGTAGATTGTTCGTTTTATTTTCTAATAGAATGTTAATCGAAGGCGGAAGTGAGGAGAACCTACTTGGAAGTGACAACTAAATTGAAAAAGAATCGACAGACAAATTTTATGAATGACCTCAAAAACTTCAAGGTCCGCGAGATGATGTTCGTTAAAGCTCTAACAAACATCCACTCAGTTTAAGCGACATGAGACGTTTGAGATACTATTGTAAATCAACTCGATGAGCAGAAATAGTAGGATGGATCAAAATTTGACTACTCAACAACAACGACGGAGAGCAGCTGGGAGCCAAAAGGCATGTTATAGCCAAAGCAGAAGATTGAAGATTCAGCAAAAAGAGAGGAGATACAACGTCTGTAACGACTTCGACGAGGACTCGAAGAAATAAATGGGGGAGAATACTATGAATAAAAATATAAAGAGGATGCTCGATGTAATGCTCATGTATGTCTATGTTTTTTGGGTTTTATTTATACTTTGTACAACAAGTAGCGATTAGCAATAAGTTTGGCAGCCCTAGTTTGGTTAGCTTTTATGGTCAGTTTTGGCTTATAAATGAGAGTTGTGTCATGTGGACATTTGTAGGGACTTTGGTCTGTAATAGATCATGATCTTTTGTATACGATCGTTCAGAGCTTGTAAAGTCCATGGTTGTAATTTGTATTGGCTATATAAAGTGTTTGCTAAAAGAGTTACTTGTGGATCCCATGTGAAATGATTTCTCTTACCTATTTTCTCTTTTGTAGGTCCTAAGGGACCATAAGAGGTCTTGGGAAGACTGATCTTTGTGGATGGACATGCGATGGTTCCACATAATTTAGACAAAACTAGCTAAGTTTATAATAGTATGTTAAAGTGATCTTTGTGGATGGACATGCGATGGTTCCACATAATTTAGACAAAACTAGCTAAGTTTATAATAGTATGTTAAAGGGATTACGATAGAGATTAGACATTATGATTCTTTTAGAGAATCTAGATGTAAATATCTGATGTATCCGAAGGAAGTTAATTTGTATTTGTTTAAGAAGAAGTCACAAGTCGTAATTGGTTCATGCTTTAGAAAAATGATATATTAAAATCACATTTGACAAGGTTGATATTAATTTTTTTTTTTTCTTGCAGGAAGTGATTGGAAGGCAGAAGGTAGCAAGCCTTACTCAAGATGATGAGGCTAACATATTAAACTAAACCATGGGAAGAAATTTAGAGAGTTGAAAGAAGCCAAGCCTCTGAAAGCGACCAGTGCTAAACAAGAACAATAATAATCTCTTTACATTTGATCTTTCTATTTCAATCAATTTATCTTGATATGAATCCAATTGAAAAGGAGAGGGCCATCACCCCAACAATATAATCCCATAATATATTATATTTCTTCTTTCCTTGTGGGATCATGAGATGACTTCAGTAGCCCCTCCTTCCATGTAATAATTAATACATAGAACACTACTCCTTCCATGCAATAATTAATACATAGAACACTGCTCCTTCCATGTAATAATTAATACATAGAACACATACATGGTTGTGGTTGTGAATGACAAGTTAAGCTCTTGTACTCAAAATGTGATGTGAGGGGGGGGAGGCATCAGTAGTCTTTGTTTTAACATATGACAATTAACCACCCTCTTGCAAGTGGTGATTTGACATGAAGATAGCAAGATTTGCCTAACCTGCATTTGGAAATTATGAACAAAATCTGGTTATTATATAACTTTGTCCTCTTGATTTGATTTCTAAGAATCAGCATGATGTCAACTTTTGTGTATGACCAAATCAAGTCAATCCAACACTTTGATTAAACCACTCACACTCAGCAAATGGAAGGGTCTCTCAACATAAAAATCAATGACTTGCAAGTATATCCAGAACCATACATTTACCTTAGCCAGTAGATAATATGTAGACTAAATCTTTTCAATGCCTTCCAAATATTAGTGTAAAATTTCAAATGATCATAACATCATCCAGCTCAAGTATTTTTTTGGTAGTAGCTTTCAGGATGCAGAAGTCGAATTTTCATTTAATATTTTATATTCATTATCAACTCTCCATTTGATCTTTTAAATATTATATTATAGGATAAAAGAGTAAAACACAAATGTATTTCATTTTTTATTTTTCCTTGTTCAACAATAAACAAAGAAAAAAAAGTCATTTTCATGTCTTATCCTTGGATTCCTTTGTACTCCCCCCCCACTGTTTTCTGTGTGTTCAAGAATAGCAGGAAATGAAAGAAGATGATAAAAAAAAGTCATTTTCATGTCTTATCCTCGGATTCCTTTATACTTCCCCCATTGTTTGAGGAGGAAAAGGAAGAAGATGAGAACAGGGGTTGTGTACTTTTCCCCCACTGTTTTCTGTTTTGTTTATACTTCCCCCACTGTTTTCTGTGTGTTGAAGAAGAGCAGGAAATGAGAAAAAAGTCATTTTAATGTCTTATCCTTGGATTCCTTTATGCTTCCCCCCCATTGTTTGAGGAGGAAAAGGAAGAAGATGAGAACAGGGGTGCTGTTCTTTTCCCCCACTGTTCTCTGTTTTGTTTATACTTCCCCCACTGTTTTCTGTGTTTTCCTTTGTACTTCCCCACTGTTTTCTGTTTTCTGGATTTATTTATTTTACAACTTTTTATTTCTTCTTACTCATCATCGATATTGCGATCTTTGCCGACGACACTCACTCACTGTCCTGTCCTCCTAATATTATATTTCAAGGAGTAAAAGAAGAGGAATAGCAAGAAAAAGGAAGAAGAAGATGATGAGGAAAAACCAGGAAAAATGGGAGCAGAAAGCACACTGTTTTCTGTGTCTTCACACTTTTCACTCGATTCAATCACAGTAAAACGTAAAGAGAGAGAGCGCGAGAGAGAGAGAGCAGAAGCACTTTATTCCTCCGGCCACAGGAATAAGCTTAACCCCAACGCAAAGGCGATTTAAGCTGGTCCACCGCGTGTGACCGGAAAAGCTAAACAACACACACAACGTATCATCAACATCATATATATATATATATATATATATATATACACACACACACATAGGCATATAAATATATAACAAAAGGCTGCTCACAAGTCACGCACGCCACCTTCTCTCTCTCTCTCTCTCTCTCTCTCTCTCTCTTGCTTTCACTCGTATTGAGACGTTGAGCGTTTTTACTTTCCACAACACCACCAATTCAACCCGTTTCTCTCACATCTCGACAAAAAATTAGGGTTTATTGCTATGTATTCCAAATATTCTTTTTATCCAATTGTAATGTTAATCTTTTAGCCGTAATCTTTGAGAGGAGGATTGGAATGGCCACAGTTAATTAGAATTAACTGTGGTGTAATCCCACAATTAAGTTTCTATTATATTGGCCACATAGGAACGCCACGTTATATATTTTTCTCCCTCAAAACGTTTCTATAATTATATATCTCTTTATATTCAAATCTTATCTTTATCATTTACTTTTGATTAAAAAAATATATAAAAATTAAAATCTTTTCTCATGCTCAAAAATAGTTTCATAATTATATATATTAATGGAGAAATAGAAACGTGAGAAAATTGACGAAGCAATATTTTTGCTTTTTTTTTTCTTTCTTTCTACTGAGGTTGAGAAGGGAAAAAAAAAAAGGTGTCATTTTTGCCTGCTGTACAAAAATAGAAAAAAGAAAAACCAGAAAAAAAAAAAAAAGAACTCCCTCTCAATTCAACATCATCATCATCATCTCACCGCCACCAACCTCCGGAGGGGCTCCGGCGGCATCGAGCCATCGATCCATGGGAGCGCACTCAGCCTTGTGCGCCAGCTTCCAGTGGAGCGCCTGGCACGCCCGCGAGCAGTAGTTGACGACGCCGCAGACAGAGCAGCGCCGGAACTCGTGCCGCCTCGTCTCCGGCCGGCCGCAGCCGCTGTGGGAGCAGAGGCGGAGGCCATCCTCCCCCGGCCACCCGCTGGCGCCCCTTGCCGCGAACCACTCCGCCATGAACCGGTTGGCCGGGTGGGCCTCGGGCGCCGGCACGTTGCAGCCGAAGTCGCTCAGGAGGGAGCAGCCGGAGGCCAGCGCGTCGCCGTGGCGTTTCCAGACGGGGAGGAGTTGAGGACGGCAGCGAGCTCGCGGGCGTTGGCCTGGATGAGGAAGCGCCGCCCCTCGGCGACATTCCGGCGGACGCCGTAGCCGTCCTGTAGACAGTGGCCGAGCTCCCGGAGCGCGTCGACGTGGCCGAGGACGGCCGCGCGGGCGCAAAGGGCGACCCCGGCGCGGAGGTCCTTGTCGTCCTTGGAGCCTCCACTGCCGTTGAACTGGATGACCGCCAGCGAGTACAGCGCCGCGGCGTGGGAGCCCATCGCCGCCCGCGCCATCAGCGACGCACCGGTCCCCGGGTTCTGCAGGCAGTAGAAACGGATCTGCGGCAACAAATCACAGAAGAGGAATCCCCAAAATCCTTCCTTTCGACCAAGAACGAAACAGGGGAGACGCCACCTACCATGCCGAGGATATAACAGGCCTCCAGATTTCCGGCGTCGGCACACTGCTTCAAGAACTCGTGTGCCGACTCCGACCAGTTCTTGGCTCTAACCGCAAGCGATTTCACGGACGCCATGGCAAGAGCCAGGGGATCGGATCCCAATTCGTTCAGCCTCTTGCATCTACGACGGCCAACAAAAAAAAAAAGAAAGAAGCGATTTTTAGTAGAGAGATGGAACAAATGAGACGAGTATTGGAGCGAAATGCAGGGGAAGCTCGGAAGGAATAGTACGTTATCCGGACGCCAACGAGGTCAGCGGGGCGAGCGGCGGAGGCGCTCAGCTTGCAGAGGATGGAGACGACGAGATCGTCAGGAAGGGAGTCGAAGAAGTCTGGCATCTCCCCAGCGACGCCCTCAGCGGCCATCATCCGCGCGGCTTCGTCGGCCGCTGCTCCTCCGGCAGGGACCCGCCGCTGCCTCTTCCTTCTCCTGCTCTCCTCCTCCTCCTCCTCCTCCTCCTCCTCCTCCGGCTCCTCGGCTCTCCACTGCGGCCTGGGGTAGCAGACGCCTCTCCTCGTCCGCATGGCGCTCTTGTTGGCTGCGGGGATGGGGGACGGACGCCGCAGGAGAAAGAGAGCGACAAGAAGACCAGCGTATATACACAGACCGGCGCATACACAACAAAGCAGCAGTGTCTTAGCCAAACGAAATGACCGTATCGCCATCGGTCGACGGTGGGAATCCACTGCTAACACACGGTCAAAATTGCGTTGACCCGTCACTTCCACCTCACGCATGCTTCCCCTTCTCTCTCCTCTCTTTCTAACACACGATATCTAAGGAAAGTAAAAAAAAAACAATTAAAAGTAAGGATAATTAACTATGATCAGTATCACGGTTCTTGTATTCTAAAAAATAATATTGAGGTTTCTATACTTATAAAAATAAAATATTTAATCTCAATTTTTCTCGTGACGTTAGTTTCATCAACAACAAAAAAAACACACATGTTATCACATAAAAATAATAAAAAATAATTTTAATATCTATTAATTTTATATAATTTTTTTGCTTAGAGTTTTTTACACATAAAAACTAAATTCTTTGTTGATATGGCTTACTCTTTTTATATTTTTCTCACTTTTTTTTTAGTCTCTCTTGGTGCATGTTTTGTTCAATGAAGAGGGCTTAGGGCATGGCGTTAGGGTTCCCTGATTACTTCGGTGTATAATCCTCGATACTAATACATTCAAATGGTAGCTACATCGACATCTCTAGTGGTAGCGTTGAACCACCTCTCTCCTTCGCCCACCAACGAGGGGAGGAAAGCATGTAAAAGCCTTCATGCATGCTACGAGGAATAAGTTTATATAAAATTATTTTTTTATCTTATTCATGTATGTCCTTTTACACCATGTGTGTTTTTTTCTATGGACAAAACTAATGAGGGGAATTGGGATTAAGTTTAAGTTTCACTTTCATAAGTATAAAAAATTGAGATATTATTCATAGTTACTTACATAAAGTAATATGTAATTATCCCATAAAAAATATTTGCCGGTTAATAAATGATAATGAAAAAGAATCCATATTTAATGTAATGTTAGGTTTGCCATGACATGTTGATGGAAACACAGTATCAGCAAAAGGTGGCTGTTCGAGAGTAGCTGGTAATTTGTGGTCAGGTGGAGAGAGAGAGAGAGAGAGAGAGAGAGAGAGAGAGAGAGAGAGAATAAGTTGGCAAAGTAAATACGGCTATGAAGTAAAGAGAGTCGGAGAAGAAGACTGAGTCAGGTGGACGATCAAACTTCCAAAACCGGCGGTCACTATAACTGAGAGAGAGAGAGAGAGAGAGAGAGAGAGAGAGAGAGAGAGAGAGGAAGAAGAAGAAGAATAAGAATAAAAAAGAAGAAAGGATGGGTGACCAAAGAATTAAAGAACGGTTGGAAACAAAATAACAACGTTAATTAAGTTTGAATCGATGCACTTGTAATCAATGAAGCTTTTCGTCGATACGTGATTTGAAAATAAATGATGTATTATGTATAGATTCTCGACTTCTCCAACTCTACGATAATTGAAATATACGATTCGAATTGATTTGAAAAAAAGTATTTAAAATATATGATAAAACTGAAATTTATTTGCTTCCGTTAATACGAGATTTGTAAATATATTATTGTGTATTGTGTATAGTAGATTCTAGACTTCTCCAACTCCATAAGAATTGAAATATACGATCAGAACCATTTCTAAGGGGAAAAAATATTTATGATAAAATAGAAAAAAAATCGTTCCTCAATAAAGGGATGATACTGATTTTATATAAAATTATTTGAAATCAACGAGGCTATCGTTAATATGAGATTTTGAAAATATATTATGTATTATGCATGGATTCTCAACTTCTTCAGCTTCACAAGAATTGAAATATATATATATATATATATATAATATGTTAAAATTACAAATTTAGTTGTCGATAGAGAGAGATTTGACTTGGAAAAGATTGGAGATCTCAATCGCAGCGCAATGCAATGCGATAAGAATGTTGATGGAGCGGAAGGAGATAGCTTTGATGTCACATCTCGTGTTCATTCAACACCTAATCTATGTTCTATCACGACGGACAGACATAAAACAACACCATATCACGTCCATCTTTAGGTCTTGTCACCAATGATGGATGTCGCATACTCTTATCAAAGCATGAAATGATTGAATGATGCAGATGGAAATCGTATATCCATACTTTACTTTATAAATGGGAGTGTTTATATATGATTCGAGATTAAAAAAAAGAATGATCAAGTTTGAGGCTACCGAAACAAGTCTGATTTGATCCTCAAACGCAAGTAGAATGGACATAATTAATTTTAAAGGGACATACTCGATGAGGTCAAGCATATTTGATAAGATCATTTTGATACAAAATATTTTAATACTCACTCGATCATCAATCGTCCCCAGGGTATCGACATAAAATAAAAAGACTCAATTATCCTTCCCCTATCATTGACGTGGGGGTGATTATAGTCTGTAAATCTCCATCGATAACAATCTATGGTAGGTCGTTTGAGCTTATCCCCCTTAATCGCTCATATGGACAAAACAGTAAGAGGGTACATTAAGATCATTACAAAAGACTCGTTCGGTAAATTGACCCTCGATGTCAGTCCTAAGGTTGGATCTTTTTTAAAGGATATCTTGTACCATACAAAAATAATAATTATTATTCATGTTATGTGTTGACTAGATATCTCACGGGATGTTGACATATAAGTCGCCTGACTTGGTAACAAATTAATAATCATATGGTCTTTAAATATTTTTCATATCCGGATGGTGGATTGCATGATTTGTTATATCGAGCTATATCGCTTGGTATGAGTGGTACGTATCAATCTAGCAGAGGATCGATATATTGATCACCCTCTACCAAGTTATACCTGTTACATGATCTCGTATCAGACGAGACAAGTTTTGTATTAATCGGTAAGGATCGAATTTTAATTGTTACTGATCAAGGGCTCAAATTGTCCTTGTATTTTAAACAATCAATTTGACATTTGAACCATATAAAAGAGTTTTTAACCCTCTCGTCCACTACAATCATCCACCCAACATGTAAAGAAAAAAACACAAAGGGGAATGTAGTATCGTCATCTGCACCATAGGAAAGAATTGAGTTAGACAATGATAACAGTGCCTCGACCAATGATGACAGTGATGTCAGGGAGTCGATGGTCTCATCTACACAATTTAAAAGGTGGTGCATGGATCGAGGAGTAATATTTTACAGATACCACCCAAGATTCAGATCACATAACTCATTGAGGTACTAGTTAAGTTTATACATAGAAGGAGGCGAGAAATATTTTGAGCACATGTGGTAGAGCCTATACAATATAGACATAGAGCTCATCATATTCACATCCATTATAATTATGGAGAATCTTACAACCAACAATAATACAGGAGTAGTTAGTCGTGCTTCCAAGCAGTAGTATAGTGATTGATCTTATGATACAAAATTGTAAATCGATAACAAAAGTAGAATTCTAATACTCTTCATGTTCCACACAAATACAAGCCGTAATTGTCCTTGCCTCAAGAGTCATCTTAGACATATATAGTTCACAACGATCAAACTATGACCATCACCATATCGATACACTAATGACATATGATGTATCATTATACTATCTCATGGAATCATTTTCAAGATTGAGTCCAACAAACATATTAAATTGATATCTAGATACATAGGATCGAGAACCTCAATCCATCGCTCGTAGAGTCCTGTTAATTTTTCTATGGTAAAATCAAGTATATCCATCGATAATTTACTTGATTCATTTGAATCTTAAAGCTTAAGTTATTTAAAAAATAATCTAATAATTTAATTCTAAAATTCAATATTAATGAAAGGAAGATCTAAAACGTAAAACGTATCATAAAGTTACTGCATAAAGCTCGAAAAAGATTTATCACTATTCTTTTCTAATTTAGATTATTTTTACTAAAAATTATATTAAGATATATTTATTTTTTACTTAAAAATCTAATATAATTTTTTTCTATTTTTTTAAATATAGATCTATTTCGATAATTATATCGTACCATTCTTATGCCTAGCTATAACGACATGTATATCGGTACATTAGTACACCTCGATATGTATCGATAAAATAAATCTTGATTGGTTGGTGAGTACATAGTTTAATATTTCTAAAGGAGAGACATAACATATATCTAGATATTTTAAGATTTTAGATACAATAATATTGATAAGAAAAAAATAAAGGGGTATAAATTAAATTAGAGAGGGATACAAATAAAAATAGACACTTTGAGTCAAATACAAGAATTGGTGGCATGTGGATTAAGCTAATGCTCGCTATAACCTGATCAACTTTGACTGCTACAATTTATTTGACCACATCCACCAACTTCTCGTCAAACCCTAATTCCCACCACATGCATCGAGTTAAGGTTGAGCGAGGTGGCCATCTCTCACTAGTCGAAGCACCTGTGGTGGTTGGTTCCTTTACTTGGAAGAAGGGAGAGCTGCTTTGTGACCTAATCTCATCCGAACGACAAGAAGAAGAAGAAGAAGAAGAAGAAGAAGAAGAAGAAGAAGAAGAAGAAGAAGAAGAAGAAGAAGAAGAAGGTGGTCATCATCATCATCATAATCTATTGTCTTTTTGCTTGGTTGAATCAAACACATGTGGATTCTTGCCAAGTGATCGTTTGTGTGTCCAAACAAGAAAGAGAAAGAGAATTCTTAATTCAAGGATTAATGTGCGCTAACTTTGAAGGCAATAAATGGTAGATAAGTAGTTATATTCTTCGATTGTTAGAGAAGGTACGAGGAAAAATCTCATCTTTAATGTCTATCACTTGCGTGTAACAATATACACTAATCGTCTATTAATTAAGGTAGATAAGTAGTCATATTCTTCAATCATTAGAAAAGGTACAAGGATTATTATTTATAATATCAATATTATCTATTTTTTTATTTATCACAATCACTTATTAGTCACCATCGTCGTCATCGTAGCCGACGATACTCATTGTTGTCATTGATGTCGCTCGTCATTGTCCGATCCTACTTATCCACCCCTTTATGACGTCCTTCGATGAAGAAAAGAATGAGAAGGAAAACAAAAAAAAAGAGGAAGAGTCAGAAAAAAAAAAAACAAAAGAATAAGAAGGAGGTGATGAGTAAGAAGTCTAAAATTCTAAAGAAAGAAAGTGTGTATGTTAGTACATTTACAAAGGAATAGTCTAGAGATATTAAGAATTTTTTTAAAAAGTTTATAAATAGTAAAATGAGGGTTATAAATAGTAATCCCCTATTTATAATGGCAAGGGTTTGAATCTTATGATTATTTATGTAATATTAGCTTTTTATTTGAACTCGCATCATAGATTTGAATTTTGAATTTTAATTTACAGAAGACATTTGGGTTTAATTTCAAAAATAATATCAAATCAATTTCTTAAGTGTAAACTTTGGGGACAAGTAATCAATTAGCTTAAAAAAAACACTGACCCACCCTACACGTAACTATATTCTCAGAGTGGATGCAATCCGACCGACACTTAGCCTACGTTTGACCTCAAGATTAGCTTGTGCCAATTACTTGGGATGTCAATGCATCATTACTAGGAGAGCCAATCGTCACCAACATCAAATAGTTTGTCATTAATTGTAAAACATTAAATACAAGTTGAGTATGGTCTCATCATGTTGACCACCAAATAGTTGTGTAGGGTCTCTCTTGGCTTGAGTTTGAGCTTGTAACTAATTTGGCATCGAGAGATGAGTGGGTTTGTGAATAGATAATATTAAAATATTTGTGTCAATGATTTTTCGATAAAAAAATTACTTCACATACTTTAAAGTAAGGTTTTCATTACCAAACATTAGGACCTCGTATCGCCCGATACATACCGATCTAGTAGTTGATCGATATGCAAACCGATCGCTACCGGATGGTACCGTTAAAATCGATCGATTTCGATCCTCAGCGATCGATTTCGATTGTCATGATCGATTTCGATCGTCGACCGTCTACGGTCGATTAACGAAGAAATCAACCATCAACGATCGATTAACGGAGAAATCAACCGTCAGTGATCGAGTGAAGAAGAAAAAGGGAAAAAAAGAAGAGTCAAAGAAGAAATAAGAAGTACCTAGTTGTCGTCCTCCTCTACACGCTGCCAGTGTGCCCTCGTCGCCCCATGGGTTACTTGCAAGACGTCATCGCCCTCGTCGCCCGCGGGCGACTATCGTGCCAGTGCAAGGAGACACTCGTCTGCACGCTACTGGTGTGCCCTCGCCGCCTACGGGTTACTCCCGATACATCGTCGCTCTCGCAGCCCGCCGACAGCTATCATCCCCGTGCTACGAGAGAGACCGAGACGATGTCACTTATTTTTTTTAATATTTTAATATTATATTATATAATATTTTAATAATTTAAAAAATACCATGTGGTATGCATTGTATATATCACCATCGTAACAAAATATCGATATACGGGTATGGACCGATAAATAAAACGTTACTTTAAAATATATATATATATATATATATATATATATATATATATATATATATATATTCTCGGATTCGACTAAATGATTGAGTTTGAAAAGTATTAATTCATTTGAAAGGGAAAGCTCTTTTGAAAAATAATATTTGGAGATATATTTTGTAATGTGATGTGTAATAGGAACCATTGTGCATTACATACCATCAGGTCGTAAATGGGATCGTGAAATCGTGCACCGAACATAGAGACATGAAATAATGGTCTATTGACTCAAACTTCCATTGATGTCAACAAGGATTGATCTGATAGAGAGATGTGACGTGTGGACATGAACTATCCATATGTCAGATAATTCATCCAATTAGGGTTTGTAAAAATATTTTACAAATAAATCCTCTCTTGGTTATTTTATTTATTTATATTATTCGATTCATACGAAAATTTTGGAACAAAGAATAAGATTGATAGATCATTTTTTTAAAAAAAACATAAAATAACTTTGACGGAACTGAAATTGATTAAGGAGACATAATCAAAATCTTTTTTTTTTAAGTGTAAAGAATTTATTTTAATTCATATCATATAAATTAATACATAAAATATGAAGAAAATGGACAAAGGCATGATAGTAGTAATATATCATAAACAAACACATGTCGTTTTCAGGCATCGTCCGAGGTGAGGTGTCGGTACGTCATCGACAGCCGCTACGCCGGTCGTCGTTGGCGGCCGTGGCACGCCACCGTCTTACCCCACACGTGCCGCCCTCCCACGGGCTCACCTCCAGCGAAGATGGCGGACGTGGTCAGCGCTCTTGACAGAACGGTGGCGCCGTTCCCCGCTCTTCCCTTAACTCAGTGCCCCTCCCCTCCTGCGCGCGCTCTCTCTCTCTCTCTCTCTCTCTATCTCTTTCAACATTTATGCAATTATAAGGGATCAAAACGAAGACTCTCCGAGTGACCTTTAGACTCCATCATCAAACACATCATTTTTACCCGATCGTTCGATTAAGGAATGGGGTACTCAACTTTGATTAGCAACAACAGATGGATTCTTGATTGGGCGAGGAAAAATCTATCATCAAACAATGATTTCAAATTATTAAAAATCAAATTATTGAATCTAGCAGCACTATAATCGAATCAGACCAAATATGGGTACTAATGTTGGTACTTGAAATTATAATGATAGGTCATATACGTAATAAATTGTTTCGATTGACTTAAAGCATCCCTCATCTCAAACACGACGACTAAGTTAAGAGTTCTAAATTTTTAAATAAGCAATAGAATGCAATCAAACCAAGAAGAACTTAACAAAAAAAAAAAAAAAGAGAAATTGACACTTTTTTTTCGTAAGGATATCTTGAGTCAAATTAAATATTTCTTATTCCTTTGGGCTAAATTAGTATTTGTCAATCCATTTGCTTCTTGACTAAGGTGCATCACATAAGCCCCACTATCTTGAATCGAAAGACAAATCATCAAATCCAACTTGTATGGTGGAGAACTAATCCTTTATTCAACCCTCATCTAGTGAATTGATTGACCTAGGCCTGTCTTGAGGTGTCCATGGGAAATGTAGGTGTAAGATTACCTCACCTTGTCTCCATCAACATTAAATGGATGTGGCACCATTACCATTACATGATGATAGCCCACAAGTCTATAAAAATCTACCAATTTATTAAAATAAAAGAAAAACAAGAGGATAAAGCTACTACCAATTACCATAGTAATAATAATAATAATAATACTGTAGGATGGAAGGAACAAGAGAAAATTGATTAAGAGCAAGGCTACAAGTTGACAAGCATTCAAATTGATGATTAACTATGTTTAACATCCTAACATATGCATCACATGACACACAAAAATAAACAGGCCTTATCAGTATTATCTTTGATATATCAATATCTCAATCATAATGAGACTTGGGACCTCAATGCCCTCTCAATGAATGTGGTTGATGGTTGGAGACAATGATTGGGTTGGATGCTATATCCCTAGGTCAAGTAGATGGATATTTGGTTGATGGTGGTATCTTGGCTATTGCTTGTGGAAAGAGGAGGCAAGTTCCAAGTTTTGGGGGCAATGGTATGAGAATCCAAGTCAAGGATGAGCACCACTTGCTCTGAACAAGTCCCTCTTCTTACATTGCTTGTGCTTCTTTCTTTCCCTTCCATTTGATGACAGAAAAAGATTGGGCTGAAGGGGATAAGAACAAGGAGCTGGAAATCATTGGCCTCATGCTTTACTGCATCAGGAAAAAAGAGAACAAAAGATTGTGGTGGTGGATGAAGGTGAAGGTACAACAACCAATCAATCAATCTATCTATCATGTTCATAGTATTTAACATCATCATGGTCTTCAGGATCTGTGAGGGATGAGATGGATAAATCACATGCAAATATACTTAACCCCGTGCAAGGAAACCAGGTTAATTTGGATACTTCATGTCATCTCATCCACTGGGTGGCCATATGCACATGGATCAAAAAAAAAAAAAAAAAAAGAGTGGGAAATGATGACTACCATCTTGAAAGCTCATTGGTTTAAGTCATGTGAAATCCATGGATTGAAGTTGAAGATGTTATACGCATCATAATCACAAAGTATATAGTGAACACATGATGAAGGAAAACTTTGTTTTTCTCATCATTGCATTGAACCGTCATCTCTAACAATTGACTCCAGATTAGTTTCATAAATGTTTCATCTCCAAGATGGCTTGCATGAATTCAGAATGAGATTCTTCTTGTTTTCCTTCAAAAAATTTATTTGGCCTTTTGTTATTATAAAATCATTATAAAAAAAAAGAATCAAATTAAGAGAAAAATGTTGGTTCCATTCCTAGATCTAATTGTTCAATATCCATAACATAACCTTCTTCATTATCTTAAAAATTTTAATATACATCTAATGCCACCAAAATTTCCTCAATAAAATGATTGACCAGCTGAATCCATTTAAATGGAATCCTACACCAACACACAGAATGGTCATTGGCTCCACTGCTTCAGGCGAGTGTTAGCCGGCAAGATTGATCAGTGAATACATCCTGTGGCTACTAATTAAGACATGAATCCCACCTAATTTTGCATGATATCAAACAAATGTAGGATGCATGCACTCTATGTTTCATCTATAGGAGGTAGTTTTCGTAAGAGAGCTTGATGTATCAACAACGGCCTATTATTTGTCATTTCTGGGTCTCTATTTTTAGCCCATCACATCAAATTATTAGGGCCTGCCACAGGGAACGCCAGACTTCGCCCAACCGATGGGTCTCATCACAAGCAAAATTATGATGCCTTATTGAAGTGGCCTAAGTACGGGGGTATAGAATGCTCCTTTTACTAAATTGCTAATAAGACAAAAACTTATTCAGCTACATGATACTCTCCCAGTCACTATAAAAACTAATCACTGTATGCAGTAGACAGTGGGAGACATTTCTTGTATTCTCTGTTCCAATCCGGATGAACACATTCGGAGTGTAGCAGACTGTACCCCAGGAACACTAAAAGAAGTATGTGCAATGTAGATTGCTATCTTTCTCTCAGCAGTAAAGCAAGCATTAGTTGTGAATTCACATGGGCTAGCAAATTTATGAGAACCAACACAAAGAAGACAAAAAAAATACATGTTCAATATGGATAGCATTTGCACCATGTTCTAGATTGCCACATTGAAGCTATCCTTCGCAGTTCTATACTGTGCTAATTGTAAGATATGTACCCGACTCAATCAAACACTTGGGAATATACATACTAACCAAAAAGTTCACCATTTACTGTGCATATTTCATTCCTAGCCAATGACATAATTGAAATCCGATTGAGTCTACTTGGATGAAGCCAGTGGTTTGTTTAAATCACACAATGATGCACCATCCTACATGACTACATCAAGTTATGATCAACAGAAAAGACATGAAAAATATAGCTACATAGTTCGACAACTCAGTGCATACAATTGAAATAGGCTAGAGAACATACCCAATTACCGGATCCAGAAGCCCAGAATCCATTCGTCTAATGGTGTCTCTTCTCTGCATGACACATGAAGGAAAAGCAAACACCAACAACTTCGGGATTGTGGCGAGTAAATACGTTCAAAGAGTTGCTAAAAAAATAACATGCTGTCAAAGAAGTTGGATTAAACAATCTCATTCGATAGCATTGCTACAAGAGCTACTAAATAATAACATTCAGTTGTCAGGTCACGAACCTTTCAGTCTCTTGAGCACATCTTCAAACATAGACCGCTCATCGTCGACCATTAGCAGACACCCTGTTAGGCATTTCTTCGAACATGTGACCAATGGTCATAACCATCAAAACGTCTTACTAGGCATTTCCTCAAGCATATCGCGCTCGAGAGGGAACTTTGAAATTACACTTTCGATCCATGGAACGAGCCGTTCCCCCCACCGAATCATTCTTTATACAGATGATGAACAATTGCAGACACTAAGATCGAAATAAATAGCTGAAAGCCCAAAGAAAATTAACTAACAAATCACAAAGCGAAGATGCTCCACGGCCACAATTAGAAATCCTCATCCAGCTTGAATACGTGGATTCCTCCATTCCCGTTCAAGCTCGACATCACGGAGGCCTTCTGGTACTCACCGACCCTTTTCTCGAAGAAGTTGGTCTTCCCCTGCAGCGAGATGAGTTCCATCCAGTCGAATGGGTTGGAGACCCCGTACATCTTGCGGTAGCCCAGCGCCCCGAGCAGGCGGTCGGCCACAAACTCGATGTACTGGCTCATCAGGACACCATTCATCCCGACGAGCGCGACGGGCAGGGCGTCGCAGACGAACTCCCGCTCGATATCAACGGCGTCGGCAACGATAGCCCGGACCTTGTCCTCGGAGAGCTTGTTGCGGAGGAGGCCGTAAAGGAGGCAGGCAAAGTCGCAGTGAAGGCCCTCGTCACGGGAGATGAGCTCGTTGGAGAAGGTGAGACCGGGCATGAGGCCGCGCTTCTTGAGCCAGAAGATGGCGCAGAAGGAGCCGGAGAAAAATATGCCCTCGAAGCAGGCGAAGGCGACGAGTCGCTCGGCGAATGAGCCGGAAGAATCAATCCATCGGAGGGCCCAGTCGGCCTTCCGAGCGACCGCAGGGACGGTGTCGATGGCGTGGAAGAGGCGAGACTTCTCATCGGGGTCCTTGATGTAGGTATCGAGTAGAAGGGAGTACATCTCGGAGTGGATGTTCTCGATTGCAATCTGGAAACCGTAGAAGGCGCGGGCCTCGGGGAGTTGGACGTCGCGCATGAACCGGGCGGCGAGGTTCTCGAGGACGATGCCGTCGGAGGCGGCAAAAAAGGCGAGGACGTGGGAGACGAAGTGGCGCTCGTCGTCGGAGAGGCGGTGCTGCCACTGGGAGAGGTCCGGCGACAAGTCCACCTCCTCTGCGGTCCAGAAGGAGGCCACTGCCTTCTTGTAGAACTCCCAGATGGAGGGGTAGGTGATAGGAAACATGCAGAAGCGGTCTGGGTTCTCCGCCAGCAGCGGCTCCGACTCCTCCGGTCCTCGTATTCCTTCTCCTTGGGAAGCAGTCGGCACGATCGCGGGCATGGCTGGTCGAGCAAGCCGGAGAGGACGGAGATCAGCAGTAGAGGAGGAAGAAGGGGATTTGCGTATCGGACGAGGAGGAAGGGGATTGGGTGTACATATATATCGGGTGAGACACAGACGGCGGGGGATTTGAATTTGATGGGCTTCGGCTTGCACCGGAAGGAAGCAGGGGTGATTGGGTAACCGTGTGTGCAGTTACCGCGTCGTTCTTGCAAGGGAAGACAATGAGAGGCAGGCAAAAGGGGGACCGTCGGCAGGCGGAAATTACCCCTCTTCAGCCACCTTTTATGTGATTGGACAATGTCGTTGGGCCCACAAAGAAGCAATCGATGCGCCTGAGTGTACGTTTGGAAGCTTCTGAAGTCGGGCACTGTAATCTTGACGGCGTTAACGGGATGAGCGTTTTGGATGAGAGGGGAGCGGTTCCACGGGCGGCCACGTCGCGGGATGACGGAGGCATACCCGTGCGCCGTTTGCAATGGGGACGTTTACGGTGGTGGGGAACGGCCGGCCTCGTGTGGTGCGGGTGACGACAAGATGGTTCCGATCTCGTTGGCCCATCGGAAAAAGAGGTGACGGGGCGCAAAATATCTGACGAGCCCAGCCCAAAAGACGACGAATCGTACCGATCGGCACCTATACACGCACGCAAACCTCCGACAGCGGTCACCTGCCCGGTGATTGGAGTGGCCCCCTCCGTGGTTTTGTAATCTAAAGTAGGTGATCATCATATGATGTACGATGGATTTACCACCAAAAGGGAATCATGTAATATGGACTACATCGCGTGGCTCAGACTGTGTGGGTCTTGTCAGGACCGGCCCGGCCCGCCCGACCCGACATTGTCAGGGAAGCAATCGGTCCATCCACTTAGTGGTGGACATGAATTTAACCACTGTTACTCTGCGTTGCGTGTAGATTATGACAAATTAATTTGATTGGATAACATTAATCTCAAAGGGTTAAACTTATAGGAATCGACTCGATTCATATTTACACGCCCATTATGTGCAAGTTAAACTAGACTTGAAAACCAAGTTTATGGTGCAAGTCAATTAGACGGGATATTACAGCATATACCAAGCCGTTGGTGTAAGCAAATTAGAGAGATTAACAGTGCACGAACATTAATTAAACAACAAGCAACATGGAGAGGGACAAATATAAGATTTTGAATCCGTAACTTGATCTAGTACCATGAGAACTAAAATACAAGGCCATGTAAGCTAAGAAATTTGGTGATATATAAAAACCAAACATCTAATTAATAATGTGAGCAAAATAATGAGATCAAAGGCACGATAATCCTCGAAGAAGCTGCTGAAGACGAGATGGAGGACAACGATGTTGCATTGTAAGAGAATGTTTATGGCCGAGAGAGGGCATGTGACCAATTAAAATTGGAAGGGATGAGGAATGGTGACGATATGAGGATTCATAGATTGAATCCTTGAACTACAAGAAGGCCAAGGCCAATGATAAAAGGTCGATAGGGATACTGACACCATGCTAACAAAAAAGGAGAGTAGTTACCTACATATGATTCTATGATTTAATAATAGATGAACAATTCATAGACTGAGTACCAATATAAACCACAACCCAAGCTCAACAATCACCTAACATACTATAAAACCTCTCAAGTGTGTGCATCCTTAAAAGGAAGATCTCTTCTATCCTCTCACTACATATTTGATTGAACATACTGTACTATAATTATCTTAGGCATCTAAGAGGAGAATACTCCAGACATAGTCTTACAAGATGGTCAGTCAAATCCCAAAATTTTGAAATCGACGAACAGAAAATTGAACCATGATTATTTTGAGCAATCTGAATATGATTCAATAGGTGAGAAAGAAAATATGAGATTTATGAATATGAGAACACACTAATGCTATTCAGGCTTAGATACTATGATAACGATTTATTAGATGATCTAAAAAAAAAAAATTAAGTTGTATGGGGAAAAGCTAAAATGAAAGAAAGAAGAAATGGTGAACAGAGTGAGGAGCTTGGAGAAATTCCAGAGGGGCCGTTGTGTTATCCGCACACATACACACAGTCTCTCTTTATGCACGTCTGTGTCTGTGTGATTTCTGTGAAAGTGTGTGGAGTGGTTAGATGTTTTGTGGTCGTTGATGCCATTGGCAGCAATCATATTCTTGTGGAGGGACAGTTGGGCCATCGCTGTTGCCTGCCTGCTGTACTTGCTTGATGCAATTAAGCATGTCAACTTCGCACCAAGCTGTAACAGGCAGATCGCACACACATAATCGTGCTGCCGCCCAGCTTTTTGCTCCATTTGATTGGTTTCTACTATCCCATCTGTTTCCTTTCAGCTGCGTCAACAGTTGGATAAGGCCAACTTCGACGTCAGGATAGCGGTTTTGATTCTTGAGTTCATCAGTTTCAATTGATTAAAAAAATTAATTATCAAATCAAAATTAATACATATTGAATTTAAATTACTAATCACATACATTATTAGAATTGTCAAACTGTTTGATCCAATTCAATTTCGGACATAGAATCGATTCAGTTTCTAAGAAACCTAGTGTTATCAATCAGTCAACCGATGTGGATCCGCAGTAGCAGACGGATGTGGACGGGTGATAGCAGCCCCATTGACCCCCCAGCAGTGATGGGATGAACCCACTGACGTCCCTTTCGTACGTACATCACCTCGTCAACGCCAACCCGTCGCTTTTAACAGCGAAGGGTGAGAAGGGCGTGGGTGCCGATCCCTAATGGTGGTGGGAGGCCGCCGCTGTCCCCCAAAGGAGGAGAGCCATCTTCCCCACCCACATTAATTAGTCTCGGGCTGTTGTGGGGGTGAGCTGAGAGCATCAGGGCCCCCCCCCCAAAAAAAAAGCTGAGATAGGTTGATGTGTGGGCTGCCTCTCACGGCACAAGCTTTGCCCATCGCACAGCTTTTTATCTCCAATAGCAACTGGCCACCAACCCATGAGACATCTGAGACAGGTGCTGCCAGACTATGGCTGATGTGATTTTGGTGATGTTAGAGGCTGTTAATGTCACCTCATCATCTCCTCCCTCTTCCTTCTCCATCCTCTAATTTATCTTAGTTTATCTAATAAAAATCTTTTCAATTGAATTCCACCTTGATCAAAACTTACTCACCCTTACCCACTTTTTTTTTTAAAATGTGTCATCAAATTCAATCGTTAAAAAAAAATCTAAATTTCAACTTCATTACTTACCATTTATATTAAAAAATTATTTATCTAAATATTAGATTAAAAATCAGAGCCACCATGCTATCAGTCATATATGTAAGGTTATATTTACAATTCATCCTTAATTGTTTCACACACAAATATTTTCAACAATAATGGATTGAAACTAAAATATTATAAGGATCTAAATATTGATGTTTGGCCACACCAACTAATAAAGAAAGCCCTCTTGTTTTAAAAATCATGTTTCAACTTCCCGTAAGTTGTGTTATTGTATTAGATCATTTGAAGAGAAAACACAGACAAGGACCTTTTCATTCTAGAACCAACGCTAAAGATTAATACACTACTCTAAGGGCTCCTCCTATATATATGTATCAGTTTTTGTATGTGGACAGACATCAGTTTTTGTGTTTAGATGAATCCCCTATTAACATACCTAAAACAATTTTATCTATGTTGTTAATTTTAGGACATGTTTGGTTGCACAAAAATGGCTTCCTAGACGTAGGATTATCATTATTATTGCTTCTTCTTCTAGTGTTTTTGAAGGATTTCAACAGTCAAAAGTGGAGTTAAAGCCCTGAAATCTATGATTAACTTGAGGCTATGCTAAATTTCTTGAGCTGGCTTCAGCATGTAAATGATTGAAGTCACTCGAAAGAAATGGACATGTCACACTCATCACCAAAGAGATTGATACGGGACGAGAGAAGTGAGATCATAATGAGAAGTTTCTTTTGACAACATTCACTTACCTGTCATTGAGCTCCATCTTCCCACAAGGCTTTGCTCCCAACTCGCGCTTGCCATCAATTATTGCACCCTCTCCCACTGCCAAGGGGCATATATGTCAAGTGACGATGAATCAGATACAAGATAAAGATCCAAAAGAAGCTTAAGATCAAACTATAATGAAGAGAAGTCGACCAAAGGAAAATTATATAGAAAGCTGTTTCTCCTTCATTCATCTTACTCTTAAAGCACGCATACACACCATTCAAACATGCAACTTGGATGTCAAACAAATAAGATGATAAAAAATGTCCCCAAAAAGAATTTATTCTTGCAAAATGGAAAACAAGAGGTACGCCATAATGACCCCGAGATTGTAGTTATTGGCTAAACTATAACTTTGCACATTTTATGTTTATGATCAGAAGAAACAATGATAATTTTGATTTATCATGTGATATCAATCAAGTCAAAAACACAAGGGTGCACTATTGTGGTCTAATCAATAATGATGGAACATTGCTTGCTACCTTCCAGCAAAAACAGGTTAACATATTAACTCGGCTTAAGGAATCTACCCCAGGATGGATGATGTAATAAACAATGCACACAAAAGTTCTAACGAGGAAGACTTACCAAAAATTTTAAGGTGCAAAGACCAACCCTACCAGCATGGGCATGCTGGTAAAGTTGGCCGGTAGGAAGTTTGTATATAAAGAGTCAGACTAGTCGCTAAGCCATCACATTCATTGTTGGATTGTGTGTCTTTGGTTCTATGGAAGAGGATGATCCAAGAGAATTGCAGCTGCTACACCTCCCCTCGACCCATATTCTTTCTGGAGCACCCATGTCCTTGGTGGGAACCGATCCATCTGATCATCCTTTGCTTGACCTTAATCTGTCAATGAGTGTTGGAACACAGCGGTCACATTTCGAGGAGTCCAACAGCTATGCAAAAAATCTGCAACTACTGAAGCAACAAACCGCGGAGCAGATCCAACTTACTGCTGTAGAGAAGGCTTATGCTGAGAGAATAAGGGAGCTGACAAGGAAGGAGATAGACTCAGCAAGGAAAGAGTTTGCACAAGCTAGGCTGGTCTGGGAGCAAGCCAGAGAGGAGGTGGACAAAGTGGAGAGGATGAAGGAGATAGCCACCAGAAATATGAACCCTTCCTGCTTGGAGTTCACCTGCCACAGTTGTCATCAACGGTTCCGACCATAGCAGAATTCAGTTACCATATCAGGTCCAGGCTCTTTAGTGTATGTGGGTCATCATCATTAAGTGATCTTTTTCCACAATTTAATGCTTCCATGTTGAGATTCAATCCAAAAATCAAGCATCCATGCATTTGTTGTATCATTTATCCTAGCAAAATGTCTTTGACCATATCAGTGACACACTAAGCCACTTGAGCTAAATGTGAAATAGTAACATCACTATGATCATAAAAAAATGTTCTAATTGCAAAATTGTTTACCTTTCTAGTTGATCTGTATGATATTGATATTTTCTTCTTGAATATTTTTCACGTAATCTATGAAACAGTAATCATCTTCACAGGAAAATTATGTCTAGAGAGCAGAAACCTCTGCATGCTCATCATCAGTGAAGATCCATGGCAAGCCTGCTAAAAAAGAAATCGGAGTGGGGTTCAAACACACTCCAATACCCTTATTAAGAGTCACTGTATGGGAAAAATTAAGATTAGCAAAAACAATTCTGAGAATTTCAGGTGGTTATTTCACAGTATATTTCATCATGAGTTAATTATCACTCTACAATGTCAATAGTTTGAAACTATCTAACCATAAAGCTTGAGAATGAAAACAAAATATAAACACTTCTAGTTGTCATAGTAAAATTAACTCTTCATTCTTCAAAGGTCAGAGGGTAGATCATTCATACTAGCATGTTACCTCCAGCACACTTTAGAAGTTGTTTATAAATCTAACCTGAATTAACAGAAGCCTCGATTCTAACTGGTGAAAAGGTTGGAATCATTATGTATGAACAAATTATCAAAGGCTCACCTAGGACATGCTAAACCCCTCCTCACCCAACATTTGCGACCTGTTTCCCTATACACCTACTACCAATATTTGGCAATGTTTAGTCATGTCAGTTGCTAAATGGTAAGGTACATAATACAATTAGACCTATTAGCAGATCAATCTTTGCACTCATTGATATTTTGTATGATCGTAAGAAGTTCGAATCTTATTCTCATCTCTTGTTGCAACCCTGTGTACGTCTCCATGCAAGCCGTAGGCTAACCAAGGGTTTGTTCATGTGGATGTTATCAGTAGGACTATTTCTAAGTGTCATCCACTTCAGACCCGAACACACAACCGGTGATGAGCATCACTACTTCAACCCTTCCCACACACAGTTTGTTGGGTGAAAGAGATTATTAAATCTCTTCTTCAAACCAACAAAATGAAGAAGGTTGAGAAAATATTGCAGAAAAAGAAAATAAAACAGACATTGTAAAGAAAGGACTACAATATAACATCACTAATCATTCTGAAGATCAAGATTAAAATTGGTGGAATAGAACTAAAACAGAAACCATGAAGCCGATAACTCACCCAAAACGCCTTTTAAAATATTATACGGTACCACTAGGTCAAGAAAACCTTTACTATGTTCTATAAGCAAATCAATTACAAGTATTGCATGAATTACAAGCTTGTTTATATTGGCTTTCTTTATTCATAATCGATGTATAGTCTGAGGACACAGGAACTAAATACTAGTAACACTAGTATATTAATAGTGTTACGTATAAAGTTGTTCAGAAATAGTATCATTAATCGAGTTATTTTACTAGAACACTAACTTATATGATCTTAATTTTTGGATTACATGCTCCTCAATTTTTGTATGACTTGACTAATCACGCGGTAGAATCAGACTTGTCACTGGACAATCAATATATCACATGACACATACAGGAAAATCAAGATATCAGATAACACATATTTGCAAATGATACAATAATTAGCCACTTACACAATTCACAATAACTCATTAAAAAATTCATTCAAAAAGCAGATGCACAAGTTTAGGGCAATAATTTGAAGGATAAAAGATTAGATTATTATAGTTGCCTGTGACTTGCAGCACTGGCCTTGCAACTCACTCCCAGGTTTCAAGATTTATCGGTGTCCTTATATTTCTTGATCTCTCAAACAACCTTGGCTTCTATGTCCCAAATTCCAAGTGTGGTCGTGATATATCGATAAATATTTATGAAATTTTCATCGCTTTGCAAGTAACAAAACAAGTTCCATCTCATGCATTCTCTGCAAGTGAAATCATGTGCTGGTGACCTGTGTTTTAGCCATTATTGTAGATTGATGGAACTCATTCTTCTACGTTCTATAAAGTCAATTTAATGCTTATGATAACTCATCATAGAAATTTAACTCTTTTACAAAACATAAATTATACATTAACAACAAAAGCAAAGAAGACAACGATATTTAAAAATGCTAATTCACAAGATTATCACTAACAAATTAGGAAATGTCTCAGGAGATGATCACCAAAACAGAAATCCTCTAAAGCCAGAACAAATCCAAGTGAAAACATAGACACTACTGCGAACTTGCTACAGTCACAGCCATCGATAAGATGAGAACTCAGAACCATCTTCTAATTTCAACTCGTAACTCAGCCTCTTTGTTTCTCTGCATGTTCACCGCTTCTTAACCAATTCTTAATCCTCAATTCGTACAAGATTCCCTTTCGGTCAATCATCATTTTAAATCTCTTGTGTCCCATTCAGCATTCTTTAAATAACTTGCTTCTCTATCATCGACACAAAAAGAGTAAACGAAGCAGAACAAGTAAGGTACCTGGCCGTTCTCGACAGCGAAAGACTGGAAAATCAAACCCCGGACATTCGAATCTGGAGATATTCTCCGGGGTTCCAAGGATTCAAGAACAGCGTGGGAATCGACGACCTCCAACAGATCCGTCTGGCTGAGGACCAGCTTCTTCCTGCGATGTAAAAGAAAACAGTTGAGGGAATGGGGATTAGGATTAGGGTTTTTGAGGAGCCGGTGAACCGGGATTTGGGTGGCAGGAATTTTGTGGTGCGTGAAGCGATTCCCGCCCGCCGCGGGGCGGGGCGGGGCGGTAATACGAACTCGCCGGGTCGGGGATTGAACCGGTGAACAGATTAAACCAGCGTGGTCTAACACCGGCTTAAGTTTGTGCTCGTAATTAGTTCCCGTCCTGACTCGCTCATAGCCGGGTTTGATCAAGTTCGGATCGCACGTAGCTGAATCCAAAGGATACCATACCGCACGCACGAGGTTTCAAGATTTGTTGTGAAGCGAACGGTTACGGGAAGAAAAATATCAGCGAGATGGCGCGCAGGAGCGTAGCAATGCGTCCGATGCTGCTCTCGGAGCAGCCATGGCGGCCCTTCCGCCGCCCGATCCTCGCAGCCTCCCATTCGATCATCCCTCCTCTTCTTCCCGAACCTAGAGTTTAGGGCTACGTGGTGGACCGCTCCACTTCGGTGCTCTCGCGGCGACGCCCCGTCGGCGGCCTCCCCTTCGTCCCCCCCTCTGGATGAACAAGGCCCGCCCCAGGAAGCCTTCCTCAAGGCGATTTCCGGTGACTCTCGGAAACCAGGCAGTCTTTATTCTGTAGCTTGATACTTTGTGGCTGATCAGTTTATTATAACTGCTCTATTCGGAATGGATCCCTATAAGATGCCTACTTTTCTGACAGCGTTTTGCCGGCGTAAAGGCGTATTCAAGAGAGTCCGGATGTATTAGATCGGAATGGAATGTGCCCATTAAAGCTATTAATACTAATTAGCCTTACAGGAAATAGGAGGGTGAATAGTTGCAGGAAAGAGCATCCGATATTGGGAAAATTCAATCAGTTGATAGCAATAGCAGATCGAAACCTAATTTCCCCATTCTCCCTCTTCCCCTGCCTTCCCAGACCCAATTCCAACTAAGAATGAGCTTGATCTCCCTCATAACCTAATTAGCATCTCTCTCGATTGGGTATATCTTTTCTCGTCTCTCCATTCCTTCTCTTTCATTCCTCTTCTTTCTACGGACAGTGAAGCAATGGTCATATAGCTTGAATCTCTGTAATTAATCATGCTTAATAACCAAGCAAGTAGGAACCATTCTATATATGTTTGTCCATATATATCTTCAAAGAAGATATATTTCATCAGGATAGTTACATAAGGCTCTTGAGATGTTAGAACCTAAAATTGCATAGCAATCAGTAGGAGAGCAACTTCCGTAGAGCAGTTAATCCTGTATGTCTTAAGTGTGTATGGTATTGATCCTCCATTTTTGAAATGTGGCTTTTGAAACAGCTCCTTTGGAAATTGGTTTATAGTGGAGGTTATTGTAGAGGATAACAACCAGAAGTATATGGAAATAAGCTGTCTACATTTACTGCTGGCTACTTTTTTTGGGCTTCTGTCATCGAGGGGCATCCATATCCATTCACTATTAGAGTTTCGTCAGTGGGAGAGGTAGCTTAATAAACAAGTTGGCATACAACGAAGTGACATCATGTCACCTAAAAGCAAAACATCTATTGGATCTTATGGGCTAGTTCATTTTCTGCTATTTGTCAGTAAAGTATTGGATCCTGATTTTCTTTTGTAACCTCCACCTTTTTAACATCTGTTGGCATTGGATCCAGAAGTATCAAAGTCTGAAGGGTTGCACAAACCACAAATGTTGTTATTGGTGGTACGGTGATCAATGATTCTACTAATGAATGGCTTGTTCTAGATAAGAAATTACAATGTAGATTCACTACACCAACCTACTTATTTTTTCCTTCACCTTAATTTAAAGTCAATATTGCAAAACTTATTTTGTTCATATTTATGCTACTTGGAATCGATTTTATTGCTTTTTCATGACACCAACGATAAGACATATGCCTGGCTCCATTGTTGCCTTAGATTCTAGAACATATAAACAGCTAGGCTGTAGTTTGTTTTTTTTCCTTTGTTATTCTAGAGCATAGTTACATTTGAGCTAGACGTATGGCTAGTTATCCCATCTAGATAAAGAACATTTCTCGGAGAAAAGCTAAATCTGCATTTGGTCCTCTAACTCCCGTGGTTTCTAAATACAAAATCTACTTTGGGCAAATGTATATTTATACTTCTGATAGGAACACAGTTATAGTGCACAATTTCTTGGCATAACAGCTTCCGATATTACATGGATGCTTCCAGAGTCTACTCGGGCCTGTACCCAAGCTGTTTGCTGTTAATACAGATCAAAAGCTGGCCTGACTTTATTAGCATTTGCATTTGTTCCTGCTGTGAGGTACTCACATATTTAGTTTAAGTGGTCTAGTTGATTAGCCATGGAACCTTGTTTAAATTAATTGTTAAGATGCTTTCTTTTCATCTTATTGTCTAGTTGATGATTTGATCGTCTAAAAGGATAACTCATTCATCTTATGCTTGGGGTGATTTTTTTTTCTCTCCCCCAAATTTGATATTGAACTACAAAAAGGTGATGCTTGTTGCTGAATTGAAGCAACTCTATTGGTAGTTCTATCAAGATGCATATGTTGATAAAGTCGAACCATTTGAATGTATCAGTACGAACAACTTAGAACATGTAGAGCAACAATAAACTGAAAACAGAATATTGTTCTACCCCTTCTTGATGGTTCTCCATCTTTCCTACTACTTAATGAGACATTGAGAAACACTAAAAAGGCACTTATTTCATTTTTTATTATGTTGAATTTTTAATGTTAATCAATTTGTTTGTTGTACAGGTTAATTCGTATCCCATGGTCAGGCAGTTTACTACAATAGGAACTGGAGATGATGAATTTGTCCAATCAATGGCTGTTGCTGTTGAATCTGCGATCCAAGAATCAATTCCAAATGTTTGTGTTTACTGTTCTGGGAAAACAATCATGTTAGTCAAATAGTTCTTAGAATGCATGCAAACTTTTACTTATGTTTCATCCAAGTAAGTTATTATAGTTAGTAACTTTCGGACTGATAAAGAAATATAATATGACATTTTAAGAAGCCATCCTAGCGTTGATGATGTTGGGACATGAGATAGGAGGGTTGCAGTACTTCTAGTAACCAAGTTTCTGAAGGGATGAAGAATATAATGAGCATGTACACTACCTACGTACATTTCTCCTCGTAGTAGAAGTTCCAACCTGTTGATCTCATACCTTGTCTCGTGAGTTTTCCTTGTTGTTTACCTACTTTACTGAGTTTGCTCAATTGATTTGATTTTAAACTCTATGTGGGTGCCATTTGGCTGTTAGAACAGTGATAATTGGTAGCCCAAACCATGTCAATACTCTGAAACTGCTTGCCATAGTGATATCAGGCTGATGGGGTAAAAAAAAAGTAGAACTGATGAAAGAAAAGTGAAAAGAAATTGAATTCCATGAAAGAGAATGTAATCTTTTAAATTGGATATGCATAGTATAATATCTATGTTTTGGGACTTGGGAGACATATGAAGAGTTTGAAATTTTTTCGTGGCGGACTTGTAGTCCCTAAATTTGGTTTTTGTACAGATGCATATGTAATGGTAAGTCAACTACAATTGCTAATTAGTTTTGTCTAGTTTTTTATTCTTCATTGTTCACTAAAATCTTTTCTATCTCTGAGCTTCTTTTTTTTTTTCAGAGGCAAGTGATCAATTTTATTTTCAGGTTACATTAGAACATGATCTTTTTATATCATATGTTTCTTTTTTGAACAGGGTAGGGTGACTCAGAAAGTATCTTCAATGGGCAAGTATGCGTCGGTAAATATTGGACCTATTCATGTTGTCTTAAGTGAGCAGGTACCCTTCATTTTTTTTTCTCTTTTCCACCACATGCTACCTTTGAGAAATTTCATGCCTTGGATGAATATGCCTTAATTTATCTAAGGCTGAACTGGAGGCATAGATACCAAGTAAATCAGAGTGCTTGTTGACAACAATTATCATGTGGCATATGATCTGTGTTCCAGTTGAGCTTTCCAGGTCCAAGCCGTCTATAATGTCATGAGAAGAGATGACAGGATGAAGCACTCCTTATGAATCATATGCACATGTTTCTAATGGTTCTAGTTCGATCTACACAATCCATGGCAATTAGGTAGTTCTCAGGTACACAATCTTTTTGAGTTAAGCTAGTTTCTTGCAAGTTCTTTTTGCTTGTTTCTGTATGAAAGATTTTCCCCAAAAACTATATGATTCCTGGCAGGTCGAAGGTAAATGCTTTTATATCAATTCTTTGATCTTCTGCTTTTCTATGTTTTCAAAAAACCAATCTGTACAATGATTCAGATCACTGGTAGATAGGGTTGACATTTGTTCATAAAAGAAGAAAACCAAGGATAGTTGTTTGGGGCATCCGAATGCTATTTCTTATTTTTCAGTAGATGGCTTTGCTATTGAGGCGTTGATCATTCTTAGGCTGCATTTGCTGTGTCAATGCCTCCTAAAGAATGTGAGACTGGTTAGGTATTGGATCCAATATCTTTAGTTCAGGTTTTTTAGATACATGAGGCACAGAAGTATAGTCTATGCGATGTGCCCGTTTGATGCATCAGCATTTTTACATAGCTTGTTGCAGTTATGCTTTTACATTCTATACCAGGAATTTAAATGATAATGGCTAATTTTACCGCTCTCGTCTGCTCTTAAGTCATGACAGGAATAAAACCAGGGCTCATGACTCTTCCTTCCAAGGATGCTTCCGAGAAGCTCTTTTGTATATCCACCAAAATGGCGTCAAATTCGTCAATAACTGAGCTGAACATGGCAAGAAACTTACCATGCTTCTCAATCAGACACAACCCACTGTTTCATGTACGTAGCCCTTAGTTACTCCGTATCAGTCTACATTAGTCTCCCAACTCACATTCCATTTCCACTCTCTTGATCCAGACAGGACTACGATTCCCATGCCCCTTTCAGAAAACCGTCCTTCTGGTCACGTCCCATTCATCGCATGTCACCTCTGAAGCTGAAGTGAGTGTGTTTGTGTGCAGAATGCAGCCGTCGTACGTATGTGAGTTTCAGCAAATCGACGGCTCCGATGCTTCCATCTGCAGGGGGTCGTGTCATGGGAACGAACCGCCATCGGACTCCTCAACCCCAGCCACCATTTCCCTTTGCCATATCGAGGTGGTTTCAACATATCAGATAACATTTAAATATGCCGCACCGCCTTTCGGAGCCATAAAACTATTTAAACGGTTTGCCCTTTTCTTGGTGCGGCTCGATCCGCGCGTCCGCACAACAAAAAATATGCGAGAAAGTATCTGCCGTCGATTTTTGCTCGATGAATCATTCTACCTCGTGCGTATATTTTACGCCTAAACCTCCCCGAGAGCAAAAGTCGACCGGACCGGCTGAGGCGGCGTTCCCGATCGAACAGAGCGAGGAGCAAGTGAAAGGAACGGCCCAGCCCAATCGGAGACAAACACAAATCTTGCAGTAACGCCCTCTCCTTATTTGTTGCCCGTCTGAGATCCAACGCCGAGTCAGAATGAGCGGCCAAGTCGGTCACATCACTATCACACTCCTCGCGCTCTCTTCCGTGGGTGGTAAGTAAAGGCCGGTAAAACCCTAGTCTTTCTCTCTCTATCATTTGGGCCAAAAATATATAAAAATATGGGTCTATATATAGTGAGGAAAAGGCAGAATACACAGGATCCTCCGCAACAAGCAATGAACCTTTACCCCAAGGGGAAGGGAAAGGTCCACCCGTCGCCAGCGGCGCCACTGTCCGCCGGTGGAGACGAAGGGGGGCCGTCGGTCCATCGCCACGACGCGCTCGCCGTGCTCAAGCTCCTCCCGGCAGTGATCCTGGCCCTGACGGCCGCACTGACTTGCGAGGACAAGGAGGTGCTGGCGTACCTGATCACGCAGTCGATCCATGGTCCCGCCGCCGGAATGGAGGAACCGAGGCGGCGCCGGGAGACGATGCCGCCGGCTCATCGGCCGCTCTTCGACTGCGGCTGCTTCGACTGCTACGCCAGCTTCTGGTCGCGGTGGGATTGCTCCCCCGACCGCGAGCTCATCCACCAGGCTATCGAAGCGTTCGAGGAGCGCCTCGCTAGTTCGGAGAACAAGGGCGGTGGTGACGGCTGCAAGGGGCGGCGGAGGGAGCGGAAGGCGAGGGATAGAGCTGAGAAGGGGAAGGGGAAGCGGAAGAAGGAGCGGGGGAAGTCGGTGGAGGTGGTAGAGTTGGTGGTACAGGAGGCGAAGTTGTTCGAAGCATCGGTGGCCAGTGGAGCCGCCGGCTTCTCGGGCGAAGTGAAGGAAGCTTCAGAGACAGCCGAGCCCGCAACGGAGGTAAAGGGCGAGGAGAGGAGCGGGGAAGAGGACGCGGTGGCTGTGGCTGTGGCTGTGGCCAGCGAGAGGCGGAGGGGATGGCCGGACCTGATGGGGCTCTTCAACCCTCGCTTTTGGAGCCTTTGGTGTCCGGGCGCTTGAGGTCCTTTTCTTTTATCTCTCTTTTAATTTAAATGAAAAGAAAATTCAGAAAAAAGAGAAAATATAGCTTAATTGGGTGCTGTTTTGGAATTTTTGAGTCCGCAGATGCTGTTTAGAGAGTTCTGTAAATTGTTCTTGTTCCCTATTTCCGGTAGCTTTGCTGTTTTTTTCTGGCCGGGATATAGAGATGTGGATATTATTTAGATATGTTGTGCTTAACTCGATCACAGCATTACTTTATGTCTAATATCGACCATGTAATATTGCAATAGCTAGTTTGCATATACCAGCATCATTCAAAGTTCAATTGCTATTGTTGGAAGCTATTTATTTTTGGGTTACTTTTTTAGTGGATTGCATTAAATTTTTGCATGTACTATTGAGTTGAGATTTAAGGAGAGTCGAGTTGGTACGGTGGCTGCATATTAATAAGACTGGTGAGGGAATTAATATTAACTCAATGAGTTTAGTTATATGTAGTTTGGCTGTAGAGTAGTACAAGGAAGGCTGAGATGCTACTTGCCCTGGTTAGGTGCAGGTGATGTTAGCTTCTTGATTATTATTATTATTACTGACAGAGATGATATTGGACTGGTTATTAGCGAGGGCACAACACTTGGGATAATTATGGGAACCGGATCTAGCCTGACCCCGGTTTGAACCGAAATGAAACCAAAATCGAATTGGTCCAACGATTTGGCCTGTTTCAAGCTGAACAGGAATCGGTTTCGGGCGGTTTAGTTTCGGCTTTACATTAGGGAAGTCCCCGGTTTCGATCTCAATTTGAATCGTCGATTTTAAGATTTTAAATTATTTAAAAATAAATTTAGGGTAAATTCGGCGGCATCGTCTTTTGCCTCAACGTGATCTATATAAAGAAGATGGGGGCAATAAAGTTAAAAAGTTATTAAAACTTTTGTTTTTTTTTTAATTCATCTATAAATGTTATAAAAAAAAAAATTGGAAGTTAAGTTCCGATTTTGATTTGGCCCTTGTCGGTTTGTTCTTGATTCTTAGTTTTGGAGAATGGAAATTATCTGTTCTGAAATCATGATCGGTGTTAACCGAATCGAACCGGCTATCGATCCGATATATTTATTAGATTAATTATGTTAATAAATTAGAAAAAAAATAATAAAAAAAAAGGGATTAGAAAACCGTGTCTTTGTCCTGCCCACTTCTATGGTGGGTGCCCAAAAGCGTACATATTGCTCCAGGACTGCAATAAAATGCCACTGCACGTCCTTTTTTTTTTTTCCTTTTCTCTTCTCAGTACTAATGTCATTATTATACACCTCTTGTACTTCCTCGTTGTGATTAAGTTGCATGAAGACATTTGGAATGGCCCCAAAGGAGGTCACGGGAGATCTGGTGAGCCACATATCTGACTCGGATCACACGACATTGTCTATTGCAGTGGAGGAGGGACATGGGGACATCAAATTAGATGTGAATAATCAAAATCTAATTAAATAATACACCCAAAAAGAATTGATGAAAAGTTAAATGTGATTTGATAATTTTTTTCTATATTTATATCTAAAAATTAAGCTTTTCGTTACATGAGAAAATTAAATATAAGAAATTATTTTATTTTTCTCTCAACTTTCTTATTACTACGAATAAATTTTAATTTATTAAAAACTTCCTCTTCCCACTTCCATAACCTAACCTTTCTCTTTATCTAAATATTTTGAATTTATTTTTTTTTTTTTTTCGAACTAACTCACTGCAATGAGAGATCCAAATCCCCCCCCACCTTCCCACAGGAATGGAACATCTCTGTGGCTGGCCTTACGAGAATGCAGAGTCTTCATCGATATCTAACATTATGGAGATGACACACTCTGTTCTTGGCTCAGCTTAGCCTTTGTCTTCTCTTGTTTGGTGCCGTCCCAAACCTTCCCTCCGATGATTTCCCTTCCATGTCGGCCCTCTCCGCTGCGACATCCTGCCAAATGGATCACCGGCCACTCCACACCTTTGTCCCTCCTCTGTTTCTTCCTGTCCTGTCGCGTTTGCTCTGCATCAGAGCTCCCAGCTCACATGCTGTTTTAGCCTCGTACAGTGCCCTGCGCACTGCTTTGTTGCTGCCTCCTCCGTGTTCTTCTTCACCCACCATCGTCCTCCATCATTGACACAGCCCACCCCCCTCCTTTTATCCTCTCCGCTCCACCCCCTCTTCCGTTCCGTTCCTCCATCACACCGAGCGGCAAAAATGAAGGTGAGTAGGAGGCCTTTCACTTCCTGCATTTGCCGTCTTCCACCGTTTCCTGAACACGGTTTCGTCTCCCGCTGCAGCTTCTGGGTTGGATGCACTGCAGGTTCCGCTCCATCAGCGGCGATGTGTTCAAGGACTTGGGAGGCGGTACGTTCACCTTTGTCTGTTTCAGTGCACGTCGATTCCAACTTGACGTGTTCCTCTGTGTCCACCGTACCGCGGTTAAGTTGGGACGCTTTATGTGTGTGGGTCGCAGGCGGCACCTGTAACTGCCTCGCCGGGCGGCCGTCGCTGGACGAGGACCCCCGCCGAAGCCGCCGCCAATACGAGCCCTTTAAGGCGAGAAGCCTCCGCCTCGATGCGGAGGTGCTCTTTGACGGGGGAGATCCGGCGATGGAGGTGCTCGTCGGTGGGCTTCTCACCGTCGGAACCCTGGGGACTGGGTCCTGGCCAATCGAAGAGAAGGGAGAGGAGGATGACGCGGCGACCAACGGGGAGGTGGACGAGAACAAGCCCATGGTGTTGGCGGTGGAGGAACTCGTCACGCCGGCGGCGCTAGAAGCGATCGCGGAGGAGGAGGAGGAGGCGGAGGCGACGGAGAGGGACCTGACGGTGGTGGGAGCGGAGCTGGAGAAGGTGCTGCCAACGGAGGCGGAGAAGGGCGGCGGCGGGATGTCCTCCGCCCGCTCCAGCCATTCCGGGGCAGCGGCGTGCCCGCTTCAGGGCCTCCTGTTCGGGTCGCCGATCGAGACAGCGTCCGCGGTGGCAGGTGGGCGGAAGGAGCGGCGGGCCTCGCTGGGGGAGCTGATCATGATGAGCCGGACCGCGGAGGGCGGCGGCGTAAGGGCGGAGGAAGCCGAGATCGCCGGGCTAGACAGCGGCCGCGATGGGGAGGGGAAACCGACGGCTGAGATGTGCATGATGAGAACCAAGATAGCAAAGCACCGCAAAGGATCGGACGGTGGTGGTGGTGGTGGCTCAACTAATGGTTCAACGGTGGAGACGAAGATCCAAAAGGTACGTATCACGAGATCACCGTTCATTTTTGCACAATAAATACATCAAAAAAAAATCATCAATTTACGATTCAGAGTCAATCATATTCATACACAACAACATAACGAGACATAGAATCCCAATCTACACTAATGATTCCAGTAGAGACATTGAACACAAATATACACCACCGTCTCCAACTCATATCTCATGCAATTTCAAGGTGCTTTTATAGTTATATACTTGTCTTTAAGATCTGTATGTCAAATCATATGTCTTGCATGTTGGGAAATACTTAATGAGGGGTGATGTATGCATGAATTGATCACATTTGCTAACTGGGCAACACTTTGATCTTGGTATTGGGTCAGTGATCACTGTCTCTGGTGGCCATCTCCCTGTGATAAGTGTCTCTACATTGAACCAAGCTGTGCCCTACCTTCAGTTGGCTCCATGTCAGCCAAGCCAATCAGGACAGTAACAAGTGCCAAAAAACTGGTTGTCCTCTTATGCCTGCCTTAATATGTGAAGATGGCACTGTTGGTTGACAAGGAAATTGATTTGCCTAAAAGTGAGCCCATAGATAAAAAGGTTTGATTGGATTGATACTTCTTTCTCACTAGCTGTTGTAGATCAATCACATGGAGCATGCTAACCCGGATATTCGATCTAAAGCTACTTGTTGTCTGCTATATCTGTAGTAGCTACTTCATAGATTTTAGTGTTTATCTGGATAACAAGAACACTTGGCTGTTACTTGACGTCCCCCTCATTAGATCTGAGTCAATCACAAAAGCACCTTCTTCATCGTATCTGTAGGCTGCTAGTAAGCAACAAGTGCGGTAGCACCAGAACAAATGTTTCCTGAACAACGAGAATCTGTCAGGAAGTCGCCCTAGTTTCTTGAATCATTCTAGATCTGCGTGGAAAAATGTTTCTGAAATCTTGCTAGCTTTGCTACAGTTATAGTGATTCTATTAGCCTGTATACGTGTATGATATGGAGTAGCTGTATGTTTCTTTGATCAGACATGTCAGTAGTGATTCACATCAAGAATGCTTGTCTGACTAGTTTCTAGAGAAACGATCCTCAACAACATCCAACCTCTGAAAGAGTTGTTTTCACGTTTCAGATCCTTCAAATTTTCCACAGAAAAGTTCACCCTGAGAGCGGTATCATGACTAAGAAAGCTTCAAAGACTGTCAAGATCGAGAAGAATGATCACACGGCTCTAGTTGGAGGCAATGATCTCAGCGGCACGGGAGGTAGCACACTTGTCACTTTGAAAGGTGAATGCAGAAAAGAAGGCGATCTAAACTTCAGTTTCTGCACCGATCCTCCATCCAATGCTTTCAGTGGCTGCGATTCAAATATCAATCGGGAACACTGGATTAAGACTGACGCAGACTGTAAGTATCCCTTCACAATACATCCAGATGCAATCTGCCGTAATCATTATATCTTAGGTAGCAGTCGAAAATAACCGGTTGTATTATGTTTGGAAATGATTCGATAACTGCCTATCAATGTCTATTCATTTTCTTCTTAGCTTATTCTTTCTATATGCTAATGAAAATACTTCACAGGTAAGGCTTAGGCACACATTCAACACCCATCAAAACAAGACTTTTTATGTGAACATGGGAGCCTTAGCATCTTCTTTTCTTTGTTAAGTTTGTCGACTCAAATTCACTCTCTTTATTCTGGTTAAGGATTCCAAGAAAAGAACACGTCCCGACACAGTTGATATGGCATTCCATTTAGGATGCTAAAGGATGACAGATAGCTCTTAGATATAGAGTGAGAGGTTCATATGTTGAACACTTACAGCACCTCTCTTATCTCCAGCATTTCTCGAAATCTGTTATTACAGTGGTGAGATACACATGCATGTAAGGTTAAATTTGTCTTTTTAATTCAAAGCACATCAGCACAATATAATCTTATTGCAGAAAATTTGCGTGTGTAGATGAGATATCTGACCACTCAATGCCTGTGAATCAGCAGATATTATGTGAACTGCAAATTCATCAAGTAAAAACTTCTGAAGCTGACCTTCTCCATCTTAAAATCTACTACTGAAACATGTGTTCTTCTGTATTGAGACCCGACAGATTTGGTGCTGGAGCTGTAGAAGGGAAGGAGTCAGTCATCTGTAACTTTCCTGGATCCTCACGAGTCATCGATGTAAATTGAACCTTTACAACGAGAAGTCAGTATCGAAGAATAAGTTTACAGTGTGGAGGTAATAATACATTCTGAATCAGTTACCAATGTGGAAGCTGCTCCCTTTCTTGTTCTTCTTGGACTATATATATGTACGTGGGAATAAATATACTACTACTACTACTACTACTACCACCACTGCTGCTAAGTTTCATATGAGAATTATTACTGCCGTGCTTGTCAACAGGCAATGCTTCTTCCACTGTTGGATCTTGGATGCTCGTCCAACTGCAACTGCACTAAAGCATGCATGTCTGTAGTGGATGGCCTCTTGTGAGGAGCAGTTTCTTAAGTAGCTTATCGGGAGTGTTTGCGAGTAGGGAGACACTGCATGCGGCAGATGCTGTGTGAGGCATTGATAGGGATACGAAGAATTGCCTCTAAAAGAAATAGATCAACGGTATGGAACACTTTCTTTTTATTGTCTGTGTAATGGTTTTTTTTTCTATAATGATGTATATTATTATTAAATATTTTAATCAATGATTTGGATCAAATAAAATAGATAAGTTAGTTAGCCCATCATATTATAGTTGATATTAGAATCGACTTAGTATTTGAGCATAGTGATGAAGATTTGAATAAAAATGATTATATCTGAGCAAAGTCAAAGTGAGAAAAATTGGTAGGATTGGCTTATATAAGTATATTATTATTTATTTTAACATCGTGGCTTGTAGTTTAAATCAAACAAATTTGATGAGTCAATCAGCCCATAATGCCTAGGTCTGGATAGCGTGACTCGTCACGATTTGAAACTACTATTATATTATATTATATTGAAAATGATGGAACTACTATTAGATTATGCCTCAATCAATTGAATATCGATTTAGTATGAATCGGTTCATCAATAATTTGATTTTGAAGATAATGAACGATTCAATTCGATGAGACTCTTCTTCGATTTGATTAACTGATTCAGACCGATTCAAACTAATTTTAAAAAATATTAACTAAGAGTTTGTCGTCTTAAGTTTTTTAATTAATTAATCAAATTAATCAAAACATCAAGTTGACCCAATTTTAATGTCATAATTTCACAAATGATATGAGTTAAAATTTCACAAATCTATCTCAGCCTAATTGGACCAAGATTTCGATTCAACGAACTAAATCGAATTGATTCATTTTATTATATAACTACTTCAAATTATAAACCATTTGACCTCACTCGATTAATCGGTTGCAACTTTATTTTAACCAAATCTAACTAGAAACTAGTTAAGTTTCAATTGATCTGAACAATCATATCCACGTGTTATTGAACTAATTGGTTTTGCTTAAGTCATGTTACACCATTACGTGTCCATTCACAAAGGTTTATATTTTTCAAAACCTCTTATAGTTCCTTAAGGACCTATATAGAGACTATAAAATAGAAAAAATATTTAACTCGCGATTCATAACTAGTCATTTCAACAAATACTTAATAGGTAATATAAATTATAAATATAAAATTCACAAGCATTGAATAGTCACGCGACAAAGTGTTTAAGATGGTATATCATGATCAAAAGTTTCCATAAGTGCTCACATGACATTTCTGTAGAACAAAATAACAAACCAACTTTAGACACTACTCTAAAGGCCTATCCAGCTATGTATCACCCGAATAGCTCCTGGGTGCTATATTGGCTAACATTTTATGCCACTCTACGAAACTAGAAAACTCCCAAAATAATTACTTGGATAGCTTATATTTGCCTTTATGACACAACTCCACACAACCTGTATTTATGGATACTGAATCTCCTCACCTTTAATGAATGTTAAATCGCCTGCCCTAGTTGCAACGCGACTCTTAGCACTCAACTACACTCATCGATACTGTTGTTGATTAGTCAAACTTTGATCTAACATGTTACTTCAACTTGTCAATGACTCTGCTCTTGTGTGGAGTCGGTCGAATTATGCTAACCCTTGTTGGCTCCTGCGAATCCTTCAGATGAAGTGCACCCCCCAAAACCTAACAATATATTGAACTCACTACACATTTCAACCTCCTATAGATGCATCATTCTCATACTAAAGAGAAAGCTTCAATGCTTTATGGCGTCAAGTTTTGATCACCTTGGGATAGCCACGAACAGTCTATCATCCGCATAAAAGCCATTGCATTAGTATCAAATTATTTGAGTTAGCAATTCCCCTCACCTCTGTGAGCTTTGCATAACTTCTTCGATCGAAGAGCAACTCATCCCATCTTGCACAATCTCATCGTTTGCCAAGTGTTATGCTTACCTTGAGTACTATCAAGTATGGTTGCCAACATCGAGTCATAGCTCAAACTCAACCAGCCCAACCTTTGTATGCTACATGTTCTTCCTAGCTCACTTATCCTTGTTAGCTGACTAAGTCTACCGCCAACTCTATAACTGAACGAGCCAATCTCGTTCATTAGTTGAGGGAAATCCTCATTAGTTGAGGGAAATCTTTTGACTAAGTCTCCAATCGAGGAAATCTTCATTAGTTGAGGAAAATCTTTCCTCATCCTGTATAAATAGGCGATGCATTTATCAATAATATCAAGTTTCCATTCTCTCATTTCAATTTCTAACATGGTATCGAGCCATAAGAGAAATTATTCTCTTTGTCAAACGACAAAAAATAGTTGCCATTACATCGCCTTCTCATCTCATTATACCGAGGCAACGCTCTTTGGATCTTTCAAATCTACTATCACCGCAAAGTACCGATTCACAGTTTATAGCTCGCAGAGCGCTTCTCCTCGTGTGCGTCGCTACCACCGTTCTCTGCCCTTCGATTTCCAAGAAGGCGATGGATTCACATCTGCTGATATCGTTGGATATTCTCATTCGCCACTCACTTAGTATCTACCGGTGTTTTCTACACTATTCGATTCGGTTTTGTTAGCCACCTTCGATCTATGCTACTACCTACAACTTTATAGCCATTAATTGCTTTTCTTTTCTTTTCTTTTTCCTTTTCTTGGTCACGTTGTATTCGTTCTCAACTCGCTTTTGTGATTTCCTAATGTCTTTCTCATCCACTTCTAATGTCCCTACTCTTTTCCTACTAATAATTACATTTCATCGTCCGGTCTTATTTCCATTAATGCATCTTTAATCCCTTTAAGTTATCTAAAATGGCAATTATGCCTCTTGGCGTGCTCAATTCTCTAACCTCTTGATTGGTTATGATTTATTGGGCTATGTTGATTCACTTAGTTGTCCACCCATGATTCATGTCCCATGAGACCCTAGACCCAATTCGCCTACAAGTTATGGCTTGGCGGATCGACTAATCCTCCAAGCCATTCAGCCTCTTGGATTCATCGCTCGCTTGTGACCTCTACCTGCAAGCATGGAACAAGTTACAGACTACTCAGCGAACCGCTCTCGGACTCGCATGCTTGGACTACTCTCCAATCTTATGACTCTCAAGCAAGAGGGAAGTTGTATTGCGATTACTTACAAAATATCAAAGTCATTATCGATGACGGCTTTGATAGGTCATCTTCTTCGATGAAGAGATCTTTGGTTCACACGCTCAATGGCTTAAATCGAGTACAAAGAACTTACGCTCTTGGCGTGACTCTCCTATCCTCTTTGAAGAACTTTATGACAAGACGGATTATGAAGCTTACTTAAAGCGGGACACCAAGCTATCGGGACCTTTGTCGAACCTCCCATCACATTTCACCCAAAACTCAAAAAGCCCGGTAGTAAATACCACAATAATACTTCAAAAGGTGTAGTCACCCAACCTCCCACTACTATGAGTTTTCATCCATCACTTCTTCCTCCATATCCTTCGTCCAATTCTCGTCCAAATGTTTCCTTTTCACCTCGCCCACCTATGAATCTACAACATCAATTGTGTGACAAAATCGGTCGCCAAAGTTTGTCGATCGGGTCTTCCGGCACCATCAACTTGGCCTCAAGCAAATATCTGGCTTCCGAAGGTCCGTCTAAGCTGGATTGTGGATTGCTTCCCACCATATCACCTCGATCTCGAATTTATCACTCCATAATGGCTATGGCGGCCATGAAGACGTCATCGTTGGTGATGGTAATCGAATCCCTATTACTCATGTTGGTTCTAAGACATTCCATTCTAACGACTCTTCTTTTACACTTCATAATGTTTTGTGTGCCCCTCACATCAAGCGAAATCTTATTTCTCAATTTTGTCAACAAAATCATACTTCTATTGAGTTCTTTCCTGATTATTTTCTTGTTAAGGACTTAAGCAGGGGCATCTCTAGTTCGGCGAATAAAGACAACATCTACGAATGGCGTCTCTGTTTCTCACCCACAACAAACACTTCCCACTCCGGATATATGGCATCGTCGTCTTGGTCATCCTCAAACTCTATTCAACAAAAATTACTTTCTCGTTATTCTATTCCTGTTTTAAATCCAGAATTCTTACTCAGTAATGCCTATCTTAGTAATAAAAGTCATCAATTACCTTTTAGTACTTCCTCTCTTTCTTGCTCTAAGCCGTTTGAGGTTATTTATCGATGTTTGGGGTCTGCGGTTGTTTCCTTTGACAAGTTTAGATTCTATGTTGTCTTCGTAGATTATTTTAAAGTATACATGGTTCTATCCTCTTCGTCAAAAATCGATGTCATTGTTGTATTCTCTAAATTTAAGAACTTAGTTGAGAACTATTTTCAAACTACTATTAAAACCATCTATTCGGATGGCGGAGGTGAATATCAAGCTCTTGCATCTTATCTATCTACTTGTGGTATTCAACATCTTAAGTCACCTCAGTATACTCCTCAATCGGTTGGTTCTGGACGTAAACATCGTCATATTGTTGAAACCGGTCTAACTCGCTTCATCAAGCATCTATGCCTTACGTCAGTCAGCCTTTCAATGCGGTGTACCTCATTAATCGTATGCCCACTCCGGTTCTTGATGTCGGTCACCATTTGAAAAGCTATTTCAAAATGCCCTAACCTACACACATTAAAAGTTTTGGTCTGTGTTATCCTTGGTTACGCCCTACAATTCTCATAAGCAACCTCGATCTCGCCTTGTATTTTCATCGGATATTCTCTTGAACATAATACTTTTCGGTGTTATGATCCTCTATCTACTAAGGTATTTGTCTCCGGACATGTCACTTTTGTGGAGTCTGTCTTTCCTTCGAGATCAAGGTCATTGTGCCATCCCATTGAATTCCTCTACTAAATCTTCCTCCTCCCGTGCCTCTACAAGATCCACACTCACTTGTTATTTCGATTCCGCACATTCCTCCTTCGTCTTCTTCTCCGTCTTCCTCTCCTCCAGCCAATGCCTCTGTCCTCACCTTGTCCTGGTTCCTCTGTAGTCCTGTGTCCACCTCCACTAGTGATCACCCTCAATCCTTACCCTGCTACTCCTATAGTCTCAAGCCATCCAATGCAAACCCGCTCCAAAAGTGGTATCTTTAAACCCCGTCAAGTTCTTAATTTACATGTCACCAACTCTTCTCTAGCCTCTCTTGAACCATCATCTTTTACTCAAGCCCAAAATTCTCACCGCGTCTGACCATGAGTGATGAGTATGATCGCTTCTTCGTAATGGTACATGGACTCTCACCCCTCTCACCCCACGCAAAACATTATAGGGTGTAAGTGGGTCTATCGCATTGCGAAACCACGATGGCTCGATTGCTCGCTATAAAGCTCGACTTGTGGCTAAGGGTTTTCATCAACGTCTGGTCTTGACTACCGAGACATTTAGTCACCGTCAAACCTACTACCATTCGGCTTATCACGAGTTTGCCAACGGCGGTGCTTACGCCAACTCGATGTTAACAATGCCTTTTGCAAGGAACACTTCAAGACGTTTTCATGCGACCTCCGGGTTTTATACATCCTCGATCCGATATCAGAATTACGAAAAGCCATTTATGGCCTGAGCTCCACGAGCACGGTATCTGAGCTTGGTCTCTACTTGTCTTGGTTGGCTTCATTAACTCTAAATCGATGTCTCTCTTTTCTCGCCACCAACATGGGTTTACTATCTATCTTGGTTTATGTGGATGATATTATTATTACTGATAACTCTATGGCGGTTCAAGCATTTATTCAATTGGTGGATTCTCTCTTAAGGATCTTGGTCACCTAAATTATTTTCTCGAGTCGAGGCTACATCTACGTCTTGGTCTCTTTCTCTCACAGAAAGTATATTCTTGATTTGTTGTTCAAGACGGCTATGCGGGATGCAAAGAGGTTGCCACTCCTCTATCCTCCGGTGAATCAAGTTATGTGATGGTAGTCCCCTCTACTCGACGGTAGTTGGCTCCCTACAATATCTTGCCCTTACTCGTAGGATATTTCCTTTGCGGTTAATAAAGTCTCGGTTCATGCATCGCCATCCGCTCTCCATTGGGTGATGTCGCGTTTGCGTTATCTTAAAGGGACTATTGATCATGGTATTTTCTTCGCAAACATTCTCCCTCTCAACTTCATGTCTTTCTTGATAAGCAATGTTGACGATCGAACCTCCACATCGCTATATTGTTTTCTTGGTGCTAATCCGATCAGTGGAGTTCTAAGAAACAAAAGAGTTCGGTGAATATCGAGCTATAGCTGCTGCCTTGAACTCATTTGGATCTCCAACTTGCTTAAGGAGCTTCACGTTTCTTCTTCTACTTTGTTATTTATTGTGATAACCTTGGTGCAACTTACCTTTGTGCGAACCGGTTTTCACTCGCATGAAGCACGTGGCTATCGATTTTCATTTTGTGCGGGATCAAGTTGCTCGTCGGCTTCGTGTTTCTCATGTTCACATGATCAACTTCGACTCCCTCACAAAGTCTTTAGCTCATAAGCCCTTTTTATTGGTCCAAGATCGGCATCCTGGAGCTCGATCTTGCGGGGCATGTTAGGACTAAGTCTCGCCAACTCTATAACTGAACGAGCCAATCTCGTTCATTAGTTGAGGAAAATCCTCATTAGTTGAGGGAAATCTTTTGACTAAGTCTACTGTCAAATCTGAGGGAAATCTTCATTAGTTGAGGAAAATCTTTCCTCATCCCTGTATAAATAGACGATGCATTTATCAATAATATCAAGTTTCCATTCTCTCATTTCAATTTCTAACAATCCTAATGATATCTCTTGCATGAAGGGTTAGTCATTTCACTAATTATCAATCTCGGATATTCGCTTCTTTGAGCAACTCGTTTTTCTACATCCCAATGCTCTTTCCCCCAAATGGTCGTATGTACTAACTGTCATCAACACAACCCCGTTATTTCTCCTACATCTACATGTAAAGTATTTCTAAGTGTGCTTGTTTCGCTCTTATAACATCTATTATGAACTTAACTAGTTTTGCCTAAGTCACGTGGTACACTTGCATGTCCGTTCGTAAAGGGTCAATCTTCTTGAAACCTCCTATGGTCCTTTAAAAACCTACAAAAGAGAAGATTGGCTAAACTAAATGTTTAATTCAAGATCCAAACAATCATTTTTAACAAACACTTGATAGACAATACAAATTACAAATATAAACTTCGCAAGCTCTAAACGATCACATGACAAAGGATCTGAGGTGGTTTGTCGCAACCAAAACTCGTCACAAGTGTCCACATGACACTATTATGGAACAAGACAATGTATTAGCTCTAGACACTACTCCAAAGGTTCATCCAATTATGTGCCACCTAGATAGCTACTGAATGTGTTGATTGACACTGTACATCACTCTATGAAATTAAAAATCCTTAAAATGACTGTCTACATGATTTGTTTTTAGATAGTTTTGTCATTACACAATGATTACACATAACATATGTTGACAAGCCTAAAATGATCATAAAAACAAACTAAAATAAAGTTGTTAAACTTACAACAAGACCACTGAATATTGAGAAAGCATGAATAAAATCTGAAAATACAAACATACATGAATATTATATCAAATACTTTGTTTATAATTTCACTAATCACAAAATGACAGTACCTTAGTATACTAAACATAATTCCCAAGTCAGTGTAATAGACAATAAAATAGCCGAGAAGGAGAACCAGTAAGGAGTTCACAACTCGATTACTTATAAACTAAATAACGCCTGATTGATTGATTGGTTTTGAAGTAACACAACAAACATTCTTGTACAGTTATATCCCCTTGAGTGGCTAAATTATGTAGACATGGCTGAAACACTTATATCATCCAATTACGTTTCTGCAACAACCAGGTGAGGCAAAGAGCTTAAGAGTTGGCATGTCTAAATGCTGCAGCTAGCAAGAGCTGTCCATGAACTCAACCAACAGGTCCTGCACGATTCCCCTGTCGGGCATCTTTCCTGCGGTACCATAGAGTGGCGCAAGCCCTCCACTGATTGGACCTGGGTTTTCTTTTACCTGCAAAGAGCAAGACAAGATTAGTCAAACACTGACATCAGATGGTTTCGGTATTTCTTAATGCACTTACCATTTTAACAGACTCCCTAAGATCTCTTAGGAAGTCTTCGACCACATGAAGATGCTGAAGGGTGACACAGATATGAATACTGCCCAAAATTTTGAAGCAAAATGGTTACCAACATGTTAGATTTTTTGGATCGAAGTAAACACTGCAATCTTGTGGTAGAAAACGTGTTTGGATAAAGGTCCACCTGTTGGGTTTCTGTAAAGCATTTAAGTGCCATCCTTTCGAGGTCATCATATCGTTGACCTCAAAGATGTCAACATCATTGGAGCCAAAAGCCACGACAGTCATTTGTGGCTGTCCAATTATAAACAGCCCTGGAATCTCCTCTATCCTGTGAGCATATACAAATTTCAGAAAGAAATTGCAGATCTTGAAAAGAAACAGATACCAAGAACATCACTTTTACCCTTTTTGTATCTTCTTGGAGACTTCCATCATCTGTCTTGTATTTTCCAAATAACCTGAAATGTGATTACCATGTGAGTCAGTAGAATGAATCTAGCTTCAAGAAGAGATGACTGAGCAACATTTTTTGTTACCATTCAGCCCCAGAGACATCATAGCTGCCCAAGCCCCGGCGATCAACCCACCAGGTCTGCTTCCAGCCATAGTAGGGGATACATATAGCCCACCTGACCACTCTGTGACTGCACCAAGCAAAAAGATTGAATAATGAGGGGGTAATTTTCCTACTTTGATTTTATTTCAATTTCTGGCCCTTGGGCAATTTTGATTTCGATTTTGACCGAATGATCAGTTATACAACCACATCAATGTGGATACATGTGAGTATACAGCCATCGTTTTATATGTTCTCATAAGTATCATCCGGTATCTAGGACACAAGTGTCATCCGGTATCTAAGACTTTCACCTCTGGTCAGGTAGATTTCCATAGTCTTTCATTAGAAAACAATAGTCAACGAAGGATAAAAACATTTGAAAAGTATTTATATATCCATAACGCTAAATAATCTCACTACCAAACTTTAATTCCAACAATATCTAATAAATACAATCATCTGCTAAGAGGCACAAAAATGCCCCATGACCAGGAATAATCACACTACAACATTTAACTTCATGAATTGTACAAAAGAAAAAATTAATTCCAAGAGAATATGTTACAATGTTATATTTGCAAATTGATAGATGAGTTAGTATGTCAAGTAACCAAGGAAAGTTCAATCCTGAGCTTATAGTATGAATATCAAATCTTATATGATCTTCACATATCTGAAAGTAAGTAGTAGTACATAAGACATTTAAATGTACTTACCAGCAACAAATTGGTGCTGCAGAAAATGAATGGACAGCAAGGAAACAGGAACCATGTGCCACAACAAACATAAAAGAAGCATTAGTAGAATCATTATAGATGAAACAAAAAACAAGGTATATCATAGTTTTTCTGTGTTACATGCACACACATCCAAAACCAAAAATTGTGTATGATATGTGTTCACAAAATCTGCAGGATGGACACTTACTTCCGACGTCAAACAACAACAGCTACAGAACAAAAACTTGGCAAAAGAAATTCACAATGTTATAATAAACTATAATATTATTATTTTTAAGAACCAGTACTGATGAGTATCATATTTTTTTAAGAATTATTACTGTTATAATTGCCCCATATCTCCATTTATTTTGTCGAATTGGGACACCTGTCCATAACAAATTTGTGGTTGTCCATGGAACGGTGTAAAATTTTCAATTCAAAATCAAATCTGAAACAGGATAATCCACTAAAAACATCCTCAAATTCTTGATTGTGTATAACAGCACATATCACCTGTTTAGATTTAATGTGTAATCATTCCCAGCACAGTAGCTCAGACTAAATATGAAGTACAGCAGATGTGCATGCACCAAGTCGAAGTCTGGTACATAAAGTGACATGTCATCATAAGTGACCTGCCGGGATGGCAATAACAAGCCAAACATTCAATTTCCAACTTAAGTTCCATATTAATACTATGCTTCCTAGCAAACTGGACCTTTAAATTTACAGCCTGAATCTAGCAATAGTCATTGTAAATGTACTATGTTTTATAAATGGCTACTATGGTTTATAAATGGCTTTCTTGTTTCTGTTCTCTATAGGAAAAGAAGATCAGTGAGAAGAACTATTATCACTAGTATATAAGAATTCATATGAGAATTTTAACTTATTCTCTGAAAATAAAAGTGAACCAAAAACAGAAAGCTTTTCATTATCATCCAAGCCTTTTTTCATTAATGTAGGATCACATAAACAGAGTCACCTGGACTTATTGAAAGATCTGACAAATTCTACAATCATCAAATCAAAAATATGTATAATTTCTAACTGTAGAAGCTCAGACAAGGGACTCATTGACAAACTTAATGGCACATGACAACTGACAAGTAGAAGGAACTACCATGTTTGTTGGACTTTATTTTGTCATTCAACAAGAACAACCTCAATCTCTTCAAGCATAAGAACAGTCACGAAGTAGGAAATAGCAAAATTTCTCCATATCGAAGATAGATCGTGTTACCTTTCTTATCTCGCGATTTCTGTAAAGAACCACACTTGTGCCCTTAGGACCTAATCCATACTTGTGAACATCAGTTGAAATTGATGTAACCCCTTTAACAGAAAAGTCAAAAGGTGGGATGGGGTACCTGCATAACAATGAATAATATGAAATGAGATCAAGTTAGGCTAGCAATAGATGTCTTATCCATTATCAACTGGTAGACATCTCAGATACAGATAGTTGTGGTAAGAAGATGTATGTTTCATTGATGATTTATAACACAAACTGATTAATACTAGATGATTCATGAAAATGTATAACACAAACTGATTGCAATATATTATGGTACCAAAGGAGTGCGTTTGCATTCACTTTCAACTTCAAGGTCAAGATGCTGATGATGTTGAATATTCCTTATTTCAAATGTATATGTACATTTATGAAGTAATATTGCTTCTATGATCTCAGGTTCTTCAGACCCATACAAGAATATCTACCCCTCTTATCAATGGACTTAAATGTATTTGGGTGTTCTAGGCTTCTAGCTGTATCAAATGTTCACTTCAACAGAGTGATATATTTTCTTCGGTAGTTAATTATTACATCCTTGGACCAAGTAGCATTGATCTATTGACTGCAGTCGAAAGGCCAAAAATCAGTTCAATGCTTACCAACTGGTGCTTATCCAGACAACTCTAGTAAGAATCATTATGTTGTAACAAACATGATGGCAATAGAAAAGCTGAAGAAAAAATAAAAAGTAAAATGACGAATATGTAAGAAGAGATGGATTATCCTGCAGAAAATACCCCAGCTTACGAGCGAATGGTAAAACAAAGCCACCGAGGCAAAGATCAACATGCAAACAAACACCATATCTTGATGCTAAATCCCCAAGCTCCTGTGGTGCAAAATATAAAATAATAAATCAAATTAGAAATAATGTGTAAAGTTCAAAAAGCCATACTTCATTTTGTTCAAAAAGCTGTAACATAAACGATAAAATCAATTACACAAACACATAGATCATACTTCAATAGGATCAATGACGCCATGTGGAAACCCTGGTGCAGATCCAACAATCTGAAAGAACATGGAAAGCAATTTAATTCAAATTATTAAAATGCAGCCTAATGAGAAGTCTAAAAAATATGAAGCATGTCTTCTGTAATATTGTCCAAAACGAAAATGAAATGGTGATAAAAGTCTGCAGAACTTTGTTATATTCTGTTTATTACCATGCACATATCCTTTTACATGACAGCTATATTCAGGTCCACAAATTAAGTGCAGATATCTTAGTTCACATTCAAATTTGCTCATGTGTAGTTTGACAGTACTAGTAACTGCAAATTTGCTGCAGTGAATTAATTTACTCTCTATCTTAAAATACTAGACCTTTATGCCCTGCTTAAACTCCAAAGGAGTTCCAATAAGCATATATATAGAGTAAAGAGATATAGCATATTTGTCAGATCCTACATGTTCCAAAGTGGCAGAATGTCCAGGAACCATGTGCATTGGTAGGTGCATATGCAGACAGTTTAAGAGCTGATAGCATAAATAATATTAAAGATCATGATACAAATTGTAATCATCCTACCTTCAATTTACGAAGTATTTAGCATAAAATAACATAGCTGCTGGTAAGTTAGCATTCCTTTCAATGGTGAAAACAAACATCTGACAACAACTGGAGCAAGCATTTGGGCAACTATAAACAACATAGCACGCAGGACTGGCGTTTTATAACAGATGGTTTGGTGACCACGCCCTAACTAATTTTTCAAGTTTGCTTGATTACATTTAAGCAGCTGTTTCATAATTACCAGATAAAACTAATATTATTTGAAGTAAAAGTTTAAATTTCCAAGATAATCAATAACATACCTTCACATGATAGTAGGCAATTGAACCAAGCAGCTCATTCTTTAGTTGGTTTAGTGCTAGAGTTCAATTAAGAACAACTTGAAAGTGACCACTCTATGTTTGACTGAGAATCCTATGATCAATTCTGATATAGAGCCAAATCTAAGTTAAGTACATGGTCAACCATAGGTGTCTAAAATTAAATAGGGCTTCAAAACATAATGGTGTGCTTCAGAAAATAAGCATGGCTTTTGAATCAGCAAGTCAAGCTTGAATTGATTAAGCACAAATCAAACTAGGTTGTGTTTGCTCAAGTGAAGGTCACCATATTGACTCAAAGAAGCTCAGATACGAGGCAACACAAAATTAGGTTCCTAGGCTCTGCATGTTATAAATTATGCCAAGATTTTTTAGGAATGGAGTCGATCAAGCATGATACTATGATACTTATAGGAGAATAGGAGAGTCAGAAGAATTTTCTTATTAACTTCCTGGAAAATCATGGAAGCTTGTCAATGATAAAATATAATGAGGCAAAAGCAACCAATGTATAACAATGAATACCAATATGGTGTTTCCATTGATGCAGCGCCTAATTCCTTTAACATCTGCAACGTAATCTTTATTTACAGGAACACGCCACAGCTTAATATTAAAGTATTGTGCAGCTTTGTCATATGCAGAATGTGCCGATCCTGGAATTATCCTGTAAATACAGGGAAAAGAAAAGTCAATTAGAGACATACAAATATTTATGAGATAGCGTAACTTCCTGAAAAGTCACTGCACTAAGCTAACTTTGACTCACATTTCTGGATTTGTAATACCCTTCTTGGTTCTCATGTAATCTCGTGCTGTTTTAACAGCTAATAATATACTTTCTGTTCCTCCTGATGTCATGTTGCCACATATTTGTCCTCCAGATGCCTGCTCTCTACTGCCAAGGAGAGCAGCTGTCATTGCAACCACTTCTGCCTCATATCTTGCCACACTTTGGAACACATCCTGATGCAACGGATTGGTATGTGAAAACCTGACATGAGATAACAGATAACTTGAACAATGTTGTCCATAACACCTAACAACATAGAGTGGCAGACTAATCCCAAGAGAGAAGGGCAAAATGCCCTGGAATGATGATTAAAATGCCTCTTTCGACCAAAGCAACTTTTCAAGATATATATGCAACTCTGACTCTTGTAGTGTTGCATCAAATTGCTGTAAGTACTTCCAATTCTTCCATTTAGTCCTATTGTTTTTTAGATGTGTGCCATAGCTAACTGCATCTTTTATAGATGTTTAGGACACTTATACACAACCTTGTTCTCTTAGTCAGTCATCCTACCTAGGCAAGAAATCACCCTTTTATCTTTTTTTGCAGAACATCTTAAGCTAGCATCATCTTGGACTTATGTTTTTCTGCCCACTGTCAATGCAAATAAACATTAAAAATTATGCTAATAGCTCCTCGGTGTACAATGTTAAACACATTTTCATGCAATGTGCACTATCTTTATACGCAATCATGAGGCCCATATGTCTAATATGTTTGACACCAGAATGCATTGACCTTGTTGTGAATTATGACTAGTTAACACTGATTACCTCACAGATACAATTGTCAGAGCAAACACTTGCGAGAAGCAAAAAGTCTTTGTCCAAAATGCTGAACCACCAGGTATTTAGCGACCATAACAGGAACTGTAATCATACATATAATTCAATACCACTTTGTATTCTTTTTTCTTTTTTTTTTTAAGTCATATCATGGGATACAAGTTAGCACAACATCAACTATAATGGTATTACCATTCTCATAAGTTGTCAAAATTGGTACTTGACTAGCATCCAAAATCTTGTCTAGCAAAAATGTCTCATATTTACAATCATTAATAGAGATTAGGGGGCCATTAAAAGAGATGTATCACATATAAGACCAATGAAAATGACCATATATCTATTGTACCTCCAGCAGCAACAGATTACAATAGCTATATGAATGAACTAACAAAAAGCATCAGATATATGAATGAAATCATATATGACCACCAGGACATATCACCTATTAGCTGTCCACAAAAGCAAATACTGTTAGCACCAGCCAAAGGTGCAACAGAGCTTCACATTGGTGAGAAAGTGTTAAACAAAAAGGCCATAACAGGGGAAAAAAAAAACTAAATTACATAGTACTTGCAAGACATTTAGCAGGTAAAGCAGTATCAAATCTTACTAACATTGCATGTGCCTCGTTTATCAAAGCAAAATGGTCATCTGAGTCACTTCCACCAATATATCTGCAATGATTCCATAGATAACGTGATAAGTATACAGCACTAATGACTATTTGATTAAATAAAACAACAGTGGTTGTCAAGTTCGTATTCAAAATCTTCAACTGTTAGTGGAAGACATACACTGTACCAGAGCATTTGCCTTGCCAAGCTATATCTCTATTCCTTGCATCTTCTAGTTCCTGTATAGTTGCTTTACCAAGTCCAATGTTCGGTAACTCAGTTCTCCAGCTATCCCTTTTAGACTTACTACCAGATTGTAATTTCTCGACAACCTGAAATAAGAGGAGAAAAGAGGGCATCTTTGTTTCAGTCCCTTAGATGTGTGTATTGGGAAATAAAACGAAACTAACAAAAATTATCAAGTTTTAGTCTGTAAATAAAGTTGATGCCGCTGTTGTTGAACAAATTGTGGTATTATGGACAAGAGTTTAACATCCTGGATCAGTATTGAGCTTTTTCAAATTCAGATGTATGGTAACTATGTGATATTACCATTTTTATTAGGTGGTGGCAACCAAAAAGGGAATATAAAATTTGAGTATGACACATTGCAGACATACCAAAATCCAAGTATTGTGACATGTATGCAGTTTGTTATAGACTATATCTAGACCAACGTGAGATTCCTGATGTAAATATAATGCTAAAATCCTTCTGCATTCGTTAGAATGCATCCCCACAGCATTATAATTAAAAGTACAAATTATCGCATACAGACCACCAAATCATTGTCTTTAAAATATTCTTACAACCAAAAGAATTAGACGATGGTCATACATTAAAGCATAGAAATTTAATTCAAAAAGGCGCATGAATATGTTCATATACTCCAATACAATTAGGCAACCTATCAGTGCATAACTCTTCTAAGTAAATGATGCCATAGATGTCACAACAAATTCTGACACCAAATTCATGAAAAGCCCATCAAACTAAATCCTAAGATTTTTGAGCTAAATGCGATCCTCAGCTCTCTAAGACGGTGAACCCTCTGCTTCCCAACGGATTTATCATGGATTACAAATCAAAAAGAATCCTAGAAGATGAATTACACAAAGAACCCACCTTTTTCTTCTCGGATTCAATATACCAGCTCACCCCGGGAATCGACCTGCACCAAATCCAAGAATCTCACACCATGAACAGAGCGATCGCCAAGGAATCCTCGAAAAGAAATCGTATGAGCAAGAAAGAACTCACTTGACGGAGGCGATAAGGAGCCCTAGGACGGCGGCCTTGATCCCTTTCTCACGGACGGAGCGGAAGAGCGCGTGGAGGGAGCGCGCGAGGAGGAGGGTGAGAAGCGGCGCAACGACGAGGGCGAGGGGCTCGTACCGCGAGAGGGCGGTATTGGCGGCGGCACGGAGGCGGAGCATGCGGTCCTCCATTGAGGCGGCGAGGGAAGGGAAGGTGAGGGACGCGAAGTGCGGCCGATGCAAGGGAGAGAGGGATCCTACCGATGGGGTTGGCTGGCGACAACAGAGACGCAAAAGCATCGTCACGTATCGCTCTTGCTTTTTTACGCGTCCCCAGGACTTGAGGTGACGGTCAGCTTACCGCTGCGGAGTCAAATTAACGGGTTTAAACTCCGTGAAGCACAGTCCACCCGCATCTAATTAATAGAATAAAGCCTTCGGTTCTGTTAAAAACAGGATGGATGGATTCGGATCTTTAAGATCCACATCCATATTAGAACCCGCCATAATTGGTTTAGATATTAAGTCTGGGTTCACCGGCGGTGAACTGTACAACAACGATTGCTTTCTTTTCGGTTTCAATAGCGTGGAAAGGACGCTCTCTTTCCGTCGATCCTGTCGGAGTCAAATATTTTGCTTGGCTTCCGCAGCTGCTCCGTGATGCTTTCACACTGCCACGCATCCGCCGTTCGTTTCTTGGAATCGAGGGTCGAGATTTGTCCACGTATGTAAGTCAACCCGCCTTCATCGGGTGTTACGCCGAGGTAGGATCAGGTGTTAGGTTCGTTGTAGCGAACAGCAACATCGGGCAAAATGATAAACTGCAACGTGGATCATCTGAAACCCGTGATACCAAGTCAACGCTTTGGGAAAACGACGGTGGTGGTCGGTCAACGGTGAGGAAGCTTCGAATCGATATATCCAAAGTCGTGTGGAAAGGTACGGATTGACTCGGACCGATTTGATTTTGTTTATATTTGATTCGAGCGAAGTCCTCTCCCACGATCTAAGGAATAATAATACTTGACTCAAATTGGAATTTATTCAAAGTGATGATAGAATGAGGTGGGGGAATTAAACGTAGCGATTAGTATGGCAAAATTCATTGATTGGAGATCCTTTTAGAGCTTCTCCATTGTGATACGATTTTTTTTTTCATATTAATATTGGTAGTAACGTGGTGAATTAGATGCTAATGGTCTTTGCTGGAATTTATATTATTAAGTTTAACATGGAATGATCGAATTAATTTCTAAAACTATTGTTTGGGGTATCGTTTTGGGATTAAACATGCTAGTGCTTAATTGATTTAGGATTTATCCCCGAATTGTTTGTGTGCATATGTGCATATAAAATTCTCTTGTGAGCTTCGCTTGTGGAATGGAATTCATAGATATGATCATGTTGATCTCTTATTTGACAATTGATACATAGGATTTGGAAGTTGATCATCCCTTATAGTATCATTAGAGTTCATATATATATTCGTGTTGATCGTATAATCTCAATGATGTGAGGTTTTTTCATTGTAAAACATAAGATATGTTTTTGAGACCATCTTATCACTCATATTCATAAGTGACTAAGTTATGATTTATTTTTTTTATCATAAAGGAGACATTTTAGGTTATGTTATACATTTTAGAAGCGAGATACCTTAAATATATCAAGTGCTTCGGATGTTTTTATGTACTAAATGAATATATTTACATTGAATTGTATCAGGTGCTTTAGATACTTTTATAATGTATCGTGCATAAATGAGATGCTCTGAGTTGTGTTAGACACTTTGGATATTTTTTTATCGTAAACGGATACATCATGTATAAACGAAAATGTTCGACATTTGATTATTTTTTTTAAAATTCATATAAATAAGATATTTTTTGGCTCTAAGAAAATATATGACAAGTGGATGAGAAGCTTTAGGATGTTTTGGGTGTTTTAGAATTTTTTTTTTAAAAAAAATCTAAGACATATGCATCATATATATAAGTGATATGTTGGTATGAGATGTTATAAGCACAAAAATATTTTTCTATTGTATTTTTTTGACTCAAATATCAGTGTGGTATGATCCGGTGCAGTGAGAAATAGATTTAGACATAAAGGAAATAGAACTTTTGATCAAGGTTCTTATAAGGAGACCCTTTTCATGTAGTTCTAGAGCATCATTTGGTTTGGCTCTTTTTCTTGTTGGATCTCGTGTTTTTTTTTATCATTAGGGAGTTTGCTCATTTCTTACAATTATTCATGCAAGGTAGAACTTATTTGGTCAGTGAATTCGCCTTAGATTAAGGTAGAGATAATTGAAACTAAATTAGATTGGACTCTTAAGCAATTAATTATAGTACCTAAGGAGGAGGGAACCGCATACGCTCAAATATCTAAGCTGCTACATCGATCATCGTCAGCAGCTGTTGAGGTCAACAGACGAAGCGATGACGAGAGAGGGAACTATGCATGCATTGTAGGAGAGGTTTTGTGCCTCTACAAACCCTAACCTAGGAAACCAGAACGGTGGATCCACTTCGTTCAAGCATACGCACCATTTCTGGAAGAACATCTTCTCCACAGGTTGTTGATAGGCCCATGTCAATTTCTGTGGATTCCAACATATCGACCTATCTATTCCCTACTCGCGAAGTGACCAACTTGAATCACATTACCTTTGTCAATGGTGCTATCTTCTACATATCTCTCCATCTTCTACAGTGTTTCTCATCAGTACTTCACGTCGCTGCTCTTCTACAGCCCAACCTTCTTCCCGCAGCTTCTTCGCATTAGAATCCCCTTATCGCTTGTCATCCATCACAATATGTGACGTGGAAACCAATATGAGAACCGGTCAAAGGCATGCATGTTTCCTCTTGAAGCAATCGTGTGATACCACACCAGTGTGTCCAAGTTCCATGAATGGCAGCTATAGGAAGCTTGCTTGCAGGTTCCTACACGACCGGGAGAGTCATGGAGATCTGAATTTTCTGCTCCGGTGGAATGACCACCAAAAATTATTCCGATCCACCGAAAGGAACCGATGAGAATGATCACTGTCGCGTGCGTCACGGTGTGGTAAGAGCTTTTGTCACTTCTGTAAGAATATTCAAGCGACTGGAGGTTCTTCTTCCTCTTGTTGTCGTTGGAAGAACAGTGGCCACAGGGATGGAGAACCAGATCGAGAGCTAGTCAAGCACATGTTGCACTGTCATGACTGATCACCACCCTCTCCTTATCAGATGCTGAAGCTATCAAGATCTCGGTGGACGTGACGGGGGGTGAGCGATCTGAGACCCAACTCGAGGGTTGGCGTAGGGCTACAGCTCATCGAAAAGAAGGCACCAAACATTATTCCATGGCGTTGACCATGTGTTTCTGACTCTTCGTGTATGTCATGCAGGAAATCCAATCTCTAGAAGTGCCGCATACGGTGTTCGATGAGAAGTGTGATCGAATCGCACATTCCATGCGTAGAAAAATTGAATGTTTCCGCTCTTAAACCCATTATTCATCATTGATTAATTTTATTGAACCCATTAGTCATTTTTTACTGTTTTCATGGAGATTTTAATCATCTAATGACTGAATAATTTGGGACCTTTTCATCCTAATTTATGGTGTGAAGAAAATAGTTTTACAAATATATATATGCTTCTAACCTATCTCGCGTGACAGGAGAAGTCATTGGCTATCTTGTCGGGAAACGCATCCATGTCGCAAGCGACACTTTCCCTGCACTGATGCTTTCCACCAGTTCAATGGTTGCCATATATTCCAAACCATAAAGGCCTAAGCAGAAGCAGAGATCGTGAATTAAGAGTCGATCCCTTACTATTTCAATTTAGATGTGTCGAGGCTAACACTACCACAACTTGTGAGTGCCTCCCTCAACTCATCACCTTCTCTCTCTCTCTCCTTCTTGAGTGACCATGGAGAACTACCCACTCCGGTTTCCCTCACAGCAACCTTCTGATTCGTTTACTACTCCATGTCTCTCCCTCTTTCCGGCCGACATGATCGGCGGCACCCAAGTCTTTGACACTTTCCAAGGTGGCAACTCGGCTGGTATCTTGGGGTTGACGGATGAGGTCGAGGTCCCGACCTCCCAAGTCTATGGAACTTGCCAGTTGATGGAATCCTTCGCTGGATCGAGGGAGAACGACGAGAAGCCTAGCAAGAAGAAGGAGAAGAACGTGAGGAAGCCCCGATACGCCTTCCAAACTCGGAGCCAAGTTGATGTACTCGATGATGGCTATCGCTGGAGGAAGTATGGCCAGAAGGCAGTGAAGAACAACAGGTTCCCTAGGTCAGCTCTCTCTCTCTCTCTCTCTCTCTCTCTCTCGTGATGCATGCAAATGTTGTCCGAGAAGGAACATAAACAGCTTCAGCTTCTCGTGAAGGAAGCAAGCATCGCACGCCATGAACACTCTTCCCATTCATCAAAAAGTTCATGATGCAGATGAACAATCTTCTTTGTCCAGTCATCTAGAGATTGTTCTTGTTGTTTTGGACCAATAACGCATCAGTTTTAGGAAATTTGATGGTAGAATTTGACTATGAACAGTATACGAACACGATTTTGTTTCGCCTGTAAACGTCATGTTAAGGTCCATCTCAAATTTGGCTTCTTCGTTTAGCTTCGAGGCTTGACGTTCATTATTTTCTTTGCAAGCATTACTTTCTCATTCTTCATCTTGTTTTCTCTTATCATGGATCCACCCAAACATTTTTGTCGTCTTCGTAGAAGAATGAAGCACAAGAAATGGACAGTTAATTATCTCCGTAAAGATCACGAATACAAAAAATCAATCAATTCTGTCCTTTTAACTGCATACTTTTACTCCTCTATATTAGATGCATTTTGTTGAAACTTACCATCTTCTTTTTGTTGTTATTATTGTATACTGGATGCGTTTATGAACTAAATATATCTCCATAGATGTCATCAGCATCTTAAACTGCTTCATCAGAAAAGAAGAAACACATCATACTGCAAATGTTCTCAAAGATCCTAACACGATATTGCAATTGCTGAGAGCTTTTTCCTGTTACTTCTCATAGGGAAGAACTACAAGCTTTCTATTTCTTTCATGGAAATGGAGTCCCTAGTTTTTCCTCCCAAAAAAGAGATGAACTTATTTACACAAGAAAGCTGTTTGATGCACAAGGGATCATAAAATTTATTGATATAACAAGAACAGCACAGAACTGATTCTGGAGGCAGCTATACTTAGCCTCGATGTCTTCTTTGTTTGGTTGCAGAAGCTACTACAAATGCACGCATCAAGGTTGCAGCGTGAAGAAGCAGGTTCAACGCCTGTCAGGGGACGAAGGCATTGTGGTGACAACCTACGAGGGAGTGCACACTCATCCCACGGAAAAGCCGCATGACAACTTCCAAGATATACTGAATCAAATGCAAATCTACTCCAACTTTTAGGTCTGTAATGTGACGGAAAGAAGATGTTGAACTCATGTATGATTGCTACGTAATAAGCTTCGCCTGTGCAACCTCTACATAGTGGACTCATTTTCCTGCAATGCATACAGACAGCTCTCTTGAACCTTTCAGCATGAAACTTGTGGTTGACACAAAAAAAAAAAAATCATCTTGAGATCAATAGGTTGGTGATGAGTAAAAGTGATCTTCTATTACCAGAAGTTTGATGCTCGAAGGATACAGAAATCTAATTATTATTTTGATCTTCTATTACCAGAAGTTTGATGCAAGACCAACCATGTTTCTGCAATGTTTTCTGTGGATTCAGAACTATTTCTCGATAGTTATTCTTTTTATTATGAATAGAGTGTCGTAAAAAAAAAATATAATAGTAGAAATAGTAGAAATAAATTATTATTTTTGGAATAGGTATAACATATCAAGAGATCCATTCGCTTTGGTATAAACAGTAGTAGATATCTGTTGGGTATATATTCTAACATAAATTTATTTATCATCAACCTACTTTGGATGTTATTTGTTATTGACTTATCTTAAAAATTAAAAAAATACAAATATTTGAAACTAATATGTTCATATTATTTTTAACAATTTTAATTAATATTTTAATATTTATAATTCGTATACAAAAAGTCAAATAAAACCAAAAATGTCTTACTAGTTTCCCGAGATCAGGACATCACAGAGAACATAAAGACCAAACATAATAATAGTAAGTTCCACCATCATCGATCTCATTCATGAACCCATAGCAAGTAGAAGCCAGCTGACAACTCTGCACGCGGAATCCCTACGACAAGCGGTTTACGCGCTCCTAGGAAAGAGAATTCCCACAAAAATGGCCACCACGAGTGGGGCCCGGGCGTGGAACATGTGCCCCCGGCTGATGCTGGGGGTCACCATTATCTCCGGCGGCGGAGGGGCGACCTCGACGAACGGCGGCGGCGGCGGCTGGTTGAGCGACGGCGGAAGTCCCCGGCCGTGCGCCACCGTGATCCGGAACCGCATGCCCTGCAGGCACTGCGCTCCCCCGTCCGCGGCGGAGAAGAAGTAGCTTACGCCTTCCTCCGTCAGCGCCACCGGCACCGTGACGCCCGCCTTCGGGCCCGCTCCGCCGTCGAAGTAGAAGGTCGTGTCGTCGCCGTTGTCATCGGTGAAGTTGCAGAGGGCGTAGGTGGTCGCGTTCAGCGTCTGCATCACCGTGTTGCTCGAGTCCGTGTTGAAAACTGCGCAAGATCGGAACTTTAGCCTATTAATCGACCAAAAATGGGATTTTGAGGGGGCATTTCGAGTTTCCCCTTCGATCCAGAAAGGAGAGAGGAGGAGGAGGAGGTCTTTCGTACTGAGGTAGTCGCCCAGGAAGAAGTTCTGGGTGGAGGCCCAGTCGGAGTAGTTGGTGACGGAGGAGTTGGAGGTGGAGTTGAAGAACCACCCAGCTGCGCCGCCGACTGTGTGGTTGGTGTAGGGCGGCGCAGGAGGGGAATCGGCCGCCGACGTGGTGAAGCTAACCACCATGAACAGGACAGTACTGCCCATCGCCGCCATAGAAGCCCTGTTGGTCATTGCTCCGTCTCTTTCTCTCTGCCCTGCTTCTCCGTCTTGCGTGCGTCTGATGGATGAACGGACCTCGAGATAAATAATTGGAACAGCTTTTATTGGTTTCTGACACAATCTTTTATGTTATGAAATTGATGATTCAGTGAGATACGAAATGAGTGTTCATGTGCTATGTCCATTTATTAAATCCAACTTGAATTCATCTTATATATATATATGGCTCAATGATTTATCCCATCATTCGATTCACGTCCGATCCGCTATTACCGCTCTTCCCGCTATTTCTCAGATCTCTCTCTCTCTCTCTCAGTAGCAAACTTTGGACGTTTGCATGGGCGAGAGAGGCTCGCAGGGGGAGCTTTGAGCACTAGCTCGGTATATTAAGAGGAAGCTTTGGCTTCGGCTGTGTTGGTGTTGTGTCATGGTTGGTTGTCATGCGTTGGGTTCCAAAATTTGTAAATAATAATAATAATAATAATAATCTGAATGAAAATATATTTCTGTCATCATCTCTACCCTTAATAAAGTTATATCATCGTCAACATTGTCACTATTTCTATGTAACCTCTTAATCTCTTATGACCTCCAACATCATTCATCATCACTATATTGCTCTCCATCAAGTCAATCTCGATTGATAATATACTGTTTTTACTTTAATGTTATTACTTCTGTCCCATCGTGACGTGATATCACCCATCCTTCCTTGTCCCCTCTTCCCCCTCTCCGCTCGTCTTTCTCCCTTACTCTACTCCTTCTCATACGTCTTTTAAGTAAAAACAAAAGATGAAGGTGAGGGGCACACAGGGCACTACACAAAGGCCCTCTCACATCTGTGTAAAGGTGGAGAAGACAATTGGTGAAGGATAAGGTGATGGAGATGATGTTAGAAGTCGTGAGGTTGTAGAAGGTTATTGAGGAGACGAGACAATGGTGTGTTGAAGATCTAAGATAAAAGTTATGACAAAAAGATATTTTTATCAAAGTGATGAAAAAAAAGATATTCCATGAGTAAAAGCTAATTAAGAGGCATCATTAATTAAAAACCCAACAATAATTTTTTTTAGGTAAAATTCTTAAAAAGAAACTTAAAATAATTATTTCTTTATGAGAAATCACCTTAGACAAATGTTTCTTGTTTTAAATTTTAGTTTTATTTGTATTCTTAATCTTTTTTTTTCAAATTCTTTAACAAAGAAAATTTGCTTTTTGGTGATGAAATATTGTAGAAATGAAAAGTGATCGAATAATATCCTTTTGTCTCTAGATTATATAATTGACTTATTAATATTATTATAATATCTAAACATATATCAATAAAAAAATATTTATCTAGTTCTTATTAGCATATTCATATCGATACCAATTATGATATGAGATTAAGTTAATAATAATAATACTATTTATTCTATTATAGTTTAAGCAACCAATTTAAGGTTATTGAGCTTGAATTACTGACAAGCTTAAGTTAGTCGTAATATATTTATCTATTTATTATACTCATTTCAATTGTGAGACCAAATGACATTATGACTTAAGTTCTTAGATAAAATGATAAAAACAATTAATATGGCGCCAAAGCAGAAAAATCATGTATTCAAATCTTACCCCGATTATACTTATAAAATAATAATATATTTTTAGATGAGTTCGAGTTGCATGTATTGAGTTTGAGATATAGTCTATCACTGCGGTGTGAGAGTGTGAAGGATGTAACATCATAAATTATATATGATCTAACGACTTAAGGTTTCAGATGAAATGATATCAATAAGAAAATTAACCAACTAAAACAAAGCTGGTCAACTGCTCATGTAATTTTGACCATAATTCTATCGTTTCCCTGATTTCATTAATTAATATTCTGTCTAATTTCTTATTCTCAGTGGCAATTTATTCATTTATATAAAATAATACAAGAATATAAATAATACATTTTCGTCACAATTGATTTCTTCCTACATTTTACTCAGCAGACCTCAAGTCGTGGCATCTCTATACGTGGCATTGTCAACCCAGTCGGTTCCCAAGTCGCGTTCCGAGTGACGTCGGGGGTGGTGACGCGCATCCGACGGTTTCTCTCTACCGCGAGAAACAACCGCGGCCGTTGGATTAGAACAACTCCCCAACCTGATCTCAGCCTCGCACACGCAGTCCACTTCTGCTGTCTGTTATGCCTCGCGCTAAGAAAACAGTCCCATGTTTCCGTCTTCGGGCCCATCATTCCTTTCTCACTATATAGTGACTGTGTTTTCCGGGGTTTAAAGGGGTTCGGTGTTTGTTGCTCCAAACGTAACGGAATCTGAACGGCCTCGTCTTCCTCGTCTAGCTCTTCCCACCTTATAAACCCGGTGGAACCCCAGTCCGCGAAATCTCGACTCGGGAATCTGCGAGGCACCGTTGATGGAATCGGCGGAAGGCGAGCAGAGGTCGTCGCTGGAAGAAGGGCTCCTCCTGCCCGAGGTCCGATCCTTCTTCTCATGGCATTTACATTTCGTTCGCTTTTCTGCTCTCCATTTGAATCCCTCGGTCTTGTTATCTCTTGATCGGTCTCGGATCCTTCTTTGCTTCCCAATATTTGAACTCGTCAAGATTGTTGATGGTTCTCCGTTGACGAGGGTGTTTGATTCGTGTGTCGTGGTTCTTTAACTAGACTGTGGTATCTTTAAGCGAGCTAGTTGTGTATGGCCGCAAGTATTGCTTCGAGATTGATACAACAACGATCAGGTTTCAGATGTTCGAGCGAGATTTGTTATGAGGTTTAGTTTCAGGTGGTGCTCGATCGGACCTTTAACTTGGAATCAGAGTCTGCTTATTTGAATATCCTCGGATAATGGGATCTTGATTTTAAAGAGTTTTCGGAGGATCATTGCTCGCATGTTTTTCGACATTTTCGATCTTGCATCTCGTCACTTGATAGGACCTCCCATTCTATGCACTTGAATCTTGTTACTGGTGTCATTCAATGGGGGAATACTGGTTTGTTTCACTAAATGCTGTTGGACCAAAGTTACAAGCATGATAAATAGGATGTATATCTCTATTTGTCTAACGTGTGTGTATCGATATGGTTTGTTACATTCTTCAACGTCTGAAATTTTATTAGGAGATATAATGAACTTTTGCATGTACCTCTGATTATGTAAATGTCATGCTCGGTCAACTCAACCAACTTAGGGTCCAAGAATGTACCTTCCAAAATGCTCTACTCATTTCTTTTTGGTGGATGAAACATCAAGTCATTTGAACTGTTCTTATGCAGTAATTGATACACATCAGATATGTTGTGTGCTGTTATTAGGACCTTACTGCAGTAGTATGTCTTAACAAAAGAGAAGAATGCTTCCTCTGATGGGCTGGCGGCCTTCTGCTCGCTACATGTAAAGGCTCCCACTAATGGACTCTCTATCTGATTTATACCAGTGCAGCTATAGTTAGGTCTTGGACATTTGGCTGGCTTTTCCATCACCTTTGTCTAGACCATGGTTAGGCGTATTAAAGTAGAAGATGGAATAAAATGCTTATTGTTTATTAATAAATATTTCGTATAGTGATGAAGACAAATTTGGTCACTTACTGACTAGGATCGCAAGGCTTGACCTAGTCCTTTTTTAGTTTAGGTAAGATGAAACATCAGAGAGTGTCAGTGTAATTGGTAAAAGGAGACCAATTGTTGTTCAGATCTTGAGCTACCAAGCTGCGTTAACACTAGCTGAGGTTATCGTGATCAAGGTGTGGCGGTGAGTGACGAGGTTTGTTTGAATCGGATGGAGCTGAGCCATGGTTCGCTCTGCAGAGGATTTAACCTTCAAAGTTAATCTTCCAAAACATAGAGACATTGGGAATGTAGTAGGTGGTCGTTTGACTGAAGTCAGAACTTAGTCTCAGATGGTCAATAAGTAGAGGTAGAATATTCAAAATTGTAAGGGCGAAAGAACCAAGGAATCAATCCCCCTTTACCTGGGGAAGATGTTCCTTCTAATAGTTTACAGTGGTAGGCTACCCATATGGGTTAGATTTGATCCTCCATTGCTTCCGTTGGGATGTTGTTGATGAGAGTACACTCTGGGCCACCTGTCGCATGATATTTTAAGAATGGTTGATGAAGTAGCTCGTACAATACAATAGGTAGCCCTTGATCTTGAAACTCTAACGGTAACTTATGTTATGGGATGTGATTCAGCTTTTTGGGAACGAGAGGAGGGAGGATGGACTAAAAAGCTCGACCGAAAGGTTAATCCAATAGGGTTTCAGTTTTCAAACTATTTGTTACAAATAATCTTTGACTACTTTACGTTTAATTCCTCTACAATTCGAGTATCATATAGTCATTAATCAGCGCAGCAATTTAGAGTTAGTTTGATGAACAAACAACTTGTTTGATGAGCGTTATCTTGACTGGCTTAGGTAGTTTCAGCCAAAATTTCTTGATCATATTTCCCATGATAACATGGCCTCCATGTGACCTTAACTCACCACTAGTTTGTTCTTGACTTTGTAATTGAAGATTGCAAATAACGGACCATACACTGGAGATGGATCTGTGGACATGCAAGGGAACCCCATACTGAAGGATGGCACAGGCAACTGGAGAGCTTGTCCTTTCATTCTAGGTATGTACATTAACTGGCCACATTAAATCTGCATAAAGTGACTGCTTATTTTCAAATCACAAATTATAGGGAACGAGTGCTGCGAACGATTAGCCTACTACGGAATATCGACAAATATTGTCACTTACCTGAAGAACAAGCTTCATGAGTCGAATGTTTCTGCTGCAAGAAAGGTTTCGACTTGGCAAGGAACCTGCTATGTGACCCCATTAGTTGGTGCAATTTTGGCTGATGCATACTGGGGAAGATACCGGACAATAGCAGTGTTTTCAACAATATATTTTATTGTAAGTATGGTTGGTGCCGTCTCTTACTTCCTTTTGCAATGGTCATCCTTTGCTGTTTGGAGTACTGTGTCATGATGCCCGTTTTCTTTTGTACTAAGATAAATATGATAAATGCTGCTTTATTGAACACAGGGAATGGCCATGTTGACCCTTTCGGCAACTGTTCCTGCTCTTGAGCCTCCACCCTGTGTAGGATCTGTTTGCCCAAAAGCAACTGCGGTTCAGTATGCGATTCTCTTCATTGGACTCTACTCGATTGCACTGGGAACTGGTGGAATTAAACCATGTGTTTCTTCGTTTGGAGCTGACCAATTTGATGATACTGATGAAGATGAGCGAAAAACGAAGCAATCTTTCTTTGACTGGTTTTACTTCTCTATTAGCATTGGAGCTCTCATATCCAGCAGCTTTTTAGTTTGGGTGCAAGACAAGTTTGGATGGGGCTGGGGCTTTGGAATTCCTACAACCTTCCTGGGATTAGCCGTATGTAGCTTTTCCTTAGGCACCTCACGTTATAGATTCCAGAAACCAGGAGGAAACCCTCTTCCAAGAATGTGCCAGGTGATTGTTGCCTCTTTTCGCAAGCGGAAAGTAGATGTCCCTCATGACAGTTCCCTCCTGTATGAAGTACCCGGAGATGCCCCAGCAACTCAAGGAAGACGAAAGCTGGAGCACACAGATGACCTCAAGTAAACAACTCAACTTCCATAACAACTTTGATTTTGTTTGCTAAATGCTTATCTTGATTAATTATAGAACTGAATTATTCCAATTTTTATGATTATGAGGAAATTAAAGAACTGAATCCATCAAAAAGATATGACTTCCAAATTTGCGTAATGAAGTTCTCTTGTCCTTCTTTTCTAGTTATCCTTGGAAATTTATGTTTTCAGTTGTGTCACTGCAGTTGGGATATCATTGTATAACTGCACTTTTAAAAGTTATTGGATAGGAATCATCATATCAGTTATCAGAGCTATTTAAACTTGGGACTTATGCACTATATATAATATCCTATGATTGGATACTTATGCATGAGATCATGTTTTTTAATATTATAAAAAAAAACATTGACTATTCAAGGGGCATGTTTTACAACAAACCTAGGTAGTTAGTGCTTTGTGTTGGATGGAATCTAATGCTCAAACAATCGAGCACTTCTATCATTGAATTGTCGTGAGTATATGCGTGGTCGAAGTGATATGATGTTTCTTTGTAGGATGTTCTAAAATGCCTTGTAAGTTCTAACATCTCTTAACTTGTACCTTGTTGTTTGATGTCATGTCTAAGAGGACAGAAGCATTAGAAGGATGTTTAGAATTTCTAGGTGACATTAATGATATGCCAACTCCGGTTTAGTATGAGCAAATGACATATAAGGATATTGTATTCAATAAAATGGACGAAGCTTTAGGATTTCAGATTGATTACTGTGCATTAGACCATTAAGTAAACAGTCTGCTTATTTCATTTATTGTTTATAATAGTGGTATCAGCACCGAACGTTAAATGTAACAAGGAACTATTTATATGCGCCTTTGTATGCGAAATTCATGGTCTACATAAATTTGAAATACGCATTATTAACTATTACCTACTTCACTGCAGATTCCTAGACAAGGCTGCTACAGTGACAGATCTTGACGGGGAGAACGTCCGCTCCATAAATCCATGGAGGTTGTGTACAGTCACCCAGGTGGAGGAATTGAAGATTCTTACGAGGATGTTCCCTGTTTGGGCAACCACCATAGTGTTCTCTGCGGTTAATGCACAGATGTCCACGCTGTTCGTTGTACAAGGGATGGTTATGGACAGGTCCATCGGCTCCTTCGTGATTCCACCTGCATCTATGTCAACAGTTGATGTCATCAGTGTCATTGTATGGGTGCTATTATATGATAATATTGTTGTTCCGGTGGCAAGGAGGTTCACAGGCAACGAGAGAGGGTTTTCAGACGTGCAAAGGATGGGCATCGGCCTGTTCACATCCGTACTAGCAATGGCAGCGGCTGCGCTGGTGGAGATCAAGCGACTGGACATAGCCAACGCTGAGGGTTTAGTGCACGAGAGAGTGGCCGTACCACTGAGCATTATGTGGCAGACACCTCAATATTCTTTGATCGGAGCAGCAGAAGTATTCACATACGTCGGCTCGCTCGCATTTTTCTATAATCAGGCCCCTGATGCCATGAGAAGTTTGTGCAGTGCATTATCACTTCTTACGATTGGGCTGGGGAGCTACTTGAGTTCCTTGATCGTGACTGCAGTGACATCGCTGTCAACTTGGGGAGGCAACCCGGGATGGATTCCTGATAACCTGAACGAGGGGCACCTAGACTACTACTTCTGGCTTCTTGCGGGGCTGAGCTGTTTGAACCTTTGGATCTACGCAGCCTGTGCTAAGAGGTACAGAAACAAGAGGTTCGTCGTTTCATCCTGAACTCCAAAAGAAGCGTTGGCTGCCGTCGTTCATGAAACTATCGACTTGTACATGTTGTCACGTTTAATTGGTCACCGCCCCCGAATGTTTCTTTTCCAAGTCTAGGCTTGTGGATAGGGCAGTCGCTACATTTTCAATTACTACGTACAGTCTCTTTCTTTGCTCACGTCCACGTCAATTTGTAACCTCCAATGATGGCAGATTACTTGCTGCTGTGACTTGAATTCTTCAATATATGTCGTCAAAGATTCAAAGAAAGTGCTGTTCAGGGTGATCTTAATTCTGTAGACTGCTAAGAGAATAAAATCCAGTCGACACTGAGGTTTCTGCACAGGCACTCGACTCGGTCAGTGTCGGCCTGTGGCGGGCCCTTTTCTGTTTTTTTTTTTTTTTTGTATCGGCGTACACGTACACTCACTCGATCGTATGTGCACGTGAGTCGCACGTGATTAATCGACTTGGAAAGGGGGAAGATGTCCACGAGGGCCGCGAGGCACCCTGTCTGTTGGGGGTGTTTGACCCACCTCGCGAAATCACCACACCCCCGCCATGGCGAGTCCCTCCCCAGCACCGCCCGTCTCTGCCGCTGCCGCTGCCGCAACTACGTCCGGCGCCTCGGATCCCTCGTCTGCCACGCACCCCCTCTACCGACCCTTCGCATCCCCTCCTCTCCTACCCACTCCGCCCTTCTCCTCCCAGCCGCTCAGCAAACCCCTTGGCCACCCTCCGCCTCCACCGCCGCCTCAGGGATTCCTCTACCATCAACGGAGCTTCGCCACCAGGCCTGCTGCTGGGCCGGCCCCGGCGGCCTCGGATCAGTCCGCCGCGGTGGCCAACCCTGCAGTGTACACCAGGACCGCAACCCCCGCAGCCGTGATGACCTTCGCCGCCGCTACCCAGTCCAGGCCCTTTGCTTACGGCCCAGTCGATCAGCCGGTCCGCAACGTGAGGCCGCGTTTGCCACCCCCGACTTCACAGCCCCTGACGCCGATCGTGGTCCCGAGGCCCGTGGTCACTGCCGCAGGTGCTCCTAGGAGTGCTCCAGTAGCAACGCAGCTAAAGGTTCGCAATGCCCTTATACAGATTTCCCCCACATCCCTTTCTTCTCTGGGCATTATGTTATGATATCTATTTTTTCCTATATTTCATGATAATCACACATATCTTCGTAATCTATAGAAATTAGCTTTCATACTTCATAGTTGGGCTCTTGTCATACTCAACTTGCTAGAAAACCAGGGGGTCGATCTCTAATTTGCATCATTCTCATTGCTATCTAACTTTAACTTTTCAGGCTGCAAAACTCTCTTCAGTGTCTTCAACACCAGAGCACAATAACTGCAAGGAGAGGTAAGTGGCAATTTACATTATTTCTCTCAAATTCATTGATGGCTTTCTGCCTGCGAACACAGATGATTTTCATTTATATGCAGGGACAAGAGTAGGGAAGATGATGTTGTGATCATTCACGATAGAAAAGTAAGCAAAACTTAGGCATTTCTTTTAATACCTCTGTTGACTTTATAAGGAAGAGGAACAAATTTGGTACATTTGTGTATGTGATATATTCAAAATTTATTTTATGTATGATTGCTTTTGTTAAGTTATTGTTGTGCTTGGAATTATAAAATATGGTGCTATTCAGGAAGAAAGCTGGATTGCTACCAGCTCTAGGTGGATTACTATGTTCATATGAATAAAGATATCTGGGGGAATATATTTGTTGAGCCTTATGGAAAAAGACATATGCTAATTGCTAATTTCAGGCCTTTGTATGTCACAACAGCAATTTTCCTTTTATATTAGACATGATAAAAATCGTGCAATTTATTCTCTGTTCAGTTGTTTCTGCTAGAAGGATATCTGATCTTGAAGCTTGTCTGGGTGAAAATAGGATGCTTTCTTACTATTGGATAATATATTGTGTAATTTCTATATCTGTTTACTTGATTTTCTAGAAAAAATATTCTAAGGGCCTATATCAAGTGGTTTGCCAGCCAAACACATGGTCACTTTGCAAAGTTGTGCTAATATGATTTGTTGGGGCTAGGTGTTGGATTTTTTAGATCCTATGCAGTATGTTGTTCATGTGTAATGCTTGAGATTTCAATTTGGCAAGAAGTTCAATTGTTTAAGAACTTACTTTTGAGGCTTACCTTGTTATATTTCAGGGCTAGCTATTTGGTTATTTCTGGCTGATGAGCTTAGTTCTTTAATGTATTTCATTTTTTATCTCTTACCATTTTGACCTTTTAATAGAAATTATTGGAGTTTTTTCCACGTATGTAATCATGCACAGACACCTTTCTTATTTCTAAGAAGTTTGCTTTCTTCACATTTCCATTTTGCATATACTTTCAGCCATATTCTTTTCTCATCGAGCATCCTTTAAAAAAAATTAAGTTACCTAAGAGTTGCCAAATGACATCAATTACTCTTGGTGAGTATTTTAAACTCGAGACTGTGAAGATGCGACAATTTGTAAGAGGACAAAGGGATACAAGTTCAGTAGATTTGCTGTGTGTAAATTTCTGTTTTGACAGAGGGCAGTTTCATTGATTGTTCTCACTTCAATTTTCAAGTTGTTGTACAACACAAGGAAAATCTCATTTTTTTGTAGTGTTTGTTGAAATAAGCTAGATATGTTGTATGCAGTAATTGGCACAAATATATAAACCTTGGTATGATTATTTAAACAGATTTAGTCTACAATATATGTAATGGTTATTACTGATGGTGATCTTTATACCTATTGAAGGTCAGAGTACTGGATGGTTGCTCGCCCTCCCTTTATTCCCTTTGTCGTTCTTGGATGCGGAATGGCCAACCTCATGAAATTCAGGTTTCAATATATCCTTCTTTTTACCAATAAGCTTTGTGATTTCTACTATAGCAAATATGCTAGTGTTCTTCGCCTATCAATTTTTTTTTTCTGATGTTCTTTGTCGCTATGCATATGGGGCTTCTATGCTTGGTCTAGTGCTTAATATTTTTTTGTTTGAATGATAATGTGTTGCTCATTATTTGCTCCTCCATATTTGAATCAGCTAGGTTGCTAAGCATTCAGCACATATGTAATTGCTTATATGCTTTAGGTCCTATAGAAAAGTTCTATAGAGCATATATAAAAGAAATCTCTGCATGTCAATAAGTAGAATTCAATAATTTTATTTTTGTGGTACGGGTGCAAGCAGGCCAGGGGTGTGTAGTCTGGTGGTTGGAAATTTCAAGACACATGGCATCAGTTAGGATTGGCTGCTATGTCGACAATTAGCAAATTTGTTTTTTTCTTTTCTTTCCTTTTACTTTTTTTTTTTAAATTCTTCATATTACTTCTTGCAGTTAAACTTCGCCAACACTGAGAAGCTCATTCCAATACCTTTGCCTTTATCCACGTTTGATGCTCAAGTGATGAAGCAGCATGAAGATGTTACTGAAACTGAAGATGCCAACAGTGAAGAGGTCTGTTGTGTAACATTAATCCAATTAACCTTGCCTATTGGAATAGAGCTACTTTATCTTGAATATATAAGCTTGGTTAGCATTGCTTAGTTGAAGGAGAACATCACAATATTTCTTAAGCTTTTGCTTTTGGATTAAGACTGAAAATTATGATTAAACTTAATGAAAAGTTACAATGCCAACGTGCAAAGGCATTCGTGTGGATGCAACGAAGAGAAGATTTAGATGAGTCTAAGATATGAAGATACCCAAAACAACTTAACACCACCATTATCAGGTATCTACAAAATGAGTATAATCCATAAGCATTCGATATGTTACACTTGTTTGTAAATCTTGTCTAGTTTCATAGATAGCTATAACTTGCTGTATAATTTGCCACTTTGGTTTTTGTTAGAACCCTTGTGAATTCTAAGCTTGGGTTTTGATCTCTATAGGGGATTGACCTCCTGGAACTTTAGAGGGGTTCCCTCCTCCAAGGTATTTGACACAATGGCTGAAGAAAGCTTGATCTTATTCATGATAAAAAGGTTATGGCTATAAGTGTTTATATAGGGTCTCAAAACCCTAACTCTTAATAGGACTCCTTTAATTAAACCAAGATTCCTACTAAACCAAGACTCCAACTCCTTTAACTCTTAACCAACCTAGAGAGAGTCTAAACTAAATGAAACTCCTCCTCTCTCTAAATCTAGCTGCCTCCTCTCAACCCTAGCCGACTTCCCCTCATCAAGGTGGGTGGCCCATTGGGTTGATTACAAGCTTGACTTGGTTGACTCTGACCTGAATCCAACTCCAACTCCAATTCAGTTGAATCCTAACCCTACTAGGATTTGGGCTGATTTATTACGATTGACTCAAATCTCCTCCTAGTCGACCTAATGTCAGATCTAGGTTGGCCAACAAGGCCCAATGTAAGAACCCGACTCAATCGACTAGGACCCGACTCAGCTAAGGTCCTAATAGACCTGCCCTCTTCAAATCAGCCTTGTCCTCAAGGCTAAGGCTCAATGAACCTGGGTCCTGGTCTGCAATTCTTCTTGGAGCTTCCTTGTGGTATCTACGGCAGGCGTATCATGGTCCAGCGGTCCAACATTGTCTTGTATCTCTCCATCAATAGTAGTAGTATTTGGACGGTGGTGCATTATGATCCTACAATCCCAAAGCGATCATCAGCTTAACTTAGACCTCCTCATCAGTCGAGATGTCTGGTGGGTGGATTTGGGTTGAGTTATCCTCTCTAAACTTCCATTTGCGGTGAGAAATTTGGAGGATCAGTTGTATTTTTGAATTGGTGCGCAGATCCGATCCATAAGTCACAGCTCCGATGTGATCTCCAATTTTATAGGATCCAAAGAAATAGGGAGACCACTTCCTTGAAGCTCGAGTCTTCGCAGATTCCTGCAGGTAGGGCTAAAGACGAAGGAAGACTCGATCTTCAATAGCAAACTTCCTTCTACTCCGATGTTTGTCGGGCGGCTTTTCTTTCTTGCGTGGGCTGGCGTGTAATTGTTCTTTAATAGTAGCCAGGTTTTCCTCTGAGATGGTGACTGCCCTCTGGTAGAATCCTGGTAAGGTGAACCCGATCTGAGTTTGGAGTGAGTAGAAGTTGTAATTTTTTAAGGCTTATTTTCTTCTCTCCTTTGTGCTGTTGACCTGTATCATGCCAAGCCTCAAATTCAGCAATGGTTAGCATTTTTTCGTTGTAGATTGAAAGATTTGGTTGAATGGAGAAAGATTTGGTTAACCAAATATGAAATAGTTATTTACAGCAACCAACAAGCATTCTTACATGGTTAAGCTTTTATTTTTGTGCAATCTATTTACCTTGTTCTTTCCTTGGATCATATTGCTAGTAAACCACTTATTAGGATTTTAGAACAGGGCACCGGAAATGAGGATAAAAAAAATTGGATGCTTTATCTCAAGCAATTGTTTTACTAAATAAATCTTGCAACCTTTTGCTGTCCAGAGTTTTAACCTTTTTCTTTATGTATCCTCCTTTGCTTGCAACTATTTTTTCCTTAGCTGCTAGAATTGTGGAATCATAATATCAAAGATGTACTTGTATTGAAATATGAGATTAAATCTTGCAACCTTTTGTTGTCCAGAGTTTTAACCTTTTTCTTTATGTATCCTCCTTTGCTTGCAACTATTTTTTCCTTAGCTGCTAGAATTGTGGAATCATAATATCAAAGATGTACTTGTATTGAAATATGAGATTAAATCTTGCAACCTTTTGTTGTCCAGAGTTTTAACCTTTTTCTTTATGTATCCTCCTTTGCTTGCAACTATTTTTTCCTTAGCTGCTAGAATTGTGGAATCATAATATCAAAGATGTACTTGTATTGAAATATGAGATTAACTTGCAGCCTGTAGGTTGTGTTGAGGAGCTATCTGCACATGATTTGTTAGAAATACATATAAATCGTGCTAAGAGAGTTCGAGCAAGGTACGCTTCCTACCTAATATGTTGTTCTATCTGTTTATTTTGTCATAACCTTGTACATCGTTTTGTATATCTACCGATTTGAAGTTGAGGCTTTGGTTAATAAGTCTGTTACTTGCAATTTTTACTTCTTTTTCGGTCATGGCAATTGCTTGATTAACACATACAGGGATAGTTTACTGAGAGTCAATAATAATGTGTCCTTTTTTAAGAGACTACTGGAATAAGAAGTTGGTCCAAGACAAAAGGCCATATATCTAACAGATTTTGTTATTTGCTTTTACATGGACTTCAGTGTTCCATCATGACCTTCCTGAGTGTATATAATGTTGGTTTTGATATGTCACTTGTCTATACATAATGATGTGTAGAGTGCAGGATTACATAATAGTCTAAACCAACTTCCACATGTATTCTATTTGTACATTAAAGTATTCCTTAGCAAACAATGAAAGCTGTGAATTATGGTGCTGAATAAGCTATTATTAGTTCCAAGGCCTTGTTGCCGGCATTTGTTTTCTTAAATTCATTTGCCCTTTCCTTGTTTGTGATTTCTACCTTCAAATATATCTGAAGGTTAGCGTGCCATAGAGGCCCACTCTAGCATCACCTGCATGCTTTGCCATTTGTTTCCAGCAGCAAATTGAAAGAGACAATACTGCCTTTTCCCCAAGAGCATGCTATATGTGCTTCTATTAGTGCACATAAAAAATAAAATAAAATCCTACTGCTTAGTGCATTGCACAAAGCAATTATTGTAGCAAGTCATGTACATTCTTGCTTTGCTCCTGAACTGATGCATCAGATGCCTTGATCGATGACCACTGATAAAAAGGAAGATCCCTTTGTTCTAAAAACTACTTGTCTGTGACTGCCAACAGTTTTCAAGGAAAGCATTTGCTGTAGCTAATTATTCTCTCAGGACTCTGAATAATGATAAACCTAATCTCCCGCTTTCTTACCTGATGTGTAGGTTGCAAAAAGAACGCCTTCGGAGGATTGAACGTTGCAAACAAAGATTGGCCTTTCTCCTTCCTCCTCCCATGGAGTTTGAAAGAAATGAAACTAACTAACTACTATCTGGTGATTAGCTCCAATCCCCCAGCTACGTCTCTCCCTTTACCCCAAGCCAGCATGAGAGACTTTACACGCAGGTAGCTGGATCATGTTTAAGTTGTGCAGATAGTGCTTGTTGGGCTTCAAGTTTTGTAGTGGGACGAAGGAGAAGATTCAGTATAGGTTGCATATCAGTTGTATAAATCTGATAGGATTTGAAAATTTAGTGAGTTTGGACAAGAAAGCTTTTTTCACATGAGAATATACAATAGTTCCATAATTTGAGAAGCACACTATCTGTTGTGATCTGTTCATTTCCAGAACTGTATAACAAATATATACAAGCTTAACAATTTCCAATAGAGTTGATTTGAGATGGTATAAGTTTTACATTTATGATTCAATGATTCTGATATATTTCAATCAATCCATCTCAAAGACACCACTCCTCTTCATCAATGTCACATTTTATTCTTCTCTTCTTGAGGATCAAAACACAACTCAATTTGCTAGTTAATACGGCTATTTGCAGCTCTAAAAAAGTAAACGAGTTTAGCAGTTCATCTGACGCCACTGAATTCTCTCAAAATAAAAAGATGTAATGTTGGCTCTCTACGCTTTGACTTCATCTGTGGATCATGCTCCACTTGAACGTAATGCAATGGTTGACCGCAGTAGCGCGAAGAGTCCCTCACCTTTGACTTCACCTATGGCTGGTGATGTTATACATCTATTTACAATTCGTTTGTTCGAGTCATCGGTCTTTTCACACGCACACAAGCACGCACTCACGGTCAATGCCTTCAGATTCGTGCTGAAGCATGCGCCAAATCGGAAGGGCTAATTATAGATTACAACGTATTGTTAGACCTCTTTTATCATCGCACTCACGGTCCTGATACTTATGAAATTTATATTAAAATTTTTATAATTATAAAATTAAAATATTTAACCCTGTTTACTCTAGTCTCATCGATTTTATTGACAAAAGATATAACGTGTGACAACATGAATAACACGAAAATGATAAGCAATAAGATAATTTACGATGAAGAATGATAACACCATTGGTGGTTGTTGTGGTGGTGGTCGATGAAAACGATGCAGTGATCGACCTTATCGATATCGATTCGAACATCGATGATGAGAAGAAAGAGAAGGTAGAGCAATGAGACATTAGTGCTGGAGCCAGAGGAGGAAGAGGAAGGAGGTGAGGCATCCGTGTTAGCGACGACCAGAACGGAGGAGGAAGAAAGCCATGTGAGACATTTGATGAAGATATAAAGCAATACTAGAGGAGGAAGAATAATTAGAGTGGTGCAACACCGATATAGATGTCTCACCTTCCTTCTCTTCCTCCTTCAACACTATATTGTCCTGCCTCACTTGCTCCCTCTTCCTCCTCTCTCCTCGTTGATAATAAAAATACATCACCTACTTCCTCTTCCTCCTTTAGGGCTGATGTAGATGCAGTAGTATCGAAGGAAGAGCGACATGGTATCGACGCAGATGTCTCATCGCTCTATCTCCTTTTTATCCTTATCATTGATACTCAGATCGACATCGGTAAGATTGACCATTATGTCTTTCTTGTCAACCACCACTATAACAAACACCCAAGACATCACCATAATTAAAATTAGCTTCTTGTACATCATTTTCGTGTAATTCATATACGAGTTGTCATATGCTATATATTTCATCGATAAAATATATAATTAATCTAGAATAAATGAGATTAAATATTTTAATTTTACAAATATATAAAAATTTTAAATTTAAAATCCAGATATTTGAGAGTTCTAACTTCGATGAGTAATATATCATCAACCCAGTTTGCCCACATCAGAGGGGTTAGGGGTGCCTTGAGATTTGTGCCAACAATGAGCGCTTAAGAAGCGGGGATGCCGACGGGTTCGGGTGCGCCCAAAGGGGGAGACTATTCGCTCACGGACTCTTGAAGCCTTGCGTAGTGACCGGGAGCGGCAATCCGGTAACCATGGAAGACGATGCACCGGCCGGCCTCGGTTTCGGCGGCGACGACGACGGATCTCCGGCTTCCGCCGTCACCAGGCAGCAGGTACTTCGCGCTATTCCTTCTAAGGGTTGTTTCTTGCGTTTCAGTTGTCTCTGGCGTTCTTCCCCTGGTTGTGTTTCTCGAGGAAATTGCTATATTTAGGGCGCAGTAATCTACTTGTTCACCTGTACTTTCATTTCCACTGTTGTATATGTGGTTATTATGCTTGAATCTGTGTTGAACCATGTCCAAGGTTGTGCCCTTATAATTTTATTTCATTTTTAGCTAAAATCCTTGATTTCTTTATTCCATGATGATTATAATTGCTTTGAATGGTTTTAATCGCAACCATATATGTGACCTCACGTGTGGTGCCTTGCTTGCCGGCCTACTGCAGCTCGATGGATTTAGGTTTCAACGAAGACTGGGTTTTGCTTGCTTGTTCTTGACCTTCTTTATATTTTTTTAATGATTTTACTTAATTTCAGGATTGTTTTCCTTCAACGTTTAGGTTTTTTATAAAAGGCCATTTAAGTTATATGTCAAACTAACTAAATATTAAGGTCTTAAAATTCCACCTTTACAAGTTCTTTTTGTTGTTGACGGTCCAAATCTTTCTTATTTTTTTGATTCCATTCTTGATCAATTATTGTTTAAACTTAATGTGAAAACTTTTCTATTTTCACTTATGAAGGTTTTTGTGACCTTGTGCTGTGACAATGAAATTTATATATGACTTAATCATATGAACCATACTGATTCTGGTGCAATCTTGTTTAAAATTACTAATGGGTGTACCACAACTAATACAATTATTTTGAATCCTCCTTTGACTGCATGGAAATGCAGATTGATCATCAGAAATTCAATAGCAAAGCTCAGTCTTCATGAATTTTTTTGGGTTAAACTGCTCGAGAATTATTCTGAGTGACATTATATAACTAGAGAAAGTTTTACATCTGGGATAGTTTAAAAGCAAGATTGATATGGCCTGATCTTGAATTCTGAAGATTTTGCATCATTAGTTCAGAAAAAATAGGAACTGTGGTTTAGAGTTGCTTGACTTGGCATATATGTAGATTGAAATTTGAAGCAGAGAAGGATATTCTTGGTGACAAAATATAGATATTTCTGTTATATCAGTCATGACTTCCCTTGTGACATAACTTTCATGTACGAGTAAGTTTTCTTGAGTGAGAATTCAATGTGGACTGCCACTAGTATTGTACTCATCATAGCTGGTGATCAATACTAACATTCTTCTTTACTGTTTTAACTCATGTCTTGGCTCAACAAGGTGGCCGATAGTGATTAGTTTTTGAGAATATAGGGATTATGTTCATTGACCCTCACCAAGCTCACATTGGTGGGAGCGTCGTGCACTGGGATCATCCTTTAGGACATACTGTAACATTAACTATTTGTTTAGTGATTGGGAAGTGTCTCTTTGAATTTTTTGTGTCCAGGTGGATGCTGCAGTTCTGCAATACCAGAATCAAAGGCTTGTTCAGCAGCTGGAGGCCCAAAAAGCTGAAATGCACACACTGGAAGGGAAGTTCAAAGAGTTGAGGGAGAGACAAAGTTCTTATGATAAGTGTTTGATGACCGTTAACAAGATGTGGAATCAGGTTATCTTGTGACTGCAGTAATTCGTATTTTAATATAATGTTCTCACTTGTCCATTTCCTGATTTGACATACCTTTGCAACTCCTGACAAAATCATAGTTAGTTGATGATTTGATCCTGCTTGGCATACGAGCTGGTGGTGACCTGCGTTACTTACAAACATTGGGCCATGAAGATCACTGCAAAGGTTGTTTCTTGAGGTTTACTCTTTTATTACAAATGAAATGACATTGTCATCTAGCACTTACGCTGTTGAAAGTTATGTTGTGGTAGCTTGATCCTTTCATTTCTTTTTTCCAGATGCCCTTGTATCATGTACCCCAGAAGAAACATTTCTCTGCAGGCTTATAAGAGCAGGATCTGTGGAAAAAATGAGTGGAAGTTTATCTCTGAATTTTGTTCAAGAAGCACTTGCTTCACGCCATGCAGCCACCATTGATCTGATGAAATATGTTCTGGAGACAATCACTTCTCGACGAGAAAAAAATGAATGCCTATCTTTTGCTTTACATGGGAAACTAGCTCCAGAAGGTTAGAATTGAAGGCTTGAAGCATATTTAGCTGGTTGTATTCTGATTACAGTTTGCTGTATACCTTTTTTATTTGGTTGGGCATTTAGTTTGTCTTTCTGCACTATGATGGCCTATAGATGCTATTGTTCAAATCCAGAAGTTTGATGAATCCTTGAGAGAGGTCATTAACAACATGCATCAATCTGCCGATATTCTCTTGGAGAAGCACAAACAATTTACAGAAGAAATAAACGCTTACAAAGCAAGCCTTTCAACAACACAATCTGAGATAAAACGCCTTTCAGGTACTGGAATGGAGTTTTTCCTTTTGCTCCATAAGATCTTCATATATTAGAAGTCTCTGATCTTCATATATTAGAAGTCTGTTTTCTAAACTGCTGTTGCATTTTTCTATACTAACTGTTAATATCCCACATTTATTTGGTAAGAAGGTCTACCTTCTAATTCTCTAATACATGGAATTCCGTTTTCATATGAAGCTTAAATTGGCAGGAAACTTATACATGTCCTAACATAACTAATTCTTTCCATTGAAAAAACAAACAGCTTGTGTTTACGACTGTTGGTTTTCAAACATATACTACAACAGGAAATTCATTTGAAGCTTGTTCCAATTTTCATAATGTATTAGCTGGTGTTGAGGAAAGAATAATTTAATTGATTGTGCTTGCCATGTCCTTGTCTCCAAAGCCCTGTTTAATAAATAGACAAAATTATGGTAACAAAGGAGAGCTTATGATGGTTATCGAAAAATGAGGCTGGTAATGAGATCTTCCCTTCCAGCTATTTAGATGAGAAGATAGTGGTGGAACTGTAGCGTTTCATTTGGAATGCAGGAGGTATGGTTTGTGTAGCATGATAGAGCAGGAGTCATGGCAATGATGCGTACATGACAAGATAAAGGTATGATAAGAGGCAAATTGGATTAGGGAAGTGAGTCAAGGATGGACTTAGTGGAGATCCTTGAACACCACGAAGCAAACACAGGTGTTGAAATGGCAATAAGAAGAGGGACAATGTATGAGATGATGTTGATTGGTGGGTGGAGGGTCGTAAGTGGATGATGATAAGATGTAAAATGGAACAGGGAAGTAAATGAAGGTGAGAGTTAGTGTAGATCATGACAATGGCAATGCACACACTGAGGTGAAAGTGGCAATTAGAAGAGGGACACTATATGAAATGGTGTTGACCGGTAGATGGTGGATTAGAGCTGGATAGGGCAGTGGTGAAGTGAAAGACAAGGTGGAAATGATGGTGAAATGTGAGAGGTTTATGGAAGATGGTTTGGTGGAGATAGGTGAGGTATGTCTGAAGTGAAAATCAAGGCAAAAGAGTGTGAATGTTGTGGATTTAAATAGTAAGATGGAAGATATGGTGTAAATTGGGAGGCTGACAGAGTAGGGTGGTGGTGGTGTCTGTGATAGTAGCAACATGGAGGACAAGGTGGAGTTCGTGCTAGCAAGTGGGATGTTGGCAAATTTGTGGTTGTTAGAGGTGGACAGAAAGTGGCAATTAGAAGAGGGACAACATATGAAATGGTGTTGATCGGTGGATGGTGGATTACAGCTGGATAGGGCAGTGGTGAAGTGAAAGACAAGGTGGAGATGATGGTGAAATGTGAGAGGTTTACGGAAGATGGTTTGGTGGAGATAGGTGAGGTAGGTCTGAAGTGAAAATTAAGGCAAAAGAGTGGTGGATGTTGCGGATTTAAATAGTAAGATGGAAGATATGGTGTAAATTGGGAGGCCGACAGAGTCGGGTGGTGTCTGTTATAGTAGCAACATGGACGACAAGGTGGAGTTGGTGGTGGCAAGTGGGATGTTGGCAAATTTGTGGTTGTTAGAGGTGGACAGAATAGTGTCAAATTTAGGATGACCAATAATTACTAGAATGTGGAAGATCATCAGAGGAGAGAGAGAGAGAGATGATAATTTAATAATGCTTCGCAAAATAAGTAATTTAATTACACATTGTGGAGGATGCACTAGTAGTGAATCTAGTGATGAAAAGTCAAGCCATGTTCTTTTTGTACTAATTCTACCTATCAAGCTTTAGCTGACCTCTGGATTTACAAGATTTAATATGAAACTGACCATACCATAATGAGTCCCATCTCATTCAGTACCATGCAATATCCTGTACCAAAGCATACAGACAATTCAGTAGATAGTCATTTTTTAGTGAGATATCACAGTGTACCATATGGATATGATATTGTATGGTTCAATATGGGACCAATGTGGGGGTGGGTGCTCGAGATTTGATTCCTTGGATTAAATACAGTATGTGTACAAAATGGCAGGACTTTGCAGTCTTACGAGGAAGTGGGACATTTATGCTTAGTTTTTTCGCTAACTTTTGTCATATATTTTTTTTATTTTTGAGCTGAAAAATGTTTTTTAATGATAAAGGCGAATTAGAGGAGAGTATGGCAGAGCTCGAGGAAAGTCGACGCAAGTTGGCAATTTTACAGATGCATAAGCATGGAGCATCTACGACACATGCTTCAATTGCAAATGCTGCAAATGGAAGCAGTTCACCAGATAGATCTGCAGATAGAACCATGGGATTGAAGGATCTGAAAGACTCAATTGAGGAGGCTAAGGTGTAATGAAAGCTTGCATTTGGCTTAATATTTGTTCTTCGGGGATAATTTATTATTCAGTTTGATGCAGTTATCTCCCTTATTTTCTTTCCCAAAAAATGGCAGACACTGGCAGCTAGTCGTCTTTTGGAACTTCAGGAAGCCCAGGAAGATTTCTTGATTCTCTCAAAGCAATTGGATGATCTTCAAGTTATATTCTTGATTACTGAAGTTTTCTTAATACTTTTTAGCTTGCTGATTAGATTTGTCTTGATGTTTGTGTCCTAAATTACACTTAACTCTGAACTATTTTTGTTAATGTAGGGCCAATTGAAGGATGAACATTATATTGTCTCATCAAAACCCTACAGTCTACTAAATGATCAACTCCAGCACCTGAATGCGGAACTTGCACGGTACAAGGGTCTGATTGAATCCTTGCAGGTAACATTGTGTTTTTGTGGTTATTTTTGTGATTAATTGTTATCTTATAAGATATATATTCAGGTTGACAGGAACAACTATCTTCCAAGGGAGAATGAATTAAATCTTAAAGCAGATTCAGCTGATGCTATTAAGATTTCTGTTAGCAATTATGAGGCAAAGATTGCAGAACTTGAGCTTCAGATTCAAAAGTTTGTTGCTGAAAAAAATGATCTTGAAAGTAAACTTGAAGAAGCTGAACAGGATTTAGGTCAAAAGCTTTTCTTATTTAAGAATATGCATAATCTTTTAAAGACGTACTTAAGCTATTGCTGTTTCAGGTAGAAAAGACATCAAGGATGAAATTAATGTCATGGCATCAGCATTAACTAAAGAAATGGAGATGATGGAAAGCCAATTAAATAGATCAAAATTGGCAGCTTCCGAAGCACTTGCACTACGTAAAGAAGCTGATTCTTTGAGACCTCTGTTAAATAGAAGGGTATTGGCCAAATCTTGCTCTCTGTGTTCTGATATGCCATTTTCTTTGACTATAATCTCCAGTCTTTTGTGACATGTTTTTAGCTATCTACATCCTCTCCGTATTTATTTCGGAAACAATTTGAGCATCAACATTCCAATTGTAAAATGGATTTCTAAATTATTGCATAACCATTTTTTCCTAGTTTCTATTCCTATATGTTTAGGACTCGAGTATAATATCTCATTTCTACATTTTTCTGGAAAGTAGATTTTAAGGCTCCATAATGATTTTGTTGCCGATTAAAGTTTAAAATTTCTTTGATATGGTTGTTTATGCCTTTTGTTAGCACTAAACCCACAAAGTTAGAGAACATACATGATCCGTGGTCTTTCATACATCTCTTGCTTCTAACATAACTTGATTTTTTTTTACATACAGATATGTTTCTGTAATTTGCCAGAAAGATTAGAATAGCTAATTTAAACATGCCACATAAGGATCAGAGACTTTATAAATTTTTACAACAAATTATTGGTCAATGATGTTTGAGAAGCTAAATCTCTCCTATTTTTGCTACACTTTTTGACTTATTTTCTTGTGTTCTAGATTACTTTTATCCTTGAGTCTAGTTTCTGTAATTGTCAATTGTAACTTTTCTATAATTTTATTTTTGACAAGATTAATATGTTTCTCTTTTGATTGTATTATTAATGTCTTCAATGTTTTTAGATTAGTGAACACAAAATCCTATCTGATAAATATGCGGAAGAAATGGTTGAGATTAAATCCCTCAAGGCACTGGTATGTTTATCTAGAACATGCTTATTAAGTTTCATTCTAAATTAAGGTTTGATTTTGTTACTTGATCAACCATAGCAACAAAGCAAGTTCTTGGATGATTGTGTGTAAATTTACAAATGGTTTTTACTGCTGAATAAAATAAACTGCAGGTTGATAAATTGGAAAAGGAAAAGCAGGAGTTGCAATTTGTCATGGATATGCATGGACAGGAATGTCTCGATACCAGGTATGTGCAAAGTCTAAGCACATCATTTTTACACATGTCGGAGTTCATTCCTAAATTGTCTGCTCTATATATTGCCCCTCCTTTTCTAGTAGTCTTATAGCATTTTTTTTAATATTAATTTCATGTTTTCCTTTGGAAGTTAACATTTCCTTATAGACCTATTTGATCTTCTTGATCTTTGCTCATGCTGGTGATAATAAATGCTAAAAGCAAACCTTGCAGTTTACCAGCATTGTCCATGGCCCAGAGCATAATAGCATGGATTGACACAGGATCTGTTTGTCCTCCAAGGGGTTTGTGGTAGCTAGTGTTGTATCAGCATTTCCATGGCATGGCTGCATGCTGAAATTGTGCTTACATGGTATGTGTTGATTGGTATAGGATGGCATGGTGACACGTGTTGCTTAGAAGTCCATTTCTTTTTTCTTATAAGGGTTTGTAGGTGCTTGAATTATTCTTGCAAAAGGATTCATCAACATGTAACACCCGTCAATTAGAATATAGTGAAGTACCCCTTTTGATAATTTTGAAGTTTGCTGGTAACATAATTGTTTGACATTTGATATTTAAGATTTAAATGTTTACATAATAGTAATGGTACTTGATTAAAAGTCTCATTGTTTCTTATATAAGGCCTGACATGTGCATGAACTATTTATGTAAAAGGTTCGTCAACATAACTTGTCAATTTGATAATTGTAAAATACTCCTTTGGATAGTTCTGAAGTTTGTTTGTCATGTATTGTTTAACATTAGTATATATGTTTTCATATGTTATTCATTTTAAAGGATGATGTTGTTTTTCAATGTTATGATTTTATATGCAATATTAAGTGCATTCTGAAATGTATTGTGCTTGAGATGGCTCTTGTTGTTTATGTAGTGTGTTGTTCACAGTATTCTCATGCAATAATAAGCCTTAGTCCTATCAGGGGTATTCTGATGATTACTCAACTAAGTATTTTAGTTTGATCTTTGACAAAGGATTTGAAGGATTTGAACTTTTGATTCTGCACAGAACAATTGTCGAAATCAAGGAATCAGAACACAGAGCTCATATACAAGCTGATCTTTTGAAAGCTACTTTAGCAGAGCACAGCCTTGAGTTACGAGTGAAAGCAGCAAATGATGCTGAGGCAACTTGCCAGCAAAGACTTTCTACTGCTGAAGCTGGAATTCCAGAATTAAGGGCCAAGTTAGATGCTTCTGAGAGGTTTAATATCTGCCATGGTCCAGCATAACTCTCATATTAAGCCATTTTTAATGTATTTGAATTTTTTATTTCTGTCATCCTTAAACTAATTTTACCTTTATTTTCTGCCTAAGTTTTTTGTGGTTTGTTGCTTAATTTTCTGGATGGATTTTATTTATGTTGAGAAGTTTTAATAATGATGCTGCATAATTGTGAAAATATGTTTTTTGGGGCTAAATAGTTGGACAGAAACCTATTGTTATTTGTCCACGAATAATTTTGCCACACTGAAGAGTTCATTGTTGCTTATTAATGTCGGGTAATGTGAAAATTTTCTTTGCAGGGGTAAGCAATCAGACATAAGTGTTTTGTTGTTTTCTAATGAATAATTTTTCATGTTGAAAAGTTTGTTGTTGTTTTTTGTAGCTATACTTGGTAGTTATGTAAAATTCATTTAGATTCTAGTGAATAAGGAAGCAATATGTAGGACAAGAAAGTGAATGAGCCTTGGTGTCACATTAAGGTTGCTCTTTGCGGCCCGAGTGGCCTTGGTTCAACATTTGAAAATAACCTCTCTGGTATCAGGGCTAAGGACTGATTACTTGATCCTCCTCAGACCTAACATTGACAAGAGGGCACTAGGTTCAGCCTTCTAAGTTATATGACGATATGCTCTTTTATTCTGATTTATTTTTGTTGCTCAGAGATGTCTTAGAGCTTCAAGAGGCCATAAGAATAAAAGATGCAGAAGCTGAGGCTTATATTTCTGAAATAGAGGTCAAGTTCCTGGTCTTTCTGTGTGCTTTTCTTTTTAGTATATTGTGGTTATTTATATATTTAATTGTTTGTTATCCCATTTTCCAAACAGACAATTGGTCAAGCATACGAAGATATGCAGACACAGAACCAACATTTGCTTCAACTGGTTGCTGATAGAGATGCCTACAATATCAAGGTTCAGCCATGATCTTGCAGAGCATATCATTGCAAAAAGTGATTTCTCCATGCAGTTCATTTGTTTTCTGTCAGATGCTCACAACTAATAACTTTGGTTTGTCATTGTAAAAACTAATATGAATATTCAATAACCCTTGCCCATGTCTGATGTCAGATCTTGTGACCAAACTAGAACAATATATCGGCCATTGTTCATCATTTAAAAGAAATTGACTGAAAAGCATTATAAGAATTGAGGTTATGCATTTTAGTCTCCAATGATATTGCTCATGAATTGAACTAGCTGCTAAACTAGAAAACTTGTCTTTGTATAGAAAGGGAAATTGTTAATCACTATATGAAGTTAATGAGATAATGAGAACTGTCATTTCTGTGTGCGAGTCATGAACATTAACATTGCTTCCTACTTTTGATTTATTTTGTAAAATCAGATTGACATTTGCCTATTGTTTTATTTTCCCATTCAGTTATAGCATCTGGGAGATTTGTTGCTCTATCTACAATATGCAAAAGAATTTATAATTGTTTGCTCATAATTGTTATATCTGATGTATGCCAGCTAGTTTCTGATAGTGTGAAGATGAAGCAAACTCATAGCTCTCTTCTTTCTGAAAAGCAAGCCATGTCGAAGCAACTCCAGCAAGTGAATAGCTCATTAGAGTTCTTAAAGACAAAAGTTGCTCATGGTGAAGAACAGGTTCTCTTTTGTTTTTTTCGCTTTCATACTTTTTTCTTCTTTTGTTATTTTCATGAGAATTTTCACTTGTTTTCAAGCAAATAGGTTGTTAACCGAGTGAATCATACAGATGAAGTTACATGTTACACAAGCTGTTAAAGCTTCCATGGAAAATAGGCACATTAACATCAACCTGGAGAAAACTAAGCTGGAGTTGGTTGATGCGGAGAAAGAGTTGAAGTGGCTCAGATCAACTATTAATTCATTTGAGAAAGAATATGAACGGAACCAGAAAAAGTTCACCGAGTTGAAAGTGGAACTAGAGAGAGAAAGGTGCTGATCTACTGAATTAAAGTAGTGGTATATAGATCTACTCTATTTCTAACAGTTGATGCTATATTGCTCCTGGTTTTCAATGTATGAATCTGAACCCAGAAATGAGAAGAAAAAGCTAGAGGAAGAACTTGCTGAGGTAAAAAATGAAGTCATGGAAATGAGTTCTGAGAGCGAAGAAGTTACGATCCAGAAACTTCAAGATGAGATCAAGGAGTGCAAGGCAATTCTCAAATGTGGTGTATGTTTTGACAGACCAAAGGAGGTAATAGATTTTTATTATTCTGGAAGCTCTGTATGGCACTTTTCATGTCTACAAAAGTTTATTATTCAACTTGTTTCTCTTATAAATTTAAACAAATGAATATTGCTTCTGAGATGTTTGAACAGTATGATCATTTCAATATAGAAGATTTCACAACACATGTTGCCTCAACTTGATTTTACAGTCGATCGTTTTATTGTCTTTCTCGAGTATAACATTTCTCTCTTACTATTTATTTTTTCTTCTCAGGTTGTGATCACCAAGTGCTTCCATCTATTTTGCTATCCGTGCATCCAGCGGAATCTGGAGATCCGTCATCGCAGGTGCCCTGGATGTGGCACTGCATTTGGACAAAATGATGTTCGCGAGGTGAAGATATGAGCCTTTCAGAGTTGCCTCTCTAATCACCGGAGCCTTACAGATTCGTCATTGTAGGTGCCATGAGATTTGTTACTCGCTCTCTCTCTCTCTCTCTCTCTCTCTCTCCCTCTCTCCCCATATACAAATATAGGCTTTTAAGGAATCCAATCCATTTTACAATTTTGAATCTAGTAGATGTTTCGTTCATGTTTGGTATTCCATAATACCAAGGTTGGTGACAAATGTTTGAATGAAGGCAATTCTCAGCAAGTTTAATTTGTTGTTCTTGGGTTACAGCTCTTTCTCTCCTGGCAGTTGATATCTCATGCTGGCAGTTCTTGATTTATCAGTGAGTTTGATGTGCTAGTCTACCTGCTTTGCTTCGGTTCTTATGAAGTAAGTTCGAATTCCGTTTTGAGTTCCGATTAATCGAACATGTTGATCAACTATAGTGCAACCATGAAACTAGTTATAAATTATCTTCTATAGTTAGCTATTTGTGGGATTTTAGTCTCTGAATTTTAAAAAGTTATATTGGCTTCCTATAGTTATGAAAATAAAAAATCTAGATTTATTTATCTTAATGTTATTAGTTTTACCAATGAAAATATGAAAATAAATGTTTTTTTAAAATATTTTACTTCGTGGTTGCTGATGACGTCAGAGGTGGCAGATGTAGAGTGACAACGAAGCGCTTTGTGGCTCCAACATGGAGTGGGGTGATTATGTGTTGATCTCGAAATTATTAAGACCCTAAAATTGGCTCTCCCATCCTCTCTTTAGAATCCTTAGTAGCACCTTCGTCTTGCTCTTCCTTCTCGTGCTCACCCGATTGTCGTTGCTGGCCAAAGCTCTCGTAGTTGCCTCCGTCTCGTTCACCTCCCTGACATCCCCCATTGTCTTATCTATGTTGCCCTTTACCAGGTTTAGCAGTGCAATCGTAGCATTTTCTCTCGTCCTCTTGCTTCCCCCAACCACTACCAGATCCATTGGGATGTTGACGTTGTCTACCCATTAGAACACCTTCATGCTCTTCTCGCATCTTGCCACCAGGGGCAATCACTATCGTCGCATCTTCCACCAACCCCCATCACTTATCCTTCACCACCAGCGTAAAGAAGGGTAGCACAGTGCCCATCTCGACAAGGGTGGTGCGATTGAGTCGATAGAGGTCCAGGTCGAAAAGAGCCTTGAGTGCGTCCTTGATGAACCTAATCGGTGCGCTAGGAGCTTCCTTGATCAGATGATGGAACGATACACTTCAACAGAGAGGTTGTAAAGGGTTGCGACAACAGGAGAAAGGATACAGGGGGTGGCGACGAGGGCATCGAGGATGCCCGATGTGACATGAGCGCCTCATCGACGAAGATAAAGAGGTTTAGCAACGACGTTCTCCTGGGCCTCGACCATAGACGAGTGGTTGTGATTGAGAAGGTGGGTAGCAAGGAGGGGCACGATGTTGGCATCAGTGAGGGGGTGTGCATCTCCGAGTCCTGCTTCGACAGGCAACAGATCTTTGCGATGGTTTCAACAACGAACTTTGATTCCGTGACGATGGAGCACCAATGCAAGTGTAGAGTGACAAAAGAGTCGTTTAGCAATTGCGTTGACGTCAACATAAATGCAAAACAGCTCTCACCTTAATCATTGCTCTCCTCATCCACAACAGTCACCCGCAACCTCCAACGACGTTATAATCCACTACCACCACCAATAATTAAAATATTAATTTTTTAAATATATTTTTATTGATAAAATTGAGATAAATGAATCTAAATATTTCATTTTCCTAACTATAGAAATGCCAATATAACTTTAGATCGAGATACTAAAGGTAATTTAACTACCGTAATTAGCCATGTAATCATATAATGATTCCTTGCATGAGTTCTATATCAAACGGGAAACAAGTCACTTATATTAACTCGAATATGAAATCTAATGACATTGGTAATATGAACGCCCAGATCACATTTCTAGCCTCTCTCTCTATATGAACATCCAACACAAACAAGCATATATTGTAGTTACGACTCCGATGACTGTGTAAGGCACACATATGCTACTACCACAATGTTGTTTCAATCATCATTCGGATGCGTGCATGAGAAAAATCTCATCCGATAAGCACCAACACAAACAAAACCAAGTGTGATTGATATCTACTACTCACTCAGCAACAGGTGACCAAGCCCAATCAAATGAATCTCCAAGGTTTTTTGTTTTTGTTGCTCGGTTTATTTGGATCAGCTCTTACAAACCAGTGATCCTCAAAAACAAAGCAGCAGCAGCAGCAGCAGCAGGAGGAGGTAATGTTACAGAGAAGATCTAGTTGATCTGCCTCTGAAGCAGTTTTGTTGTCCAAGTCTCATGAACAAATGTGATCTGTAGGGATTTACAATCATGAAAAGTTATAATGATGAAGTTAATCAACTCCCATCCCGGGGATCTTCACCAACACGCAAAGCAATTGCTCTTTCGCCAATTCTTCAGTGGTCTCGGATTACAGGCCATTGAAATCGCTTGAGGTTAAATCATGTACTAGAATTTTCTGCCCTTGTGTGGCATTTCCTGCAGGGTAAAATGGAAAGCAAAGTCGAGTAGGGAACAAAAGGAGACGCAGGAGTAATACACTATTGCGGGTAATAAGAAGTCATGATTTTGATGTTCAACTGCCGACAACACCAATGTTTTCTTTGTATATCAGTAGTGTCAATGGTATATAATAACTTGGGTTACAAAAGTATGATCGAAGTAACAATGCATCCATTTTCATATGCTTGTATTGACATGTAAGTTTGTCATCTTATCAGGTCATCAAAGAAAAAGAAGTATGGTAAGTCTGCTTAAAAATAATAACAAAGACAAGCGTAAATCAAGATGACACCAAAGGTAAAGCAAGATGGTTCCATGTTAATCGCTATGAATTATTTATCGCTATTGACTATTAGACCGATTAGCATACTTCAGTTTAAACCACCAAAGATTCCACGTTTCTGGCTTGATTGCAGATTCATGCTTCTAATTAGTATCATGATGGATGGGAAGGTTCCGACTATAGAAAATAGGAGGCGAGAGCTACACCATCAAATGATTTTGTTATCTGTAACTTGTTATATGAAAAAGAACTATCAAAATATGTACATAAACTCAGTGAAATCAACAAGCGCTCCGACACTTGCCTAGGCGCCCAGGCAAGGCGTTGCGAGGCCCGAGTGCCTCAGTTAGAGTTTTGGTGGGCGCCTTCAATTGGGTGCCACTTAGGCATGCACCTAGGCCTAGGAGTTGGGCGGCCTAAGTGCTCGTCTAACCCAAATCGATTTTAAACAAGCTTGAGTTGAACCCAAATTGACTGATTCGATTTAACCAAGCTGGATAACCCTCACTCGTCCCTCATCCCCGACCCCCTTTCTTCGCATGTGACCTTTCTTCCTTTAACCTAATTGTCATCTTCTTTTGTGTGCAAGGCATTTGGATCGACTCTTCCAAGAGGGTGTGCAAGCCAATGGTCGACATTTGTGTGCAAGCCAATGGTGCCTCCCCTCACGAACGTAGATATCTTACCTCTTTCTCTCTTTCCAACCCTCTCCAAGTTCCATCGGTGTTGGTCCTCACGCTCTTGCCACGTCCCCTCCACCCATCTCTCTCTCTCTCTCGCCATGTTTCTACTTTAACCTTCAACGATGGTACCTCTCTTTGTCTCTCTCTCTCTCTCTCTCTCGCCGTGTTGTTCCCTCCCCTTCGATGATGGTACCTCTCTCCTGTTTGACTCACGACTACCCCGAAGACCAATGGTACAACCACCTTCTCCTGTTCTCTGCTTCTCACTAACAAAATCACCTCCTATCTCCCTTGGCTCTCTCTCTCCCCCCTCAAACCCCCTCGGCTCTCTCTAGCTTTCTCTCCCGACGACTCGCAACATCACCAATTGCTAATGATAGCCCCTCCCCCTCTCCTTCATCCCTCTTCTTATTTCTCTCTCTACTTCTTCCCCAACCCCATGCTCTCGACCAACTTTCCCCTCCCATCAACACACTGTCCTTTTCTGCTTCTCTCTCCCTCACAGCTCCATTTGCCACTGAAATATGTTAATTATCGATGTCACAGCTAGGATTTTAAATGATCATTTATTAAAATTCTTATCAAAATCCTTGGACTTTTGATGTTAATTTTTTTATGTTATTTTTGTTATTATATTTGATCAATTATATACTTTAATGCTTGATAGATGTTTTAGTCAAGGTTTGACTTACCGGTCCATACCTATGTACCAAGTTCATCTTGGTATATATAAATATTTTATAATATAATATTATATTTATATAATATTAATATATTAAAATATTAAAAAAGAGAAAAGGGGCGACATCACCTTGATCTTTCTCCCCACGCAAGAGAACAAGCGCCCATGACCCACAGGCGGCGACGGCACGAGGGCGAGGACGGCGAGTGGGCGCTAGGTATTCTTTCTTCTTCTCCTCTTTTCTTTTTTTCTTCTTTTCCTCTTCTTCTTCTTCTTCCCTTTTTGTCGCTCAATCGACCGCCGACGGTCGATTTCTCCCTCAATCGGCCGTCGACGATCGATTTTTATGAACCGTGGCGGCGGTCCGTCGACAACGACGTCGACAACCTAATAGACCGGTATGTACCGCCCATACCGGGCGATACAGTCGAAATTGAAAACCTAGGTTTTAGTAGTGATGTTTTGATTATAAAGTGATATAGAATTTATATTTTGTCTAATTATCGTCTTTCTTCTTAAATATATTCTTATAATTTATATTGGCAAGCACCTCGCTTTGCTCAAGCGTTTCAGAACCTTGGCACCTAGCACCTTTGTCAACAGACTCAACACTACATAAACTGTTATGTACCATATCAGACTTGATACCTAACATATAACAATTAATTCCGAGCACAACATAAAAGATATATACAATTAAATTGCAAAGTTCAGGTGCCTCGAAGTTGGCTTGAATACTGCACCAAACCCAACAATTAGATTAAGTTACCTCAGAGAAGGTATAATGCACCATTATGCATAAAGGACCAATAGGAAGACACATGAACTAACTGAAAGTTTGCAGGATCAGAAATGAGTTTGGGACTAGGATTGACATTGACTGAATTTGATGGTAGAACCTTTTCTCCTGCTCTTTTTGTCTTTACTTCTATTTGTGAAGCAATCAGTAACTTGCTAGGGCAAGGAAATTGACAGAAATCATTAACATCAATCAAGAACTTATCAAGACCAACCAGAATTGAATAAACCTAGCCATGACCTAGTCCAAACCCATCAGATAGTCCGGTGCATCTATCCACTGCCAAGAGTGGTCACCCTCATCAATAGGGAACCAAATTGCATCTAAAAGAAAAAGAATAACTTGTAGAAGATAGTTGTACCAACCAAGGTTTGCAATTTTGATCTATACCGGTATGGGCAGTACGTACCGGTCCACCAGGTTACTGGTACACGGACTACCCGCTACCGGGTAGTACCGCCAAAATCAACCGTTGGCGGTCGATTTCGGCCGTCGGCGATCGATTGAGGGAGAAATCAACCATCGGCAGTCGATTGAGGGAGAAAAAGGAAAGAAGAAAAAGAGGAAAAGAAGAAAGAAGAACAAGAGGAGAAGAAGAAAGAAGACCTCCTTTCCCGCATCGTCCTCGCCCGCGGGCGATTCTTCTCCCGCGCGAGGAGACGTTCCTAAGAGGAAAAGAAGAAGAAGAAAGAAGACCTCCTTTCCCGGTGCCGTCCTCGCTCGCGAGTGATTCTTCTCCCGCGCAGGGAGAAAGATCGAGACGACGTCACCATTTTTTATTTTTAAATAGATTAATATATTAATATTATATATATTATTATATTATAAAATACTAAAATATATTTTAATATATCGGGTGGTATGTACTATGTACCACCCAGTACTATATACCATACCGTACCAAGATAATCTCGATATGCCGGTACGGACCGATATGTCAATTAATACTATTAACTGATCTTCCAGAATGTCATTAGTTGGGTATCATTCTATAAACTTGTCAACTATCATACCCTTAAATTGTCTAATTTCCCACATTCAGTTACAAATATTTATTTACCACTGAATAAAGGATAACTACTATTGACTTATACAGCTGAATCCACATTTATTTTGACTTGAAGGATGTCCCAAGTTTTAGTCATTTATTACAAGGCCTACATAAGATATTACTGTATGCCTGATCAGATTGTCATAAGATATTAAAGTATGACAATCTGTAGGATTTAACATAGATTTTAATTTAGCAAACAACAGTTTTTATCAGTCTCAGCCAGTACTATATAAATACAGAATTGAGTGTAGAAAACAAACTACAAGACATAATTTATCTTCAACAGTATAAAAACATACATTCACTCAAACAGATTAGTAGAATCTTAAAAGAATTATAGAACACAACATTTTTCTGGAGCTAACTAGAAATTTCATCTAGGCATAGCCTAAACATTTTCTTGTCAGAAATTTAAAAAAGTGCTAAAATTCCATAGTCAAGATTCATCATATGTCTGAAGCAGTGCCATATCCCCCTCCATTCTTTTCTTTTATCTTTAAATTAGTTTATGCAAGTAGAAAACCATGTAAAGAACTCAGTTCATGGAAGAATTTATATTTACAACTATTTACAAGAAAATGAATATTGGTTTCCAAACAGCATATTTTTCATAAGCAGAAATAACTATCTAAATCCACAGTAAAAGACACTGTAACAGATCCTCTAACATGCTTTACAATAGAATGCTGAATCAAAAGTTACAAATGGATAAACAGATTCACTTACAGGTGGATAGCTCTGCACATAATAAAATTGTGGAGGCTGCCCAACAATCATCTGCTGTCCATACTGCAAAAGATGATGAAAATGACTAAATGACCACTATCTTGCACAACAGATGGGCATATCTTAAAAACCTCTTCTTTGTTGGCAAAATAAGTAAATATAGGAAAATTGCACACCATTGGTCCACTAGGGTGGACATATGCCTGGGATGATTGCATCGGTGGAGCCTGAGGATTGTAAAGAACAGGCTGATGGCCAAATGATGGACCAACCTATAAAAATGTGAGCACAAGACATTGAAAAAAATGATAACAAGGATAATATAGGATCAGTATAGAAGCGGAAAAAAATGGAAAACAAAGCAGATCACGAACAAGTTCACATCAATGGCAATATTTCCTTTATGAAAATTCAGTAACTGTCAATGATAACAAAGATATGTGCACATCTGATATGTTCTCATCCAGTCCACTACCAACTAAATGCTAGATGTTATATAACTGGATTGAAATTTATGAGGTGCCATTGAGAAGACATCCCGGTAGCTCAGGCAAACAATGTACAGTGTTGAGGTCAAGGGTTTGAGTCCTAATGGAAGGGTTAAACTAAAAAAAATGAGGTGACTTTTGTTCACTATCAGTAATCAAGTGTCAATTCCACCAATTTCACAACCTTAGTTTCCCAGAGAGCTTAAAATAAGAAAAAACAGAAGATAGGTAATGAGTGGGACACTGATGGCAGATAGTAATACCAATCTAAATTTTCACCATATGAAGAAATAAAACAAGATCTTATAGTACATCACTCACATGCACAATCTATATTTGTAATGGTTATGAATTGTAAGTGCTAGTCTTAGAACAAAGAAGAGGACATCAAACATATTTAGTAGTCTAGCATAGCTTAAATCACATTCTGAAAATAGCATGTAATGACTCTACACATGCATGAACTAAGTGACACTCAAGTCAATTGAAAAGAGAAGAAAAACAATATCAAATTCTCATTATTCTAAACTTCATAGGTAAAAAGGATATAACAAAAACAATGACTACACAACAGGAAAAGGATTCCTAAAAGGGAAAGAAACAAAGTAAAAGTCAATCACATAATCTACACAAAACTAATCTATAAAAAATAAGAGCACAATACACAAATTAAAAAACATAGAAAAAGAACAGGATCTTACCCCCACCCCTATAGGCAGACCGTGCATATGTGGAACAGCAGTTGCATTACTAGGGTAATATATTGATCCATCAGATGCTGCTGTATGCAGCCTCATAGAAGATAATGGGGTAAAACTCTTAGCATTCGGATTGAGCTTAAATTCCTGAATCATAAAAGCAGAGGTAACTGGGCCGAAATATTAAAGGAAAAAATGAAACCAAATGAACTGGCCTAGTGGCAAAGTCAAGCAGGGAAAAAAAAATCACTTCTACCAGCAACTCACCTTAGCGTTTGGGTTAAGTGTTGATTTATCTGAAGATAATGATCCACAAGAAGAGCTCGGTGATAAACGAGGATGACTTAATGCTGAGTCAGCACATGCATGCTCCATAAAACCACCATGTCGTATAGGGGGATCAATAGGTTTGGAAGCAGCAGGTAATTTGCCATGTACCGGAGAATCTGAAGGTTCAGTAATTATATTTCCTTGACTGAAAGATGAAGGATCAGACAAAGTGGCACTTATAGATAACCCCTCTGATTCTGCCGATAGATGCTTATCTGTGACATGTAGAATGTTTATAAGAAGACATAGGTCAACCTCCGAAAGGTGGATCAAAACACATAACTTGGCAAACCATGTACAAATAAAATATTTTTCAAAGAAACTTGGACACATTCAAAGATAAGAATGTTGGTGAAAGTTGTGTATGCACTACCGAAACCTCCATCATAAACAACACCAGGGAAGAAAATAAGAGATAACAAATAATTATCAATACTCTCAAAGAAAAAAAAACCCTGAAGCATAAACAATTTCAAATTTAAGAAAAGAAATACTTAACAAGATGAGAATGACAAGATATTCAATGAAGTTAAAAATCATAGCATTTCAGAAACAATCTCATCAAAGACAATACTGACCATCCGATGCTCGAGACTCCTGAATAGCCTACAGAAGAGAATCATGTCAGAACCAAACAAAGGGGTTTAGAAGTTGCATGAACTATTGATAATAGAAAAACTCACCATACACTCCTTGCCACCTTGATCTTTAATCTGGTTCGTATCCGACCTAGATACATCATAGTATCATACTCATCAAATCAACATATTATGACAAAAGTCCATTGATGACCAATATGAACAATCTCTCATGCACCCGTTACAACAATTTTATTTTGAAAAGTCAAGTACAGAATCAAATGACCTAACAGCAGAACAAACCTGATATCGACATCCAAGGATGGGGAACTCCATGAAATAGAATTTGACATTAGCTCAGTATTATGATCAACAGAAGAGAGACCTAAATCCTTATCAGCAAGAAAGTGCAAATCCATCTCCTCATCCTGCACAATTTATGAACACAGAAATGAACATATAGGTAAAAGAATATTTCACCTCATGTTAATTATCAGAAGCCTGAACAAAGAAGATGGACCAGATTTTATAGTTTGTGCATTGTTGTTTGGATAATGCAAATAACAACTGCAATATTCAACAAGGTATATTTGTCGATAACATTTCATGTAATCAACATGACATATTGTGAAATCATTTTACTAGTCAAACTATTGTCAATCATTTTCTTAGTCATGATATTTGTCAAATTACTGTAAAAGATTGCTAGAGTCATTATGGCTTTTATCTTGAATACCACAAATCATATCCAAATAGTTTCAACTTTCAATAACTTAGCTTTCAAATTATGGAACATGAGTCCCAACAGATACATGGTATAATGTTAAATACCTTTATCTCATTTAAAGCAAGGTTTGTCATGTTGCTATGTACTGCCCGGTATGGGCGGTATGTACCGGTCCAACAGAGGAACAGTATGGGCGGTACATACCGATTTGTCGATATGCCTCGCCGTATTGTGTCAATAGGTTGGTATGGTTCTGTACGTGTCATACCGATGGCGATCGGTATACTGGTATGAACTGGTAAGACGAACCATTACTTAAAGAACCAAAAGAAATTAACAAGGAAATCATAGTAGTGCTTTAGCTATACAGTTTTGTAGTTCCTACATGGTTAGTACTAGACATGGTTAGATATGTACTCAATGACTACACATTGTGAACAAATCATACACAAAACTTAAATCAGAAATAACAAGATTTGTTTTTGTTTGAAGACTGCCCATTATGAATCAAACATGAAATGGCAACCATGTAATCAATCAGAAATCCAGTGAGGAGACTAATAATGTCAGAAACTCATAACCGTTTCATCCAAGTTGAGTTCAATCACTACAAGATTATTCTGACAAGACATAGGCCATAGGTCTGATGTATAACCCGCAGCTAAGGACAAAAGAACAAGGAACTCTGATAGCTGTATACTAAAACATAGCCAGAACAAACAGTATGGCTGAGCTTAAAACTATTCATATCAGCAAAATAGAAAAGGGAAAAATGTTGTGATTACCACTGATGAACTGGTAGCTTGAGTTTCAATGGATGATGCCTGTGCTTCATTACCACTTTTCTTTTTTTCTCTAAATCCACTATCATTGGCTTCCCTACGTACAGCTGAATATTTGCTCTCCTCGTCAAGGCCAAAATCATCATGTGAATAAAAGCCTCTTTCCTGTTACATAAAGCATTAAAATAAGTGAACACAATTTCAGAATTGCAGCTGTTTAGAAGGTATTAGCATAATTAAGAAAAAAAAAAGTCACCTCAGCTAGATGAAAATCAAGGGTGTCCTCTCCCTCTATTTCTCTAGCTATTCTTGAAGCTACTCTTTCAAGCTCTTTCATTTGGGGACCTCCTCTTTCAAGCTTAGTAGTATATAGTTCCTCATTAAAGGTACTCTTAACTCCAAACAAAGTTTCATTTGTTTCAAACTGATCCCAGTTCCTAATTTAGAAAATTATAAAACACATCAATTAAGAAAACACTATCAACTTAGTGACAGCAAAAGCTAATTAGTAGTGTCAAGGCTAATTTGGATAGTGACAGTAAAAAGAGTACCTAGAGCTCTTGCAAGAATAATTTGGATATCTATATATTAATTATTCATTACTTAGACAATAAGAAACTGCAATTGATATAAGAAATGTAATGATGAGTTTTGAAATAAGTATCGAAGGATATATGAGTTAAAAGTGTGTTGCAAGGCAGTAAAAGAATGAACCCAAAGTAAGATGCAAGAAATATGAACAAAAAGACATGATACTAATGGGATACAGCTAGTTAACCTAGAAATACCATAATATGCAAAATAAAAAAGTTGATGTCACGTCAGCTACCTATCCAATGTTCCATCAAATATATTGTCCAGTTCAGGACAATCAGGATCATCTTCATCAGGCATCCATGGTGCCAGCTGTCTCTCCATCTCCACATGATGAGAATGAGAAATAACAGAATCTATCATGAGGTCTTTTCTCTTCTCATGTGCATGCCCACTGGTAAATTCATCACTACTTAGTGACACATCCTGATATGATGAGAGAAAAGTAAAAAAGGGAAAAGTATCATATGCACCATATAAGAACTAGAATAGAGACACACAAATTTTTCAGAGTATAACAAAATAAGTAAAAGATGGACAAGTCATTCAAGTATTAACCAGATACAAATGCATATGGTCAATGTAACATTCACTCAAGCATCAAACTTTCAGGACGTGATTTATGCATTGCATGGTGCACATGCTAATGTGAAAGAGGAAAACTGCTCACGGAAGTGCATGTCATTTGTACACCCACAATTTGGTGCAATACTCAACAGCAAGAATAATAGCAGCTTACGAGAAAAAAAAAAATCATTAGCATGGATGAGATGGGTGCTGGGCTGGCATGGAATGGCATGACAAAACACATTTTGTCATATAGGGTCTACCACTAACCTGGTATCTAATAATTGAATTCTTGCAATTAATGATTAACACAACTCCAAAAGCAAGCCAATTTAATTTAAAACCTAAAAGAATATAAAAAACAAATTAAGATAAACCTTTGCAAGAACTTGGACAAGTTCTCGTGCAGGTATGATCATTGGCTGAGGTGTTTTGAAAGTATCATGGACAGATTTCTGCTCTCTGACTGAACCATCATTAACAACTTGAGCCATTTTCAAAACAATTTCTGCAACCAATTCCAAACATTTATTAATCATGCAAAATAGACAGGAAACAGAGTCAATGGAAGAGAAATTTTTATTATCAAGATACTGAATTACACAAATCACAAAAATAGGGAGGGGAGGGGTAAAACATAACCATACGACTGGTACTACAACTTGTGGTACAATCATGCACAAACAAAGTACAGGTACATACCAAAATCTTTATCAGCATTTGTTGCATGAAAGATCCCCGAGATTATAGAACCATTTTTCACATGAACTTCCACACGATGACCAACAAGACATGTCAAAACATATATTAGTCGATCACGTGATGGGCTAGTAACCCTTCCTGCCTTGATCCCATTTGATGAGCCTGTGCCACAAAAACTTCATAAGACAAAAGGATTTGACAAGTATAACATCTCATCTTAACAGGCATTACCAAAACTAGGGAAGGCTGACTTTCTTGATTGCATCTTACTGTCCATCCTTGAACCTGTCACTGTATCAACTCTACGATGGTTATACCCATTGGCAGATGGCCGGCCTTGGTACGAATTCATTCTGTGTCAATTTCTGTGTAGACATGGATTAAATACAGATCAGTTTCAGATTAAATAGTAAAATAAAGCACTGATTCAACAAAACAAAAAGAAGGATAAAGAAGTCCAAATATATATTTGAAGAACTAAAAAACTAATATGATAGGAAAAAGAACAGCTTTGTCAAAGTAACAAAAACCTTGAAAATGAAACAGCAAAGTACATAGGACATGGAAGACATGTAGTTTCTGTTCCACATCTCTAACATGTCACCAAGGGGTCCAACAATGCAAAAGAAATGCATGCGAAAAAAGAAAGGACCAGAGCTGATACCCAAGAAAGAATAAATGGAGCTGAGGCCAAGAGAAGGAGAGAGAAATTTCCAAAGCTAATTGCATGTTCAGAGATGAAAAGAAACAATATGCTCCAAGTCTGGAATCTGACAACAAAACCAAGAAATATTTCGTGTTAGTATGTCATAATCCACCTCAAAGCTATAACTCCACTACATTTTAACCAGGGTTCTAAGCTGCATAGGGAATCAACACTAGTATCCAATCTCTTGTTGCTGTGTTGTTTCTTAAGCCTACCATATATAGCTCATTAAATGATATTCTTGCTCTTCTTTCCCCTGGACTTCGTTGGTCTCATCACTGCCTCAAATGAACTTGGAAACAAGAGAAAGAAATGGAGGCAACAGTTTATCCAATAAATAAGAAAAGATAAATCACAACTGTGAGGGACCAAAGGCCAGTGAAATAATCCCTTAGTCATCTATGATTTCTGAAACCTGGATGGATACCTGGATGAACTGATAAAGCTGAGAATTTTGGGAACTCATGTCAGTGTTAACTTATAGGCTTCGAGATGGTCAGATGATGCAGACTTCAACTTCAGGGGGAAAAGTCCAGGCTTGAATAAGCAGGAACACGAAATTACAAGTTAGATACAGGAAGACAGACTTGCAAGTCTACTCCATACATGTGCAAGTCTAACAAAACAGAAATCAAGCAGACAAGGTATAATGAGAGAAAGATAAGGCAAACAACTGGTATGAACATATATCTTTCTTATCAACAAATAGCCTTATTGGAACCATCAAGAATCATATAGAAAACAAGATCCAGTGGACAGAAAATAGTGTCCACTCCATACATGTGCAAGTCTAACAAAACAAAAATCAAGCAGACAAGGTATAATGAGAGAAAGATAAGGCAAACAACTGGTATGAACATATAACTTTTTTATAAGCAAATAGCCTTATTGGAACCATCAAGAAATCATATAAAAAATAAGATCCAGCAGACAAAACTTAGCATCTGCTCCATATATGGCACATACATGAGCAAGTCTCACAAGAAGGAATCATGCAAACAACAAGATACAGTGAGAGAAAGATAAGGCAAACAACTGGTAATGAACATATCTCCTTCTTATGCAAATAGCCTTATTGGAACCATCAAGAATAATAATAAAAATAAGATTCAGTGGACAGCAAGGAAGCATCTTCTCCATGCATGGCACATACATGAGCAGGTCTAACAAGACAGAAATCATGCAAACAACAAGGTATAAGGAGAGAAAGATGGGGTAAACAGCTGGTGTGAACATACATCCTTTTGATAAACTAAACAGCCTTATTACAACAGAATATAATTTTTTTTCAAGAATAGCAATTTGTTCCAGCCTAGATACAATACTTAATCGAAACCTAGGATCATTGAACCGGCGCTGGGCCACTAGAGATAGGAACAAGCAAATATGCAAGACGATCGGTACCTTCAACGATTGGAACCTCAATAGAGGCTCCTGTTGCGATACGAGAGATCCCGACCTCCTGCAAAGAAGCCAACAGATGAATTACACTGCTCCAAGCTCGTTTTTCTAACTTGAGCTATTCCAGATCAGCAATTAGTAGGAAAGACGAAAAAGAAACAAAATTGGTTCCAGTCTGGAGATTTTCTATCCAATGCAGATCAAGAAGGAAAGCATATCGCCTAAAATGACACGTCAAGAACAAGCAACCAGATCACAGAGATGGATCAGGTCACCAAGAAGAAATTATTATTTCTTTTTGGGTAAGAAAGGATCTCGGATCAATAAAGGGGGAAGAGAGCTGCGAACCTCGGCCGGCGGGATCTCGGAGGCGAACCGACGAATCGAAGGGCGCTGGGATTGAAATCGGCTCCTTATCAGGGCTGAAATCGAAGAAAGAGAGAGAGAGAGAGAGAGAGAGAGATGAGGGTGTTTTAGGGTTCCGCAAGAACAAAAGGGCCGACGATGAAGACGTTTCGGGCGAGGTTGGGGACGGGCGATAACAGCGTTCTACCCGAGGCCCGACTTCTATGCATAATTTTTCGAAATATAAGGGTCGGAGCGCTAAAAAAGACCATAACATTAAGGAGGAAGGAAACATTTATGAATAAACCCCTTTAACTTCGTGTAATTATCTTTCAATGGAGGGTCGAAGAGCCTACAGAAACAACAGTAGACCATAAAATGGTAAATGTCTCAATAAACCCCTATCGTTTTTATATTTTTAAAGTGTTCTGTTGTGCCTGGAACTTGTGGTGTAATTTCCGCAGAGTTTAAGGGTTGGAAAGCTAAAACCGAGGGACAAAGAGGTAAATTACGAATAACTCCCCATTTTCTCTTTTCTTTCCTCACGGAAGTTATGATTTTTCTATTTTTTTAATAACAAAAAAGTAAAATAAAAGCTCTCACAAATTGATGAATACTCCAAAAGGAATAACATATATGGCCTTCCATTTTTTCTTCGATATGAGATATATATGTATATATACTATCTTAATCATATCAACACGATAAAAACTAGTACTATATGTCATATTGTCCCCATTTTTTTTAAGGATTTAAAAGAAATTTATTTAACTTAAAAATAATTAAATTTCTATTTATATTGTCCAGTAAAATCTGCTTACCTCTTTCCTTCCACTACACCACTAGTAATCGGCTCACACTACACCCACTAATAGTAATCTCCTCACATTATATTCTCTCTCATTTTATTAATATTTTTATTTTATTAAATATCAAGTTTTATGCATTACTTATTAACCGTTAAACATCTTTAGTTATATAAATATCTTATATTTTTGGTATCTAAAAGACATAATAATCATAAAAACTCTGCCATTGTCTTTTTTTATTTAAATACATAATAAATATGTTGCTTGAGACTTACTATTTTCTCTTTTTTTGTTGTTGGAGTAATTTTGTAGGTGCCATTGAATAGTCTATCTAATATAAGAGTAATATTATTATTCTAGTCGCAAATGTTATAAGGAATTTTTCCAGATGTCAATTTTCATATTTACTGTTAATTTTAGCAGGGCGTACGTAATAAAAAATTGTAATGTTTATTAAGCATGAGAGATTGCACGATAAGATTGATCCTTTCAGATCAAGTGATTAGTATCTCTATCAAAATACCCTAACATTGATGCCAATTGATGATGTTTGAAGCAGCTTTTCCTTGGAACTGAATCGTCCACAAAAAAATGGTTGGCACACTGAGAACGAACTGTGGAAGAACGGCAGAACCATGCCAATATCACTGCAAGGAGGCGAGCCATGGCAAGAGTTGATTCTATCACCTCCATGGAAGAAGGAACTGTTCGTCTTCCTGAGCTCTTTCGGAATGATTGAGGCACTTTTCGTGTCCAAGAGAAGCATGGAAGGATGATCTCTGTGTATCGGTTTATCTGACTCGGAGGAGATGAAAGTAAGGGGAAGAAGGCGACTAATTGAGATGGTGGACACTCTGTCTGCTCCACCTAACACTGCGGGAAGATTTAAGGGCAATGGAAGGCTCTCACAACACCTTATCCTCTGGCTTTGTCTCGCCGCCGAGAAAGAAGAAGAAGATAACCTTATCCATCTCTCCGGCAATCAAAATTCGACACGTCGGATGGATGAGCTGATCTGGCAACCGAAGCGAATCCTGATGTCGTCTCTCCCATTCCATACTTAGCGCAGCCCAAACAGAGGAGCTCGAGACCCGATATTTGATTCAGCAGATCGATCACTGACTGCTACATCAATGGCATCGGCTTTCGCTGTCACCATTGCGATGCCGGGCGTCGGCCGCAGCAGGCCCCTCGCCGGCTCGGATGCGTTCTTCCAGCCCCTCAAGCTGCCTGTTCGGCGGCCTACTCCCGCGGCAGCGGGTCGATGGCGGCCGAGCAGCCAGCTCAAGGTCCGGGCGTCGTCCGCGAAGGAGAAGGCAATGAGCGGGCTAGCGACGGCAGCATTGGCAGCGGCGTTGCTGATCCCGGACGTGGCGGAGGCGGCGCAGCCGGGGGTCTCGCCGTCGCTCAAGAACTTCCTCCTCAGCATCGTCGCGGGCGGCGTCGTGCTCGTCGTGATCGTCGGGGCCGTCGTCGCCGTCGCCAACTTCGACCCTGTGAAGCGGAGCTGAGACTGATTCACGACGATATGTGTGGACTCGCATGCATGCATGCATGCATGCAAGTCTCCGCAGCTATAAATGCCATTGCCTTCAATTTCGTCTACCTGTAAACGGAGAATGGTGTGATGAGCTCTCAAGTTTGTCGTTGTTGGTAGAACAATGTCGATGATTAATAACCTCAGTCTCGTTCTCAGTCCTGCGTGCAGAATTACATGATTATAATTAATTCCGATGGGAATGAATTCTAATTTTTGCAGGTACATACTTAACAGTAACAATTTTAGAAATCTTGTCATTACTTTACATAACCAATCGAAGCATTAATTTCTAATGAATTGAAAGGGGGCGTCAGGAACACACACACACACACATCATAAACTTCCAATTCCTACCTGAGCATTCTGTACACAGGCAGAAAGAACAAATGGATGCCACCAAAAGAGACACACTTAATATGGATTTACATCAAGTATATCACAATCAAATCTAATTGCTTCTCTGCACATAATCCATGCAAATTTATTTCACGGCTTTTATATTCACACCATGTTTCAAATACCAAAGCATACAAGAGTTTCTTCCCCTGGAACATGTTGCTTGCTGTTCTTAAGTTATTTCTGACTCATTCAAGCTAAACCATGACAATAATCTATGGTTCTTTAGAACTCTCTTCCATCAACGAACCACTGTATCAATATCAAATTTCTTAGAGGATTTTGACATATCCTCAGTGAAGCTTTCCCATGAATCCTGTTTTACTATGGAATCCACCATGGAACAAAACTAGTGAATCACTGAATTCAAACCAAATCAGTGTCATCAGATCTGGAATCTCTTGGTCTATCAGTAAGTTATTATTCTCGATGATCACAGTTACTGCATACACAATTGATAGGAAAAGTATTGAAACCAATGAATATATGATATGTGGCTGTTGATGTGACAACCCAATCAACTTGGACGGTGAACCTGCCATTTCTTTTTTATTCGCATGTGGACGTGAGCCAAAAGTAGACAATTGTATCTTATCTCATCCCTTATCACCTACGTGGATAAAAAGACAAATAGAGATTGTCAGAGGCAGTAACAATCATCTCTATGCAAAATATTTCATAAAATATTTCACCTCTTTACTACCAAGTATAAAAGTTTACTTTTTAGCACAATTATCAAAAGATTACCTTTTCCCACTCATTAATTACTATATTCACCTACTTGGGGTTACTACATTGGGTATCAAAGGGCCTAGGTTAGAAAACCCCTCTTGATCTTAGTCTCCATGTAAGTGGCACCTTGGGAGCTCGAGGTTTTCATCTCAAAGGCATCTTAACCACACCTCGACCATCTCTATGCACATGGGCCAAGATCGTGTCGAGTTGACCAGGACGTCAAAGACATCTTCCTATAACATTTCGACGCTAGAATGAGGGCCTGATATCGCAGGAACGCCCGCCTATCGATCCTCTCAATGAACGCTAGAGCGAATAAGCTTTGCCCTCAACCCATAATATTTTCACTCAAGGGGGGCTACAAAACCACTTTTGTACATCAATACATCCATCTCAGGATAGACAGTTATGAGATACTAGCGTTTATTCAACGACCTAGGTCTCTTGCCCACAGGGATGACCTAGAGCCACCCGCTCGTCCCCGCCGATGTGTTTCTAAACCTCACCCAATAGGTGTAAACGTTAATGGGATAATACAAGTTGTTGCCCCACTCCCACCCCAACTAGCACAGCAGGTGATGCCACCATCCCAATCGCAATCCCTAGTTCTGTTGAAGCTCCTCGACCCAACGCGACACCAACACCCCATATGTGCCCAAGGCCTATTGAGTCATCGATGGAGGGGGCACTTTGGTCCCTAACCATGAAATTCAATGATCCACACCACCCTTAGTCTATCCCGCCAGAATCCGAGGCTCAATCTGTGGACTCAATGGAGGACTCCATACGGGTCCAACTGTGATAGATGGACCAACATTTAGAGGAGATGTGACAAGTGCTCCAACGGTCAAAAGGGAAAGAGTTGGTCGACCCCACATCGGGTCGATCATTATTCATCCAAAAAGTCCAAAAGGAACTCGTTCCAACAAGCTATCGTCTTATATTCTTGGAGGTGTTTGATGATAATGCCAACTCGATGAAGCATATCACAACTTCTCACACCCAAATGTCTCTATGTAGCCCCTCGGATGCCCTAATATGCCATACTTTTCCGACCATGTTAAGAGGTCCAACACGAGAATGATATGTTCGCTTGAAGTTGCTTTCCACATGCTCTTTCGCCATTTGGTGAGAGAGTTCGAGCAACACTTCCTCGCCCTTGATGCTCAACAATAAGACTCTTTGGACTTAGGCAAGGAGAGGAAAAGACACTTGCAAACCTCATCCCTTGGTTCACAAACGAGATCCAAGGCGTAACAGATGCCCATCCATCGATCATCACGTAAACCTTCATGATGGGCTCAAGCCCTCCTGTCTCTTTTGATCGCTGATATATAAACTACCAACTATTGTACTTAAGACGCTTCAAAGAGCCAATAAATACATTGCTACTGAGGCGATAGTCTTGGGTAAGCGCAAAAAGTGCTGCAAGAGGCTAAAGCAAGAGCGATCAAAATTAACCTTGACCCTGGGGTTATCCCGACGAAGAAGAAATGACTGACCAAAGCTACCTCACCCAAGATCTGAGTTGGACACTTTAATTATGATTAGAATTGAATTTTTTTCAAGTAAAAGAGGAAGGGCTCTTAAGGATTCTTACTCAATAAAGACCCTATTGGCAAAAAGAAACAAGTCCAAATACTGTCGGGAACACCTCAGGCAGTTCATTCGAAAGAACCAGAAACCCTCACCCCAATCCTAAGGGCCAATAGAGAGATAAATTGATGTCATCGTCGATGGATCCACCTTGGGGGGGGAGATAGCTCCTCGAGCTGCAAAGCTTATGCCCGAGCCACCATCGAAAAGCACCCAGGGATGGATGGCGACCCAAAAGTAACCTCCAAAGTGGGAGAGGCATAATATCTTGACCCAAATCACAATGATACCTTGGTGGTTTCTGTAAGAATGATCAATGCTTGGGTGGAGGGGGTCATGATCGATATAGATAACTCTAATGATATACTACACATTGATGCTTTCCAAAATCTTGTGATGTCAACTAACGACCTTACCCCAATGACTTCTTCATTGATGTGGTTCACTGACGACTCCATCTCGCGTTTGAGGACTATGAACCTACACAATATATTTAGAGACGAAACTTGCTCAAAAATAATATTGACCAAATTCATAATGGTGGACATATCATCCTCGACATACAACACAATCATAAGCCGATCCACACTGAACAGACTTATGACGATAATATCAACTTATCATATAACAATAAAATTCCTGATAGGGGCCATCATCGAAGAGTTAAGAAGCAATACAAAGGAGTCGCACCAATGCTATCTAACGATCATTTTCCTACCAAAGAAAGTCCAACCCAAAGCACCACATGTGGAATCCCAAGACATTGTCAAGTCCACTGCATCCTGAGCCAGTGAAACCATTGATCAAGGTACCTCTCGATATAGCCCGACCATATCGAGCTCTCAAGGTCAAGACGACACTTCTTGAGGAGAGGGGGGTATAACTTATCAATTTTCTTTGAGAGAATGGTGAAGTGTTCGCGTGGTCATCAAGAGATATGTCGTGGATCAACCCAAGCGTAGCACACCATCACCTAAATATTTCTCTCGAGACACGAAAAATAAAGCAAGGGTGTTGCAAGTTTGCTCCCGACCACCAACAAGTAATTAATGATGAGGTAGATAAGATATTAGGAGTGAGGTTTATTTTCGAGATGCAATATCCCTAATGGCTCGCCAACATTGTATTTATTAACAAATCTAATAAAAATTAAAGGACATGTGTTGATTATATCAATCTCAACAAGACATGTCTAAAGGACAACTATCTCCTCCCTTAGATTGATCAGTTGGTTGATGCCACCTTGGGTTACAAGCTCTTCACCTTTATAGATGCATTCTCAAGATATAACAAAATCAGGATAATGCTAGAGGATCCAGAACATGGTTCCTTCATCACTGACCGACGCATATCTTGCTACTGAGTCATGCCTTTTGGAATAAAAATGTTAGGACAACCTATCAAAGGATGGTGAACAAGATGTTCAAGCATCAATTGAGGAGAAATGTTGAGACTTATGTGGACGACATGATAGTAAAGAGCAAGATAACCAACTCACATCTAGCAGACTTAGTCGAGATGTTCCAAATCCTGAAAAAAAAAATACAGCATGCACCTCAATTCGACCATGCGAGTCTTTGGAGTTAACTCGGAAAAGTTGCTCAGCTCCATTATGCATCGAAAAGAAATAGACATAAACCCCGAGAAAGTATGAGTCATATTAGAGATGCATCCACCTCAGTCGGTAAGAGAGGTTCAGCAGTTAACAGATCGACTGACAACACTCAATCAATTCTTCTCTCGATGCGATGACAAGTGCATACCTTTCTTTCGAGCATTAAAGAACCGAGGGAATTCCTGTTGAGTGAGGAATGCTAGGATGAATTTGAAAAGTTGAAGGTTCATCTAACCAAGCTATCATAGCTCACCTCCTCCACCTCAAACAAAGTTCTAACCCTCTACCTCGCCACCATCGTCCTGGCTGTTAGCTCGATATTGGTATAGGATGACGAAAAAGTCCAAAGACCTATCTACGATGTTAGTAATGTTTTGAGTGAATCTGAAGAGCGATACCCTGCTATTGAGAGTCTAGCATTTATGCTAATCTTGACAGCAAAAAAGCTTCGCTCCTATTTTCAGATGCATGTTGTACAAGTGATCACAGACCAACCACTCAAGCAAGTTTTCTCTCCCTTCGATGTCTCGGGTCAACTGCTGATCCAAGCGTTGACAAGTTCACCATCCAATATGTCTCAAAGACCACCATAAAGATCCAAGCGTTGACAGATTTTTATGAGACTTTATCTCATAACTCGCCCCTTCTTCATCAGAGGTCAATAAACACACCCCACCCACATTGACACTATTCATAGACAGCTCGACGCAGACCCATGTTGAAAGGCCCCAATTGATAATATTTTCGATAATAAAAGTAAATAAAAATAATTTCCACAACTTGCAGCATACCCACAGCTTATGATTCTTGGCAGTTGTCGACAAGAGGGCAACAGAATAGAAAGAACAAGAAATGATTGAACTTTACTAAAATGTTTGCAAGCACGGGAATCAAGACGAGTCATTAGATCAAAATCCGAAAAACGCGAGAGAATTTGATGTCCAGATCACATCTTAGGCTACGGAACTAACCGACAGGATCAAGCGGTAAGCACGACGGCGCCGCCTGCGGCCTTTATCTTCTTCTCTGCGATCTTGGAGATGAGCTTGGCCTTCACGACGACGGGGCGGCCCGGGGGCAGCATCCCCTTGCCCAGGACCTTGAAGTATCCGAACTGGGTAACGTCGATGAGGGGGGCGGTGGTGGCGGCGTCCTTGGCGGCAGCGTCCTTGACGGCGTCGGGGACGAGGGACCAGAGGCGGTCGACATTGAGGGCGGGGCAGTGGAACTTATTGCGAAGGCGGTGGAAGTAGCGCATGCCGACCTTGCCGAAGTAGCCAGGGTGGTACTTGTCGAAGAGGATGCGGTGGTGGTGCATGCCTCCGGCGTTGCCGCGGCCACCGGGGTGCTTCCGGTGCTTCCCGATGCGTCCATGCCCGGCACTCACGTGCCCCCTCTTCTTCCGGTTCTTCTTGAAGCGGGTCGTCATGGCGGTAGACGGCGGCTTCTCTCGTCCACCACGGCTAGGGCTTCTGCGGGGAGAAGAAGGGAGATGAGCCGCAGCCCACATCATATAGGGATGAGAGAAGAGATCTTGACCGTGTGATTGAGGTTGGACGATGAGATTGGTATGCGGGCTGGGCTATTTAGTGGGCCTATTCTTTAAATCCATCGAGGCATATACCAAAAATTATTCTTTACAACCCAAGAATTGATGTTATTTTAAATCCTTTTATGTTTGTATATTTTATTTTAATTTATTAATATTAGTTGTAATTGATAGTAATTAATCAGAGTTTTTCTGAATGGATATTAATTAGAGGATTATGTAGAAAAATCTCAATATTTGAAATTATCATCTCATTTCAAATAACTCATTTTGAAGAACGATCACAATTGATCTTAAACAGTTATACATATGAACAATTAATGGAGTAGGTGCAATAATATGGAATAATTAGCCGACTAATTTTGATGAATTTGAAAGTCAATTAAGTAAATTGATCATAACACTTTAAAACATCAATCCTAATTTACTTTCAATATAAGATTAAAAATATCAACAGCTATTAACATATTTTAATCAAATGAATGGTGACGATTAACCACGATAATGATGATGATCATCGATATATTATAAATGGCTATTGTCCATATTTAGCCAATCTATAAATAATTATCATAAACCTATATATGACTATCTCAATATGGGGATGGAAGAGATTAATATGCATAATCTTACCACTATACAAATAGATTATTTTCTCAGAGTAAGTTTAGATCGTGAGTTACATAATTGATCTTTAGAGTAGTCATCATTTATTAAGTGACCAAAGGCTAAGATTATACATTAATATATTAAGAAGTACTATAGATGATGTAATTATCAATGACATATCGATCATTTGACTCGATCTGGGACTATATGAGCAAAAATTAAAAAATGATCGAGAAAGTAATTCAATTGTCTATAAAAGAATAAAGTCAAATGGATTAACGTGGAGAGTAGAGTTACAGATGCATAATCGATTTGAATAATAATAAATTAATAAACTTTATATTTAATTAGACCTAAAGAAACATTCAATAAAATAAAAAAATAATTTTTTTTTTCTGAATTCATCGTTGTCCCTGCTGACTAGAAGACCAAGGAGGCATAAACTTTCCCCAATCAAGCAAGCACTCTAATTTGATGGCCTACAGCTCCATTCGTAATGATGAAGCATCCAATATTATGTATCAAATTATTGTGGGATTTGGTACCATGGGCGTTGAGTAAGCATAGCTCGATTTTGTCCATGTGTATAATCACATCCTCGATGATTAGGAAGAAATTTGGAGCTTGGGAGAGGTCAATGGGGTGTGCCTCGGAATTCAGCTCGGATCGATCGAAGATTCCTGCATAAAGGCCTCGTCAGGAGTGGGGTGTCCGATGCAGCCCCTCTGATGCTCAAGTCAGTGCCTCTACCAACGATGAGTGTGAATATAATATGTAGGGTATAAGTTTCTTTCTTTCTTTCCCCTCCTAAATCGTGCCTCAAAGATGACTTTTATACTTATTTGTCGAAGGTCGATCGTACCTTGACCTTTAATTTCGTCGGTGTCATTTGTTGAGGTGACATACAGCCTCACGTGGTCCCAAGATCTTCGAGTATCATGTCTGCTCCTGATGATGTCATGCATGGGGTTCGTCTCGTCCTCATCACTGTCTAGCTCGGATATCGACTGCACCAGATCAACTGCGACTTCACTAGGTCGGCAAAAAATGTGGTGCGTGGGTTTGATACGTGGTGGGTGACGGAACAGCCCGTTATCGGTCATATCACAAATGATTCGTATCCAGACTTAGCAGTTCTCCCTATCTGATAGTTTCTGGTGTGTTCTACTGAGCTCACACTGTTTCCCAGACTTGAGGGAATCAACAAGCAGCAGTAGCTGAAGCATGATGATGATGTGAAAGCATGGACTCTGGTGGCACAGACCAAGTCACTGCAGCCATGCATTCATCTGGTCCTGCTTTGTTCTTGAGATTTCTCTGCAGATCCTGTGTGGCCTTTATTTCTCCTGATGATGATGACCTTTTGGCATGGATCTACAGTGCAAACCAGCAAGAAGATGGGGCTGCCAATAACTATTCACCTGCTCCCTACTTGTGCAGGAAGATAACTCCTCCATTTTCTTTTGTAGGCAATCCATCACATACCTTGACATTTAGCTCAATTAATATCAGGAGAAAGATGTCTGCACAGTGCAGGTGAGAAGAACAATGAGCACATCCCATGTCAAAAGTAAAACCTAATCTTGAAGCTGAAAGCTTTTCATGAGATTATGTGTATAGAATTACTCCACTTCCAGACTTTTTCTAATCATCAAAGATTGAACTCCCTTGTAAGCCAATTAGAAGAACTGCCATGTCTTATGCCACTGAGCCAATGCCTAATGTTATCCACAAGTTTCTCATTGTTTTTGGACAGTCAACTGGCTTTAGATATGTTTTCACTCATTTTTCTTCTGCTAAACTTAATTCTGATATGTGAACATCAAAGTTGAATTGCTAAAATGACATACTGTAAATAGGCCAAAGATTTATCTAAGCATTACTGGGTGAATATATAATGACTTTTAAGAATCTGCAAATGGTTCTATGTGTCACATCAACCACAAATCTAAAAGAAGCTACTTGCCCACTTTGGTGGCCAGAACTTGGAACTAAATTCTCCTCCATCTCTTGTGTGCATTTCAAACCTTTCGTCATTGCCAAGAAACTTGTGAAGAATATATTGTAGAGTGGTTGGTATGTCATCAACAGATGATGGTCTCTTCTCCCTTCCCCCTTCAAACTCAAAAGTCTTCCCTGACATTGTCTTGCTGATTTCAGGGACCAAATGCCACATGAACATGATCTCATACTTGATACTGAGTTTGCTAACTGAAGCTGGGATGAATGATTCAAAGCTGGGATCAGACCTCAGGTTGAAGATTTCATAGAACAGAGACAAACTAGATGATACTGATGGATGCCAACTTGACCCCTTGCTCCCTAACTCCTTGACCATTCTTGTTCTTGAGATTGCTAGTGAGGTTTGGCTTTAGATTATTGCTTGTTTGATCTTTTGAGACTAGAAAAAGGTCTGAGTCATCTGTTACAAACATAGGTTCAGAGATCCAGATAGACATCCTAACAATCACATCTCAATGTTCAACTATGAGGTTGACTTTGTTTCATTCTCCCTGGTTGATGCATTGAGATCATCTCCATTCATTGACCTTGACATGTTAAGCAGCAGTATCTTCTTCAACACATGAATGACCATCAACTAGCATCATACATCCATTGCATAAGAAAGAAACAAAACAATTTCTCAAATAGAGAATTAATGTTTTAGCTCATCTCTTCCTCTTTTGGGTGCTTTGCCTACCTCCACTACCATCATAATCAACACAACCAACAACCTGGTGTGGTCAAGATTTATATTTGGCATGTTCTTCTGGATTTATTATTAAGTTTATTTAAACAAGATCTATGGAAAAGCAATTTGTCAAATTTAAAGCCCATAAACAATTTGCTGATCAAAGTTATGCAGGCTAGAATGTCATTATTCTGAGGATGCATGGTGCTTGTAGAAACTGTTTTGTTCCACTTGTTTCAGCAGTGAACACAAGATTGAAGTCAATCCAAACTGTTTCACATCAATCTTTCTTTTTTAGTTTAACATTCACCAACCCCAGTTTGGATTAATCAAACTTGAGAGCTGACACAGTACTCAATAGGGGGCAATTGGCTCTTTCTTCTTCTGAATTTTTTTCTGAAACCTTTCCTGAGCTTACTATTTGTCTATTGGAATACATGCGGATTAACTCCTTAACTCTTCAAGTTTTGTATTTTTTTAATGCTCTAATTGTTTTTATTTTCATATTAATTCTTCTAATCTCAAGTCATTGTTGACATGCTATTGACTAACTGTAAAAGGAAATAGTTTTAAGAATGGGATATACTGTTGGATTAATTAATTACCATGGACTAAACTAAGGACTAATGTGAAAATAAAAGTAGTTGAAGGAATAAAACGCTAATCCAGCGGTGTCTTTATATTGATCGAAGCAGTTGGCAGCAAATCCATTTAAGCTGTGCAAATATAAAGAATTAAAAGGGTGAAAACGCTAATCTGGTAGAAGATATCTCAGGGACTAATATGCACAGTGTTATGCAAATACGAAGAGTTAAAAGGATGAAAACGCTAATCCAGTAGTGTTCGACGCGAGAGGGGCTAAATTGTGCGGAGAGCTCTACTTTTCAAGTGTCGTCGACTCCCATTTGCATTATTTTTGTGTTGGCGAAAGCTTATTGATTGCGCGGCTGTTGCGGTGTGATCGCATCAAGCTTGCCATGGCAGCGAGACCCCACCCATCCCTGTCTCTGATCGAAGGCGCCAAAGGACAACCAATGGCTTGCTTCAAGCTGACCTCTCTCACACTCAAGACTCGACCCATCTCTTTCACTCTCCCACACACTTCATATCAACTCCTCCTCCTCCTCCTCCTCCTCCTCTCTGGCCTTCCATCCGATGCATCTTGTGGGCTGTGCCTGCAGCTACGGAAGCGACGGTATGCCACCTGAACTGAATTATTCTTCTTCTTGAAATTCCAGCCACTGATACCGCTTCTTTGGCTTTAATGATTTGGGTGAGAAATCATCCGGTTACGAGTGGCATCGACCTCTGAATTAGCTTCGATGTTTGTTTCCTCTTAAAGTAAATAAAGAAAAAAGATCTTTTGTAGTTCATTGAAAAGGAATAATGGGGTTTCAATGATGAATGAGATATAGCCACAATCAAAATAGCAGCGAGTCACAGGTAGCAGGAAGATGCAACAGGGGTAATCCATAATTCAATATAGTAGGAAGATATCCATGGTGATGCAAAATGATTCTTGCATGTGGAAGAACAGATTGGAGCCGTGTGAATTATTGTGCCTGTGAATTTGGCCCAAATTGCTTGAAAGGTAAGGCGTTGGTAAAGTTCTTCATTTGTTTAAGATTTCTAAACAGCCAGCAAATTTGTTTGCTGGAAATGATATTATTGAGAAAATCCTCGAGTTATGAGGGGCTGATGCTATGGGATGGGTTCATAGATAAGTAGCAAAAGAGTAGGTCTTGAGGAAGTTGGTCAAATTACGAGGCAATAAAGATGACATATACCTTTGTCAGTATAACCACACGAGAAGTGCTAAGATGTTTGTCCTGTTTTTTTTTATCTCTTTATTTTTAGTGAATTAAAAGATTTGTCACTCAACTTGATGCTTTAATTGATAAACTATATCGAGTTTTATCTAATAAGATTTTTCTTTTAGTATACCATGAAGTTGTTTATCCTGTTTAAAATACAATATGAATCTGTTCGTGCAGTATTGAAAGGATTCTTCAGGTTGGAAATGGCTTCTTATTTCCGATTTCCAGACCTTCTGTATATGATGTAAATTATCCATAAATCAGGTATCATGGCTATGATGTCAGCAATTTAGCCCAATGCAATCTCGATGTGTACTGGTAGCATAGAGTGAAGTTTTCTGGTCCTTCTCATGGTGGCTATCCTTCCGTAAATGGTGACAAAAGTAAATTCGAGATGATAGTTAATGGAACGCTCGAAGAACTCCCAAAAGCTCCAGTATGATTTAGCAGAAACTAGAAATGATGGCTTTGGCCCCGCAAACCAAACTCTTAAGCAAGCTCCAGTGAGCACCAGTCACACCAATTCTAGATCTGCAGAATTTGTTGCATCGGATAGCGCTAGGCATGCCTTGAATTACTCATTTCAAACTGGTGAGGAGTTTTCCATTGAATTCATGCGAGATAAGGCAAATCCAAAGAGGCCTTATATTCCAAATCCTTCTCGACAACAAATCACTAGCTCTAACTATGTGGACTTGAGAAGAAGACGGGCCATCTCTAATGCAGAACCTGGAGGTGGATCAGATGTTCCAGGTCTTGCCTCTGAAAATAAAGCACCATCAAGAAAAATAGAGAAGAAAGGATTTGTCGAGACCAACAACAAAAGTTACCTTGCATTAACAAAGACACTGTCACATGCCCCAGCTGGTAACAGTAGTTATCGAAGATTTCATCCTCAGTATGCTTCATCAGATCCTTCACCAACAAGAGTGAAATTCCTATGCAGTTATGGTGGTAAATTCCTACCTCGACCGAGTGATGGAAAACTCAGATATGTGGGAGGTGCGACACACATCCTCCGAATTAGCAAGTCCATGTCCTGGGAAGAGCTCATGCAAAGAGCAAGAAGAATGTACACCCAAACTTCCGTTATCAAGTATCAATTGCCTGGGGAAGATCTGGATGCCTTAATATCTGTGCACTGTAATGATGATTTGCAGCATATGATTGATGAGTGCACTGTTTTAGAAGACAGTGAGGCATCACAGAGGCCTAGGATGTTTCTGTTCTCCTCAGATGATAGTGACATCATGCATTTCACTCTTGGCACCATGGAGGGGGATTCTGAAGCTCAATATGTTGCAGCTATCAATGGTTTAGAGGCATCTGTTGACACTTCAAGTCTTCAAGGGTTACAAAGTATGTCAGCCGGTGACTTGGATCAGTCGATTAGTGCTAGTGTTGAACTTGGAGTCAATCCAAGATCGACTGCTTCTGAAACAACTGGGACATACATTTCACCTGAGGCTGGCAGATCAAGAACTCCTACCAGGAGTTTGTCTTCACCAATGCAAGCAAACTTGTCCGGTGACTTCAAAAACCACCCAGAATTTAAAGACTACAACAAAAGGCACAATGCTGAAGGTCCATACTCTGCCATCCATCATCATGACACGCACCACAGCGATGGAAATGGGATTCCAACTTCTGCATCCACTAGTGAAACCTATGCAAAGCCACTCAATAAACTTCTTAATTCTCATTGGAGTGGAACTGAAGATTTCTCTGTTGGCATCTCAAGTCAAAACCAAAATGTAGAAAATAGGGAGGCAAAACCCATAGTAAAAGGCTTGAGCCAGCAACTAGATGCAGCCAAGGAAAATCAATCAGGACATAGATTTTCTTCCCCAGGACAGCAGCATGGTGTTTCACTTTCATATTTGCAACTTGAAACACCCTGTGGAACTTCAGCCTCGGATTTTGAAACTTCTTCAAGGCATCAGATGAATATTTTAGAAACTCAGGTGTCATTACCACTTGACACTAGTGTTAGTTCTGGCAAGAGTAGTATGCCTCAAGAACATGTCCAACCTTACACTTCTGCTGGAGAAGTTACCACCGAATGTTCTGATTATAAGCCCAAGATAACTGCCCTTGTCTCTGAAGATTCACATCCAAGGGTCTCAAGGGTGTCTTTTAAGGATCAGATGCCAATAAATCAGGAAGAGTTATTAATTAAGTTATCAAACTTTAATGATGAAATTGGTTCTCACAATTCAGAACTTAATCAATTCTCCCATAAGAAGCAACAACTAGTTGGACTTATCGTTCCTGTGCCCGTAGAAGACCTGTCTTCTGAATCTGATATCTTAGCCATCACGGCAAATCCACTGAGGTCTAATCCTACTAGTACTCAGAATGTTGTGAAAGAAATCGAAAGATGTGAAACATCAGTTTCAGTTATCCAAAGGAATCAAGTTGGCATTGCATCCATAGCACAGACACCAGAAAATTCCAGTTGTCCTCATGAACCTATGACTGGCAATAAACCCTTGACAGAGCACAGTGCATGTAATCATGAAGAAGCTGTTGTCCCTTCATCATCTCACCTAGCATCCAACCAGAATGTCAATGCAAGAAATAGGACTACTGAATTGCACAGGAAGGTGGAGAAGCCTGAGAGGGACTACACTTCATTATCTGTGGCTGATGAGAAAAACACTTTAAAAAAGTCTAGGATCTGGAATGAATCTGAGATGAGCGGAAGCCGAGAGAGTTCCAGTTTTGATGGTAAGACATTTATGCCTGATTTTTGTTCCCAAGATCCTCTTGTAGAAGGATCAGAAGCCACAAAACCAAATTCTCCATCTTCAAGCATAGGAAGCGTCCAGAAACAGAAGGAAAATCCAACACGTCTTTCTGGCAAGCTGTGCAAGGAGGAGATAACTACCACAGTTAGAAAGTTGGACATTGCAAGAAAATATGCTGATACTCATCTGGACAGGGATGCAGGAATTGCTTCTCAAGGGAATAGTTCTCTTCCTACTATGGAACACAATGACCGTCTTAATTATTCTAAGTCTCAATTTCTTCCTGAACTAGTCTCCAATTATTTTTCCAAGGTTAAATCTTCTGAGGAGCCCTCTAATTCAACTACCTCAAGTAAGCATAATATCATAATCGGCTTGGAGATGCCAAGTGGTGAAAGTCAGTATTCTCTTTTGAATTTATTCAATGATGAGTTTTCAAGCAAAGATGTTACAGTTATGAATCAAAAGCAAGTTCACGAGGAACATTTTCTTACTGAAATTGAAGGCTCTCATTCTGGTCAACTTGATTTTGCTCCTTTAGAAGATGAAGTCATGTTTGGCCAGAAGAATCCTCAAGTTGATTTTGATGAGGTAATGCAATGACAATCATCCAGCACCATGGAAATTAATGTGCAATACCCAGTTTAATCATTTATCGTTGTCATGGCTTTCAGGTAGACAGTTCTCTTGCAAATGTTGGAGAAAACTTAAGAACAGCACTATTGGAGTATGAGGTAGTTTTTTCTGTGTTAAGGTGTTTGTATGTTTCAATTATATTCTTTGTGCAGACAATTTTTCCAACTTTTGTTGCATACAGGAATGTGTATCTGATAAGAAGGAAGTGAATGAGCCAGGAACTAATGTTTCTACGGAAGTTCCACACCTAAGAAACGTGCAGGTTTGTTGATGAATATCTGTATAGCCAACATTAATTTTTTGGACTTTGCAAGCTGAAGTACCTTCCATCTGGCATTTGATCATAATTATTGGGTTTTCCACTTTTAGTTATATGAAAGATATGGTTGATTAATGTTAATGTGTACACCGAGGCTTTTGTTCAAAAACCAGACATCATACCAGAAGCTGATTCTTAAAACAGCAATGCAGTATACAATTAGTCGATTTATTTTTCTTCAATAATTTTCCATGCTACAATGATTTTGTTTATCAGTTTTTATTTCCCATTTGTATTGGGTTTTTCAGACCTTTTGTTCCCTTAACTTCCCATAGCAGTCTGCAAATTCAGGTGTTCTAGAACTTTCCATGACCAGAAATTCAGTTGTTCTAGTTTACATTTCCAATGCATTTCTTCACTACTATCCTTGACTTCTTGTGATGTCATGAGAGCAGATTATAAAGGATGAAGATCTTGAGGAGCTGCGAGAACTGGGTTCTGGCACATATGGAACTGTGTACCATGGAAAATGGAGGGGCACAGATGTAGCCATTAAGCGGATAAAGAATAGTTACTTTACTGGTCAACCGTCACAGACAGACAAAACGGTGATGTTTGAGGCCAAATAAATCATTAGAACCTTCTTTTTCTTTCATTGACTGTTGACTGTTGAGTATTAAACATGTGCATGTGAACACTAGTTATATGAATGAATTGAGAAGCTGACATTATTAAGTAGTGTTTCCTTTGTGGTTAATAAGTTTAGTGCTTGTATTCCAGATATTAGGTTTTTGGCGTGAAGTGGGTATCCTATCAAAGCTTCACCATCCAAATGTTGTAGCCTTTTATGGAATTGTAAAGTATGAACCAGGAGGAACATTGGCGACTGTGACAGAATTTATGCCTCATGGCTCTCTCAAGCATGTTTTACGACGCAAAGACAAGTACATGCTTTTGTCACTCTACTTTATCAATATTTTCATTTGCATATTGCTAATATCTTATAATGGATCTCCTAGGTATCTTGATTTCCGTAAGCGGCTATTAATCGCAATGGATGCAGCTATTGGTATGGAATATCTGCATTCAAAGAATATTGTACATTTTGATCTGAAATGTGATAACTTGCTTGTAAACTTCAAGGACCAGTCCAGACCGATTTGTAAGGTAATTTACAATAATCAGATGCGTGAATATTTCATTTGGCCTACAAGGTCTGCTTAGTCCCATGTATCAATAATTTATATTTCTGTGTATACCAAGTAATCTATTGGTATCTGATAATGCCACCCCATGTCGAATTAAGATTTTGTACTTGTCTCATCCAGGTCTGTGATTTTGGCTTGTCAAAAATGAAACTACACACCATGGTTTCTGGTGGTGTGAGGGGAACACTTCCATGGATGGCCCCAGAATTGCTCTATACCAGCAGCAACAAGGTGTCTGAAAAGGTAATTAGATCAGTTTTTGTAATTTGAACAGCTCCATTGTGAGTTCGATTACAGCATAGTGTTGCATTAAGGAAAACCAATTTCTGTTGCATGGACTGACACCCCAATTTACACATTGTACGTCTCCTACTTTGGTAGTTTTTTGTCAGTTATGCATTAGCTAGTCGCATTTGCTGCATGGAAAATTCTCAGGGAACATGCTTGATCAGTTTCGTCATATTAACTGCTAAGATAGACCTCATCAAATTGTATGCTCTTTAAAACCATGACAAGACAAGCATCTCACGGTAGACAAAAAGCACCCTCAGTATTATGAAACAATCTAGTAAAGCATGTTAATATACATTTATATTAACATGTTAATATACATTTATATAGTCAGTTTCATGCAACACTTATATGTTAATGTATATTAACATGTTAATATACATTTATATAGTCAGTTTCATGGTAGACAAAAAGCACCCTCAGTGACAAGGAGGCCTCGAGTAAAGCATGTTAATATACATTTATATAGTCAAAATTTCACAAAATTAAATTCCATTTTTTTTTTACCTTTTCTTTCTTTTGATTGTCTATGTCTATGCATTACCTGGGATCATTTCTTTTTTCAAATCACATTTACATCTTTCATATCCCACTCCAGTGACCTGCATTTCTAGTTTAGGCTAGTTGACCTTTTAGCATTTCAAAGTGACAGCATAAGTATACATTCTATAATCTGCCTTACGTGAGATTGGAGATCAATATCACCATAAAGATTATCCTAAAATATGTTCACTGCAAAATTATTTTGAGAAGTACATGTAAAAATTATAATGTATGACAATAATCGGTTCTGTTTCACATTGAAAACAGATTGATGTATATTCCTTCGGCATTGTCATGTGGGAGATTCTCACTGGTGAAGAGCCTTATGCGGATATGCACTATGGAGAGGTTATAGGTATGCTTATGAAACTTCATCTGAAACAACTTCATCGGATGCGTTACTCACATATGCAATAATAGCTCTTCTTAACGATCTCCTTGGATGGTATCTCTGATCTTTTCAATTTGAAAATAATACTGTGTCACTGTAAGACCAATGAACACCTTGAAGGCTTTGATATTTTTAGTGTTTTAGCAGATGATTTGTCAAAGAGCATCATAGACTTCTAAGCCAGCTATAACATTCATTTGGGTTCTAATATTGTCGTAAGCGTTCATGAGATATACTGAGAAAAAGATTCAGAGTAATTTATTATCTAATTTCTTTTCTTCCTTTGGCATCCATTCTCAAAGCTAAAGTTCATTTGTACTTCCAAGTTTAGGCATTAATCATGTCAGATTAGCAATCAGCTATTAGATTCTTGAATAGCGTTTCTACACATAATTGAACTGACAAGCTTTCGGTGTTCCTTTTAAAGAATTTTACATGCCTTACTCAACATTTAGACTGTAAATGCAGGAGGTCTTCTGCATAATACATTGAGGCCTCCCGTGCCAGTTTCATGCAACAAAGACTGGAGAAATCTAATGGAACAATGCTGGGCAACCAATCCTGAGCAACGACCAACGTTCACCCAAATCGCCAGCTGCCTATACTCCATCTATAAAGCCAGTCAAACTAGGGCATCCAGTTGACAGTAGAAACAATTACAAACTCTTTCAATTTTATTTTTGCCCTTGATTTAGTTGGGGTACTAAATTGCCACCTCCCAGGTGAAATTGTTGGGCTTGAATATGAGACTTTCACTTTTCATGGTGGAGGAGTTGTATGTTTGCATCATGTGAAAACCACAAAACTGTGTATCATTATTGTTCTTCCTCATTTATGTACTGCTTTTTCTTGTTCTAGAAACAATTATTGTCCACTGAACCAACAAGATGACATAGTCATCTTCAATCTCAGTATTTGAGAGCTTTTGTAACCTTCAAAGAGAGAAAACTCCATCTTCACATCTTGACCAAGATTGATCCTTTTTTCAACTATTGTTTCCATCTTCAAGATTGAACACAGCAGTCCTATTACTGATCGTGGCATGTTCTTGAGCTGGTTGCAGGTGCTTTTGCTCCATTCCATGCCCACAAAACTTGGCTGTGACTGTCATTACAAGGAAGCACATTGTGTGTGTCCTTAATGATGAGAGTTGACCTCTATGATCCAACTGCTTCATGAAAGATGCAGGAATGGTGTTGATTGTTCATTGTCATATCACAATAAGGTTAGACACTGAAGCAATTAGATAGTACAGTGAAGCTGACTCCTATTAGCAAGCAAAACAATTGCAAGCAACCATTAAATTTTAGCTCACACTCAACCAGTAAACAATTACAAGCTGATTGTTGATAATGAATTAGAAGAAAAGCAGCATTCAATCGCATACCAGTAAATTTTGACTTACAATCAATAGCAAATATATATATATATATATATATATATATATATATATATCTAACAATTCAAAAAATCTGAATTGCAATCATGGATTGGTCTCAAATCTGAACATGAGAAATCACACAATAAACCCAAGGCTCAATTATATTTACAGCTGCGATTACCGATTACCGATCATTGTTCAGGACGACATTGTATAGGTCTGTATCGATGCGCTAAGTGTCGATATGTCAGTACATACCAAAATTTTCATTAAAAACCCTAAAAAACTGTCAAGAATAAGGTTTGTATCATCCTAGCGAGTACCGATAAATATCATATCATACTAGATGTTAATTAATTAATACAATTTTTTTAGAAAAAACAATGACTGGTAGAGGTAGACTATAATTAGAAATCGAAAAACACAATAACACAACATGGTCTAAGGAAAAAGGTGGCTCAAATTTTGAAACAACAAGGAGGTGATCAGCACATATCTTGAATAAAAAGCAATCAAAGTCAATGGTCCATGCTGATCACAACCTTTTGAATCAGAGAGTAAATGTACTAATCAGACTGAACATATTATATTGGTGAAATGTTTTAAGGACTGATAAAGGTAATAATGGTCCCCCTCAACGATCGATCAATGTGGCTTGGGAGCATCTGACTTGGAGCGGGATTAGTTGACTGGGCGAGCGATGGAACCCCTAACACTCGCAAAGGATGCGTCATAACAAGGGGAGGAACCCAAGGTGCATTGTCGTCAGGCGCCGCACCATCTTTATTGAATCTCAAAGAATCAGAAAGGATCGTACAGTAGTAGGGCAGAAATAACACACAATATGATCGGACAGGTGCCGACGGTGCCTGCATCATTAAACATCCTGACAGAGAACACTAGGGGAATGATGAAAGGAAGCACCACTAGCCGCCAACGAATGAGTATAAAGAGCCACCCCAAAGGCAACTCTAGGGAGGCTGACCTTCCCAACTTGACTCCATAAAAAAAAAGAAAAACTCTGACCCCCGAAAGGGGCATCGGAATTACTCCCGACTATAAGAATAACTTAGCCGTCGAAAGGACCTCACCACAGAACGCTTTCCCCGAGGCGAAGGTCTTTTCTTACAGGTATCCGACCACAAAATGAGAGAAAAACCCCTGAATGACCAAAATACCTTCAAGCCCAGTAGACTCGTTGTATCTTCCCCGAGCTCAAAGTCCTGCTGAGCTGCTCCTACACATGCAGGTCAGATCACATCGTGTTGACTCCTCGAACATAATGGATCATCCAGCAACAAGGACCAAATCCAAGTACAGGAAATTCATATTCTTTTATTGACATACCAAGTGGCAAGAATTGAATTGCAGTGGTGGTAATATGGGAAGCTGGAACATGGATTATTGTTATTGAAATAATCTATATATATATATATATATTAGAGAATACAACAACAGGGGATGTAGCTCAAACGGTAGAGCGCTCGCTTTGCATGCGAGAGGTACGGGGTTCGATACCCCGCATCTCCAGTTAGGTTTTTAACTTTCTTTTTAAAATAAATACTTTTCTTAATGATGTCCTTTAAAAAAAAACAAAAAACTGGTTTCTTTTGCTATTTTTTTCTTCTTTTTAGTTTATTTTTTATGATCTTTTTTTTAAAAAAATATTATCTAACAACCTATTCTAGTTTGTTTTGTGATATTTCTATATCTCAAAATCAAAATTAGCTTCATTAATTGTTTATTTTAATACTTATTTTTTTCTTGTAATTTATTTTAGTGATGTTCTTTTTCTCATAAATAAAGAATATTTTCTAGTAAAAATATTTTCCTAAATTACTTTTTTTACAACGTATTTTCTGTTTTTATCTTTGTATGATGTAATTTATTTTATAAAAGATACTTTCTAATTCATTTTAGTGGTGGTCTAATTCTCAAAATCAAAATTAGTTTTTATAACTTCCTTTTAAAATAGATGCTTCACTTATTGATTTTTAAAAAAAGATCGTTTCTATGAATTGTTTTCTATTTTTAATATCTATCCTTTGTTAATACGATATTAGAGAAAAAGACAACAGGGGCGTGTAGCTCAAACGGTAGAGCGCTCGCTTTGCATGCGAGAGGTACGGGGTTCGATACCCCGCATGTCCATTTATATTTTTAACTTCCTTTTTAAAATAAATGCTTTTCTTAATGATGCCCTTTAAAAAAACACAGAAAACGGGTTTCTTTTTCTATGATTTTTTCTTCTTTTTTTATGATCTTATTTTTTTAAAAAAAAAATTATCTAACAACCTATTCTAGTTTGTTTTGTGATATTTCTATATCTCAAAATCAAAATTAGCTTCATTAATTTTTTATTTTAACACTTTTTTTTCTTGTAATCTATTTTAGTGATGTTCTTTTTCTTATGATTAAATAATATTTTCTAGTAAAAATGTTTTCTTACATTACTTTTTTCTACTTAATATTCTTATTTTTGCATGATGTAATTTATTTTATCAAAAATATTTTCTAATTAATTTTTGTGGTGGTCTAATTCTCAAAATCAAATTTTGTTTTTATAACTTCCTTTTAAAATAAATGATTCACTCAAAAAGGTTGGATTTGATTTTTTTTATTTAATGCCGGAATGTCATTTGGAAAAGCAAGGGAGCTGCTTAGGACTTTAGTTGCCCAAAAGCTTGTTCAATGTATTAAAATATTTTTTTTTTCAGATAACACATTTAGTATTTTATAATCTTATGTATATATAAATTCTATGAGGTTTTCTTTCCAACTGAATATTTTATAGAAGACTTATTAAGTAAGCACATAATCTTCCTTATAACAAGCAAACAACACTTGATAAGAAGAATAGTCTACTTTGATGTGCCAATAAGTAGATTTTATCATCCATGATCATGTAAATTTTTGGCCAACTATATAACTGAATATAATAAATCATAAAACAATATTAGATATTGAACCTCTTCTCTAGCCTAATTTTGGTTGTATTTTTATTTTAGAAGACTAGATCAAGAACAATGGGTTAGAACACTGATCTCCAAGTCTCAATTCTTCAAAAAGGACAAAAGAGAAGGCCTTAATAGAAGTTAATTGCTCAATAACTTAGAGACCCATTAGGCCTAAGCTTTACAAAATATCATTTAAATTTTTATTATTAGTGTTAAATCATGACAATGTGAAGGATCATAGTACTTTAGAAGGGCAAGCATGCTATTTTCAAAATGTTACAAGGATGGATGTGCAACAACTCCTATATTTATGTTTGTATACATGTTGCTCAAATCACATATATTTATTTATGTATGTATGTATCTATCTATCTTCAACTTCTTCTTGTAGCAATACAAATAGGAGTGTGTGTGTGTGTGTGATGTTGTAATGGATGGGCTCAGTGGGCATTCCAATAGGGGATTGATTCCACTACTTCACAAATGGCTACCCCATCAACTCATACCAAAAGTCATATGAGTTGGTGGAGACACAACACTCAAGTTTTCTGGGAGTCACTGATGCAGTGCTTTGCATAGGCATTCATTCCTGCAGTTGAAGAGGGACTGCTACCATATGCTTGGAGGAGGAGAGGGGGGGGCTTACAAAGGCAACTCCATCACTAGAATAATGAGACCTCTCTCTTCAGCTCCTAAGGGTGATTTCTACTGCTTTGAGTTCATCATCAGTAGGGATGAGAGGTGGTTGGAACTTTTTTGGTAGTGCTGTCAACTACACCTTATCTACAAAGAATTATCATCAGGTAAATGATGGGTATGCAGAAAGGAAATATATTGTTCCTAGGGTTCATAATAGGATTTTTATTCCTATCTATATTTTTATGGTAGGAGGACACATGGAAAATAATTCCTTTTTTTTTTCTTTTTTGTTCCAAGCCAAAGACAAATAGTGTTTAGGCATATTAGAATCTCAACTCATTTGATGGTTAGACATAATATCTTTCATTTCCTTGTAACCTATGATGTTATGACAAATAAATACAAACTATTTGAAATGATAATTTATTGGTGTAAGTAAGTCTATTCATGGAGAAATTGATTTTTGCAATAACACCACTATAAATTCATGAGATAATTACATTAATATATATATATATATATATATATATATATTTAAAAAAACTCTTATTACCATCATATACCAGTACTTTAGTAATAAAAATTTATTTGATGAGACTTTTTAGCCCTAAACTCTTGATATGCAACATCTAATACATCATCATCAATTCAGATTTTGACAAATCTTTATCTACCTTTTCTAAACTAAAATTGCTTCTATTTGAATCCTTGCTTCATCATATTTGTATTCTACCAATATAAGGAAGATGACCACTGCTATAATTAGTCCATGAAGCATCCAATTCATATTCTTTTTGAAAGGAACATCACATACTCAATATCTTTTTATCTTTTGTCAAACTCATATAATTGTATGTTCACTTACTTGTTTTTTAATCAATTTGAGTCATTCTAAGATCTTTGGCACATATACTTCTACTCTTGGGTAGAAGCTATTTAGGTTTAACTCTGTGAGGTTCATCATAATTTTGATGTGTGTATATATATATTTTTGGATGTTATATAAATATTCATACGAATATGCACATGATTGATTCAATTGGAATAATAATTATTAAGCTTGAAATTGGATAGAATAGTATATAGTTATTGTTCTTGTTGTCATTCAAATTACAATATAGTAGATCAAAATATTCGATTAAAATATATTTAATATTGAGTATGAAAATGGATTCAGATATGATATCAAATCAGGCTCACAAATATCATATAAAAATTATGTTGCTAAACAAAGTTATTCCTTTGAGATTATATTTGATAGATGATAGAAAGGTAAGCTTTGATCCTAAGTACTTTTGTTCTTAAAAAGAAAAAGGAAAAAAAAGAAACTTTGATCATAAGGCTTAATTAACCACCCTTGTGAGCTGTTTAAAACAGTGGTTAGTCTTGAGTGTTCACTTCAGCTTTACCAATGAATGAATGATGGGTCATAGATTCTAAAGTCTTTTGAATCAAATAGTCCAACAAACACTTAATAAAAGAGGTGATTCCTTGTTTCACCTTTTCCCATTAACCTAGGTAAAACTTTGACCCTTTGGATTCTTGTTCATCTTTGGGGGGTGTCTTTCCTTCTTTCTCTCCCCCTTCCTTTCTTCCTATGTATGTATTTGATGCTTCTTCATGGTTCAAAAAATTGGAACATTGAAAGTACATTTATAAAAAGAAAAAAAAAATTGAACATGGATGCAACCATTACTATCATTATTGCCATTAGTTTCTAGATCCCAAATCACTCTTCTTTCACCTCATCAAGCCACTTCCTTGCTCCTCCTTTTGTACTTGGGGGGAAGTGTTGGGGTCACCTCAGTCATCTTTCTTTAGCAACATAAACTATCAACCTCAAGTTTTTATACCACAAACTAAAATGAATGGGCTAAAAAATTTTGATGCCACACTGTGGTTTGCCTCAACAATACTCAATCTCATTACAAGTGAACCTATCAGTTGGTAATTCAATTGGTGATATAGAATTGATGTGGTCAATCTTATACTTGATTTAAAGATGTACTAGTTCCATATAATTTTATGAATATTAAAATGATGATCTTCCAATAAATAAATATGTTCTAATTCACCACCACAGTTAAAATTCAAAGATTCCTTATGGTAGAGATAGACAGATAGATAGGGCTATCTAATTATTACCAATTATAGTGGTAAAATAACAAGAATCAACAACCAAAAATATTTTGATTTTTAATTCATTACTTTTATTATAACCATCTTGCCTAAAATTTATAATTGATATCATTATGAAATATAGATTTATCATAATAAAAATTAAGAATTTTAGACAATAAATTTTTTTTTGGTGATGTATAATATGGTTTTAATATATAATAGTAAGATTTGGATATTAAATTACATCTTCACCATATATCATTTATAAAAAAAAAAGTAAGATAAATATTACATCTTCACCATATACTATTTGTAAAAAAAAAAATGTAAGATAATAATAATAGATTAATCATATCAAACAAGTTTTTATGTACCAAAAGCTCATAAAAGTTTTTAAGTGGACCTCCTGCCAAATCTACAACCTGGTTTGGTGTCATTATTGTGGGTCATGTCAAGAACAATGTTTGCCTTTACTGCCTTCACACCAATTACCCACAACACAAGCATTCATGTGAAATCATCTCTCATGAAGACCTTTAGGCAGCAACACAACCCCCCTCCCCTTCTCCTTCCCTCTCTAGTTGATGTCAAACCCTACATCATGACCATGGTGATCACATTACAACCTTCATCAACAACAAAAAAAATGCCCACTTTAATCCATTTTTAGCCCTCACTCAACTCTTACCAACAATTTTTTTTTTTTTTTTTTGATATTGGGTAGATGAATGAATCTACTTCAAGTCTTAGAATTGTTGACATGGAAATGTAGTGATCAACAAAGTGTGGAATCCACACATCTACCCAAATAATGGCGAGCACTAGCAAACCCACACAAAGAAATCCACAACATTTAAATACCAAAAAATATCATTTCCTCTTGGAATGGCAGCCATAGTTGTGGAGGGGATGCTTTGATACATAAAACACTTCATCTTATTAGTTTATCAATCAAACCTATTGAGTATCTTTTTTTTTTTAATTTTTATTTTATAAATAGGAGGAGATAAAAGTGGGATTTAATCCGATTATTGGTTGACAGCTTTTAACAAATAATTATCATAAAATCAAATTAAGTGCGAGAAGATAACTATAGGATCAGCTGTCTCCATTAGAACAGGGTTTAGGTGGGACCAATCGGTACTGTTACCCTTATTGGGACCACGGACACCTGTCCCGTTAACGTGAACGGTGTTGGGTACAGTGTTGGTGATGCGTACGCTTTGTCCCCTGGGGGTGGAAGTTGGAACAAGGGACATGTCCGGTACTTAGGAAATGTAATGGAGGGTATTATCGTCAATGTAGTGTAATTATGACAGCATTATACTGCTATATATTATTACCACCTATATTCTCTCTCTCTCTCTCTCTCTCTCTCTCTCTTCCCCCGTCGCGGCTGCAACGTTTCCCCAAGCGAAGGGTAAAGCAGCAGCGGCAGCTCACGCCTCCTCCTGCTCTTCTCACTTCTCGCTTCCTAATCCTCTCTTTCCCTTAAAGAAACCTCCTTTTTCGTCTATTTCTTCCGGTTTTCGTCCTCGGCTTCGATTTGGATCTCGATTTGCTTCGTTTGGTGTGTTTTTTTAGGGAGTTATCGGAGGTCCGGGGAGTACAGAGACGCTGGATCTGCATTTATCAGCCAAAGGAATGCGCTTCGGTATCGCCGGAGATTAGGGCTTGCGATCGCAGGGGAGCGCGCGGGGGCGTAGAATGCGGCGTACCGCTGACGACGACGGCGACGCGGCGGAGGGAGACGGCGGGGACGAAGTGGCCGAGGATCGAGAGAAGCCCGCTGTTCAGATGAGGGGCAGATCTCAGGGCGGAGGCGGGCGGAGGGTGGCCCCCACGGTCTGCCCCGCCAACGATGAGGAGTCGGGGGACGCGGTGGTCGAGAAGGCCCTGCCGAACGGGGACCTGTACACCGGGGGGTTCGCGGGGAGCGCGCCGCACGGGCGGGGGAAGTACCTCTGGGTGGACGGGTGCATGTACGAGGGGGAGTGGCGACGGGGGAAGGCTGCTGGGAAGGGGAAGTTCTCGTGGCCTTCTGGCGCCACCTTCGAGGGTGAGTTCCGGTCCGGTAGGATGGAGGGCTCCGGCACCTTCATCGGGGCTGACGGCAATACCTACCGCGGCCAGTGGGTCGCCGACCGCAAGCACGGGTTCGGGAGCAAGTCCTACGCCAACGGAGACTACTACGAGGGCACGTGGAGGCGCAACCTCCAGGAGGGCCACGGGCGGTACATCTGGCGGAATGGCAACCAGTACATCGGTGAGTGGCGAGGCGGCGTCATCAATGGCCGCGGCGCCCTTATCTGGGCCAACGGCAACCGATACGACGGCCAGTGGGAAAACGGCGTCCCCAAGGGCAGCGGCGTCTTTACCTGGCCTGACGGTAGCTGCTACGTCGGCAGCTGGAGCCACGGCGAGCCCATGGCCCTCGATGGGACCTTCTATCCCGCCCCCGCCACCGCCCGGAAGGAGACCCCCGGGAAAAGAAGCTCCTTCTTTCATTTGGATGATGAGTTGGGGGCGCCGATGACACCGCTGGTTCCGTTTTCCGGGAAGCTTGCTTCAATCGACGGTGGAGCACCTGGGAGAGGGAGCTCGGCAGCAGAGAAGAGCTTCCCCAGGATCTGCATATGGGAGTTGGATGGCGAGGCAGGGGACATTACTTGCGACATCATCGACACCCTTGAGGCATCAATGCTCTATAAGGATGGATCGACGTTCGACCAGAGCAGTGCCACCCTCATCGGCACAGTGCAGCAGCGACAGAATCCCTGCTGCTTATCAACTCATGAAGTGAAGAAGCCGGGTCAGACAATATCGAAGGGACACAAGAACTATGATTTGATGTTGAACCTTCAACTAGGCATTAGGTAGATGGTTAAAAAGTTTTTGGTTTTATCCCATTGTTGCAATTGTCCTGAGAATGTGGTTGTCGATCTCCTTGGTCACTTTGATTTTTGTTCCAGATACTCAATTGGGAAGCCAGGTTCAGCACAGCTGAGGGAGCTGAGGCCATCGGACTTTGATCCGATGGAGAAGTATTGGATGAGGTTTCCTCCAGAGGGATCGAAGATTACTCCGCCACACTTGTCGGTCGAATTCCGCTGGAAGGATTACTGCCCCATGGTCTTTAGGTATATATATGTGTTATTTTTACCTCAAAAAGAGTTTGCATTTTTGGGTGATGAAATTGTTGGCTTGGTTCTTGGATTGCAGGCACCTGAGGAAGTTGTTTTCAGTGGATCCAGCTGATTATATGTTAGCTATTTGTGGAAATGATGCTCTGAGGGAGCTATCTTCTCCTGGGAAGAGTGGAAGCTTCTTTTTCCTGACCCAGGATGATCGTTTTATGATTAAGACAGTAAAGAAATCTGAAGCGAAGGTAAGACAGGCAGCTCCCTTTTCCTCCTTTAGGTATTATTTATCGTGATTGTTGATAGTACTGGTCTCCTACTGCTGGTTCACGTTCTCTGAATTACTGGATTAATTTGACTAGTAAAGATAGATAGATTTTTCTCAGTTGGTAGGACTCAAGTGCACACTTCCTTTTTCCTGGGAACAATGTATTGCCCTTGATATTTGTTCCTTCATTTGATTTGCGATACACGTGCAGGTTCTCATTAGGATGTTACCCAGTTATTACCGCCATGTATGTCAGTATGCGAACTCGTTAGTCACGAGATTCTACGGTGTGCATTGCGTGAAACCTAATGGTGGTCAAAAGGTACACAGATATTAAGCATAAGCTTGCATGTGTTGTTTCCTGTTTTACGGCAATTGCTACATTCATTAGTTATTCTCCAGATCATGATGCATGTATGTTGGTTGGAAGTCAGGTCCGTTTCATTGTTATGGGTAACTTGTTCTGCTCGGAATATCGTATACATCGAAGATTTGACTTGAAAGGTTCATCCCATGGCCGGACAACTGACAAGGCTGAGGAAGAGATTGATGAGACGACAACCCTTAAGGATCTTGACCTCAACTTTGTATTTCGCCTCCAAACATCTTGGTACTTAGAGCTTCTTGAGTAAGTTTACATTTCTAATAGCAGAAATGTGATTGTTTCTGTTACTTTTACTCTCGGCTCTGTGCTATTATTTGGTCTGATAGAACCTTGATACCTTAGACAAATCAAGCGAGACTGCGAGTTCTTAGAAGCAGAAGGAATCATGGATTATAGTCTTCTGGTGGGGGTTCATTTCTGTGACGATGTCTCAGCATCTAAACCGAACATATCACCATTTATTGGTTCACCAAGTAAGTTGATGATTTTTGGAACCCTGGTTACAGTTGTAAACAATTCATGGGATTGTTGACGGTGATCTGATCATAGTAATGATGCATGGTCAGAAATATATGGCAAAAAGGAACCTTTTCAAGAAGGAGATGCCTGGCCAGACTTACGAGACTCGATGTCATCCTGTCAAGATGTGAATGAGATTCTGGATACACGGTACTCTTTCCGGTGTTGAGTTTGATGTTTGTTTTCTAATCGAGGAAGCTTAGTGTTGATTCTTTGAAAATACATTCTCCTTGAAGCAATGATAATAATGCCATGATGGTGATGTTTCTTCTCTTGTTTAAAAAGGGTGCTTTTAATTTAAGGTTCATTCCTGCTGTGCTATAAAACTAGCATTCAGATGTCTTATTTTACTGCACTTTGATGTTAATTGCGAGTGCCGTTTTTAAATCGGGCTTGCCTTTACCTAAAGAACTTGTGGTAGAGTAAGTTGCGGGTCATTATCTGCTACCACAAAAGATTGCTGATTGCTGTTTGTGAATTTTGTTTTGAAGATATAGTACTTAGAACCATTTAAATAACTGTATCTGCGTAGAATAAGCTGGTTTTATTTAATCTATTTTATGCTTTCATACGTTGCATTGGTTTAAACAAGTTGTCATTTCAGCCCACTAAAGATTCTGTGTCACTTTTAAGATTCTCTGTCAACTAGTGGTCACATAATGATATACTTCTGTTCCTATGGACATAGTAATCGAATTAGTTTAAAACTTGTGGACTCTTAGCCTATTCTAGAGGCCCTACACAGTTTTAAGTGGTATGATGTGGTTGGTTCTCATCATGATGTAGCTGCAATGTCATGTACTTGGCTAGCACTGAATGAATATTGCACATATGGACCTAAAAGTTTGCTCCATGTGTAGCAAAAAGAGAAAGCATAACCTCTTAATAGTCATATGTATAATGATTGCTGTTCCTATCCCAAAGATGATTCTTAATATCACTGTTATGCTTAAAAAGTTTCAATAGTATATTCTAATATCAAGTTCTCTTTGTTATTTCAGGAGACCCTTTAACCGTCTGGGGGCAAACATGCCAGCAAAGGCAGAGCATGTCACAAGAAGTGAATCCGAGCCATTTGTAAGCGGTGTAGGGTTGTCACCACCTACACAAAGCGGCAAGCTCCATGATGTATTCCTCTACTTTGGGATAATTGATATCCTTCAGGACTATGACATCACAAAAAAGTTGGAGCATGCCTACAAATCATTGCAGGCCGATCCCAATTCCATCTCGGCTGTGGACCCAAAGCTCTACTCCAGAAGGTTCCAAGATTTCATAAACAGAATTTTTGTGGAAAACGATTAACGTAACTTATCAATTCATAAACCTTAAGATAGAGGCAGGGAGTTTGGTCGTTGGAATGACATGCATCATCAGCTCAACAGCAATCGAAGTGGTACATATATGTGGAGCTCTAGTTAATCTGAACGCAGGAGCCCCAAAATGCCGCAAAAGGGAAGAATTATGTGGTTATAGAGGCAATTTTAAGGTTGCTACAGGTGGTGGGGGAGGGCTGAATTTTGTAGCTCAGCCAATTTGTATATGGTTATTGGAGCAAGGGAGAGTTGGATTCCTTTTGTATCACTCTTTTCTTTTGTTTTTTTTCGTAAAATAGGGAGGGAGTATAATTCATTTGCTTCCTGAATAGAGAAGATTTTTTTTTTTTTTTTGAAGTTGTTGTTGGAGATATGGAATAAGGCCTGTACAGATGGATGTTGTTGTTGATGATGATGATGATATATGTATGAGAGCATGGTAAAAGTTAATATTTATATGATAATGGCCTCCCTTCCTTTCTCCCTCTCTTTCAGAGAATTCAGATTTTTTAAAGTTGTTCTTTCCTTTTCAGAACTGAAATGGTTGGAAGCTAAGATTTTGCAGATGATGCAGGGAAGCAGACACTACACTTGATGGACTTGTGTGTTAAATTGAGGATTTGAGAAAAGAGAAGTGGGAAGAATGGCATCAAAAGAGGTGAAAAGTGTTGCATGTTGATCACATCTGTTCTGTAGTATGTGTATCTCAATCTCATTCATAACCTTTCTTTGTTCCTTGTTCAGTGTTGGTGATCCTTTTTCTCAGTATCCTATGGCCTTCTGATTTGTTTGATCATGGAGTTCTATGGATATCTCAACTTTTGGTTGGTGTCATCCAGTTCTAACATAATTGAACACAGCATAATTGGAGAGCATTCAGTAATTTGTTTGGTGAGAAACAAGATTATTGTAAGAACAATGATAAGTTTCACTACTCATCCACTGTTATTTATTCAAAGATTGACAATTTGAATTCAGAAATTTGTGTGATTTTGCTTCAACTTGATTTATTTCTTTGTTCTTAGATCAATGTGATCTATTATGAAAATAGAGACCAAAAAAAAAAAAAAAAGGCCAGAGCAAGAAGAACAAGGAACTTTAACTTATATCATTGAATAAAATACATATATAACATAGAACTCTTACTATTTTGTGGAATATAATAAAGAATAATAAAACAGGTATAAAGTCAACTCCAAACTACTTTTGGTATTAAGTAATATTTTTCTACAAGAAATTATTTTAAAAATATTTTTTTACTTATGCCAGTACAAATGCCATGCATGCAGATCTCATTATTTTATGAAAAAAAAGAAAGATAAATCTTCTTTTTCTTTTCAATTTTTTGACAAAATTTTACTGTTTTAAATATTCAATAAAGACAATAAAATTTTGCATTACACATAAAGATAAGAACTTTGCAATCTTATACTATAATAGATGCTGAAGGGAAAGCAGAGAGAGTGGGAGGCACAGTCTCTCTCTCTCTCTCTCTCTCTCTCTCATGCTTCTGTGAGGTCAAAGTTTGTGTCAGGACTTAAGCCTTACGTACTTCATCTTTTTTTTTTTTTTCCCTCCTCCTCCTTTTGCTGCTTTTTTTTTTATAAACATGATGAATTGGCCAAAGTCTACTATTATAATAATAATACTTGACAGATTATTATTATTACTACTACTTTATTAGTAGTATTGATATGAAGGAAGCCAGGAACATGAGGAAAAGTGTGTGAGTGACCAAATCTATCCATGCTGTGAAGTGTATCTTTCTAGATCTCACCTACCCTTAAAATATGTGTATTCCATCACACTAAGCAGTCGCATTCACTTTCTACATCTTTGTTTCCTGACAAGATTCCTCCTCAAACTAATTAGAACAACTAAACAAAGAAGTAATAAACAAATGCAAAAGGCAATAATACCACTGGACACTCCATTTCTGCAACTGCAATTGATCTCATCACGCCACTCAAATAAATGGTTTCCCTACATGTGTTTTTTTTTTTTTGGGTCGACCAAAGGCACACACACCAAAAGAACAATCTCTTGGAAATCTTCCGTGATGTTTGACTCGTGTCAGACAACTGCACAAACCTAGACACAATCTTGTGGAAGTTGCTGAGGTTGTAACGAGGGAAAGGGAAGAACAGAGTCATTGTCTGGTGGTACTGCTGATGGACTGGCCGGTCTGCTGCCTGCTTGCAGTGTTTGAGCAAATGGAGCGATCAAATAAATGTGATGTTGGGGGATTCCACATGGGATTGCTGTGGCTGTTTGCTTCAGGTCGGCCTCAGCACAGTGAATGGGGGGGTGTGCAGTGCAGGGTCAGCTGCCAACATGATGGCGAGCCATGCCTGTCCTCCACAGCCTCTCGAGAAAGGAGGGCATGCATGCATACAAACAAACAAAGGGGAAAAGAGATCCAAGGTAGGAGGAGGGGGGGGTTCTTTAAAATTCTGCTCTTTGTTTAGGGCTTCACAGTATACATATTTGGCTGCTAACTATTGAGGCTGGTGCAGATGCTGGTGTTCATGGTTTCCATTGAAGCTTGTGCAGGTGTTTGAGCGAGCGAGGAAAGGAACACATATGCTTCGGATGGCCAGATCAATGCAGGCTTTGAGAGGGAAGTGCATGCGACCAGAAATAACTCTCACAAACCATAGAGAGTGCGATGAGATGGTTGCTGAGGGGTGCACTATATTTTTTTATGTAACTTTTTGCGTTCGAGTGTCTCATTATCGTCAAATCTTAAGGATCCCGTCGAACACAATGTTGAGAGGATCTTTGAGACGGACGATCGAGATGTGACCTCATGGATATTAAATGCAAGCATCGGTTGAAGAAGAGAGGAGAGTGTAGAGGGAGGCAGTAGGTTGACTGCGTCCGCAGCCCCAAATGGTGGGGCTACAATGAATGTTTAAACAGAAGTTGTCGAGTTCTATCTTTACATGCCGCCCGCCATTAATGGCTTCTTAAACGCCATTGTTTCCTCTGTCCGCTGCATGGGGCTGCCCTGCCGCCGCTTCTCTCTCTCTCTTCCTTCCTTTTCATGCCCATTCTCGGTGCTGCATATATACCGACCGAGCAGCCGAGCACAACAGACGCACAGCCGTATGCCCTTCTTTTCTTCTCTCCATCACCTCCTTTTCCATATGCCATACGTCAACTAAGCTACGGAGTAGTAATTTAACTGTTGCATGTACCATGTTATATATAATGTTTGATGGTGGTGCTTCTTTGGGCCAATGGTGGGCTACAGATCACTATAAGATATCAATGCTGCTTCCCTTTATTTTGTGATGGCCTTGGTCTTGGGCTTTGTGGGCCTTCCATGTCACCCGTATGGACCTGATGACCGAAATAAGACTGGGAGAGGAGTAATACTAATGCCTGTTTTCAAGTAAAAAGCTTCATGACTGACTATTTATGAAACACGAAAAATAATCTTTTGCCATCTCATGCTTTTAACAAAATAAACATTAGTAGAATGATATAGAACAGTTACTTTATATGCGTCATGGTTTTTCCCCCACGTTTTATTTGACGACTGTCTCCGAGGCAGGAATCCGTACCCTCTCTTTCCTCAGCTGACGTCATCGCACTGGCGGAAGCAGACAAGAGAGAGGCTGTGGAGGAGGAGTCCTGTTTCCTGTGGGAACCGACACAGATGATAACCAATAGCAGCAGCAGCAGCAGCAACAACAAACATAAAGTAAGTCAAATCTCTACGACAACCAAAAAAAAAAAAAAAAAAAGCGGAGACTTCGTATTCCCGATAGAAAGTTACGCTTTGGTTCTCATTCTACAAGCCGAGTCATGGCCGGATGAGGCAGGTTCGTTGCCAAAGAAAACAAATAAAGAATGAGGGTTATACCTTACTTTTTTCTAATGTTCCCGTGGGTGGCTGAGAACAATATAATTTGTCACAGAATGCCCAAAAATAATAACAATGATAAAGTCAACGCCTAGCAAGCTGCCTCATTCATATGTTCTCTTTCTCTTTAGGATTGTTGGAAATACGAAGACAAATCCAATAAGGAACAGGACCGCTAATGTCTTCAGGTCATAGAGATCCCTAACAGATTTCAAGTCCCCAAGAGCCAGACCAGCCTTCAGGTACACAGAGAAGTAGAGTCTGGTTAGTCCCCCAGGAAAATATATGACCAATAATGATAAAAGTTGGCTAAAAGGCTGATGATGCCAATAAACCCAGAAACGCCAATAAAAAACAAGATGTTTTCAGATAATTCACCAGAGCCTAGTCAATTATACGGTCATATGCTGAATGTTCAAGTTCAAGAGATGCTAATCTAAACAGTAGTGTGGACTACAAAGGAATGGTGGTGGTAGATCCCCTATAAGTTGTAGGTTCTACAGCTCTACTACGGATCTTGCAAGCAAGTTCTCATCTTAACGCATTTTCGACAACACAGATGTGAGCCATGTGTGTGCCATCATAACTAGAGTAAGAAACTCAGCATTCATAAGGAGGAGGAGATAGATGCAATAGTTTTTTTTTTAAAGAAAAAAAAAAAGGGAAAACCCCAAAATCACCTTTAGATGTTGGTAAATCACAACAACAGATAGCACCAAATCATAAAGCATAGAAATGATGACCCTCAAAATATAGAGGTTCTACTGTACATTTCATCCTCCCAAGTCCCAAAACCCTCTTGTGCACTGGCTTGGTCTTTTTCTAAAATGATGGTCCTCAAAATCTATAAATTTTATAAATGGAATTGATCCCAATGCTGGCATTAGAGGGGTAGGCGCCTCATGGGCCCCAGCTGAAAGAGCTGGGCACCATGTTGCAGGGTCAGCCTGTTCAGCCAGTGCCTGCAAAGGCTCAACTTAAATGTAAATTTGCAAGAGTCAAAAGATCAACAAACCTACTAGCTAGCCCCATATAGGTCAACCTTCTAAGTACAGTGAAAAAGATAACTATTGTTGCTCAAATGTAACATACTAGCAAGTTTGAATAAAACTTCAAAATCTCAATACACATCCATCACCAGCGAATTATAGGGCAAAAATGCAACAGCAAGTTAGTGCCACATATAGAAACATCTTAGCTGGCTACACAGCCAAGTAAACTAGAGTGGAAATGAATGATACTAAGAGGAAATTTGAAAATGAATAAAAACGAAATGACAGTTCAAAATTAAGTAGATTCTAGCAGATAAAAATAAAACTTACTCTGACTGTTATGTACGATGCTGGAACAAGACCAACCAACGTTGCAAGAAAGAAAATGCGGAAAGGAACATCAACAATTGGAGATGCCAGATTTATGAATGTGTTAGGTAAGGATGGGGTTATCCTCAAAAAAAGCATGTAATTTAGCAGCCTTTCTCTGCGTTTTGCTATCTGCATCCAGAAAAAGAACAGATTCTGAGATGAGCAAATTGTTAATCAATTGATTGAAGTATGTCAAGAAGAAAGCCATAAGCCTGAAAAGGTCTCTAGAAACCAAATATAAACAGAGGCAGATCAGAAAATAAAAAGGCAAATTATCACACAAGGAACTATGTCAGTACCTCTGCTTGGAAAAATCTCAACTTTTCAGGCCACATCCAGCTGACCAAAGGCCTGCCAATTAACTTGGAAAGGAAATAGCAGGACGAAGCGCCAGAAGTTGCAGAGAAAACAACCAGAATAACACCTTTTATGACCCCAAAAAGAGCTCCAGCCAGTAATGACAAGAATATGGTACCAGGTATCATGAATGTCTGCATAAAGATGTAGATTGAACAATATCCTAATACAAATTTGGCTTGGTAATCTCTGGCATATACGGCCAAATTATCTCTGCATAAGAGAATAACAGGCAAAGAAAAACTTAATCATATGCTAACTAAGTACAAGAAGTAAAGAAGCTGTGCATTATGTCATTTTTTTTTACTTCAAGCATAATTTCTATATTACATACAGATAGATCAGTTGTATTGGATATTAATCCAAATTAAATTGTAAGGAGATACTACTGCTAGGAAAAAGAAAAGAGAGTTCACAATGGGAAGTTTGCTACCTAAGCATTAAGCCAAAGTTGATATTAAGAACAGAATAAGTTGTGAACTGATAGGTTGCCATTCAATAGAAGATAGAAGGATGTCAGGAACTCGTTTGACAATATCAACACAAGGATACCTTGTTTATCATACGCCACCAGATAATTATCTTAGACTGGCCATGAACAAAAATGCCCTTGAACATGCCCTTTCCAATTATTTTGCTTATACTTGAATACTACTACTATTTAATTCCTATGCAAAATATGATGCAACATTAAGTTATTACAACAAAGTTATGGTCACGATTTGCTTATACTTGAATATGACTATGATCTAATTCCTTGAAATTCCTATGCAAATATGGTGCAACATTAAGTTATTACAACATAGTTATGGCCATGGATAAAAATGCCCTTCAACATGCCCTTTCCAATTATTTTCCTTATACTTGAATACTACTATGAGTTAAATCCTATGCAAACATGATGCAACATTGTATTACTACAACAAAGATATGGCCACTATTTCTTAGTGAATATAAAGAACCGCATCGACAGAAGATTACAAGTAAATCCAAAACAAATTTCTGCTTAACTTGGAATAGGATGCCGGTACTGGTAAATCTGGAACAGAAAATCCAAAGAGTTCATTTAGAAAAAAGGTTTCCCACAGTTATTCACATAATAGTACCACAAGTTTCATCAGTCTGAATGAATAGGACAATGGAACTACAGTTGGAGAATGAAAAAGGTTGTACAGAGTACAAACATTGAGGGGTGTTCACGGCTGCTTCTAAAAATGAATCACCAAGCACGATAACATAACAACAAATCAACTGGTTCCAGCCATCAACGATAGATATGCAAAAAAGAAAAAAAAAAGAAAAAAAACATGAATCATATGAAGCTAACAAAACAACACTACAGCTTACAAAAGAACATCCTAATTCTTCAATGGACTATGTTTCTGAACAAAAATGAGAATCTTCAAAGTTAAAAAAAAAAAAAATCATTCAATGGCTCTGGCAAATAAACAACTTATAATTCAAAGTCACCAGCTAAACATCTTCCAAACATTCCCTAGCCCCAAATATGACCATCCAATGAAATCTATAAGAGATATCTTTTATACTACAATAAATGGACCAAATGTTCTTCTAAACCAAACCTCTACAATACCAATCTTGAATTGAAATATACTGTATCACCTATTAAAAGAAAGAGCAAAATATATAGTGTCATATCAATACAAACCCCATTCATTCATTCAAGAAAAGAAAAAAAATCCTCTAAATGATTACCAGCTCAATGCTCCGATGTCCCAATCTACACAGTAAACTTTTAGATCAAAGAAGTTGCTTTTCTAAAATTTTGGCAGATTTAATTTCTAAAACTAAGAAGCTGCTATTGTAAAATTTGGCAATTTGCTCACATTTTCCGAAAAGATTTTTTAAAAAAGATAAACTAAAGAAATTGTTTAAGAAAAGGTCATGACCTGTTTCTGACTTCTTCTAAAAGGAATTCTGACACAATCACCCTCGACCTCGACATGCGTCGCTATTGTAATAACCACCACCACCATCAATTACAATCACCTCCCTACCCTCACCACCACCACCAGCACCTGTCACCACTTCCATTGGTCACCAACACTATTAACAACATTAACAAAGCATTACTACGATAATTGCTATTGTTGCCACCACCACCATCTCCTCCAACAATGCCATTGCTTGTCAAGACTTTGCTTCACAATAACATTTGGCCAAAAAGCAATTTTAGAAACAAACTTTTCATAACAAAGCATACTCACAATATGCTAGTACTTCCGCAAACCAATTCCAAAAGAAGCTTTTCAAAAGCTGCCTTTTGGAAAAGGAAAATCAATATAGTACATGTCCAAAGGCAAAGAATATAAATAGGGTGTTCTCCATTACTTGGGGCGGAGGTGTTCTAGATGTGAAGTATCATATATATACATTTGGGGATTTTCTTATATGATGACAATCAAATTTAAGTAGCATTAGCACATCTAAATAGCCCTAAGGTTCTAAACGTTACATTAGAAAACCTATATCATACTTTTGCAATGATTGTTAATCAGCGTTATGCTGATCGAATTGTTCATACGTATATTGGGTTGTGACCTATCTGGATGCATCTAACTAACGACTAGACGAAAAGATCACACAAATCTAAAAGTATTGAATTAGGGAAGCACACCCATAAGACAAATAATATCTCAGGACGAGGATTACACAGAAGAAAAGGTATCAATTTATGCTGTGCTGCAAGAAGAAAACCAATTTCAAGCAGATCCACCATGGAAGTAGAGGTAAAGAAAGAAAGGAGCTCACTTGAGGACGCGGAGGTCGGAGAGGTTGCGCGGCAGCCTGAGGATCTTATCGTACTCGGCCTCGGGCATGGTGACGAAGATACAGAACAGTCCAACGGCGAAGATCAAGAACACAGCGGCCGCGGCAGCCGCCTCCCACCTGGTGAGCGGGATCCTGGACTCGGTCCTGAGCGTCTTCTTGGCCGTCGGCGTGTCGTCGGCAGCCATCTCCTCGTCGCGGACGATCGCTATCCTCAGCGGCGGCGCCATGGAGACGAGAATTACCGGCAGCGGCGCGCGGGATCGATCCAAGGACCTGCTGCTGCTTCATGAAAGGTCGCAAGATCGCATCATGTCACTGGAGCAGGAGGAGGAGATTCCACGACAGAATCGAGCGGGAGATGAGGATTAAATCCAACAAGAATTGGGGATTTCCCCGAGGGATGGATGGTGAAAGCCCTAGAAAGTGGAAAGAGATAGGGGAGGAAGGAGGAGGAGGAGGAGGCACAGCGGGATACGTTGCAAAGAGGGGGGACCGTGGTCTCTTCTTTTATTCTCGAGTCTCTTTTAACTATTATTTTTTTTCAGTTTTAATTAATTTAAATCATATTAGAGTATTAATTTATAATATACTCTAAAAGGATGACAACAACGTATTAAATGGATGAAATAGTAATAAAAATATTAGAGTTTTTAATTACTATTTTACAATTCTCTCTTTACTATTTATAACTTCATATATTATATATATATATATATAAATAATCTCCTCTTCTATTTTATTTTCTTCTTACTCATATTCCTCCTCCACCTTTTTTTTTCTTTCTCCTCCATCTTTGTCTCTTTTTCTTTGAGGAGAAGAATAATATGGAGAAGATGATAAGTATGGAACTATAAAGAGCATGGACTAATGACCATCATCGAAAGTGGTAGGGTACATAAATGACGATTAAAAAAAAAGATAAAATCAAAATTAATAAGGTTATAAAATAATAAAATATATTATTTTATTATTTTTTAAGAGATTGTGAATTTGAGATTGTCAATATCAAAAGAAGGCTCTAAAGAGTAAAGTCCCTTTTCTCTATTTCATCATTATAAATGAAAAAAACTTAAATAACCTTAACAATTTAAATATATTTGATAGTAAAAAAAATAAAAACATTCAAAATTTTTAAAGATTCAAATGTTCTAATTAGAAAAGGATACTAGTTTAGAGTTTGTATTTTTATTCTCATAATTATATTTGAAATTAAGATTAATATATAAGATTTTCTAATAACCTAAATAGAAATATTATAAATAATTAAATGAATAAAAATAAAAAAAATAATATTAGATTTGAGACATAGATTAATGCATTGATAAAGAAACTCAAATAGACAATACATTTTGAGTTATAGATTTTATTTTATTTTTTAAAAAAATCTTTTAAACTCCAAACGATCTGATTAGTATACTAAACCGGTTGGAAATTTAGTTCATGATTTCTCTGATCAGACCAATTGGGTCAGTTCAAGTTTCATAACAATAGCCTAAACCTATACATATGATTTAGATGACATGTAGATTATAATATGTTATTTGTGTGATGATATTTTACATTTAAACTTAGTTTGATCTATTATTTCAACTCATGTTTACATTTTTACTGGTTTGAGTATGATTGTGGATGGCTTTCTAATTACTAATTCCATTTCTTAAGTATTGGACGGTTTCATGGGTTATGATAAGTTGTCGAAACTGATATCAAATCATAATCTAAAATATTATTATTATTATTATTATAAAAAATAGATTCAAACTCAAAATCTTACGATAAATTATCTAAATATTTATATATTAAGCTAGCTGACATCTTTTATGTATATCAAAATACTAGCTGTCAAAGTCATGATTTATAGTTCAAAAGAATTTTTTGAATTTTTTTTTTAAAGATAATGCATCAAGATAATATTGTACTTATGGAAAAGAAAGTCCAAAACTTTAACTCTTAAATATGAAAAAAAAAAAACCAGACTACAAATATTGAGTTTGTCCTTAACTCGATCATTATGACGTCCAACCTTTGTGTACTTCTGATCTCATGACTGCTCACAATGGGTCTAAATCAGTATGTGTTGTCTCAGATATAATAACAAATTAAAATTGATGGGGTCATTTGATTTCTTCATTTCCCACCTTATAAATATATTGAATGCATATTATCGGATCTCATCGATAAAGGACCATTACTAATAAAATTTAGAATTTTTTAATCTCTCAGTTATATCTTTAAAATAATAGTACACTTGATATAAAATATTTTGGTACCACCCCCACGAGGATAGGTAGTAGTCACCATAGAATCAAACATGGTATCTCATAGTCGACTGAAGAGTGCACATGCGAGGCGAAGCGGTTGGACTCGAAAAACGATATGCAACTGTAATCGTATTCTTCGAGATCATACCAAGCAACAACTAGGATCGTACAAGACAACCCCATGTGGCACGGGACCATAACAGTCGACCCTTACCGATTGTCTGGATTATCGACGACCATTAACAGCTTGTGACTAACCCTCGACGATAGGTATAAAATGATAACTCCTTGATCGATGTTAGGGGATTGAACCTCTAACACTCATCATTACTCTTAAAAACTGACTTAAGTTTCGAAGGGATCGAGTTAGGAATCTTTCTTCTCGATATCAACCTGCTATATAGGAATTCGATGTCGAAGGCAATCATTGCTCCACATCGGATTGACCCCGAAGATACCAGCCTTAGTCCTTCAATCATTTTTAGTTCTTCCCTTCCTCCAACTAATTACGTGGACACCCTTGCACGATCAGGACCAAATAAAACCTTACTGATTCCCGGGCTATAGCATGAAAAACAATAGCAACAATATATCATGAGTTTCTTTCCTTGAATTTAATTAAAAAATATTGATACGATACTTATATTTCATTTATATTTATATCATTAGTTTTCATTAATATGGGATCCTTTCGTAATAGTTTAACCTTTTAGGATTTTTAAGAACTTTCATTTCCATTTATTGTATTAAAATTATTGCTAAATTTATATTTTTATTTATAAAAAATTATACAATACATGTTCTTCATTTGAACTTTACCATATACTTGGGTTTCATGTAAACTATTTATATTGGGTCCTTCCACAATATCTTAATTTTTAAAATTTTTAATCTTTAGACCATATCTTTAAGAGTATCAAAATTTTCACCAAATTTTAAGTGTTTAATTAAAAATATTCAGACAATACATGTTCTTCATTTAGGTTTATATTACATGTTCTTCATTTACTTTTGGACCATACACTTGCAATTCATTCACACTTCAACTTGTGAGAAAATATACTAAAATATACATTGGATCCTTTCCTAATATATTAATAATTTTAAATTTTAATCTCTCAATCATATCTTTAAGAGTCATGAACTTCCATTCACTATATCAATTTTTTACGCCAAATATTTAGTTTTAATCAAATATATTGTTATAGTACTCATTTTTCATTTAGGTTTGCATCATTTATTCAACCTTTGTTCACATCATTTTTTCATTTTTCATTCACTTCACTGTATCAAATTTTTTATCAAATCTATAATATTTAATTAAAAATATTTATGCAATACATATTCTTCATTTGAGCCGACACCATATACTCAAATTTTGTCGAATGTAAACCAACTTATTGTGAAATGAGATGCTAAAATTCACATATATATATATATATATATATATATATATATATATATATATATATATATATATATAAACCTTTTATGATATTTAATCTTCTAATTATTAGTATTCATGAATTTTTATTCACTACATCAAAATTTTTATTAAATATGTGGTATTTAATTAAAAATATTCAAAACAACTTACTCGTGAAAGAAAATATTAAAACATATTCAAAACATCAAAATTCCATTCCCTGCATCAAAGTTTTCACAAAACATTCCATATCTAATAAAAAATATTCATGTGGCACTCGTTCTTCATTTAGGTTTTGCATCATTCGAGTTAAAGCCACAGTTAAAAGGTTTGCAGTGAGAGAGGCTTCCGCTCCCCACATCAAGCTTTTGACAAGGTCTCAAATCATTTGTCTTGGTCGCATGGCCAATGCTTGTCATCAATGGCCTTCTCCACTTCAACTGGCCTTCTAAAATCTTCTGAACTCACCAAACAATTCATAGTTTCCCTGTCATCAATTTTGAAGGACTGACCATCTCTGTTCTTAAAGAAGCATCGAAGACAAACCTGAAGAGATCAACAAAGTACGGGAAGATTATTGCATGTATCAGAAATGGATCACAGCCTTTCTTGATATCTGATGGAGTACCGCTCCTTATTACTACAGTTCTCATGCATGTCTGCATCTGTAGCAGAACTGATGCATCCAGCTCACACATACTGGCAGACCTCATGACTGCATCTGAGCTATGGAAATGATGACTGACTCCAGCTAACATATCCCGATTTTTATGTCGAAGGCAAGGAGACAAGGAGAAGGACTAGTGACGGCCACCGGACTCGCGCTCGACGAGCGACTTGACATGGATGAACTCCTCCACCGTGCAGGGAAGCTTCAGTGGACCTGGGGCACCGGAGCGGTAGCCGTAGACCTCCTTGGCCCTGTCGAGAAGACCAGCAAAGAGCGGATGATTAATATAAGTTACAGGCATCGTCAGCTTCTGCGACCCAGCACCTCCTTCTTCGTTCGGGAGGCCAACTTCCACGGTTAAGTGTCCCTTCTTCATCGTCCTCCTGCTGTACCGGACATGGAAACAGTACACATCAGATCGATCTTGGTCGAGCGATAGGAGAGGAAAAGAGATAGCTAAGGAGCAGGAGTAGAACCAAGGAAAGGTCCAGGCTTTGTTCTTGGGTTACCTACCAAAAAGGTCAATTTGAAGGGCATATTATAGGGAGAATGATCTGATGGTGGTCTACATGTGGGATGAATTTGATTTTAATGTAGAATCGTAGGTGCAGATTTACTAATCCTGAAGACACTCTCACTAAATCATTCTCAGTGCATGCAGCAGCAGAAGATTGGCTAACGTGAGTAGTGTTTGCCTTTTTATGTCGGGTGTTGAATCAAAGGGCTGCAAGATCCATGCATCTGCATCCTTTTTGACCTTTCCCTCTTTTCATAGCGTGTAACATCCTACCTACCGAAGCACACCAGAAATGATCACATCTGATCGCTCCATGCAATACAGTGAGAATACCATCAAAGACATTATACTCTTCAGACCTTATTAACGAACCCCTCTGTCTTATGTTAGCAGACTTCTACGTTATAAATATAGATGTACACAGAGAGAGAGAGAGAGAGAGAGAGAGAGAGAGAGAGAGAGAGGTGGATGGTGTAATCCAATAATTACAGCTCTTCATGTCTCTCACTCGTATTCATCCCGTGTAGCTACAGATGCCCAATGCCACTGGTCGGCGCTGCTAGTCCACGTCTGTTCCATCACTGTGTTGATGCTTGACTTCGGCTCTTCATTGTTGACTCCCATGGAATGTTTGACTTCCTCGACGTGGACCTCTCTTAACAGGCAATGAAAATACGTAGAGGACACGAAGGTAGAGCTCTCTCGGTGGTGATAGATTAGAATAGATTTAGAAATGCTTGATTGTTTCATTGATATATGTTCTATTTATATACGTTAGAGAATTTATCGAGGTTTGGTAGAGTCATCATCTAAATCTTTATTGGTTTGAGATCATATCTTTTATGTGTATCTTGTACAGATCTCTATCCATATCTTATGTCTTGCCCCCTATAAAATTGAGCTTCTGTAAAAGACATCGATCTTGGATCAATGTAATAAAAATATCTTTTGGGGAAATAGCTTTGTGAGAGAGAGTCTGTTAGTTGATCGGCATTGTGTTTGTGAGAAACACGTAGTTGATGTTTAATAATTTGATCTCTGACGAAATGAAAATCTATGACAATGTGTTTTATGTGCGAGTGTAACACTAGATTGATGCATGATAGATGGCTCCAATATTATCACAATATATTGTATAAGTTATAGCAGAGTTGATGTCCAATTCTTTCAATAGATTCGTGACCCGGTTGAGTTATGTAGTAGTGGTGGTGATGGCTTTGTATTCAGCTTCAATTGTTGACTTTACGATTGTCTTCTGCTTCTTTTAACTCCGATTGATTGGGTTTGCTCTAAGAAAGATAATATATCATGATGTAGAAGTTTTGTCATCAATGTTTCATGCCCAATCCGTACTGATAAAGATATGAAGATGAACTGGTGGGTGTTTTCGAAGAAGGAGTCCATGATTAAGAGTCCCTTTGAGATATCACAAGACTCTTTTTACTGCAGACCAATGAATAGTAAATGGTTGATGCATAAATTAAGATAATTTATTTACTGTAAATTAGATATTTGGATGTGTGAGAAATAGATACTGTAAAGACCCAACTCTTTGACAATATTCTGTAGGATCTGTAGTAGTGATATCATCATATAACTTAAGTAATTCAGTAGCAAAGAGTGGAGTGACGACTTTTTTAGTATTTTGCATGTTTGTCTTTAATAAAAGATCTTGAATATACTTTACTTGAGATAGAAATAGTCTTGAAGAGGTGTAGTTAAATTCCACTCATATAAAGTAGCTCAAGATTTTGATATCTTTGATAGAGAATCAATTTACTAATTATTTTAGAAATCCCTTTATCTCCATAAGATTATTGCCTGTACGGATAATATCATCCACATACACTATTAGAGATATTGTACTTTTATTTTTACTTTTGTAGAAATAATGAAATATGTGACTTAGAGTTGATGAAATCAATCGATGTAAAAAATGAGCCAAGTTCAGTTTACTAAGCTCTTAGAGCTTGACGAAGTCTATAAATATCTTTTTGTAGCTTACAAACATGTTTTGGATACTTAGAATGGATGAAGCCTATAGGTTATTACATAAAAATATCTTCAGTTAAAGTCCTCTATAAGAAAGCATTATTAACATCCAATTGCTATAATTGCTAGCCTTTAGTTACAACCAAACTCAAGATAAGTCAAATCATTATCAATTTAACAACTACACTAAATATTTCTGTGAAGTCAATACCAGGTTGTTGATGAAACCATTTGGTCACTAAACGTGCTTTATATCTAGTAACAAATTCATATGGCTTTCGCTTAATTCAAAAAATTCATTTACACCCGATGATATTTTATGTTGATGAATAACATAGACATCAAAATAAGTTTTTCAAGGTTTGAGAGTTGATGAAATAGTTTTTTAAATGGTGACTGAAATTAGAGGACTGAAGTAAGCATACAGTTAATACAATAGACGACAATTTGAAAGGCTGCTGACTAGAAGATTAGTAGCATTGAGGCTTGATGTAGGAGACTAAGACTAGTTTCAATTATATTTCGATATTTATATTTGGCAGAGCCAACTAGTTGAGGAGTATGTGATAGTGACTTGAGGTATTATATACCACAGGCTTAGAAATATGATGTTAATGCTTGATATTTAACTCCATCATTAGAGTAAACTATTTTAATTGTAGACTGAAATAATTTCTCGACCAACTTTTTAAAGCAAGTAAAAACTATGAAAACTTTAGATTTATGTTTTAGAGGATATAGCCATATATATTTAGTAAAATAATATATGAAAATGATATAAAATCTAAAGTTGTCAAAACAAGTGATTTGGCAAAGCCCAAATATTTGTCTAAATAATTTTAAATAACATAGAACATGATATGAAGGATTTTTTAAAAGGTAGTCTATGACTTTTATTGCTAAGGGAGACATCATAATGAGTTATGAAGAGAATAACGAGAAAGTAGTTTTTGCAACTGAAGACGATGATTCCACAAATTAATTTAAGTTGCAACTGAAGAGTGAACAATGGGTTGGGTGATTTGGGAAATTGATGACCACTCTTAAATGTTATCTTTATTCGGGCCTTCAACCAAGGATGCCTTCGTACTCAAATTCTTGCTTCACTGCACGCTCCTGGATTGTCATTAGCGTGCCGATAGCTATAGTGTTGTGTTGATGCTCTCCTTCACAAAGGATGTGTGCATCCCTTGTTAGGGAAGGCGTCGTTCTAAGTATGACTTTGACAGATTTGAGAAGACAACGATTGGGTTCCCTAAAATACAATGACAATGGCAGGAGCGACGGTAAGCCACTCACCGTTATTAGAAATGGGAAACTGTAACACCCCACATTTTTAAAATATTTATAAACACTTATTTTAAATTATTTATAAGAATCTATTTATAAAATGAGAATTATATAATAATTTTTTGATTGAATAATTTTATATTTAAAGTTTATTATTAGGATCTAAATATAAATCTTTTAGATGGGATATGAGTTGTGAAAGATTAATATATAACTATATATAGATATTGTAAAGACCCAACTCTTTGACAATATTCTGTAGGATATGTAGTAGTGATATCATCATATAACTTAAGTAATTTAGTAGCAAAGAGTGGAGTGGCGACCTTTTTAGTATTTTGCATGTTTGTCTTTAATAAAATATCCTGAATATACTTTACTTGAGATAGAAATAGTCTTGAAGAGGTGTAGTTAAATTCCACTCATATAAAGTAGCTCAAGGTTTTGATATCTTTGATAGAGAATCAATTTACTAATTATTTTAGAAATTCCTTTATCTCCATAAGATTATTGCCTGTACGGATAATATCATCCACATACACTATTAGAGATATTGTACTTTTATTTTTTACTTTCGTAGAAATAATGAAATATGTGACTTAGAGTTGATGAAATCAATCGATGTAAAAAATGAGCCAAGTTCAGTTTACTAAGCTCTTAGAGCTTGACGAAGTCTATAAATATCTTTTTGTAGCATACAAATATGTTTTGGATACTGAGAATGGATGAAGCATATAGGTTATTACATAAAAATATCTTCAGTTAAAGTCCTCTATAAGAAAGCATTATTAACATCCAATTGCTATAATTGCTAGCCTTTAGTTACAACCAAACTCAAGATAAGTCAAATCATTATCAATTTAACAACTACACTAAATATTTCTGTGAAGTCAATACCAGGTTGTTGATGAAACCATTTGGTCACTAAACGTGCTTTATATCTAGTAACAAATTCATATGGCTTTCGCTTAATTCAAAAAATTCATTTACACCCGATGATATTTTATGTTGATGAATAACATAGACATCAAAATACTTTGAGTTTTTCAAGGTTTGAGAGTTGATGAAATAGTTTTTTAAATGGTAACTGAAATTAGAGGACTGAAGTAAGCATACAGTTAATACAATAGACGATAATTTGAAAGGCTGCTGACTAGAAGATTAGTAGCATTGAGGCTTGATGTAGGAGACTAAGACTAGTTTCAATTATATTTCGATATTTACATTTGGCAGAGCCAACTAGTTGAGGAGTATGTGATAGTGACTTGAGGTATTATATACCACAGGCTTAGAAATATGATGTTAATGCTTGATATTTAACTCCATCATCAGAGTAAACTATTTTAATTGTAGACTGAAAGAATTTCTCGACCAACTTTTTAAAGCAAGTAAAAACTATGAAAACTTTAGATTTATGTTTTAGAGGATATAGCCATATATATTTAGTAAAATAATATATGAAAATGATATAAAATCTAAAGTTGTCAAAACAAGTGATTGAGCAGAGCCCAAATATTTGTCTAAATAATTTTAAATAACATAGAACATGATATGAAGGATTTTTTAAAAGGTAGTCTATGACTTTTATTGCTAGGGGAGACATCACAATGAGTTATGAAGAGAATAACGAGAAAGTAGTTTTTGCAACTGAAGACGATAATTCCACAAATTAATTGAAGTTGCAATTGAAGAGTGAACAATGGGTTGGGTGATTTGGAAAATTGATGACCACTCTTAAATGTTATCTTTATTCGGGCCTTCAACCAAGGATGCTTTCGTATTCAAATTCTTGCTTCACTGCACGCTCCTGGATTGCCATTGGCGTGATGATAGCTATAGTGTTGCGTCGATGCACTCTTTCACAAAGGACGTGTGAAGCCCTTGTTAGGGAAGGCATCGTTCGAAGTAGGACTTTGACATATTTAAGAAGACAACGATCGAGTTCCCTAAAACACAATGACAATGGCAGGAGAGACGGTGAGCCACTCACCGTTATTTGCAATAGGAAACTGTAACACCCCATATTTTTAAAATATTTATAAATACTTATTTTAAATTATTTATAAGAATCTATTTATAAAATGAGAATTATATAATAATTTTTTGATTGAATAATTTTATATTTAAAATTTACTATTAGGATTTAAATATAAATCTTTTAGATGGGATATGAGTTGTGAAAGATTAATATATAACTATATAACTATATATATATATATATATATGATTGCGTTCCTTCCATTGATACTGTGCATCTGCTTTTGCTGCTCCTCTATCTGACTTAATGTTTTCAAAAGGGGAGACTGCACCACATTTGATTAAAGGTATTGACTGGAATCATCAATCATCAATACCTCTCGTTGGAGAAAATATGAATTTATCATTCTTGATCTCTTTGAATCAGTTTTATGGTTTGTTTTTTCTTCTTTTTCGAGGTTAAGGATTCATCAACTTAAACAGAGGAAGCATAAAACTATTTTTGACTGTGTCTAATCATGAAAATTAGTCAATATGGTAGGAGGAGACTTCATCCACTCGTTCTGACAAATCTGCTGAAGCTTATTGATCCTGGAAAACTCTTCTGATCATGAATTTTTCCATCAATACCGATCTATTTTAGTTTTATCATCAGGAGCACAAGATCTAACATGGCAATCTGTTTTCTTCCTCTTCGAGTCATGAAATTTTTCTGTGAATCGTAGAAGATATCTCATTTGACTGTGAAACCCTTTACAGTCAAAGTTTCTGTATCCCACGAGTGACAAAGTCAAAGTCTTTACCTTCACCCTCTTGAGACGGCGTGGCTGATATCACTGCATCACGAACAAGACTTGTTCATGGACGCTGTCATTGAGCTGATGCCATATTGCTCACTACGCCGCATGAACTCCTCTGTGGCCTTTCACTTCCAAAACCAACGTAATCGTAAGCTAGCTAATGATCTTAGAAGAGATTTCTTCACATCTAGCTAAGGTTCTGCCTCGCATTTGGAGGTGATTAGATCCGACGCCATGAAGTATGGTGTAAGCAAACAAAGTCAATATTCTCGGAGATTTGGCTTGAAGTCAAACCGTACCGATGTCGACGGCCAGGTGATACGTACTCTTCACTCCCATTTGCATGACCGGGAGCTGGCCGTCTAAGGAGGCCATTTCTGTGGACTATGAGAGAATAAACTAGTGTTCTATGATAGAAAGCTCATCAGGTTGAAGACAAGAAAGGCAAAGGGTTTAGGTTTGAAAGAGCCCTCCACATGATCCATCATGAATGACATAAAAGAAACCTACAGCCGTAGATGATCGAAGTTGTGTTAAGGTCAAGATTTGCATTACTAAGAACAAGAAAAGAAGCGTGAAAGCAACTGCTACTCTTCTTTGGAGTCTTTCCCTCTCAGGAACAGTGGGCTAAAGAATGGTTCCAAACGTTCATGGCAAGTTACGGCAGCACCAAAGCCCCACAAATTCCATTCTCCTCATTGACCATGGGCAAAGCTCTCTTTTATATGGCCTCCACCATCCCCTCCCATCTCAGCTCTGGCCAGCACCTCCTCATGGGCAACCACGGCCGTCGCCACCACCACCGCATAAGCTCCTTCAACCCTTCGTGGTGCTTCAGACCTTCCCCAACAAAAGACACCCCGAAGAGAGCAACTCCAAATGACAGAATACCCACCACGGCTTCCTTCCCTTCTCTCCCAAGGAAGAAGCGTCTGTTTCGCCTTGGGTCCATGTCCATCGCCGTATCGTCGCCGCGGATAGGCTGCATGGGACAGATCAAGAGAGACAGGCCATCTTCTCGCGACTCGACCTCCTCCTCCTCCTCCTCGTCGAAGACCAGCGGCTCGTCTTCGAGGGGGCGTGGCAAGTTGGTGAAGACCACGATGGCGCTGTTGAGGAGGAGCGCGAGCGATCCAACGAGCTCGAGGGTCGGGGGAGCGGAGGACGACGGTGGTGTTGTGGGAGCTGGTGTCACCGTTGCTGACATGGACCCGCCGCTGCCGGTGGTGAGGCGAGTGGCTGCGAGGGATGGACTCTCGGTCAGTCTGTGGGAGAGGAGGTGCGGCGGAGGTGAACGGAGAGAGCTCCAGCTTCAGCTGCCGCAGCAGCGGCCACCTCGTCCTTTAGCTTTGATCTCTTCATGCAACTAAAACTGTTTACTTGGGAGAAGTGAGACGATTAATGTCTTCGTTTAGTGCAGTGAAACGTTCACTTAATTCTTCTTTATTGGTATTCCTATGGGTTGATTCCCCGGAGGGACCACCCATCTTGGAAGGGCCCCACATTTTGACCCCTCGTCTCCCTAGTCTCGCGCGGACAACAAAAGCCGTCCGACCCCTAACCCTCTTTGCAACCCTAACCCTACCCCGCACGCCGATCTCCTCTTCCAATGCTCAGCGACCCCTCCGCTGCCGCTGCCAAAGGCCGACGGAAGCGCAAGGCCAGCGATCACCCAGGCGATGGGGAGAAGGGCTCCAATTCGGGCCGGAAGCGGTCGAACGAATCTTCGGCCGCTGACTACGCCGCCATCCTCCGGGGCGCCATCGAGTTCCGGGACCAGACTGGTCTTGCTCCGACCAAGTCTAACTTGGCTCCCTTCTACGAGTTTGTGAAGGGCTCCCTTCCCGATACGCTCTCACCGGGCCAGGTGTTCAACAGGCTTCGCCACATCCGCCACAAGTACAACCATTCTGCCGCTGATACCGGCGATGACCTTGTTCTCAAACTCGCCGCCAAGCTCTGGCCCGAGGAGGAGCTAAAGAAGGGCAATAAGGAAGCGACGAATCCGAAAAAAGAGAAAAAACACAATTCTGTCGCCCTCGAGGAGGATAGAGATGTAGAGAAGGGGAAGAAAGAGGAAAAGAACCCAAGAAAAGAAGAGAACGGGAAGAAAGAGGAAAAGAGCCCCAAAAAACACAATTTAGTTGCCCTCGAGGAGGATAGAAAAGCAGAGAAGGGGAAGAAGGAGGAAAAGAGCTCGAACAAACAGAAATTACACAATTCGGTGAACCTCGAGGAGGATGGAGATGCCAAGGGGATGAAAGAGGAAAAGAACATGAAAAAACAGAAAATACACAATTCGGTGATCGAGGCGGATAGATATGTGGAGAAATGGAATAAGGGTGAAAAGAGCCCTAGGAAAGAGACAAAACACAATTTGATGGTGGTTCAAATGGATAGAGATGCAGACAAGGAAGCTCATAAGAAAGGGAAGAAGGGAACGGACACAAAATTAATGAAAAAGCAAAATGTGGTCACTCCCGAGGAAGAGGATGAGGAAATGGGAAATAAGATCAGGGAAGAGGAAATGCAAAATAAGAATGGGGAGGAATGGGGAATTGAACCTGAATCTTTTCCTTATTTGACCCATCATGTGGCAGAGCATTGGAAAACTAATGGTTTGTCAAAAGCATCACTGGAAGTGGGGATGAAGCTTATAAATAAATCAAAGGCGAGAACTTTGGAGGACAAGTGGAAGCGGCACTTGGAAGATGAGATGAAATTCGAGATGAATTGGGCGAAGACCTGCAGGGAACTCTTTGCAATGCTGTTAGAGATGCATAAGGCTATGAGGTGATAGATTACATTGTATTGTGCTATAAGAGCTAGTTCTCTTTCTTTTGTATCTGATATATGATTCTAATTTTAGTTTCTTGGTGGTGGAGGGTATGTATAATGTATCCATATTTACTTATGCTTATATTTTGGGATGATGTAGTATGCTTGTTTTACTCTTCAAACTTTATGTTTTGTCGACTCTTCTCTAGTTAGTTACCCTTGAAATAGCATTATTAATTAATGACAATGTATTCTGTTTTATCATTTTCTTGCCCAGTCTGTACTGAAACTGATTGAAATTACAAAAGAAAATTTGAGTGATGTTATATTTGTTCGCATTGCTAGCTGCTAAGTTATACTTTTGGCAATTACTTGGTTATTGGCATAGTCAGTAATGGTGTTCAGATTTTTTTTGAGTCCCATGTTTATGTTTATCATGCTTAATGTAAAGAATATGGTCTGGTCTAAAGAGCTTGTCTGTTCATTGAATTGAATTAGAGATTGGGCTTGTGAAGTGGTTCCTTATTTGCCTTTTCGGGGTCATGCCATCATACAATTTTTAGATCTGAGCATTTAAGTTTGTGGTGGCTTATATTCTGACTTGCTTTTTGTCATGAGTCTTCTTCGAAATTTTGTTTTCTCCTTATCGAGCTTTACGCTTTAAAATGTATGATAGATTTACCTTGCATAAGCTCAAACTTGTTACGGCAACAAACTAGTCTTACCATGAGTGCAATGTATTATTGCATCTTACTGTCATTTCAGTTTATTTTACTTATCTATTGGTTCTTGTTTCATTAATGCATTACAAATAGACACATGTGAGTTGATGGACAATGAACCAGAACAGTTGTCATCCATTTGGCATAATCTAATAGGAGAGATAAAAGTCTACTGCATGATAAAATATACTGAACTTTCATCTTAGATTTTTTCCTTTCATGTGAACACCCCTTATCTGATTGTATTAAGGATTAGCAGAGTCTAGTACCATCTACCTCACAGTGACATGGTTTTCCATATTAAGATTTGCACTGCAACTGTGTCAAATCATTCTCAAGTGAACCCATTTAATTTACTGATTGAAGTACACTGAGATCTCCGAAAGCTAGCGAACCTATGGGTAACAAGGTTATACTCCATAGATAGAAACCTGTACAACTTTTGATTTATCCTGTATAGCAAGTATATTTACTGAAAGATCTCCAAGAAACCAAGGACCCACAGTCATTTCCTTTACAAAATTGATGACCCCCTTTGTGTCGGTTTAAATCCAAATGTTAGATGGGTTAAGCTCTTGAACCTTCCTCAAGCCATCCAGCAGTGCAAGAGCTTAGCCATACTAGGACAGCTACATTTGTTATTTCCAGCTCCAAAACCCAGAACTTTGCCACAAACCTTTTTTCAGTACAAAGCCAGTAGCTGCAGGAATATAATGGGAGAATGCAAGACCCAAATTAGATGTCACCTACTATGAATCCATTGCACAAGACTTTATACTTCATAGGTTGTCCTTTGAAGCTAAGCTATCCGAGTTTTTTCACAATCTAATCAGAATTCTCTGTATCCACTGAAAAGGAAGAACCTCCATATTCACCCTCCTCCGCTGCTGGACTCTGAATAGCCTGTGCCTATAGGTGTCGTCCTCCTCAATATTTGGACTCAGTGGAAGCTAAGAATCGACCTTTTAAACATTCAAGGTTTGGACATCTTATTTCAGCCGGCATCTCATACAGGATATAAATGTTACATGTTACTGGTGCCTTCAACAGATTTCTTTTGTTGTTGGAAAACTATTAATGTTTGTATCCCTTGGTTCTTTTTCTTATAAGTGATACTGGTGACCTGCATCATTATCTTCTATGAATTTAACTTAAATGCTTAGCTCAGTTCCGAAGTAATGAACCTTATTTGGACACCAAAATGGAGGTGCAAGTTGAGCATGTCACTGGTCAAAATTGTAGGTAATTGAATAAAAGTTTAGTGGTGAAAATTTTGAGAAAGTTTATTAAACTTGGGATATATAAATAGAAGTTAAGTAGATGTTGGACTTCTGTTGTTATTTAGTAAACTTCCAACTACTTTACAAAATTGAGGTCTGCCAATTTTTGTCCATATTACCTTTGTTGCTTTATTTCTTAGAACCTTATTTCAAGTCACAAAAGTGATATGTTGCCATGCGTGAAAGTTGTATCTCTAATTATTGAAAATTGTGATTTCTGGTACCTAAGAATATAAGACATGAAGTTGTATATTCTTTTGTACTGCAGAATTATGGGTGAGGTTTTAGTTAGGTTTTATGGCTTTGCAAATTGTGATTTCTGGTACCTAAGAATGTAAGACATGAAGTTGTATATTCTTTTGTACTGCAGAATTACGGGTGAGGTTTTAGATAGGTTTTATGGCTAAGATTGTTGGAGTTAATGCATCTCTAGCTTATTTCTGAAGTATGTTGACTAACATTTAGTACTAATTAAGTCTTATAACAAACTCAAAATTTTACATAAGTTGTTGATAATTTATATATGCTTTCAAAGTAAAGTGTCTTCATAGGTTCACGTGTAATCCATCACCTAAGTTTGTCAATTTTATTAATCTAACATTTGAATGATTGTATTTTATTTTTTAATATTTTGTTGGTCATTTTGCTCTGGTGCATCAGGTAGATATTTCTGCTAGTGGTTCGAATAAGACGGTCGATTATCGAGTAATCATCAGGTTCAGCACTGACCTTTTTGAGACTTTAAGGTTGCCAAAGCTTGAAAGTACATTTGGTGCCAAAAAAATATTTGTTTATGCTGTCAGTTTGCTACATGATTAAGATTCTTAACACTTTTGATGCATGATAAATGCAGTTTACTATCACAAGGATTTTGGTATGTTCTTTTGGAATAGAAAAGTCAAAATGATCCTTAGGTTCTGGGTAGGTCCCCTTTAATTGAGCAACCTACAGTGATTATTAGGGATGCAGTGTCTATAAGACACTCTTAAGGCCAAAAAAAATTAAATGCTGCAAATGGAAGTTGCAGATACAACCATTTAGATGCCTGTATTTATAGTGGTCTTTTGCAGCTGCAACTAAGATATCTGAAGTCCTATGAATGACACTCTGGGTATTGCAGCACGAGGAGAAGGTTCTCTTGTGCAAGATGAAGATTGTATGGCATAGATTAATCTTTTCTTATTTTACAAAACATGGTTTACAGTTTGTTGGAAGAGCCTATGCGAGAACCTATGCAAGAATGTCACATAATTTTGAGATGAATGACCGTTCTAAGTCAATATGTATATTAATCTATTTTGTCATAATTTAGATGAATTGCTAGATATCATATTTGTATATAAATCTGTTTTGTTCAAGCATTATGAACTGGAGATGGCTTCTACAGTTGCAGGAAAACAACAAGTAACCAGATATATGCAGATGACTTCTTAAAGGCAGCAGCATTCAGATTCTTGGGATCACAGCTGCAGTCAATCACAAACCATTCTTTCTTACTCACAAACAGGTTGAAGCTGTCATGCTGTGATCTAGCAAAAAGTGATAGTGTTTCAACCATCAACTATTCTTTGTTTGCAGTGCTTAGCCCTCCCCTCTTGTGCAGATTCATGGTATGTCACATTGCTTAATTGATGGAACTTGCTTCACCTATTTTAGTTATTGGATTAGTTACTGGCCATCATCTTTGCTTTGCATGTTAGCTTGATGGATGATCATATTAAAGTTTGCTTGAGAAAACTATGTTTGTGGCTTGCAACATTGCTGAAATGAGATCCTATCTAAACTACATAACCCACATGCATGAGGTGCAGCATTACATGAGCAGTTTATGATGCATCAGGCCCTACCATGAGAAAGTGTGGCCTGTTTCACAAACAATACTGTAGCTGAGTTCAGTGTTTTTTGTTTATTATGGTGAAAAAAAAGTGTAAATTAGCATAACTAGTATGATACATGATTCATAATGAATTAGTGTGATACATGTATATATATATATATATATATATATGTGTGTGTGTGTGTGTGTACACACACACACATAGGAAATTTGTGAATTTACATTTTTTTTTTGGAGCCAATTAATGTGGAACAAATATTTGTTCTAAACTTGGAAGAAAACGGCATCCGTGAAACCGTTACGACAAAACCTGCAATATGTTGCGGTTTGAAGAAAAGTTCAAACCGCCTTTCGGCACCTCCGGTCGAACCGGAATCGGGGGCGCGGAATCGCGTGACCGCCTAGATGCCGCTCCCCGTCCTCTCCCATCCGCCTCCTATCACCACCACTACCCCCACGTGTTGCCGGTCACCGCCCCTTCCCTTCACCACGCTCTATCTTCCCGTTCCCCTCCCTCTCTTCCACCCCAAACCCAATCCTCTTCCTCCGCCTCCCATCGATCTGCGCTCCTTCTCTTCCTCCTCCTCCTCCACCGCCGCCGCTCCCTCCGCCAGTGGACTTCGAGAAGCCGCCCCCTTCCTCCCCCGAACTCCCCTCCCCTTGGTTGGGCCTTCTTCCGCGCCCTCCTGGCCGACTTCCGGGGAACGATGGCGCGGCCTGCGGGAGTCTTCGAAGGGGGCGGAGGCGAAGATCTTGGAGCTCCGTTGCACCTTATTCAGGCGGTCATTGCGTCGGAGGATCGCCGGTTCTTCCACCCCAAAAAAATTGGGTTTGATCCTTACGGGATCGGACGCGCTGTGGTCCGTTACTCCGAAGGCAGAGGCGGGAGCACCATCACCCAGCAGGTAAATCGCAGCTTCGCCGCTGATACTCTGTTACTAGATTTATTGTGCTTGCTTAGATCTTTTGTTGGTCAATTTGGTCAGAAATGGCACAAGATCACAATCTGAGGGAAGAACAAGTCGTCAACCTTAGTAGCTGAACTAGTGAGTTATTAGTTCTCCATATTGTTTGATAATGTTACTGTTTGGGTTTATATAGATTTTCTCAAGTTATTGCCTCTGTGATTATTCTGCTATTGTGGATTCATTTGGGATATTATTTGATGAGGAACAAAGAAGATACAAACATATTACACAACAAACAAGCTTCTTCAAGGGCAGCATTAACTTCTAAGTTGAAGAACATTGAAGGTTTATGTTGTCCCACGATGCTTCGCATGTAACTCAGGAGACTACCTATGAGAATGGTACCTTGCCAATGGGTACTTCAACAATCGGAGGCATAGGAAAGCTTGACCTTGATCTAGAGTGATGCTACCTGAGAGTTTGACATTTTTTTAATCCATTAGACAAGTTTTTCTATTCAAGTAAAAGGCACAAAGCTGTGATGCTAGCCATTGAATGACAGCTTGAGATTTTTGGCATTGGCATGATAGCTGGTCCTAGAATTTAAAACATTGATGTGCTATTATTCCAAGTTAACCTGCTCCCCATCCCATGAGTTTATTTTGGCATGTTGCTGTGCGCTAATTTGCCTGTTGCTATGGCTTAAGAATAAAAGCAACATCATAACTGAAGAGCATACAGATTCATTTTACATATTTACAACTCAACCTTATGGTTGAACCATGTATTTAGACATTGCTGTCTCCGTGATCGGTTTAATATTTTGAATCTGCATGACTTAGAGATTGCAGGAAGATCATTTTCAACCTTTTTTCTGCAGGAATATGAGCATTGCAGGAAACATAGAGGTCCAATCTCAATCACAGATATTTGGGACTGGGTAATGGCAAGCATACTTCACGAAGCAAGAGAAAATATGGAAAAAAAACGGCGACAGGATGTACAAATATAGCCATTAATGATTTCTGTGCAATATCGACAGTCTTATCATGCAGAGTAAGGCACAATACTGTATCTTGCTTATAAACCTATATTTTGTTTCTTTCCTAAACGTTGTTAAATTTCAAATATGTCACCCCTTTCAAAAAATTTTGAAGGAGTTTTCTCGTAAACACATGGAGTGGTGGTATTCAGCCATTGACACTAAGGATTGCATGAGAAAGTGGAAATGTGGCTTACACCATTGAAGGCAAATATTGGAGGAACAAGATGAAGACAAAATTATTGGCAAGCCTATCACTCAACCATTTCATTCAGGTACAGATTCTTGGCAAAATGCTTCAGTTGAAAGGTTCTAATAATTCTTACAAACTCGGACTATCAACCTCAATCACTAAAGTAGGTATTTTTCCAGGCTTCTTGTTCATTTCTCCACTTTGTCTTTTGTACTATAAAGTGTCAAAAGTCTTAAATATCCTCTAAAATGTATTAACATAAAACTATAATCATTTTAGTTTTTTCAGTATACAAAAGTTTTATTTCCTTGTGCTTTTGCTTTCAATATTTACTTTAAATTTTTATAAAAGCTGGACGGGTTGCTCCTTATGATTTAGGTGATGGAGAAATGGTAAAGCTGTATACATTGGTGCATCTTGGATCTGCAATAACGAGTTCTATGCATCGCACCATCTTTTTTAGTTGTTTTATTTTCCTAAATAATATGAGTGATATATTTGAATTGGTTCCTTCATTATTTGTTTTCGTTTCTTCCTAAGTTTAGTTTTTTACTTTTATATCTGCATGGTTCCCATTTGATACTTAACAAAGCAATTTATGTTTTTTTTCTTTTACCTTATGGTGGAGAGAGGAACATATTAAATATCTACGTATGATTATGTCTTCTTAGATTTTTTGGGATATACTGTTGGGAAACCTCAGCGGGAGCATCACATGCGCAGTAGAAATCAAAACAAAATCGATTTCTCACGCAGATCAAATCGTTGTGGAAGGGATTGGGTCACGAGAAAGTCGCAAAAACCGATAAAACTGTGTCATGTGATAGATTGATTACCTAGGGAGATCGTATATTCCTGTATTTTCAGATCCGGATGGAGAGGATGAAGGAGGTCAAGCGTCCTCCTCTCTAACGATATCTACACGATGGATCTTTGCAACAAAACTCCTTCAATCTAATTTTGCAACTCTTGCGCAGAGGGAGGGAGGAGAATAGGAGGGGGAGGCCAGAGCTGCAGCCTATTAACCATGAGTCTCCCCTATTATTTATAGAGAGCCACCAAAAAATCCTAGGGCTCCTGCCTTAGTGGGTATTGGATCTTCATCCAATAACCCCACTAACCTTGCATTATTATATCTCTATCCAATAATCTTCTTAGGCCTCTAATTGAGCATTAAGCAAGGAGCCCATCAGCATAGAGTCTCATCTAATAAGAATAGGGGCTAATTGGATCTCCATCAAATCCTCTATTCGCTGAAGCATCCACTATATGTGTGCGACCCTTTAGGCCCGATACTGAGCTGGTCGTGAGTCGCTCTCATCAAACTTTTTTTGATATAGTGAATTATTATCTCTATAATAATTCATTCGACTCATCGATTATGGACGTATTAGGCCACTACGCCATAATCCCCATATGATAGAGGGGGATTAAATCCATCGGACCTGTCAGTCCGCAATTATCATGTATCTATAATCCTTCATCTAACTAATATCCCAGATACCGTATATTGAACATGGTACTGTCAAGTCATATACGGAATCAGTTTGTCTTGCTCTAATCAGATTATATCGAAGAATTCTTTCTCTCTCAATCCGAAAAACCCCGGCCAGAGATTTGTCTGAGTAAGCACATATAGGATATTCCTCTCGCGATACCGAGAGTGGATGATCCTTTATTGACACTCAGTTGCCTTGGTAAGGTTGACTACCAATCCCGATAACCAGCTGTACTAGATCTGAAACTTTCCAAATCTGCAAGTCTAGCGTTAAAGAAAAGAGTACACATATAAGACATCCTTGGTGTCTCAAGTCAAAGGACCAGATACACAACTGAGACTATGGAATCGTTGTCTGACATTAGGTATTATCAACCATATAACATTCTATAAGCGGATCAATCAGTGAATTCATTCTCCAATGAGCATCTGTACTATATCCTTCGTGTCTTCACACAAGTGGCTATGAGACCAGCCGCGCAATGTCTCTCTCGAGTAACTTATGATCGAGATTATTTAGGATCTGTGTTTAAAGGTGAATCTATCTCGTTATCGTGATCTCATCACGATCCGATTTTCGTTGCACAGAACCAAGGACATCACAATATATATGCTACAGATAATATAATGTGAGAATATGCCAATAATAATCTTAAGTAAAAAGATTGCACAGCGTGTCACACGTGTCATCACTCACGTGATTGGCTTGCAGGGTACTTGTAACCAGCATATACAACACAAATGACCAGAAGCACACTCATCAAAAATCCACATTGTATCCATAACTTTTTATATCCACTGATTCAGTTTGTATATTATAATAGGTTTCCAACTGACAGTACATATCTTCTATAATCTTAATCATATTATAACATCTCATAAATATTGAATTTAAAAAATGATAGTGTTTTTAGCTAATTGTTTAATCTAGTATTTGGTGTAATCTTCTTCACCCTTGTATCTAGATTTGGAACTTCACTTTGATGCATTTGTGACAATTTTAGCTTGCAAATCGACAACCCCAAGTTAACTTAATACATCATTTGATTCTACAGGTAACAGTCTGAGTGGTCCTTAGAATCAAAGAAGTCCAGTTCTCATGATCTATTTCAGTTTGAAGACTTGGGGGCTTTACAGCAGTTTTTTTGCATAAGCCAAAATTTTTCACATGTACATAAAATATACAAAATTCCTATGGCCTTGTGCTTGACATGGCTTAATCTAAAATTTTCAGTGGACCAAATCTTATAGACAAGTAAATTAAGAATCTTGGGTTGAACTGTGCTATCTATATAGTAGCTATTGCTAGCACATCAGGGTTGGTTTAGTCTTTATAGAATTATAATAATTATATAGAGAATTATTGTGAACTCCCTCAACAAGGTGGTGGCTATATTTAACAAATGAATTGACATGTAATGCTCTAAGTTGTGCAATTACCTTCTTGGAGAAACAATAATTTCTTCCAACTTTGCATTTAGTGACAACATGTTACATTCTTATGTTTTTGTGCTTGATCCTTTGTGTTTTAACCAGATGTTCCATAGGCTATCTTGAATAAATTTAAAGGCAAAGAGACAGAGAAAAAACTTCCCTAGTTACTGTCTATTTTTTATAACTTGAAAAATTAACACTATGTTTTAAGAGAAGCATATTGAACTTAGAACAGGAAGATCTTGGTTCATAATGTACTATGATTTTTTTCAAGAAATTTGTGCTACATGTAAAAGTAAGCTCTTTGCTCACAAGCTAATTCTTGAAGAAAGCTTATTGGCTTTTGTCTATGTGGTGGTTTAATGTTGATTTCAGTTTAGGGCAATCTGTGAAGTCCTTGATAGCTTCATCTTTGCTTTTCCTAAACTTGCCCTCCATCACCAATGGTAGCATGTCTCACAGCTTCTAAACTTGTCATTTGTGGCAGTTGGTTGTAAGAAATGCTTCCTCTTTTAAGCTTGGAGTATATTTATGTCTTTTACCTCTTGCATTGTTCTTGCCATCACTGCCAAGAATTCTTTTATGCTACATATCAGAAATGAACAACAGGTGATTCAAAACATGTCTTTTAGTGAAAGTAATATAGTGAACAACAGGTGATTGATTCACTGCAGAGTTCTATAGTGAACAAATAGCCTTTTTTTTATCACACGTCACATTGCTAGGGTCTGAAGCTTCAATTCAGTCACCTCTTTTAGTGAAAGTAATGGTCTTTATTTGAGGGCTTGTCTCAGTTTCTTTGCCGATACTTATTAACTTATGCTCTGAAGCAATGGAGTAGATCGTAAAACAATGTCATTCTTCAGATTTATAGAATCCTAGTTTATGATCCATACACTGAATCGATAACTATTTTATGCATCGGTACATGTCATAATTCCATCCTCTTAGCCTTGATCAACCTTAGTCTTTCATCAACTTTGTTTGAGCTCAATCATTGTTTCATCAACTGTATGCAACAATGCATTAATTACAACTTAAATCATTACATGTTAATTTATTTACAAAATGTAGTTACCACCTTGTTGAAATTAAACCAAACTTGATGTGTTAGCGGTAGCTAATAAATAGATAGCATATTTCAATTCTTCAATTACTTATGTTGTCAACTTGGTCCACTGAAAATTTTAGATTAAGTCATAAAGTCAAGCGCAAGGTAATAGAAATTTTTAATATTTTATGTACATGAGAAGTTTTGGTTTACCCAAAAAGACATTTATGTAAAGTCCCTAAGTCTTCAAACTGAAATAGACGAGGAGCATCAGACCCTGTTACCTGTAGAACCAAAAAATGTATTAAGTTAACTTAGTATTATAAATTTGTATGTTAAAAATGTCACATATATATCAAAGTGAAGATTACACCAAATACTAGATTAAACAATTAGCTAAAAACACTTATTTTTGAAATTCAATACTTAAGGGATGTTATAATATGATTAAGGTTACCAAAGATATGTACTGTCAATGAAAAAAGTATTTTATATAAATTAAATCAATAGATATAAAAAATTACAAATACAATATGAATTTTGGAGTAGTATTATTCTGATCATTTGGGTTGTATATCCCATAAAATTTAAGAATACATGATCATAGAGATGTGTTCCTCGCTCCATCATAAGTTGATAGACTAAAAAGATTTTGTTTGTTACATATCAAATGGGAGCTATGTTAGAAAGAAACAAAAACAAATAATGAAAGAATCAATTTAAATATATCACTCATATTATTCACAAGAATAAAACAATTATAAAAGATGGTAGGATACATAAATCTCGTAGCTTTATCATTTCTACATCACCTAAATCATAAGTAGCCATGGGACCAAAACTAGTTTTTGTGAAAAACATCTAAAGCATAAGGAAAAAAAAACCCTTTGTATATAGAAAAATACTAAAATGATTATAGCTTTATGTTGATACAGTTTAAAGTATATTTAAGACTTTTGACACATTTAGAAAAATTAACTACCTCAGTGATTGAAGTTGATAGTTCGAGTTTGTAAGAATTATTAGAACCTTTCAACTCAAGCATTTATACAATTGCAATGATCCTTTGGTCAGTTGTGTACTAGTTCATTTAAACAATTGCAATGAACTAGTCAACTAACATATTTGGTTATCCTCAATCCGAACAAATGAAGGTCACTGGAAAAGGGACAAAGTAAAAGAAGATATAAAGTATGAGAGGCAATATTTGGAATGATCGATACGACACAAACAAGAGTGTGACTCACAATAACAAACGTCTACTGGTGCCACAGAACTTTTGAAGTATAATATATGCTTGCTGGAAAAATTTGTGCAGGTAACATCAATGTGATGAGGTAGATAAAAAAAATAAATAAATTATTAACCTTTAAATGTGCATAGAATCAACTTAAAATTTAAATGACGCATAACCTGACCATGCCAGTAATTTTGTACTCTTGAACATACAGAAACAAGAACATCTTAAAATTTAAAGTAGAATTTAAATTACCTGTTTTCCTACTCCTTGCAGCATCAAAATTCCTTTTCTGGAGAGTCAAGAACTACATCAACTGCTATCATATCCACTCGCCCTAATTATATAGACCTAAAGAGCAGAAAACAAATTATAAGAACTGGAGGTATGTCAAGAAGCAACATCAGATTCTAAAATGATCAACCACAATGGATTGCATGAAAGACAAATGGACAGTAGTAGATCAAATAAAGAAAACTACGCCAACCAAAAAGAGGTAGGCATTTGAAGTTATTAAGAGGAGCATCAAATATTCTCTAATTTACCTTGAAAGTTGTCGGTTTGATCAACTGGAAAACGACAGCATCGCCATCAACTAGTTCATGATTTATAGAGAAACCTCTCCACCCCGCGCTTAGTCCCCTCTTGTGGGCAAGATAAGTGGTATCAGATCCATCCCCGTTTTCATCTATTAAAGTTATTGTCGCATCACATTTCGGTAGATGCTTGTTGCAGAACATTATAGGGAGGCCCTATTAACATCATTTATGAGACAATAACTAGTGCTTAATCAAGGATTCATCTTGACTGCATTGGATGGACATTGATAGCATCATCAAGGATGAGTGAAAGTTACCAGCCAAAATCCTCCGGTGGTGTGAGATTGGAGCATAGGCTTCACAAAAGAAGGAAACTTTGGATCGAGTCCCGCTTCTGCTTCCTCTGCTTTCGTTTGGGCGTACTCCCTCGCTTCATCTGATGCATACACTCGATTGTCCAAGCCTCTACGCTTCAAAACCCTAGCAATCCGAATTGAGATATATATACATATATATTAGGGAAAGATTCTCCGGCCGTGCTAGATTAAGATGCAATCACGAACCTTCTCGGCCTAGCCACGAAGTCTGAAGCTACCTATCCAAGCACCAAACGAATCGTAAACATCAAGCATCAGGCAAAGGATAACCAAGCAATAGAAGAAATGGGTTAAAAATCGAAGAAAGGAACGGATGCTATTTTCTTGAATCTTCTTCCTCTTGTTTTAGAAGCAGAGGGCAATCAAACAACAAGGCAAGATCGGGGAAGCAGCGAGCCGAAGAGGCCTACTTCTCGGTAGTTGGGCTCCGGCAGGCTCGCGACGCGGACGGACCGGCGAACAGGGGTGAGGCTTGCATCCCGGGACATCTTTCGCTTGATCTGCTTGGCCTGGTTCAGCAGGAAACAGAGTTATGGAAGCGGGAGAAGGGAGAAAGTGAGAAGAAGGAAGGATTTCGAGTGGAGGACCGGGGAGGTCTTGGGGGACGCGGCGGTGTCGCGGAGGGCGACCGAGAGGTGGGGGAGATTAAGCTGTTCGAGCTTCTTCTTGTTCTCCTCTAGCCTCCTCCGCCGCTGCTCTTCGTAGGACATCGTCTCTGTGGTTCCCATATCTCTTCCCTTGCGACGGACGATAGATTGGTCGAGAGGGGAAGGAGAGCGAGTGATCGCTTTGCAAAGCAGAGAGAGGCACAGAGAGAGAAAGAGAGAGAGAGAGAGAGGGGTATGGAATTCAAATTTTGAAAGCGGCTTTACGTACAACTCCTTTGAAGATTAGTGATTTAGTAACAAATAATTCCTGCCACATCATTATTTATATTTGGATATCATCAATTTCTTTTTTAATGTTACATTCAATCATTATTTAATTTGATAGTTTAAATTTAGATGTAATTAGTGTAATAATAAATTATTTAATATTGATAAAAAGTATATTATCGATCAATCATCATCCGACACATGACATCTAAATTAAAAAAAAATAAAAATTAATTTTTTATTAATTTATTGATTTAATATAAGTAAAAAAAGATTAAAAAACCTAATTCTTTAATCTATCATATCAGGAAAAAAAAAAAAGGAGAAGTCACATAATATAGAGATTATCTTTAGTTCTATAGTATATATGAAAAGAAAATAAATTGAGATTGTTTAAGATGATTAAAAATTATACTCTTGAAGAATATTTTACATAACAAATTATCCTTTTACTATCAAGCATAAAATTTTATTTTTATACTATTAATGATCATACTTATATATTTTTGATTACTAACTTGATTATCAGAATGATTTGACTTACGAAATTTTTTTCGATCTTGATTTTCATTCAGATGGTATATCGAACAATCTTCAGAGTTCTAAATCACATTGGATTAATTTGAACGTTAGATAAATGTCTATCTAAAATTGTCTACAAGTATTTTTTTCTTTTTTTTTCGTTTTTCTATATTCATTTCAATGTGAAAGGTTTGCTTTTACATGTCATTTAAATGTTCTAAGAAAACCAGGAATTTTGCCCCTTTTTTTTTTTTTTTGGGGAAAACCATACAAATATTTGTACATAGAAACACATAATTACGAATGCACCCCTTTTATTCAAATTATTGTCATCAAATTACCACAACAATTGTTCTAATTCGTTGCTTCTTCACCACAAAACCCACACACCGACACACAATGAATGAATGATATCGAGGCAGTAACTTTGAGTTCCTTAGCTTCCCTTCACTGGAAAGTCTCTGAGCAAAACGAGTCAAAGGCTACTTCCTTCGTTCCTTCTTCCTCCACCGGCTCATAGTCGCCGCCGATCACCCACCCTCGACATTGTGCTTCCCCACCTTTACCAGCTTCTCCTTCCTCGTGATGTCAAAGCGTTCTCCTGCATGCGCCTCAACGCCGGTTCGGTTCGTGAGACTGAAATGAGTCGTCGTCGTCGTCTTCCTTCTCCAAGCAAGCACACGTACCTGTACGCGAAGGTACCGCTTCTCCGAGCGCAGCGCTTGGAAGAGAACAGAGGCGTCGATGTCCACCATGTCCGCACTCGCTTGCGAGAAGATGTCGATGATGGGGGTGGTGCCATTGTTGTACTTGCTGCTCTCTTGTGCAGTAAACCTTCCTTCTTGCTTGTTCGACCCGGTGCCGAGAGAGATGACTCCGTTGGCTTTATCGGAAACAAGTCGGTGTTCTCCATGAAGACCTCCTTCGTCACTTCGCTCATCGCAGTTAAAAGGTGTTTCAGCTTCAAACTGCACCGTAGAGGACGGAAGGTTTTGTTTGCCCATCCATCATTATCGAGATCAGATAGAAGAACACAGATGAAGTGGTGGCCGTGATGTGTGTGCATGGAACTGCTGCCTCACGTAGCTTCTCTCTTCACACAACACCTGCGTGCTCTTCGTCTTTGCAAACTAAAACCTTAAAACTTTAGATGCGTGTGATGTGAGTTCGATTGCGATCCAAATAGATCAGACGGATAGAACAGTCGTGTATGCTTTGATTGTTGAAAGTATTGATTGAGCTCAGAAAACGTTGACCGAGTCAATACGGTGCAGTGGTGGCATTCGCGGCGATCGTACGGCCAGACCAAAGGCCGACGAGTCAACTCGGCCTCTGAAACGAAAATCTCATGGGCTCGGGGGTTGACTCGCGAGTCGACTCGGTTCGATCGGTGGAATCGTCCGATTCGACTCGAGTTTACCGAGCGGACTCGTTGGGGCTCCTTCAAAAGAATAAAAACCAAGCAGCCAAGCGTGCCCTAGCGTTTGCGCCTTCGCCGCTGCCGACGTCGCCGGTCGAGCGACCTCCTTCGCGCCACTGTCGCAAGCGGTACTGTTCTCTCCTATCCTCTCATGCATTTCCTGTGTTGTTCTCTCTGTCCCTCTCCTGTTCTATCCCCGTCTCTCCTTTCTTCTCCTCCCCACTGCTATGCTGTCCTCTGTTCTCCTTCACTCTTCCCGTCCACCTCCTGTTTCATCTAAAAGTAATTTTAGTTTTATGAACAGGGTATTGTGAGACTTCAGACGAACCATGTTTGATATGTGACTTGTTTTCTAAACTTGGATGTGGGTTCTGCTTCTGTTGATTGATTGTTCGTTTGGGTGCTTTTTTCTCATTTTTAGTATTTTTCTCCATTTTGGTGGTAGATGCATTTCACTCGCGCATTGGGATGGATCAGAGCTCCGGATAAAAGTCATAAGGGATGTTTTAACCAATTCAGTGGATTATTAGATCGGATGGGATGGGGCTTTTCAGTGATCAGATTGGTTCTGGATCGACCCCATCCCGATCCAAATTCAATCTGCTTGCAGGCATACAGGAGATGGTACTCCCTCTTCTCCAACCCCTTTGGAGCTCCTCTGCTGGATGGCCAGAACCAGCAGTTGAGGCCCGTGACCACGAATAATCTTCTTGGTGCTTGCTTTGACATTCGCCCTTCTCCCAGCTTCAGTCACAAACCATTGAAATCGTTAGCGGCTACGGTGAAGGTGGTTCTTTTAATATATTTTTCACTCAAATTCACTCGTAAATCTATGATGTGCCCCAATTTGATCCAGATCCAATTTGCTTGCAGCCATACCAGAGTGTATTTGGAACTCCTTGGTGGGATTGCCAAAACCAATTGTTGAGGTCCATGGCCAGGAAGAATCTATCTGGTGCCTGCTTTGCTGTCCATTCCTCCTCTTCGAGCTTCAATTACACCCCTGTGAGATCCTTTGCGGCTCCAGTGCAGGTATATACACACACACACACACACACACACACACACGCATGCACATTATATATTTTAACTTTTGATGTTGTTGATTGGAATTTTTTAGGCTAAACTGAAGCCAAAGCCAGCTCTAGATTCAAATGAGGGACCTAGGCTTAATACAGCGATCACTGCGCCATATGTTCGGCTTGTCACTGATGAGGGTATGTTGAATTCTTTTCCAAATTTTTATGTGTACGCTGTAGTAATTGAATTTTTTTTGCATATTTATGATTCTTTGTTACCTCTACATTTGACTGTACTGATTGTTTGAGAGTGGATAACTCAACCGGGGACCAAATGGTTGCCATCTGTTGGTTCAACTTATACCTACTACCTAGTACATATGCAAGTTGGTAAGTAGAAGATTGTAGATTGTCATTCTACTGGGGCTTTGTTGACAGAGTCAGAAGGAATGGATAATGAGTGAATCATGATAAATAATGAGCATAGCATGATTAAGCTGCTGTGAGCATTCAATCTTTGGCAGGATCTATTTCAAAATGAACCAGCACTTTTGCAGTTCACTTGCTGTTATTTCTTCTGAGTTTGCTGAATTTAATTTTTCTTTATTTCTCATGGTTAATATGGTCATATAAACTATTACTTACTGTTATGCAAATTTATAGGTCATGGCATTGTTTCAAGAAGAGAAGCACTTGATCGTGCAACAAAGCTCAATCTTGACTTAGTTGAGGTACAGATGGCCTGTTATACGATCATAATTTCTTGTCATACTTATGCATTAAGACATAAATGCAAATGGTTTTCTAGTACATTAATGTTTTATTCTCACATTTTGTTCAAATAACTTTTGCCATTATCCCTTGCATTCAACTACAAGAATCTAATAAGTCTGACTACAAGATGCTCTCATTTTTTTCAATCATTTTATAACAAAGCATGATCATTCAACCTCTATGTATTGATTGCTATCTGTCACAAGTTGGAGTATCACTTGTTGATGGTAGGTTTTGATTTTGCATTAACTCAACAAATTCAGTTTTGTTGTGCAGATAAAGTCGGTGCTGGACTTTGATTTTTTTGCAACTTCAAGCATGCATGCTGATTAAAGCATGAGGCGGCCATACACTGAAATAGATGAAAAAGTAAATGCTGTGTCAATATAATAGAAAAGTTGGAAGAGCTTCAAAGTTCAAATTACACTATGTTGCATTCAATGATTCATCCTTACTTGCATGGAACACATATTTTCAATAGTTTGTCTTGAGGTTATTCTAGAAGTCATATAGAAGCAGCAGAGGATATGGAATGAGAAGGTTCACTTAATTCTAGGTAGACAACTGTTTGCATTGAATATTTGGGATGTGTGCACGGACTTAGTTGACAGAGGTGGCTGGGTGCGTCTATCTTGTACATGTGCAATTAAGATCACTCGTGCATATTTCTAAGCCTGAACTCCTTAACATCTTTAGACTGGAAAACTAGGCCATACACACATTACTGAACTTATATTAACACACATTCCCTAACCTTTGATATTGGTCTGTCCCAGTAAAGGTAATAGGGTATAGGGAGTGAAGGCTGGGAAGAAAGATGTCGTAAGAAGAGGTGGTCTAGGAGGGAGAAACACTGCAACAGAAGAAGGCTAATCATGGCTACTGGTCGAACAGAAAAAATAATTTCATTCATGAAATCTTAATAACATAGCATACAGGACTCAGTGCTCACAATTATTTCCAGACTTTAATTTCAATCTTCTTGTTGTGTCCTACACTTGATGTTCTCTTTCAGTTGATTGCCTCCAGATTTGGATGGTTCTAATGTCTGGAAGTTATGCTGATTCATTGGTAAATCCTTTATTTCTGTTCTTTCAAGGAGAGAAATAAAATATATATCTGAGTGAATTAGAACACTTTTACCTCTGTTTGAGAGGTCCTTGCTCTGGTGTGGCCATGCCATTTGAAAAATATCTTAGCCTAAAAATGCCAACAATGTCAATGGTGTTGGACTTTGAAAGTTTTATCTTGGCTATCATTGACATGATCTGAAACCATGATTGTAGTTCGGTGGGTCGCATAACTGGTTGATCTTTGGGTTATACTCCGTGTCTGTATTTTGCACCCATGTTTCATCTGGTTGTAGGATTTGTTTGCTATCCCCATACTCTTGTCGACAATAGGTTGAACTCGGATTGGTAAATTTGGAGGCAATAGAAATGTCAAAACTGCATGATCATTTGAATTGTCGCTATAACAGGATAAGATCAAGAAAAATTTCTGTAAGCTGTCAGTATAGTTGTCTGCAAAAGCTTTGAGCTTGGCTGGTACATCATATTAGCCTCCAATATCAGTGAGATTTACTACAAGTCTGAGATACAGCTCTCCCATAGCTATCAGAAGTTCCAACATTGATTGCACTTTGTTGCTTGTGGGCCAACGGGTGACAATATAAGGCAGGCATAAATTATTCTTATTACAAGGGTTTTTGGTTGTCAGTTCCCCTAATATTAGTACCGCTAGCTAGTGAGCTGTTTCACACATCTCTGTGAAGTCTCATTATCACATTGATAATATATCTGAGGGAGAGGTCTTTGTCTCCTGTGCATCAGACAATGGAGGACTCTGACATCGTAGCTGATTGTCATGGGAAGCCACTGAAGCTACTCTGTGCTGATACAAAACTATTATGGTCAATGACTAGTATGAACTGGCCTACTTTCTTCATTGTCCCACCATGACTATGACTTTGGAATAGGGCCTGTCAAGGTTGGTTGAGGTTGGTTGTGTATTCAACAGTACCAAACTAAGACCATGGCAGACCAGATTGACTGGTCTGGTGGGCTGCAGTTGCTGTGGAATCCTTTCCAGCATTATGACATTTCTAAGACATGCAGAAGAAAAAAAGGTTCAATTTTCTTCAGAACTTCGTATTGGAAAAGATTCTCCAATCGTTCACTGATCACTGATTGCATTATATTTGCTAATGCTGGACCTGCCAACCTGTTCCAGCCTCTGTGTTGCATGCTAGTTTACTACCTTTGCACAGAAACATGCTCATTGCTCTGGTTGATTGCAATTACGGACACTTTAACTGTCATGTGACCTGCATGGACATGGCAAGGAAACATGAATGTCGATCTTTCAGAAAGGAAGGAAAAACTTATGTGCTCTTTATGTTTTCTGTGGTCAATTTGAGACCTACTGCTAGTGAAGTTTCTTTATTGACCACATGTTTTTTGCTCTTATTTTTCAAAGTTGCAAACATATATGATGTGTCATTTCTCTTTTCTGTCATCATTTGATTTATAAGTTGATCCAAAAATTTGAACAAATTGACTATTATCTTCCTATTGCAAAACATTGATATTGTACTCTGGACTTTTATGCAACTTGTAGATCTGGAAAATCACCAGTCTTTCGAAGTTGTGTAATGAATTATTTGGACCTTATTTTGGAAAGGAAGTTCTTCATTTTCTTTCTTTGTTATATGCATCCTTTACTTTCCTCGACTTCTCTCTATACAGCAGCTTTAGGTACGCTGTTTGAATCTGGTTCACTCTTTGTTTGCTATTTTTTTCCACGGTTTGTACTCCACTCTAGATTGAATATGGACTTACTAGATGTGCATCAAATATGCTATACCATGTATCTGTATGTACTTCTATATGCATTTGTATTAGATAGAATATGAAACTGATTTTTTTGACATTTATAGTACTTTACTTGTTTTACATAGTACTAACTTTTATTACTTGTTTGATTTTGTAGGTTCAAAGAAATGCAAATCCACCTGTTTGCAAGATCATGGACTTCCATAAGGAGAAGTTCAAACAAGAAGTAAAGGAAAAGGAACGTGCCAAAAGCAAGGTAATACAATATGATTCTTTCCTTCTGAGCTATGTAAGTAACCTTATGCATATAATGAATTTTTACCACTAAGGATATGTGACGTAATACAACCAAGGTTTGCCTTACCGAGCGGTAAGACCCCATACCGCCCGATACGTATCTGTCCGATAGCTGACCGGTACACGGACTGCTCGCTACCGGGCGGTACTATCAAGAACGATCGTTGGCGGTTGATTTCGGCCGTTGGCGGTTGATTGAGGGAGAAAAAGGGAAGAAGAAGAGGAAAAGTAGAAAGAAGAAGAGGATACATACATCCTTTCCCCGCGCCCTCCTCGCTCGTGCGTCGTCCTTGCCCGCGGGCGATTCTTCTCCCGTGCGAGGAGAAAGATCGAGGCGACGTCGCCAGTTTTTTTATAATATATTAATATATTAATATTATATTTAATATAATATTATATTATAAAATGTTATAATATATTTAAATGTATCAGGCGATAGTACTGTGCGTATTCCCGATATCGTGTACCATATTGTACCGAGAGAATCTTGATACGCTGATACAGACTGGTATGACAAATCTTGAATACAATAGCTGCAAATCGTCAACAATTATTTTAGATATTTAAAGATCTGCAACTTTTTTTATTGTTTAAAAAATGTATTATAATTTATCTATTAACTTTATTTACATTTGCATTCCTAAAAACCGAATGAGTAAGTTGTTAAAAGTTTTTAGTGGCAGATGTTTTTAGTTTGTGACAGTCTTTCAATTATATAACCTTTTTAGATCTTTGAGTTAGCCTCAAGGTCTCAAATATTGATTGCAGTGGTACACACCTACCAGTATTCACCAATTCGACCAAGGATGCCACTCAACTTTTTATTATTTTTTCAGTGATTCCTGAAAGTGTACATTGTTGGTGCATTGCGGCTGTACCAGTATTAGACCAGTTCAATGAGATCTCGGAACCAAAATCTGACCAAGATTTTAAAACCTTGGTAAGCTTTACCATAAAAGCATTAACATTGAAGTGGAATTGCAGTCACTGCTTGAAGTTCCTGCATCTACTTAAAGCCTTTCCAAGATGGACAGTGTACAATGTGATATGCACTTTGTGAACTGGGAGGAGACATTAAGGCCATACATGTGGGTTTCATGTAAAAACAAGTTGATCAACTTGTTACACAGAGAATGAAAATGCACTAGTTGTTGAGGCATACTTATCCTGGAGAAATTGTGTTCATGGTGTGCCATCTTGTGGTCTTAATGATGATACTATATTTGTTTGTGTGCTAGATAAAATATGAACAAATTTCAGTGGAACTTTAAGATATTTCCTTCATGTATAATCATGTGTATTTTCTCCCCATATTAGGTTGATACACAAGGTTTAAGTAGCTAGTCATGACCAGGTGGTTTATTCTATCACGTGGATTGGCCTATGCCAAATCACTGAGGTTTTTTAATTTAATAAAACTATTTTTATGTCCATAAATTATTACTAATAGTTGAAGAGGCTCCTTGTTACAGTTGACAAATGACAATATTTAACAATTGGCTGCAACTTTTAAATACACAACCAATAGAGTCTTATGCAAATCATCTTGCCTAAAAGATTAAAGTGTTATTTAATAACAAAATGATCTACCTTATTGCTGATCATTTAAGATCACATTCTTTAAGGATTTCTCTAACTTAGAAAAGTCTAAGGGAACATGTTCATTTGGATGCATGAACCATTTTGAATCAATGGAACATTACACTTATATGATACATTTTCTTTGTAAATTTATTAAGTTGCTGCAGGGCAAATTATGTACTTCTACATCTTCACCAAGATTTTGTAAGGGAAAGAAAAAGAGGCCAAATGGAAATGGAGGAACATGAGCTTGATTGAAGATTTGGTTCGTTAGGGAAACCCTATCTCAGTGGTGGATAGTTGGTTGTCCAACTCTGATCAGCAAACTTCTATTTTGATTAAATCTTCCCTCAGCAGTGGATTGTTGTTTGTCCAATTCTGATCAGCAAACTTCTATCTTGATTATTGCATACCTCGCTTTTGACATCTGATGAGAATCGTTCTGATATCTTGCTTTTCCAGATCTGATGGGAGACCACTCACGTATTTTATGTATCACTTGGCAGATATACTTATCAATCGATAATTCTGTACCAAATATTAATAATCTTTAACAATATTACCAAAAGATATATGTTTTTTTGAACTTCATGATTACTAAACATATCTTTTGTTTATCATTTCGAAAAAAAAAAATATTTGGTGGTGACCATCCATTGAACTTTTTAAATGAAGAGAAAATATGACTGCTCTTATTTAATAATATGAATACTGATACGATTGATTCAATTTTGTATTTGCTTTCATATTGCAGACATCAATTGCATTGCGGAGCGGGGAGAACAAAGAAGTTCGGTTTAAATCAAAAATTGTAAGTAATTTATTCAATAGACACACACACAAATGTATGCGTGCGTGTGTGTGTGTGTGTGTATATATATATGGCAGCACCTTGTGAGTTTCCATTTTGCCTAACTTGAATCAAATAAAAGTGCAACTTGAATTTAATTTGAATGGCCAAGCTATTTTTGTTAATGTTGGATCTAAGTTGGAGTGCTAAAGTACTTTTGATGATTTTCATTAAAATGGATTTCCATTCTTTTGTATTTTGTCCTACATTTTGCTACTAAGATTTCCATCATTGACAGTATATCCATTGCATCTCAGTACTTTGTTTACTACTCTAATGAATAACATGTTTATTTGTTTAGCTCCATTGCCATATTTATGCTTCTATATGTGTATGGTTATTATGTTTGCAACAAAGTGGAAACTCTTTTACTTCTTACAAGCTTATTGGTGGAATTGTGGTCAATGGTTCCCTGCACTTCAGCATCTTGAGGGTATCCAGCCAGTGGATGCCCTCTATATTTTGATAGCATAATTGATGACACTATGTAGATGCTGAAGTGGTGTCACACCTTGAGTTCTAGCGTGCCAAGCAATAGGTCCCGTATGTACATGTGGGTCATAATTTTACAAACAAATCCAAGTTCATCGTATGGTAACTTTCGTCTTGTAAGAACAAGGTGGGATCACTATCAGTTGAGCACATGACCTATAATGACCAATATAGGTGTAGAAGCAAAATATACTAAAACATATATTGTATGGAAGTTATTAACTTAACATTATCATAGTGCTAACTGCTTTAGACTTTTTTTGTAATAACAAAAGAATGTCTCAAAGAGAAATATATGTTACATTGAACAAATTTTCTTGTCCTTTTACTTTTTTTTCCAAATATAATCTTCAATCAATATTTTGTGATATGAATGCCTTTTTTTTCATTCTATAGAGTGTTGTTAGATATGTCTTAATGAAATCTATTGTTTGTTTTGAATAACAACCAACTAGTTAGTTATAAAAATTTGAATTCCTAACACCTTACCAAAAATTTAAATATGATTACATTTCCTAACCTATACCTTAAATATACCTAAATCTACAAAGAAATATTATCTAATTGTATAATAAAATGACTCCAACAAACACCGAGACAACGACGATGACAAAAACAAAGCTATAAGTCCCAATTATTTGGGGTTGACCATAGATCTTTTGCCGCCATTGAGCTATGTTAAAAGTCATATGTTTAGTTAAGTTTAGAGTACTTAAATATTTATTTATAGTTTCTATTAAAAAATTTTTAGGTCTTTAGCTACTTTTCTCGTACCGCTAACATTATTTATTTCACCTCTTCTGACTATTGCATCCAGAGGTTTTCTAAGCATATGTCATTATCATCCTAAATGTTTTTTCTCATCTTATCCTCTATTAAAGCGATATCTACTTGTGTACAAATAAGAGTATTTCCTTTTCTGTCTTTTATAGTAACTTTATGTATCTATCTCAACATTCTCATCTCGACAACACAAACTTTCTGTATATGTTGTTTCTTACTTCCCAACAGTCAAATCCATAAAGCATCATTAGTTTCACAACTTTTTTATAAAATTTTTCTTTTGATCTCAAAGGTACTCGATGATCACACAAGACTCCTGATGCCCCTCTATCTCGACAATAAAAAATTCCTGTATATGTTGTTTTTTTACTGCCCAACACTGATTTCACAACTTTCTTATAAAAAATTTCTTTTGATCTTAAAGGTACTCGATGATCACACATGACTCCTAACGCCCTTCGTCATTTTAACTATCCTATTTTCACTCTATGAATGATATCTTTATCGATCTTTCCATCTTGTTGAATATTTGATTTAAGATACCTGAAACTTTTACTTAAAGAGAGTTCTTGTCTATCCAATTTAACTATATTCTCATGTCCATCTCTAGAATCACTAAAATTGCATCTTATATATTTAATTTTAATCCTACTTCGTCTAAAACCCTTAGTTTCTAAGGCTTGCCTCCATAACTCAAGTTTATAATCAATTCCACTTAGTCTCTCGTCATCTAATAACATCAAAGAGGTCTGTCATGTAAGTGACTAGTAAGTTCATCCATCATCAATGTAAAAAGGTAGGATCTTGTGTAGAATATTCATTAAATAATTTATAAAAATAACAAGTATTCTTTGATTTTTGTCTTAAATGCATCTAATATTATCTAAATTCTTATACTTTCTTTCCCTAACTTTAGCAATTTGATATATATCTTTCCCACTATCTTTAATATCTAATTTATTATAAAATAATCAGAAGGCTTATATCTTGTGATATTAATTGCTTTTTTAGCCCTTTTTTTAGATTCTTTCTATCTTTAAATTTTTCCTCATTTTTACAATTTTTCCAATCTTTAAAACATAATCTTTTAAAGTAAAAGTTGTTTTTTGAACTTCCTTGCAGCACTACCAACTCTCTCTTAAGGTGACACCTCTATCTTTAGTTTCATCAAGAATCTCCTTTGTTAGGCTCCCAATCTTATTAGCAATCGCAATCCAAATAATATTAATATTATCCTCATCTAAAGTCCAAGTCGCATCCCTTTTCATCTTATTCTTTAAAGTGGTTACATTATATCTTTAAAATTTCACCATCTAGTCCTAGTAAATTTTTTTTCTATAATAAATATCTAATACCATTAACCTATGTTGATTCGTCAAACTTCACTAATTATAACTGTATAATTCCTACAAATAAGTTTATCGACCTTTCTAGTGAGAAAAAAATCTACTTGGTTATTGTTGTGACCACTCTTATAAGTAATCAAATATTCATCTCTTTTCTTATGGTGAGTAATTATAAAATCTTATGAAGTTGTAAAATCTAAAATCATACCACTATTATTCATTCTCCGCATAACCAAAACCCCTATGCACCCCTTTATATTACCATATGTTTTTCCTACATGACCATTCAAATCTCCTCCAATTATAAGTGTTTCAGTTTTAGACATTCCTTGAATGATATCATCTAAGATTTCCCAAAATTCTCTTTTAGTTTGACTATACAATCCGACTTGAGTGGCATAAGCACTAATGACAAATAAAATTTCTGTCAATCAAACCTAGAAAATGCCCAGAAAAATAAATCCAAAAAATAGAAAAATAAGCAACTTTAATCCTATAACTTTTATGGGCAACCTGAACGAAAATTAAGCTCAGTTTTCCATTTTGGGCTTCACTTGATTTGCATCACCTTCAATTTTTAGCTTGCTGGTAGAGCTTTATGATTTTACACAACACACATGTACAGGGCCTATATGTTTATACAAATGTTGCACGACTATTTACATGTATGTTTCCAGAATCATGGAATCTTGGTTCTCGATGTCATTTCAATATATGTGAAAGAAAACCAAGGCTGCAGTTGACATAGATATGGAATAAATTGTTTCGTGGTGCTTTTGTGTTTTGATTAGATATCAGTCCTAAGAGAGTTTAAAATTAAATGATTGCTTAGGATATGTGTGATGTAACTTTAGTTGAAAGTGAATATTCTTCAGTCATTTAAAAAAATAGTGTAGAACTGCTGCCTTTGCACATTTAAGTTTCCATCTGAAAAATAAAAAAGAAACATTTCCTATGTGCAGTTTGTCTGTTCCAAATGTTTAAATATTTATTCTTTTTCTTACAGAAATTAAGAGACTTGAAAATTAAAGCAGATTTGGTTGTAAGATTGATGGAACGTGGTTACAGGGTAAAGGTAATTTACTATTTTTCTTTGATTGTGCTATTTAAAATGTTGATAAGTTTATGTTTTTTTTCTCAAACTTGACAGTCCTAGAGATATCTTTTTTTCATTTTTGTGTTAATTTTAGTCAATAGATGATTCTCCAGTTGCTATTTTGCTCTTTTTTACTTTAGTTAGGTTCAGCTGCAAGGTTTCTGGTGTGACTATCATTTGCTACATACTTTTTTTTAGGCGTCAAGCCCCATTGAGTGCCTTGTGGTGCTTAAATACTTTAGTATTTGTTGTATCCTCCACAAATTTTAGCCAACATTAATCATTGATAGGGTAGGGTTGCATTGCTGGAACCCAACAGGGTCACTCCTGATCACTCCAGCTGCTTTGCTAGATGAGAATTTGAAGGTCATGTGATCAGTAAAGTCGACAACCATTACTTGGCTTAGGATTGGACAATTGATGCCATTGTAGGTGGCTGAAAGATTGGCAACCTGGAATTTGGCTTTTATTGGCACTTTGGGTGGAATCGTTCATCAAATAAAGAGATCAGTCAGGGGTTGGTTTGTGAATTATCAAAATGCCCTCCCTTGAGAGTTTCTGAACCTTAGGAATGTATTCAAATAAAGAATATCTTTCAAGCTCACGATGTTGATCAGGATTTATTCACAGAGCCCTGGAAATCCTTAGAGATATCATCAGGGCATCATCATGCCTAATCTCATGGTCTTCAATATCTCTCTTATTGAAGATGATATCAGCAACTTCATCCTCCAACCTTCATCACTTGATTGTTATGCGTGTGATTCCACCATCTTACATATGTTGCAACAGAGATTGCTGCTTTAGTAGAAAGCCCTTGTATATGAGTTACACTTTGGTTTTTACTGAGAGAACTGAAAGTGCAAATGTATTCATCTTAAGAGTTCGTTTTTCTCACTATATTTAGTATAAAGTACCAGCATAAGATACTGAGACATTTACAAGTTTTCCATCTCTCTTTTAATAATTAACGTTCTCACAACGATAATATGAAGGAAATTGGAGTAAATATCCCATACTCCATTTAGTTTGTCCTCTAATATTTTCTAGTTTTGACAGCTTCAGAGAATCTAATCTTAGTTAAGATATGTCCTGATTACTTGTTTACATGGACGAAATGAATAACTTTATGCACATCCTTTTTATGATGCAGTGTACAGCTATGCCCACAGGCAAAGAAGCGGATGACTTGGGTGAACTCATCTCACAACTTTTACCTCTGGTGAGTGTCGTACTATTACGCTTTGCTTATCACTAAAACCATATAGAATACCTTAATTCATTATTTGTCAATCCTCTGATCTTTTAGTTCCATGTAGTGACAAATAATTTTGAATGCTCTGCTTCATGCATGATCATTAACCCAGTAACCTTATTGATCTGTAAAACAGATAGAAGATGTTTCAGTTATAGAAAGTGGTCCACATGTAGATACAAATCAAGCATATGTGATTGTCAGGCACACTAAGTTTGCAACAAAGAAGTCTGGAAAGAAAGCCAGCAAGGTCGTGGACACAGCAGCCAAAGGGTTTCAAGGAGCAGTTTCTCGCACTCCTGAAGCACTTACCAGGATGAGCCAAGATGGGAAGGCACTCCAAAGCGAAGAATGGGATCCCGTTGATTGCAGTTCAGAGGCTGAGGACAAGGCTCAAGATAACTTTAAAGAGGAAGCAGATTGGAAAGTATTCAACAATACCAATGACTCAGGAGATTTATTTAACTTTGATTCAGAGGGGAGTAGTACTCACTCTGGCATTAGTGGAAATGCGGATAATGCATCTTCTCGTGCCCGTTTGATGGATAAGAACATCAGTGACACTTCACATCATAAGGTCACTCCACCTGTCAGTGGATTTACAGTTCCAGGGCCTGGACTAGGCTCATTGAGATCTGTTGTAGAAACTTCGAAGGAACCTTCAGTTGTGGATGATAATCGATATAGTAAACGAACTGCGGTGAAGGGGAGGTTTAACCAGCCATACTTGTCAGAGAGAAATAATGCAGCACCTTACTTTAGAGCAGCAAGGAATCAAGGGAGGACACAGCAGGAGCCTATGAGAACTGAAGGTCAAGGACGTCGGGTTGATGCAAGGCAGCCACAGTTCTATGCAACTACTCCTCCGTCACCATCATCAAGCCCTGGGATTTCCAAAGTTGCAACAACTCCTGATGGCAGATCTGGAGATGCAACTATGACCAAGGCTAAAGGTTATGGAATTTTCAGTTTGAAGAGTTCTGCAACTGGTAATGGAAAGAGCCAACCAAATTTAAATATTGGTAAACCTGGTGATATTGGATCTCATGCGCCAAGTTATGGAATTTTCAGTAGTTCTAAAGTTCCTAACAGTGGACTGCAAAACTCAGGAGGTGAGACTAGTGCAAAGGATGAGAACCCGTCTTCACCAACACCCGGTTACGGAAATTTCAGCACTAAAAAACCAGCTGCTTCCAGTGATCAGCACTCTGGAGATTCTCCTCCAGGTAAATCCGGCAGTTCTACCCTTCCAACTCGGGGATACGGAATTTTTAGTGCTACCAAATCTGCATCGTCAGGTAACTAGGGGGGGGAACTAGGAAGTGATATCGTCAGTTACACAAGCAGATCTAGTGGTCTCTTGTGAGTGCCTTGAAATTTTCTAGACTGGACACTCAAAACTCGAGATCAGAAATACCACAAGAATATAAGAGGAGGTGAGTGAGATGAATCACCATCATTCAAGAGCTTTTGACATATTCTCAGGGTGTAATACTTCAGTTTAGGCCATCAAATAACTGTATTTTTATTACATAATTTTGTTTTTGATTCTACATTTCAACCAGAGCTCGGTATCAAGGGCGGCTGGTGTGCAATTAATTGTTTAATACAGCCATATTGGTTGAACCTTTATGGGACTTGCAGATGAATACTTAAAATTTATTACATGAATAAATTTGTGCAGATCTCTTTGATGATTCTTCGTTTACTTTTGTTTCAAAGGCATGCATCTCCATTTACAAATTCATGGTGATATTGTTTGTCCTTTTTAAGAGGGATAATTATAGTGCATCTACAAATCTGCTAGTAAAGGTCTTCGGTTGGGATTAACTCTCCTTTGCATTGCTTACCCTTCGCAAAAGGAAAAAAAAAAAAACCAATTTAATCAGAGAGTGTTTTCTTTTTTTATCATCGCATGTTATATATATATATATATATATATACATTTATCTCATATTTTTTATACATATTTATGAAGCGAGTCCAATGAACTTTATAATGTTACATTTATAAATGATACACATCATATTCGATTGTATAATCAACCTAGGAATAAAAATAAAAATACCTTAAAATAAAAGAAATAAACCATATTGCCTGTCATGTTAAAAAAATGAAGTGAGTGAGATAAATTTCATAATACTACAACACTTGGTAAATGAATTGTATCACACTCTTAGCTCTACAATCAAGTGTACATTAGTCGTAGGCCATCTATGAATGTGTGATACCAACTCAATACCATAAAGTTTATCCAACTCATCTCAAACTTTCATCATATAAAAAGATATAAAATAATTATATATATTGTTTTTTTGATGATTTTAGGGGGTTTTTATAGCTCAATTTGACACTTAAGTCTACATTCGAGCATAACACCATAAAGTTTGTCACTTAAACTTTCATAATTGAGAGTAAATACATACGATTTTTTATTTTTTATTTTTAAAAAATATATAAATGGATCGATCGATTAATTTAAATCGGATGGTTTAACGAACCAATTTAGGAGCCTTTTGTGCATTTGCCTCTAAATAAATTTTAAAAGAGAAGGGTTAGAATAATCGATGACGGGAGACTTTTTCTGAATAAACTTCAAATTAAAAGGGTAATTAATTTGTTATATAAATTAGATACCACTATCAGTTAAGGAAAACCATTAGGGGCCCAAAGATTATGATGTCTTAATCATATGCAAAACTCACGTCTATCCTATCGTTATCATTCTCACGAAGACCAAAATAAAGCGATCGACTTGAGAATTCTGAATTCTAAACTGCATTTTTAACATCCAACAAGTCAGACTCCCTCCACAAATGCATTTATTTCCCACTCCAACTTCAAATGGTGGGTGCGTTCCAAACTTGAGAACTCCCCAAAACACTTCATTAACATGCAAGAAGTGAAACCCACCCACAGCCTGAAACAGAAGTGTGTTAGAAAGAAAAAAAAAGAAAAAATAGCAGAGAGAGAGAGAGAGAGAGGAACAAGTGGGCATGGCGCTTCCCGTCTGCAATCAAGGAAAAGTGGCAAAGCTTTTTGGACAACGCAGCGTCTCTCGAACTATAATGAAAGCTCATAGTGGACGTGAAGCACACACCTTTTGTCGGCATGTTGGCGAGACCTCAGCAAGTGGGCGGTGACAAAAGGTGGCGAGGAGGAAGATGTGATGATTCCAAAGCCGCTTATTATTAACATCCAAAAGCTAAAGCAAACCCCCTTTCCCCTTCTTTTTCTTTATTATTCTTCCCCTCCCCTCTGTCCTCCTCCTAATTACCTCACCTCACCATTAAATACCATTTTTCTACATCAAACCCTACTCCCCTTACGTCCATACTCCCTCCCTCCCCCCGCCCCTCTTGTTTGGCCATGACGTTCCCCATCGAAAGACGACACCTCATCTTTCTTTATTCTCGCATCCAGCCAAATGACCTTCACATCCTTCTACACTTCATGTTTAGCAACAATATTAATCAACTCATGTTTAATACTTGATGGTCTTGCACCATGCAAAAAATCGAGCCTTCACTCACTCACTATGAGCTCTGCAAGGATGGATGGATGGATGGATGGATGGATGGATATATTTGTCAAAGCCTCTTCAAATAAAAAGCTTAAGCATGGGTTGGGTATATTAGACAGGAAGAGACCTTCTCTGCATGCCACTGTCCCCAAAATATTCCATGTCTTAAACCTTGCTACTTTACATGCATCTTACTCGGCCTCCCCCTCCCCACACTTCCATGATGACTGAGCTCTTACATATAATTTATATATGAGAGACAGGGAGAGAATGCAGCTTTTTTTTTTTTTAAATGCAAAAATGTACAGCTCAGTAGTCTTTTTTCCTTTTGAATGCACTCTAAGTTTGTCTCTCATTTGACTCACCCTTAATCAAGAAATAATCATTCAAGCAGTTCCCTAAAGATTGATTGATTGCCATAACGAGATCAAGTAGTCTTCCACCCATCACTAATTAATTAGCTTTTTTTTTTTTTTTCCCCCATCTCCACAAGAAAAAGACGAGACGAGTCCATGCAGCTGTTGTACCATTTACTCCCCGATGACATGGCTCGAAACGCTTGCGTCGTTCCCAACATAAAGCTCATAATATTATTGTGTGTTTGCTGCTTACTTCGGCTGAGCAATATCGAGAGAGAACAGTAAATTTAAACTGTTGTTGGAATTTTATGCTATCCTACGTAGGGAGACATGACGGCAGTCCACGTCTCGCTGCTCTTTTCGGAACCAACCCCCGCAAACACACCCACCGGTCCAGACCACGAAGCATCGGGAACGACGGGCTGCTGGGGCCCGGTGGCCTGGTGAGGCGAGTAGAAACTTGGGTGAGAGACCGGGGTGGTGGGAGAGCCACGAGGGCGGCGGCCGCGGGGCTTTTAGATTCCCGTTCCCGGGCAGCGGCGGGGCCCTCAGGAAGCCACGCTCCTGCATGGGACTCGGGCTGGCGGGACCCGCCTCCCGCACCCAACCCCTGAGCGCGCGTGCGAAGCCGGGCGTCGTGCTGTGGGGGGGGGGTGGAGCCCACCACGTCTGGGTGAGAGAGAGAGAGAGAGAGAGAGAGAGAGAGAGAGGTAGGAAGGTGTAGTAGTAATCTATTCGGAGGCCGTGGGGTTTCCGCTGATGCAACCCACCAGAGACTGAGGCACAAGCCCGGTCAAAGGTCAAACTTAAGTTTGAAGTGCTAATTATTAGTAACTTCGATTAATTATTCTATAATAAATACATTATAGATTTCTGTGTAGGGCTGTTAAATAATTGCATCATATGATAGTTTTTTTTTTTTTTAACTTGACGTGCTTCCATACACGCATCATTAGTTGAGAACCTCAAGGTGACACGCTTTGTTCGACCATTTAACTATGGCAGATGATAGATAGATAGATACATCGGAATGTGTTGCGAGCCGAGAGGCCTCAGTATTAGATTAAGCATCTCATCTCAGTCGATCACAAATTTTTTTTATAGCTTGATGCAGGGGAGTTTGTAAAGGTGGATGAGCTATTGGTGGCTGATGATTTAGATAAACATATCGTTGAGATCGATGTCGAATGCACAATTATCGAAGATCAACAGTAGTGAAACCTGATGCAGTGTCTGGTGAATTATTTTTATGGTGAATAAAGTCACAAAAAAATATTATTATTATTATGTGTGTAAGTAATTGTGTTCCATTTGATTTTTATTTGTGTGTGTGTGTGTGTTCGATTATTACATTGAGATTTTAATCATTTAGATTATCGACTCAAGGAGTTTGATTAGGACTAGAAACCTCAATATGATTAGAAGTTTGATTTGGACTGTAAATAATTCCTTAAATTGGTGAGTTAAAGTTTAAATTTTTTTTCGAAAAGAAAATGATGCCAAATGGAAAATAATATTATTTTCAGAGAGAGAGAGAGAGAGAGAGTGGGTGGTGGAAGAGAAGTAACCATCATTACATGTAGGGAAGATGGTGGAACAAGAAAGCTCCATAGACCACCTGTGGAGTATTTACTACACAAGACCTAAAGCATGTAAGCCAACGTAATGTTCATGTGGTGTCACTTCCAACGAGAAGAATGCTGGTCGAGTACCTAAATCCGTAAAGAGTTAAGAAGAGTGGAGTGATGAGGAGAGGGGAAGAAAGCAGGCTGATGAGAATGGGGAAGGAAGGGAAGGAAGGAGTGGTCAAGAGGATCTTCCATCGTTAATCATGGTCTGGGGAGAAATATGATCAGTTATTCTGACCTCAAACATCTTGTCATGTCTTTTTTTTTTTTTTTTGCCCTTTGTATACAATTTCTTCCCCGGTGCTGGTAAACTGGGTGGTGTTATCATGTTGGAGGCCACATGCTGACAAGAACACGCATATGGAGAAAGAAAGGGCCGAGACTTTTTTTCTTGGTTGGCTCGGACATGGATGAAAAGTACCACAATGAAGTACAAAAAGCTAATGCTTTTCCACACACCCAGCCACTATACTCAGCGCAGCACTTGCCGAGCTTAATCGGCCGGCCTTACAAATGAGGTGATCATATCTGGAGTGCGGTGGGAAGAAGGCATCCCACGAAGTAGGCAATTGCAGGTGGAGGAGGAGGTGGAAGAAGAAGAAGAAGAAGAAGAAGAAGAAGAAGAAGAAGAAGAAGAAGAAGAAGTGGCCATCTCTTAAATTTTTTTGTGCGTACGCATGCAGGGAGGCAGGCATGCATTTGCAGGGGGGCGGGGGGAATAGGCAGGTACTGGACATGGCTACGTTTGCAGGGGGTGGGGTGGGGTGGGGTGGGGCAATGAGAGCTATATTGCTTGTTTGGAACACTTGGCTTGTTTCTTTGAATTTGTTCTCTCTGGATGCATATCTTTTGGTGCTCATGACTCATGATTCCTCTCTATACCTACAGGTTCATCGAGAGAGAGAGAGATGTCAGGGTCACTTCCTATCTGATGAGTTAGTTCCCTTTTCCGATGAAGGAAGGGTGAGGGAGGAGAGGAGGAGGAGAGGAGAGGCATTGATCGATCTATGGGGACCCAAGTGCATGGGAATCCTCAAAAACATTTTTTTTTTTTTTTTTGTAGGAGCTCTCATGAGACAGCAGACATGAGACAAAGAAGCAAGTCACGTCCCATCCATGTCCATTTGACAGAAAACCCTAATGGCCTTGCGATCGCTGCTGCTGCTGCTGCTGCTGCTGCATGCGCCACTGTCGTCGTCGTCGTCGTCGTCGTCGTGGCAGCTCATGCTCAACAATCATCGACTGCAAAGATTTAGTACGCCGATCTCGTGGGCTCGGGGGAGGAGGAGATGAATTGGAATTGGTGGGAGCGAGGAGACGTCGGAAGAAGGTCAACCTTGTTTGGAGCACCGGGAATAAAAAGTATCTACCCGCCATGATGGCCGGTGCATGTTCTGGGGGCCACTCCCGTTTAGCCGCTGCCGCAGTATCTCCGGTGCTCGATACACGGCAGAGGTGTCTGGCCCCCCACCCCCACCACCCCGCCGGTGCCCCACCACCGCCCCCTGGGGCGCATGGCTCCCGACATCATCGACTCCGCTGCCTCACCTGCTTCCCATACAACAAAAGAGACAATTTTGTAATCAATGCAAGTGCAAACTCATGCATGCATTATCATCAACCCCCCCCCCCCCTCTCTCTCTCTCTCTCTCTCTCTCTATCTACCTGTAAACACAGCAACAACTCACCTCCTCCTTAGTGCACATTTCTTTTCCTCTCTCTCTCTCTCTCTCTCTCTCTCTCTCTCTCTCACTTTCCCATGTATTTTTCTACGTTGATGCCCTTTTTTTTTTTTTCCTTTTGTTTTGTCTCTCTTCTTGGTTTGGGTGGAGATGCATTGATGACGGTGATGATGATGGTATGATGACGACCGGATAGGATAGATAATATGTGAATTTTAATATATAAAAACAAAAATTAAAAAAAAGGACAACCAACAAAGAAGATTTAGTTTCTTTACGTCAATTTTTATCGTGCATTTTTTTTTTCATTACATGTTTCCATCTTTTAAATACAAATATCAAGTCTCACATCACAAATCATTCATTAAGCGACGGCTGTCCATTTTTTTTTTTTTGTGGGCGGCAAAAAAAAAAAACCCAAATAAAATATACACTATTGGCTTAATCTTAATTTTTTTTTTTTTATGTTCCCTTACTATGATAAAAAATAGTATGTAGAAGAAGTCCATAAGGCATTGAAAACCAAAATCCAAACGAAGAGACATTGTGACCCCATCATCCACCAATGTTTGAAGGACTCACTCACTCACTCATCAAAGGATACGCAAATTAGATTGATCACTTACCAAAATGATTGCTTCCGTGGAAAGAAGACATCTCCAATGAAGCCAAGAAATTTTGGACCCTAAGATTCTTGCCTATGCGAGAAAGGGCGTTAGGTCATTTATCATCTTCATCATAATCCCACCATCATCTTGATCAACATCGAAGCCACTGTTCATGTTTGCTAGCTTCCATTTCTTGTCTGTCTTCGGTGGACAAATTTCCACCTTCTTTACCAATTAAATCGAATAAAATCCCTAATCACCATTCTCTCTCATCATATGTTAATTATAATTCCATCAGAAGGCTTATCCATTTTATTATACTATATATATATATATATATATCTGTCACAATGCAATGGCGGAGAGGGGGGCAGCAGTACGGCAGGGGCAGGGCGGGCCGTAAGCCGGGCCGGTTCGGGAACAACCTCGAACCCATGAGGTGGATGATGGGGGAAACGCCGTCAGGCCTCGTGATTCGTGCAGTAAATAACAAAAGAGAGAGAGAGAGAGAGAGAGAGATGGGCTGTATCGTCCTTTTGTCCGCTCACCAAGTAATCATTTCCGGACATGCATTTCCCCACCACCGTTCCATACCCGCCCACGTAAACACTCTCCTTGGTTTCCTCCGCTTCCTTTGTGGTCCCGTCCCTTCAATATTTCCTTTTTACATTTCAGTCCCTACTCGACCGCTCCATGAGTCATATGAGTTTTGCGAATAAGCCCTTAGTAATTGTATTTATTGGGATTAAAGATGTATGAAGGTTGTGGATGTGCGTATAAATAACAGACCCGAGACCCTTTCTCTCCCCTCTTTTGCTTTCTTCTCAGGCTATTGCATCTCTCTCTCTCTCTCTCTCTCTCTTCTTTCTCGCCACAAGCTTCCAAGAAAGAGGAATTATATGGAAAGTGAGAGATCCTGAAGCCCACTGCCGGAGGAGGAGTCACCTGTCGACATCCTCTCTCTTGCCGCTGCCTCCTCCATGCGCGTTTCGCCCTCGCCTTCCTCGATCGCTGCCCGTTGGTATCCGGCTTCTACTTCGTCTTGAGCTCGTCGATCGATCGGCCGGAAGGGAATCGGGGTCGGGACCATGGTGTGACGCGATGGTCCCTGCTAGGAACCTCCTCCGGCGGCACTGCGACTCCTACGGGGCTTACCTCTCCGGTGGGGACCCTCGGTTCCATGATTTGGACGGCTTGTCTTCGTTGAAGCTGAACAAGTTGATGGCTGACGAGCCCTCTCCGGCGCCCGAAGACGAGCAATTCGGGCGTGACGACGGCGGCTCCGGAGACTGGCTCCAATTAGGCCTGGGGACTCCTCCTCCCTTGGTTCCCACCGACGCGGCGCCGGGAAGGACGGCAACGACGCAGCTCGAGTTGTTCTCCGCTCGGCCGTCCTCGTCGGCGTCGCCCGCGCCCGGTACGTTCCCTGTTGCATGGCCGGGGGTCAGCGGCTTCCGTGCTCCGATGATGGGGATGGCGATGACGATGGTGCCGTGGATGAGTCACAAGCGGGAGATGCCATGGGGGCGCTGCAACCCTAATCTCGCCATGGGCGGCAGCTCGGCGACGACGACGCTGCCACCGGTGATGCCGGAGTTGGTCGCACGACAGTTCGTGTACCCCATACCAGGCTCAGCGACGCCGTCCGGGCCAGAGGTTATGCCGGACATGAGGGTGGTCACCCCGCCGAGACGACCACAATCGGGTGTCTGGATCATGCTTCAGGCTGCGAGAGATCAGTAAGTTGTACTCGTCTTCCTCCCACCCAAAAAAAAAATAAAGACCAGAAAACACGCCTCTTCCGCTCGTTCTTCTCCTCCATTTCTTGTTTCTATTAACCGTTGTCTTCAACATCATGTTTCTTCTTATTTTTCCTTTCTATTCTTGGAATTGCTGCAGAGGGAGGGAGCCTTTTCTGCCTCAGATACCCAGGAGCTACTTGAGGATTAAGTACTTCCGACCCTCTCTCTCTCTCTCTCAACACGATTCCCTATTTGAGCTGCTTTTAGATGCTATATTTGGAGCTCATCATATTACTGTTGTGGTTCTCGGCTTTGGGGGGTTCTCATCTTGCGTAGCTCGCTCACAGGGACGGGAGGATGACAGTGGGGTTGCTGATGAAGTACTTGGTGAACAAGCTGGGTTTAGAGAATGCACACGAGGTATCTATCTCTCATACTCCGACTACTCTATGCACGCCCACTGCTTATATTTCTTTGCTGGTTACGGCCAAGACGAAGGCATTCCAAGGTCAAATGCTACCGGCTGCCATGGAGAGGGGGCGAGGGGCAATGGTCTCTTGGCACTTTCCTGCCCTAATCCCCAGGGTGGGTGTTGGGATGGCGAAAGGAACCTGGGAGCTAAAAAGGGTACATAGAAATTGTGGGATTCTTCTAACTTTTGTAGTTGCATGACACATTAGGTGGGATGTGAACGTCTGAGTGGCGTATCATTGCTCATCACCACGAGCAGACCTCTCCCAAAGCTTTTATCCTGGGCACTGTTCGGGTTGGAACAATGGGTCGCCCCTCCCCTCCCCTCCCCTCCCCTCCCCACCCAGCTCTCTTGTGTTCGTCGATGGCCGTAAAACCCCAGTGGTTTAACCCATCATGGCAAGAAAACCTTTTCTATATGTAGGCTTTTCATGCCATAAATAGGACAGACATACCTAAGAAAGGCAGTCTTTTAGATGCAAGAGCTTCTTCACACACACACACACATATATATAGATATATTAAAAAAAAAAAAACCTTGCATGCCATGCTTCCCTTATGGGTCGGGGGAAGCCAATGGCTCTTTCTCGGTATCATCTCATTCTGTGGATGTGCTACCGGGCATTATTGTCCTTCCCGGTTGGTTGCCTGTGACAGCCCTAATAGCCATCTTTCACCTACCTTTGCTGAAAGCTATGCGCTATCCTTAGATGAATGAACCCCCAACTGCGGTGTTGAAGTTACATGGACGGCACCCTTTCACCCACAAAGGATATCTCCTCCTCATCATGATGTTAGATCTTGTTTGTGAACTTGGTAGAGGCTTGTCCACTTATCAGATTCCTATCGAGCTCCTCCACATTCCCCTCCATCCATCTCCTCAGAGTGCAGCTACCAGTTTCCTCCTTTTGATGCTTTCAGAATTTAATTCACAACCCAGCCCTTTGCAGTGGATATATATAGTTCATGCATCACCTGTCATTATGTCCCACAGAATGTAGCAGCAATCAACACTTTATTTGTGTGATCTTGTGACTATGTTTCCCAGTTTGAATCAAACCATCCATTTCATCTTCCAGATCCAACATGAAACCACGACTTTTTTGTGGCTAAGGATGCATTTAAGCTCCATTAGGCTGCCTGCAAACCTGCTGTAAAAATGCTGTATGCTTGCTTGCTAACCTGGCTTGTTCTTTGCTTGTAGTTAGTTGGTCATGCATGACATACATGTAATATTACTGCTTCATTATCTTCTGCATTGGTACTAAGTCTTTCCCTCACCTAATTTTCTAAGCAATTCCATTCAAAAGAGATTACGATATATATATATATATATTTTTTTGCTTTGATCCATCTCCCAGTTGACATATTAAATCTTACACCCGGAAGAAATTTTGCGACATACCACAGCTAGCTGTGTACATATATGTGTATTGATCAACCATGCTGTTTCTTTGAAACTACAAATCATTCGTTCGGGTTTGTATATCCCGTAGAAACTACAAATCTTTTTGGCCTCGACTCTATTATTCCACTTTGTTTGGAGAATTCATAACTAGAACTCTGAATCCTTGTCTTTTCACCATGAGGAGTTCAAGGTCAGATTTCTGACGCTCATGCTAGAGCTATGCTATTTTGCAAACATCAGCAATGAGAAGTACTAATTCCGTTTTTTTTTTTTTTTTTTGGTTGCTGGTCATTGTCTTTTCCAAGTTTCTTTCGAACATTATAGGTAGAGATCTCAACATATTTGTGTTAAAACCTAAAAAAGGTCCGGTCCTAGTTAAAGTCAACCAAAAATTTCTTGCAATCGCAAATGCCTTGAGCATCATCTGCATGTAGTAGTATATTTCGGCTGGACTTAGTTGTAGTAGGACTATGGCTGTCCTCGAAAACCTAAGATAGAAACTCCAGAGGAATGCTGGTGAATTGGTGGTGGGCATTGGTATGTGCTTGCATGAGGTGAACTGTATGCCATTGATTGACTAGATTTCTCCTTCGTTTCCAGCTAATGAATTAGATATCTAATGATATAAGTAAGCATAGAAGAGAATGAATGGTTGGGTGGGGGATAGGGCAGTGCATGGCTTCTCCTCCTTTCCATGCAATATTGTGCTCTCTACCGCAATGCAGATGCGGTCATGCTTTCGCGGGGCTGTCATCACGCTTATGGCCTTTGTGGTTAGGTCCTACGAGGCCGAGAATTCTTGTTAAGAGGTGACATCAAAGGGTTTTAAGTGGTGCACTTGGTGAGAATATGAATGAGAGGGCCCATGGTGGCAATACATCTCTCTCTCTCTCTCTATGTGTGTGTGTGTGTGTGTGTGTGTGTGTGGGAGAGGGCCCAACGGGGGTTGGTTTAGCGGAGGACCACGCCCTTCATCTCCTCCCTCCACCAACTGTGCCTTCCATGCCTCACCAGCTTGTCCATGGAAGATGTGCACGAGGAAGCTCTGCTACAAGGTAGGGTTTCCCTCCATTTATCTTCCGGCAAGAGAATGTTGACCTGCTTTAGGCTTCTAAGCAAAGGGGATGGATGTGTGGGGTTTCGTACATAGAAAATAGCAGACATCGTGAGAAGACGTGCGTGCATGCAGTTTTCTTTTTTTTTTTTTTTTGTTTGTGTGTGTGTGTTTGCGCGCTGTGTGTTCCTGTTAGGTAGAGAGAGAGAGAGAGAGAGAGAGAGAGATGAGAGATGAGAGCTGAGAGATGAGAGATGAGAGATAAATAAATGAGAGTGATTCCTCGGCGTGCTTTTGGGATCAGCCTTTCTCTTCCAGCCTTAATAATGACGGCAAGTGTGTGTGTTGGTGTACGGAGCAAAACTTGGGTGATGAATTAAGTGGAGCTGCACGCAATGAGATGTGGGATGGAATAAGGTGGTGGTACGTATAAGATATGATATAAAACCATGATGTGTGCTTTATGATGAGGATTACAAGCGAGAGAACAGTTATGGGGAACAATGATTGATCGTATATGTGCTTTCTAATCACCCCTAATTAGCCTTCTGCTTGTACGTGATGGATATGGGAACACACCGTAGATTAATTTTTTTTTTTAAAAAAAAAATTATGGGAGTGGTGGTTTCACATCATCCATTAATGATATATTTTTTAAAAAAAAAATCACTTGGGATATATTAAGATAAATTCTCATGTGTCATAGATGATGATGATGATGATGATGATGATAATAATATGTAATGGTGTAGGGGCTTTATGTAAACTATCATCAACGACCATTAATTATCCTATTAGGTAGGAGGTAGGCATAATGATGCATCAGACTGTTTAAGATTCCTGTGGGATGTGCTACTTAGATTGACATCGTTGCTTGGTCTCTAATTTTGCTGTGCTTTTGTTTTATTTAAGAGACAACGAAGCGGTGTCACGTCACCGTTTCCATGTTCTTGAATCAGGTGGAGATCACGTGCAGAGAACAGCTGCTGCTACCCTTCTTGACGCTGCTCCACGTCCGTGACAACATATGGAGGTCGAGGGAGACGGAGACGACGGCGACGGCGACGCTGCTCCGGGATTCGGGCAGCAGCACGGATCACGTCATGATGTTGCAGTACGGCAGGAGCGCGTACACGGAGGCTCGATCGCGCGCATGAATCCTCCCCTCCCCCTCCCCCTCCCCCTCCGCGCTGCAAGTTTTGTTCACACTGTCTTCATCGCGTGTGTTTCTCGTCATCTTGATTCGTTGAGAAAACAGCTTTGGGGGGGGGGGGGGGGTAACGAGATCTTTGAGGAGGGACAACATCAAACCGTTGTGCTTCCGATCTAAATCTTAGATTGAGATAATTTTTTCTAGCCCTTCCTTTTTTTGTTTTTTTGTTCTAACTCCATCTTGTTTTTGTTAAACAGTTTCTTTCTCATCATCTCACAGTGCATCATCATCATCTCAGGTTTCAATGAATCACCATCATAAAAAAAAAAAAAAGGGAAAAAATTATATGTACAAAGAACAGGCAAGTTGCGCACCTCAAATTGATCGATGATAGATATAAAGGATTCAAAGGTTTCAATGCAGAAATGGGGAACTGACAGAAATGTGCCTTAAAGCTAGTGATGGAACACAAAAGTTGAATACACACGAAAGTATACTTGTCGTGCTTCTTCATCACATCAGGGAAATCATCTCACACCACCAAAATAATTCCAGTAGAGAGTAATAATAAATCATGAAACTTCTCAATTCATAACACAAATGCATAACCATAGTCTGGTAATAACAATCCTTTGTCATGGGTCTAAGGAAGCCTGAAATGTGCTGTATGGCTGAGGTCTTTTATCTGCCATCCTTTCCTTAGTGAAATGATGTAGGGCTGTAAGGGAAGAAGAATCGTCATACCACCAAAATAATTCCAGTAGAGAGTAATAATAAATCATGAAACTTCTCAATTCATAACACAAATGCATAACCATAGTCTGGTAATAACAATCCTTTGTCATGGGTCTAAGGAAGCCTGAAATGTGCTGTATGGCTGAGGTCTTTTATCTGCCATCCTTTCCTTAGTGAAATGATGTAGGGCTGTAAGGGAAGAAGAATCGTCATACCGGGGGGCTGCATTAATCCAGCGGGCCGGTGAGAAGACATTTAAATTGGAATTGCATGAACGAACATCCCGATGCAAAAGTTTTGAGGTCTCTACCGCCACCCAGGAGGAGGTTTCATCCGGTTACTTCTCTGTTGGAGAACACTCATGATCCATCTTGTTGTCATTACAACTTAAAAACTGAAGTTTGCTATTTTTACCATTTTTTTTTTTTGCCTCTGGAGAGCTGGTCGATTAGGGGGTGTAAAGAAGATCCTCGATGGATATTAGCTCGACTGGTACGTGAGAGCTCTTTCGGATCATTTCGATCGATTGATGTATTAACAACTGCCAGCTTTTCCAGCAATCCGAGGATTGTCCCTGTTCTTCTATTCAGCAATCCGAAGCATCAGCTACCTAAGAGATTCCCCTGAGAAGAAGATAAAACATGTTACGGGTGTAAACTTCTGACCGATCTCACACAAAGCATCAGACAATCCGAAGGTCTGCTCCTCAGCAAACCCAAGCTCCTGTAGGCAAATTGATAAGTAATCCACCAAAGCTTTGCAAACTCTTTTAACGTTAAATATTAAGTTCAGTAAAAAAAATCTGAAAACTATCCAAAATATACTATAAGCAAGATTAATGGTTTCTTTTCAAGTGAATTCATACTACACACCTTGATGGAGATCCTGTCACCTTGCAAATAAATTTAGGAATGACACCTTCCAAAAATTGGCCCACCCATATGTTTTAACACCTTTTGGCATATATTGGCATGACATGTAATCATACACATTGTACATTTTGATGCGTGTCGACATGGGGGCAATCAGCATGACAATCCTCATAAGGACGATCTTCTCTTAAAGGATTAAGCAAAGTTGGGAGTGAAGAGTTGTCGAAAATAAAATGAAGTAGGACCAATTCGCAATTGACCTGCACATGTTAGGTCTAATGGTGCCATGACTTGGATCAAAATAGTGAAACCTCAAACTGAACTACTTTTCGAACTCTAATATGGGTATTTTTAAATGTCAGTAGCAACTGTTAATTAGGTGGTCCTATCTTGTATCAGAAGCGACCAGGTCTATCATCTTTAATCCTACCTAAACACCCTTATTTCTCAAGTTAAAGTAGTCCCAGAAGGCCAGTTGAAGTTAACTTATAACAACAAGATAAAACCACCTGTTGCTTCCGTTATGTCCAAGTATCCTACTTAGGAAGTTCAAATATCGTTCATTATGCAAGGAGGCATGCATAAAGTGTAGTCCTTACCTCAACCCTTGTCTCTGTTCCTACCAAACTCATTTTTCTAGTTTCTCAGCTACCTTTTCATCTTTAATCCTACCTCAGGCACCCTTATTTTTAAGCTAAGGAGTCCCAGCAAAGTTAGTTGAAGGTGGTTTAAAACAAGAAGAAAAAAACCACCTGTTGCTTCCTTTTATATGCAAGTGTCCTACTTAGGAAGGTTAACATATCAGAGGATCTCATTACACAAGGAGGCATGTCATTCAGTATGGCAAATAAGGATTTTAGGTGAAGAAAAAAAAAAATGATGTGGTCCTTTCTTCTACCCTTGTCTCTGTTTCCGCCAAAAACTCAATTTTCTAGTTTCACATAGTTATCCAACTTATTCGGTATAACACTAGTTTTATAAAATTTACAACTTTTCATCTTCCCCAGAAGAGCTCTTTGTATTAAGATATTATTTGATCCCAATATTGTGTCCTGTGAACAGCACCACATGAACACTTTTATTATGCATTTATTTTGCACCGATTAACCTGATGCTTCTTCCATCTATATACAACCACTCAACTACTTACAGCGCTTTTATTTTGCTGATCATAACAACAATGTAAAAAACACGTACTTACACCCATAGTTCAGGTTAATTAAACAAGCTAACTTCAAAACTAAACGTACTAAACAGCCTTTGTTAACTATGGACACATACAAAAAAGAAAAAAAAAAGGTCTACTCTCAAAGTTAGCAGTTAAAGGATCATGTCACTGAAATAATTCCATCTTAAGATTTACTCAACTACTTACATTTAGGTTGGCTGTTGCAAAAGAGGTGTCCTACACACAATCAAAATGCAGGATATAACCTAAGTGAAGCCTTATAGAAATCACAGACTAACAGTGATGAGATTGTCAAAAGCATGTGTTCTTCAGGTTTCCATTATCAGTGGCTTCCAGGTTGTTCTACTATCCATGCATGGATCAGGCCATCGCACAATATGTTCAGACTTATATCATGTTCTTAGGATGCCAGCATTCCTGGAGCATAGGAAGTTTGAACAGAATTGTTTCTCTTTTTCGTCATCAATTTCGCGAAACAAAGTTAAACAGAAAGCAGGAAATAACAAGAAGATATATCTAAGATCAAAGTGATCCTTAAAGTCTTAACCGCAAGACTAAGCCAATGGCCAAATGAAAGGATGAGAAACAAATGAGATGGCTGTCATACCCAAAAGCACCAACCTGAGCTGGAGATAATTCATGTCAAGCTTAAAGCAGGCCAAAATGACTTTTGGAAGGTAAGATGCACTTATTTATAGATAGAGATAGCACATTTATGTTAAACTATATTTCAACCGATCAGAAATGATGAATTTATGGTTCTAGATACTTCAGAAAAGGAACAGAAGCTCCACAGGGAACTGCTCGATAACCGAATATATTTATTGGCTTGGCCGTGATCCATTACTAGGATGTGAAACCCATACTCAAATAAAGATACATGGGCAAGACTTAGTTAAGTTAGCTTCCAGACTGTTTCATATACAACAGTGTAGTGACAAAGATTAATAGCAATTGAAGCTAATTTCCTCGTTAATCTACAAGCTGGTGTTACAGTTATCATTTCACAGGCAACATATTTCTAAGGGAATAACTTTAGTCTAGAAGTAGCAGTGATCCTAAATTCTAACTTATAATTCGCAACCAGCTGGTGTTTTTCCCTCAATCCAACCAAAAGAAGGCATAAGTTGATATGCACCGTGTCCAACAGAGAATTTGCTGTTTTAACTAAATCAATTAATTAAGAGATGGGAATAGTAAATCTATCCACATTCACATTCAGTTATATTATCATGGAATGCCCATAATTTGCTGACAAATCCCCGCTTAAGAAGACAGAAGGCAGAAGGAGCAGCTAAAAAAATGGACATAACTGCAATAAAAAAATTTCCTAAGCTGCAGGGGTGAAAGCCAATAAGTGGAGGCTTCTGTGAACGGAGTTGAACATAAATTTAAGGATCTTATTGAAATCGATTGAGGAACACTATAACAAAGAGAAGGATCACTGAAGACTAGATATTTAGCTAAGTAAATATAAAGACAAAGAGGAAGTTAAAATGAATTCAACAGCAAAATCTAAGCAATGAAACGAGGAGGTTACCTGACAAAGGCCGCAGTGGCCCTCGACCAATCCAAGGGCGGGCGAGCTGTAGACCTTATCGAACCTCACGCCGACTTTAGGAAGGCGGCCAACGCGCCGGCCTGCGGCTCACCATTCGTAGCCGGCCCCGCAACTGCCGTCCACCGACCAGTTCCGGCAGGAGACGAGCGGCGCACTCACGTGGGCGATCAAGAGGATTTCCGTGACCCCCTTCGCGATCTGCAGCCGATTCAGAGGCGGCGCCTCTGCATAAAAGCACCAGGGGGGGGCGGCGCCGGGAGGAGGAGGAGGACGTTGGAGGGAATTCTGACCTTGATGGAGGGGCCGAACAGGCAGAGGGGTACCGACGGTCAAGGACTGGGGGAAGAGCGGCAAGGCGGCAGCGCAGCCAAGGAGGATCTCAGGCCTTCTCCTCGGATGGGATGGGGTTACCGGAGAGCACAACTCCGGATTGAGGGGAGTGAAACGGAGGCCATGAGGCACGAGGAAGACGGCGATGCGACCCCATTTGTGAGAGATTAGGGGCGGCGGAGAGGACGGCAGTTGAGGAGCACAAAGAACGGTTGTCACCGCGCGATCCTATTTATCCTCTTATGGGAAGACAAAGGGGTCACACGCTCTCGTGCGTGCAAATTTTCCATTTTTTTCTTTTTTTTTAGAAAATACTATATTGCTTCAAAATCTCCGTTACCAGATAAAGGTGATTAAAATCAATTCTATCCAAAGAGACTTTGAGGTGATAATTAAATATTAAAAAAATTATAGATAAATTTTAAGAAGTAAAGATCTAAAAAAATTTCACCAATAAATATCTACCTAATTCTACTAGATATTTGAAGGGCTAGCAGATTATAAGAAAGATTTCATCGTTCATATAAAAGATTTGAAATAACTAACAATAATCAGCATAACTTATCGATCCTACATAAAAGTTAAATCATTGACAAGTTGAAGTAGAGAGCCGACAGAATCAGCAAATCAATAATAATAATCAGCATAACTTATCGACCCTACATAATCAGCAAATCAAAGCTCGACTATTCAAAAATAACTGTAGAGAGCCATTGGGAGCGCATTGCAATTGGAGTAAGAGATTAAAGATTTAGCAAAAGCGAAGAGAATCAACATTCACAAAAGCTCAACAAGGATGCCGAAAGAATAAGTTTGGGAGAATGTCACAAACAAAATTAAAAATATGATATTCGTATGTTTTGTGGGTTTCAATTTTATTCATGTTGTGCATAGTATGTAGAAGGTCTGTAGTACATTTGATAGCCCTATTTTGGTTAATTTTTATAATTGTTTCATACTTGTAAACATAAATTATGTGCTATGAATATATAAAAGCAAAACTGTCTAGAAATAGGTCATTTAGCAGTCATTTTAGGGCTTTATAACTCTGTAAAGTGATATGAAGTGTCAGTCAACATAATACTAAGGAGCTATCCTAGTGGCACATGGCTAGATGAGCTTTTGGGGTAGTGCCTAGAGCTGATTTTTTATCTTATTATGCAACGATGTTATATGGACACTTGTTGGGACTTGATCACAACAAATCACCTTAGACATTTTATTATACGACTATATGAAACTTGTGAGTCTTTGTTTGTAATTTATATTATCTATCAAATATTTATTAAAATGATTGTTTGATGGATCCCGAGCTAAACGCTTCCTCTAACCTGTTTTTTTCTTTTTTGTAGGTCCTTAAGGGATCATAATAAATTTCAAGGAAGTTGATCTTTTGTAGACAGTTACATTATGGTGTCATGTAACTTAGGCAAAATCAATTAAGTCCATGATACCGTGATGACTTTCTAAAGAATTTGAACAATCATAATTCAAGAAACATGATCATAAGTTTTTTCAAAGTCACTCGTTATGCTTGGCTATTTTAGACTAATCCTTTAGTAATCCTTTTTATAGTCAATTGTAAGAGCCTCATAAGCCTTTATTAATCTTGAACCTAATTTTTTTTTTCTTTTAGCTTTCCTTCTCTTAGAAATAAGATGTATAATCTACATAGAAGGTTAAAATGATATAATTCATAAATAGGAACTATCATTCTTACCTTAATGTGTCCCACTTAAAAGGCCAATAAGGCCCATTTTCTCGTAAGACACATCTCCTTCTTAATGTATAGTTTGCGTGAATCGATGGTCTCTCCATCTTAATGTTTAGTTTTTTCGTCATAGAGAATGAAATTACTCAAACGAATGAGTATTTGAGATTGATATTCTTATGAATAACCAATACTTTATATGAAAGATGACAATAACAAATATGTTATGAAAAATATATAATGCACAGAAAGATTAGGATGACTGAGTTTAAGCTATGGTTCAACATTGTCAACATAAGTTTTGTAAAGCCATCGATCCATTATTGTCATAGAGGAAGAGCACTCTAGCTATGAAATAAGATTAAGGAGGTAGAGAAACCAATATCAAACTCTAACGATAAAAATAAAGTACAAGAATAGTGGCTAGAAAACTTCATCAAATTTATATTGAAGAGCTTATTATTAAGATTATTGAAAATGGGAGACTTTATACTGACGCATGATGATCGACTAAGGAATGAAATAGATAGTATACGGTATTATATATATATATATATATATATATATATATATATATATATATATATATATATATATATATATATATATATATATATTAGTTAGATGAGTATATGTTAAAAAAAAATAAATAGGTGGTACAAATTTACTATTTCCAAATAACATATAGGGATGACCAAATATAGCAAATACTTGCTCTAATAATGATGAAAATTTACTATTTCCAAATAATAATTCATGTATTTAGAAAGTTAGTTTACAATGAGAAAGCAAATATCAGTAGTTAACTTAGTGGATAGAGTGCGACATTATGAGTGCTTCAAAAGTGTGAGCAAAGAGTGGTGAATGTTAATAACTAACTTGATGCATTTAGTATATCGTCGATGAGGCAGAAGAAGTCAAGTGACCTTTAACCTTCTCAATTTTTGAGAGAACAGGTGGGACTATGTTCCCTAATTTTCTTAATTATCTAAGAAGGGAGTTCTAGATGTTTTGGAAGAGAACTTAACAGTTGATAATAATTGTTGAATCCTCACCAACGATGATTAATTCTATTATAGGTAACTTATCCCATTATTTTTTTAATAGAGCGGCAACCAAAAGCAAATATGATATGAACCTACTTAGAGGCTTAGAGGCAACAACTAGTAGAAGAAGAATTAATGAGAAAATTTTACGGAGGACAAAGCCTCAAAACTTTAGATTATATAAGGAGATATTGGTTAAAACTCCTATCTACATCCATTTAGTTAATCCATAGTAATAAATTTGGGAGACTTGAACAAAACAAGGAAATACCTTTTACCTTATCAATGGATCTATGGATACCAACAAAGATAAGCACGTCTTAACCATTCTCACATTGGAGTTAGTTAATGATGAATTAAAATAGTATTAATGAATTAAAATTTGACTACTCAACAACAGTAGTGAGAGATCAATTGAGAGCCTAGAGGTGCATTTTACCTAAAGCAAGATAAAAGATGCAGCAAAGTTAGAAGATGCAACATCTTCAAAGGCTTCGACGAGGACATAAAAGAAATAAGTGGAGAAAAAAATATTATGAACTATTGATAGTGAAGGTCTCCGATGCAATGTTGATGCTTTAAATAATATAAAAAAAGATGCTTTAAATAATATAAAAGAGAATTTCAATAGATTTGATAACTGATTTTGGTTGGGTTTTATAGTCCTTTTTGGCTTATAAGTATAGTTTATGCTTAATCATCATGCATAAACAAGACTGTTTTAAAATGTAACCTCTAGCCCATAACTTATGGGGATTTTCATGAACGAATAGTGACTACCTGGGGTCCAGACCCCCGAAACCCTAGGTGACACATGACTAGGTGAGTCTCTAGGGTTATTATTAAAGAATGATTAATCGTTTGGTTTCGTAGTGATGTTGCAAGAGCATTCGTGTACGAGAATATTTACATACGATAAACTACATTAGACAATTTGTCGTATGATTGTTCAAAGCTTACGAAGTTTATCTTTATATTTTGTATTATTTATAATATGTTTACTAAATATTTACCTGTGGTTTTCGAGTATGCACTACAACATAACAATATCGATATATTACTTATGAGTTCATTTGTTCACTAACTCGTTTTCTCTTTAAAAAACGTAAGAGGTTACAAGAATACCGTCGAAAGTTGACATTTACGAATGACGTAAAAAAGAATCGTAGAACTTAGGCAGAATCAACGATAGTAGCGAGAAGGTAAGCAACGTCAAACAACAATCACTTCAGAATTATTCTCCAAGAAAGATTCGCAAACTTCAATCACTTCTATGTTTCTAATGGTAGGAATTGAATCGCCCGCAATGAGAGCAGTGCATGCATCAATCCACCGACAGGTACGTGCCTGCTTAAAATAGAGAACTCTAGTAATTACGACACCTGAGGTTCTACATGTTTATATAGCTTTGTAATTGCCATACCAACGATTCTAGATTTCTGAAAGCAAGAATAGACCACATTGCCTGTCTTAGAATTTGAAACTACAGCCAGCAACCCCAAAGAACAGTATGCTGTAGGATGAAACCAAGGGTATTCAAAGCTAGACAGCAACTTGTCTTAGAATGTGAATCTCTGCAGCCAGCAATCCCAAAGAACAGTAAGCTGTAGGATGAAACCAAGGTATTCAAAGCTAGAGAGCAGCTTGTCTTAGAATGTGAATCTCTGCAGCCATCAATCCCAAAGAACAGTAAGTTGTAGGGTGAAACAACCAAAGGTATTCAAAGCTAGACAGCAGCTTGTCTTAGAATGTGAATCTCTGCAGCCAGCAATCCCAAAGAACAGTAAGCTGTAGGATGAAACCAAGGTATTCAAAGCTAGAGAGCAGCTTGTCTTAGAATGTGAATCTTTGCAACCATCAATCCCTAAGAACAGTAAGCAGCTTGTCTTAGAATGTGAATCTGCGGCCAGCAATCCAAAAGAACATTAACCTGTAGGATGAAACCAAGGTACTTAAATCTAGAGAGCAGATTGTCTTAGAATTTGTATCTGCAGCCAGCAATTCCATAGAACATTAACCTGTAGGATGAAACTAAAGTACTCGAAGCTAGAGAGAGCAGCTGCACATGATCTCAAAATGATACAACAATAACAAAATAACAAAAAAAACTGTAAAATCACAATTATTTGCGGACTGTCGTAGACAAAATGTAAACAAATTGTTCGATGAAATGCTTATATTTGTCTGTGTCCTTTGGTTTTTGTATATTCTTTGTACATCATGTAGCGGGCTCGCAGTAGACTTGGCAGCCCTAGTTTGGTTATCTTTTATGACCGGTTTTGGCTTGTAAATGTGAGTATGTGTCATGTAGGCACTTATGAGGGATTTCGATCTGTAATGTACCATTATCCTTTGTGTGCAACCTTTCTGAGTTTGTAATGTCTATGGGTGTAATTTGTATTGGCTTTATAAAGTGTTTGCTTCAGCAGTTGCTTGTGGATCCTGTTGAAATTGCTTCTTCTGACCCGTTTTCTTTTTTGTAAGTCCTAAGGGACCCTAGGAGATCTCGGGGAAGGCTGACCTTTGCGGATGGACACGCATGGGTGCCGCATGACTTAGGCAAAATCAGTTAAGCCCGTGACATTGTAGTATCATAGCGCGACAAGCACACACAAAAACACTCGTCATATAAATGTGGGGGACCTAGTTGGGTTGTGTGGAGGACAGCCAGCATGCGCAACCGTTTTGGAGAAACAGATATTGAGATGTAGGGAAAGGAGTCACTCAGAGGAGCATGCATCCTGGTTTGGCATTCAAAAGAATGGCTAACCCTTTGCACGAGAGGCACCACGAGGATAAACAAGTGAAGAAGAATGTGTATCACACAAAAATTGGGAGGGTTGAGTTCGAGCTATGGCTCGACATTAGCAACCAAACTTAATGGTACTCAAGGCAAGCGGGGCGCCTAGTGAAAGATGAGACTGTACAAAGTGAGAGGTGTTGCACAACGACCAAAAGAGTTATGCAAAACTCACAGAGGTGAGTAGAATTGCTAACTCGAAGGATTCGGTACTCATGCAAGGGCTTGTACATGAATGACGGAGTGTTCGTGGCCATCCCAAGGCACGATCGGAACTCGACACCATGGAGTATCAGAACTTTCTCTTCGATATGGAAAGGATATGTCCGTAGGGGATTGAAGGGTACAATAATTTCAGCACGTTGCTAGACCTTGAAGGGTGCAGTGAAGACTGTATTGGCGAAGAGTCACATTCTAGCAATTATATTTACAATGGCAGAACAAGACACAAGTTGTTCAACAAGACGGAGTAGCCCAAAATGGATGGTGGTCTCCGAAACTTCTAGTGGGAAGAATGCAAAGAAGAAACTTACTCCAACATGACAGATATCCAGGAGGGATACGTCCTAGTTCTCCAAAGGGAGAACTATGTGCAATGGACCACACATATTGAGGAAGAGTTCCTCAAGGCAATATCTCCACAAAGCTCAACAAATCGAGCGAGTGACGAGGAGTCATCACATGATCTCGAATGAAGTAATGCATTGGTGGATACATTTCGAGATCAAGTGGGTGAGCAATCTAAGGTAACATCATTTGAAGGCACACTTAGAGTCAATGTGGAAATCGAACTCCATGGAGGGTTGACCCGTGAAATGGTGGATGCGAGAGCCACTATCAACTAAATGCAAATCGAGGAGCGGAGCGACTTGAGTAGAACTTGGTGAAGTATCCAAGCCACATTAAGAGAGCTGACATAAAAGATGAAACATGGAGCGCAGGCACGGAGCTTTCCTTTGACAAAGGTCCAAGGCATCAACTCTTGTAAAGGCAACAGTGGGATCATATCGTTCTATGGGTCCTTCATCCTGATGGGGCGGACTTATCTTGCATGGTGCCAAAGACGAAGGGAGCTTCGAGGCACATGCACCTTACCTCAGAGATGCATTTGACGAAGTAACTAAGGTGATTCAACTTGCAAAGGCGAAGTTGAGATCAGGAGACCGTAGTATGGGATAAGAGGACGCAGAGGCGGGTACTTTTGAAGAATATGCCACAGTGTTGCCATTTGAGTTGTTAGGAATAAGTGGTGCATAGCAGAGATTGTGTTGGTAGGGGATAGAGGCCTAGGATCCAAACAATGATACATTAATTCTAGCGAAGTCATGGGACTTTAGGAGCTATTAGGCAACGAACTGCTCTAGAGCTATGCTTCGTCCGAGTGTGACCCAAGAGTGGGTGAATGAAGGTAAATTGCTAAGGGAGCGAACAAAAAAATCGGTGATGGCGGAGAGCCTATGATATGTTGGCAGAAGCCACACATGGAGAAGTCACAGTCCGAGTTCATCACACGAGAATCTATATGCAATGGAGATGTCACTAGGAGGTGACATGGTGCAACAGATTATGGTGGAATAATTCGTGGCAATGCAACACAGGCGATCATGTCCCCTGAGGGACATGATCATGCAGAGGTATGATCAGGAGCCACTGGAAGCTCCACTTTGGTGTACGACACAATAAGAAGAAGGGTTGTGGATTCAAGGAGTGAATGTCATGATACCGCAGAGGTGGGTCTTCCGTGTGGACGCATCGAAGCTTACATCAGATGAAAGCCTTAGTCATCAGTATATGAGGACTGTGTACCACCAAGAGAGAAGTCAGATTGCGAGTACCAGTGAGTCCCATGGAGGGGACTTTGATCATATAAAGGTATAATCGAAGCGGTTGGAGAGTTGGACTTTTCCATTTGTCGCATTCGTTTAAGGGAGCCCGACAAGTCCGAGGACAAGGCCGAGTAAGCGAAGGTTGCTACCAAAGAAACTAAGGAGAACAAAATCGGCGCGAGCCCTACAACAAGATAGCAGAGGCCATGCATAAGAGTTGTAGTCTGTCTTTCCATCGACCAAGGGAAACTGCTTAGAGAACACATGGGTGTTGAAGCAGGTGGTCGAAAGGGCGAGGAAGCAATAATGAGTCCGGAGGGGCTCAGCTATCCAAAAGCAATAGTGTCAGTTAAAAATGGGGTGGACTTGGAGAAGCGCCACAGTGCCGTAGAGGCGGATCTACCGATCGCGAAGGAAGGGACGTAAATGCAAGGCAACGGAGAGTAGGGCCATGGGCTTGTCAACGCTATGGTACCATAGAGGCGGGACTTCCGTGGAGTCATCGATCCATTGCTCTCATAAAGGGAGAGCATTGGTCGAAAAGGAGCCGAGGAGGTGGATAATGTAGAGACAAACTCGAAGTACCAAGACAGGGCAGAAGGGTATAAGCCAAGGAACTTCATAAGGCCAGCGTGATGGGCTTCTCATCAAGATAGCCGAAAGCGAGAGACTTCGGGTTGATGCAGGAGTGCTCGATAAAGGAACAAAGTAGGCAGTACACGGTACTGTATCTTTTCTACTCAAGAGAGTAGGTGATAAAGGTGATAGAGAAGATGATACAATCTTACAAGTGACCAGGACTATCAAAGACTTACTCCAAGTTGGAGTAACCTTTTTGCTCTTTTTGGACAAAACTTCTTGCATTCCAAAAGTTCAATGGCAATGGGAATGCGAATCACAGTAGCTAACTCAACGCAAGGAGTGCAAATACTTCAAGTGCTTCAGAAATATGAGCAATGAGCATGCGAGTGTTACTAGGTTAATGCATTAAGTACAAACTAGAGGAGGCAGACAAAATTGAGAATAGGCGAAACTGAGTACCCCAATTCTCTTAACTCGAGGAGGTGAGTGAAACCAAGTAACCTTGTTTTCTCAACTCCTAAGAGAATGGGTGAGTATCCCAATTCTCTTACTTATCCAGTAGAGGAGCTATGTACAAGTTCAGTGACCCTTCGAAGAAAGCTTACAGAAGACAATAGTTGTCAAATCCTCACCGTTAGTGATCGGTACTACTGAGAGTAGATTGTCCGTTTCATTCTCCGCAGAATGTCAATCGAAAGTGGAAGTGATGCGAACCTACTTAGAGGTGACAACTAAAAGTGGACGAAGGTTCGATGGGCAAATATTGTGGATGAAGGACCTCAAAAACTTCAAAGTCTGCGAGGCGATGCTCGTTAAAACTCTAACAAGCATCCATCTAGTTTAAGCAACATGAGACTACTAAGATACTGGCGCATAACAAGGCATGTCTTTTCAGAAGGATCCGCAAGAGTCAACAAGGATTAGCACAACTCAGCCAACCCCACAACAGAGTTAGTCACTAGCGAGAGTTGAAGCAGTATGGCGGATCAGAGTTTGACTACTCAACAACAGTAGTGGAGAGCTGCTGGGAGCCAAGAGACGTGTTGCAGCAAGAGTATAATATTGGAGATTCAGGAAAAGGCGAGGAGATGCAGCGTCTACAGCGGCTTCAACGAGGACGTCGAAGGAATAAGTGGAGAGAATGTCACGGAGAAAATGTAAACAAGGTGTTCGATGAAATGCTCATGTTTGTTCGTGTCTTTTGATTTTTGTACATTCTTTGTACGGCATGTAGCAGGCTCACAGTAGACTTGACAACCCTAGTTTGGTTATCTTTTATGGTCGATTTCGACTTGTAAATATGAGTATGTGTAATGTAGGCACTTATGGGAGATTTCGGTCTGTAATGGATGATTATCCTTTGTGTGCAACCTCCCCGAGTTTGCAATGTCCATTAATATAATTTGTATTGGCTTTATAAAGTGTTTCCTTGTTGATTTCATTGAAATTGCTTCTTCTAAATCAATTTTCTTTCCCTTAAGTCTTAAGAGACCCTAGAAGATCTCGAAAAAAATTAAACTTTATGAACGGACACAAATGAATGTCACACAACTTAGGCAAAATCAATTAAACCATGATAAGACGACAAATTAATTAGATTTATAAGTTACAGCCTAACTGAAAATGACTATTTGAATAATAATACTTTATGACAAAGACAACATTCCACCTTTGCACAGAACTATGATCCAGTTAGAAACCGGAAGAAAATAAAGTGGCTTTACGATCCATGCTGATAGAGAGTCGTTAATTTCTCAACGGAAAAAAGCCATTTTCTTATTATTACTGCTAGTCCAAATAAAACAACATGACTTCTGAGACATTGCAAGTTCATGATAAAATGGGTTCCAGCCAGAAAATGATTTCAGACTAGGAGAAAATGGAATCTAAATCAAACATGTTGTCCGTCCAACACATGGCAAGTTCATGACAAAATTGGTTCCGGCCAGAAAATAATTTAAGACAACTAGTCAAAGCTAAAAAAGTGTTCCAAAAACACATCAAGCCAAATCACCATTTATTAGGAGGTTTCTAGATTTCACGAGAATGACAGTGAGTTCAAGTTCATCTAGTCTTCATCTTTTTCTCTGCTTGAGGTGCTGCAGTTATCTTCTTCCAGCTCCTGATCGCAATCAGCAAGGGGATGACAACCCATGAGCTGTTTGCTCCAACATAGTATGCCCAATAATAGTATGGGCTTGTTGCAAAGTTGTCACCCTCCAGGAAAGCAGTTATGAAGTAAATCAGGCAACCATAGAGCTGGCCAAGACAAACTGCAAACTGAAGAATATAACTGTAGGGTTTCCTAGTGGCAATTGCGTACCTGAAGAATATCATGTCAAACAGATGAAATTACAGAATTCGTATTAATATGAATTATAAAGCAATTATTTTCTATCAAAAGCAACTCTATTGATTTATCTACTTGTTGAAAACATCATTACATGGATATTACCACATCTTTATATATTTTTCAACCGGTTACATAGTAACTTCAACCAAGGTTTGTCTTACCGAGCGGTGAGGCCCCATATCGGGCGGTATGTGCCGGTCCACCAACTGAAAATATTATATTATATTATAATATATATTATAAAAATATTATATTATAATATACCGAGCGGTATATACTGTGTATATACGTTGGTACGGACCGATACAGGGAACCTTGACTTCAACTTACATCACTTTGTCTACAACTAGCAGACTTTTTCGAGCAAAGGCAACATCCTGGAGCCTAGATGATAGGCCATGGAATGCTTTTGTGACTGTCACCAATAGAAGCCTCTCAAAATTCCCACATTTAGGATATACATATACATATATACATATATATATATATATATATATATATACATAAATATACATATATATAGCATTAATCCACAGAAACAAGAAAAGTTAAGAGCTTTCATTGTTTGTTCGTTATAAATATGTATGAGAAAATTATCCTGAAGTATGAAGAGGCATGTGATTGAAGGTGAACATACTGGTATCAGGGATGTTAATGGGTGCTCTCTGAAGCCCAAGCACCTGAATATAACCCTGGCAAGGCACCCAGGCAGTCACTTGGGTCGGCCCAAGCGCATCTAATCAAGATTCCCATAATTGATCAAATTTTGGCTATGTCAATTGGTTTGATCAAATCATTAAAAATATTTGATATCTTAGCTCAAGCCACTTTGTTCGATCAAAACCCCTTCCCCTAATCCTAGCACGTCAAAGCAAGCACCATCCCCTCAGCACAATGGTGCTGAAAACCCTTTTATCATCATAAAATAATTCATGAACACTAGGGCCTAACAGTCTAAACAGGTTGATCCTGATCTTTAGAAGCACTTAATGAGTCATGGTGGGTCTCAGTGTTCTGACCAAGTCAGAAAATAATCAAACCAAACTCATAAGACATAAGTCAAGACCTAACCAAGTCCCAACAAACGCCACTGTCTGAGGGGTGTCCTAGTCCTACCCGATTGAGAACTTGTATTTTCATCCTTAATTTGAAATGTTAATGTTATCTTGGAAACCCCGGAGAACCCTATTTAAAGTCAAGTTAGTGTCCAAAAGACAATGTAGTATAGATTAGTATCAAATTGGCCTAGGGAATGAGTCTTTTTGGTCTCAGAAAGGTGTTTGGTTGCATGAATTAAACATGTAAATCAAGCCATTGTGTAATTGCAATACTCAAATTGTTTCTTGGTGAAAGTGGTTTTTACAAGATCTTTCATACCATTCAACAATAATTGTTTGGGATTGGAACAAGTACAAGGTTTTCCTTCTTTTCTAAAAAACTGACCTACCACAACTTTTCGATAAAGTATTAAATACGTACCACAGGTACAAACAAGAAAAGAAATCATCCAAGGAAGTAGCCCTGGTGTAGGCTTAAGCATAAAGGAAGGAGTTTCAACTCAGTGTTTATGAACTCATATTTGTATAATCTCCTAACTAATTTATTTATATGTCAAATGCAAACTCATGGTAATTTTCCATAATGCACTTGCTTCCAACAATTCTATAGAATATATAGCCTATTCCCAGCACTTGCAAACAGCATGTATAAATAAAAAATTTTACTGGAAAAAAAAGGAGTTAATCGAAGCCTTACACTGCAAGAAGGCTGGCTGGACCCTCCAGAACAGCAGTGATACCTTCAACAGTGACAATACCTGCATCTCTTCCAGCATATCTGGAGTCACCCTTGCTATATTCCTTCCCTGGCATTTCAGATCACGATAACAAGCATAAAATCAAAGTTGTCATCAAACTCTGCTCAGAAGCTCCAAATGAATTTGTTTAACTGAAAATGAAATTCGGCATATGCTGAAAAGACTTACAGACTTCAGCTAGAAAATGTGGAGTTTTCTCCTTGTAAAAATCAGGAGAGAAAGCGAAGTATCCCTCAAGTATAATATGTGTCAGCCCCGTGAATGCCCACCAGCACATAAGCAACCTATCAGTCTTAGACAATTTTGATCGTCCTACAACGGCAGAAGAAGATAAAGGGAATAAATTCAACTAACAAGGGAAATAATACACAGTGCAGATATGAATTCGACTGCTATGAGGATTTACTTTTCCTTTCCAGTGTGCCGCCATTCCTGTTGGTCAAAGGGCGGTAAAAGGAAAACACCTTGTTCAAATTACTACCTAGCTCTTATGTCACCCCACAATCATACAACCGGGTGCGTTTGGAGTCAACACTGCAATGCAGTTCCCAAGTAACTTGACAGATTCTAACAAAAGTTCAGTGAGACCCATTTAGATATGGATCACAAAGATCCAGTCCCGTACCAAAAATATCATTTCTAACAATCTTCTCTCAGACGCATTCTTACAACTACGTTGTAGGATCAAAATAACAAGCACGAGTTCTCGTAAGAAAATCCTCAAGAACTAAACCAAGACGAAATATCTAGCAACTAATCAGTCGATCGTTTTGCAGTGTAGGTATAGCCAAAGAGAGAAGAGCAAAATCATTAAGATTTATCCTATTTCAGGCAAAAATAAAAGAAGGAAACGAGCTAGATCACGAAAAGACGAATCTTGTCAGCAAAAGGCTACTGTATGTGCGACAAGATCTGATCTTTCTTATAAGATTGGATCGAGAGTAAGAAAGAAAGAGAGGGAAGGAAAGCAGACCGGAGAAGAGCCAGATGAGGGAGACGAGGAGGAAGGAGGTGCCGAGGTAGGGGACGAGGATGTCCTTCTGGGAGAGGAAGCAGGGGACATAGTCCGGCAGCTTCAAATCCTTCGGAACGTACGGGTGCTCCCAGTGTCGCCCTTCCGCAGCCGCCATCTCTCCCTCCTCCTTGTGCTGCTTCTGCTTTGCGTGATGGCGATGTCCGGCTTATAGAGAGAAAAGGGAAGCGGCCGGGATACTTCGCACCTACCACAGCCTCCTCCCTTGTAATGGAATAATACGATCTCCATCTTCAAGTACCAAATCGTCGATATCAGTCTCCCTCACGGAAGCGGGTCCCACAGGGACAGATTCAACGGTAGACTTTTGGGGCGATGTTTCAAAGAGGGTCCATTTGGTTTATCGGCCTGCGTGCCCACCGGCACGTGCGCCGTACTCCGGGGCACCAAATTTCGATCAAACCCAGAAGAACACACGGTCGATATTGCTTCTTCGTGAATCCAGAGGACCGATGTGGGCGGCTGGATCTGTGATCGACGCAGATGCACCCTCCACGTGTTTCACGTGAGAGCCACCGGTGAGCTCGTTGAAACCTTTAAAAAAAAAGCATTCGACAACACTACAATTGTGGGTGAGTCAGAACGGGTAAAAGGAACCATTCAGTAATTAATCAATATTACTTCATCTGCTCGGAAGCTAATTTTGGCTTTCTTTTAATTACTTGGGCTTGGATCTTTCACATCCATTTTGATGTAACAAATACACATCTCAAAAATGCATGTATCTGATAAGAACTATTGTTAAAAAAGTGGTTTACATATTAGCAAAATTATGCATTTTTAACTTTCCGATTGATATCCCCAAGAGAAAAAACATGCAGTACAGAGAAAGTAGAGTGATAGAACAAAGTTGAATAGGATCAAATAATTTTCTCATCAATATCCAGTTCAATCTGAAAAATCCGAAAACAGAACTTTCCAACTGGTTGCCGAATAGAAATCCATCGGACTATGTTATAACATCAGTTAAAGAAAGACTTTTGAGTCAAAGTAACATTCAAAAAGAAGCAAAAAATTCATACAATACACCATGAGTGATCAATGAAACAAAAATGGATCCAAGCTAACAGAAGCTTAGGAATAACTAGTTACAAAATAACCTGAAAATTCTTAGCTATAAAGCAAACTCTAGTATTGGAGCTGATGCTAACACTGCAGAGAGGACTTCATATTTGTAGCACCACTCTTCAAGTTTAGTTCAATTTTATCACACTTCTCGACTACATAACCTCGAAGAATCAAGAAAAGTCCAAAGCAGCTATTACTTTCAAAGGTAGCAAAGACAAGTCAGTTTTGTCGAAAATGAAAAATGAAAGAAACAACCAAGTTCGAGACACACTAGAACACCACAAGAACCTGCAGGCTTAAACATTCAAAAGGATGACCGACGCAAGGTAGAAGATTATCAAAGCAGAAGTGACACACTAATATTAGCTCTTACAAGAAATCCATCCAGAGAGAACCATCTCAGAACATGAGAATTATTCTTTGAAACATTCATTCCTTCAGATGGCTGATGCAAGCATGCAAAGGATGTGATGCTAATCCCAATAGACTTGGACAATAAGGATTGTGTATCTTTCATGAATAACATGCTACTGTGACAAAAGCACAAGTAAAATATAAAAAGGCCACAATTGTTTTGGAAAAACAGCAGAACCCATGCTATGTTTTAGAGGTACAGTTCTTCAGATATTTTGGTTTTCCTCCCACATGTAATAAATGCATTTCCACTACCAACATATCATATGAATTAATATGTAAACAGATATATTAATAGTGAATTGGAGTTTTCAAGGACTGTTTACTAGAAAAACTGAATTATTACTGAATGATGTTTTCTTGGTAAGATAGGTTGAGGGCTAGAAGTATCACAGGATAGGTGCTAATTGAAAAAATTAATTGTGACAATAAATTTTCAATATTGCAATAATATAATAGTTCTTACTAGAATGACCAACTTATATAATAAAACAATCAGTAAACGATTAAAGAACATGAATACATTATGATAACTGATACAATAATAAGAAGCTGTAAGGTAACAACTGTGTTCGACAAATCAACAACTCATTAATCAAAAACTAAATAAATATTGTACCACAGATTTTAGACAAAGACACGATGCATGATATAGATGGCAAAACTGACAAGATATGAAGTTAAAAACATACAAAAAAGGTTAAAGATTTACAGTGTGCACAATTCATATAGCAAGACTTCATTGGGGTTTAGAGTGATATGTAGTATCTGATGCAATAACTTCAATAATGACAGAAAGTCCAGAATATATAATAATTGAGGCATCAAAGATGCACCGAATCATAAACTATTCAAGATAATAGGGAAATGTTATAAAATAAAAATGTCATAAGGACAATATACTGCAATTTAGAAATAAGAAATAAGAATTTGATTAAAATGTTTGCTGAGATCCATTACATAAACTTATCTTAACCTCAAAAGGTACAAAAAAAATGACTAAAAGTATGACATAATTGTGAAGAAAATAAAACAGCATGATCATATATTACAGCATATAAGGATGATTTTTAGATATAGAATCTAAGTAGCTCCATCATAAAAAATATTCATTTTGATTGCCTTTGAATATACAAGAAACAGGCTAGGCTATGAAATGAGTTCCTGACACTTTTGGAGGGAGACAAAGTTGCACATCTCTTAGGTTAATAGGCAATGGTCTTAAAATTAACCGACATGCCTGTGTGTTTGCATAATTCCAATAAATTAAACACAAGCTCTGTAATAGTTCCAATACACAATATCTATGAAGCATACTTACAACAAATATACTAATGAAAACACTTGGTTCCCAAGTCTTCATGATCTGTACCTAGAGTTAACCCTTCTAAGTCGTCAGTTGTGCCTCCATCAACTAGCCTCTAGCTAGTGTCCAGTCTCAAAACCCAACAAGGTATTAAGATGCATCCCTCGCAAGTTATCATTAATAGTTAAAAACCTCCATTACTAATAGAAGAGAGAGAGAGAGAGGATGAGAAAACAGAATAAGAAAGAGACTACATGGTAATATTACATTTTAGTTCAAACACCTCATGGCACAAGCCTTTTGAGGAAATACTGACAGATAAAAGAGATTAGTTAGAACAATACATTGTGACATAAACTAAAAAACAAGCTGGTTGAAAAATATTAAATACAACTCTGTTCAATCTTTCCAAACACTCTGTACTCTCTCCAAGATGTCATGCTCATCTTTTCCAAAAGCACTAAATATCCTTCAATAAGCCAGAAGAGAAAAAAAAAGGTTCACTTCAGTTTTGCAAAACCCTGCTGATATTGGAAAAGTTCAAGCAACAAGAGGATCAAACAAACCTGGAGAATTTCCATTGAGCAAGCACATAAGTTCATCAAGATCAGTTGGATACTACCCATTATAATATTGAGGCAATCATGATGGAGAATTTCAACACCTAAAACAGCATCCTTTGTCTTCATACATCCCTCTATAATTGCAGCAAACTTCCCCAGCACTGATTGTTTTCTTTTTTTTTCCTTTTGTAAATGGATCAAGCAATTTTGTTCAACTAGTTAGTAAATCCTTTTGGAATTAAGCCTAAGTGAGGAACAGGGATAAATGAAGAACTTATCTTAGGCCTGCGTTGAGCTCTTGCAGAACGCCTTCATCTGAATGTGATCCATATCTGAGAGAGTTCCGGTCGATGATGAGGCCGGCAGAGCCTCGTAGAAACCTCCATTGTGCCTTCGAACGAGCCCACTGCTACAGTATGCCCTGGTCGAGGTAGCATACACGATCGAGGTGATAATGGCAATGAGGGTGGCGTGGACGGTAAAGGCCAGATCAAGGAGCGCATCGGCGCGGTGACGGGAACTATCAAGATCACAGCTGGTGGAGATGTCGAGAACACCCAATATCTGGTGGCAACCCTCGGGAATAAAGGCGTCGACGTAGAGGGAGATGCCGGTCTGGAATGACCAGAGACCTTGGAGGGCAATGGAGGCGGCCAGGGCGAGCTCCGCAACGAAGAGCCTCGGAGCAATGGCCACAATGAGCGCGGAGGTAGCAGAGGCTGCAGAGACAAGCGAGGAAATGGAGTCGCACTTCGACTGTAGTTCGGATTGCTGGTATCCGGCGGCCGAGTGGGCGGATGCAGCGGAGAGGAGGGCGAACGCGAGGGCGGCGAGGAGGAAGACGACGTCCGCCGGGAGTGGGAGGATCAAGATGGAGGCGGCGAGGAGGAGAAAGAGGAAGAGGGCGGCGACCGACTCGAGGTAGGAGAAGCGTTGGGCGGCAGCACGGGCTCCATCGGGCGAGGAGAAGAAGGCGTGGACCGCGACGGCGACGAGGAGGCAGAGAAGGGCGAGGTAGAGGGGGAGGTGGCGGAGTAGGTGGTGGCGGTGGGCGGCGAGTGCGAGCGGGTAGTAGGGGCGGGCGGTATGGTCGGCAGCGACGGCAGCACCACGACCGGAGGTGGAGGAGGACGACGACGGGACGGCGAGGTGGGCGCGGGTGACTGAGATCAGGTGGTAAAGGCCGTGAGAGAACAAGGCGACGAAAGCAAATGCGTGGTACACAAGATCCGCCATCACCGATCTCTCTCTCTCTCTCTCTCGCCTCTCTCTACTTCGGTCTCGAGAGGAGCAGAAATAGGCCGAAGCGTCGCATTTTGTCCCTGCAAAAATTAAACTTGCATATATGCTTCCAATTTGGAATTTAATACCCTTTTAAACATTTAACAATAATTGAGAATATGAATATTAAAAATGATTTATTTTGTTTTAATATTTCTAAAATTATACTAATAACATCATTTTATACTTTAATATTCTTAAGCCAAAAAAAATATAAACAATCATAATTAATAATTAGATCTTGACCTAGTAGATACGAAGGATACATGGGACAAACATAATACACAATTCATTTATATCTTAATGTGTAGCTAAAGAAAGTGATTTGAAGGAATATGTAGTTAGTGAAATGCTTTGAGTGTATGGTAAATAATAGATAAAAATTATATTTTAAATATATATTAACGTAAGCGATAAAATTATTTTTTTTAATATTTATTCTAAAGATTTTATATGACCAGACATATAATAAACAATATATATAATAATATAAGTAAATATAATAAATAAATAAATAAATAAAATTTCATTGTATAGAAAATATATATTATATTAATTTTTAACTAAATTATTTTAGCAATCTTATAATTATTAATAAAATCATATGGTAACCTCGAAATTAAAAAAATATATATATTAACATCCTAAAAATACTGAAATGTTAATGCTATCATGAAGTAGCATAAGCATTTAAGCATTTTCAATATAGCATCCATGTGATTTAAAAAATATCAATTTATATTTGAAATGTATATTAAGCTCTCAGTACACATTTCAAATGTATTCCCAAACAATTTAGCTACTTTGAAGCTTTAGTAAGGATAGATACATAAGACTTATTTTTATTAAAATTAAAATGGACTGATGTCTCATAATATCCATGTAAAAACTTATCCTACGTGGCTATCTCACATATCTGATATCTGGGTGAAAGTGTCATATAGGATCGATCATAAAGGTGTCTTCACTTAAAATGTGTCGACTAAGTTAGCTTGTAAAGGCCTTTTATTATTACAAGATTATGATCTCAAATCTCGCGTTCATTACTATTACATATAATAGCATCATAATAATTTCTTTAAAGATCAATCATAAATGCGCTATATTTGTCATTTTATATGCCTTTTCCACATCATAAATCATATATCCTTATAAATGATGAGTATGCTTATTATTTTATATGCAAGTATAACATGTGTCTCTTTAAATTTTATAATATGAATCAAAAGTACGTAATATGAGAAGCTACGACTAATACAAGATTTAGGGAGGATCAATATACTCTAAATATAGAGAGATGACTTTTAGAAGCAATATTACTATTGTACCATGTTATACCTATAAATATAGAGATGATAACTCAAATTATAATCTCCAAAATATAAGAGAGTAATCTTAGCCTTGTACCAAGATCCAATACTTAATACAAGGGTATGGGAAGAAAGACTATTTTTATGACTGAAACACATGATTAGAATCTTGATCTTTCAGATCATAAAAGAGTAACTTAGATATTATATCAAGACCAATTTATATGTGAAAAGACATAAATTGCACCCGAATAACTATTGAAGACACCGGTTATGATTGCATCTAAACACAAATGATTAAACATGGCCAGGCTTGGAGTAGGAAATAGAGCTCCTTAAAAAGTAACAGCAGTTGGAAACATATTGTTTGAAGTCAAAAATTGGAACAATCTGCAGCTATACAACTACTTTTAACACAATCAAGAAGTAAGAATGTGAAACAAATCATATTTGAGTTTTAAGAAGAAACTATTACCACGGAGATGCAAATTGTGGCTATCCCAAGGATGCAGGCATGAGGCAAAATTGATCAACGCATTTGAGCTCAATGATGTTAGATCTTTCCAAAGGAAGCAAGTCACTGATGATACAGATACTTCAAATCATTGACGTTGTAGGTCTGGTTAAATGATCTGATATGGCAAAAAAATGCTGCATACAGTAACTTCTTGCATATGGTCACAAGAGTTGTTGCAATTTTTACAGCATCACATCCCCTTCAAGTTCCAAAGATCCATTTTCCATCTAATAATTAGATCTACCAACTACTACCATTGCTAATAAAACTATGAACATCACTCATGCAGCATTACCTTTTATAAGAACGGGGGCTGAGAACCTGCCTTTCTCCCCCTTAACAATCGTTTCATAATAACATGTCCTCGGTAGGTCAAAATAGCTTATGACATTAGATAAAGTCACTGCTTAATGAGGACATTGCTCCTGGAAGGCATACACAGTGACTGTTATTTTGAGAGAGCTTCTCTCGGCAGGTTGAACATTGCTTCTGTAACAGGATGACACTAGTGATGTAAGCTTTACAAAATACATGTCCGCAAGCAGTCGCCGCCTCCCTCATTGTGTCCGTACAAATAGCACATTGTAGCTTCACCTCGATCAAGTCAGATGTGTATTGGCTTTCTGATGCCTGCTCACACCTGAACTACGTCACCAGGAACACTGACCATAATGCAGATGCAGAACTACTATAATCAATAATGCTATAGAACAACAAGTCGTCGAATCTATGATCAAATTAAGTGTAAGGACGGGATAATTAAGGCATGCTTCTGATCAGAAATTAGGTACACAAAAATTTCAAAAAGGGTGGAGGATCTTGAAAATACAAACAAGGAAACGGAGGTTCCAGAGACTCTATTAAGCTCCAGAGTAGATGTATACAACATTCTTTTTTAGATGTATACAACATTATAGAAAGAAACAGCTATAAATGACAAGCTGACCATTATAAAAAAAGAACTAGTAACTTTGAGCTTTCCTGCATTCATTTCCTTGCAGGAGTCCATATTTCAGTTAAGTTACAAGAAATAATCATCTGGATAGGAAAAGATTCAAAGATTACCTTGCCAGAATTCCAAGCATTTGGGCCTTTAGATCTGTCTTCTGATGACTCCAGCCATTTAAACTCCCAAGATACTGATTAGAAGCCACCAGAATAAGGAAAAGCATTAGATAAACGCTGCATTCGAATGTAAAAGGTTGGAATTTACGGACGAGACAGTATGTGACAAACTAAGAAGATGTGGTATTAATGATGAGAAATCAAAAATCATAGAAGATGAACCAATGTAGAAAACCCTAATCTGCATAGTGACAATCATCATAGTTGCTTGTTGAAGGAATTGAAACTTGACCAGTTAGTTCAATACACATATTCCAAAGACAAGACAAGTATGAGCAGGAACAAATAAGACAGATCTCTTTTGATTGGAATCAACTACAAACAATCCTTCGATGACTAGGAAGACAGTCTTGAAACTAGCAGGTTTTTTGTGTTATCTTCTAAGATGTGTTATACAAACCATGCATTAAAAATTCTATGACCAATTTAAGTTTCATGTGTTGCATCTGAGTCAGTCTGTCACCCATGCGTGATGGGAATGCAAAGAATGTAGAACTTTTGATCATGTCTCATATAAAGTTTGGTCATGTCCCATGCGTGATGGGATTTAAGCTTTCAAATACAATGATATCGATTAAAAAAATTAAGATAGAACAGATTTTTGGTCTACTGACTTGCCATAGTTACTTAATATCATAACTAATTAATAAAAAGCGCAAAGCATGTTTACAACACATGATGATAACAATCACAATAGTTAGTAACCAAAACACATCAATTCTACCACCAAATTGCCATGGCCATTAATCACTTCACTTGGTTTTAATGATTATAGTTCACAGTTGATGCTGGTTTCTTCAAATATTGCCTTCCAATAATTGTCTAAAAAAAGGCAAATATACTTTTAAAAAGTTATGTTTGATTTGTTCCGCTTTCTAAGAGGAGACAGATACTGATGCAAGAAAAGAGAAAATGAGACAGCTCGTGGATCCTAACTCAAATCTGAAATAATGTGCCCCCTCTTATTAGATTTTTTTCGATTAAATAAGAAAAAATGCCTCATCAAGAGAACAAGTGAAAAAAAGGTCCACAAAAATAATATATATAAAAGTTTTATAAAGAAAAGATATTCTCGAACCCCACAAATTTTTACTAAAAACTTGAACTCTCAAAATATGAAAATAATAAAAGAACTTGCTTAGCCCATGGTAGACTCATGTTAGGACACTAAGACACCAAATAGATTTAGAAAAGCAATCTAAGCACTCCCCAACATAGATACTGAAAATACTTACGAAAATCAGTCCAATGACTACGGAGATTCGGAACAGACAATATACTTCTTTTTTCTGGCCAGGAAAAGAATTACTATTGAATACTCATTATCTTGACCAAGTCCTGGGCCTTTTAGAATTGTTTCGGGGACCATTCAATTATGTAGAGCCTTAGGATGGAAAAGGTATGTTTGTTTCATAATCTATAAGTAATCCACCGAAAATCCAAAATGGAAAAGGAGAAACATTATGCAAAAGGATGCTTCAATCACCTCCAACTCCAAGCTGAAGTTCTAGATCATCTTCTCAATTGTAGGTGCACATGAACTTGAATAACCTGAGTATGGATTGAACCCGACCATCTGCAACATGACAAACTAATATTAGTCTAAGCAAGCACCGACAGAAACCTCAATGACCAAACCCCGAGAAGAAAACCTAAACAAGTAGCATCCCCAATCAAGCCGGAAGATTGCTTGGTCCTGTAGAAATACCTCTCCACAAGACGCAGGAGGATACATCCGCACACCGTCATCACCGCTCGATAGGGGAGACAGACCAAATCTCAGCTCGAGATCTTGCAATGTCTCCGTGCTCGATCTCGACCTACTCATGTCACAATAAACCTAAAAATCACCTAATTGGTAAGAGAAACCACACGATCAAACCAAAAGTCATAAATTTTACAAGGAAAAACAAATATTTCTCAGTCAAAAGACGCCAATCTGCCACCATTTCGTGGAACAGAACTACATGAAAAAGAAAAGGTGGCAAGGCAAACACAACGGAGACCGAGATTCTTGTGCGTGCGAAGATGAACGACAAAAGAGCTGGGATACGAGGAGGAGATTACCGGAGATCACATGGGAACGGTCCGAAAAGGTTGAATCCTTCCGAAGATTAGAGATCTCAAACAGCCGAAGTCACCCAATAATAACATAAAAGATCGAGGAAATCGAAAAAAAAAAACGAAATTACAAAATTCCCAATCGAATGACAGCGTTACTAAAACCGGAATCGATGAATTATGCAGCGAAATCGAAGATCCACCGCGTCTCCGGTAGCGCGTTGGGACGATACAAAGAAACCTTGAAGTGGGAGCGGAGAAACGAACAAAGAAAAGCTTAATATTATGGAAAATATATTAAGGATATTTTTAATTATTTTTACATGATTTTAAATTTTATATTAATTAAAATTATATATAATTAAGCAAAATTAGTCTGATTTTTCTGGTTGCGCCTTTGGGAAGCATCAAGAACCCAGCGCGAATCTTGTCGCAGATCACGGTGACTGCTGAGGGCGACGACGTGGTCGCGGTCGCGGTCGCAAGTCTTTAAGTGCAGTTTACGGCAGAGTTAATTTGGCCGTTAGAGCACCACCTTTTTTGATTCGCCCAATTGTGTAAGCGGAATATTTTACGTGCGGGCCCATACGAAACGTAGACGGCGGTGGGTCAACGGTCAAGACTCCGCGTCAGCTTCCATCCGACCAATCTCTTCAAATTTGGTAGCCACATTAATCCCTTGAAGATTAATATTTATCTCAACAGAACATTTAAACACAGTCTCTGAACGAAGAAAAATAATATCCGAAAAAAATATATTTTTTGATTTTTTCAACAAAATGCCTCGATTTTAGAATTCTCTAATAGTGTTTTTTTTTTCTAGAGTATTGATTGATTCGTAAAATAAATCGATCTAACTATAATATGTTTCTATTTGTTATAGTATTTCTAGTAATATTAAGAAAATATTGTGTTATAGTGTTTTTACTATGGTGGTTTCCTGATATTATTAAAGACTAACATAAGGTTAGAACACCGTCAACCAAGTATTTTTATAAATTTTATATGAATATATTATATATTTTTAATCATATTATAGTTTTTACATTATTGTTAATAGTATTGAAATATAATATAAAAAAAGAGCTAAGCTATCAAATCAAAATATTAAAAGTATTAGAAAAAATATATCATTTAGAAATTTTTAAAAATACATTGGATAAGGTTTAAAACCCTTACCTCTTAGTTAGTATGATATATTATTATTAAACTATTATTTAAGGTGTAAAAATATTTTTTAGAGATTTTTTAAAATTAAAAAAAAATTTAGAGCTTCCGTAAGTTTTAAAAAATTTTAAAAAAGATTTTTTTTTTTGAGAAATCATGTTATATATATATAAAGAAAGAAAGCTCATATTTTTGAAAATTTTTGTAGGATGTCCGTAATTTAAAAATTATGATATAATGCCCTTAACCGTAAGAAAATATGATTTTACTTCTTTTTTCGTTAATTCTATTGTCACCTTCATTGATCTTATTGGCTCAACTATTGTACGTAGCACCTGCAACCCTTGTTGTTTCCTCCGTAACAGTCAATAACGAGGGCACACGGAGTGTTCTTTTCCTTCTTCAGCTACAATCAACAATACTAGGGGGGCTTGCAAGCAACAACAAAGACACATAAGTTGCTCCCTCTATTTTATCGCTTGAAGTCCATAATGTATCCCTTTCTTCTTCTCTTGTTACCAATAATGAGGGTACAGAGCCACTCCTTTTTCTTTATTCCTTATGATCGATGGTGCATCCCCTTTCTTCCTCCCTCATGATTAACGATAAAAGTTATTGGTAAGAAAAAATACAAGAGTTACGAGCGACTATTTAAGACGAGGAGAGACAACAAATAAGGTTAAAACACAATTAGGTATCAAGTGAAGGGTGACGGTCAACAAGACTAAAATGATTATTTTAAAAAATTACTGTCTCAAAGTTTTTAAAAATAAAAACTATCTGTCATAAATTTTAAAAATTAGATTATATATATATATACTGAAAAACATAGAAATCAGGGGTTTTCCTGATAAAATCATTCAATTACAATATAACGACAATAATTGCATGACTTGATATGTAGTAGTGATGTGATATGGACGGACGGAGTCAATTGTACTGCAAAGCGAGACGGGGACAACTGACCGCAATGTGAACGATCAAACGTGCAGTCGTCGGACGACAAGAAGCCGCTACTACGCGTGTGGATCCAGAAGCGATCGACGGCTGTTCTTGGAGACCATCTCTTTAGGTATCAATTTTGCACGACGATCGTCCTGCCATCGCGGCGGTCGTTCAAGCTTTATTGACCGGATTAAATTTAGTTGCTTATTTCCACGGCAACTGTGGTTGACGAAACCCCAGTTGCAACGATGCAGGCGTGACATTTCCTGTAAATCGCGTGAGCTTTGTCTTCTCGTCTTCTTCTTTGACCAAAGACATGAGACGGAGTAACTCTAAATAGAGAATGGAGAGCTGCCTGCCTTCCCCGATCTACCATTCCCGAGTCTACGGTCGAGAGGTACAAAAGCAAGGAATTTTCTTCGTCTTTCTCGTTCGCCTCCGATCTGTGCACTCCGTATCCCGAAGGTTAGGGGTTTTGAGTTTGATTCTGGGAGGAGGGAAGGATGAAGTCGCCGCTGAGATTGTTTCGAGGCTTGAAGCTTGGCAGGCAGGAGGCCAAGGAGGAGAAGCAGCAGCATCGGCCCCCGATGAATATGGACGAGCTTATCCAGGCCACGCAGGTAAATTTGATCGTCCTATTCTTTGAGGCATATCTACGCATTGAAAAAAGCGGCGATTTTTTTTTGGGGGTTATTTGGGATTCTGCGCTGCAATTTGTGGTAATTTATTGTTTCTAATTCGAAAAGCTCTTATCTTTTTCGCTTCTGGTATGATTTTCGGAGCTGCATCCCTTCATTTCACAAGTTCAAATCATTTGTACTTTAATTTGTGTATAATTTTTGTTCTGAAATGAATTTTGGATTTTATTCTCCAACTTCCAGTTCATCTGATCTGATGCAATCGACGCAATTACCAGTTTCAGCAACATATTGTTTGCTTTCGACGATCTTGTTCATGGAAGTGACTTGTTACCTCCAAGCGGCATTTATGTTTCTTTCCGGAGCTTTCTTTTTGGTACCAACATGCTCGATCATTCGGTGTGGGTTACTGATAAAAGTTTTAGAAACTCTGTGCTTTGACACGTTGGTAGGTATGGGAAATGTGTAGCTCATGAGTTGGCAAATTTTGATCGGAAGAGTTACGGAGAATGTGGATATGAACCTTTTTCGACAGTATTGTAAATGAAGAATTAGTTTTATTCATTGCATATAGAAATCATTCAAGATCTTTGCAGTACTATGGATGGTACAGCTGGATCTTTTTTTCAGAAAAAATCAGCCTGGAACCTCTCATGCGTTCTTTACTTTGTCTAATTTCTACGTGACATATTTCATCGATCGTTCTAACTTTCCAGCAGCTTTTTAATTTCAATATATGTATATTGGAGCTACAAATTAAACAAGCTTTAAAGTCCCAATCATTTCAGTTGACTTTTATGGATGATGGTGTTAAGTCATGTAATTTTTCCCTTGAAACTTGTTTGGAACAATTTACTCAATAAAACAATTGGGTGTAATTTGTTGGATATACCACAAATAAAGGATAATTATCAACAATTATAACAACATGCATACTGATTGGGATGAAGATTGATCTAAAATAAAGTAATTCTTTATACATATGCATTAAGTTTGACACTTTGGTGCTGTTTGGTGACAGGATATGCAGGATATGAGGAGCTGCTGTGATAGCATACTGTCTGCAGCAGCTACTACTGCTAATAATGCACATGGTACTGGTTCATACTATACTTTTGGTTTAAAAGTGATGTGTAGCTCATCATTTCTAAATAATACATTTAAGCAAATTGGTTAGTTGGGAATAAAATATGCCTGAATATTTTTATTTATCTACATGTTAGATTTTAACTGTTTTTCTACCTTGGTTGTATACCAAAATTATCTAATATTTATCTTTTGAAAAGCGCAATTGTTAAGATGTGAGACTTTGACAATCAAGTTTGAGTTCAACAGTCGAGTAGTTGAAGTGTGAGCAGATCACCCTAATCGAAGTATCAAGATACCAAAATTTCCAACCTGTCTCATGTTCCAAATTAACTACATTGACACTTCACCTTGGGGATAAGGTGAATCAAAGGCATAGGGAGTTGTCATGAAGCAAGTTGGATTTGTACGATGTAAGGTCAAGGCAGGTGAAGATGTTACCATATTTGGCCAATATTTGGAACTGTTCGGTGCTATTTAAGGTTGCACAAGGTGGCCAACCCTCTTTCCGATAAGGTTCGTCACGGTGGGTTACTTGGGAGCTAACAATGGCTGCCGACTTGACATCTTACAAGGCTAATTTTTATCTCAAGATGATTGGAATTGTATCCAATAGATTGGAAAGGCTCTAAATGGTCGCAAAGGCTTTTAAACTAATTAGAAGAGGTCTAAGCAGTACTAGAGTAGCATAAAGTGTTTTGGTAAGCAAATGGGAATCCTAATCCCACTAGAAATGCTCCAAACTAGTCACCATTTTAACCCAAACAAGGGAGGAGTAGCACAACAGTACGATAGTGGTATTTGTGGTGGTACTGTAACAGTACCATAGCAGCACATTGATCTTGTATTTTCTATACATTTCTAATGAATTGATTATAGATTTCTAGACTAGTTTAGAATCCTATTAATAGGCATGGACATAAGTCTAGTGAGCTTCGGTTTAGACTATTGCATTCTCTCTGTGCATTAATGAATTAGGTTGGTTACTAGAAATCCTAGTTCACAGTTTAATGAGAGACTTCTACCTCTCCCTCTCCATGAGTTGTGGTAGACTTTCTAGAATTGTACTATGGTTTCATTATGATGAGTATAGTATACTGCTGTATTTTGAATCTATTTTATATTGATATGCTATTTCAGAGTTCTCAGAAGCACTGGAGGAACTGGGCACCTGTTTACTTAAGAAAACTGCAATAAATGATGATGAAGACAGTGGTGAGCAAATTAACTTTGTACTTTCCTGCAATTTGAATTACTATGCAAATAAAAATATATAAATTGGTTTGGTTCTTCTGGAGTTTACTGTGTTTCTTATGGATATACTTACTTTTTTATGACTACATTAAGTCCACAAATCTTATAGCTTGGCCTTGCCAAAAGTATTCAATGCAATCCGATTATTATTATTTTTTGGTTAGATTTACCTTAACCTAATTATTCGAACAATGAAAATAGCACAATTTTTTTTCCTTTCCAGAATGGGCTTGTGGAGAACACATTTTTGAACATTGTTTGAATCAGTACTTGTGATTCTTTTAGTTTGTTCAGTTCTTGAACTACCAGATACATATTGATTATGCATGCAGATAGGGCTTTAATGATGATGGGAAAAGCACAATTTGCTCTGCAGAAATTTTTTGATGTCTATGTGAGTCATCTATGCTGTGGCATGAATATAACAAATTTGTCATCCGTTATACCTTAGTGAATGCTTTGGTGGTGTAAGTTGATCATTTTACTCTATTTTACAGCGCCTCGATATCTTACGGACAATGGATAAGCCATCAAGGTCCCTTCTTAGAGAGCTCGAAGTTGTAGAGGTTTGCTTCTTGTAGCAAGCACTTTAAATTGGATGATGATAATATGTATGGATGGTCAATTAGAGAATTATTGTACTGTTCATAGTTCATACTAAGTTGCTCAGTATTTCTTATGCACCTTAACATAAGGAGCAATACTTACCAAGCATTGCAAATTGCTTTAGATTTTTAACTCATTTATTATTTTTTGTCGATAACATCCTCATCAGGTCATCACCAACTTGAAGATGGTTATATAGAACCTTATGCAACTAGTTGAATAAAATTTTTGATGCATTGACAGTTAAAGATATTGTTTCTCTAAGCTAAGCATATTATTTTGTCAAGGTTATAATAACCCTTTCAGATGTTGATTTTCATATGAAATTCACTGATGACATTTTTCTCATTGATAGACCAGAGAATAGAGACCATAGAATCTGGAGATTCCAGAATAAACACAACTAAATCTAAATAGGGAACATCAAATGGTAAATTAAACAAATTATTGATGAAATTGACACAAATAATATTCAAGATACCAAGCAAGTGCTTTTCTTGCCTTGTATGCTTAGCAGTAAAGGAATATGAAAGAAACATTGCATATGGATTTAGGGCAGGGGCATTAATGAAGGTATGTGTTAAGGTTATCATGAGCACTTGATGCCCATTAAAGGGTAATACGTTGGGCCTAATCATGCTTTATGAGCTGGAAATATGTTGGTAACTCGTAAAATGTGTCTGAAAATGGGTGCAACTACATTTGCTGATGCTGGAAGTGATGGTGTTGATTCAAAATATAGAATGACAAGTTGGATATACTTAATTAGGGATAACATGAGGACTGAATTTGAAGTGGTCCATTCGAATGTGATTGAGGTAGCTTGGTTGCCAAAACCATAGAATGAATAAAAGGTGAAAAAAAAGTAATGAAGCAGGAAGGTAAATTTTTGTGTAATCTTTTGGTTTCAGTGATCTTGGAGTCGAGAAAAATCTGATGCAATTTGTAACTGAAGGTCTGAGGTCATTCCTATTTTTTAGGTTGAATTTTCTTCTGAAGTGGCTGCTGCAGTGTTATAGTGGATTAGCTCTTTGGCCCATTAGGAGTTTAATGGTTGGTGGTTTTAAGTCTGTTCGAGTCTCCCAAGAGCCTTAGTGCCATGGTTTTAGACTTTTAGTTATTTCATATTTTTGTGATATTCCATTGTTTGCTGCACTGAAGTTTTTAACTTCCATTTTTTTTATTTTTACTGATTATTGTTATCACATAAGAAACTGTCATCTTGTTTAGGAAGTATAAATTGCTATTTTCTTAGTAAGATTATTTGTTGCTGCAGGAATTGAAACGCCTTTGTGACAATAAAAGGTATGAATGAAATTATTAAAATGTGTCTTCCTCCTCTCTTAAGTGTTTTAGTTCTTAGGTTTGACTTCTCCTCTTCAGAGAGATCTATAAAAATATGTTAGCAGCACATAGAGTCAAAGGGAGATCAAAGCATTCTAAATCTGAAACTATCTCATCAAAGGAGTTGCAAGAAGCTCAAGCCAATTATGAAGAAAAGGCAGCCTTATTTGTTTTCCGATCAAAAACATTGAAGAAAAAGCAATTTCAAAGTCTTCTTAAGCAAGCTACTAGCCACCATGCTGCACAGGTAGTCTTAAACATGTTATTGCTTCATAGCAGCAGAAACTTGTCTAGCATACTTATTAATTTGTTTTTTCTTGTTGGTATTCAGCTTAGTTTCTTCAGGAAAGGACTGAAGACTCTTGAGATGGTTGAATCATATGTTAGAGCAGTTGCTGAGCAACACCATATTGATTACCAGTTTAGTGATCTTGAATATGTTGGCTTGGACTATGATGATGATGGTGATGATGGTGGTGATGGTGGTGATAGCTATTGTGGTTATGATGGCAGTGACAATGGGGAGCTAAGTTTTGATTATCGAAAAAAATTTCAAGAAAAAAATGTTATTTACACATCTAGAAACTCCATAGAGGTAAAATCTGTAAAGCTTTGTCTTGTGTTAATTCTAGTTCTACTATGTACTAATCAATTTCCTACATTTCCTTGCTGTTAGAACTTGGATCATACTTATATATGTCGACATACATCATCATTCTAGAAGAACATTTGCCAATATAGGGATGTTTAGAAGTAATGTTGCTTGAAATTTCTACCTTGGAGTTATGCATTGATATGGTGCATGGACAATACATAAAATCATAAAGAAAACCTGTAATAAGCCTTTTTTGTAATTTTATCCATCATGTGCATATACATAAAGGATTTAAATATCCATCCTAGACCGATTTTGATAGTTTACCAGACTGATATGATACAAGCATACAATAAAATAGTAAAAATGAATTGATCAACAATATCATCCCATATGTTTCACCATATGGTACTTGGTTGGATCAATAATATCCATCTGCAATAAAATAGTAAAAATGAATTGATCGACAATATCATCCCATATGTTTCACCATATGGTACTTGGTTGGACCAATAATATCCATCTGTACGTACTAATCAGACCAGTACTAAGAATCTTATAGTAAATCAGTCTTCCATTTCCTTGATAGTGTCAAGATGTTGATAGGTTTTTACATGAATTATAGTTAAAGTTCCATATCATTGTATAGAAGCATGATGATTAAATGATATCTGGAGATATTCTAGGATAAGTCCAAAGTAGATATTCTATTGTGGTGGACCTGTAACAATTTAGGTTTGGAAAGATAGAAATACAGTTCGCAAAAACTTTTAAGTAGCTTCCTGTAAGGATAATTATGGAAATAATTAAAGTTTTTCAACACAGCAGCAAAAAGCTATCATCTTCAGAATATTTGGCGCCAGCTACATGTTCCTTTTTTCGGAGCAATATCTCAATTAAACTTGGAGCGGTCGATTTCTTTTTATTGTTTTTAGTAAAGTCTTCTACATTTCCTCTTGCCATCCTTGAATCATTCTGAATATGCTCATATCATTCTAAACAGTTTTCTATCCTTTTGTTCCAAAAGAGCTTAATCAAACTGTTCGTTAAGCTCAAAAGAGCTTAATAAAAAAGTATATCCTTTTCTTATTTTTCTAATAACCATACACAGCCACCTCAACACTCTTATCTTGGCTACATTAACTTTTTTGAATGTCCACCATTGCCAGATTGCCTAGCCCAGTGAATGTGACATCTGTCACCTTAATGAGTTGCTAGGGTTTGATTCCTTGTATGGATATGGTTGAACCTCAAAATAAAGATTTCTCTTTTAGAGCATGTCGTAGTTTAACTGTACATATCTCTGATCTATAAATCATAGCTGACCTGACAACTATCTCACATTATTTTAATTTCGTGGGCATGTGACGGTCACACAAGATGTCAAACACCCTTCTATCCACTTAAATTGTGTCAACATCTTCGTAACTGATGAAGTCAGATGCTTGTCTCCTTCAATATACGCATAATGCAAGCCACCTCATTCATCAGGTAACTGTGCTTGAAATGAGTATAGATGATCATGTTACTATTCACCCTACAATTTAGGCCAAATATCTTATCAGCTTAATCATGGGTCTGTTAATAGTTCATAACAGTAAGCCGAAATAAAATAGAAGAAATGTATTTTCTAGTAGTTTTTCTTAGAACTTAGAAAAGCATGAAACTGTTTAATTAAACTTACTGCCATATTGGTGTGTCACATGTTTACAATGACATGTGAGCTTTAACATCTATACTTACTTTGAATTGTCCATAAATATAGACAGTATTTCTCTAGCCTTAACTGCTGATATTGAAAGTCCTTATAATTGCATAGTAGTGTTCTTTCTAGCTTTTCTTAATCTGTTTCATCACAGATATGGAACATAGGTTTATTATATATCTCATATTACTACAGCATGCTTGGAAAATCAGTGCTGGTTATTTCATGTTTTATTTCATTTGTGCAGGAGAGTCCTGACAAAAGCCAATTAGATATGCATTGGAGACCTGGGTATGGCTGCCAATCAGCACCAATTTTTGCTGTTAAGAAGCCTGATTCAGCAGAGAAGATAGGAAAACCATCCTTATCAACTAGAAAGTTTTGCTCTTATGTTCTACCTACACCAGTTGATGATAGACCTCCAGAATCAAGTCCCAGTACTGTTCCTTACCTTGAAACAAAGGGTAGTTGGTCAACACCACTGTGGCATTCATCTCCACTAGAGGCAAAGAACACTGTAAAAGATTTCAAGGAGAGTGAATTGCCTAATCCAACTAAGTCTTTAAAGAACTCAATACTTAGAGAGAGCAATATTTATAGTGGGCCCATCAGTATGCCATCTTATTTCTCAGAGAAGCTGTCAGTGCCACAATATAATCGGCAAACAGCTTTCAGTATGAATAATTTAAAACGACAAGCCTTCTCTGGTCCATTGACTAGCAAACCATTTTCAAGCAAACCTATATTTCCTGCTCCTGATAGTAGACCTGTGGAGTTTCCCTCTGTAGTCTCTTCAACACCCCATCAGATGTTGAAACCTCAATCATATGTTTCTCGAAAGGTGTCTCCTAAAACCTCATCGCCTCCTGTTTCATCTCTAAAAATCAGTGAGCTTCATGAACTTCCTAGGCCTCCAGTTGATTCAGAGAAGACAACAGGGCTATCCAATTTGGTTGGTTATTCTGGTCCCTTGGTCTCTAAAAGCCAAGTGCTTGCTGCAAGAAGGAATAGGCCATCAGATTTTTCATATAAGGCATCACCATTGCCAACACCTCTTGGACCTATGGACCGCAGTTTCTCAATATCTTCTAATAGTCAAAGAATACCAATACCTACAGTCGCTAGGCTGTTGGAGTCTCCTTGCAATCCAGTCACAATAGAAGAAATCACTTCGTCACCTCTCACACCTTTATCTCTGGTGACAAGACTTCCAGTATCAACAATTTCATAACCGATTGATTCAGTTACACAGAAAAGGTAAGTGGTTGTTGCTAAGGCCACTTTTGTTTGTTCCATGTTCCAAAGGTAACTTTTTCAATTGTTTAATATTTTCTACCTTTTTCCTCTCATTTAGATCATTTAGAGATGTGTGTAACAATTAGTTTAGGTTGAATTTTTGCATGAAAAGCATGTGAATTTGTTAGACATATCAATCTTTTTCTGTTGCTACAGATTTCTTTCCTTGGAATTATAGGAAAAACATCTTATCTGTTTTGAGGTGGTTCTTAATACTCTGGTTTGATGTCACCGCCGTCTTTATCATGCGATAGGATCTAAGATCCCTACCCTTCTATAAAAGTCTTAATAACCATTAGATAATGGTTTCTCACTTTTTTTTAGCGGACATCCAAGATTTTTTTTTGCTTCAGTATATTTTCACTTAGTACATTCCTGCATTTCAAGTAACTTACATTATTTGGGTGTCATTGTATATTTCACTGGTTAATAAGGTTGAGTAATTTGAGAAAGATGATGTAAGTTCTAGAAGGTCAGTGCACGGTATTTTTGTTATGGTATATGTTAAAATTATGGAACACACCATAAAGGATGTATATGAAGTATCAATTTAGAAAGTGACAAGAATCTTGAGAGTGGAGTAACAATAAGAATCTCATTATATGATTTACAGATAATTCAAGCCATTTAATACCTGTCCACGCAATAGTTCAAAGAGGAAAGAAATTTGCTAATTGCATTCTGCGGGCTGTTTGTACACAAATGAGCCTAGCTCTGCATACCAGCTGCTTGAGCCACAGCTTAGATGCATGAATGTGACTTGAGATGTTAAATACTTAAATCAATTGAAATTCCACAAACTTGCATCAGGCGAAGGGAACTTAGTAGAATTTTGTCAAAGTTGATACTGTATAGGAAATTATGGAACCAATTTGCTATTTTGGAGAACTTCATTGCATCAGTTTCCAATAATGATCTGCATGAAGTCGTATGGTTTATATATCAACTGTTGATTGAAAAAGGTTTGATGATTCCTTTTATACTCTGATACTTACTGTGGCATGGAACCATTGACTAATGGGACCAGTGACAATTAACATAGATGGCATAGGTTTACACGGATGAGCTGCATATAGCTTAATGATACTGCATGCATTGCCAAAAGAGAATACTAAGGGGCTCTTTTGATCATCTTCTGTATGGTTTCTCTGCTACAAGGCCTCTATCCCTATAGGTTGCTAGATTTAAGCACACACATCGCTTGGAAAGAAAAAAAAACAAAGGATGGTTTCTCACTGGTTTAAGAAAATGAGACATACATGCAATAGAAGATGATAGTAAGTGAAATACATGTGATGAAGAAGATTGATGGATAGCTTCAATTGAATGTGAGGATGATGTCGTCCTCAGGGATATGCACAAGCCTCACCCAAGGCGAGGTGGATTATAGTAGCGGATGCCTTTGCTGCAGGCCTACAAAATTTTGAATAATCAAGTTTCTAGTATGCAACTGTCTTCGTATTCTTGATATGCTTGCTTAAATCAAAAATTGTTTTGACAATACTAGACTAGTCAGCTGATGTTCTTTTACTCTTTTGGTTTCAGGATACATGAGATGCAGCATCGCTCTCACCACACATATCTTCTTGCGGTTTCGTGTAACTTGCCTGTGCATTCCTAGATCCCGGTAGAGTCCCCCTTGCTCAAGATATCAAAGTATAAGTTTCCTAAAATACCATTGTTCATCATAGTATAGTTCGGCATTGAGCCGATGTTACTTTTCAGTCATAGCCATTTAGTTTTGAATTGTAAATATAAAATTTTCAATGTTTTTGAAGGATGACAAGTACTGATGGGTCATGCGGTCCAAAAGAATTTTGAACGTCATTTGTCCGGAACTTAATGGAAATTAATCGGTTGAAACACTTGGTGTTTCAAATAAGTTCTTCCTTGGTGTTCTGTCGCTGTAAAGTTCCTGTACTCAGTGCTGGCCATGTTTCTACTGCAGTGGATTGTTTCTTTTCAATTCGCTATCGATGGATTCATATATCAACAGGACATCCAAAAGGACAGAATATGATCCCAAGGGATTTTGTGATCAGATACTGCACATTACCCACTTTCATATATCCTGAGAGACATTAGAACATTGGAGGTTGACAAGGAGTAAAGTCTCTTTGGATCGAATCGGCACTAAGAGGTGAGGTGAACTAGTGCTTCCGTAAAAATCTAGATTTGAAATTTTCATTCGATGAAAACCGATATTGAAAGTATATTTTGACTTGAAAAGTGTTATAAGCAGTTAAATCATAAAGCAATAGTAATGAAGAGAATAAAAGGAAATGTACATCTAGTTTATATTGGTTCGTCCATTAATGATCTTCTCATAATGGACGAAGATAAATTATCCTTTTATAATCTTTTTTTCCTTTTCATAAATTTATGAGATAACTTTTATCAGTCTCACACTTCCATTAACACTTAGAATAGACTCAAACTTTTAAGAGGAGAGGAATTTTCAAGAGATTACAATAACATTTAATAACTTAGAATCACAAGTGTCAAGAATATGTGGGGTATTTATAGGCCCCAAATAGCTTCAAAAGTTAGAGTCAAAAAATTTAAATTCTCGAATTTTCAATGTACGGGCGATACCACTACCGAACAGAGCGCGAGAATATGGGCTATGGCAATACCACTATTGAAATAGGTGGTACTACGAGTGTTTGATGTTACTACCATCGGTATCCAATGGTACCATCGCTTGGGAACCCAAAAAAGCACAAAACAATGCTTTCTATACCTTGGGCAGTACCATCGCCTGACTTGGCGGTACCTCCACCGAACTCAATGAAATGAGCTTTCCAATGAGCCCAAATTAGTCCCAAATAAGGCCCAATAGGCTCCTAATTGAGTTAACATGATTACACTCAAAACTAACTCAATTATGACCTAAACTATTTCGATCAAGACATAATCAATTACAAAGCATGAATCATATATTGTCCGACATGCCATTGGTTTATCCAACACTTCGGCGCATTGTCCTCTCCTTTACTGCATTGTCTGATCCATCGGCATGTTGACCTCTACAACATCCGATCTTCTTGGTGCAATGCCCGAACCTTCTGGCCCGATGCCCGAACTTATGGCACAAAGTCATTTCGGCACGTCTACCATTCCTCCGGTCCGATATCCAATCTTTTGACATATTTCGTTTTAGCCCAACATCTGATTCTTCCTACTTTAATCGATTTATCTTTCTATGATTGAAATCAGTCCTACGTCACTTAAACGCTGATTAGATCATAATCTTCATCAATTGATTTTATTATCAAAATTTGAGATTCAACAATCTCCCTCTTTTTTATGATGATAATAAATTGATGATGGAGTTTTAAATCACTTGTCAATATTGAAATAAAGCAAACTCAAATTCAAAAATAGTGATAACTTTTGAATTCAAGTGAAAACAATTTGAATTATAGTTAAAATATTATTACATACATCATAAAATCATGAATATTACATGCATAATTTTAGATTAAAATACATCATACCATGCATGATTCTAATTTTAAATCATCATAACAATCATCATCATAACTTCTCATCATTTGTCATCAACAAAAAGGAGAAAAGTACAACATGCAAGTTATTGAAACATAGAAGCTAGTAATTTTTGAGATGTACAAGTTTACAATTTTTGATTCTTCTTGAAATGTGCAAGACAACAATTCATGCTTCTTCACGTAAGCTAGTAAATTTTATTTCTCTTTTAGGATGTGCAAGTTTGTAAGTTTTTTTATTCTCTTTAAACCAGCAAGATAGTATTTCTTTTTCTATCCCTTTGTTATTGTTAAAAAGAAGGTAAGAATATAATAGTACAATTTTTTCTTTTATAGCAATGTTCCAATCATCACATAAAAGATATTATGAAAAATAAATTTGACGATGGGGTATATAATTCATGAATACAAAGAATTCAAATGAAAATTATGACATGAAAGATATTAATATTAAAGATCATGAAAGATCAAGTTGTGAATACTAAAAGATAATTTATTTTGACAAATATCCTCTTTAGTAAATAACGAAAAGAAATCTTAGGAGATCAAATAGTAAAAGATCTCGATTTATGCATAAGAAATATCAAGTTATCAAATCATGGTTTGTTTACATAAGTCTTCTTATTTAGTAAATGGTAAGAAGAAATCAAAGAAGATCAAAAAATTTTTGATTCCATAAAGGAAATCTCAAATCAAAAAATCAAGAGAAATTTGATGATTTGATTGAAAAAATCTTATTTAAATTTAATTTATCAAATCATGAAAATCAATTTCTTCGTTCAAGAGATTCAAAAATATTATAAATAGATTCATTAATCTCTTATTGGAAAACTCGATAAGTTTAAGGGATAGAGAAATTTTTAAGAAATGCACTTCACTTTTAGTTTTAATTTATATGATTGATTTTATACAAGCATGCAGAAGTTTGTTATACCAAAATCATGCATCATTGTTTAAAATCAAAAAATAAGTTTTATTACAAAAATAATAAATATTCAAGCATAAACCATCTTTAATCAAAAGATTTATTATAACCAAAATAAAAATCATCAAGTTTCAACTATTTTAATTCAAATAATATTTTATTATTATTATTGGATCTCCAGTCATATGCATTAAGCATCCATTGTCAAGATATTAATTTTTGCTCCTAACTTTCGAATGTAGACATGTTTACAAAAAAGATAGGTTTCTTGTAATAATATATATTCTTTAAAGGACTCTAATTCTTCACATTTATCATGCTAATTTTTCAAAATTTCAAATTTTCAAATTTAATAGAGAGAGAAGCATGATCCTTTAATTATTATTATTATTATTATTAACTTTTTTAATAATTTATATTTCTTATTAATTTTTTCATCAAATAAATCATGAAACACAACAAGTAATTTATTATAAGGTAAAGGGGTTTTAGTTGAGTCACAAACCTTGTTGTGTGAGTCATCGAAGTGTAGTTCGCCACCTTATCTTCTTTGGTTTGCTCATTGTCTTCGGATACATTTGATTCGTCCCAAGTTGTCTTGAGTATTTTTTTCTTTTTTGGTAGTTTTTTTTTTCTTCGAATAAGGACAATCAATTTTGAAATGCCTCGATAGATTGCATAGCAAGTTATTGTATCGATTTTAAGTTTAATTTTATTTTTAGATTCTTATTTTATGAGCATTTTAAATTTTCTTTTACGAAGTTCAAGGTCATCATCGTCACTTGAGCCTTCGCTTGAGTGGTCTTCCTTTGTTCTAAGTGCAAATTCCTTCCTGTTATTTAGAAGGTTATTCTCATGTCTATCATATGTCATACATATCATTTCATAGGTCATTAATGACTCGATAAGTTCTCTAAGTGAAAAACAATTTAAGTCTTTTACTTCGTGTATAGCAGCGACTTTTGAATCACATTTTTTAGAAAGAGATTTTAGAATTTTATTAACGAGTTCAAGGTTAGAAAAACTTACCAAGTGCTTTCAAACCATTAGCGACATCAGTAAAACAGGTGTACATAATTCAAAATTGTGCATTAAAAGATTTATATGAGAATTTTTAACTTATTAGTGCCTTCATGTATAACTTTAAGTGTGTGCCAAATATCGTGTGCAGTTTCATAAATCAAAATACGATTAATTTATTTTCGTTCAAAACGCAAAATAAAGCATTCATAGGTTTTGTATTTAAAAAAATAATTTTTTTTCAAAATCATTTCATTCATTCATAGGTTTAGAGGGTGTTTTAAAACCAAGTTCAACAATATTCCATAACTTGGAATCTATATATAGCAATAAAACTCTCATTCTTGTTTTCCAATATGTGTAATCCGTCTCATTAAACATAGGAGGACAATTGATAGAATAACCCTCTTGAGTATCGAAAAAAATCATTTAGTCTCTCTTGAGTGTTAAACCAATCTAGAAAAACTTGGCTCTGATACCAACTGTTAAGATCAAATTTACACTAAGAGGGGGTGAATTAGTACTTCCATAAAAATCTCGATTTAAAATTTTCATTTGAAGTGTGCATTGACTTGAAAAGTGTTATAAGTAGTTAATTAAAAAAAGTAATAGTAATGAAAAGCATAAAAGTAAATACATATCGAGAGTTTATAGTGGTTCGGTTGACATGACCTATGTCCACTTATGATTCCTCCTCCGTCGAGGCCACCAACATCCACTAATGATCTTCCTTCAATGGGTGAAGATCAATTATCCTTTTATAATCCTTTCTCCTTTTCACAAGTTTATAAGAGAACCTTTACAAGTCTCACACCTTACTTAGAATGGACTCTAAACCTTTAAGAGGGGAACTTTCAAGAGATTATAACAATTTTTTCACACTTATATCACAAGTTTTTGATCTTAGTTCTTGCTTACTCAAGCAAGAATAGATGGGATATTCATAGGTTACAAATAGCTTCAAAAGTTAGAGCCAAAAAATTTTACATCCTCGGATTTTCAAGGTTCAGGCGATACCATTATTGGCATCGGCTAATACAACCACCGAATAGAGCCCGAGAATCTGGGCTCTAGCGGTGCCACCGCTGAAATAAGCGGTACTACCACGGACAACCGACGGTACCATCGCCCGGGAACCCGAAAAACATAGAACAATGTCTTTCGTACCCTGGGCAGTGCCATCGCACGACTTGGCGATACCTCCCTCAGGTCAATCGAATGAGCCTCCTTATGAGCCCAAATCAATATACCAAATAAAACCCAATTAAGGCCTAATGGGTCCTTAATTGAGTTAGCATGGTGACACTCAAAACTAACTCAATTAAGACATAAACTACTTCGATCAAGACACAATCAATTATAAAGCATAAATTATATGTTATCCAACATGTCATTGGTTTATTTGATGATTCGTCTGACCATTCAACACATCATCCTCTCCTTCAATGTATTATTCGATCCATCGACATGTTGATCTCCGCAACATTCAAATTCTTGATGCAATGCCCAAATCTTCTAGTATGATGCCTAAACTTACGACACGAAATCCTTCAGGCACTTCAACCAATTCTCCGACCTGACGTCCAATCTACTGATATGTTTCATTCCGACCAAATGTCTGATTCTTCCTACTTTAATCGATTTACCTTTCCATGATCGTAATTAGTCTTACATCACTTAAACATTGATTAGATCATAATTTTCATGAATTGATTTCATAATCAAAATCCGAGATTCAACAAAGTCAACAAAAAACAATAATGATTATTCCCAATTGAAAGGTTTTGGCGAGGTTTAAAACATGCCAAAAAAAGAGTATCTAAACGTTTTATTATGATTCAAATACTTCAAAGAAAGATCTAGCCAACAATACATTAGAAGAGCAGCAACACTGATGAATGCAATAACATTCCAATATTTACATTCCAACAATGAGACTAGATAGCATCTCGAGATTCTAAGCTTAAGTCGAAATCGTGAATCGACCTTTTATGGTTCGACGAGCTGACTCGATCTCAAGATTTTAAGCTTCAGTAGACTTCACGAACCGGCCTTTCACGCGCTTTCTGGATTCAGCTCTTAGCTTCCTAGACTCGTAACGAATATGCTTATCATATCTGTAGATGGAACAGATTAAGCAAATTTCAGAAAGGTAGCAAATGTAGCATTGTCGTATCTTGCAAGAATATCATTGTGCAGAGAATTAAATGAACAAGGAAGAACGGAAACAAACAGTATCGTACCTGCGGTTCTTCCTTTTCTCTTTGTATCGCAACACAGCGCTGCCCCTTTGAGCCAACAAGTTGCTGTCGATGTCATTTTTCATGTTGACGGGTGGATCTCCGAAGATCTCTTTAGTTCCTCCAGCAGTTTCGGAGTCATGTGATGGATCTACAGGCCTGGCCATATCCAGTATCTTACTGTGAGTGGTGGATGGCCCTTGGCTTGCTGCATTTCTTGTGTTTTTGGGCCAACTGCCAGTCATGTCCACCTTTTTCCGCTGGAAAAGGGAAGATAATGTATCTGATCATGATATTGAGACTTCATACAACTATCACTAGAGAACAATGCAATGAAAATCAAGACACCTTTTACTAAATAAGAAGAACAAAAGTTTTCTTGTGCCAACTTAATATTATCAGTGAAAATTTTTATGAAGTACAAAGGATAAAATGAAGGTGCCAGATCTAATAAGGTATATTGCAGCCACCAGAGAATTATCCACCATATAACAAAGAAATATAGTGGAACCAACAGTGGCTAAGAGATAGTAACTAGAATTGACAAACTTCATCGATGCATGGGCACGAGATGGAAGTATGAGGTAAGAAATAACAGTCTCCTGAACAATCCACCAATCACATGACTATTCTTTTAGCAGCAAATGCAATCTGCTTGAAGGAACAAATTTGGCAACCATGGATAAGATTCTAAAATCTCATAGATAAGATGCATTTTATGTTGGTTCTGTAACTTTCCAATATTTACCACCTACAGAGAGAGGACCTTTTGTGATGGTTGAATGAGCACATATCTTTCGAATGCATTTATATCATACTTGAGGTTTGCTGGAATGTACCTGATAGTTCACTTATCAATCATACAACTGTCACATTATTTAATTTTAGATGTCTCTACTCTTCTACTTTCAAACCACTGAGAAAATTCACTCTCTCCTGGGAAATGGTTGTATATTTTTACGCTCTTCAAGTATAATGTCATACTATATGGTAATAGAAATCCCTCATGAGATAACATAAAAACTGATAAAGATGTTGTCTAGCTGCCGCATATCATACTTGATATCATTGCCAAAACTTGAGTTTTCTTCTACTAGTACCTTACCTAGTATCAAATGGAAAAAAAGGATTAGAATGGTAGTACAAGATCAATCCTAAAGCTCAGGTAAAAAAGTATGCCTATCTAAAAAAATAAAAAAGATTAAAACAAATCAATTCTATATCAAAAAATTCCAATATAAGATAACAAGAGAAAACCAAGGTAATGAAACTATCTAACAGCAGATTCAATGCACATTTTAAAATCTTAAGCTCAATAAAGTTACTAAAAGCTTGATTGCTAGAGTGATGAAGCAGGAACAACGATGAAAAACTAAACATCTAGTTTCATGCTCTATTGACAAATGTTATATGGCTGCTGAATCAGACAAAAGTTAATACTATACTAAATACCTACTGTATACCATAAATGTTTTAAGGCCAAACATTCTTTGTATTTATTAAAGAACATATTATGAGCTGCATGGAAATGCAATGGATGTATAACTTGCATTCTTAGGTGTTATGTGACAAATGTTTGTAAAAAAGACCTCATTTGAAGAAAGACAGCTTGTGTCATATATATCTTCCAGTACATTTGTAGCTCCCAGGGAACTTTCTACAAGAAGTTCACTGTAGCTCTTGATCATAAAACCTGCACTATTTGTCCCAAAACCTGCTTCAAGTGAAGAGTATTCATTCCGATTTCTAGTCCTTCCAGAATCAAAATCCCATACCTGCAAGGAAATAGATAGAGTATTTCCATTAAACTAATAAATAAACTGAACCATGAAGACTTAGAAATGTACAAATAGGACGGTCAAACTCGAGTACCCTTGAAAAAAGGTAAAACTGGCAAAGATGGATTCATGTGCAAATAAAAAAAATAAAAAACATCTTCAGCAATAAATTAGTATTAGAGTAATACATTTTTTCAACAATATCTCAACAGTATTAGAGTAATGCATTGCTACTGTCTCATCTAGACCTTGTTAAATATCTCAACAATACGTCACAGTAAATCAGAAATGTATGTAAAAATCATTTCTTCCTTACATAAACTCGTCAAATATCTCAACAATAAGTTGCAGTTAATTAGAAATGCAAGTATGAATTATTTCACCCCTTCTATACTAAAAGGTAAAAGGTAGAACTTAAAGTTCTCCCAGTTGTATTGTCTTAAAATTACATCATGCTTAATCTACATGGTACATGATATGTAGCACAAATGCAATATGAACTTGCAAGTTAAGCCGCAAGAATATCATGTAACCAAAGACTGCCAGCTACACAACATTGGAAACTATAGAGAACATTCTACTTCATGGTCGGGTTGCTACTTTGCTTGATCAGTCGGCCAACTCTAAATCCAGTTAGTATTAGCGTAACTGATGGTTCTGCTTTGGTGTTCTTGGAAGAACAAATAATTCCTGCTGTCACTAGATCTGGATAAGATCTGATTGTTCTAGTCATTAGATGGTTGTAGGGAAACTATGATAAGAGGGTTTAATGAAAAAGGATCAACAGTATAGGAAGTTGATAACTCCATCGTATCCATCTTTCTTCATGAATTTTAGTGGTGAATAGTATCTTTTGCATATTTGTGTCTTTTGTTCTTTGTTTAGAACTCCTTTTATTTCAGTCCTTCGATGACAGTCCGACGATTGAAGGCTGTTAACCTCTGCCTTAAGCACTAATGGCCTTCAGCGATTCGTCCATAGCAAAGGACAAATAAGAAGAAGACGACAAATCATGATTTTGTTGGATGATAGCTTTAGCAGGAAAGAAAACGAAAAAACATATTTTGGTAGCACTCTCCTTCACTAACATCAATGTTTACTGCACAAAATCTTCCTCTGTGATTTTCCACATTCCTCCTCGGAGGTTGTCTGTTACTGGTTGAGAGTACTAAGCTCAATTATGTTATTGTCTTCAAAGTAATCTTAGATGCAGTAAAACATGTGATTCAGCAATTTTTCTTTATCTTAATACAGAAATCTGTTGCCTGTCCTTAGTTATAACTTCCATCAGAGAACAAAACTAAAGTGAAGAAAAAAAAATCCAATTTTGAGCAAAGATAAGGCCATTAGTTTCTAACCTCAGCAGCATGATCTATGTGATCATGATCCCACACCAAATTCTTTTCCTCCATAAGCCGATCCCTCTCCTTGAGGGCTGTGGGCGCAGAGGATTCCATCATGAGCAACGAGGTATACCCCATTTGCTCCGTTTCCCTTCCCTTCTCCTCTTCCTCCTCCTCCTCCTCCCGATGATCAATCTTCTTGTTCGGTGTCGTTTGCCTCCACACGCACGACCCCGGCGATTCCCTTGCGACCAACTCCATCAGTTGCCGGAAGAGCGCTTGTCTCCCCTTCCCACCCGTCGCCAACGAACTCTTATGCCTCTTGGCGCATGGGACATACAGCTCTCGGAGCGACGGATCGACGGCCGGCGTCGCATCAAGAGCGAACCAATCATCAACAGAGGTAAATTCGGTGGGGAGGCAAAATTGGTGGATCTTGGATGCGAGATCGAAACCCCAGGCCGCAGCGAGCTCAATTGCGGAGAGGCTCCCAGAAAAGCACTCGATAGCGGTGCGTGGGTGGGATGAGGGGCCGAAGGCGCCATGGGTGTCGTCGTCGCAAGAGGCGCAAAGGGCGAGGCCGTCGGCTGCGCAGAGGGCGACGGCCGGCGCCGCGGCGCAGCTGTCACAGATCGGGCCGCGAGTGTGCCTCTGCGCTAGGGCATTGGCGGCGTGGACGTCGGCGTCGCAGGCGAGGCAGAGCCTAGCGGCGTCGGCTCGGCAGTAGAGCACCGCAGTTCCCGCCTCGCCGCAGTGGTCACAGGGCATCCGCCGCCCACCCCCTTCTCTGTCTTCCACTCCCATCTCCACCGCCTGAAACCCTAACTCCCTCCCTAAGAACAGCACCGAGCTCTTCTCTTCCTCCGCTTGTCTTCTCATACTGAGAGAGACCAGCTCAAAAGCGAAGATATTAAGCGTTGTACAGAATCCTATACAAAGTTCATGGTGAACTAGACCATGCAACACGTCTCACTCACGGCCACGTAGGATAGTTATGTACGAAAGCTCACGTGGCAGAAATTTAAACGGATTGTAAGAGTAAAGAGGGGGGGGGGGGGGGCGCATATCCCACGAAGTCGGGGACGGTGGAAAATATCATGGCCTTTTTGGCTGAGGTGGCAGCAACAGAGAATTAAAAGAAGTCAAAAGAAAAATTGAATTACCGGAAACACCCTTCAACTATCATTGAAATCTTTAGTCTCTGTGTTTTCCACTGTTAATGCCAGTCAACAGAGGATTTGATGATTTCCAATAGCTACATATCAATTTTATGGATTTTTGATGCCAATGCTTTCATCAATGCTCGATATCACATAAGTTTTAATATAAAAAAATAACACTATAAAGAAGTTGATCTAATAATGCATAATATTTCTATTGACTCAGAGTCTACGGACAGAGTCGACGCACACAAGCTTACTCTATTTTTGACTTTTCAGGTTGTAAAAAAGTAATCTTATTATACGAGCTTATATGATTAGCATTCTATATTAATAATGGATCATATAATTTTAATATTTTTATTATTCTTTTTTATTAATTATATATTATATATTCTTTTTTTAGTGGCACTTGGTAGCAAGTTTCTTTACTCACTCTATTTGCAGTATCATTGGATAGATATTAATCTTTTAATTTTTCATAAAAGTTTTATCATAAAAAATTAAGCTAATTAGATATTATCCTATGTAATTGATTATCTTTGGTATTTAGAACCTTATACATTAAAAAATTATATTAAAATTTCTATACTTATTATAAGATCGAAATAATTTTATAAGATCAAAAATTATAAAAAATTTATTAAAATAATGAGATTAAATGTTTTAATTTCGTAAGTGTTGGGGTCGTTTAGCAACATGGACTGATGAGTCAGCTCGAAGAGGTTCTCTGCGTGTGAAAGCTCACCTTCGTGGAAAGAAGGGAAAGGGGTCTCGATTTCGTCCTTTGGTCGACTCCGTCTTCCTGCACTAAGACCCTGATCGAGTTACTGGTGCTCGACCAAGTCCCTCTGATGCTCAAGTCAATAGGGATTGAATATTTGGAAGCAATTGCTCTTAGTTATCGATCCCCCAGCTAATGGCTGGCCAACAGTATGGCCTTTTGCAAAGTTCTAGGGTCCTTTGACAGTGCCGCATGCCTATAACCATGCTGTTAGCCGCTCGTCGTTCAGTTGTACTGTTGGCCAGTCGGCACATCAAGTTTCCTTGCTATCTCTGCGGAGGCTAGGTCGGCATCCGACATGCGTCCGACCTGGAAGCCCTGTGATGTGGCTTGGTGACGTGTTGAGAAGCTGTTGGGCCAGCCATTCTTGGCCCCATCATTCTCTCCCCATCCTCCCCACTAGACCCGACCCCCCCCCCCCCCCTAAAAAAAAAAATTCTTTCCGCCGAGAAGCAATGCTTTATACTATACGCGAGCAAGTCAAACCAATAGCTAAGATTAAGGTAAGAATCAATTCAACAGACAAGGCAAGAATCTAGTCCTTGTCAGAGAAGGATTCTAGATTACTGTTTCGGCGATAGGGAGCTGGTTGATGCTAGTTAGCTAGTCAGCCTCGTGAGGAAGCATACTCGGAAACGGTTTTGCTCACTTCATGTGGGTGGGCCCCGCAGACTGACCATTTGCATGGCGTAGCTTTGCCTGTCTAAGGATCTGGATTGGTGATCCTTGTCCTAAAGCTCCATGGAGTTGAGTCGTTGTTTTGGGTGCCCAAAACTCAGGCCCTTGGAACTGGTTATGACTGAGCTGATCGACTCGAGTATTTTTAAACTTGTTGTGACTGAGATGAGCGACTTGGGTACTCGGAATTTGTTGTGGATGAACTGAGTTACTCAAGCACTTTGACTTCTGGGCTGATGGTGTCGAGATAGGCAGCTCATGCACACTTGGACTGATGGTGCCAAGATGGATAACTGGACACATTTGGACCGAGGGTACCAAGATGGGCAACTCTGGCACATTTGGACTATTGGTGCCGAAATAGGCAACTTGAGCATGCTCGGATTGTTGGCGCCGAGATAGGCAACTCGGACACATTTGAACTATTGTGTCGAGATAAGCGACTCAAGCACATTTGGACTAATGGTGTCAAGATAGGTAACTCGGGCACATTTGGACTGGTGGCGCTAAGATAGGTAACTTGGGCACATTTGGACTGGTGGCGCTAAGATAGGTAACTTGGGCACGTTTGGACTAGTGGTGCTGAGATGGACAACTCGAGCACGCTCGGACTGTTGGTGCTGAAATAGGCAACTCAAGCATACTTGGCCTGATGGTGTCGAGATGGGCTACTCAGATACATTTGAATTATTGGTGCCGAGGTAGGCAACTTGGGCATATTTAGAAAGTTGGTGCCGAGGTAAGCAACTCGGGCACATTTGGATTGTTAGTGTCGAGATTAGCAACTCTGGCACTTTTGGACTGAGGGTGTTGAGATGGGAAACTCGAGCATATTTTGATCGGTGGTGTCGAGATAGATAATTGGGCACATTTGGACTGAGGGTGCCAAGATGGGCAACTCAGTCACATTTTGACTAGTGGTGTCGAGATGAGTAACTCGAGCACATTGAACTGTTGGTGCCAAGATAGGTGACTCGAGTACATTTGGACTACTGGTGCTGAGATAGGCAACTTGGGCACATTTAGACTGAGGGTGCCGAGATAGGTAATTCGAACACATTTTGACTTATGGTGCTGAGATGGGTAACTCGGGCACCTTTGGACTGAGAGTGCCGAGATGGGCAACTCGAGCACATTTTGATTGGTGGAGCCGAGATGGGTAACTCGAGTATGTTTGGACTATTGTTTTCAGGTTATTAGTATTTTTGCTCATGTGACCCGGTCACGCAAGCCGAGAGATTAGTTCCCATGAGCACATGGGCTTGGTTTGCACATGCCCTGCATGCTATGAACCCCTTTCATGTGACCTACGTGTGTGTCGAGCCACACCACAGCGTGTGTATCATACGTACATGATTTTATTGTGCTGCGATGTTTTAGGGTTGACGTGGCAAATCTACAGTGTGGATCCACATTTATCATCATCGCAACTTCCCTAGGCAAAGTTATTTCTCTACCTTAGGGAAGCGAACTACCACCCTGGGGCCTTATAACCCTTCCCCTTGGCAGTGAGAGACCTTGCATTCTCACATGTTTACTCTCGCTATCTCAATTTTTATGATTGTTCCTTCTACCCTCATTTTCTTCAGTAGATCAATCAGGTCGGATGTCCTCCTTAGGTTTGTCAAGTGTTAGGTTGGTTTCTTCTGCTAGATCAGAAGGAACAAGATCAAAGAGCCTCGAGATGAACATCTTGAAGTCGACGTCTCCTGGGATGCCCTCCTCGGTGGATGCCAAGTCGCTAAGGGATCTCGAAGTTATGAAGTCATGTCATGACGTTGCTTCAGCCATGACCAAAGAGTCCCTTGAGTTGATCTGGAGCACTATAGCATCCCAAAAAAATATGTCTTGCGTGCCCCATTGTCCGAGCAGAGGTCGTACAGTCCAGAATCCACTGAGCTAAGTATCTCAGTGGATCCTTTGGAGGCTGGTTCACGCTTCCCCCTTCACCCCACCATTGTGGATTGCCTTAGGTGGTGGAGGATATTCCCGAGTCAGGTGGCGCCCAACTCGTGGTGCTACCTTATTGTGTTTCTCGGCGAATACCGAGGAGTGGGCATTATCCCTAGTCGAAAATTATTTTTCATATGTTTTCGCCTTTGCAAAAATCGAGGTATTATTATTTGATAGCTTGGGCTGGCTTCAAGGTTGGTGGGGTGTCGACCAATAATAAGGGCTAGAAGGCTCGGTATCTATTTGTAGAATTAGGGTTTTAGGGTTGGTTGGTCGATCGACCAGATCAACAACGTTTCCTCTTTCTATTTGAGGAGTTAATCATGGTCAATAGGCTAAAGGAAATCCTTTCCCTTTCATGAGCTATCTGAGATATGACTAGTTGTGGCTGGTCGAGGCAGGTCTCAGTCTCGCTGCTCGAGGTAGAGCCAATTTTGATATTAACTATTTTTTCTATCATGGTTGACATTAACTTATTAGTTGGGACTCAAGTGATATTGACCTTTTAGCACTATGCGGGATGCCTAAGGTGTCAAGTGATAGAACTACTACGGCTGCTTGGGCCTCACACTCATCGCCAAAAGTCAAAGAAGTCCATATAGAGGCCACGCCAAAAAGGCATGTCAATACCTTGGTTCACGAGCAGGCGGCTACTACTCGACCTAAGAAGCGGGTCAAGGTGGTGGTCAAGAAGCATAAGTCTCGTCATGACGAGGGCAATTCCCGTGCGAGCACTCCGGGGAAAAGAACTGGTTGTCCCATCCGAGGATGATTCATCCCCCGCTAACCGTCGACCAAAGTCAATGAAGGATCTGTGCGACACGAGGGTCCGCAAGGATGCTGAGGGATATTATGTTCTTCAAATTATCGACTCGACTCCCAAGAATTCAGGCTCTGCGATGTGAGCCCGATGGTCGAATCTAACATACTTGACAAAAGTTTGGGACAACTCTCAAACGGCCTCGGAGTTCGTGAGGGGAGTCCTGCACCCGAACCTGGCAAAGGATCTCTACACCTTGCCTTCCAAGGTCCACATGGCCCAAGCCACTAAGCAAATTGTGTTAGTAAGCTACGTCTCGACGTTTACTATTTTTCTCTCTCGTTCATGTTCTAATTTCTTCTCGACTTGTAGGGGCATCACTATCAAATAGCCCTTATGGATAGGGTCCATAACGTTGGTCGATTGGTTACTATCACGGGCAACCAAACCGCATATATGGAAGAGGAAATTAAAAACCTAAAGTATGAGGGGGACCCTAAGCAGTTGGTCGTAGCCGAACATAGGGCGATCAGTGTCGAGCAACAGGTGGCTGACCTCTAAGCGGACAATGCCAAAATGATGCCAACTGGGGGAGATTACTCAATGAATAGAACAAGCTAACAAAGTGTTGAACGAAGCTCGGGCCGCCCTAGCAAACAATCAATGCCAATTGAAGGAGCAAAAAGCAAATCATCGGAAGGCAAATGATGATCTGCTAAAACTAATGAAGGAGAATGAAACCCTCAAGACCGAGCTGTCGAGCAAGTGCATTGTAGACTACAAGCAATCTATTGGGTTCAGGTGGGGCTTGGGTCAGGTTTCATATGAGTTTGGATACCAGGTCGCCTTGGCCCATTTTCATACTCGGTATCCCGACCGAGAAGTCGACACCGACCCTTTAACCGAGAAACCGGAGGATAGCACGGTGCTGATAGAGACTCATTAGGAATTCGATGACTCCCTTCCTACCGAGGAGTGACTTTTGTAATTCAATATATGTCCCTTTTTTGTAAGTCAAAATGAGTGTTTTGTAAGCGACTCCCGACTTTCGTTTTAGGTTTCGTTCAAAGATCCGAAATTGTTTTATGACCAATGTCTTTCATAAGTATGCATTTTGATTAATGACAAACAATCCTTACTCATTCTCGATTCATGCATAAAACTTCCTCAAATTAGATATGTGTTAGGTTCTTGGCAGTTGTTACCCTCTAGACTTATGAGAATGCAAGTGCCTTCTCGGACAACTTTGATGACTTAGTATGGACCTTCCCAAGTTGGTGCCAGATTGCCCCGAGCTTGGGTCAGGTTGCTTACCTCAGTTTTATGTAAGACGAGATCGCCTACACTGACCTACCAAGGATGTACTTTGTGGTTATAGAGTTTGGTGATGGCCCTCTTGTATGCGAGTTCCCAGAGGTGGGCCTCGACCCACTTTTCTTCTAACAGGTCGAGGTTTTCTCGTAGTTGACCGTCTGAGCTGCCTTTGTCATAATACTTGATTCTGAAGATCGGGAAAATCATCTTGGGAGGCAAGACAACCTTTGTTCCGAAGGTGAGGCTGAAGGGCAACTCTCTGGTTACTGGCTTTCGGGTAGTTCTTGATGCCCAGAGAATGCTAGGGAGCTCATCTACTGATGTCCCTTGGGCGCTAGTAACTCTTTTCTTCAAGCCTTCAAGAATAGTTTGGTTAGTTACCTCAGCGAGTCCATTGGCCTAGCAGTGAGCAACCGAGCTGAACTTTAGCTTAATACTGAAGCTTTGGCAGGACCCATTGAACTTGGGGTTGTTGAACTATATCCCATTGTCTGTGATGATGGTTTTGGGTATGCTGAACTGGGTGATGATATTATTCTAGATGAAGCTTTCCACCTACTTTTTCATGATCGACGCTAATGGTTCGACCTCGACCCATTTGGTGAAGTAATCAACTCCCACTATGAGGAACCTTCGTTGTCCCGAGGTGGGGGGGGAGGGGACGGGCTGAGCAGGTCCATTCACCATTGGGCAAATGACCATGCAGTGTCAGACGTCGACAAGGGTGTTGCCGACTGGTGTTGCACATGAATGTGCCACTAGCATCACTCGCATCTCTACACATAGGTCTGAGTGTCCTTGCATATCGTTAGCCAGTAGTATCCTTGTCTCAGGATTTTGTGGGCTAGCATGTGGGCACCTATGTGTTCCCCACATATCCCCTCCTACACCTTGGCCAAGGTCATCTACACTTCCCTCGAGTGCAGGTAGCATAATAGTGGTTGGCTAAACCCTCTCCGATAGAGGTGCCCATTGATTGCGTAGTACCATGGTTTCATCTGTTTGACCTGACGTGCATTAGCTCCTTCTTCAGGGAAGACACAATCTTCCTTGAAGCAAAGGAGCTCCTCGACCCAGCTTTGATCTGCTTCCATCATTGCCACTTCGGGCATCTTAATGTACGATCGGGTGATCCTCGTCAGTCGGCTAGACTACTCGTCCATCCCTGATTTGAAGCGAGTTTTGCGAATGTGTCTTCGCGTGAGTTTTTGGCTCTATGCACTTTGATGATAGTGAAGTGGCGGAAGGCTTTGACCAGTCATCTTGCCTCAGCTAAGTATTTTATCATTGTCTTGTCCCGAGCCTCGAATTCCCCTAGATCTGCCCGACTACCAATTGAGAGTTGGTGTCGACCTCGATGTTCTCCACCTGGAGTTTGGTGGCGACCTTTAATCCATGGAGCAACACCTCATACTCTGCTTTATTATTAGTGGCTTTGAATTCAAGGCAAAGTGCTCGTTCATAGACCTGGTTCGTCAGGCTGGCCATCGTATGTGCTGGGATTGGATCGGATGAGTTGGATGCGATTGTAAATTCTACAATAAAGTCGGCCATCGTTTGAGCCTTAATGGCCATCTTGGGCACCTATTCGAGGTCGAACTCTCCTAGCTCAACCGACCACTTCAGCATCCGACCTGCGACATCGAATTTAGATAAGATTTGACGGAATGGCTAGTCAGTGATTACCTTGATGAGATGCCCCTAAAAGTAGGGCCTTAGCTTTCAAGCCTCCATTACCGATGCTAGGACCAGCTTTTCGAGTAGGAGATAACGCTCCTTTAAGCCGTTGAGGATATGGATAGAGAAGTATACAGGCCTTTCTCCTTACTTACCGAGCGTTACTAAGAACGAACTGATCGATGAGGCTGATGTCGCTATATATAGCCTGAGGGGTTCTTCCAAGGAGATCAAGGTAAGTTGAGGTAACCGAGTGAGATATGCCTTCAACTCCTAAAATGCCTCTTCACATCGTGGAGTCCAGTTGAAATCCTTGGCCTTCTTCAAAGTTTGAATAAAGAGTTGAGTATTATCTCCTGCATGAGAGATAAACCGACTTAACGTCGCCAGCCTACTAGTAAGTTGATGCACTTCTTTAACCATCTCGAGAGATTTCATTTAAAGGATGGCTTACACCTTTTCCTGGTTGCCATCGATCCCTCGTTGATGGATCAAAAAGCCAAGGAATTTTCCTGAGATGACCTCGAAGACAAATTTGTTGGGGTTGTACCACATCCTGATCCATCACATAGTTCAAAATGTTTTCGCTAAGTTGTATAAATGATTGTTTGCCTTTGTACTTTTTATAATTATGTCGTCAACATAAACCTTCATGGTTCTATCGATCTAATCTTTGAACAATTGATTCACCATCCTTTAATAAGTGGCTCTAGTGTTCTTCAACCCAAATGGCATCACCTTGAAGCAATACCTGCCATTTTGTGGGTGATTAAAGTTGTGTTTTCTCAATCTTGAGGCACTATTCGGATCTGGTTGTATCCCGAGTAGGCATCAATGAATTAGAGCATGTCTCAATGTGACATCGACCAGTTAATCGATTCGAAGAAGGGGATAACAGTCTTTCGGGCAAGCACAATTGAGATCGGTGTAGTCCACACACATCCGTCAATTTTCATTAGGTTTTTTAACAAGTACAACATTTGATAACTAAGTCAGATATGTGACTTTCATGATGAAACCAGCTTCAAGTAGCCGTGTCACTTCGTCTTCGATAGCCATTTGTTGTTCCAAGGTGAATCTCCTCAACTTTTACTTGATTGGTCGGGCATCGAGAGCTATGTTGATGTTGTGCTGGGCCTCCTCGGGATTGATGTTGGGCATCTCCTTCGGGATCCAAGCAAACAAATTGAAATTCTTTCCAAGAAATTATACCATCTGGACTTGTTGCTCACCCGAGAGTGTTGAGCCAATTCTCAACGTCTTGTACGGTTGCTTTGGGTCGACCACGATCTCCTTCACCCCCTTAACAGGCTTGGGGTTAAGAGTAAGCTTACTAGGCTCCCTCAGATTGGCAACTATGGTCGGCAACCTAGGCTTCTTCGCGAGCATAGTAGCTGTCAAGTACCATCGACGAGACTTCCGAGGGTCACTTCGGGCTTCACCAACCGTTGCATGGGTCGAGAATTTCATGGAGTGATGGAACATTGACACGACTGTCCTCAACTTATTAAATGTTGGTCGACCAATTATGGCATTATATGCTTATGGGAGTTCGACCACCATAAAAGTGACCATCAATGTTTTGGCCTGGGGCTCCTCGCCGACTTAGTAACCTCTTTCTGCACCTCATCCAAACATCGGTTTACATGTCGAACATGTGCTTGGAGCGAGTCCGTCGAGTCTGATGACAAAGTGTCGAGCTTCCTGGGGTGCTCCGCCTCGAGTTGATGCATGGTCGATTTCCCCAGGACAAGCAGGGGAGCCTCCGATCGGGTTTCTTGTGGGAGATCCTGCGTTGTAGGGCCGGGCTGAATCGACACCGTGTTCCTGAGAACCACCTTGGTTTGTTTGCAACTGCTGGGGCTCCAACAAAGGGGGACCCACTGTCTACATCAATAGGGGGATGTGGCATATTATAGCCTATATCATTTCGATCAAAGCTTGGACTTGATGGGATAGTCTGAGAAATGCCTTAGCAGAGACCACTTGAGGCGAGAGATGTAGGACTGGGGGAGTGAGTCCGGGATCGCTAGTACTTGTTAGGGGTTAGCACGGGTTGTCCTGTGTCGATCGGTCCTGCTTGGGGGGCTGAGGATTCGACTCCTACTGGAGGTGTTGGGGCGATAACCTCCTTAACCACCCGGCTCGGAAAGAGGTTGGAAGGACGCTCTTGCAACATGGGCTCTCCTTCTAGTGCCAAATGTCGGGGGCATTCTACAACGTAGACTAGTGAGTCAACCCGAAGAGGTTCTCCTCCTGCGCAAGCTCGCCTTCGTGAAAAGGAGGGAAAGGGGTCTCGGTTTCGCCCTCGAGTCGACTCTGCCTTCTTGCACTAAGACCCTGACTGAGTTATTGGTGCTCGGCCGTGTCCCTCCAGCGCTTAAGTCAGTGGAGGATTGAATATTTGGAAGTGCTCTTAATTGTCGATCCCCCAAATAATGGCTGCCTGGGGGTTTTTATACATGCGAAAGAGGAAATTATCATACCGAGTTGTTACCACTGCTATAGTACAACATTTTGCGAAATTCTAGGGTCATCTAATGGTGCACGCCTTTAGCTGCGCCACTAGCCACCCGTCATTCAGTTGTATTGTTGGCCGACGCCAAGTTTCCTAATTGTCCCTCGAGGCCAGATCAGCATCCGACATGCGTCCGACGGAAGCCCTATGACGTGGCTTGGTGACATGTTGAGAAGGTGTTGGGCTGGTCATTCTTCGCCCCATCAGTGAGTATAATAATTTCAAGAACTTTTGAAAGTATAAATATCGAAATACTAAAGATAACTAATTCTAATGGTAATATATAATTAGTCATGAAAAATATGATAGATGGGATTAGACAAATACATGTTCCAATGAATAATGGATAATTGAGATTATTAATAATTGGTGAAATAATTGGCTATAGTATAAATATTGACTTATGTCCACATATATAATTATTATATAGAGACATATTCCGCGTATCATCAAATGCATTGAACCTGTCAGTACTAGTAGTGATGTTAAACTCTACAGGAGGATGAGCCATCGACGAGGGATGAAGATGACGATGTCCTTCATGATTGGGGAGTAGGAGACGTGCGTTTATACTGCAAGAAACAATACTTGTGGTTCACATACTTGAGATGATTGGGGAATGATGGTTGTTGGTCTGTTGAAGATGACACAGGAACACTACCTCAAAACAGCTCTCCCAGGTGAAGGCAGATGACAGGGCTTGTGCTGGAGATGATGACGGTGAAAGAACACCGGAAGCTCAGCTTGGTGGAGCTGCTGCTGCTCCTTCTCCTGCTCCTGTCTGTCACAATAAATGCGGTCTTCAGTTGATGGCAGTGGCCTGCAAAAGGGCTAGGGTTCCCCCACAAGGCAAGCCTGGGATCATTGTTGGGGAGGGGGAACAGTGTGGTAGATTTCTGATTCCTCTTGGTTTCTGCAATCTGTGTCTTCCCCCCTCTGCACAGATTCCTTTCTGCCAACCCGAGGAAAGGTTCCTTTGTCTGAACCAGTTAGATGCAAGCCATCCACTTTATTCTCTTCCCAGTGTAGTAGAAATAAAGATCACCATTTACTGACAGCCAACACCTTGATTTGTCTGCTTACTGTGTCTGCCTCCCTTGCCCTTTTTAAGAGCACAGGAGTCATGAGATAAAACATGATGCATGATGTTGAGCTGGATCGACTGCATGATTAGCTTAGCATCCACCATATATATATATATATATATATATATGACTTTTAGTTCATGAAGTACTTGTGATCGTTAGATTAGATCAGCTAAATGATATTGGTTAACTGTGCTCTCTGAGGCAGATGTGGTTTAGCAAGCTTTGTTTGAGATACTAGTTTCAAGGTAAGATGAGACAGTTGAGTTGAAGCTTGGATTAATAGTTGAAGATAGATTTTGTACTTGCGATGCATCAGCTGAGACTGGAACAAAAATATCACCTACTTAAAATGGAGATCAGCGCTGGAGAGAAGAATGGCGGCATTGTCGTTGACATCCAAGTGTAGATATCGCAGGACAAGCTGAAAAGATTGCAACTTGCTCACAAAGGTCCGATCTTTTCTTTCGGTATTGATCCAGAATGCAAGAACAAGATCGAAGTGTGGAGCAGTTCAGACGCAGCCATAGCGGCCAAGGTGGAGGAGGCCGCCGCCGCACTTGGGGCAGGCGTCGACGCTCTTGGGGACCATGAAGTACATGAAGCAGGACCTGCAGCCAGCGGCGACGAGGACTTGGGCACTTTCGCCGGGGTCAGCTACAGTGTCAGGGGGAGAGGAAGAGGAGAGGGAGGAGAGGCAGGAGTTGGCGGTGTCGACGCTGCTTTCGTAGTCCTCGCGACCGCCTACTCTGGAGCAGCTGTCATCGGAGGAGGAGATCTCTTTGACGGTGATGTAGCTCGACGAATATGTGGCGGCGGAGACGACAGCAGTCCGGGGGTCTTTGCTGGTCTTCGTTCCTGTCTCCAAGTTGATGTAGTAGACTTCCCCCGTCTGCCATAGAAACAGAGAAAGCTTAGCACATGTGCTTCCGATCGAGGAAGGAAGCAGATGCTGATGCGATCAATCAATCCGACGACAACACAATAAGACGGGACCGTAGTGGGAAAAGGTTGCTGTAGTATCGATCAAAAGACGAGAGAAACTATTCCATTTGCTGTCAAAAACACGTCACCTTTTTCTTCTCTTCCTTTTTCCCTACCAGATAAAAAGAAGGGTCTTTTTTGGTGGAGCACGGAAAGGAAGGATCTTTCCGCCGGAAAGGATGGTAAAACGGCGTCTGGGGGACGTGAGTTGGCTGGTGCATTTATGATCAATGATTGCGGAAGCGAGAGAAAGAGGAGGAGGTGGAGGCGTTAGAGGAGGATCCCGGTACCCTCATGTCAAGACGCTGCTCCCACTGGTAAGGGAGCGTCGCGTCGGAGTTGAGCTCCACCGTGACTTCTCCCGCGCTCTCATCGCTCGCCTCCAAGAGATGCGCCGCCACCAACGGCGCCGGCGTCAGCGGCAGCGAAGCCACCCTTCCGCTTCTCCCGATGCTGCAGCTCCTGAGCGACGCGGCGATCATCTGGATGTTGGGAGCCGCCGTCATGACCTGAAGCAAAACAGAGAAGGGGAAGCGAGACACGGAGAGCCAGAGAGGAGAGCCGCTTCAGTACCGGAAGACGCCGGTTTTAAACTCGATCATCCCAATATATTCCACGAGCAAATCAAGAACAGTTGCTTCATTGAGGACTGGGCGTAGCGTTGGTGCTTCGGGAGGAGTATAAGCAAAAAGCATAGCATACATGGGGGGGGAGGGGGAGTTTGCAAGGACAAATACCAACATTTGAGATGCCTTGGTTTGCAGTGTCTTTGCTCTGTATGATGCAGCTTTGACTGCTACGGCAAAGAATGTTGACAAAAAGAGAGGACCAATCAAGACCGGATTTTGACTTTGTTGACCATGGAGAGCTTCTTGGGTGCTTAGGTTTGTAAGAAAGCTACAGGAGACAAGTGGTGGAATCTTTGCAGTGGCAAAAGTCCATGGAATAGGAGACACTGGTGCATGAGCCTTGGAAAGAACAAACAATGGTGTGTTTTTTGTTTGGTGGTCACCTTGAAGAGGATGATGACTCCAATGGGGTGGCCTGATTGCCTCAGATTGATGTGTGCAGGTCACTGGTTCTGCTTTGCCTCAGATCAAACTATGCCTTTTTCCCCCCTCCCTCCATCAATTTGCATTGGCTGCCTTTAGAGAGAGAGAGAGAGAGAGATGCAAACAGATATCAGCTAGAGAGAGCCTTGGAAGAAGGGAAGGCTAATATTTAATTTTGGCATTTGTCTATCTTTTTTAATGTATATGATAGTTATAAATTCTATATTGTGTAATTTATTTTGGTCTTTCTATTTTTATTAATTATGATCAATTATTAAAAAAATAAGCTGGTGAAAATTGAAATAATTTTATTATGTAATATTCCTTAGATTCTTACAAGTCAATATTACCCTTAACATATTTTTGGGGTGAGACTGAATATATAATAATTTGATAGGGGATGCCAATATTATAGTAAGGACAAAGAAATATATGTTGAATGAAACAGCAAAGTTCAGATTAATCATTTCCTTAGGGAAGAAGAAGAAGAAGAAGAAGACAAACAAAGTGGTACATTTAAATGACAAGTTAGCAGCAGTTTCCAGCTCATTGGCCATCAAATGTTTAAAGCTAGATTTGTCCTTTTCTCGGTGGTGGTGTTAGTTGATGCCGCACACGTGTGCAGGATAAAAAAAATTCCCTTATCCTAATTAGTGATTGGGTACATTATAACATTCATTTCCAAATAATTATACTTACAAATAGAGGATCAAACTTCCTATTGCTAAATTGAGCATCAAAGAAATCTACGCGAGAAACCTTTTTTGATCTTTATCTTATTGCAGGTTACGCTTCAAGATCTTCACGTTTTTATCTTCGAGCCATCTTGAATATCTCTCTCTATATCTACGAGCTCGAAGAACATAAGATTGACTAAGATATTAATGATATTCTACCTTAATCATTAATATTATCAACGATAGATACATCTGATCGTCAAATGCATATGTGAATGATGATGTCATTATTTTTAAATATTTTTTTAATAAAAAAAATAATCAAGCTTGTCGAGGCTTTTTATTCTCTCATATTCTTTCGTTTGATTCATATATTGAGTGACTATTGTATTAAAATAAAAAATATCATATTAAAATAAGAAAAAAAATATTTTTAATGGTCTCATTGCAAAAAATCTCTTTGAGTGATCCGAACAAACAATAATAATAACAAAATAGTGAAGTTCAAATTATTCAGGTCAGTTATATGAATTTTTGCCCAATATAGAGTTAATGTAAAAAAAATATTTTTTTAATTAAATTTAAAATATTTTAAAATTTTATTCTCAATTTTTAATAAAATTTTATTATATCATCATCTTCTCTCTCAGTAGCATTGATATTAATAGTTTCTTACATACTTCAACCAATTATTATGTGCTAATTATAATATATCATTTTGGTAATATCTTACCATGTTAACCGAGCATAATTGTTTCTCGCATGGTTACATTAATTCATCCGATTCAACTTGACCTAATACCTATTAGATTTGGGTTAGACTCAAGCCAACATGAACTTATCGGATAAACCCCTAATATATAAAATTAAATAAATAAATAATCTTGTTATTTAATTAATGCGGTGGGTGGGGTATGATTCGACTAAATCCACATACATACACTCTCTCTCTCTCTCTCTCATTTTCCATTGTTTTTACATCCACGATCGGAGTCCTACATCTTGAATTTGATTGACCTCGACACTTTTGTTCTCACTTCTCTCTCTCTCTCTCTCGAGCATTCGCTCATTCGAACCATTGATCTTGACTCATGTCATGTCTATATGACTTTTCTTATTTCCCTTCTATTGTGGGCGATTCAATTTGGATTAGGTTTAACCACCAACGAGTCCAAAGCGGAGAAAGTTTATCATGTTTGATCCATTGACATCAATGCAACGTTTGCATTTATGTTAAATCATATTAACGAGCGAGCTAATGCAGATCCAAAGTTAACACCATCGTAAAAAGAGATTACGATGTAAGTCATTTAATATCTTTTTTATCTTCCTCATTTATTATTATCATCGTCTCCTCCTCCTCTAGACAGTCATCGTATGTTTTCATCTTTCTATCGTGTAGTTTCAATCTCATAGATGAAATGAAGATGACAAAAATGATGATGACATGATGAGGGTGATCATGTCAGGGTCAAGTGACGACCAGAGGAAAAAGAGATGAAAAGATATTTAAGATATTAAAGTTTTTCTTTGAGATATTTTGATTTTATATGATATTTATTTAATATTATGAGCCATCACATTTAATAAAAAATTAGAGCCATCACATCACATCTAAGCAACTCAGGATATTAAAGCCATCACATCTAATCATAATGCCATTCATTCTCTTAATTTGATTTTTTTTTTTGTCCAATTTAATGTGCCAAACCTAATATGATTCAAAGGTGAGATGAGACGAAAGGGTTTAATGGCACACTTTCGTATGTGATATGATATGTGTTCGACGTAAGCTTGTGGTCATCATGTGATCATAATAACATCATAAATATCATTAGATCATCAATAGAAAATAGAAAATAGAAAAATACGAATAAGAATTGAGGGGCACAAAAAAAAAGGGTTACATTTACTCCCCGGTAAACGTAACCTCCCCACATTTTCTTCTACCCTCTATTACTTGCCACCTCCAAATCCAATTCCACGTTCAAATCTTTCTCTTGGAGAGGTAGAAGACGCCATTGACGACCATTCCCCCACGATTTAAACCTTTCTTTTGTTGTCGATCTCGCCCGGTGCCCCTTGCAGTCTCTTCTGGAATCAGGTTCCCCTTAGATCTCTCTTTTCTTGGGTGCGTGTCCGGGACACTGTGTGGGATTGGGGAGGCGGACGACGGCGGCGGCAGAAAGATGGTGAGGTTACCGTATCTGACCGCGCTGACCACCCTCTTCAGCTACGGTCTTCTCTTCGCCTTCGGCCAGCTCAGGGATTTCTTCCGGAAGATCATCGATTGGTCCAAATCCTCCTCCAAGGACCTCAAGGTCCCTCCTTTATTGCTTCTAATTCGCTCGCTTTCGCTTCTCGTCTCGCTTTTTTCTGTCGGTTCTTTTAAAGGGATTCTTTTGTTGTCGCGTGGAGCAGGGGTATGCGCCGATCTGCTTAGGGCTCGAAGATTTTTATACCCGCCGCCTCTATCTCCGCATTCAGGTTTGTTCTTTTTGGAATCCTGTTGTCATTTTCTTCTCCAAAATCCCATTCTTTCCCCCATTTTTTGGGTTCGTTTTCTCCTTATTTCATGACTTGGTACTTTGGTTATCACATATAACGAACAAGCCTTTTTCCTTGATTTTAGTAACAAAATCCATGTATTCGTGGTTATTTGTTCCCAGAGAAAATTGGGATATATGTTCGTAAACACTTTCAGATCTTTTGAATTCTTTGTTAATTCTGGTGAAGAATCATGGCTGCTCATTCTTGACCTTTCCTTATGTGTTGTCGTGTACCTACTTGGAGGGCCTTCTTACCTTTTTCATTTTCGCATACTCTTATCACGGGACCCTTCAGTTTCTAGGTAGTAAAATATGGAAGAAACGTCTTTGGTATCTTTTTCAACTCGATTGAGGAAATCGGGCTCGTACTTGGGATTAGAATACGAAATACTTGACCTTTAATGTGAGTTTTTATAATTGGCATAACCACAATGATTATATTTTGAAGTACAATGAAATTATGCAAATAACCGTGAGTCTGATTTGCTATTGATTATGATTTCAGAATGAGAATGATCATTAGGGCTGCAAGGACATGATGACATAAGTACAATGATCGTACACGTACATATACGAAATGTATACAGGTGCTTCTATTATGTATGTGTGTTGTGTATCTTATGATGACAAACTTTCTGATACGGCAGGACTGTTTTAGCCGGCCAATCGCCAGTGCCCCGGATGCTTGGATCGATGTTGTTGAACGATACTCTAATGACAATAACAAGACATTGCAGTAAGTACTTTTCATATGGCTTCTTTTCAGATATCTGACTTTTTGATATATACCATTGCCGTGTTTCTGATACATGAAAATGTAGTCTATAACTGTGGATAATGAAAGTTGTGAATTGTGACCTAATTTATGGATAATGAATCATGAAGTGCCTTCTCCTGGAATGTTATTTAACATTTACTTAAGTCCTTTTAAGTTGTTGAGGAATTCTTTTAACTGTTTCTACTAATCTTTGCAGTCGGACCTCGAACACTACCAAGTGCCTTAATCTGGGATCATATAACTACCTTGGTTTTGCAGCAGCTGATGAATACTGCACACCCCATGTTATTGATTCTTTGAAGAAATACTCTTGCAGCACCTGCAGCGTCCGTGTAGATGGTGGTATGTATTGTCTGCAGACTAATGAATGTGGAATCAATCTGATTCTTCTTCATTTTGGTCAGGCACGACTGACCTACATACCGAGCTGGAGGAGCTGGTTGCAAGGTTTGTGGGAAAACCAGCTGCTGTAACTTTTGGCATGGGTTATGTGACAAACTCTGCCATTATTCCTGTGCTGATCGGGAAGGTTTGTAGAATTATTTATGCTACTGTGTCAGTAAAAATAAAAATAAAAAAAAGCCAAGCAACAGGATTTTGGTCAGTGTTTAACTTTAAAAATCATTATGTATAGGGAGGACTGATTATTAGTGATTCTTTGAATCATAACTCAATTGTCAATGGTGCTCGAGGATCAGGTGCAGCAGTACGTGTCTTCCAGCATAATAGTAAGTTTTTAAGCTCACAATGAAATTAATGTTGTCCTCGTGATTGGTTGTTCTAAATTTCTATTACCGTGGTCTTACAGATCCCTCACACTTGGAAGAGGTGCTGAGAGAGCAGATAGCTGAGGGACAGCCCAGAACACATAGGCCCTGGAAGAAGATTATTGTAATTGTTGAGGGCATCTACAGCATGGAGGGAGAACTTTGCCAGCTTCCTGAGATTATAGCTGTTTGCAAGAAATATAAGGCATGGTCGCAGTTAATTTGTTTGTTTGGTCTTTCCTTGAGCAAATAGGTGCTGCATATGAAGGATTAGTTTGACTTGGTTTCTTTGTGGAAACAGGTGTACACTTACTTGGATGAGGCCCACAGCATTGGTGCAGTGGGAAAAACTGGCAGAGGGGTTTGTGAGCTCCTAGGAGTGGATCCAGCTGATGTAGATATCATGATGGGCACATTTACAAAATCATTTGGATCTTGTGGAGGGTATATTGCAGCATCAAAGGTTTCTCTTCTTGCAAAAATAAGATTTTACAAGGATTCAATAGTGTATGGCAAATTATGAGAACCCTTCTAAACTCTATTGTCTTATATAGGAAATCATTCGATATTTGAAGTACACTTGCCCAGCATATCTTTATGCGACTTCCATGTCACCACCAGCAGTGCAGCAAGTTATATCTGCAATTAAAGTTATTCTTGGAGAAGATGGGTCCAATAGAGGTACAGATGGAACAGCTTTGACTCATTTTACAGTTTTTATTTTTGCTGAAGTTTTGATGCTCGTTATCGGTAGTTGGAGGGTTTCTTATTGATTTGGTCACACCAGGGGCCCAAAAACTTGCACGCATTCGTGAAAATAGTAATTTCTTCCGATCAGAACTTCAGAAGATGGGGTTTGAAGTTCTTGGTGATAGTGACTCACCGGTTATGCCAATAATGCTTTACAACCCAGCAAAGATTCCAGCCTTTTCTAGGGAATGTCTCAGGCAGAATGTAAGTTTCTCCTTTTCCTAAGCATATTATGCATGATCGAGATGAATAATCAGCGAATTTCTCAGAGTTCATTGCTCTTTTTGTTCTTCATAATACTGTCCACATGTCTTGGCATGAACCTTTTTAAATAATAACATCAAATGTGAACTAATAAACCTGGAGAAGCAAGAAGGCATGACATGGACATGTAGGCTGTTTTCACCCGATCAACCAGAGCAGCAATCATTTATGAATCTAGTCCAGAACTTGTGTATTATCTAGTTATTTTCTATAGGTTGAATGAGGCTTTTTAAACACTTCTAGAGACTACATCTTCTACAAACACCATGATAGTCTAATATTTTTTTCGGTTGAATGAAGCTTTGGAGACTACATCTTCTACAAACACCATGATAGTTTAATGTGCCTAACAATATACTTTGACATTATTCTTAGGATGGAAAGTTTCCAAGAGCATATACTTCTAATGATGATTATTCTGCTTTGTAGGTCGCTGTTGTCACTGTTGCATTTCCAGCCACACCTCTTCTTCTTGCAAGGGCTCGTATTTGTATATCGGCTGCACATTCCAGAGAGGACCTGATCAAAGGACTGGAGGTAAGTTAATTTCTTGGAGATTGACAACCTTCTAGCTCGATTAAATTGATCTTGCTCATGGCGTGATCGTGTCACTTTTTGATTTGCAACTCCAGGTTATCAGCAAAGTTGGCGACCTTGCAGGCATCAAGTACTTCCCTGTGGAACCACCCAAGCATGAAAAAGAGGGCCACGAGAAGCTGGAGTAGAAAATTCTCGGTTGTCGGTGAACCGAAAAATTCCCTTGCTGGAAGGAAGCAGAATTCGACTGATCACAAAGATTGTCTGTCTATGTTAGGGTCTTCCCTTAAATGAGCCATGTTTGTCCATCAGAAGCTAAATTAGGTTATCCACATTTAATCGTCGTCGTCGTCGTCGTATTGTCTTATGTACAGTTAGCTCAGTAAGTCGTGCTAATTAAACATGCTTTCTTATTTTTGTATAACGTCCCCTCTATCAATGTGGAAGTTGCAAACCATGTCCCTGTACTATGTTCAAATGGTTGAGTTAATTTGTATTAAACAGCAATGGAATCCTCCACAAACTGCTTTTACATTTCTGCTAAGAATCGTGTGTTATTTATGGCTTGCAAGAGAGCATCATGAGGGAATGACTTGTCCTCGAAATTGTATGCTGCTTCCTGTCAAAAGCATGCAACATGCATTAGTTTGCCATGCATGCTTGACCTCTATGACATGCAACCTTGGAGAGCTTATTATGTGAATGTGTTGCCATTAACTGTGTTGAAGAAGCATAAATATATAGAGAGTGCATGCGATTATTAGATCAATTGCATAGAAACACAGAATTTAACGGGAAAATTGCAGAAAAAATATGGTAATAATCTTGGTACTTGAGATTATTAGATCAATTGTAATATGAAGTCTCAATTAATATAAATAAAAAACTAATTAAAGAAATTTAAGGATAGATAAAACATAATTCGGAAGCATATAAACACTGTTCTAAAGTGAAATCTGGCGGTGTAGATATTTTGTAGATATCCCCAACCCAACAAATGCTATCCCTTCAGAGACAGACGATCGAATTAAACCATCAATTTTAAGATATATATATATATATATATATATATATATATATATATATATATTCCTCTTTTTCAAATAAAAGAAAAGAAAAACTAAGCACAAAGCCAAAGTCTAATAATTTGGTTCAAATATACCATTCATTCACATGTTTGCTTCTCAATTCTTAGTCCAGCGGCCTATCTCAGCCCAACTCGGCCCACATTGGCCCATTAACATCGTTCATAAATGTGGATGCCCGATGCATTAGGGTTTTGAGGGTTGTGGTTCCATTGGGTACAGCGATCGTTTTTGGATTGCGGTGGGAAATGGATAACTCGCCGGAACTGCAACGGTTTCTCGAGGTTAGAATTATTTGCTCTAAGTTCTTTCGATCGTTCGCTGACTCGTCTTTCTCCACATCGACGCCATGTTTCTTGATGTTGGCTATGCATAGTTCAATTCGTTCTAGTTGATCCTTGATAGCATATGCTTTGGGCTACGAGGTCCAAGGTTTGATTTTGTGCAAGAAAAAGAGTAATTTTTGGATCTAGCTTTGAGCAAGTAGCGATGTTGGATATCTTGACGACGGGAGTTTTGGATTCCATAGTCCATTGTCGTCTGTTTGGATTCCATAGTCACGGAAATCTCATCTGAGTTCTCGTCTCTGAATATTTCGCTTGTGATTTTAGTGTACTTTGCTGATTAATACTTGTGCTCTGTTTTAGTCTCCTTGTGTTTTTATGTACATTAAAGGTAGACTAGGATGGAATGATGAACATCTTTGATCATGCAGCATCTTTTGATGCAATGGCATATTTTTCACACGAGATTTCTGACCGTCCTCCTAAATATTTTCTATGAGAATGTTAGGTAGATATTTGTTGTTTATTTGCCTGTATTCGCCTCACCTGTTCGAACAGTCAGGTTCTTCTTCTTCAGCAAGATGCATTCTTTTCCTAATATCGAAGAGTATCACAACATTGCACTGTTTCAACTAAAATCCGAACTAATGGTATTCGCTTGGAGTTAGAACATTGCACTTTGATCTTTTCAGATCAGTTTTATACTTTAATGAGGTATTTTATTTGTTAATAAAGCAACATGCCATAGAAAGGTTGGCACTTTATTAGAATCATCATGGTTGCCAGATTGCTCATGGATACAAGGCTGAAATATACATGTTATGCACTTCATCTTCCCTTTTTTTCTATCGAAGAGCTTCCTCACTTAGCTTTTTAGAGTTATCATAAGTGTTGTATTCGAGCGGCAGGGCTGCCAATATTAGTTACAACTAAGTTAATACAAGTGATGTTTTTGGGATTCCACTGATTTGTATTGTCTCACTTACTGCTTATTTGGGAACTGTTACCACTATTTCTCTCTACGCCAAGTAAGGTCACAAGCCAAGCAACGGGCAATAATATGGGTTCAGTATCGGTGCTAGTTTTCGTATTAGAGTTGAGGTCAGCAAAAGGCATGCTTATGCTATAAAAGGGTAATTCAAAAGTAGGAGATAGATTAATAACTTCAAGTCTTTTTTATTTTGGTGAAGAAAATGGAGTTATTGCTGAATCCTGAGTTGAATCCCTATTTGAGAGGCTAAAGGAAGCAGCAATCAGTTCTGAAACTAGTTGTCTTTTGATAGACACCAATTTAGCACTTCTCCCCCTCCTACCCATTCTGCTGCAAGCACAATAACCTTTCTCAAAATTTCACTCTCTCTTGAGATAATAATGCCACTTTGAGTAGCCACTCAGTGATCATGTGCCATGCGCATTCTGAAGTCAGTAAGTTTATTGAAACTATTCTTCTTGTGAATTCCATGTATCAACAGAATGTTTTTTGTCAAGAGAATTTTTGGATTCGATTCTTGAAATGCAAAACCTAGTAACTAATGTAAATTGCATTACAATACAATATGCTTTCTTGGATGTGTGATTCAGGTACATCACCCATAACATACATGGATTTGCATTCATCTTCCAGGAATTTTTACAAGCAACTAATTAAAAAGGAATCCCCAGTTCCCTGTTCTTTTCACCTTTATTAATTCTGATCTATATTTCCGCAGAATAAGTTATATTTTAAACTATTGGTGTTTTTACTGTAGCAAGAGAAGCACAAAGCTATGATCAGTGAGATGGTTGGGAAACTTACAAATGAATGCTGGGATAAGTGCATCACTGGTGCTCCTGGCAGTAAGTTCAGCTCCAGTGAATCAGCTTGCCTTACCAATTGTGCTCAGCGGTACATGGACTTGAGCATGCTCATCATGAAGAAGTTCCAGTCCATGCAACAATAACTGGAAATTTGTTTTTGAGTACTGAACCATTTGTTTCTCTGCAATGAACTCATCGTCTCTTCAGATGTATCATCACGTTTTTGGAAGCTTTGGAGGTAATTGGATTTAGGAGATAAAAATTCCCAACTGTTTTGCCTCATGGTGGTTGAATCAATGTTGATTTTTCTTCAATCCTATTAATGTAGTATTTGCTTTTTATTTGGTGAATGGAAGAAAAAAATTTTAGTTGATTTCATCTATTTATTAATTAATAAATTTAGTATGGTATTTAGGTAATTCGTTTCTTGAAATGTATTTAACATTGCTTAAACCAATTTAAGCTAAGCTTAACTCATGCCGACTAACATTAGGTTTTATCCTGTAAAAGAAAAATTAAGTTCTTATCCATCATTTTTGATGCAAGGAAATGACAAAAATATTTATGGTTTTTGCCATTTCCTCAAAGAAGCTTTGGTTGGATATGACGGGTATAAGCTTCATCTACTGCCACACACTGGTAATTTTGTCTTTTTACGTAAAAAGTGCCGCAATTGCATTATTTTAGTCCAAAACACGTCATGTTCCCAGCGGCTCGCTCACGTGCAACTCAGATGACAGGAGCGACGAACCCAGTCGGCGCCGCACGTGTCGCCTCTCTCGTCGCCATTAGTGCAGCTTCCTCCGCGCGCCAGGTGGAGGGACCTCGTACCCACGGCCCACCCAAAGGAGCTTATTTAACCTCGGCCCTCATGGTAAGTTTTTTTACAATAAAGCCACCAGCACTGGTTCTCGGAAAGTAGCGTCCGACTCCCCGCGCTCGGCTACGTCATCTATCCCCTGGGGGGCGTATCGTCGATGATGAACACTAATAAATAGCTCGCAAATATGTATATATCCGCCGTTAAACCGGACCGCTTTGAAGACAAACCGGCATAATGAACCTGACGCGGGTTGTTTCTTTCTATTATAACAATTGTGGTCTTAACGGAAACAGCGAACCGGATTGGATCGAAGCGGGCTCAACTACAGCAGAAGCTAAACCGGGTTTAACGTCCATATAAATAGACTCGCAGGCCATACGCCTACGCTACACAACACTCCCATCGGTCGGACAACAACGAGAGGGCGGAAGGAAGAGAGGGAGGAGGGGGAGAGAGAGAGATAACTTCGTCTCTCGGTCTCCATCCGATCGTCTAGCGCGCTTCCCGACGGCGATTGTTCCTTTCCCGTGCGCCCCAAAGGTTCGATCTTTCGCCAAAAAGTCCTCCTTTCTCTCCACCTTTGTTCTTGTCCTTTTTGAGTTTCGTTGAGCTCGGATCGGAGCCATGGATATCTTGGGGATCAGTTTTGTACCTCCTTTGGTTGCCATTCTCGTGCTACTTCCATCGACCTCGGAGGCGCTTCGCTTCATCGTCCCCTCTGCGTGATCTTTCTCCGCTGTGGAGCCCCGCGTGATTTCCCACGCTGTTGCTGGTCTGAGGGACAAGCCCTCGTCGCGGAGGGGTTGTACTCGTGAGCCCTCGAGTCCCGAGGTCGCATGCCGGAAGTGGGAAGACTTGGGAGAGGCCACGGATGGTCTCCCATCAACCGAAGAGGACCTCCTTTAGTGCCGTTTTGGAGAGTATAGGTAGCGATGGGATCGATCGATCGATCGTTCGATCGATCGACACTGCTTGTTGTGGTGGTCGCCGGCTCCACATCCGAGGCGTCTTCAAGTCGAATCCCTTCTCCTCCTCCTCCTCCTCCTGCTTTCTCGCTCCATGATACTGATTCGTCGTGCCTTTCTCTGCAGCTGCAACCCTCACGGAGGGGTTTCTAAAGCGGAAAGGATCGAGAAGACGAGGGTTTCTTAAGCTCTTGGTGAGCTCGTCGCACTACTACGAGTAGTCACTTCAGCGAACCGAGTAGCCAGGTTTAGGTGTCTCGAGGCGGAGGATGAGTGGCGTCTCGAGGCGGCGTTTCGCGGCGGCTGCGGCCGCGATATCGGTTTCGGTTGTGGCGCTCCTGTTTCTGCTCACCGTCGGTCGGTGTAAAACCAACCTTCTTCTCTATCTTTCCCGTCATCGTTTTTTGTTTCTCTCTCCCAGATTTTTTTTAAATTTAAAAATAAGAGTTTTTTTTTTCCTCCGTTATTTTTCTTCCTCAGGTTTTTATGGGCAGCGAGTCGATGTTGAAAGGGAGATCGGACTCGGATCCGAGCAACACGGCTCCGGCTCCGGCTACAACCGCAAGCTCCTCCAAGTCGACGAAGGTACTATTCTTGTTACCCCAGCCGTTAGCTTAAGACAAATCGCTGTCCCCGAACCGTCGGATCTCCGTTGCTGTTATCTGGTAGGACCCGCAGGTTGGTTTCGTACGACCACTGCCCCCTCCCACGGCGCCACCGCCACGGCCACCGCCACCCAGACGACAACCCCTGCCCGCCCACGGAAGTAGCCCACGAACCAATTCCGTGCGTCTTTTTTGTCGATGCCCATGACGAAAAAGGGAAGTGGGAAGGAGGAACGCGATGACGAGTCTCCCCTCCCTCCTCTTCGTCTGACGTCCTGCCGGTCCCTATTTACCTTTCCCACCTTCACGTCGTTTTCTCTTAGTGGAGGACATGGTTTGGTATGGTCACTTGTGGTTAGCTTAGTGGTAAAAAGCAGCAGCTTCTGCTCATCAGTCTCTGGCTTCAGCGGTCTTACCACAGAATTGTGCGATGCGGCCGCACTCCTCCTGCGTCTGCAATAAGATTTTGGAAGCCGAATGCTGTGCCATTTCATATGCCAAGAAGTTTGTCTTAGCTTGCATGATGGAGACAAAACGGAGATTTGTTTGTCTCCTGTCGCTTCTAATTTCTTTTCCTATCTACTGCTAAGTTATTTGAAGCATGATTTGACTCGTAAGGATGTGATAGGTACATCGTCGTCGTCGTCGTCGACGGACCGGGTGGGCGAGGGATGCAGCAAGGACGACATCGTGGTGCACCAGGGGGCGACGCCGCCGCTGCCCAGCGGGATACCGACGTACACCGTGGTGGTGCTGAACCTGTGCCCCTCGCGTGGCGGCTGCGCCATGGCCCACATCCACCTGACCTGCGGCGCCTTCAGCTCCGCGCGTCTCGTCAACCCCCGCATCTTCCGCCGCCTCCGCGTCAACGACTGCCTCCTCAACGATGGCCGCCCCATTCCCTCGGGTTCCTCCGTCTCGTTTCAGTACGCCAACTCCTTCTCCTATCCTCTCGCCGTCTCCAACGCCTCCTGCATCCGCTCCTCCTAAACCAGCCTGCAGAAGCCGATCTCCCAAAAGAAAGAAAAGAAAAGAAAAGAAAAAAAAAAAGAGCTTTCTGTTTGCTTTTTTGATTCCTCCTTTTCTCCGCCTAACCTTTTTAGCTGCCGCTGATGCTGACCATCTTCTACTTTGTCTCCAACTTTATTGTCTCCGCTCGTTTTCCGGCTGCACACTCGGTGTAGGTTGTCAGAGAGAGTGCGACGAGAGAAGGTAAGACTCCGATGCCTGTTTTGGGCTTCGTTATGGAGACGGGGAGGAAGTGTAGTTAATGTGAGTAGAAGTTAACTGGGCGTGGGGTGGTGGTGAGCAGTGTCTCACGTGCATCTTTTGTGTGCATAAAACACCGCATATATGGCTAATTTTGGGTTTACATGCGTTGACAGGAGATGGAAACACGCTGCCTAATACTTTTCAATTCGGAAATGACATGACCACTTTGCTCTCTCTCTCTCTCTCTCTCTCTCTTCCTCTTGCTGTGTCTTTGTTAACCACTTTTATGTATGTTATTATTAGTTTCGCGAGTAGGAAAGAGACATATAAATTAGTATGGAGCATGATAGCAATTGGTCCACTGTCTTTGGGATCCATTAGTGCCTCGTGTGTTGTCTTGCCTTCATATCCCACTTCTAGTGACAGCCTCAAGCACCACTCCAAAGCTCTAATGATCTCCTCCTACCCATCAAACCCACTTATTTATTGTCTTCTCCTATCGCCAAATGCCCATAAAAGTGACCACAATGCTCTTGACTAATTGATCCCAATTGGTACCTATTGTGATTACCTTTGGTGCATCCGACAGGGATTCCTTATATTTCAGGGGAAGGTGGGTGGAAAACATGTGTCGGAAGATAAAATTCACCCCTTGGAGGTGATTACAAATATGATTTGTATATGATCATTATGTTTGTGACTTGTAACCATATAAACTATGAGAGATTAATAATGATGATGACAAATGATATTTGATTTTAGTACCTTCAACTTTTTTTCTCCCAACAATGTGATCTCCTATTCTTAGAAGATGTCCTCAATATTTAGAAATATATACTGGGCTCTATGTATAATTGGTTCAACTCATGAGCATGTCAAGTCAAAATTTCAAGTTGGTCAAGTCAAAGATCAATTGACCATAATGGGTATATACTTTGAGTCCGTAGTTTTTTTTTTCTTTAGAAAATTTAATATACTGAATGATTATACTGTAACCAAAAAAAATTATAATATTTAATGCAGAATTCGTCACAAGTTCAGTCCAAATTAATCATGTCTCCTAAGTTTGAAAAAAGAATTTAAGCCCACGTTCATGACTAATAATATTGTATAATTAATCTTATAAACAATCACACAGGATGATGATGCACAAATCGAGCTTCATCGATAATTTATGATTTTGATATGGAACTAATGCAATCAACACATAAAATCTGCTTCATATTTGCAAATAATCACACCTTCCTCCTTTTATCTTATTCTCTTTGGCATCCTACAAGTTCTTTCTAGGAAGCTCTAAATAGTTATTCAATTGCAGTATAACATTTCATCAAACACCGCACTTCTCTGGGCAGTCTAATATTCAACAGTCAAACACAAAGTCAGCAGATCTCTTGTAAACTTATTCATCCTTTTCATCAAAATAGCAGGCACGAACTCATATCATCCATATTTTAGAGATCAAAGAAAAGCTTCGTTGTCTCAATTGACAGTCGATCCGAGCATTGGGGGCAAAAAAAAAAAAATGAAATCATTCCTTATTCTCTTGTCTTCAAAAGGAGAATCCGATCTCAAGAGCAGTTGACTTTAGAAGCGGATGGCGAGAGCGCGCACTGTACTTGAACTTGATGCTTTGGTCCTTATACACCTACAGGTTATATGGCATAATCTGGTATATCATTCTACGAGGGTTCATAATATGGTATATCATTCTACGAGTGTTCGTAAATTATCATGATGGAATTGATTAGGCATCTCCAAGTTAGCTCAGACTTCGACCTCGAGAAATATCGATGATCTACTCCAACAACCAAGAGGCACGACAGTACAGGCGTAGCTCAAACGATGTCGGCATCCTAAGATAAGATTTAGCCTCCTGAAGCATCAACATACATTAACACCTACATACGATGGTCAATAATCATTAAGTATCTTCGAACGACAATCCCAAGAGACTAGGTATGAAAGCTACCTTGATAAACAATATAAGACATAGGCACAAGACCATCAAGATACATCTCTCAGGAACTTCGACTCGCAACTAACCTAATAGGCACAAGACCATCAAAATGTTTTATCGTAGCATTTGATAAAACATAGATTGCTCGAGTGCAGGTGTTGCGGCAAATCTTCGATCCAAATAGGGACATTATTAGGATTTAAAGTATTATGATAATAATTCATAAAATCTAATTTTTAACCAAAATTGAAAGAAAGTTATTCGTGGGAAATAAATTTAGCTGATTTTTTTATTTTTTGATACAAAAAATAAAAAGAGGGATTAAATCGGTACCTAGAAATTTGATTCTAGTTTTTATCCGGATCGTCTTGTGTATGTAAGATATTTCTTCTGAATACATATTTTAGATGTTTCATATCCATCATTTTCTTTAAATTTAAAAAATTAAAAACAGTAGTTGCAAAGCACTTGAAACAAGTCATGCATATTTTAGATCTTCTTGAAATAAAGCTTAAAATTATTTGTCATTATTGCTTTGGCCATTACAAATTTATTTTTTTCATTTTTATTTTGAAGTTATGAAATGATCAGTATACCCTTAACGGATGGCCATTAATTGCACTATTGATAAGGGCAAATTGAATATTTATCATCTCTTAGCCAAATGTTAGGTCAAAAAAAAAAAAAGTGTCTAAAGGCTCAGATCCAATCAAAATAGCAACATCAATTTTAGTTCTAATTTCAAAATAGATTCAACTCTGGAACCGTAGTATTGGTTTATGATAGGATAAATATTGAGCTCATCGACTCGGCCCGATCATATCAGCTCGATCTGTCAGTCTAGTCACGTCAGCCTGACAATCACGTCGGTACTCTAGAAATTTCGAGCCACGTCGATAGCTACTTCGGTAAGTACAGACGATCGTTTACGCAATGCTGCCTACTCAATGGGGTATACTAATGGTCGATGATCTCGTCGAATGAGGCCCCGAGAATAGATCTAATCTAATTTTGATTCAGATTGAACCGAAGTCATACCAATAGTGTTGGGTTGGATGGATAATTTGGCTGAAAGCGAGGGCTATGGCTTTGCGCGTGCGGACATTTCGTCGAACACATGATATCTGACGGCTGGTTGACGAGCAGCCAACGAGACGCTTAAGGCACGAGTGGCGGAGATTTTGTTGCGACTATGGGCCGCCACAGGTGTTTTCCGGTGCGGCCCAAATAGGTTAGGAATTCACTGATCATTCTCGTGGACGCTGGAATCGAATCATCGTGGATCAAACGGGTTATCTTCCTTCTCTCGCTCGCTCGCATCGATCGATCGATCCCTCGAGCTTTCCTGTCTTCGATCGCCGTAGGACTCTCCCAATCCCTTGAAGAAAAAGATCGGCGGTTTTCTTCTTCGTGCTTGCCTCTCTGTCCCTCTTCCCTTCCGAGGGATTCGGTCTTCCCTTTCACAGTCCAGACCAAGAAGCCTCCTCAGTCATCCAACTATGCCATGCTCTCTTTAAGGTAGTGTCCTCTTCCTCCTGCTCCCATCAGCTTTGCGGTGATGTGATTTGGAGTTTGCGGTGCTAAAGCTTGCGTTTTGAATGACGGGACGCGACGATTCAGGGGTTTCTGGGGCAGGTACAGGAGGAAGATTCTGATCTCCCTCGGAGTGTTGGGAGGCGGTTATTTCGTGTACAAGCTCTATGAGAGTCACAGGAGGAGACTATCGGACTTGGAGCGGCAGCTCGACGGCTCTCGACAAGTCGATGAGCTCATCAAGAACCAGTAATTAATTCCTCCCTCTTTTTTTTTTTTTTTATACTTTCCCATTTCTAACCCTTTGAACCCTCCATTGCTTTGCTTCTTATTGTGATTAATTTGTCGGTTGGTTGTCGTCGTTAATTGTCAGATTGCACGCGCATTTCGAGAACATCCAGAGGATTTCGGACACGACCACGCTGCCGTACGCGATGCACTACCTGCGATCCAGGATATCGAAGGATTTGGATCTCTCACACCTGACGGAGAAGCTGATGCAGGGGAAGGGTCATTCGAGCTCTCTCGCCGTCAAGGAGAAGTTCGAGCTGTGGGAGAGACTTAAAATTCTAAGTATCTTGCTCGCTCTCTGTCTCGGTTTCTGTTTCCATTTGTCATCAAACATGCTCTGATCCATTCCATGCATCTGGTTCTTAAGATTACTTGTCCCATTAGTTTTTCAAAAAGTCAAGCTTTCTTCCCAAAGAGGGATCCTTTTTTGCTAAATAATTGTTCTTTCTTTCAGGCTTCACAAGAACGGCAGCTTCATTGTGGTCGATGACAGTGCTTTGCTTATACGTGAGAGTTCAGGTTAACATTTTAGGGAGACAACTCTACGTAGAGATTGCACGTGATTCTGAGAATTCTGAGGCTCTGGTAGGTGCTTTTTTCTTGTGTTTATAAGTGCAAAAGGCCCACTTACAATGTCTCAGAATGTACTCATGCAGATATACTAATTATGTTGGTTTGTGCTTGTTTTGTTGGATATCTGTTACTTCATGTTTATTCTTGCCTTATGATGGGCATTTTTGCAACCAATTTGTCTGTGAATGATACTTTTTCAGAAATAGTACAAGCATATTGTGTATATTTTTACACACTTCTAACTGCATCCGTAGTTTTTCTACTTAGCCCTTGCCTAATATAGTTCTCTCCATAGTTTCTATGATCTTGGATGACTTATGTGATGTGAATTTATTTCTCAGGGGTCTCACTAATTTGTAAGTCAATTTGTGCATTTAGTATGTTGATTGGTGTATTCTTCAGGACACTCCAAAAATGATGTATGAACTGCACAAACATTCCTGAACATCAACTTATTGTTTTTTTAAGTACTCTCTGCTCCTAGATCATTTTATTTTTCTAAAACATTTGTTGGATTGTTTTACGAAGTTGATCTTTATGCCAACCCAAGTGTCCCTAGTAATTGTCAAGGTAGTAATTTCTAAATTTGTTTTTTGGCTTCCCAATGATTGATTTTCTGTTTTGTCCTTGCTTGCGAGATCTTTAGCTTCACTGCACAACTGTTCACTGTTGATAGTCAACTATCCGTCCTTTTGACTCCAAAGCTTCAACATTCTTCAAACCTCTATAATTTTGCCATAGGATAATTAGATATCTGTGTAATGATTCTTGTTTATAAACTTCACAGACTCAAATATTGATTAATTTTGATCTTTACATAAGCCAAATTTATGGGAGAAGACTTCCATTTTTTAGGAAATCACTAATCCCCTTGAAACTCATCTAAAAGGCCATTTAGGTTTCTGAACTCAGTTTAATTTGTTTAAGTGGCTTTACTAACTGGAATTATACCAAAAGTATTAGCCATAAATATTAGTGAAGCTCAAAATGAGAAACAAAGTATTTTCTATCATGGTGGGTGTAAATAACAATGGAATTCATTTGAATTGTTGAAAAAGTAGGTACTACTAAGACTTAACTTAGGCTATTTCATGACTGATTGCATCAAGTTGCTGAACTGCATGCATTAATTGCATAATATGACATGGATAGTTGGTTTTTAAAAGCTAGGGTTAAAACATTTGGAATCCATCAAATATTTTGAAGTGGTGGTTGCGTCTTAGATGTATAGATTAGCTGATTAGTGTATTTCATATCAAAGTCCGGTTATGTAATTGTGAGTTGTTTAGCTTGTCCCACTTTCCTTGAAAGGAAAAGTATAAAAATATGCACCATGATAGAACTCGGTATTGGCTCATTTAGCGGGTATACTGTTTCTTTTTCTTTCTACAGTTTAAAATACTGTAAAACAGCATACACATGATTCATGTGTTTTCTTTTTTTGGCAGGACGAGATTGATTCATTTGGCAAGCATAGCCAACAAGACTTTCTAGCTACTGCAGATTATCTTGCTACCTATGGAATCAATTCACTGGTTATGAACATGCAGAGTGCTGCTAGGGAAGTTCTAAAAGAGTAAGGAATTAATGCAGATTGATTCCTGTTTTTCATGCATGAAATGATGATTAGTTTTCTTTTTCTTCATCAATATTCAGGATACATGCACTATGAATGTAAACCTTTGATATAATTAAAACACCATGTGTGAAACATTTTGCATTTGTATTCATATGCAACCTTTGACTTCAAGGTATAACTTATGTGCGACTTTGTTGCTAACATCACAATTTTTTATTTCATTGTGCACCATTGTCAGCAAGCAGCTTAAGGAGCCTTTTACTGCTGCCCAACTGCGTGAAACGATGATCCAAATTCTGCAGATGTTCACGAACATTGGTGAACCAAATTACTGGATAAGTTATGTGATGCCTGAAAATGTCGATGACTACAAGCAACAGATAGCCATGTCTGACACTGGATTTGATGATTCCTCTGTTATTATGGATGCCAGCAAACTTGAGCATCTATTATTTGAGACTCGGGCTGTGCTTTCCAGGTATGCAAATATATTCTAGTTTTAATTAATATGTACATATATACCCAATACATCAAGGGTATTTGTCGAAGGACATATAGTAGAGTTTGCATGCCATTATTGACATTGAAAATACAAGAACCAGCTCCTGGGTGTAATTATGAAAAGACCTTGTTGCAAGAACAATTATTGTGTTCATGCTGACTGCTAATTTAGATAAGGAGCATATTGGAATTTTTCTTTCTATTTTCATATGATTTTTGAATATATGTTGGAGCTACATATGGATGTTCTTTTTTTCAGCAGTTATGTATGTCATGTTTTGATAAATACTTTGAGGATCAGGATTGAGGTCATGTAGGACTGTCTTGTATGCATAAACTATCTCGAACCTGATGTTAGTGGGAGTCTCGTGTACTAATCTGCCTTCTTATTTTATATTAGATCTAAATATGATTTTGATTTCTACAGGGTTTTATGTGGCTTTAAAACTTTGGTTTTTAAAATTTTGATGGTACTTATCATTGGAGTGTAAATTCAGATTTTCACATATATCATGCACATCTGGGATTCTTGATTACTAATTCTGTTGTTTGTTCAAGTAAAAATGTGGTCCTGTGTGTGACTAATAAATGCCATCAATCTTCATTCTATTTGTCCATAAGTCTGAATCTAAGCAATCATTGTTACCTCAAATCCAACCCCAACTCAAGTATTCATGCCCACATCCTTGTTTTGACGCTGCCCCATGTCTGACCCAAATACTATTCTCATGGCAAACTTGACTGCTATAGTTGCTGCTTTTGCATAGGGCACACGCATAGAGGGACTGACATATTCCCTGGTAACCTTCCACTACTTCAGAATTCATTAGTTTTTACTTTATTTATTTATACATTTCATAAAGCAATTCCATTTTTTTATATTTTTAGGTTTTTTATATTTTCAATATGCATTTCCTGGTGACATGTCTTTTGGCTGACTGAGTCAGACACTTGTATGTTTACCTATTTGACTTTCATATCATGCCCATGCAACATTGGCAGTGACTTTTGCTTGTCCATCTTAGCATTCTCATATAAATATATTTTTCCTTAGCTACCGAAAGTTTGTTCTTTTTTTTGGTTGAGGAACCACTTATAATTCTTACTGAAAAGCATAATAATTATTTATAATATTGGTCATCCAATGAGAACCATTATACATTTGTTTTATAGATAATACAATATAATATTCTGCAAGCAGTCCCTTTTGCTGAACAATTAATCCAAGGTAACAAGGCATTTTTGATGGGGACCATTTTTAGTTTATCTCTGATTAGAATAAATTTTATTAGGTAGTACATTGTTTTGTTAAAATCAAATGACAGGTTCATGGTTTTATTTTAATTTTCTAGATTGTTTTGGAAGAGAAAAAGGAAAACCAATAAAGAAAAAGACGAAAGAAATTTAAACTTGATTCATTAAAATTTACAAATCTTGATAAAAGTTTTCAACTCTACAATAAAGTTTTATCACTTTACAATGACGAAAGCCCATCACTTGGACATATTATGTAAAAGGAGAGAAATTTAAACTTGATCGTTAAAGTTTATAAATCTTGATGAAAGTTTTCAACTCTACAAGAAAGTTTTATCGTTTTACGAAGATGAAAGCCCATCACTTGGACATATTATGTAAAAGAAAGATTTCTCCAAATCATCTAAAAAGATTATTCTAATAAATTTATCTTCTTTGAAAGAGGAAATAGTATATGATTTATTTGCTTAGATGCAATTGTAAAACCATAAAATGATTGAATGAATTGGTTTTTTTTCCTTACATAAAATGATTTCTCCAATTTCATTGTATACATGTAAGACATATGGAGGTACAAAACTTTTGTTCCTGAAGGTTTCTTATTGAACTGGAATAAGTCTGATAAATATCCTTGTTTTTTATTATCTTTTCCTATTATCATTTTTTCTATTCCTCTCTCCTTCCCCTTTCTATTCTTAATTCTTTAAAAGTATATTTCCTTTTCTCATTATAATTTATCCTGCATCAAGCTTACTAGCAGAACTATGTGAAAGTTTCTGTTGATGGTATACGAGTACACTTTTAAACCTCCAGTTTTTACCATGTATGGTATGAATAACCTTTTAAGGCTTCATGCTGGAACATAAAACTGTGTAGACCTCAGGAAGGTTAGAGCTGTTGATACTAGTAATGGCAGGTTATGTTTTATGAATTTTGTTTTCTACAAAAAAAGTGGAATGCATTGCTTCAATAAAATGCAGTAAAGCAAAAAAATAAAAAATAAATTACGATGGATATTTTTTATTCTAATTACTTCATATTTTTCTGACAAAAGCTGAGATTCATGCAGAACATTTTTATTCATTTAGGATGGAATTGATGCAAGTAGAAGTTAATGCAATTTACCCTTTTCTATAACTTGTGTTTGTTTTCTGGGAATGACCTTTTTGCATTACTCTTCATGCAGTCCTGAGTTTGGAAAGGTCTTGAAGATATCTCTCAACAAGGTAGTTGATGTCCTGACTGAGGATGTAAGCATACATGTTGGAGGGACAAGCTCTTCAGGAGTTCCCTTAGCCAAACTATTGCCTCAAATCACATGGCTAAGCTTGCCTCTACTTGATGAACCCGGCAGCAACAAATTTGTGCAGTCTGTTCGAAGCTTACCAGAGGTTGAACTATTCTACACTCTTCTTTATGCAAACATGCCATTGGCATCATAAGTGAATTAGGAAACATAACTGATGATTTTTAGTTGATGCAACTGCTCTTTGTGAAAGCTGCTCTCTTGTGCATCCTTTGGAGTCTCAGCAATCTGGGATGAATAAGTGGAGAAGGAAGTTGTGCACAAGTCTCTTAAATTGTATATGTAGTGATTATTCTTTCGTCAGTGGTGTTTCCAATATTGAGTTTCCATTGAGTTTTGCCTTTTTCACTTTACCAGTGGGAAGAGTGAGTGGTGTTGAATTGTCTGAATACATGCATGGATAGGAGCTCTTTACTGCTTGCTGATGTTTCTTTCTCACCTACCTGTTAAAAGTTCTGAATCTCTTGATCATATTTTTCATGTTTTTAGGTAGCATGTTGGCAGTCTTATTAAGGTTTGGGCTACAAAACTTGGGATTTTCTAGAGTTGAGATGTGATCAAAATGTCAATTATTTTAATACGTTGCAACCGTCGGGTGGAATATGGTTGGATGAGGCTTTGGGGTAGTATCCTGTGTTGGGCCATAGTTTAGTTTTGTAGTAGTGTTGCATTGGCATTTGTACATGGTAACTTTGGGAACAATTGGTTGTGTTGGTCTTTTTTTAATACTACGATTGTTTGTTTAGAGCTAACAAAGTCTATCCTCCTACTTTGTATTGCTTATAAAATATGTGTTCACTTAGTTGTTATGATAATTTTCATTGTTTGGTTCTAACTAATTTATTTCTTTTACTTATAAATCTCATGGGTCTACATGAGGGTATCAAGAGGCTAATTCTTTATGGACAAATATCATAATATTCCCATATGTCTTGGGTAAAAGTGAGCTAAGCCTATGATATATGATATATGATATTAATGTAGCACATGCACACCAACAAATACTTGGGGGACTTAATGGGGCTACATGGAGGGTAGTTTGTATGCACGATTATTTGAGAGGTATAATGAGGATATTGAGTTAGGAAGAATAGATGCATGCACAAAGGTTGGAATGATCTAGTTTAAGCTAAGGTACAATGAGGATATTGAGTTAGGAAGAATAGATGCATGAACAAAGGTTGGAAATCTAGTTTAAGCTAAATTTTAAATTAATCGTAGCGAAGAGTTGGATTATGACATGATCTAATAAATGCATTTATAGTGGATGAATAATGCATGGTTTTATTGTCTACAGGATGAGGCATCCTTAGGAGATATGTCAATCTCTAAACCTGTGGAAAGGGTGCAACGAGAAAAGTTGCCTCGATGAGACACATCTTGAGAGGACAAGTCTCGAATTGTTGGTGGATGATTCATATGCAACAAGCTACACATTTCAAAGTTATACCTAACTGTGAGTACTCTACAAAACTCAAAATGAGGTTGAAATTGAGCAAGCAACAAAGAGTCATCATAAGATCTCATCGTGAGATTGAATGAGAGGGTGACCAAAAGCAACGCCAAAGATAAAAACCACTTTGAGTCGACGAGGAGAATATCGAGCTCAATGAGTAATAAACTACACAATGGTGAATGCAAGGGTTAACATTGTCCCAATACAGATGAAGGAGCATAGCAACTTGAGTTGGACTTGGTGAAGAACTTGAGCTGCATAAATGAAGTCTACATAAGAAACATAGAATGGAAGTGTCTACATACGAAACATAGAATGAAAGTAGCAACATTATGGAGCCTTTTTTGGACAAATATTAAGGATATAAACACTTACAAAGAAAAGAGTGGAATCATATCATTCCTAGGTTAAATCATCTTATGTGGTGTCAAAATCAAAGAGAACTTTGAGGCATACACACCTTATCTTAGCAAGAATATTGATTGAAGGATTAAGGCGGGATACTGACTTAACTTATATGGTGGAGTTGTCATTAGGAAGACCTTGGTATAGGGCAAAAGGGTTGTAGAGTTAAACATTTTGAAGAATATGTCCAAGTGTTGTTATTTGTGTTCCCAAAGAAGAACGCAAAAGAGATAATGCACAATGTTGTACTTCATTAGTGCCTCAAATCTAGTGAAGTCAGTGGAACTTTGACATCAATTGAGCAAGGGCTAAACTCGGAGTTGTACTTCATTCATAGGTGGCCCAATGTTACGGAGACTAATCAAGTGTATGAAGGTTAATTATCAAATAAGTAAACATAATCAAAAGTGACAGAGACCCTACAAGGTGTGGATAGTGGTTGCTAAAGAGAAGATCATAGTCTAAGTTTTCAACACAAAGATCAGATAGTAATAGAGTTATCAAGAAGCAACATAATGCGCTGGATTATGGTGGAATATTAAAGGCAATGTGATGAATGTCTCAAGGGGTACTTAATCATGCATGGAATGGTTGAAATTGTTAGGAGCTCCTCTTTAGTGAGCAAGAAAACAGAAAGAGGGGTATAGACCTAAGGAGTAAGTTAAATGTTGGGTCTTCCATGCATATATTGAATTTGTATCGAATGAAATCTTTAACCATAGATGAAGGCATTATACCATAAAGGTAGATTATCCAAGTGTGCATCAGCAAGTCCCATGTGAGACTTGATTATACGAATGTATGATTGGAGCTACTAAATAATAGACTTCTTTAGAGCTCATACTCTCAAGGGAGTCTGGTGTAATAATTAAACAATACTAAATAAGCGAATGTTGGTACCAAGGACATAAAGGAGAATATGATCGACATAAGTTTTGCAACATGATGGCAAAGGTTATGCATGAGAGCTATAGTTTGTCTTTTCATTTATCAGAGATAAACTTCTTGGAGAAGACAAATGTATTGAAGTATGTGGTCAAAAGGGTCATGCAAGCAGGACTTAGCTACCTAAAATCAAGCATCAGTCATAATAGAGGTAACTTCTTGGAGAAGACAAATGTATTGAAGTATGTGGTCAAAAGGGTCATGCAAGCAGGACTTAGCTACCTAAAATCAAGCATCAGTCATAATAGAGGTAACTCAAAAGAAGTGTCACGATGTCATAGTGGTGGATCTACCAATCATAAAAAGAAGGATGTAGATGCAAGACGACTGACAATAGAGTTGTGGAAGCAAGGGTTGCACAATATCATAGAGGTGGGACTTCTAGATAATTATTCTATTAATTATGATCTAATGCAAAAAGAGCAAAGATCGTAAAAGGGGATCGAGATAGTAGAGATTACAACGATAAACTCTAAGAACCAAGATAAGGTAAAAAAATTATCTTTTTAAAGTTTGTATCAAGGGCTTCTTATTGAATTAGTTGAAAATAGGAAACTCAATAGATAATGTAAGATGTTTTATCTTTTTTTTTTCTTATTTAGAAGAGTAGATGATAGAAGTGATAGAAAAAGTTGGGACAGTTCTAGAGAGATAAATAGATATACTAGAGACTTACCTTAGTTCGGAGAAATTTTATTCTTTTAATGTAACGCTTCATAAGTTTTGAATGTTTGATGACAAAGAAGAGACGAATTTCAATATCCAACTAAAGTTGATATACACAATAGTGGAGATGGTGACCTCAAAGAAATGAAGGTGATGCAACCTACTTAGAAATGATTACTAAGCAAAAGAGGAACTCATATTGAAATTTTGTAGAGAAGGGTTTAAAACTTTAAATCCTATAAGGTCATGTTAATTAAAACTTTAGTAGGCATCCATATATCTCAATTGATGCAAAACAATTGACGGATTAGTTCGTCAAAGTAAACATCATTTTCTTCATCTAAAGGGATCCACAAGTACCAATGAAAATCAATAAAACCAAACTAATCTCATATCAAAGTCAAAGCCATATATGAGTTAAAACCATAATAGCAAATCAAGATTAAGCTACTCAACATCAATGTTGAGAGACTCGTTGAGAGCTAGAAGGTGCATCGTAACTAAAGGAGTAGTAGAGATGCAATATTTGTAAAATCTTCGACGAGGATGTTAAGGAATAAATGGAAGAGAATGTCAAAAGATATTTGTGTTTGATGTAATATTTATATTTTTTTTATTTTTTTTATGCCTTAGGAAACATGTAAAGAATTAAGAATAGGTTTGCAATCTCATTTTGGTTAGTTGAATTTGCAATCATAGCTTAGATGTGATCAGAGTCAAAACAGTCTAAAAATAAAGTCTTTAGCTTGCAACTTAATAGTGATTTCTTAGAGTGGAGCTGCAGTCGAAATATCATGCATCTCAACACTCCCATAAAGCTCTTGGGTGTTATTTGGTGTTTCAGCAATATCATATTTATTAAAAAGGGAAAGAAGAATTTAAAAAAAAAAAAAAACCAAAAGAAGAACTCGGTTCGACAAAATCTCTCTCTACATCTATGAAAAATAAAATAAAATTTTCACCATAAAATTTCTTTTCTTTACTGTCTCACATAAACCTCAAAAAATTTATCTTTTCTCTCACCCTAGAGAGTAGGAGTATCAAAAGTATTTCTTCATAAAATCCTAAAGATACATAAGACCTTTGTAGAAGAATAAAATTCTAAGTGTTGGGACTTGGTAGAAATTTTAAAAATACTTATTAATCTCAACATTATATGCTCTGTAGCTTTCGACGCAATGAGTGCTTGTAAAAAATTTTATTTTTTTTATATTTTTATATTATCAATATATTGATTATCTTTAATGTCTACTAGGCATCTCAACTTTACGTTTTGACTGAACGTTGACCGAACGACGGCAATAGCTTGTTCCTGTGTTTGTTTGTTTGTTTACAAATCAAATCCATTTCTTTTACTTGCAAAGCCCCCTATGGGACTGCACGCCGCAGCCGTTTCCGTCCTTGGTTTCTCCGTCACCGTCGGCAGCTGTTCGTTGTGCTTTCCGTCTCCGTCTTTGTCGGATGGCGCCTGATGCGGCCCCCCCCCCCCATATAAGAGTTGTGGGATCCATGCTAACGTGGAAAATAAATTGGAATCCATATTTGTTTTTTTTGTGTCTAACTTTTCTTTTAACAGAACTAACTATATATGACTAATAATACCACTTACGACCAATAAGAACAACGATCATCTTCCACCGTTGACCAAAAAGGCTAGCATCAACAGCTACGGCTCCGGCCACATCCATGAGATCAACAAAAATAACTCAAAAGGAGGCATGCGCTTGAATTAATTTGTCTTTAACAAACAAGAGTTCCAAACATTGCCACTCTCATGATTTCAATCTTCAAAAAGAGACCCAAAAGAAGAAAAAAAAAAACATTAGAAAGAAAAGAGAAAACATGACTCCGATAATGACAATCAACATCTTTAGAACGAGAGTTGAACGACTCCAAGAAATCTCTCACCACTTTTAAACTACCAATACCGATACAGAAACAGCGCCAGGGGTTGGTCTCGAGGGTAGTCAGAGTCAGCATCGATCCCAAATTGGATCATGTTCAAAAAATAATACAGAAAAAAGAATCAATGATTGATTGCCCTCGACGATAATGAGCCAATAATGTCCACGAGGAAAAAAACTAAGACACGGTCCAGCTCAGCTCAGCTCAGCTCAGCTCCACAAAATCGAGCAATGGATGCATCTCACAGTACGACAGCGGCCTTGTCCTGGGAAATAAGAGGAAGAGGATTGGCTATTAAAGGCTCGTAATGGTCAGCTCCGGCACCACACCAACCTGCAACACGCACGTAGCTTTTGTCTTTAACATTTAGAACAAGGACAAAGAGAGGAGAGACGACATCTAACTGCACTTGTCAAAACATACAACATGTCAATAGGATGAATACATTGCATACCCAGAATAAATCAACAGCAACAGTAGATAAATATTTGTAACCATCACCGACATAATTCATATTCTGATATAATTGGTAAAGTTATGGCAATATTGCATATCTGGCAGATATAAAATTATAATCTGAAATTTTGAGGCATGGCAGTTTGTCTAGATCTATTTGATAGACATGTGAATTATATCTAAAACAACATGAATTATATGTATTTGGTACTGTAGCTTGAAATTTCAAATATTAGAAGATAAACTATAAAAAAAAAAGGCTTCAATAAAAAGACTCATATCTAATAGTCCACATGTTAGGTCCACCAACTCATTAACAATGCTCAATTCACAACCGATCTTGGAATCTTCAAGATGTTGACAAACCATGAATCGGTCCATAGAAGTAGGATCAGGAGCAGGTCAAACTGGTCCCAGCAACTAAACGAATCTACTAGTCCAATAACAAACCCAACCTAAGTTGATGATACCATGCTAGGCTTTATGCTACTCGGAACATTTCAGCACACATTATCTGAAAAGTTCAGAAAGACAAACAATTGAGGCAACAACAATAGTCCACTTGTTTGAGCAGTCATAAATTAGAAACAACTGTGATGCATTCAAGAAAGTCCAACACATAATGATGAAAAAGAAAACCTGTCCTACACTGATGCTCATACTTTTTCTTTCTTTGAAAAGTAAATTGTAGAAGCTATTAACCGTCTATAACATCAGTTGATAGCAATAATTAATCTCAGGCTTAAGTTCAAAAAAAATAAAGAAGATGATGGGCTGGAATTTCAAGTGTGAGAACCATAAAAACTGTACAAGGTTTCGCCAGGAGAGTAGAATATAGCAACAACGAAAGCAATGCAACTTAAATTGGGAGGACTAAATTGCAACATGTTAAACAGAACAGTGATCTAATATCAGGCATTGCACCATATTGTCGCAAAATTCTGTTTACCTGTTCCCTTCATAAATAGAAAAATGGGAGGTTCACAAATTTGAACCCTGGGACTGTGGGGGAGAAAGAAGACACAATCATTTTCATCCACCATTGCATCCGACCCATGTGCTTGAACCTGAAAAAGTATCAAAGACGCCAAAACATAGGAGGCACAACTCAGTAATCACAAAACAGGGTCTTCATAAATTTAATACGCAGCCTTAGAAAAGACTCATGGTCCAAAAGAATAAACAGATTACTTTATCATAGCATGACACTCACCACATACACTTCCCGCCGGAACTCTGTTGCCAAGCTCTCAATGGCAATATCATCGCCAAAAGCTGCAGCATGGCCGTTACGATTCTCATCTATGCTCAACAACCCCTCCTCTGTGTATTGTAATGTAATGATGTCATACTCATCCTCCAGAGAGCCAGAGATGGACATGTACTTTGCCCAACTTAGCCCATTATTTATGGCAATGCATCTCTCTTTATAAATGGATTCTGCTGCCCCTTCCCTTCAGTCAATTGAGAAGTAAAGTCAGCAAACAAATACAAACATCTCACACAAATTTCTCTTGCCACAATCTGTGAATCTTAAGAACTCGTCCAAAAGTTCATTGTTTCCGAATTCCATTAGAGAACCAATAGATGAAGCAAGATTTAAAACATACATTTTCTATTTACAAGAAGTGGTATGATTTTGCAATCAGACGATAATCTTCTTTTTTTTTTTTTGGTGAGCCACGAAAGGGAAATTCATGATATATGTGAGTAAAAAAAAAGAATGGTGTTTTCAACAGTAAAAGCAAGAATATATTCAAGAAATTTTGATTTCACAAAGCTAGGCCCAAGATCATGATTTCCTAATAATAGTTAGATGAGAACATAATGCTAGTTTCACACAACAATGTTCCTTCAAGCTCAAGATGGTTTTGACAATGTTGTTCTAAAACAAGAAAATGATGCTACAGGGTCAACCATGAAAAAACCCAAACTTAGCCAACTTGGACAGACAAGATGGGTTGGGCAGCTAAAGTCAACTCAAGTTTCACCTGTCATGCACCAACTGTTACCCGATGTCCTCTATGGTCAAGTACAATAAAATGACATACCTGGTCCCATGACATTGACTTTAGCTAATATATGGACAAGATTAGCCTAACTATACACAAACGGAAAGCAATAATTTCATTTGAAATAAAACGTTGGAGGCATCAATACGAGTTGTGCATATCTCAACAATGAAAAAAAAAATCTGAATATACCATGTAAAAGTAGATAAAAACTTGTTAAACCTCTTCATCAAGAATGCAGCTGACATATCAGAAGATCATAACATAATCCTGTATGATCCTGAAAAGAATCAGCGCTGTCTGGCAATCTATTACCCTTGTTTTTTCTGATACCTTCCAATTAGCAAATGAGTATACAACAAAGTCGATCCACAGGACTAGGAAATGCAACAGATTACATATATTGTAGAATTTCCACAAGTATGAATTTAAAGAAAAAAAATACAAGAATATACGAGAAAATTTTTCAAAGAAAAGAAAGAAACGATAAATAGAATTAAGAACGTACAAATAGATCTAAGCGTTGAAAGATCAAAGAAAAAAAAACGTTTAGTAAAGGACAGAAAAATAGTTAAATAAAAAGGAGAAGGCGATGATGTTATACCTTTGGAGTCCTAGATCTACGAGCTCCTGAATGGCGGCATCCAAGCCCTCGCGATCCGCCTTCTTCGCTAGGAGCTTCACCTCCTGCACGACGTGAATGCCCCACCCAGCCTTCAGATCCGGCGAGTACAAGTGCCGAATGGCCACGTCAACCGCCTCCCTCGCCGTACCGTCCGCCGATCCATAGTCCTCCAAGAACCGCCGCACCGCCCGCTGCCGCAGCTCACGCGCCCCGGCCGTCTTGGGCCCCATCGCCCTCCGCGCTGCCGTGAACAGGCAGTTTCCGTCCGCCTCCACGTCACCGCCGTGCTCCAGCCGAAACGCCACACCGGGGTCCTCCGCATCGCCTGGGTTCTTCCAGAAGACCCCCCGCGCGTGGATCTTTTCGAGCCGCCGTCGCTGCTGCTCGTCCAGCCCGGAGACGGCGGCCCAGGCGAAGGCGACTATCGCCGGATCGGCCGCCTCTGGTGTATGGATCGGGTCCGGGTCCGGCCATTGGAGGAGGGACGGCGAAGGGTTTAGGGTTTCGGCGACGGCGGCGGAGTTGGAGAGGAGCTTTCCCATTTCGGGGTCCGATCTCGCTTTCCTCTTCTTTTTTCTGCCAATTTTTTCTCTCTCCTTAGCGTTGGAAAAGAGAGAGAGAGAGAGAGAGAGAGAGGTAGGTAGGGGACAGATTACCGTTGTTGGAAGCGAAAGGACGCGTGGAGGAAGGTTATAGGGTACAGTGGGTTGGAGGAGCTAAAATGCGCCGTCGGGACAGGATAAGGCGTGAGGTAACCGTTAGGGGCTGAGGCGATCTGCTCGATTCATTCGATTAGGTCTTTAGTTCTTTTGCAGCTGAAGTCCGTAAAGCAGGAAACTCTCTTACTTCACGACAAAGCACCTACCATTCGTCCAAATTGAGTGGGTCCCACAGAAAGGGGGGTGAGGGCCGGAGTTTGGATCACAAGTTCCTGTTGGAAGACAAATAGCCCATCAAAACGACGTGTTTGGTCACCACTTGGGGACGATGAGACTTTTCGAGTGGGCGGGAAGGGCAGGCGAAGTTTTGGCAACAGACGAACCATATCATGTGAAGCCAAGCCGGCTTTGGATACGCTGATTGGGCACAAAGTGGATCGTCTCTTTACACGGACAACAAATTCGTCGCCACGTTTGAGATGTTTATTTGCCACAATTTCGTGTTTGCGGTTTGGTCTGGCGTTCTCAGAACGGAGCGACAAGACGAACCTGGAGATTCGTGCCGTGTCGTAGACGGCAGGAGAGCTCGTGGGGATGTGAGAGCCGGCCGTGTTGGGTGGTTGACGTCGGCCGTCACTTTCCCTGACGTCGGCGGATCGACGATGGCGATCCGTCGCTTAATGGCCCTCGGCCACACCTCACGGACGCCACCGGTGTGACGCGTTTCCCACGTGCAAGGAAGCTTCGGGAAGCATCGTTCACACGGTAGATCCGCTGCGGGCCGTTGGTACACACTGGTGCGTTCGTTATATGATGGTGACGCGTGTTATCAAAAAAATATTTTTTATACAACAAGTAGATATTGCACACTAATATAATCCTTTACTTTTTCTAACTTAATGTTTGAGTGAAATTATAAAAAATAATTTGAAAATTTTTTCAGATAATATCATAATTTTAAAAGATTCCTATAAGCGTATCTAGCTGTATAAAAAAATTATTTTTATCTCTATCTCCATTAGATCCATCGCTCCTTCTCTCATTGTACCATGGATGAAATATTGTGAGTATCCATGCTAGCCCTAGCCACTCCATGACTTATCGCAAGTGTGGGTAGACTCTAGTTTGGAGATAGCTAAGGGCATCACCATGATAGACATCTAGTTGGGGTGAAGTGGGGATGATCAGTGGGACCAACTCGAGCATAGAAGTGCATACAATTAGGAGGAGGAAAGACAATTGTTAGATCCAACTAAGGCGAAGCCTTCATCGCTAGTTGTCTTCACGTGCGACTACACTTGCATCATAAGTAATGGGTGATTGTTTGGAGTGGAGGGGGTGATCAACAAGATAAAAGATGATGATCGATAGAGGTAGAATGATCATTTTATAAGTACTTTATCAGGAAAAATTTAATGTTAAAATGCTATTTGAGATAGTATAAAAGTTAAAGTTGAATTCATCCTTAATATTTTATTTCAATAATTGATCAAAATATATTTTGTATCAAATTAAATAATATCATATTGAATTTAGAACCATATGGATAGTAATAGGGTAAATATTAGACAACGTCATCTCAACTTGTCAGCCTGTCAATTAAACACGTCAACCCGAGGACCACGTCGGCATCCGAGGACTCTCGGGCCATGTCGGTGACCACCTCAACAAACGCATGCAACCTTTACGCAATGTCGTTTACTTAGAGGATCGTACTGACAAAGGCAATGTCCCACGTAGAGCCATACACGCAGGTCAGTTGAAGGCCTATTAAACATCTTGGCATAGCCTCCTTATGCCCCGCAAGTATGAATACCCTCACTATAGCCTATAGGGAGGAGATATCTGAAAACCCTTCCTCGGAACTGTTCGACTTTTTCTCCACCTTAATTTTTAATTTTCACACCCCGAGAGCTAATTTAGCCATTTGAGGGGCTGTGTCGTACACACACCATCCCAACGAGGGTCTTTCTTGCAGCACTTGACTGTGACCCGAAGCAAATGCGATTGACTTCTCGACTCGAGGAGCAGCGGCTGATCGAAGCCCAAGATCTCGACCCATTCTCTCCAAGCCTCCCGGTATAACTCGAATAATCCTATACATGCGGGCCGAACCGTATCGTGCTGACTCCTCGTGCACGACATAGAATCTAGCAACAAATAATAAATCAGTTAAGATAATTACTAGTAAAGCATTGCGTTTATTTAGATGCCCTTTTCCGATTATTTAATCAAGCTTTATAATGCAGGACTACGATGTTTTTTTTTTTTTCTTTCCACATGTGAAGTCCATTCGTGACAAATTTAATGTCGTATTAACTTGCGAGGTTGGAATTTTAAAGCTTTAAGGTGGACTGGGCCGGATTTTTTTTAGGCCCAGCCCAATATTTGGACCAGATACAGATCATTTAAGAGTGCAATATTGAGTAAATGGTACAACTTTTATTTATTTTACATCACAAGTTGATGACAATGAGTGAGAGTTTGATTCTCACCCAATATATTGCTGTATTTGTTATTCTTTTCTCTGCTTCTCTTTGCCTTCTCTCTCAAGTTGAAGATATGGTGAATGGTACACCAACTGCATGTATCTCATAGGGAGTTCCCCCTTTAGATTCTGTTCATCTGCAATTTTATCCTTAAATATGTATCACCAACTTCAGCACAGAAAAAGTGATTTTTGTTTGGATTAACAGCCAGTTCTGAACAGTCAAACAAGACATCACAAACTGTAGTGTTTCAGAAAATACAGCATCTTCACAGCAAACTGTGGTTATACTACACTCATCCATGCTGCAGCATCAAAGCATCAGTTTATAAAGTTGGAAGTGCAATTGTAGTGTATAAGAGTTCTTGCACAGCTCGGCCGAGAATACCACCTACAGTGTCCAACCGCTTGTTCTTCTTCTCCTCCTCCACCTTTGCTTCATTGGCCATATGAGTTCAGTCTTCATAAGCTTTCAGCCTGCAGGAACTATCTGAACCGGGGAATGCCCTTTTTCTGCACAAATGTTTCTGAAGCAGGCGGCTACGAGTTCCAACTGAATTCACTTGAAACACCATGATCGACATCCTCACCGTCTTGTTCTCTTGATGGATGTTGAGAATGGCTCTCTGTTCTTGACACATAGCGATCACTTGGAACGTTCCTGGAATCAAGACGTAGCACCACAGATCACAAAATGTCAACTTGATTAGATTCAATATCGCTCTGCAAGTACAACGCTTTCCCCCCTGCTGCTGCTGCTGCTGCTGCGGCTCTCCAATTCCTTTGTCCCCAACAGGATTTGCGTGGAACCCTAGCTTTTCGTAAATATATATATCCAAAAGAAAAAAGAAAAAACTTTGGGGGCCCACTCGGCTGACCAAAATCTACGGACATGATGGAGGAATAATTGTTTGCACGAGGAGACGATGGGGCCCGTCCGAGTCAGCGAGGATGGACGTATCTGACGCGAGCGTACATCTCCCACGTGACACCCACCCCCCGTCCCGTGACGAACGGGGAATCTGGACCGCTGCCCGCCGTCCGATCGAGGGGCTGTCAGTGGGACCCAACCCTCGCGTTAACGCTAGACCCTGTGCTCCTTTTGCGGGACCTCAACTTTTGTGCATACGCACGTATATACACGTGTATAATATATACTCTTGTGGGACCCGCCGGTCTCTTCTCCTTCTCCAATGCGCAAAAAAAATGTCAAACGTGTTAAGAAGACGGGCGTCGGGCGGTATCGGCGAAGTGTCCCGCGGGGGGACGTGAGCCGAGATCCGCCGCGGAGCTCATGCCTTGTGATTCGGACTCTTGCATACATCGAGGCTCCAAGTACTGCAAGCAAGGACGGGGAGACGGTGGTGCTGCCGGTGGCGTTTGCAGTCGCCGATGCGGCCACCCCCGCCACCCGCCACCACTGGAGCCTCCCGTGGCCTACTTAGGAACTCGCCAAGGCGGAAAAGCAACACCACCAGCACGCACCTCAAGAAGGAAAAGGGGTGGCGGTGGGCCGGCAACGCAGCTGCTGCTGCTCCGCCTTGGAATGGCTGCAGATACTCCGCATGTCATCAGGTAAACGCTTGCCATGCATGAGAAGAACAAAGAAGGCGGCGTTACATACCACGGAATAGAGCTCTTATCGCATGTCCTCCAAGGAATTGTTTGTATTGAGACGCTTTTTTGGACTCTCTGCACCTTCGTAATTATAGAAAATTGTTTTCTTCTTTTCATCTTCATGATTACATAAAATAAAATAATAATAAGAACTAATATGTTTGACAATAAATGAAGAGATGGATGAAAGATATACTGGGAATTCCCCGTTGTTAATGAGAAGATGGGGCGAGCAACAAAATGTGACGAGTGATGTTTCACAAGGAAGGCAAAAGGGAAAGCTATTTATACATTAGCATGGAACAACTACATACTCCCAGATGGAATTTTACCCATACTACAAGAAAATAGAGCAAGCAAGAGAAACTAAAATAAGAAAACCATAACCCCTAAGAACAAAAGATATATATATATATATATATATATATATATATATATATATATATATATATATATATATATATATATATATATCCAACATGAGATTGATATGGCATCATTACACACTGAGTGATCTCTCTCCTCTTCCTGTCTTACATCACTGCGCAAGCGTTGGGGTTCTCATCGCTGAAGATTTGTGGGGGATACGCGAATCCCACGTATCCCCCGGGATATCTCGGGTAGTACTGGTACAACTCGTTTCGCACCAGCTCCACCACCTTGGTCGCCGGCGCTGCCCCGTCCTCGGCAGCTCCGCCGCCTTCCTTCTTGTCCTTCTCGTCTCCTCCTCCTTGGCCACCGCCGACGTCCTTCTCTTCCTTCTTCTCGCCCTCGGCATTGCCCCCGCCGCCCTTGCCGTCCTCCGCCTTCTTCTCCGCCGGCTCCTGCTTCGCCACCACCGCCTGCTTCCCGGTCCTCTTGTACACGTACTCCCCCAGCTTCTGCGGGTCGAAGACGCCCTTCACCGTCACTTGGGACGCCTTCAGATCCGGCTCCGCCGCCTGCACCCCTGTTCGATTCGCCATCGAACAAAACGGGCAAGCAAAGAAGAAATATCGAATCTTTAGTCAAAATAAGCAAAAAGGACGGATCTTTTACAGCAATCTCGAAGTTAAACGCCCTGCCCTGACCAGAAGATTAATGTTCTAAGTCAAGAGAGACAGGTAGATGAGTTTGCTCTTCTTTTGCTGAGAATCGAATTGACTTTTGATGGAGATACGAAGGTTCGAAACGGAATATTCATGTTGGTCTGTAATGAAATCAGCAAACCAGAAAGCATTTGAACGGAAGAGAACCAGGGGAGGGTACCTTTCATCTTTAGTATTCTCTTCTTGATCTCTTGTGAGCAGGCCTCGCAATGCATATGAACCTTGAGCACCACAGATATCACTTGCGGCTGCACGCAGAGGCAGTAACAACAGAAGAAGACATGAGACTAAATTAAGAATGTTAGATTCGGAAACATTAGAAGAGAGGATGGCTGACCTCTTCCTTCTTCTCCTCTACCTTGGGCTTCTCCTCTTCCTTCTTTTCCTCTTCTTTCTTCTCCGGCTTCGGCGGCGGCAGCGGAGTCAGCAGCTCCACCTTCCTCCCCGTCTTCTTCTGGACCCGCTCCACCACCTTCATCGGGTCCTCCGCCACCTTCTTCCCCTTCACAACCACCTTGTGGGTTCTGCAGTCCGTCTTCACATCTTCCACCCCTTTCCACCGCAGAGCAAGAAGATCCGGCATCAATTCCAAGTTTCTCGACGGAATCGAACAGAAGGCGAGATTTTTTGGGTCCTTAAGAAATGTACAACCCTCGTTACCTTCGAATCCCTTCAAGGAGCGCTTCACCTTCCTGGCGCATCCCTCGCAGTGCATGTAGACGCGCATCACGATCTCCTCCGGCGGCGGAGGCGGCGGCTCGTCCGCCTTCTTTTCTTCGCCACCCCCTTCCTTCTTCTCCCCCTCGCCACCGTCGCCGCCGCCCTTCTTCCCGTCCTCACCCTTCCCCTCCTCCTTCTTCTCCTCCTTCCCCTTGGGCTCCTCCTTCTTCCCCTGCTCCGGCTTTTTCTCCTCCTGCCAAGAAACCATACATCTCATCAGCAAAACCATCAAGAAAAGCTCAAGCAGACGAAATCTTTGAGCGAACCAAAACAAAAAAAGAAAATGCGTCGGCTTTCGACCTCCCCCATCACTCGCTCGGTCCGAAATCTTAGCTTGGAGCTTCAAGCAGACGACGTCGGCAACGGAAAGCGATACCAGAGGCGTTACTTCCCTTCACTATCAAGCACAGCTCTCCCTCTCTCTCTCTCTCTCTCCCTCTTCCCCTCACTCTCGCTCACAGTGTGTGTGCAGCACAGGGCACCAAACGTGGGAATTTGAAGGATCGAAGGGTTCGTGCAAAGGCCATGCGGCGCACGTACCAAAACTTTTTGAGGTCGTTTAAAGGTCGGAAAACTTTCTACGATGAGTCGCTGTTATGCCTATCTCAATAAAATAATAATAAAAATAATTTTCATATCTATAATGACTCACAATCATACTAAAAAAAAAAATCATCATGTTTTGCAAATTATTATGCAAAATATAAAAATAAGTTGCTATATTTGACCGTATGTATTGCTACCAAAGACTTCAATGCACTTGACCACCAATATTAATTGTCCAACGACAAGAACGTATTATGTAGGAATGTAATAATAGTGCAGTTAGTACTTACTAAACATATAAATATACTACGCATATATATCATTTACGATTTTTTTTTTTAGTTTCATAATCTTTATATAGCAAGCATTTTCCACTAGGATATATTATGTAAATTATTTATTCGTAACGAGCACTATGAGCCATCAAAGGTGATGAAAGAAACCTATGCGACACCAATAGGTAATCATACGAGGTTATATATATATATATGTATATTTAGAAAAATTAGAAAATTAGATTGACTTGAGTAATAAATGGATTATGGATCAATCCCCATTTTGTAGGCGAGATGTCATCTTCATCAAACTTAAGAGTGCATTGGTTTTTCTTTAATGGATATCTCATAGTAATAAAAACATGAAGCATCAAAAAATAGATCCATTCGATTTTGTTCATCATCACATAGCCGGACAATTTGTATGAGAAGAGTGATACCTAAATTATTTAATTTTTAATGAAATAAAGGTAGAAAGAGCTAAGCAACATAAATACTTTGCCTTGCCATCTAAATAGCAGCAGTATAGAAGAAGCATATCAAATTGTCATTCTTTTGTAGCAGTGATAGACTTGGTTTAATGTGCTAAGCCAGACAACTTGCAACAGAGAACACACATCATTTTAAACCTAGAGAAGCTCATCTATGAATGGGTCCAGAATATAAAGTATGTGTAGCACAAAATGCCCAAATGTTTACACCATTAGCTTCAAATTTTATTGATGACAGTGCCAAGTGGTGTACCAGTAAGTACCTCTTTTTTTTGAGCTGCAAGGGAATGGTGTGAGATGGTACTTAACCCATGTCTGGTTAAGAGTAGGATTGTAAGACTAGAAGGCTTCAAACCCAAGACTCCAACCCTTACCACTGGTGACAGATTGCTAAATACCACAGAAAGTGCACACACACACACACACACACACACACAGTGATTAGATTAAGCTAACCAGTGACTGATGGTCTCCAAATTTAACTTCTCTGTGGGCATCCACACTGTGTATGTAATAAATGAAATTAAGTAATGGAATCACATGCTACTGCACATGAAAAGAGGATGTTGTTTGCACACCTTAAACAACCATCTCATCTAAAAGCCATGGATTGGCTCAAGTCCCTTTGCTCTTCCTTGCTTTATGGAGAACCAACAAGGAACTCCACCTTTTAACTCTTAGCAAACTGTTCCCTATCTTGCTCTGCATTGCAAGTGGTACCAAAAATCTCAAGCAAGGTTTATGTTTTTTTTTTTTTTTTGTCCTTAAGCTCTCTAACTCCGTCGGCATGCTATGGGTATATGGGAGTCGTATCAGAATGCAGTTCGATCATCAGAAAGCTTGTGTCTGTAGCTTCCATGGGTTTTGAGACTGATAGCATGTGGCGTGAGCTTTAGTAGGTGACACAATGGAAGTGCTAAGGTGACGCATCCATGAAACTAATTTGTTGCTTTGAGCTTATGCCTTGTCTTTTGCCGCATCCCCTTTTCAGGTCCACCTTCGACTGTGGCACCACATGGAGATGAAGATGAAGATGAAGATGAAGATGGCAGACAAATATAAGAAGAAACACCACCACCACCCTCCCCTCCCCTCCCCTCCCGATCTGAACGTGTGACAAGCGAGGAGGAAAAGGTTCATCTCAAGAGAACTCAGCACAGCAGCGAAGATGGCTTGTCCCACTGGCATGTTGCTCTCTCATCATTCTCTGCTTTACAGATCAGCTTTTGTGAGGAAAGAGCAACCCAGCAATTATAACACTCTCCATTATGGTGCAGAGTTGAAATGGGGAGCATAGAGCTTTTCAAACAAATATTCTTCTTCGTCCAAAAGTGCAAAGTGGGGCATTTAATCCCCCTGTTTCAGATAATGTGGCAACAACAACACTGTTCTCCTACTGCTCCATGAATAGAGGAGAGGTCCCCTGCTCTGTTAGTCACAAGTGGTGTGTCCCTTTGCAAAAACACTGATGCCACCTGCGGTGCTCCACTGTATCATCACATGCTTCTCTGATCTGATGCTTCGTCAATCCTCCTCTCCCATCGTTGTGGGGATCCATTTCATTTTTCTGCACTACTTCTTTTTTTTCTTTTTTTTTTTGGGTACAAATTAAACCCACATTTGCAGAGGATGTTCATTATTCTTAGTTGTTTCATACACACAATTAACTATATATATATATATATATATAATATTAAGTGATCCTGTTAATGGGCTTTAATCGGGCCCCATATTGAGTAATTAAAAATGTCCATGGGCCTAACGGCTCGCTGAGCTGTCTGTTACAATGCATTCATTGGTTCCACCACGTCATCGCGCCTCCCCCCCCCCACCATTTGGCTCTGTCCGCTCCTTTTGTACGCGAGAAGAGGTGGGAAGGGTGTTTTGGGTCGGAAGGACTTCTTTGACGACGGTGGCAGCGGCGATGGATCCGGACGCGGTGGCGAAGGCGTTCGTGGAGCACTACTACCGGACGTTCGACGGGAACCGGCCGGGGCTGGGGGGGCTGTACCAGGACGCCTCCATGCTGAGCTTCGAGGGCGACAAGATACAGGGCGCCGCGGCCATCGTCGCCAAGTTGACCTCCCTTCCCTTCCAGCAGTGCGTCCACGCTGTCTCCACCGTCGATTGCCAGCCCTCCGGCCCCGCCGGCGGCATGCTCGTCTTCGTCAGCGGCTCCCTCCAGCTTGCCGGGGAATCCCACACCCTCAAGTTCAGCCAGGTATTATACCCTCTTCCTCTGTCTGTCCTTCTCTCACACTCCTTCTGTTACCATCAGATCAGCCGAATGGTTTGATAGGGTCGAAATTATTTTTCAGATTAGACCTAATTATTCTCTTCCTTTTATGATTCTAGGGTTTGTGGTTTTTTTTTTTTTTTGATCTGATATTATCTTTTAGTTATGATTTTCTTGCGATCAAAATAACTGGGTCGTACTTGTGTGAGTGGCTCGATGATCGGATGGTAATCGGCGTCATGTTGGACTCATTTCTCCTGTTTCGCTCTTTTAGGGCAATAAACGATGGTCTGTTTTCGGTCTTGCTATCATTCTTCTTAATGCCCGTAATGATTTAGAGAGTTGATTCAATGGCGAAGAAGAAAATGGCAGTCTAAGAACATGGGATCATACACAATATGGTGTTGCATTCAGTAAAACCCAGAGCTTTTTAGCTCCTCTTTAATGAACTATAGAGATTTAACGAGGGCGTTGAATGAAACTCTTCAAATTATGTTACTATGATGCCCTTTTACTGTTCAATACCACCAAACAACCACCAAACCCTTAGTCTATCATCTTTGATGACCGAAGAATCTCTTTGCCCTTTTACTGTTCAATACCACCAAACCCTTAGTCTATCATCTTTGATGAATGAATACTCTCTTTGCTACTTGTATGAATAGCATTCAATTTACGTGTTGATTCGGATCAGGATTGCTCGGGAAATAAAAATAGAAATAGCAGAACAGTATAAAATTTAAAATGTAAAATTAAAGTATACAGGAAATATCATATAAATCATAACAATAGGCAAACCCTTTAGAAAAATAATGTAATATGTATCGGAAATTAAAAATTTATCATCCTGCATAAAGACCCACAACTTGGTTGAATTGCAACTTCAAATATGAGAGATGGGGGTCTTGTTGTAACTCTACTTCTTTTCTATTTACTATACTGACAAAATATATGGTGATGCAAAGGCAATAAAGCTATCAAATAACTATCTTATAAATTATATGATGATCTAAGAATTGTTCAATTTCAACTTCAAACATGAGGGATGGGGTCTTCTTGTAACTTTAGTGCTTTGAATTCAATTCCCAGAGAGAGAGAGAGTCCATGGTATTTGAATTCAATTCCAAGTTACATGCCATCTTTTTGTCTAATTGGTATAATTGTATTGTTTTCAAAGCAAGGAGTAGAAGCCTATATTATCTTGTGATAACTGTCTTTGTTAAGTAACATATGCATGTTGTTGGTGAGGTCTGTCTGTTGTTGTGGTTTGGTAAAAGGACATTTGGTTGTGTCAATGAGTATGCATCTTTTGATTTTGTTCGTGATCATCTCTTGTGATCCCGTCTTTGTTAAATGACCTATGACAGTAGTGAAATCTTTCTGTAACTCAAGAGAAGTGACTGATGATTTGTGTGGTTTTGCTGTAGATGTTTCATCTGATGCCAACACCTCAGGGAAGCTTCTATGTGCTGAACGACATATTCCGTCTGAACTATGCCTGAAGAATCAATCTTTTTTTTTTAGAGGGTAAGTCAAAGGTAGGGATGGATAGGGCATATGCAATGCTGCTGTGATGGATTTGGGTCTGAAGAAGGATTGCCCTTTTTCTTCTCTTTATGTAGTGTTTGGTTGGATAGTCTAAAAGATTTTGGATCTTTTAATTAGGGATCCAGAAGATGAAGAAGCCTCATCATTTTATGAATTTTCTGGTACGCACAATTTGTATGCGGTTTAGTCATGAATTTTACTGGTTTTATTTTGATGCCAATCTTTGCTGCTCTCATATCTGCTAATAATATGAATTTTCTGGTAAGCTAATTTTGTGGCAATTTGTATGCGGTTTAGTCATGAATTTTACTGGTTTTTATTTTGGTGCCAATCTTTGCTGCTCTCATATATATATATATATATGCTAATGATGACTATGCTTTGGTTACAATTGCTTAGCACAAAGATCATTCATTCATTCATTCATTCATCATAACTCGTTGATTGACACTTTCTTGTATGCATCATTTTGCCCTGCTTTTTTATGCATCGTTGATTAACACGCTTATGTGTGCAGCATTGCTTTATGATAATACATTGCGAGATCTCTACCAGCATGAGTAGGAGAATATGACACATGGGCACGATATGTTATTTCATCTCATTGAAATCTATCTTAGACATTGATTTTATTTCATTCGATTGATGCATCGATAGAATTTAGATCACTGGCATCAATAAGGGAATCGACTATGATTTCAAGATCTCATTGATAGTCATATAATTTATATAATTGTTCTCGATATTAGCCATGGCTTTAAATCAATTATAAAAAGCCCCAATCATACTCTCTAGTTAATGATTCCTTTTGCACTCGTCATAATTGATAAGCGCATTAGAGAAGCTTTATCAACTATGCTCTCGACGAAGGTTTGCAAGATCTTAATCGGAATCACCAAGTTTACCAATATCTCAACTTGTGTCAAACTTGAAAGTGGGCATCGATTGGCTCCACACATTTGATGAGAGTCAAACAACTAGAATGTGTCATACCAGATTAGCACCATAAGGAGAATCCTTCTAATAGATTAAATTTACGATGCATACCTTTCGATATTATTCAGAAAATTCTTATTTGATCTATAGGTGCATAAAACTATAGCAATGTCAATTTACAAGGAAAACTAGATCCGTCCGCTCCTCTTTTAATATCTTTCATAAAACCACTATGATCGATAACTTAGAGACAAAGAGGAGATGAGAGAAAATCAATAATCTCTCAATGATTGGTTTATGTGACTAAGGAGAGATGAAAGGAAAAAAATATAATCTCTCAATAATATCACGTATTCACATTTAAGTTTATAGTCCCTGAGATTCATGTCTATTTATAAGCAAGAGCTAAGAGTCCATGATAATTAATTAGGAGAGTTTCTCCCACTAAGATCATCTTCTAAGGAATTATACTATAATTGGACTTTATTTCTATTAACCAATGAACGTCCAATCATATCAATGATATATCTTATATAATTAGATAAGATCATATAATATAATATTAATTGATAAGATATAATAAAAATAAAATAAAATTTTATTCAAAAATAATTTTATTTAATTAGATTCTAAAAATTTAAAAAAATTATACATACATATGAATTTTATAAAATAGACCAATAAGTCAATTAAAAATAACATCATATTAAGGCTGACTAATTATGCTAGTCATAGTGGTTGTATTTAATCTGTCATACTTGATTCTTTATATCACAATACTATTAGCCCTTCTTAATAAGTCTAAAATGACCCTTATAATTTATCTTGCAAAGACAATCATGTTAGTATATTTAACTATAATATCTACATACATAAATATGAATATTATAACACAAATAAATAACTTTAATTATGTAAATATAAATATTAATTATAATATCCACTCAAATATGTATCACAAAATCTTTTATGGGTTAATTACAAACTCAATTATAAGAACATTTATTTCAAACAATTTATGTTATAAATTCTAAGTAAATGCATCAACGATCAATATAGTGAAACATAAGTTATTAATTAATATTAATTATTTATAGATTCTTTTTTGACACCATTAAGTATTTCTTGTTATAATTATTTACCGTTCTTAGAAAAAAATTATTGTGATATATCACAAAATATCTTTAGCTATTTGACAAAGTCTAATAGTATAATACCAAGATTTGAGATTAAATTTTGTAGTCATAAAACTTGATTAGTGGCCTCAAAGCGTGCCACAAAATCAACTTTTATTGTTAATAATATAATAATATATCATTTTATTTTTTTCCTATAAATTGTTTTTTCTGTATAAATTGTCCCTCTAACTTATATAGATATAAATCATAAAATGAACTTCTTATTATCAAGATAATTTATATATACAATACTTGAAAAATATCATCATTTAAAACTGATCTAATTTCATATATGTGAGCATATAATAGATTTTCAACTAACATACATAAATAATATTTTTTTATCTTTTTTTAAATTTATTTTAAAAATATTTATTTTGGCTAAAATATTTATTTTTATAATTTGCTAAATAAAGTTGTATATCAAATCTTTCTAAAACTCAATTATTGTATCCTTTTTGAGACAGTCCTAATAATACTTGAGATCTATCTATGAATATTTTAATACTAATAATATAAGATATTTCATTCATATAAATCATCTTAAAATTTTTGGTGAAATTTTTTTGGTTAGTACGATAAATCAAGATTACTATTGACAAAGAAAAAATTATCTATATACAATACCAAATAAACTTGCTCCCACTATTCTTCATATATAAATACTAATCAATAATATTTTTATTTAAAGAAATTAATGATACAAATAAATTTAATATACCATTGTCTAAAAGCTTGTTTAAAGTCATAAATAGATTTTTTTAATTTATATACTTATTTTTTTTAACCAAGATTTCTTTTAGGTTAATCCATATAAATCTAGATCCATATTAAGAAAACTTTTTTTCACATTCATATGATATAGCTCAAAATCATAATAAGCTACTAATGTCATGACGATTATTAACATATTTATTTAAAACATAAAAAATATCAAGTTATAGTTGATGCATTCTTTATGAGAAAAAACTTTAATAAAAAATCTAACTTTTATATCATTTGATGTTACATTTTGAGTCATATTTATATAACAAATATTAGGTAATTCACGAGTTTTCATACATTATTCTAGTCTATTAATTTTAACTCTTCCTTTATTATATTATATAATATTTCAAAATCGTTACTTTTCATAACTTGTTAGAACAATAACAAATCTTTTTTATTCATATATCATCATCTGATTCTTGTATATATAATTCATAATAATAAAAAATTATAGATCTCTTTTTTCCTTTTAGATTATGATTATCTATAAGACATTAGCGGTAATACCAATATTATGTGAGAGTTTAGTAATATTATTTTAATATTTATTTTTAGTAACTCATTTAATGATTTGAGAAATAATAATATCTTGAATATAAAATAATAAAAATATCAACTTTTATTTTTTTAATATCAAAATTAAATTATAATATTTTTCACTAATGCTAATTTGCTAGGAATCATATATTACTAGATTCAACTATCTTTGTACTATTAATAGAGCAATCAAATCTATACCTTTTGAATCTTTTGGGATAACCAATAAAATATTCAAAATAATCTCTATTTCTAATTTATTTTTATGTGATTTGAAGATCTTTATCTTTATATAATAATTCTAAATATGTAAATATCTCAGTTTAGTTTTCTACTAATCAATAATTCAAAAGAGTTAATGTAATTGGCTTACTTATTTCTATTCAGAATATTTATAATGGTGTTTATAGTTTCTCCCAATATTGATTCAGAAGAATAATTCATTATGCTTTTAACTATATTAATAAGAATATTATTTCAACTTTGAACAATCGTATGATTAGGTTCATCATAACTACTATAAAATTTATTACCCATGTCAAATATAATAATTTTAATTTTTTATTTAATTATATCTCAACTTTATTTAGGTATACTGACCTTCAATAATCATATCTCCATGGGTAATCAACAAAGATATAAAATATATCTCTCTACTAAAATAAAAAAAAAATAAAGTGACCTGCTTGTATAATCTTAAGGAGTTTATAAAATTATATTTTATTCTAATATTTGACTATAAGATCTAAACTCATGATTCATATTAATTATATATAGACCATTATATAAAATTTAAAAATTAACTTTTATTTAATCATAAATATACAACCAACCAAAGGAAAATAATGTCCTAACAATTTAAGACAATAACTCTAATTTTCTAGAATTATAGGAACATAACATGCATCTTCAAAGTCTATCAAATGGGTCGTCTCTAGGTGTAGGAGATTAATATCAATTAGTATCATTTTCGTTTTAAGATGATTCTTTGTAATAATGAATATTTTTATTTATTATTTTTATGATAATAATACATTTTTATTACTGGTAATATATGTTGAAGGATTAGAATCAATCCATCAAGCATTTAAAAAACGGGTTATTTAACGTTTGATTTGAAACATACAATGATCTGAGTTAAAACTTTCGCTTTTAAACCAAACTCTACGGCCATTCTTTACATAATATTTCTTGTAAGAGAGGTAGTACTTTACTGTAAAGTTTTTTCTTTTATGAGTTTATATAATATTTATAAACTTATTTACACTTTATTTTTTTTATTACTACCTACTCCTTGAGTAGTATCAAAATATTATTATTGTTTCTTACTTTAATTTTAATTTTATCCAAACATATATCTCAGTCTTATTTAAGTTTTACTTATCTTTAATCTTATTATAGTGACTTTTAAACGAGTCAAAATAAAAAAATAAAATTAAAAAAAATTATACGAGAAACATTATTGGCTTTGGCATGCAGTGACAAAGAATTAAAAAAAATCAATCAAAAGCCACTGTGCAGCTATGCACATGCACATCACCCAGCGACCCTATTGGCTTTGGCATCCAGTGACAACTGACTATGACAAGCAAATATCGCCATAATGGCATTACTGCAACCATCGTAGTCGTTGCTACCATTGCAGGCAATGAAGCTACGCAGCCATCACAGCCACCATAGGTAGTGGCGCTGCTATGGTCACCATAAGGCGTACACAACCTACAATATTGCATATACAATCGTTGTTCATGATTGGACCAGCGATCACTAAAGATTGTCACCCTCAACAATAATATCATCGATAGCAAGTTATCGACAATGGTCTATCGGTCAAACACAAGAAACTTCACATTGCATGCAAGTAGACGATAGGGTAGAATAGATATAAAAGTAGATCTACAATACAAACGAATTATTTGTAAATAAAACGAGTGAAAGATACTAATAAATCAATATAAAGTATGTGATTTTATAAATGTAGCTTTGATACCAATCGTGAGCATAAAGATCATCGTTATGCTTCTAGTATATGAAAAATTTAATGTCAAATAAAATCTGAAATTAAATAACAATAAATCAAATTAGTATATGAAAAATTTAATGTCAAATAAAATATGAAATTAAATAACAATAAATCAAATTTAGAATGTGTATCTTTTAATATCATTCAAAAGGTTTTTATTTGATCTAGGGGTATATCACTATTGGATCCAAAAACCATATCAATGACTATCTACCAAAAGAACTAGACTAGACGTTTTCTCTCTTATCCGTCGTAAGATTTATATGAGCAATAAATTAAAGCTCTCTCATCAAGATAATCTCTTAAAAAATTATATCATGATTAATTTTTTTTTATATTGATCAATAATCATACTCAAAATCCAATTGCATTAATAATGTATCTTTTACCTAATTAGTTAGAACTTAGAAGCCAATAAGGTAAACTAAGCAAGATCTGAGTACATGATTCATCGAGAATAACCCATGTCCCGAACCCTTTCCCTTTAAATATTTGTTAAATGACCCAAGTGTAAACCCACCATCATTCTATTATATGACAAGCTAACTTTCCACCCATTGTAAACGTAATTGACAAAGGCCCTTTACTAACATAACCCAACAAGTTTTAAGCCTTCTGCAGGCATTGTGCACAAACTATCATCTCGTTCCTCCCCCCTTATATGTAATTAACCCAATAGTGATCCCCTAATCCAGCCACACACACACACACCTCTACCTCTTGTGCCTCCACCAGAGCTCCCTTACCTAGCAAGCACTATCACTGAATCCCCATAAAAGACTCCTTGCAAACTACAGTCGCTTTGTCATTCTCTCTCTCTCTCTCTCTCTCTTTCCCTCTTGACTGACTACCTGACAAGGCTCCCTCCCTCTGTTGGGGTGCATGCAAACGACGAAGATAGTTAAAGACTCTTTCGTCGGAGTTGTTTATATGGCAAGTTCACAAACAGGATTATTGTGTACCAGCACCAGACCGCATCAATCAGCACAAGAAACAGTAAACATTCATTACCATTCAAGGCAAGGTAATCAATCTTCTTCGTTCCCTTCATGCAAGCCACCCGGGCATGTAACTTGGACCAGGAGGTGGAGCAGCAGCAGCAGCTGCAGCTGCCGCCGCTGCGATCGCCATTTGTTCTGGGTGGTACCTGGTGGAGGCAACCAAATAGTACGTACGATGAGAACTCGTTTCCTAGCAGCATATATAGAGAGAGAGGCAAACGAAGAGTCGTTGGGATCACCCAATCTGAAGAGTAGGTTCACATTCTATGGGTTGGAAGAAGCCGTCACCCTCTGGTTGAGGCTGCTGCTGCTGCTGCTGCTGCCGCCCGTAAGCTACAGCATCAGTGTTGGGATCCCACAGCTGTTGCTGATCCGCCTCACTGCTTTCCTCCAACTGCTTGTCATGTTGAAAACCATCACAGGCTTCTCGATATTGATAAAACCAGTCACCAAAACATTCATTAGATTGCATGAAACACAAGAAAGCTACTTACTCTTCTCTTCAGGGCTTTGTTAGCTTCACATAGCAGTTGTTCCTTGTACACAGACACGGTGTTACTTCAACGGAAGGATGATATGAACAATGCATGATTCACTTTTGCTGTACTATACCCGTCTTTGGAGATCTCCAAGCTGGTCAAGCATGTATTGGGTCTGCAGAAAGATAGCGAGTTCATCATCAGTGGCTCATGTTTTTTTCAGCATTCGATAATTCATATCTATGCTAAGATGCACAAAAAAAAAAAAAAAAGAAAGAAAGAAAGAAAGATGATCGACCTACATATATCAACGAGCTGATGAACAAAATGTATCATTAGAATGACATGAACATATTAACCAGTGATGCGGAGAAGCATCGTATTAGAAGATTGCACATTACCCTTGTTGATCTTATTTGTCTTAATGATGCATCGAGTTGGCGCTCAAGCTGCTCAAGTTCCTTGATGTTAAGTGGCCCCAGATCTTCACCCAGCAGATTTCTGGGTTTTGATGTAGAACAATTAGTCCGTCGATGATCTTTCGACATTCCTGTGAAAGCTGTGGTTTCTTGTGTCCCAAAAAAAGCAGGCTAAGATCAAAGACAAAACAAGGGGTTGTTCACCTTTGCGATCGCTGCAAGCCTTCAACACGCGCCTTGAGCTTCAAATACTCTTGCTGACTACTCTGATGATTTTGCCAAAACTAGGCGTAAGGAACTCTCTCTTTTGCAAAAGGCATAAGAACAATTCATCTCTAGAGAGTACATTCTTACATGGTAGGCACCTCAGTTGTGCAACATTACCATCTGCAGTGAACTTATCATCGATAGTTCTCAGTAACAGTGGCTCCAGCAAGGAAGAATAAATAGTAGTCAACCTACCTGACTATATCCAAGCAGTTCTACTGTCTTCTTTTCTTCTACATTCATTAGTTTCATATTCTTTCTCAGTGGATGACTTCTACCTTTGGCAATTTTATGTCCACTATCATTTTTTATTACTTTGTATTATTTTGTTGTTGATATTTTAGTCATGTCTTTCACTCTTGACACACAAGCCCCTAGAACCATCCCATCTATATACTTCACATTTATAACTCCATGTAGCAATATATGCATAGCCACAAGAAATTTGACATTTGGTTTTCAAAATCTGTAGTGCAATACTACTCTTATCTGGTCTTGGTATGACAACCCAAAATTTACGTGAATGCAAATTTATAGCATCGAAGCATCTGAATTGCTGGGTCACACTAAACCTTCATGACGCAAATAGGATAAGAATGACAAGCAAGTTGGTTCTTCATGATTATAGAAGCTGAAGGGAACTAAGAAATGTGATGCCTCTTCTCTCGAGATTCAACAATCCAAGATAGAAGAAACTTGATCAAGTTTCAGAAACCAGATTTTTATATTTTTTTTTCTACCAACACCATCTTCTAACATATTACATGTTAGAGGAGAACAACTAACATTAGTGTAAGAATAACTTTAAATAGATTAATTTACCTGAGTCTCCCTTGATATGATATTTGTTTCTGGTGCACCATAATTGCACTTTTGGTACCTCTCTAGTGTCCTCAACATACTATAAAATTAAGATAACAAATTATCAAAGCTCAAATATGTGTTTCCTAATATGTGAAATAAATTTCAATGGCAATAATCAAAAGTACAAAAAAATTGAAGCTCCAACAAGCTGCAAGTTACTGGTATTTTGTCAAATTTAACTAATGATTTGGAAATTTTAAAACATACAGTCTCGATTTTTTCCTTTTTAAAAAGATGTAGTCCCTTGCTTCATTTTCCATGGCTAATGAAGCTGATTTATGTTATAGTAGTTTAATTTATTAAAGTGGATACTCATGTGGGGAGGGTTTATACGAAGCATGGCTAGTGCATCTCTTCTATTAAATAATAAATATATAAATATTTCAAAACATAGAGTTGGGACTCTTACAAGTAATGTGCATTCTTTTGGGTATAATGCATAACATATTAACTACTAAAAAATCTCTAAGAATATGATATTGCTCGCTCTTAACGTGCAGAGTTCCGTTAAAGCTTTCATATCTTAATGAAAATTAAGGGAGCAAATATAATAAACAAAAAACTTAACGGAAGATATGTCACACTCAAAATCAAGAAAGAAAGTTATTTTTTTACAATAAATTGACAAGTAAGTTGTGTGACAAAGTCAAGTGCAAAGTAAAATTCAAAATCAAAATATGAAAATATAATAAAATAAAAATAACAAATTTCAAATTATTAGTTAGGCATAAGATACTAAACAATAAAGTCATAAGTCTTAATTACTTAGGGTCAACCACATGGATCATTTATTATCATTGAGATCTATAAAAAGTCACATGTCTAAGTAAACATAGAGTATTTAAAATTTTATTTATAGTTACTATTAAGCCTTTTTTAGGATTTTTTCTCTCTCCTCGTATTATTAACATTAATTGACTATCATATCTAAAGGTCTCCTAAGCATATGTTCATACTATCTTAAATGATTTTTTCCCATCTTATCTTCTATCGAAGCAATACCTTATTAATCACAAATAAATATATTTTTTATCCTAGCAACTCCACACGTCATGATTGAGAATAAATACAAAATAGGATCCATGTTTAATAATGAGCACCAATGCACTATCACCACAAACTACTACTAAAAAAAAATGAAAGAGGATGAAGAAACTCTGATGATTAATCAAGATGAACCAATAAAGATAGCAGAACTATTAAGATTGGATGAAAACTTGAGTTTGCCATATTTGAGGAAAAAACAAAGTATTCTATTGATAATTATATTTAATTAATTTGAATATAAAATTGATTTAAAAGATTGGTTACACGAACTTTATTCAATTGTTATGAAATAACTCAGACTAAGGGGGGGAAAAATCGAAACAAGCTTTAAATGAAAGGAAATTAGGCCTTTTATGCCTGGTGGTGGAAGGGTTCTTGCTGAGAAAGTATGGCTTGAGTCTCAAGATGTTTTAGCAATTGATCCAAACAAGAATCACTTGAAAGCATTCTTGAGTTCTTGGAGTAAAAGGCATTACGTATTTATAATGGGAGAATCTATTGCGTGCAGACACATGTCGGATGTTTGTGCTCATAAGAAAGCTAAGAACTGGCTAAAATTACAAAGACAACTTCGGAAGGAGAACATGTCACAAATGCTGCACAAAGTGAAGGTCAAATCGGAGAAACAAGGTGTCCGGGTAAAACCATTGCATACAAATCGAAGGCACACGCTTGGACCAAATTGTTACTGCCGTGTAAAGAGGCTTGGCTCCGAACACTGAAGTCTTGACAGGGAAGGTCTAGAAATTACATTACATTTGCTATAGGAGCTGAAGGGCATTGGGATGTTACTGAGCATAACGAGAATCTGAAAACTAAGGTCCAGAAAACAAGGATGCACTTACTGGAAGAGCTAAAGAGCATAACAAGATTGGTCTTCTGAAGAAACTATTTTTTTTTTCTTCTACGGAATGATAGATGAGATGGTTTCTTCCAGGAAGAGGTAAAACCCTAGGTTCTCACAAGAATGATAGATGTGACGGGACCTCAGGTCTGCCGAAAACAATTATGCAGTCCACACGTACAAATTGAGATCTATTTGAGCACATCCTTGCCATGTCCCCGACGCCTGTACCCGGATCTGCTTAATCAGAATAAAATAGCATAATTAGAAACCCTAATCTTTAGAGAGATTTCTAAAGATGATCCGGATGTAGACCGCAGGTCCCAGGATAAAAATTGAATGTTTGAAGACTTCTCTTCAGCCACAAAAACCTTTTTGTGGCCTATCAAAGAAGCATCAAATAGAACATCTTGAATCAATATTTCCCAGCTCATCAAGTCATGATCCACCATGTAGAGCTGGTGCAACGCACAAGGGGACAAGAAGCTAACTTCGTGTATACTCCTTCCCTGTATCCATAGAAGACTTAAATGATCCGATCATTCGCTAAGGTAAGAAAGAAAGATGAGAATGAATGAAAAGGATAACATCGTTTTGCTTGGTTGTCTGGAGCAAGCAAAAGATAATTCTTTTTCCCGACTGATAACGTGTAGATCCTTAGCTATTTGACCTTGAGATCCCATCAAACTTCCATTTGTTCACCAAAAGGAAACCGACTAGGAAAGATCCAGGATTATTGGAGAGAGATGAAAGCGGAAAGCCATCGCAGCAAGCGAAAAAAGAAGCTTAAGGCAAGCGAAGTAAAATATCTTCTCAGCTTCTCTTTCCTCGTACCTGGAGCTACTGCAGAACTCGTAGAGCTTCCCGCGGTTGGAGAAGATGATGAGGGCGACCTCGGCGTCGCAGAGCACCGACAGCTCGTAGGCCTTCTTGAGCAGTCCATTCCTGCGCTTCGCAAAGGTCACCTGCCGGTTGATCTTGTTCTCGATCCGCTTCAGCTCCACCCTTCCCCTCCCCATCTCCTCCTCCTCCTCCTCCTCCAGACAAAAAAGAACCAGATCGACAGCAAGAAGAGGAAGGAAGGTTAAAAGAGGGAGCTTTTGCACTGGGAAAGGGAATCGAAATCGAAACCCATTTGCCATTTATAGGAAAATTGGAAGTGAGGGGGGTGACCGCCCCGAACCCTAACAAATCGCCACGCTTTTAACCCGCGGAAACTCCCATACTTCCAAATATTTCTGCATACGAATCTCCATGCGGGCACGAGATCTACGGTCGAGATGATCACGATAGAGATTTTTCACTATTAAAGGACATTTGTACGGTAAGATGTATGCGGGAGTCTGCACGCATCTCTGCTACGCGCGCAACACCAACATGAAGGGGTTGGCCGTGGCAGTCCAATTAAAGCCGTTGGTGTACGTGTCGAGCGAAGAGGCGGCAGGCGGATCCCAAACTTCCGAGCCGTGTCGAACGGAATCTGAAGACAAATCGTGTGACACCTAACCTTGGAGTCGGGTAGAGGTGTGTGTGTGTGCGTGTGTGAGAGAGAGAGAGAGAGACCAGTTTAACTAATAAGAATGTCTTATGACTATTAAATCTTGATTTAATTAGAAGCTATAATTAACTTATTATCAAATAAACAATACATACAAAACCTCCCCCCTAAAAAAAAAAATAGAAAATCCATGCCAACGTAAGAGAAGTGAGGCAATTTTTTCTTGTTGTTTATGTTCCAAGATGAGTATTACCTCGTATTTAAAGTTATGTTTGTATTATTTGGAGGAAGTGTTATTGTAGGAGTACTCCCTTTACACAAATCTCATATATGGAAATACAAGGAAGAAGAGGTTGTAGTGGAGAAAACTGTGTACCTGAGAACTTAATAGGAATTGGAGAGGAAACAATGGGCTGAATGAAGCTTTACATTTAGATAGGTTTTGGTTTTTAGGAATCAATTCCTAATGCCTGAAAAGTCAATTGTGACTTCACTTTTACCTTCACAAGAAGTACCCTTAAATGTGTAGGGAATGTCTATAGTGTTTCTAATATAGAAGATAAAGATTCTATAAACATGGTCATTATATATTGAAAATAGCTACTAAGAAGCTATTTATAGAGTATGTATTCTTTACATGTTGATTTAGCACTAGTTAGGCAACATGAAAAGTTCCCCCCACCCAAGAAAGATGGGCTTGTAATTGCACTTTGAGGATGGTCTTTGCTTTCACTTGTGCTTTCCAATTTTTGTCTCCCAAGTGTTGTCTCTTGAGAACCTCCTTTTATGTTTATGATAAACAAAAACATATATATATCTATATATATATATATATATCACAATCACTATTTTTATAGAAAAAAAATACTTTTTTAAATATATAATATGCTTGTTTGGTACAACTGAAGTATCAAAGCTGTAGTGGTGAGTTTATTCATATAAGAAAAATTAAGAAAGCCTTCTCATGTTAATTGATACCATGTACCTAATCACATTATAAAGTAATATATGCTAAAATTTAAACTTATGATGAGCTTAATTCAAACTAGTTATGATATATATATATATATAGGGGTGGGATTTGACACTAATGTCTCAAAAACTTAAGCTATTCAATTATGAGTTTAGGCTAAGGTCTAACACTTTATTTTCTTTGAAATCATTTTTTTATCAACCTTGATTCTGGTGTTATTTTAATTAGATGAGTCTAAATCAAACTAACCAGAACTAATATAGACTTAGATTATAATGTGCAAAATTATGGCCAAAGAACACTCTATTCTTTCACTATATTAAGATGTAGATACTAGGGTTTGTCATATATTTATATTTTTAATATGTAGTTGGAGAAATAGGTTTGAGCGAAAAATACACAGTTATGAAATGCTCTGAGTATTTGATAAAGAATAGATAAAAAGTACATTTTATATGTGTATTGATGTAACTGTTGTTTGGTAAAATTATATTTCAAAAGTACATTGAATATTTTGTGATAAAAATTTACCCTTCTAATGATTTTAATATTTATTCAAAATTTAGTACATATTTCTAAAATTTAAACTAATATATAAAAAATAAATAAATGAATGTATGTAATCTTATAAAAAATTTTGAGTAGCCCAAATATAGAATCAATATAAAGTATGATCATATAAATAAATATAAAATAAATATCCAAAAAATAAATAAAAAATTCACTTTTATAAAATATATAATTCATGTTGATTTCTCACTAAATCGTTTTGATAATATTATAATTATAGATAATATCATAAAATATTTTAAAAATTTATAAAAATAAATATATCAGCATCCGAACATTTTCAATATAAAATTCAGATTAAATATGATTAAAAAATAATAAATATAAATTCATATTTGAACCTTAATGCACAGTTCAATAGTAGCAAAGCAATCATGTCTTATTATTTCTCACTCTACCTCTTGCACTGACCAGAGAACGACCATTACAAAGAAACTTTCTGAAGTATTATTATACAAGTAGTATTATGAAAAAAGATGGGAAAGGTGGCTCTTTTAATGGCAGCCAAACTATTCTACAGTGTGATCTCATTTCAACTTTCTTTCAGAGGCTCCATCCATCAATTCTTGTGTTTTAAGGATGTCACGTCTCTTCTTCCCATCAAAGACAAAAGATATGCAACCATAGTGATTTCCATATGCTAATCTGATCACATTGATAAGTTGGATTCTCTATGTTTGCTAAGCTGTTCGAAAAACCTGCTGCAAAAATGAAGAGACAAACCGAGTCAGAGCTTGGATTTGATATCAGCACAATCTACTGCCAAGGAAAGGGAGGAGCTTGAGATCCCCAATCCGAGGAGCCTTCACCCCCTGCATGAAACACACTCTGACAGTGGAGACTGGCATCAGCTCCGCCAACAATGACACTACCCAGTTGCTCATCCTCTACTCCTGGACAAGAAACCCCTGTCGGCAAAACATGGGTCGAAGCTTGGGGGCTGGAGTTGCAGGCAAGACTTGGAACCAGAGACTGATGCATAGGAACTCCATCGGCTGGCAGCATTTGGCCCGCGCTTGTGCCTGGTTTTGTTGCTGATGACAGAAGAGAGAGAGCACAAATGTTGCCGCTGCAGCTTTCTGCTGTTGAAGAGGAGACGGTCATGAGGAATGGCAGGCGTGTTGTTGTGCCGAAGCCAGTGATGTCGCCTTGCAGAAGAGGAACCTGCTTCCTGTCCTCGTTGCTGCTGAAGGAGCCCGATAGATGGTGTTCGCTGTCGACAAAAGTTAGGGGCGAGTGATTTGTAGGTAGCATGTCTTCAGATTCGATGATCCCAGCCCAGTTGTGGCTTCGTGTGGGAGTCGGGAGCAGATGAGGCTGCATCAAGAAGCTGCTGCCTGCAAACGAGACGAAACTATTACTGCAGAGAAAGATAAGCAGCTGATCGAACTCAGAAATGTGCGGAAATTATAGGTTCCAATTGAAGGTCCTGACGCTCGTCACCTCCAACCAACCCAGTGTCGGATCACAACTCAAACCTTGATGATTTGGGAGTAAGCTCCCGGGATTAATGGAATCGGGTGGAGGCTTTCTTCGGCGCCGATTGTGTCCATCCAAACGTTTCCGACAGCTTCGTTTTGCCTCATCGAACTCCACCAGTCGGTGAAACCTGTGGCAGTCGTTAACAATAACTCAAAAATGGTAGAGAGGCAGCCAAGAGCCGTATCAAGCAAAAAAACTTCATCGAGTTGCCACAGTAAAAGAAATCATGCACTAGTCAATTCCACTTCTCTCCTAAAGAACAGGAAAAGAAGGTAAACGAAACAGAGATCTGACAGAAAGATATAGATTCTCAGGTGCAAGTAACATTACAAGCAGAGAAACAGAAGAAAGCAAGACTACAGTGAAAGAGGCATAATAAAGGACAGGCTCGTCAACCTCATTGAGTTGCCTAGGTTGGTTAGCTTTGGGCTAAGAACTAAGCTTTTTGCACGCCAAGAACAAAGTGAAGGTGTAGTAAAAAAAGGAAGATGGTGATGAATTTATTTCCTTATTTTCTCTGATTAAGCAAATGTAGCCGAATTCTGGAATATCTCTAACCTTTTATGTGGATCAGAATTCAACATACAAAGCTGAAACATATATAGATGAGTTAAATGGGTCATAAGCTGTTGCATTCATTACCTGCTGCACTGCTGGCAGAAGCGCTGCTCCTGGCCGCCCACCATGACGACTGGAGTCTTGGAATGGACCTCACACACCTTGTGGCGTCTGTGGTACTCCCTGGAGCCACTGAGATCGGCTTTGCACCGGTCCACCGAGCACGATGCGTTCTGGCCGGCGTTCCCCGGAGCTCGAGCCCTCCTCGATGGACCTGCCGTCGTCGTCGTCGTCGTCGTCGTCGACATCGAAGGTTGGCATCTCGACTTCTCTGCTGGTCCGATGTCACCCGAGCCACCAAGTTTCAGATCAACCGAGCAATCCATCCCAGTACTGTTCTGGCTTCCAAGGACAAAACTCGACCCGAGGAGAAACTCCATGTTTTTGTCTGCAACCTGCTCAACCTCTGAGAAAACCCATGAAGAGAGCTTGGCATTCCACTCCATGGAAGCAACCTTCTCCTCCTCACTTCTATCTGACAGTAAACAAACCTCTTCCCTTGAGCAAGAACGATTGGTGGTACAATCGCAGAGAGAGAGAGAGAGAGAGAGAGAGAGAGAGGTTATACTGCAACTGCAACGAGTGCCCTTGTCTACAAATCTTCATGGAGGAGAAGTGAAAGGGTGTGATTGCTTTTAGCTTTCGAGGCTGGGGGGGGCAAGTACCAGAGGGGGTTGGAGGAGGAGAAGGACGACCATGTCATCTTGTCGCCATGCCTCCACTTATGCCAACGTGTCCCTCTTGTCTTTTTCCTTTGTACGTGCCCTACTTGTTGTAGAATCTCCATTCTTTTACTCTCCTCCTCTTCTTCTTCCTGGATTAACTTCTACTCTTTCATCGACACCACCTGAGCAATCCATAAAGCTGAAAGGAATATTCCCTGCACAACAACTGAGGCTATTATAATCGCCCACCAACCTCCATAATTCGACATTAAATCTAACTCCCACACGCCGCCCACCCATCACACCTTGGCGGCCGACGTGGCAGCACCCCAGCCGATGAAGGGCCCCGTGATCTACATTATTTTAAGGAGTTGGATCCGATCGCATTCAACCGTCGGCAACCATCGCTTCTGCACACGTGTGTGTCCCCAAAGCCTTTATTCACATACATCATGTTGTGTATTATCATCCTATACATAAGAAATATTTGTAGAATTAATAAAACCGATTACTTCTTGCATTTTTTTTGATGTGAGTTGCTCCTAAAGAGATATGGGCGGGCCCATGTCGAGATTTCTTGGTGCAGAAAGCAGTGGCAAACACCCTGGTAGTGTTCAGAATAAAGGTTACACCTTTCACTTGCCTGTACCCTAACATGCAATGGCATCCTCAGCTTTATGTGGGACATTAATTCTTATATATATCTTGCCAACATTTGATAGTAGCAAATAGTTCCTAGAATTACTCGTTGTCTTCTTTTCTCAATCTCAGCAAACTACATGCATAGAGAGAATAATCTCAACGTTCTTATCACTGAGCTCCTCAAAACATATGCCACAAGATTACAGTGGAAATTGACTGGCTTCTCAGCAACAAAAGCAATGATCTAATCTTCTTCTCAAAGTCATGGAATGGCCTGAGCCCTCCCTTTTCAGAGCTCGGCTTTGTTAAAGATGGGAGGGAGGGAGGGATCTTCGGCCACGGCCATTCACTTTTTTGGCAGCTCATGCCCTAAAGAAAGGAGCTCCATTGATCCTTTCTCCAGTTCATGAATACTTCTTGAAGGAGGATACGTACAGTGGCATTGAGAGCAACTGACACTTCCCTGTGTCCTCAACAAATAATTGAGGTTGACAATGGAATGAGTGTTCTCTCAGAGATGGTCATGCGAGAGACAGTCCTGACGGCGTAGAGCATTTCGAGGTATGACTGCACCATAGAGGGAAGAGATCATCCTGCAGGTGCAGCATCGGAGGCTTGTTTGCTGATAACTACTTATTAGTAGGTAGTCATCCAGGCACTAAATGCGCGAACTTAATGTCGTTTCAGTGTAAGTGATTCACTCGTATGGCAGTCTTTTTGCAGCATTCCTTGCTTTTCATGTTAAGAAATAACTCGGAGGATGGTAGAATTAAGAATTCACTGAGAACAGCCGCCGCCGACGTGCGGCCGAGGGCGTGAGTTCCCGGTGGCAAGGTGAGCAGTGCCCCCCCCCCCTCTGGGCTAAGCAACTCACGAGGGGAGTACCCCTCCAAGCCGGCAGCGGCGGCGGGCACGACGTGAAGCAGGCAGGCGACGAGGCGGGGCCGGTCCCCAGGGTTCAAGTGAGCCGGTCCGGCCCGGTCCGGTAGATCCGGCGGCCCATTGAGTCTCGATTCGATTTCATAGATCCTATTTACCAAAAAATAATAATTATGTCAAATTATTTTTTGTGTATGATCTCGTTTCAATTTAAAGTTTCATATCAATTAAGCCAAATATATATATATATATATATATATATATATATATATATATAAATTTATGGCTTTTTAAATGGGCTATTCCTTTAGCTTTGTAAATGGATTTCTAGTCGCATAAAATTCTATCTAATTTTGCGTTGTTGAGATAATTGGGTTGGTGTGTGTTTGATGTCAAGCGCGATGACTAAGAAGAGGGATCGGGAGGAAGGCGATGGATCTGGCGGCGGCGCTTCTGCTGCTGCCATTGTGCTTGGGGATCGTCGGAGTTGCGTCGGACGCCTCCGGCCCCCGCTACAAGAAGGGGGGTTGGTAACTCTAGGTGGGACGTCTCTTCCTTCTTTCCCTCGGTCTCAGCTCCTCAGCCTCCGATCTCACACGTCTCATGGGTTCTTCTGATAATGAAGCGTTCTCCCATCTCGTAGGAGAAAAGAATCGCTGGGGATCAATCTTGTTCTTTTCTTGCTCGAAAATTTTGTGAAGTTGAAGGAATTCTGGGTAATTTCTTGTAGGCAATATGTTTTCTTTCGATGTTCTTCAGTGAATGGGCATCGTTTTTTAAAATTGAAATACGTCTTTTCTGTTTTCGTGGGTGTGGTTTATCTTTGATGGCTATCGCGTTTGATCTGATGAAATTTTGATTGTAGATTCAGAAACATTGATTTTCTAATCATATATAGCTTTACGACGACGTCTCACAAGTTGGAGAACCTAATGGTTTATAGAACTCAAGAACCCTTTGTTTGGAGTTGAAGTAGATATTTTTAGTTCTCAAATCGTTGAAAGATGATCGGTAATTTAGTTCTTGAACCATGATTCTTAGTTATGAGAGCTAGGCATTTAAGTTCTCGACTTGCTAAAGGTGATTCATGATCTGGTTCTCGTACCACCGTTCTCAGTTCGAAGCTTCCCTGGTTCCCTTTTTTTTCTTCACAGTGAGACATATCGCTATTTTGATCTCCTCTTCTGCACTCCAGGTTGGTTTCTACATCATATTCTTCTCTCTCTTTTCTATATGTCGCTTGATTTATGTATTAACATTGACAACAGAACACATCACTGAGAAAAAAGCAACCTTGGTGAAGTTCTGAATGGCGATCCCCTTGTAGAAGCCCCCTACAAGCTTGATTTCCGAGTAGCTATTGATTACAAACAACTTTGCAAGAAGAAGCTCACAAAAGAAGATGTGATGAAGTTTAGGAGCGCTGTGTGATCTATGATGATCTCCCTATCAGCGGATTCCTTGGGGTGATTCACGAGGAAGGCAAATATGTGGGTGGCTACATGTACTCCCTCTACAGGCATACTCTCTTTGATGTTTTCTACAATGATGATCGTGTGGTTGAGATTATTGCCAATGCCAATCCTTTTGAATTGGTTGATCTCACACAGAACAATGATATCGAGGTGGAATTTACATACTCTGTCAAGTGGAAGGAGACGAGCACATCTTTCTAGAAGAGGATGGAGAAATACTCACTGACCCCTTCTCAACTGCATCATCTTCAGATTCATTGGTTCTCAATTTTAAACTCATGTGTTACAATTCTTCTCTTGATTGGATTCCTTGCCACAATTCTCATGCGTGTGCTGAAGAATGATTTTGTCAAGTAAGATATCTTTCAATTTTCTAACACTTAATTTAGTATTGTTATGCATGATAAAATAAACTATTAATCACTTTGATCTTCACTCTTCTCTTATAGCTTATCACTTATGTTGGCTATTAAATGATTATTCATAGTTTGACTGTAATTCATACATGCCAATGAATAATGTGCACATGATTATACATTTCTTATTTTAGCTAGATTATGCATTATTCCATATATGTTTATATTTTATAAGGACTGCATATACAGTATGCAGGTCCGTGATTGCTCACATACTTCAGCCACTTTCAGAACATTACTTGTAGCCTACAAAAACCTCATTTGAGAAGCTGAAAAAATACATTAAACAATATAATCTAGTTGATTTGTTAAGCAACAATATTAAATTGGGTCTCATCTTGTAAAGAAATCATATTGTTCTTATAGACACTAAAGATGGTTTTGGGATCTTTTAGGGACAATTTAATTTCTATTATAAGACCTACTTGATGGAACTCTAAGATCATGTCAAAAATTCTTGAACATGGCTTGACTTTTAAATCTGTGATACATGGTTTCACATGACACCTGAAAGTTATAGAAATGGCTGTGCTGATTCTATAATTTTTCCTGGGTCAGTCAGCTTCGCATGACAACTGACTTGTACATTTGCATTGGTATAAACTTAAGTTTTATGTGCATAAGTAACAAATCTTTTAACAAACATTAGTTCAGTAATTGTGACACTAGTTTTTTACTTCATGTTTATTCCATGTGAATATTTCGGTTACAAAAATGTTTCATTTGGTGGTTGATTGACTTATGATTTTTTTCACATTATGCAGGCTAAATATGTTCACATTATGCATAACCATCAGAAACTTGCTGACATGCTAGCTTGAGAAAAAAAATGTTTTAAATATGAATAAGATGATAAAGATTATATACGTTTATTCATTTTGTGTTTGGTTGCAGTTGAGGAATTTGCTATTGACACCAAACCTCTTCAGTGGGCCTCTGTTTTTGACATTTTGTTTTGTCAATACTGTAGCTACACTGTCTAGCACTACTGTAGCTTTACCACTTGGAACCATTGTTGTTATTGTTCTCATTTGGACATTGACAACCTCTCCGTTGCTTGTTTTGGGTGGAATTGTTGGTAAAAATAGCAAAACTGAGTTCCGAGCCCCTTGTCAGACTAATAAGTATCCTAGAGAGATTCCACCACTGCCTGGGTACCGAGGAACAATACCACAGATGGTGATGGCTGGTTTTCTGCCTTTCAGTGCAATCTACATTGAGCTATTCTGCATCTTTGGCAGTTTGTGGGGCCACAGGATTTACACCATATATATAGCATTCTTTTCATAGTATTCATTATCCTTCTCATTATGACTGCAATCATGAACATTAACCTAACCTACTTTCAGCTTGCTGCTGAAGATCATGAATAGTGGTGGAGGTAAGCCTACACTTTTGCTATTCAGCACATTGAGCTAGATGTTATATGTGCTTTTGCGCTAACTTCACTTGCATATAGACCTTTTTGACAACTAATTTTGCTGCCTATGTCAGATTCCTTGATTTCGAAAATACTCTTAACTACATATTTGTGCTTCTGAAGGCATTGATTGCATGGTGAATATTCAAGAGAGATTTTTCTCAGTATCAAGGATTCTTTAATTAGAAACTAGCTTGCCTTATGCAAATTGGTATATCAAATGGCCTGGCCATGGTTACTCAGGGTCCATCTTGATCTCAGTCTTCAGGTCTTTGGCCAATAAGCATTAAGCTATGCCTCACCTGAGCCATGCTTATCATCTTTTAATTCATTATTTAAACTTGTAAGATGAATTAAAAAAGAGGCACCCTAACGTTTGAGAACTGGAAAAGACTGAACTACTAGATTTATCTGCTATCATGCTTTTGACAACCAGGGAAATATAGGTACATGGTGCTTTACCATGCGGACTATATGCTTTCTAATAGTATGGGGACCTCTCACTTATTGGTTTTCAGCAGGCATTGTTATCCCTCTTTTTCCTTTTTGACAGTTCATGTGTGTTACATGTCTAGAGAGAATAGTTTATCCATTTTCTTTCAAAGCCATTTGAGCATTTCGTTTGCATTTGAAAACAGAAGCATGAATCGATAGAAGGCATTGGCTGAGATGCACTTGTCCAGCACAAACTTCCTTATTCTTTGAATCATCCTTCTCTTCTGAAGGGGCCTGATTCCTGCTTAACCCAATGCAGGTCTTTCCTATGGGGTGGACCAACTGGCCTAAATGTAAATGCATACTGCTTGGACTACTACAGTGCTCCATCAGATATGCCTGGGTTTATGCAGACATCCTTCTTCGGCTATATGGCTTGCATTTGTTATGGCATTCTACCGAATGCTTGGTATGGTTGGCTTCCGCACTGCTTTGCTGTTCGTTCGTCGCATCTACCGATCCATCAAGTGTGGTAGCCTGTCAGTACCAAATCAAGTTTGAAGAATGCTATTGCAAGAATCAACTTGTGAAATCTGGATCTTCCTTGAGAACAAGGAGTAATGGCAGCTTGAACAGACTGGGCCTGTTGCTTCAAAAATAGGCTGCAAGGTACTAATCATCTAGCAATTCTTTCTGTGCCATCATTAGGAAGTTTATGTTTATCACACTTGGATTTCTTAGAGGACTCATTTCTCTTGATGCAACAACATGGATAATTCACTCCTTAGAAGCTTCTCTTAACCTTTGCCGTTGTAACAAAACATCTCAAATGAATGGGGATAACATCTGAGAACCGTGACAAGGAGGCCGCCATCTTTGAAGAAACCCTACCTAGCATACTCATTACCTTATATATGAATTTTTTGGAGTTATGGAAGGATTATAAATGTGTAGTAATCATCCTAAAATGCACAGCACCAACTCTATGTATGCATTTTTAGATCAATTATCTAAAAATATCGTGAATGTGTGTTGCAATCTCATCGAATTTATAGTGATATTTTTCTTGATTAATCTCTCTTCTATGTGCAGAATCTAAAATATCATAAAGTGGGAAATGCTTGAAGTAGTAACTTTTTATCTCATGCATGATATATATACATGGCTGAAATTTGCAGCATCAACATCTTATCCTTTGTTGCAAGATAAAAGAGCAGTAAAGAAGAGAAATGTTCATTAGAAACTCTGGTTCCAAGAATCACCCTTTTTATCTCTGGTACCAACAAATGGGTGAAGCTGATGTTTCTTAATTCCTAGCAGAGACTTATCCATCACAAATTTTGTGCTGGTGATCTTTCATTAATATTGAAAATTTACCATCTGCATCGTTTGTTATTTTAGCTCATCAGCCTTCATTACACCCAAGAAAACTGCAATAAATGACACCCATTACATGTTCATGTTCATTCACAGCCAAGGACTTGTGATGGATGTAATATAATGCCGCATGCCCCACAACACACAAGCAGATTAATGCGTTGTTTGACAACTTAATCTGAAACACCTTCTTAATCTCATTCAATAATCCGTTTAGTCCAAAGACATTGTAGTGGAGTGTCTTAATTGATGATGATGACGGTGACAATTGATGATGATGATGCTCCCAATTATGCACTTTGAGTATAATGCATGGATCTAGAAATAATATTTTATAAATATCACCAAAGATTCAAATCATTTGAATAATTTGAAGTTGTTTAAAAAATATGATAATTTAAATTATTATTATTATATAATTTAATATTAATGGAAGTATGATCTAGAGCGTACCATAAAGTTATTCCTAAAAAAGGTCACTATTCTTTCTTAATTTAGATTATTTATACTAATATTATATTATATATATATTTCTAACTTAAACAAATATAATTGTCTCGATATGTACCGTATCGACCATTATTTAATACACCAGTACAGAGTTAAATTATAAACCTTGGCTATAAGAGATCTTGGGTTCAATCTCATTAGGCATCCTCTCAATTTTTTTTTTTTTTTGAAACATAATATTCGGGTTATAGTTACCTAATTTGAGCTTATTTTGGATTTAACAAAGATGACATATTTCTATCTAAATCTATCTTTTAGTCTCATGTCTTAACATTTTTAGTGCAATATATTTTTTATTTTTATCTCCACTGAATTATTCATTCCTCCATTTATGTATAAGTCACTAATTATCTTCCACATATATGATGTTTAAACTTCAAATTTACTTTAAATATGATTAAACTTATTCATATCCGTTGAGAATCATTTAAGACTGATTACAATGGAAAAATCCCTTCTAATCATTGTGTGCATGCTTATCTTTATGGCTAGCTTACTTAGGCTGATTGCATCATAGGACTATTATCTTTTCATTGTAAAATATATTAAAAGTAATGTCTATTTTAAACATTTGAAATAACCTTGTATATTATAATCTTAAAAGCATGTGTTGAACATGTTATATATTAGAATTTTAAAGCATAGGCATTATAAAACATATCTTTATGTGATGGTAGTATATACATATTATTTTAAAGCACTACATTAGTGATCCAACATCATCCATTTTGATGGGGAATCAACCTCCAAGTGTAGGTTTCGGTTTAAGACTTTTGTTTAGAGATGCCCAACAAGTGTAGGCATTCAAAGCAAACCATCATCCATGAGACACATGTGGCAACATATCATACATGAGAAGATAATATTAGGGGCAAAGTTTATAATTTGTCCTTTTACAAGCCAAAATTTGGCAACCATAATACATGAGAAGATAATATTAGGGGCAAAGTTTATAATTTATCCTTTTACAAGCCAAGTTTATAATATTTGAGCTTCTACCTTTCTAACTTACTAACCTTCCTACAAATCAAGGAGAAGATGCTCCTTTTGAACAACTTACTTAGCACACGAGGAATATTAATTATAAAATGAGATAATTTTAGACACTATTAATCTCATAAAAATCAAGACCATGATACCTAAGATTATTGTGATTTAAAGAATAAATTAAATAATTTATAAAGCCTGACTACCTCGAAAATATCTTCGATCTTAGAGTGAGTCATCCCTTGACCATAGGACTCAATTGAACGTTATGTCTAGTGATGAGCAGGTGAAACACTTTTGATCCTATCCTAATAAAGATAATATCCTTATAGTATTTATGAAAAATTCGAATGCTGCCCTATCGAAGATAGTAATGATCAACACAAATACTTTATCCAACGTCATTTATTACAAGACGCTCTAAAATATTATGTCATAAAGTTTCGGACCAACGATGATGTCGCCCAAACTCAAAAACTATGCAAAGAAAGTTTCGTAAAGTTATCTATCTAACTTCAATTTCTCGTACGCACATTAGTTTCATTTATCTCACTCCTAATCCTCATCGTATATGATTCATGAACTTAATTGATTTTAAGTTTGGAAGTTATGATGGAAAAAATAAGATACTTGTTATGTCAGGTTGACCCTTATTTGGAAAGAACAAGAGAAAGGGTTCGATTGAAATAATTAGTGATCATGTTAGAAAAATTATAGTATATATGCATTCTTACATGATATAAATAAAAGATATTTTTTACTGGACAAGATTTGTTAAAAAAGAATACTTAACTAAACTCTGCTGCAACAATAGAACGACGACGCTCTTGAGCTGCCCACCCAAGAAAAAGAAATAGGCATAGCTGAGACATATTGTAAGACCATGGAAGGATCATTATATATATGGAGGGCTAAGTTTGAGAAGCTGATATCGATCGAGGATGATAGATGCCGGTCACCATTAAATTTGTGCACCAATAATTTCTTGCTGAAGGAGCCACTAAACCCATTACAACTCTGCTGAGCTGACACATAATCTTGATTGCTAGCACTGACCACAGGAGTAGAATTCACTCCCCTTCTTCTCAGTTGTCACCTCCTCTCCATCATGAACTTGGTGAGTCCCCATGTCACTCACTGACTTGATTCCCGAAAGAGTGTGGCTCATTCATTATTATCTCTCTCTTCTCTTTGCACACACTTGCCTGTAATTTTCTTGCCTGCAGTGTTGGCGTGTCATCAACGTTTTCCAGTCTCGGAGAGTAACCAGATGGGTACATGAGAGAGAAGAATGAGAGCTGGCAATATTAATAGTCTCTCCCTCATCTTTAATTCTCAAAGCTGTATCATTCATTCCATAAGACAGCCAAATTAAAGGTAACCTAAACATATCAGCGCAGAAGGAGAAGGTCATACCATTTAAAAAAAAAAAAAGAAGAAGGAATAATTTACATGTATATTTTTTTGCCAAATTACATCCCTATAGTTAGTTCTTCGTACGAGGGAGGGGTTATGAGAAGGTAGAAATCCGACGTGATATGGCTTTGCATGTATAAATATGTGGGTTGAGGAGGAAGGAAGTAATATGCCGTCAAAATCCGACAATTTCTAAGCCCCGGCATTTTAGATCGCGTCGGTTACTGTCGGCCTTGAAGACACTGCGAGAGGGAAGAGAGGCAGAGCCGAAAGCTTGTGTGTGTGTGAGAGTCTTCATTAAGGGGGAGGGAGGGGCCGAATCCGCCCGGATTGCTGCCCGTGTCTTTGGTGCGCGCACCGCCAGTTGCCTCATTTGCCTCTCTCGCCCGATCCCTTCACCCAGACAAGCACCATAAAGTGTGTGTTTGTGTGTAAGAGAGGAGAGAGAGAGAGAGAGAGAGAGCAGCCGAAGCAGAGAGGAAAGGCGCCACCTTTAAGGACGAAGCATCGGGAGGTCAGAGAGCGAGAGAGGAGGGCGTGAACAGGGGAGCAGAGCAAAGCAGAGAAGATAGACGCCAACTTGGACGAACTGGCTGCTTCTTTAGCGGATAGTAGTAGTTTAGAGCAAGTAGAAGTTGGAAGTTGCGCTCGATGGATTCCGGCGAGGAACCGGACGTCCCCGATTCCAAGGGGAGGAAGAAGCGGTACCACCGGCACACCCCGAGGCAGATTCAAGAGCTTGAATCGTATGTTCTCCTCTCTCTCTCTCTCTCTCTCTCGTGTATCTGCACTGGTTGTTGTGTTGTTTTCTTTCCTGGCTTGTGGCTCATCATGGCCGCTTGTATCTGACGGGTTTGTCTGAGCTTGTTGTTTAGGATGTTCAAGCTTTGTCCGCACCCGGACGAGAAGCAGAGGATGCAGCTGAGCCGGGATCTGGGGCTGGATCCGCGGCAGATCAAGTTCTGGTTCCAGAACCGAAGGACGCAGATGAAGGCAAGCACTGCTCCCCCCCTCCCCCCTCTCCCCTGCTCTCTTTCCTCTTTTCTCTAGTGTTGTTGGTGGAAGGATTGTTCTTGTTTTGCGCGTGGGTCCGAAGAGGAGCCACCTTTGCCTCGTCTGATTGACCCTGTTGCTCTTCCCAGGCGCAACACGATAGGGCGGACAACTGCGTGCTGCGTGCCGAGAACGACAAGATCCGGAGCGAGAACATCGCCATGAGGGAGGCTCTCAAGAACGTCATCTGCCCCTGCTGTGGCGGTCCTCCCACCGATGAGGACTCCTACTTCGACGAGCAGAAGCTGCGGATGGAGAACGCAAGGTTGAAGGAAGAGGTACGCTCGATCTATCTTTCCTTTTACTTACCTCCGCCCTGCTATTTGGCTTGTGTGCACTTGCTATCTCTTCGGAAGAACAATGGTTCCACTGTTTGATACCAGAACAAAGCTAGATCCATCTCCAGCTAGGAGAAAACAAAGCCATCAGTCTACTTTTGGTCGTCTGTTCTCATCTTAGTGCTTGGTTGATAGTGATAAGAAACCTCAAACCAGTGTGCTTTTGTCACGATGGATGAAGCCTCAATTGACACCATCTACTCGGTTGTTTAGTTGGTCATCCCCTTTCCTATGCATTTTTTCTTTTTTGGCTGCTTCAGCATGGAGGAAAGCAGGAGGACACTGTGGTTTGATTTGATTGAAGTTTGCTGCACTTCACTCAAAAAGGGCAGTCTGCATCAATCGGATTCAACGATAGATTACATAAACATGCCTGCACATAATTGTTTTAACACAAGACTATGAAGCTTCTTCCGAATTCTTCATGAAATGCCCGCCTTGCAGCTTGATCATGTCTCGAGTCTTGCATCAAAATACCTCGGAAGGCCTGTCACCCAGCTTCCCCCGGTGCAGCCAGTCTCTGTTTCATCACTGGACTTATCAGTTGGGGGCTACAGCGATCCAGCGCTAAACCCTTCCCTCGATCTTGATCTCCTGCGCCGGAATTGCTCTTCTGCTTTCCCGTACCCATACACCCCGGCCGTTTCCGAGCTAGAGAAACCTCTCATGGTGGAGATGGCCACCGGTGCAGTGGAGGAAGTTCTCAGGCTTGCGCAGACCGATGAACCCCTGTGGGTGAAGTCCGGAAGTGATGGGAGGGACAGACTTCAGCTTGAAATCTACGACAGGATGTTTCAGAGGTCAGGCCGGCATCTCAGGTTCCCACACACTCGAACTGAGACGTCCAGGGACTCGGCTCCTGTCGCCATGAATGCTACGACATTGATCGACATGTTCATGGATTCCAGCAAGTGGGCGGAGCTATTTCCCACCATTGTTGCCAAGGCGAGGACCATCGAGGTCCTCGCAGCCGGGATGGCCAGTAGCAGAAGCGGCTCTTTGGTGTTGGTAACGACAGCTCTCGAGCCCTTTTTGGTTGAATCCACCACGCACAGTACTCGCTATGTGATTCTAATACACGCAAATGCATGCGCATGCAGATGTACGAGGAGCTGCAAGTTCTCTCACCTCTTGTTCCTACGCGCGAGTTCTGCTTCCTGCGGTATTGCCAGCACATCGAATCGGGTATGTGGGTGGTGGCTGATATCTCGGTGGACTATCCAAGAGACAGCCAGCTCGGCCTTTCTCCCCGATCAAGGAGGCTTCCTTCAGGCTGCTTGATCGAGGAAACGCCCGATGGCTATTCCAAGGTGATTGATCCATGGAGTTTTGTGCTTCTGCTCCTTTCTCTATCGTTTGACAGAATCACATCGATGATTTTTGATGTAGATTACTTGGGTCGAACACATGGAAATCGAGGCAAATGATCAACCCCACGTCCTGTTCAAGGATCTAATAAACAGCGGGACGGCATTTGGAGCACAGCGCTGGATCGCCACCCTCCATAGAATGTGCGAGAGGTTTGCTTGCTTAAACGTCGCTGGTCTCCCAGCCAGAGACCTCGGAGGTAAGGCTTGGTTTTGCTTCGAGGTGTTTTTTTAACACCCTGTAGTTAAGTTGCTGATCGATCGACGACCATGATTCGTACTGCGGAATGCAGTGGTTCCTTCCCCCGATGGTAAGAGGAGCATGATGAAGCTTGCTCAGAGGATGGTGAACAACTTCTGTGCCAACGTTGGTGCATCGAGCGATCATAAATGGATGAACCTGTCAGGGTCGAACGACGTCGGCGTCAGGATTGCGCTTCACCAAAGTTCTGATGCTGGCCAGCCCAGCGGCGGCGTCCTCTGTGCCGCAACCTCAGTATGGCTGCCCGTGTCAGCTGAGCGGGTCTTCAGCTTGTTCAAGGACGAGCGAACTCGCACTCAGGTTCCCATGCAGCTTCTTGAGATGTCTACTTCGATCTCGATTGCTCTCTTTCTTACTTTGGGTATGTTCTTGTTGTCATTAACCAGTGGCACATTCTATCAAATGGCAACACACTTCAAGAGGTGGCGCACATCAGCAATGGCTCTCATCCGGGGAATTGCATCTCTCTTCTTCGTGTATGCTCTCTTTCCCTCGTGCATTCATTCATCTTCCTCGCCTCGGAACTCTGGTATGTAGGGTTTACTTGTGAATGAAACAGGGGCTCAGTTCTTCCCAGAACGCCATGTTGTTACTCCAGGAGTGCTGTACCGACGCGTCGGGGTCGGTGGTGGTCTACGCCCCCGTCGACCTACCGGCCATCAACATCGTCATGAGCGGCGGGGATCCATCCTACGTTCCGCTGTTGCCGTTGGGCTTCGCCATACTACCGGACGGGCGATCCGCCGGGGGACAAGGAGCATCGTCCAGCTCGACTCCGATGGGCGGCTCATCTGGCTCGCTGGTGACAGTCGCGTACCAAATACACACGAGCAGCTTGCCGTCCGCCAAACTCAACATGGAGTCAGTAATGACCGTGAATCACTTGATCGGCACCACAGTTCAGCAAATAAAGGTTGCATTGAACTGTGCGGATGCCTGATGCTCTCCCAAGCTACGTCTCCCCCCCCTCGCCTCTCTCCCATCATCTTTCTTTACTGCTACAGATCTGATGGAGTCTCTTGAGGCCTTTGATGTGGCATTCAAGAGGGGATTAAAGTGGGTCTTCTTGTGTTGGTTGGTTGGCCTTGAATGCTTCCCTCCATTGAGGGGGCTTCAATTGCAACTTTAAGAAGCTGCTGCTGCTGCTGCTGCCAGGCGCAGGACAATCTGATTCTCTTACAGGAACCCGTCAGGCTTTACAATTTACAACAACTCGATGAAGGAAGTCAAGAACGCACCACTGCCTGCTTCTCCTCTTCTGCTGCTGTCATAAATCCTACTTGTCCTTCAGGTTTCTTTCTTTAGGCCTGCTTCCTTCTTTCCTTTCCCTCGCTTCAATCCCATTCTTTCCTTTCTTCATGCAGCAAGTGGTAATGGTTCGGGCATTGACTTCTGTCCATGAACATTTACTGATGAGCATTTGCTTTGAAGATGGTATCGATGGTCTTTTTATTGGTGATGGTGTTGGTGGTGTTGTTGTTGTTGTTGCTGGTGTTACGGTATTCCATGCATTCCTCATCACTCTGGAAACAGTAGTGATGCAGCAACTAAATTCTATCAGGCTATCGATCTGTAACTTTCATATGATAAGAGTGGTCTCTTCTTTGATCTTTGCATTAGTTCTTGCTAACAATTCTACATCCCTATTTAAGTTTACTGGGTGATGAACTGTCGCTGGCTTTGAATCGTTCTCCTGGTCTCCATTGGTGCTTTGGTCCCTGCTTCAATCGAGAGCCAGCTATTTAAGTTTACGGCATGCAAGCTGTTGATTAGATCACTACAAGGTTTTCGATGATAGAGAGTGATCGGTCTGTCGGTGACAACAACAAAATATTTGCGATTCTATCTTTGCTTAATTTTGTAGTCCTTTTTTTTTTTTTTTTCTTCTACTTTAAAGTAGCATGAATCCTTAAAACCAAGGTTCAGATAACAAAAAAGACGATGGATTCCTTAAAACCAAGGTTGCTGCTACTCTCCAATGCCGGAGAGGTATCAACTATCTCTTTGTGCAAAGCCAACTATCTCTTTGACAGAATACATGTCACTGAAAGATAAGATAGATAAGAAAAAAATTACATATTTCAAGGAGGCCATGATAGCACAAATTTGGCTTCTACCTGATATTAACTGCTGCCCCTTTGGAAGTTTATGTTGATGAACTGTAGAAAGAACAAGAGAATTTTGAATGATCATGTGTGCAAGAAAGGAGCTTCTCAGTAAAGACAAGTCAATTATAGTTGAGCAGAGGCAGCATGCCATTTTAGTTCCTTAACTCCACATTCTCACAAATCATTTGAACTTCTCACAGATCACCAATCTTATTCTGAGAAAGATTAGGTGTAGGCACTGATGAAAGTGAACATTAATGGATCGGTAGCCAGCAGGATACGAAAAAGCAAACACAACCTGCGGTTAAGTGTGAGGTGATCCAGGTCCCGAACCTGCTACCGATCCTAACAAAGAGACTGCATCCTCTTTGGATACAGCAACAAAGTTAAGTGGAGCAGATGACAGTCTTCTTGCCTCCTTGAAGTAGCTGTTGTATCGGTCCGAGTGTGAGCGCGGTGTGAGCAGCTCAGGAGTTGCACCACCAGCAGAAATCCGTCGGATTGGAGTCATGAAGCCATTGCCATATCCATATGTGAGATGCATGTTTGTGTTCCTGTCAAAACTATTGCTTGGTTTTAGAGTAGATTTGGATCCATAGGCTGCTTCCTTTTCAGCGAGAAGAAGATTTCGCAACTTTTTGTGTTCCTACAATCATGAAGAAGATGATCTTTAAGAACAACTAATTCAAGATGAAGGTGCTATTTGATAAGAAACCAAACTCTGCCCTGTATCTTCTTTTTTCCTCTTCCTTTTGTTGCCTGTTAATTTTATATTCCTCTAGAATGGATACCAGGTGCACCTGGAACGAACGATAGGAAAAGAGTGCTCAGAACTTGAGGAGAACAATTCATATTAGAAGAGACATGTCTCACCCCATCATATAGGAAAGGCACATTTCTCTCATCTTCCCAAATAAAGATCTTGCTCATCAGATTGTCCACAATAGCTGGAAGCAAGATTTTTTATGTAGTTAATAATGGTCAATGCACAACATCTGTATGGGTCATCCAACAAGTAGCCAGAATGTTAAAAAAAAAAAAAAAAAGGTACCTGGAATTTTGCTGACGATCACCCGTGCCTTCTCTGCGCGCTTAAGATTCAAGTGGCCACCTCTTCCAGCACTGTACCTGTTCCAATCCTGCACCCAGCAGAGGAAACAAGAATGATCACATTATATTAATATACTTGTAACTTCGTGATTGATAAAAGTAATAATGAATTTTCTTGGATCGTTGCAGACACTCAAAAAATTGGTAGGTAGGAATGCAGGATTGCCAACCTTGTTATAATCTTCAAGCCAATTCTCTTCCTCGCATGCAAAGAGCCATTTGTTTACTCTATCTATGATTTCTTTCCTGGTCATAGATCGTTCTTTAGCTTCTTCAATTTGTATCTCAATATTAGCCAGAAGCTCTGAAGGATCAACAAGACCTGAGCACAAAGTATCATCAAGGTCTAGGAGTTAAAGAGGAGCAGATGCCTGTAACAATGCTGAGTTCAGCCCAAAAATTGTGGAGTAGCAAGTGCATACAAGAATCTAGCAATGCACAGGTCTTCTCTGGTGCTGTGGTAGAATCTGGTTCAATGTGGGCATATCTGCATATCTCTTCTAGTTCTAACCTTTTCTTCAGAACAAGTTCTTTCATTCTACTGAATTTGAGTTGTTTAAGCCTCTTGACCTCAGCTTCTGTCTGTCAAAAATAAAGACATTGTTAAGAGAGATTAACTAATTGTTAAGATATTGATAACAGAAAACACTATTCAAGCGTTCCGACCTGCTTGATTATTTCAAGTGAGAGCACACCAGGACACATTACATCATTTTCAGGGGATCGAAACTTGTTCGTCACCTTTTCGAAAGGCCTCCTCTCTTCTTCAGATGAATCCATCAGATTCCACAGTTCTAAGAGCGATGCGGTTGCGTCTTGCAACTGCAGCCCATGATGGATAACCGGCTTATGACAATGATTATCTAAAAATAAGTTTGCAAGATATTATTACTTACCCTCTGCACTCTTATCTTCTTTTCTGTTCTTAGTTTTAGGATGGCTTGAGCTAGGCCTTCCAGTGTGGTATCACTAATATTAGTGGAACTTTCTCCACATGTCTCATGCAGACTGGGATGCACTTCACCCACTATTTTCCTGAAATCCACTCCAAGCGCGCCACATAGGGAATGCACCTCATTTACATGCTCCAAGACATTATGAAGACGATCGGACTGGAAGCGGCAGATTTGTGATCAGTATCAAACCAGCGCAATCAAAATGGCACTGGCACAAACAAAATTATGTGCGTCATAGCAGAGCATATATGTACTGATGCCAAGATGCTTATGTGCCTAGCAATGTCGCTTGCTGTAACAAGCCTCATATGTTGCGTAGAAATTTTAGGAGTAGTAATAATCTTGTCGATCAATTATATCACTATACAAATAGCTCCATAGAATTATAATATTTAGCTGTACATCAAAAGTAGAGTTAAAATCATGATTTCGGATATCCATTAATAGAAGATTGATAATGATCACAGAGGCAAAAATAGCAACAAGGGTGAGAAACTGAAATATGAGACTCCTTTATACCATGATAAGATCAACAAAATGATAAGACATCTCTAGGCAGCAGCAACTCACATAGACTACTAATAAATAGGTCCACAAAAGAAGAAGAAAGCCTCTCAGATGCTCATGTGCATTTTCCTCTGAATACTAACTTGAACCTGCTCAAGTTTTGCTTCTAAGTATGTCCATTTATTATTAATGAGGGTTTCGCAAATATCATGTCTGGATAAGAACATCAAGAAAAAAATTCTATCAGAAATAAGAGGTGGGCCAATGAACATTATTGTTCTTATATATATATATATATATATTTATTTATTTATTTATTTATGGTTTACGAAAGATAAATGCCAAAAAATTATCTTGAGGATGTTTGAAATTTAGTTTAAAAGCAAAAAAATGTGTCAACCAAACTATCTATCACACAAGTGTAAATGATAAATGATCTCTCAGGACTTAACATTGCAAAATGAAATTTCAAGCTGTGCCTCCATCGGTGCATTTGTGTCTATTTTCATGGTGTTTCTATGCTACATCTACGATATGACAAACCCAATTTAATCCATATTGGACGTGGGAGTATTAGTCTGGGGTTAAACATTTTGGGTTAGCGGTCTAAGTTTATCAAGTTAATTGGTCAACTGTCCAATCGGATCGGGTCGTGACAACATCGCCTCCTTTCAAAAAAATATAAGACTAGAAGAAAAAAAAAAAATGCTGTGCTTGCCATTTCTTTCCGACATCACCTCCACACCGCATGTACAGGACTAGAAAGAAATGCATTGCCAACCATGGTTCCAAGTCTTAGCTTGAAAGATGAACCACAGAAATAAGATGTCACTGAGAGTATAAATTCATTTAAAATATATATTTTTTTCAGCATAAGCAAATAACTACCTTCTCCTTTTGGAGACTTCGTAGTTTTGTTTGATATTCAGTAAGCTTCCTTGTGGATAAATCATGTTGTTCGATCGTGACAGCATCTCTAAATCCTGTAATCTCTACATTGAGCTTTTCGATCTGAGACCATATATCAGAAAATTGGTTGACACGATCTTCTTTCTTTGCTTGGAGATTTTCCAAAATTGGATTAACCGAAGCAAGTTTTCCCTTCAGCGATGTCGCCTTCTCCACCTGGATACAGAAAATCTGGAAGTAGCCAATAGCTGTGAAGCTTCTAGTTCATGCATCACCGTACCAAAAAGCAAATTCAGAGCAGCAATCCGTCGTCCGATGTTAGCTAATCGATCAGGCAAAATAATTGTTTCTGATCTAAAGGACCACAAAATCATCGATGTTTTCTGGAAAATATTTGTTGCTATATGAAGAAGTTTGGGAAGAAAACAAGTAAAGAATTAAATAAACCTCCAAGTGTTGCTGAGATACTATCAACAGGAATATCTTATAAAGCAGATCTTAAAATTATGCATGCATTTCCTAAACATCTTTCTTGAAAAAAATATAAATTCACACACCAGAATTCCTACTAGCATTGTCTTTCTCTACCTTCCTATTACTCATATCGCCTTTGGTGGTCAACGGTGAGTCAATGTCTCAAGACATGCATCAGAATCATCTCTGATTCGGTAATGGCACGCACAGTCGGAAGGCACATCCTTTAAGTATATATATAGACACAAGCGACAGACGTATCCAATAATGGAAGGAAAAACAAGTAACCACTATATATATATATATGGAAATATATTATTTTTATATGTGGTTACTAATGCTAAATAAGTACTTAATTATTATTGATACACACGATTTATTAGCCTCATGTAGAAATTCCATGTTCACTCAGGTTTGTACCTCATGCTTAGAAACCACTTTGCGATATCTATGCCATGTCTAAGCAAAGCTGATCCGATACCGTCGCTGATTGCCCGATAAAATCATGATAGCTAGAGATGAACCACTGCAAACTAATATTACTTGTAGGTTTTGCCTGATAAAATCTGCTGAAAAATTCAGAATCAAATCAACTCCCTCCAAAGCTCATTCTTGAAAGCTACCCTGTGACATCTGAACCATGTGTATGCCAAGATGAATTATTACCACATTAGTTTCTCATCAGGCCAAATTATTGCTACAAGTGCAGCTAAATGGTATCAAGAGCTGATAAGAAAAATGGGTATCAAGAAGTCAGCAAGAAAGCTTATCATATTCCATTATCTATTGGACGTCAGAAAAGGGAGTTAACAAGCAAACATAAAAGAATCATTTGATACAGCGGAGTAGGAAAACAAGCAACCCAAAAAAAAAAAAAAAAAAAAATTGCAAGTACCTCCAGCTGGAGACGCTGTTCACCAAGCAAGGCCATAAGAGAGGCAACCTCTGCTTCTTTGGAGACCAAAGATTGATGAAGGCGAGCCCTTGCGCTTCTGGCTTCATCAACCTTCCTACGGTACACTTGCATGCACTCCTTTTCCAACTCCGACAGCATCCGGTCTTTCTCCTTTTCACTCTCTCCAATCTCAGTCCATATTTGCTGCTCTCGCAAGTCCACAGTACAAAGTTTCATGGTTTCTCAGTATCCAGACAAGAAGCTAACCTTTTGATGCACAGTGAACATCCACTGACTTGTATATATATCTATATATAATCCATGTAAAAGGTGGTTTTCAAATTTATCCCTCTAAATTTAATTTTATTTGCAAGGAAAGAAAAATACTATTTCCAAACTCAACGATGATCAACATGTGCAAAGTACATATACTGTATCCACAATGAAAGCTCGAGCCCTTAAATTGCATACTGAACATAAATGCAAACTTACAAAGTATTGGCTAGCAACTATGGACCATAAAACCCAATCTCCTTAAACAGAAAAAGAATAAAAAAAAACATAGGACAAGAACAAAGCAAGGGATCTGTAGAGTGGAAATGCCCAAAATGTTATCATTAAATCCAAAAAGTAGAAGTGACAAACCCCTTTCTCATGGTCGTTGGTGATCAAATCAAGCAAGAAAAAAGAGAACAAACATAAGCATGCATAGAGAGAGAGAGAGAGAGAACTGCACCTCAAGCTCTTGAAGCCAAGCACTAGTTCCTAACGCCACATGCACTCCCAACCTTGCCATTTCCGCCAACTTCCCTCCTCTTTCTCGGTATAAAAGATGACAACTCCCAGAAAGAGAAAAAGAGCACAAGCTGCTTTTTCTTAGGTGCAAGAGGGCATGGTCTTCGCCATTTCACTTCCCCGTGTTGGGTCGGGACTAGGATTTTTGGAGGAGCAGAGTTCAAGAGATTGAGAAGAGGAGTATGAGTAGAAGATGATGTAGTGCTACAGAGTAGAAGAAAGAAAGAGAAACTTTATGGGCTTTGTGAATTAGAGATACTACAAAAGCATGCGAGACTTGAGAGATATTTAAGCAAAGCAGAGTGGTCAAGTCATTTTCTTCTTCGTAAAACAAGATCAGAGTACTCGAGGAGAATTCTGGGAAATAAAAGTGAAAAATAAGAAAGATGCAGATCATATGTGATGCGGATGCAGACAGAGCAAGGAGAGATGAGATGAGTGGTCAGTGTTAAATTTAATGTTGTACTGCTCATTTATCAGGGTAATGCTTTCTGGTGCTTAATCCAAGAACGCTGAGACTGGTGAACGATGGTGAAGTAAATTGTGCAGCTACTGACAAAACGAGAAGCAGCTACTTTCCATCTTATTCGTTACGTGAGGTAGTAATGCTTTTTTGGCGTTCAACGCAAGACTGATGAACTGATGTGCGTTTGGTAGGTAAATAAATTATAAGCAGGAGAATATTAAGCAGTGCAGCAGCTACAGACAAAGCAAGGAGAAAGGGAGAGGCCATTTTATTGGATCCTACCTAAGGGGGTACTTCTCATCTTATACATTGTTGGTGGAAGGCAGAGGATCTGATGAATGAATGATGTGGGCTTCCCTCCTGCAGGAGGAGTTGGGAAGAGTCTGTCTGGAAGAAGCTGCCACACAGACACTGTGATGTCTTCCTGTCAGATTTGCATATGAGAATCTTTCTGCCATCAGTCACTTGATGGGTGATTATTATTATTATTATTATTATTACACAACCAAATGCTTCCAAGAAAAGATGCTATGAACCAAGTGGTCAATCTGGTTGCTGGGTTCATATTTAGTGGACTCCTGGCTCTAGGTTGATATATAGCATCTGCATCTGCATCTTGAAGTCAACCACTTGAGCTGGAGTGGAGGGAAGGAAACAATTGATAGTGCACCAACTTCTTATGAGCTTTTTTGTCCACTAGACAAATATAAGTTACCTCAATTGTATTAACCAAAAATTGACATATGAACCAAATAATTAACTTCATTGTCTTACTTTTAACATCAATGTCAAATTGGGACCATTGTCTAAACCATGAAGGTGCACTGACACTGTGTGAGTTCCTCTCCAGTGCATCAGACATGAACAGCTTACTTCCCCCAACAACAAAAAAAAAAAAAAAAAATGTCAAAGAAAAAGTCAAAGAATCTCATACATGCAACTAATCTTAAATGGCAACAACTGGTGGTCTACATGCATCCCAAAACACCAGCAGCCTTGATGGACAATGACCTCTTTGGGTGCATGATCTACTGTACAAAAGAGGAGCATCCATGTAGATGGTAGGTTCTTGTTTGCTCCATCCACTACTTCAATATCCAGTCCATAAGCTTACCATATTCCAGGAAAGATGAGGAATGGAGATTTGACCTGCCATCAGCTTCTGAATCCATCCAGGACAGTATAGGGAAGCTGGAAAGCATTATGACAGAAGGAACAATTGACCATCCAACAACCCTGTCAAGTAATTAATGTCCAACTTTCTTCAATTTTCCAACATATATTGAGCCTTTTTTTTTTTTTTGTTTGACATAATGGACTCAAATGAATGCCTGACTGCATGTTCAGGACAAGAACCTTCATTACACAATTGCTAACTGTTACCACTGTGCTTCTTCTACATCTTTATGTCAGGGTTGTCCCATTGGATGTGGATCCAGATCTACTGTTCACTTCCATGGATTCGATGAGGAACACAGGTGACCAAGTCTCAGCTTAAGGTTTAACTGTTCATCAACCTATAGATAGACTTGTGCTTACTTTAGCCTGGACTAAATGTGCCTGCCAAAATCTTTAACTGGATGTATCAAAGTTTGCTGTACAAACCTTTTTGGATTGATTTTTCTCAGGTTGAGACACATTAACCATTGTCGGATTACTTCAAGCTGTCTACCCAGTTTTTTTTCTTCCAAAAAATTAGCTTTTTTCATCAAGCAAACTAGTTACTCCTTGTTGCATCCTTCAAGTCTCAGAGACAGCTAAAAAAGCTGCTTTCCAGCTCCTGCAATGGGAAATGGGCTACAACTTACCTGTTAGCATAATTTGAGTAGATGAAATTGTAGAGTCCAAATTATAAAAAGATTGTTTCTTCTTGCAAGAGTCAAGAAATTTAAAGTCATGTGAATTGATCCTCATCAGACCATCATACTTTATAGAGTCATCTGCATGCTTAATGATTCCATTATCTTATCCATTAAGACATTTTTTTTCTGATCTACATATATCAATGCATCAATTACCACACAACAATAATGTAGCAAAAAGTGGTGGTCAATGCTGCTTTGTGTGGCCTCTGCAGTGCTAACAAGGGGAGAAAATTCTACTGCCTTGAGAATTTTAACTCATAAACAAGTCACCATGGAGATTAAAGATCTACCACTGAATGACTTATCCAGTAATGAACTTTCTATTGCCTCTGTTTTGTCCCTAACTCATAGGATTTTTTTTTTTTTTGTTTTTTTTTGGATCCCTTCTTACATTTTGAGCATCCTTTCATAGCATATGTTGCTCTGCTCATTAACCTTGGAAGCTGTCCTCACAGAAGCTGAAACATAATTGTGATGGACTCTCTATGTCTAACATAAAGTTGTTTTCTTGCCCTTCCAAGCATCTACCCATCTAATAAAAGCCATGTCCTACAGATTGAGGTTGCCTGTTCTTAAAGGTCATAAATCCATTGAATCATTCAGATTCCCTGGCAAAGACATTTAGGAAATCATCAAAATTAGCAAGAGAAACTCTGATGGGCAGTTAATAGACATCATTGGTTACAATGTTCCATCCTCATCCTTGTCAGGGCAGGCAGTGACTGACAGTGTCCTAACAATCATCAGTTGCCAAGCCCCATCCTGGGAATAGGCTCAAACATGAAATATTTGAATTTTAGTGTGCAAGGCCTCCATCCTTATGCTTGATAAGTACTGCAGTGATTGATAGTTCACAACCAATTTTTAGTTGTGAGGCCTCATTCTTGTCCCTGTCAAGCATGGCCTCCAAATACAATAGATATGGCTTGTGGTGCTGAGTGGAAGACAGAATGAACAAACAATTATGACCTTGACAGCTACTGTTGGATCAAATTCAATTTAGTGATTTGAGATGAGTATTCCTGGCTTGGTTTTCCTTTCCTGCTCATGTCAAGGACAGTCTGATAGGGAAATCCAGAGACAACCTTCAGGTCTGAAAGGATCCATCAAAAAGTTGATGGATGATAAATCAGGCAGTGGTTAAAAGATCTCAAGCAGCTCTGGGACTGCCAACTCCAGCAACAATTTGTTTTCATCATTGGTAGAAACTTGGTTCTTGGACTTGTCAATTGCAGAGAAAAGGATGATGATCTGAAGGTGATTAACAGATGAATTATAACTTGTAGTTATAGCCATGCAATGACCAATCAATCTAGCAAAAAACTGTGTTAGATGGGTGCATCTCCACCATTTATCCTTTCAAAAGAAGAAAAAAAAGGTCAAGAACAAGCATCTGGGTAGATGCTTTTACTATGTCAGTGGCAGTAACAGTTAGATTCTGAATCATCTGCCATATGATTAAAATTTTGATATCTCAGAAAAAAAGAGATATCAAACTTGTAGCTTTTTCATAGTTACTTAGCTCAAAAGAGATCAAACAAATAAATGAAAAAAAAAAAAGGCCTTAGCTGAAATTACAAGAGAAGTTCTCCAATAAACATGTAATTCCAAAACAGAAGCAACAAACATAAGATGCCACTCAGAGAACACAATCAATCTTTTGCCAAGGAAAACATTTTGAACTCTGAAGTTATTAGCTGACATCTGGTCCACAAAGGAAAGCAGCAAACTGAAAAGATTAAAGAAACACAGTGAGGAATTATCTATCCCATGGAATGATACTGACTCCAACTTGCTTGCTAGTCCCTGCAAACTTGGAAGCACAATTGATGGGGCAGACTCACCTTACTCTTCCTTCCCAATCCGCATCTGAAGTCAAAAGTGAACTGAGAATAAGCTACACTAGCAGAGAAAGAAAATTTATGACTAATTGTATGAGAATAACGCGAAAATAATTTGCTTGATTCTACATTTTTGAAACTTAAAACTATATTACTTTCTTTAGGATTCTAACAAAGGTTTGTCTACTGAATCTAGTCTATGTATAAAAGGATTTTTTTTCGACAAATGTTTTGTCGAATAATTACTAAGAACATAAAAAGTCTTGTATTTTTCTTTTCCTGATAGCTGAATGGACCAGTAGCAGGAACAATGACATGAAACAGGGAGGGAATGCCCACACTCTCAGATTCAAGATTATTTAGAAGTTGAACACCATAAAGATAGCTGGTCTGATACATGTTCGGATTTATCCAATGGTCACTCGTTCCCAAAATCTCATCTATAAATTTAAAAAAAAAAGAGAAAAAGGTCTATCATACTATCAAACATTCATTGCCATATTACATTGAACCAAAATATGCCAGAGAATAATGGCATTTGGAATCACTGTTGAAAGCTTCATCTTATGTCTATCAATCACACAGAGTAATAATATATAGACTCAAGCAAGTATCCAGGACATGGTATAAAAAACATAAATAATTTTTCATATCCTATGATTTTACTAATTCCTAGTGTGATGCATCATCATTCATTTACCATTATGATGGTCACACCATATGTATTTTTTTTTTTTGTATATATTGATCATCTCATTATCATTGGCAATAATATATTCCTTGCACATTAGTTCTTGCATGCACTCTCACACAAGTTCACAGTAAAATATTTTTTTTATAACCTTCATTATTTCTTGGGTGTTGAGGTGTGCCCATGTTGGAAGGAAATTTTCTTCCACAATATAAATACATCAAAGACTTATTGACCAACCAAAAAAAAAACAAAAGTGTTATTTGAGCTTTAAAATATCTATCTCTTACACAATTAAATATTTCATTCATTGTAAAGAAACTTGCATATTTTATGCATAATCATACATAAATACATTGAGCTGCTGCGAAGCGATTACTATGATAATATGAAGAATACTTTGTATTATGGATTACATATTCATCATGACCAAACCTCATAATTTATATGCCATGTAGATTTGGCTGCTGGTAATCAAGATGATTTCACTTGGGTCTACAACATTATATACTTTGGTAGTAATCTTTTTTTTTTTTTTTTGTATTATAACAAGTAAAGAACTATAGCATGATCCTTGATTGAAGCAAAATATTGCGTTATGGCATCAGAACTTTTATATAACACATCTCTTTTGTTTGAAATACATATATTGTTAGGATCTTTACAGGTAATCTATTGTGACAATATTGATGTCATATATTTATGTATAAGTCTAATTTTTAATTTTAGAATGAAGAATATAGCTATTTACAATTATTTTGTTTGAAAAGAAAGTATCAAGTAGATATCTACTAATGTCTATTTCATTAATTTTAATTAGTGTTCTCACAAAATCTCTATCAAAATCTTGTTTCCTCTTACTCAAATCCTGTTTTTTTTTTTTTTTTTGGACAAAAGTATCATCTTTACAGGATATATTGAATCACTATCAAATATATCCATAGAGATCATATAGATTATGAATATGAAACTATATCTAATAAAATCAGATAAATCATTAAATATCGAATCATATCCAAGAGATCACGAATATTAAACCAAATCATATCTAGATAAATATATTTCTTGATATTATAGAAGATTATTAACTAACATATGCTTTGTCTTTATTCTTGATCAAAATGTTTCCATAATTAGGTGAAGACGGGAAGAAAGAGGCAGTAGTGGGATGTGGCGGCCAAAAGAAGAGAGAGGGAGACGATCGAAAGGAAGAGGAGGTGGGAGGACGATGATGCATCCTCTCCCACCCCCACCTCACTCTCTCCCTCGCTCGCTATGGTTCTTCTTCGGACACAGCTCGTTTCTCGAGGGTGCGCCCCGTGCGCTGAGATCAGCGGTTCTCCCTTTCCGGTTGCCGTGGGGGCGTCGCAGTAGCGGTGGTGGTGGTCTCGTAATGCCACTGCTCGCTAAGGATTGATAGATACACCAAATGGATTCTTACTGTTCCTTCTTTTCTTGATCTCTCAATACATTAATTAATATGAGGGGGTCTTCTTAAGATTTAGATGTTACGTATAACTTACTCCTACAGAGAGTAAGACCGTATACGGTATCTCCAAAGCGTTACAACCCTTTCCGTCGACTAATCCGTCGGCGACCTTTGTGCAACCTTTCATTCATTAGTATACCAAATCCAACGTTCTTTTATGTATTCATAATTAGTATGTTAAAATTATTATTGATCATCCCAGTATATCTTAAGTTACCCAATCCAACATTCTTTTAAGTTATACTATGCTTTAAAATCAAAGTCAACCTTCGAACTTTAAAACTCGTTTAGATGACCCTCCATACTATGTCTCAAAATCAAAGTTACTCCCCTTTGTCGACGTTTTTTTTTTGCAACTCTGATCTCTGACTTTCTTCATCATCCTATGTCGACATTAGTTGTTCGTCCTTCCATTGTCTTTCTTATTTTTTCTTCGGCGTTAGTTTATTTACATTTTCACTTTCTTTCTGTCTTTCTATTTTTTTCTTTGCTTGAGATTTACGATTTCTATAATTTTATTGACAAATAAATTAAAGATAAAAATATGTGTGCTTTTTCTAGGTCAAGCGTTATGTTCTGTCTTTTCGGTCATTCTCTATTTGTTGATTATCATCTTCAAAGAGCAGTGATGAAGTAAGAGCTTCTGTCATATTAGGTCATGTTATTTTCTCATTGTCAGATCAACCAAGTCAGTAAAAAATATTGGCATCATCCATAAGACTCCCAAAAATGCACAATCCACGGAGGGGGTGCATCTACAGCAAGACTTCTAGAACCAAATTTTAATTTTTTGTAGGATAAATTTCTGAATGATATCTCATATCAAATTACTTGATAATGATATGAGAATACTTGGTTCGATAATTCTATTCTTTGTTTTACGAATATTTAGAGTAATATTGCTTTATATCTATATCTTTAACTACTAGCAAGACTTTCTAAAAATGAATTTTAATTTTTAGCTATTTACATACCATGTAAATTTTTAGCTTTTTCTCTATGTTTGTCTGAAAGTTTATGTTATGTGTCTCATCTATTTTGTGGTACTTCTGAATTGTGATAAAATACACAATATTTCTTATGTTTAAAATTTAGGCTTAGATTTCATTGTTGAAGCCTTATATTAAATTCAGAGAACCAATATGCTAATAGTGCACTATTTAGCAAGTGTCCCTTAGACCGAATGTCAGCATCTTTAGAAACTAGGAAAAGGTGACTGACATGAAATAGCTTGAAACTTTATTGTATGTAGGACTCAACACAAGTTGCAAGCCATGCACAAAGATATTTCATTCGATAGAGTAATGCCTCACGAAGAAAAATACGTTTCAACTTCATCAGATGATGACTCAGACGAAAAAGATAGAGAGAACAGTGATAACTCTTCGAGTAGTGAGGATATCGATATTCCTGAATGTGTTTGCAAAAGTAACATTTCAAATATTTATATAGTGGAGTTTGAATATGAGGATGACATAGAGAGTTTGTCCTCCTAAGGATTTTGGGAGTTAGTATCATTGCGAACTCACATTCAAAGAGTTTAATTTCAGTGATGTTAAGAGGTTTCTAAGTTATCTGCATGAGTACAGTATACAAGAGGGTTTTGACTTCAAATATTTGAAGAATAAAAGTATTAGAGTAATTACAGTTTGTATAATAGCTAGGTGTGGATGGAGGATTAGAGCCAGGTTGATAGTAAGGTTGGAACCGATCCATATGATAGGAATAAGTTCAGTTGATTTTATTATTGTTTAGCTTCATATAAGCAAAGATTCATTGATGGGTGTAGGTCTATAATTGTAGTTGATAGTTGTCATTTGAAGTAATTGTAATTATGTATATTGTTAATTTTGGGGCTCATTGAGGCATTTTCAAAGGTTATGTCATATGCGAACCATAGGATTTGTGTTCGCCACATGTACGAGAACTTCAAGAAGTAATTCAAGGGTGGGGTCTTAAAGGACCTCATGTGGCAAACAACCTTCTCGACAACTGAAATGAAATTTGGTTACTACATGAACCAAATCAAAAAATTTAATAAGGATGTGGCAAAGGACAATCATAAGTGGTCAAGGAGCGACTTTGCATGGTATATTACCCTTCATATATTTTGTTTGTTATTGTTATATAAAAAAATATATCGCTACTAACTTTGACTATTTTTTCCAATTTTAGGCACCCCAAATTTGACATGTTGGTTAGTAGCATCGCAGAGACATTCAATTCTTGGATATTAAAAGTACGTGACTAACTGATCATCATCATGTCCGAGATGATTAGGAGAATTATGATAAAGAGAATTGAGACCCAAAGAGCCAAAATAGAGAATCATTGTCATGATATATACCTAGAATCTTGAAGAAGATTGATGAAGATAAGAAGCGATGCAAAGATTGGATTATGATTCATACAGATGATGATATATTTGAGGTGGATTATTTTACTAGAAAAAGATACATCGTTAGGCTAAGGAAACGGTTCTGCAAGTGCAACAGATGGGGGCTTACAGGTATTCATTGTCAGCATGTTATAGCCACCATATATTTCCAGAGGCAATCCGCAGAAAACTACATAAATCCTTATTATCATAAGGATATGCGGGAGAAATGTTACAACGGGATAGTCCAAATAGTGCCTAGTTAGATAACTTTTTTTTATCTATCATAGGTTTTATTTTAATATTATAATCCACTTATAGATCATTTACTAAAGATTGACACTTATAGATATTGATGATTGGCCTTCCATTGGTAGGTTCTCAATTGAGCCATCACATTTTAACAAAATGATTAGTCGATCCAAAAAGGTGAGAAAATAAATAGATGGTAAGGGACAACCATCACAGATGAGAATATAACCGAGGCACCCAAACATATGTGGGCGATGTCGATAATAATGATATAATATTTGTCGATATCAAAATAATATTATTAATCTCGTACATGTAGCGTATTATCAACGATCTACAAATAGGATGAAGCGACATAAGATGATATTGAAGCAAACTGAAGCAATAGAAGCAACCCACTTGGAACCGAGTCCAAGTCAATCACCACTAGAGTCTCGATCTCAATCATAGGTATATTTTCAATAATATTATTAATTATCATATATTTTGATAATTAAAACTAATTTTATAAAAATGATCTTTAATATAGGAACGACGTCCAACTAAGATATATATTAAGACTACAATAAGAGAATGTAAAATTTCCCTAGATAAAAGGAAGAAGCAAGCTTATTATGAAGCAAGACCCAAGGAATGAAGCGATTAGGGTAATAATTAGTAGTAGTTAACTATTGATATTTACATACATTTCACTTTTGGTTCATGAGTTAGGTACATGAGATGGACTACTATTGATGTACATTCCACTTGACATAGTTGTTGGATTACTAATAGTTGAGTACATTAGAAGTTTGTATGATATGTTTAATTGGCTAAATTTGTGGTAGTTCGATCAATTAGTTATATCTTGTTATTCTTTGTAGGTTATGTGATCGATTGTAAATGAGATATGTTTGAGTTTTAGGGGAGGTGCTATCGAAATTTAGTCACACTTAAAGAGTAAATAATCGTAACAATCATGTACGTTAAGATTTTTAGGAGATCAATTTTTTAATTACTTAAATAATTAAGTGTATAACAAATAAAAATCATCATAAATCAAGCTTAAAGTGTAAAATAAATTCAAATAATGCTGGAAGTTAAGATAATTTTTTTCACAACTTTTCTACCACTTAAGACCATTGTATTAATGTTCAGGGGATAAATTTGATGAATAATGATAGTACTGAGGTGAATTTGATTAACATATCATAGTACATGAGGTATTTTTGATTTTTTAAGTTCTATTCGGACTATATTGAATAAAATCAAATAGATAAATCTCTCCCCCTCCTTCCCCTCCCCCCTCTCCCCCAAAACAAACGTCGTTACCCTTTTTATTAACAGAAGAGATTTGTTTAACGTAGTACGATGAGTCACTTAGACGGATTTTAAAATACGGAGGGTAATTTTGATTTTGAGATATAGTATGCGAAGTTTTTTAAAAATATGGAATGATTTTGATTTTGAGATATAGTATAAAAAATTATTTAGATAAGTTTTAAAGTATAAAAATAATTTTGATCTGAATAATTATTTAAATTAGTTTTAAAATATGAATAGGTGTATAAGAATTACAGCTTTATCGGTATACCAAATGTAACGTTCGGCTCAAAAGCTCGTTGGCTGAAGTCTGACGGCGCCGACAACACCCCACCGGAATAAGAAAAAGAACTCGAAGCCATACGCCGGATTTCCATTGGTCAAAATTACGTTCAGAGAAATGGACCCCGCATCGTTATCGAATCGTTGCCTGACAGCACACGTAAAGTAGGAAGTTTCCTGTCTGTTTCGTGTCAATTGACAGGACCAGCGCTTTGGAATGTGGTTCTCTCTCTCTCTCTCTCTTCTCTCTCTCTCTCTCTGTCGCGGGTTTTGATGAATGGCTTCTCGCCTCGTCCTCCCCCTCCCCCTCAACCTTTCCCATGCCCCAACACACCGCCGCGGCTCAGGGGCTTTACCTCCGCCTCGCCCTATCTCCGCAGCATGCACCACCTTCGCTTCCTTCCGCGGCGATCCGCGTGCGACCCGAATCCCTTCTCTTGCCGTATTTCCGTTCGTTTTCCTTGATTTATCCTTCAGGTTGCTGCCTTTTGTGAGGTTTCAGCGGCTTGGAATGGGGTCGGGATGGTACGGAGGGGAAGCTCGATGATTTCGAGAGGGTGGTCGGCAGAGGGCGCCGGGATTTCTGATGGCAAGAACAAGACGCAGGACGCGAGGCCGATCGTTGTGATCGATAACTACGACAGCTTTACCTATAATCTATGCCAGGTACTGTCCTGTAACTAGAAAGAGGAGGGATGGATTGACCGGTGTGGTGGTTCTCGATGTTGTGTTTGATTCTGCTCGTCGGAATGTGATCGTTTTGTTGAATTGCTGCGATTCGGTTTGCTTGGTATCTTTAGAAGACGAGTTCTCGACTGTGATTATTATGGGTTGATCTACTTATGCATAATTAGACAGATTGATAGTTCCTTCAATGCAACAAAAAAGAGATCCCCTAACTTTTTTGCTATTTGAAACTGAAGTATATTGGAGAGCTTGGAGTAGATTTTGAGGTTTACCGCAATGACGAAATCACTGTGGGAGAGATCAAGAAGTAAGTTGATCTTGTCCTTTACGTTTCACCTGTTCAAGTAATCCCTTAAACTATTTAATTTACCAAGCAAGCAATAATTTTGTTTTAGGAAGAGTCCGCGAGGAATACTTATTTCTCCAGGGCCTGGTGAGTTCTCTGCATTGGTCGTCCTACTTCAATTGTGCCCCAAAGTGTTGACCTTGAATTGTTGCTTCTAAAGGTACACCGCAAGATTCGGGCATATCCTTGCAAACTGTTGTGGAACTCGGTCCCTTTGTACCACTATTTGGAGTTTGTATGGGCTTGCAGTGCATAGGAGAGGCTTTTGGAGGTATGAATGTTGCAGCTGCATCAATGTAATGAGGTGTTACTTATATGGACACTTTAATAAGAGCATTGATCTTACAGGAAAGATTGTTCGTTCTCCTTCCGGTGTGGTGCACGGGAAAAGCTCACTTGTTTACTATGATGAAGAGCTTGATGATACATTATTCTGTGGCTTGCCCAAGTAAGATCTATATGCCTTTTGTTGTATCCTTGTTCTCTGTTGCTAAATGATTTCTACTTGGTGGTTGCTGCATTGTTCATGTAACTTGATTAATTTTGTGCCAGACAATGTTAAGTGTTACCTTTCAAAATGTTAATAAAGGAAAGTAAGGTCTTACCCTGAAATCCAGAAAATGTCATAAGCAAACATAACTGTTTCAATGCAAAGAACACTTTAACAAGACTTGTTCAACTCTTCCCTTATCTCCTAATGAACGAGATCAGCATTTTTTTTCTTTTATCAGCATCTTCAATTTCATCTATTTCAACCCCCTTTCAATTTTAAGAAAGAAAGTCAATCAGCATCAATTAGAAGCTATATATATATATATATATATATATATATATATTAATGTATGTATGTATGTATACATTTCACACTTGAATTTTTTTTCAAAAAAAATCCATTCATGAAAATAACATACAGAGCCTTAGTAGTTTGTTTCACTGGGGAACAACCACAACATAAAATGATCATCATTTTCACTGTTCTTTTGCAGCCCATTCACTGCTGCTAGATATCATAGCCTTGTGATTGACAAAGATAGCTTTCCTAGCAATGTTCTTGATATTACAGCATGGACTGAAGATGGACAAGTTATGGCTGCTCGACACAAAAAGTATACACATATTCAGGTGTGTTGGCTAGTCTTTTATCTTTGCCATTACTGGATTTCCTTCTTTTGATATATAGTGTGCTTGAATCTGTTGATAGCTGACTTGTGGAAACTTCTCATTGAAACAACAAAATAGACTATAAAGGTTTTAAGTTGGGAACTTTTTCTTTTTAGATCATTGGATGGAAGAGGAGAGCTCATCCATATTGACTATTCACCCAAAACCAATTATGTTCTACGTTCCATAACAGATCTACCGTAAATGAAAAATGAAGTCAGCTTTTGTCATGACTAATTCTTCATATAAGGAATCAAATATATATGCTGATCTTCATTATTTGCCTAAATGAATTTGCATCTGATAATGAACACTATTTTTCTATTCATCTGGTCATCTCTCCCTGCTTAGAGCTGGTGACCTACTCACATACCATCCGAATATTGCCATTTTGTTTTCTTTTATTCACATTCTGAATCATGCGGCGAAACTTGAACAGTCAATTCTAAAGTGCCACTTTCAGTTCTCAAGGATGGTCACGAAGACCCTGGTTAACCATGTCAATAACACATAATAGAGGAACAACATACTGGTAGTACGGTCAAAACTATCTCGCGTTGATTCTTTTCTGAGTCGTGAAATAGATTAGATCTCTAATAAGTGTCGGTAGATGATTCTTGTTGTCATGAGTTAGTCCGCTCATAAAAGAAAGGAACATTGTTTGTTTCATATTTCGAATATGATTCAAGGTCAACTCGATATAGGCGTATCTATGTATTTCCTCTTCCAGTTTGATTTTCCTAGAACTCTACTGTGGAACTTGTCTATCCTTTTTGAATGCTTATTTGACAAGTTAGTTCAGATGTCCTTTAATTATTTGATGAATAACAGAAACGGAAGTGAGAATTCTCTCATCACTCTATTTTCAGATGATTTATCTAATGTGTTATCACTGAGGGAGCGAAGGAATTTTTTTTCTGTAATCATGGCTACAATTCAATGGCAAACCACTGAGATTAACCATCCTAACTGATCGCACTTTTCTTTTACATGAGTTTTTGCTTTATTTTTTGCCGTCCACAAATCCAGTTGCACAAGGTAGCCAGTTGCACATCCGAGCATGAATTTGAGCTCGTTCTCATGTGCATCGGGTTTGCATGTGGATCAAGAGCTATGCTGCATGGTGAATTGTATATCGCATATTAGTACAGCATCTAAACTTGCTGTTCTTTGGTTTTGAGTCGCAGGGGGTGCAGTTCCATCCGGAGAGTATCATAACTACCGAAGGTAAAATAATGGTGCATAACTTTATCAAACTCACTGAGAAACCACAAAGCACAAAATTACAAGCAATGAAAAATTAGGTCTCCGTATGCTGTTTGTTGATCAGGTGATGGAAGAACTAAAACCTGTGAAACTCAATAAAGCAAATAATGAGTTTTTTGCTTTGATTTGTCACATTAAAAGTTTGATCTTGAACCGTGCTCCTCCAACTGAGGGAAGGCAGGATATCTCTGTTGTAGCTTTCAGGATTCCATTCGCATCGTCTTGTTGTGGCTGTTTTCAGAATCATGTTATGGACGAAGTAAATGCTATTAGTAAATCTGCAAGGTTTATTATTACATTAGATAGAACAATCATAGCTTTCAGCTTTCAGTGAAGTAGTAGGATTGTTCTCAGCAAAAAAAAAAAAAAAAAAAATCATCCTACTGCTGCCTGTTTGTTGTTTGGTTTCCTGCTGTGTTAGCTGTAGCTGGACCAGACATTTTTATGGATGGTTGACCAGGGAGAAGTAATACACCCTAATCATAATGTGTGTCAATTGCAGATACTGGCACAAACATAAGAGCCCCTCACCCGATCAACAACAGCAGCTTAGAGAGAGAGAGAGAGAGAGAGAGAGAAGTTTTTTTCTCTTCAGTAAAAATGAGAATGCTGAGAGGAGAATGATAAAAAGAAAAAAGAATACTCTTTGCGAGAGAAACGAACATATTGTGGCTGGAATTTTTCTCTTCTCAGTAAAACAAATCAAAAATCTTAATTTTAATCATACATTTCTTGCATCATGCACGATTGATCCAAGGAAAAGTCGAAAACACTAATAGAGAAGTCTGAAAGATGACCAACAAACATAGGCAACAAGTCTCGGATTTCTCCCCAGCAAAGGTGATTTAGTTTCCAACAACTAATTAATTCCAAAATGTGTTGACTATACCCCAAGTAGTAGATATTACAAAATAGCATAATTCCAAATCAAATTCAATTTGGCTTCATCTCCATGTGGAGCCCCCAAGTCTGATCACCTCTTCAGTGCTGCTATCTTTGCGCGGCCTATCGGCAGCTTCATTGCTGTTCTTGTCACTTCCATCACCATATAAATCTTTCAACTTTGCCAGATTGCTTGAAACAGCCTTTGTCTTCTCTTTATTTTCATCTCTGAAAGGACTCGGGCGATGGTCAGAATCTGGACCATGGATATGCATGCTATGACTCCTGCTCCTACTTCTGCTTCTGCTTCGCCTCAAGCTGGAGTGTCTATACTCATCAGCATCTCGCCCACTCCTTTCATGGTCCCTTCTCCTAGAATCCCTCTCCGAGTGCCTGGATCGTTGGGTATCTCTATCGCGATCACCACGCCGCTCATGTTCATGCCTTCGCTCTGAGTCCCTACCCCGGTCGCGTTCTGAATGGTCTCGATCACGGTAATGGTCCCGACGGTCTCGATCACGATGATCTCGATCATGGTCACGGTCACGGTCATGTCGGTCACGGCTACTGCTGCGTCGAATGCTTGGAGATGATCTTCGATGGTCATCACCATCACTTCTTTCGTGTATGGGACCTAAGTTCCTTCTGACCGGTGAAGAGTCCCTGGTGGATGCACGATGCGGAGCACGCTGACCAAATGAGACTGACAAAGCAGCTTTCACTGAAGGAGGGCGACGGGCAATATCGTCTGAGCCCTGCCGACTAGTTTCTCCAGTGACACCACAATGCTTGGTAGGGAGCTTCAGTTTTTCCAGGTTGGCAACAATTTGACGCATAACAGGTACGGGGACACGTGGGAAAAGTGTGTCAAAGTAGTACTGCATCATTATACCCACAAACATTAGAAGATTGATCATATAAGCTTTCATCACAAATGTTCAGCGACAAGAATGTTATGAGCAGCACCAAAATTACCAAAATATTAAATTTCCAGTGCGTTCAGAACAGAAAAGAATAAAATGCTAATGTTGTTATTCAACCAAACTAATTAACTACTTCTGATAATGTAAGAGTGCAAAATGATGCGTATTGACTGCAAAGAAACAACTACATATATCTATCCCCTAATCAACCATGCAGCATTTTGCCACATTAGATCGCCATAAAGAATGACAATCAGCACTAGAGCAGAATGAAGAGTTGAATGAACAATTATGGTGAGGGAGCCAAGCTATGGGAGTAGCAATACAATGTGTAACATGAAATGATATACATTGAACTGCATCCAAAACGTTCACGAGACCAGCTATCAAAGATCAATCAGTGTCAACAGTGTCACAGTAAACAAAAAAAAAAAAATTAACATACGGAAAGAGCAGATGATTCCGAAATTCTAAAAAGAGTACCATCAAGACCAAAAAAGCAACGGAAGACAGTTGATGTTGATTGCTTCTCCAGACAGTTCTAAAACATAAGTTTCTCAGCCCGCTGTGAGAATAATATCAATCAACATAAACTAATCACAACTTTGTGATGTACAAAGGATGACTGGAAACAAACTTTCTGCTAAGAAACAGAAGATGAAAAGGGATTTATGGTTCAACCTAGACCAAAAGTAGCAGACTGGTGCAGTCACCAGCAACCATCCAGATGCCTAAAGGCATTACATGCAATGGCCAGCTACCATCTAAATGCCTAAAGGCATTATATGCAAGAGCGCACTGGTCTTTATTTCATGAAAGTTTCATTTAACCATGCATAGACAAATAACAGAGGCAGCAGCTTATTGCTAAGCTACTTTCAAGTTTGCTCATCACTAAGCTCCTTTGATCTGACCTCTCATTGCTAAGCTCAAAATTGTAAACTTCAGTTACATCCCTAGGTCTAGTAATTTTGTTAGCAGTCACTGGCAAACCTTGGCAGACTCTTGGGTCCCATTTTTGGCATTCTACGGTCAACTTCCCAGCCCCCTTTAACATTCTTGATATTTAATGCAATATAGCTTCCTTCCTTTTCAATAAAAAAAGGTCTCACTAATAAACTTTAAACATCCTATAAAATCACTCGAAAACACTTGAAGATTCTAATACTAAAACTGTGGCATGTATTTGGACTTTAAAAGTGCATAAAGAGAATTACGAATATGGCAAATATACGAATTATAAAGATGGCAGCTACACAAGTAGTACACTAGTAAATGTTAAGACCTTTATACAGTTTTCCAAAATGTTTGCATACTCATAATACTTATCTCAAACTTTATGGTGTTCATTTGGACATGATGCACGAAAAGCCAAGAATGATGCAGTTACTAACTATGTAAGCTAAAATCCATCAGCCCAGGTTGAATAAATTACCGATATGAGACACTCCAATCAAGAGTTTAATAGGACATTTTCCTTCTATCAACCTCTAACTTTACTCAAAGGATTACGGTCTGCAAGAGAGAGAAACAAAAAGGAGGAAACAGAGAAAAATCTGAAGAGGAACAGATCAAAGTTTTTTAGAAAAACTAATATCAGTAGTATAATCGGGGCATCATGTTAGAAAAACCATCACTTTTGGACCAATCATCTAGTGAGGATACTGACCAGACACAAGCAAAGATCTACATTTATTAACCACAAGACCACAAAGGAAAAGATAGTAACATGACCTTAATCATGTATTGTGTCTCTCAATTAATGTCCCCCATATGGAAGCAAGACAATTAGTAGGACTGCAAACAGATTGGTAGATAATTAGATTGCAGTTGGTCCAGGTACAAACTGATGTTTAAGAAACCTCATAATGCAACTAGGAACCCATTGGATCAGCTATCTTATAAGTCATGTCTGATTCAACTTCTAAATAATTGAGAATTCAACTCATGTGTCGGTACACAGGTAATTACTGGTGTTTCGAAGAGGAAGAAAAAAGGGAGAAAAGGAAGAGACGGTGGAGGAAGGAGGAAGAAAGAGGGAAGAAGCCGAAGCGACGAAAGAGGAGGAAGAAGGAAAGAGAAAGAGGAAGAGGAGAAAGACTTGCCTGAGACGTTATGATGTGCAATGAGGTCATGATCGCATCCGTTGATCGCAGCATCGGAGGCGACGCTCGTGTGAAAAGTGGGAATTAGGGTATCCCACTTCTCTTATGTGGTGGACCAAAAAGAGGTGGGTCCGTGTACTGATCAATGCTCGAACCGGTATGTGCCACCCGTTTCGTACCGATGCGAACAAAATGACGATCCCTGGTCCTTACTATCTATTGTTATAGGTAAATGAGTAAGTCTTAGCACAAAACATTAGAATAAATGTTACATATAATTGCCGTTAGTAGAAAAAGGTTGCTTTCAAATGATAAATTCCATAGGTTTAAAAGTATGAGAACAAGAACCTTCATCCGTTCCAATCAGAGTATAACAGAAAGGAACACAGATCAGCCACCTTATAATATCTAAAAACTCCACTTTCTGTTACCGCAATTAAACATTGATAAAAAATTGATACAAAGTAATACACATTTCTATAGAATCAAGCACAAGAATGACGATGACAGACAAAATCTATGGTTAGCCAAACAGGAGCCTTCTTCGACTTCCCCTAGAATGAAATCTAGTAATGATGGGAGTAAGGAGACATCCAGCACCAGTATCTGCCAATGGCTGCATGCCATTTATCCGACTGAAATTACCAAAGTGATCGTAGAGCTTATGCAGATGATGGCTTTTAAACTTTTTAGGGAGGTGGAGAGGCAGAAAACATTTAATGGGAGTAACTGAGAACTAGCAAGTAACATAAAGGAAAGGAAAACTTGGTTGGTATTTTATCGAGTTAAGGTTGGGTCAGATAAAATATTTAAGCATTAAATCAGATCATAAGCAGACTGTAATTGTTAGCATTCAGATCTCTGAATCAGATCACAAAGCAGTCTATCATATTAAATTTAATTCAAATCCACCTTGATCAGATTGGATCCTGGATCATATAAAGATAAGTTTCAGCCAACTGCAGACCTAGTGGGAATAGTGTTCACCTGCCCCATTATATTAGGAAATATACGAACACACCACCCTCCTCTTCCCATAATGTTAGTAAAAAAGGGCACCACTTTAAAAATTAATGAAGTTAGGCATCAATCATATCTTTTACCTATTTTCCAATCTAGTTGTATAACTTTACCATCCTATATCACACCAATACTACATTTAAGCTTCTTTATCATTCGCATGACAAATTTTGGCAGTTAGTATCGTGGTCTTCCATGATTTATCTCATGCCAATAATCATAAAAACAAATCTCATTCCAAAAATTTTAAATCATAATCCAAAAGTTGTCCACATCCAAAAGATCTTCATTTCACAACTTATTTTGTATGTATATCCAATAACAATAACCATTCTATGCAATAGACAAATGGCAAATATTCAAATAGAAACACTCCACTGGTTTATTCTCTAAATAACTTTCTCGTGCTCTTGTATTATTTTAATTGGTTAGATGTTTGTGATATTTGAACTAGCTTATGATTCAAAAGTTAGCTCCAATGTTAACAATTGTAAAATATAGCATTGTATATATTTTTAAAAGTTCTGTAAACAGCCCATAATATATGACCTCCTGTATATAGCTAATTAACTGGACTTGGTTAGCGATATGATTATATAATTACATCTGGACTAACATTTGACTTCACCAATGCATGCAAGAGAACCAAAGACAAAATTTTTCTCATCTTCATAGAAATTCTTCTCATCATATTTAATGATTGGGTTCTGGATGGAATATACTCGTAAAACAGTAAAGTGGCCCACATCTGACCATGAAAAAGATGTTCTAGAGAACCAGCTTGTACAAGACACCTTATATATCCTCCAAACAAAAATCAGCATTTAATTAAATTGTATTGATTCAAATTCCATTTTCATTTGCAATATGCTCGGTATAGAAATAGAGTGTTATCTTTGCTAAAAATGTTACAAACAATAAGAACCATAAGAAAGACACACTTTCACTATAATTTAGAACAACTCATTTCCTTCTTCTAACACAAGTATTATATCCTCCTTAATATGGATGGAGCATAAACATATAATTGATGCTGTAGTTTGGGCCCGCTTTTATGCCTAAAATGCCAGAGTGAGTTTGCTAGCAGGGTATGGTATGCTCCTTTTTAGTTTGTTTCGGGCTACTGGTTTTTTTGTCTTTTCTTTGATGCTGTAGTTTAGGCGCACTACTTCTTTTCCGCTTCTGTTTGTTTGCTGGGTTCCATACCGGAATTCATTTATATTTATAATAATTGCATGCAGCCGATCCTAGATACAGAACTATAGAGAGTGTGCAGTGAGGGATCTTTATAGGTAGCCAGTCATTACTACCTATCAGCATGGAAAACTATCTTGCATTTTGGTCTCAATATCTATCTTGCAGTTAGGTCAGAAACTACAGATGCTCAAAGATCAATGGATTGAACTTATTCGTAAAATACATCCCCAAAAATCGAAAGAAGAAAGTAGAATCAATATCAGCATGCAAAGACAAGGAAAAGCTCTGCCACTTTCATTAACTCTAACTGAAGAATAACCAAAGCCATGGGTCTGTGGTCAAGCAAGTCCAACTTTGATATTCATGAATCATATTGACCTGAATCCATTTCTCTTCTTTCAGCTGATCCTACATGCTTAAATAGAAGGCCTAACGTCAAGCACTATTTATAGGGCGCACAGAAAAACCATGTAATCAATCTTATGTGCATTCATTGGCTACTATGATATCCAGCAGTAAATGTCTGAACCATAGATTCAAGTCCTTAGCAAATGGTCCTCCATGGTGAAATGTCTGAACCATTAATTCAAGTCCTTAGTTTATACAGATCTATCGTTTATGTTCCTGAAGTCATCACATGGTCCAATTTGCATCTTACATAACTTCTATTACCTTTATGATATAATTAAAAAAACACAAGTCATGCTGAACATTCAACATTGCAGGGGATATCTTTTAGTTCCTCTTCTTCCTTTTACCATGGTCACCAAACATCTTTCACTGTGAACTTGAATGGTCAAATTGAATATTCAAATGCAAGTGTATTCACAGAAAGAAACAAAATACTAGCAGTAAGTTTACATGACCAGTGTTGAGTCACGACAAGGACAAAAACATGGACAGGCAAAAGTCTCACTCAAACAATATATGTAAATATCAATAAGCTTTCAAGAGATTACTTTGTTCCAAGACCAACATCACAAACCTTGAACTTAATTGTTGATAAAGATGTGATGTACTGATCTCTCAAGGAATACTCCATTAGGTAATGCAAGCCCAGAATCTCATATGAACAGGTGGGACATTTACCAAAATGAATTACCTTTCAGCTACCAAAACAAGTAATTAGATAAAGACCATGAATGGAATTTGTTGACTCAAAAACATCAGCTAGAAATACTAAATCAGTTAAATAATAACACACTCATAAAGAATTGTCTGACAGGCATATTTTATGGACAGGCAACAAAGGAAATGAAATAACTCACCTGACCAAGAAGAAGATCGCGCACATATACCCCCATTGTCGTAAGTCGACCATTAGAACCAGGAGAGAATTCCTGCAAGAAAAGACAAATACCTAAGTATCTGAATTTAGTACCAAAAGAGGCCATGTCATATTTCAACCACCAGCTATTCCGGTATAGATGATGTGCAATTATGGAGGTCTTGATCATTGATCTCAATCATGCAAAGATCCATTTTCTTCTTAAAATCATCCACTGAGTAACAAGTACAAATTATAAATTCAGTCCCAAAATCAATCTTAAGTTGCAACTGTTTGAGAAAAAAATCATACGTATAAATAGCCAAACTATATAGAGCTTCAGTGATTGGTCATAAGTACAATATACATAAGCGCATCATCACCAAGGGCAAAGCACAAGTTTCTGTTCTACAAATACTAATCCCACCTGCCTGTGGCTTAGCCGTTGTAATTGGAGGTAATAATGGCCCTACAAATCAATCCCGCATGAGCACCATCACTGCCTCCAATCACAAGACATTACGAGGCCTGGTAGCGACCGATCCGCGTATCGATCAGCTACCGGACCGGTATGTACCAGGCAGTACGAGGCCTTACCGCACGGTAAGGAAAACCTTGGTCAAGACTTAATAGCAAAAATGAAAGCAATATAATATAGTGAATTCAAATAAGTTTGTTATGCATATAAATTTTATTTGTTGAAGAAAATATAATTGCTAAAAGCAAAAATGGGTATTGTAGTCATAGTAATGACCAAAAGGGACAAAAATTTTACAAAATAGGAATAGAACAAAAACAAAGTGAATTATTCGTACACACTAAATTTCACTTAATACAACAAATATAATATGCATAATCCATAAATATGAATTCACACAAGATAGAGGAGCAATGGATAGTACCTGGGATAAAAATAAAATCTTTAACACAATACAAAAGTAGGTTATTAAAGGTGATAAGATATAAATACAAGATATCAAAGCAGAAAAAGATGATGAAACTATCCAATCACAAATCAATAAACAAGCACAATTAAGAAAAATACAATAGCAATAAGTTTAATTTGAAAATGTGAGTAATATTGCGAAGACACTTTCTAAAGACCATTGCATCAACAGATTAGAGTTGAAAGATGCGTCAAGACAGTGTCTCTGCAGGAACATAGAATCATAGTTTCAAAAGAAGTCACATAGATCAACTTTTGAGGCAAATTATCAATAAAAATTAAGAACTAATAATAACCAGACAAAAAAGAAAATACCTCATCATCCTTGATGTATGGCTCATACCAAGTCCATAATGTCTTTGGATCTGCAACATAACGCAGGTAGAGGAAACCAATCTATATAACCAAGAACAATATTTTTTAGCTTTACAGATAGTAGTTTGAAACAATAAAGTCATCATTATAACATTATATACACACATCAAAATATCCACCTAGAGAAAATAAATAAATGCTTGCATCCACACCCAGGTTCACCATCGATGTTCACAACCAATGCACCTATATATCATACACAAAAGACCAACATTTTTACATCAAGAGAACTGTGAAACATATTTGTAGAACAGGAATTCAAAAGTGTCAAGTGGCAGTAAAGTTATGGCGAGTGACAATGAAGTTGTGAACTAAAGGAATCCATGTAAGGTTTGTTGATGAGCCAACAAAAGTTCCCAAATTAACTAGCTAGGAAGGCCTAGTTGATGCAAGCTAAAGTATAAATTACCTAACAGTGTTTTGAAAAAAGCTAGCGCCAAAATACGTTAAGGTCTCACCGAGGGAAACAAGACACTCAAAAATATTAAAATATAAAAAAGATATTATAATTAATAAATATGATCATTAAAAAATACCACACTTAATTAAAATCACATAGCCAACTTAAAACATATACTACAGGATATAATTCTTTGACCGCTATGCCTAAGTTGACTCATAATTTGAACTCAATCCCATTCGATAGGATGATTTCTAACCCAAATCTAGAAATGGATAAATCAATTGGTATCTTGATGCAACAGAATTAGAACAAAAGTGCTATTTATTGCAATTTAATACTAAGTGCGCTACTTATTGCTTTTCACAACACACTAATTACCACTTATTGCTACTTAGTGCGCTATTTATTGCTTCCCACAATGCACTAATTGTTTCTCATGTCCATCACACATCGGGTCATGGGCGTGAGAAAAGGTATACCATGAAAGAGAAAGAGAGAGGAGAGAGATCACATCTTCCAACGAGTCTTCTGCCCACCCATCCATCGCCTTCAAAACCTTACCTTTTCGTCTTCCAGCGAGATAACTTCTGCCCATCCATCCATCACGTCTTTTGCCCTCCCATCCCACCTTCGAAACTCTAGCTTTTTGCCTTCTAATGAGATCACATTCTTTTGCCCTCCCATCTGCCACCAAGCACTAATCGATTTCATTGTATTCACCCTCTACTCAATGTCTTCTTTGCTTGGACCCCTTTCTTTTCCAATTTCTTGTGCTATGCACTTTCACTCGGGTGCTCACTCGAGGCGCCCAACACTTGGGCTCAAGTGAGCGCCTAGGCGATGCTTCAATGAATCACATCATTTGGAGGTCGTGCGAAGCACTTGGGCCACACCTCGCCTCACTCGAGCACATAGGCGAGCGCTTTAGCTTGTATTAAAAACAATGTTACCTAAATGCTCCAACAACCGAACATTACACACTAAATACAATTTTGTTATATAAGTTCAAGTGTGAGAAACAAAACCTAACCATGGCATGTGATGGTCATTAAGGCTAAATATATTCAGTCATGAGGATGCCGCATACAGCATCATTTGTCGATAACTTTACCTAATAAGAATCATTAACAAATCTCACTAGGAAACAGCCAAATCAGGTGTCAACATCCTTCTTATAGTCCCCAACTTTGCAGGTACAAATGAAACCATAAATATGCTAGGTTAAAGAAACAAAAGAAAATAACATATAACACTTAGCAGAGACACTTACAGCTCTAATATAAGGAGAATCAGAATGCTTCAAAAGTCCATGCATTTGCTTGACAGTGAGTTTCATTGTGAAGAACTTGTACAGGAGACAAAATGCTGTGGAAGGACCTCTGCAATTTCCAGTCATCCATGGTTCCACATGATCAACTTGGTTGTATATCTCATCTATAACTTCATGGTAAGTCTTCAATCTGTAAAGTTCTTTGAAATAATCTGAAGATAGAATGTTCATTGAAAGAACCTTCTCTAGCAAACTATCAATAGGCTTGCCAGATGTTTGTATCTCCATTTCACGAAACTACTTAGCCCAAGACCTCTTATCACCCAAGATAACCAAGCAATAAATGCTTTCAACAAAACAAATGCTGATACAATCTGTAAGCATAAAATATAAAAGCTGGATTAACAAAAGGGGAGAAACAAAATCATTCAGTAAATAACTGAAATATCACATGTGCAGAAATCAATCTTTTGCATAATTATTATTATTGTATTTTCTCACATTATATATATTGCTTGTTGCAAGGTTGAACTTATCGTTCCGTACTGATGTACCGATATATTATCAGTACCAATATGGGACCCATACCGGGTGGTATATACAATGCATACCGCCCGGTATTAAAATATAATATAATTTTTACAATATAATATTAAAATATTAAAAAAAAAGAAAAGGGGGCGACGTCGCCTCGATCTTTCTCCCCACGCGGGGAGACACTCCGTCTCCTCACGCGGGAGAAAAAGCGATCGAATCAGGCGACGGGCTACCAGAGGCGGCGAAGAGCAGCGACGAGGTATTCTTTCGTCCCCTCTTTCTTTTTTTCTTTTCCTCTTCTTCTTCCCTTTTCTTCCTCAATCAACCGCCGACGATCGATTTCTCTCTCAGTCGGTCGTCGACGATCGATTGCCGACGATCGATTTCTTCTTCAATTGACCGCCGACGATCGAAATCGACCACCAACGGTCAATTTTTGACGGAACCGCCTGGTAGCGGGCGGTCCGCGTACCGATAACCTGGCAGACCGATATGTACCGCCCATACCAGGTGGTACAGGTCAAAATTGCAAACCTTGGTTTGTTGTATATATATTGTGATGTCTTTGGATCTGTGCAATAGAAATCGAATAATGATGAAATCACGATAATAAGATCGATTTACCATTAAGCACAGATCTCAAATAATCCCGATCATAGGTTATTCGAAAGGAACATTAAGATAACCAGACATATCAGTGTATTGTATTTCCGTCCATGTGATGGAGGCGACTGGTCTCATAGCCACTCGTGTGGGGACACTAAAGATACAATACAAGTACTTATTGGAGAATGAGTTCATTGGTTGATCCGCTTATGGAATTGTAGATGGTTAATGATACCTAACGCTAGACAACGATTCCGTACACATTTGTGTCTGGTCCCTAAACTTGAGACACCAATGATGTCTTGTTTGAGTACTCATTTATTTGATGTCAGACTTACAGGTCTGCAAAGTTCCATATTTGGTACAGTCGGTTATCAAGATTGGTAGTCAACCTTAGGAAGGCAATTGAGTGTCAATAGAGGATCATCCACTCTCGATTTCACGAGAGGATATCCCGTGTGTTATCGCTTAAGTAAATCCATGGCCAGGGTTGTTCGGAATAAGAGAGTTCTCTTGGATATCCAATAAGTCATTGCGTTATTGGGCCGTATGGATGATATCCAATAAAAGCTAATAAGAGATTATTGGATAGAGATCCAATAATTCAAGAGACTTAGGTAATTCGATAGAGATCAAATACATAATATGACAAGATCCATTAGGGTTCAACTGTCATGCATCTTTATAAATAGGAAGGGGCCACAATGCTCATAGGCTAGAACTCTCTGTGGCCGCCTCTTATTATCCTCCCTCTCCTCCTCGGCCAACAACCCCTATCTGGGGTGTGTGGACAGCAAGAAGGGTCGACCCCTTCTTAGAGAAAGTGAAGCCCTTTGATGCATGTGGAGAGGAAGATTATGCTGTGATTGGAGGAGCATCGTTGTATCGGTTTGTCGTGTGGATACCACTAGAGAGGAGAGCATTTGACCTCCTTCATCTACGCTTATGAATCTGGGTTTTCGAGGATATACGATCTCTCTAGGTAAAAAAATCTAACACACAACGTGCAAATTTTTTGATTTTGCGGTTTTAATCGCACGACGATTGACCAACATGGTAGACCTTTTTATTTTATTTTTCCGTTGTGCATGTGATGCTCTAATAAGATTTCACAACAGCGGTATCAAAGTCAAGTTCATCGTGTAATGATTGGCATATTAACTGCATGTGTTGTTAGGAATGATATAAGAATGCTCTCCACAGTTAAGACTTGGCTATCCAGATGCTTCTCTATGAAGTACTTAAGGGAAGCATCCTACATCTTAGGAATTTGGATCTATAGAGATAGATCTAAGAGGACGCTTGGCTTGTCCGAGTCTAGATATATAGACTTCATTATCAAAAGGTTTGACATGAAAAATTCCAAGAGCAGTCTCAAACTGATGAGACATAAAATATCATTTTCTAGAAGTATACCCCCAAAGACTCCCGAAGGAGCAAACATTGATAAGATATTTTATGCCTCAGCAATAGAGTATATCATATATTTTATGCTATATATCAAGTCTGATATAATGCATGCTCTGAGTGTTATGTACAGGTATCAGGCGGATCTAGGTTTGGAACACTAAAAGGCCTGACAGTAAAATGCCCAATATACAATCTTCGAGATATTAAATGGATGAGAAACTATAGATACATGATAACTGAGGACAGACAGATCCAATGGATAAGATCCCCCCATACTATCTAGAGATTATGGCATAATGGCCTAGTACGTCCATAATCAATGAGTTGAATGAATTATTATGGGATAACAATTCACAAAGTCAGAAGGAGTTCTGAGTCGCAAGTTCTGGCATATGCAACTTATGGCCAGCTCGGTATTGAGCCTAGATGGTCACACAAATGGTAAATGTTGTGACAAGTAGAGATCTTGTTTTTTCGGATATCCAATAAGCCCCTGTTTTATTGGATCATATAGATGAGATCCGATGAAAGCTAATAAGAGATTATTGAATAAAGATCCACTAATCAAAGAGACTTGAGCAATTAAATGGTGATTCAGTACCCAATAGGGTAGGGTCCATTAGGGTTAAATTATCATACACCTTTATAAATAGTAAGAGGCCACAGGGCTTATAGGCTCAAGCTCTTTGTGGACACCTCCTATTCTCCTCCCTCTCCTCCTCAGCCAACAGCCCCTATCTGGGGCATGTGGACAACAAGAAGGGTCAACCCCTTCTTGGAGAAAGTGCAGCCCTTTGACGCATGTGAAGAAGAAGATCGCACTACGATTGGAGGAGCATCGCTGCATCGATCTATCGTGTGGATATCGCTAGAGAGGAGGATATCTGACCTTCGTCATCTACGCCTACGGATCTGGATTTTTAAGGATATACGATCTCCCTAAGTAAAACATCTAGTACACAATACACAGATTTTCTGGTTTTGCAATTTTTTCGTGCACCAATCATCGTATGACGATTTGACCAATGTGGGAGATATTTTTGTTTTGTTTTTCCGCTGTGCAAATAATGCTCTAATAAGGTTTCCCAACAAATCAATCATAAGATGTATACTTTCATCAATCTTTAAATATAAGTGGCTTAGTACTAATTATGATCGCATAACATGTGTATGACAAAATTATGACATTTTTTGCAACATCATCTTAAATCCAAGACAAGTGGTGCATACCAGTCTATGTGAATACCATATTGCATAACATTTTATGCCATGAGACTGAGTAGAACAGACCTGAATCATTCAAAATTGTGTTGAATGAGTCAAACCCATTCTAAACAACACATTAACTTATTGATCTGAACACGATTGTAAGAATCCCAGCAATTGGTATAATGCATCTTATTGCAACGAAAGAAAATAATACATTTTATATTTTAGTTATGTTACTTGCGGATATTTAGTTCATACAAAATTTTATTTGCTTGTTTAAAGTGTCCTCAAGATTTAACAATTAAGATAGAGATTTATTAAGTAGAAACCTAAGTTAGAAAATTCTAGAGTATCTTCTTACTTAAAAAATAAGATTTAAAAAATTATATAAAGGCATTTCTGCTAATTGTACAAGGTAGTCAAACAAGAGGTTGATAAGAGTCAGATATTGGAACTCAAGAAAATCTTGTCATTAACAGTGATTTCAGCCAAAAAAAAATCCAGACCAATAAAGTTTTGGCAATTTCACAATGCCTAAATCTAGTTCTAGGAGTTTTGCCTGACAAAATAAAAAATAAGTTACACTTTAAAAACCTTTTATTAATTCTTTACATTGATACTTCTAGTACACATGCACAAAGCACCCGAGAAAGATTTTTTTGTGACTACCAACATGAGTTTTATAAGCCTTTCTAATTGTTAAAGGCATATTATTGCTTCACTACAAAGAAAGAAAAAAGAACTTCAATCAAGAATAATTAAGACAATGAACAAGAACAATATCTTTGTAAGCTTAGATGATGACACCACATGTCCAAAAACATTCAAATGCTAGATATTAAGGAAATATATGACATAAGTATACATGTGTATTATTTAAAGGATGGTCATAGATATTGATCACATAAATGCATCTTCATACAGTAGAAATGTCATAAGTACAAAGTTAAAGAAAGCTCTCATTGATGCTTTTCCTACATAAGGGATTTTCTTTAGCTAAATTTTTACATTTCTAATATTGCGATAAAAAATCAAACTCAAAATCTGCAAATGTGAAAATTGACATTTATTGCTGAAATCAAAATTCCAACAGCACTAAGCAGGCAACAGAGGATGGGAGGAGACATGTTCAGTGCTAATGGAAGAGAAGATTTAGCAAGCCTCTTTTTGATTCACTGAAAGGGAATATAGCCGTTCAAAAATCAAGAAAGAAAAAAACGAGATGTGAAAAGAAAAAGAAAAGAAAGCAAATGCAATATCAAAATAATAGATAAAAAATTTGTTAAACAGGTTGCAGTATAATAACACATACAAAATAGATATAGCTAGTAGTAAATTGTGTAAAATAAAAAATGCAATATATTAAATTTTTAACTACAAATTTCCAGCATGAACAAAAGATTAAACAGCTTGAGGTAAATATAGACAAAAAAACAAATTCTTACTTAAAAAATTAAAAATATAGAATATAAAATTATGTATTGATTAGTAAAATAAATATGATTTATAAAGTTAGCAAACACTAAGGGTTTCAACCAGAAATTTCAAGTAGCTTCCTCTAACTTTAAAATTTTCAAAACCTCAAGTGCAACGAAAGCAAGGCTATTTATTCATTAATTCAAACTTTTGTATTTTTCTTTCTTACTGTACTTTTTTCTAAATTATCTTCCTGATTTGTTTTTTTGGTTGGAAGTCCGACCCTCAATTCAATCTCCCTCAAACTAGACCTTACTTTTAGAAGGGCTAACCTTAATTCCGATGCCAATTAATAAATCTTATGCTGTATAAAATAATTCAACCAAATCCAAATCACCAATACCGACACCTGCCCGTCTTTCACCTCTTTTCAACTTTGTCTATCTCAAATATTTATTTGCTATCGAGTAGTTTGCAATTGAATATTTCCTAGAAAACTCTCCACAAATAACGAGTATGAAATTTTTCTTAATTTATAGCTCACCAAAGGCATATATCAAAATTTATAGTTCTTTCTGTGAACAACAGCCTCTCAAGTCCTTCTAAGTTAAACCTTTGCTTCCTTAACTGATCAAAAAAACCTGATTATATTTTTTGCTCATTATGAAGTGCTTTAAATATATATCAAAATTTGAATGTAAAAGTCATTCGAGTGGGGAAGAACTTCAATAAAAGAACAACTAATGGAAAGGAATGCATCATTTAGCTATTCTGAGATGAATCAGAAAGAAATCAACATTTAGAAAAAAAATTGAGCATAATTCATGCAACCACTAACCTACACTGCTCCAAAACCTATCCTCTTCTTAAGAGATCTTATAGCCACCTCCTCCTTGTTCATTTGCAGTTTCCCATAAAAACCCAAGACCACCAAAAGTGTCTAGAATCACCATATCATAGCCCACCGTCAACAGTATACTAAATGCTTTAATACCAAAATAACTCGCAAATCTTTAACAAGCAAACTGTGGGCAAAGCAAAGACTGTTTTGCAGAAATTTTGACAACCACGGAAAGCAATTTGAAAATAAAACCTACCTATTCATCAAGGTTTACGAGAGAACAACCCCTGCACTCTTAGTAAAAATAAAAATAATCCAACATTTGCATAACTTCCATTAGCTCTGTATCAGTTGCCCTCCCTTGCTTCCTCGTAATTTTCTGGAATATACCAGACACCAACACTACGACTTATAGAATCAGAAAAAAGAAACGCTAAACTTGGTAAAAAAATAGACTTGAGGTTCGCACTTTCCTCTTCAGAAAGAAGAAAGCTTTAGGCCGTATTTCCAGGTAAAAGAATGAAAAGAAAATAGCGAATGGCATATTTGTCCTTGATCCTCTCAATTCTTAACACCAGGAGGAAATCGAAGAGGTCAGGAGAAGAATACCTGAGAGGAAGGACCGGAGGTAGTCCCTCCGCGCCTCTTGTGTTTGGCTGATCCCGTCGGTTCTTGGATTGGCTTCGGATTTAGGGTTTCTTTCTTCGGATCCTGGGCCCTTGAGAAAGAGGGGGGAGAGGTCGAGCGATTGGAGAACGCGCCGACCAAGCGACGGAAAAATCCAAGCCAACCGGCGCCGCCGATGAGGGAGGACGATGTATGGAACGGGATGGCGGCGCAGTCGGCGGGATGGAAAAGGGGGAGCGGATGCTACTCGCGGCCAGGGATTGATCGAGGGCGCGACCGATGAGGGATGACCAGATCGGGAGGCCTAATAGGGCTGGCTAACCCCCCCCCCCGTCGCACGTTCGACTCACGTGACCGTCGAAATGGCCGTATATTTAGTATAATTCTTATATAATATATTTACATTTATAAATGTCCCTCTCGAGTGAGACATTTTTCGTATTAAATTTATATTTTTCGGATGAGAATATAAATCAAATTATTTTAAATTTCATACATATTTATCAGTATCCACGAAAAGGTAGCATCTGCTCACCTCTTTTCTACACCATTGGCGGGAAACATTTTGGGTCGATGCAATGTTTGCGAGGGAATAAGGAATCCTATTATTAATAAATACAGCATTTATGTACATTTTTATAAAGCAATTAACATTTTATTTTGATAGCTTGAAACGAATTCATATGTTGTGGAGCCCTTTATTTTCTTTTGCATATTTTCTGAATGATAAAGAAAACTAATTACGTGCCCTACAAAGTCTTGCAATTAATTACATATAAATCTCTCTAAAATTTTAGAAAAATTCAACTTCTTAAATCCACAAATCTATCCGGGAAAGTTATCTTTATCTATTACTTCACTCTTCTTCAGAAACTATGAATATAATTATTATTTCCAATCAATGAAAACTCAACATGTGAAACAAAATTAATGATAATTATTTTTGGTCAATCAAAACTCCTCCACATACAGTTAGCTACGGAACAAACATGAGGAAAATTCTAATAGACATATTACATCAACAGAATCATAAGAACATCTAAAAAAGTGTAATTATAAGAATAAAATTATATAACGTGGCTATATTATATATGGGAAACATAATACAACAGAATACGAGAAACGAGCATCTTTGGGCCTTATAGACCATCACCTGTGTAATGTTGTAATCTTCAAACTTTGTCATGTCAATCCCTTTTTTTTTTTTTTTGTGCAGTTGGTAGTCTGACAACTTAACTTGATATCATATTTGAAATTAATTAAACATACAGTAAATTACAACAATTCAAATTTAGTCGACTTTTAGCTGTTTAGCCTAACAATACATCACAATCTGAGACATGTTTTCTCCTTGAGCACTTCCAACTGTTTCAAATCATAGTTTGCTCTATGGCTGTTGTCTTGAAACAACCCCTCAAGCTTTCAAAAGTTCTGATAAGAAAAGCTGCACATCCAAGCCACTTCGGCCGACTTCATGAGCCTGTTTGAATCTAAAAGTCATTATCAAACATAAATATTGACTGGCTGCAAGTGATCAGATGGCGTCCTTGCTACTATACGAAGTTCCCAAATGACGAATGCTCGAAAAGATGTTGCATCATCTTCGTAGCCTTTCTCGAAGTTGTGTTGATGATCGTGACAGCAGACGAACAAAGTCGGTGTGTAGTGCATGGCCAGCCTATATCGAACACAAGGTAATTAGATTCTAAAAGACATGCAATCAATTAAAAAATCCAACTGTACAAAAGGAGTTAGCAGTTAGCACTAACTAGAGAGAGGCATTATCAATTTAAAAATCAATTCTCTGACCTAACTTTATTGGGCAAGTAGCAACTGTCTATGAAACATACAACAAACCTACAACATGACTACCAAAAAAAGATACTTCTACTTTCATGCCAACTAATGAAGAAAATGATTTACACTTAAGTAACAAAAATAACTTCGAGAAAAAAAAAAACTCTCCACCTCTATCTTTTCCCCCTTCCCTCCCTTTTATGAGATATGAAAGGAAATGAGGAACAGAAGGAGAGGGGGTATGCAAAAGAAAAGAATAATTATAAAACGATGCTTAAGACTTGGTTTGTGATTGTAAGAAGACGGTGACTATCTATGGCACTTCAACTACCACAAGGTTGTTTCCCCTAAAAAGTATATTTCACCTAAAAAGTAGATTTCATAGTTTCATATTAGAATCAAGGTTTTCCGTTTCGAGCTGTACCACCGTTTGATACGTGCGGTATGTACCGGTCCGACAAGATACCGGTACGCGGACCACCCTCTACCGGGCGATACCATCAAAACCGAAGTCTCCCCGTGCAGGGACGACGCGACACCTCGTCTTACTACGCGGACAAGGCGCCGCCTCCTTCCCCGCGCAGGACGAGGTGATGCCTCGTCTTCAAGTGCAGGGACGAGGCACTGCCTCGTCTTCCGATGGAAGAAGCGCTGGAAAATGAGGCATCGCCTCGTTCTCTCGCGACATTGTTCTCCCCCGAGGCGAGGCGACACTGTTTTTGTATTTTTAATATATATTATATTAAATTAATATAATATTATATTATATTATATTATATCATATTATATATTGAGCGATACACACTATACGTACCGCTCGATACCGGGATAAACTCGATACGCCGATATGGACCGATAAGACGAACCTTGATTAGAATAATAAAATTAGTATTTAATGCCAGGTATCTATCAGTTGGCATGAAGCACATCCAAGGTGAAAAGTTCACAATATGTATGTCAGTACGTACTACGAAGTCTCGCACAAGACACCTTTTGCATTGTGCGGGCGATTGGCCATAGTAGTGCAATCTGACCATGGGCCCTTGTTAGTGCAGCCCATCGTTTTTCCAGGCCCCCTTCCGCAGCTACCGACTCAATGCTGCCTCCTGTGAGGCTCCATAACAGCCCTCAACATAAGATATTCATATGCTTTTAAAAATACAAGACCAAGTTGTTTTAATCTTAAACTTACAGAAATGCCTAGAGAAAATATCTGTCAATTTAATGTCAAAATATCAATAATAATTAGTTTCATTACCTTTTACTATTCCCCTATCAGTACAACCAGAATTCCTAGTTAACATACACCATCTTAATAAAAGACATGATAGGATCCACACTCTCACCAAAAAGAGAAGGTAGCGGGGAAAGCTCATTTTGACTAGGACATATATACATGTGAGCCAGCTAGACAAGCATAAGTATGATATTTAATAAGGTTTAGTAATTAAGAACAGAAACATTAATCTAAAAAAAGATGACAAAAAACATATGATCAGACTTGCAACACAGAAGTAACACAAAATTTCTAACAATCTTCTTTAATTCATATGTAAACCAAACAAATATGACAATTTACACATGCACCAGGGAAAGACACACCTTGTAAGCAATTATGTGTGCGATGGGAAGTCCTTGATTTCCATTTTGAGCAAAAAGAGACAAGTCGCCCACAAGATCTAAAACCTTATGGCGACAAGGTTCATCAAAGAAATGTAATGGTGGATTTAGCCAGCCACCAGTGATGCTAGAAAACACAATAAGATTTAAGGATCGGTCAAAGCAACAACCACACATATCAAAGTAACTCAGACTGACGAAACAAAACTTAAAAAGATGATGTTAGACCATGATGGGTAACTCAACCTGCAAACAATAGCATTATCAGCTGATCCACCTTTACAGAGCCCAGCTCGGCGCATTCCCTCGACCTGCAACCGTTCTTTCCACATTAGTGATTTTAAGTAATGCTTTAAGATTTAACCAAAAGCTTGAGAAGCAAAACCATGCAATATGGAAATAAAATAAGAAACATAGCAGGAACACCCATTCACTTTTCAGTTATTCAGAGATCTGTTTCCAATTAAAAGATGATTTTGGGTAAAGTGGTTATATATTGACAAAGAATGATAATGTAGGAATGAAATACAAACTCATCAAGCAACTTAATCAAAAAGGAGCAATAGTAATATTATTCTGAGACAGTAATGGTCTCTAGGTGTTTTGTAATAAAGTCGGATCGCCATTTAATGATCACCTGGCACCAGATTGGGCAGTGGCAGACCCACACAATGTCTAGTCAACCGAATCAATTACAGGAACTGATTTGGTCAATCTGAACAAGAGCACATATAAAATGATCAAAATCAGTACCTAACAGAATAGCAAAAACATCATGTCAGAATACAAAACTTACTATTATTTCAAATAAGTTCATAATTCTCTTTAATTTCTAGCTATTAAAAAAGACACCATTAGGCAGTTTCCTAGTAGGCACCCGCTAAATCCAAATTGAAATGGCATGTGTTTTTCTCAAAAGCTGAAATCACGAGACTTGACTCCTGAACTAACATACACCTAACTACAGTTCACAAATAAGCAATCACACTCAGAACTGATAAACCACTACAAGAAATTATGTTATTAATGATAACGAAAGTCAAATAAAAGTCCTCACTGGAAGGCATGATATCCAAAGTCCTGTTACAACTAATCAGCTCATTATATGATAAAGCTGCTTATTACTTAATTCTGCACCAAGCTGCATAGTGTTCATTTTGGCTGCTACTAAGAATTGCATGCTTTTCTTATTTGGTAGGTTTGTATTGTATTCTATCATCTGATGATGAAACATGCTTCCTTTGTGGGTGATCAATGTTATTCTTCTGCGCCTTTTTCACCTTTCTGCCTTTTAGCAGCTCAACAGTTTAGTCCTCATGAATCTGTGTTGAAATGTGCAACACTTCATATACAGTGAATTGTTTGCTGCTGTAAACTTGAATTTCAAACATGTCTTGTTTAGTACATCCTAGACTAAAGGTCAGATGTCTTATGGAGCAGATGCAGATGGCACTCTTATCTGGGTCCATAGATGCTTTTATGCTGCGAAAAATCAGTCAGGCATGCTCACATCCCTTCTGGGCTTACAAGCAAAGATGATATCCAAAGAAGGAAAACAGTCCTAGAAACAGGCATTGAGTGGTAATGCAAGTAGAAAATAATGGAGAAGAAAAATAGTTACTCGCCAGAACAAGGATGAAAAGAAATGTATCAAGAATAACTAAGTTGAGTGCCATCTTTCATATGGAACAAGCACAGAGTGAACAAAAGCAATTCCAACAATTAAAACAAACAATATCCAATCTAAGCAAAGTGAGAATTTAGAGAACCTCTTCATAAACACAAAATGTTCTTGAGGAAGCTATTTCTTTTGCGTATGTAGATTCATCCATGAAAGAAGAAAACCACTGACAGCCAATGGATGGTACCTGTTAAATCATGCATGTATGAGTTAATCTCTTGAATGACATGTTACAGACTTAATAATCATGATCCACTCGAGTTATCATAACTCTTCAAATAAAAATTCCTGAATATTTCAGGCAACACTTTAAGTACAAAGTTGTCACAAAAAATGATATACCATTTATTAATTCATTTTGTCATCAAAGATACATGTACAGCTTCAACATTCAAGAAGCTTAGATGACACTGAAAAACTAATAAATATCAGTAGACCACTAATGAGAAACTCGAAAGAACTAAGTCTGTATCTGTGACAGACCAGGTTTTGGCATTTCACTGACATTCTGCATCTAGTTAAAAGAATGTATTTGCAGCACTTAAGCTTAATAGTTTCGGTATTTTCCAAATGAATTAGAGAGATTTCAGATCTAACATTAAAGGTGAGAAGATAACAGCAACCAAAGATGACTACAAATTCACATTAGTAAAGTAATAATGTCGCAACAGATTTATTGGCAAAGTTAAATAACATAAATATAGGATAGAAGTACAAAATACCACCATACTAATTTCGTAGCCAGTCTCTTTCCACATTGAGTTTGCATTTCTTTTACTCTCTTATATCCCACCATGTACATGAACCACAATATGAAACAGAAACAAAAATGCTAAATTCTTCTGCTAATTGAAGTACCAAATTTAGAAAATACTAGTTTTTTTTTTTTCGCCAAGCAAAGGAATAAAGCATATAAGATTTTTGAATACTCAAGAGAGAAAGAGAAGCACGCGTCTCCCCACTGACACAAATGCTCAGGTAAAATATGCTCCTCTCAAGAGGTTAACTGGAAGCAGTCATGAAAATTTGATCAATTTTTTTTTATCACAGCAAAATAAAGAGAAAAATTAATGAAAAAGATAGGTGGAGACAAGGAATAAGTAAGATACCAAGAACCTTGATTGCTAGGTTGAGGCCTTGGGACCAAATCCTGCTTCACTATTTACCCTTTGCAAAAGGGAAAAAAAAGAAAAACCAACAACCAAATAAACTTCCTTAAATACAAGTACCAGAATCACACTTGCTGCCACATGTTTCTTTTTAACTCGAGAAAAATTACTCCAAAGGAGACAGGAAAAACTTTATTGAAAGAAAAACGAGTGCAGGAAAACCATGACTTTGGTGTACTTGACGAGCTAAATGGACAAAGGAGTAGTTTAATTACCCATCTTCGATAAGTACAAGATCAAAAGAACTCAACAGCTAGCCAATAACATATAATATTGTACAGTATGGTTTATTTTGATAGAAAAACCAAGGGTAAAAATGACACATTGAGACCATAACAATGGTCATAATGACTTGACCTATGACACAAATTATGACAGGAAGGAGAAAGCATCACAAAAGTTAAAGAAGTACATCTAAGCCAAAGGTCAGCATACAGGTATAATAACACTAAAAAGGCATGTCTAATTATGAGGATCTAAATAGCCTGCAGGAAAACAACATAAACTCCAAAGAGGCAAAACGTAACATGTACCTTGGGAAAATCTATTCCATAAGTGATGCGAATTTTCTGAGAAGGGAAAGCAATCAAGAAAGAACTGTCATGCCATAAATACAGTGGTTCATGGAGTTCTGGTACTAGTTTATCTAAAGTATAGCCATGTTGATCCTCTGCAACACATAACCCAACTTGTTTTATAGCCTCCACCCATTCCTTCGCTGATCCATCTAACAAAGGAACCTGTGTATTAGTCAATCAGTCACGCCAAATATTTACAATATGCAATTGAAGTTTAAACTTGAGATATCTTGTACCGTGCATTTCCAAATTTGTTAGCCTATAGCCTAGATACATAAGAAACAAAATATAAATGATCAAACGAAAAAAAGGTACTTTCTCATTTTCTTTTCAAATGAACCCTGAGCAGAATATAGGAGATAGTAGATACTCTCAATCATGATATTTCGTCGAAACAAAATACTTTTAAGGATTTCAAACTAGGAATTTTAAATACAGCCCCATTAATTTTAGGGTTGCATTTCAATAGAAAGAGTGGCAAGCCAATTTAGTTTTATAGTCCTGATTTGCAAAAGAATACTCTATGAGCATCTAATTTGCAATGAAATAATAGCTGCACTTCTTTCCTCCTCTGTGCTACCACCTCCTCTTCCACAATCTCACACCCACCTCCACCATGAACCAATCTCCTCCACCTTTTGGCCTTGATTACAACCATCTCTTCTAAGTCCTGCGCCTGTCATATTTAATGTGACATTTACTCTGCTACCACCACCATCAAACCTTCACCTTCTTTTACCATCACATCTCTAGCACCATGGCTCCCAGGCCTCAATGTCCCATCGCTACCATCCACCAGCACCACACTAAGTCTGACCGACCTCCACCAACCCTACAGCAACATTTTCTTTGTCCATATCGCTTTTATTTTTGTTTTTTGCTCCATTTATATAAATTGGACTTTTCTCATTCAGTTTTTCCACTGATGAAGTTCATCGATTATGAGTGTTTTGCTACCTTAGTTCCATAGTCGTATAGATCCTCATTGCAAATTTCAAGTGGAAGTGCATGTTTAAGGTTGATCAACCGTTCCAATGATTCACTCTTCATTTATGAACCATCTATCTTTCTATTTTCTGAAAACAACATTTTTAGATTGTGATTCTGCCATGGTAAAACATTAAATTTGTACCCATAGTTTTTGTTAGAACATCCAGTAATTAATACGATTCCAAATCCTATCACAGGGCATGTCAAAGAGCCTCATGAGACTTTCTAATTTTAACTATCACAAGCTTTTTAACTCAGAGATGAAACTTTAAGCGTCTAAGTGCTACCTAAGAAGAAGAAACCACTTTCCTACATGTGGATCGAGAAGGAAGCAAACCTCATCCCCACCATCGATCTCGATGCGGCAATTATCCACCCCGCATGCCTCCAGAGCGGACAGGAGGTGCTCAACCGTCCGCACCCTGGTGCCGTCGCGGGAGAGGGTGGTGCAGAGGGAGGAGTCGACGACATGGCCGATCGCGGCGGGGATCCTCGTGCGCGGCCGGGAGTGCCCCGCGACGAAGAACCTCCCCTCCCCCGCGGCGGCCGGGACGAGGCGGGCGGCGGTGAAGTCGCCCGAGTGCAGCGAGGTCCCCGATCTGTACACCGACGAGGCTAGGGTTTGCTGCGGCCGGCCCGTCTTCCATGGACCCAAAGAAGTACGCTACTTAGGGAAAGGTATCCACAAAGAGAGAGAGGACGGAGGAGAGAATGAGTGGGACGAACCGGATTCCAGGAGACGGAACCGGAGAGGGATTTAAGGGCTCGCGTACAGGTGGAAAGGAGGCGGCGGCGGCGGTGGTGGCGGAGGAGCGGCGAGGTCATTGGCAGGGAGGAGGCGGCGGCGGCGGAATGGAGAACCGCCGTATGCTGCTCGTGGAGTTCCAAGGCCTCGTTACTTCCGCCGCTTTCCGCTGCTTCCGGAGGGCGGATGTCGCGAGAGAGTACGATGCTACGTAGACCCTGCGACATGCCACGTGGACGAGCCATCACATAAAGAATTATTAGCCGTTGGCTTTTGAGTCTCTCTGTGGGCGTGGGGATATCTTTTCTTTCCCTTAATCCATTTAAATTCCATTAAAATTAAGTATTCGACACAGATTAAAATTAGGTAATTTTTTTTCCCCGATTTCTTTTGTCTGTCTGATTAAAGGTTCTCATTTGTCTTCTTTTTCTTCCTCCTTTTTGAACAAAAAAAAATTATATTTAGATTTGTGTTAAGTTTTATCATTATTTATCCAAAAATTTAGAGTACCCCAAAGGTCATTATAGAATCATCCTACAGAGTATTTGAAGCCAATCTTTTCATTTGGTATGGGCCATAAATTTAATTATTTACACTTGTTAAAGAATAAATCATTGTTAGCATTGCATTCTCCATCAATCTACTTTAAAAAATATATTTTAAATTGAGCAACCGATTCATTATTATATTATTATATAAGTGATACGTCTCGTCTCACGTTCAAATCCATATATGAGATATTTAATTTATCGTTATACTATTACATAAATGATAGAACTTAAATAGTAATAATAATAATTTTTAAATTTAAAAAAATACTTAAAAATTATTTGCCATAGGTCAAAAGAAAAAAAAACCTAATAAAAGATTTAAAAAATCAACCAAAAAGACACTAATTGGGCTTACCACTCTCAGGTCTATTTAGTGGATTTCACCACTTCATCATTTGATGATTGATGTCCATGAAATGAAATGGATTTATAATAGAGATAGTGTCATGATGAATCCTCAAATGGTGAAGCGATGTCAACTGACATGAGACTGGCCGGTGGGTCAAAAGCTGTCTCTCTTCGTCTTCACAATGACTTAGAAACCCAGGCAAGAAAGATAAGAAATGATCTGCTTCAGTAGTATCATCAGCATCCATCAATACAGGCAACAAAGATAAGAAATGATCTGCTTCAGTAGTATCACCAGCATCCATAAAATACAGGCAACAAAGATAAGAAATGATCTGCTTCAGTAGTATCATCAGCATCCATCAATACAGGCAAGATAGATAAGAAATGATCTGCTTCAGTAGTATCATCAGCATCCACCAATACAGGCAAGAAAGATAAGAAATGATCTGCTTCAGTAGTATCATCAGCATCCATCAATACAGGCAAGAAAGATAAGAAGCAGTAGTATCATCAGCATCCATCAATACCGGCAAGAAAGATAAGAAATGATCTGCTTCAGTAGTATCACCAGCATCATCATCATCCATCAATCTCCAGTGTGTCTGATGGCCAAACCCTTGAAACCAGTGCATGAATGTGCAATAACATCAGCAACCAATAGAGCCAAGCAGACTGGTAGAACTAATAAAAAGACAGAGTCACACAGCTCATGGTGGACTCTCCTGTCACCACCAACCTTTTCCATTACCAAACATGATTCACCATCAAGAGGTCCAACTCACTGTGTTGATGTCCTGTCCTACCAGAGAGAAGTAAGAGAGAGTCCCTCTCAAAGATCTGTTCCTGGTGGACCAATTGCTCAACCACCTTACAACTTATATCATAAACAAGATGTTTCCAAGCAAGAAAAGGACTAATTACATGAGCAGTAGTACACCAGCAGCCAATGGAGATCCTACAAGAGAGAAGGAAAGTGGACAGAAAATGACAAGTAAAATACCATATGAAGAACCTATGCCCAAAGATTATGAGAGGAACAATAGTATGCGATGTGGAAATGCAGGAAAGAGGAACAAACAGCATGCACATATTGCTTAACCACAAGAAATTGATTTAAAAGAAAAAAAAAACACCATGGCTCCAGAGATGGGGGAGTCAAGCTCTGAATGCAGGGCCCAAGAGCTAAGTTTCGGTCTATTCATCACCAGGAGGGTTCGGTACATTGACTGGGTCACACTGGCGAGAGGCGTGGTCATCACCATCGTCAATGCTTTGTGGGCTGCTCTGCTGGTCTTGGAACGAAGATCCTCGGCTCGATTTCGTGATCTCATTGATGCGGATCACCACGTCAGCCATAGAAGGCCGTTTGTCTGGGTGCTGTGCCGCACATTCTATGGCAAGCTGCAGGAGCTGCACCATGTCCTCTTCCACACTCTGGTACCTCAGCAGCTCCACATCAAACACCTCCGCTGTCCACTCCTCTCTCACAACCGACTGGACCCATTTTGGGAGGTCGATGCCTTCGTCAGTGAGTAGGCCCTGTGCCGGGGCCTTGCCCGTGAGCAGTTCAAGCAGGAGAACACCAAAGCTATAAACATCAGCCTTCTGAGAGACCTTTTGAGGGTCAGCAACTTCCGGGGCACGATATCCTGCAATCCGGGTCGTAGTGGAAGCTGAACCCACGAGAAGGGCAAGGCCATGATCGGACACACGAGCTTCATATGGCTTGGTGAGGAGGATGTTGGAGGACTTGACGTTGCCATGTGAGGATGAAGGGCCTGTCGAGTGAATATATTCGATGCCACGTGCCGCTGAAAGTCCAATTCCAATTCGTGTTTCCCAGTTGAGAGGCGTTCGACCAGATCCTCTGTTGCCTGCATGTTTTATTAAGGAGAAACAGGATAGTCAGATTGACGTTGACGTTTTCCACGATTCCATCGATGCGGAGAAATATCAGAACAACGCCCTAGTACTAGAAACGATAGGAAAATGGCCTTATTGTACACAAGCAAAGATTCAGTCTATTCTCCGCAAGCACAGTAAAATATCAACATTTAATTCTGATTATAACGGTGAGAGTGCTCCTCTGATGCAATGTAATGCATTTTACTAGCAAGAACCCCAATTACCAGAGATAACGGTTTTCAATTCCCCTTCAAACTTCCAATATAATCTAAGTACAAAACTACAACCAAAAAAAATATTTTTTTCTTTTTAACATGTAATCCAATAATTGGTAGTAAGCCTATTTTAAACATAACCCAATTGGCACTTCAACCATGTAACACTCTGTATAAAACTGAGAACATCCAATGTCAACAAGTTCAGGTAAAAAAAAAAAGGAACAACTTTCTGAAATATTTTATAAGATGGAAAAAGAAGATAGTTTTGAGGCAATGCCAATGCAGCTCCAGCATAATTGAGACTACCCATGGCATATAATATGCTTTACTGATCGATCGTCTACATATAAAATTCAGAACATCCAACGTCAACAAGTTCAGGTTAAAAAAAAGAGAAACAACTTTCTGAAACATTTTACAAGATGAAAAGACAGATAGTTTGAGGCAATGTCATTGCAGCTCCATCATAATTGAAACTATTCATGGCGTATAATAAGCTTTTCTGATCAATTGTCTACATATTTATACCTTGAAAATGTATAGAATTTTTGTTCTAGCAAACTGAATATTAGGTATCACAGGAACCACAAAACTTGGAAATTAGTTTATTACGAGGGTATCGGACCTTAGCTATCATGGTTGGTAGAGTGTCTATATCGGATGTAGACCCACCTAGTGCTCACCTGGAGCACCACTAAATATAAAATTAGTATCATCTAAGGTTAACAGGATTAACTAATAAAAATAAAAAAAAATTCAATCACAAGAAAATAATGGGCTGTTTGGGCCAAGGCAAATGCAGCATCAACGAAGAAGAAACTTATCCTGAGATTACCTACTCTTTCTTTTGCATTCGTCGGACAAAATATTGTCCGTGTTAACTTCCTCGACAATGTACTAATTCTTCTCCCAAGCAACACGAATATTAGACAATGTAATGCTCACAAATCTTGAGAAGTGCTTTCTTTATATGAGGGCAACAGAGATTAGGAATTGTTAACAAAAGAAACAAAAAAAAAATGAAAATAAGCAGAGACATGAACAAGCAAGCAATTAGCAAGGGTTAAAGAAGCTTAATCTACAGCAGATGAGATATGAGTGCAACTGACCTCGAAGCTGAAAAGAAACTATGCGATTCAAATTCATGGTATCAAGCTCAAGAACAATTCAATTCCAAGAAAAGAAGATTAATTCTTGGTGGAAGGAAGAGGGAGGATTGGCCATACCATGCAAGAGGGCGGAGAGGCTCCCCGTTGGCACGTAATCATAGACGAGGAGCTTTTCATCCTTGCTGAAGTAGTATGCCATGAGGGGCACCAGGTTTGGGTGGTCCATCGCCCCGATGGCCTCCATCTTCTCCTTGAACTCCTGCTCCTGCAGATTCACGTCCTTGAGCCGCTTCACCGCCACCGTCATCCCAGTTTCGAGCACCGCCTTGTAAGTCGTCCCGAACGTGCCCTTCCCCAGCACCTCCGCCGACGCTCGCAGCAGATCCTCCAGGTCGAATCGCCTAGCTCCTCCCCGGCCGAAGAACACCAGTTTCTTATCCCCGGCAGCTGACGTCGCAGCCTTCGCCGCTGCAGCCACTGGAGTCGCCGCTGGGCCGTTGCCGTTTGTTCCTCCTTCCCCTGAACCCTTATCCCTCTGCTCTTGGTCTGCAGCCGCCACCATAACAATCTGCTTCCCGCCGGCCGCCGGCCGTTCCTTTCTCCGGCGGCAGACGAGTATCAGCACGACAAGCACGATGAGCAAGAAGGCTACGGCACCAATTGCGATACCGGCGATAGCCCCGCCGGAGAGCTTGTTCTTGTTCTTCTTCTTCTTGCTGTCATTCTCTGCCCCCCCGCCGGCATTCTCGGCGGCCGGCCCCTCCGCCGATGGAGACGGCGCGATCTCGCCCGGGCACGGCCCGAGGGGACCACCGCAGAGGCCCGTAGCCAGGAATGCGCTCGCCGGCTGAGAGCGGAGCTTCGCCGGGATCGATCCGTTGAGCTGGTTGTAAGACACGTTGAACTGGACGAGGTTGGAGAGATCGAGGTCCGGGATCTCCCCGGTGAGCTGGTTGTTGTCGAGAAACAGCGTCCCGAGCCGGGTGAGGTTGTTGAGCTCCGGCGGAATCCCGCCGGTGAACTGGTTGCCGGCGAGGTTGAGGCGGACGAGGTTCTTCAGGGAGGAGAGGAACCCCGGGACGTCCCCGGACAAGCGGTTTCCTTGCAGGTAGAGGTTCCGGAGCGCAGCGAGGCTGGCGAGCTCGGGCGGCAGGGGCCCGGAGAGGGCGTTGAAGCGGAGGCTGAGGGTACGGAGGGAAGTGAGATTGCCGACAGCGGCTGGGATAGGGCCAATGAGGCCGGCGCCGGGGAGGCGGAGACAGCCGACGCGGCCGGACTCACAGGCGACACCCTGCCAGGAGCAGGGCGCACCGAGAGAGCTGGCGTTCCAAGTCGGCAGCGCCAACCTCCCAACGCCGTCGCGGAACGCGAGGAGGGCGGCCGTGTCGGAGCCCAGGTCGGTGGCGCCGCCGGCGAGGGAGGATAGCAAGAGGAGGGCGCCTGCAAGAAGGAAAATGAGCGGCGAAGCCATGTCGGCCGGTGACCCTACTCACTGCAACCTCACACACTGTTACAATACTGTAGTACTTCCGGAGCAGAAGAACCAGAGGAAACACACGATGAACACACAAACACCTCTTACATTCTCACTCATCGAAAGGAAGAGAGAGCGAGAGAGAGAGAGAGGGGGGTCTAAAGCCCTCGTTGAAGCCGAAATCATATAAATGAAGCCGTATTACAACAGGACACGCAATCTCTCTCTCTCTCTCTCTCGTCTTAAGGTTTTATTACGGTAATAAAACCGTATTGCAAGTTTCTTGCACTTAACTATTTTCTAATTTGGACTTTCCACTAAATTTAATGCGGATTTTTGTGAGCAAATTAGATTTATGTGTGATTTAGTAGGCGGTGATATCAGTGGTGCACTGAGGAGAACAGCTTTGCTGCCCCAGCAGGGGTTGGGTCCCATTTCGGGCGCTGGGTAAAGGGGTCAGGTAGGAATGGCGAGTTCCGGCATGCGGACCGTTGAGAGAGAGAGAGAGAGAGAAGGGAATACGTACCGGGTGGTGTTTGCTGAACTTTCTAGAAACATCTAGTCCTCCTGGGAAACTCGAATGATTGCCAACCGTCGGATCGAGCGACGGGAGCATGCACCATCGGATGGCGATCTGACGGCTGCGAGAGAGTGGTGGGGCAGAGCGCGGGCGGACTGTTTGTTTGGCCACGTGAGCTACTGCTTAGCTGACGCGACCCATCGCAGGGGCCGGGCCCCACCGATCCATGTGGGACAGCTGCCCCCAAGTACCTGTACCTGTAGGAATTCTTGAAGACGTACGCACGGGTCAACAACAACTTATAGCAGCAATAAAACATCTCGATCTTATGCAAAAAAGAATTGAAGTGTATACACATGATGGAGAAGAAGTACCTGTTGCATTCTGACGCGTTTGGTCTGCTCAGTGCTCATAGCTCTGACCCCAGTAAACATTTGCAGAAGAGGTTTCAGGTGATGATGGATGGGAGGAGGCAAAATTATCCACTCCCATCTCAGCAGCAGAAGACACCAATTGCTGCAAACTATGAACTTAGCACCTCAAAAACAAATCTGTCAGTAAATTCTGCAAACTATCAACAGCCTTCTCTATCTAATTGCATAACACAAAACTGTCCTCAAAGATCATATTAGCTGCTCAACAGGGTTTTGCAATCACGGCAATCTCAAATGAATCGTCGCCCCACCTTCAAATTCCTAATACGAAGGTTCCCTAATGATCTCACGGACTCCCAGTATTACCAGTCATGTCAATAATTACACTTGCACAGAAATCCAACTCCAAAACCCTGCAAAGAGTCATAAAAATCAAGAAAACCTGTGTGTTAAAGAAGGGAAAAGAACATCGAAGAGGTGTAACAGAGATCGCACCGGCAACCCGCAAATCTTACTTTCCAACTCAGTTATTCAGAGAACCACAGTATCAGCAAACTCCCAGCTGCTACAGCTTCATGATAGAGACGGCACAGTCTCGTGGTACACCGAGCAGATGGGCCGTCCCGCACAATATCTCCAAGATCTAAAGAATCCACAAGAAGGTTTATCTCCATCTTAGTCTATACTTTTTAAAAAGTCACAGAAGGACAGAGTCCACGACAAGGCATGTTAAAGCTTCCAAAGAAGGGCACTTGTTTTGAAGGAAGAAGACAAATGACAACCGCAAACACGCCATAGAAGAGTGTCTTTACAAAGCAGAATCCAAGCAAGCAAGCAACTCACCAACACTAAACTAACTACATGACCACTTTATATCTATTCTCTCCCCTCTCTCTCCCTCACACAGCACCAACGAAATTAGCTAAACTGAGACATACGATGTCTCACGACCACTTTGGAAAACGCAGCTTCGGTGATCGAAATTTTAAGAGAGGGACGGCGATCATCCGCCGTTGACGAGGCTGTTGACGAGGGCAAGGGCGTTGCTCGTGTACTGCTTAACCCTCCCGACCCGGCGGCACACGTCGGTCCTGATGGAGCTCGTGCCGCCGCCACCCACCTCGCGGAAGCCATCGGAGCAAGTGTCCTCGTTAGTCAGGGCGGCGCTCATCCACGTCTGGGCGTTGGAGACTCGCCACGCTACCTCCATCCCAACCAGGGCCTCCAGGCCCCTCAGCTCGGCGGCGGTCCGACCCACCTGGTCGGCGGCGTCGCCCAGCTGCTCGACGCAGTCACGCAGCGCCGCCGCCTCGCGCCCGGGCGCTCCGGCTCCGGCGCGGCGGAGGGCGGAGACGTGGGCGCGGAGGGCACGGAGGCGGGCGTGGGTGACGTTGGTGGCGAGGCGGGCGAGCTGGACGGGGCTCCGCCGGACGGCCGACGCATAGGAGGAAAGCGACATGAAACAGAGGTCGGGGTAACGAGTGAGGACGCAGCGAGCGCGGATGAACTCGGTGGCGTTCTCATCGGGGCTCGTCGGCGCCGGGTCAGGCGGCGGCACCGACGTGCGTGCCACGAGGGGAAGGAAAAGGAAGAAGGACAACAAGAGAAGGCTCTTGGGAGGCATATCTGGTGCCTCGGGTGGGTGGCGGAGGAAGTATGAGAGCGAGGCCGAGGGATTTAAGCAGGGACGATGTGACTCCATCTCAAGGTTAAGGGTGGGACCATGAGTTTGCCACGCTGAGCTCTCTGGCATCACGGGAATGCCCCCAACGTGGGATGTAAGGTGGTGTGTTGGACAGTTAACAGGAGGAACGTAAATGTTTAAAGATCATAAATGCTTTAAGACCAACACGAGTGTTGATGATTGAGATGGTCACGATCTTGTACGCTTCGTGGCCTTCCATGACATATTATATGCCCATGAATAATACCATGGAAGAAGATGAAATGATGCCTCGAGATTTGAATAGCATGAAGAGAGAAGGTTCTGGTGCAGCAGTCGGCGGAAATCCACAAGGGGCGGGCATCTTGTGGCGGTGTAAAATTGGGATCGAAGGGAATCAGGAGACACGTGAGATGCATGGGGAAAGCTGCAACGAGAATGGAGAAGAGGAGGGCAGAATTAAAGGCACATGCATGGAGGAGGTACGTAGGGACAGGGGACGAGGTTCCTGAGACAAAGTGAGCACGCAGGGGCTACTGCGCTGTTGTAGGCGTTGCCTAACGATTCGGTGCAAGAAGAAACTACACGGATGAGTATAACAAGAAAGAATAGTGCAAATTTTTATTTATATTCAAATTGGGATAATACCATGCTAGAATGTTGACTAAAATCTTAGACGTTATAGGGACAACAAAGATGAGCGTAATCCATTTCATAAAGAGACTAGATTTGTTCCTGCATCAAGCCAAATCCAAGCCACATGGTTGGACAATGAGGCCATTATTAGTTGCAAGTATTAATGAGCAAAGTCCAACTCATTGATTACGATAGACAACCCTGCCTGCACGTACATTAGAAACGAGGCATCTGCTACTTAATGAATGGTTTTCTTTACTCTACGTTAAAAGGAGAATTAATTTATTGTTATATAATTATAATTTGATCTCTTAACAAATAAGTTAAATATTACGATTCAAAAATTTATGTAACAATGGAAGAGTCGGCACGGTTTGGTTCCGCCCGTATGCGTAATCTCGTCTATATCGATCGAAAAGAGATAAGAAAGCTCGAGAGAGGTCTGTCGGGTCTCGGATATGCGTCTTGGGATGCTCCTGCAAGAATGTATATTATGCTCTTATTATGAGGCTCCCACGAGGACATGCACGAAGGCCTAGGCGAGGTGGGGTGCGCCCGATGTGATCCCTCCGACGATCAAGTTAGTGATGTATGGAGTTTTGAGTGTATGTTCTGTGTATGAGAGAGGGAGAGACCCCACTATAATTCATCTAGGGGCCTTTTATACTACCTGCTAAGAGAGGAGTTTGTACGAAATTATTTAATGTGTGCGACCATTGGTTCAGAGTCGTATGTTGTCATGCTCCTCGAGTGAGGAGCGAGTCGTCGATCCGTCTGTTGGTATCGACCTGAGGTCCTCGAGCGGTGGGTGAGGAGCAAGTCATCAATTTGTCTACTAATATTGACTTGAGGTCCTCGAGCATGATCGGGGTAGCGCTCCTTCCCAAGACCTAGGTCTGAGCCAAGTCGGATGTGTCTACTCGGCTTTCGCTGAGGCTAACATGGAGGTCCACGTTTGATGGGCAAAATTATACTTTATCATTCTCTCCCCCCCTAAAAGAGGGTCGCGGCTCGAAAGAATGGGGGGGGGGGCACAGCTCGCGGTTGCAAATATGTTTAATCGTCGGCTTTGTTCTACGAGTCCTGGTTTTGGGGATGAGACTAAAGTCTGCATGGACTGGCTGAGACTGGAGTTTGCATAGATTGACTGAGATTGAGGTCAACATGTATTGGACGAGAGGCCGAGTACATATGACTGGCCGGGACTTGAAGCCGACGGAATTGGCCGAGACTTGAAGTCAACAAGGATTGGCCGAGAGGCCGAATCGGTATGACCAGCCGAGACTTGAAACCGTCAAAACTGACCAAGACTTGAAGTCGACAAGGACTGGCCGAGAGGCCGAGTCGGTATGATCGATCGGGACTTAAAACCGATGAAACTGGCTATGGACTGGCCTAGAGGCTGAATCGGTATGATCGATCGGGACTTGAAATCGACGCAACTGGCCAAGACTTGAAGTCAACATAGACTGACCGAGAGGCCGAGTTTGTATGACCTGCTAGGACTTCAAACCGACAGAACTAATAGAGACTTGAAGTCACCAGGGACTAGCTAAGAGGTCGAGTCAATATGACCGACCGGGACTTGAAGCCGACGGAACTGGCCAAGACTTAAAGTCGGCAAGGACCGGCCGAGAGGTCAAATCGGTATGATCGTCGGGAATTAAAATCGACGGAACTGGCAGTGATTTGAAGTCAGCAAGGACTGGCCGAGACTGGAGTCGACATAGATTAGCCAAGATTGAGGTCGACATGGACTGGCCCAGACGCCGAGTTGGTATGATCGGTCGATATTTGAAGCCAACGAAAATGGTTGAGACTTAAAGTTGGCAAGGACGACCCGAGAGGCCGAGTCGGTATGACTGGCCAAGACTTGAAACCTACAGAAGTAGCTAAGACTTGAAGTCGACATAGACTGGCTGAGGGGCCGAGTCGATATGACCGATGGGGACGTAAAGCCGATGGAACTAGCTAAGACTTGAAGTCGACAAGGATTGGCCAAGAGACCGAGTCAGTATGACCGACCGAGACTTGAAACCGATGAAACTGGCCGAGACTTGAAGTCGACAAGGACTGACCGAGAGGTCGAGTTGGTATGATTGGTCGGGACTTAAAGCCGATGGAACTGGCCTAGACTTTAAGTTGACAAGGACTGATCGAGAGGTCGAGTTGGTATGACTGGTCGGGACTTAAAGCCGATGGAACTAGCCTAGACTTTAAGTCGACAAGGACTGGCCAAGAGGCTGAGTCGGTATGACCGATTGGGACTTGAAATCAGCGGAACTGGCCAAGACTTGAAGTCGGCATTGACTGGCCGAAGGCCGAGTCAGTATGACCGGCTGAGACTTGGAAACCAACGGAATTGGCCGAGACTTGAAGTCAGCATGGACTGGCCAAGAGGCCGAGTCAGTATGACCTACTGGGACGAAACCAACGAAACTGGCCGAGAATTAAAGTCGGCATAAACTGGTCGAGAGGCCAAGACGAAGGTCGCATTTGGGAACGAGAACTTTTACTGGTTTGATGTATGTAGACAGCCCTTTGGAGGCTGTTCGGTACCGGAGTTCCTTTAAGAGTCATTCGGGGCTAGAAATTGATTGGGGCAGGAGGCTCGTGGAAACTATTTAGGAATGAGAACTGATGGAGGGCTTTGAAGCCCTTTGTTCCTGTATTGGGGCTGACAACCCTTTAAGAGTTGTTTTGGACTGAAAGTCCTTTTGTTCAGACTCTAAAAGCTCTTTGAATCTGTTTCGGGATTGAAAGCTATTTGGGAGCTCAAAAGCTCTTGAAAACTTGTTTTGGGACTGAGGGCTCTTTGGGAGCTTAGAAGCTCGTGAAAACTTTGTTTTAGACTGAGAGCCCTTTAGAAGCTCTTGAAAAACTTTGTTCGAGACTGAGAGACCTTTGAATCTGTTTCGGAACTGAAAGTCCTTTAGGAGCTCGAAAGCTCTTGTAAATTTATCCAAGACTGAAAGCCCTTTGAGAGCTCAAAAGCTCTTAAAAGTTTGTCCGGGACTTAGAGCCTGTGTTCAGTGACTTATAAATCTTTTAGAGCTCGAAAGCCTTTGAGAATTTGTTCGAGACTGAGAGCCCTATGGGAAGCTCAGAAGCTCTTGAAAATTTGTTTGGGACTAAGAGCCTTGTGTTTGGAACTGAAAACCTTTTAAGAGATCGAAATCCTTTAAGAATTTGTTCGGGACAGAAGCTCTTGAAAAAATTTATTCGGGATTGAGAGTCCTGTGTTCGGGACTAAAATCCTTTTGAATCTGTTTTGGGATTGAAAGGCCTTTCGGAGCTCAAAAGCTCTTGAAAATTTGTTTGGGACTAAGAGCCCTTTGGTAGCTCGTGAAAACTTTGTTCGAGATTGAGAGTCCTATGGGAGCTCGGAAACTCTTGAAAGTATGTTCGGGACTGAGTGCCCAGTATTCGAGACTGAAAGCCCTTTGAAAGCCTGGAAGCCCTTGAGAATATATTCAAGACCGAGAGCTATGTGGAAGCTCGAAAGCTTTTAAAAATTTTGTTCGGGACTAAGAGCCCTATGGAAGCTCAGAAGCACTTGAAAATTTGTTTAGGATTGAGAGCCCGATGAAAATTCGGAAGCTCATGAGCGATCGAGATGCATAACTCGGGCTCATGACTAACCCGAGGTGTAGCTTGGGTAATGACTTGCCCAAGAGATATCTAAGTCTTCATATCTTATCTTACGGTTGCTACGGAAATATAATGTTTTGGGATGATAATTCTCAAGGCATGCTTTCAAAATTTTCTAATCCAAAGAGAATTCTATTTCTCTTTTATGTATCTCTATGCCTTGTTGGAAGGGAATCTACCTGAATTTAACACAATTATTCTGGGATGATTCAGACTACTAAATTTAATGGAGAAAAATTCTGATTAATATCCAAAATATTTAACAACATAAAACCTCCGACGATGGAAATTAAATTGAAACTCCTACCTACCCACCGATTCTCACAGTTCACATACGAGAAGAGATCTGGGAAGAACACGGTTGAGATTTTGATTACAGGCGTACGCAAATCGTGAAAACACCAAAAGAATCAGAGAACAGAAACCGAAACAATGCATGACAGAGAAGTCCTCGATAGATTGATGATGGCATAAAGAAGTAGGGATGCCACGGCGATTACGGCATATGAAAACAGAGATCCATTATAAACGTGGAACAACTAGTGCCTATGAATATGAAGGATCGATTTAGAAGAAACATTGGGAGAAGGCTTTGATCACACGCAAAATCCTCGGCAGAAGAACGACAAAGGAGCAGAAGGATCACCATCTATCGTGAAACCCCCAAAAGAGGATTAGGGTTTGAAGGCATCGATCGCGAAAAAAGAAGAAATCGATTTGACATCATTCGAAACAGAAGCAAGGATTGCTATTTCGTACCATGATCGATCGCTAGACTGCGAAGGACTCCAGCAGCTGGAGGCGGCGATCGGTGCGACCTCCCGGATCCCGGCGTCAGACGAGTAGACAGAGAAGCCAAGGACGGGCAAGAGAGCGCGATTCGCCGACTTTTAAACTTACCCGGGCATTAACCTATGCACGTGGCACGCACGTGCGTTTCGCTGGATAAATAGAAGTTATATTTGTCAAATCACTTCAAAAAAAAAAGGTAATACAGTAATAAAAACATTTTAATTATGAATATATTAATTGATTGAGATGATTATTGATGGATTGTCTATTTTACATATTTCTACACTATAAATGACTTGGCAATGAAGCAACATAGAGAGTAAACAACAGGCTATGGAGATGAAACAATTAGATAGGTTGTGTGTGTGTGTGTGTGTGTCATACATAATGTATGCCCATGGTAGCAGAATATGTAATAAAAATAAATAGAGAAGTCTCTAAGCACAATCTTATGAGCATTCCATGATCATTATCAGCTCCATTAGGAAGAAGACCAGCAGTAGCAGGTCACTCAAAAAAAAAAAAAAAAAATCAATGATATTATTACTACAAATATAGTGTGTCGAGAAGTTTCTGATGCAACTTCAAAGTGATTCTTTGCGATCACACAAAGAATCTGTGCAAGTGCAACTACTTCTTAGGGGTATCTGTATCCAAGTAAAAGGATTATTTGTTTTATGTTATGAAAGAGAAATTGAAGGCATAAAACCACAAATGACAGGGACATTAATCACAATAAACTCCACAGATATGATAGAGCAACAAGAAGTACAAATACCAAAATAGCTCATCAAGGGATTAGCACCACGAGAAGTAAAACTGTTCCAAGAGCGATGTAGTTTTCCCCTTGAACACTTACATTCTTCGGTGGTCTCACACAATTTTCTTACCTTCAGAGAATGACAATCGGTTGTCAATTGAATTCAACTGGTTCCGAAGGTTTTGGTTGTCCTCCAAAAGACGGTCATATTCAAGAAGCAAATCTTCAGATTGCTTTTTCAGAGCTGCCGCCCTTGCTTCTGCAGCTTTTGCTTCCTGCAATCTGTCTTCCGACTCTGATTTTAACTGTTTTATCTGTTCATTTAGACTTGCAATCATTCCGTCCATTGCTTTTACCTCACTTGAACCCCCAGTTTTTGCTTCTTCCAAAACCCTGTTTTGCTTCAGAACAGCCTCCATGCTCTTTCTTAGCCCACGCAATTCTCTGACGTAATGGTGAAGACGGTCAATTATTAGTGCAAGGAAGAGGGAATAACCTGAAAAATGTGGACGAGACTTAGCATCAAGACAAACAATTGTTTTATAAAGATTTCACAATTTAAATTAGAGGACAAGGCTCTTCGCATTAAGAACAGAGTACTTCTGAAATCACCATGAGATGCAGGTTTGAGATGCAGGTTTGAGATGCAGGTTTGCAGAATTATACACAGTTACATACAATGTTTAGACTAGAAGGTGAATATATAAAAAAGGAAAGAATAACAATTGCACTGGATCTACCATTTCTTTAAGTAAAGAATTTGAGTAAATAGATGTGCCATGCCTATCATAAGCAGTCGAGAAGACAGAACAATTCCAAATGATCTCATAGACGTCTATAGCAAAATAAAGCAACAACAATCAGAAGGGTACAGATGTCATGCCGACAAAACCTTATGCAAATTTCGAGGCAATATCAGCCACCAACTCTGTAAATATTATATATCAGGTTTTGCCCATCAAAATGTAAATATATATATGTGACATACCTTTGAAACTTTAAGTATCTCTTCGGGTTATATAGGGCAAAATATGATAATTAATACATAAGATCCAAAAGAATGTTGATACTAATAATACATTTGTGACTTCAGAGAGATATCCTATGCATTTTCATTTCTCAATGGCAAAAATAAAAGTAGTCATATACCTGGTAAACATGAAATCTCTCTGAAGATTTCAGTGCTGCAAAAATAAAAGTGCAGAAATAATAGATTGCACCTTCAACTTTAAGCATGTCTCATATTGCCACAGAAAAATTAAAAACATTGCTGCAAATATCAATCAACATTACCAACTTACTAGATGAGATGTAAGATTGTGTTGCTTTTACAGTAAAAGTTTCTTTTGACACCAAAGGTATCTGTTCAATCATGGATATTGATATTTCCCTCAATATATTGAGCATATCTTTATGATGCACAATTTAAATTGAAATTATCAAGAGGCAGCATGTGGCAACTAAATTTTAAGATGCAAACTATGATATATTTGTCTGTCCACCTTGTTCTGCAAAAGAATATGGTGGATATACGTGACACCTTCCAGCATTATCATTGGCTTAGATTTCTGCTGTCTGAGATGTCAGCCCTTCTACTGGTCATCGACTAAGAAATAAAAACAGCTTCACCATCATCATCCATTATTCAACAAAATAACATAACTGATGCCTCCTACGTACCAGCATACTTGTACTAGTCATGGGTAAAAATCCAGCAATAAAACAAAAAAGATGTTTACACTTCTTTCATTCCAGTCAAGAGGAGAAATCTAGCATTTTTCGTCTTCTGTTTCTTCATTCCTTTCAACCAGTTTACATGTTATGTGATTGGACTGGTAACTATGATTTATTCATTTAACATAATTCTTCAAACTCAAGCTGGGCTGAGAAACCTATGTGGATTTACACTATCTATTCTCTCCCCCGCAACACCGCATTTGCAATTGACAAGATCAAAGAGGTTTCAAATTCAAGACTTTAGTGCTCTCTCCATAGGCATGGATGCTAAAACTCACAAAGAGACTGGTGTTCAAGTTCAAAAAGTCATAGAGCTTTAGCAAGTACTATAATTTTTCTTAATCTATAATATTATGATAACCATTCCTATCTACATTCTTCTTTCTTTTTATTATTTTACCATAGAAGAATCACATCATTCTATGTTGCCTAGAGTTATGAAACTCTTGTTAAAAAAGTTAAATTTGTAACAAAATATCATGTATAAATGAATAATTAAAAAAATCCCAAAGATAAGTTATCAATAACTATGTCCTTATGATAGAATGAGTTGCAACAATACTCGGGTTATCACACTTGATCAATGGGCTCCTACCAAGCAAGTCAAATTGCACCCAACAATGGAGATGTAGTTTTGGCAGCCATGGGATAAATTTTCTGATTTGATAAATAATAAAAAATTAGGCTCCCAAGAAACAATAACAAAGTCGTGAGTCTCAGCTATTTGAGGTTGGCTGCATAGAATTTTTGCCGCTATTGAGATCTATAAAAAGTTATATGCTTAGTTAAATTCAGACTTCAGAATACTTAAATTTTTATTCATGGTTTTGATTAAAGTCTTTTTAGGTTTTCCTCTATCTCTCCTCATACCATTAGCATTAATTATTTTATCTTTTCTAATTACTATATCCGGAGGTCTCCTAAGCACATGCATGTACCATATCAAACGATTTTCTCTCGTCGAATCCTTTATCGAAGCGATATCTAGTTGTTCACAGATAACAATATTTCTTTTTCTATCTTTCCTAGTAACTGCTTCAGGTATATGAGATCAATTATTCAACAAGATGGATAAATCAATGAATATATTATTCATAGATTAAAAACAAGATGATTAAAATGACGAGAGACGTTAAAGGTCTTATGGGATCATCGAATACCTTTGAGATTAAACGAAAAATTTTATAAGACAATTGTGAAGCCAACAATGCTTTATGAATCTGAGTATTGGACAGTTAAGAAAAAACATACACAAAAAGTTTTTGTTGCCGATATGAGAATGTTAAGATGAACGTGTGGAATTATTAGGAAAGATAAAAAAATATTTTTATTCGTAAATAATTAGATATCGCTTCGACAAAGGATAAAATGAGGAAAATCATTTAAGATGGCATGCGCATATGCTGAGCAGACATCCGGATGCGGTAGTTAGAAGAGGTGAAATAATTAATATTAGTGATATGAAAAGTGGTAGATGATGACCTAAAAAGACCTTAATAGAAACTATAAAAATATGTTTAAGTACTTTAAACTTGACTAAGCATATGGCTTTTTTATAAATCTCAATGGCAGCAAAAGATCCATATAAATGACGCTAAATAGTTGGGATTTATAGCTTTATCGTTGTTGTTATTGTTGTAGTATTTTTCCTAGTAACTCCACAAATCCATCTCATCATTCTCATCTCAACAACACAAGCTTTTTGTATATGTTGTTTCTTAACTGCCCAACACTTAGATTTATAAAGCCTAGCTAGTCCCACAACGATCTTATAAAAATTTTATTTTAATCTCAAAGGTATCTGATGATCACATAAGACTCCTGACACCCCTCACCCTTTTAACCATTTTGTTTTTACTATATAAATAATATCTTCATCGATCTCTCCATCTTGTTGAATAATTGATCCAAGATACCTAAGGAATTTTTTGTCCATCCAATTTAACTATATTCTCTTATTTAGTTATAAAATTACTAAAATTGCATCTAATATATTCAGTTTTAGTCCTACTAATCTAAAACCTTTAGTTACTAAGGATTGTCTCCATAGCTCAAGTTTATAATTAATTCCACTTAGGCTCTCATCAATTAAAGCAATATCATCAGCAAATAACATACATCAGGAAGGTCTATCATGTAATTTACTAGTAAGTTTATCCATAATTAATTACACTTAGTTTCGCAAGAGACAAAGAACTTCAATTTAGGCTAACCTTTAAAGTGTGTAATCTTTCAACATTTTCATCTGCCCATTCAATCTTGATTTTTGACTAGTATGAATCCCACAGTGATGGTGAGGCTACCAATAATCCCATATTCCCCTGACATTTTAAAATCTGTGCCACTGAGTTTGATGATGACAGACAAGACAGGGATCACCTACATGTTCTACTATGATGTCCACCATGCTAGCTAACGTCTGTCTTGAATCCAGTTTATGTTTGCCTTCTCGCTCTTTGTGTCCCTCAGACTGTCCTCCTCCCTTCACCTTCCAATTTTATACTATCCAAATCGATCCATATATACATCATATTTTGTAAGAATTAGCTATTATGTATCTGATGCTATCTTTTAATTTTTATTACTGTTATTATGGTGATCAACGCCGTCTACAAAAATATCAGGTATAAGATCCATCATGATGCAAATTACCAAGGGAAAAGCAATTCGACAGGTCAAAGATATCTATTTCCAAACGGATCATCGGCAATAATAAAAAGCTTCGCAAGCTATTCCAAATGCATGATGAAAAGAATAAACCCTAACCACAGAAGAAGACAGATCCAGACGAAACAAGCAAGGGCGAGACTATAGAGTGGATACCCATGAGGGAAGCTTCGAGTAGGTGGCGGCTCATGAGGACCTGATCGGTGGGCGTGAGGGTACCGAGCTCGGCCGAGCCGCTGCTGATCTTGGCGATGCTGTAGAGACTGGAGGCGAGGACGAGGAGGACGGTGCCGGCGACGGTCTTCACCATGACGGGGCCGCGGCCGCGCTTGAGGCGGTCGAGGCCGAGAACGACGAGCTTGCGAAGAGGGGTCTTGAACAGCAGCGTCACCGCCACCGCCACCTCCGCCGACAGCACCGCGAACAGCAACTGGATCATCTTGCTCCCACACCGATCACGACAAAGAGAAGGCAACGATGCCGATCGATGCCTGAGGAGGATTGATTCGATGGCTTCGAGGCCTCGATCGAAGGATAACGTACGCGAGTGCGAAAACGGAGGGGAGAGAACGAATGATCGGCGATCGGATTCGCTGCGCGTAACAGGATGTGGAATTTTTGGACCGTCAATTTCTTCCCCCTAATTTGTTCTTCGGGCGACCAACCTCGCGGCGTCTCTACGCGTCCCGTCATCGGGAGACCGACCCCACATGAGACCACGCGGGTGTTCGTTCCAACGGGTAAGCGACGAATGTGCCATGGGCGACACGTTCCAGGGGGTCGTCGGACCCGACACGTGGCCTACACGGCGATCGATGCGACACGTGGTCACACCGGCGCACGAGCCTTCTTGGAGTCTTTTCCAGCTTGATCAAAGAGAAAGGTGAGATCTATATCAGCTTGCAACACGAATCTTGTCGTCATGCACGCCCCATCCCTCACCGGCCGGCCGTGCAACGACGGGGTGGGGTGGTGGCGTCCCCAATTCATCCTCCGCTACACGCAGCAGGAATCCGCAGCTTGTGGTCGATCGAACCATTCCAACCCTCGTGAGGATTCTCTTACAAGGACTGCCGGCCGCGCCGTCGGGTGCGAAGAGGAAGAAACCTGCCGGGAGAACGGAGGAGCAGTAGGAGATGCGAGGAGGGCCACCAACCACCCGCTTCATTCCCCCCGCCAAACCTTCTCCTGCTGCGCTTCTCCACCTTTCCAACCCATAGCAGAAGGAACTCCGACCTTACTCTCTCTCTCACTCTCTCTCTCTCTCTCCCCCCAACCTTTTCAAGCTCACAAGCTGCAGCATCGAGGAGGAGCAACCAATGTAATAGTGTTCTTTTCTTTAAGGGTCTAATTAAAAAAAAAAGTTTCGAGAAAGACGAAAATGCAAAAGAACAATTTTAAAGAATAGAGAAACGATTTTTGGTGTTAGAGAATTGGGAAAAGAGATTAGAAAACTAATTTAGGTATGGTTTTGAATTCTTAAGTTTTCAGTTAATTAGATTACTAAACAGGATTATTAATTAGTTAATTTTACTTTTCTAGATGAACTAATATTGTGATATATATGAGGTTGAATCAAAAAGGGACAAAGTTAATTTGTGTTATAAGTTGTACTTTATGGAATTTAAGTACTTTAAGTTTCTGATGGGATAAAAAAAAAGAGAGGCAAAGCTAAACTGTGAAGGTGTTTAAAGCTGTAATTGGAAGATGTAATGGTATTCAGGATGCATTTGGGAATTTATCAAATTTTTAGAATAATTATAATTGTTAAGAGGGAAAAATAAAGAAGAAAATTATGATAATATATATATATATAATATTTGTTTATATTTTATGGATGATTGGTGAATAATATTTTATGTATAATTAGGAGGATGAGGTCTTGATTATTAAGTGTGTTAAGGATCCACAATTTGAGCCTGGGAAAATATTTAATTACTTTGTCTAGCTTGTTTTAAAAGTAATATACATGTTTTTTTATAATTAATTAATATATATATTTAAAACTTATAAAAATATACAGTTTATATTGATATTTATTTAGAAACTATGTTTTTCTGGATCCTAATAAATGAAGATATAATGTGAGCGTAACTGTTACTATTATTATGGGTATATTTTTTTTATATGTACTTTTAGCAATAGTTGTATAAATTATAAATTTAGGCATGCATCTTTAGCTATATTTATTTAGATTATGAATAACTAAACATTATCATTTGTATGAATATGATATTTATATTGATCTATCATTTATGACTTTGTTTGCTTTGAAATGCATATAAAGCTTATGATATTGGACAGAAAATAATGTGATATGTTTTGCTAAATTGATTGTGAAAAGTACTTATAATTATTTATTATTTTATTAATATAAGGAACAATTGTTTGTTCATATGTTTAGTCTTTGAATTTTCAGATCCCCAAGAATAGTATATATAGTATTAACATCCATGAGAACAGATATTATTGTTTAGAATCCTATTTATTTTGGACTTGTATGATACTAATATGAAATATTATTTTGGATCTACTATAATGATATTGTAATTATGTAAATATAATAGTTTTGATAATTACATGATGGTAAATAACATGCTCGACTGTGTAAGGACTATGTCGCTCTTTTAAGTTTTGATGCTACGGTTTTTGCTGGAATTTTTTCGATAGATATGAGTTATTGAAATATAATTGAACGAATTATGAATGTACTGTGATTGAATTATTTATGAATTGAAAAATACTATCCATCTATATTATAATTTTATATTATTATAATAAGATTTTGACGTTGTACCAACCCAGCCTGCGGCGGGCATTACACCCCGTCACCGGAAGTGCAAGATGAAGAGTGGTGGTGGGGGGACGGAAAGAAGTGGCGGGCCTTCTGCCGGCAGAGGCTGTAGCTGTAGTCGTAGGGCTCGTCCATGTTCAGGCGGAAGTCGTCCAAGCTGCTGCGGCAGCTTGGGCGAGTTCGCCTGAGATCGTTCCTTCGTCTGGTAAGTCTCAAGTGGCAACACCGCCTGTTCCAGGAAGAAGCACCGCCGAGATCGCTGAGGTGACCTGCTTCGTGCTGCAGCTTACCATGTTCTTCATGGTGATGCTGTTTCAGATATAAGCTAGTCGACTTCTGGGAATTGCTGGGTGGATTCGTACGGCACGCCCCGGCGCCATTAGTGGCCGAGAGTGGAGCTTCAAGGTGCATGGAACTGCCGTGGACTGATCGAAACTTTCACAGGTTTCCAAAACTAAGTTCAGGTCAGCACGAGCAAGTTTGATGCTTCTCTATGATTCCATCGATGATTTAGGTAACTTTTAGAACGAAATGTTTGAGACAATCGACAATGGTCAGCTGGAAGATCTGGAAGAAACGTGTTCGGTTCGTCACCAAGTCGATCTTCCATTTGCTGCAAGCACTCTTACTTCGATCTCAATATCCTATTGGATGAACTGTGACATCGACTGGGAAAAGATTGAACTGTGTAAGAGGATCTGCCTATTCGAGAGACCGTGATGGTGCACGCAGTTTTCATCATCCGCAGTGTATAGATCGTGGTCAAGAAGCTGACGCGCATGAGTAAGATGGTTTACAGATGGAAGAAACCCTTGAAAAGTTGACAGTGATCTATCACCAAACCGGTGATCATGTTGAGAGGGCCGCCGCCATCACCTGACCAACATCAAGTCTTTTTAAGAGATCACCAAACTTGCAGTATCCTCGGAAAGAGAACTTCCAACAGCTTTCTTTTGCTCGTATTCATCATGTGTTGGTGGAGTCGTCTTCTTCCTCCTCTCTTTCCTACTCCTCCTCATCATCATCAGTCTTTTACCATCTATCTCTTCCCGTCTTTTATCATATCTTCCAGTTTACTGCTGCGTCTCAGGCATCGACAAAGTAGTACGCACGAACGACCAAGTCGTCGTCGTCGTCGTCGTCAATTCCCATGGTTTTTGTCCTCACCGCGAGAAACCACTTGGGACGAGTGCTCTCGTCATCGCCGCGAGTCCTCCTGTGGACGCCTCCCGAGGCGTAAACGGCGTCGCTTATTTTAACACCGCCTCGTATCATTACTTGGTATCCGCGTATTTAAATATCACTGGCACTCCAATCTAACACGACGCGGGACCCGATTCAATCACCTGTAGTACAGATGACGGGTCCCGCCGTAAGCGTAAAATAATGTCGCCTACGCGAACCGGAGGTCCGAGGTGAAGTCCCAACCGCCGATCAGATTCTCGCACGCCTCCTAAAGCAATGATGTGAGCTCCATATGACGTCTGATCCGAGTTTGGACAGATATGAGCACCAAAGTTGAGGTACGAAGATCCAAAAATGGCATTCCACAAAGTATGGTGACACGACGCCAACAGATGCATGTGAAATGGTTGGGACCAAACCTTGGCAATAAATTATGTTGGCAAAAGGAATCCAACATGTCGTGTCTCACCCACAGTCCACTTTAATATCCGTGCCCGGACCGTTGACCATCAGCAGTACTCTCTCGTGGCGACGCCCATCATGGGTCACGTGCATGGTCGAGATCCTCCTCCGCCTTCCACCGACAGCAACTCTTCCGAGGGTTTCAAACCGGAAGAGATGGCTGTCGACTTTGATCGGTCGTACGAGCCATCACGATGGATATGGTCCAACGCAGCCTTTCCAAGTCCAACTAACCATCAAAAGTTTGAGCCGAATCATCAGCTACTCGATCTAAAAGTTCGATCCGTCGTCGTTCCCAAGGGATGGGCAGATGCAGATAGATATTTGAGGGCGTGGTGGGAAGAAGCACAAACGAGTTTAATTTGTCCAGTTACATAGTAAAGAACAAGATATAATTTACATGCATGAGGAGAAAAGAATCGGTGAAAGCTTGGAATGATTACGATCGAGTATTAATTACTATTTGGTCGCCGTAAAATTGGTATTGGTCGGGTTGATGTCTTCGCTGTTGGTGGTCACGTTGTTATGGTCCTCGTTAATGGTTCTGCTGGCACTGCTCCTGTTGTCATGGTTGTCGCTTGCGGTCGCCGGACGATTCCCGTTGATGATCGACGATATGGCCGCAGCGAGCGCGGCGGTGAAGTTGGGGTCTGCTGTTATGGCCGCGGTAGCAGCGGTCACCGTTTCGGCCAGGGAGGACGGAAGCGCCGTGTGCTCCTTCGGATGAGGGAACTCCGAAGCCTCCATCGCCTCAGACAACTGCAACCCTGAGAACCTTGACTGGTTGATTTGAGTCTGGCCAGAGGCATTCGGCACCGCAACGTAGCCTGCGGCGGCGGCGGAAAACGGGAACTGGAACTGGGCCGGTGATGGTGACGGTCTCTGCAGCTGCGTGGCGTCGTGGCGGTGAGTGAGGTCCAGCATCACGGTCGGGAACGGAGCCGACGCCGATATGGTCGCCATGCTCGACGAGAAAGGCAGGACCGTCCTCGCCAGGAAGCTGGGATTCATCAGCCCTTCCGGGCTGGACATCGACCCCGAGAGCAGCATCGACACCGCGGCCGAAGTCGTCGACGCCATCGCCATGGCGGCCGCGGGGAGCGGGTGGTTGTGCGTTCCTTCGTACGTCGTCGTCAAGATGGAGCGGTCGTCAGCGCACCTCTGCACCTATTGGAGGGCAAAACAATGGATGATCGGCCGAAGTTTGACCTGCGAATACGTGATCTGCGCTTCTTGCTCGTTACCTGTTTGCGAACGGGGCAGCCGGCGGCCATGGTGCATCTGTAGTAAGCCCGGGGGCAGGGGTTCCCTTTTGCCATCTTCTGCCCGTACTTCCTCCATTGACATCCATCGGCGATCTAAGAAAACATCAACACCAGCAGTCGAATCTGTTCGTGTAGATTGATTGATACATACAGCAAGCACTGCGTGTGTAATGAGAACTTAATTACCATGGGTGCATCAGAACGAGCTCGAACGGAGACACGGGCTTTCCTCTTGATGGCTTCCTGAGCTTGCTCGGTGCTAGTCTCTTCCCTGTTGGCGTTTTGGTGATCAGGTGGTGGGACAATCTCCTTGTCGGTGCTCCTCTTGCGTCGCTGGGAGTCCATCGATCTGACCCCGCCATTGTCCGGCGGGGGAGAAGGGCGGTCGCGGGTCGCCGTCGACGAGTGGGATGGCTCATCGGCATCCCCAGCTAGGCCGAGATCCATGAACTGCCTTGGCACGAGGACCTCTCCATGTTCATGGTTCTTGGCCTCGACTCTTCCATCAACAACCTGGAGGATCGATCGATCATCCGTCATCCATGGATCAATTTTTTTCTTCGACAATATACAGTTGTTGGTGTAGGATCTACTTATCGTTATCTCTATCTTACATCGTGTTGCTGCCTCAGCGCGGTGAGATGCATCTGGAGGGCGTTGTAGTTGCTGATCGCTTGGTTCAGCATCTCCCGCAGCTTCTGGTTCTCCTCTTTCGCGCGCGCCAGCTCGTCTCGCATGGCCGCCAGCTGAATCAAGCAGGTGCAGAGTGCATCCGGTATCAGACCAATTAATCGACAACCAAACGAATTCATGCCGGCAAAGATCTCTCGTTCTTCCGATCACCTCGCTCTTGCTCTCTTTGCGGTCCTCCGCCGGCAACACCGCGTCGTCCACCGTGGACAGGCCGCTGCGGGCGTTAGCGATCATAAGGTTCAACCCGGCGATGGTGAGATCCTCCTTCTTGATGCAAGAACTCGGCACCTTAGGGCCGAGATCGGCCTCCACCCTGCCGACGGCCTTCATCGTCTCAGCCGAGAAGAAATCCACCTCGTGCATGTCCATGCGACCGTCGCCGCCGCTCATAGTACGACGACCGCCTTTTTTCCAAGTAACTGAAGTTGAAGCAGAAGAAAGAGAAGGCAGAAGTCTTGGCACAGGTGGGATGGGGTGGACGAATAAAGAGGGAGAGAGAAGGGAAGGGAGACGACATGGCGGTGGGCAACGGAGTGACATAAGATGATGCGTCAGGAAGGGGCAGGTGGAGAGGACCGAGGGCTGCGCTCGCACGGGCTTATGAAAGAGACAGAGAGACAGAGACGGGTAGAACTACCGCTTCTAATTGGGCCGGCCGATCCGATGCGGCAGAACTGGTCAACAGCGTTGACCAATTATAGAATGACGATTTTACCCTCTTTCTCTCTCTTTTTTTTTTTTTTTTGGAGGGGTAATTTCCTCGACTATAAGTCCAGCAATACATCGTGTCAGCTGTTAGTCAATACAAATAATTCTGCAAAAATATCGGAAGATTTCGATGCTTGAGATTGCTACTTTACGACCTCGGTCATCATAATTCAAATCATCTATATATATATATTTATATTTATTGGGAAAGAAGGGGGGGGGGGGTGAAAATAATGAATATTATAGAATATCCAAGGAAACAAAATAGAAATATTAGAATATAATAATACCCTACTGGGATGTGAATGCAGACATGAGATGAGATGATGGCACATTAACCGCTGGGGATATCAACCGGTCAACCCAAAGTGGTTGACTAATTGTTTATGTTGGGAGGTAGTGGTCCTCCGATGGCATCGCGGATTCAGTAGTGTATTCCCGGATGAGGGTGAATCATTCAAGCGCTTGCAACACACATCTCTGATCCCCTGTGGGAGAAGGAGACCCAAGAACAAACCCTAGAATGGTGCACCTCATCATGCCACATTGTCATGTAAGTTAAGAGAGAGAGAGAGAGGGGGTTTTAAGGCAACGCCGGTCTTACTTATCCAGCAGGAAATGAATTGCAAATGAACCATCAACATCGTCAGCACCAATTTTAGGTTACAGCTTGAATTGAATGTTCAATTGACATCAAGAACAATGGTGGTCCTGATAAAGCATTTAAGCTACTATTTACCCCCCCTTTTTCTTTATCTGTAGAAGAAGAAGAAAGTAAAGTCAAATAAAAATTGATTTCATCCATAAAGATTCCAAGGAGATGAACAAGAAGAAGAAGAAGAAGAAGAGATAGAAAAAACCCGGTTGGAATGTGAACTGGGGTGTGTTCTTGCGGACCGCTGTTGGTTTCATGGCAAAGAACAATTAATGGTGGAAGGAGAAAGAGAGAAGAGAGAGAGAGGAGACCGGAGGCGTTGACTGGGTTGTCTATTACGTGCAGGTGAGGTCGCCCTCAACTCGGTCCCTCAAATATATACGTGGCTACGCACACTACCGTGTCTGTCTCAAATCTAATTTATCTATGGGTAAATTATATATTATCTTTTATAATTAACTATTTTTAATATTTCCATTCTTATATATATATATTTTTAGAAATTATATTGAAATCTTTATATTTACGAAAGTTTTAAAAAAAAATTACGATTTTTATATAGAATTAAAAAGATAAAAAATTAATAAGAAATAAGTTTTGTTAGAAGAATCTTTTATTTTGGTAAGTAAATGGATCTCGATATAATTTTTTATAAAAAAAATATAACAATCTAAATATTAAAGATAGCTAATTAGCTCATGTATCAATCAGCATGGTTCCTTCAAATCGATTATTATTTTCATGTCACAATATGAATATTTATAATATTGTTTATTTTATAATATAATAATATATAATTTGCAATCTAAAATAGTGTTTTTTTATGATATAATACAAGAGATTAAAGAAAAAGAAACGATAAATGTAAAATAATAGTAAAAAATTAATAAGATGATAATGGAAGAAAGAGGATAGCGAAAATGATTATAGAGGAAGGATCAAAAGAATGAGGGAAAGATGAAAATAATAATATATTAATTTTCTCCTCTTTCACCATTGTACTTCAAATATTTTAATCATCTTTTGAAATAAAGAGTCGGTATCAATTTTCTTCGATCTGATTTCATTAAATTCCACAAACAAAAATAAATAAAATCGGAAGTCCTAAATTAGCATTAGTGTGGGAATAATATGGAGTTCTTTTAATGACGTCGGTTTTGGCCATCACATCCTTCCTCTTCGCCCCGTCAAAGTCGCGCAGCAAAGCAGAAACAGTGGCGTCTGTTCCCATTAGAGAGGAGGTGATGAGCATGCAACAAGCAATTCCCACGCGCTTGTCTTCCCCATTTTTAACGCTTTCTCCTCCGTTCTCGTCCCAAAACCTGCTCTTCTCTCTCTCTCTCTCTCTCTCTCTCTCTCTCTACCTAACATCGCATCGATATGGATGTCTTCGACGACGACGGTAGAAAAATGTGAGTCCCATAATTCGACACCGAGTATAACTAAAATATAAAAAGTATTTTTTTTATTCTTTATTTTTTATATTGATAAAATCGATAACATTATGATAAATATATTTTCACTTTAGTAATCATAAAAATGTCAATATAACTTTTTAACAAATATAGATCAGGATGCTAAAATTAACTATAAACATGAGATAACTTATAATTAACCCCCTTTAAAAAAAAAACACCATGTAAACTCTCCCAAGTGTTGCTGCTATCAGACTTAGAAAATGATCGCAATGTGGCCTTCATATAATGAGTCTTAGCAGATTATGATGCAACATTTTGGCCTGATAAAATACTAACAGTTGGAAAGTTTAGGATTGTGATATGACACTGCATTCAAATGGGTTAAAATGGCAGAAACAGAAACGGAAACAGATCGTTCGACCACATTACTTGAAACCAGTAGAAGTAGGGGTAGTAGTTGATGAAAAGCCAAGATACTACAGCTCGAAGCAAACAGCCAAAAACTGGGGGTGGGTTTCTCGTTTGGTATACAACACTTGCACGAATCGATAAACAAAAACCGACTCGCAAGGGGGGGGGGGGGCGTCAATAATTATAGCTGCCAATAAATAAACAAATGTTAGGTTACACAGTGGAATATGCTAACTGTTGTTACAAAGAAGTGACTTCCGTGCCACATTAAACATTCTGCTACAGCCATGCAAGTGAGCTGATGATCTCAAGAAAAGCCCCAGTTGTATCGAGTACTGTCACTAAAGGTATCGAAGGGTTACCCGTTTGAACTTAACGGAAACCCCTTCCTCTTCCTCGTCCTCGTCCTCCCCAACCCCTTCCGGCCCTTCCGCTTCTCCTGCCACCCTGAGATAAACCATCTAATGCTCTGTTGACAAGCTGGTTTTGCACGATTACCTCGCCTCGAGACTTCTTGTTGACTGCATTGCTTGTGCTCGACCCGTTGAGAGATGCTGTGTTTCTCTTACCCCTGGTACGTCCAAGTGCCCAAGATGGTCTTTAGAAAGAAAAAAAAGGCAGGAAAAACAAGAAACAGCAGTACAACAAAGGGGCGCCTTCGACGCACCCTGCAGCAGCTGTTGAAGCTGGTGATTGTTTCACCGGTTCCTTCCAGGATAGGTTGATTTTGCCATCTCCGATAAATGAAGGTGCTTTCGCATGTAATGGCTGATACAGAAAACAGGAGCATCAAGTTAAGTTATGTTAAATTCCCACCCTCTCACGACGAAGAACCAGAGACTGACCTGAGTCATTGCCAGTATATTGTTGCAGATGCGCAATGCTGTTGTAGTCTTCTGCTGCTCTGCTTTCTGCATAGTATGAATTGTAGCCCCAATGTCAAAACCAAATACTCCGTTAAAATCGTTCGAAGTCAGGCGCAAGAGGGGAACTCACAATCTTAGCCTTCGCCTCTTCAGTCTTTGCAGCAGCCATTGCTTTGTTGTGATCAGCCATTCCTTGGGTTAACTTCTTCATGGCATTCCTCACAACCTCCTCTGTAGAGCTCAGTCTGCCCCACCAAGCCAATGTTGTCATTAGCATGCCAACCGTTTAACTTTACCATAAACAACAGAAGAAATAGAGATCCTATTCTGCATGACAATATCAAAATCCATAGCCTTCCAATAAGTATAAGCTGTAGGTAGAGTCATTTAGGACTTAAAATCATGCTACTCGCAGTCTCTTAAAAATGCATAAATCACACTGCCGCTCTAGTATTAGGGATATGAGTTCTTTTGGAAACGCATAATAAACCAAACATTTCTTGCCACCAACAGGAATAATTTGCTTCCAATCAGAATCGGGGAGAACAATTAAGATTAACGACATCTCAACTCTTACTGTCAATGGAGAGTTTAAACTTTTGGAAGAAGCAGAGAGAAAGGCAATAAAAGTCAATCATCTTCAGATAATTTCCCATGAGAGAATCTATGGAATAAAAACATATATCTCGTACATGATATTCAGGAACTCGGAAGGGAAGAAGCAACAATCAGCAATTTATTTATAAAAAATCTTTAATACCATATGTGAAGTTGTATGACCAGACCATAAGCAACAAAATCAAAGACCCCCTTGTGAAGATGTTTGGACCTGGATGCCTGATGTTCATGGGATTCCCTTGTCTCACAACACCTACTGTTTCTTGAGGGACACTATAATCTCTCTATATAAATTAGACTTTCATTTGGAAGCCTGCCTAAGGTAAATTGTCGTCCACTTATGATTTTTACCCACAAACACCAAATCCCTAGTGATAACCATTGTGCCAGGTACAGAATGACACTCAAAGCTTGTGATCATATCTTCTTGAGATGCCTAATACAAAGGATCTGGGATCAGTTGCACAATTATCTTCAAATCTCTCTCGATCTATCTGATGTCTAAATACAAAAGGCTGGATTCTTAAAGGAGATTATCTTGTCATGGACAGAAACAATGTGCAGTCATTATATGAAATATATGGAAATCTATAAATCAGGCCCAATTCTCCCGAATCTGGTTCAACGAGGTATGATGTAATATCTTTGCATGCTAACTGACTAATGGCAGTAAGCCACTTGCTGAAGGGAGAGAAAAAGTCCATAGTGAGGCTTTCAAGGAGTTCCCTCGTGACCCATGCTTGTTCGACCTGAAACTCCAATGGATCATTACCAACCAGGATGAGATTGGAGGGGAGGGCCCCTAATCAGATAAACTAATAAAAAGCCTTGTTTTGCAGGGATGGTAAATAGGAGATTCATTTCTGCTTTGTAAAAAGAGGCATGGACTTCAGAGTAAAGCTAAATCAGGGCAAGATTAGAGGAAATCAGATATCCAGGTAGAGGCAGACATAGTTCAAGTCCGAGTCGTTAACAACCATAAAGTTCAATTGAGGCTTAGAAATATTTCCGACATCACTTTTTATAATTTGGAAGCTTTTGAAATGCATAGTATACACACGTCTGCAAGGAATCAAACATGGTACAAACTGGTCAACCGACAAGGGCATAAATCATAAAGATGACATTTTGTGGCCATGATCATACCGCAGAACCAGCAAACATTTTGGACTCGGGCTATTATAATTTATTTACCTAATTATCCAACTTAATGAAATGATTTTCCTTTTTTTCAAAAAGAATGTACCTAATGGTATAACTCACCTTTCAGTGAAATCTTTATAATTCTCCGAAAAATCCTCTCCAAGCCTGTCCGATGGCTGGCCAGTCACAATCTTGTACCCACAAAGACTATTTGTAGAATTCGGAGTCTGCATAACACAGATATCAGAAAACGCAAGAATCTGCAAGTAAAGTCAAAAACAGTAACAACAGCAGCCTGTCTAATAACCTTATGTGCTAAATGGTGAAATGAGTACAGTGAGCATTCAAGATAATTATACTTAGGCTCCTCTGTCCTTCTCCGAGACATGTACTTCTGCAAACAACAAAAACAAAAGATCAAAGACCAAAAACTCATGAGAAGGCAGTCACTGCAGATGTGAAAAACAGATAAATGACAACATAACAATCATCCATACAGAAACAAGATCCGATCCTCAGCAAGAAAATAGCATGAAGGGAGTAGCTATGCAGGTATAACAAAATATTTGCAAAGCAGTATAGGAACTATTCCTTCAAAAGAGAAAAAAATAGAAAAAAAGCATAGCGCTGCAACAAGTATGTAATGAATGGACACAAAAACATGTTAGCCAACAACTTTAGAAGGTGGTAATCATATGTGCTGCATGCTGGGAGGGGAATTCTACTAGTCCTATGTGCTTTCTTCAACCTGCTGGTGCAAAATTTTGTACCTTTAAAAGTGTAACAATAGATGGAAGAAGCTGACGTGAATCCTGGGCAGCTGCATAAGGTGAACTTCCAGCAAGATTCTTGAGCAAATCTAACTTCCTCTCTTCGGGTAGCTGAGAAGACCAGAGGATCAGGGCACATCAGAAGGGAATGCAACATTATATAGCATAGGTATGGATGGTCAACTCCAAAACACACCAAGTAGGTAAAAGCAACCCTAAAAACTATAAACAAATATTAACAGCCATGTGATACAAACAAAATTATGTGCTCAACTCAAGATAAATCACATGCATATACAATCAGTTATTAACACATCAGTGTAGAGTATGCTGTGCAATTAACTCTAATAAACTAAACACATAAAAAAGCAATTAAATATTTTGTTTAGTGTCCAAGAGCTCCAGCATGAAACTATCTAACAGATGTAAGTTATAAAACACTTTAAAGTAGAAAATTGTAATATTCTTTACTCAACAACATCTATTAGTGTGAGTGGAACAAGATATTATACAACATTCTGCTACAAACAATTTAAGGTTGAAAAAACACGGAGAATATCCACCTACCACAGTCTAAAAGATAACCACGAAGGAATCATAACAGTCAGCAAAATTTACAAAGGTACCTTATCAAATACAGGTAAGATGTGTTTGTTGATGTAGTTGAGAAACTTGCTGGTTGAGGCACCTCTCTGATACAATAAAATATCTTCATATCAGGTGAAAACTTTTAGTTGCCATAAATGACAATAACTTAAGCATAACCCTGTCACTTACAGCAAAAAATGGAAGAGCCATGCACATGCATGAAATCAACCTATCTATATGATCGATGTCTTCAACCTGAAGCAGTAGAAAAAAACATTCACCAGTGAAGTCTGAAAATTCAATGATGGATTTAGCAAAATTATGGATTTCTAAAGGAAAATTAGACAACAATGCTTGAAAGACTAGGCAATAAATCTGAAAAACAAGAAAATGTCAGATACTTTTCTTTCTTCCAAGAAAAAAATTCAAATTAAATCAAATGGAAAAATTCTCAGACTAGTAATATCACTGTAGCTTTTCACATAAGCGATAATAAATGATTTATCAATGTACAGTAAAAATAAAATATGAATCCAGAGTTTATTGTGCATGATAACCAAAGATGAAAAACCCCAAACCAAAAAGACTCAGACTCAGAAACAAAGGGAACCTTTTTGTTTTTTGCCACTTAATGTTTCAACACCTCAAACGAGACAAACTTTAAACAGTTTGATAATCTAGTTGCCTTTGAGTCAATAGATATGTCAACAAAATCAGGCACATGAAGCGAAAGATTGTCATAAATGATAAAATGACAATGGTCCTCGAATCTGGCTTTGGATTATGGTAATGCTTCAGAGATAATTTATCTCTTAAAAACATCAGCCTATACAGAGAACAAAAACACTTTCTGCACAACTGTTGGAGCCAAACATATAATGATGGGACAAAGCACCTATATGAAAAGTGATCCTAGTGGCTCCAACTGTGCAGGATTAGGCTGTTTGTGAAAAACGCCTTAAATGCCAGCATTAATCCCCATATCAGAATTAATGCATGTGGACCATTTTAAAAACACAATGCAGTAGTTCCTGGTACTTTGATAAGAAAATACTTGATAAATGAAATGTTGAGTATGGTTGGTACACAGGCTACCAGTATGTTATTGGACTGGTATTGTGCTGTCTATATAGTGTGAAATTTTAAACCATGCTTTTGAGAGGATTGACAACTGAGTTTTTCATCTATATATTTGGACATGAAGAACATAGTGGCTTTAATAAGTTGACCTGTTGATCTCATATCTTCTTTGGTACCATTTCTGTGTAAAATGTTTTATAAGGACATATGTAGAACAGTTGAAAAATCAAATATTAGCCTATGTTCACAAGCTTGGACGGTTGATACATTCAGGTCTCTTTCAAGGGGTTGTGGATTCAAATCCAATTGTGGGGCATCGAGCCTGTTTCCTCCCATACTAGGTGATGAATGACTACCCTGTATGGGCCTTGTTTGTGCCATATGCACAACACAGAAAAATGCAAAGTTGAATATTTTCCAAATGAATTTCGGAGGTAAATTTGTGATAAACTTAAAGGTGAAATGAAGTTAAGTGCCATGGTCATTAATCTACCTTTTTTACTAATAATATTTTTCATTCAGGCAAGGCATGTAGTCATATGCATCACTGGGCAGTACATAACATGGAGCAAAAATAGATAATAATGTTTTAAATTAAGAATCCATAAAGAATAAGGAATGACAAGATAAATTTATATAGCTAAAGGCATGGAGCTATTGAAGTCCCAAGTTACAAACACATACCAAGTATTTAAGTGTTAATTCAAATGCAAAATCATAAAAGGAATAAGTTTGGTGAACTACAATACATGATAGGCAATGTAACAAGATGTCACTACAACAAAAAGATATGAAATGCATTCCAGCAAGAATTTGTCTTCATAAGCCTCCATCAAAATGAAGGGACATGTATCCTACTATTTCAGAAGGGAAAAATCGTAGAACTTGTTCGACTGTGCATCAAGAAGGAAAATATTTGAGTTATATCACATGTACACCTTTGATGCCTGGTAGTTATAGTTTACTCACATTAAATTGTGCATCCAGGTCAGCCTGTCCTTCTACAATTTCAATTAGTTCCTGAATTCGTTCTGGAGGCACACCATCACCAAATATGCTAAAACTCCTCAGGAAGTCCATGAATAACTTGAATTCAGCCCCAGTCACATCCTGTAAACTCTGGATACCAAATACAAAAAATCATGACATGACAATTTGCCTACTGAACATCCAAAATATACATTAACTTCCAGGCCAAAGAAAAATCATATACTATCCAACAAAATAAGATCAAAGACCTACCTTTTTCACCAAGTCGGTTACATGTCTTTCCATTTCCTCTTGAGGCTTTAATAGTTCAGCTTTGAGAGGAAACACCTGATAAAGCACCTTTTAGATTCAGAGTAAAACAAATCTTCACTAGAAAAATAAGAAGATTAATGCAAGTTTACCTTATCCTTAAGGAAACAAATGACCTTTTCACGAACATTCTCCATTCCTATCTCAACATGCTTAAACAAAGCTGTCAAAGAAGCTGAAAAACCAGAACCATCAATCAGGCACATCAAGCATAACGTTAGAGGACCAACCACACAAAAATTCCTTCTCAAGAAGTTCTATTTTTGTAAAAGTACATAGATGACAAGTTCATTACCTCCAGGCAACAAAAAAATAAATAACTAGTAAGGTAACATGCATTCCCTCTACCTAAATCAGTGCTGCAAAATGCTCGTGCAAAACCAGATAAGCACTACTTGATAACCTACAGTATCAAATAGGTATATCTGTGTGGCTGCCAACCACAAACAAGTACAACTTTATACCACAGTTGCTAATTTTTCATAGAAACAAGAACATAAATGACCTCCTTTAGGTACCATTGGCTGCATTCCTATCACACAAACCAAAAAAAATTAATTTAACAAAAGCAGTTTACTTGTAGAGTATTAAATGACAAAGATAAATATACCATCAGGTATATTTAACAAAACCAGTTTACTCGTAGAGATATCAAATGATAAAGATAAATATACCACCAGGTATACTAGCATCATGCTGGTCTGACCAATCATTGAAACTGGCATTGTACTAGTATTTAAGCCTCGGGACAAACACAGCCTACTGTTGTCTACAAGTGCAATTCAAGAGAGGAGACCAAAGACTCTGCGTTTATGAGTTACAGAAAACATCTAGTTTCAGAAAAGATTCCAAACAACAATTATTAATTTCCAGTTCCTATTTTTGAAAAAAAAGTTTTTTTTTCAAGTTTTCTTTATACCAAAATTCATTGTTCTTTTTCTTTTTAATTGTCAAGTTTCGTGTTGCTTGGTTTACCAGTAAGTTCAAGAGACCCAACTGACCACTTTTCCAACCATCTACCAGACTGAACTGACTTGCAGAGCATAAATCTGCATGCCGAAACAACTTTTGAGTTAAATCCCGGTAAAGAAGAGAGGAAAAAGCTAACTATATAAGAAAATCTCAAATGCAAAGTATGTTAAACATCTGAACATGAATAAATCCAGCTATGGTATTGCAAAGATAACCACCATTACCAAATCAAATTTAAACAAGTATTAGCAAAAAGAGTAGCATTGAGTTATGTGCTACTGAACTACATGTTACCACAAAGCTGTTAAACACACATAGAAAGAAGAGATTAGCTTCTTATGGTGATTGCCACTAATATTGATCATTTTAGATTACCTTTTATATCCTGTCTTAGAAGAGACATTAGGGCTTTATGCACCGCATCACGCTCCACATTTTCCTCTAAGAAATATAGTGGTGATTAGAATGAAGAGAAGAATAATGCTTAAGCATTTAAAACCATAATCCGGTTTTCAAATATTAATATGTACCATATGTTAAGAGTTGTCCAAGAACATCGACAATTTTTGATACATATTCTGGTGTATCTTTGCAGAGAAGAGGAAGGCCACGAATAGCTTGTACTCTGATCTGTTGGCATATAAAGACAAAAATAAGCATTTAATGTAGAAAATGCAGGAAAAAACCATCTTCACGATGAAATTGAATGAGAAACAACAGGAATGCAGAAATGTAAATGTCACTGCCAACTACTAGTAGCGAGATATGCACAAGAGTAAGTTTCATCATGATCAATCATCACAAAATATAATCAAAGGGTTTCTCTTTATGTTGAAAAATGAGGATACTCTATTTTGGAGTCAGCTACATGGATTGGCACTTCACCTGCCATTGAGTTCTATCGAGGGCAACATCACTAGTTGATTTAAGTCATCAAATCTCTTTTTATTTTCTGAATATAAGTTCCTCTCCTGTGCAATATGGATTCTAAGGGCGAGAAACTTTATTCACTTACAAACATATACGTTAGTCTTCGATAGTCCCAGACAGAAAACCAACTAATAACAACCTCCACATAGCTCCCAGTACAAAATGGATTCTCTTAACATCATAAAGATGCAATAAAAGAGAACTCAATGAAATCTATGAAATCTCAAAGTACAATAATACCACCAACAAAACAAGCAGCACAGAAACAAGAAATCTAGTATTTGTAGCAAGTCTTTGGTAGCACCAGGGATCAACAATATTTCATCTCCCATGTATACCTCCATACTCCTTATAACAATGATAGAATCAATAAATTATGTATCTCAAAAAAACCTATGGTTCAATTTCATCCACAAAAACTAAACAGAAGCAGCAAACAATCATTGCTGAAAGCAAACCCTATGACATGACTTGCTATGAGTTCGAAACTATTTAATGTCCTGTTCAGTGATCTATTCAGTTGGATTAATCCTAACAAACCAGCTTTTATCAAATCATCTTTGTTTCTTGAAAGCTGAAGAATAATATGATTTATATTCACAAAACCATGCTGGCAGAAGATACAGAGAGATGGACGAAAATCCCTCTACTAACTAGGTTGTCTGGGATCAAAAGTCGCCTTTGATGGCAAGTCATAAAACAAACACAGGCCTGGGAATTCTGTCTTAATGCCAAACCAGATACCTGCAGTGTAGTTACACCTGCATCATCCCTAACACCATAGTATAGGGCTGCATTAGGTACCCATCCATGGTCTATATATACCGTTTAGATGATCCACAGATTTGTTCCAAGATGGTGGACAACCAAGATGTTGAGAAACGGATTTAAGTGAAGTTTCAGCCTTTAAAAAGAATATGGATGCATTGAGGGTTATATTTGTAATTTGCCAAATCAACCTCTTAGCTAATATTGGAAATAGGTTTGTGGATCTCTCATCAACAACAATACACCCACAAACCATAAAGCAATAATATGTGTATAATCAGCCAAAGAAAGCAAGAGACAGGGCTCCTTAGTCTCCAGCAAATTGGAACCCATATAGCTGAGTTAAAATCATACACACAAAAAAAAAAATGTTGTCCCACAAACTAATGCATTAAAAATTTTGGTTTTCTGTTTAGTGAATCCTAACTTTCTGAAATCCCCACTTGCAAGCAGCCAATTCATGGACTTGGTGCTCCTTGTAGTAATGTAATAGTAGAGAAACAATTTTGAAATTCATGGACTGCAAGATAAAATCAAGTCGGTGGTTCATGAAAATTGTCATTAGCTGAAAGAAAATGTCAACCTAGAAGTGGTCAAATTCGGTAGGAAGATGGACATATTTGTTCTCGTTAACTTGTTCACATGCATAAAATCACTCTTGCCTTAGAAACCTCTCAGAAGGTTGAAAGAGGCAATACGTCAATAAAATGTTGCTCAGTGCTTCACATGTAATGGTCGGGTCCTCAGATAAGATTGTCATAACGGAAAAGGTAAAAGCACCTTGATGATTTGTCCTCACATATGGACAATAAACACCCTTTGAAGAATTTGCTCCCACATATGGACAATAAACGATCCTGCTGATCAAATTAAATCATCTAAAAAAGTGTAGGTAGGTAGTAAGAAGTTTCATGATCTATATTTTTTAGGGCAAAACTTTATGAATCAGATGGGTCCATGATAACAAGGCTAGCCTGAGGTAGAAAAATTAGAAAGTGTTAATCACTAGTAGGGAGTTTTATATTTTAAATTTAAGGTAAACATGTATAACCAGAAGAGATCATGACAACCAGGTATAAAGCTAGTGTAAGGCTTGACATTCAAGGAAAGATGCTAAGACAGGGAATTTGATCATTCAGAAGAACTATCAAGCTGCACCTACAAATTGGACAATCATGGAAAGCCCCCAACTAAGCTGCAGATAATGCAATATAAGAATCTCCAAACCAAGAATTCGGAGAAAACAAGTTTTCTATTTTAGGAGTCTTTTGATAGTCAAGCACATTATACAAAATTGCCTCAACACGCAATTTGTGCCTATAGAGGAAGTTGTAAAGCTAGTACAACAACAACAAAGCCGTAGCCCGTAAGTCTCAACTATTTGGGGTTGGCTACATAGATCTTTTGCTGTCATTGAGATATGTAGTTAAGTTTAGAACGTTTAAATTTTTATTTATAGTTTTTATTAAAGTCTCTTCAGATCTTCCTCTACCTCTCCTAAAGAGACTTTAATAAAAACTAAACATTGTAAAGCTAGTGGATGGAAAACAACAATATTCTCTAATAGAGATATAACATAGATGAATAGAATTGTCCCAACAGGCATATTGTGCTGACAGAGGAAGTTCTAGAGCTAGCAGCGGTATAAAAGCAACAGTATAAAATAGAAATAGAGGACCATGAAGATGAAAATAAACATTTTTATATTAATCCAACCTCTCAAACTTGAAACTAGAAGGTAAAAGCAAGTGATGTCTTCAAGACAAATATAGCATATCAAGTGAAAACTTGTAAGGCGATCATAGCTCAAGGCAACTACAAAAATGGAGGCAGGAACACGTGAATCATAGTTAGTTCATGGTCAAATGAACGTAAGGTGTTGCTTGTCACCGTTTTGTTTATAAATGGCACACAAAGATCTGATTCCATAAATTTGGTTTCTTTGGAACAAAAATTAACTCTTAACTACCAGCCATTATATTGTCAACTAGAAATCAACCGCAGGAAAAGGACATCGTTTTGTACGTTCAAGAACCACTCGGTAGTTGCTCCAATTTCCCAAGATCTTATTGCCATAGCATGCAGCAGGCAGTCAATAGGTCCAACCAAAACTTTCATGCAATGCGGTTTCCGTTAGCTTAAAGATGTGTCACTCTCTTCACGGCGACTAGTAAAACCAACATATATGTTTGCCAGCTAGTTTGATCAATGGCTTACTTTTGCTTTGTGCTTAAATGGAGAAACCCCACAGAGAATCTTACTTTTGCTAATGAAGTGAAATTAAAAGGGAAAAATATTACAATGGAAACTGACCCCGAGCTCGTCTTCCTCGACCAAATCGAACTGCGCGGTCATGGCCTTGCTGGCGAGGGTGGGGAAGAACTTGAAGAACCGCGGGATGAGCTGGGCGGCCAGCTGCTTCGCCTTCACGCTCTGCCCCTTCACCGCCGCTATGATCCCCTCGTAGTCACTCACATGCTGCAAAAACCCAAGGCGCAGAAAAGAAAATAACACGATCAAAGCCACTCCCACGCAAACCCTAAAGTAGAGGAGTCTTGATCGAAGGACAGAGGAAGAGATGGAGAGGAAGGTCAGGCACCATAGACTTGTCCTTCGCCTCGTTGAGCCGCTCGCCGAACTCGTACAACTTCTCGACCTCGGCGGCGTCGGCGGCGGAATCGGAGGCCATGGCGCCCGGAGAGGAGAGAGGCGATTCTTTCTTCGGCGTGGATGGGTGGAATAATGGATGTCGGAGGCGGAGAAGGATGAGGAGTTGCGAGGCGCGGCCGGAAGAAAAGGGGTTCACTCGTACTTGTGGGGTTTAGAGACAGGCGGCGGCGGCGGAGTTTGCGCTCCGACCCGAGCGAGCGATGATGGCTTTAAGCTGTTTGGCAGGGTGGCGGTGAGTAAACCGAGTCGGATAAGGAGGTGACCCGATCGCAACCGGGACTCGTATTAGGCTAAATACGAGAAATGTTTTTGGATTTCATACGATTCGGAGATGTTTTAGAAAATAAAAATATACTTCTCAACGACGACGACAATAAGTCATAATTAAATTACACGTAATATAAGTCCTAATAAAAATTAAGAAAACAGATTAAAGTCTGTTTCCTGTTTTATTCGTTTTAGTTTTTAACTGAATCATGTACCTGCTTTATAATCGATAGGGGAGGTCGGATGGGTCCCGCTCTAAATCTTGTTTCTACCTCCAATCAGAAGACAGGTAGATCGGGGATTCTGAAACATGCGGGAACGTGTATATATATATATATATATCATGTCTAATTGTACAAATTACAATTGACTTCTAATTGAGTATAAAGTTGTAGAAATATTATTTTTCAATGTCTGTGAAATCAAAAGAAATAAAATGAAAAAAATAAAGAGACAATATTAAAAATTTTATTATTTGAATAGCGATAGGGAGAAAATACAATTAATATGGCCTCTACGTGATACCAAGACTAGAAGTATAAAAATGAAGTCACACCCTTCACTTGACTATCCAAGTAGATAAATATAAGCTCTCTTAGTTACCTTTATTGCATATATAGATAAAAAGCTAAGGAGAGATGGTTACAGACAGTCAATGACTATCTCTCCGCATAAGAGCGATGGTGTCGATTTTATCATATAGTGTGAAAAAGTTCCCAATGAGAGTCGATATTAGAGACCTAAGAATAAACTCAAGGAAATTGCGCTGGTGCTAGGTGATGGCAGTCTCTCAACTAAGAAAGTCTGACTAGAGATCCAAGGCCCGAGATTCACACCACCCCTTCCTCTTCCTCCTTTGTTGTTACGAAGCGGTTTAGTAAACTGACCTCTCTTCGATGCTTGATGTTACGATTCTTGTTGCTTTCGCTATTTACTAATTTTTGAAGCTATCTCTAACATCGACGATTGTAGCCTTAATGACAATATTTCATGAAGCTAGCTCCAAGAAAACAATGACCAATGGGTGAAGAGGTCAAAAAATTGACACCCAACATTGTCGATCTTTACGTCTAAACGAAAGTTTGGTTCATGTCGACGAGAATTGATTTGACATCGATGACCTATTAGCAAGGAATGACCTATTATCGAGGTCATCGATTCAAGTTACATGACAAGCACCCCAAACTCAATCGGCGATGGTGAATAGATCTAGTATATTATTTTGAATCCTTAGATTTTTCAATGTTTTTGATAGTATAAAAATTGGAAGTCATAACAAAATTAATTATAATAAAAAAAAACATCAAAATCAGCTTCGAGTCCCGTGAATCACATATGTTATGGATTTAGATTAAAAAAAAGTAGTAGGTATCAAAACTATCAATTTGGATTTAGTTTGGCTCAACTAAATCGCATTCGTCTACATTTTGATTAATTTTGTGATCGAGTTCTCGTTCTAAAAACGAGTTCGGATCAGTACATCCCCTATAACATATGCTACTATTGTTGGAACTTTTCGAGGCGTATGGTTGCAACGTAAAAGGTTTTGATTTATCGAAAATATATTTTTTATTTAAATAATGAATACGGGATACAGAGTTTTGGGTGAGGTTTTATATCGTTAACCTTTGATAAATATATTTAATATATTATTATATGTATTTTTTAAAAAAATTCGATGATCTTCAAGATAATTTATTTTTTTTATTTGCTTATTTTATATCTTCCCCAACTCTTCACCATCATACACACAAAAAGATCGATTATAACTAATACCGGCATAAGATTGAGGAATGATTCTGTCTTAAAATTTCTTATTTAATTTTATTATTTATTATAAATTTAAAAATTAAATCTAAATTAGATTTGTCATATATTTTGCTAACAACTATCGCTACTTATACTTATCGCAATATAGTTAATTTGGTTATCCAACCGTTGACTATGTGATGATTCGATAATCCATAATTCGATCGTTGACCTTCGAATTGACGTCAACGATAACTCGATTGACTAACTTATCGTCATAGATCACTGTACATTCGATCGACTCTTATTTATCGTCGATTGGTGATTAATTATATAGTCGACATCAATTAATATTCAATTCGGTATCGACTTAGTCTCAGGTGGGCTCCACATGAAAATGCTAGTAAGAGGGTAACGTGACTTAACCTTTTTTTTTTTTTTTTGGGTCAGCTGCATCGCACGTGCTTCTCGGCCATTGCATAATTTTTTTTTTATAAAATCATATGTTACTTAAATATGATATTAAAAGAAATACTCTTATCAGTAGCATTTCAACATTTATAGGATGTGAATATATTTATTCTTAATTTTAACAATATATTATAATTTTATCTAAAATTACAAGATTATCGAATGATTTAGTGAGCAGCCAATATGACTTCTATTTTCCTACGAAGGTAAAATTTTACTTATTTTTAAAAATTATTTTATACTTATATATGATTATATTATTTATTTATTATATACTTGGGTCGTATGAAATTTATCAGAAAAATATTCAATAGATTTTTGAAATATAATTTCACCAAATAATATTTACATCAATTTACATTTATAATATAATTTTATTTATTATTATTTTATTAAATATTAAATTATTTCATAATGGCACATTCATCCAACCTTTTTATCCGAACGTATATGTTTAAAAAAATATTAAATACAGCCTAAATATATTTTCGTTTAATAATTAATAACACTCATTACAATCTTATTCCATGACAACTTTCCCACGAGTGATTCACGAGAATTTTTTACCCACACACCGAGCCCGATCGAACATGCGATGTGATTGCTTTGGCTTTGAATTTGAATTGGGATAATTTATTTAGAAAAGTTCACGTCGATTTTTATCGGATGAGTGCTCCTTTCTTGAGAAATTATTGAGAATTTTTTTAAAATGAATAAATAGGTACATCTTTATCCTTTTGGTTGTCATTCTTGTCAACAACTATTATATCATGTGGTGAATGTGTGTATTTTTAGTTCAAAATGGAGTTTTTTTTTTTTTTGTTTGGTCTAAAACATCTCAAACTTGCACATCAGCATCCACACATGTTATTATTAACACAGATTCTGATTTTTTAAAGGATTTTTTAGATTTATATTCATTGAATTTGACATGTTTATATTTTATTGTCAAGTATATTTGAGTATAAATCGAATGTCTTTTGATGAAACTTTCAGTAAAAACTCGTACCCACATATGATTTTAATACCTATTAATATATTTTTTTCATTTTTATAATATCTTAAAAATATTGTTTTTAAAATTTTGATATATTTCAATAAGAATTCTTCTTGGTCTTAGTGTATAGATGAACTTTATTTCAAACACATTAGGCTTTTACATCTATATTCACATGATCGAGACACTCAATTACTATTTTTTTTAAATTAAAATTATTAATTATTAACTTTTAAAATTTATTTTTTAAGAAGGAGGAGTACGAAGAGAGAGAAAAGAACGTAGACGAGGATTAGGGTTTGAAGATTTCCGAACAAATTCATTGTCCCGAAGGAATTTAATGAATTTGAAACAAAATATAGTTTAGATTTGGAGAAATATAATTAAATTTTTAAAAATATATTATTAGGTAAGTTTTGGATAGAGCAATACTTTTCGATAAAAAGTGATTATGGGTTTCTTTTACCTCAATAAATTACCCTTTAAAATTTTCATGCATAAATCACCCTTCAAAGTGATCTAAAAGGTTAATTCCGTTCCTGCATAAAGAATTAGATTAGAAGAATATAATTAAAATTTTAAAAATATACCGTCAGGTAATTTTTTGATAAAAATAATTATGAATATATAAATATATATAAATTATCCATTACAATTTTATTTGGATAAATTACCCCTTTAGATCATGCATCGATGGAGACGCGTTCAACGCATGCTCGTCTCCATATCTATCTTAAACGCTGCTGCCTCGCAAATAATATAAACTCTCGTCTTCCTCCGCCTTCTCACGTCCCTTTTCTGCACGTTGGGTTCCTGAAGGATGGATCCCGGCTCCTCCGCCGCCCGCCGCACCGCCGTTCTCGCCGGCCACCTACTTCGTGGGTCCGCCCCCGCGGACGGCCGCTCCTCCGCCTTGATCGAGCCCGCCGCCTGCCTCCAGTACTCCCCTCCCGAGGTCTCCGAGAAGCCCCCGGCCTTCGACACCGCGTCGCTGCGTCGCGTCCTGGATGGCCACGACATCGAGGGGCGGGACTGGCTGTTCCGGCTAATGGAGGAGAGCCCGCTCTTCTGCCCCCACCGCCGCGGCGGCAGGACCTTCGTCGCGCCGGACTACAACCAGACCATGGAGCAGCAGCGCCAGGTCACGATGCGGCGGATTGAGTACCTGCTCGCTCACGGCGTGTTCGAGGGCTGGCTCACGGGGAGCGGCCCGGAGGCGTTGTTGAGGAAGTTCGCCTTCTTCGAGTGCATTGGCGTATACGATCACTCCCTCGCGATCAAATTAGGCGTTCATTTCTTTCTCTGGTGCGCCTTTGATCCTTCTTTTTTTTTTTTTTTCTTCCTTCTTTATTTCCATCTCTTGCGTAAATGCCACGGAACGTCGGAGAAGATGTGATTTTGATTAAAATTTTTGGAGGTCATTCGAGGATGTTGGAGAAGGTGTAATATTTTGACTTCAAATTTGGAGGGTTGACGATGATTCAACCATAGGATTTAATCTGAACAAATTTAGGACTGTCTTAAGCTGTACAGTAAATAGAAATGTAGTTTATGTCAGAGCTCAAAAGTTAGAAATTAAGGTAAATCATGTGATTTATTGCATCTTGGATGACTGTATCTTCTTCCTTTGTGACCCTGCAAGAGGAAGAAGCATAAGTTGATGTTGTTTGGAAACCTCAACATATCATCATATGCGAAAACCTAAACAGAGTATCATATAAGCACAGTGAAAATCAAAACCTAAACAGAGTATCATATAAGCACAGTGAAAATCAAATAAAATTAATTTTTCACGTAGATCAAAATATCATACAAAATATTAGATTAGGAAAAAATCGATAAAATCATGTCATATGATAAATTAATTATACGAGGATATCGTATATCTTTGTGTTCCAGATCCGGATGGAGATGATGAAGGAATTCAAGAATCCTTCTCTCTAGCGGTATCCACACGATGAATCACTGCAGCAAAACTCATTTAATATGATATCGCAACTCTTACGTAGAGGGAGAGAAGAGAATAGGAGGGGGAGGCCAAAGCTGTAGTCTATCAACCATGAGTCTCCCATCCTATTTATAGAAAGCCACCAAAACCCTAGGGGCCCTGCCTTAGTGAGTATTCGATCTCCATCAAATAATCCACTAACCTTGCATTATTGGATCTCTATCCAATAATCTTCTTAGGCCTCTAATTGGACCTTAAGCAAGTAGCTCATTAGCATAGGATCTCATCTAATGAGAATATAGGTTAATTGGATCTCAATCAAATCCTTTATTCATTGAAGCATACACCATATGTGTGTGCCCCTCTAGGCTTGATACCGAGCTAGCCATGAGTCGCTCACATCAGATCTCCTTATGATATAATGAATTATTATCTCCATAATAATTCACTCGACTTATCAACTATTTGTCCACAGTTATCGTGTATCTATAATTCCTCATCCAACTAATATCCCAGATACCGTATATTGGATGTGGTACTGTCAGGTCACATACGGAATCAATTTATCTTGCTCTAATCAGATTCTACCGGAGAATTTTTTCTCTCTCAATTTGAATGACCTTGGCTAGGGATTTCTTTAAACAAGCGCATACGGGATATTTCTCTTGTGATATCGAGGGTGGATGATCCTTTATTGATACTCAATTGCCATCATAAGGTTGACTACTAATCCCGATAACCAGATGTACCAGATCTGAAACTTTCTAAACCTGTAAGTTTAACGTCAAAGAAATGATTATTCAAACAATGTATCCTTGGTGTCTCAAGTCTAAAGACCAGATACACAACTGAGACTTTGGAATTGCTGTCTGAGATTAAGTATCATTAACCATACCATATTTCATAAGCAAATCAATCAGTGAACTTATTATTTAATGAGCACCTATACTATATCCTTAGTGTCTCCACATAAGTGACTATGAGACCAGACGCCTCTATCATATGGACGAGTATATAGTACATTGATGTGTCCGGTTATCTCGATGTCCATCTTGAGTAACTTATGATCGGGATTATTTAGGATCTGTGTTTAAATGTGAATCGATTTTATTATCGTGATCTCATCACGATCGATTCTTATTGCACAAAACCAAGGACATCACAATATATATATACAACAGATAATATAATGTGAGAATATACTAATAATAATAATAAAATAACATAGTATGTCACACATATCATCACTCACGTGATTGGCTTGTAGAACATTTATAACTAGAAGATGTATCTATCTTTGTCCTTGTATCAACGGTCATCGTATTCTTTTTATTATTTTATTATTACTTTTTTTATCCCTTCCGAGCCGATTGTGTGCACCCTTGTTCCCTTGAACCAAAATTTTGACATCTCCTTTTCGTTCTTCAAGAAGATTAGTTTTTTTATGATTTATTAGCAAATGAATCACCATTTTTAACCTGGAAATCAAAACTTAATAGAGATCGAGGGATGATTGGTTAGACTTGGGATTAACATGGAAATTAAAACTCGATAGCTCAAAGAGGAGAGGCAAGAGGGGGGGGGAGGGAGGAGGGGGAGATAGACCAGACAAGCCAAAACACAATTTTTACTTGTACTCTAAGATGAATATTATTTGCTTTTTGTCACTGGTTGATGGGGCCTGTATTAGTTTGATCTTATTGTAGACATAATAATTTATGCATATCGTAACTCCCTATTACCTCATCCATGTTGTAATTGTGTAGCTGCTTTTGCATAAAAGCTTGATGGGCCTTTTGCCAGCAAAATAACCTGTGTGCCATCACATCTGTTCCTACTTTAAAAAAAAAAAAAAGTAGTTATTAATGTTCTCAAAATTTGGTGGATCACAGGGGGGGAGCAATCCAAATTTTTGGCACAAAGCGTCATCACGACAAATGGCTGAAGGCTGCTGAGAATTATCAAGTTAATGGCTGTTTTGCGATGACCGAGTTGGGGCATGGAAGTAATGTATGTTGCTGTATCTTTGTTGAACTTGTTTATGGAAGAAACTTGGAACATTTTCTATTTCTGTTGATACTGTTATTACGCTTGAATTCTCTTAAATATTTCAAAGGTCAGAGGACTGGAGACCGTCGCGACTTATGATGCAAACACTGGAGAGTTTGTGATCAACACTCCCTGTGAATCAGCCCAGAAGTATTGGATAGGAGGAGCTGCTAATGTAAGAAAGAAAGAAAGAAAAAAAAAAAACAAAAAATGTTTTGAGTTCTATCGCACTCCATCTTGCACTCAACTTGTAACTCCTCTGCTGTGTCTCAGGATGCAACGCACGCAGTAATCTTCTCTCAGCTCCTTGTAGATGGCACCAACCAAGGGGTGCATGTATTTGTAGCACAAATCAGAGATGAAGAAGGAATTGTTTGTCCCAATGTTCGAGTTGCTGATTGTGGTCATAAAATTGGCTTGAATGGTGTCGATAATGGCCGGATATGGTGAGAGCATTGGTTTTTGTATGCTTCAGAATTGCCATTTTTGATTCATTTGTTATTTATTACTTCTCTGCAGGTTTGATGGTTTCAGAGTCCCTCGAGACAACCTGCTGAACTCAGTTGCTGATGTATTGCCTGATGGGCGATATGTGAGCTCAGTAGAAAACCCAGATCAGGTCACTTCGATCTCTAAGCTCACCATATTTGTTCTGAATCATGCAATCACATTCATGTTAAGATAGTAAGTAGTAATTTTGATGATTTCAGCTGAAGAATCTTGTTGACTTTTTTTCCTGAATAATAATACTAATAATAATAAATATATATTGCAGAGGTTTGCAGCTCTTCTTGCTCCACTATCATCTGGGCGTGTGAACATTGCAGTACTTGCTGTTTATATATCAAGGGTATATTATTGCTTTTCAATCTTGTTAATAATTATAATGTGTCATTGAAATCGAGCAAATTTGTTTGGTAACTTCAAAATTTTTTTTCTTTTTTTCCTCTAAACTGTGATCAGGTGGGTTTAGCAATTGCTGTGAGGTATGCTTTGACAAGGCGGGCTTTTTCGATATCAGCTGATGGTCCTGAAGTCCTGCTGCTGGACTATCCTGCCTATCAACGCCGCCTCTTGCCTCTGATAGCAAAGACGTAATCGCGCTAATTATCTCGTTCACAAAATTCTAACTTGATTCAAGGTTCGCATTCTCGTAACGTAACGAAACGTGGTGGTACGCTAAGGTATCAAGTCGTACCGAGCGTATCGAGCGGTACGATGATACGATACGGTGTTGCAAGCCTTGATTCGATTAATCGTATCGACTACTTGGGTAAAAAAAATTTTGTATCGTCTATGGTATTGCAGTTGTGCTATGAGTTCCGCAACCAACTATTTGAAAAGATTATTCATCAAGAGTACTCCAGAAAGCAACAAGAGCATTCACGTATACTGCAGTGCTTTCAAGGCTACACTCTCATGGCACACCATGAGAGTGCTTCAGGTTCATGCATCTTAGGTTTTTTTTTTTTTTGTTGTCAAGAAGGATTCTTTTTTTGTTTTGGCTCAAGTTAGGATATGTCAAATACATTTTACAGGAGTGTCGTGAAGCCTGCGGTGGCCAAGGCTTGAAGACAGAGAACCGTATTGGTATCTTAAAAGGTGAATACGATGTGCAGTCTACCTTTGAGGGAGATAACAACGTGTTGATGCAGCAGGTACTGCACAATTGTTTCTTTGATGGCAAGTTTTACTAGATGAGAGCACACTGGATGGAATAAGATTCAAGTACACATGATGAACCAGGTGAGCAAAGCACTTGGTGCAGAGTATAAAAAAGCAGCACACGAGAGGAAGAAGAAGAGCCCATTCAAAGGATTGGGATTGGAACACATGAATGATCCTTCCCCTACCATTCCAGCTGATCTCAGTAGCTGTGCCCTCAGAAGCAGCAAGTTCCAGGTTTCAAAAAAAAAAAAAAAATCACCTCGCTTTATCAACTTTGAAGTTTTGAAGATATAAAACTCGTTTCGATCGTTCAGCTCGACCTGTTCCGCTTGAGGGAAAGAGATTTGCTTGCTCGATATGCTGACGAAGTGTCTCGTTATCAAGCTCAGGGAGAAAGCAAAGAGAAAGCAGCTCTCCTGGTAGACACTCGGCACCTGAATTATTATTTTGTTTCTTTCATTGCCTTCCTTTCGTTAATACCATCGAAGAACTTGTCGAATGCATGTCTCAGAGCTATCAACTCGCCGGAGATTTGGCAAAAGCCTTCTCTGAACGCTCGATACTGCAAATCTTCATCGATGATGAGATCGCCCAGCCTGCCGGACCTCTAAAGGTGGTATCTCTATATCTATATGTGCAACTTAACAACAGCTTACTCAGACATCTAGAAGGCCTTTGCATCATCATCATCATCATCATCATCGTTTTTGACTTGTGTGTTTTTGCAGGATGTGTTAGGGTTGTTGAGATCCATGTACGCATTGATCTGTACGGAAGAAGATGCATCTTTTCTTCGTTATGGGTACTTATCACTTGACAGTGCCGCTGCTGCAAGGAAAGAGGTGATGAAGCTGTGTTATGATCTGAGGCCCCATGCACTCTCTGTGGTCAGCTCCTTTGGGATCCCTGACGCTTTCATGAGCCCCATTGCTTTCGACTGGGTTGAATCCAATTCTTGGTCTTCCCTCAACGAGGAATAAGATTGCAATACCTCATCCTCTTTGGATCATAAACTGGCAAATAATGTAGGAATAAACCTTTTTTCTGCTCCCGAGTGATGATTACACAGCTTCATTCAATCAAGAAGAAAACAGCAGCTTGGATTCAATAGTCTCAAGTTCATGCTTTTATACCTCTTTTAAAATGCTCTTTATATTTCCTTTCCCCCCCCCACATTTCTTTCTCTTTGTCAAGAGTTGAGCACCCACCAACAGACAAACTACTGGTCAGACCTGTGGGGGGGTTCACACACGGTTCAGACTTTTCCGCCAACGAAAAGAGAGTTGACTGCATCGGTCAAAGCGGGCAAGCGTGGGAAGACCCTGAACCATGTCTGATTCGGAACATCGGACTCGCCGACGTCTCACTCCAACAGTTGACCGATTACCCCGGCCGGTGGTGTTGTGATGGCGGATTTGAGACGAGAGACGACGCAAAGGCAGTGGGTGAGTCGTATGGATCGCTATGTTTCCTACTGTTTCCTTGTGGCTCTTTGTCGCCGGTTGGCACTGTGGATGAAAGGCACACAATTGATGGAGCGGCTACAGTGGTGGAGATAATAATCCCGGGGATTCTTCGTCCGCCGATGGCCGGGAATCATTTGTATTCTTCTGAGAGAGGGGAAAATGGAGCGACGATGACTTCTCTCTCTCTCTCTCTCTCTCTCTCTCTCTCTCTCTCTCTCTTTCTTCCTTTCTGCACTGGACAAACAAGGGGGGAAAAAAAACAACAGAGAGAGAGAGAGAGAGAGAAAGATAGATACGTGATGAGACATCTAAGACCTACAAATTTAACAGTCATAAAAGCTTTATAGAAAGAGAGAAACATCTGTGTGTAAATGAGAAATGGCACAACATATATATATATATATATATATAATTTAAATAAGAAAACAAAACATTAATATTGATACATTCATAAGTAAGTATAGAATAGTTCAGGGATAAATTTCAAGAATTATTTAAAATGAGAGCATAGGGAATTTGTCTAAGCTAAAGCTAAGATCGTGTTTTCAAGGATAATTTGCCCTTAGTTCAGTTCTTCAACTTTTAATATGGCCTTACATAAATGCGCACGCAAGAAAGAACAAAAAAAAAAAATAATAATAATAATCATATACCTACTTAGTGCTTTAATATTCGCGTGTTATCAACAACCGGTATTTTTTGAGAACCCTAAGCTCTTATCTAGCCGGCGATGCCTTTTACACGAATCCATCTCTCCCCAAAACAGTGGCCACCATATCGGAAAGAGACACTGCTGCTGCCACAAGTACCCCATTTGCATGCGGCCACTGTTGTCTCTGTCGCTCCCCTTTGGCTCTTCTTCTAACCCTCTCCGTCCCCTCTTCCTCTCTCAATCACATATTTGATTTCCAAAGCACATCAGTTTTACTCTTCACCAAAGCTTTCTGAATTATTTGGAAAGCGACTGACAAGTCCGCCGGAATCCCGTAAAGAGAAATCTCGAGGAAGAGTTTGTGGTGGACGCGCAACCTCTCCCACTTTTAATGCTCCCAAGGATCGAGCTGAGACCAGTCCCTTGTCGGTCTGCCACTAATCTCATGCAGCCATAGCTAGCTTTTTGCTACAGAACGTCGAGCTCTGTCCAGTACTGGAGCTTGGATATGCTGGCAGTCGAACCCTTGAGAGGCTCCAATGGAGATGAACGAGAAGGGGCGATGGGGAGCCTCGCTGTCGTCGATGACTTCGTCGATGGGAGCTTGTTCGAGGACATCAGCTTGTTCGGCGACCTGTTCGTGGGAATGGACGACGGCGACGTCCTGCCGGACCTCGAGCTGGAACCTGCTGAGATTCTTGTGGAGTTCTCGGGCTCGGCGGAAGGCCTGTTTCGCGTAGATGGTGCTACACAGGATGTGGTGGAGGAGGAGAGGAACGCATGCCATCGCGTGGAGGTCGCGAGTGGCATGGTGGAGGAGGATCCGATATTGGTCAAGGCGACTTCACCGGAGGGAGATAGAGGTCGCAAGTCATCAGCCGCGGCGTCCTCCATGAAGGGCTCACAGGGGAAGCGCAAAGCAAAAGTATAGCTTTAATAACCCTAACAGCAATCTTAGCTCATCCTCATCTCTCTCTCTCTCTCTCTCTCTCTCTCTCTCTCCACTATTATATATATATGACCACATAAGTTTTCTTTAAAGGCATCAGAAGAGTCACGAATGCAGTGGAAGATTTAGATAGCAGAAAATAATGATTTGTTCTAAGGTTTATCTGAAGGATATGATGAATCCAAGTCTTGATACGCTTCCTCATCGAGTCCTGCTCTAAAAGTGAAAAGAACACTAGAAAGATGAGCCTTATCAAACTTGAGGACAAGAAAGCTTGAAACAGATCTTGTAAAAAGGAAAGGAATCACGGGCTAAAAAGGGAGAGAGAGAGAGAGAGAGAGAGAGAGAGAGAGAGAGAGAAGTTGGATCTTATCTTTTAGCTGTACTTTATTTGTATGGTTGCTCACAAGAAGTTGCATCTTTATCTCCTTTCCATGTCACTCAAGGGTGGGTGTTTGTGTGGGTGGGGTAGGTGGACTGGACGCCGGAGCTGCACCGGCGATTTGTTCAGGCGGTGGAGCAGCTGGGGATCGACAAAGCAGTGCCCTCAAGGATTTTAGAGCTGATGGGAATCGACTGCCTCACTCGGCACAACATTGCCAGCCATCTGCAAGTACTACTACTTCACCTAAATCTCTCTTCTTTCTTGTTCAGGGAAAAGGAAGATTAAGCCTGTGCCGTGGATCTGAGAAAGCTGCGTATGTTCGTCTGTGTTCCTTCTTGTCCTTGTCTTCCCAGCGGAATCAATAACGCAACCATTTCATGTACTTTTGCTTTCTCCTGAAACGCTGGGAAGAACACATGCTTTCAAAACTCTTTCCCATGCATCTCATCTACCTTTGCATCGTTCTCTTCTTTTTTTGAGGGATCCGGCAACCCATGCATGGCAGATAGATCTACTCCTATACTATTCGTTGGAGTGCAGCCATGGCATCATCCGTTGGCAAGCGTGAATAGAGTTCAACTTACACGGAGACTTTTTACTTGGGGTGCAGAAGTACCGATCGCAGCGGAAGAATTTGCTTGCGAGGCAGGCGGAGGCAGCGAGCTGGAGTCAACGCCGGCAGATGTACGCGGCAGGCACGGGCGCGAAGAGGGGCGCCAACCCGTGGCTCGCCCCTACCATCGTCCTCCCTCCTCTTCCAGCCCAGGCTTTTCTGCCTCCTCTGCATGTCTGGGGCCACCCTGCCGCGGCGGAACCACCGTCGATCCACATGTGGCATTTTCCGCCACCACCCGACCCTTCTTATTGCCACCACCATTCTCAAAGCGTACACACATCTCTCTCTCTCTCTCTCTCTTGGCGAGTCTTTAAGTACTACTGTTTCAGCTTTCTCCATGCAGGGAAGTAGAGAAGGATGGGTCGCCATGACGCAGGGAACTCCTTGCTTCCCTCAGCCAATGGCGGCAGCGGTAAATCCACACTTGGCTTTTTGGCAGTCGGATGATGGCCATCATCTGATATAATAAGTGTGATGACGACAGTATTTAATGTTGCAGGGGTTTGCAGCTCCACATGTCGCCGGCGTTGTTCCACATCCCATGTACAGACCAGTTCCTCCTGCTCCTCCCATGTCGAAGCGGCAGGAATCCACCTCATTGCTTCAGCTTGATGCTGCTCATCCTGTGAGTCCCACTCCATCCTCTCTCAAAACTTAATTCTGTCTCGTCTTCTCCGTAAGAAATGATTTCTACTGCAGTAGTTTACCATGCACAAACTTTTAAGAGCTCATCTGCTGGCTTCGGTATAAAGTTCCAAATAGAAACCAATATATTGTTCTTGATCGTCTCTAGTATTTCTGACAAAGTTTTCTCTGTCTGTTCACTGCTTCAGACAAAAGAAAGCATCGATGCAGCTATTGGAGATGTTTTGGCCGAGCCATGGCTGCCATTGCCACTGAGACTGAAGCCTCCTTCACTGGACAGTGTGTTGGCAGAGCTCCGGAAGCAAGGGGTATCAAAACTGCCACCTGCTGCTTCTGGTTGAGCTCGCCACAAAACTAAAGAAGAAGAGAAGTCATATCTGTCCACGCATTATATTCTAGTTTGCATTCTTACAGACTAATTCTTTTCTTCTTCTTTTGAAATCAAATTACCACAGCAATTGCATATGCTATGTTGTATCTTTTGAAACTTATCGATTTGATTATTAGATATAAGCTTATTATGAAGAGAGAATTTTTCTTTTGTAGATGATGATGGTACACTGAGCAAAAAAAAAACAAAAAAGGAAAAGAAAGGTACTAAACCTGCCGTGGTATGTTCGTCACAGCCACAAAAAAAATGTTATCAGCTGTACCTGAAACAGAGAACTGACATCTACAAATTGAGTTGAAAGTGAAACTGCTAGAATTGGACACAGAAAATAAGTGTGTTAATTAACTTTTTCATGACCTAAGCAAAAGGAAGTACATATGAGAAAGGAAAAGAAGTCGATGGTGCATACACCAAACAGAGAATTGATATCTAAAAATAAGATTGGGTTGAGTGTAGCAAACCATTGGTAACTTAAATGACATGATTCCACCGCACTGTCAGAAGAGGAAGAGAAACCAAATATAGTTTCTTGGTTGATTTTGGTCGATGGATTCCTTTACCCGATCACCACACAAATCTATAAGCAGCTTCTGCTGCATGAGATGCAGACCCAAAGAGGAACCTTCGCCACCAACACAAGAGTTAAAAAGTTGAAACAAACAAACAATATCATAGAATAGTTCCTTTTTCAATATTTGAAGCATTGATTGCAAATCTAGCATCAAGCACTTCACTGGTATGAAAACTTGCTTTTTGACCTGGTGTTTCAATCAACAGAGGTACTAAAGCTGCAGCATCTTCATCACCAGGCTTCAGTGTATTCATACACCTACCACAAAACCAGTCCTCTTATATTGACAACCAAATCTGTTACTAGGAGAATTAAAAGTATGATTTATGGCCAGCCTCCTACTCTATACCTGCAAGGAATGCCAAATGTATATTGCATCAACCATCTGTCACTCACAAGAAGTTTTAAGATTTAATTCTAGTGTAAGTACTACAATATATATTCATATACGCATGCATGCATGCATGCATGTCAAAATTAAGGTTTCAAATACCATATAGACGGATACATCTTCATAGAAATTTACTGAATCCCACAAGGACCGATACCAGACCACATAGCTTGACATTGTTTCTTCATTACTTTTCAGTTATGTCAGACAAAACAAATTCAACATACCGTCTGGCGTACCGATATCCCACCAGTCAAACATGATATTGAGACTTGTACTACACTGAGATTCTAAACCTCAAGGCTTTCTTACTTCCTAATTTCATCACTTAAGTACTGTTGAGCATGGCCTCATGTGCCAGTGCAGAGGAATAAAAAGGTAACCTTCCATGACCATTGGACAATGCATCAAATTCAAATAATTGACAGTGTCAATAAAACTAGAACACAAATTGTTTATCTTCAGAGTTGTTTCGGAGCAATTTCAGAGCTGTTTATCTTCATCTATATATCTTAAACCACATGTACAAAAATCCAAGCTGACTGGGAGGTTCTAGACTTATGGACCAAGTAAAGACCTTATAACACAATATGGAGTCGGAAGGGCAGTGTACTTAACCTAACCCTTGTACAAGTTAGAAAGACGATTCCATGATTCTATGTATCTTAGTTCAACTCTACATAGACAAAGGAATTTCACAAAAAGTTTCTTGAATGATTTTAGCAAGAAAGTAAGTTATCGTACATACTGAGCATAAGTGGATTACTTTGTATTGCAGGATCTACTCAATCGAGCAGCATCATATATGACTTGTTTCAGCCACCACTATTCCTTTCTGCTTCTCTTCTTCTTCCTTGCTCTCTTTACCACTTTTGTCTTCCCCTACACATCGTTCACAGCGATAGCAAAGCATCACTAAAAAGATGAATGCTGCACAAAGAATTGACTTAGTGTCAGCAAAGGAAAATCTTCTCAAAGCTTATCAACTTCATATAATACCCTCTTGCTTATTTAAAATTCTAAAAAATATTTGTTAGATAAACCAAGAATAGACTATGCCCACTGGAATTTGATTAAATCATGCAATTAGAAGTACCACCATAATGAAAATTTTCTTTTCTTCTCTCTAGAAGATTACTGCACATAGGTTTGTTCTCCTACTGTTTTGCTACTACCATACAAAAAAGGCGTTGGAAGATGATATGTATGTTTAAAGCCAAGACTAACAGATGGAAATAATAAGATCGGCAAAATTCAAAATAAATTCTTACTAGTGTAGATATTGCATAATGAGACGTACAAAGGAAACTGTAGATATTGCATAATGAGACCTACAAAGGAGCTTTCTCTTTTGAACTCTAGGATGAGCTCATCAACATTAGATGTCACCTACTTGTAAATATACCTGTACTTAAAACTAAAAACTTCCAATATAGTTGCCAAACCATTATTCAGTAATAAAAAGGTACGATATGTGCAACCAAAATTTATGCATTTATTGAAATCAGTATCGATGCTAGGATGCAATCAATATATGCTTATACAGCAAAAAGTATCTTTTAGCCGCAGTTTCATTCAAATTACCTGTAAAGATGCGTGTCTTAAAACTAAACACGTTCCAGAAAATTGTGGCTGTTGAGGCACCAACTAATCTTTTGAAACGGCAAGATCTCCATGCTTCTTGAACCCAGTGCATTGCATTCTCAACTGAGAAATGAAGCATCCCATACATACGATCCAAGAAGAAAGCTTGAGAATCCATCTTTGTCAATCGTCATAATTAATATGATAATAATTACTATTGAAATATAGTCCCAGTATTATGGTTTATAATGTCAGTACCTCTTCTATGAATCTGCTGTGAGTAGCAAAGGTAGAGTTTGGGTACAGTGAAGCTCACAAAAAAGCCTGCACAGGTGCACTAAATCAGTATTACATAGAGTCACAGTATGATTAGTAGTATTTGACCAAATGTGAGAGGGAGAACAATATCTTATTAATCTATACCAGTTACCAGGAGCCTCCACAAGGTTATTAGGTGGCCGTAGTTGGCCCCAAACAAAAGAATTGGTGCCACCTGACATAGTAAGTGAAAATACATCAGTCGAGAAGTCTCCAAAGCCTCACTGTTGAATAGGAATAGACGAACCAAGTCCGAAATTTGCCTTAAGAGTGATCAATGGATCGCCGGAGAATACATCCTGGATATTCGCTAGAGCTTCATTGACAACAGGCAAAACAATCCGAGCGGCACAAAGGATGTCGTCTTCTGTCAATTGCAATTTCCATCTCCAGTTGCGTTGCTTCCTGCCAATATTCCAAATCATTCATTCAATTTCTCAAACATAGGCCGCATAGAGAAAAGCAATCACCTTCGAGTGACCGTATGCTTGATGAAGGCTGTGCCCAAAACCAACAGACCCATGTAAGACATGGCCGAAATGATGCTGCAAAGATCAAATTCACAAAGAGACAATACATGATGCACAGTATGATCGAATATGCCTTCTTAAGGAGACAATTATGAGGACTAGACGTACCTGAAGCTCGATTCCCTTGAAAAACAAGAGGATAAGAAGAACGTCGAACCAAACCCAAACAAGAAGGTCGATTTTGCTACATTTTTCCACATAATCAATTCGATTATCTGCTCCAATGAAGCACGTCGATCGTTCACGGCGATTTCTGCACCTCAAGATTCCAAAACCATTTGATTAGCATCGAACACACAGAAAATGGATTACTATTTCAACAATCGACACGTCAAAGCGTAGGCAACCAGATTTCAAGAACAAAAAGGCGAGAAGATGGAACGATGCGGCACACCTGAAGGCGGCGGAGGGTTCGACGAGAGCACGAGACACGCCGATGTCTGCTTCTCCGCGGAAGCGCCGCTATGATTGACCCGCTTCCTCTTCCTTATCCTATCAAGATCATCGTCGGGAGGACCGATCTCCTCCTGCTTCTCGTCCGGTTTTCGACGAGTCCTCCGAGCATTCCTCGAGGCCCCTGCAACGGTTCTGCTCCTCGCTTTCCTCGGCGGCGCCTCATCCGGGCGCGCTTCGACGATCTCTTCGACGACGACGGGCCTCCTCCTCGTCCTCCGTCGGGGCGATGTCGACGGCGGAGGAGCGGAAGGCGGTGATGAGTCCATTGGAGCGTTGCAGGGCAAGACTCCAGCCTTTGGGAACGAGGCGGCAATTCACCCACTAATTCTTATTTTAATTGCAATTGGGTATCCAAAGTTTAATTTGTGCCAATTAATTTTTTTATTTTAATTAAAAATATAAATGATATGAACATATCATCCAGTTTATTTTATAAAATATAATACATAAAATTTATTTTTTTTATTTGCTAATAGTATGACAGATGATTAATGTAAAGTTGGCGAGTAAGGATTAGATTAATTTTCTACCAAATTTTATGAAAGAAAGCTGATGAAATGCTACCTAAAATATCTAATTAGAATCGGCAAGTCTTGAGACTTCAAAATTAGCTAGGTAATTATAGATTATCCCTGTAGTTAACTATCTTTAATATCTTAATCTTTACACTTAAAAAATAATATTGATATTTCTATAATTACAAAAGTGATGTATGTATATTTATCCAAACGTCATCGGTTTTATCAATAGAAACACGAAAACAAATAACAAAAAAATTTGAACATTTTAATTGATAGTGACGGACAACGACGCTGCTAAGGGCTACGATTGACTATTGTGGATGAGGAGAGCAATTACGAAATGTAAGGGCCACTTGACAATTACATTTACGACGAGTATGACGACATACTCAACGTTGTATTTCGAGACCCACATTTTTCTATCTCCGTCGGATATGTCCGTCGAGAGCTCAATAATTGCTCGCTTGTTAGCCTTCCATAGCTTCCCTTCCCAGTCGACAACAATCACGACGAATAGAACTCCTCCAATAAGCTTTGCATGACTGACGTGGAAGTAGGGGGAGATATAAGAGTTTCGATGACCCTAGTTTTGGGTCGAAACAGGCCGTCCAATAGATTAGCGGTGAGACGATCACCATCTATGTCAACGTCAATACAATTGTCGAGCGACAAAAGGGCCACTTAGAATTTGCAATGGTGGCTCTTTCCTCGCTCGGCAAGTGCATTGGCATTGACGCAGATGGTGGTGGTTGTCGTGACGTCTATAGTGAAGATGGTGGTCACCTCACGGTTAACCCATTAAGTAGATCGCTTGACTCGAAGTTGGGGTCACTAGAGCTCCTACCGCTCCCTTTGTTGTTATGTTAGTTTCAACATGAGTATGAAAAAGGGGAGATGAGAGGCTCATCAGAGGAGTTCTATTTGCTATGATTGTCGTCAATCAGGAAAGGCCCTAGAAAGCTAATAGGCAGGCAGTTATCGAGCTCTTAGTGAACCTATCCAATTATGATAGAAAAATATAGATCCCGAAATTTGACGATGAGTACTTTATCATTACTTGTCGTCGGTGCAGTTGTTGAGTAACCCTCATCTCTCATCACCACTCACTACCCTTAGAAATAACTTCATTCACCACTCCAATGTCATCCATCACCACTAACCAAAATATTAAAATTATTTTTTTATTTTTTTATTTTCATATTATATTAGTAAAACTGATGGCGTTAGAAAAAATGGGCCTAGATGCTTCATTTTATTAAGTGGTTGGTTTTTGTTTTCAATCTTATAAACTTGGAATTTGTTAAATACTTTATCCTTGATCCTCAATAAAGAAATATATACCATTTTTAATGTATTTCTCCATGGTATAAGTATTTATGAATTATGACCCATCAAGAAGTTCCATTTGTCTTTGTATGCAATAGCTACTTAGTAAAAACAATAATTTCAATATTTCTATAATTCAGAAGGAACTGTTTGGAAGCCAAGACTATAAATATAAATTTCATGCATACTGAGAGACTCAGCATAGATGGCAAATTGCAAATAATTTTGAAAGAGAGGAGTATCAGAATACTATATTGTAAATTTTTAAAAGCAGGTGAATCAGATAGAATACAGGTTTTGAAGAAAAAAATATATATATGGAAACCATGAGAAGAAGCAGTGATATAAACATGAAACCACATAGATGAATATGTGAGAAAGCATACACATTTCTTTTCCTTTGGCATAAAGAGGCGCCAAACGTGTTCAATTATCTGTGCTTCATTGATGTTTGATGCTGCTCATTGCTGAGAGAGGTTTAAAGGAATAGGTGCCATAAGAAAATCCCTCTCAGACATCAGAGATAGAAGAAAGAAATGATTCACTTCCTCTAGAATCTAATCTGGCCAGAAATGTTTGGTTATTTGACATCCGCCTCATGAATCTAGTAAAGCGGTTCCAATTATGAGAGTCGAATAGATTTCTGTTCATTCTGACATAGTTAAAAGACAATGAAGTCTCATAAGCACCACCATAGTAAAGCCCGGAGTTATAAATAACCTGATCCAGAGATGATTCATCCAGCCTAGCAAAAGAGTTTTCACCGGTAAGTGGCAGGTTGCACATCCTAGCAGCAGAAAGAAGCTGTCCGAGAAATGTTTCTGGACTGCTCCTTGAATTATTTTTTTCCTCAGAATCTAGCAAGTCGAAACATGGGCAGCACAGCGTCATTCTATGCCGAGCGAACATGCGGAGTATTGGAAGATAACCATCTCTAATGACAGTATTGTAGTAACCCGCGGTGGTTATTTCAGTCGGATGCGAGTTTGTGCCATAGTGCCACCAGTGCATACCACCAACTTTTGCAGAAATCTTAACACCGGTACCCATGAAAATTGCACTAGTCGTGATGCATAACCTCTCTCCATGATGAAGAAGCAAACCTGAGTACCACTCAAGGAAAAATGGGCCATAAGGTGTGTTCCAAGATCCATCACTACTGAAGGAAGCCGTTTCCTCAGGGTTCTTCAGAAAGTCACTAGCATCTGAAGGGGCACCATATTCCCACGCGTGCATGCCAACATTTTGTGCACAAGCACTGAGTGATGCTAGCATGTACTGTTAACAGAGAAGATAAGTCATCACAAAGCCATATCCTTGACATCAGTATGAAAAACATCGATGTATATATGCAACAAATATTTAATTCTAGCCTTAATGAGAACTGAATCTGCTCTCTGACCTTATCATAACACTGAAATTCTCCAAGTTCAGCGGCACTGCTTGCTCGAATCAGCTTCTCAGTTGGGTAAATAGGATACGCAAGTTCGCCTGCAGGACCCATTCCAACTTGAATTTCCTGGGAAGCACAGAAACAAGATGAACTGAACTATAAATCTATTGAGAAAAAGTCTAGAAGTAAGCACGTACAAGTCAATGTTGGAACCTTACTGTTACCACAACTCCTAGGAAGTCCTTGAAAGTATCCCTGAAACTCCTCATAAAATCTGAATAAGCTTGGATTGGAGATCGTCCCCTTAGAACAGGAAGAACATCACATCCCAAAGAAATATATTCCTTATTCCTTCTACCAAACCTGTCAGAGAAAGCCAGATCTGGCTCTTTGTCCATTTCTTTAAGCACCCATTGTGGGAGAGGTATCCTTTATAAAAACAAAAATAAGTCTTAGTGATTTAACAGAAAACATGGTTGATTTTGACTAAAATATGTACAAATGCTAATTAACAACAGATTCATCAGAATCTTTGAAGAAAATACGGTCACATGACAAATTTCCTTCTCCATGATATAGTGAACTCAGTTTCACTTTGTATATTATAGTCTTTCACCATTTGTGCAACTTCAAATTAAACAAATGTTATATATCTCATCTTTTCCGTCTTTTTTTTTTTTTTTGAACTCTCCACCACCTTATATATAATCTATTACCATCCCATCTTAAATTATGGTAGTTCAGCAAAGAGTTATACAAGACCTTGAAAACAATTCATTTGATATTGCCCACTTTAAGCAAAAACTTCTCCAGGACACAGATAGGTGACTCTGAGCAAAAACTCCCCCAACTAGGGGCACAGCTCCACAACATGTTGCTGAAACTGCATTTTATATAAGAGCAATAATCAGATCATTGTCCAATGAGATAAGAAGACTTGGCTCCAAAGAATCTAGCACATGCGCAATAATTTTCAGTCTAAGTCTCTTTTTGTACTGCCAAGCTATATTTTCTAGGTGAAAGCATGACCTCAGTAACATATTTCAATATATTTTATTCGATAATAATTTCTTAGACTGTCATGAGCAGCTTGAATTGTGTATGACAGATAGCTTGATAGACCTCCCAAGTTTAACTTAGTAGACACACAACAAGTCAAACATGCACAGCTCACTTGCATAAGGATGATTTAAGCTCGGAACACTTTATTATAATGAAACAGCATCTGCAAAATATAAAATCAGCCATCAAATATATCAACTTCTCTTTTTTAATTTTCTTTAGATTTAAAATGGAAAAATATCTACACAAAAAAAGGAAATCGCACAAAGTTATCTAATCTTCTTTATCAAGACATAGTTTCAGTCAAAGGGATAGACTCGATCATTCGAAGTGCAGAAGAGGAATTGGCCATCGACCTCAAACACAAGCTGAATCATGTACCGGATTGTCATGATGAATACAACAGTGAGGGACAAACTTAACATATTAAAATCATGTGTCATGGAGAAGGGCAAAAAGACATCCTTGTTACAAAGTTTACTCTATTGATAGCAAAAAATACTGGAAAGCCATTGGGTAACCATGATTCCCACGTCACTATACTATGGGCTAGTCTTGGCTGTATTCAATGCTTTTCAAGTATCACTTTCATAAGCAATTATATCAATGACTTAAACTGAAAATGTCTCTATTTTTTCTTTTTAGTATGACAAGCATATTATAGAAAAGAAATTACATCAGGTGCATAAATAACGTCAGTATCTGATTTTAGAGGCATATACAATAGAATCAAAGAGAGGAATAAGTCCTGGACTCCTTGTATTGAAATATACTTCTACCATTGACAACTTCCACAAGCTATTACAGTACTTACATATGGATATATAGCCCCTTGTACATTTTCCAATCTTAACACTACCCCCTCTCACTTTAGTGCAAAATTTCAGGCATCAACAGGGTTTGCTTTCCTCCAAAAGAGAAGTTCAATATACAATCAGAGCTTGTTAAAGCATAATTAACAAGACTAGAGTGATTACAGGTCAAAAATTACTAAATTTATGAAAAGTAAAGAGAAAAAGTCTTTGTATCCATGTCACCAAATAGGCCATATCCAAATTACATTCAAAATCTCTAGGAACCTCAAGCCTGGAACTTTGTAATTTCTCTATAGTAACGTACATCAACAGAAGGTATGATATCGAGCACAACAATGCACAGGGTCCCATATCCATCACAACCCAGTTTTTTACCTATGTTAGCCTATTCTTGCGCTGCTCCTTAATTGCCTTGTTAAACACCAAAGACCCTTCGACATTTACTCAGTCTAGCATCCCATCAGATATGATGATAATTGTTGCTGATAAAATATCCAAAGGTTCAATACATTCAAGTCGCAAGTTTTCCAATATCATTGAAACCCATTACTAATGAGAACCTCAGACATATAATCTTGAAAGCTTTTCATTTACTAGGTAGCATTACTAGAAGTTTCTCTCAAGCAAACGTAAAATTCACCTCGTATTTGCTTTGCCAATTGTACTAAAATAAATTCTTGAGAATTTAAATTTCTAGAAACTAGGACTGGGATGAACCAAAATGACAGCCTAAAGTTAAAGAACTGTTGAAATCAATTTTCTGGAACAGTAGAATTTCTTTTTTGCCTTTTGCATCACAGGTTTATTGTTGCATTTTAAATTATTTTCCCCAAGGACAATGTAGTTGTACTTGCTTGGTTTCAGCTCATGTGAAACAAAATCCACTAAGTGATGCTCGATCAATAACTTTCAACATCTTCCCATTGTTTGCCATTACAATAGCATACGATTGAAACTGCCGATCATCTACTTTAGATCTTAAGATACAAACCATGTGAGTGAGGTTTTCCTTGTGAATAGCTAAGAGGGAAGATAAAGAAAACTTAAGGGTCTTTTTTCTATTATTAGATCATAGTCTACATGCATGTATATGATGAATGACCTAAGTATTGAAGAAAACTAATTTTAAGTAAATTCTCAACAAAAGAATTGTAGTTTGTCCCGCCTCACCATTAAGAAGTCTAATATTATTATTATATCATAAATGCACACAAATGTGCATACTCATAGAGGTTCACCATACCTAAAAATGGGGTTAATTATAGATAACCCCCTGTAGTTAGACCTCTTTAGCATCTGGGTTCCCTAAACTTAAAAAATTTACATTCAACCCTATAGATATGAAAGTGATACATTTAAATCTATTTACCCTGGCATCATCGATTTTACCAACAAAAACACGAAAACAATGGGCAAAAAGATAATTTCGATATTCCAATTACGTTTTCGGTGGTGGTGGACGACGACACTGCTGGGGACCACGAGTGGCTGTTATGAATGAGAAGGGAGAGTGGCACCAAGGGGTGAGGCAAAGGGAGAAGAGGATGAGGACAACGCAGATGCCGACGCTATACACCTATGTTTGCACCGTATGGCAATTGCGTCGGCTGCTCGACATCTGCATTGGAGTCGACGCAAATATAGAGAGATGTCACTCTGCATCTGAGCGGTGCCGATGCTGATGCAGAGTGATGTCGCTCTGCGTCGTCCTCTTCCTCATGTCCCTTTGCCTCACCTCTCGCCGTCGCTTTCCCTCATCATCCACAACAGCAACCTTGTGGCGTCGTCGTCCGCCACCACCAAAAATATAATTGGAATGTTGAAATCACTTTTTTGCACATCATTTTTTATGCTTTCGTCGGTAAAACCAGTGGCATAAGGGTAAACGGAGCTAGATTTTTCACTTTCATAATTATAGAGATTAAACTATTATTTTTTAAAATATAAGGATCGGGATGCTAAAGAGACCTAACTACATAGGGTAATATATAATTAGCCCCTAAACTAAAAATGAGACAAATAGTTACATCTTTTCTATAAAGTGCATAATAGGCTTTCACCACCAGCTTAAGCTTTTTTTTCCTTTTGAAGAAGAAGGAACACTTGTATTACGTTAAAGCAGGTTCATATAAAAAGTTACTAACTTCTTCACCTATCCTCTCTGGCCCTCTTGGCCAAACTACGAGCTATAGTATTGAGGCTTGGGGTAGATTAAGCATATCAACCAGCATTAAATACATGAAAATAAACACCAAACATATTAAATGCAATAAACACATACCACTACTGCTCGATTGCACAACAAAGACAACTAGGTTTCTATAGCTACAAATTTGATCAGTTCAAGGGATTCAATTTTACTTGTATATATGTCATCATACCTCCGCGTCTAATTGAAGTTACTAAATACCATGTAAAGAAGCAAATAATTCGGAAGCGGGACATGATTCCAAGAAAATAGGATCGATGGAGATATACCAGTAGGGGTCTCCCGGGCCCGTCCCCCACTGATGGAACGCAATGATCGCGCGCACCTTGAGCCCGTATCTCCGCGCCATCATCACCAAATCCATGTACCCGCCCCAGTCGTACACCCCCGGTGCCTCCCTCTCGACGATCCCCCACCAGCATTCCACCGTGATCCCCTCCACACCGGCCGCAGCGAGCGCCATGAAGGACGCCCCCATCGTCTTCCTCCGCGTCATCCGCCCCGACGGCGTTACGGCGTCGGCGGGGAGCGTGACGAACACCGGCACCCCTCTGCCGGATCGCGTCGGCGGGGGGAGGGCGGGGTGGAGCGTGCCGCCAATTCCGGCGCAAGAGGCCGAGCCATCGAGGGACTCGTCGAAGCCGGAGGATGACTTGGAGTAGTAGAGGCGGGAGGAGACGGAGACGTGGCGGCGGAAGGGCAGGCGGAGGGCCGGCATGACGGAGACGGAGGCAGGGGCGGGCCGGGCGCAGGCGGCTGGGACGACGGCGGCGACGCTCGACGGAGAAGCGGCGATCGCTGCCATTCGAGTTGGTTCTCGAGGGAGAGGAGCAAATGATCTGGCGAGACTTGCGCGCTCTCTCTCTCTCTCTCCCTTCCCTCTCTCTCCTACTTCACATTTCTGTTGTCCTCATTGAGGGAGAGCAATTTATAGCCGCTTTTTTTGTCTTTTTTTTCTTAAAAAAGGTTTATTATCGGTTAATTTAGAAAAATCCACGTGGCACCATCATACAGCGTTGCCATTGCTCCAGTTAAACTGTTCGCTGTCACGCAAAGACAGGGAACAGGGTCCTTCACAACGAGGAAAATAAAGAACTTACTCACTGTTACACGTGTCAGAATGCTAGTCGCGTTTTTAGCGGTACAACCCTGAGCTGCGACCAGGTTAGGCCAGGAAATCCCTCGCGTGCACGGCGTCTCCTACGTTACTCCACCATGCTGGGAAAACACCCCTTGGTCACCGCATCGGCCAATATGGGGCGTCAACCGCATTGCTTGTTTCATAAGAGGACAGTGGCTTCAGATCCATAGTTCGGCTGATGGCTGTGTCCAGTACTCAAAAATGGAAGTTTCTTCTTCTTCTTCTTGTTCTTCTCGGCCAATATGGGGAGTCAACCGCATTGCTTGCTTCATAAGACGACAGTGTGGCTTCAGATCCGTCGTTCGGCTGATGCAGTGTCTAGTATTAAAAAATGGAAGTTTCTTCTTCTTATTCTATTCTTCTTCTTCTCTGCTTACAAGGATTGGACGTCCTGTTACTGGTGATAGAGGAGTCCATGTTGTTGCTTGCATGCATCCAAAACTGTTCGTCGATTATCCCAGATGTGGTTGGTCAATCCGAGCTCATCTCAAATGAGTAAAAACACATTGTGTTTGATTGTATTTGTAAGCAAATGTAAGTTCTTCAGAGAAAGCTTCAAACATAAGAGATCAAATTTGACAGAGAGGTGTTCAGAAGAATGTCCCTCAGAAATCTTCTTCAGCAGTCACCGGGATGAGAGTGACATTTCCGAGGGACATTCTTCTGATCAAATAGATATCTTTTTTTTTTTTTTTTGTTGAAAGTTGTTTGACTTGATTCTAAAAGTGAGGAATAAATATCTCAAAATTTTATTTTTGAAAGTGTTAGATAGATTTTGTATTATGGATGATGAGTCAGCATGTTATAGTTCGAACTGTATGTGTAGGATCCTTCGAGTTGGATCAATAGACTTGGGGTGACTTGAGTCAAGATGTTGGACTTTGACCAGCTACACCTCCTCAGGTTGGAAAGTTAGTAGAGTTGTCTTCGAGTCACGGTCAGGTCTTGCAAAGAGGCCCTCATAAGTTGATGTGATAAAGGGGTTGGAGAGTTTCGAGAAAGAGTTTTTTTTTTTTTTCTCATCTCTGTGGGTTACAATGATGATATTTATAACTTTGAGACAGAGGGAGATTTTACCGAGATGTTTAATGGGCACGATACCTCTACCCTATCCTACAGGTACGACTCTACATGGGACGTTACTTTTGCCAGCTCCCAGGGGCCTCATTTGGTGAAGTCACCGATTGTCGATGTGACCCTCTAAGCAAACGACATTACATAAATGGGTCACCTATGCTTGTCGATGTGACTGTCATCGTGGCTCGAGAGTACTTGAATACCGATATAGTCTTCAGGTTGATGTGATCAGATTAACAAATTGAACCGATATGATCCTCAAGTTGTCGTGGTGGTCAGATCGGGCTAACGAGCCCAATATATATATTATCACAAAGATAATTTTTCTTTTGTCATCCATTCTTGAGTGCATGATAACATAAGAGAGAGGGAAGAAGAAGGAAAGACATGGGCTCCACGCTCGACCTACATTGAACCCAATGTGAACTTTGACCGCATAATAAATATTAAATGATCTGGTCCAAACCTACCGAGAAGCCGACGCACACGTATCTTGATCTGATCCAACCACACCCAAAAACCCGACCTAAACGATACGAACCCGACAAGAATTCCAGATTCGTGCATGAGTTTGGTTCAATCGGGTCAACTCTGACCCGGCCTGGATTAGATACGCTATGTTCATCTAAAGTGGACACTGCCTTCACGAAGAACACGCAAATCTACTTGATAAAACACTGACTTCGAAGAAGAAAACAGTGGAGATACTAAAAGGACTCAATGCAATACACAAGGAAATGGGCTTCATACGTCAAAGACACAAAGCAAGTCACACCATCGCAACAAAGAGGAGCTCCAACACGCACTGTTCACTCTTGTTCTGCAGGGCTTGCGAATCACTGCGGAAGTGGCTGGTGGTCGTACAACATGTAGGCGTAGGTGTACACCAGCCCTGCGAGGCCGCCGCCAATCAGGGGGCCGACAAAGTAGATCCAGAGGTCGGAGAAGTCCCCGCTGGCGACGGCGGGCCCGAAGGAGCGAGCCGGGTTCATCGACCCGCCGGAGAAAGGGCCAGCGGCGAGGATGTTGGCGCCGACGATTAAGCCGATGGCGATCGGGGCGATGGTGCCGAGGGAGCCCTTCTTCGGGTCGGCTGCTGTCGCGTACACCGTGTACACCAGGGCGAAGGTGACGATGATCTCCATCACCACCCCTTCTCCTGCTCCCACTCCTGCTCCCAGTCCATGAGTGGGGGTGTCCTGCAAGATCACAAGAGGATTTAGCTCTGTCTCGTGTTTTGATGGCTGTGTGCGTCAGTCTTACCAGTCCGGTCGAGAACTTGAGGAGGAAAGCTCCGACAACAGCTCCAAGCAGCTGGGCGATCCAGTAGAAGATCCCAGTGAGGATGGTGATCTGCCCTCCAAGAGCTAACCCAAAGGTGACCGCCGGATTCACGTGGCCGCCGGAGATGTTGAAGCCCACCGACACCGCCACGAAGAGCGCAAACCCATGGCAGACGGCGATGGCGACCAGCCCCGCAGGATCCAGAGCTGCGCTCGACGTCAACTTGTCTGCAAAAGACACATATATACTTACAGATGGAGACATAAGAATCGACATAGAAGATTAGTTAGTGACCGAAGATGTTAACTGTAAGCTATAGCTGATCCGACGCCAGCGAAGACGAAGAGGAGAGTGGAGATGAACTCGGCGAGGTAGGCCTTCAGTGAGCCGACACTGAAAGAGTCACCGAAGCGGCCGAAGGCGATTCCTGCCATGGTCGAGAGATGGAGATGGAGAGAGGCCTAAGTGCACAAGATGAAGGGTGGTATGCACGTATATATACAGACACACACACCAGAAACAAGTATACAGAGCTTTGAATCAGGGTTGCCTGTGGTGAAACAAGGAGAGGAGGATGAGGAACGAGGCCTAGAGCTTATCCAATGCCAACATGCCAACTGTAATCAACATGCGACGAGGAAATGTCGAGAAGCTCATCAATGATTTAAGTGGACCCTGTGGCCGACCAACCTTTGGTGCTTCTGCATGGTGGGCCACAGCCATGTCTTGGAGGATGAAGAGAAGAGAAGTGTGTGACAAAAGAAATGTGACTGTGCATGGTATTGTGGTTGTTCATTTACATTTTGGACTGTGGGATTAGGTTATTCTCTCAAAAACCTTGATAATTCTTGGGGATACTTATGAGGGACGTCCAAAAACCTTCATACATGATGAAAGACCACCACAATTTTCATTTGGATCCATGTTGATCAGATGAAGGAAAAAAACAGTGACTGCAATGATCTGGAAAGAACGGTATTCCCACATGACATTGTCGACCACAAGGGACAGGCAGAGGATGAGAGGGAATCGTCTCTTCTGAGGGTGAGGCAGCAGCTGCCAGGCCAAAGGAGTCGATGATCTCCACTGAACACTACATGTCTATTTTTCCTACACAGTTTCTTGGGGTCCTGTTCAATAAAAAAAAAATATCTCCTCCCTGTGATGGCTTGTTCTTTTGGGTTTTGAGATGCCAAAAGAACACAACCACATACTGTTCTTAAGAACACCAACCTTGAAGGAGCTGGAAATGGTCCATTACACTGGTGCTGAGCTTAGAAATAGAACAGTGATGTATGCCTGGCACTCACATGGAGAACTCCTAGCTTTGGCTGAGAAAGAAATTGTAGAGGATTGTAACATACCAACCACTCAGCAGTGAGTGGGTTTGCCACTGACATGAACATTAACTTAAGCTGAAGATAATCTTTGATTGCTCTGAATGAGTTCTGACAGATTTCTGCATGGTTTTGCTTTCATATTTTAGTAAAGAAGATAAGTAAGATTGGTGATCTGGAAGCAAAAGTACTAGATTTAGGCATGCACCAGGGAAGCTCATCTCTTCAAGCATTTGAATCCATTCTTAGACCAAGAAGCTGCTGATTCCAAGTTCAGAAACAATGCAATCATTCCTGAAACAGTTTGATAGACATGTTCTTTTCTTTCATTATGAAATCTGTGGTGGTATCCGAGTGGGACAATCAGTAATGTTATATTCTGCATTAGGTTTAAAAGTGAAGCTTTCGATTAAAAACTATATACATATAAATATATCACATCATATAATGTGTATTTTAACGTTTTGTTCCGAGAGAGAACTAATTGCATTATTTCTGTAGTTGTGTATGCACGTATTTATGCGTACGTACGCGCGTACGTTGTGTATCAGAGGACGACTGCTTTGAGATCTGTGCGTCGAGCGACTAGAAAGAATCTGTACCGTTAATATGCAGCGGGTAGGAGATCGGAGTCGGGATCCTCTCCGACTCGGACGGATCAAATTCTCGCCTCCAGCGATCCCATCTCGATCGTCCACCTTGAACTCCTGTGGGTTATCAACCGTCCACCTGTGCGGTCCCGTCTTTACGATGAATGGACGGTCCAAATTAAGGGTTTCAGCGGATCCGGATTCGCACCAGTTGTTAGAGGATCCGACTCGCACTCCCGCCACGTGACTAACCGGTGGTTGTCAGGTGCGCAGATAGAACGGATTCGAGCAAAGGGCGAAACGTTCACGAGAGCGAGAGGGGATTTCGTCCGCCGGCCGATGGCGAGGATTGTTCCCATGTTCAACGCCACCTCCTTCTCCTCCAATTCCGTCCGACTTTCGGCCCTCCACGCGCCGCTCTCCTCCTCCGCTGTCGCTCCCGCTGCCCGGTTCGCACCCAGCCCTCGGGCCGGCCTCTGCTCCGCCCCTCGCGGTACGCTATCTCCCTTGGGTGCCGGCTGCGTCGAGTTTTCGATTTTATGTCTTCGTTACGTTTTTTTATTGATAGTATCGTAAATCCCGATGTCCTTTATTTTGTCTTTGTTGAGATTTAATCTATTACTGTTCATCGCAAACTGCTGTAATCAGAGTTCTGGTTGACGTGTAAGATTTGGGAATAGTGCTGGAGTGCTACTATCTGGTCAACTACTTCATGACACCCATTATGTTCGCTCCAAGATCACGTCTTTTTGCCTAAAAAAAAAAACATACATTAGTAGCCAGCACGGTAGCCTGGTAGATGGAGTTAATTATGTCGTGATTTCTTTTTTGCCTTTTCGGTAAATGGACTGTTACAGTTTCTTTGGAGCTATACGTTTATTTATTAATTTAGGTACCTTCACTTATTTTTAGCACTCAGTGTTGTCCTTGGTGTGTTTATGTGTTCCTTTCCTGCTGAATGACTTAATTGCAGTTCCTGATTTTTGTTCAAGATTACTTCTTTTTGCTAAGCGTACCTTTTTTTATTTGGTTTGGGGGTTTATGTTATTCTTTTAGTGGAAAGCATCACTATCAGGTGGAGATAGCTCGGCCCTGTTTTTTCTTTGATGTTCAGTATCTGAATGATAATTCCTCTGAAGTGATTTTTGTTAAATTTGGCATATTTCATTTGCTGCGTCTATCTATCTTTTAATTTTATTCTAATGGACCTGCTCACTCAGTTTAATAGAGGTTGTGGGCTTGTTTAAGTGACTGAGAAGCTTATACACCACTTGTGGCATCACAATCAATTATTTATTATTATTATTTTAAATTCAATCTGATGTGTTGTTGATACTGGAAGCTTTGTTTCTCTCATTTTCTTATGCTACTTCCTGACTTTGTCCATGGTAAAATGTGAACAACTCGAGTCGTCCTTTGTATAACCTTTTTTTATATACCCTAACTCTCCGGGTTCTTTTGTTGTCTGTTATTCCTCAGCTATCAATCATGAACAGTTATTTGGAATAAAAACTTCTAGATTGATGAGAAAAGCAAATTGTATAAAGGCCAATGCTTCCGGCAACATGGCACAAGCTAGCATAACTATTAGTGAAGAAGAAGCGTTTGAGTGGGTGAAAAAGGATAATCGGAGAATGCTTCATGTTGTTTATCGTGTTGGTGACTTGGAAAGGACGATCAAGTATTATGTCCTCTTTATTTATATTTCAGCTTTAGTTGGATGATCTGTTTTAGACATTATAACACATGCCTTTCTCTGAGTTTGTTTACATGATTGGTGAAGATTTTACACGGAGTGTTTGGGAATGAAGTTGCTGCGGAAGCGTGACATTCCTGAGGAAAAATACACAAATGCTTTCCTTGGATATGGACCTGAAGACTCACATTTTGTCGTCGAACTTACTTATAGTAAGTTACTTGGATAATTTCTTCATGATGTCAGTAAACCATTTATCCTAGACTTTTTGCACATTTTCTGATACTACATCTCTCACTAGTTGGGGATTTGAGAATTTACTATAGTTTTTTTTGTTTGGTACTGCAAAAATTTTTTCTCCTACTTATCTGATTTTTAGCTTTGTGTTTTGCAATTGTTGGCAGACTATGGAGTTGACCAGTATGACATTGGTGGTGGTTTTGGACACTTTGGTATAGCAGTTGAAGATGTAAGATCTCTTTTCATGTATCGTCAGTTTATGCAATCCTCTGCTGACCGGGAGCATCAGTTGTACACATTCTTCCGTATGTGTGTGTATGTGTATGCGGTACTTGTGGTAATCGAGACTTGTTTTTGGCGACATATAGACTAAGTCTCCCCACACATTACTAGAATTTTGTTGAATCTGGCTGTTAATTTCTTGTAAAAATCCGTAGTCTTTTTATTTTTTCGCTTAGCCTGAGATTATGCTGCCTTGAGATCATTCACTTTATGCTCCATTAATAAAATGTAGCCTCTGAAAAATGGATAATCATTGTTGATGTTTCCTCTCACATAAATAAACTGGAACATAATTTACTTTGTCTTAACCATGCAATTTACTGTGTTAATGGACAGATACTATTTCAATTTCCAAATGCTTTCTTTCTTACTCTGTGCAAGAATCAGAAATTATCCTACTAATGGTCCAGTGATGTTACCCTCTTTCCTGAATGAATAGGCTTTTTGATAAAATCTTCAATTTGTAAAAATTGTTGCGATTCATGCAGCATGTTGCCAGCTTTCATCTAAATATTTTCGTACTTATAAGATGTGTTGCTTGAATGATAATTTCTTAGTTTTTGGAAAAAGGTTGCCAAGACAGTGGATCTTATAAAAGCCAAAGGAGGAAAAGTGACCAGGGAACCTGGTCCTGTAAAAGGTGGCAAAACTGTAATTGCCTTTATCGAAGATCCTGATGGTTATAAGTTTGAACTTTTGGAAAGGGGCCCGACACCAGAGCCGTTGTGTCAAGTGATGCTTCGTGTAGGAGATCTTGACCGTTCCATAAATTTCCATGAAAAGGTAGTTCTTGTTGAAATGATATGCTATTTTATATCTTTTTTTTTGAACTTTCATTTAATGAAAATGGTTTTCCATCATTCTTTGTGTTCTAAATTCAATTTAATTGCTTGTAATAAGGCATTTGGTATGGAACTTCTCCGCAAACGAGATAATCCTGAATACAAGGTACTTGTCACATCTGAATACATATGTTCAAAGTTGTTAAATGCAGATATACATTCTAGTTTCACTTTCTTTTAGCTGTAATAAAATTTCTGTTGTTTCCTCTCCCATTGGTTGGAAAATGGTCATCCTTGATAAGGAATTGTGTAGTTTCATAAATCTTTGAGTTCTATTTTCTTGGCATCATGCTTGCAAATTATGAACAAAGTCATCTTGGAAACTTCTATTTTTAGAAGGCCAAGGTGCATTCCTTATTGAAGCTCTGCTGCTATGACACAATTGGTATCTCCGAGAATGCAGTGTATCTCCAATTTGCCTGTTCTTGTGTGATTGATACTTAAGAGGGGTGTAGTTCAACAGAATACATAACTTTGTAAATTCTTGTTGTAAAGGCTTTGTCCGAGAACTATGCTTCTTCTTGTCCTTATTTGTGTGTGAATATTTTGACATCACACTCATGTCATGCATACTGTTACTAATGTGTTAAAGTTCATTTTCAGTACACTGTGGCAATGATGGGATATGGTCCTGAAGATAAGAACACTGTATTGGAGTTAACCTACAATTATGGAGTCACGGAATACGACAAAGGGAATGCCTATGCACAGGTAGTTTTTATTAGTCTATCTATTATTCTATTTAGTATGTCAGTGATTATAGTTGTCATGGATGATCTATGTATTAATGTGCTTTTCCTATTAAGATCATTTGGAGTTGATAGTAATTACCACTTTCTGTTATTATAGATTGCCATTGGCACAGATGATGTTTATAAGACCGCAGAGGCTATAAAACTGCATGGAGGAAAGATTACTCGTGAACCAGGCCCCTTACCTGGCATTAATACCAAGATCACTGCATGCTTGGATCCAGATGGTTGGAAAACTGTATGTATCTACATCTGACGCCTGATAATTTCTTGAATTTGCTCAAAGATTCTTGCAGACTTTAATTATGATGTGAATATCTATGATGAACTGCTTGTTTACAATCCTTGATCCTTCCATATGCTCATCATTCTTGTAGGACGATGACAAATTACATTCTTTTAAAGTTATATGCACAAAATCTACTGAAAGCTATGGGCATCATAATGCTACTGATCTATGCAGAGTGGAAATTTGCTAAGCTATGGAAATTTCTACTCCGCCTAAAAAAGTCACATCATGCTATGCTTATTAATTATATATCATGCTATGCCATGCTTGTTTTGCAGGTATTTGTTGACAATATAGATTTTGCTAAAGAGCTGGAGTAATTAAGCATTTGTCACCTTCCGCTCAAAGTGGCCTGTGCCCGACTAATCTTATAAGATGCCTGATCAGATCTCAGTTTGTACATAGGCCAGTTTTGCCTGCCATTTTAGTGCAATTATGTGACATATGTCCTCCACACTGGTGTAGTTTTAATTTTTTTTTAAAATTTGTTTTGAAGTAATGTCAAATTAATCCTGTTTACATTTCTATATATTTTTTGCAATATCGAGACATCTTTTTATAATCTTTCTTTTTATAATTAGACACAGAAAATAGTCAAACTTATGTTGTTTTGCTCATCAAGAGACGCATTGCTTTTGGGTTTCCTTTTGAGTTTGTTGGTGGAGGAACTTTGTGGTGTTGTTTGTTCTTTTTTTCAAGTACTGACTTGCATGTGGAGGAATACTAAGACCTCTCACATATATCTTTATGAAAGGTTCTGTTATCATACTCTTTATGTGGTTCTCTTGGTGATGCTGTTCTACCCAGAGCTTCATCATTCGTATTTGTTTGGGATGACAAAGCCATGAATTCTTTTTCTTGTGATTTGGTAAACATCTCAGCTGAATTAGATGAAGATGACAGTGAAACTGTAGACATAGACTATGGTTGTCATTTAATCTAATGTGAGTCTATCACCTTATTATTGGAAGAAATCTTATATTGCTCATTGAGATCAGTATACACAACCTCACCATATCAACATCAATAAAATTACATGGTTGGCATCATTCGTGTCCCAGAAATATCCCCAAAAAAATGGTAGAACTTTGTCTCCATTTAGACATCCATGCATGGATTTCAATGATAATACACATAAATAAAAATATTATATATATATATATATAATATAATATCAAAATCACACATGTACGTGGAAATCATACCATTCCGAATTTTAATATTGAATTCTATAATTTAAAGTCAATGCTAAATTACCTAGATAATTTTTCAAACATCAGTGTTCTTTTAAGGTTGTCCTTAGTTTTTTTTTATAAAATTGATAATTGAAGCATTGAATTAGTAGCCATTATAACTTCTTTGCCATATTCCAGCAATACCTATAACAAAAACACGAGTTATAATTTTTCTTTATGAATCATATTATCCCCTCTTTCAATTTCTCTCCCAAAAAATAAAGTTATTTATTTTTAGGTGTGATTTACATATTTTACAAAATATATAGGGTAAATTTTCGAAAAAAAACTTTATAGTTGTGAACAAATTTTCTTTTTTTTAAATATAATTTTTTCCATAAATGATAATTTCACTCTTAACTATTTTTATGCGTTAATTGGTTTTGTGCATGTCACCATATTTACGCCTTTCGCCTCCATTAGGTGAGGATGATAAGGGCAAGACATTGTTGATCGTTTGTGACTTCGTTGCTATCCACTTTTATCGTAGACGAGGATGATGAGAGAACTAAGTATGAGATCATAAGGCATAATCGTAGTTGTTAGTTAAAAGGTGTTAAATTTCTCGACCAACAAGGGGTGGAAGCAACAATCGATACGATAAAGATAGAAATAAAATAATCTTTTAAGTAAGAAATGATGTTCTATCACAATTTAGAAAAATGAGAGCGTTTTAAGAAAATTTTTTAAAATTAACATATTTTTTCGAAGAATTTAACTATATATATATATATTAAAATATAATAATGTAATTTGGTGGCCTATAAAAGTGATAGAGCGCTGCCTCCGCGAAACCGTATCACGGGAAGAACCCTAATTGTGGATTTGTGCAATCACCGAAGATGCCGAACCTGGAGTGCCGGATGTACGAGGCCAAGTACCCGGAGGTGGACATGGCGGTGATGATCCAGGTGAAGAACATCGCGGACATGGGAGCCTACGTCTCTCTTTTGGAGTACAACAACATCGAGGGCATGATCCTCTTCTCCGAGCTGTCCCGCCGCCGTATTCGCTCCATCTCCTCCCTCATCAAGGTCGGCCGCCAGGAGCCGGTCATGGTTCTCCGTGTCGACCGCGACAAGGGCTACATCGACCTCTCCAAGCGCCGCGTCTCCGAGGAGGACATCCAGGCCTGCGAGGAGCGCTACAACAAGAGCAAGCTCGTACACTCCATCATGCGCCACGTCGCCGAGACACTGGACATCGACCTCGAGGAGCTCTACGTTCACATCGGCTGGCCCCTCTACCGCAAGTACGGCCACGCCTTCGAGGTGTCATTCCCTGGAACACACCATTCGGTTCTAGTTCTTTGTTAATTTCTCTGCTTGGTTCTTGGCTGTGCATTTCCGTCGAATAAAAGATCGGAACAGACCATTCGATTCTAGTTCTTCGTTAATTTCTCTGCTTGGTTCTTGGCTGTTCATTTTCGTTGAATAAAAGATCGGTTTCTTGGTGATCTTCTTTAGGCGTTCAAGGTAGTTGTGACGGATCCAGACTCGGTTCTCGATTCCCTGACTCGGGTGGTGAAAGAAGTTGGGCCTGATGGGCAGGAGGTCATCTTCTTGTTTCCTAGTTATTGAACTTTCTATGATGACTTGTTCAGGTTATTAATCAGGATGGCTGCAGGTGACCAAGGTGGTGCCTGCGGTGACACCCGAGGTGAAGGATGCGCTGGTCAAAAACATTAGGAGAAGGATGACGCCGCAGCCGCTGAAGATACGAGCTGATATTGAAATGAAGTGCTTCCAGTTTGATGGAGTACTTCACATCAAGGTATTGAGTCCTAAATTTTGTTCATTTTCTTATTTTCTTGTGCTTACATATACGTTACTTATTCGAATTGGTACATTGATGCCAAATAAGCTTTGTGATGTGAAAAATGACGGAGGCATTTAACTTGAGGTAATTTGGAACCATTTGTGGTGCAGGAAGCTATGAGGAAAGCTGAAGCTGCAGGAAATGATGATTGTCCTGTGAAGATCAAGCTGGTTGCCCCGCCACTCTACGTTCTCACCACACAGACTCTCGATAAGGTGCTTGACATCCCATTGCTCTCTTTCTAACATAACTAGTTCTCCATGACTTATCGTGCACAAGTAAATTTCTTCTTGCAAGTGTCGCCTGAAATGCTTTCTCAACTCGTCAAGATGGCAGTCCTGTAAGAAGATGTGTTTTAAGTTTTTAGCTCTTTTTTCTTGTCTCTTATTTCTTTGTTTATGAAGAGGTTTTACTAGTTAACGAGGGGCCGATTGAACGAAAGAACTTTTCTTGATAGTGTAATTGCGTTTGACTTGGTTGTTTCTGTTTGCTTCTTTTTTATGCTTCTTTTTTAAATAATGTAAAGGGTGGAGTAACAGTGTGGTTTTTTATTTAACCTATGATTTTTCTATATGATATATTTTACTAAGACACTTATGAATTATGTTGCCTACCGCATTCGTGAGCATCGATTTAGATTGAGTATCTTAAATTTCTCTGGTTTATTCTTAGATTTATTTTGTCTTGTTGTAAATAAATTGTTACTATTACTTCTTTTAATTATTGTGTTTACTGAGAGTATGTGCATGCCAAGTAGCCATTTAATTTTGTTGTAAATAAATTGTTATTGTACTTCTATTGATTATGGTGTTTACTCAGAGTATGTACATGCCAAGTAGCCATATGACATTTTTGTCCGGGACTAATTTCTTAACACGCCACACATTCTACTATGTGATGGTTGCCACCACATGACATCCTCACTTAGTGCGATAATTCGTATAGTGTTCCAGTTTTCTATGTGCCCGTGTGGCTTCGAAGCACTTTACTAGTTGATTTTGAGTTCTTATTCATGGTTGTCTTGTTAATTTTGAATATAGGTCAGGCTTAATTGAGGTGTGTGCTAGTGTGGAACTCCTATATCTTGTAAACAACCATAATCAAAATCTAATTTTCATCCTAGTAGGCTAACACCCCTTTTCCTTGTTTGATTTATATTCATGATGAAGGAATGCTATATGAGGCAGATTTAACTAATAAATTTAAAATGATTGCTATATGAGGCATGTGATTCTTTGGTAGGTAGTATCTACATTCTTATCTTGGTAATTAATATTGGAGAAAGAATTATTGTCACTTGTACTTTTGACCATGGTTTGCAATATCGAGCATGCCGCTCATATCGGGCGGTATGTATCGGTCCGTCAGTTGACCAGTACGTTGATCGCCCGCTATCGAGCGATACGATTGATTGGGGCTGTTTCTGCCCTGTTACCACTCGAAATCGATCGTCGACGGTTAATTTCGAGCGATAGCATCCGAGGGAGGGAGAAAGAAGAAGAGGGATAAGGAGGGGGAGAAAAATCTGGAGTCCGTCGATTCGTCGCTCGTGGGCGATTTCTTCTCCTCGCGCTGTCACAAACATAGCTGGTTTTGCCTAAGTCGTATGACATCATCGTGTGCCCATCCACAAAGGTTAGCCTTCCCGAAGCCTCTTATGGTCCCTTAGGACCTACAAAAGAGAAAACGGGTTAGAGAAAGCATTTTCCATGGGATCCATAAGCAACCACTCTATCAAACACTTTATATAGCTGGTAGTGATTTAAAAAGCGCTAGGTGCCAGGGTCCCAAAACGCCTGAGGCGCTAAGCGCTCGCCCAGGCACTCGCTTGAGCAAAATGAGATGCTAAAATAAAAAATATATATAATATAATTAATAAATATATAAAATATATATAAAAATGACTGTTGCTCGAGCTATGGAGAGAGAGGAGCCGTCCAATCCACCCCTCTTCTAAGCACTAACGGGTGATTTTTTTATTATTTCTTTCGTGCTATTATTATTATTATATGCATGAGCAGAGGCGTTAAAAGTTTGATGTAATAATTGGGCTTTTGTTTGGCTATATTTCTTCTTTACTTTTGTTTGTCTTTTGCTGTTGCATTGCATTACTCCTCCCGTTTTCATTAGCGATATTATTGCTGTAGCAGTAAGAGTAGGTGTGCAGCTATAGGGTGATATTACTGTTACTCTCTACAGGTCGATATTATTGCTGCAGTAGCAGGAATAAGAGAGTAACAATATGCTACAGCAGCAGGAGTAGGTGTACAACTGTTGTTGTTCTTTACAATTGCTGCAGCAGCAAGAGTAGGTGTGTAGTTACTGTTGCTCTCTAAAATTGTTGCGATAGCAGGAGTAGGTATGCAAAGCAGCAAGAGAGCGTCTATTTAAATCACTGATAGCCGGTGCAAATTACAACCATGAACTTTACAAACTCTGAACCAGTGATTTAAATAGGCGCCCGGGCGCTCGCCTAAGGGCTCGGGCAAGGCGAGGCGAGGCCCGAGCGGCTTGCTCGATATTCAGCGGCAAGAGGCGCCGCTGAGTTCAACCGCCGGGCCGGTTCTCCAGCGACAATAGCACTGCCCTTGTCATGGAACGTCGGGTTCAGGCAAGGAGGAGGAAGAGGAGGGGGCAATAACCTTCGTCCGAGAGCGGTGAGATGGGTGGTGCGATGAGCAGGAGCAGCACTCTGCAACGACAACGAGGCGCGATGACGACGACTCCTCTCCATAGCTCGAGCACTGTCTTTGCCATGGAACGTCGGGTTCAGGCAAGGAGGAGGAAGAGGGGGAAATGGACCTTCGTCCGAGAGCGGTGAGACGGGTGGCTTGATGAGCAGGAGCAGCACTGCTACAATGACCATGAGACGTGACAACGACGACTCCTCTCTCTCTATAGCTCGAGCACTTTGGACGTTAGCCAAGTGGGGAAGCGAGAGGGGCGTGGTACATTCCTCGACTGTGAACGAGTGAATGAAGAGTGAGATTGAGCGGTGGTGTGTGTGTATTTGGGTGGATGAAGCAGGCACACCCTCTCTCTCTCTCTCTTGGTCGAGAGCGGGAATCGCACACCTACTCTCCGCTATTGCTCTCCTACTTACTTGCAACAATTGTAGAGAGCGAGTTGCACTACTCCTGCTTGCGACGATCGCTCTCTCTTACTCTTCTTTCTGACATCGCTCTCTTACTCTTCGCGAAATAATATCAACTAGTAGAGAGTAGCGATATATCGTGTAGCGCACATACTCCCCGCAATAATATCCGATGAAACGGAGGAGTAATGCAATGCAACAACAAACGACAAACAAAAGTGAAGAAGAAGAAATATAGCTAAACATAGGCCTGATTATTATATCAAACTTTTAACGTTTCTGCTCATGCATATAATAATAATAATAGCACGAAAGAAATAATAATAAAAAAATCACCCATTAGTGTTGAGAAGAGGGATGGATTGAACGACTCCTCTCTCTCCATAGCTCGAGCAACAATAATTTTTTATATTATATATATATATATTATTTTAGCGCCTTATTTTGTTTGGGCGAGCGCCTCAGGAGTTTTGGGATCCTGACGCCTTTTGGCGCCTAGTTTTAAATCACTGCTCTGAACGGTCACACACAAAGGATCAAGGTCCATTACAGATTGAATTTCCACAAGTGTCCACATGACACAACTCTCATTTACAAGCCGAAACCAGCCACGAAAGCCAACCAAACTAGAGTTACCAATTCTACCGTAAGCTCGCTACTTGCTTTACAAAGTATGAACAAAATCCGAAAGATATTGACATAAATGAGTATTATATTGAGCACCCTCTTTATATTTTTATTCACGTCATTCTCCCCTACTTAGTCGCTCGACGTCCTCGTCGAAGCTGCTGCATCTCCTCGCCATTTGTTGAATCTTCAATCTTCTGCTATGGTTGCAACACGCCTCTTGGCTCCCAGTTGCTCTCCGCTGCTGTTATTGAGTAGTCAAACTTTGATTCGTCATACCACTTTAACTCTCCAATGACTGACTCTGATGTGGGGTCGACTGAGTTATGTTGAATATTCAATCTTCTGCTATGGTTGCAACACGCCTTTTAGGTCCCAGCTGCTCTCCGCTGCTGTTATTGAGTAGTCGAACTTTGATTCGTCATATTGCTTTAACTCTCTAATGACTGACTCTGTTGTGGGGTCATTGAGTTATGCTGATCCTTGTTGATTCTTGCGGATCCTTTTTGATAAAGGAAAAAAACCTTTCTTGTTATGCGCCAATATCTTAAACGTCTCATGCTGCTTAAACTGGGCGGATGCTTGTTAGAGCTTTAACGAGCATCGCCTTACAGATTTTGAATATTTTTTTTGATGTCCTTTATAAAATTTGCCCATCGATTCTTCTTCAACTTAGTTGTCGCTTTCAAGTATATTCGCATCACTTCCACTTACGATTGACATTCTGTTGGGAAATGAAGTGGATAATCTACTCTTAGTAGCACCGATCACCAATGGTGAGGATTTGACAACTATTGTCTTCCATTAGGTTTCTTCGAAGGGTCTTTGAACTTATGCAGAGCTCCTTTGCAAAATAAATAAGCGAACTGGGGTCCTCGATTTCACCCATTCTCTTAAGAGTTGAGAAGGTAAAGTTACTTAACTTTGCTCACCTCCTCGAGGTTGTACTTAATGCATCGAGCTGGTTATTAGTCTTCGCCCGCTCTTTGCTCACACTTTCGAAGCACCCGAAGTGTTTGCACTCCTTGCATTGAGTTAACTACTTTGATTCGCCTTCTCTCTGCCATCGAATTTTCGGAATGCAAGTCTTTGATAATTTTAGTCGTCTTTGGGATTGTACCGTCTTCTCCATCATCTTTGTCGTATACTCCTCTGAGTAGAAAAGGTACAACATCATGTACTGCCTCTGCCCTTCAGCCTTATCTTGGTACTTGGAGGTTGCCTCTGCATTCTCCACCTCCTCGGCCCCTTTCACGACCAACGGTCTCCCTCCATGAGAGCAAGGGATCGATGACTCCACGTAAGTCTCGCCTCTCGGTACCATGGCACTGCCAAGCCTATGGCACTACTATCCGTTGCCTCACATCTATATCCCTTTCTTCACGATCGGTAGATCCGACTCTGCGGCACTGTGGCACTCATCCGAGTCCACCTTTATTTTGATCGATGCTTAGCTTTTGGGTAACTGAGCCCCTCTGGACTCGTTGTCGCTTTCTCGCCCCTTTCGATCGCCTACTTTAAAACCCCAATGTTCTTTGAGCAGTTTCTCTTAGTCGATGGAAAGACAGACTGTACCTCCCATGCATGGCCTCCGTCATCTTGTTGCAGGGCTCGCACCGATTTTGTTTTCCTTAGTTTCCTCGGTAGTCACGTTCGCTTACTTGGCCGCTCCGATCATACCTCTGTATGATCAAGTCCCCCCATGGGACTTGCTGGTACTTGCACTCGGAATTCTCCCTCGGTGGTACACAACCCTATATGCCAATGACCAAGGCCTTCACCCAATGCAACATTCAATGCGCACACACGGAAGACCCGCCTCTGCAGTGCTATGACATTCACTCCTTGAATCCATAGCCCTTTTTGTCGTTGTGTTGTTCACCGAAGTGGAGCTCCCAGTAGCTTCTGATCATACCTTTACATGATCACGTCAATTACGAGACTTCTCCTGCGTGTGTTGTATTGGCTCGAACTTTTCCACCACGATCTGCTGCACCATGTCGTCTCCTGGTGACATCTCCATTACATTCAGATTCTTGTGGGATGAACTCGGACTACGATCTCTCCATGCGTGACCTCTATTAGCACATCGTACGGCCTTCGCTACCTTGGATTGTGTTCGCTCCTTTAGTAATTCATCTTCGCCCACCCATTCTCAGGTCACACTCGGACAAAGCATCGACAATCCGTCGCCTAGTAGTTCTCGAAGTCCCCAGACTTCACTAAAATTGGTGCACTATTGTCTAGATCTTGGATCTCTATTCTTCATTAGTACAATCTTCGTTGCGCACCACTTTCTTCATTATAACTCAAATGACAGCATTGTGGCATATTTTTCAAGAGTACTCGCCTTTGCGTCCTCTTGCCCAGTGCTAAGGCCTTCTGGTCCCAATTTCGCCTCCGCAAGTTGAATTAACTTAGTTTCTCCGTCAAATACATCTTTGAGACAAGGTGCATGTGCCTTGAAACTCCCTTTGTCTTTGGCACCATGCAAGATGAGTTTGCCCCATCAGAATGAAGAACCCATAGAACGACATGATCTCACTCTTGCCTCTACAAGAGTTTATATCCTTGGCCTCTGTTCAAGAAAAGCTCTGTGCCTCCGTTCCATGTTCAATCTTCTACGTCTGACTCCCTTCTTGCGGCTTGGATACTTCACCAAGTTCTACCCAAGTTGCTCTGCTCCTCGATTTGCATTGAGTTGATAGTGGCCCTCACGCCCACCATTCCACGAGTTAGCCCTCCATTGAGTCTAATTTCCACAACGATTTTAAGTGTGCCTTCGTATGATGTTGCCATGGATTACTCCCCCACTTGATCTCGCAATGCATCCACCAATGTATTACCTCATTCGAGATTATGCGATGACTCCCCGACGCACGCTCGGTTCGTTGAGCTTTGTGGAGTTGTCGTTTTGAGGTACTCCTCTTCAACATGTGTGGTCCACTGCACATGATTCTCCCTCTGGAGAACCAGGACTTATCCCTCATGGATATTTGTCGTGCTAAAGTAACTTTCCTCTTCGTATTCTTCCCTCTGAAAGTTTCGGAGACCACTATCCCCTTGGACTACCCCATCGCGCTGAACCAACTATGCATTGTTTTGCCCTCGCAAACGCACTTGCTAGATTGCGACTCTTCGCCAATACAGCCCTCGCTGCACCCTTCAAGGCCTAGCAACATGTTGAACTTATTGCACATTTCAGCCTCCGACGGACATATCCTTCTCATGCTAAAGAGAAAGTTTCAATGCTCCATGGCATCGAGTTTCGGTTGCCTTGGGATAGCTACAAAGACTCCATCGTTCACATGTAAGCCCTTGCATGAGTACCAAATTCTTTGAGTTAGTAATTCCCCTCAGCTCTGTGAGCTTTGCACAACTCTTTAGGTCGTTGTATAACACTTCCCACTTTGCACGGTCTCATCTTTTATCAAGCGCCCCGCTTGCCTTGAGCACTATCAAGTTTGGTTGCCAACGTTGAGCCGTAGCTCGAACTAAGCCATCTCAACCTTTGTGTGCTGCTACTCATTCTTCCTAGCTTGCTCATCCTTGTGGTGCCTCTCGTGTAAAGGGTTGGCTACTCCTTTGAATGCCAATCATGGATGCTGGCTCTTTTAAGCGACCCCTTTCCCTACATCTCAATGTTTGTTTCCCCTAAACGGTTATGCGTGTTGGCTGCGCTCTATGCAGCCCACCTATGTCCCCCACGTTTGCATGGATAGTGTTTTTGTGTGTGCTTGTCCCACTATGATACCGAATGTCACGAACTTAGTTGGTTTTGCCTAAGTTGTTGGGCACCATCGCATGTCCATCCGCAAAGGTTAGTCTCTCCGAAACCTCTTATGGTCCTTAGGACTTACAAAGAGAAAACGGGTTAGATAAAACATTTATCACAGGATCCACAAGCAACCACTTCAACAAACACTCTATATAGCCGGTACAAATTACAACCATGGACTTTACAAACTTTGAACGGTCGCACACAAAGGATCAAGGTCCATTACAGATCGAAGTTCCCATAAGTGTCAACATGACACTACTTTCATTTACAAGATAAAACCGACCACGAAAGCTAATCAAACTAGGGCTGTCAACTCTGCTGCAAGCACGCTACTTGCTTTACAAAGTATGAACAAAACCCGACAAATACGGACATACATGAGCATTACATGAGAAGAAATATCTCCCTGCCTGGGGAGAAGGAATGAGGCGACGTCGCTCCCTTTTATATTTTTAAATTTTATTTTTATATTATATTATATTATATTGAGCGGTATGCTCCGATCGGTATTGGGTACCATATTTATTGTACCATACCTAGTTGAGCTCGATGCTCTGGTATAGACCGGTACGACAATCCTTGTTTTTGACTTCAGCTTGTCTTACCATATTTCAACAATGAGATATCATCAGATTGGGATATGTCCTTTCTGTCTTAAAAGTCAGTTGCTTAAAACTTTATTTATTTCAACTGTTCTCTTATATCCTGTTATTATATATATTCTCATGCGACTGACTCCTTGAAGGGGATTTGAGCTATAGAGGTTGAGTGGTGATTATATTATGTTTTATTGTGCATGTATGTTTGTGCTACTTCACTAGGTATTCTACTATAGTTTATGTTTATTTCCTTATTTGCATATGTTTGGTATGCCTTGTGGCTCTTTACAGGAACAAGGGATTTCGATTCTCAACAATGCAGTTAAAGCTTGCACCGAGGAGATTGAACTGCACAAGGGGAAACTTACACTGAAGGAGGCACCAAGAGCTGTAAGTTACATTTCCTTGTTATTATTTACACGATAGACCTCCCAACACTCATCCTGAATTTTGAATTTTGAATGAATGCTTCTATAGGTGAGCGAACGAGATGATAAGCTGCTTGCTGAGCATATGGCGAAACTGCAGTCTGCTAATAATGAGATTGATGGCGATGAAGGCAGCGAAGAGGAGGAAGACACAGGAATGGGCGACTTGGATCTGGAGAACTCTGGTGTTGGCATGGACGATTAAAGAAATATGGTCAGGGAGATCCAAAGTAGGAAAGGGTTTGCATCTGAGGTGGTATTAACATACCATCATACTATGTTGTTGAATTCTATCGGGTTACCGGAACTAGTCTGCGTATGGCATCCTCCTTTTGTTTTATTTTCCTTTATAAGGTTAATCAAAAGGGTTTCGTTGTTGTTGGATCCACACTTTTTGGTCAATTTGATGCATCTTTGAGATTGTAGTTGTGCACATTTTGCTTGACGTCATCCCTTCTAGTTGCATGAAGTTTATTATAACACAGCTGTCGATGTATGCATTTCAAGAACAAGTTCCTTTAAAGCTTTTATTTTTGACATGAATTCTGTAAGAAAGTATGGAATAAAGGTGTGTTTGCATCAATCGATTGTATGATTATTATTTCAGTCAAGACAGGAGGGTACACGCTGCTTGTAGATAAAAATGTGCAAAGGCTAGTAGTAAAGATCATGTACCAGCTTTATTACATCAATCTCCTCATCGATTCCACCACCACCATCTTCTTCTTCTTGGAGATGGAGGTGGTTTGAGGAGGTCAAGCATCGTCTCCTTCTCCGTGCGGGTCAGGGGAACACCTCTTACAAGGTTAAGTGCCATTATGTGCACATTGGTCTGCTGCCTGTGCCTCCGATACGCCCATGCTCCGGCCGCAGTCCCAGCGACGATGAACTGTGCTTGATACATACGTCAGTCAGGGTTAGTGTCTGAGCAAAATCTTTCTCACAATGCATGTTCCGAGAATGATCATCAAGTGGTGTTCTTGACAACCTTTCATCAACTAAAAGCTAGAGAGCAGCACCTCTAGAATTTGCAGAGACATGACAAACAGAATAATAATCAGTTTCCTACTACTACTCAGTCAGTGTAAACTTTGGCTAATTAAGCAGGAGATGAGTGAATTTAAGTGCAACCGTGATAGAAGATATCTTTAGGTTTGAGAATGTGACATAGCTCATAGCAAGGCTGGCAACTTCACAAGTCGAATCAGAGATTAGAACAAAGAAGAAGAAGGTTTTCGTGACAGTCATGAAACCCAAGTTCATCGATTGGCTTGGTCGGTATCGGTATCAAGTAAGTATAAAATGACATAACTCGATTAGGAGCCAATTGACCCTGATCTAGGGCAGAGTTCATCGATTGGCTTGGTCGGTATCGGTATCAAGTAAGTATAAAATGACATCACCACGGATGCTTAGTAAGGGTATTTGTAGTGTTAATATGACCTGACATGTCAGGATATCAATATAAAATAGGTTTCCATGTCAGGATGAGTGAAGGTCAACAAAAAAAAAAAAAAAAAAAAGAAGCATTGTAATCGACTCACCGGTGACAACCATATAGCAGCAGTTTGTAGATCAAAACGAGGGACATAGAGTACGGACTCGCCAAAGTCCTCTTCTAGCTTTTTATATATCTCCTTGTCAGATTTGCCAGCCCGGATCTCATCTCGAATCAGCTGTTACATATCACAAGCAAATTCCTTACAAGTGCAAAGTATCCTGTTTCGTGTCTTGTGTACATAATACAAGGAACGTAGACAACATCGAATATCTATTCATCGATACTCCAGTGATAAGCTTAAATAAAACACTACAATTGTAAGTTCATCACATGAGAAACAAAAATTAGTAGAAAGTTGGTCATGGTACCATTACAATGAATGAGAACAGTGAACAAGATTTAGAAAGCTAAATGTCAGATCAAATAAGCCAGCACGGTAGCTAACCAGTAATACAAAAACTAAAGACATGGGTGTTCTAGATAGAACAACAACATGATGATGATTGGGTAGAAACCGCAATGAAAACCAGAGAGTCAAAGGAGAGAAATACAGTAGTTCCTCTGCAAGTAGTGAAAAAGAACGGCAAAGATTTGAGGCAGATGATGAGGTCTAGCCGCGTTTAACACATTTTCTCAAGAAAGAGTTAATTTATCCTCAGACAAAAAAGAATAAAAATACTGCTGAGATTAGTGCCTCACTTAAATGAACAGATTTAGGGATCCTAGAGTATCCATTACTAGTTTGTTAAACCATTTATATTAATGAGAATTACACATGAGAAAATGTTAGTTACCAAGAAGGTATAGTAGTACCGTGAATATCTTTAAATGATGAAAATTATTAGAGTGAGAACAGTTAGTCTCGTAATCTCAACATAATTATAACACATGCATCAGTCAAAATGAGTCCAACTTGTGGTTTTCTGTGACCTAGAATCCTCTCTTCAACATTTCATGCAAAAGCACAATGCAGCCTCAAATTCCAACCCGTAAATACCATGTGCTACAAACTCGCTCTTCTTACGTTATTTGCATTTCTTATCGGTGGAACTCGCTAGAGTCGTTACGCCTTGGATTTTAAGGCTTTATTTTTTTTATAGTCAGCATTTTCTTATAGGTTGAACTAGCAAAAAACATTCGCTAGCTTTCTCTAATCCAAAGTTATGGACGATACATCTACCTCGTATATTGTTAGATACATCACAGAGAGAAGCAGGAGACAAGTTGTTAGATAAATCAACAGAGAGCAGCAGGAAATTGAGACAAGTAGTTTTACCTTTCTGAGCAAAATAGCAACATCTGCTTGTGAATCCTCAATAGATTGGCTGCCACATTCAGTACACCGGACATTGTGGCTGATATTCCTCGCACGAGCATCCACAGTTTGAGCCTTCTTCAATTCCTCATCACTCGCCATCACGGAAAAAATCACTCAACCTGAGATTGCAAGATCCCCAAGCCATTACAAATTTCGCTGGCACACACCAAATTGTGTAACCAGTCGAGAGACAGAAACTGGTTCTCCTCGACATTTCGTCAAACAGGTGGTGTGCAAGAAAAAGGAAAAACACCTTACACGGTCCATTGAAAATTCCAGAAAGAGAAAGCACATATGCAACAAGTAAAATAACATAACCAATCAAGAAACATTTCGTCAAATTTCCAGTGGCACGAATCAAATCACGTAACCAATCAAGAGACAACCAAATAAAACAACGCTGCCAAACAAGTCGCGTGCAAGGACCGAAAAACACCATACAAAAAAAAGTACGGATGCAGCTTCAAGAAGTTCGAAACACGGTTCTCCTCGACATTTCGTCAAACAGGTTTGTGTGCCAGGAAGGAAAACACCTTACACAGTCGCTGTGTCAATCAATTTCGGAAACGGAAAGCATATATTCCACAAGTAAAAGAACATAACCAACTAAGAGACGTTTCGTCAAATTTCACCACCAAATCACATAACCATTCAAGAGACAACCAAATAAAACAAGGGTGCAAGAAGTTTCAAAAGCCTGGTTCTCCTTGACACATCGTCAAACGAGCCGTGTGCTAGGAATGAAGAACGCCTTACCCAAAGCACGCATACCACAAGTAAGATGACACTGCCACAAGTTCAAAGATAGCCTGATTCTCCTTGACATTTCGTCAAGCAGGTTGTATACAATGAAGGAAAAACCCTTCCACTATCAATTTCAGAAACAGAAAGCAGGCATGCAAAAGTACAAAAACAAAGATCAAATTTCACTGGAAGAAGAAGAAGAAGAAGAAGAAGAAGAAGAAGAAGAAGAAGAAGAAGCATGTAACACGCACTTGAAAGGCTTCAGGTTTATTATGGCGACACTAAGAAGTGTCCAAAACACAGCAGGGAATTATTAGTTCCAATTGACGGATTCCACAACCCCCAAAACCATAACAAATAGAGCGAGCAGCCAAAACCCCGCCTTTTTAACACAACCGTAGGATGAGGATTAGATGAGGTGGCGGCGTACCACTCGATAGCCGTGTTTGTGTGTATGAAACGGTCCATCCATGTAGGCAATACGTGGGCATGTATGCGTGCATGAAAGCTTATGTGTTTGCTTATACTGACATGCATATAGCAAAAGATTGGACGTTGAGTTGGAGGATACTTGAATTGATTTCTATTCAACGAAGATGCTCCCGAATGAACCAATGATATATCAGACAATATAAGATTCATGCTTTGTGATTGATTATGTCTTGATCGAAGTAGTTTATGTTGTACTTGAATTGATTTCTATTCAATGACCTAAAGATAAGTCAAGCGGTGACACCACCTATTACCTGTTCAAATAGAGCAGAAAAAATGTGTAATTTATATTGCTTTTTCTTTGCCTTTGTGAAGGCTAAGATAACATGTTTGAAACAGATTCAATTTTTGAGATATATATATATATATATATCACTGATTACAACATTAATCACATAGATTAAAGTATGAACTGGTAGTCTCAGAAAATAGCTCAAGCAGCAGCAACCTTATCATCTGTTACAGTTCAGATGAGTGTGAGATCTACAGATTCAATTCATAATTTTCATTGAACGCTGTATTTGGCTCCTACAAACCCTCTATGAATGTATAAATACTGCTAGTCTATAGTTTATGAATGCAATTTATAAAATAAATAATAGTACACTACTACAGGAAAAAAAAAAAGAAAAACCGAAGAAAGTTGTGCAATGTAGCACTCACCGTTGTCATCAATCCCGCACAGCCTTCAGTCTTTGTTATCCAAGTGGTGTACGTACACACCGGTCCGAAGCCAATCTAGTGTTCCTGAAAGTTTGGTTGAAGACATTTAAGATGAACCGACAAAACCAGTGATTTAACAAACATGAATGACAAGAAGAATTCGAGGTTACCTTACCCGAGAATTCAGACACACATAAAAAGCTAGTGAACAAAAGTTAGAGATAAAGTTGGGATTCAAACAATCACAGCACAAATTTCACATGAATACAAAATATCGATACGGGCAGCTAAAGGAGACATACAAGCATTTCCTTCATGCGTACAAAGTACAACAAACACAACAACCCAAGTCCTTCTCAAGCTTCCTCCTCTTCCTCTTCCTCTGCCTCTTCCTCTTCCTCGTAATCTTCCACATCAGCTGTTGCATCCTGATACTGCTGGTACTCCGCCACCAAGTCATTCATGTTGCTCTCGGCCTCGGTGAACTCCATCTCGTCCATGCCCTCGCCGGTGTACCAGTGCAAGAAAGCCTTCCTCCTGAACATGGCGGTGAACTGCTCGCTCACCCGCCTGAACATCTCCTGGATGGAGGTTGAGTTCCCAACGAAAGTGGATGCCATCTTGAGCCCCTTGGGTGGAATGTCACACACACTGGATTTGACATTGTGTGGTATCCACTCGACGAAGTAGGAGCTGTTCTTGTTCTGAACATTGATCATCTGCTCATCGACCTCCTTGGTGCTCATCTTTCCACGGAACATGGCTGAGGCGGTCAGGTAACGGCCGTGACGGGGGTCGGCAGCACACATCATGTTCTTGGCATCCCACATCTGTTGGGTCAACTCAGGAACGGTGAGGGCCCTGTATTGCTGGGAGCCCCTTGATGTCAGTGGCGCGAACCCCACCATGAAGAAGTGGAGGCGGGGGAAGGGGATCAGGTTCACGGCAAGCTTCCGGAGGTCAGAATTCAGCTGTCCGGGGAACCGGAGGCAGCAGGTCACGCCACTCATTGTAGCAGAGATGAGGTGATTAAGATCTCCGACTGAAGTGTAAATTAGATGATCAATTAATAAATGCGCCGATAAGAAGACTAAATTTAAACCCACTGATACCATTATATTCTTCTGCTCCATCAAGAATATTAGAATTCCAGTCATTCAATCTAGAAATCAAGCGTTAAGCAATGAAGGAAGAAATCAAGTGTTAAGAGAAACTACTGAAACACTTTCAGTCATTCAATCTAGAAATCGAGTGTTAAGCAATGAAGGAAGAAATCAAGTGTTAAGAGAAACTACTGAAACACTTTCAGTAGAGATAAACTACTGAAACACTTTCAGTCATTCAATCTAGAAATCAAGCGTTAAGCAATGAAGGAAGAAATCAAGTGTTAAGAGAAACTACTGAAACACTTTCAGTAGAGAGAAACTACTGAAACACTTTCAGTCATTCAATCTAGAAATCAAGTGTTAAGCAATGAAGGAAGAAATGTAAACGCTATTCGAGGTTAAGAACTCATGATACGGTAGAGTTATCAGATGTTCTGATGGACAACGAAAACAAAACACTATAAAAATGTGGATACAAATATATATATATATATATATATATATATATATATATATTTGTAGAACTAACTATATAAGTGAAGGACAAGAAAAAAGGGACATGCATGCATCACAAGACAAAGGCGTGCATGCAAAGAGCATGGAGATAAAAATTGGCTTTTATATTAATATGTAATGTGATAAAGACAGGATGTGCTAAATTCTAGAAAATTAAAGGGAAAATGTAAAATGGTTTCTTAAACAAGTTATAAATTAAAGTTACAAGATAAGCTTAATTAAAGGGTGAGGAACATGTACCACTGGTTTTTCAAGTTCCTTAATATTAAGGACATATGGAGACTCTTTGAGCAATAACCATTAAAATGATTGAAGTTATAATCTAGTTTTCACTTACAGGTAGGGGTCGCAAGCTTTAGCGTGCGGAAGCAAATGTCATACAGTGCTTCATTGTCCAGCACCATACATTCATCGGCGTTCTCGACAAGCTGATGCACCGAGAGAGTAGCATTATATGGTTCCACGACTGTATCAGAGACCTTTGGTGATGGAAAAACAGAGAATGTCAGCATCATGCGATCTGGGTACTCCTCTCTGATCTTGGAGATGAGAAGTGTGCCCATGCCAGAACCAGTACCTCCTCCTAAAGAATGGCAGACTTGGAACCCTGCAGAACAAGTTAACCAGATGTAGCAGGTTCACATAGAGCAGACAAAAGGTGCCTTTTTTTTTTTTTTTTAAATCTTGCTTTTCTTTGCCTTTATGAAGAGTAAGATAACATGTTTGAAAACAGATTCAATTTTTGATACATACATGTGCCAAAAGAACCATATTTAGCATTTAACCATCTTGTAACATTGTTGTGCGCTAGTCTCACACAAAAATTGGTTCAACATAGCCAATATGCTTCTGCAGGTAGAAAGCATTGAAGTTTGCAAGGAAGAACGATATGAGAAAGCAGATTGTACCTTCAGAGGTTGATACAAGTTGGACAATAAATACCCAAGTCTTAGACTTTCAATAATTCCTGCTACAAAAATCTCCAGCTTACAAATAGTTCATACTAGATCATGAATTAATGTTGGAAGAATTTTGGCCAAATGTTCATCATCTTATAATAGTTTATGCTAGATCAAGAATTAACATTAGGAGAAGTTTGGCCAAATGTTCATCATCCTAGAAAGCTGAAGTATTGGCTCAAGAAGCACGCCACAAGTCTCAACAATTATGCCTAATTAGTTTTAAACCAACATTCACATAGTGCAGGAATGTGATTAAAGGAACTGGATGAACATCAACAACTAGAATTATTTTTTATCTGTGCGGGAAATTTTCAGCACAACCACACGTGACAAAATACTAATTGTTAAACTCTGCAATTGTAAATACTTCACGGCACCATATAAACATGTACAAAAGAGTTCAAATCCAAGGAGCAAAAAAGATTAGACCAACTGGGAGTAAGATAAAGATCAAGAGACTATTTTTTCCTACAACAGCGAATACAGAGCAGAAACAATGAATTCCAACACTATTCTGCAGAAAACAATCCATGTTCTAATACTCAAACCATACCCAACTCCAAGAAGCACACCATAGACAAAACAAACAAAAAGACCTCAGATTCATTAGATAAAACAACCAGATACAACATTCTCGGAATAGATTAAAAAAAAAAAAAGTAAAATTCCAACATCCCTAATTTCTCCAACATGAAGATGAAAACCTAACCCCACTCATCACCGAAAGCTACAAGCATCGGCTACCACAACGTTTAATGATGCATTCCACTATCACAAGGTCAAATCATTCATACAGAGAACTTTTAAGTATAGAAATCAGACAGGGGCAGTTTAGCATTCATTTAACTCCACAAGAAATCACAAGAATAGGATATTTTTACATATATGTTAGCAATTCTCGAATGAAATCTTCCACATACTTAGCAGATTTGAACAATAGCTAATAAAATCTTAAGAATCAACAAGATTTTAGAAAGCATCTGGTCCACGTATGAACCAGGAAACCGTACCTTGCAAGCAATCACAGTTCTCTGCCTCCTTCCGCACTACGTCGAGTACCGAATCAATGAGCTCCGCGCCCTCAGTGTAGTGGCCCTTTGCCCAGTTGTTCCCGGCGCCGGACTGCCCGAAGACGAAGTTATCCGGCCTGAAGATCTGGCCGAACGGCCCGGATCTGACGGAGTCCATCGTGCCAGGCTCGAGATCCATGAGCACCGCCCGGGGGACGTATCGACCCCCGCTGGCCTCGTTGTAGTAAACATTAATCCGCTCGAGCTGGAGTTCAGAGTCACCGTTGTACCTGCCGGTGCCGTCGACGCCATGCTCGTCGCAGATCACCTCCCAGAACTTAGCTCCGATCTGGTTCCCACATTGCCCACCCTGGACGTGCAGGATCTCCCTCATCGTCTCAGCCTCCGCCTCCTACGCTCGTCGGAGATCTAAATCTCAGGGTTCCCGGTGGCCGGAGAAGAGGAGCAAGCAGGGGAGGGAGAGGTGATGGTTTAAATGTTCGATCAGGAGCCCCTTTATAAAGGGCTCGGCGAAATCCCGTCACCGATTCTAGTCTCACCAAAGCTCACTTTTCGATGTAGAGCTTCAGAAACTGGAATCCCCGTGTTAGGTGTTCTCACCTTCGGTGTCGACACCGCGTTGGAGCCGGTTTCGCTGCCTTACGGTGACGGGAAGTGGCGCGCCCGTGGATTGGACGGTGGAGATTGATCCTGAGGGCGGAACGGACGGTCAGTGTGTGAAGAAGGATGTAATGGGACGACACGGCGTAGGTTTCGGCGCTTTCGTAGCTGTTACCGCCCGGTGGTTGGCAGAGAGACGTTCTTCTTATCGTCTGCGTGTGTATTTTTGGTGGGGAGTCGTTTGTAACTTAGTATGGCTTTTGGTCGTGTATGAATGGGAAGAGTATAGTTTTTTTTTTTTTGTCTCTGACATTAATGAGCTGTTTGCCACCCAACCCACACTGATGCTATATATATATATATATATATATATGTATTTAATGATATAAATATATGTATGTACGTAATGAATCTGAAGTTGTGAGAACTCTTCCTCTTCTTAGTTTGCTGAGTAATCATTACTTCTTCAGATAAGACATGTTATCCATCGGAAACTGTGTTCAACTGTTAGCTGCTGTTGATGGTTTATTTTAAGTGGAAGGAAATGAGAAGAGTACCAAATAAATAAACTTAGGAAAGAAACATAACAAGGAAGAAGAAACACAATTATGTGAAGAATGAGATCTCTGGTCATTTTCCATTGGTTACAGGGAGGGGAGGGGAGGGGAGGGGGATGTGGTGGGATTGGGGTTCCGAGAAGAGCCTGTCACCACCAAGCACTGGTTGGGACTGACACAGCAGTAGGTGGCATGTCCTGCTGCTCGAATGGGCTGCTGCAGTCTCTTCCACCTCTCATCTTATGATAATACAGCAAACATAAAACAAATAAAAAAAAAAACTTTGCCTGATTGCTGACACTTGAGCCAATTTTTCCATCTTCACAAACAGCAGCTATTCATTAGATTGCAAAATATTATTGACACTTGCCCCTCACCAACTGCTTTCCCTTATCTTTGATGCATATCTCAGCCTCCACAAAGATCCATAATTTATATATATACATACATACATACATACATGTATATGTATATATATATATATATATATATATATCCTAATGGCATGGAGCCCACTTGCTCCCAAAAGAGATGTGGGCCATAATAACAAGTCCCATGATGGAACCAATGCTTCACATGGACAATACAGACTTCTTTATTCATCTGCTTGCACCCTTACAGCCAGATGAGACCTCTTTTTTGCTTCCTGTGCCTATACAAGCAATTTTTGCAACAGTTGAACAAAGAAGGAGCACTTGCAGTCTCTTTTCCTAAATCCATAACTGATGCAATGATGGTTTGAGGATGTTGTCGGATTCTCATCTTTGTTGGAGTGTGAAGTTTGGTATCATTTTTGGACTTGGCTCTAAAAAAGCTTAAGCCTCCATGTAATGTTGTCTTGAATTTGGACATCTTAGGTGATGGATGATTTATGTGCATTCATTCTTTCTCTCTGTGTTCTTTTCAGTTTCTTCTTTTAACTAATATTTCAACCTCGTATCAAAATGAGTAGTAGATAAGTCAGCTGGATAAAGTTTCTAGTTCCAATTTAATCAACTGCAATAGAGATAATACTATTAAAGCTTTTAGTTCTGGAACAATTTACATGCTACTTTCAATCCTGTATTCAGACTTCATGAGAAAAGAACTTGGTTTTTAAAAGCAGATAGACATAAAGCAATTATGAGAGAAATGGATTTGAAAAATCAATAAATAACATTGTTCAAAGTGACGTATGGTACAAGAAGAAGATAAAAAACACATAATCTTAAACACTATTAGATATCAAATAAGATGATGTAATTGCAGAGTTGGATGACAACCTATCATAAATAAGTCAATTTATGGACGGGTGTACATCGTGCGGCATGCATATCAACATACAGAGATGTGGGTCTGACCTTACGACAACATTCATATTACTGTTTCCACTAGTTCTTCGAAGCCATTGAACCGTAGAGAGAATATGCAGGAAACCGGAGACGAGGTGAAGCAGATGCTGCATGTCTTCATGCCCTTTTCATGCTGGAGTGAATAAGCCGGAAGCTGATATTGAACAAATCTTCTTGTCGCTTTCCAGTTGACCTAATTAATCCTCAGCAGGCCACATAGGATTTGAACAAAAGTTGACTCCCTAAGTTTCCAAAACCTTAGGAACGTGAAAGAACTCCTTTTGAGCTGTAATCATCAAATGACAATAAATAGTGTTTGTTCAAATCCAATTGAAGATATTAGATAAATTGTTAGTATCCAGATGAAAAATTAACAGGCATAGATTATGCCAACTCCCCATCTAGTCCACAACAATTAACCCATTTGGGGGTCACACACAATGCAGGTGAAAATAGTTCCTTTGGGACAAAGATGACCCGAGGAGGCAAAGTTCATGAACGCAGCCAAATAAGCTAACCACAGAGGGAGCGCTAGAACAAGGAACCAACTGGTTTGAGAATGGTTTTGTCTGTTAATTAAGGTTGCAATGTAAGACGAAAACATAACATCACGGATCAATGGTAAAAAAAAAACTCCAACCATCATCCATATTAAATTGCATATTGGTGCAGCTTGTAAACATTTGAGACAATAATGTTTTTTCGTGTGCTTGTGTTAATGTGTTATATGGGTGCATGAGGGACCAAATGAGCTCCAGGCAATAAGTTAGTCTCAAAATCAATTTTGATTTCTATAACTACAATCAAGAAATATGAAAATTACTTGCATAATATGAAGTGCCATGCTATGCTATAGAGGTAACATATGTCAAGACACCTTAACAGGAAAAGATAAATGACTACATACCCTGCATGTCAGTATAAGCAAACACATAAGCTTCATGCATGCATACATGCCCACGTATTGCCTACATGGATGGACCGTTTCATACACACAAACACGGCTATCGATGAGAACTGTCACGATCATGCCTACGTATTTATTGCCTACATGGATGGACCGTTTCATGCACACAAACGCGGCTATCGATGACAACTGTCATGATCAAAGTATCTGCCTCAGTTCAGCTCTTCAGAGATAGACCTTACCAAATAAATCAGCTGGTCACTTGTGTTTCTTCACCAACAGCCTCATGTCACATGCTCTAAGATAGTGTAATTTATGAAGGTTTTGTAGAGACAGGCATTTAGCAGCATGTTTGATCCATGTCAGTATCATCACTAATCTAAAACAAAATAGTACATGACCAGCACCAATGAGTAAGCTTCCCAAGATGTCAAGTGATGAGACTTCTCTTACACCGATCAATTACTGGTTACAATAGATCAAATGCAGGATTATGGAATATGAATAATACCAAGATCAGCTCTAAGTTAGATAGGAGAAAAGACCTCCACGGGAACATATGTTGCTCAAATTCCATAAGTTTTACTAATTGTCCTTTATCAACCAGTTAAACCAACTAATAACAGGATTTCCTAGAGAAGAATAATAATATAATACATTCGCCCATAAGGTGCAAGTTTTTCTTTGTCATTCAACTGTCCAAAAAGAGAATAAGATGCTAATTACAGTATAGAAATGTGAAACTTTCAAATCTCAACATAACTTAAATCAACTCGGACACTTCTAAGGTAAAACACTACCACAGTTTTGGAAGATTCAAGAAAAATACTAACCTGGGGACACTCCCACCTCGACGTGAATCATATTCAATTGCTTGGCGAAGAGCTCTTGCAAATGCCTTAAAAGTTGCCTCGATAATGTGGTGTGAATTTTTTCCAGCAAGCTGCACATTTACTAAAATATTAAATCTAGATGAAAGAAATGTGCATCAGCAATTCAGCTTACAATCGATTTTTTTATCTATTTATAATTACTAAAAAAGATGTCAGATACAAAGTGCATGAATAATGACTAGATGTTAACACACAAATCAGTTTAGCAACAAGAATCCAAAGTCATAACTCATTTATGTGGTCATACATACATACAATCCAATCACTTCTAAGAAAATGCTTGAACAATTAATTATATAATACCTGACGGATGTGAAGGGTCATCCCAGAGGTGTTCACAAGAGATTGAAAGAAATGCTCCACTAGCTAATCAACATTACAAGTGTCTATTAGTACAGCTCAAGGCATTATATTCACAAAATTTTCACTGAAGGAAAGCAAACCAAAATTATATAAAAACTAGATACTGTAATAGGCGAACATAAATAATTTAATAAAAAATAATAAACAATTACCACCTAGAAATGTCTAGGTTACACTCTCTAAATTCAAAAACAGTATATACTGAAAATTCTCTTGTCTATTTGACTTTTGAACAAATGTGTGATTTAAGTGACAAACAAGTTTCTAAAAGTATATAACATAAAGCTCTTAGTATAAAACTTTTATTTTAGCCATCATGTACATGCAGTTATGTTTCTCGAATTATGCCATGTGCCACTAAGAATCAAGAAAAATCTTAATCTTAAAATTTGATTTAATCCACTGATTTTGGTATGTTACTTCATCAGAACCAAATAACGAATGATTTATCAACTATATAAAAGCCGAATAAAGCATATCAGTGCTATGTTGCCCCACTAAGTTCCAATCTGAATCAGTGATAAATGGATCAATCTCCAAGAGAAAAAAAAGATAAACGGGAGCAAGGACTACCATATAATTCCCAAGTATAAAGACGATGATCAACTATGATAATGAAAAGTACAGGAGTTGCTTGCATTAAATTTTCACATACAACATCTTGTAAATACACAGTAACCAGTGCAAAAGCAGCTCAGGACTACCTGGGTGTCATATGTCCCAACTCTTTCAGTTGGGATGATTAAATCATAACTCAAGTGAGGACGACCAGATAGATCCTGAAGTAACAATCACAAAATCTAGATCAGCAATTGTCAGTATGGAAAAACAAGTACTTTGTTCCTAAACTATAACACAAACAGAGATGCTACACAAGGTGTAAGCCCATAGTAGCTCCTAGAAACCCCTCAGAGAGTAAATAAATCGATGCTTGATAGTACAGATGAGAACAAAAAAAAATATTAAAACTAAGAAAGATTTCCTAAAACTGTGTCAACTTTCTAAAACATTGTATGAGAAATTCAAGAAGGAAAATTCATAAAATGTTAAAGGCAGCAAAGGTAGCATGTAGTCTAAGAGTGAACCTCACAATTCAAACAATTCTGCTTTCCAAAATCTAGCAATTCATTACTTTTTTCACAACTAAACCCATGCAAACAAATGCCAATATTTTGTCAGGAACTCGCAGACTCTAAATAAATCTAATTTCAGTAGATGTAATGCACATTAATTTTAAATAATTAAGAGCGATGTTACCAAAATTTGAGTTCAAGAAGGGCCTGCTGCAGACAGAAACCAAGCGAATAATGAAGAGAGACTAGATTTGTGCACATAACATATTCATGCATGCAAAAAGAAGCAGGGTTAATTACATAATTCCTGCCGATAACGAGAAAGGAGAGGGCAACATCAATGGCATAATAAAAAAAACATAGAAGCCAACTATGTCCAAGAAAAAGTATAAACAATAGGGAGGAGCAAGATGCAAGAGAGAAGTAATTCAAGACAAAGCTTATGAAGTATTCCATAGACTGCTAAGTCAAAAGCCATTTGAACCTTTAAAATTCTTTCATCTTATATAAAAGAATAGCAGAATAACTAAGATAGCATATTCACTGGGAGATACAGAAACAGTTAAATCATATATTCATAAGTTTACATTTTTAACAGTAGCAGACATCTTAGTACATGCAGCCGGTACACAAGAACAAGCAGAAGTAACTGAATCCAAAAATGGTATGAAAGTGGAAAATCCAAAAAATCTTTAAAAAATAACTTTGTTCAGTTTATTGAGTATTGTCAGTTGTTTTTAGTACAAAACAACCCAAAACAATGTTCTTCAAAATTGAAGAGAACAAAATAAACTGAAAAACCAAACTGAATTGACCAAATGGAATCAGTTTGTTTAATGACTAAAAATTAGCAATGCCAACCAATACAAGAAATGCTAATTTCTAAGTGTCTTAAAGCAGCAACATAGGAAAAAAAAAATACTCTTATGAGGTTACAATGGAGACCTTGAAACCCAAAATCCATGGCCGAGTAAGAATTAGAAGAATTTTAGTCATTGTTGGGCCAAATCACAAAACAAACATGTGTCTTGAATTCACCAACTACAGTGAATAGGTTGACATATAGCATAATCATAATAATCCGTACAAAGAAAGGTCTCTATCTTAACCATTTCTCGATCAAATTACAAAACTGAGCAGGCTACCAGTAACAGATAGATGCCATTGTTGCAGAGAAACATCCCTATACAAATGCAGATCCAAAACAACACTTTCAGGTAACCTGGTAGCTATGGAAACACACCTGTTCCTAGTCAAGAAGAAAAACTATACCAGTATTACTTCAATGGCAGCCTCATCAAGTGGTGCTGCAAAGTGTCCAAACCGGTAAATCCCCTTTCTATCTCCGAGTGCCTGAAGTAGTGCCTGCCATCATGATGTGCAAGTATTCAAATTCTTGAGCGGAAGGAATATCACAAAATGCAGAAGACTCAAATCAGAATTATAAGAATTTATTGATAGAGATTTATGAGGGGTTTTCCTAGTTCTAACCGTTCCAATTGCAAGAGCAACATCTTCATTTGTGTGGTGGTCATCGATATGGATGTCACCAGCAGCCTTTACATGCAGATCGAATAATCCATGTGATGCCAATTGCTGCAATTTATAAACACAAATAATCAACATGGAGAATGGTAAATAACAGATGGTCAAAAATGAAAAATGATTCACAGTGCTAATATAATCACAGAATAAAGAAACAATATTTATGGTTTTCATAATCTTAGCAAAATGATTATACACCTAACTTGTGAAACAAATACCCTTAAATACATACAGTTAATTTTTGTTCAGTTAAACTTTTTGAATAATGTTCAGGCATTTTTATAATATAATCCTCTTAATTAAAGCTTCATTACCATAAGCATCTTTAGTTTTAATGCATTTCTGTTTAAGCTTATTGACTTATGGAGACAAATATAGTGCCTTAGCACTTGTAATCATGCCCACAATGATGAGATTGCAAATTAAAGATTTTGATGTAAGTAATTTACCATAATCATTGTGCTACACCAACTGCTTGCTTCTTGTAATCATTAGAGATAGCTAAAAACTATACATTTCAAACAATAAAAACTCTGCCGAAGCTTGTTTATGCTTGTGCATACATTCCATCTTATTTAGATAGCATTAATAGCTCCATTTCCACCAAATATATGAAATTATTCATTGAAGTTCCACTTTCTTTTAGCTTGTCCAAATGATCAGAACATTTGCACTTTGAGTTGTACCATCCTTCAAATACATGACAAACAGTAATCTACTGCTTACGTCCAACATGTGATCCAGAAAAGGAATCCCAGTATTGCAGTTGGCAAGACCAGAACCATCCAAGTTTACGTTTACGTACACATCCGTCTCCTTTGTAACCCTTTTAACATCTCCAATTCGACAAGCTGCGAAGTTTAACCACTAATTTTAGGAGGAAAAGACAAAGACAATGTTTCATTCAAGAATATAACAAGAGGCAATAACGATAAGAGTTCATTTGATTGCACCCAATCCAACAAAAATCACATAAAGATAACAGCAAATATCGCCCTCCATAAAGCAAAAAATGCATAACAGAATAGATTTTCATCAAGAAGCTTATTTTACTGCACAAACACCAAAAAAATACACAAGACATGGCCTCTCGAAGGGATCAGCATGAACCAAATATCCGCATAGGGTTTCAGTCTATTGTCTTAACAAGAAACAAACTTCGCTCGAAATAAAACGTCAAATTCGATACCTAACAAACAAAATCGACGCTTTCGAGACCCACAAATGTAACTTGCATCCGAGTGCACTGATCAAAGCACTGGCCAAGAATGACCTAAACACATTTCAAAAGAAGACAAAACATAGGAATCACAGATGCCAACAACTCAGCAAAGAAAGCTTTTTCACGTGCAAACATGAAAAAATAACCAATCTTGGAGTAAAAAAGATCACCAAGGGGGGAAGAAGTACGTGATTTGGGCGCCGCAACAGGACCGATATTTTCGTGCGGCAAGAAGGCAGCCATCGAAGGCGGAGCTCGCCGGTAGAAACGCGGAGGCCCGAAGCGGCGAAACGTCGGATCGGGAACACCGGATTGGTACCTGGGGAAAAACCTAACCCTAGATATTGTAGCGGGGAGAGAGTTGGGGCAAAGAAGACCCATATGGAATGGCAAATGGAATCCCCGGTCGGTTTCGCCCAATGCAGCGACGCTAAAGCGTGGTTTGAGCCGTATCCGAGAACTGCTGCAAGCGCTGGTAATTACTTCTCTGAATTAAAAAACAGATATAATAATATATATAATTTAAATTTTTAAAAAATATTTTAGTGCATGTGATTTTGATTATGTAATATTTAAGCTCTTACGATTTAAAAGCATAGCATATAAGTATATTTCGTCAATTATAAATTAATATATATTAAAATCTATTTACCTAACATGTTGACTCATAACAAATCATTAATATAATAAAAAAATAATTTAAATTAAAAAATTATTGTAGAGGAAAAGAAAACGATGAAAACCGTAACGACAAACCAAGATGGAGAGACAAAGGTAGGAGAGGTCGAAGGTAGAGGTGAGGACAAAAATATCGAGGAGTCAGATAGACCCGGAGACTATTACATGCATATGTCGGACTGGTTGACGCAAATCCACTTGAGACAAGATCGAAAGCTCATGAGCTTGTCGTCGATACGAGAGAGGCTAGATGCATACGATGCCTTGCCCGACTACAGTGACCCGGTGCTATTGTTGGTGGTCGCTTATACGACGATTCTTCCTTTGATCATTGATGATGATTTTAATTTTTTAAAATTAAAATATAAGTGTTATTTTTTAATTTTAAAATATAAGTGTTGTTATATGTTTTGTTTTTAAAAATATATGAGTTATTTTATACACGAATAAAATCATAAAGATATAAATGATCACTAAAATAGGTTTTTTTTAAACTTAAATTATACATATCATTATATTAATAGTTTATTATGATTTAACATGCAAGTAGAGTTTAATATGTGTTGATTTAGATTTGAGCTATATTTTTTTAAAGTACATGAGTTATTTTAAACACGAGTAATTCATAAGAACTTAATGATCTATATCCTTTTTCTAACAAACTCATGGATTGGCACATTAAAAAGATACAAAGAGATCATATCCTTTTTCTAACTTGGTATTTGTTTATCATGTATTAAATATATCCGGAGATTAAATACAATAATAATAGGCGCATTATCAATTACAAAAAGAGACATATATTTATATTGCTACTGTTATATCAAGACATAATATTTATATTGTTGATACAAAACCATATATCCCAAGGGAACAAAAAAATTATCACCCAAAAGCAATATTTAGTCATCCACCACAATGAAAATAATAAAGTCAAAAAGGACTGGAGTCCGTATAGTAGTTTGGGTCATAAACAACCCATCCACTAAATGAGTCAATGTTATCAAAAGAATATAAACCTATAAGTCATCAAAATTTTAATAGAGTCCTTTTCATGACATAAATAAATTATGCTCCTGGCATTAAATTACATTCTCTAAATATCAATCCATTTCACACAGGTGAGGAGCCAACCATCTCCCCACCTCATCGAGAAACATCACATCACCAAAAGAGTGCTTGTCTGTAGTGGTCGATCCATAGAGTTGTAATCCAATTTAATTGCCTATAGCTTCATGGAGAATGACAGGTACTCGACTTCTATCTGTCACATTTAAGATCTCATCATATATGTCACTTATGTAAGAAGATTTGCTATAACCAATTAGCTCATAATGCTCAATAATTATGTCACACTTAATGCTACACACATGAAGAAAATATAATCCAGGACTTAATGCTACACACACAAAGAATGGTAAAGGACAGATGTAGAACTCAAAAAACTTGGGAGTAATGGTTAAAACAATCATGAATTTTTTTGGTAATTTATTGTGCTAGGCAACATTTCTTTAGCAACAAAAATTCAACAAGTTGGGATGCTATGTTCAATGGTAATTGTTTTTAACTGACAAAAGAATTTCCGAAAGAGACAGCCAAAGATGATCATAAGATCCAAATACTTGGGACCAGTAGATCATATTAAGAGTTCTTAGTATATCATTGTGCTGTGCAACATTATTTCACAACAAAAAACCACAAGTAGGAACTGCAGGCAATCTTTCTGTTTACTAGATACTTTTTCGGTCAGACATACAGCAAAGATGATTGTAAGACCAAAGACTTGGGACCATTGATCAGAAGAATCATGAGAGTTTTTTCGTAAATCATTTTTTCTATTTTGATTTTTTTTTTTCTTTTCCCTATCATTGTGCTATCATAAAGGCCAAAGATGTCATATAAGATTCATACAGATATGTCACAGAAACATACTTAAATCCACATACACAGATAAACCTGCTCATATCTTCATGCCATTTCTTGGACCTCCACACAGCATCAGCGGTATTGTGATTGAATGAACCTGAACATGGAACATTGAACCAGCTAAATCATTACAGAATAATGAAGATGACTGCACTTACAAAGACAGCTGACCTTCGATGAGCAATAATTTGAGAAATAACATTGTCGGAAACCTTTGCATTATGGTGAATGCAACATTTGCTGTCCTTATTAGCAAAAGTTTGAACATCATGAAACAATCATATCTAAAACAGATGCAGACATTGAAGAAATTACATATTTCCTTTTTAACCATCTATGCAGTTATTGCAATTTAAGAAGTTCCATATTCACATAATTGAAAAAGTTACATATTCAGAGTATTCGATTTCATCAAATTAAGATACACAAAACACTACGCAATGAGTTCATAGGTATTAAAACGGATCAAGAATCATACATAATGGCAACAAGCTTCTCATACAATTAGATCCACATAGTGAAATTGTTTTTGAACTTGCGAGTTAAATAACTTGGAGACCTAGTTTATATGCTGATGCAAATAGAATAATAGATCATATCCTAATCTGACGATTTGCTGGAGAATCATTAGTTTGTCAGGAGATATTGACACACTTTCTAGCTTGTTTGTATGTATCAGTTATCTTTAGTGACAACTACCCTCTGTGATAGCAGGAGTTTTCCTTCCCCCGCTGAGAGCCAAATGATTTCTTTTAAATGCATGTCATGCATTCTTTAAAACAGAATTACTGCCACATAGAGAACAATATAATACCGATTTGCATTTATAGAAGTTGTCTGCATTCTTCTCGTTTCATTGCAACAAATTTGTGCAAATCACTTCTCAACTCTCTCATCTTATTCAAAGAAAATCTTAATACTCATAAGTTCCTGCTCATCCCATGTTGATCACCACCTCCAATCTACATGCTCTAGCAACAAATAGATCCAACCGCTAAACTTAAACTTTTGCCACCTTTATGACCTATCTAACAACATGCTCCCGATGATAACAGACATCAATCCATGTCATGTTTTCTGATGATGACAACCGTTCAGTGACAATAGTAATCATGCTCATTCCACTATTACAGTCATAAAATGTTGTCACTAACATACTAGTAGTCTTTTCCGTAAACTCCAGTCCTAAAATATTGTCACTAACATGCAACTCCAATTGCATCCTTCATGCACCCAATTGCATACAGCTTCACTGCAATTCAAATATTCAATAGATAATGCAATCAATGAAATCATTCCAAACTTGGCCGTTAGAAAGTGTGAAACCACTGCATGTACAAGATTTGCACATAAAAGACTTCTGTTACCTGAGGTTGTTGACATATTTGAAAGGCATTATAACACATTAGATTCATTAAACTTCTCTTCTTCCCCCTTACTGATATTCATCAACTAATGATAAAATCTATGATGTAATAGTCAACTATTGAATAAGAGTATCTGTATGGCTTATCTAATGATTTTCCCTCAGTATGTGTCCCATACTGTAGCATTTCAAAGAGGTGTATAAATATATAAAGGTGAGATCTGTTTCATATGGCTCTTCAAATCCCCATGGCACATTAATACCCTATCTTTTTCTTTTCTCTTCTGATTTTTTTCATAGGTGATCTGGGAGAGGATGATGGCTGTGGATGTAGTTCAGATGCACAAATGTTGAGAGGTTATGAGGAAGGGGATTGGAGGAGGGACGTCGTTACTAGAGACTTGCTCGGTTACAATGGATCAGTGCTTGATCCACTGTGGTGGTTCTCGAGTCCGACGCTGTGGGGCAGTCGGCGTGACGAAGGGTGGCAACTAGCGGTGCGAAGGTGCGGCCAAAGACTGAGTAGAGAGCGATGACCGACGATGGCAGAATGATCATTTAAGAAAAAAGAAGCATTCTTTGAAAAATTTTCAAACTTGGGGCATTGAAAAAGTTTCAAATTTAGGAATTTTTTAAAATTTAGAGATTTTAAAAAATATTCCTTAAAATTTAGTATTTAATTTTTTGTACACACCATTCTCATTATCGTTTGATTAGCTTAATAGTAATATGAATTACTAATTAATTTGAAAATTTTAAAATTATGAAAATTTTAAAATTATCTTTTGTCACTTTCGTTGATTATGAAACTCCTTATTTTCTAAATTTAAATGATAAGCATATTTTAGCTAAATACATGTAAGTTCTGCAAGGATAATTAATTAAACATAGCCTAAGGATATATGTCCGTAATTGCTTGTATATGTATTATGTATTTATAAACACTTCTAACTAAAAAATAATTTACATCTATCAGATAAGTACTTTTGGCAGATCTAATGCACTAGACGTCTACCAATATATTATTTTTTCATTAATGTATACAATTTTATCTTTATATATAGAAAGATTGGTTTTGAAACTCAAATTATTGTCTTTTCAAATAATAAAATAGTAATACTACTGATGTACCGATACCATCAAACTTTGCCCGACCTATTTTACATCTAAAACCTTTTCTATTAGTTCAACCATCCAGCAACAACTAGTGTTTGCTCAAAAGCAAGATTAATCTTAAATTACTTGGTCAAATTCTTAGTGAGACATCCTACTGGTGTGGTCAAATTGTATTCCACCATCCCAATTAATATCCCAAATTTATGGCATTTTTATTGTATTTGACAAAGGTGTGTGAATGCATCTCTCTCACACGAAACAAGTATATGTAGCCTACTTCGAAATCCAATAATAGAGTGGTGTAGAATTCAATGCACACCAAAGTCTTAATTGCTCAACCATGAACATTATTACCTTTTGATGATGAACAAATTTGGAGTGTATGCAACATGCTAATTATAAGAACACTTGGAAAAGATACTCATACCTTATGGAGCCATTGAAGAGCCATGACATTGTTGATTAGCTTGTGCACCAATTGGCTCGTTGATGCAGCTCTTGCATGTGCTAGGTTTTCTTCTTTGTTGAGTGACTGGAAGCTGGCAAACGAAACTATTGCCCAACATATAAAATATAAGCATAGCCAATCAGATATTTTTTTCATACATTCTCTCCCTTAAATCACATATTAAAAAGATGCAGGAGACCAGATCCTTTTTCTAACTTGGTATTTGTTTGTTATGTATTAAATATCTGGAGATTGTATACAATAACAATAGGCACGATGTGAATTACAAAAAGAGACTCAAAGCACAAGTTTACAAGTACAAAGGCTATTTTAATTATTCACATCTGGTTCACCCAAATCATAAAGGAATAATGCTACTGTTATATCAAGACATATATTTGTGTTGTTGATACATATCCATATATCGACAGGGAAATAAATTATCACTGAAAAACAATATTTAGTCATCCACCCCAAAGAAAATGATAAAGACAAAGGCCTGGAGTCAGTATAGTAGGTAGGGTCATAACCAACCATCCACTAAATGGGTCGATGTTATCAAAAGAATATAAACCCATAAGTCATCAAAATTTTAATAAAGTACTTTTTATGACATAAATAAATTATTCTCCTGGCATTAAATTACATTCTCTAAATCAATCCATTTCACACAGGTGAGGAGCCAACCACCTCCCCACCTCATTGAGAAACATCACCAAAAGAGTGCTTGTCTATAGTGGTCGATTTATAGAGTTGTAATCCAATTTAATTGCCTATAGCTTCATGGAGAATGACAAGTACTTGACTTTTATCTATCACATTTAAGATCTCATCATATATGTCACTTATGTAAGAAGATTTACTATAACCAATTAGCTCATAATGCTCAATAATTATGTCACACTTAATACTACACACATGAAGAAAATATAATCCAGGATGCCATGCAATAGTATCGAGATAAATTTCACAAGCTGGAATGCTGTGTGCAACGGAACTGTTTGAACGATAAAGCATTTCTGCCAAAGAAAGGTAAAGGACATATGATCCATTGTGGAACTCAAAATTTTGGGAGTAATGATTAAAACAATCATGAAATTTTTTGGTAATTTTTTGTGCTAGGCAACATTTCATTAGCAACAAATTCAACAAGTTGGGATGCTCTGTTCAATGGTAATGTTTTTAACTGACAAAGAATTTCCGAAAGAGACAGCCAAAGATGATCATAAGACCCAAATACTTGGGACCAGTAGATCATAATAATAATGAGTTCTCAGTATATCATTGTGCTGTGCAACATTATTTCACAACAAATAACCACAAGTTGGAACTGCATGCAATCGATCTGTTTACTAGATACTTTTCGGTCAGGCATACAGCAAAGATGATCTTAAGACCAAAGACTAGGGGCCATTGATCAGAAGAATCATGAGAGTTTCTCCCAATCATTGTGCTATCATAAAGGCCAAGGATGTCATATCAGATTCATACAGAAATGCCAAAGCAACATACTTAAATCCACATACACAGATAAACCTACTCATATCTTTGTGCCATTTCGAGGACTTCCCCAGCATCAGTGACAGTGTGACTGAACGAACCAGAACATGGAACATTTAAACAGCTAAATTATTACAGAATAATGAAGACGACTGCACTTACAAAGACAGCTGACCGATGAGCAATAATTTGATAAATAACATTGTCAGAAACCTTTGCATTATGTGAATGCAACATTTGCTTTCCTTAATAGCAAAAGTTTGAACATCATGAAACAACTATATCTAAAATAGATGAAGACATTGAAAAAGTTACATATTTCCTTTTTAACCATCTGTGCAGAATTTACGAAGTTGCATATTCACATAATTGGAAAAGTTACATATTCAGATTAGTCGATTTCATCAAATTAAGATCCACAAAACACTACACAATGAGTTCATAGGTATTAAAATGGATCAAGAATCATACATAATGGCAGCAAGCTTCGCATACAATTAGATCCACATAGTTAAATTATTTTTGAACTTGCAAGTTAAATAACTTGGAGACCTAGTTTATATGCTGATGCAAATAGAATAATAGATCATATCCTAGTCTGACGATTTGCTGGAGACTCATTAGTTTGTCAGGAGATATTGGCACGCTTTCTAGCTTGTTTGTATGTATCAGTTATCTTTCGTGACAACTACTCTTTGTGATAGCAGGAGTTTTTCTTTCCCCACCGAGAGCCAACTGATTTCATTTAAATGCATGTCATGCATTCTTTAAAACGGAATTACTGCCACATAGTGAACAAGATAATACCAATTTGCATTTATAGAAGTTGCCTGCATTCTTCTCAATTACATTACAACAAATTTGTGCAAATCACTTCTCAACTTTCTCATCTTATTCAAAGAAAATCTTAATATTCATAAGTTCCTGCTCATCTGACATTGATCACCATCTCCAATCTACATGCTCTAGCACCAAATAGATCCAACCACTAAACCTAAACTTTTGCCACCTTTATGACCTATCTACCAACATGCTCCTGATGATAACAGACATCAATCCATGTCATGTTTTCTGATGATGACAACCATCCAATGACAGCAGTAATCATGCTCATTCCACTGTTACGGTTATAAAATATTGTCACTAACAGACTAGTAATCTTTTCTGTAAACTCCTGTCATAAAATATTGTCACTAACATGCTACTTCAATGGCATCCTTCATGCACCCAATTGCATACAGATTCACTGCAATTCAATAGATAATACAATCAATGAAATCATTCCAAAGTTGGCCGTTAGAAAGTGTGAAACCACTGCATGTACAAGATTTGCACATAAAAGACTTATGTTACCTGTGTTTGACATATTTGGAAGGCATTTTTAACACATTAGATTCATTAAACTTCTCTTCTTCCCCCTTACTAAGATTCATCAACTAATGATAAAATCTACGATGTAACAGTCAACTATTGAATAAGAGTATCTGTATGGCTTATCTAATGATTTTCCATCAGTATTTTGCATTTATTGATGCCATTACTACTTCCTGTACTGTAGCATTTCAAACAGGTGTATAAATATAGAAAGGTGAGATCTGTTTCGTATGGCTCTTCAAAACCCTTTGGCACATTAATTCCCTATCTCTTTTCTTTTCTCTTCTGATCATTTTCATAAGTGATCCGAGAGAGGATGATGGCTGTGGATGTGAGCTCAGAAGCACGAATGTTGAGAGGTTCTGAGGAAGGGGACCGGAGGAGGGACCTCGTTACTAGAGACTTGCTTGGCATCAACGGATCAGTGCTTGGATCCACTGTGGTGGATCTCGAGCTCAAAGTTCCAGTCGGTTGTGAAAGGCGGCTCGATCTATCAGTATGTTGTTTAGTCTCATACATCATCTTCTTTCCTATTCCCTGCAGGTAGTTTAAATTTGAATTCATAAAGTGGTTCTTCCCTCTCCTAAAAAGATTGGATTTGTCATGTGAACTAGTCATTTGCTTAGATCTTTCTTGGAGGATAATGGAAATTTCAGCTATTTCTCAAGCACTTAACCAGATATCCACAGGAAATTTCATTGCTCTTCATGAATCTCTTACACTAATTTTGGACTTTCCCTAATTTATAGCTTGAAGTCAAGCTAAGCATTCTCCTCCAGTTTGAATTACAAACGTTGCAGACCAAGCCCCCGATGTCTGTAACATAGATATCTTCTTCAATTTTCTTAGCAACACCAGATTCTCCTTTCTTCTTTGTTCGGCTTTCCCGTTATTGAAGAACTGTTCTTTCTTTCTAGGGCTCTCCATGATCATTTTGTTAAGGAAAAGTATTCAAATAATAAAATCTTGATTTTCCATATTATTCTGAAAAAAAGCATCTTTCCAAGCTATTCTTCATTGTCATCCACTAAAACTCTTAAATTTCGATCGATTGCAGTCGGGAAGAACGTACCTCCTGAAGCGCAACACTGATCCGGCGCCTCGGCGATACCACGAACCCAACCTCAAGCTCCTTCCGCCATCCTCCGCTGCACACTTCCCGGAAATGGAGGCGGCCACGCCGCCCACGGGGTACCAGAGCGTGTGCACCCTCGAGCAGGTGAAGTACGCTCTCCAGCGCGCCGGTTGCGACAAGCGGTCCCCCGCTGCCCGCCGCCCCCATGGCTCCCCAGTGCCTCTCTCCTCGTCGACCACCACCTCCTCCTCGATCAAGCGGATGATGATGGCCGAACGGGAAGAAGGCGCGTCGCCTCCCCGGGCGATGGCGGCTGCCGGGTGCCCGGAATGCCTCCTCTACGTGCTCGTCTCGGTGGTGGATCCGCGTTGTCCCAGGTGTGCCGCGCACGTGCCGGTCCACAGCGAACCCAAAAAGAGACCCAAGTTTGACCTCAACACCATAACCCAAAACAACGACGACGATGTTGACTTGAATTAATATTTATAAATATTATATAATAAAAAGGAAAAAAAAATTAAATATTCAACTAGATTTAAGAGGAGGCCGCCATTTTTAAAACTGATTTGTGTGTAGAATTGCTCCATGATTAAAAATATATACTAATCGATCTCTTTTCCTCTCTTCTCTCTTTGTCTTATTTCATTTTATGTAAGAAAAATAGGTGTTTTATTTTGAGGATCTATGTATTTCAATTTTAAATTTTTTAAAGAAAAATAGGTGTTTCATTTTGAGGATCTATGCATTTCAATTTTTAATTTTTATTATGTATAAAATTTTAAGAAAATAATATTTTGGTAGAGACCTGACTTGGGTTTCAATCTTATCTTCATTGTAATATATATATATATATATATATATATATATATATATATATATATATATATATGCATGCTTCGTAGACGACTTTGATATTGCTCTTAACTGTCTTAGACTATATGCTAAATTAGATATTAGAGAGATTTTATTGGACATATTTCATAAAAAATATAAAAATCTTGATCGTACTTGGTTATTTTTTAATACTAAAATTGAGTAGTTGTCTTCAAATCTTCAACACATGGATGAATCAAAATTTATCATAATACTAAGAAATATAATTTGAGTTTATTAACTAAGATTTTGTGATATACTACTATCAGGGTATATATTAACTAAATTATTTGACAGCTTAAAGTTAATATCATAAGGATATATATATATATTATAAATTTTCAATGATTATATATATAATGTATTGGGAAAAAAATATTGCCATTTAAAACTAACTTGATCAGACCAATTCATCATAGTTTGGATAATGGATGTACAACGGACTCCAGAAAACAGGTTCGTCTCACTAAAAAAATATTTTTAAATAACAAAAAATTAATTACACCATCCCATAATATTAAAAAATAAAAAAATATTTAAACTTTTTGTAAAGGATATATAAAATAAAAAAAATTATTGCAGCTGTCTTAATATTTACTTTCGCTATATTATATAATCGCTTTAATAATATTACACATGACCTATATTTTTAATATAATATATGCTGTTGCCGCCGTCGTGAGCCGCATTTGCCCAGCGCGCGACCCTGAAGGCTAAACCCTAGCGACGCCCAGCGGGCCGCTCTTCGCTGCTTTTACACCCCAGCGACGTCGGCAGTCGCCACCTAGCTGTGTGGTCGTGCCCTTTGCCTCTAACTCCGTCGAGATCCCGTTGTCTTCAGCTAGCGGCGTACGCTCTTCTCCCTGCTTCTCCCCTTTCTGCGCCTTCATGTCCAACGGTTCTCTCCTTTTCCTATCTTTCCCTCTCAGTTACAGCCGCGCAGCCGACCCCTTCTCAAACCATTTCTTAGCCGACAGCCGGCTTTTTTTTTTTGTTCGGATCGATCATACTCTGCCATATTTGTGATTGAAAGTTTGACTTAACTCAAGTCAACGTGTTCACGTAGGGAGATTTGATATCTGAATAAATTTAGGCAGCAGCCTGTGTTTCATGTTTAATTCATAGGATTTAAAATGGTTTGTTTACGTTTTCATGCATTGGGCTTGATGAGTCTTTCTTTCTCAACAGACTCCTTCCTTTTGCAGCGACGACAGGTTGGGTGGCGAGTCGGCGGGTCTTTCTCGAAACTTTTCTGTATGTTTATTTAACTTTCATGGTATAACTTTATCTTCTGCATGTTTTCGTGCCTTAGGCTTGATGAGTGTTTCTTTCTGCGCAAACTTTCCTTTCTTTTGCAGCGACGACAGATTGAGTGGTTTCGTGTCTTTTTGCATCAATTTTGCTTCTTTTAGGTCAGAGATTTATGGGGAAGAAGAATAAGGTCATCCTCCCTCCCAACCTCCCCCCAGAGGTCGCCGATGATGAGATTGAGGTTTCTGATGAGGATTTGGAATTCGTTGGCCGAAACCGCGAATATGTTGGATTCCTCACCAAGCTTGACACGAAATCTATAGACAGGTTGGGCATTTCTTAGCTCTTGAATCCTATTTTTTTTTACCTTTGTCGTTTGTCATCTCCTGATGCAAGTTTGTTTTTTGTTGGCAATAGAATGATTTTTAGATATTAGGGTTTAAGAATAATAGCTTTGGAGTCTGATGGTTTTGTCCAAATTACATTGGTTACCTGAATTTGTGTTGCAGGCATGTCAAGCGAGTTGCTAATCATGAGGGTGATGAACTGGAAGCTCTATATGAGAAGCGGAACCGAAAATCTTCGCTTTTAAGACTAAAGGAGGAAGAAGATAAGCTTCAAGTTGATCCTGTTGATGCTCTTCCAGTAAAGACACTGGATGGGAAGTTGGAATACAGAACCGGTAACCACCAATCTGGATGAATTGACTGTGGTTTTCAACTTCCCACGGAGCACAGTACTTAGGCTATCTTCACTGTCTTATAGATTCAAGCTTATTAAGATGCTCCACATTTTAGTAAATCTATTAATCATATGGTTGGAGAGAGTTATATGCATTAAATGATTTTAATTTTGTTATATTTTAAAATGCCCTGAATATTATATCTTTAGAACTGGAAAAAAAAGAAAATAAAAGTATTATCTAAATAACCTCTGTAGTGGCCTCACCGTGGTCTCTGGAAAAAAGTAGCTGAGTCGGGTAGCTGAATTGGTTGAAGCTGTTTGATTAGGTATTGATGTTTGCGCTTCTCGGACTTGATCTCAGAGTGTTATTCTTGAAATTCCAAGAGTACTGCTTATGGACAAGTCAAAGAATTATGGAAATAAGAAGCCAAATCAGAAGTTGTTTGTTGTAACTTCAAGGTGTACTGTGACCATGTTTTTGTTATGATACTTGATCGTGGTTACTTTCTTCCGGGAACCCACCAATTTTCTTTTCATGAGTAATTAAGTTCTATATTGATTTGTGAATGTTAGCGGAGGTCTTGTAGGATGAAAATAGTTGCATCCCATATTGCATAAATGGCTCTGCTTTAATGTAATTAATTCTTTTTATGCATCTTGCTTTTCATAGATTTGGAAAGTTTAATATATGTTGTTGTTCTTCTGTTGTCCTTGCGGTTGGCTTGAGACTGATTGTGGTTTGAACAGTAGCTGATGAATTACAATTCTAGTCAGGATCTACCAATCCCAGCCAAACTTGTTTCATCTGGCATGTCTATCTGGAATCAGCTATGACTCTTGACTGGAAAATTAAATTTTAATACCTGATCTAGTTTGGCTTAATCACGCGAACAGAAGAGATAGTTTTCACTTATTATAACTGAATCAACCCATTTTGTTGGGCCTTCTGCTGGTCCAAGTCAATGTGAGTCCAAGCTGTTATTGTAATTTAAATATGATCTGGAAGCTTGTAGGTGTCTCAAATAGAGTTTATTACCTTGACACAGACTTTTTGCTTAAGGCTCTGCAAGGTGAATCTTCCTTAAAATTTACATATCTCTTCCACAGGTGAGCTAATAAAGGAATTTTTATCTTTATCATGTATATTTTGTTGGATGAAGAATGTTTAACTAACATTGATAAGTTTTGAGAGGCATACATAGCATTATTGTTTAATCATTAAGTTTGGCTTGCAGTTAATGATCTATCACATATTTCAAATTTCTTCTAATCAGGTTATTGGTGCTTTTGCTTGAAACTGCATTTGATGTTACTAAAGATCTGAGCAGATCACTGTTATCTAAAGTTTAATTAAAATTGCAGCTGATAGATCAAAATCTGGAGATGGGACCAATGAAAAGGAATCTGCAACGGGCAAAGAAGATGATGAAAAAAATGCAGGTATGGTGAAGCTTACTAAACCAGAAAAAAGGCTAAAGCTAAAGAAGAGCAGAAAAGAGGCTAGGAAGCTCGCAAAGGTGGATGAGAAAGGAGACAATGGTGAAGAAAAGCTACACTCCGAAGTCTTGGTATTTTGTTCAAAATTTGTTTGACCATGCATTAACGTCAACCTTTTAATATCATCATTTTTTGGCTCATCAGAATAATGGAGCGGCAATGCTTATGCTTCTTATTTTGAATTGAGTAGCCTTGTTATATGACAATTTGGTCTTTGTACAGGCATAAAATGGATGTGATTCTTTCTCATGAAGTTATAACATTCTTAAGTTGTATCATTAAACTATCAAGGACTGTTAGAAATTTAATATTCTACAAATAGATTTACTCGAGTTGAAGATTGGTTACCAATACATAAAAAGAACTCCAATAGTAGGAAAAATTATCATATAATGTTGCTACATCATAAAACTTCTAGAGAATATTTTATGTTGAAAATGTTTCTGCCTTTCTTTTTCCCATTTTCTTTTGCTTCACTTCTTTATTCTTCTCTTGAAAATGGTCAGAGAACCTTTGTGATAGCATAAGAATTGATGCTCGACCTGTGTGAAAGCTGCATCTATGATAAGAGTTCAGCCAATGTCCTTATCTTGGTACTCGAAGCCTTTCGAGATGTTGTTGATTTGATCCCCTTATGTTCATACAGGCTTCCTGGGGTTTGGATGTGCCATGTGCATGATACAAACAAAAAGGTTCAAAGTTAGCCCTTTGCAACATTATTGCATGGGGTGTGAATGTGCTATGGCATGATGCTAAAAAAAAAAAAGGAACATAAGTTCGAAGTTGGCAAGAAAACACCCTACTGTTCTTTTAATAATCAAAATAAGCTATAGTTTTGTCATAATCTCATTGCTAGTTTTAGTCCTTTACGTAATTAACATTAAGCTAGTTACAGGCTTTTTTTTTAAAATCTTAACAGAAAGGGAAAGTTTGATCAAAGACTTAGAAAACCAAGAATCTTTTTATAGGTTCCTAATGGCAAAATCCAGTTGAAGCTGTCAGCTTCCTTCATGGAGTTGTAAAACAAAGGCATCTGACAATGTCTTGGATGAGTGTGAGCTCAAACTATACTGTATTTTCATGTCTCAGAAGTTGAAAGAGGCTCTAGTAGGGAAAAGCTATTGATTCACATTCAAGTTTCTGCAAAAGAGGATATGTATCAAAAAATATGGTTAAAGTAAGGAACTTTGGAAGTTGTATCTTATCAATGATGTAATCTACCTACCCATGGGAGGATTACTGCTCTTACTCTTTCTGTCATATGCTTGTTTATTTCTTATTTCTGTCTATTTATTTATTTATTATTCTTGTAGATACATCGGACAGCATATTTCTTCTTGACAGCATTGATACTTGGATTAAATTGATTGCATTCAATGACTGTTCATTGTTTCTGTTATGTGGTTCCTGTTTAGCATCTATCTCTTACTGAAGTTATGAGATGAATGTAATATGTAATTTAAAAGCTTGTGATCTTCATATAAGTACGAGAAATGTTTTTTTTTTGTGCTTTCTCTTCAACCGTATAATGTACCTTTTTGTGTTTTTCAGTTGTATTAAGAGAACTTGGCAGAAGTCTATTTGTTGCATAGTTGTTGTGCTTGCTTGGCTTTAACTGGTGATTTTGCATAATTAGGACATGAATCTTGATAACCATCTTACGTTCTTTTGGCAACATATTGTTCTCGACTGACAATTTTGCATGATTGGTCAATTTGTCTAGTTACTATGTAATATTTTGTGGGTTGAAGGACCTAATAAACTATACTTTAGGCTGCAATAATAGTGTTGGTATAATGAAATTTTACTTTTTCTTATATACTGGTTGTAGTCATTAAAATCATGAAAAAAGAGTGAGGAAATCATTTGTAGATTTTTTTTTTGTGTTCACATGTGGTTATGATGCGGATGCCTCAGCTTGTTAAAGGAAATGATTTTTTTATTTTTGTTATTTGGCAGCATATTTGTTTATTTTATGTCAGTCATATCTTTTAAAAATTGACTGGCTTAATAGAAGTTGCCTAATGTGAGATGTACATTTTCTTAGTCATTGTAGATCTGTTAATATTCCTGTTTATATTCTATTCATCTGTCAATTCTGTTTATGGAGATAATGCCCAATGATGATTTGAGGGTTTTTTTTATGCTTTGCTTAAATATGCTATGTGGGACCTTACAGCTTTGTTTTTGCTGCTGCTTAAATATGTTATGCCCTAAACTTGATTGTCTCTGGATGTTAATTTTTACAATGTGGATTTTATCTAATTGAGCAAATTTTAACTGTCCCCAACTTAGGAATCTGGTTAGCATGCTCCTCCACATTTTTGGCACTGCAAATTCTCTCTGGTTACACATCAACCTGAGAAGAACGTCCTACACATAGCGAGACCAAACTCATGATAGTGTTTCTGCTTTTAAAAATAACCTCCTACTTCACAAATTATTGACTACAGGCTATCTTTTTTCATGCTTCAGTTATCTATTCTTTTTTCTTTTTTCTGGGAGTGGATTAAGTTACTTCTTTTTGACTGTGGATGTGATTTCCAGGCAAAGGTAGAGGAAGACCTTTCTGCTGAAGAGTTGTTCAGGAAAAAGAAGATTAGACTGGCAGAAATTGGGTTGCAGTTGCTGGAAAATCCTGAAGAAAATATCAAGGCCCTGAAAGAATTGTTGCAGATTTGTGATGATGAAGACCAAAATATAGTTAAACTTGGCCTGATGTCTTTGTTGGCTGTTTTTAAAGACATAATTCCTGGGTAATTAATGCTAAATTTCATTGTTTCTCTTTCTGCATATTTTGTTATTTGTTAACTAGTTCTCATTTGATTTACTGGCTTCAAAATTTCTATATCTATCTTTTACAGCTATCGTATCCGGTTACCAACTGAAAAGGAGATGGAGATGACAGTTTCTAAAGCAGTACGCCAGCAGCGGTTCTATGAATCCACACTTTTGCGCTCATACAAGGTTATTCTTTTATCTTTGCCTGTGATTTCATTGCTGTTTCTATCCAACTAATCAACTGAAGTGGCACAAAGATCATGTCAAATATTTCTGTTACTGCTTTCTGAAAATTTTTCTACTGGCACTGGCACTGACTCTATGAATTTAGAGTTTATCCTCATAAAGGGGTTCTCTCTGTCTATTCCTCTGACTTTGTATCTCTTTTATCTTAACTAATCATTTCAACCTGTCTCTATTTATATCTAGCACTGCTACCAGAGCTTTTTGCAACATGTCTTTTGTGTTTTTTGGTGCTTTGAATATATAGATCCCTGACATATATAGCATAACCTCTTGCTTTAAGACAAATAATCTCTCTGGAATATCTTAATCAGAAACATGTTATAGTAGGCAATGGTTTATCTCATAAGAACAGATATAAGGGAATTCACATGATTTTTGAATTAAACCATAAGTGAATAGTAGCCTGAACTGAAAGCAACCCATGAACAGGTCAAGATCTCTTGATTAGTACCGACCATGTATTGGTAGGTCTGATAAGGTGGGGTTGGATTGGGATGTCAGCATATTTTTCATCTAGAGCTTGTCACTGATCTTATGCTGAAGAAAAACTCAAAGCATTCATTTTAATGATTATTGCTAATAAATTAGGGAATTATATAAAAGTCAAGGAAAGAGGTCAACGTATATTTTTTATTCTCTTTCTGGTGCATAGGACGTTAAATACTTTGATCTATGAATGCAGTTTTATCTCTAAATGCTGTATAACTCTAAATGCTGTATAAGGCATTAAGTTCTTTTGTGGCTGGCATTTTTTAACTTGACATTCTTTAAATGTTGATCTAATAGGCATACCTCATGAAGCTGATAACCTTGGAGAAGCAGCCCTCTATCCGTCAGGTTGCTGTTCGCTGCTTGTGCAGTTTACTGGATGCTGTGCCGCACTTCAACTTCCGTGAAAGCATTTTAGCCAGTGTTGTCAAGAATATAAGCTCTTCAGATGATACAATAAGGTCTAATTTTGATTCTACATTGTTTTCTTTTTGTACTGGTTTCATCACAGCTCCTCTTACAAAGAGTTTGTTACCACCAAGGCCTTTCTGAATTTGACAACACTGATTTCAGATAAGAAAGACCTTGTGGGGATGCATCATGAAATGTAATAACTTTTTGAATTTCATAGTACTGAGCTAGTGAAAGTAAATTCAGAAATATTAACCATTATGTTAAAGGACTGCAAATAAATGTTGTTTAACTGCAAATGTGTATATGGTCATTATGATTAATCATTAATGTTGTTTAACATTAATCTGAATTAGAACTCATTATGATTAGCAACATCATGAATCATCGTCCAAATGCCATTTTTCTTGCCACAAGTGGAACTCCAAATTATCTGGATAATTACATCTAAAACTATTAGTGAAGTTGAAGGTTTTGAATAAAATAATGTTTTTTCAATAAATTTCTTAGTTTGAACATGTTTGTACTGATTCTCTTCACAGGTAGCAAAATGTTTGTTTGATGATCATAATTGCTAGATGCGCATAAAGAAAACCTCTATTAGTTTCTGACTGCCGATTACATGTACAAGTATGTGTAGTTTGCTATTGCTTTAGACTTTAATTTCCACCTCCTATTGGATGCTTCCAAGCTTAAGCAATTTTCTATACTGACATAATATTTTGTTTTAGGTAATTTCTTTTCCTTCTTTTAGCTACTTAGACATCAGCCGTTTTTGCAGAAATATTGCCTAAAGAGTTATTATAAATTTTAACTATGATTGTGTTCTGTCCAAAATATTTGGAAATGTTTTTCTCATATATCCTCGTTCATCCAACTCTGTTGTGCTGCTGTGAGTCACTCCTTGTTGACAATGATACAGATGAGCTTATATTCATCAAAATGGCATAATGTTGTTAAACATGAGCTAATTGGATTTTTAATTCATTGTGTGGCACTTTGATATAGAACAGTTTTGAAGTTATTTTTGACCCTAAGTTCTCCAGTATAAGTAGGGTTTGATTTCTTTCTGCTTTCTATCGTATGACAGAAAGCTGTGTTGTGAAGCTATAAGGTCAATCTTCTCAAATGAAGGAAAGCATGGGGGTGAAGCAACCTTAGAGGCAGTGCGGTTGATTGCTGATCATGTCAAGTTTCATGATTGCCATCTCCATCCTGACAGTATAGATGTATGCCTATCCTCGATCTTTGAAGTAAAAGGAGATTTTTGTTTGAATGTCTTTGTATTGAGCCAATTTGCAATTTACATGGCACTTTTTTGTTTGCATTTGTTCAAAATACTCACTGATTAAATCTGTTGCTAGTTTGTAATGAAGAATTCCTTCTTTAAGTTTTTTTCTGGTCTGTGACAGGGGAATTTTGTTTTATATAATTTCATAGATTTAGGAAAAATGTTTGGTTTTTTTAATGTACTAAATTCATATTCGATTCATATGTTTTGCCAGGTCTTTTTATCCTTGACATTTGATGAAGATATTGGAAAATCTGACTTTTTTGAGGAGCCAGTCAAAGCCAAGAAAAAAGGGAAATGGAAAAACCAAGATGGTTCAAAAGAAGTGCAAGGCAGTGATAGGAAGAAGAATAAACAGGAGTTGATGAAGAAAACAAGAGAAGAGGTATTTTACAATTAGCAACTTTCTACTATTGAATGTATGATTTTGATGGATTCTAATTGTTCTTATTATCTGCTATAGGTTAGTGCAGATCTAAAGGCTGTTTCATTTGCTCCAGACTCGAAAGACAGAAAAATGATGCAGTCTGAAGCACTTTCTGCTGTATTTGAAACATATTTTCGCATTTTGAAGCATAGCATGGATCCTTCTGCTTCAAGGTGAATCTTTTACTGGTATAATTTTCTCTTCACTAATAAACAAACTGTTGCATGCTTATATACTTTGCCCCTTGCTTGCAGGTCAAAAGTAAATGCTGTTTCCTTATCTTGTGGATCTGGATCATATCCATTACTTGCTTCATGCTTGAATGGCTTGGGAAAATTTTCACATTTGATTGATTTGGATTTTATGGGTGATCTTTTGGAATGCCTGAAAAAGCTTGCTGGATACAGTGATCACAATGATGGTTCAATGCATAATCACTTGTCTGTTTCAGAACGTCTGCAATGCTGCATAGTAGCTTTTATGGTGATGAGGAATAATCTTGATGCACTGAACGTGGATCTGCAAGATTTTTTTGTCCAGCTCTATAACCTTCTTTTGGAGTATAGACCTGATAGGTGAATCGTCAATGTTTGCTTATTATGCACTGATTTCAATAGAAATTGTTGACACATAAGTACCTTTTATATTTCTGTGTATTTGCTTCCGCGCTCTTACTTTTTAAACAGCTTGATAGGTTGATTGCATATCTACTTTAGTAACTATATTATAAGATGTATGGTTAATGATAATACATGGAGCTACAAGTCAGAAGCCGCCAAATAGATCTGGATCCAATGTGCTATACAATAAAATCTGCTTATTAACAAACAGCATTTTTGTTGTGGAAGGATTTTGTGTCTTTACCATGCTTGGATATAACTGCTATTAGGATAGACCATTCTTCTTTGTAGCTTTACTAAACACCAAGAACTTTTTTCTTCATAATCATCAGCACGAGTCAAGTTTGCTGTTCCCACTTAGATTTAAGGTTGCACTTTTGGCTGGTTGGTATGTTGGGGCTTAAACTAAAGGGAATCCGACACTTTCAAATCTCTCAAGTAAAACCAACTCCGGTTGGGTTTTCCCTTGGCTCTACCCAACCCAACTTCGGTATTGACTAACCCTGACTTGGATCAGATTAGTGATGAGTTGTGGGTTGGTCAGTTCATTCTGGGTTGGATTACTTGGTTTCCATGTAACTAAAGCATGATAATACAAGTATAAAGTTGATGCTAAGAAAATCTGATGTTATATCTACCAATTTTGCCAAGTTGGTTTGTTTCAGGTAATTTTGGCTTTGGCCAGACTTGGGTTGGGTTTAGGTCAAGTGTAACCCAAACGATACAACCCAACCCAGCACAGTGACAGGTAGATTTGGCTTCTTGATACTGTCTAATATAAGCAAGCCATTTGTAATTATTGATTGTTCTAGGTCCTTGTAAGTTTTCATTGCATCTGCACAATATTTTCTGAAACAGAAAGTTGGAAGTTCAAAAGATTAGGAATGATCAATCTTGGAAGGAATTGGAGGAGCATGTTGATTCGTCAACCCTATATTTCTGCATATGCAATCCCTAGATAAACATGCAAATTTCATTTAGCTTATCTGTTCTCTCCCTCAAGTTGCTTTATTGATTGTTCTAGGTCCTTGTAAGTTTTCATTGCATCTGCACAATATTTTCTGAAACAGAAAGTTGGAAGTTCAAAAGATTAGGAATGATCAATCTTGGAAGGAATTGGAGGAGTGTGTTGATTCGTCAACCCTATATTTCTGCATATGCAATCCCTAGATAAACATGCAAATTTCATTTAGCTTATCTGTTCTCTCAACAAGTTGCCTGAACTTATAATTGCTTGGAATTAAATTTAGAGTTGACTCATGTCTATGAGTCAGTGAAACTTTGTGTCAGATTTATGAAATGTGATGCTATAATTATGATTGAATTATAGTAGTTATATGGTTTGGTTCCCCTGAAGCAGAGATTGTGGTGAAGTGTTAGCTAAAGCTCTAAAGACGATGCTTTGGGAGGGGAAACAACATGACATGCAGAGAGCTGCGGCCTTCATAAAACGCCTGGCAACTTTTTCTCTGTCTTTTGGATCTGCAGAGGCTATGGCAGGTACTAATCTTTCTTGACTTCTAACTTGGATTATATGCTCTGGTAGTGGTTTTATCATTTTCATGCATTATATTACATTATAATCACTTTGATGTTGCTTCGTTGTCTGTAAGAAAAATACTAATGACATTTCTGAGACAGAATATTTAGATCTTTACATATTTTGATTTTAACCCTTCTCCCACCACTCTTTTTGTATGCTTAACATGAGTTTACTGTATGAATATGTGTTGCTTTCTTAGGATATCATATTTGTCTTAATACCATAACAGTAAGCGGCTATCTTGGGTTTTGCTGGAAATGGATTTTGCAATTGAGAATTAGATGACCGTTTATGTTCTACAAAATTTATAGAACTTGCATTCCTATATTATTTTCTATTGCATGTCAAGCAATTAAATACCTCCAGGCCATTTGTGGAAATAAAGTACCTTTTTTTTGGTATGTGAACAAACCAAGAAGTTGGTTAGTTGGCACGCATAAATTATTTTTAAAATCTTTTCTTTTGTTTTGCAGCCTTGGTTACAGTGAAACATCTTCTGCAAAAAAATAGCAAGTGCCGAAATCTGTTGGAGAATGATGCTGGTGGTGGTTCGCTGGCTGGTTTAGTTGCAGTAAGGATTTTGTCCTACCTTAAATAGTCTTTCACCTTGTCGTCGTTCTCACAAAGCTGCTATTTTCAGAAGTACCGGCCTGATGCTACAGATCCAAATATAAGTGGTGCCCTTGCTTCTGTCCTTTGGGAGCTTAGCCTTCTGGAGAAGCATTATAATTCATCTATATCGTCGATGGCTGCGAGTATTTCAAGCATGGCAAGCATGAACCCAGCCCACTCTCAAGTTCTATTTTCCACTGCCTCCCCCCTACAAGCATTTGCAGACTTATCTATTGAGCGGGAGCTCTTCAAACCAGCTAGCAAAGCTGCCTCTCTGAGCCGCAAAAGGATAAGAGAAACAGAAAAGGACTTTGTGGTTATGGATCCTGATCAGATAAGGAAGTATGAGAACATGATAGATGAGGATGACTTGACAAGGAAGTTCAAAGATCATTTCATTTTGAACAAAGGTATTATGGAGAATGAGAGGTTGAGGCGACAATTAAATCACACAATGTCATCCATAAGCTTATATGAAGATTACAAGAGACAGAAGAAACATAAAAAAGAAAGGTAACCACCAGAATAATTGATGTCGGAGACTATCTGCAATTGTTTTACTGTGCAAAGTGAATTTTTTACTGACAATTCTCAGCCACTTTGCCAGTGTTCAATCCTTTTTTTTTCCTTGAGGAGCTAAACTGCTCATTTGGATATGATTTCTCGAGCAAAGCAGTAATGTGAGTTTCCTCTGTTTGTTTACAAGTAATGCAGGCAATTCTCTGTCCTTCCAATTTGATAGCTTGATTCCTTGAATACATTTTGTATGTTTCTAATTCAAACAGTGTCACTAACAAGTGTTTGCTGTGAAGGCCATGCCATGATATATATATATATATACAATCTTTTCCAGCATGGTGTCAAAGTTAGTATTGTGCAGCAATAACAACAATGTTAAAGCTGTTAGCCCACTCATTTGTCCGAGCTGAATTGAAAAAAAGAGCTATCAGTTCATGTATAGGTAGATAGATGCTCTGTGGTACATGTATAGGTAAATAGAGATCTTGTGTCGACAGATTTGATTTAGTCGATTAAATAGTCTTTCTATATAGTTCTAATATTGTTGATTAACGTTATATTTTTAAAATCATGATGCATGATATATATTTCAGAATCGGCAATGTTTTTTTTAATTATTTTGATATGTTTGAATCAAACTTCACGGAATTCATACCTCCATTTATCATGCTATATTATTCTTTACTATTGATTTAATTATTTCGATGCATCATAAACATTTAATGAATTTTACAACTTTTATTTTTTTCCTTTGATTTAATGGAATATTGATTCCAGTGTTCTACGACATATATTAAGTAATTTAATGTCTTCATATAATAAATTGGATTAATTGTAAACCTAGCCTTCTATCATGTCAAACCACTCTTGGCTCCGATCCGAACAGACCCGAGCTCTACTGGACCACATCGCACTCGAATCGGATCCGTTTACTGAGGACAACCAGACCCGACCCAAATAATTGCTCATATATATATATATATATATATATACCACGTGAGCTCTGTTGATGGGCCTAGTTGTGGGCCTCAGATGGGGCCCTTGAAGTCGTAGCAGTCGCCAAGACCCATTTGGTATCCCTGAGCTGCTGACGCCGTTGACGGCGTCAGACTCATAACCGACCCACTCCGTCGCGTTCGTATTCCTTGGTCTTGCGATTCCAATCCGCGGGGAGGTTTCGCTGGCGCTCGGTCCAGTCGGGGATGGCAGATAGGCGAAAGCCGCTGGTTCTCTCCTCCACCCGAGCCCTCATCGATTCTGTCCTCGGTTCCGCCGGATCCCAGGGCGTTGGCGATGGGGCTGTTGGTGCCGAGGGGGGAGCCCGTGGCTTTGCAGACCGGCTACGGCCGGCGCTGCGATTGCCCGTTGGGATTCTTCGATTTTCTGACAGTGGTGGAGTCGGAAGCGATGAGCTGAAGGAGAATTTCTTCGTGGTGGGGCTTTCTGCGTCTGTGCTGAAGAGACTGGCCATAGCGAGTGGATCACTGGTAAGGAAAGAACAAAAAGACAACGAATTTGATGTTGTAGAACGTGGCTTTCAGTGATTATTTTTTAGTAGTTAAGTAGGGATCTCTTTCTGTTATATTAACTTGAACATTTTGTTGTTGATTTCCGTGTGAGTCGTGATCACTGCTTTGCTTGGTTCTGAATGTATACTTTGGTGTGTGCAACTGACCTAGGAGTTGTAGTTGAGATTGTGTAGTCAGGAACCTGAGAATCGATTTGTAATTATAATCTGGTTAAATTCGTAGTTGTGCTTGGTTGTATTCCAAGTTGCATGATTTGTTCTGATACTTGTATTGGTTGCAGTTCTTTGTTTTGTTGCTCTACTGTTTGGTTGGTGTATCATGTGAAATTAAAAGCCACAATGGTGTTGATGTCCTTTTTATATTTATTTAAAAAAAAAAACGCAGGAAGAGAAGTTGATGTTGTTTTTTTATTTATGCAATTTGAGATATTATTCTTAAGCTTTTCTGATGTATTGTGATATCAGATTCTTCTAAAGAACTCTGAGACTAATGTAGGAAGGATCGCCAATGCTAAAGTTCTTCATCATCCACTTGCTGGAGAGAAATATAGAGGATGTACACAACAAGCTACTCCAGTTTCGAGTTCTCAACGTGTAATGAAATTGCTACCTTCTTTTACATACCCATCAGAGGCTAATTGTCCCTCAGATCAGGAAGTGGCCTATGTTACTCCCTTATTAGCATTTAACCTTGGATTGCATATATCTTGTCTTAAGGTTCTTGTTCGTAGTGGTCCAGAATCTTTAACATCATTGTTTGAAGAGGAAGAACATGGAGAAGAGAAGGAGATGAATCACCACCCACTATTCATAGACTTTATCCCATGGCCTGACTTTCCTAAATATGCCACTCACCTAAGAATTTCCTTTGTGAAGATCCCTGAATGTGGTTTACTTGGATCTCTTAGAGGAAAATCAGCAACCGAGGAAGGTGATCGTCAAGATATGATTGATTTAGCTTTAAATGAATACTTTAAAGTTGATAAGTTCCTGGCAAGGGGAGATGTTTTCTATATTCGTGTAGATTGGAATTGCAGTTCGGAAATGTGTGTTTTTTGTAACCAGAAGAATCCAAAAGGGTTGTCCACTAACATAGTATATTTCAAGGTAATCCTGTGTCACTGTGCTTTCTTTCTTTACATTAGAAGTTAGCTTGTGTTACATTTGAAATAGTAGTACTTATGGTGGAAAACATTTTTGCCAGGTTATGTCCATGGAGCCATCAGATGAGCCCATTCTTTGTGTCAACTGCAATCAAACAGCACTAGTTCTTGGAGGAAGTGCAGCTTCTTCTATTCCTCCAGATAGATTTATTGGCTCTTCCAATGACTTCATGCCTTTGCATGTTGAAACAGTGAAGAAATTGACATCCATTCTTGTACCTGCTATATGTCCTTCGGCCTTATTGTCAAGATTCAGGGTTGCTGTCTTCTTGTATGGTAGTCCAGGTGATTTTTCAAGCTCAATCCTCAATTTTCTGGATTTCAGATTTTACTTCTTGATGTGCACCACCTGCATTTATAGGTTCATATGACACATGCTTCGTACAGGGTGCGGAAAGCGAACTGTTGTTAGATATGTTGCTCAATGTCTAGGCCTCCATGTTGTTGAATATAGTTGTTATGACCTTACCGAATCCTCAGATAAGAACGCATCTGCTGCACTTACAAATGCCTTCAAATCGGCATCTAGGTATATGCCAAGTTAATACCTTCTATATTTCAAAGGTCGCCTTCAAATCTATGAATTTCTTTTATTTCTAGTATTGTGTTTACCTGTTGTATTGCTTGCTTGATTCTTGTTTTTTTTTGGTCTTAAAAAAATTACAACAAAGCTAGTGATACTTTCCTTCCATTTTGTTGTATAGGATTTTCTTTTTTTATTTTGAGGAATGATCTCATGAATCTGAATTCTTCACAGATATTCACCATGTCTACTTCTACTTCGCCATTTTGATGTGTTCACCAATTTATCTTCCAATGAAGGTTCACGATCTGATCAAGTTGGCATTGCATCTGAAATTGCGTCAGTCATTAGGGAGTTCACAGAGCCACTTTCTGAAAATGAGAATTCTTGTCCTGGGAAAATGGCAAATGATGCTTCTGTAAGTTGTTTGTGTATCATTGTTCATGCATTTTAGTTGGAAATTTGAATTGCTTCTTTGATCAGTTCTGGATGCATGTTTTTCATATTAGCACATTGGTATTAGGTCAAAATAAAGGACTAATTCTGGCATTTTTTTACCATTCAGTTTCTCGTTGAAGCTGAAAAATTAAACAGCAGGGTGTTCCTAGTTGCAGCTGCTGGCAGTTCTGATGGCCTGCAACCACAAATCAGACGTTGTTTCAGCCATGAAATAAGCATGAGTCCTTTGAATGAGGCACAAAGGGTCTCTATGCTGTCTCGGTCACTCAGGGGATCCATCAGGACACTTGATAAGGTTTTTGATTTTTTTTTCTAATCTTTTCTAATGTGCCAATAATCTAGATGCTGAAAAAAGTTGTCTTGCTTGCAGACAATTGGCGATGAGTTTCTAAAAGATATAGTTTCTCAGACATCGGGTTTTATGCCCAGGGATATACATGCTTTAGTTGCAGATGCTGGTGCCAATTTTGTACAAAGAACTCTCACTGATGGTGGCAAAACTGAAAATGGAGATTTCAGTGAGATTACTGCTACAGGTCTTACATCTATTCAAGATGAAGATAACTCAGATGACTATGCAAATAATCACATAGAGAAGGAAGACTTTTCAAAAGCATTGGAAAGATCGAAGAAAAGGAATGCTTCAGCATTGGGTACACCAAAAGTGAGTCAATCAACTTCAGCCAACAAAGCTTGATTTTGGTTGTTGGGAGATATCTGGCTGTGTTAATTCTTGAATCAGTATTCATACAATATTCTGAAAATGCTTTTGTTTTAGGTGCCCAATGTAAAATGGGAAGATGTTGGTGGACTTGAAGAAGTGAAGAAATCAATTCTTGATACAGTTCAGGTGCGTATATACATGAGAACTGACAGGACAGAGTTTGGGCTCTGTTTCCTTTTTCTTGTATTTCTTTAACGTGCGCTTGAAACTTGAAGCATTGAGAAACTGTTACCTTCATATCTATGATGAAATTCTTAATGTTGTTGAGAGTTTTTTTGTCTTACAGTTGCAACTTTGAGAACTATGCCTTCTACCTATCATTATTGTTGTTTTGCTTAGCATGTTTTTGGAGCTTGGTAGTGAGGTTTTTCTGAATCCTTGCTTTTGGCTGTTTTTTTTGGATGAGACACAAGCATTAGGAACTAGAGAGCAATTGTGACCAACTTGTTTTTTTAGGGAAGTTTGTTCTTAAATGTCTTTATTACTAAGACGTGTAAATTCTCTGATGCTTGCAGTTACCTCTTCTGCATAAGGATTTATTTTCATCTGGATTGCGCAAGCGTTCAGGTGTTCTTCTTTATGGGCCTCCAGGAACAGGGAAGGTTGGTGTAGTTCTTTTAGCATGTACTATCTGTGATTCTGAACAAAAGTTGTTGCTTAGTAATTAATCACTTATAATTTCCAGACACTGTTGGCAAAAGCTGTTGCAACGGAGTGCTCACTAAATTTTCTGAGTGTGAAGGGGCCAGAATTGATCAACATGTACATAGGAGAATCAGAAAAGAATGTCAGGGATATCTTTCAGAAGGTATCTTCTTTTACTAAAACCACGGAAGTCATAAGGTGTAAGAATTAGATAAAATTCATCTTGATTTCTTCTGCAGGCCAGAGCTGCACGGCCCTGTGTCATTTTCTTTGATGAGCTTGATTCCCTTGCTCCTGCCCGGGGAGCTTCTGGAGATTCAGGTGGTGTCATGGATAGAGTGGTATCACAGGTAATCATAGTTTTGTTGCTGACAAGTGCTCTCTCTTTTTTACTTTGGGTATTGTATTTGTCAATTATTTCATAACTCCTCTTTCATCTTGCAGATGCTAGCAGAAATTGATGGCCTAAATGATTCCAGTCAGGTACTTATCGTGGATTTCATTACAAATGTTCCATATATGATTTCTCTAATGCAAATTTATCAAGTAGCAATTTTTTTTTTCTTGTGAGAATTTGTTTACCACTTGCACTAACTTTCTTTGGTTGATTTATCTACTGTAGGATTTATTTATAATAGGGGCAAGTAACAGACCTGATCTTATTGACCCAGCACTTCTGCGTCCTGGCAGATTTGACAAGCTTCTGTATGTTGGAGTCAACACTGATGTATCTTACAGAGAGAGGCTAGTTCTTTTCTGCTTAACTTATTGTTATCAGCTTTGTAGTTTATTGATGCCATATGACATATCGTCCCTTTTGCAGGGTTTTGAAAGCACTTACAAGAAAATTTAAGCTGGCCAAGAATGTTTCTTTATTCTCAGTTGCTAGGAAATGCCCTCCAAATTTTACTGGTGCAGACATGTATGCATTATGCGCAGATGCTTGGTTTCATGCTGCAAAGCGTAAGGTGAGTTACTGACTTTGTGAATTAAGTTTTTTTTTCCAAGGATTGCAATTTCGATCTGTACCACTTGATACGAGCAGATGCTTGGTTTCATGCTGCAAAGGGTAAGGTGAGTTACCAACTTTGTGAATTAAGTTTTTTCCAAGGATTGCAATTTCGATCTGTACCGCCTGTATCGGGCGGTATGTCGGTCGCCATGTTACGGTATGCGGACCGCCTTCTGGCGGTATCACCAAAATCGACGTCGACGGTCGATTTCGCCATCGGTGGTCGATTGAGGGAGAAAAGGGAAGAAGAAGAATAAGAAAAAAAAGAGGAAAAAAAGAAAGAAGAAGAAGAGGGGAAGAAGAAAGAAGTATCTCACACCGTCCTCACCCGCGGGCGATTTTTCTCCCACGCGAGGAGAAAGATCAAGGCAACGTCGTCGATTACTTTTTTTAATATATTCATATTTAATATTATATTATATAATATTATAATATATTTTAATGTACCGGATAGTATGCAAAATATTGATACACCGGTACGAACCGGTAGGTAAAACCTTTCTTTTTTTCTATGCTAGCAAAAGCTACTCAGTCTTCTAGTTTCTTTGTACCAAATGTTACTAGTGAGTTTCCTTTGAGTTCTGCCATTGAAAATCTTATACCTAATATGCACTTATTTGTGCATCCTAACAGGAAGAAATGTGTTTTCTGTTAGTATTTGTCAACTGTCTTAACAGGAATGAGTCTGTGAGGTACTTGGGGCATGTTTGGTTGTTCACAATCGGGAGTGCAGGTGCCTGATAACAGGCAACCTTAAAATACACTTACTTTAATGTCTAGCAAGAGCCAGCTGTGCCAACATTTTTCATCACAACCTGCAGCTTAGGTCTCCAGGATCTCTTGCAGATAATTAGACCGTTCATGGTTTCTTGAGCTGGCTTGATAAAGTAGGGCTTTGACCCATAAAATTGCACATGAATACAATACATCTATCTGCAGGTAAAAATAAGCACAGACGACCAAACACAACCTTAGTGCTACTAATGATGATAAAGAGAGAAATATGATGTCCTGTTTGTAATCAAACATTTGACAACAGTTATTCATAGTGGAGCAATTCACGTAGATGGCTAATTGGGCACGTGGAATTGGTAACCTTTGAGTAGGGTGGTGTCCTACAATGCTAAATGTAGTTTTCTGTTCCAGTGACATGTTTCTGATATACAGGACCAAGTTTTGTGGCCAATGTATATCATGACTAAATTTGTCCCTGGGTCTTAGTTTTGGCACTTTGGATTCTGTACTCTCCACTCGATCAATACTCATTTGGTGGGAAGATCATGATAAACACAACCTATCAATATCAGTTTTTTATTCTTAAAAGTTTATTAGATCGACAAAACCCAGTTATATTGTCTGTATTCAACGTTGACGTCAAGCTACAGTTGTCAAAAAAAAAAGGAAAAAATATCAAGCTACCGTCAGTTGCAAGACCAAGCCTACCTGCTAGGTGAATATGGAAAAGGTTAATGAAATTTAGTTGTGAAATTGAGTACAAGTTGAATCTTGGCTGGTCTTTTATCTGATCCAGATTCATGTGTGGCTTGAAGTAATATATTCTTATGCCATTCTCTTTTGTCTCTCTGTCTGCTGCAAATCAACTCTGTTCTTCATGTTACCCTTTATCATCTCCAAACATTACCACTTGAAGTTCTTGTTGGTGACTCACATGTGCAAGTGTACCTGCCCGTTATGAAGTCACAACGAAAATTGAATCTTTATTCATCTCTTTGTGGAACTAGGAGTTCAGGCTTTTATTTCAGAATCCATTTTAGTTAAGCCTGATCAGAATGGATAGGATAACACACTCATGGTTTGCTGATAGTGAGAAGGGATATGATACTTCTAGGTCCTTTTAGGTCTTGCTCGGGAATGCCTGGCTCTAATGAACTAGTTAACCCTTCTCAAGCATCAATTACTCTTAGTATGTTATTCTCGTGAGTATTGACCGCATCAATATGTAAGTTCCTATTGTTCTCCCTTGTTTGGTTTTTTTAATGTACTAAATTCATATTCGATTCATATGTTTTGCCAGGTTCTTTTATCCTTGACATTTGATGAAGATATTGGAAAATCTGACTTTTTTGAGGAGCCAGTCAAAGCCAAGAAAAAAGGGAAATGGAAAAACCAAGATGGTTCAAAAGAAGTGCAAGGCAGTGATAGGAAGAAGAATAAACAGGAGTTGATGAAGAAAACAAGAGAAGAGGTATTTTACAATTAGCAACTTTCTACTATTGAATGTATGATTTTGATGGATTCTAATTGTTCTTATTATCTGCTATAGGTTAGTGCAGATCTAAAGGCTGTTTCATTTGCTCCAGACTCGAAAGACAGAAAAATGATGCAGTCTGAAGCACTTTCTGCTGTATTTGAAACATATTTTCGCATTTTGAAGCATAGCATGGATCCTTCTGCTTCAAGGTGAATCTTTTACTGGTATAATTTTCTCTTCACTAATAAACAAACTGTTGCATGCTTATATACTTTGCCCCTTGCTTGCAGGTCAAAAGTAAATGCTGTTTCCTTATCTTGTGGATCTGGATCATATCCATTACTTGCTTCATGCTTGAATGGCTTGGGAAAATTTTCACATTTGATTGATTTGGATTTTATGGGTGATCTTTTGGAATGCCTGAAAAAGCTTGCTGGATACAGTGATCACAATGATGGTTCAATGCATAATCACTTGTCTGTTTCAGAACGTCTGCAATGCTGCATAGTAGCTTTTATGGTGATGAGGAATAATCTTGATGCACTGAACGTGGATCTGCAAGATTTTTTTGTCCAGCTCTATAACCTTCTTTTGGAGTATAGACCTGATAGGTGAATCGTCAATGTTTGCTTATTATGCACTGATTTCAATAGAAATTGTTGACACATAAGTACCTTTTATATTTCTGTGTATTTGCTTCCGCTCTTACTTTTTAAACAGCTTGATAGGTTGATTGCATATCTACTTTAGTAACTATATTATAAGATGTATGGTTAATGATAATACATGGAGCTACAAGTCAGAAGCCGCCAAATAGATCTGGATCCAATGTGCTATACAATAAAATCTGCTTATTAACAAACAGCATTTTTGTTGTGGAAGGATTTTGTGTCTTTACCATGCTTGGATATAACTGCTATTAGGATAGACCATTCTTCTTTGTAGCTTTACTAAACACCAAGAACTTTTTTCTTCATAATCATCAGCACGAGTCAAGTTTGCTGTTCCACTTAGATTTAAGGTTGCACTTTTGGCTGGTTGGTATGTTGGGGCTTAAACTAAAGGGAATCCGACACTTTCAAATCTCTCAAGTAAAACCAACTCCGGTTGGGTTTTCCTTAGCTCTACCCAACCCAACTTCGGTATTGACTAACCCTGACTTGGATCAGATTAGTGATGAGTTGTGGGTTGGTCAGTTCATTCTGGGTTGGATTACTTGGTTTCCATGTAACTAAAGCATGATAATACAAGTATAAAGTTGATGCTAAGAAAATCTGATGTTATATCTACCAATTTTGCCAAGTTGGTTTGTTTCAGGTAATTTTGGCTTTGGCCAGACTTGGGTTGGGTTTAGGTCAAGTGTAACCCAAACGATACAACCCAACCCAGCACAGTGACAGGTAGATTTGGCTTCTTGATACTGTCTAATATAAGCAAGCCATTTGTAATTATTGATTGTTCTAGGTCCTTGTAAGTTTTCATTGCATCTGCACAATATTTTCTGAAACAGAAAGTTGGAAGTTCAAAAGATTAGGAATGATCAATCTTGGAAGGAATTGGAGGAGCATGTTGATTCGTCAACCCTATATTTCTGCATATGCAATCCCTAGATAAACATGCAAATTTCATTTAGCTTATCTGTTCTCTCCCTCAAGTTGCTTTATTGATTGTTCTAGGTCCTTGTAAGTTTTCATTGCATCTGCACAATATTTTCTGAAACAGAAAGTTGGAAGTTCAAAAGATTAGGAATGATCAATCTTGGAAGGAATTGGAGGAGTGTGTTGATTCGTCAACCCTATATTTCTGCATATGCAATCCCTAGATAAACATGCAAATTTCATTTAGCTTATCTGTTCTCTCAACAAGTTGCCTGAACTTATAATTGCTTGGAATTAAATTTAGAGTTGACTCATGTCTATGAGTCAGTGAAACTTTGTGTCAGATTTATGAAATGTGATGCTATAATTATGATTGAATTATAGTAGTTATATGGTTTGGTTCCCCTGAAGCAGAGATTGTGGTGAAGTGTTAGCTAAAGCTCTAAAGACGATGCTTTGGGAGGGGAAACAACATGACATGCAGAGAGCTGCGGCCTTCATAAAACGCCTGGCAACTTTTTCTCTGTCTTTTGGATCTGCAGAGGCTATGGCAGGTACTAATCTTTCTTGACTTCTAACTTGGATTATATGCTCTGGTAGTGGTTTTATCATTTTCATGCATTATATTACATTATAATCACTTTGATGTTGCTTCGTTGTCTGTAAGAAAAATACTAATGACATTTCTGAGACAGAATATTTAGATCTTTACATATTTTGATTTTAACCCTTCTCCCACCACTCTTTTTGTATGCTTAACATGAGTTTACTGTATGAATATGTGTTGCTTTCTTAGGATATCATATTTGTCTTAATACCATAACAGTAAGCGGCTATCTTGGGTTTTGCTGGAAATGGATTTTGCAATTGAGAATTAGATGACCGTTTATGTTCTACAAAATTTATAGAACTTGCATTCCTATATTATTTTCTATTGCATGTCAAGCAATTAAATACCTCCAGGCCATTTGTGGAAATAAAGTACCTTTTTTTTGGTATGTGAACAAACCAAGAAGTTGGTTAGTTGGCACGCATAAATTATTTTTAAAATCTTTTCTTTTGTTTTGCAGCCTTGGTTACAGTGAAACATCTTCTGCAAAAAAATAGCAAGTGCCGAAATCTGTTGGAGAATGATGCTGGTGGTGGTTCGCTGGCTGGTTTAGTTGCAGTAAGGATTTTGTCCTACCTTAAATAGTCTTTCACCTTGTCGTCGTTCTCACAAAGCTGCTATTTTCAGAAGTACCGGCCTGATGCTACAGATCCAAATATAAGTGGTGCCCTTGCTTCTGTCCTTTGGGAGCTTAGCCTTCTGGAGAAGCATTATAATTCATCTATATCGATGGCTGCAGTATTTCAAGCATGGCAAGCATGAACCCAGCCCACTCTCAAGTTCTATTTTCCACTGCCTCCCCTACAAGCATTTGCAGACTTATCTATTGAGCGGGAGCTCTTCAAACCAGCTAGCAAAGCTGCCTCTCTGAGCCGCAAAAGGATAAGAGAAACAGAAAAGGACTTTGTGGTTATGGATCCTGATCAGATAAGGAAGTATGAGAACATGATAGATGAGGATGACTTGACAAGGAAGTTCAAAGATCATTTCATTTTGAACAAAGGTATTATGGAGAATGAGAGGTTGAGGCGACAATTAAATCACACAATGTCATCCATAAGCTTATATGAAGATTACAAGAGACAGAAGAAACATAAAAAAGAAAGGTAACCACCAGAATAATTGATGTCGGAGACTATCTGCAATTGTTTTACTGTGCAAAGTGAATTTTTTACTGACAATTCTCAGCCACTTTGCCAGTGTTCAATCCTTTTTTTCCTTGAGGAGCTAAACTGCTCATTTGGATATGATTTCTCGAGCAAAGCAGTAATGTGAGTTTCCTCTGTTTGTTTACAAGTAATGCAGGCAATTCTCTGTCCTTCCAATTTGATAGCTTGATTCCTTGAATACATTTTGTATGTTTCTAATTCAAACAGTGTCACTAACAAGTGTTTGCTGTGAAGGCCATGCCATGATATATATATATATATACAATCTTTTCCAGCATGGTGTCAAAGTTAGTATTGTGCAGCAATAACAACAATGTTAAAGCTGTTAGCCCACTCATTTGTCCGAGCTGAATTGAAAAAAAGAGCTATCAGTTCATGTATAGGTAGATAGATGCTCTGTGGTACATGTATAGGTAAATAGAGATCTTGTGTCGACAGATTTGATTTAGTCGATTAAATAGTCTTTCTATATAGTTCTAATATTGTTGATTAACGTTATATTTTTAAAATCATGATGCATGATATATATTTCAGAATCGGCAATGTTTTTTTTAATTATTTTGATATGTTTGAATCAAACTTCACGGAATTCATACCTCCATTTATCATGCTATATTATTCTTTACTATTGATTTAATTATTTCGATGCATCATAAACATTTAATGAATTTTACAACTTTTATTTTTTTCCTTTGATTTAATGGAATATTGATTCCAGTGTTCTACGACATATATTAAGTAATTTCATGTCTTCATATAATAAATTGGATTAATTGTAAACCTAGCCTTCTATCATGTCAAACCACTCTTGGCTCCGATCCGAACAGACCCGAGCTCTACTGGACCACATCGCACTCGAATCGGATCCGTTTACTGAGGACAACCAGACCCGACCCAAATCATTGCTCATATATATATATATATATATATACCACGTGAGCTCTGTTGATGGGCCTAGTTGTGGGCCTCAGATGGGGCCCTTGAAGTCGTAGCAGTCGCCAAGACCCATTTGGTATCCCTGAGCTGCTGACGCCGTTGACGGCGTCAGACTCATAACCGACCCACTCCGTCGCGTTCGTATTCCTTGGTCTTGCGATTCCAATCCGCGGGGAGGTTTCGCTGGCGCTCGGTCCAGTCGGGGATGGCAGATAGGCGAAAGCCGCTGGTTCTCTCCTCCACCCGAGCCCTCATCGATTCTGTCCTCGGTTCCGCCGGATCCCAGGGCGTTGGCGATGGGGCTGTTGGTGCCGAGGGGGGAGCCCGTGGCTTTGCAGACCGGCTACGGCCGGCGCTGCGATTGCCCGTTGGGATTCTTCGATTTTCTGACAGTGGTGGAGTCGGAAGCGATGAGCTGAAGGAGAATTTCTTCGTGGTGGGGCTTTCTGCGTCTGTGCTGAAGAGACTGGCCATAGCGAGTGGATCACTGGTAAGGAAAGAACAAAAAGACAACGAATTTGATGTTGTAGAACGTGGCTTTCAGTGATTATTTTTTAGTAGTTAAGTAGGGATCTCTTTCTGTTATATTAACTTGAACATTTTGTTGTTGATTTCCGTGTGAGTCGTGATCACTGCTTTGCTTGGTTCTGAATGTATACTTTGGTGTGTGCAACTGACCTAGGAGTTGTAGTTGAGATTGTGTAGTCAGGAACCTGAGAATCGATTTGTAATTATAATCTGGTTAAATTCGTAGTTGTGCTTGGTTGTATTCCAAGTTGCATGATTTGTTCTGATACTTGTATTGGTTGCAGTTCTTTGTTTTGTTGCTCTACTGTTTGGTTGGTGTATCATGTGAAATTAAAAGCCACAATGGTGTTGATGTCCTTTTTATATTTATTTAAAAAAAAAAACGCAGGAAGAGAAGTTGATGTTGTTTTTTTATTTATGCAATTTGAGATATTATTCTTAAGCTTTTCTGATGTATTGTGATATCAGATTCTTCTAAAGAACTCTGAGACTAATGTAGGAAGGATCGCCAATGCTAAAGTTCTTCATCATCCACTTGCTGGAGAGAAATATAGAGGATGTACACAACAAGCTACTCCAGTTTCGAGTTCTCAACGTGTAATGAAATTGCTACCTTCTTTTACATACCCATCAGAGGCTAATTGTCCCTCAGATCAGGAAGTGGCCTATGTTACTCCCTTATTAGCATTTAACCTTGGATTGCATATATCTTGTCTTAAGGTTCTTGTTCGTAGTGGTCCAGAATCTTTAACATCATTGTTTGAAGAGGAAGAACATGGAGAAGAGAAGGAGATGAATCACCACCCACTATTCATAGACTTTATCCCATGGCCTGACTTTCCTAAATATGCCACTCACCTAAGAATTTCCTTTGTGAAGATCCCTGAATGTGGTTTACTTGGATCTCTTAGAGGAAAATCAGCAACCGAGGAAGGTGATCGTCAAGATATGATTGATTTAGCTTTAAATGAATACTTTAAAGTTGATAAGTTCCTGGCAAGGGGAGATGTTTTCTATATTCGTGTAGATTGGAATTGCAGTTCGGAAATGTGTGTTTTTTGTAACCAGAAGAATCCAAAAGGGTTGTCCACTAACATAGTATATTTCAAGGTAATCCTGTGTCACTGTGCTTTCTTTCTTTACATTAGAAGTTAGCTTGTGTTACATTTGAAATAGTAGTACTTATGGTGGAAAACATTTTTGCCAGGTTATGTCCATGGAGCCATCAGATGAGCCCATTCTTTGTGTCAACTGCAATCAAACAGCACTAGTTCTTGGAGGAAGTGCAGCTTCTTCTATTCCTCCAGATAGATTTATTGGCTCTTCCAATGACTTCATGCCTTTGCATGTTGAAACAGTGAAGAAATTGACATCCATTCTTGTACCTGCTATATGTCCTTCGGCCTTATTGTCAAGATTCAGGGTTGCTGTCTTCTTGTATGGTAGTCCAGGTGATTTTTCAAGCTCAATCCTCAATTTTCTGGATTTCAGATTTTACTTCTTGATGTGCACCACCTGCATTTATAGGTTCATATGACACATGCTTCGTACAGGGTGCGGAAAGCGAACTGTTGTTAGATATGTTGCTCAATGTCTAGGCCTCCATGTTGTTGAATATAGTTGTTATGACCTTACCGAATCCTCAGATAAGAACGCATCTGCTGCACTTACAAATGCCTTCAAATCGGCATCTAGGTATATGCCAAGTTAATACCTTCTATATTTCAAAGGTCGCCTTCAAATCTATGAATTTCTTTTATTTCTAGTATTGTGTTTACCTGTTGTATTGCTTGCTTGATTCTTGTTTTTTTTTGGTCTTAAAAAAATTACAACAAAGCTAGTGATACTTTCCTTCCATTTTGTTGTATAGGATTTTCTTTTTTTATTTTGAGGAATGATCTCATGAATCTGAATTCTTCACAGATATTCACCATGTCTACTTCTACTTCGCCATTTTGATGTGTTCACCAATTTATCTTCCAATGAAGGTTCACGATCTGATCAAGTTGGCATTGCATCTGAAATTGCGTCAGTCATTAGGGAGTTCACAGAGCCACTTTCTGAAAATGAGAATTCTTGTCCTGGGAAAATGGCAAATGATGCTTCTGTAAGTTGTTTGTGTATCATTGTTCATGCATTTTAGTTGGAAATTTGAATTGCTTCTTTGATCAGTTCTGGATGCATGTTTTCATATTAGCACATTGGTATTAGGTCAAAATAAAGGACTAATTCTGGCATTTTTTTACCATTCAGTTTCTCGTTGAAGCTGAAAAATTAAACAGCAGGGTGTTCCTAGTTGCAGCTGCTGGCAGTTCTGATGGCCTGCAACCACAAATCAGACGTTGTTTCAGCCATGAAATAAGCATGAGTCCTTTGAATGAGGCACAAAGGGTCTCTATGCTGTCTCGGTCACTCAGGGATCCATCAGGACACTTGATAAGGTTTTTGATTTTTTTTTCTAATCTTTTCTAATGTGCCAATAATCTAGATGCTGAAAAAAGTTGTCTTGCTTGCAGACAATTGGCGATGAGTTTCTAAAAGATATAGTTTCTCAGACATCGGGTTTTATGCCCAGGGATATACATGCTTTAGTTGCAGATGCTGGTGCCAATTTTGTACAAAGAACTCTCACTGATGGTGGCAAAACTGAAAATGGAGATTTCAGTGAGATTACTGCTACAGGTCTTACATCTATTCAAGATGAAGATAACTCAGATGACTATGCAAATAATCACATAGAGAAGGAAGACTTTTCAAAAGCATTGGAAAGATCGAAGAAAAGGAATGCTTCAGCATTGGGTACACCAAAAGTGAGTCAATCAACTTCAGCCAACAAAGCTTGATTTTGGTTGTTGGGAGATATCTGGCTGTGTTAATTCTTGAATCAGTATTCATACAATATTCTGAAAATGCTTTTGTTTTAGGTGCCCAATGTAAAATGGGAAGATGTTGGTGGACTTGAAGAAGTGAAGAAATCAATTCTTGATACAGTTCAGGTGCGTATATACATGAGAACTGACAGGACAGAGTTTGGGCTCTGTTTCCTTTTCTTGTATTTCTTTAACGTGCGCTTGAAACTTGAAGCATTGAGAAACTGTTACCTTCATATCTATGATGAAATTCTTAATGTTGTTGAGAGTTTTTGTCTTACAGTTGCAACTTTGAGAACTATGCCTTCTACCTATCATTATTGTTGTTTTGCTTAGCATGTTTTTGGAGCTTGGTAGTGAGGTTTTTCTGAATCCTTGCTTTTGGCTGTTTTTTTTGGATGAGACACAAGCATTAGGAACTAGAGAGCAATTGTGACCAACTTGTTTTTTTAGGGAAGTTTGTTCTTAAATGTCTTTATTACTAAGACGTGTAAATTCTCTGATGCTTGCAGTTACCTCTTCTGCATAAGGATTTATTTTCATCTGGATTGCGCAAGCGTTCAGGTGTTCTTCTTTATGGGCCTCCAGGAACAGGGAAGGTTGGTGTAGTTCTTTTAGCATGTACTATCTGTGATTCTGAACAAAAGTTGTTGCTTAGTAATTAATCACTTATAATTTCCAGACACTGTTGGCAAAAGCTGTTGCAACGGAGTGCTCACTAAATTTTCTGAGTGTGAAGGGGCCAGAATTGATCAACATGTACATAGGAGAATCAGAAAAGAATGTCAGGGATATCTTTCAGAAGGTATCTTCTTTTACTAAAACCACGGAAGTCATAAGGTGTAAGAATTAGATAAAATTCATCTTGATTTCTTCTGCAGGCCAGAGCTGCACGGCCCTGTGTCATTTTCTTTGATGAGCTTGATTCCCTTGCTCCTGCCCGGGGAGCTTCTGGAGATTCAGGTGGTGTCATGGATAGAGTGGTATCACAGGTAATCATAGTTTTGTTGCTGACAAGTGCTCTCTCTTTTTTACTTTGGGTATTGTATTTGTCAATTATTTCATAACTCCTCTTTCATCTTGCAGATGCTAGCAGAAATTGATGGCCTAAATGATTCCAGTCAGGTACTTATCGTGGATTTCATTACAAATGTTCCATATATGATTTCTCTAATGCAAATTTATCAAGTAGCAATTTTTTTTTTCTTGTGAGAATTTGTTTACCACTTGCACTAACTTTCTTTGGTTGATTTATCTACTGTAGGATTTATTTATAATAGGGGCAAGTAACAGACCTGATCTTATTGACCCAGCACTTCTGCGTCCTGGCAGATTTGACAAGCTTCTGTATGTTGGAGTCAACACTGATGTATCTTACAGAGAGAGGCTAGTTCTTTTCTGCTTAACTTATTGTTATCAGCTTTGTAGTTTATTGATGCCATATGACATATCGTCCCTTTTGCAGGGTTTTGAAAGCACTTACAAGAAAATTTAAGCTGGCCAAGAATGTTTCTTTATTCTCAGTTGCTAGGAAATGCCCTCCAAATTTTACTGGTGCAGACATGTATGCATTATGCGCAGATGCTTGGTTTCATGCTGCAAAGCGTAAGGTGAGTTACTGACTTTGTGAATTAAGTTTTTTTTTCCAAGGATTGCAATTTCGATCTGTACCACTTGATACGAGCAGATGCTTGGTTTCATGCTGCAAAGGGTAAGGTGAGTTACCAACTTTGTGAATTAAGTTTTTTCCAAGGATTGCAATTTCGATCTGTACCGCCTGTATCGGGCGGTATGTACCGGTCTGCCATGTTACCGGTATGCGGACCGCCGCTCTGGCGGTATCACCAAAATCGACAGTCGACGGTCGATTTCGGCCATCGGTGGTCGATTGAGGGAGAAAAGGGAAGAAGAAGAATAAGAAAAAAAAGAGGAAAAAAAGAAAGAAGAAGAAGAGGGGAAGAAGAAAGAAGTATCTCACACCGTCCTCACCCGCGGGCGATTTTTCTCCCACGCGAGGAGAAAGATCAAGGCAACGTCGTCGATTACTTTTTTTAATATATTCATATTTAATATTATATTATATAATATTATAATATATTTTAATGTACCGGATAGTATGCAAAATATTGATACACCGGTAGGTAAAACCTTTCTTTTTTTCTATGCTAGCAAAAGCTACTCAGTCTTCTAGTTTCTTTGTACCAAATGTTACTAGTGAGTTTCCTTTGAGTTCTGCCATTGAAAATCTTATACCTAATATGCACTTATTTGTGCATCCTAACAGGAAGAAATGTGTTTTCTGTTAGTATTTGTCAACTGTCTTAACAGGAATGAGTCTGTGAGGTACTTGGGGCATGTTTGGTTGTTCACAATCGGGAGTGCAGGTGCCTGATAACAGGCAACCTTAAAATACACTTACTTTAATGTCTAGCAAGAGCCAGCTGTGCCAACATTTTTCATCACAACCTGCAGCTTAGGTCTCCAGGATCTCTTGCAGATAATTAGACCGTTCATGGTTTCTTGAGCTGGCTTGATAAAGTAGGGCTTTGACCCATAAAATTGCACATGAATACAATACATCTATCTGCAGGTAAAAATAAGCACAGACGACCAAACACAACCTTAGTGCTACTAATGATGATAAAGAGAGAAATATGATGTCCTGTTTGTAATCAAACATTTGACAACAGTTATTCATAGTGGAGCAATTCACGTAGATGGCTAATTGGGCACGTGGAATTGGTAACCTTTGAGTAGGGTGGTGTCCTACAATGCTAAATGTAGTTTTCTGTTCCAGTGACATGTTTCTGATATACAGGACCAAGTTTTGTGGCCAATGTATATCATGACTAAATTTGTCCCTGGGTCTTAGTTTTGGCACTTTGGATTCTGTACTCTCCACTCGATCAATACTCATTTGGTGGGAAGATCATGATAAACACAACCTATCAATATCAGTTTTTTATTCTTAAAAGTTTATTAGATCGACAAAACCCAGTTATATTGTCTGTATTCAACGTTGACGTCAAGCTACAGTTGTCAAAAAAAAAAAAAGGAAAAAAATATCAAGCTACCGTCAGTTGCAAGACCAAGCCTACCTGCTAGGTGAATATGGAAAAGGTTAATGAAATTTAGTTGTGAAATTGAGTACAAGTTGAATCTTGGCTGGTCTTTTATCTGATCCAGATTCATGTGTGGCTTGAAGTAATATATTCTTATGCCATTCTCTTTTGTCTCTCTGTCTGCTGCAAATCAACTCTGTTCTTCATGTTACCCTTTTATCATCTCCAAACATTACCACTTGAAGTTCTTGTTGGTGACTCACATGTGCAAGTGTACCTGCCCGTTATGAAGTCACAACGAAAATTGAATCTTTATTCATCTCTTTGTGGAACTAGGAGTTCAGGCTTTTATTTCAGAATCCATTTTTAGTTAAGCCTGATCAGAATGGATAGGATAACACACTCATGGTTTGCTGATAGTGAGAAGGGATATGATACTTCTAGGTCCTTTTAGGTCTTGCTCGGGAATGCCTGGCTCTAATGAACTAGTTAACCCTTCTCAAGCATCAATTACTCTTAGTATGTTATTCTCGTGAGTATTGACCGCATCAATATGTAAGTTCCTATTGTTCTCCCTTGTTTGGTTTTTTTAATGTACTAAATTCATATTCGATTCATATGTTTTGCCAGGTCTTTTTATCCTTGACATTTGATGAAGATATTGGAAAATCTGACTTTTTTGAGGAGCCAGTCAAAGCCAAGAAAAAAGGGAAATGGAAAAACCAAGATGGTTCAAAAGAAGTGCAAGGCAGTGATAGGAAGAAGAATAAACAGGAGTTGATGAAGAAAACAAGAGAAGAGGTATTTTACAATTAGCAACTTTCTACTATTGAATGTATGATTTTGATGGATTCTAATTGTTCTTATTATCTGCTATAGGTTAGTGCAGATCTAAAGGCTGTTTCATTTGCTCCAGACTCGAAAGACAGAAAAATGATGCAGTCTGAAGCACTTTCTGCTGTATTTGAAACATATTTTCGCATTTTGAAGCATAGCATGGATCCTTCTGCTTCAAGGTGAATCTTTTACTGGTATAATTTTCTCTTCACTAATAAACAAACTGTTGCATGCTTATATACTTTGCCCCTTGCTTGCAGGTCAAAAGTAAATGCTGTTTCCTTATCTTGTGGATCTGGATCATATCCATTACTTGCTTCATGCTTGAATGGCTTGGGAAAATTTTCACATTTGATTGATTTGGATTTTATGGGTGATCTTTTGGAATGCCTGAAAAAGCTTGCTGGATACAGTGATCACAATGATGGTTCAATGCATAATCACTTGTCTGTTTCAGAACGTCTGCAATGCTGCATAGTAGCTTTTATGGTGATGAGGAATAATCTTGATGCACTGAACGTGGATCTGCAAGATTTTTTTGTCCAGCTCTATAACCTTCTTTTGGAGTATAGACCTGATAGGTGAATCGTCAATGTTTGCTTATTATGCACTGATTTCAATAGAAATTGTTGACACATAAGTACCTTTTATATTTCTGTGTATTTGCTTCCGCGCTCTTACTTTTTAAACAGCTTGATAGGTTGATTGCATATCTACTTTAGTAACTATATTATAAGATGTATGGTTAATGATAATACATGGAGCTACAAGTCAGAAGCCGCCAAATAGATCTGGATCCAATGTGCTATACAATAAAATCTGCTTATTAACAAACAGCATTTTTGTTGTGGAAGGATTTTGTGTCTTTACCATGCTTGGATATAACTGCTATTAGGATAGACCATTCTTCTTTGTAGCTTTACTAAACACCAAGAACTTTTTTCTTCATAATCATCAGCACGAGTCAAGTTTGCTGTTCCCACTTAGATTTAAGGTTGCACTTTTGGCTGGTTGGTATGTTGGGGCTTAAACTAAAGGGAATCCGACACTTTCAAATCTCTCAAGTAAAACCAACTCCGGTTGGGTTTTCCCTTAGCTCTACCAACCCAACTTCGGTATTGACTAACCCTGACTTGGATCAGATTAGTGATGAGTTGTGGGTTGGTCAGTTCATTCTGGGTTGGATTACTTGGTTTCCATGTAACTAAAGCATGATAATACAAGTATAAAGTTGATGCTAAGAAAATCTGATGTTATATCTACCAATTTTGCCAAGTTGGTTTGTTTCAGGTAATTTTGGCTTTGGCCAGACTTGGGTTGGGTTTAGGTCAAGTGTAACCCAAACGATACAACCCAACCCAGCACAGTGACAGGTAGATTTGGCTTCTTGATACTGTCTAATATAAGCAAGCCATTTGTAATTATTGATTGTTCTAGGTCCTTGTAAGTTTTCATTGCATCTGCACAATATTTTCTGAAACAGAAAGTTGGAAGTTCAAAAGATTAGGAATGATCAATCTTGGAAGGAATTGGAGGAGCATGTTGATTCGTCAACCCTATATTTCTGCATATGCAATCCCTAGATAAACATGCAAATTTCATTTAGCTTATCTGTTCTCTCCCTCAAGTTGCTTTATTGATTGTTCTAGGTCCTTGTAAGTTTTCATTGCATCTGCACAATATTTTCTGAAACAGAAAGTTGGAAGTTCAAAAGATTAGGAATGATCAATCTTGGAAGGAATTGGAGGAGTGTGTTGATTCGTCAACCCTATATTTCTGCATATGCAATCCCTAGATAAACATGCAAATTTCATTTAGCTTATCTGTTCTCTCAACAAGTTGCCTGAACTTATAATTGCTTGGAATTAAATTTAGAGTTGACTCATGTCTATGAGTCAGTGAAACTTTGTGTCAGATTTATGAAATGTGATGCTATAATTATGATTGAATTATAGTAGTTATATGGTTTGGTTCCCCTGAAGCAGAGATTGTGGTGAAGTGTTAGCTAAAGCTCTAAAGACGATGCTTTGGGAGGGGAAACAACATGACATGCAGAGAGCTGCGGCCTTCATAAAACGCCTGGCAACTTTTTCTCTGTCTTTTGGATCTGCAGAGGCTATGGCAGGTACTAATCTTTCTTGACTTCTAACTTGGATTATATGCTCTGGTAGTGGTTTTATCATTTTCATGCATTATATTACATTATAATCACTTTGATGTTGCTTCGTTGTCTGTAAGAAAAATACTAATGACATTTCTGAGACAGAATATTTAGATCTTTACATATTTTGATTTTAACCCTTCTCCCACCACTCTTTTTGTATGCTTAACATGAGTTTACTGTATGAATATGTGTTGCTTTCTTAGGATATCATATTTGTCTTAATACCATAACAGTAAGCGGCTATCTTGGGTTTTGCTGGAAATGGATTTTGCAATTGAGAATTAGATGACCGTTTATGTTCTACAAAATTTATAGAACTTGCATTCCTATATTATTTTCTATTGCATGTCAAGCAATTAAATACCTCCAGGCCATTTGTGGAAATAAAGTACCTTTTTTTTGGTATGTGAACAAACCAAGAAGTTGGTTAGTTGGCACGCATAAATTATTTTTAAAATCTTTTCTTTTGTTTTGCAGCCTTGGTTACAGTGAAACATCTTCTGCAAAAAAATAGCAAGTGCCGAAATCTGTTGGAGAATGATGCTGGTGGTGGTTCGCTGGCTGGTTTAGTTGCAGTAAGGATTTTGTCCTACCTTAAATAGTCTTTCACCTTGTCGTCGTTCTCACAAAGCTGCTATTTTCAGAAGTACCGGCCTGATGCTACAGATCCAAATATAAGTGGTGCCCTTGCTTCTGTCCTTTGGGAGCTTAGCCTTCTGGAGAAGCATTATAATTCATCTATATCGTCGATGGCTGCGAGTATTTCAAGCATGGCAAGCATGAACCCAGCCCACTCTCAAGTTCTATTTTCCACTGCCTCCCCCCTACAAGCATTTGCAGACTTATCTATTGAGCGGGAGCTCTTCAAACCAGCTAGCAAAGCTGCCTCTCTGAGCCGCAAAAGGATAAGAGAAACAGAAAAGGACTTTGTGGTTATGGATCCTGATCAGATAAGGAAGTATGAGAACATGATAGATGAGGATGACTTGACAAGGAAGTTCAAAGATCATTTCATTTTGAACAAAGGTATTATGGAGAATGAGAGGTTGAGGCGACAATTAAATCACACAATGTCATCCATAAGCTTATATGAAGATTACAAGAGACAGAAGAAACATAAAAAAGAAAGGTAACCACCAGAATAATTGATGTCGGAGACTATCTGCAATTGTTTTACTGTGCAAAGTGAATTTTTTACTGACAATTCTCAGCCACTTTGCCAGTGTTCAATCCTTTTTTTTTCCTTGAGGAGCTAAACTGCTCATTTGGATATGATTTCTCGAGCAAAGCAGTAATGTGAGTTTCCTCTGTTTGTTTACAAGTAATGCAGGCAATTCTCTGTCCTTCCAATTTGATAGCTTGATTCCTTGAATACATTTTGTATGTTTCTAATTCAAACAGTGTCACTAACAAGTGTTTGCTGTGAAGGCCATGCCATGATATATATATATATATACAATCTTTTCCAGCATGGTGTCAAAGTTAGTATTGTGCAGCAATAACAACAATGTTAAAGCTGTTAGCCCACTCATTTGTCCGAGCTGAATTGAAAAAAAGAGCTATCAGTTCATGTATAGGTAGATAGATGCTCTGTGGTACATGTATAGGTAAATAGAGATCTTGTGTCGACAGATTTGATTTAGTCGATTAAATAGTCTTTCTATATAGTTCTAATATTGTTGATTAACGTTATATTTTTAAAATCATGATGCATGATATATATTTCAGAATCGGCAATGTTTTTTTTAATTATTTTGATATGTTTGAATCAAACTTCACGGAATTCATACCTCCATTTATCATGCTATATTATTCTTTACTATTGATTTAATTATTTCGATGCATCATAAACATTTAATGAATTTTACAACTTTTATTTTTTTCCTTTGATTTAATGGAATATTGATTCCAGTGTTCTACGACATATATTAAGTAATTTCATGTCTTCATATAATAAATTGGATTAATTGTAAACCTAGCCTTCTATCATGTCAAACCACTCTTGGGTCCGATCCGAACAGACCCGAGCTCTACTGGATCACATCGCACTCGAATCGGATCCGTTTACTGAGGACAACCAGACCCGACCCAAATCATTGCTCATATATATATATATATATATATAATGGTTTTGAAGGGAACGGAGGAGACCATGGGCCTACAGAAGAATCCGCGTGAGCTCTGTTGATGGGCCTACTTGTGGGCCTCAGATGGGGCCCTTGAAGTCGTAGCAGTCGCCAAGACCCATTTGGTATCCCTGAGCTGCTGACGCCGTTGACGGCGTCAGACTCATAACCGACCCACTGCGTCGCGTTCGTATTCCTTGGTCTTGCGATTCCAATCCGCAGGGAGGTTTCGCTGGCGCTCGGTCCAGTCGGGGATGGCAGATAGGCGAAAGCCGCTGGTTCTCTCCTCCACCCGAGCCCTCATCGATTCTGTCCTCGGTTCCGCCGGATCCCAGGGCGTTGGCGATGGGGCTGTTGGTGCCGAGGGGGGAGCCCGTGGCTTTGCAGACCGGCTACGGCCGGCGCTGCGATTGCCCGTTGGGATTCTTCGATTTTCTGACAGTGGTGGAGTCGGAAGCGATGAGCTGAAGGAGAATTTCTTCGTGGTGGGGCTTTCTGCGTCTGTGCTGAAGAGACTGGCCATAGCGAGTGGATCACTGGTAAGGAAAGAACAAAAAGACAACGAATTTGATGTTGTAGAACGTGGCTTTCAGTGATTATTTTTTAGTAGTTAAGTAGGGATCTCTTTCTGTTATATTAACTTGAACATTTTGTTGTTGATTTCCGTGTGAGTCGTGATCACTGCTTTGCTTGGTTCTGAATGTATACTTTGGTGTGTGCAACTGACCTAGGAGTTGTAGTTGAGATTGTGTAGTCAGGAACCTGAGAATCGATTTGTAATTATAATCTGGTTAAATTCGTAGTTGTGCTTGGTTGTATTCCAAGTTGCATGATTTGTTCTGATACTTGTATTGGTTGCAGTTCTTTGTTTTGTTGCTCTACTGTTTGGTTGGTGTATCATGTGAAATTAAAAGCCACAATGGTGTTGATGTCCTTTTTATATTTATTTAAAAAAAAAAACGCAGGAAGAGAAGTTGATGTTGTTTTTTTATTTATGCAATTTGAGATATTATTCTTAAGCTTTTCTGATGTATTGTGATATCAGATTCTTCTAAAGAACTCTGAGACTAATGTAGGAAGGATCGCCAATGCTAAAGTTCTTCATCATCCACTTGCTGGAGAGAAATATAGAGGATGTACACAACAAGCTACTCCAGTTTCGAGTTCTCAACGTGTAATGAAATTGCTACCTTCTTTTACATACCCATCAGAGGCTAATTGTCCCTCAGATCAGGAAGTGGCCTATGTTACTCCCTTATTAGCATTTAACCTTGGATTGCATATATCTTGTCTTAAGGTTCTTGTTCGTAGTGGTCCAGAATCTTTAACATCATTGTTTGAAGAGGAAGAACATGGAGAAGAGAAGGAGATGAATCACCACCCACTATTCATAGACTTTATCCCATGGCCTGACTTTCCTAAATATGCCACTCACCTAAGAATTTCCTTTGTGAAGATCCCTGAATGTGGTTTACTTGGATCTCTTAGAGGAAAATCAGCAACCGAGGAAGGTGATCGTCAAGATATGATTGATTTAGCTTTAAATGAATACTTTAAAGTTGATAAGTTCCTGGCAAGGGGAGATGTTTTCTATATTCGTGTAGATTGGAATTGCAGTTCGAAATGTGTTTTTTGTAACCAGAAGAATCCAAAAGGGTTGTCCACTAACATAGTATATTTCAAGGTAATCCTGTGTCACTGTGCTTTCTTTCTTTACATTAGAAGTTAGCTTGTGTTACATTTGAAATAGTAGTACTTATGGTGGAAAACATTTTGCCAGGTTATGTCCATGGAGCCATCAGATGAGCCCATTCTTTGTGTCAACTGCAATCAAACAGCACTAGTTCTTGGAGGAAGTGCAGCTTCTTCTATTCCTCCAGATAGATTTATTGGCTCTTCCAATGACTTCATGCCTTTGCATGTTGAAACAGTGAAGAAATTGACATCCATTCTTGTACCTGCTATATGTCCTTCGGCCTTATTGTCAAGATTCAGGGTTGCTGTCTTCTTGTATGGTAGTCCAGGTGATTTTTCAAGCTCAATCCTCAATTTTCTGGATTTCAGATTTTACTTCTTGATGTGCACCACCTGCATTTATAGGTTCATATGACACATGCTTCGTACAGGGTGTGGAAAGCGAACTGTTGTTAGATATGTTGCTCAATGTCTAGGCCTCCATGTTGTTGAATATAGTTGTTATGACCTTACCGAATCCTCAGATAAGAACGCATCTGCTGCACTTACAAATGCCTTCAAATCGGCATCTAGGTATATGCCAAGTTAATACCTTCTATATTTCAAAGGTCGCCTTCAAATCTATGAATTTCTTTTATTTCTAGTATTGTGTTTACCTGTTGTATTGCTTGCTTGATTCTTGTTTTTTTTTGGTCTTAAAAAAATTACAACAAAGCTAGTGATACTTTCCTTCCATTTTGTTGTATAGGATTTTCTTTTTTTATTTTGAGGAATGATCTCATGAATCTGAATTCTTCACAGATATTCACCATGTCTACTTCTACTTCGCCATTTTGATGTGTTCACCAATTTATCTTCCAATGAAGGTTCACGATCTGATCAAGTTGGCATTGCATCTGAAATTGCGTCAGTCATTAGGGAGTTCACAGAGCCACTTTCTGAAAATGAGAATTCTTGTCCTGGGAAAATGGCAAATGATGCTTCTGTAAGTTGTTTGTGTATCATTGTTCATGCATTTTAGTTGGAAATTTGAATTGCTTCTTTGATCAGTTCTGGATGCATGTTTTTCATATTAGCACATTGGTATTAGGTCAAAATAAAGGACTAATTCTGGCATTTTTTTACCATTCAGTTTCTCGTTGAAGCTGAAAAATTAAACAGCAGGGTGTTCCTAGTTGCAGCTGCTGGCAGTTCTGATGGCCTGCAACCACAAATCAGACGTTGTTTCAGCCATGAAATAAGCATGAGTCCTTTGAATGAGGCACAAAGGGTCTCTATGCTGTCTCGGTCACTCAGGGGATCCATCAGGACACTTGATAAGGTTTTTGATTTTTTTTTCTAATCTTTTCTAATGTGCCAATAATCTAGATGCTGAAAAAAGTTGTCTTGCTTGCAGACAATTGGCGATGAGTTTCTAAAAGATATAGTTTCTCAGACATCGGGTTTTATGCCCAGGGATATACATGCTTTAGTTGCAGATGCTGGTGCCAATTTTGTACAAAGAACTCTCACTGATGGTGGCAAAACTGAAAATGGAGATTTCAGTGAGATTACTGCTACAGGTCTTACATCTATTCAAGATGAAGATAACTCAGATGACTATGCAAATAAGCACATAGAGAAGGAAGACTTTTCAAAAGCATTGGAAAGATCGAAGAAAAGGAATGCTTCAGCATTGGGTACACCAAAAGTGAGTCAATCAACTTCAGCCAACAAAGCTTGATTTTGGTTGTTGGGAGATATCTGGCTGTGTTAATTCTTGAATCAGTATTCATACAATATTCTGAAAATGCTTTTGTTTTAGGTGCCCAATGTAAAATGGGAAGATGTTGGTGGACTTGAAGAAGTGAAGAAATCAATTCTTGATACAGTTCAGGTGCGTATATACATGAGAACTGACAGGACAGAGTTTGGGCTCTGTTTCCTTTTTCTTGTATTTCTTTAACGTGCGCTTGAAACTTGAAGCATTGAGAAACTGTTACCTTCATATCTATGATGAAATTCTTAATGTTGTTGAGAGTTTTTTTGTCTTACAGTTGCAACTTTGAGAACTATGCCTTCTACCTATCATTATTGTTGTTTTGCTTAGCATGTTTTTGGAGCTTGGTAGTGAGGTTTTTCTGAATCCTTGCTTTTGGCTGTTTTTTTTGGATGAGACACAAGCATTAGGAACTAGAGAGCAATTGTGACCAACTTGTTTTTTTAGGGAAGTTTGTTCTTAAATGTCTTTATTACTAAGACGTGTAAATTCTCTGATGCTTGCAGTTACCTCTTCTGCATAAGGATTTATTTTCATCTGGATTGCATAGCGTTCAGGTGTTCTTCTTTATGGGCCTCCAGGAACAGGGAAGGTTGGTGTAGTTCTTTTAGCATGTACTATCTGTGATTCTGAACAAAAGTTGTTGCTTAGTAATTAATCACTTATAATTTCCAGACACTGTTGGCAAAAGCTGTTGCAACGGAGTGCTCACTAAATTTTCTGAGTGTGAAGGGGCCAGAATTGATCAACATGTACATAGGAGAATCAGAAAAGAATGTCAGGGATATCTTTCAGAAGGTATCTTCTTTTACTAAAACCACGGAAGTCATAAGGTGTAAGAATTAGATAAAATTCATCTTGATTTCTTCTGCAGGCCAGAGCTGCACGGCCCTGTGTCATTTTCTTTGATGAGCTTGATTCCCTTGCTCCTGCCCGGGGAGCTTCTGGAGATTCAGGTGGTGTCATGGATAGAGTGGTATCACAGGTAATCATAGTTTTGTTGCTGACAAGTGCTCTCTCTTTTTTACTTTGGGTATTGTATTTGTCAATTATTTCATAACTCCTCTTTCATCTTGCAGATGCTAGCAGAAATTGATGGCCTAAATGATTCCAGTCAGGTACTTATCGTGGATTTCATTACAAATGTTCCATATATGATTTCTCTAATGCAAATTTATCAAGTAGCAATTTTTTTTTTCTTGTGAGAATTTGTTTACCACTTGCACTAACTTTCTTTGGTTGATTTATCTACTGTAGGATTTATTTATAATAGGGGCAAGTAACAGACCTGATCTTATTGACCCAGCACTTCTGCGTCCTGGCAGATTTGACAAGCTTCTGTATGTTGGAGTCAACACTGATGTATCTTACAGAGAGAGGCTAGTTCTTTTCTGCTTAACTTATTGTTATCAGCTTTGTAGTTTATTGATGCCATATGACATATCGTCCCTTTTGCAGGGTTTTGAAAGCACTTACAAGAAAATTTAAGCTGGCCAAGAATGTTTCTTTATTCTCAGTTGCTAGGAAATGCCCTCCAAATTTTACTGGTGCAGACATGTATGCATTATGCGCAGATGCTTGGTTTCATGCTGCAAAGCGTAAGGTGAGTTACTGACTTTGTGAATTAAGTTTTTTTTTCCAAGGATTGCAATTTCGATCTGTACCACTTGATACGAGCAGATGCTTGGTTTCATGCTGCAAAGGGTAAGGTGAGTTACCAACTTTGTGAATTAAGTTTTTTCCAAGGATTGCAATTTCGATCTGTACCGCCTGTATCGGGCGGTATGTACCGGTCTGCCATGTTACCGGTATGCGGACCGCCCGCTACTGGGCGGTATCACCAAAATCGACAGTCGACGGTCGATTTCGGCCATCGGTGGTCGATTGAGGGAGAAAAGGGAAGAAGAAGAATAAGAAAAAAAAGAGGAAAAAAAGAAAGAAGAAGAGGGGAAGAAGAAAGAAGTATCTCACACCGTCCTCACCAGGCGATTTTTCTCCCACGCGAGGAGAAAGATCAAGGCAACGTCGTCGATTACTTTTTTTAATATATTCATATTTAATATTATATTATATAATATTATAATATATTTTAATGTACCGGATAGTATGCAAAATATTGATACACCGGTACGAACCGGTAGGTAAAACCTTTCTTTTTTTCTATGCTAGCAAAAGCTACTCAGTCTTCTAGTTTCTTTGTACCAAATGTTACTAGTGAGTTTCCTTTGAGTTCTGCCATTGAAAATCTTATACCTAATATGCACTTATTTGTGCATCCTAACAGGAAGAAATGTGTTTTCTGTTAGTATTTGTCAACTGTCTTAACAGGAATGAGTCTGTGAGGTACTTGGGGCATGTTTGGTTGTTCACAATCGGGAGTGCAGGTGCCTGATTACAGGCAACCTTAAAATACACTTACTTTAATGTCTAGCAAGAGCCAGCTGTGCCAACATTTTTCATCACAACCTGCAGCTTAGGTCTCCAGGATCTCTTGCAGATAATTAGACCGTTTATGGTTTCTTGAGCTGGCTTGATAAAGTAGGGCTTTGACCCATAAAATTGCACATGAATACAATACATCTATCTGCAGGTAAAAATAAGCACAGACGACCAAACACAACCTTCGTGCTACTAATGATGATAAAGAGAGAAATATGATGTCCTGTTTGTAATCAAACATTTGACAACAGTTATTCATAGTGGAGCAATTCACGTAGATGGCTAATTGGGCACGTGGAATTGGTAACCTTTGAGTAGGGTGGTGTCCTACAATGCTAAATGTAGTTTTCTGTTCCAGTGACATGTTTCTGATATACAGGACCAAGTTTTGTGGCCAATGTATATCATGACTAAATTTGTCCCTGGGTCTTAGTTTTGGCACTTTGGATTCTGTACTCTCCACTCGATCAATACTCATTTGGTGGGAAGATCATGATAAACACAACCTATCAATATCAGTTTTTTATTCTTAAAAGTTTATTAGATCAACAAAACCCAGTTATATTGTCTGTATTCAACGATGACGTCAAGCTACAGTTGTCAAAAAAAAAAAGGAAAAAAAGATCAAGCTACCGTCAGTTGCAAGACCAAGCCTACCTGCTAGGTGAATATGGAAAAGGTTAATGAAATTTAGTTGTGAAATTGAGTACAAGTTGAATCTTGGCTGGTCTTTTATCTGATCCAGATTCATGTGTGGCTTGAAGTAATATATTCTTATGCCATTCTCTTTTGTCTCTCTGTCTGCTGCAAATCAACTCTGTTCTTCATGTTACCCTTTTATCATCTCCAACCATTACCACTTGAAGTTCTTGTTGGTGACTCACATGTGCAAGTGTACCTGCCCGTTATGAAGTCACAACGAAAATTGAATCTTTATTCATCTCTTTGTGGAACTAGGAGTTCAGGCTTTTATTTCAGAATCCATTTTTAGTTAAGCCTGATCAGAATGGATAGGATAACACACTCATGGTTTGCTGATAGTGAGAAGGGATATGATACTTCTAGGTCCTTTTAGGTCTTGCTCGGGAATGCCTGGCTCTAATGAACTAGTTAACCCTTCTCAAGCATCAATTACTATTAGTATGTTATTCTGGTGAGTATTGACCGCATCAATATGTAAGTTCCTATTGTTCTGCCTTTACTGGTATCTTAAAGCCTTCAAGTTAAGAAAAAACCGTGGAGACTTAGTAACTGTCTATGACAATATGGTTTTCAATTGATAGACATGTTCAAGAACACTCGTTGTTCTGGTTCCAATTTTCTCTTTGGGTCACAAATATGAGCAAGACATATTGTTTACCCTCAGTTTGCTTCACTTGGAAGTTTGCAAACGATTTCACTTTCCAGTTGGATCTTTTTGCCTGTGCTTAAATCAACAGTCAGTTTAATCTTCAGTTTGTGATGAACATTTAGTGTTGTAATGAGCATTTCCTCATAATCTAGTTTTGATATCAGATAGTTGAACTACTATGGTTTGCGATTGTGTATTTCTCTCTTTTGTCGATGATTTTTTTACCTTACTACAGTTTTCTTTCGCTACAGACATCAAGCGATGGCTCAAATCCAACTATTGATGATAAAGCAGATTCAGTCATTGTGGAAATCAATGATTTCATGAAGGTTTGTCTTCCATCTTATTACGACTTATTAAAATATAGTTGTTTGGACACAAGTCCAGAATAATTTACTTCTTTACTTGGGGCATCTCTACTGCTGCTCAGGTACTGGGAGACCTATCTCCGTCGCTATCAATGGATGAACTGAAGAAATATGAACGCCTAAGAGAGCAGTTTGAAGGAGGTCCAACCTGAAGCAGTGCCAATTGCTGCCGACTGCATGTTGATCACCCAAACGGTTTGTCCTACTTTATTTCCCTGGAGCTGAAATTTTGTTACGTGTTATGAACTGCTAAATTATTACAAAATTACTTATTTTGATCAATTATGTGTGTGGTTGATTCTTTGTAATATGCCCTCGTAATTCAAGCAACATTTTCTCATCCTCTCCTTTCACTTCACTAATTGAGGAAAAACGACCACCAACCTCGCTACCATGATTTCTGTACAACATAGGAGCACAGCATATCCACAAGGAAATTTGATCGAGGAATGCATCAAACTGTAGTTGTGCTAGCATTTCTTACTTTGTTGCATATAATTTCTTCATTCCAGCAGATGAATAATATATTTTCAAGTTTCAATTGTGGTTTTACATAATACGTTTTCTGTTATTAACACAATACTCCTATAATAATATGCCATATAATTGTGAGCTTCTCTTGTCTGAATAATTACAATTCAGAAACACCCTTTGCCAGTTTATGTTACTGATGAATGTTTAATCTATAACAAATTGTGAGCTTCTCTTGTCTGAATAATTACAATTCAGAAACACCCTTAACCAGTTGACGTTACTGATGAATGCTTAATCTATAACAAACATAGACTAACCTTCCAGTGTGTCTTATTTACCTTTGAGGTACATACAGAGCCTAAAAGGACTTGTACGATAAGATGAAACGACCACTCATACTTGAAGCCTTTTCTGTCGGTCATCTTATGCCTTGCTGTATCAACCGTCGATGTGTTGTCTCTGTTTTCCTGATATCTTATCTTTTTGTTATGTTGAATTATCGTTGATTCCTGCAGATTCACTTCACAAGTGGTTAGTTATAAATACCTTATTTGTTTTGAGCTGCATTGAGATTCACCATCAACCAACACCAGATGACATTGTTTCTTAAACCACCATAACGTATTATCAAACCATCAATGTCTTGTTTTAATTTGCATATGTTCTGCCATTCGGTGCCGTTCTATGAGCCAGCTTCGAGGTTACTGTGTAACTGTTGTACCATGGTTGAACAGGAAAGTTGCAGCAATCAGCTATGCCGAGTCTCTGTCCTAATCGGTGCATTGCGGATGGCTCGATGGAGTTGGCGGCATCAGAATTTGAAGTGTACGCTGTGTTCATTCGGTTAAACCACAAACGGTGGTTTGTACTCTTCATTTACAAGTCCCCAAACTGTATGCCATGGTAGAAGAGAAGCATAGTGCTCACTGATCATGCCCATAAATGGATTCGTCGTGTCACTTGTGCTATTGTAAAGCATTCAATGATCAGAAACTTTGGTGTCAAAGATTTGATCACTCTTATGAGCTTGTCCGCGGTTGATAGTGAGTTTGGTGCAACGTATACTTGTTCGAGATTGTAGTTATCTTTTTTTTATATTTAAGATTGTAAAATACTGAACATGTGGTTTAAGCATAATAATAACTTAATTTTTCTATTGAATGATAGCATCGTCGATAAGAGATTGGAGTAGGAAAAGACATTCCATAGATATGTTTAGGGGCTATATATATCATGTGTTCATGGATCGAGTTATGTTCCTTTTATAGTTCATGGCTTTCGTTTCGTTTTAAGAATGCTATTAAATGAGGGATGTATGAATCTACTATTATTTATTTAGATCTACTCATATGGAATCAACGATTCAAACTCGACAAGTTGATAATTTACATATATATATAAATATAATATTCATATTCCCAGAAGAAGAGAAGAGTGGCCGTATCCCACAGTGAGAAGCAGCTACCTCGGGGCGGCGGCGGCGGTGGTGATCACGCCAACTACTCGTCGGAAATGATCGACGTCGCATGGAATTCTCAGAACTCCCTGGTGGCGATAGCCGAACTCCTGAGCTCCCATGTCGAGCAGCGCCGCCATGCACGGATCCCGGAAGAGCCTCACCGGCACCACGAACCTCTGCACTGCTCCGTGATCCGTTCCGACGAGAACCGGGACGTGGCCCCTCGGGACCGCATCCTCCCTCATGCATCCGGCGTATGCGCCGGCGCCGCCCACCCGCTCGTACATGGCGGAGGGCTTCTTCTCCCTTCTTCCCCAAGGCATCCTTCCCCACACAACAACTCGATAAAAGCGAGCTCGGCTTTATAGCGGAAGCTTTTCCACAGCAGTTCTTATTTCCTTGTTCATGCTGCCCTCCCCATGCGGATTGACTGCTGATTTAGAATAAAGATTTTTAAGTTTGAGTATTGACACGCTCAAAGACACTGCTAATTTGATACCAAAGTTAGTCCTATATATGTTGACCGTAAGGTCTCACGATTTGATTAAAAATATAAAAGTTTCAATGAAACCATCTCCAATGGACACACCACCTTGTTTATGACCTACATTAATCACCTATAAAATGGTCTCGGGTGTGCTCGCAAAAGCCTCTTAATGTTTTACAACTGCATTAATCACCTTATTTTTGCAGGTCATTCAATCGACAGTCACTCTTCTTGATGAAGTTGATTCGAACAAAGTTGGGTGTGTCTACATCAACAATTGTTGGCGTATCAAATAACTAAAATAAAAATTAACAAATTATGTTTGGAATTAAATATTATTTAGAGTTTGAATCTCTTCGAGTAGTAAGTCGTCGGTCGGTCGACGATTATGGCGATGAGGTTGACCCTTTTTTTTTTTTTTGTGTCCAAATACATATTTATTATTTTCCAGTATGTATTATTACTTCGGTTGGTCATTTTATATCGTTGGTGTTTTAAATTTCTTTCTCCTCTTTTTGTTTGGATTCTTTTCCTCAACAAGCAAATTATTATTATTATGATCCGCTTGATTTGTGATGGGGGGAGGCTTTAAAATATGTTATCTTTGGTGATGTTCTCACATCACCATATCTCACAGGAATGAATAGAGAATGGATTCAGAGATTAATATATATATATATATATATATTGGCTCAAATCATCGTTCATCATCTTGTGGCTTCGTCAACGTTGACATTAGAGTCCACAAATGGAGTGCTGCCCATTTCATGTGGTTACAAGTGGACTTACAACCTCAACAAATCTATTGTGTTTTCTTTTGTCTTTGGTTGAATGAAGACTGCATGTTCTTCATGTTGTTTGCAGCCCACAAAAAATTGTAAAAAAAAAAAAAGAGGAGTTGGTGACTCTTAATGCATTCTTAAGATTAACTTGTTGGGTGGGGAAGAGGAAAATAATAAAGATCATATCAATAAATAAAGAATATATCAAAATATTCAAATTATGATTTACATAATTTGATAATTCTTGTCTATGTTCACAAAGAAAATCAAATCAAATTTTACGATATCTCTCATTCCTGAGCTAATCAAACCTAAATGCTTGTAGGGATGGGCAAGAGAAAAATAATAAAGATCATATCAATAAATAAAGAATATATAAAAAGATCAAATTATGATTTACTTAATTTGATACTTCTTGTCTATGTTCACGGAAAAAATCAAATCAAATTTTACGGTATCTCTTCTCCCCGAGCTAATCAAAACCTAAACGCTTGTAGGTCGAAATTATTGTGGGGGGGGGGGGGAGATCATATCAATAAATAAAAAAATATATCAAAAAGATCAAATTAAGATTTATGTAATTTGACACTCCTTTTTTATGTTCATAGAGAAAATCAAATAAAATTTTACGATATCTCTCCTGAGCTAATCAAAACGCAAACGCTTGTAGATCGCACTCATCTTTCAACACTTTGATTAATTAGAAAATAAATCTTGAGATCTATATCCTAATTAGTCTTTCGTGAATCTCTAAGCCTAATCCTACAATTGATTACAATCTAACATCCAAATAATTTGAGTCTAATTAGGATCCCTCAAGAAATTATGCATCGTATAACCTAACTTACACAATTAATTACTTGATGAATATGACATGCAATTACCACAGTTCTACTCACTGTGAAAGTATAATTCAACAACAAATAAGGGAAAAGAAGGAAACACATGCCAATAATACAAAAGAATTAAAATGAATGAATAAAATAAAAAAAATATTAACTGAAGAATGTGAAGAGCTTTATAAGCCGGTGAATAATTAAAATATAAGGCGGTGAATAATTTTATTTACATAGAAAGAGAATAATTTTATTTACATAGGACTCAATATAAGGCGGTGAATAATTTTATTTACTTAGAAAGAGAAAAATATGAGAAAGCGATTAAAGAAGAAAAAGAGGACGATATGTTCATTAATGACGAGAGAAGCTTTCATTATCAATGTAGAATATGTGATTACTGAGACTTAAGTTGCTCACAGTAGTATATTTTATCGTGAAAATATATTAAGCCTTCATCCTTCAAGGATTTGAAATAGAACATCAAATCTCATCTCTCTCTCTCTCTATACATGTATATATTTATACTTTTTATTGATTTCTTCTATTCCAAGAAATTAATCTTCCTATTTGTTGTTTGATCATTTGGATTGATTGTAAGTATGTCAAATACAAATATCAAATACTTTGTTTTACTTTCTAAATTAATATTTCTTCCAAGAAAGTGTTGCTGGAATTCGAATTTGACCGAAAAGAAAAGGATTAATCTCAAAGAACTTAGGTTAAACACAAAAGGATTCGATCAAGGTAAGTGTTGGACTCTTTTTTTTTATTATTATTATTCTTAAAATGAATTTACCTAACACTGGTGCTGATGATTTTGATGACAATCGTCTTTCAAGATAAAATGATTATTTTTTATAGTAGTAGTAGTAGTAGTAGTCCACGTTACAACAATAGTGAATTTTATATGCTTTATTTTCTTTTTGATCGATACCAAAAGTAAAAGCAAGTGACTATATATTGAATAGATGTGCCGAGGTCCTTTTCTATTTATTGGGGTGAAAAATCATATCCATTGAGATAAAAATATTATCTGTTGGATCTAAAAAATCATATGTATTTTGATGAAAACTCATGTTTCTCCAAGCAAAAAACTATAAATTTATTTTATTTGAAAATAATTTTATTGCATAACCTTACACCATGGTCGAGACGTCAACATAGCTCGGTCCGATCCCAAATGCACAAGGCCTTCTACATGATTTCCTCGGTGGAAGGGGTCGGAATTAGGTCAGGCCAGGAAATCGTCGTCCATCGAGTCGACCCGAGGTAGAATTGAAAATTATTTTATTCTTCTTTCTGTGATGGGTTTATGTACATAACCCGAAGTCAAGTAGGTGTTTTCCTAACCTGACCCCTCCGAGGGTCAAGTCGGTACGTGGAGTTAAGGGTGTTCTCAATGTCTCATGTTTGACCCTTAACGCCGGTCAAGAGGTCAGCATTTATACCTATGGCCGTGAGTTGATTATACATGGTCCGTTAATGACTCTGAGGTGTCACATTGGTACTGATGTGACTATTGACTATTGTCGCATGGATGATGTCAGAATATACTATACCAAATTTTAATCAATTAAATATACCACTAAATAACGTTTCCAACATAAAAGAAGGTTTTGAAAGTTATAATTCATATATATATATATATAGTTTTGTTTAAAAAAAAAGATATAATTTTGTGGAAATGGTTAGAAGGAGAGCCATTATTCCACCATAAGAATAGATTAGAGGGAGAAAACCAACCAACCCCCAAAAGGCATGTCATTTTCTCAAATAAAACAAAGTGAAGATTAAAGAAGCTACCACACAGGAACAGAGAGAGAAAGAGCATAAAAGAAAAGACAACGAGAAATAGATGGAGGTGGAAGGTTTCAGTCAAGCCTGCAGTCCACCTTTGAATGAAACATCAATGGACGCCATGTTTGGGGTTGCAGGCAGGAGTTTTGCAGCAGCCAACATTGCATGCATGGCGTGAATGATATCAGCCAAATCCCAGTCTCGATCTCCATGGCTACACCTCCTGCACCCGTTCGTCTCCGTCACCTTCCTCCACAAACCCAGAAGGCGAAAGAAAGGTCGATCACGCACCAGTCTTCATGGGCTTCTCCCTCTCCTTCTCTAGACGATAAGGTTTGACCGAGTCTTCTCAGTTCGTCTCTCACACTATATGTCTTTACCGCATCTTCCTACGTATGTGTATGTGGTGGCAGCATCGCTATAATATACTCTCTACGATGGACCTCCACGTTGTACGAGGAATCGAGGTAGTTTTTTTTTTTTTTTTTTGGATGATAGAGGAGCGAAAAGAAAAAAAAAAGAAAAGATAATGACCAAATTAGCTCTTATTTAGATGGAGAACTCTCGATATAAAGGTTTTCTAAGTCTTCATGTTTTGTAAATATTAGTTTAGATTTTAATTGTTTAAATTGGATGTTGATTGAAGATCCTTCGGTCTTAGTCTAATTTCGATCCAAATGGGATTCCTTTGACTCTCAAAATTAACAAATCTATAAACTTATGTTGAGGATTGAGTGTTTCTTAGATGCTTAAGTTAAAATGGGCTATTAAGGATTTAGAATTTTTGAAGAATATCTATGTCTGAACAGCTTTGCTTTTATAATTGAACGATAAGATCTTTCAGAGAAAAATACTCCTTCAACTCTGTATAAATAAGTATTACAACAATGAAGAAGAAAAAAAAGTTAATAAAAAAAAACAATCATTTCAAGACTAATAAAAAAAATTATGCTTTAATTTTTTTCTTTTTTGGATGAAGATATGTTGCTAGATCATCTTTCCTTTTAGTGTCTAATAGTCATCCCTTCTTGTAGATAGCAATATGATTATTGTCTTCCTTCTTTTTCTTCTTTTTTTTTCCTTTTTTTCTTCTTCATGAGTAATCTATGTAACATAATTACATGTTACCACGTACCAACTTGTCTAATAGGATTTTATTAAGTAAAAAAAAACCTACTAATTTAATGCTTCACCAACGCTTTTTTCTTTGACCAATGGTCAATTGTGTTGACCATTGACTTGACAGCTGCTGGATTCTCTCTGCCGTGCCAGCTAAGCAGGCGTTCTGTGAGCGATTCACGAGCTCGTTTCCGTATGGTGGGAAACGGGCTTTGAGACTGGATAAAGCTGACAGGTTGTGACGGTTGGACGCTTAGGTGTGCGTCTCTCACACCCGAATGACCCATTTTTGTAAGCCCTGTCGGTGTCGCGAGGGGCCCCACACGGGTCTGTCCTCCAAGCGCGCCATTAATTAAGTGTAAGGAAGTCGTACGAGCCGTGTGACCTACTACCAGCCTTCCCAGTGAGTAAGGCGACAACGGGGCCCGCTTCCAGATCCCCTTCCCCCCACCCCCCACCCCCCACCAAAAGGCAGGTGGGTGAGATGGGTGAACCGCCGGACGGTGGGGTGAAGTAATTGCAAGCATTAGATGTGCCGCGCGGTGTTGGTTCTAAGCCTGCGGCGCGAGTTAAGCCTAGCTATTACGTCCACGTGGCGGTTTTATACTGGTTGGGTTGATGTGCAGGTCTCGAACGAGGGAGCTGATCGGCGTTTTTTGTTCTTGTGAGAATGTTCCGCAGGAGCAGCAGAAACGATGCAACTCGATCGCGGCCGTCGATCTCCCGCCCTTCGTCCGGGTGACAACAGGTGGGACCCGGCACGAGCGCGTGGGACCCGTGGCCGATGGAATTCCACGTACGCAGGTCGGTGCTTTTCCGGTACGGGCGAGGGTAACGCCACCACCCGCGAAAAGGAGATTGCGACGTGGGCGAGGGGGGACCCGCCTCTGGAGCCGGCAGCGCCACGTGCCGTCGTCCCCCGGAAACGTAGAAGAAAATGACCGAAATAACCAGGAGTTAGGGGGGCCCCGACAAGTCGGTGTGTACGTAAGTATCGACACCGAAAGCCATACCAATCACAAGACGGGAAGGGTAATTTGGTCAATGGCGTGCCGTTCGATGGTGGTCTCCTGGTGGAGCTCGGCCGGCAACGGCGGCATCAGTGTAGCGTAACGTGCGAGGGAAGGCCCCACCGAGCTACTGCCAGTGACCGCAGGCTGAGGTCAGCGGAGGAACGTTTCACGGACGCCGTACAGATGGGGGGACTACGGAAAAGATACGAACCGCTTTCATCTCTCCATCTTCTCCCCCGCTCCTCGATATCTCGCGCCCGAGCCTTCGACATCCTTCCGAGTAATCCCCACCGCCCACTCCATGCCCCAGGACCAACAGTTGACCGACACGTATGCAGGCCCACCCCTGTTCTGAGTGGGGTTCCGATTACACCGTCGCGAAAGCTGTCCGCTGGTCGGATGGGAACAGCTGATGTCTCCATATCCGGAGTACTCGCACCGCTCCGTAGTACCCTTCGGAGTCGCACACCGTCTCGTTGTACGATAAGTTTTTTTATCTACTTTATGGGGGGAAGACCGAGAGATGAGCGATATAAATAGCGAGGAGACGCCCCCTCGGTCGGCATCACGCTCTCCGCGTTTCTTGCTCTCTCTTCGCTGCTTCCGGTCGCGGCGGTCCTCCAGCCCTGACGCTCTTCGATCCCGATCGCTACTTCGTGTTTGTGTGGATCTCGATCCTTGGAGGGGAAATGAAGCGGCTGATCCGACGGCTGTCGAGGGTGGCGGACTCGTCGCACTACCGCCCGCAGCAAGCCGCGAAAGGGGGGCCACGGCGTGTGCCGGAGGGCTACGTGCCGCTGTGCGTCGGGGAAGAGATGGAGCGGTTCGCCGTCCGGGCCGAGCTCCTCGGCCGACCGGCCTTCGTCGAGCTGCTCCGCCTCTCCGCCCAGGAGTACGGCTACGAGCAGCACGGCGTCCTCCGGATCCCCTGCCCAGTCCCACTCTTCTGCCGCCTCCTTCTCCTCTCCTCCTCTTCCGCCGCCGCCGCCGCCGCCGATCCCGCCCTGGAGGAGCTATTCCGCTCTCTCCCCGACGACGGCCGGTCCTCCGCCGCTTGACCGACTTGACCCTTCACGTCCGTTGACACCCTCTTTTCCCATTTTGCCCTTCTCAGTGCCTTGAGTGTCCCACAGGGTGGGAGGAGGGCAGTTCGGGATTTGACATTTATTTGGCCTATTTTTTTTTTCTTTCTTCTAAAAGAAGGAATTCAGCTAAATGTCGGGAGGGGAAACCGTCGGACTGGAAATGGAGTGCTTTGAAATACGTGTAATTTTGATCTAATGTAGATATATTTTGGTTTTTGTGCAAATGAGAATGCTTTATAATCATCATCCTTAGCATGATCTCAAATAAGATGTGTTCAAATGTTCAACTTTACACAACTAATTCCAATTTATTTAAGAAAAAGAAATCTCAAGTGGTGCTTCAAGCTCATAGTGGAAAGGGAATTCATATATCAGCCTCTCCTCACTACACAATTTTGTGCTTATGATAATTTAATAATCATAAGAACAATAAATAATTTAGCCATAATCAGGGTCTAGTAAAAAATACTAGGCAATGGAAGCCTAACCCACATGCTATGTATTCAAGCATTGTAATCATATCATGCATTCGTTTAAATATATTATCCCTATCATTTCCCCCAAAAGAAGTCAAATCTCTTGATCTGATCTTGCTTGATTCAACCACCAATAGCAAAGGTTTAGAATTGGGTTTTACACTACAGACTGAAACAATTACAACATGCAAACTATTCGACCAGCAAATCAGCAGTTCAATGTTACTGTTGATAGTTGACTCTTCTACTAGTTTACATAATACTGCAAAAGACTTGTAAGTTTGATGTTTCATTATTACACAACTACTTGTTGTACTACTCTTCTATTAAGAATCCACCGCAACCTTTGTCCTCTTTACTCCACCTTCCACTTGATGCAGTCAGAGCAAATGCAATGACAAAGCTTGACTATGGCCTGGTTTATATGTTACATGTTTCTCCTATTACAACACATTTTTGTGTGATTTCCTTGCTTTACAAGTGTCCATGTGCTGTTCCCTGGAACAAATGCCAACCCTTTCTGAACTGTGTATTTTTATGTCTCAATAATTTGCATCTCCTAATCATTTTGATACTTTTGAACCAAGACTTGATACCTGTGTACAGCTAATTAAGTTGTAGTTTTTTTGCAGGAGCATAGTTTCAGGGGAAGAGAGAACAAAAGAATATGAAAGCATCTGCTATTAGGCAATGCTGGATAGAATCTCAGAGGAGATTAACTGACAATATACAAGTCTTCAAGAACTAAAAGATTCAAGTGCACATAGTCTAGTGGGAAGCAGCTTTCTTTATTGGAAGGCTCATCCATGGCAACTATGGGTGGACTGACATCCATCAGGATACATTAGCTTGTGTTTTATGTAACATGAGAACATAACCAACTGATTGATCTTTTCTGCAAGAAAATACCATAGAAGCTAATGAAACTAAATGCATGCAGGAACCAGTAATTAAGAAATACTTACAGGAAAAAGAAAAGAAATACTTACAGTAAAAGTGCAAACTGCAAATACAGATTCATTTGTCTGATCTGCTCTGATGGCAACTCCCTTAAGCTCCCATAGCTTTCTGTTATAAGAATGTCATGTGTACCATGGAAAGAAACTTAATTTAAACTAGTAATTTCTAAGAACAGATGCAACTTTGCCCTACAACATGGTTAAGGGCTTCTCTCTTTCGGTGCACTTACTAGTAATTTGTACTCCAGGAGACATATAAAGTTGCACAGTTTGTTTTAAGTTCCTCCATGACAATTTCACATCACAACCGTCTATTTCATATCATCGCTCTATAATAAGATTTTAGCATAATAAATATTCAAATTTCTCTGATTTAAAAAAAAAGAAGATCATGATGTTGTAATGCATTAAACTAATGTTTGGAGGTTGCAAGAAAGGTTCACCTGATGTTTATTCTCAAGTCGATATCCTTTATTGCATCTTTCTTCTATTCTTCTTCAATTCTGACCTTGGTGGATTTTCACCCTCTCATGTAAATTACTTCACCATAGCAGATCTTTGAGGTAAAAAGAGTTATCATTAGACTTTGTGGACCTCTGATAGTTTAGTTAACCACAATGTAGATGGCTTGCTGCAGCAACCTAGGTAATACACAAATATCAAGAAAACTAACACTTATTTTATAGTACTCAGAAGAATAAGTGGGAACTTCTCAGAAAAGGTTCTACTGGTCCAGAGAAAGCTGAGTAATTGCATGCTCCACAGCATAGCTGAATCAAAGAATGTCCAAGTATGATGGCACAAGTATCATATGCAAATCGACATGCTTTCCGTTCTATTTTGGTGCACTTTCTATGTATCAGCCATTCACTTTAATGCAACCATTAAATTGAACACTGTCTTTTATGAAGGTGAACATGGCTGAGAGACACTTAGGAATATCTTGCAGAAAACTTCCATGTAATAATGGGCATCAGGAAAATCAAGCATAAAGCTACTTACCAACTTACACTGTTTTTCCCACCCTTTCTCCACCATGTTGATCGTATTGTAATTGAACATATGACAAAAGATAACACAAGGTTGTTGTTTACAGAATGATAAGATTCTCTTTCTGATTGCTTGGTCTATTCTTCTGGAATTCATCTCAGAAAACTCAAGTGCTTGGTTACTGCTAGCTTATAATGCTATACTTTTGCTAATTATACAAGTAGTGAGAACTTGAGCTTCTGTTTGTTAAAGAAGAAACAAAAAGGAAAAGACGAGACTTTTGAGATGATTTTTCTAATCCATTAGAATATAGCTCCAACGAAATTGCAAAAGTGAATTGAATCATGTAATGTTAAACAGAGAACTTGATTATTTGATTGAATCAGTGAGCTTATATCAGATCAAAGCAGACAAAATTGCTCAGTCTGTGTCTCAGTTGATTGCCAGAACTAGTTGCCTGAACAGCTGTCTTGCAGGCATATATCCTTCCAGAAGCAGCTAAATCTCGTCAAAACATACAAACTGTTAATATTACAATATCTGCTCAGATTTCATGCTCTGGGAACAGGTAACCTATATGCCTTGTGTTTTGAGATTTTAAATCATGTTATTGTCGTAAGATAATCATCTGGATTGTTTCTGACTTACAGATTTCTTTTGAACCATGATATCATCAGTCACTATGTCGTTGCTTGACTGTTTTTTAGGTTTGTGTTATAAGCCAAACTAATTTTTCTAGACCTTACCACTCAAGCTTAAACAATAATGACAGAAGACCCACCTAGTAGAGGAGGATTTCATGATCTATATCTGGTTGTTGCATGATCACAATACATTCATTATAGAGGCTCCATTATCAGCAGAGAGGCTTCAAGTTCTCTTTTCTCTTCGAAGGATATAAAATATTAGTTCATTACAGTATGTTTGTGGGTCGTGGATGTTTAAATTTTAACATGTTCAAATCTTAATACTATAATTATCAGTCATGAAAAAACATGGAAAAAAGTGAGAGGTTAAATGTTACATAAAAAACTGGCCTAATAATTTTAAAGTTTATTGTAGCTTTAAGGACTTCCCTGAGCAGATTAGAATCCGATTTTAATTCCTTTTCTTCATATTGATGACACACATTTATTGACAGCTTCATTTCTCACAAGGCTAATATATTTTGTTCATATAGATCCTGTTTGCTACCTTTATCAATAAGTATAGTTGCTATAGCAATAAACCTGGTATTTTGATAAAATTGTGATAGGCGACTGAGTAATCTGAAGGGGACACAAGATACTTCCAGAAAGACTCCAGTAATTGGTAGCACTTCATGAAGTACAAAAAAAAAAAAAAAAAAAAAATCTACAATAAAAAATCAATGTAAATCATAAATTAAGACTGAGAAATTTTGATAGTAAAAACAGAAAAGGCTTTCCTCTCCAATCAACATAGACGTACGTATACAAAACGAACTTTCTCGCTATCAAGCAAATCACCACTACAACAAATACGATGACAAGCGGACATGAAAACAGAGCCGTATCACGAGCCGGCTAGACGTTCCAATCAAGAAAAACAACCCAGAAAACCATTCTTGATTCAACATAACCAGGTTAAGAAAAAAAAAATTTTGCTTGAATCAAAAGAAATATACTAACACCACCAAGCAAGCGACCGCTCCAAATGGATGATATTTTCAGTCATTTTGAACCAGCAAAAGAAAGATGCAAGATGAAATATCACCTCGACTGCCGAATTTTTGGAAGCAGAGCCGTGAAACGAGCCGGGGAGGGAGAGGACCAGGGAAGGAACCCCATTCTCCGTCTTCTCGGGGGGTCCGGACCGAGACACCCGACTCCCGATTCCCCATTCTTTCTCACCTCGGACTCCATTGAATCGATTCTCCCACCCTCCCTGCCTTCTCGTTCTCGCACGTTCGCTTCCGCCCTAAAAGCCAGCCTTCGTAGAGAGCGAGCGCAAAAAGCCGTTAAATTAAACTTAATTATGAACCGTTTGGGGTTCAACCGCGTCTTGGTCGAACCAAACCAAGCCTCACCCAACCCAAGCCTCGCCTATGTCCATCATATATATATATATATATATATATATATATATCAGATGTGAGTTGGAATTCTAACAGTCATTTATGCCCATTTTTTTCTGCTTATTATGAATGATAGTTAGAATATTGAAAATTTATATTTTTCTAAAATTTCTAAGTCAAAATTAATCATATTTGGAAGTGGTTAATTTGATTGGGGAAAGCGACAGTGTCAGGTATATCCAGTGGGGCCCAACGTTTCTATCCTTCAACAAGACAGGTGGGTTCGACGGGTGGGACAGCACGAAGACTTGCTATTCTTACCCCATGGTTGCCAAACCACCCCTCCCACGTCTCTTCGCGATCGCCACCGGTATCGAAGACGACTCCTGGCTCGGCTTCCGTCCGCCTCCGCCTCCTCCTCCTCCAAACCCAAACCCTAGCATTCTTCTGATCGATCTCTAGGGTCTAGTTTGATCCTCTCCCACGGCGATGGCGTCCGATGACGTGGACTTCGACCTCCCGGACGAGATCCTCGCGGTGATCCCTGTTGACCCCTATGACCAGCTCGACCTCGCCAGGCGGATCACCTCCATGGCTATCTCCTCACGTGTCTCCCGTCTTGAGGTGGAGGCCGGGCTCTTGCGGCAGAAGATCGTCGATCGGGATCGGGTGATCGACGAGCTCCAGGACAAGGTCGACCACCTTGATCGATTGGTCCAGGAGTCCCATGCCCTTCTCAGGGCGACGGTGGAGGAGAATGTGAGTTGCTTGATGCTTGATTCGGTTTGAACTCTTTGTTCTCATGTTCGGGGTCGTCTGGAATTGATTCGTAGTTGGTGCTTTCTTCTCTTATTTTCAATTGAAGGCTACGCTTAGTGAGGAACGTGATTCGCTCGATATGACGTCGACGAAACTGGCCAGATACTTGTCCAAGGTGCGACCTTTTTTCCCCGCATCTACCAGTCATGCTAGCTATCATCTTAGTCTTGAATTTTATTTCAAAGATTACTTTCAGGATCGGATGGAAATTTATGTGATGCTTAAGCTTAATATCACACATGTATCATAACAATCCATTTGGTAATTGCTCTCGAGTTTCTTGATGGCTTGGAAGAATAATTATTCCTCTACGTAACAGAGGACGCAACCCATGCTACAGATATGCTATCAAAGTCGTGATCAGGAGCTTAACATAAACAGAGGCACTAAATGGGCCAAAAGGGGTGTTTCAGTTTTCATGTTTCTTTTCTGCGGCCGATATTTATTTGGACATGTTAGTATTGAATTCTGATTGAAGAAATTAGGGTTCTGATTCAATTTGTTGAAGATAAGAAAGACTCCAAGATATAGATTAAGGATTCTGTTCCTGTGCATGTGAGATTGTATTGCGGCTACAGACCAGTTGCGTAGAGGTCTGTGATTGCACTAGCAGGCTTCATACAACAAATTATGCTTCTTTGACTCTAAAACATTCCTCATTTTAATGTAACTGTCCTCTGGAGTCAATGTCTAGCATGAACGTATCTTTAAAAACATATAAACCATGCATAGATTATCCATCATTTCATTTCTTTGCACCTGCGAACAAAGAGTAGATCATTATTTAAATTTTTGTCACGTTGATTCCGGTGGTTGTCAAGTTAAGGTTTGGGGTTTCTTTTACAGTAGGGCGGTAGTCCTTTGTGGCTAAGTTCACATCTATATAATTCTATGAAACTAAAGTAAGACTTCTTTCTTGAAAGGTTTTTGGGATGTTGGGGGATCAGAGACTTATAAATCCTAATGTACTTGTTGCTTATGTTTTACTGGATTCTTTCACTTCTGTACATTGTATACTGTCGTATTCATGCGGCACTGACAAATGAGAAAAAGACAAAGAAAGAGAGAGAATAATTGATGATTTGTTTTGTGAAAAGTGATAAAAAAAAGATTTGCATCCCTTCTCCTTCGACATCCTCTTCTCCTTTCCTCTAGTTCCTTTTGGCAGACATGGGTGGAGCCTGCAAGATGAAATGAAAAAAAGAGAACTCCACATGGGAAAGCCAGTTGGTTGCAGTATCCCTTAACTGTAGCCCATTTATCATTTATAATAGAATTGTATTTTGCCAATTCTCCACTGGTCTAAGCGGTTCATGTACTAAATTTATATGTGTTGGTTTAAGCTTTTACCTGTTTGATTAACATTCCAAGGTTTACTCTGCAAGCGGTTAGTTAATTTGGAACATGATTCCCCTGTTCGACAAGGTGAGATGCTATCTTAGTCTAGAACTAATGTTTTACAACTTGATTGTCAACAATCAAAGCACCATAAATATTGACATGAATATGTTACTGGTAATATATGCTATATTAGCAACTTAATGCTAGCGATAATAGCTGGGACCTTTTTGCTGTTGCTAGGATATAGCGGCTAAGCAAATGAGTTTATTTATAAATTCATCTGATATATTAATTTCTAGTGTTTATTTTACAAGTGCCTCTATAAGTTTTTAACAAATAATAGACATGTGCTTGTTCATACTTTTCTGTCCTGAGCCCATCAGTATTATTATTTCATCTGCAATGCTCTGAGCCTCTGAGTCACACAAAAATGAGAAGAGTTAAACAATTTATGGCACTGGTTGATACTGTTTATCCTGTATATATGGAATTGATTGTTTCTTGGAAGTTCCATTTTTGTGAAAGCAGGTTATTGGTACATGCACTATATTGGAAATTATTAATGTCTAATACCGACTTAAAGTAATTCTTTTTATAGTTGGAGACGTTCAAGAGGCACCTGGTGAAGTCACTGAGTGATGACAAGTTATCTGTAAGTTAAAAATATACATTACATACAGAATTTTCCTTGACTTCCTTTTTAAATTCTTTTCTTCTCCTTCACATTTAGCAACTATCAGAAGCAGTTGATGATGGAATGTATAAACAACCAATTGCTAGAATATCTTCTTGGAGAGGTAACTTTTTCTTTAAATATTTCGATTACCCCGTATGATAGTTACCTGTATAAGCTTTAAATGATTGTGTTCTTATTTTCATTATGAAATTGGGAACAAGATGATGGTTCATTTAGTTACGTTGGATCTGATGTGGCTAATGGATCAGCAGAAACAGGGGATTCAACTCAAGATGGTACCTATCTGGGCATAAACTATGTTAAAAGTGTTCAACTGTTGAAATTTGAATGTCTTTCTTTGTTCCTGATGAAATGTAAGCAAATTTTTTTAACAGGATCAAAGCATGTCATGCATCAGTTCTCTATCACACCGTACATCATACCAAGACCAACACCCTCTAGCACACCAAAATTCTTTTTGGCTGATGATTCTCCTCGAGGATTCTCAACTACAGAATCATCACCTAGAGTTCTGTCTGGGGCAGCATCACCATCAAAGGCTCGACTTGAAGGGTGTGGCTCCATGTCACATTGCTATGCTTCGAGTCAGCAATCATCTGCATCGGGCTCTCCTCCTCATAGGCAATCTATGCCAGGTCAGTAGTCACTGTAGTCACGATAGGACAATTACTCGATGGTGCAACTTTATAACGTGATGTTTTAGGATATACTCCTCGTATAATTGGGAAGGAACTCTTCCGTCAAGCCAGGTTAGTTTCTTCTATGATGTTTGTTCTACACTAGTAAGCCACTCCTGTTGACTCTTCCGGTTACCCATTCATTGTAGGAGCCGTCTCTCTTACGAGCAGTTTGCAGAATTTCTGACCATTGTTAAGGAGTTCAATGCTCGGAGACAATCATGCGAGGTATGCATTGCAGCATTGGTTTTTTATTATCTGATCTTATGAATATGTTTCTCCCTTTTTCCAGCCATAGATCACAAGATACTCACTTTCTTGTCTTGTACTCGATGAAGGAAACTTTGGCCAAGGCAGAAGAGATTTTTGGTACAGAGCATAAGGATCTCTATCTCTCCTTTCAGAGCTTGCTAAATCGTACACTACCATAGATTTTCTTTTGTTGGGTGGAGTCAGGTGGTCTGCTCCTGGTTGAATTTTGCTCTTACCGAATCTATTTTGTGCAAAGGATTTTTGTTTGTACCTCCAATCTCTATTCCCAACTTACAGATAAAGATTTTTTAACTTTTGGTAACTAGTTGGTGCATCAATTTATATGATACCCTTTCCAGCATAAGATTTGGTTTCTCACAAAAGCTTTTTTATAATGCATTTTTGACTCCAGGGGTCGTGCAACTCAACGATCTTCGAGACGGAAACCATCTATGAGGGATCTCCCTACCGTCACTATTTTTGGACTTGCAGGTGGCACTCAAACAACCATCATTGACATACCGATCCGGAAATTATGTTGGTTGTACAGAAGAATTCAGATGATCCTTCAAGGGACAATTATTTTTCTGTTAATTGTGCAACTATGTGTAGTGTGAGAATGATGATGTTAATAAATTAGGGTATGACTCATTGCAGTGACAATTCCTTTTACTTACAAGCCAATATTTCTGGATGTGTGTTTGTGTTCTGACTATTTATGATGCTTCCAAGTTAGCATTGGATGGATGGTTACATATGTAAAATTGCATCTGATACCCGCGTGAGCAGGCGCTGCTTTGAGATCCTTAAATTTCACGAATCTAAAAGCAGCGATGATTGGATGATTTGTACACAACAGTAGTGAGTATGTATATATATAAACACACAAATATATAAGTTCTTTCTCGTGTCCGCGTCTTAGAAGTTTCTCGAAACTGTACAAAGACCACAATGCCTACCTCTCTCTCTCTCTCTCTCTCTCTCTCTCGCACACACACGTCGCTGACTTGGTTTCAAGAAGCTCAACAAGCTGTGACATCAGTGCACTCGATCGATCTATCTATCTATCATCTCTGCCCAGCTATGTCTCCATGGCTTCGATCCTTGTCCAACTACGAAATGATTTGGCCAGAAGCAGGTGATGAGATGGTCAGCTCCAAGTTGAGGCTGTGGGTGGTCGAGTCTCCACAGCCGGTGGAGCCATCGCCATTTGTGCTGCTTGGAACTGCAACCCCAGCAGTCGCATCGAAGTCTATACTCGAACCCAAGTCACTACTCTCTTCTCTCACTGTCGGCTTCTGATCATGGAGGTACAAGGATGACAGAGTCAGCTCGCAGTCCATCTGCAAGATCGTAGCGGCCAAGTTAATCCGATAGCATTCACAACTTAAACTGCATGTGAGTTAGGTCGATGTTAACCTCGTCATCTTGGTTCGATACGTCTCCTCCTACAAATCCACCACCACTAGGGTTATCGTTTCTGATCTTGGAGACCCACTCGCTTAGCATCTCTTCGAACGATGGCCTGTGGAAGTCGTAGCCAAGTGTGAGGAGCTCGAAGACTGTACAGTATATGTACTGAACTGTGAACGAGAACTTAGCACTCACATTTGGAACATGTACTCGGGATCGAATCTACAGATGTGGCGTGTGTCTTCACAATGGTTTGAGCAGGTGAGACCGTGGCGCTTTCCTCTCCTTGGCTTCCCCATGGTTACATCCGTCGCTAGGCTGTGGAGGTTGGCATGGCTGGTACCAGTTCTGTACATCTATCAGGAGAGCAGCAAAGGAAGATGGAATGAGTTGCATGGTGGTGCTGTTGCTGATACTACTGAACTTTCTCAGTTAAGGCACTTCATTTCTTTCCTTGTGAGAAGTGTGATTCCAAGAAGACGGATCAATAAAGGGTTCTTTTTTATGAACTAATAATTTTGTTGCATTCAGAACAACACTGAAAAAGGAATCAAACAAATTGCAGAATATATATATTCTCAATACAATAAAAATGTTACTTCTTTGTGACCTATGTGTATGAGATTAAGATTGGAGTCCATAAAAAAAAAATTTGCACCAAAGAATTGGGAGCTCTTTCTTTGCTATGCAGAAGAAAAGAGTGGATAATAAGTAAATATATTTTAAAAGATCAAAATATTTTCCTAGCTTATTTGCTGATTGGTTTCCTAGGAAGTACTTGTTTTGTTATTGAAATCTTTTTTTAGTGAGATATTGGATTACTCCAGATGATGGCTATGTAATCAATGACTTGGATCTCTAGACATAGACCCCCCAACAAAAAAAGTCATAGAAAAGAAAAAAAAAGAAGAAGATACTTGTTCATTAAGATTTTTTGATGTATGCCTTGAATGTTCCAAACTTCATGCCATTTACTGCATTTTTAGTGCAACACTGTAGCTGAAAGCATGATATCAATATATATCTAATAGAATGGGTTGATGGAAAGCAGTAGGGACCTTTCAAGATCAATAGTTACTGCAGTTTGTTTAATGAAAACAAAACAATACAGCAATTTTTTATCTAAAATGGATTTTGAAGGATGATCCTGAGCATTTAAAACTATTGAGAATTACCTATTTTAATACCACCGGTTGAGAAAGAGAATAAAAAAAAACACACACACACAAACACTAAAGCTCCTTGCACTAATCGAGTTGGGATTTATCCAAATATTTCCACTTAATCTCTTTTTCGTGATCATTGTTTTATTTTTGCAGTCAAAGAACAGAAAACATACCTGCAGATGGCTTTTAACATGAGATATGCTGAGTCCATCGACACCCATCAGCTGTAAGATTTGCTTTGGAGTTGCTTCTGCAATAACAATCACAAAGGAATTGAAATCAGAAACAGTGCTCACAGTTAATTTCCTCCACATCTCATTCACTGCTCTTTGTCTCTCCGGTGCTTCTTGACGTTATTGTCACTTTGATCGATTACATACAAATTTCTCATCATGTAGCATACCATAATAATGAAGATAAACTCATACGATCATGATTGTTATCAACCTTACATATAGATAATTGCTTCATCGTCTTCTTCCACTTTAACCAGCTTTTTTAGGGTTGTGTACCGAAAGAAACAATCTAAATGGAATGTATGGAGAGAGAGATCCATTAGGGCATTGAGAGCTTACTGTTTCGTCCACCGAGCTTATCGACAGCTTCGACGAAGAGGCGATGAAGCTCCTCTGTCCAACGAACACGAGGTGTTTGAGATCTGTTGTACTGTCTCACTCCTCTCATCCCGAAGCGTCTCATCTCGATCCTATGCCGTGGTTTTGCGTCAGGGAAGCTAGTGGTGCAAAACAAGTTCCGCTGCTACTCTATCGATCCACAGTAGTCCGTGACCAACTCTTTTACTTGGTAACGTGTATTTGTAGGTAAAGCTCTTGTGATTTGGTCCACTCAAACATGCTCACGTCTCTCCAAACAAACAAAGTTGCATAAAATTCTGGTCTGAGGAACATGTGTTTGTTCTTGACAAAAATGTAGGGTTGTCGTATACTAAGATACAACCTTACGGCATGCATGACATAATGAAGACCTTGTGCTGTTTGACAGGAGAAATAGCGTGTTCTTAGGGATAATTTTATCAACAAGATCACATTTCATGCACCTCTCTCTCTACACCAACCCTAACCACAGGTTTCAGTGATGGATAGCAAGCAATACCATCTGGTATTTATCGGTAGTCTGTGCTGCACATTTACTCTGTGGTAAAGGACTTGTATTAGGTTTCTTCTTTCTTTTTGTTTTCTCAGATGTTTCTTTTTTCTAAACCAACTTGATTTGAAGACGATACAATGACCCACGTAAGTTTTACTAGCTAAACTAATTTGCAGTAAATTTATCCGACCGATACAGTATCGTTCCAAGTCTTAACCAATACATCACCGATATATGACATTGCGAACCTTAATCTCAAGAAACATGGTTTGGTTGCAATAGTTTCACGATCAATCGATCATTCTGAGGCCAAGACTGGTGTCAAACTTATATGCATGCAGAAACGAAACCTTGTGAGAGGGCAACACTGAAGCCAAGGATATATATACGTATTCTTCCAAAGAATTAAATGCAGCAGCAGCAGCTGACATTGACAGTAGCCATCTCCATTGCAAAGGATCACTCTCAAGTACAGTTCCTAAAGTATCCCATAAGAACAACACCAACAACAACAACAATTAGATCCAACATGAACGTTTCGCTTCGTTATATGTATGTTTATATATATATAAATATGACATGCTGCTGCTGCTACTTGTAGCCACTCTTGATTGATGTACTACAGGCCAAAAGGCCAAAGCTTTCCTGTAGCCATTAATCTCTGCTCGCCAAAGGTTGAGGTGCGATTGCATGCACATGAAGCCTTTGGGGTAAGCCAACAGGCATCAAACTCTCCCTTCGCTTTCCCCATCCTTGCAATCATTATCCCTAATCATGTCAACTACAGTCGGTGCCTACTTCTGCGCCGGTTTCCTTGCCGTTTCCCGAACTCCTAGCCTCCCGATGCATTCTCTCCACTAGAAGAATGGAGGAAGAAGAAAACAAGCGAGAGGAGCATCCAAGGTTCACATCACCACCTCCATGACACACCTTTGACGTTTAGGCGTCGTCTTCAGCTTTCAACATTATCCGCCACATTCACACGTGTGGGATCAGCAAGCAGCAAAAAATGGAACAAAAGCAGTCCGTAAAAGATAAAGATTAGGGCGCCTCAAAAGTCCCAGTCCCGCACAGGAGATGGAGGACAAGACGGGTGGGTTATCGAGTCGATGCTACAAAAAATTACATGGGAATTAATGAAGCATTTTGAACTGTATGCTTCACATAGACTGTGCTATTATTATTATTATTATTATTATTATTATAATATGCTAAAAGGAGAAATATATTAGCCACTGTTCTTGAGCAAGCTAGATCTAAAGCTTTCTTTCCACTGATTCTGGTCTTTCATTCTTTCTAATGCTGGATGTTGACCAGTACCTAAAGCTTTCAAATTTGGGAAGCTAAAGTTGAATGATTCACCTCATGATCTAAGTGACAAAAGTGAACCTCCCTCATCATCTTCCCTTCAACATTCTCCTGGCTCTGAGAGATTATAATATGCAGCAGAAATCTACTACTTGACGCTGCATGATGTATTATAATAAGAACTTTTCAGTAGATAGCATTCGATATAAGCTTACATTAGTAAACATATAATACGATGATTGGTTTAAGCTTACCAAGACTCCAAGGAGACTGGCTGCATGCCGGTCATGCTCATGGAATGACAGCCTCTCTTTCTGGCACTTCTTCTTGTCAGCTTTCATCTACTTGTCGGCTTAGGAAGAGTTCAACCAAGGTTAGGCAAAGATCTCCAACCCAGCAATCATACACACGTTTACAACATGTTGGCGCCATCTTTAACCAGTTCAACCACCTTTCACATCCTCACTGACCTTATCTCATTCTGCTTAAAGAAGCAGTGGCGAGAATTAATGGCGGAAGACCCGACTCTGATCGCCACTGGCCTCCTATCACCAATGGACAGAACTGAAGTCTTGTCCGGGATAGTGATGTAGTTAAACAGATGGCGCATTTTGTTTGGGAGTGCAGTGCTTTTGTGTTGTGTTGTGTTGGTTTGGAACACTGACTGCATCAGATGCAAAGAGCAAGCAACACTGTTCGATCACAGAACATGACTTATTCTTGGAGAAAAAACTCGATGGAGACAACAAAAAAAAAAAAAAAGAAGCCTTCTGATACACCAACTTCAATTACATCAAGAGAGATGTGGACACACAGCAGCCCAGATGACATTAAGTTGGTCATTTTCAAGATCAGGGATGGGATGATTCCAGATTTCTCTTGATCATATGTCCTCCATTCCCTCCCTGCAAACTATTGACTATAATGATAGATTTTAATAAGTAATTTGGTGGTTCCTCTAACTTATTGAGATATGATAGATTTTTTTAAGTATTTTAAAATATTTATATTTTTATTTTTTAATTAATATAAATAAGTAGTTTTGGATTGATCTAATTAATTCTAGTTTCCTCTACTATTCTCTTCTCTTCTTACATTCATAATAACTGCTATTTCAATCATATAAAACTAAGTTGTAAGACAAAGCTGTGTAAGTCAGCATAACAATTATAACAAATGGTCAATCCAATTTTTATTCAACCTTATATATCATTTTTGTTTGATTTAGCGAAAAAAGAATAAAACCGTTTGTTATTTTTTTTGTTCTATCACTTGCTAGAATGGTAAGATAAATAAAAGTATGTTATTCCTTATCTATAAATATCCAAATTTTGATGCCTAATACTCTATAGATAGTTCGAATTGTATAGGTATAATGATCAAATTTAACATGAATTATACTACTGATGAAGCATAATGAGATAGCATAAACCATTTTAGATGAGGCGCCACTAAGCTCAAATTATAATTGATAATGTAAGAGAAATGAACTATTTTATGTGGGTGTGTGCGTGGATTATACTTGAGAAGAGATCCCAATTTTAATTGAGACTCTTAGCATTAAGCTATAAATGCTGAAGTTACAGAAATGATATAACTTATAATTGAAATATATATTTATTTAAGAATAATGAATATCCCACTTATAAATTTTGATTTCAAACAATAGTTTGAATTTTTATCAAAATAATATTTCGATATTATTTAACAAGAGAAACTATAAAAGATCAAGTTTCAAAAAAGATAAAACTTATACTTCAAATATATTTATATTAGAATAATAAATACCATTTCCAAGTGTCCCAACTTAATTTTGACTGCAAACAAACTTTAGAACTTTAATTGAAAGAAATATTTCAATATTATTTAATAAAAAATAGTTAAAATAAAGTCTATGGGAATCACCCCCTTTGATCACGTGGTTAAGAGCTATGCGCTCAATCGGCTGAGATAAAACGGATGTGTATTAAATATTTATCTTATATTTTTATTATTTATATACAATTTAAAAAATAAAATAATTAATAACAAAACGCCGTCTGTGGGAATCGAACCCACGACCACGTGGTTAAAAGCCACGCGCTCTACCGGCTGAGCTAAGACGGCTGTGTTTTATTTGGTCTTCTAATCCAATTAGTTTTCTCGATTTATATACTTTTAAAGTATTAAAAACAATTCGCCGTCTGTGGGAATCGAACCCACGACCACGTGGTTAAAAGCCACGCGCTCTACCGGCTGAGCTAAGACGGCTGTGTTTTATTTGGTCTTCTAAACCAATTAGTTTTCTTAATTCATATCCTTTTAAATATTAAAAACACTTTACAAACGACGCCGTCTGTGGGAATCGAACCCACGACCACGTGGTTAAAAGCCACGCGCTCTACCGGCTGAGCTAAGACGGCTGTGTTAATTAAATTACTCTTCTTCATTCACATACTATTTTAAATATTAAAACATACACTTCAAAAAACGACGCCGTCTGTGGGAATCGAACCCACGACCACGTGGTTAAAAGCCACGCGCTCTACCGGCTGAGCTAAGACGGCTGTGTATTAATTAATATTCTAATTCATTAGTTTTCTTGATTCATATACTATTTTACATATTAAAAACACTTTTAAAAAAAGACGCCGTCTGTGGGAATCGAACCCACGACCACGTGGTTAAAAGCCACGCGCTCTACCAGCTGAGCTAAGACGGCTATATTTCAATTGTAACATTAACAATTAGGATTTATTAGAATTTGTAATAATGTGTCTCAAGATTCGTTCATGTGACAAAGGCACGTGTTTTGCTTTGGTTCGTCAAGATAATAGGTAGCGAGCGATTCCATCAGTCCTCTTCTTATCTCTATAAAATTTCTTAATCATGGTCCCAAAAAAAAAAATTATTATTTCAAATATAATTATTTCATGGTGAAGCATATTGTATGACATAGAAAGGGGGTTGGAAATTGATACAAAGATTGAGAAATTTGATCATTCTCGGTAGTACTCATGGATAGCCTAGGAAATTAGATTGTAGTAATCTTGTACTTCTTCCTCTTATCGTCAGTAGCACTAGAGAGAGCCAAAGGACCTAGATTTCAATGGCCCTATGCCTTTGCCTCGTCTCGATAGTGCTAAGGACAACCCAAGACGCAGTAGCCCTATGCCTTCGCTTTGTCATCAACAACTTCCTCCAAGCCTTCGTCAGCTTCTAGTCGGCTTCCTCGACTCACAGATGAGTCAAATCCAAGCTTGAATAATCTTGTGCCTCTGTCTCATCCTCAACAATACCAAGGACAACCTATGGACTTAGGCCGCAATAGTCCTGCACCTCTGTCTCCTCCTCGACAGCTTCCTTCGAGTCTCCACGAGCCTTTGCTCAGATTCCTCGGCTCACAGGTGAGTCAGACCCATGTCTCAGCAGTCTTGTGCTTCCACCTTGTCCTCGACAACGCTAGAAATAGCCCATGGACCTAGGTCGCAAAACAAGAGAACAAAACTAAATGAGGGTTATCATGACCCAACTGCATCAGGTTGAAGGCGATAGAGCCAAAGGAGATGCTAGGCGATCATCGAATGGAACCTCCACAAGAGCAGGCACGTCGACATCCGAGGGAAGCTCCACATAAGGTTCCTTGTCGACCTCGAGTTTGGGATACCTTGCCATGAAGCGACCAACCATGCACCTTGGCGTGAAGCCCTAAGGGCAGCACCTAGGCCGAGTTGACATGCTCCCTAGCCACGCACCTCAGAATGAAGACCTGAGGCTTGTACCTTAACATGAAAACCCCATTACCTTGCTTGGGCCAATGCGCTTCCGAGCTATACACCCAAGTCAACATACTTTAATCAGGGCATATATCAAATAGAAAAGCATGCATTCGAGCCATACAAGTGTGCCCTTCGAAAAAGAGCCCCAAAGGACACCCTTCTTAGGGGGGATAAATGATATGGATGATTTTGCCTCATACCAGCACATCTACTATGGAGAACAACACTTAAGCAAGACTCTAAGTCACTAACCCCAAAACGGCATCGCAATACGTCTCGATCTGTCCCACATTAATGATTGACAATATCCATCCTACCCTATCAAAATCAGAGGCCAAAGTGATTCCTCTTGTCATGATCGAGCAGTTAACTTGATCTTATCTCAAGCCAACCAATAAATAGGCCCAGAGATCAGGTATAAAAAGGACCCATCAACTTACGCTGAAGGGGGGCTCTCTAGGCACTAACTCGGTCATATAGCTTACACTATTATTTTCTTCCCTCTACTAACTTAAGCATCGAAGGGGCTACGCTGAGCAACCCCCCGAGTCGGTCTATCATGTAGGATCATTGACATCCTGGAGACACCTAATTATTATAGGACGATCCAACTACCGAGAAGGAACCTTCCAACTAGGAAGATCCTCGTCCGCCAACTTGGCCACTCCGAGTCTAGTCCTCACATATAGAACGACTTTCGACCAAACAACCTACGTGGTCTCACCTCGCTGAGTCCCTCATGTCAGCTAAGAAGAGGTACCAGGATGAGTCTGCACCTTCGGTAGTGGATATAAGAATAAATAGTGAGCATTAGAAATGATAAGCTAAAATCATTTCAAATGAAATTTTTTTCACAAATAAGATATATTATTTTCACCTTAAGAGATATAATCTTTTATTCGAATAAAACATATTTGTCACGTAAATGAGCATATCTTTTCACAAAAATAAATCTCTTCGATATATATAAATGAAACTTATTCCATATATTCATTTTGTGAAAAAAATAAATTTTATTCATATAGATCAATGAGAGAGTGCAAAGGAACTTAAAAAGTTTACTGTTCTTGCAATTTGAGCGGTACCATCACATAGTATCTTGGAAGATACTGTGGCTAAATTGTAAGCACCAGAATAGAATAGATTCATAAAAAAAGTTCAACTCTTGTATGGACCAAATCGTTTGGTGTATCCTCGCGTCCCGACAGAGATATGCTTGCCTTGGAACGTGAGGAATCCCCCCCGTCGTCTTCCCGTATCACACTATATAAAGTGCTTACAATTCCTGTCCGTCGTCTTCCCCTCATCCTAACAACGTTGCCTTCAAGATGAGTTACAACCCCCAGCAGCATCCTCCTCCTCCTCCTCCTCAAGGTATGTATTCTCCTCTTTCTGTTGCGTAGATCATGGTGGATTGATCCGAGCCTTATGCCTACGATGAACACGCAGCGAGCCCCCCTTCAGAGCAGGTCCATCCGCCGACTGATGTCGCGCTTCCGCCGGCGGGCTATCCGAGCAAAGACGGGGGTGCTGAGAATCCACAGCAAGTTCCCATCGAGACCAAGAGCCGCGGAGGTAGCTTCTGGAGACGATGGTGAGAAGAGAAGAACTTGTGCTGTTCTTCGCAAGTTTTAAGTCTGTGCTGACATGAGTTGTGGTGCTCTTTTTAGGTGGTGCAGCTGCAAGGGGATGTACTGCTGCTGCCGTCTGAACACGTGCTTCTGAGGGAGGAAGGGAAGAAGAAGACGGAGAACTATATCGTATGACGATGGAATCGCTGTTATTGCCAACTATATATGTTGCATGAAACATTGTTTATTTGATTTATTGGTCGTGGAATCGATAAGTCCCGTCCTTCGACTAACGAATAAGATGTAACATGTTGCGGGCCTCACATCATCCTCGAGTGAGTGAGTGAGTGAGGTCAGCATAACTCCCATAAATTGTTGCAGTGGATGGATAGAAAATTGTGGGTCTCCTTTTTTTTTTTTTTACAAGTGTTTTGCTGGATGTGAGAGAAGAGTGTTGTTCTGGCAGGCATTTCGTCGAACAAGTTTCCGGCGTCTGAGGCGGACAAACAAACCCCCACTCGTCTACTTCCAACGAAGGCACTAAACCCATCATATGTATGTATGGAGAGAAGGCAGAAGCCCAATGAAATCGACTTTTCTTAAATGCTTAGGACGAAGAAAAGTAGGTAAGGTTTTGACTTTGTTTTTGATCTCTTTACTTGTGTGTTGATGATGTTAATCTATCTCAAAGATTTGGTTATAGATTGCAAAAGAATGAATATCTTATTCTATTGTATTTCAATTTACTACATTAGGGCTATACTTTTCGAGAAATTTCTATCGAAACGACGGACATGACTCGATTAGAATGTTGAGTGTCGTTACATATGTTGACTTGATAAGATGGTCATTGAGAATGATAGTAATTTCGGTATCATAAGATGAATATTTCCTATGTTTTGACTTAGATAAATATCTGACTAGGATCAATCATATTGACAGAGAATGAGTTAGCCAGAAGAAATATGATAAGAGTGAGACTCAAATGAATTCAATATGGGCTTGACACCATCATGCCCAATGTACGGTATTTGAGATATTAGATGGACGAGGGATTATAGAAGATATATAGTAATTAATGATAGATTGGTCCAATGAATGAAATCCCTTTGTAACGTCTGGGGACTATAGCGTAGTGGTCTAGTACGTTCATAGTCGATGAGTTAAGTGAATTATTATAGGGATAATAATTTAATTATGAGTCAAAAAGGGTTCTAATAGGTATAACTCACGGCTAGCTCAGTATTTGGCTTAGAGGGTCACACACATAACATGGACAATGTGATTAATTGAAGATTGATATGGGATACCAATAAGCCTCCATAAGTGAGACCCATTGGATTCTATAACCAATTCTCTTTAAATATAGATCATACATATACTTAGTTATAGGTTACTCCATGAGATGATGATCGGTTTTAATCACATGCTACGTAAAATTAATTTTTTTCATAAATAAGTTATGTTTTTCATCGATTTCAAGTTAGGATAACATAGTTTTTTTGGAGTGTGGAATATTCATACGACCAATAGTTTTATCATTAAAAAGTTGATGACAAACTATGAAACTTTTCCCCGGTATACCTGGCGATAGCCAGGATGGTCATGACGACCAAGCCGAGTGCCACCAGGATGGTCCTGACAGTACAAGCTTGGACCGCCAGGAAGTGTTCCTAGTGGCTTGTTGCTTGATTTCTTATTTGTATAAAATATATATTTTGGACTTATATGCCCGTAATTAAATTATAATTGTATAAGAAGGCACAACCAGAGCATGGAGTTGCTGATGGGATCAATGGGGATGAGATGGAAGATCACTGGTATAGAGATGTGCCAAGACACACATAAAATATTTTGTTTGTGATCAAGCATTTTGGCTTAGGCCAGATCACTTTAGTTCTCAGTCCATAATCATTTAGTGTATGTTATATTTGACTATGAGATCAAATCAAATAAAAAATTTCTCTAATAATAATATTAAGTCAGTAAGCATGAACCAATAATATTAACCAATATTACATTCCATCATTATAGGTGAAAATTATTTTTCGATATGGGATGAGTTGGTTGAGTCCCTCGAGGCTCATCTATATTATGATTTAAAACCTTTCCTATAATATAGAGATATCAACGGTGACTTAAGAACATAGTATACTCGGTCGAGTCCCTCGAGGGTATATCATCGAATCAAACTCATCTTGTAACTATGGTATTGACTTAACCAAACATCATGGTTAGTCGAGTCTCTCGAGGCTATGATGGTTTGGAGGCCAAATAGGATGAGAATCACAAGGAATTGTGATTCAAAAGTCTATATCGTAATTTTTTTAAAAATTCAAAAGTCTGTATGTTATTAATTTTTTGTTACATCTTTATTTTTTAGAAAAAAATATCACTTAAAAACCCGCTACATGACATATTTGATGTAATTATCTCACTAGTTTGAACTACGTGGATTGGTTCTACAATCTGAGAATTATTCTCATGATGGAGAGAATCAGATATGTCCTTTATGAGATAATGTCAGAGGCTAGGAGAGGGGTAAGTGAGGAAGAGATTACTCACTATATAAAGTATGAAGATGATTCCATTCTAGCTCAGCGTTACATGTTGACCTCTATGACTCCCGAGTTGCAGATGCAGTATTAAAAGGTAGATGTTAGATTCATCATCCTTCATCTTCAAAATTGTTTGACGAAGAGGGAAGGACTCAGCAATATGAGATATCCAAGAGTCTCTTCTACGTAAGGATGGCTGAAGGGGCATCGGTTCATAACCATGTCCTTAAAATAATTGAGTGGATTAAGAAACTCACTAATCTAGGATTGGTCATAAAGGATAGCTTGTGTTGGGATCTCATACTTCAATCTATCCTAGATTCTTTTTTCTAGTTTATAACAAATTGTAATATAAACAATTTTGAGGTGACTCTCCTTGAACTCCTTAATATGTTGAGGGAGATTGAGAGCTCCAATGAGAAGTCAATTCTTTATAAACTGAAGGTAAGCTGAGCAAGATAAAGTTACTAAAAAGGACTTGGCAAATAACAAAGGCCATTATTTTAATTGTGAGAAAGATGGGCACTGAAAGATGAATTATAAAGAATACTTTATAGAGAAAGCGAAACAAAATCTTAGAGAAACTTTAGGTATATTCATGATTGATCTCCATTGTAGTGTTTCAACTATGAGAAAGACGAGTACTGAAAGAGGAACTACAATGAATACCTTATAGAAAAGGCGAAACAAAAGCTTGGAGAAGCTTTAGGTATATTCATGATTGATCTCCATTTCTCAAAAAATTATGATAATGTATGAGTATTAAATACCGACAGTGCATCTAATATATATAATTCATTGCATATTCTAACAAGACCTATAAGATTAGCAAGAGATGAGGTGCATCTCAAGATGGGAATAGCAAAAAGATTATTGTTGTTGTCGTTAACGATGTCACCCTACATTTGGCCGATGGAGCTATTCTTGCTACTTCATTTCCTTGATCATCAAAAATATTATTTTTATTTTTTTATTTGATAGATAATGATTACAAGTTAATTTTTGAGAATAATATCTGAGAGAGAACGAGAGAAGATCGAATCAGGATTGTATATGTTGGATTCACAGAACCCAAATCTCCACAAGTTAACCTTAGAAGAAACGAATCAGGATTGTTCTACCCTGGAAGAACCAACCACTTTTTGTCAATGAACTGTTGCATCAATTATGTATGCAAGGGAGGCTATTTTTGAAGAAGAGAGCGACTTCTGGTTCTCGATTTCTCTTGACCATATATAATATACACACTGCAGGTTTCTTTCTCCACGATTCCTTTTGGCTTGGAGCGATAGGACAACCGGTAGCAGTAGAAGGATATTACGGTTCCCACTGTGTATGTCCGCCACGGTGCTCGGGAAGAAGACGAACTGTTGCTGACACAGGTGGACGTCAACATGCAGAACACGCATTCTGCTGCTGATGCCATTGTTTGATAATGGAGGAGCAGTTGGGTGATGCCCAACGCAGCTCCAGAGCAGGTCGAACACGCCGAGTCCGCGTTTCTTCGACACCTGTTTCGACGTCAATGGCCGACGCTCGCTTGCGTCCACGACCCGTCTGCTGTATCGAGGCGTCACGACAGGGCCATGCTTGCCTTTGAACGTGAGCTCCCGCTGTCACTATAAGTGCTCACGATTCCTGTCCGTCGTCTTCCCCCTCATCCTAACATTTGCCTTCAAGATGAGTTACTACCCCCAGCAGCAGGCTCCTCAAGGTATGTGTTCTCACTCTTTCTGTGCATAGACTATGGTGGATCGATTTGAGGCTTATGCCTACGATAAACATGCAGCATACCCCCCGCCGCCCACCTCCCATCCTCCCACAGGGCAGGCCTATCCGCCGGCGGGCTATCCGAGCAGGGACGGCGCTGTGAATCCACAACAAGTTCCCATCGAGACCAAGAGCCGTGGCGATGGCTTCTGGAGGGGATGGTGAGAAGAGAAGCTCCTTTTTTTCCCTTACTTCATAGTAACTTCTGCTGCTGTTCTTCGCAGTTAGTCTTGTGTTGTTTGGTTTCTGCTGACATGAAAAGTTCTGCTCTTTTGGGTGTTGCAGCTGCGCGGCTTTGTGTTGCTGCTGCGTTCTGGACATGTGTTTGTGAGGAAAAAAAGGAGATGGAGATATATATATATATGTCGATGACGTAGACATTGTTATTGCCAGCTCTGTGTGTAATAGTATTATTATTTATGTCTTGGAATGTTTGCAGGTGACATTGTTTATTTAAAGATTTGTTGGTTGTGGGATTTGTCTTGTTCTTTGATAAACCAATAAATATGTAATTTGTTGTTGGCCTCACATTATCCTCGAGTGGGGCAAAAAAAAAAAAAAAAAAAATTGCAGTGGATGAATAGAAATTGCAGGTCACTTGTGATTATTGATCTTTTTTTAAAAAAATGTTTATTAATTTACTTTAAATTTATTCAATTAAGATAAAATATTTAAAAATATCAGTATTGTATTTGTGTTGTGTATTTATGTTTTAAAGTAACATACCTCAGTCATTTTATAAATATCAGTAAGTTTAATACCATACCAACTCAGTGGAAGATTAAAGAAGGGCACTACCAACTGCAACAAATGTTAAAGAGGTTACTGCTTGAATCATTGAAACATCCCTTTTCAGAATAAACAAATAGCACAAGAAACAATTGCTTGTTTACAAGAAAACAATCTACAAGCTCAAATACACAAAAGGCAATTTGCATGCAGTTCCCTACTGCATGCTGGAAGGCAGGAATGTAACAAAAACATATTCCTGTCCCAAAGTCAAAATCTACCCCTAACCACAAGACAAACTTGTAACAAAATGATCAAAATCCAGGGAATGATTTATTGAATCAAGTTCCCCCAACCAACCAACCAACTTCAACAGCCGTGCCGTGCCGTGCCGCTACTTCATCAATGAAAGCTTCCATCGTCAGTTGCAAAAGCAAAAAAAAAAAAAAAACTTATATACAGCAAAGAGCAAAAGAAAAAAGTTTACAAACAATGCTAGTATCGCTTCCCTAGAATGATGCCGATGATCATTGATACCAAGGCTACTCCCAAGATGAACTTCAAGGCCATAGCCACCAAAGGTTCTGCGTCATCATGCACATTTGGATCTGCATCAGTAGTTCCTGTGTCCTGGTGCACCCGGTCACTCATCTTGATCTTTCTCTTTAAGAGTGTCGAAGTGTCCAGTCCACAATCTCTTGAAAACACCTCTATTGCATCCTTCAATTCAGCATGGGAGGTATCATTCTTAACCTGCAGAAACAATAAATGAAAATTGTTTAGTGTTCCTGGCCATCATGAGACAGAGAACTTGATCTATCAAACAGAGTTGGTTAAACTTACCTCTTGTCCGCTTGTTGCGCATGCCAACAGCAATGCATTCTCAAGCTCTGCAATTTTCCTTTCCATCTGAGTAGTTTTGCTCAGTTTAAGTCTCATTTCATGGAGTTCCACATTGACAAGTGTAAGTTTTTTGCTTTGTTCTATAACCTGCAATTTCCAAACAAGTCACATACAGAATGCGAAAGTATGATGCATATGATAAGCATGAAATATCAAGATGATATGGGAAGCAGATCAAAAGCTTATCAGATTTCCAGTTGTAATAATGATCTTATACGTGGTACTTCAATGAAATAAGAGAAGTTGAACAGAAGACAAAAACCAGTTAACGACAGTTACAGGCTTCCTAGCAAAGAAACGAGGAAGTTACTACCCACATGCAATTAAATCCACTGTGCTGTCTAGTAAGTCCTTTTCCCCATATGTTAACATTCTAAAGTATTATTACAAACAAGACTCGTGAATCGCTGGGGTATTCACACCAGTATGCAGTATTTTCAGCACTCTATTGTTGTCTAAGCATCAATATGGCCTTGGTGAACTGAAGTTTAACACTTTCTGATGCCTAACAGTTAATAGGATATTGTAGAACACATAATGTACCTTGTAAAAAAGCAATATAAAGCAAGGCTTTCCATGCCGTATCATGGGAGCTTGGCTGTGCTGGTACATTCTGTGTGAGACATACATCAACTATGTTGTATTGTGCCTGTCGCGTGAATGGCCACATGCCCGTTGCCCATAGATGGGCGTGGTGGCATGGCTACTTGTCCGGTGTTGCCAACCCAATAGGGCCACCCAACACAAAAACCCTCATCAGTAAGTACTTTCCAGGGGCCCATGAATGTGTTGCGCTTCATAAGTTTTTCTTCAGTGAAGCACCTCGACATAGTGTAGTTTTTTTTATAATTAATATTAAGGATTTTTCCACTTTTAGTTAACTTTTATGTTTATAAGATTAATATATGTCGAAGTGCTAAAATAGTGATGAAGGAAGCATATACCAGATTATTAAAGAAAATTATGAACAACTAATTCTGTCACGGAATCCTCAAAATATACTATGCTGTCTTCCTGTGTAATTTAATAGAAGAATTGCCTCAAGTACAATGTGAATGGCAAAAGACTTGAAGATCAATATCTATACTCATTTACGAATTCGCTTGATATTGGTTTAGAAAAGATGCAAAAACCAACCTTCTCTTTGTATTGGGTTTTGGCTTCTTGCAACTTCTGCTTAAGCTCGTCAACCTGTTTCTCCAGAAGTGCTGCATGTTGATTCTTAGACCATAATGCATCGACGGTCTGCTTCATGGAAGCTTGCGTTTCAAATTCCTTTGTGGATATCAATTCTTTCTGTTGAAAATTATGTATCAGTCAGAAGAAATCACTATTGATAATCAAGTGCATACATAAACTGATGATTAATAATAACAAAGAAAACCCTACAACACAAAATAAACTAATGAAGCATATATCATGCCATCATTAAGTTACAAGAGATGTCTTTGACCCAAGGGTCACAGTTGAGAGGGATTTTTTCTACCTTCGGTATGCAAGTTTTTCTTTTCTTGTAACAAAGAACTCAATTCCAACAGATGTTCTACTAATTTTATTTAATGAATGTTTGTTACTTTTATTCTACATGTTTCATATATTGACCCCATGCCATGAGCCAGTTCCATCAATATATACAGACTAAGGGTGCTTTCTAATACCTTCCAAGATAACCTTATGCCTGATTGTCATGACTTGCTTCTTAATCAGTTGGTGGGTGATTTTTGTTTAAGATCAGTAACTTCTGTGCTTCTTAGACATCACTTGTTCATATCCATGAAGCTTTGACCAAATAGCCACCTCAAAGTTTCATTTATGATATCATGTAATATCTTTACCTCTTAATCCTTCAGTATATTATTTATTTCAGGTTTCAGGTTTACACTCAAGGGTAAGGAGCAATAGCGGCAAGATAGTTCTAAAGAAAACCTACAGCATACATACCTATTGAAGCAGGTACAATAGAAGTATCCATGGATTTTTGCAGTGATATGCAGAAAAAGACCCCTTTCTAATAGTATGTGCACTGCAATTTAATTTAGCACCATATACCAAAATGAATATTTTAAATTTGGTCTTTTTGGGCATGCAAGAAGTCATGGTTCACAAAAGATACATCTCAATATAACTGACCGATACTTTTGAATTTTGATTGAATAAGATGACCTGCAAAGATATTTTAGACCCAATCTATGCATACGACAACATGAACCATAATACCAATTGCAAGAAAGCCACTATTTAGTTCATCTTATTTGGAAAAGAAAATGTCCAAGCTGTATGTATTGGAGTTCCTTTTCATTATTTAAATGCATTATTTTTTGGGATTTGGTTGGGATTCTACCTAGTTCTTGGTCATAACCAACTGTCACCATATATCCATCAAAGATCAGTCAACTTTGGTTCATTTTTATCAAGTTAGCTGGCTGAAATGCAACATTCCAGTTTATATCTACCAATCTGTAGTTAGATTAACCTGGATCATCTAAAATCAGATGATCTTAGTCAAAGTTGATCTATATGGGCTGGTTCATCCAATTCCGACATGGAAACATCAACGTGAGAACCAACTCAGAGAGATCTCTACCCTTTAATTCATACTGTTTAGTTTTGTGCTATTCGAATATTATGGACAAAATCATTTATAGATGTGTTAATCTTTTGCTCACTTTGTAGTGACCTTTAGACCAGGGTTTGTAATATCGAATCGTACCGCTCGGTATGCTCAGTATGTACCGTTCCGATAGAGGACCGCTACACTCGATACAACTAGGTACATACCCTACTGATAGCTGATCGATACACTGATACTGTACGAGATTTCGGACCTTGCTCCAGGTTACATATTTTGATTTTTTGATACTTTAATTTCAAATTTTCTTTTTAGTTTACAGCTCTTCATTTGTTTTTAATAAAATTTCTGTCTTACATGCTCGACAATCTAGAAACCAATTTAAATGCTGCTGCAAACCTTGGCTTAATCACCTTTTAGTTGAACCAAACTCATTATATCCATGTTCAAATTTCTATTCTATTTCCAGTATAGTTGCTTACCCACTCAGAACTTTCATAGAATGACTTTATATATTCTAATCTTATGCTGCTCATCAAGTGAAATACTTGCACCTTAGCCTGGTACAGTCAATGACATAAAATGCTGTAATACAGCCTTCTTAGTGACATAGGCAGTTCTAAAAAGCAGTTGAGAGTTGAGTGACAGACACAAAATAAAATCACTCATTAAGAACTATATTACATAATTAAACTACCAGGAAAAATCAAAGATGCTATAACTGTTTGGTACATGTAAAGAGCATACTACAAATGAAAAAACAGCGTACTCTACAGTCAACGATTTACCTGTTCTGTTATGGTTCTTTGTGCGAAATCAAGTTCCTTTAAGATTTCCTTTAGTTGTTGACCTAAGGCATCTCGTTCTTGAAGTAAGCTTGCGTGATCCTTTAGGTTAGCAGTCAGTACTGCCTCCTTCTCAGCAGCAGCTGATACCAAGCTTTCAATCTGAGCAGATAAAATTACAAGCAAGATATCAAGCATCAGTATCTGAATGCTTAAGTGTTGCAAACCATTTTTTTAAATGGAAACAGAGTTCATAAAAGCACCTCTTGGACATAAGTTTTCTCAGCTAGTAACAGCTTGTGTTCAAGTTCAGAAATTCGCGCCTGCATAACAGATTTCTCAGTCAACTCTGCCTCAAGATTTCCAACAAAGGGAATTGAGAGGGAATTCTCTTGCCTTCTCTTTGGTGGGTTCTTCTTTCAATTGAACTGTTGTTTCAAGTTCTTTCCTCATCTTTTGGTGTATCTCATGGAGAATGATGTTCTCTTCCATGACAGAGTTTATCTGCAATATCACTTCTGGTTTGAGACAGCAAAGTACATTTCCCAGATGCTTTGGAATATAATTGTTAAACACAGGGAACCATGCTACTAACACACAATTTACCTACATAATAGAATTTTAAATACCTACTTTTACATGTATATGATAGAGAAAAATTTATTTATTAACCTGTGACTGGAGTTTTTCTTTGTCAGAGATAAGCAGTTGCTTGACATCATCCATTTCTTTCATAGAAGAATGAAGCTGCATGAATATATCCTCTTTCTCTGTAGTAGCTTCATCAAGCGCTTCTTGCAACTTGTTCATTTTTGTCTCATATGTTGCAAGGTCCTCAGTGAGACTTATGTTATCTCCCGATAAATCTTCATTCTCAGTTTTAAATTGAGCCAACCTGCCATACAGTTGCTCAACAAGCCCTTCATATTCTTGTAATTTAAAATGTGCCTCTTCCAGTTTGCCCTTCTGAGTTGCTGCAACAATAGCCAACTCGCTAGCCTGTTCTTCATAAATTTTTAACTGAGATTCAAGTGCAAACAGCTTCTCATACAAGTCTCTGGTTTCCAAATCTCGCTGCTTGTGTTTCTCAATAGCTTCATGCAGCTGGGCCTCATTTTCTTCGAGGCGAACTTCAGTTGCAAACAAGAGCTCCAGGCGTTGTGAATGTTCATCAGTCAACTTCACTATGGTGCTTGCATGAGAGGCAAGTTGCTCATTAACAGCCTCCTTCTCTGCATGGATAGATTTCAACACCTCATTGAGCTCATTGACTTTATGCTGATGAGCTTCCAACTCTTCCATGAGCTTTAAGTTTGATGTAGCCAACAACTCATTTTCAGAAAGTGTTTGTTCACCTTTCAGATTAGCTTCTGAGACCTTTTGCTTAAGCTCCTGAACATTGTTTTCAAGAGAAACCAGTGTCAATGCATTTGCTCCCAATTCTGCTTCAAGTAAGGTGACAGTTTGAGTAGCGTCAACTGACTGTTCTTTGTAAAATGTTGATTGTTCCTCTAGAGATTTGAACTTCTCAAGCAACTCCTTAGTTTCAGACTCCTTTTGCAAGATGCTTGCAGCTACTTGCTCAAGTTTCAATTCCGTATCCCCGATTAAAGATTCATTTAATGAATTTAACTCCAAGTTCCTTGCAGTAAGTTCCTCCACAGCCTTTCTGTGATGTCCCAACTGCTCTTCAGTGTATCTAAGCTTTTGCTCCAGTTCAGATTGCATAAGGGATTTCTCAGACAACTCAGCTTTAAGACTTTCTGCTAGAGAATCAAGAGAGAATTCCCTTGCTTTCTGTTCACTTAGTTTTTCTTCCAATTTGGATACAGTAGCTTCGAGTTCCTTCCTTGCAATTTGGTGCATTTCATTGCATGTTTTGTTCTCTTCCATGACAGAGGTTATCTGTAATATTACATCTTAGATAAGAAATTCCTTTTCCCAAAATAATTTGTTCAAATGTGAATCACAGGGAATCATGCTAATACCTTGAAATTTATCGGCATCATAGAATTTTAAGGAACAATATCACAAGTATAAGATAGGCATGGTATATTTACTAACCTGTGACTGAAGTTTCTCTTTATCAGAGATATGCAGTTGCATGAGATCCTCCATGTTTTTCTGAGAAGAATGAAGCTGCATGAATATATCCTCTTTCTCCGTGACAGTTGCATCAAGTGCTAGTTGCAAGCCGTTCATTCTTGTCTTATTTGTTGCAAGCTCCTCAGCGAGACTGAGATTATCTTTCGATAAATCTTCATTCTCCGTCTTGAATTGATCTGACATGCTTTTCAATTGCTCTACAAGCCCTTCCAGTTCCTCTAATTTGGAATGTGCCTCTTCCAGTTTGCCCTTCTGACTTGTCAATTGTTCTTCGGCAGATTTTAACTTCTCAAGCAATTCTTCAGCTTCGGACTCCTTTTGCATGATAATTGCATCTGCTTGCTTAAGTTTCAACTCTGAATCTTTGACTAAAGATTCATTTAATGACTTTAGCTCCAAGTTTCTTGCCGTAAGTTTCTCCACAGCATTTCTGTGATGTTCCAACTGTTCTCCAGCATATCTAAGATTTTGCGCCAGTTCTGATTGCATAAGAGATTTCCCAGACAACTCTGCTTTAAGACTTTCCACAAGAGAACCAAGAGAGGATTCCCTCATCTTCTGTTCGCTTAGTTGTTCTTGGAATTGGGCTAAAGTAGCTTCCAGTTCTTTCCTAGCGTTATGGTACATCTCATTGCACATGTTGTGCTCTACCATTACAGAAGTTATCTGCAATATTACTTCTGCTTTAGATAACAAGTTTGTTTTCACAAAGCAATTTGTTATGTCAAATCTGAAATACAAGAAATCATGCTTCTGTCTTGTAAATTATCGACATGCAGAATTTAATGGACTTTTGTTAAATGTAAAAGATACAGATCATGGATTTTAATTTCAGATATTGCATTGTACCAGTCTTCGACCAGACTGGTACAGGTTCGAGCTACATGCTGGTACATATCAAGTCATGAAAAAAAAGTTTGAAAAAATACTGAAAACAAAATAAAAAGTTATTGCCCAGTACAAGTCCTGCACCGTGCAGGCCCAAAATTGAGCGGTATACGGCCGTAGCAGGCAGTATGCCTTATGTCAGGCTTGAATCGCCTGGTTTAGCCTAGTACACATGTTTATTGGACCGATAATTACCCTTGTACCGAACCATACCAGACAATATTGCAAATGTTGATAGAGATTGTGTATTTACAAACCTGTGACTGGAGTTTCTCTTTATCAGAGCTATGTAATTGCCTGAGATCCTCCATTTCTTTCTTGGAAGAACAAAGCTGCATGAATATATCCTCTTTCTGTGTAACAGCTACATCAAGTGCTACTTGCAACTCATTCATATTCATCGCATACATTGCAAGGTTCTCAGAGAGACTTAGGTTTTCTCTTAATAAATCTTCATTCTTAATTTTGAATTGATCCAACTTGCTTTTTAGTTGCTCTACAAGCCCTTCAAGTTCTCGTAATTTGAAATGTGCCTCTTCTAGTTTACCCTTTTGAGTTGCTACTACAACAGCTGATTCACTAGCCTGTTCTTCATAAGCTCTCAACTGAGTTTCAAGTGCAAGCAGCTTCTCATACAGGTCCCTGGCTTCTAGATCTCTCTGCTTGTGTTTCTCAATAGCTTCCTGCAGCTGGGCTTCATTATCTTTAAGGCGACATTCTGTTGCTAATTGAAGCTCCAAGTCTCTCGAATGTTCATCACTCATTTGTGCTATAGTGCTTGCATGAGAGGCAAGCTGCTCCACAGCAAACTCCTTCTCTGCATGGATGGATTCCAGCAACTCCTTAATCTCATTAACTTTGTGCTGATGAGATTCTAACTCCTCCCTGAGCTTTGAGTTTGATGTTGCCAATAATTCATTTTCAGCAAATGTCTGTTCACCATTCAGATTAGCTTCAGAGACCTTTTGTTTAAGCTCCTCAACAATGTTTTCAAGAGAAATCAGTTTCATCGCATTCACCCCCAACTCTGCCTTAAGTGAGGCTACATTTTGAGTAGCTTCAACTGCCTGTTCTCTATAAAATGCTGATTGTTCTTCAACAGATCTTAACTTCTCAAGCAATTCATCAGCTTCAGACTCCTTCTGCATGATGCATGCAGCTGCTTGCCCAAGTTTTAATTCAGAATCCTTAAATAAAGATTCATTTAATGAATTTAACTCCAAGTTTCTTGTCATAAGTTCCTCCACAGCCTTTTTGTTATGTTCCAACTGTTCTCCAGCATATCTAAGCTTTTGTTCCAGTTCTGATTGCACCAGAGATTTTGTAGACAACTCTGATTTAAGAATTTCAAGAAGAGAATCAAGAGAGCTTTCCCTTTCCATCTGTTCACTTATTTTCTCTTCCAATTGGGCTATGGTTTCTTTGAGTTCTTTCCTTGTATTTTGCTGCATTTCATTGTGCAAGTTGTTCTCTTCCACGACAGAGGTTATCTGCAGTATTTCTTCTGTTTTAGATAAAAAAATTCCTTTTCCTAACATATTTGGTTATACAAATGTAAAATACAAGAAATCATGCACCTATTTTGTAATTTATGGGCATCACAGAAATCAAAGGATCCATGTTACAAGTTGATAGGGACTCTAATGGACTAACCCGTGCTCAGCTAACCTGGCATGAGCAGAGTCAACCTGGAGCAGGCACGATTGACCTGGCACGGGAATGGCCGATCTGACACGCACAAGCCACGCTCTACAATAGGGGCAGTAGCCCGACGCACGGCATCATCAGGTACCAAGCAGTCTCGGTCAGATCTTAGGGACCATAAGGGGTCGTATGACAGCACGGTAAAGATCGCACGCAACATGCACGGCCGTGGTACGAACGACCACCTGCAGACACCCGCGGCACTAAATATCCCAGCTGGGGACACGACAAACATTGAAGACAAAGGTATAGCTAGCCATCGACAGACAGGTATAAAAGCCACCCCTGGGGAAAGTCCCAAGGGGTGGCAAAAAGAAACATTCTAACTCCCATCTCTAGAAAAAAGTAACATCAATTCGGCGCCAGGGCACTGAGGGGATTCCCAGTAAAGAGGCTAACTTAATCATCGGAGGGACCTGACCGGGAGGCCCTTCCCCCAACTCAGGTCTTTTTTTGTAGGAACCGAGCCCGTTGGACAAGAGGCAGGGGAATCCTCAACAACCGCTGCGTCACGGGACCCAACAACCACCTCCCGTTCCCCCTGAGCCCCGGATCCCGCTGAGTCGATCTTGCACATGTAGGCCAAACCACGTTGTGCCGACTCCACAGGCTCAAACGACCAATCTAGCAACACATGTAGATGTAGATTGTAATTTACTAACCTGTAACTGGAGTTTCTCCTTATCAGAGAGAAGAAGTTGCATGTGATCCTCCATTTCTTTCTTTGAAGAATGAAGCTGAACGAATATATCCTCTTTCTCAGTAACAGCTGCTTCATGTGCTACTTTTAACTCATTTATTTTTGTCTTATATGTTGCAATCTCCTCAGTGAGACTCAGGTTATCCCTTGATAAAAACTCATTCTCAGTTTTGAATTGATCCAACTTGCTTTCCAGTTGCTCAACAAGTCCTTCCAGTTCCTGTAATTTGAAATGTGCCTCTTCCAGTTTGCCCTTGTGAGTTGCTGCAACGACAGCTGACTCAATGGCCTGTTCTTCATAAACATTTAACTGAGATTCAAGTGCAAGAAGCTTCTCATATAGGTCTCTAGCTTCAAAATCTAGTTGTTTGTGTTTGTCAATAGCTTCATGCAGCTGGACTTCATTTTCTTTAAGGCGATATTCAGTTGCTAACTGGAGCTCCAAGCCTCTTGAATGTTCATCAGTTAATTGTGCTATAGTGCTTGCCTGAGAAATGAGTTGCTCGACAGCAGCCTCCTTTTCTGCTTGGATGGATTTCAATAACTCCTCAAGCTCATTAACTTTGAGCTGATGAGATTTCAACTCCTCGCTGAGCATTGAGTTTGACCTTACCAACAATTCATTTTCAGCACGTGTCTGTTCACCTTTCAGATTAGCTTCGGAGACCTTTTGCTTAAGCTCCTCAACTTTATTTTCAAGTGAAACCAATATCATCGCATTTGCCCCCAACTCCGCTTCTAGTGAAGCTACATTTTCAGTAGCTTGAACTGCCTGTTCTTTATCAAATACTGATTGTTCTTCAAGAGATTTTAACTTGCTAAGCAATTCTTTAGCTTCAGACTCCTTTTGCATGATGCTTGTGGCTGCCTGCTCAAGTTTCAACTCAGAATTCTTTATCAAAGATTCATTCACTGAATTTAACTCCAAATTTCTTGTCGTTAGTTCCTCCACAGCCTTTTTGTGATGTTCCAACTGTTCTCCAGCATATCTAAGCTTTTGCTCCAATTCTGATTGCATAAGAGTTCTCTCAGACAACTCTGATTTAAGACTTTCCACAAGGGAATCAAGAGTGAATTCCCTTCCCTTCTGTTCGCTTAGATTTTGTGTCAATTGGACTATAGTTTCTTCCAGTTCTTTCCTTGCATCATTATGCATCTCGTTGTGCATGTTGCTCTCTGCCATGATAGAGGCTATCTGCAACATTACTTCTGTTTTAGATAACAAATTCCTTTACCCAAAATAATTTGCTGTACAAATGTGAAATACAAAAAGTCATGCTCCTATTTGGCAATTTATTGGCATCATAAAATTTGAAGGACCCATGTTACATGTAGAAAAATGAATACTGTTAATGACTAACCTGTAACTGGAGTTTCTCTTTATCAGAGATAAGCAGTTGCATGAGATCCTCCATTTCTTTCTTTGAAGAATGAAGCTGACGGTATATATCCTCTTTCGCTGTGATGGATGCTTCAAGTGCCACTTGTAACTCATTCATTTTTGTCTTATATGTTGCAAGCTCAACAGTGAGACTCAGGTTATCCCTCGATAAATCTTCATTCTCAGTCTTGAATTGATCCAACGTGCTTTTCAGTTGCTCAACAAGCCGTTCATGTTCCTGTAATTTGAAATGTGCCTCTTCAAGTTTGCTCTTCTGAGTGGCTTTGAAGATAGCTGACTCACTAGCCTGTTCTTCATAAGTTTTTAACTGCAACTCAAGTGCAAGCTGCTTTTCGTACAGGTCTCTGGCTTCCAAATCTCGCTGCTTTTGTTTCTCAATAGCTTCATGCAGCTGGGCTTCATTTTCTTTGAGGCGAAATTCAGTTGCAAACTGGAACTCCAAGCCTCGTGAATGTTCTTCAGTCAACTTCACTATGGTGCTGGCATGAGAGGTCAGTTGCTTGACAGCAGCCTCCTTCTCTGTATGGATAAATTTCAACAACTCATTAAGCTCATTGATTTTTTGCTGATGAGCTTCCAACTCCTCCCTAAGCTTTGAGTTTGACGTAGCCAACAATTCATTTTCCGCAAGTATCTTTTCATGTTTCAGATTAGCTTCTGAGATCTGTTGCTTAAGCTCCTCAACTTTGTTTTCAAAAGAAACCAATGTATTTGCATTCGCTCCCAACTCTGCCTTAAGTGAGGTGACAGTTTCAGTAGCTTCAATTGCCTGTTCTTTATAAAATGACGACTGCTCTTCAAGATATTTTAGCTTCTCAAGCAATTCCTTAACTTCAGACTCCTTTTGCAAGATGTTTGCAGCTGCTTGCTCAAGTTTCAATTCTGAATCATTGATTAAAGATTCATTTAATGAACTTAACTCCATGTTTCTTGCCGTAAGTTCCTCCACAGCTTGTCTGTGATGTTCCAAGTGTTCTTCAGAATGTCTAAGCTTTTGTTCCAGATCAGACTGCAATAAGAGATTTATCAGATAACTCTATGTTAAGACTTTCTGCAAGAGAATAGAAAGAAAATTTCCTTGCCTTCTGTTCACTTAGTTTTTCTTCCAATTGGGCTATAGTAGCTTCGAGTTCTTTCCTTGCATTTTGGTGCATTTTGTTGTGCATATTGTTCTCTTCCATGACAGAATTTATCTGCAAAATTATTTCTATTTTAGATAACAAATTCAGCTTCCCAAAATAATTTGTTTAATTTTTTCTACAAATGTGAAATGCAGAGACTTGTGCTCCTACCTTGCAATTTATTGGTAATTTTAAGATTCCAAGTTACACGATTAAGATAGAGCTTCAGTATCTACTTACCTGTAACAGGAATTTCTCTTTATCAGACATGTGTGATTGCACGATATCTTGCAATTCTTTATTGGAAGAATGAAGCCGCATAATTATATCCTCTTTCTCTATTATAGCTGTATCAAACTCTACTTGTAACTCATTCAATTTTGTCTCATATGTTGCAAGCTTCTCACTAAGACTCACGTTATGCCTTGATAAATCTTCATTCTCAGTTTTAAATTGAGCCAACCTGCTATACAGGTGCTCAACAAGGCCTTCATTTTCCTGTAGTTTGCAATGTGCCTCGTCTAGTTTACTCTTTTGAGTTGCTGCAACAATAGCTGACTCACTAGCCTGTTTTTCATAACTTTTCAACTGAGATTCATGTGCAAGCAGCTTCTCAAACAGGTCTTTGGCTTCAAAATCTCGCTGCTTGTGTTTCTCAATAGCCTCATGCAGTTGGGCTTCATTCTCCTTGAGGCGAAATTCAGTTGCAAACTGTTGTTCCAAGCAGCGTGAATGTTCTTCAGTCAACTTCGTTATGGTGGTGGCATGAGAGGCTAGTTGCCCAACAGCAGCCTCCTTCTCTGTATGGATGGATTTCAACAACTCATTAAGCTCAATGACTTTTTGCTGATGAGCTTCCAACTCTTCCCCATGCTTTGAGTTTGATGTAGCCAACAATTCATTTTCTGCAAGTGTCTGTTCATGTTTCAGATTAACTTCTGAGATCTGTTGCTTAAGCTCCTCATAGTTGTTTTCAAGAGAAACCAGTGTCTTTGCATTCGCTCCCAACTCCGCCTTAAGTGAGGTGACATTTTCATTAGCTTCAATTGCCTGTTCTTTATAAAACGACGACTGCTCTTCAAGAGATTTGATCTTCTCAAGCAATTCCTTAACTTCAAAGTTCTTTTGCAAGATGTTTGCAGCTGCTTGCTCAAGTTTCAACTCTGAATCCTTGATTAAAGATTCATTTAATGAATTTAACTCCGAGTTTCTTGCTGTCAGTTCCTTCACAGCATTTCTCTGATGTTCCAACTGTTCTCCAGCATGTATAAGCTTTTTCTCCATATCAGATTGCATAAGGGATTTCTCAGACAACTCTGCTTTAAGAGTTTCCACAAGAGAATCAAAAGAAAACTCCCTTGCTTTCTGTTCACGGAGTTTTTCTTCCAATTGGGATATAGTAGCTTCGAGTTCTTTCCTTGCATTTTGGTGCATTTCTATGTGCATGTTGTTCTCTTCCATGACAGAGGTTATCTGCAACATTATTTCTATTTTAGATAACAAATTCCATTTCCCAAAATAATTTGTTTAAATTGCATGTGAAACTCAGGGAATCATGCTCCTACCTTGCAATTTATTGGCATCATAGAATTTTAAGTTCCAAGTTACAAGATTAATATAGAGATTCTGTATTTACTTACCTGTAATTGGAATTTCTCTTTATCAGACGTATGTAATTGCATCATATCCTCCAATTGCTTCGAAAAAGAATGAAGCTCCATGAGTGTATCCTCTTTCTCTGCAGTAGCTTCATGGAGTGCAGCTTGTAACAGGTTCATTTTTGTCTCATATGTTGCAAGCTCCTTAGTTAGACTCAGGTTATCTCTTGATAAATCTTCATTCTCCGTTTTGAACTGAGTCAAACTGCTTTGCAGTTGCTCAATAAGCCTTTCATGTTCCTGTAGTTTGAAATGTGCCTCTTCCAGTTTGCTCTTCTGAATGGCTGTGAGAATATCTGACTCACTAGCCTGTTCTTCATAAGATTTTAATTGAGATTCAAGTGCAAGCAGCTTCTCGTAAAGGTCTCTGGCTTCCAAATCTCGCTTCTCGTGTTTCTCATTAGCTTCATGCAGCTGGGCTTCATTTTCTTTGAGGCGAAGTTCAGTTGCATACTGGAGCTCCAAGCCTCGTGAATGTTCATCATTCAACTTAGCTATGGTGCTCGCATGAGAGGCAAGTTTCTTATCAGCAGCCTCCTTCTCTGCATGGATGGATTTCAGTAACTCCTCAAGCTCATTCACTTTGTCTTGATGTGCCTCCAACTGTTCCATAAGCTTTGAGTTTGATGTAGCCAACAACTCATTTTCAGCAAATGTCTGTTCACCTTTCAGGTTAGCTTCTGAGATCTTTTGCTTAAGCTCTTGAATATTGTTTTCAAGAGAAACCAATATCAACGCATTTGTTCCCAACTCTGCCTTAAGTGAGGTGACATTTTCAGTAGCTTCAACTGCCTGTTCTTTATAAAATGTTGATTGTTCCTCGAGATATTTTAATTTGTCAAGCAATTCCTTGGTTTCAGATTCTTTTTGCAAGATGCTTGCAGCAGCTTGCTCAAGTTTTAACTCTGAATCCTTGATTAAAGATTCATTTAATGAATTTAACTCCAAGTTTCTTGCTGCAAATTCCTGCACATCCTTTCTGTGAAGTTCCACCTGTTCTCCAGCATGTCTAAGCCTTTGTTCCAGTTCAGACTGCATAAGAGATTTCTCAGACAACTCAGCTTTAATACTTTCTACAAGAGAATCAAGAGAGAGTTTACTTGCCTTCTGTTCGCTTAGTCTTTCATCCAATTGGGCTATAGCAGCTTCAAGTTCTTTCCTCACATTTTGGTGCATTTTGTTGTGCATGTTGTTCTCTTCCATGAGAGAGGTTACCTGCAATATTACTTCCATCTTAAATAACAAGTTCCTTTCTCCAAAATAGTTCTTTTTAATTGTTTCCACAAATGTGAAACACAGGAAATCAGACTCCTACCTTGCAGTTTTCAGCCTCATAACATTTCAAAGACCCAAGTAAATGTATAAGATAGAGATTATGTATTTACTAACCTGTGACTGGAGTTTCTCTTTATCATTGCTATGGGATTGAATGATATCCTCCAATTCTTTCCGAGAAGAGTGAAGCTGCATGATTAAATCCTCTTTCTCTCTAACTACTGTATCAAGTGCTATTTGTAACATATTCAATTTTGACTCACACATTGCAAGCATCTCAGTGAGACTCACATTATCTTTTGATAAATCTTCATTTTCAATTTTGAACTGATCCAACTTGCTGTTTAATTGCTCTACAAGCCCTTCCACTTCCTGTAATTTGAAATGTGCCTCTTCCAATATGCCCTTCTGAGTTGCTGCAACATCTGGGTCACTAGCCTGTTCTTCATCATTTCTCAACTGATTTTCAAGTGAAAGCAGCTTCTCGTACAGGTTTCTGGCTTCCAGATCTTTCTTCTTGTGTTTTTCAATAGCTTCATAAAGTTGCGCTTCATTTTCTTCTATGCGAGATTCAGCTGCAAGCTGTAGCTCCAAGCCTCTTGAGTGGTCATCAGTCAATTTAGCTATGGTGCTTGCATGAGAGGTGAGTTGCTCAACAACAGCCTCCTTCTCTGCACGAATGGATTTTAACAATTCATTAAGGTCGTTCACTTTGTGTTGATAATCTTCCAACTCCTCCCTGAGCTTTGAATTTGATGTAGCCAGCAACTCATTTTCAGAAAGTGTCTGTTCACATCTTAAATTAGATTCTGAGACTTTTTGCTTAAGCTCCTCAACATTATTTTCAAGAGAAACCAGTTTCATTGTGCTTGCCTCCAACTGTGTCTTAAGTGAGGCAACATTTTCAGCAGCTCCAACTGCCTGTTCTTTATTAAATGTCAATTGTTCTTCAAGAGACTTCAACATCTCCAGCAATCGTTTAACTTCAGATTCCTTTTGCATGAAGCTTGTAGCTGCTTCCTCGAGTTTCAATTCTGAATTCTTGACTAAAATTTCATTTAATGAATTTAGCTCAAAGTTTCTGGTCGTAAGTTCCTCCACAACCTCTCTATGATGTTCCAATTGTTCTCCAGCATATTTAAGCTTTTGCTCCAGTTCTGATTGCATAATAGATTTCTCAGACAACTCTGCTTTAAGACTTTCAACAAGAGAATCAAAAGATAATTCCCTTGCCTTCTGTTCACTTAGTTTTTCTTCTAATTGAGCTATAGCAGCTTTGAGCTCTTTCCTGGCATTTTGGTACATCTCATTGCGTGTGTTGTGCTCTTCAATGACAGAGGTTATCTGCAACAGTACCTCCAATTTCAATAAAAAAAATTCTGAAAAATAATTATTTAATTTGTTATATGAATGTAACATACATGAAGTCAAGCTCCTACCATGCAATATATTGCAACATGAACTTTAAGACCCATGTTTCACATACAAGTTAGAAATTGTATGTTTACTAACCTGTGATTGGAGTTTCTCTTTATCAGAGATGTGAAATTGCATGAGGTCCTCTATTTCTTTCTTAGAAGAATGAAGCTGCATGAATATATCCTCTTTCTCTGTAACAGCTGCATCAAGTGCTACATGCAACTCATTCATATTCGTTTCATACATCGCAAGCTTCTCAGTGAGACTCAGGTTATCTTTTAACAAATCGTCATTGTCCGTTTTGAATTGATCCGACTTGCATTTTAATTGCTCTACAAACCCTTCCACTTCCTGTAATCTGAAATGTGCCTCTTCAAGTTTTCCCTTCTGAGTTGCTGCAACAACTGCCAACTCACTAGCCTGTTCTTCATAAGTTCTCAACTGATTTTCAAGTGAAAGCAGCTTCTCATACTGGTCTCTGGCTTCCAAATCTTTCTGCTTGTTTTTCTCAATAGCTTCATGCAACTGGGCTTCATTTTCCTTAAGACGAGATTCCTTTGAAAACTGTAGCTCCAAGCCTCTTGAATGTTCGTCAGTCAATTTTGCTATGGTTCTTGCATGAGAGGCAAGCTGCTCAACAGCAGCCTCCTTCTCAGCATGGATGGATTTCAACAACTCATTAAGCTCATTGACCTTGTGCTGATTAGTTTCCAACTCCTCTCTGAGTGTTGAGTTTGATGTAGTCAACAACTCATTTTCAGAAAGTGTCTGTTCACATCTTAGATTAGCTTCTGAGACCTTTTGCTTATGCTCCTCAATGTTGTTTTCAAGAGAAACTTGTTTCATTGCATTTGCTCCCAACTCTTCCTTAAGTGAGGCAACATTTTCAGCAGCTCCAACTGCCTGTTCTTTATAAAATGACAATTGTTCTTCACAGGATTTGAACTTCTCAAGCAATTCTCTAGATTCAGACTCCTTTAGCATGAAGCTTGCAGCTGCTTGCTCAAGTTTCAACTCCGAATCCTTGACAAAAGTTTTATTTAATGAATTTAGCTCTAAGTTTCTTGCTGTAAGTTCCTCCACAGCCTTACTGTGATGTTCCAATTGTTCATCAGCATATTGAAGCTTTTCCTCCAGTTGTAATTGCATAAGAGATTTCTCAGATAACTCTTCTTTAAGTCTTTCCACAAGAAAATCAAGAGAGGATTCCCTTGCCTTCTGTTCGCTTAGCTTTTCTTCCAATTGGGCTAACCTAGCTTCGAGATCTTTCCTGGAATTTTCATGCATTTCTTTGTGCATGTTGTTCTCTTCCATGATAGAGGTCATCTGCAATATTGCTTCCAGCTTAGATAACAAATTCCTTTCAGAAAAGATACTTAGTTATACAAACACAAGAATTCATTCTCCTAACTTGCAATTTATTGGCATTAACAGAATTTCAGGAACCACATTACATTTGTACAATAAATATTGTGTATTGACTAACCTGTGACTGGAAATTTTCTTTATCAGATATAAGCAGTTGCATGTTATCTTCCATTGCCTTCTTAGAATAATGAAGCTGCATGAATACATCCTCTTTCTCTGTAAAAGCTGCATCAAGTGCTACTTGCAACTCATTCATCTTTGTCTCATACATTGCAAGCTTCTCAGTGAGACTCAGGTTATTTCTTGATAAATCTTCATTCTCAGTATTAGATTGGTCTGATTTTCTTTTCAATTGCTCTACAAGCCCTTCCAGTTCCTGTAGTTTGAAATGTGCCTCTTCCAATTGGCCTTTCTGAGTTGCTTCAACAACAGCTGACTCACTAGCCTGTTCTTCATAAGTTCGCAACTGAGTTTCAAGTGCAAGAAACTTCTCGTAGAGGTCTCTTACTTGCAAATCTCGTTGCTTGTGTTTCTCAATAGCTTCATGCAGCTGGGCTTCATTTTCTTTAAGGCGAGATTCAGTTGCAAATTGGAGCTCTAAGCTTCTTGAATGTTCATCTGTCAAACTCGCTATGGTACTGGCATGAGAGGCAAGTTGCTCAACAGTATCTTCTTTCTCTGCAGAGATGGATGTCAACAACTTGTTAAGCTCATCGACTTTTTGCTGATGTGCTTCCAACTCCTCCATGAGCTTTGAGTTTGATGTAGCCAACAACTCATTTTCAGAAAGTGTCTGTTCACTTCTTAGATTAGCTTCTGAGAGCTTTTGTTTAAGCTCCTCAAGATTGTTTTCGAGATAAACCAGTTTCATTGTGTTTGTGCCCAACTCTGCCTTAAGTGAGGCAACATTTTCAGAAGCTTCAACTGACTGTTCTTCATAAAATACCAATTGTTCTTCAAGAAATTTTAACTTCTCAAGCAATTCTTTAGCTTCAGAATCCTTTTGCTTGAAGCTCTCTGCTGCTGCCTGGAGCCTCAACTCTGAATCCTCAACTAAAGATTCATTTATTGACTTCAAATTCCTGTTTCTTGCAGTAATTTCCTCCACAACCTTTCCATGATGTTCCAACTGTTCTTCGGCATCTCTAAGCTTTTCTTCAAGATCTGAAATTCGTGGTTGCATAAGTAATTTTTCAGACAACTCTTCTTTAAGATTTTCTATAATAGAATTAAGAGATAAATCCTTTGCCATCTGTTCATTTAATTTTTCTTCCAATTGGACTATAGTTGCTTCAAGTTCTCTCCTTGCATTTTGGTACATTTCGTTAAGCATCTTGTTCTCTTCCATAACAGAGGCTATCTGCAATATAACTTCCTGTTTTAGAATTTAGATAACAAAATCCTTTTCCATAGAAGCTTTGTTATACAAATATGCAATACAAGATATCATTGCTATTTATATGCATCATAGAATTTGAAGCACATATGTATGCATATGATAGAGAGATAGAAACTATGTATGTACTGACCTGTGACTGGAGTTTCTCTTTATCAGAGTTAAGCAGTTGCAGGAGATCTTCTGTTTCTTTCTTAAAAGAATGAAGCTCCATGGATACGTCCTCTTTCTTTGCAACAGCAGCATCAAATGCTACTTGCAACTCGTTTATTTTTGTCTCAAGCTCCTCAGCCAGATACAGGTTATGTCTGGCTAAACCTTCATTCTCAGTTTTTAACTGATCCAACTTGCTTTCCAATTTCTCAACTAGTCCTTCCATTACTTGTAATTTGAAATGTGCTTCTTCCAGTTTGTGCTTCTGACTTGATGTGATGACAGCTGACTCACTGACCTGTTCTTCATAAGTCCTCAAATGAGTTTCAAATGCAAGAAGCTTCTCATACTGGTCTCTGGCTTCCAAATCTCTCTGCTTGTATTTCTCAATAGCTTCCTGCAGCTGGGCTTTATTTTCTTGAAGTCGAGATTCAGTTGCAAATTGGATCTCCAAGCCTTTTGAACGTTCATCAGTTAATTCTGCTATGGTGCTTGCTTGAGAAATGAGTTTCTCAACAGTAGCCTCCTTCTCGGCATAAATGGATTTTGAGAACTCATCTAGCTCATTGAATTTTTGCTGGTGAGCTTTCAACTCCTCCCTGAGCTTTGAGTTCTCCATAGTTAGCAACTCATTTTCAGCGAACGTCTGTTGAGTTCTTAGATTAGCATCTGAGGCCTTTCGATTAAGCTCCTCAACATTGTTCTCAAGAGAAACCAGTTTAATTGCATTTTCCCCCAACTCCACCTTTAGTAAAGCAACATTTTCAGTAGCTTCAACTGCATGGTCTTTGTAAGATATCAATTGTTCTTCAAGAAATTTTAACTTCTCAAGCAATTCTTTAGCTTCCATCTCCTTTTGCTTGATGCATGCAGCTGCTTCCTGGAGTTTCAACTGTGAATCTTTGACTAAAGATTCATTTAATGAATTCAACTCCAAATTTTTTGCAGTAAGTTCCTCTAGAGCCTTGCTGTGATGTTCCAACTGTTCTCCATCATATCTAAGCTTCTCAAGTAGTTCCTTCTCTCGATCACTTGAAGCCTCAAGATCTTCCTGAACACTTGCTACTTTTTCTTTTAAATATTTCAACTCATTTTTCAAGATCTGAATTTGATTTTCAGATTCATAAAGTTTCTTCTCCTGACTATTAGACAAATCTTCAAATTTCTTTCTATCTTCTGCAACTACATACAGGATGTCTGTCAACTCCCTCTCCTTGTCATTTGCAGCTTGATGAGCAGCTTCAAGTTCAGTAACAAGCTCAGAAACCTTGCTGCTGTATTGCTTCGATTGAGCCTCAACATCTCTATGTTTTTCCTCGATAGTGCTTAGTAGTTGCTCAAGTTCCTTTGTCCGAGAATTAGTAGCTTCCAACAGTAGTTCCAATTCTCCTGCTCTCTTTTTAGAATCTTCAGCCCTGGAATGAGATGAATGAATCATGTCTTCCAGCTCTATACTGTGGAGATGTGTTGCAGTAGTTCGTTCCTCATGTTCTGCACACTTTATGAGAAGATCATTGAGCTCTTTCTCAAGCTCTGAGTTCCTCGCAGATGACTTGCTCAAAGAAGATTCCAATTGGCCAATCCTATCTTCAAAACTTTCCAGAGAACTTCTTGATAGTGCATTATCTGCAGTGAGCTCCATTATTTTCTCATTGAGTTTGTTTATTTCACTCTCTGCATCAAGCCTTTTTATCTCTGCAAGATTTATTTGTTGCTCGAGCTCCATATTCTTCTTCTCAGAGGATACCAATTTCATCTCACTTTCTTCCAGCTGTTTTCTGATATTCTCTTCAGCTGCATTTGATGACTGGACCAAACCCTCTAACTCAAGGTTTCTTTCGGCACTAACCTCTGCGGTTATTCTTGATTCATGATAGAGCTGCTCAAGCAGTTCCATTTTTTTAATTAACTCTTCTTTATGTGACAGTGCTTGTGAGAGAAGTGAGTCTGTTTTCTTTAACTCCTGATCAGCTAGATTTATCTTTGCCTCCAACTGGCTATGTGTTTCCTCATTTTCCAACAACTTTGTGTTAAGATCTGTCACGGTGCTCTCTAGAGTTGCCTTCTCTCTGGTCAAGTCAGACGAATCATTTTGTAAACTAGATATCTGCACTTCTTGGTTCTTAAAGCAAGATTCAACTGCTTCCCTTTCCTTTACCTGTTCTTGGAGCTTCAGTTCCAATTCCTGCAAATTCACAAGCTTTGTTTCGAGATCCTCTCTTGAAGTAGACAGCATATTTTCGAATTCAGTGACATCTGCTCTCAATTGCTCCTGAGAAACCTTATAAAAATTTAGTTCTTCAGACAGTCCACATATGAAATGATCTTTAGAAGCAAGTTCTTGCTCCAGTTTAGCTACTTGTGATTCTGATATTTCCAACTTCTCCTTTGATAATGAAAGCTCTAATAAAGTACTTTGAAGTGCTTCTTCAACATGCTGTTTCTCCGCATTCTCATTATGGAGTTCTTTGAACCCCATTTGTAGGTCATTGACTTGACCTTCCATCTCCTTTGCGTTTGCATGTGCCAGATCCAACATCTTTTGTAGTTCCAAAACTTTCTTTGATTCTGATTCTGCTTGTAAACTACTGTGCTTATTTAGTTCTTCAAGTTTATGTACTTTGCTGACTGAGGACAATAACTCTTCTTCAAGAGCCTTTATCCTTTTGCTCGAGCTATCCAGCTCAGTGGACAACTCAATGAACGATTCCCTTGTTTCTATAAGCTCCTTATCCTTTATACATGAAGCTTTTAGTGCTTCCTCAAGGGATTCAAGCTGCAAAGTACATTTCTGTTCAGCTTCTAATATCTGGTTTTTCATCAACTTGTGGCCAAGTTCAAGTTCTTCACAATGCTTGGTCATTTTCTCTAGCTTGTCATTTGCTAGATCAAACTGAGAAATTAGCAAGGCTTTTTCAACTTCTGAACTTTTCAATTTTTCAACAACAGTTTCAAGTTGAAGCTCGAGTTCTTTGTTCTTCTCTTTCATTTGTATAGAATCTACATGAGCTTCTGAACTCTCCGATCTATGATTGGCATTATGTGAGGTTTCTTCCACTTCCACCATTGGGTTGAGCAGGTGAGATCTCTCTACTACATCAACCAATATTTCCCTCTCTACCTTTATAAATTCCCCATCTGATGCAGATTCCTCCTCCTCTTCTTTCTTTCCTTCTGTTCCCAGTAAGTCTGTACTGTCACTCTTTAGACTCTGTTTTTCATCCTCAGCTACCTGCAAAGTAGCATATGGTCAGAAATAGTGAATAGGTCTTCCTGGAGGACAGTAACAAGTGGTTATTTGGTTGGTGTCAGCATCAGTCATGTTCAAAATTCCTGATTTGCTCTCAGGATATGGCATTTCCTAGTATTTATATATGTTACTTGGAACTCAAGGTGTTGTGGAAATTGTGAATCATAACCATGCCTAGCATATCCAAAAGCACGGAAATAACCAGATCATCTATTCTGGACTCATTTGAATGTTTAAATGAATGTTTATCTGGCCTTGGTTGCTATCATCAAGATATTGTGAAAGATTAAAAGATTATTGAAGTGTTCAGAACTACTAACTGGAAAGAGAAACAAAAGACAGAAAGTTGGGTTTGTATACATGATATGCATCCCATATTACTTTCTTGTCAGCTCCAACACTATTGTCAGAAGGATAAGGCCTATGAACTAGTGACCATTTTAGCCTGAGGAGTCAAAGCGGATGAAGTGTCAAAGAAAACATTGGAGCCATATAATATGCAGCCACAGAAATTGGATATTATAAGCCCTAGTACAGATGAGGTTGAAAATTAGACAAGTACCAGGAAGAATTTAAGTTCAGCATCAGTTATTAATCACAAAACCATCTTAAGACAGGAGAAAGAACTTTGACATTGCAATGAACATACTACCAGAAATTCCTTTAGCTAATGACACTAATTTAGTTAATTTGCCCTTGTTATCGAATCAGCAAACATGGAAATTTACAAAAAATGGACTCCAGGGAGTTTCATGTTCTGATATCAGGTAATGGTTAAATCTATATGGCCTCATTCATTTAGGCAAGCAACACTTGATAAATCTATATGCACTATATATATATATATATATATATATATATAATATCTGTGTGTGTGTAAAGATATATGCATATATATCTACATAAATCTACATGCATACAAGCTTTGTTAATATAGGATCGACAGTCACCTAAAATTTCATTTGTCTATAAATTATAGGTTTGATAAAGCTTTTACATCATTATCGCTTGTCAAATCTGACTACTAACTAATGTATGGTGTATGTAGGCTAATGATAAATCCAAAACATGTTTAAGCTTTTCCCAATAAACCAAAAGGAGACAGTTGCTACTTTCTAGAAAAACATATGATTCAGAGTTTCATGGATCCAATGACCAAATTTGATATTGCATAAAAACAGAAGACAGTCACAGAACTGTAATATTTTAGAAAACATTTTCAAGACCAAAGAGTTTGATGTACATTATTGCAATAATTCTTAAGGTATACGGAAACAAAAAAAAGTTGAGGTGGAAATAGTTACATCTATATTAGCCTCTTCTGACAGCTTCACTTCAATGTAGCCCAAACTTCCTTGCAAGTCTTCAGCCATTTATCTTAGAATTCCCTGTAAGTAAATGTCTTTTGAACATGTTAAACAAGATTAGATAGCTATGCCTCACAACAATCTCTCACCAAAAAGCTTATGCATGCACATATAATTAGAAACAAGAACTTATACTTGATGGAAGCAGTACTTTTGACCAAAGAAAATGACCTGTAGAACCCTTAATGCACGAAACTGGCAGGATTACGCGAAAATTGACTTACTACAATGAAATTTCTTAACTACCCACCATCAGTTTCATATTTGACCAATTTTAATCCAATGAGGGAACAATCAAAATCATCAGATTTCTGCATTCCATTCGCTGGAACCGGTCAATGGGAATTTGAATGTGCTGCAGAAAAAATTAACAGAGTTAGGCTCCAAGAATTCAAGCTTATCAATAGTTCAAGGCTTCACCAATGTGAAGAGTCTAGAGATCGAATAGTATCACCGCCCCAGGAGATTAGACAATTATTCCAACTATGTCTGGTTGCTTGATTGTATGTACACTTCCATGGGGAGTATGCAAGAAAAGAAGATTAAACTATAATTTTCGCTAAAAAATGTAAATTTCAAAAAAAGCTCTGCTTTTTAGAGCATTTACGGGGGAAAGCAAAAAAAAAAAAAGAGGGTATATTATGTGCTAATGCGAGCACGAATCAGGATATTCCAGAACAAAAATTATACCTTTCGTCAAGAAATTTGAAGTGAATTTAATCTAACCTCGGAAAGTCTTCCAGATGGTATCATAGAACAAAAACTCTCTAAACCGCAGCTAAGATCGATTAAGAATTAGAAAACGGGCAACAAAAATCACTTCGATCAAAGATTCAAACCAGAAGGTTACCGAGAAATGGAAACGCCAAGAAGCTTCAATCTTAACTACGATTATGCCCTCACAAACCTGATCTTGAGAGACCAAAACAACGCGAGCGGTCAATCCCAAGGAAAACCGATACTGAATTTGAATAAGCAAAGTCCCAATTAGACTTCCGAGTGATCCGACGAAGAGCGAGCGGCTTCAGAGGGACTTCTTTCTTGTTTAGAGAGAGAGAGAGAGAGAGAGAGAGAGAGAGGTTTCCTTGGGGAGGTGGAGAAGAGAGGGAATCTTTGTCAGAGAGCAGCAAAAAGGAGCGCACTGGGACCCCCGGGGAGTTCGGTGACGCTCCACCGCCACCAGGTGCGGTTACCACCGGGATCGAGATCGGAATAGAGTGGACTCCTGCTTCGTACCATCGGGTTGTCGTTACCACCGCCGTCACGTTGCGATCGGATCGGATTTGTTCTTAGTAGCGCGAAATCACGAAATTGCCCTCGTAATTGGTCGTGCGCCTCAGGCGGGATTACACGACTCCGGTGACAGTTGATTTCCAGTCCCATGACGAAAATGCCCTCCTATGTATGTATATTACAAATTATTTTATTGCATAAATCAAAACAAAAAGAAGAATACAGAAATTAATTATTATTTTTTTTTTTGCAAACCCGATGGGTTTTCTTAATCAAATGATTGCTTATTAATTCTGCAAGAAGAGCACGAAAAGATATGGGCGTAGTAGAACGGTGGTCTAGCGTCGTCGTTAGAAACTGTTACTGGAAACCCGAGAAGAAGGGTAAAAGTGTCATTTCGGGGCTCTCGGCCTCTTCTTCCCTCCTCTAATAATCCAAATACAGAAACGCCGGACTGTAGCAGTTGACGGTGGGCAGTTCCGGAAGCAGCTCAGCGATGGGGCCACGGCGGTGGGGTTTAGCTTTTTGGCCTGAGAGCGGCAGCCAAAACCGACCGACCAAACCGACCTCGCCATGTCTGCGAAAGCCATGGATGATGGCGGCCTCCTCCAACTCACAAGTGCCTCCTTTTTCCTTCCCTTTATCTCTGTATCCATCCACCCCAAGCTTTCCACCCCACTCTGACTCAATCCCCTTCGGCCTTGTTTCTTCTCCCTTCTTTACGCCAAAGCATCTCACCTCCTTTCTCCTTCCATCTCTGCCACAAACCTGTGCTGGTCTTCGGTTTGACTGATACTTAATTGGTGACGGACTGTCGAATTTGATCATTGCGTGCAGCTCACAACTCGATGATCTTTGGAAAGGAGGTTTAAATCTGTGTCAACTTTGCGTCTTTAGGATGGTTAAGCTCTTAGGTGGAAGGTACCATCTTGAATCATCAACTACTGAAATGAGTGGGTGGATCACTGTAAAATACAAAGCAGCTCAACAAAGTTGATGTGGAGGGGCATTTAGGGCATCCTAAGGCACTTCATGTCAACAATGTTAGACCAAACTATGAAAACTAAACAATCAAATCAATATTTAAAGTATAAAAATATATTGAATAAGATTCATACATTGATCGAGTCTCTAATTTTATCATATTGGTGTCCCAACACCATAGACACCAATATGGTTTAAAAATAAAAAATAATAAAAGTTACCTTACACTGAGTAGTATAAGTCTTGTATCTGATATATCATCTGATTTGCCTTGATCTATGTAAGAAGAAGCTATCAGAGTAATAAAGTAATAAAAAATATATGAATATACAAAGATATTTATAAAGTAATTTTTTTATCCTTCGTATGTATACAGGTTTTTCTATGGATTCCTTGTGCTGCTCCAAAAATAAAAAAATAAAAAAAAAGTATACCCACTTCGACAAGCATATTTATATCAATGAAAATGAAGTCCATCATTGCTGTAATCGACTCATACGGGACCCAAATGGGATCCAGGAGGGTGGAAAGATAGAAAAGGAAGCAAGGCCTTATCATGAGCTGCTAAGAACACATATAAATTATTTTTTTGCTGTCATGCTAACAAGTGTGCATGTAGATGCCATCCACTCTTGTGAAAGGACTGAAGCACCCGTCAAGAACAACTGTGTTGTGTGAGCTGTATCAGAAGAGCGAAGCTGTGTTGATAGATGATGATACAGGGGTGATTGTGTTCGATGAAAAGTTTGTCTTCTTGTCATCTCATCGAGGTAGTATAAAACAGAAGCTTTCCTGTCAACACTCATGCAAGAATAGCCTTTCCAGCTGTGAGTCGGGGCCCAAAACACTAGTTTGAATCCTTCGTATCATTCTGCATAGGGTTCTTTGTTGTTTGGATCCAATGGGTTGTAATATTCTCTCATCTTGGATTGAATACTCATCTTTTATGAAACGTGGATGCCATATTCGCAAGTGGAATTGATGCTGAATAGTATTATTGTATATAAACACCGTATGGTGTGTTACGTGTGTCATTCGTTTTCTTTTCCTTAAGAGAAAAAAACATCATGTTTATGTGACCTACTGAGATAAAAGTTATCATTAACTGCTTCCTCGAAGAACTCCAAAGTAAATTAATGATTGAAGACATCTATCATTCTTGCCACCTGAATCCATGTGTCTTCTTTTATAGTACCAACCATCGCCTAGTAGCCACCCACAAGACAACTCCCACAGCGGTTTTGCCATGTCCAGAATCCAATAAAGATGATGAAGTCTTTGCCTTTGGAGGGAGTTCGTCAGTCTAGCGGAACCTGTAAAATGGAAAAGACGTTAAGGATCATCTGATAGGCCTTTCAGATACTTAAATTTGAGAATATTTCATCGTTCCAGACCAAACTTCGTTGGCTTAGGGTTAATAGGAGAGAAGGGTTCTTGATGGATTCAAGATTCAGAAAGCTAGGCTGCTAAAGTTCTTTGTAATTAGTTTTTTTGATATCTATATTTTTAAAAATTATATCGAGATCTGTATGCTTATTAAAATAAAATATTTAATCATGTTTGTCTTCGTATCATCAACTCTATCGATAGAAATATTATAGGATTTATCACTAAGTACGTATTGACTTTGTCTCACTTCGGTTTATCATTAAACTAGCATCGGCAACAATGAAATAAAAAAAGTGTTGTCGAACATACATGGCTTTATTCTTTCTTCACATCAAAAAATAATCTCTGCTACTACTACTGGAGAAAGACTATAGAGGCTTTCTTTCTCTTCTTCTCTATTTATTATTCTACTGCTACTCTCTGTAAGAAAGCTATCCTAAACAAGTTAGAAGACTGGATAAAAGGAAGAAAGGTGCAGCTACCGTCGTTCTTCTTCTCTTCTGTTTCTGCTCTTCTCTCCTCTCTTCTTAGCTTAGTACCGGCACGATTTGGATTGATTTGGGTGGATGCTTTAGATGGAGCTCTCCTGCTACTTTTATAGCTAAGAAATGGGTGGAGTCCTAGCTAGGTTAGGACTTGGAGAGTCTAATATCTTTAGAACTTATAGAGTTCTAATACATTTAAAACTTTGGATTTAATTGAGATTGAGTTGAGTGCAACCACATTGGATTTGAGTCCAAATTTGGGTTGACTTGGACTTCAACCAAACTCAAATTTGAGCTAAAAATTTTGGTGAGGCTTGAACTGACTTAAATCTAATCTTTGAGCAAGAGATTAGGCTTAGTCTTTGTTTGGTTTAGTCAGGATTATGTTGGAGTCTAACTAAAACTCTAATTCGATCCAATTGGAGTTTAGCTCAAACTATGTAACATCATACATAATCACGACTCCCCAAATTCAGTGATTTATGTTCCGTTGAATCTTTCTTTGAGACGTCTTCTCTTTTTGTCTACAGATTGGAGGTTTTGCTTTGGTTTGTCGAAGTGGTTGACATCGTCGTGCCCAACTATGTTTGCTACACATATCGTTCTAATGGGGTTCTCCTTATTGTCGATCATCATCAACTCAAGGGCATTCTTTCTATTCCCACACGGGAGGTTGTTGCTACTCTTGTTCATTCAAATATAGACTATCTATGCCAATAATAGTACTATCTAGGATACGGTGGTACCATATAGAATTCAAATGTTGTCATGGTAGGACTGCTAGAGTATATTTTTATGACTCTAATTCAGAAGTAACAATAGTAATGCCACCAAATTTTGGTGGTGGTATTGCTAATACTAAAATGTAAAATGTGAGGGACCTTTGATATGAAAATATAAATGTTAAGATTCTCTCCAAAGACTTGAAAAATAAAAAGTTATAAGGGGTCATCGATCTTCACTCGTCGATAGCAAGATTACTAGTGAAAATAAATAACCTCAAAAGGCAAATAAATCAAGAATTGGTATAGGTCGAGAAGATCAAACCACCATAAAATTAGTTTGTCTCTCTTTTCTCATCTTTTACTTGTGACTTAGTATTATTATATTTACTCATAACTTTTAAACATACTAAATATTGATAAATTAAGTTTTTTAAATGGTTAAATTACTGTAAAATTAATTGACATACACACTCCCTCTTCTTCTTAATATCATTAATATCCTAACAATATTACAATATTCCTTCACCTTTTAGAGTATTGCTAAAAGAGAAGTGGCGAGTTTCTTTAGGAGTTTATAGCTAACAAAACTAAGCTCAAATTATTTAGCCAATTGTCCGAAAGATGAGACCGACTTTGAGAAGAGCTTGGCAAACCACTAATGTGCTACTCCTCTAAGGATCATAGGGAAAGTCTGACACATAAGAGAGTCTATAATCCCATAGAGGATCATTTATTAAGATAAACATCATAATATATTATGAAGGGTCAAACTTTTCATCATAGACGTCCAACATAGAAAGTCTAAATCCCTGAGAGATTAGTTGTTTACTTATATCTTTCATGAGAGGGGATCATAGGTATAAGTCTATCTTTTGTTGCTTTCATTATTTTATTTCTCTCTAAATATCCTATAATTGTTGATCCATCTTATTAAGATGATCTTAGACCATATTGAGAGGTTGGTTGATTGAGTGATCGACTCATCTAGCAATTTTAGTTAGGGTTTGAATTTTGGGCCAACAATGATGAATGTACTTACGGTGGTAGTTAGGCCTAAGTCACGCAAGATTCGACTACCACACTAAGAATGAGAATTGGTGGTGGAGCATAAGTCAGGATTAATGGAGTGAATGTAAGTTAGGTTCAATGAGCAAGTTAAGGAAGGTAAGGAGCAATAATTTGAATTATCCTAATTAAAATATATGTTTGTTGGATTAGGGTACGAAAGGTTTTTGCATGAATAGTCATAGTTAAGAGAGCTAGCTATACGAGGAGGTTAGATAAAGGCTAAACTTGAAAAAGCCATAAAAAAAGGTTAGGGTTCGATATAGGGATGAGACATAAAATCCTTGATTTGGGATCACTAATAATTAAAATCATAAATTCCACAAAAAATATTTAGGGTCGTTAGACTCGATCCATTGAGGTTTAGGGGATTCGGATCCTTGAGATTTATCTAAGACGAACTCGTGAGGTTTTCTTAATATATACTAGTCAGTCCTCCTTCTAGCGCCAGTATGTGAGTGTAAATTTTGGTTGGATAAGTTGGAAGCTGACTAGGATCCAACTTGATCCTTTTTCAAATATATCTCAAGGTAGAGCTCGCTGAGTCGAATGGCTAAACCCTACAAAACTACATCGAATGTGTTCCTAATAAATGATCCTTCAATGTTTGAGTCAATAATTTAAAAGAATTAATCCTACTTTGATTATTTTGTGTGATTTGAGTGTATTTGAGTGGTCTCTTTTGTAGTAGTTGTCTTGGATAACTATTACATTATTAGTACGATAGCATAAATATAAGAATCGATCATAACCATCCTTCATCTATGTTGAACTATTATACTTGTCTGATATGTCAATTGAACTTGTTATAGATCAGTACTAGATAGTTATGTCTGTGTTGTTATACTTGTTTATCATATTATTTACATGATAATAGGTGCATCATTATATTTATGGGATTCGATTATGTGATATTTAGATAATAAACACTGAAGATGAGGTAACATCCTCACACTGTTCGACTTGAAGGTGAGGTATGTTACCATCATACTAACGGAAAAGCCACATCACTTTTTGTCAAAGGCTTTGACATCACCTAAAGTCTCGACCCTTAACACTCCATCAGATGGTTGTCAAACTCGAAAGAGAATAGATCTAACGGCCCACGGTTCTCGTTGGCATATGTTATTTGCACGGTGGTCCATTCGTCCGACCGACCATATCAACCCAATGATCATGTCGGTTCGATCTGTCAACCTGATCACGTCAACCCGACAACTACATTGACACTAGGGTTCTCGGGTCACATCGACAGCCACCTCGGTAAACGTAGATAGCTCATCACGTAATGTCGTCAACTCAATATACCATATTAACAGTTGATGATCTCCCTGAACGAGGCCTCGAGGATCGATAAAGCCAATGACCCACGTAGAGTCGTACTCGCAAGATAACCGAAGGCGCCACACCCATTAAACATCTTGGTACGGTCTCCCTCTGTCCCACATATACAAATTCCCTCACTATAGCCCACTGAAGGGGAGACTTTTTTAGGAACTTCTCCTTAGAACTCTTTCGACCTTGTACGCACCTCGACTTTCAATTTTACACATTGAGAGTTAACCTAGCCATCGGAGAGATCACGTTTGACACATATCATCTCGACGAGGGACTTATTGTAGAACTCGACCAAGGACTAGAGCCAGCCCTATCGACTTTCTGACCCAAGGAGCTACAGTTTAGTGAAGCCCAACATCTCAATCGAGTCGCCCTAAGTCTTCCAATCCAGCTGGGATGATCATACGCATATGAGTCGAATCGTGACTTACTAACTTCATGTTCATGACACAAAATCCAGCTACAAAAGGAAAGATGATATTTTATTATATATCATGGGAAAATATCCATATTAAAGTTTATATTTTTTGGTTTACTCTTTTGCAGTTCCTTTCTTAAAAGATTTTGCTTTTTCTTCTATTTAGAGTTTGGTGTTCATACTAAAGCTTTGAGGGGAAGTTTTATGCTACTCTTCATCGTTCTTTTATATTTTTGGGGTTTAGTTAAATCATTATATAGTTAAGATTAATTTTGACCAAAAGCATGTAATTACATAGAGATTAATCAGTATTTACAGAAACTAATGATAAATAAATAGTACACCAAAGAACCTAACATTCGTAATAGCCAACCAAAGAAAAGACAACACAAGGAGGAAGCTGAGATTGCATGCAGTGGCCATTAATTTGGATCAGATTTGTGTTTCCATCTTATCCTACCTCGTCCGGTTTGTGAGCTCCAAGAAGCCACAAGCGACCATTTTGAGTGCTGCTGAATCATATACGACGCAGATGAGCTCACCGAGTTCGTTCATGTTTGTCCGGTCGTCACTCACTCCTGTTGTCCGGTTGTAACCTAACCCTCGGCAAGCCCTACCCAGGTGACCATTAATGGTGACCGGTTGGTTGCATGCATGCAGGTCCCTACGTGTAAAAGGGCGGAGAGACTGCCGCCATGCACTTCCTTGCTCACTCAACCCCTCCATGATCTATTAAATGCATGCATCCACCATAACTCTCAGGTACAGCTTCACCCTGATCCCCATGGAGATCAAGAAGGCAACCATCGTTGCACTCCTCTTGGCACTTCTCCTCCTCGCTTCTCGTAAGTCATAGATGAAGACACAAGTTTCCGTGGTGGTAAGTTCAAGCTTAATCATATGCGCTTTTGATGCAGAGGAGGAGAAGGGCGTGGAGGCGAAGATTTGCAGGTTGCCCAGCATAGGTTTCAGGGGGCCATGCACGTCGGATAAGAACTGTGCCAAGGTTTGCCGGAGGGAGGGCTTCGACAGCGGCGACTGCGAGGGATACACCATGGGATGCCTCTGCAACAAGCACTGCTGATCCACCAACATCTGTAGTTGCTGTGTTCCCAATAAGTGAGCTCTTCTCACTGTGGCGTGTCCTTGATGTTGTTCTCCGTGTTTTGGTGGTGTTAGTAAGAGTCCTACGCGTGTGATGCAGTAAACCCCAGTGTTCATCCCAGGATCTCCTTACAATAACAAATGGATTAGAGATTAGTCTCGTGATCCTATAAAGAACTAAAGAATATAAAGAATGAATTATTTGTAAGTTGAGTTGCTGAAAGTAATTATTATGCGCGAAAAAAAGAAAAATTGAAGGTAGTCAAAGCGTGTTACCGAGGAAGTAAATGGTGAGGTGATCTCAAAGTGGGAAGCGTCGCTGCTGCATGAGATGCACATTATGTTTGTATCCTCGAACATCCAACCAAAGATTTTGGCAGAGGAATCGTTTAGGGTTCTCAAAAGAGCATTAATCACTGAGGTGTTGAGTCCCCCTCCAAGCTTCAGTCATGAGCTTCGGAGATGGAGGTCTTCCATCCTCTGCTTTGAGAGCCTTCACCACGTTCTTGACGTCACTCTCATGGTGCTTCCAACCCCTCAAGAATCTCTGCGTGAAGATTACCTTCTGTGTCAAAGAGAGTCACTCATGGGGAGGGGAAGGAAGGACTCTCGTAACCTGAAGAAGAGCCGTAGCAGCAGCTCATAAGCTCACCGAGAGGACATCAAGAACACGTTTGCTTGCAGAGATCATATTGCTGAGGCCCATCTTTGGTGGGTGGGGGGTTTGAAAAAGATGGTTTGACCACAATAAAAAGGGGTTGGCTGGTGCTGTCAGGATGTTTTAATGGGTTTGACCACAAACAAAAGGAATGAGTGTTTAATGGAGTGGATGATAACGCAAGGTGCATGAGACGCTTTCTTTTTCTTCGCCAAGGTACAGAGCACATCTCGAGAGGAAAGATAACGCAGCTGCAAACCATGTCAGACGAAGAAATCAAAGAAGAGAGAGCAAAAATGAAAGGAAAACAACACAGGTGAAGGAAACAAAGGTCTTTTTTTTTTCCTCCTTTTCCTTTTGGTTTCTACGACCCCATATTGATCTTTCTTTGAAGGGGAAAAGCCGGGCAGGACAGCACGGAAAACGGTACGAAGAAACAGTGGTGGAGTTTCTGAATCCCCCACCAATTCCTGCAACTCTCCATTCCATACACAATAATAATAATAATAATAATAAATCCAACTTCCGATGTATTTGCTCTTCTGGTTGATCCGCCCATCATTTTCTTCTCTCTTGCCTTTCTTTATGTATGTCTCTGTTTCCCCTGTGTTCCTCATTTGATCCATTATATCCTCCTCTATATATAGACTCAGCAAGTGCGTTAGCCTTCCTTACTGCATCACTTCTCTCCCCTAATCAACTGAGCTCGGATTAAACCAGCAGTAAAGAACACTATAAACATAGCTATATCTGGAGAGAGAGAGAGTGTGTGTTGGGTAAGGAGAGAAGAAGAGTGTGTGTGTGTGTGTATGGAAAGAAGAGAGTATGGAGGAGGAGGAGGAGGAGGAATGCCGGGGTGGCTGGGCGGACTGGTGGAGGAGAGCTTCTTTGTGGGCTGTGGATTTCACGAGGGCAGGAGGAAGAACGAGAAGAACATCTTCTGCCTCGGCTGCTGCACCAGCATCTGCCCCCACTGCGCACCCGCCCACCCTTCCCACCCCCTCCTTCAGGTCATGCTTCCTCTCTGTCTCTCTGTCTCTCTCTCTCTCTGTCTCTGACAGCCAATACACTGGATGTTTGCCCAATGACTTGTTTGTTTGCTGGTGTTCCTACTGCAAGAATTCATCAAGACAAAGAAATCAATTCGATTTACTCCTAATTCTTCCTTAGTATGTCTTATTTGTTGGGCATCATTGACAGCAGCGCTTGTTGCTACTTGAACAGTGGTGGTAACAAGTAAAGCAACTCATGGTTTTCCTCTCCGATGGTACTTGCAGTACCAGTAATTTTCCTTCGCCTTCATGTTTCTCATGCCAATCAAAGTGAAGTCCCCATGCAAATTACTGCTGCAATGACTGCTTCTTCGTGATTAGCTCAGCTTTTTTGGTGGTTTGTATCGATGATGATGAATGCAGGTGCGGCGGTACGTATACAACGATGTGGTTCGACTGGATGATCTGGAGAAGCTCATAGACTGCTCTTTTGTTCAGGTGGGTGCAGCAGCAGTAAGCTGATGTTTGCCGACTGGTGGTGTTTCTGAAGCTGATACGACGATGCTTTTTCTGTGACAGCCTTACACTATCAACAGTGCCAAAGTGGTGTTCCTGAAGCCAAGACCTCAATCCAGGCCTCCCAAGGTCTCTGGCAACATCTGCTTGACCTGTGACAGAATCCTCCAAGACCCCTTCCACTTCTGCTCCCTCTCCTGCAAGGTTAAATCATGTCTCATCTACAGACTCAAGCTTCGGAGATGCATTGACATGACACCCGAGTGCTGTAGGTGGATCACATTATGTTGCGAGGGGAGGATTTATCGAGCGTACTGTTCCGGTTCGACGAGTCCGACTTCACCGTCTCCAACCTCGAGTGTCTTCGGGTGGACGGTGCCGATCCAGTCGATGAAGACAGAAACAGCTCAGGAGGAGGAGGCCGAAGAGGGAAGCACAAGAGTGGCGGTGGCTTCTTCCCACAGATGGCCTTGTCTTTGAGCAACAGGAGGAAGGGAGCTCCTCATAGATCTCCTCTCTCATAGTGAGTCAGTCTCAGTGTTTTGCTGGTTTGTGGAGGGGACTGAGGACTTCCATTGCTGACAAGGTGGCCACCGATGGTAATGGACTGCATACTTCTTCTTCTTCTTCATCTATGTGATACCTATGGATCCATTTCTATGCAATGTTGTCAGTGTGTTTGACCACATGATAAAAATACATGTTCTTGGAGACGCAAAACGCAAGTAATGGAAGCTACAAACATCTCCCAAGAAACAAAGATAAGATATGAACAACTTCATACGAGGAGGAGTCAAAAACTTTTGTTTGACCAATTTCTTCTTTTGAGCTTTCTCTTCAAATCATCGAACCTTCATTATTGAACACTGAAAGGTCAAAAGTTTAGAGAGAGAGAGACATCGAGAAGAGGGGTCTCCTTTGCATCTATTGGGCGAACTAAGTAGCTTCTTTTGTTGGGGGTTTGCCTAATGACCCCAACAATTTCTCCTATTCCCAATGTCAAATTTAATGCAGTACAAACCCCACAATTAATCACATTAACATCATCACTAATTTGTCTCATTGGAACTTAAATATGATTAGCTATTTTTGTGCCAATTTGAACCAGTCATAGCTCGGTTTTGTCGATCTACATAGGTTCTTTACATTAATAAACTAAAGGTTTGTTTCTAAATTAATGATATAATTAGGTTATTAGGTGAGAGAAGACTATGAAATAAAAACAATCTTATAAATTAATAAATAAAAAATAAATCGAAAAATCAAAGCAAGATTAACATTGCTCAATGCTGTTTGCATATATTTTTGTCAAATATCAATTTTTTTATCATGTGAAATTAATTAAAATATTCTTGAGTTAACCCGAACTCAATTACAAGTAGCAAAATATTTTGGGTATTTATGAAATAATCAAATCTTACTTTTTAAAATTATTTTCTTACATAAATAAGTTATTTCCATATTAAGATTCTTTATTCTTCAACGATATTGATTTTTAGAATTCTAAAATATTTACTAATCCTAACTATCGTAAAGGTTAAATCAAGGTTATTGGTTGATTAGAAGTTATCCTTACTTGTTTATTTGTATATAGGTGTGTGAAGTATGTATTCGGGCTAATTACATTTTTCACTCCTATAATTAGTTACATTTATTATTATACTTCTAAAAGATATATCGAGATCCTTATACTTACAAAAATAAAATATTTAACCTTATTACTTCAACAAAATCTCTCTCTCTCTCTCTCTTGATTTCTTATTTTATAAAATTATCATTTTATTTTCCTAGGTATAAGAATCTTAATGTAACTTTTGAAAATATAAAGATCTAAAATAATTTATTATAATAAAAAAGAAGCACTATATCTTACACCATTAGGGTAATGCTATATGATGAAAGATAAGCACTATTTCATCCACATTTCACTTCCAAAAAGTCACCTTTGGAATGTGCATTCCCCGTGAAATAAGATTTGATGATGAGACTAAATGACATGGTTGATATATTTCAATATTTAGATAGAAGAAGAATGGTGCCGATGCCTAACAATGCCAAGATCGAAATCTTACATAGGATCTAAAAGAGCTTTCGTGGAATCAACATGTGGAAGTGTGCATGGCATGCCTTAGCTCTATAGCTCTTAATTGATGTGACGCTATTTGGTATCGTCCATATATAGCCCTATCAAACTAGAAATAAAAATATATATACATGCGATTTAGGTTCTTGTGCATGGAGGAAGCCCGGAAGCCTCACCTGGTCAAGATATAAATCTTATCCAAGATCGAGAATAGGTCGATAAAATAAACAACATGCAAAAGTTGGTTGACTTATTCATAACAAAAAGATGATAAGACATATCCAGATGAATTCTATTCCCAGACATCATGATAGAGTCAGATGGGTACTCTTAAGTCAACTCGGATTGTAACTTCGGGATAAATTATCATTTCATCCCATCATTTGAGAGGTATGGTAAGGCTTGATGCAGCCTGAAGGTGTTAACAGACAGATCACCGATCTATCACATCATCCGAGAAGCACGATAGGGCACAATGCAGTCCAAACGACATTGACCCTCAAAATATAATCCAGTTCTCCTAAGGCATCAGCACACATTAATACCCATGTACGGTGACGTTGCAAGTCATTAAACATCCTTGTACGATGATCATCTCCTGAGTATGAGATATAAAAGTCACCCTGATGAACAGTATCAAGGGGCCCAGACACACATTTCGATTATCACAATCCTTTTCTTTGGGCTTTGGTTCACTAACTTGATCATCTGAGGGACCGAGTCGAATACCTCTCATTCCCTCCACCCAACTTTGATCTTTGTGCAAGGTACGACGATTTGGGAGGAGGAGGAGGCCATCTTATTCTGCACCATAGTATCCTAGCGTGAGGATCTATTGACATTCTTGCACTATAATCGACATTCTTGCGCACTCAAATTAGACCCAATCATGTTGACTCATCGACCATGACATAAAATACGTTAATAAAAGGTTATGTATATATATGCATTCTATTCTATTGGAGGGAAATGTTAAGCAAACTCATTTACATAATAAATATTTAGATAACTTAATGTTGATTAATTAAGTCTGAGTCCAATTTAACATGTGCAAAATTTGAATACCAAATATAAACTAAAATTTAAATTGTTAAGTTATTGTATAAACCTATCGTATGTCATTTGTCTGTTTCAATTGTTAGCAATGTTCCATCTCATCCATATATATATATATATATATATATATATATATATATATATTTGTGATTGGGATCTATGTGCATGTATAATATTGGTATAATCAATAATATGTGAAAGTGTTAACAACTTGTTCATGGCATATGATAAACATGTGTGTCTAAAATAGAAGGGTTAAGAAGTATTTTATTATATACTTAACCAGCTCAAATCTGAGACCTATTACTTGTACAATATTACACTAACCAGATGTCTCAACATATATATATATATATATATATATATATATATATATATATATATATATATATATATATATATATATATAGGTGTATCTATGTAGTTAATTAGCTTTGAATTGGCTTGGGTTTCCAATTATGAGTTCTTTTGTCCTTGAGATAAATCTTTAATAAACTTCTTTATAGAAAATATATGTGAAAGACTTGATAGTTAAGATAAAGAAAATTTAAACAAACTAGTTTTATGTGCTATACATTTAACTCATATTGGATGTTGATTATAGTTGGACTTGAGTTTTATGTTGATCCTAATCCAACTCTACCCAATTTGTGTATAAGCCAATAAAAGTGACTTTTAGGATGCAAAAGGTCAAGTTTCCTTTTTTTTTTTTCTAATTTTTGGAAAATCTAGATATTTTTTATGATGTTTGGAACAAGTTTGGTTGATAATATAATGTTCAAGAAATAATTCAAGATCAAAATGTTTGAGTCATTGTTAAAAAATTTAATACTTGTGAATGAAGAAATTTAATAATAACCGTTACGTTTAAATGAAAAAGTTTAAAATATTTAAACCATAATAAATAAAAAAATAATGATAATAATAATAATAAGGTTATTTTTTTATTTTCTATTAAATATGAATAATGATATGATAAATATAACTCTTAAATCTATGTTTTACGCTTTCATCCTTATCCTTATGTTGTATAATTTATTTATTTATTTATATAATGATTGTGATAATTTCTCTGGAGGAATGTTGGGCCCACTGGTGGGGGTCCTGCGTTGGGCCCGGTAACTTCGAAGCACGACTCGACGGCAGTGGGGTCCGCTCAATGGGCCGGAACGGCTCGGGCTTCATCGGACCGTCAAACATAAAGAGCCTGTTTCGACGAACCCACGGTTTCTGGACCCATATGTGGGCCCCGAAGTAGACGGGTGAGGTTCGCGAAGCAATGGGCCCGCTTCGAACCACATCACCATACACGTCCTCAGGTCAAAGGTCAACAATGGCGCGGAGCGAGACGCCGACGACGACGAGGAGCACCCCGCAATCCATGCGCACCAAACCTCACCAGGGTCGAAACAGCCTCGTCTTCCTGGGTCCCACCTTCCCCCTACCAATTTCCGACGCACGCCCGGTCCGTACCTCTGTTGGGCGCATCTCTCTTTGTGGGGTCGTAGTTTGACTCAACCATAGTCGTCGTCTCTAGCGTCAGCGCACCGTCCGGCTTGGGCACAGTCGGCCCCACAGTTCCGGTACCCACTATTTTACCCTCTGGAAAATGTGGTAGATGTGATCTATAGCGTGCGTCAGAAACCGGGAAATACGTGCGATTTGGACGTACATCAACGATTCGTAATCACAGGTGATTAGAGGCCATGGATCACGCAATCGCCTCTCTCTCTCTAATTGTCTACTTGTGTACAAAATAAGCTTCGAATTCACCATGTTTGATGTGCACTTTTTGCAGCAAATTTGAGTGAAAGCAGAAACGATGGCGAAGATCGAATATATTCTAAAAAAAATTCCATAAAATATATCAATTACCTGCAGTAGCATGAACAGTTCGATAAATAGCAGTGCTTGACGTCGAAAGATCACGTCACAGGAGCAAAATACGATGCTTCCTCGAACCCACGTGGCAAACTGTCAGCCACCTACGGCTGAGACATCGAAATCCGACGGACAGGATTTCACTTCGGTCGTCCGTTGACCCCAATGCCTCCTCCGCTGTCTATATACGTCCACCCCCAACCTTCGCTGCCATCCCTTCCCTCACGTTACGATGAGCGACGCCACCACCCCAGGACCAGCGCAGTGGGCTCAGCTCGGCGGCCGTCCCCACCTGCGTCCTCTGCCGGCGCCGCCCGCTCCCGCGACGTCGGCGTTCGCATGCGTGTCGGACTCCGTCGTGGTCTCGACCACGTCGAGCCCGACGATCGACAGGTCGGCCAAGGGCGCGAGCCAGCAGCCCGGCATCGAGGGCCGGGTGGGCAAGCCGGTCCGGAGGCGGTCGAGGGCCTCCCGGAGGGCTCCCACGACCATCGTCAACACCGACGCCGCCAACTTCCGCCTGATGGTCCAACAGTTCACCGGCAACCCGTCGGTGCCGTACGCAGCCGGGTATCACCCCGGCGTCGGACCAGTCTCTAACGTCAGTAACGATTCCGGTGAGCGAGTTCATCAGACGACGGCCTTAATGTCCTTTGGAAACCGTCGGCAACACCCGGACCAGCGGCAGAACCATCAGCCTCAGCAGCAGCAGCAGCAAAACTATCAGTCACCTGATCATTCTATATTTACTACAGCCGGTGGTGGTAACAACAGCAGTGATGGTTTTCTTCAGGGGTTTAGCAGCTCCGGCGCCAACTTGGAGGTGGACGATCACTTTTTCTTTGACGGCATGTACGAGCAAATGATGGCAAGGCCAGCCTCTAGCGACAGGAAGGCTGGGCACTTCTCTTGAGGAAAAGCATGGCATCATGAATCAGGATCCCGGTGCTTGTGTTACTTCTGAGAGAGATGAAGAGAGAGGAGAAGGAGAGAGGGCACTGTAAATATTGTTATCATGTATGGTATACGTAATGGTCATATGGAATCTTTCTCGGATGTGTTAGTTTATCTGTCAGATTAAGAGATCCGTGACACACAAATAATTGATCTTAAGTGAGAATACTTTTGATAAGATTAATTTCAAGTTATTGTTAGATGAAGTAAAAAATAAAAATTTAGATTAAGATAAATAAATAAAGATGAACAAAATTTATATGGATTTCTTAATTATTCAAAAGAATTTATACCTTATCTTTTGATTAGGTATTTCTAGAAAATCTAAGATAATATAAATTGGTCAAAGAATATCAATAGAAGTATATCTATCAGAAGAAGGAAAGGACAGTATACCTAGAGAAAAAAATAAGAAGATGTTAAGTATTGAAATAAGTATTTTTAATCAATTTTTTCTTATCTGAAGTTATCAGTTTTGGATAGTTAAAATAAGAACCTTATTTATTCATAATGATTATAAAATTTGATATAAAATAATTTTATTAAGTATGATCTGTAAGATCCTAATATTACTTATGATAAAAAAGATCAAATAAATAAGAATATGTAAGAAGATGCAACAGCTCTTTATATATTACGATAAATAATAGACGAGTCCATATTTTTTTCGAATTATGATGATATCACACATGCAACGTAAAAACTTTAAAACTTTAATGCTTCCAAGTCTTTGACGTAAATTCAAAACTCTCATGATAAAATATTTTAAATATATTACTAATTTTTTTCTCTCTTATTATAAACCAAATAAAATTGTATGGTGGATATCTAAAAGATCAAATTATAGTTAAAAAAGTTTCTAAGGAGTTTATCTTAAAAATTTGATATTATTTTTACTACTATAAAAATAATTAAAGATATAAGTTATTATTTTTTAGTTTATGAAGAAAAGGTGAATAGATTTTTAGATAAAACTTTATAAGATAACATGCTCTTCAAATAAAGATAGATAATAAGAAATACTAAAAGAAAATTTTAAAAATAATATACCTGGGAGATATCAAAATGCTAGAGGACATGGACAACCTAGCGATCAAGATAGAAGATAGAAGATAGAAGATGTGGTCGATCAAATAAGAGTTAGAAGAACTTTAATAAAAGTAACAAAGAAACTTATAAATATTTTTATTATAAAAATTAAACATATTAAAAAGATTAGTAGTGTAAAAATAAAAATCCAAATCTTTTCTTTATTCTAGTTGTAAAAAATATGACTATTTTGAAAAATACTATTATAACAAAAAAATCAAATTATAATGAAAAAATAATAGTAAAAAAATAAAGAAATATATTTTTTTCTTTATAATATCTGAAGAATATTTTAGATTTGTTTGGTTCCGAATATTGAATTGAGTAATCATGTGGATGGAGTAATCATATGACATGAAACAAAAATTTAGTTTAAAAATTTGATGATTCAATGAGATCTATAGTATAGATGAAAAAAGAGAGTAAGATTACAAAAAAAAGAACAATATTAACATTGATAGCCCAAAAATATGATAGATTTATCAAATTTGATATTAAATTAGTCTTCTTTAATGAAAAGCTGCCAAGAAGATTTATGTAAAATAATATTAAGGATTTGAAATTAAATGGTTAGAATATAAAATGTATAAATTAGTCAAAGTATTAATATGACTTGAAACAAACACCGATAGCTAGATACAACATAATTAACAATTATTTCTTTAATATAATTTAGAAAAACTTAAGTAAGCCAACTTTATATATAAAATTGGAAGGTATGAAAATTATTTTTGTTTGTTTGTACGTGGAAGATATAATTTCTATTAAAAATTTATTAGATATGCTTATTGAATTTAAGAAAAATATGATGTTAGAATTTAAAATGATTGATCTAGGAATCTTATATTATTTTTTAGGAATAAAAATTATTTGAAATGTAAATGAAATTCTTTTGTAGCAAGAAAAATATGCTAAGGAATTATAAAAAATGTTGCATATGATAACTTATAAGCTAATGAATATTCCAATGAATACAAATAATAAACTTATGTTAGATAGTGGAGTTGAAAAAAATAAATGAACAAATATGCTAAAGGAGTTATCAAATACATTAAGAAGGGAACTTTCCATTATGATATATGTTATGAGTAGGTTAAAGATTTTAAGTTGTATGATTATATTGATAGTGATCGGGCTAATTTTGCATATGATTAAAAAATTACTTTAGGATTTATGCTCAGTATTAACTAAGGTGTGATTTCATACATAATAAAAAAGTAAAAATATTTTACTCTCTCGAGCTCTAAGGTGAATTATGTTGTGATTAAAAGTATAATATGTCAAACAATTTGACTTCTAAGAATTCTATCAAATCTCAAAGAAAAGCTAGAAGAAACAACTAAAATCTAATACTAAAATATGACTCCTATTGCAATAAACAATTCTGTTGTCCATGGGTGCACCAAACACATAAAAGTTTGACATTATCTCATTCGTGAACCACCGATTGATAAAGGAGAAATTAAAATAGATGACTGTAGATCATCATGTCGACATCTTTACAAAAGTTTTGACGAAAGAAATTTTAGCTTTTTCGAATATAACTTTAAATTATGATTATTTTGAATTAAGGAGGTACGATAAGATTAATTTAAATAGTTAAAATTAGATATAATAAAAGATTAATATTTGGATTAGATAACTCTAGGAGCGTAAGATGATTTATTATGATATAATGGATTTCTTTATTATTTTAAAAAACATATTATATTTTTTTTGACTAACATAAATAATTATTTTTGGATGAATCTAAGATACTATAGATGAGAAGTCCTCTTATTAATTTTTTTTTTATATTATTCCCTTTCTTTCGAAAATTCTGCATAAAGCTAACAACTTTTTGGAGTTCTAAACATGCATGCTTGAATGGGGATGGAGTGTAGAACGGGAATGGTTCACGTTGCTGGGGATTCAACCACACAAACGGCACCACAGTACAAAGTCAAACCCATGAGTCATTGACCGATGTAGATATCTTTGTTGTTTCTATGTTGCGTGTTTGTGAAGTTTAAACTATTAGTCAATCCATGTTTAGACCTCTCTCTTTCTCTCTCTCTCTCAGAGTCATTGACCGATGTAGACATTTTTGTTGTTTCTACGTTGCGTGTTTGTGAAGTTTAAACTATTAGTCAATCCATGTTTAGACCTCTCTCTCTCTCTCTCTCTCTCTCTCTCTTTCTTGCCTGTACTAGTCTACCTCTGGAGGTGAGTTATAGTTCTGTTTGGTGGAAAGAGAGCAAAATCCACAACTTAATCGTAAGCTTCGATTTTTAAAGTGAGGTTCCTCTCTTTTCTCTTCACAAACTACACTTTTTAATGCTCATGAAAAATGCTGTAGATATAAAGTGCGACTCGTATGAGGTTGAAAACTCCATCATGCTGTATCTTTTCTACCTAAGATTTGGACATAAATCAGTTTGATCTTTGGAGCTCTTTGACTCGAATTCATTTAGTAATCTTCCATCAAGCTTCGAATGGAATGTTGCCAGTCAACTCAACAGTGTCATTGTCACATGAAGAATTTAGTTTTTGAGAGAGAAGATGTGACCTCAAGCTTTCTGTAGTTTCTTACACTGTGATGCTTAAAGGTCCTCAATTGCTCTGTCGAGGAACAGTCAACCCGAGTAGCAGATGCATATTGTTCAAATAACACAATAGCTTTTTAACTGGTCACGATTGAATGCATTCAGTGTGTCTCTTCTGCAAGGAATACATGTAATCAACATTGTCATGCAATTAGATAGCTCAAGAACCTTTCAAGCTACTACTACTACTGACACACGCACTCTCTCTCTCCCCCGCAGCCCATGAAAGAAACTGAATCTGAAAGAAGGTCACATCAACACAAATCTACTTATTTGTTTAGTCATTAGAATAGAAGGTTTGAGTCGAGGGGTTGCAGCCACTGGTCTCCGTCAATGAATGAAGTATTCAGGAATGGAGCAGCTTGAGTGTCGTTTAGCTTCTGTGCATAAGGAACCCTCATTGTCAGGCTTGCACCAGCACCACTGCAGTTGTATTCACCATAGAATACACTCCTGTGAGAATGAAGGAAGAAAGAGAGAGGTCTCTGGCTCAGTACTCGACAGTCTTGCTTAACGTTGCAGTAGATTTGAGCCAGGAGGAATCGGTCCTTACTGATCTCTATCGGGGTAGCCGAAGTCGTTCCATCCTTCCGGAGCGATGATATCTGACATGAAGGTGTTGGCGAAGACGACGCGAGAGAACGGCCTCCATGCTCGGCCCAGCCAGATCCGCCCCGTGCCGCCGATGCTGCAGTTGACGAAGGAGAAGCCGGTGTTCTCGTCGCCGGATGCTCGCCCGTGCGCCGTCACCGTTCCATCTATCGTCTTCAGTCCCGCCGCCACCGGGCTCGCTATCGATATCATTTGGCAGCTCTGAGAACCAAACCACATGGCCTTAAAGATGATGATGTTCTCATGCCACATCCCTCGATGCATAGCTGCCGAGTGGTGATCACCTCGTACAACGATCGACCATCTCCGAAGATGAAGTCGATGGAGCCCTGAATGTGGCACTCCTTGAAGTAATGCCGACCTCTGTCGTCGTGAAGCGTGTCCTGCGCTCCGAAGAAGCCACAGCCCCAGAAAGCGGCCTGATCGGCGCCGACCCTTATCGCCACCGCTTGCGCCCCGACGTCGCCGGGGTTTGGTATGGGCGCCACGTTCTTGCACCAGAAACGCACCGAGGAATGAGCTCTACATCTGCTATACACACACACACACATACGTTACAGTAGGAAGAGCGTACGATGAAGCTTATGTTCTTTGCTACAAAGTTGGCCCCGAAGACGGCCACAGATGCGCTGTAGAATGTGCCGTGGGAGGAGTTGGCCGTGTCGTTCCATGCGATGCCCGTTGTGTACAGCCCTTGCCCTTGGAACGTGATGTTTGGCTTCGTCTTCGGTATCGTCACCTTCTCGCTGACATGATCGAAACAACGCAGTGACAGCGTTCGTTACGTAATGGTGGAAAGCAGGAAGCATGTGAAACCTTTAGCTTTGCTTTGCTTTGCTTTGCTTACTAGTATATGCCCTTGTTGATCCATATGATGCTCCTCTTCTGGCTGAGGGCAGCGACTGCGTCCACCGCGGATTGCACCGTGGTGAAGTTGCAGCAGCCGTTACGGTCGACGCAGAAGATGGACGTCATGTCTGTGTCCGGCGGGGGGAAGCCCGGTGGGAAGTCGTCGCAGATATTGGTGTCGTTGGTTTTGGGTGCCCTGCGGCGGCGGTGGTATCCTGAGCCGTAGCTGTTGAGGGAGACGGGTGATGTGAAGGAGAGGAAGTCCAGGCTGAGCAACCACTCGAGGCATGGTGGGTGTCGGAACACGAGCTGTGAGGAGAGCAGAGCTGCGACGATGGCGGACAGAAGGACGAGAAGGGAAGTGCCTCGGTTGGTGATGGCCATGGCGGATGCAGTGCACTGCATCATCGCACAAGGATAAATAGGATGGTGCCTGGCAGACCTCCCTCCTTTTCCTTCAAGGAAGGGGTATCAGTCAACCTAACCATGCTTACAACGATGGTGTGGAGCAGAGAAGACACGAATCCCCAGTCACATTGTTGACATGAGCGTTGCTTGGAAGAGAGACTCTCCGAAGGATCGAGCTGGAGAAGAGAAGGGTGGGACTGTGACACCCACATGAATTGTAATGACATCAGTCTCCCATTCTGAGAAGATTACACCCAAATAACATGACATGTCCTCTAACCCAAATATTTTATTGGCTATAATGATAATAAACTCATCTCTTTGTACAAGTCCATTCAAATCATCTTTCACTTTACGGACATGACACAAACATCACTTTGTAGGCAGCACACCAACACAAGGCTGGCCATCAAACACATTGAACATAGAACAGAAAAGTTGTGCTTTTGCAGAAAGGAACAGAGTCATGATACAGCTTGCTCAACCACAATAAAACAGACAAAGAGTCCAAAACAAAACATGCAAAAGCAATTTGAAGATCCCAATAGCTCTTGCAACTGAAGAACGAATAGAAAATTCAGACTGCAGTAAATGCTTTCTTTCCTCCACCGCTGGAATGACTTTTAAAACAGTGAATCTTGCAGTCTTCAACAATGGATGGCCTGTGTAAAAATATAAATTTGCAATAAAATTTTAGGAACTCGAGAGTAACAAGCACAACATATGCTGGAGGACATTGGCATTTCAAGCATGTAAAGGAAAAGATTAAGTAACTTACCTGCACTGGCCAATGCCCACATGGTCCCCTTCCTTAACACTGAAGCTTGGGGATATGTGAGCTGCAATATTTGAATGCAACATAATATTTTAATTTCTTATACTTCTTCTAAGGGACACAGGCAGAAAACACAAGAGTTGCTCAAGTTTGCTTGCCTTCGGTACTTCTTTACATGGTGGAGGTAGTTTCTGCGGACAATGACACTTGTGTTCATCTTGGCACGATGGCATGTGCTGCAAAAAATGCGACACCTAATGGAAACATCGCCAATACACGGGCATTTTTAATCTAAGTAGGTCCCTGCAAGCAAAGCCTAAAACATCAAGCAGCGATTTTATCCTATATATACCATTTATCAGCAACTATGATAATTAATCATCACAATATTCATCAAAGTTGAGAAACCATGCCATGAAATTTCCAGTATCTCAGTGGATGATTTTGGTCTACATGTGTTTGAAAAATCCAGAAAACCAAAAAGAGGTTCTTCACTAAATAAGAAATGTTTGAATTACTACCAGTATTGTAATTGATATGATTACTACAATTTCTGAAAAGACATAGTAGCCTAGAGATTAAGCCAGAATTTCAACTATTTCAGTTTCTATAAGACCAGGAGGAAAGAAATAAAGCCAAAAGCACACAGAGGTTATCATCACTTAATCCAATTTCTTGAGGGACCCTAAAAAATGGCAAAATAAACATGTACATCGTCACAATGATGTTGCATTATGTCAAGTTTCTTGTTCACAAGTTAGATGTTGTAGCGATAACTGCATCAGTTCTGAAGCAACAGCTGCCACTCATTCAGGGTCACAAAGTGGACAGCTACATGTGCATGCATGTAAATTAACAAAATAGTCGTTCTGAACAATAAACTTGGAGAAATTCCGTCTGCCTGTGGATCAGATGGTCATAACCTCTTCCCAACTCACCCTCGTCTGTGATGTTTCTTATGACCCTTCTTTGGGTAGTGCAGGTCTGGGCTTCATTTTGTGCGAATCACAGGATTGAGTTGTAGCGGTGCTGCTTACCTTGTCATGCTTCTCTCCTATCATGGCCGAAGCTCTTGTTCTATTAAATGGTATTCATCTCACTGAGGCAAAGCATTTCTCCAATTTTGCCGTTACTCTTAATGCTGCTAATATCATCAATTTTGTACCGGGTTCTGATATATTCCCCTGGTCTATTTGGCATGTTATTGCTGATATACATGTTCTTTCTATGCTTTTTGTTTCTTCCATTTCCCACATCCCTTGTAGCCTCAACTCTGTGGCTCATTCCCTAGCTAATTCTGGAAAATCCCTCTCTCTCTCTCTCTCTCTCTCTCTCGCTTTGGAGAATTAAGTGTTCTCCTCTCTCGCCTTCTGATGTACTTGCCTTTTTTCATCAATGAATGAATATTATTTTTTTGCTTAATAAATTCAGAACAATAAAAGCTTGCAGAAAACAATTTTCTGTAACAAAAAAAGGGAAACAGTTAAACTAATCCAGTGCATACAGAATGTGAAATATGAATTCAACAGTATAGGACAATAAACAATAGGATTTCATACCTTCAATAGCTTCCCTAGTAGTTTTGAATCCAAGACTAATGCTCTTCCAGAATCGATTCCACCCTTATCAGGTCTCTTACCTTCACCAGATTTGTTGGAGCTACATGAAATTCGTAATAGTTAAGAATATGTTCAGACAAGAACTGTGCATAGATAACAAGAATAGAGCAAATATTCTTACCAAACAAGAACATTTGGTAGTTTAAAGAATGCCTTCTCTGTCTGTGCAAACTAAAACCATTCATGCGAACCAATAAACAATAAAAAAGATAACTAGAATGCCCAAACCACTTATTAGTCTACATTAACAAGCAAGAGCAAGAAAGAGTACGCCACAATACCATTTTGGAAGCTGTGAATAAAAAAGATCAAAGGAGAATATTAATAGATCGTACTGTCAAATTCTACAGGAAAAGAACAGAGGTGATAGAGTAACAACTTAAGGCCCCAAAATGTAAACCTTCTGTGATACAACCAATCTAAACCAAGGCTAAACCTTGGAAATTTTCCTAAAATTATTACAAAAGATATGTATTTTAATACATGAATTTAACAAAGAATCACGGTATAGTTCACAACAACATTCAGAACTTTTCTCAAAGTAAACATAATGTATCTTGGTTGTCAATAGATCGTTAAGTCGAATTCTAAAGTTTTGGAGAGATTCATCAACTAAAACATGCAATATCTAATTCCTCCTCAATGATAATAGAAATCGACTGGTCGTCAGTAAACAAACACAACGAACGTTCAATTCACCGCCGCAAAAGCGCGCAGACTGAGGTCAGAAATCTCCAAGGTGTGAACTTTCTTCTCAATTCATCAATTCCAAATATACCCGCTGTGGATTTCGACATGCTAACACTCAACTATCCGATTCTTGATGAACCAGCAATAGTGTATGTATCAACAACTAAACTATTTGCTAAGCACTCTTCTCAAAATCTGAATAAGAAAGGGTGCTACTTGCTCAAATTTGCATTCTGCGATGCCAGAATTGCTCGCGTCACGAAGAATCGTTACGTGAATGGAGGTGTAAGTTAATGAAGCACGCGTTACCTGCTCCTCCATGGTCGATCCAATGGGAAGGACGGAGAGGCACCGAAGCTGAAGGAGGGAGACGGAGTGTGTACAGAGAGACAGAGAACGGTGGATGAAGGGGACAAAAGCTAAACCCTGGTGGGCTTTTATGTGGGCCGAGCCGGCCATCATAAGGGACTTTTTACCTTCATAAGGGCCTATCAGTAAGTGACTACGACAACATCCATTGGATCTTGCTCAAGTCGGATCCAAACTAAAAAAGTATGAACCCGTTAAAGATATCTATATAATGAGCCCGACAACCCACCCATAATCCCTTAATTCCATTTATAAAAGAAAAATAAAAAAAGTGCTCAGAATTTAGTTCGAGTATTTAAATAAATATATATATATAATTAATAATATATGTGCGCACGCGTGTGTGTGTGTATATATATATATAGATATAATTAATAATATATGGAAAATGCTCGAAGAGGAAAAATAGTAAATATAAGAAATAAAGAACCTTTATATTCTTAGTTTTATTAAGGCGTCCTACCACTCCCTCCCCCTTCCCTCTCTTCGGCAAACTCTTATAAAGCAAGAGAATTCAACTTCGATCCATCGATCGATCGGTCTCTAATGGCGGATCCCAAGTCCAAGGAGGTGGAGGTGGATCAGGAGAAGGAGAAGGCGGCGGCAGAGGCCGACAAGACGGAGGCAGAGGCGGGGAAGAACCAAGTGGAGGCGGAGGGGGAGGGGAAGAAGGGGGAAGAGGGGGATAGGCCGGTTCGGGTCTACGCCGACGGAATCTACGATCTGTTCCACTTCGGCCATGCCAGATCTCTCGAGCAGGCGAAGAAAGCGTAAATCTCTTACCCCCCTAATCTTCCTATCTTGATCTCTCGGCTTCTTGTCTCGTTGGTGGTTCCTGTGGGATTGGTTTTGCCTCTTCTCTGCTAAATTAGCTGATTCGCGAGTTCTTGGTTGAGGGGAATTAGGAGTTGCTGATTGATAAGTTCGATTCCCTTTTCGTTCTTTCTCGCAGATCTATTTGTTTCAGGTCTGGGATTTGAGTTCGGGTTTGCTTATTCCATCGGTTTGTTGCTGCTTGTTTTCATTGGGTGATACTCGACCTCCATAATGCTTCCATGGATGTCTGCGGGAGAAACTCGTTTCGTTTTTGTATACGTATACATACTATGAGTTCCATTGACGACTAGCTTACTACGTGTCTATCTGTTGACAAAAATGTTTCTTTTGATTCCCAGCTCGTCCTTTTACTTATCAAATGTCTACATCTATACTGATATAGACGCAAATTGTGTATGTGAGCATCAACTTCGTCTTATGAATGCGTTTATTTGCTCAAGGTCCCCTATTTGGACGCCACCTTGATGGGTTTTAGCGTTGACCTGTCACGCTTCGAGCTTAAGTTCGGGGCTCCATTTTGGAGCAGTACTTTTTATATTAGGGTTTTACATTTAGTAAAATAATGTCTATCATGTGATGCAGATGACAAGTAACGAATACAATTAATCAATTTGGCCTTTGTTTTGGAAGAAAAATTCACAGTCACGTTTTCGGAACTGAATAGACTTACCAAGGCCAAATACCAATTAGATGCATATTGATCGCTAGTTTCCATAATTCCTGAATATATGTTCCAGAGAGGTTACAACAAACAAATATATGTATATCAATTCTAGGAACTTCTTCTTAAACTTGTTTGATATGACAAGAAGAAGAAAGGGAAGTGGATATACCCATAGTGGTTTCCATGGATTGACAAGATAGGGAAAGCCAGCCAGGTGGATAAAGCTGCTGGTAGTGGTCAGAAAATAAGAACATATGAACTAAGCTGGAGAAAAACATGTGAAAATAAATGGAGTGTTCTTATTGCTACGTTTGTTTGAAAACCTTGGTGCATACTATGCATCTCCAGCTTTTATTACATTGGAAAAAAGGTTGAGATGGAGGATAAAGTAACTTATTTGGCTTATTTGAAGTTGCTTCTAGATTTAGTGGGTAAAAGTAGTGTCTCTTCTAGTTCTTCTTTATTGCAATTTTTTAGGAGTTACATTTTTCTTAAAATCATTATTATGCGAATTTTCTGTTCTGTCTTAATTGGTAATAATAATAATTTTGTCTCATCCTGCAGGTTTCCAAACACATTTCTTCTTGTGGGTTGCTGCGGTGATGAAGTGACACATAAATATAAAGGGAAGACTGTCATGACTGAAACCGAGCGTTATGAATCACTACGCCATTGCAAGTGATGTACCTTGCTCTTTCTTTTTACAAGCTTTCTTAATAATTTTACCCAGGAAATTTTTTATATTTGTTCAGAATTCAAACTGTTCTCTGAAGATTCAATTGATATTCTTTTTTTGCTTGTGGAAATTCGATTACCCCCCAAGAAGAACTACTATGCAAATGGTCTTAAGTGCAAGTGGATGTCGCTTGCTATCCAAAATGAACTGCCATACAATTGAAATTTGATGACTCCCGAAGAAGAACTACTATTCAAAAGAACAGATAGTGTTCTTTTGCAGTTGTAAAATTACTCTTATTTTTATATGTAGTATTTCTGATAGACATCATTATAAGCAAGTGATTAAATAGGCCTTTCATTTTCGTATTAGCAATCTCAAGAATTTCTAATTTGCACATAAAGAAAGTGCTGTTTGCTATGGATTTTTGTCAAATAAAGAATTGCTATGGATTTTGTTGATGCCTTTTCATTTAGCACAGTCACTCCAGATGCACTGTTGTGATAGAACCCTGGAGTTCTATTGTGGAGAAAGTGGGGATAATGATCACTATAGGGGAACGACCGTCCTTGATCTCTATAGGGTTTGGCCCTCCTAGGGTTTTGGCCAAAGGCTGACATCAAAGTAATGCATCTTGTTGGAAAATAGAGGGATTACATGTTTATTTATAGGGTTTCACTAAGAGACCCTCCAACCCTGGACTCCTACTAAGAGTCCTATTAAACTTGGACTCTTTATTATTGGACTTATAGCCGACTCAACTATATTCTAACTAGTTTGACTGGACCGATTCATATGACATGACTCAATGGATTAGGACCCGACCCTGTTGGGGTCCTATCATATTATTAGAAGTTTTACTCAAGGTTTGACGTACCGAAGCATGTCGCTCGATACGGGGGATATGCACCAGTCTGATAAAGGACCAGTACGGGCTGTACATCAGTACATCGCAGTATACCATGTGTCGATATGCTCGGTACATCTCGGCACATACCGTAACGATAACTGGTCGGTACACCAATACAAATCGATAATGCGAACCATGGTTTTACTTAAACAATAATTTAATTTGTGGGTTTCTTAATAACTACCTCGAAGGTCATCCAAGCCCATCACATTGGATTAACTGTGTTATTTGAGAACTCCCAAAGGAAAGAGATTTACTTTGGTTCTCTACATATGCGATCTGAAAATTTTATGACACCTGATAAAATTTCATAATGGGCTATTGCTTTTTTCCTTATCCTACGGCTGGCCTAGATTGTCCCTTTTAACTAATTATTTCTATAGACAAACTTCATTAACTAATTGCTTCTATCATATTGTGCTAAACTCATATTTTCTTTTTTTTCTTTTTAATTTTTTGACATCTTTTATTTGTCAATGAAGTTCATTATCCTTATGATCATAAAGCCATAAGTTTCCTTGAGTGCTGAATATCAAAATTTGTTTTAAGCTGTTAAGCAATTTTGTCAGTGTCTTAGTGAATGTTGTTGATGTGGTGAGCATGAAGAGAAATCAGTAATTTGTTTTAAGATTATTGTTACTAGTTTTACTAGTTCTAAGATTCTTGTTACTAGTTGTATCTTTGGCACTAGAGGATTCAATCGAGCTAGTCGATTCAGGGATATTCTTATGGTCATTCATAGGATGAAAATGATGCAGTTTGTTCGTTAGAAGTATCTTTCGTGGCTTCTCATCGCTTGCATATTACCTGCATTAGTCTTAATTCTAGGGGTTTGCTTAATGCTTGGATTTCCTAGATGTTATATTCATATTTGCTGGCAGTAATACTAAGTTTTTCTTACTGTAACCATGACAAATATGTCTGTCTTTCCTCATGCACTTTTTGAATCTTAGAAGCCTTTGTGATGAACTAAAATATGTCAGTTTTCCTTTTTCCAGATGGGTTGACGAAGTCATTCCCAATGCTCCTTGGGTGATCACAAAAGAATTCCTTGATGAGCACAAGATTGATTATGTAGCTCATGATTCTCTCCCGTAATGTCACACAACTCAGATACATATATGTAATTTGCATGTTTGTGGATAGAATTTTTGCTACCATAGATGTCTATTAACTAGTGGAACCATAAATTTGTCTATAATAATTGCATGTCAAATTCCTACTTTTAATATCATTTATTCATCTCATTATGCATGTATTTAGATATTAGGATATGCACATGCTTGTATGCATGTCTTTTAAATGGTGAGGCTTGGTACAATAGTAAGGTTGCTATTTTGTGATCTAGGTGATTAGATTTAGTGTCACGACCTAGGGCTGATGGGCTAACTGGCTTATCAACTTCGTTAGGCCAACCATCGACTAAAATGCTCAGGCTGAAGTTGATAAGTAGTACATTCATTAGACCCTTATAAGCCAATCTTAATTTTTGCCCACTTCCAATACAGGACTAATCAATGTGCTAGAATTTTCCCCGCTCAAGGGCTTGACATCCTCGTTAAGGCCCAACATAGCCCAGATCAAACCCTAGTATAGTGTATATGAGGTGTAACCTAGTAGTGGCTCCACCCCATGACGAGTTCCTTGACTCCATCCACGGATAGCCCTTTCCTACTCGAGCCCCCTCACTAAAGCCCAATTACTAGGTCAGTTTTGATACCAAATGTCATGACCCAGATCTGATGAGCTAACTGGCTTATCAACTTCGTTTGGCTCAAACCATTAGCCAAAATGCTTAAGCTGAAGTTGATAGTAGTATGCTCATCAGACCCTTATAAGTCAATCTTAGTTTTTGTCCACTTCCAATGAAAGACTAATTGGGTATTACATTTAGAGTTAACGGAAATAACCTTTGCACTTATAAGGGTACAAATTGGTCCATTGACCCTTTTCAGAAGTGGGAGCCTCATGGGGTTCACCCTTTTACATGTTTATATGCATAATACATATTTGATTTAGTTAATATTAGTGATGCACTCTTACTATTTTGTTTGGAGCTTTTACATGCATATATCTGTCAAGAATAACCAAAGTTGCATATGCGCTAGTGGAAAGCATGTTTTCCGTTCAATATAATGGATTATAGCATGTATATCACATCACTTTGAAGTCTGTAATCTAAAAAAAAATAAAATTTATCTTAGGTTTTGAGGGATATATGTAATTTCATATTTTAGAGGGTAAATATGAAACTTTTAAGTCCATTCTAAAGAGTAAAAACCACATCTTCTTTTTCCTTTTTTTTTGACAAATGGAACTCATTTTTTGTTTTTATAAAATCTATGTAGATATGCAGATGCAAGTGGAGCTGGCAATGATGTCTATGAATTTGTGAGTCCTTTATGTTCTTTTACTTACATGTGTTGACTATGTTTACTTTATTTTTTCCCCCCTCTGTATCCAAAATCACTCCTTAATTTTACATTTCATTGAATGTTTATTTATTATTGCAGGTTAAAGCCATTGGTAAGTTTAAGGAAACAAAGCGCACAGAAGGAATTTCGACATCTGATCTTATAATGAGGATAGTTAAAGACTACAACCAGTACGTGATGCGGAACTTGGCTAGAGGATACACCAGGAAGGATCTAGGTGTCAGCTATATGAAGGTTGCAGTTACACCAATATGCTCAATTTTCAATTATTGACAAGGCTTTTTTTCATGTTCTCCTTGGTTCCACAACAAGTGTTTCTTATGTGGTAGTTACTTGTGGAAATTCATATGTAACCAGATCTAGGTGTTAGCTATACGGAGGTTACAATTACACCAATAATGTTGATTTTTCAATTAATTAACAAGTCTTTTTTCATGTTCTTTCTGTTGCCATAATAAGTGTCTTTTACCTGATAATTACTTGTGGAAATTCTTATGTAATTCAGGCATCCTGATTTTTTGTCATTTGTGTTGCCATCCAGGAAAAGCGGTTGAGGGTGAACATGGAATTTGAAAAGCTGTATGACAAAGTTAAACAACAGCAAGAAAAAGTGGGGAAGAAGGTATTTTTCTTTGAATTAAACCAGGATAGAAATTGTTAATACATCTAAGGCAGGAGTTTTTTTATTGAGAAATAATATTCATAAATTGTTGCCTCCGGTTTGACGTGTGGGAAGTAAATCTTTTTTTATTATTATGATAAATTGTGTCCCCAGAAAGGTTCATTTGGCTGCAAAACAGAAGTTTATCATCTCGACAGGCGTGAGTCCTGCCATGTTCTATACGTTAGGTGAAACTGTGAGATCCTCTTGATTGTCTGCTTGGCTTAATATCGAAACTCAAATCTTTAATAATCATGAGGCTTGAGCAAATTTGGTATATTCAGAGTATGCAAATTTGTACTCAAACGTTACATTGAATCTTGAGCAAATTCTCTGATCTCATTTCTTTTAAATGGACTATCCAATTGCAACCCCTTTGCTTCCTTCTGCTCGAGTAAAATGTGACTACTATGGTAATCTTTGTATGCATGTACTAGGACTGTTTTTAACTATGGACAAGAATAAATATTTACATTGATACGATGGAATCGGCTCCTAAAAAGGAGAACTTCTGAACCCTGGCAAACTTCTAAATGTTTAAAACATAAAAAAAAAAAAAAAGGGTGATGGATGAAAATCTCAAGCAATCTGGTTCTTGTGCTACCATACATTTCTATATTTTTATCTCAATTATACTCAGGTGTTGGTTCTCAGCTAACTCACATTCAACTGGAAAGCCTGATTCCCTAATTATTCTATAACTTCCCTGATATACCATATCCGGTTCTTCTATTTTGTGGTTTTGTTAGAAATTTGGTACCAATTTGCAGTTAAATAGGGTAGGCTGACTATTCTCTAGCTGCATTGTGGAATAATGGGATCAGAGAAGTTCCATTCGTATTACTTTGTGGACACTACAAACAATTTAAATGGCCCCTTACAGTTGGGGCTGCTTCACGACGAGTGGGTGGAAAATGCCGATCGCTGGGTTGCTGGTTTTCTTGAAAAGTTTGAGGAAGGCTGCCATCAAATGGTAGGTTTCTTTGACAGAGGGTGTGCACGTGCAACTTCTTCTCATGTATTGCCTCCAGACTAATTTTTCTGTTGGATTCATCAGGGAACGGTGATCAAAGAGCGGATTCAGGAGAGCCTGCTGAAGGGACAACCGAGAGGGTTCAGCTTGTTGCAGTACGAGGATGAGTAGCCAAGTATTCTTCATTTCTAGTTGTAAATTGTTAGGAGTTTGTTTAGTTTAGTTCAGTTCAGTTCAAATATAAATGTTATAGTGAAAGGAATTGTGATATCTAAATTCGTCTTCCGTGATGTTTTTCTACGATCTCACTACGACCTGTTATAAGAACACTTATTGGTAATGAATGCATCGGATGGTCTGGTCTCGGTGGACTAGTGTTTATTGACACTCTTTAAACAGCCTCTTGATGTTGACCACATTCTGTTAAGACTATTCTGAGGTTTTAAACATAGTAAGTCTGTATCACGTGATTCTTTTACACATTCTGAAACTTCATTTGAAATCGATTTAACATTAACAAGAAACAATATGATAAATCAATTTACAAGCACATTTCTTGTTGAAAGTTCTGATGTTTTATTTCATTATCTTTCTTCTGGTACTGCTTAGGGTAATTAAAATTAGTAGATGATACAGTTGATTTGGTCTCGAGGATCCAAAGAAATTTAGAAGATACATTCTCATAAATTGTTTGATGCTGTTAAATCACTTAAAGAAAACAAGGATACATCTCAAGAACGTGTCGATAGATTTCCACAAGAAAAGGAAAGACAAAAAATCTCGAGAACAGAGGGGGAAAAAACAGAAAGAGGGGTAGCACTTAGTAGGTTTGAGTTAACACGAATGGCTTGTGGAATGTAAAGGACGGATACATTATGCAGAGGTTATTTCCCAAGTCTGGTTTCATATAAATGCATTCTCACTCTGTAAAGCCAACAAGTTCACCATTTTTTTCGTTCTTTATGCCGTAGTCGGGGTGTAGATGGTCCGATCCGAGTGTGCAAGACCATCAACATTACATTCAAGTTGTGGAGAGAGAGAGAGAGACCTAATTTTGAGGTCGCCTAACCGATATTTCAAGATGTGGGTGACGATCAGTCCTACCTCTTGGCCGCTAGTTCTCGGAACAAATGTCGAAGTCGGACACCCCAGGAGCCCTTTGGAGTGGAATATTGTCAAATTGATGATCTTTAGTTTTTGTTTAGATGTGATTAAAAAAAAAAAATTTGAGTCACTTGTTATGGATTTGATAATAATCAAGTGACATTAATAATAATCGATATATATCTCTGAGACCATAATAATATTTACCTGAAGAGGAGGATTGCCTTCTTTCTGACAAAGATGCTTGTCTGAAGGAAAACATGCATATTCTTCACCCATTTACCTCTCTTCAATGGATATAAATGGCCTAAAATGGGAAGCTTATATTCTATCAACCAACTAAATCCTACGATGGGTACATATCTATTTAATTAGTGAGGCTGGCAGGTCCACACATTACCCTCTCTATGAACATTTGGACATATGAACATGAGGCAATTGAAGTCTGAGACAGCTACATGGTGAGAAAAAGAGCAAAGATCACATAAACCTTCCTTTGAGGAAAGCACAGAGCGCAGAGGATTAGATGCCAAACAACACTATTGGCTTCTTTAGATGGTTAGAGACATGATGAGAGATTATGTCCTTTTTTTCCAATCAGCAAAAGAAATGTTTCTTACAAATGACCACATCATTGATTCATTACTTGGCAATAATACTGAACCCGATACGATTATGATGTGAAGCAGCTGTTGTGTAGTTTGTTCTTCCAAGCATCATCACATCTTTGCACTGGATGTTTGTTCTTGTTGAGTTGCATAAGAACATCACAAATATGGAGTCTTTTTCTTGTTTGTTCAAAGCAACTCAGCATCATTTATATTACAATGATCTAATGGAAGGTATAAGGAAAAAAAAAACAAACAAACTCAAGTGCTGCCTCAACATCTTACACAAACTTGAGAACGTAAATGGTCACAGAAGCATCTAAAACAAACCTGAATGCTTATTCCACTTTTTCCCGAGCCTGGGTATCATCGTTGGTTGTCATGTCGGATGGTCGCTTAATGCTAGCATTAGCCTCTGCCAGAAAGGCAGGATCTGGTTGGTGTTCACTGCTACCTGTCTCCTTCATGGCCATGATAATGTATAGCACAATCACCATATTCACCGAAATGACAGCAAGAAATCCACTTACAAGTGTTTGGCTTGAAGATGAAAGCTGACCTGTACCTGTTCATTAAAAGAACAATCATCTCAACTTTGGTAATGGCAATTAAGAGGCTCGTTGATCAAATGAAAGAGGTATTAAAAAAAAAAAACAGAATGAGACAAGGAAACAAAATGATAAAAAATCCTCTTTTTGTTTCTTATCAGGAAAACTCTTATCGGATCTGCAATTAAAACTTTGGACAAAAGAGACAGAAAAAGAGAAAAAGAATTAACACCATGAGTAATTATGTTCATGAAATTTAATGAAATGTCATAACTAAAACAAAAAGAAGTCACTAGTAAAAGTGATATGCCTTTTCAGTTTCCACAAACCGCTGGAGAAAACTCATGGCATTGCATCAAACCTACTGAAGAACATATCTGCTCCACACGCTTTATGAAATTTGAAGTAAAACAACACAACCTGATAGAACAAATGTCATTGCCTTTATTTACCTTGCAATCAAAGTGTACTATGCTATTAGGTATTAATTGGAAAGCCAAGATCCAAAAATCCAAGAACATAGTGATAAACGACAGACACCATGAAAAGTTAACCGAAGGTCTCTATACTTAAATGAAGGCTTTAATTATAGTTATCTACTGATTAACTTGTAATTCTCTTCGAGAAACATTTGGCTTCAAACAAGAATCTTGGTTTCCATCATCCGTTGAGTTCATCCAGCAAGCTTTCAGATGACTTTTTTTTTTTTTTGTGGAAGGACTTGATCCATTATTAGATGATATTCATTTTTTGAACCTACCAAGAATCTGTGGCTGGAAAAAGAATTGAGGTTTCTTAGTCAATCAATGCATTAGAGACACTTGTAGTTATCAGAGTATCACCCACATATAGAAATGATTTGAAGTGCCAGTGCCACATTTTAGATGCATGTTGCAGTTAACACGATATGCAATGAAATAAAATTAATTCAAGCTTACACTTCCCTTCAAGAGCTGCACTTGGGTGAGTTATTTAAAGTTTCCTAGTCTACCGCTATGCAGAAAAGTAACTAACATGCAATGCAGAAAGTGAATCCAGCGTAATGTGAATCTAGTTTGTAATAGAAAGAATGAAACTCGAGTCATTCATTCCTTCAATGTTTAAGTTGGCATGACTATAAAACAGATGACAAGCAATGAAATGATGTACACCAGTTAAAATATGCAACTCAAGGAACCTTGGCATGGAATAAAATTTCATAAGAACGATAATCAAGAGAAAATGGGCAGACAGTTATAATTTAACAATCAAGGAAAGTGAAACTTGAAGACAAGCTTAAAATTACAAGTGAAACATCATTTCCAACATTGAGTCTATGCCTCTCTAAAATGTTGGTGAGTCTTCATAGTGTTGAATGCTAACGGTACAAGTATATACCAGGAAATATATGATTGTTACATCCATATAATATAGCTACTGGAGCTATCCACATGATCATGGATGCAACAAAGAACTTCTTGATCACCCTTGACATCATACCTACTACTCTGCAATTTCACAAAAGATAAAACTGGAAGATTAATTTTCCATAGCCTCACATCAAACTGCAAATAAATAGCATTATTGTTGTCATTCGTATTTGGTAAATTAGTCAAAACTGACTAATTCACCTTATTAACAAAGAAGGATGCATAAAAAATTATAGCTTTATCAATGTCTTGTATTATTAGCTCAGAAAGATTAAGCGCAGAAAAAAACTGGATAGGGCATTCAAGTGTTCACTTGGCCTGTGGTTATAGCATGTCATATGGCTATGTATCGATGGCCCCAATCAATATTTAAAATTATAGCTTCACAGTAAGGTTTAATGTGCTGCCCAACGGACGATCAACTCTACCAAAATAAACTTTGAATTCTTCAAAATACCTACCGATTGAAAAAAGAAGAGAAAGACTCTAATCTTTTAGGACTCTCCACCAACTGCTCTAGATCCCAAAACGCGAAGGTTTTTGGCGATTAGATGTCTAATACTACCTCTACCTTCCGTCGATCATACTTAATACGGTAATCTAACGAGCGTTCCAAGCAGATTGCTAGCAGCACCGGTTGAAATCAAAAGAGCAACAAAAAAGAAAAAAAAAACCCAATTTTTCACTCTTGCAAAACCCCAAGAAGCGATTTTTAGCAAGGAAACCCATGAACTGCGCAAGGGAAATTTGCCACCGGCGAACAACCTTACCACGGAGGCAGAATCCAAGGCGAGAGAGAGAGAGAGAGAGAGAGCGCGAGAGAACCGGAGACCGCAGATCTATGAGGCGTTACGCACGCCAAATGAGCCCGCGAGAGGTCGCCGCATTTGATGCTGTTTTCGTTACGGTGGGCTTCGAGCTCATCATACCACCCGTCCCTTTCGACGGTAGTGATGGACAGGTCGACCAAATGAACGGCAAAGATTCACTCCCATCTTTAAAAGATATCGTTAATTCAAAAGATGTCCTAAAGCAATTGTGTATTTGGTATATACTGGGAATGATGAATAAAAGAATGATAAATATTTAAAGGTTTTAAAATATTTTTATATTTATCTTTATTGTATTTTCTAAATATTAAATAGAAACACTATGAAAATATTATAATGAAATATTTTAAATCACTTTTTTTTTTTGGAATCAATGATGCAAATGATGCGCAAGTGCAATTGTGTATATGGTATGTATTGGAATGAATAAAAGGATGATAGCAATAAAGGCTTTACGATATTTTTATGTCATCTATTTTCTAAATATGAATGAAAATACTGAAAATACATTATAAAACACTGTAACAATATCTTTTGATCAGTTTCTTAGAATTCATGATGTAGATTGCTATCAGTTTAAAGGAATTGTGATGTTTTAATTTTTAGAAACTAGTCTTGATTCACTTTACACATATCACTTTATTTTACTATAGTTGACATTGTAAGAGTATAAGTACTATGGTTTACTATTTTATATGCTAAAAACACAATACAATACCGTAGTTTTATTGTGTTTTATCACGATCAACTGTCCTCGATCAAAAATATGATATTTACGATATTTTTTTAACTATTCTTACAGTGTTTCTGTGATGTCGTTAAAAACTCCATCAGTATCCTTTTACTCTCGTAAAACAGTTTAAATTTAATCCACAATTTGTCAAGACTTAAATGTGCATTTCCTGAAACAAAATGACATTATTATACAGTTCCTATTGAACCATACAGTGTTTTTTCAATTAGTTTTGCTGTATTTTTTTAACTAGTCTTACATTATTTTTATAAATGAAAAACTACAAAACATTATAAAATAGCTGCGCCAATCCACCTATGAAATAGATCCATAGGGTGACCCATAAAATGGACAAAAAAAAAAAATGATCACTTTCGAAATGGGCAAAAATAAAAAAAATGACAACTTTTGAAGAGAGATTTTTGAAACATTAGAAATATGAAAAAGGGATATCATATGAGGAATACTCAATAAGAAAATATTTTTCAAAAAAATCACCCTATATATATATATATATATATATATATCTTTGTCAACTGTCAACCTCTTATCAAAGTATCATCCATCACTAAATATGAAGGAAATTTTGCTGAAATAAGGAAAATTTAACAAAGAGATAATTTTGTTGTTACAACCCAAGTCATAGTTTTCACACAACCCACACAGTGGAAGGGTTGGCAATACCAGCATGTCAACATACAGAATGATGATAGCAGAACTAAAAGAATGGAATAGTTACTTTAGTTAATGATACATGCACTGAGTCACTTGTGATTTCCGCACAAAATCTTGTCCCTGACAGGATGCCATATAATTTGACAAGCCTTGAAAGCTTAGTGGCCGGCAGGATTTCTATTCCATGACAAGTATGAAGGATCACCAAGCTTCCTGCAATAGATACACACAAGTCGTTAAGGCCACTAAGAACCAAGGTGGGGTTTACCATTTCGTATTAGTAACAAGAATATTATGTATAAGAGGGTACCGTATGAAGATAACAAGACATGCATTACTATCTGATACGGCATACATACATATATATATATACATATATACACACACATAGTAATAACATGAACACATGAAGGATATTAGAATTAAGATTATTATTCTGTTCCCTGAGTAAAGTATTATGAGTAGCAGTTGGATCTACATCCACATGACAGCTAAAATATTTGATCGATCACCAAGAACATGCACATTTCAGATCATTTGCAGGATTCATACATCCAGCATGCATCTGACACAATATCATACAACTCAAGTGTAACTGGTTTAGGTTTTATCATGGATATGGATGGTGGTGCGGTACTGGCCTCATCTAAATTGATCTTTGAATAACTTACACAAGCAACTAAGATACAGGTATGACAGATAAAACAGGAAAACACAATGAAGATAAAGAAACTGAAAACATATGCACATGGCCAAGAAAAAAGAATACATGTTTAAGAAAAATACCAGGGTGAAAATATGCCTAAAGAATAAAAAGTCGTCTCAAATCTACAGTACATCCATGTACCATAAAAACCAGATATAGTATAAAACATATTAGGGCATGCTTAGTATTTTCCAACGAAAGAGGATGTATTTAACCAGACTAGATATCACCTACTCTTCTTTTTCCTTTTTACTTTTCATTTGTTGCTAGTAGCACATACATTTAACAAAAATGCATGCATATTCTGCATACAATGACACTTAACAAAAATGTCAGCCATCACACAAGAACAGAAGAAACATAGCAACATGGTGGAAGCTCCTAGGATGAATTATTATTTGCATAATGGTAGTTACCATAAATGTTAAACAAAATTAAAGCATATTAAGCTATTTCAACATTTTAATATTACCTTACTGAAAATTTTGAACATTGCTTATAAATAAGAACAACTAAAACTAAATTTGTTATCATAGAGAACCTTTATTTGTTCGATTACTGGATACAACTAATCCCATCTTCCAAATGGATTTAGCCACTCTGAAAGATTTGCAAGTATCTTTTGCAACGAAGATAAATCAACAGGAAAACATATATCTACAGTTTAGAAGAGGTTTGGTAGGACCATAGACTTTCCAACATTTTTATTATTCCTAAAAGGACATAAGTGAACTTCAATTTCACAGTAACAATCAGCTTTTCCCGAACCACAGATGGTACAAATCAATTACAAAAAGACGTCTATGATACCAATAAGCAGAAAATGATAACTATAGGAAAAACTGAAAGTAGCTATGCACCCACCCTCCGTAACTTACTTTAAGATGGTCAACTTATTTTAGCTCCTATAGGTTTCAACTTTCAACCACACTTAACAAAGGAGGAATGCAGTGTAAGATGGATTTCTAAAAGAGCTAGTTATCTCCCCATCGTATGCCTCCCACCAGACAGTGTATTACATTACTCTAGGTCCTGTTATTATAGTCTACCGATTACTATCAATGATAAATTAAATCAAAGAAGACTCAAAAAATGTATCTCAAATGATAAATTGACAATGTAGAGGGTATGACTCAAGAACTGTATACCATATCACTTGAAGAAACAAAATCAGTACACATTGTAAATTTTCAGTTTCCTTTATCATATAACCGTGTCAGTAATTTAGTCAGGAGATATTTACTATCCGAAAGATAAAGCAAACGCATTGACAAAACCATCAAGGTTGGGTTACACAACTAAACCACTCACAGACAAAGAGTGACAGATAAATTTTGCTTTAACTAGCTTCCTAGTTTCCATGACTGAAATAAGTCCACTTCAACCTCCTTGATCCAGTCATGGCATTATCAGTTTTGCTCAGTAGATAAATACAGTAGAAGTACTTACCTAGGTTTTACCAAATACACAATAGTGAAGGCCACAGCTAAAAAGAAGCATAACCCTCCAACAGCCAGATAAGCAATGCCAAGAAAGTCATTTTTTCCACCAAGCCAGCTTGATGTGGAAAGCACCAATTTCTTCTTGCCACTGAAACTGTAAGTGTTGTAATTGTTCTTTAATGTAACAGAAATGACATCACCCGCATTCAGATCCTGCTCAATCCTCCCATACAATTTTCTAAATGTTGGAAGAGCAGCAGTGCGCATCCAGACAATGAGGTCTTCCTGCTCATTTAACTGTTCACATGAAAAGCAGAGCATATCAATATAGCATTCAGATACACGAATTTCTCAAAATTTCTATGTTTGCAGAGGCAACTATATAGAAAAACCTATCTATTAGGGAAATCTGACACTACAATTTCACTTAACAGATCGAGAGTAGAAGCAAGAATCAGAGCAAAAAATTAGAAGATGTTTCTCTTGGTGGAGGAAAAACATTGGGGTGAATGAATTTCTGAGGAACAAAAGAAAATTACTGAACAAGTGAAACATTCATATTATTCACCCTCCAAATCATGGAAGAAAAAGGTCAAATTGGTCTAATATAGAGATAAAGAACAAATTCAGGTACTTGAACTAAATCGAACTAATCAGATTACCATGGCACTGTTATAGCTATCACTATTTGCTCATATTATGCCAAGAGATAAGAAACTGAACTTATGCAAAAAAAAAAAACAAAGAGAAAAGTCTTACAGGTTGTGTATCATTAAGTTTTTTACCACCTATAAGAGGGCCACTTTGGAAGTTCTTTGGAAAGACATCCTTTCCAAACTTGTGATCCCTGTCACTCTTCCAGGAAATCTCCTTCTTGTTCACTGTCAAATTTTTGTTTCCAGTGGCAAAGATATATGTGTCATTGAACAAACTCCATGCTATGAGACCACATGGAACAATTGGAGCACCATCTTTTGTCCTTTTTTCTGGATCACAACCACTTGTTTCATTTGCCTGACTACTCTTTCTCAATTGGGCATCATTTCGGCTCTTCACGTACCTGCATTCTTATTAGTATAGTAAGTTAAAGTTCATAAGAATTGTCATGAGATATTGAATATGCAGTAAAGAGCAATCAACATACAATGACAATTTACCATTCTAACTAGTTGATCCACAGAAAGAAACACAAGATTTTTATCTTTAAAAGGTGGCTTGGTGCATACCTCCTATGGTTCTGGTAGAAGTTATCAAGTTGATAGTACACGTAAATAGGCTGACTCATGTGTTTGGGCACCTACAACAGAACAAAGTTGCAGGTCATAACCTTAAGATTAAGTCTCCTCTAACGGGTCAAGTCAGAACAATAAGCTGTTCTGTCCGCTTCCTGTTTTCATCTTTTGGAGGAAGAACTCGATAAAGGACGGGAAACACTACCTTAAGCGTTCTGCTGCAGGTTTTGTCTATATCATCATTCTGAATATACGCAACCTTGTCACTAGTCATGTTCGAAGGTACGCAAACATTGTCATACCGGTCCACAATCTCGACAACCTGTAAAAGGAAGATGCATGCTCAGAAACAAAAGCAATCAACAAGAAGACCATGGAATTGTCATCTTGATATTTAGAAGCAAATTAGAGTTTACTATACATCATTGGAGGCCATTAGTGATGCAATGCCAATCGGAACAAATACGACACCGATGAGAGTGAACACAGATATCACCTACACAAGATGGTGCAACCATGGTGAGGTACATATACTAGATTTCTGATGTCAGTTTCAAGAATACGGGAAGGAAAAAGCTGCTGAGTCTTACCCATTTTGGAGTAAGAATAGGTTTGCATGCTGGGAGCTCCTGCTGCGTAAACCTTGAATCTGAGTACACAATCGAGCAAGAATTAGCTTTTGGCATGTCCGTACTTATAAGAGACAATTTCAGCATTAAGTTCAGCAAATACATTGCTCCTTGGAGGCAGATGAAATTGAGGTATGAACAAAACCGATACCTTTCTTAGAAAGGCCAAACAAATCTTTCGACGCAAGCAGCAGACCAGTTAGGAATCAAATGAAATCTTGACAACTCAAAACCCAACTGACGAAGAATCGAAAGCATGGATTCCAAGAAAGAGGCAAAAATGATATTTAAAGGTGCATGAACAGCAAACAGCCCAAGAAAACCTCATCGCTCCAAAAAGAATCAAACTTCCGCAACATACAAGAAGAATCCAAGAACAGCAAAAGAAAAGAAACGATCTTGACAAGGGATTACACTTAGGCCGCTTGGAGTTCCTCCTGGGAGCTGATCCATCCCCAGATCCGGAGCTGGAACCGACCACGGAACCGTTGACGTTGTTCATCCCGGCAGACACGGGCGGATTTTGAGATCTGATACTATAAAGATCGATCGCTCCAAAAACCTTCAAGAACACAATAAAGCTGTCGATTCCCCGTAAAACTACTCCTAGTAGTGCTAATCTCGCTCTCTATATCTCTCGATCGCGTCTTTGTTTTGACTGTGGAAGGACAAAGGAAGGAAGAAGCAGCACCTTCCTCCCTTCCTCCTTCGGCCGGCAAAGAAGACGTCTTCCAAACCCACAGAGAGGAATGATCGGAAAGGTCAACACGGTGGCTTCTGGAGACCGGTCTTCAAGTCCCAAGCATTCCGCTCCTCTGTCCCTTAAGATTGGTGACCGCTTCGCCGACGGTGACGGTATCCGCACAAGGCCTATAAAAAATAAACCTCAGCTGGTACTCGCATTTGGTACCACGGAAAGTGCGGGTCCCGCATCCACCAAATTACTTTTCTGCAGTCACCAGAAAGGTACGTAAGCGGGTAACATGCAGCGAGTACGAACAACATTGCGTAAAGACGAGCCTTTATTGCACCTCGTTCGGGACGGAGTATTTCTTTAATTTATCATTATTTTTTATTTTAATAAGAAGGATTAGTAACCGTGACTCGAGTCCACGTCTTATTCGTGTAGGCGAAACACCACGTCATGGTTGCTGGCCGAGTTGAACGGCACGAATTAGGAAACGAATTCCGGAACATGCGATACATTTGCCGACTACGACATTATTTTATATAGTAAATTTAATTACTGTAATATCATTTCACGACACAAACCACACCAACGCCATGCTGGCATATTTCATCCCTCGTCCGGGTTCTCATTTATATAATATAAATATCTATACGATATAAAGATTTAAGAAGAATCAACGTACAGGATCTCACTCTTTAAGAATCAACATGAGATGTGACTCATAAATGACCCTCTGCAGATCTGAAATTTAAATGACAAACTATTCCAAGAATAACTCAGAAACTAGATAATGATATATTCGATATATCAATTCAGTTACCAAAGGGCCAAAAACTTTATTCGATATACTTTTTATATTTAAAACATTAATAAGATATATGTGTATCAAACTCACTTACCAAAAATTTTATTTTAGATTCGTGTCTCATCATTTAGTATTAAAAAAAAAACTCAAGAAAGACATATTTGGACTCCTTACATGACAAGAAGATAAAACAGTTTCAGGGTAAACATCTTCATGGAATGACTGCATATTAATTATCATCTTTGATCAGTTTGCATAAAAGTTACCTTCATGTTCATGAAAATTTCACAAATAAGAGCTCGTGCTGAATTCAAATGAGCTAAAAATACAGACTCTCAAAAGACTCATTCAGGCTCACACTTATCATGAGCTTGATCTCTGTGTCTAAGTATTTCGACGCCTAAATAGTCGATGGTGCCATGAACAGCAACATGAGGCTTCCCAACCATCACTCTGACAGCAGATATCTGAGGGAATTTGAGCAATGTGGTATTTGCGATCACATGAGCTACCGACTCCAAAAGATTTCGAGATGGACCCTCCACAACTTCCTTAACTATCCTGCACACCCATGAGAACAAGTAGTGAATGGACTCTATAAGAGAGTGAAAACATTATTATTCTTCGGTAGTAGTGAAAAAAATCACATGCAATTGAAGTGTTAGTTTTGTAGAACCAGATGAGAAACTTCTAACAATTGTAATTCAATTAACAAGATTGCTTGATGTTTCAAAAAGATCAGAAAGCTGTGACAGCAGCAATATACTGTAAAAGGAAACATCTCATCTTTTATGCTAGTGGACACCGAGTCTGCAGTCAACAATAAGAGAGCCACCTCGCTCATATAAACAAGCCGCAAACTTTAGGAAGAATGGACAAAACATGGTACATGTATATATATATATATATATATATATATATATATATATATATATATATATATATATAATGATTTTAAAACGCTAGGCGTCAAAAGATGCCAAGGTCCCAAAATACCTAAGATGCTTATCTGAGTGGAAATGAGATGCTCTGAAATATTAAAATATAAAAAATAATATAATTGATAAATATGATTATATAAATAAGAATATGATATTAAATTAAAAAGATCTAAAGTACTAAGTCACATTATCCATCTTCTAAAATAACAAGATTCAAAACAATAAAATTTTGCATCAAATTCATTCATCATCATAATCAACATCGTTATTCTCAAACCTATTATCATCCTTCTCTTTCTCTCGTAGTACATGGGGCGTACCGATGTATTGCCCATACCAATCCCCTATCGGACCGATAAGTACTGCCCATACTGAGCGGTATGCTACGATACGACGAACCTTGGCCCATACAATGCAAGTGTAGGATTGTCATGTTTGGAAAATGACAAATTAATTGTTGTTTCTTAATTGGGCAAGTATAAGCAGGACGGACAAACTTCACATATGCCACAAAGCCATCGTGATGACCTGAGCCATCCTGGCAAAAGGGCCTCAGATTAGAGGTCAACAGTTCAGACCGTGCTGCCAACAAGCTGGTTTTAACATGAACAAACAAGGAGGACAAAAGGAAGAAAGGAGAAGTTAATGTCGATAAAGAATAGAAAACCTAATTCCACAAAACTAATAAAAAAGACAAGCACACAAACACACTATTAATCAAGACAAACAATTTGCCAACAGCAACTGCAGATACAACTAAGAGGCAATATCAACTGATAAAAATAGATATTACTTCCGCTAAAATTCAATTAAAAATAGACATTTGGAACAATTACTGTCTTATTCCAATTGATAGAAGCTAGCATCAACATCAATGCTAAGCTTACATTGTCAAGATGAAAGGGGAAAAGAAAAAGGAACAATTTACCTATAAATATCAGTATAGCTGACAGTGTCAGAAATATCATCAGATTTACCAGCATTTCTTAAGTCTATCCAGGCATCCACATCGACCACAAACTTCTGTCCTAGCTTCTTTTCCTCTGGTTTCACGCCATGAAATCCATGAAACTGTAAGCCCCTCAATATTAGCTTGTCTTTGTTGACAAACTCAGGTTCACCCATGGATGGACCTGAGGAGATATAGATGCTTTCAGTTTTACAAACAACAATAACGAGAATATACTTTGATGTATTGGCAACATTACATATTGCATGCAACAACAATTGAGGTTGTTTCAACAAAATAGCATTGATGAAAGCCAAAAGAAACCAGCTATTTCACAAGATACATATCTTGAAATATATATCGGCAGCTGCAGGTGTTAAGGTTCACATATGCAGGAGGCTTCAAAGGCCCAAAAAACACACAAACTTTCACATTCATTATGCAGGAAAAACTTGCATTCATGATCCTTTTGTTTTAATAACTATATCTGAGTTCATGAACACAATTCTTGATCAGTAGTTTGTTATATTTGGTGATATACCTACATCATTCAGTCATCATCTCCCATTTTTAAAGTCACACCTTGCATGTTCCTCATGTTAGAATCAGTACCAGATCGTGATTTGCAATTTTCACGGAAAGATGCCAGCAGATATGCAACTACATCACCAGAGATTGTTAGCATCAGTAACAGATTGCAACTTCAGATATTTGAAAAGGCAAAAAAAAAAAAAAATAATAGCAGATATTTAATTATACCACCAGGAAGCAATTTTAAGATTCGAGTTCAAAGTACCATAAAGGATGCAAGATGGAGACGCAAGGATAAAAAGGGTTCATACAGCCAACCACAACAAATTGCAACTCTAATGTTCAAATTACAAGATTCATACATTCATGAGTAGGTTAAGAATTTCTTCTACTGGTATCTTGAACACTAATGCTATCCATAACCTAGGAACCGTCCATTTAAGGGAGCACGAAAACGCTGATTTAGATGACAAAAAGAAAGAAATCGATGCTAAATGTTGTAAAGCAACCATCTCACATATAAATAAATATCCTACGAAATAACTGTTGACGAAGGATTCCGATTTTTGTTTTGAAAATCTAGGTTGCGATGAAGTTTAAACCCAAAGCTCGATCTATCTTGAAGATCTACGAAACTATCTACTTCACTGGTTTCCACGACCAAATTAGAACAACCTTTGAATCGATCCTATCCGAAGAGGGAAGAGATTACCGGTGCGGAAACGCCTCTTGCTGTCTCCCGGACGAGCCGTGCGAGAGGGAGATTTCTTATGGGAGCCGATGATTCCGTCGAGGTGGAGGCTATTACGATGGGGTTCAGCGTAGGCGCGCGTGTGTACCCGAGTGGGGCCGACACGCGTGCTCGTGCGGCACACAGCTTGACCGCGAGCAAACACAGGCAACATGGTAAGATAAAAAACACCCGAACGTGCTTTTCCTGGCTCCCACTTTGGACCTCTGTGATTGGAGGAGGAAGTCCAATGGGGAACCACGCTTTCGGCCCCACATGTGGCCCACGTTTATGAGTAGAGATGAACGATCATCTTTATAGTTGAAAGATGCATAAACTGGTCTCGTCATGGTTAGGTTCAGCAATAAGGACATTTGATTTGCCCAACCGGCTGTTACAACACTAGTAGTAGTATAGTGGAGATATCAGAATTGTTTGTAGATAGAATGAATCACATTGAATCTGATTGATAATTAGATGAAACAGAAGGGATTTTAGCCATGCATTTGCAAGCAAGCTCAAACTTCCTTCTTGCATGCGTGCTCCGCTCCTCCAGAAGCACACACAATAATGAATGACAAGTGGAGATCAATTAGTAGCATACTAAAGAATTCAATGAGCAACAATTCCAGCATCAGAAAAGTGTAACCAGGGAAAAAGAGTGCATTACAAACCGACCCAAGTGCTGCTGTCTCCAGGAGAGTAAGGATCAATGACCATCTTATTCCTAGTTACATCAAACTAGGTTGCGAGAAGGTCTTCTAGCACACAAGGATTGGACGAGACATAGTCATGCAAAATAATATGTCCTATCACGACGAAGAACCTGACATGAAAGCACAACAAAATAATTATGACACAATTATTTATTGCGCTTAACAGCACGTCTTCCTTGGCCCTTCTTTGGAGGTCCCTTCCCACGACGCTTCAACATTTCCAACTTCGCCAACCGCCTATCATAGTCAAAGAGTAGCAAAGATAAAAGTCAACCCAGATATGTATGCAATTCAAATGAAGAATCGATAATTGTAACGGCATATGCGCACAGCTACAAAGACTTGTTACTTGCTGATCATACAAAAAAAAGTTCTTTACAATACTTTTTGGCAGAACCTGAAGCAGAAGATTTTAACAAAACATATATTGTCTATCCTGATAGATCAAGCGCTTGATCACTTTAAGCTTTACTTATGGGATGAAAATAGGTACTAGTTACAAGACCCAATTATCACAAAAGAAACAAAAATTAACAGGGTTATATCGGTATACTAAGATGAGCTGAATATGCCCAATCAAGTTCAAAAGATGCTGGAAGCGGCATGCGGGAATAAAAGATTTGAATAAAAAACCAGGGAAAGAGATGGATGAGTGATCTTCAAACTTCACCTGTCTGTGATGTCAGAAATAAAGTTGAAGTGTCATGCTGTATCATATTTATTTAGCTCAAGCTTCAAAGGATGAAAGCAAAAACAGTCCTAATAAAAAATGAACAATAATGTACATGTATTATATAAACAGCTTCATGGCAGAGTGCTAAAATAACCAAGTATTTGAACAATAAGCTTAAAAGTAACTCCCAGATTTTATCAATGAATGTTCAAGAGATAATAACAACGTCAAGGGATGGAGACATCTAGAATGTTTGTGATTCTTATGTTATCATTAACAACTATGAAGAGCAAGATGTTATAATACGTCATCAAAATTAAAGTTCTGCTGAAGGTTCATGCTGCTCGCCAAGTCATTATGCATGTTGGTGTCTTAACCAAAGTAGACACCATAATATTTATATTAAAACCACATTCCTGCTGCGACCACCACCTCAGTGGGGAAAGGATTATGGATAAGATAAATGGATGGATAGGACACATATAGATGAGAATCACATTAAAGACACTTAAACAAGGTGATGATTTTGAAGCTTATTAAGCTTGAGTAAGAAGAATGCTACTGAAGAATTAATATTTGGGCATTAATACTTCTTAAGGAGCTTTCAGAATTATGAATTGACTAAAAAGATTTTTCAGTGTATGTCAAAGAAATCAAGTTTAGATGATTGACGTAAATTCACCAAAACATCAAACAGGCACATGAACAGACGAAGGCTCAAAAGTTTGCGCATATCTGAATATTTTGACGACCGACAAGCAGAAAAAATCAAAATATTGATAAGAACAATGCAGGATCCTGCATATGTCCGGCATCTCAAGTGGCAGCCTTTGATCGCAGAAGAGAAATGGTCCTCAATGTCGTAAAACTTCAATGCAGTGATAATGTAGCAACCTCAGATGGTTCAATAGAAACTGTAATATGTGTTCTAGACAAGCAAGTTGCATTGGAGCAGAATAATGAAGATGGAGACATCACTACGCGACGGGGGAACTAAACGCAAGGACTGCCTCATCACAGTACAAGAATTGTAACTCTCATGATTTTATTTATTTTTCTTTTCTTTTCACTCTGTTTGAATGGTTACTCGTCAGTTCCCAGACCCCGCACAATCTAATCCCAAGAACAATGACCAGCTTGTAGTTGCCAAAAGAGATTATGGCCACAGACTTACCCTGCAGCCTCAAGCTCAAATTAAGAAAAGATCTGTTGATATCTCATCAATCATTCTATACAGAACCGTGATACATTTGTGTTAGCCAAGAACGAACTTATAAACGTTTTTCAACGTGTCTTATAAGCGATTCGCAAACGACTATACGTAACAAGTATAAGAAGCAACAGAAAACAAACAGCTACGGACACCATGTCACCAAAGCATTTCCTCACAGACGCATAAAGTCAAACAGGTAGCGCGCATCAGAGATCATGGAAGTCACAGAGTAAACAGACAAATCGAGCAGCGAGAGAAAGTGGGCGTACTGTTTCTCCTCGCGGGCGAGGACAAGGGGGTCGTCGTTCTTGATGTCGTAGGGGTACCACTGAGCGACCTTGTCGCCAATAAGCTTCTTTCGGAGGATCTTGTGGGGGGATCGCTTGCCCGTCGGGTTCAGGACGTGTCCGAAGATCCTCGCCCGCGCCTCCGCCACCCCCTGCAGCGCTGCCGCCGCCAACAGGCTCTTCAGGCTCATCCTCTCTCTCTCTCTCTCTCTCTCTCCGTTGATCTTTCTTTCTACCTCCCTACGAATCCCCCAAGCCTCCCCTCGAACAGTACTAGTAGTCTGCGCACTACCGTATTGATTTGTCGGCCCAATGTTTCGGCATGTTGCAGCCCATTACCCTTCTTGCTATCGACCCGATTTAGTGGGACGTCGACGCTGCTCTAAATCGGATCCAAATCCGATAGGGTTACCAGAGACTTGAAGATTCACATTGGTTACCAGAGATGGATCTACTGTATTTGGATTCCGGGTTGGTGTGTTCCAACTCCGACTCCGGGGCCATGTTTACCCTGCAATAGACCCAAAGAAGAGTGATAAAAAAAATATAAAGCAAAAATTAAAATAAGCTAAACAGAATAAAAGAAAAGAAAAGAAAAGAAAAGTTCGCTCAATTGATTCGGGTTCGGATCTACACTGGTGGAACCCGAACCAAACACCGGTCACGCTATATATGCATAAATTAAGGGGTTGTGTAACCCTTGGCGAGCTAACATCCGAATCCGCTCCCCGTCTTGCGTAGATCTCCGAAGGATATTAGAGAGACGACAGGGGCGGAGGGGAAAACAAGAGCGAGTTCGATCGGTCGGAATCGGAAAGCAAACGCGAGCAAAGTATAATATATATTTGGATTAGGAGGAGGAGAGCGCGGGTTGAAGCGACCGTTGCGGGTTTTGAATTCGTCGGTCAATCAGAGAGGGATTCGTCGAAGCTGCGGCCGCTGCTCCCACCGCCGACATGGCGGCGTCGGTGGAGAACCAGCCCCCCTCCTCGGACACCCACGTCGAGGAGACCAAGACCCTCATCGCTGCCCTCAACCTCCTCTCCCGCAACCTCCCCCTCCCACCCGACGTCCTCCGCGCCGTCTCCTCCATCTACCATGCGGCCCACGCCGATCCTCCCTCGCCGACCCCGGACTCGGAGGCGGAGGCGGTGGCGCTGCCGGGAGAGGCGGAGGAGGACGGTGAGGCTCCTTTCTCCGGCGAAGAGGTAGTCGGCCCCGCCTTTCCTAAAATGTTCTTTCTCTTGATTCTATTGGATTTTCTTGGACATCTTTTTGTTTCGGGCAAGCTAAGCGAAACAATCGACAAAAAGAGTTGGTGTTATGGAAATTTGTCATCTCTAGGGTGGTGTAAGGATCTGCAAATATACTTCTTTGGACTGCGATAGATAAGTCATTAACACATCAAATTATTTGGAACCCAAGATAAGGCTCGGTCTTGCTATTCTTGGAGAGTTGTACTCGAGGTGCGAGAACAGGTGGGTTACGTGTTAGGCTTTCTTGTTGCAATAGATCGAGTTTTAAGATCTTAGGTAGTTTCTAGGATCTTATATCGATGTTCGTGAGCCTGAGGTATTTAAGTGGAGACTGATGGTCAAGATTTTAGAACATGGTGATGCTTTTTTGGCAATTGGGGTAACCTAGTTAGGGTAGTTTTCTCAATCATCTTCAAGTGCATATTTGTTCGCATTAGTTTAACCTTCAAAGCCACTCATAAGGAGGTAACTTGGTCAGGAAGAAAGGGGATAGGCTCTTACAATAGAACTGAAACATTAATCCAGTTGTATGAGTCTTAAAGTGGTTACTTAATAGTTGGCTTTATGTTAGTGAAAGGCCAACTTTGACAACATATTGAGATGAAAGTGCATAACTTATGGAGAAAAGAACCACGAGTCTCATCTGCCTGATTTTCAATAGATCGTTTGTCTATGGAAGCACTTACCCTGCTTTATTCTACTTGTACTGTATACAATCATTTGTCTAATAAGGGATTTAATGTGAAGGCAAGTTAATCGCTATATGCATTAACAATTCATATTTATGTGATCACTTTTTCTGTAGGATCTATACTTGCCGAGTTATTATTGCTTGTTAGTGCAGCTTATAATTTGATTAAAAAGGTTGTACCATATATTTTTTTTTAATTCATACCTTTTATGTGCAGATTCATTTGGATCCAACAAGTGGGACTTTGACTTCAGAGCTTGAAGATGCATTGTTAAAGCAGCAACTAAGTCGCATGTCTTGTTCAGCATTGATAGAAACAAAAGAAAGTCGCTTTAATGGTCTGATTCAGCATCGTCTTGCAGAACTTGAAGGTTACTGAATTTTGAATTTGTAATTCTTTTTCTTTTGAGCAAGTAATTCACCTGAAGCATGTTTTTTGAATATTTTATGAAACAGTTTTGTGTTAATGACTATTTTCTCCATAAAAGTTCTCCTTTAAAATTGTTTATACTGGAGTATATTAAACACTTCATTAGTTATTTGCAAGATTGTATATTGACTGTCTTTTTAGCATTACTAAGTTCCTGTTGTCAGAGAGCAGGGCAGAAAATCATATCTTGGATTGAAGTTTGATCATCAAGAGTCTAAAAGTTATTACCTTCACATCCTTGGCTTGCCTAATGAAAATTGATGATTTGTATGTTTCTTGTACTTGAGGCATAAAAGAAACCATTAAATAATTCTCCCAAATTTTCTGCTTTAGATCTCTAGCATCGCATATGGAAAGGGGGATACTCAATTACTTTAGATATTGCATAAGGAAAGGAGGGTGGATTAACTTGTACTAGGCTTGGTAAGCTTAGTATTGGGAGTATGAATTTAGAGCCATGTGATTAAAGGCTTGTTGTATATAAGTTATTGGTCTGGCAGGTCAATCATTCAAGTTTAATAATTTGTTCTGATAGACTTTGTTGATTTTTGTATTGAACTATTGATAGTGGTGAAAGTGGGGTGGATGATATCAATCCAAATTTATCTTTATATCTGGGTGGAACCAGATACAATAACAGAATCTACACTTATTTCATATTCCTATTTGTATCTAAATGTGGCTATCTAAAATTTTCCGCAAATGGATACAGATGAGTTGAGGCCAACCATGTTATGATATCTTTATTTCTCAACATATTTGGAAGCTTTCAATTTATCTACATTAGTCTAAGAAAAATGATCTTTTGATTGATTTCCTTTGTATTATATATATGTGTAGTACTTTCTCTGTGAGGAAAGAGAAACTATTCAAGTAAATTATCTTTATTTTATCAGCATATTCACGTTTGTCTTGTGTATCAGTGTTGCCAGCAACCAGGGGTGAAGACTTGCAAATGAAGTGCTTGCTTGAGCTCTATGGTTTAAAGGTAATAGCATAACTGGTAATATCTTATTATTGACTTATCAACAAGTTAGTTGTGCATTCATGCATTCTGTTCTCCATATATGCCTATCAATGACTTATGTCATAATACTTAGCTAATTTATTCTCTCATGTGTGTTGCTAATGCATAGTATGGTTTTTTTATATGAATTTCCATGGATTAACCTTTTTTAATTATTATTTGTTTTTGCATATTCTCCACAAAAGATAAACAACATCAAACTGTAGAAGATTATGAATTTTTTAGTTATCACATTCAGATTCAAAATAGAATGCACAACAATTCTATGATTATGATCAAAGAATATTTTTGAAAGAACAAAAAATAATTAAGAAATAATAAGCTAGTAATGAGAAAGTCAATTAAGCTTTCTATGAGAGTGGAAGTTGGATCTCAGCAAGAATTTTCAAGTCTTGATTGATTTTAGTCATAGATGTACGTATTGAGCATATTTGAAGAGTCTGGTACTTGAACATTGTGGATTCCTTGCTGATAGCGTGAAGTTTGAGTATTTTAAATTATCAAATAATTTGATAAGTGGACAAGTCTCGAGGAATGTGTAAATCTGTATTTGAGTTTTGAGGGCTTCTACTGTGAAATAGCACCTCTTGTTGTCAGAATGACATCACATGCCTGTGGTGTGTCTATATACCTTGTTATTTAATGTTGGCTTGTCTAGTATTTTAAAAAGGTGTTCGAGCGCTTGCTTAGCTAGCACAAATGTCTGGTGAGGCACTTCAATGAAGCGTTGCTTGGGCGCTCGCTTGAGCCTAGGCACCGGGCACCTTAGGTGAGCGCCCGATTGAAGGTGAGCAATCAAACTAGTTAGTCAACTCTGGTTCAGTTGAATAGTAACTTGGCTTAATCCAACCGATTAAGCAAAATAAACAGTAACAACAACCTCATCCCGCCCCCCCCCCCCCCCACCACCTTCTTACGCAACCCGTGACCCATAAACCCTAGGGGTACTTCATTGTCTCGAATCACCTCTAGTCTGGCAGCTGCCATCGTGCACAGCCACTACCTCTACCATCGACACCCATGTTTGATATTTCCTTTGCCACTAACTGACGGGTCCAAAGCTCGTGTTGTTGTAGCTTTCATGCGTAGTTCCCTCCGCCATCGCGTATTACGTGTGCAGCTCCTTCCGTTGCCGAGGGATAGGACTGCAACTTCCTCCTCCACCGAGAGACACATCTGAAGCTTCTTCCACCCCCAACGTCTCTATTTGTAACTTTATCCACCGTAGCTGCCATCATTCGAAGGTTTACCATAGTCACCCTCTCCTTCCACATATTCCACATCACTGACTCCTTTTCTCCCCCTTTACTATTACGACTATTGTTAATTGTAGATTAAATATCGTTAGCAATGAATTGTTAATCCTTAACTAATATTAAATCTACTATTACCATATAATAAACTAAAATTGATATTAACTTTAGAATAGTTGACCTATTTAGAACTAATTCCTATTCAGAATTACTAATCCTTATCACTATTAATCGCTATTTAGCAAGGTTTGTCGTACTGCTCGGTATGAGCAGTACAGTTCGATAGTGGATTAGTACAAGTGGTACATCGGTATGATCTCATGTACCATGTGTTAGTTCGCTCAGTACGGCTCGACATAGCTCGAGACATACCATCTTGACAGTTGGTCAGTACATTGGTACAGTCTGGTAAGGCGATCCATGCTATTTAGATTGTTATTAGTTCTTATTTAGCACTATTAATCTTTATTTATTCAGATTTTAGAACTGTTATTAAGGTTTAAGAATTAACGGCAAGTGTACAAAGCAATACAGAAAATTCATCGAAGAATTCAATTTAATGTCATATTTTTGTTTATATAATCATATTTATCAATTGTATTATATATTTTTGATATTTTAAAATTAGTGCCTCGCTTTGCTCGAGCGAGTGCCTAGCACCTTGGGCGTTTTCGGACCTTTATCCTAACACTTTTAAAAACATTGTTGTTTGATCATTGTGCTCAACTTTCGATACTTGCTCGAGTTATGTAGAGAAAAGTAGAACAATTTGGTTAAGTACCTTCAGTTGTCCTTTTATTCTCTGATTTATCTATTTCATGTACCTTTAGGGTTTTTCAGTATAAATGGATAGATATTTCAGTGGGAATTAGATGGGATTTCATATTGCATAAAGGAATTATAACAAAAATATTTCTTTATATAGTATTTGACCTTAGAAAAAGAATGGGTAGAGAAAATGAAAATTTACCATGAGGTAGAGAATTTGTTTTTTCTTTCCTTTCTATTGTTTGGAGAGAAGAAGCAAAATTATCTTATTTATTTTAAGAACTTATAATACTGGCTGATCAAGAGTGCATCTATCAGTTATCCTATCCTTTTCAGATGGTGTGGTCAAGAGGGTGACAAAGGTCGTAGCATGGAGATCTGATGATTTGTTGATCATAGTGTCAAAAACTGCTAGAGAGGCATTGTTGATGTTAGTGGAAGGATTGATACTATGGAATAGATTTTGGCTGAAGAAGGGAATAGATTTGCAAGATTTTATGGGAATAAAAAGGGAAAAAATATTTCTTGGCTCGTAAGCAGGGATTACCATGTTGAGACATGCCTAGTCTTTGCACAGGACCACTTTTGCAATATGCTGGCCAGCATGTAGGTGTTCCATTGGAGTAGGTACAGCTTATGCTGTGCAAGAAAATTTATGGGATGTTCATGCCATGCAGTGTCATACGTATGTGTATCAATATATTTATTGCGATAAAATCAAATATGATTTTTAATTTAATTTATATAAAAATCTGCATCATCTGATGAGTTCAAAGTTTGATCCAATAGTTATTTATTGTCCAATCGACTGGCATGAGTTGGCATGGGTTGTAATGTAGCTAGAAAGGTGTGAGCATTTTTATACAGCCATGTTGATTTACTGGTGCTTTGCTTGTGGTTCTGATTTTTTTAATATATGTTAAATGAGTCTTGGGTAACGCAATTCAATTGAATTCTGTCAATCTAATCCAATCTAATTTATTTCTTATTCTGATCACTCTAGTTCGGGGAACCTGCACCAGCAGGTCAGGTTGGTTCTGGTCAACCTGGGCAATCTTACAGTTTTGCTTCCTGAATTTAAGCTTATTCAAATCACAACCATTTGCAGCTACAGCTGCAGTGAAGAAGCTCATCAAATATGAAGTTTGAGTATTTCATGTGCTCAAGGTGTTCTCCAAGTATCTTATCTTATTCCATGACTGGTTTGACAGACTTTGGTTAAGATTCTCTAATGTCAAAATACATGAATTAAGGAGTTATTCTCTAATGTCAAATACATGAAGTAAGGAGTTACTTATGAGGCAATTATTTTAAGGTAGTTAGTTTATGTATTTATATTCATGGTGTTCTTTTCTAGAATGCATGCCAAAATACAGAGTTTGCATAATACCTGGTCCTTGTTTACTCTTTAATTCTATGATGCTGGCAGATGCCATTGTTGGTAGAACCTGTGAGGATGGATTTGATTTTTTTTTCTGATATAGTTGACCTTCTGTTTCTTTTTGAGAAGTTGATAAAGGCTAAAACTATCCTCATGGCCAAGAATTCTTTTCTTTCTTCGTCAGTTAGTGGAATTGCAGAAGAAGGTGCGGTCTGATGTCTCTGCAGAATACTGTTTAAACAAGAAATGTGCACATCCAGAAAAACAATTGTTTGACTGGGGAATGATGAGACTACGATATCCTTTTAACATGTATGGTATTGGAGACAGTTTCCGAGTTGAGGCTGATGATCGTCAGCGGAAAAAAAGATATGCAGAGGTTGTTCAACTTCCAATTAGTACTTTCTCAAGTTCTTTCTTTCAGTTATTTAATGGAAAAGTGTAATTTCTTTGTTTTGTTTCTCATTGCAGAGGATGTCAAGGTTGGAAGAGGATGAAAAGAACCAGGCAGATATCAGAAAGAGGAAATTTTTTGCTGAAATTCTTAATGCTGCCCGTGAATCTCAGTTGCAAGCGCAAGCTGTTCTTAAAAGACGAAAACAGCGAAATGATGGAATTCAGGTACAAATAATATTTTTACTTAATAATTTTTTTAGACTTTTTTCTTTTGGGAATTATGTTATTTCACTTCTGAGATAGATTTTTGTATTTAAATGTCGCCACCATCATTCATTATTTTCTTGCTTTTATATGATTGATATATTAATTATTTTCAACTCTTTGGCACTACAGGCATGGCATGCAAGGCAAAGGCAACGTGCTACACGTGCAGAGAAATTAAGGTTCCAAGCATTAAAAGCTGATGATCAAGAAGCATACATGCGGATGGTTGAAGAAAGCAAGAATGAGCGTTTGACAATGCTCCTTACAAAAACAAATGAACTACTTGGATGCCTTGGAGCTGCTGTGCAGAGGCAGAAAGATGCAGGTGGGCTTGAAGCTCTGAAAAGCTCAGAGTTTGAAAATCTTTCAAAGAACTCTCTCTCTACTAGTGAAACCCCAGGGGAGATGTCATTAGATGATGACAATGATTTCGTTGATGCGGATTCTAGCCTGAATAAAAAAGAAAATGACTTGCTTGAAGGGCAACGTAAATATAATTCTGCTGTTCATTCAATTCAGGAAAAGGTATGGAATAAGAATTTTGTATTCCAGAGCTTCTTTTTTCTTTTGCTATTAATGGTTATTGCTTAGGCTGCATCATTTTAGGTCATTTCTTAAGTATAATTAACTGGCTGATTACATATCTAGATGAGTACTTAGCTACTATCAGAACTGGTTAATTTTCATAATATCAACTGGTTAAACTTGCATAGGTGGCCCTTGGTAGTCAAGGAATCAAATTCCGGCCGGGCCGATTTAATACCAACTGGTATATAGTGATCGGACCAGGGATTGGTACTGAACCATATAAGTCGGTACCAATTGATATTTGATTTTCTCTTATCATTTGCTGTGATATGAGGTGATACAGGTTGGTACACTACTTTATATATCCGCTTCATACAGGTCTAACTGGTCACAAAACCATGTGCTTTATGATTCTGAGTGTCACGGAAATAGATTCTGCTTATGAGAGAAGAGTGTATATGTTGACCCTTCTCAAAATTTACAGCTGTGAAGCCTTATCATCTAAGGTGAACCCAGTCAAGCAGTTGAGAATGAGTTTATTTTTAAGATGTTATTTAAAGTTAGGTCATATTTTTGGCTGATCCTTCTGATGTTTCAAAACTGGTGAATATAGGACTTTATCCAGCCAAGGGTGTTGTTCCTATGCGCTACATGATTTGTACTTCCTCTACCTTTCAACTCTGTTTATGCTCTATAATCTGCTAAATATGATATAAAAATCCTTTATATAATTGCTTAACATAGTCTGATCATTGCCTTTATTCTATGAATTAAAACATTTTGCAATGCATCTAATAGCATTATTGCTGGAAGTACAAGAATACAGTGAAGTTTCCGTGTGAGTAAACTTGTTCATTGTTTTTTGCTTCTTTTTTTTGTCATCATAATCTGTGGTACTTGGATTTTAAATGTTTTACATTATGGTTAAAGTTGGACTAAACAAGGGGAACTTAAGGGAGATTGACAAAATAGATGGATATAAAACTGAGTGTTGTCTGCAAGTGTAATTGTGGAATAAAGAGTTGAAAGGCCTCCTTGTTATTATGATTTCAGGATATTACATAGATTTTCAGTTATAACAGATATAATCAAGCAAAATTTCAGCAAAATACACTAAGTAAAACATAAAACTTTAGATTAAATCAATCACTAATCAATGAAGAATTAAGGTTTGAAGTTCAAGAAATTAGATGAGTTGGTGCCCTTGAAGTATTTAGCTTTGACTGTGATTCATAGAGATATAACAAGTTATGCAATCTTTCTTTGTCTTAATCCATCAAACATAAAACAAATTTAAGAATCAATCCAACTTGAAAAAGAAAAGATGAAAAGAGTCTGAAAGATTACGGGCTAGGTCTGATTTAAGATCAAATAAGAGAAAATTGTTTGAGCTAATTTGGACATGGTAAAGAAGACCTATAAATGCAACGGTCAGATGAGGTGAGTCATTCAAATTAGTGGTGCAAGGAAAAACAAACGAAGCCTTAAAATTCCTTAATACAGGCAACAAAAAGGAATATGATGTTTTTTTTTTTTACTAGTGATTTAAAAAGCACTAAGCGTCAAAGGCTCCAAGGTCCCAAAACACCCATGGTGCTAGGCGCTCACCCAAACGAAACGAAGAGCTCTAAAATATTAAAAAATAAAAAATATCTAATATAATAAAAAATATGATTATTTAAATAAAAATATGAGATTAAATTAAAAACATCTAAAATACCAAGTCACATTATCCATCTCCTAATTACGAAATTGTCAAAAGACTCAAAAGTCAAGCATTAAATTCATTCATCATCATAATCAACATTGTCATTCTCAAACATATCATCTTTATTCTCTTCTTCTTCATCATCCCTAATATGTAGTACACTATCCTTTGGTAAAATCCTATAAGATTCAATCTTTTGCATCTTTTTTTCATTCATATAAGCTAGCAGTTCTTTTACATCAGGTGGATATTCTTACAAGTCGATGCTTTTTGAAATTTCCTACTAGATGTTGTTTTGCACGAAAAATACGACCTTTAATAGTCTTATCACAAAAGATGCGAGTAACTACATTACGATCTTTTAGGTAATTATATTTTTAGGGAGGATCCTTTCTTGAATTCTTTGAAGAATCTATTGAATTGCTTTGTACACTTGTCTTTTATTTTGAAACCCTAATAATCGTTTCAAATAAACAAAGATTAGTAGTGTTAAAATCTAAATAGTATATTATTAATCTAATAAATAAAGATTATTTTGTACACTAGTTAACAATCTATTGTATTATTTACTGTTAACATTAGTTAGAAGGGAAGAATAGAACTGTTAATAGTAAAGAGATAAAAAATATCACCAAAAGTGAAACCAATAGTGGAAAGTGGGAAGAGAAGCAGCAGTGAGAAGTTGGCAGCAGCAGTGGTGGAGGATTAGTCTAAAGATAAAGACAACCGCGACAGTGCTGCAAACGACAGCAGCGACAACACCGGAAGCTGCAGACAGCAGCAGTGGCAGTAGACAGTGGCGGACAACGAAGGCAATGGACAGCAGTGGAAGCTTAGGACAACAACGGAAGTAGCAGGAGAGAGACTCAGGCAATGATAGAGGAAGACTACAGTAGAGGCAGTAGGAGAAAGCGTCGACGGTGGAGGCAGTGGGAGAAAACGCTAGGGTTGGCTCGGGTTCACGCGGACGTGAAGGCAACTTTTGAGGTAAGAAACTACGTTAGTTGGTTCAATCGAACCAACTAACTGCTATTGAATCGAACTAGACTTAAAAGTCTAGTATGGTTGCCTTATATGAACCGGGCGCTTGATCGAAGCGCCTGGGCTTGGGCGAGCGCCCAAACGGTGCCTCATTGAAACGCACTGCTTGGTTCACACATGAGGCGCTCGAGCCTCGCCTCCCTTTGCCCAAGCGCCTATTTAAATCACTAGTGCTGACTAGTAATGTTAGATAGATAAGATGGTGGAAAAATCCATGTAGCTGACAACAGCCTGTTGTTATTCCCATGGCTTCTTTCTTTTTTAATACCGACTCTAGCAAGTACCATGCTTCATTTTCTTTTATAGTATTCTTCTTTTTTTTTTTTCTCTAATTGCACAGCTCTATTCTTATAATCTGGTGGCCTTTATAATCTAATCTAATGGCATTAGAAATGGTCTTCTGGAATCTGTAGGTAACGGAGCAGCCATCACTTCTTCAGGGTGGGGAGCTTAGACCTTATCAGTTAGAAGGACTTCAATGGATGCTTTCACTCTTTAACAACAATCTAAATGGCATTCTGGCTGATGAAATGGGTCTAGGAAAGACAATCCAGACCATTTCATTAATTGCATATTTAATGGAAAACAAGGGTGTTACTGGCCCACACTTGATTGTAGCTCCAAAAGCAGTATTGCCTAATTGGATTACTGAATTTTCAACATGGGTACCCAGGTATGTCTGGTAAAATTCAGCGACTGTTTTGACATGAATGTTTAGTTTTTTATAACATTCTGTTTTTTATATTTTTCAGTATTACAGCAGTACTGTATGATGGACGTCTAGATGAAAGGAAAGCAATGAGAGAAGAATACTCCGGGGAAGGGAAGTTCAATGTTATGATTACACACTATGATCTGATAATGAGAGACAAAGCTTTTCTGAAGAAAATTCACTGGCACTACATGATAGTTGACGAAGGACATCGCTTAAAAAATCATGAGTGTGCTCTTGCTAAGACACTTGTTTCAGGGTATGTCCTCCATCACTAGCTAAGTTATATAAGCTTGGTTCATTCTATAGTTGATGAGTACTGGGTATGTGTTTATGGCATAAAAATGCTTCAACTTAGATCTGGAAACAGTACCACTTGCTGCAGTTGTAAAAAGGATACATAGCATAAGTAATTTGATTTACCAATCAAATCACTGAAGAATATCTTGAAAGGTTTAAGCTTTCTGTTTAGTGGAAAAGTTTTAAAAGTACTAGTCGATACTAGATACTTAGTATTAGACCAAAATACTATGTTGGCTAAGGCACATATACAGATGCTGAACAACAATGAAAAAGAGAACAGGGGATGCTGGTTAGTTAAAAATCTATCATCTTCCTCTTTGATTATCTCTTCCTCTTTTTCCTTCCTTTTGGTCTTTGTTTTTCTTGCAACCTGTTAAGATTCCTCTAACTTGTGATTGAGCTTTAAAGATCCAAAGGCAATGTTGTTGTGACAATTTGGAAAGTAAATAGTCAGGTTGATGTACCTCGCAACTTATAGATTTGCAGGAATTGCTAGTGGCTTAATATTTGTAGAACTTAGTGCTCCTGGATTTAGCTTTTGCAAATTGTTCCAGTTTGTCATTATTTGCTGTTGATCAGTTAGCGCTTTTTCGTGATAAAGCTCCACATAAATATGCCCATTGCTCCATGTTGAAAAGCTTTTTTTTTCTCTTTAACATTATTCATATTGGATCAAAATTCCGAAGGTTGCTTGGTGGTTGACCTAAAATTGATAACCAATATGTAGTACTTCTCACCTCCCTTTATGGCACTTTTGGGTTTTATGGCAAGTTTCTATTATATCTAAGTGAACATGTACAGGACACAATCATAATGTTAACATGCGTTTGCCTTTGCATTTTATTCATGTGGTATCATTTGTATATGAACTGACTTCAAGTTTTAGACTCTCTTTTACTTCTATCATACATTCTTTTAATGCTTTAGGAATCCAATTTAAGGTTGTCTTATTTGTACTCTCTTTAAAAGTTGTAATTGAGATTTGAGGGTTCTCTTATGTCCAGCTATCGTATCCGCCGCAGACTTCTTTTGACTGGTACTCCAATACAGAATAGTTTGCAGGAGTTGTGGGCATTGCTTAATTTTCTTCTACCGAGTATATTCAATTCAGTGCAGAATTTCGAGGAATGGTTTAATGCGCCATTTGTGGATAAATGTGAAGTTTCTCTTACAGATGAGGAACAACTGTTGATTATTCGTCGTCTTCATCAAGTAAAATTTGATGCTTACATCTTCTGTCCTCTGGTTTGTCTTTATCATGATAGCACCTTACCTCATAAGATTACTAAAAATCTCAGGTTATTAGGCCATTTCTACTGAGAAGAAAAAAGGATGAAGTGGAAAAATATCTACCTAGCAAGACACAAGTCATTCTAAAATGTGATTTATCTGCTTGGCAAAAAGCATATTATCATCAGGTTACTGACATTGGAAGGGTTGGACTAGAATCTGGTATGTCAAAACATGATTTTTTCATGCTTCTGATTGTTAAAAATGACATCCTTTAGTGTTGCTCCACATTTTTGCACAATAAGACATTATGTTATCCGGATATGTTGAATTCAATGTCAATGTGGTGAGTCCATAAAGAGCACATGGCAATATTACCTATGTACTTGTGCAAAAAGGTTGGAGATTATGCACCTTTGCTTTTTTGAAGTGGTTAATATAAAGCCTCTAAACTTCGCAAGCATATGCTTTTGTTCCAAAATGCATTTTTTCTCTTTCATGCAAACAACTACTACAACAACAGCAAGCCCTAAGTTCCCAACTATACATGTATCTTTTTTCATAGCTGAGCTCTGATTCAGACAGTATCCCTAGTATCATATCTCTTTTTATTGTTTATAATAAATTTCTCCGTGGTTCTTTTATATTTCTTCTTCGACCACTAATCTAATTAAATGGGCTTATCTAATGGAAGAATATATTATTTTTCTTTGGTTATATATATATCATCTTAAAATATTTTCTATTACTTTTATCTTCAACTGAAGGTATTTCTAGTTGTTCATAAATGTAAAATATCTAAATTCTATCTTTTTTTGTTATCGATCTCAACTTCCTCTTCTGAACAACACTTTGTTTCTTGGCTAACAAGCATTTCAAATCATAAGATATTATTTTTATAGCCATTTAACAAAATTTATCTTTTAACCTAAGAAGCATATGATTATTATTAAAAAGAGAAGACTTGTGATCCTTTCCACCTTAACCAATCTGCTTCCAACTTAATAAATGTTATCTTCAATAGTCTCATTGTCTTGCTGAGTTTGTAATAGGCATTAGTCGATCAAATCCTTAGTAGGCACTGAGAAGAGTGTGTACACATATTCTACTATAATAATTTGTATGTGGTTAATGCTGCTCTTCAACTTTTCTGGTGATTAGGTTTGTTAATTGTAATAGAGTTGTCACATTCCTTTTGTCAATGGTTGTTGCATATAGTCAAAGTTTGTACTGTTAAATCAAAATGTTTTTTTTTTTTCAATAACGATTGTGTTTGCTACTTGTTCATTGTTCATTGCTATACTGGGGTCAGATTTAAGGATCGCTATGTCAGCCAACATGGACCAGCTCTTGCAGAGCTGTGCCAACAGATGGACAAAGCCAGTTTTTGCTTATGCTACTTGTCGGAAGGGGTATGAGAACCGGCCGGGCACAATAAGTACCATGTCATCATGTCTGATTAAGACTCATTCAGATCATTTTATAGGTGAAATATCAAGTTTCTATATGACTCATAATTGGGTCTGAACAATGATGTGAACTGTAATAGGTAACTCACAAAGTGTCACTCATGATAGACCTACTTAAAGACATGCTTACATGAGCCGAAACACCACACAATTTGGATCCTGTAATCATCTAAAAGTTCGACCGTAGAGCTAACCCATATATGTCCCAGTTACAATTTAAATTTATGGATTCAACCAGACATGACTTAAAAGCTTGAACTTTAGCCTAGATCTATGGTGTACCTGGGTTGTGGGACGCTGTTTCAAGATCTATGATCATCTTGTATAATTTTCTGCTTTAACCACATAGAAAAGATAAGATGTAGTCTTTAGGCCACAAATCTTTTTGTCACAATATTTCATTTTGGTCTAATACCTCACAAAGAGGCTGTTATGTTATTGTTTGACTTTTGTCTCTTTAATGAAAGTATGAAATATCTTTATCACCTTCTCATTGAACTTCTCTGTTTTTTGTATATGTATGAACCAGTGTTCTCAATTTCGATATGTACTGCTCGATACGGGTGGTACATACCGGTCCGAGAGGATACCGGTTCGTGGATCGCCCTCTACTGGGGGATACCAGTGTTTTGATCGGTATTGAGGTGTACTGACCGGTACCACCCTGAATTTTGATCGTAATCAAGGTGTACCAGTCGATACGCCCTAGCGTGGTAGGTGGAGGTATTTTTAAGGTTTTATGATGTATTTCCTAATGTACCAACGATACATACCGATACGTACCGTACCGAGCAAAGCTTGGTATGCCGGTATGGACCAGTATTCAAAACCCTGGTATGAACTATGTTTTATCCGCAAAATCTTTGATGTGGCATATTTTTAAATATTGGAGAGAGGATTTCTTTATGTCCATAAAAATGTGATGCAACCACTACTTCTTTACTTCTCTATAGCCATGGAAAAATGCATATGTGCTCAACACTAAGCAAACAACCTGATTTCTTGTTGCTTAATGAGTTCCCCAAGCTCAATATTTGTATGCAAAGATATTTAAAACTATCATAACCTGATTTCTAGCATCTTAATGAGTTTCCCCAGCATTTTGATAATGCCCAACACTAAGTAAACAACTCCAAATGTGACTAAAAATCATTGGACTAAAGCAGCTAACCATTCTTTCATAAAGCGCCTAATCATTAGACCAAAAATCATCAAAGCTGTCCATAAAATAAGACAAGACCATCCAATTTGACCCAGAACTACACTACTCAATCCAACCCTAACATAATTTCAGACTGCAATCAGCTTGGTTTGTTTCAACACCCCATGAACTCTGATCTAGGTGAGTACACTGGACCTGACATTTGACAATTAGCTTTTAGTATATTTTTATTAAACATTAATTTGCTCCCTACTTTAGTTCTTCTACAGTCACTTCACAGGTTCAAGACAAATTTGTGCTTTGACACTCTGCAGGGTTTAGTTTAGAACATTGCATTTTTACAACTGAATTGAGCAATAGATTTGGAAGGAAAAAGAATACTAGCTGAACTTAGCATATTGTAATCAAAATTTTCAGGTCCTTGTGTTCTTTTGAATTTTCAAGACTTATTTTCTCTTTTTTTGAATATCTAGTTATTAGGTATTTTATGTTGGACTTTTACTGTACCAGACCACTAATCACCACCACCATCTGACACTGAAACTATTTAAATTTTCATGTCTGTATTCCAGAGATGTTTGTGTTTATTAATTTGTACTATTGTAACTTTGTTGCTTTTTTAGATTACACATGTATTTTACTGCGTATTTCCTGAATATGATGAGCAAAGATGGCTCAATTTTCTATATGTTTTTCGCTTGCAAGTTGTCTCGATAGAGTAAGATTCTTGTTCCTTTTCTTCCTCCTGTGATGTTGACTAATAAAGTTTAAATTAATTATAGACCAAACTTTGTACTAATTCTCCTGTTTTGCTGTCTTATTCATGTTAATTTATTACTGTGTGGGTTGTCTTTCATTGTCCTTGTGTATTTTACATTGAATGTATTACCTTTCATTTGCCATGCATGACTTTTACATTTTATATATTACCTTTCATTTGGCATGGATAACCTATTTCTCATTATCAACAACATGCAGGAATAAAATCAAAGAGTCTTCAGAACTTGTCAATGCAACTCAGGAAGTGCTGCAATCATCCATACCTGTTCGTAGGGGATTATAACATGTGGCAAAAAGAACAAATTGTTCGAGCGTCAGGAAAATTTGAATTGCTTGATCGTTTACTTCCAAAACTGCAGAGGGCTGGTCATAGAGTGCTACTTTTCTCCCAGATGACAAAGCTTATTGATATTCTAGAGATCTACTTGCAGTTATATGATTTCAAGTACCTTAGACTCGATGGATCAACAAAAACTGAAGAACGGGGCACATTACTCAAAAAGTTCAATGCCCCAGATTCTCCCTACTTCATGTTTCTCTTGAGCACCAGAGCTGGTGGTCTTGGATTAAACTTGCAGACTGCAGATACTGTTATAATTTTTGACAGTGATTGGAACCCTCAAATGGACCAGCAAGCAGAAGATCGTGCCCATCGTATTGGACAAAAGAAGGAGGTACGAGTCTTTGTCTTGGTTAGTGTTGGATCAATTGAAGAGGAAATCCTGGAACGTGCAAAACAGAAGATGGGGATTGACGCTAAAGTTATCCAGGCAGGGCTGTTCAATACGACTTCGACTGGTTGGTTACTTGTGTTATATTGGAAAGCTGATTGTCACGTTCTTTGGAAATGCTTGTTTCCCTTTCCTTTCAAATGAAAAATTAATATTATTGTTTGTTAATTCCGTGCAGCACAGGACAGGCGGGAGATGTTGCAGGAGATCATGAGAAGAGGGACAAATTCACTTGGGACGGATGTGCCAAGTGAGAGAGAGATAAACCGCCTAGCGGCTCGAACTGAAGAGGAATTTTGGTTGTTTGAGAAGATGGATGAAGAGAGGAGGCACAAGGAAAGATACAGGTCAAGGCTGATGGAGGAAAATGAGGTACCTGATTGGGTGTATCCTAAAACTAATGAAAGCAAAACCACAGTGAATCTAGGTCAAGATACTCAGGGCGGTGAGGTCAGTGGGAAGCGATCCCGTAAGGAGGTTGTTTATGCTGATTTACTGAGTGATGTACAGTGGATGAAGGCTGTAGAGAGTGGAGAAGATTTGTCCAAAATAACTTCCAGAAGAAAGAGGAAAGAACACCCTTCTGATGCATGTGAGTCTGCCTCTGAGGAGGTTGACCGGCAAAGCATGTCCGAGCATAGGAATGTTAACAAATATATACTTGATGAGGATGTTAGTGATGATTCACCAGTAAGATTTAAGTCTGGCCTACTTCACAACAAAGATGAAGGTGAAAGTGATGCCAGCAGTTGGCCTGACAACATTACTTGGAGGACCCACAAGAGAAAACGTTCCAACCATGGACTATCAAGCGCACATAGGATCTAAATGACTTCTAACATGACTGTTAATTTGATTGAAATTGATTGACAGCAGTTGAAAAAAGCAACTATCAAGAGGTAAATTGCTTTTACTACTCGTTATTTACTGATCCATTTCCTATTTCTCAGATAAAAGGGGAAAAGGAACCTTAATATTGTATTGTTTCTCTCTTGTTATTAACTTAAGATATACTTAACGTCCAAGATGAGCTGCTTCATGACCTTTGTATAGAGATTAATAGTGTTAATGTAGCTGCCTAGGATGGGGTCTGACAAGGGCTGGTGTCTAGCTATCTTAGGCCAAGTAATCTTCATTTATATTATATGGACATGAGAAGCAAGTGATTACCAGTTAGTTATCTATCACGACAGTGGAAAACCAACAATTTCCTTCTTAATATTGCAGCATGATCCGGTTATTAACTTCTTTCGTGCTGTGAATAAATCTGAGTACTCGTGTATCTTTTTATTTATCCTGAGACTTTTTACTCCTCTAAGTCAGTCGAGCTAATTGCATACAGTACAAATTATTGCTCTTTTTATGTGTTACCTTGATCTCTATTCATGGTCGACTCTTTTTTATAGTTGGAAGTCTTGTTTCTCGGATGTCTTTTGGTTGAATTCTTGAATTCTCACGTTGCTGATGAAGCTTTCTTGATTACCAGCGTAGATGCAGCCAAGAGTCTGAACTCATGCACGGTCTGCCAGTCAGCGTGCCAGCCTTCCATTTATTTTATAGTCGCCAAGTAAACAATCACATGGCGTTTTGATGGTTCTTGTGACGTTCAAGATGATTTATGAAAGTCTTCATGTGTCGGTAAGATTCTTGATACCGAATGCTGCTCCTGTTGGTCTCCTACCGAAACATTTAACTCGATGCGCTTAACCTTGTCGAACGACATGCTTTGATTATGCGTATGCAACAGCAGTATGCAATCTGTTTCCTGTTGTAGGATGGAAGATTGTGGGAGCATTAACAGCATACGGGACTGATCCACACGAAATGGTACTTACCGCCGCTGTTGTATGTTTGTTGATTGCGAGACATGGTACTCGTCATCATTGTTACTTTTGTTGATGAAATAGATTGCAAGACATGATATCATCATTGGTATCATTTCTGTTCATTAACAGATGTGGTGGTACTTTTTGGGTTGTGAACTTTTGTTTTATTTTAACTATGATTTTTGTTCATTAAACAGGTGTACTTACCCTTAATGCTCATGAAGATGTTCTTAAAAGGTCAAATATCTATCACAATCAGGTAGGCTTGTCTTAATTAACACTGTTTTGACCTCTATTCCTATTGCACACTTCAAAAGTGTTATTTAATTAATACTGGGTTGGTTTCGTTTTGAGAGAAATTGCAATGCAGTAGAAACTTCGGCATGTCGGTAATCAATCTCTATTACGCTCTGAATCATTTGGCTGTAAAATTAGGATCGCACTTTGCAATTAACTAAGATTGATAATTATAGTGTTATATGGAAGGATCTTTTTTCCTCCGGTCTTATCTTAAACTCACCAAACTGACTTGCAAAAGTCATTTTGCTAAAGCGATGAAATCTTAAATAGATTATAAATAAAAATGAGCATCATTAGTGCCTATGTTTTTTTTTCTAATTTTATTATCTTAATCCCTTTTTCTCTTCATCATACGACTCTTTACCATCGTGCTAATGCCTATAAAGCTGGCAATACCAAACTTGTAAGCTCATAAAGCTTACCATACCAAACTTGTTTTAGATCGATGCTTTCAAATCTTATCTTATAAATTGAAATAATTTTGTATTTAAAATCATTAATTAGTTTGAGGCCAACGTACTAGATGATATTTCACTGTATTATAAGAACCAAAAATAATGTTCGTTTTCGTCACTAAAATCGTTATGATTTATTCACGTCTAAAATAATTTTTATATTTTAAAAAATATAATATATAAACTCCATCGATTAATTTTGAGTTAATAGATATTAAAGTTTAATTATATGATATATTGAATCATAACAAGTTATTAATATAATAATACTTAAATTTAAGTTTGAGAAATATGATCCATTTTAACCATTGTAATTTTGACTACTTAAGTTTATGATTTTGCTCATGTCTAAAATAATTATTATATTTTTAAAAATATAATATATAAATCCCTCCTATAAAATTTGAGTTAATAGATGTTAGAATCTACTACGTGACATGTTAACTCACAATAAATCACTAATATAATAATACATATAATTTAAATTAAAATAATTGATATTACCATCAATACTACCACCTAGTAGGGCAATGTACGCACATAGTCTCTCCCACATTGACGAATAATACCTCAAGTGGATATGCATCAACTAATTTGATGCTAGGCACGTAATGATCTCCTGGTCCCTCTTTGTCCTCCTAAACGTTTTTGTCCTACGGTCTCTCACTTTGTTCTCTCCTACCACCCCCCCCCCCCCGCACCACTTATCGCGCCTATGATATGGTGGTCCAACTCTCCCTCACCTCTATCATTGACCTCTCATAACTATGTCTCTCCATCTTCATCCGTCGCTCTAACTTTCGCTGTTTCTTCTTTCTCGATAAGATAATTTTTATAAAAAAAACTTACATTACACATATTATTATATTAATGATTAATTGTGAGTCAACATATCACGTAAGCAGACTCTATCATCTATCAACTAGACTCGACAGAATGAATTTTTATATTACGTTTTTAAAAATATAAAAGTTATTATAAATACAAGTAAAACTATAAAGACTTAAATGGTTCATGATACAAAGGGTTAAAATAAATCTTCTTTTTTTAACTTAATTTATGCATGTCATTATATTAATATTTTAATATAAACTAACATATCACATAAGTATAATTATGTTATGTTATGTTTTTAAAATATAAGGATTATTTTAGACAGAAGTAAATCATAAGGAGTTATATATGAGCCATCACCAAAACCTAAATCCAACGAAATATGATTCTGCAAAACCTGTGAAATCACTAGCAATTTCTCATCCCAATTGAATCACATCATAATTGTCACACATGCTCAACATAAGATCTCAGGTTTACCTGGAAGCAGAAACCACCTTTAGACCTTCCATAGAGTTTCATTTAATTTTTTTCTTAACTTTTTTTTACAATGTTTGATGGAACCATTATTTATTTGAAAATAATGGAGAAACTGGACTGCATGCCCAACTAGCCCTACCAAGTGACCGATATTATAACTTAAAAGAAAAAAAAAATTCCTAATAGTGAATTTGCATCGACAAGGGCTACTCTTGAACAACCCCTGCAATTTTATCTCAAAAATAGAGAGAGAGAGAAAAAAAAGGAGAGTTTACCCAAAATTAACAAGCAACAAAGTCCAATTCTGGAAAGCAGTTCTGGTTGCAGTTCTTGTTAACAAGCAACAAAGTCAAATTTTGGTTCTGGTTTCAGTTGTTGCAACAATATCGCGCATCAGGCTCTCTGGGGCTGCAGAGGGGGAGGTAAAACCAGAATGTGTTATTGTAAGACTCCACAGTATTACCATGCATGCAAAATCTTAAGATTTGTGAATAGAAAGAAGTAAGAGGCAACAAACTACCTGCTAAACCAGTGAACAATTCAAATTGCCCAATCGCTAGCCTTAAGAACATCTCCATTCCGCTAACCACAGTTGCTCCAGCTTCTTCTGCCTCTCGTAGAAGCCTGGTGATCAAACACCACAGCTTATGATCCAAGAGCTTGCTACATTACGACAACCAAAGTTTATTTCTCTGGGAAGAAAACTGAAGATAAATCTAGACATGATAGCCAACTAAGATGACAAGTGTTGAATAAGTCCTCGTACATTTTAATTAGCTGAAGGGCAGCTCATGGCCTAGATACTTTTGAGGGTAAAGGATTCCATAAATTTTCTACTGACAAGGGCATGATCACAACACCAGCCATGGGGATTTAGACAAATTTGACCAAAGACTTGTTAACTCTTATAAAGTAACTACATTTTTGTCAACTAACATGAAGCTTGAAGAAGAAGATGGTTACAAACCTTAATCAGAGGAGTCTCATCAATATTTGGCTGCATTCCAATAGATGTTGTGTTTGCAAGTATCGTCCCATCTTCTGGGTGGAAGATTTCCAATTCAGCAAGTGTTAGAGCACATCCACCAATTAAGTTTGCAAGCTCTCTGGCTCGTTCTAGTCACAAGAGTTCAATGTACTTCATGATGTACAATTATACGTGATCATTTTGTTTAAAACCAGATTGCTGAATGATGTAAAGCAAACTGAAAAATGAGCAAACAGAATTAAGAAGTACATGAATTTTGCATCATATGTCATAAGACCATGTCAAACTAAGAAAATGTAGTGTACCAATGCTGAAGTTATTAAGACACAAGTGCAAGAGGAAACTTTATGTGCCACAAAGCAACTAGGATCGATAAAAAGATCACTTCCTATCGATTGATGCTCAATGTATGAACATACCTTGTCCTTTAAATGCTTGCAACAATAAAAAGGTCAGGAAGAAGAAAGGCAATAAGAAGCTCAACGTATGAACATACCATAAGTACGATTTGCTATCACTACTTTTGCTCCATTCTCCCTTGCACCATAAGCAAGAGCCTTACCAGCACCACCAGCACCAATAACGATAAAAGTCTTACCCACAAGGGGAGAAATAGATGCATCTTTGCCTGTGAACCTGTGAATGTCATAATCAAGGTTTTACTTACCGGTCTGTACCAATGAACCGACATTTTCTTGATACTAGTATGATATTGGTACCGAGCGGTATGGACAATACATACCGCCCGGTATTTAAAATATATTATAATATTATATAATATAATATTAAATATTAATATATTTAAAAAGATTAAAAAGGAGGGCGGCCATCAGACGACGCGCCGAGCCTCAATCTTTCTCCCGCTTCTTTCTTCTTCTCCTCTTCTTCTTTCTTCTTCCTCTTCTTCTTCTTCTTCTTTTTTCTCTCTCAATTGACCGACGGTTGATTTTAGCACCTCTTATTCCATCCTCAATAGCAGATATTGCACCAACATAGTCACTGTTGTAACCGACCAATTTCCCATCAGTTGGTCTCCTAATGATTGTTTTCACGGCTCCTATAGACTGGAAAAGTATAATAATTTAGAGGATGGAAAGAAAACAAAGAAACAACAATATACAGGTAATATTCAAAAATGCCTCATGAAGCAGTACTTCACAATTTTTGAAATAGATAAATCGATCAAAGTTACCAACTAAGCTTGCATCAGTTGGACTCCACATGATCAGATTACAGCACATATCACTTGGATATAACTCAGGAAGCCTGAGATATCAAAAGAAGCTAAACAGGTAGACATAACAAATATCATATGTATACTTCCTGCAATCTAAAATAGCTAAATTGCATGCTAAATTAGTTCCAGATAGTGGTAAATATGCAAATTGCATTGCTTACCTTTGCAATAGGATCAACCTCATCTTACTTTCTTTCGAGTTGAATGCGAAGAATAGGGTAATTATCAGCCTCCTTGTGTGGAATTGTACAGCTGCAATGCAATAGCTAAGGAACTATTACACATTCTATAAAAGAAATTTGTAAAGGTATTATCTTGTTGGATATTATATTAGTCAATGTCTGATTAATGTCTGAAAGTCATTATTTCCAGAGATCTTTAGCAACGTGATATTTTTCAAACATTCAAGACTCCTTATGTGTCTTCCTGGTTATTTTTCATATCTGACGTGTCTGATATATGAGGTAAAGGCTTTATTATAGTTTTGATGGTCTTATTCCCTGCTTGACTTTGGCAGATTATCTATAGTCATAAATGAGTTCACTAAAAATCAGCTAGTGTGCAATACATCTATACATAAAAATATCACTCATTTTGAAAAAGCAGGAGGTAACATCACCAAGGCATCAGAATCCTCTCAACAACAACAGTGTAGCAAACTTCTATAGATGAATAATGTTCAAACCTTCAGATGGTAAATAAAGTATCCAGATATCTTGGTGCAAAACCTTAGTGTAAATAAAGTATCCAAGTATCTTGGTGCAAACCCTTAGTGTCACACAGGTGTTCCTTTTAGGTGTCTCCAGCTGCTTGATGCAGTCTCGAGTAATATATCATCCATAATAATAGGTTGGAAACGGTACCTGGGACTTTATTCCTCTGAATATTCATCTCTTACTCAAATGCGTGTGATAACCGAGTCAATATAGTTTTCATAAGTCTCTCATCCACACAGATATCACATTGTAATCAAATCTATCAGTTGGTCATTCGTGAAGAGGATGTGAAATGTGCATGTACAGAACTTATCGAAGCACCAATATCTTAGGCATACATAAAAGCCTGTCTAAACATGTAAAGCTAGATCTTGTATGCAAAAGTGGCTATTAGTACAGTAAATTGCTGCATGCATTTTACATTGGTTTCCTTAGTGCCAAATATATGATTCGTTGCAATTTTAGAATTCCATAGAACAGCAAATCCAAGTCAACCAAAACTTAAGATGCTAAGAGTTCTTAGTCAAGTAAATTTCTTGAGCAGGATATGCTGAACCTATCTGAACCTAGAAAAGTGTCCAGCAACTAAACAAACATTAAAAGAAGAAATAAAGTTAACAGTTATGACTGTAAAACCATCAAATATGCATCAACTTGCTACATCAGCACAGTTCATGGGAAGCCAGAATTTTCAAGAGATAATTGTTAATAAATAAAATACATCTTCTTTTTACATTTTTGTCTGATCTGGACTATCAACATTAGTGGACACAATTGATTTTCAAAGCCTTAGAGAGATACATAAGATACTCTATGTATTAAGATATCGGCACACCAGGATTTCTTCTACACAAATGCACAACACAAAGGAAACTAGAAAGCAACTGAAGGAGAAACCTCAAAATATGAAAACAGGACAATCAACATTCAACAGATCAGAAAAGGAAATATTCAGGTCAGTATATTAATGACCCTAGAGAATAAAATATCTGAAACCCATAGTTCTAATCATGGATAATGCATCCAAAATGGAGAGAAAAAAAAGGCTATTAACAACATCAGAAATGTAAGTTAACAAAGCATAGGGAAAATTTTAACAATGACTTATACATCAAAAATTAGGTATTGAGGTTCTATTCTTAATCCACACTGTACCTGAAACCAGCAAAATCCAGGGATAAGTAGGCAGTGAGAAAAATTGCAAGGTCATCCACCAAAAGTGGCACATAAACTGCATTAAAAATTTAAAACCAACTGATCTAAAAGCCGCATTGTGCAAAATTGGGCTCTTGCTGTTGCCCACAGGTTTGCCAATAATTCCAAAGACCTTTGTATCAGGGCCTATCTGTTTGATATTATACGCATTCAACAAGTCAGAGATAGTCGGCTGTCCAGGAGCTGATTCCTTCCCTGCATTAAGAGTGGCAAAAGTAACATATACACCAAAATTAGGGCAAAGCAACCGGGAGATGGCTCCTCTCTCACTCGTGACCAATCCTAATATTGGTACCTGCCACTCATACACACTAGTTAAATGAAAGATGATTTAAAACCAGTATCATAATATATCTATCTCGTATAATATTCATGATCTATAAGAGAACAATAATAACTTTGAAAAACATAATTCAGGAAATTTTGATAAAAATGATAAGATTTCTCCTTTTATGCTTTAAATGTGAGCAAGGAGCTCTGGCATGGTCATAATGAAGTCACAAAACATCAAATAAGCATGATGAATTTAAGTGCAAAAGCACAAAATCATTGTCCTAACAAGTGCAGGAAATGGAATTGTCCAGGAAGCATGTCACATAATAATAATTCCACAAAACCATTACTAATCATTGATAAACACTATACCTTTGGTGGTTAAAACTCACTAAAAATGAGACCTACTCCACATCCTTCCAATTCAATCTAGTTAAGAATATATAGATACAAAGAGGCCAGCTTAAATAGTTATATGGTTAAAATATTCCAAGCTCTACCACTGCCATATAACCATAACGGAAAGAATTGAATTGTTAATTAAAAAAACACAAGACCTCATGATCCATGGAAACCAAATTTAGACAAGATCAGTTTAGTGTCATCTTCAATCTACAGAATAAGAATACAACAACAACAAGTCACTATGTCCCAAATATTTGGGATCAACTATGTGCATCTTTTTTCCTCATTAAGCTATATGTAGGTCAATATCCCTAATTATAGCGAAAGCAATCAATGTTTGTTTCATTTTTGTTTAATGAAGTTTTCTTAAGTCTCTTTCTACCTCTGCTTGCACCGCTACTCATCTCATCTAAGCAAGCGGCACTATATTCTAAAGGTATTCTTTGAATATGCCCATATCATTCTCACCCTGATCTTTCGTCTCTTCCCTTCCACTATTGCTTATTGATCTCTCTACACATCTCAAATCCCAATCACACCTATTTAATCAGCAAAGAGCTGTTTCTGCCAAAATGCACACTTTTTTGCATATGCACAGGATGATGCGACAGCTACTGCTCTCAGCTACCAGCAATGTCAAGCCAAAAACATGACATGTATCATTTACCGCCATGCCGATTGCCAACATGCACTGAAGTGATATGGGCACCACTACATCTCCTTCAGTAAGCACAATTTATTAAGAAGAGTAGAAGACATCAAATTCTATTTATACTCACTTGGCAATGCACAATTACTCGGAACATGTGTGTTACATCAACAATATCTGAAGCAGTCGTTGCAATCTTTACTATGTCATCCCAGACAGCTTGTATTCTCGCTACAAGGCTGCCAAGCACGTCCCTTGATGGTGTGTTTTGATAGTTATGCAAAGATACAATAAGCTTAAAGTTCTCTGGCCTTTTTCCTGATATAAATCTAACAAAATCACCAGCAACCTGAAATAAGTGTCAGAATAACATATCAAGAAAAGATAAAACAGGGACCAAATGGTAAAGGGTGAAGAAAATTACTTGTGGACACGCAAAACAAACGCTAAAGCAACGGATGTCCAAGTTGAACTCCTGCAAAAATACATCTCTATCTTTTTTTTCTTTTTTTTTTTTTGTTTGGACCACAAGGTTATTCCTGGTATTGTCATTCAATTTTTCTCCATAGGATCATGTTTATAATGTCTCTGTTCAGAGATTTAATATGAATATTTTAATGATGTACAGCAGAGTTCCAGCTTAGTAGAGTTTTAGGCATTCTTGTTGATCAAAATGACGAACTTTTATTAAGATGTTTTAGTATGCTTGCTAGCACTGGATGACCAAATGGGGTGTTTTTTGGATCGAAATTTTTTATTGGCAGAAGATGAACTATCGAAATGTTTTAGTCTGCCAATTCCAAGAAACTATAGCCATCAGATGAAGTAAATGGCAGAAGGGAGAGGGCGGATGTGGATGGAAAATAAGACCTGTAGGTGACGAGGGCGGGAAGAGGTCGGTTCTTGAGGAGGAGCTGAGGATCCCGGCGCGGATGGAAGACGGCGAGGTGGTCAAGGCGGATCTCGACGAGGTCGGAGCCGCGAACCCTGGTGGCGGCCAACTCCGCCACCACCTGCTCCACCGTCTTCGCCACCAGCGGCACGCACACAAGCGTCCCTCTCTCTCTCTCTCTCTCTCTCTCTCTCTCTCTGTGTGCGCGATCGAATGACGTATCGACGATCTGGAGGAAACAATAGATAAGTTATCAGGGGGATCACCACAACCGTCTATCTGTCTTCTCCTTCAATCTTGATCGTCCATTTTTCATTAGAAACAGAACTGATCGACTTGACCCAAACCGTGGATCATACCAATCAAATTACTTCTTTCTAATATTTATTATGAAAATAATATTAGTCAAAAGAAAATTGAAAATAATATTAGTCAAAAGAAAAATGAAAATAATATCAGTCAAAAGAAAAATGAAAAAAACTGCTCAGAGTTCGCGTCGCAGCTTTCGGCACGACTAAACTCACATAATTGTCTGAAAAGGGTAATCGTAACTCTAAATGGCTGGCAAGCAGCAGTAGCACAACAAACACCGCAGTAAGGGAAAGTAAATTAAAATATTGCTGATGATGATGATGATGATGTCGAGATATTTCTAATTCGTAGTAATTCCAATCACAAACCAACAAGAAAGTAACATAGAATCCCAGGTCTACCAGCAGCAGTGATGTGACAAGTAACCCTTATGTGATTCGGTGGAAAACTATAATGACTCGATAGCTCAAAAGGATAAAAGCTAGTGAAGCGAAGTGAAGCATTCGGGTCTGATCTGATCAAGCGGTCTTGGCCTCCACGAGTTCCTCGATCATATCGGCGGCGTCACGCACGGTGACGATGCTCTGGGCGCTCTCTTCTTCCACGGTGATCCCAAATGCCTCCTCCAGACCCATCACAATCTCAACCTGCACAACAAGTTTGATCAAAACTTGCAGCTTGAATCAAAATGGTTTATGCCCCTCGGGGATTCATTACGCCATCACTCTTATAGATCAGACACTGACTGAACTGGGGTTCCATTCTAAGCCATCAAACTATGCTCGTTTTTTAGGGAAGAAGAAAATTGAACTGGATTTTTTGGATTCTTAGATATGGAAGGTACCGTGTCAAGAGAATCGGCTCCAAGCTCCGCAAACTTTGAATCTCCGGAAATAGAAACGTCATCGGCGAGTGCCAACTGCTTCTTCACGATTCCACAAACCTTGTCCAATGTCTCTGGTTTAGCCTGCATCCGAATTAGCTCAATTTTCAATCTACTTTGCGAAAAGCCAGTAATATAAATATAATGGCTTATAGTTATGTAGTACAAAGAGTAACATTTACACAGTGCGCTTGACTGTTGCAGGTGAGGCTTAGTGAGAGAACAGTATTCTTGGATTATGAAGCATTGAGCAATTGATGAATGAAGTGTTACAGATAAAACACACCACCTACAACTGAAACTATTCGGATGGTATAGAGCAATAACAAGCTTATTATATCAATCTTGTTAAGCTTCATAGAATATTTACCAAAAATATGACGATTCACAATAACTATTAATAAATAAACAAAATAATAAAGAGTTCTAAAACCATGAAAGAATAATGATTCAACAGCTAACAATCAGCAGTAAACCTACTCCCCAACCAATCACCATGCACTATCCAGAAAGTTCTGTCAGCGCCAAGAATATTATTTTCTGTATTCATTCCCCAACTAATCATGCCAAACGCCATGGACTACCCAGAAAGTACTACCAGTGCCCATAATATTCTTTCCTGTATCCATTTAAAATGGAATACATTGATGATACTAAGAGTGAAGAATCCATGGATTGGAACTCCAACAAATCACAGGTACATGTGGCAATTGTTGGGGACTTTGGAATCAAATTAAAATTTGGTGCTCAAGCAAAAGATAATAACTAAGGTCCTTGTGGCTACATAGGAAAATTGATGACGTAGGTATTAGGTAACTACATTTACCATGATTATAATCATCCTGGATAGTCACGCGCGCGCTTCATAAAAACCACTAAACATCTAATTGTACTTAAGTACCAAAGAAGATAAATACTACAGTCTGACAAAAAATATATTCACGAGATAAAGAGAATGGTAAATACAATAACAATATATTCTAATATAACAAAAATTTTGATGAACTGTATCTTTTTTGCTTGTAGAAGCACATCATATTCATGAATTTGTAAACAAGAGCTGATTACAATGGAGTCTGTCTGCCTAGTTCATTTGTTGCTATTGCACCAGTGTTTTCAGAAGTGCATGTTTGCATAGTAACTGTAAGTGGAACTCAGAATTTTCAGATGAAATTATGTTCTATAAAACAAGGAAATATCCAAGCTGTGAACCTCGTGATTATTGATCATATAATAGCCAAACAGAAAACCAGCAATTTTGTCCTAAAATAAAAGCATGAGAGCAAGACTGCAGTCATCAAATTTATAGCAGATAAAAAGTGAAAGAAACATACAGCACAAGAAACACGAAACGATGCTGGGTTCAATCGAATTGACTGGAAGCTCCTCCTTTGGCTCGGAAAGGAAACTGATTTTAGAGCAGATAGACCATTAAATACCTGCAGACCAGCAACAAAAATTGCATCATCCTGTGTTCTAGCATTTTAGTTTGATGAGTTCACTGTACACAAAATTAGTATAGTGATTAGGGCACATGATTTTTTGCCACAGGAACTTGAATCGAGTTGTTAATTGAAGACCACAAGTTGAAAAGATTTCAACATAGATCTTGATCAAAAATGCTACTTGGGAGTAGGAATGTATTCTCTCTCTCAAAAGTTAATTCAGTATGCATCATGCACGTTTGAGCACATTTATCTAATTTAAGATAGATGGAATCTCCAAATAAAACGTTCATGCTAGTAATCTTCATGTTAATTTGTTTTCTTTGTTCATAGCCAGCATGAGTACATAAAGCTCCAGATATATTACATAGTTCAGAAGGTCAGGATGTTCTTCAGGTACGACTGTAGTTAATATCGACGAACAAGCAAACCAAAGATGCTCTTTTAGCAACAGACATCCTCATTTGTTGAAAAATTCAAGTAAAGCGATTCTACCTTAATGCGAACATGTGGGTCACGCTATAATGTCCGGAAGAGTGAGAAAGGAATCAACACCGAGCTTTGCCAAGGGAAATGGAACAACAGTTCAAAATGTGGGTTGGGATGGTGGCTGGACACGATAAGGAGACCGTGTTATCAGCAAGAGACGGTGACAATAATTTTGTCCAAGGAGAGGCTTGCAACACTATTGTGACGGTGATCAACGAGAAACCCGTCGAGCAAGGGTGAAGGCAGTTGCTTGGTTGTGAAATAGACAAATCTGATGAGCAGAGAAGCTAAAATCACTTTAAATGGAAGGATCAGAAAGGGGAAGAATCAGAAAGGGGCCCAGAATGTGATGTGCTCTTCACAATTCTTGAAGAACCACTGGATGTGCCAAGCCCTCGTCGTTCGAGATGGTGACATCAATATTCAAATAGGATGAGTAGAAGATACATGCAGACGATTAAAGTAGAGATAGAGGCAGAGAAGGTTGCGTAGGCATAGGAGGCTCAGTAAGATGTAGGGGCGGAGACAGATGTAAGTATGCAGCGAATGGACCGAAATTAAAGCTATCAAATAGCAAACGACATTAATCTAGGTGTTTTTTCACTTGATCCATTCAGATCTAGAAAAGAAAAAAAAAAAGGAAAGATTTTTCCAAAGCATTATCGCGTCCACAGAATCAAAGAAAAAACAAATATAAAGCTCAACAAAAAGTAATGAAGCACAAGGTTCTACGATTACGCAAGGCAGAAACAAAGATCCATTGAAAAACCCTCAGGCAAGGCAGCAGGCAAAGACGAGACCAAAAGCGATGGATACCTGCAGAGATTGCTGCAGCGGCCGAGCCGAAACCGGGATCGCGATTCCAGCGATGGAAGCCATAGATCGATCTGAGAGAGAGAGAGAGAGAGAGGTGTAAGGAGGCAGAGATTGGCGACGAACACGAGGAGCTTGAGAGGGGAAAGATGAAGCCCCAATATAAAGAGGGCGAGGTAGCTTTGGTAGTATCGAAAAAGTACCGAAATTACTATAATACCCCGAAGCAAACAGTCATGGGCTGTCTGGTCTTTTTGACAATGCCGACTTGGAATTGCTTTGCCGTCGCTGCGGTGGGATTAGTAGTATGCTCAATACATCTCAACCGTCTAATTCACAAAAGCTTTAAGATCAACGATTGATTGATCATCTTTTTCTACTTGATGCGACTGCCAGGTTGTGTTGCGAGCAGCATCGTTTTCATCGGACTCCAAAATTTTTCACTAATGTATCAAATAATCGAATGCAATCAACCCACAAAAAAAAAAAGCACGAGCTCAAAACAACTCTTCATTGGGTATATAACGAAGCCCGATCCGATTTCGCTAAAGAAGTTTTCTTTTTCATTTTTTACAAATAATAAATTCTTTTTTTTATTTTTTTTATTAATTTAAAATCATTATAGTATTTTTATTGAGTTCATTTTTAATGTTTTTAGTGAGATATCGAAAATACTATAAAGTTACTAAAAAAATATTATAAGTGATATTATATTATATCTATTTAATTTTCCTCGCTCATAAGTGATGAGGCCAATAATGGTCAGCTCACCAATACCAGAACACGATACCCTCACTTTGGTCACGTTGCTTGGCCACGTCACAGTGTCGCCAAGTCGGACATATGTCGGATGCTAAACCGGCCTCGGTAAGGTCAATTGGAAGATCTGGAGTCTCGATTGATTCGTAATGCACCTGATGACAGTGGGCGGCAAACAGCGCGGCAATAGCCGCATGGTAGAGCGAACGCGACGGGCCGACTAGCCTGAGGCACCCTTAACAGTTGACGGTTGACGACATAATAGAGCGAACGCGATTGGTCGACCAGCCCGCAACACTCCTAACACCAGGTAGCTGGTGGCGTATCAAGTACTATAGCGATACATGGCCCACATACAACGAGTTCGCCTATATAGGTATAAATACCCCTAGATCACTACTGGTCTGAGGATCTCAAACAGAAACAAAATAACTTCAAATCATTCCCACCCTTGACTTGATCGTCAAAGGGGCTCGGCCGAGCACCAACGGCTCGGCTTGAGTCTTTTTGTAGGAGGGACATACTAATCTCTTAAGGAGAAACTGACCTGAGGTGGGGATCACGCTATCATGTCGCCATACCATGGAGGCGATCTTACACACACGGGTGATCTCATCGGGTTGACTCATCATCCCACGTTGTGACACGACTCCAACAGTAAGTTATTATGATACCATAGTTTTAGTTTCGTAGTTGATTTGATTACGGACAAAAATTAATTTAGTTTTATTTTATAAACTTATATATGTATTTTATAATATTTTTATTGTAATAATTAAAAGTATAATATACTAATTTTTCATCTTTCTTCGAGAGATGTTGTTAAACAATCATAACTACATGTTTAAATCCTAATATAATATATCAAATGGTATGTAGTCTATTTTGATTTCATTTGGAACACTTATGGTATTTTCCAATAACGTTATAATATATCTGTTGAGGTGCTAAGAAATATTATAAATGATATCACACTATGATTTTTTTTTATTATCATTATTTATTAAGTTCGTTCGTTTAAGATGATAAATCTATTTATATTATTCATAATATTTTTAATATAGTGACTAAAATATGACTATAAAAAAATACTATTAAAATCTGTGAAAAAATTGAAAATTATTCGAAACAGAGGACATTTGAGTTAAAAAAAAAAAAAAGAATCACTCAAGAACAAACACATTGAACCATCACAAGTTGGGGATCGTACAACCAACCTCCCAGTAGAAATCAAAAACACATGCAGGTTTCATTTATCTCGTTGTGACATCAACGATCCCCTCAGTCCCCTTCCAGCTAAGAGGTGGCAGGAACAGGGGAGAGCGGAGGTGGGTCGTCTCCTTCCTCCGGCTGGCTCTTAGATGGTTGATATGGATGGAGACTGCGTTCGGTGGGTGAACCAGGCACGAAAGGAACGAAACCCCGGCCGCCGAACACCGGACGCATGAACTTGTCGTCGAACTTGCGCCAGTAATGGTGAACCGAGCGACTCGGAGCTGTGAGAATCATACGGAGGTCCGGAGGAGGAGGAGGAGGAGGAGGAGGAGGAACAGTCTGTTCTTCTTCCACCTGAGACTCCTGTCCGAATGCAAGCAGCATGGAGAGGTAAGATCTGGGCGGGCTCGAGGGCTCAGATGTGAAGCTGAGAGTTATACTGCTCGAATGGTCAGTGCTCGGAGGCAGTAAGAATCCCACCAGAGGCTTCGTGATCAACCCAAACACCTAAAAGGAAATGAGAAAAAATGTCGATCAAAAATTTGCACGATCATATCGATACATTCTATCACCGCTACATATCATAATTATTATTCTTTTCTGAGCTCAGGAACAGTTTCTGGCTTTTTCTAAAACATCTGAGCCAAGCAAGTACTACTCCTCTTAGAGCAACTGTAACAAAGTGTGAAGGATGAGAGTCCTTACTATTGTGCTGAAAAGAACGACAGTGATGGTACTAGTGATCAAAAATGCATTTCCACGCTCTTCGGTGTCTCCGAGGCTTGTAAACTGCAGAAAAAAAAAAAGAAAAATGCATGGTCCATGATCAACATGTGGAGCTTCTGATGACATGAGAGTGTGTATGATGATTACTCCATTAGTAGCCCAAAGTGGGTGATTGGCACATAAAAAGGATATAAACACTTTTTTTATATCCAATATAACCACTGTGCTGATACATTGAGAAATATTGCATTTTGCATTGGCAAACAGGTGGTTAAAATGGATGGGTGAAAGCTTAGAAGAAAAAGAATTAACCTGATTGTACGCAAGTGCAATTGATACTGCTCCTCTCATGAGACCTGCCCACCAGATCGTCACCTGTTGATCATATGCTACAGCTTAACACAGAGAGAAACATGTAAAACAAGGTGGTACAGATGCAGGTGAAAGAAAGAAGGAACACTTGCTTGTTGCTTAAAGGTGATCTTTTCTTCTGGAGATTTTTTTCTCCAGTTGGATAGGGCAGAAAGTGGAAAAACAAAAGCAGCTCTTCCAACAAATACCAGGACAAGCAGAATTGAGCTTACAATCACAGATTTTCCAGGGCTGCAGATCGAGAGAGAAACAGTGACCAACTGTTGCATGCTGAAAATGTATAGAAAGTTTACTGTTGCTAAAAATATGAAGAACAATTTTACACTAGGGAGAAGTGTTTGTTGCTAAAAAAAAAAAAAAAAAATCAGCCACTAGAAACCAAAAAAATGGAGTTCTTTAATTTTTTTTTGGATTGAAATGGCCAAATTCAACAAGAATGGTGGGTTTTGACACCGAGATCTGTCATTCAACAAAGAAGAAATTTTGGGTATCCTTTGTGCTGTTCAACATATATGTAGAGGCTTAATAAGTCACAAACCTGTTGCTGACAGATCTCCATTTCTCGATGTCTAGTGCATCCATGCCGACATAAAGGAACAGAAAAACCTCAGCAATAAACGACAGAGTTGCAAATGCATGCCTGCAGCAAAAAAGCAAGCAAAAGATCATATGGTATGTCTTGTATCTGTGAGCCAAAAGAAAAGGAGAGAACAAAATTGTAGAAGAGCATGTTGTTTGAGGCAATAAGAAAAAGGAATCACATACTTTGTGGTGATTCTAGATTTTTCTGTCACGTTATGCCAGGTATAGTGCGACATTAATATCCCACAGAAAAATACTGTGAGAATACCGCTTAAGTCTAACAACTGCAAGGAAAGTTATATTTCCACAATACCAAGAAAACATCCATCATCTAAGCTTCCAACACCATGGAGACGGAAGCAAGAGAACACTGAAAACTCAGGAGAAGTAACTCACCTCGGCCAGCATGTAAGAAAGATATGCCATGAGTATCATAAGGGCAACTTCTCGATCAGTCGAATGTCTGGATAAAGCAAGAACATAAAAACAAATATATGGATGGATGTTTGCATTAGCAGGAAACTTTTAGAAAGATGTTTATTTTTAATGGTGTGCATATCAACTTTCCCTTTTTAACTCCCAATGGGAGGGAAGACGAAAAAGAACATATAATTCTCAGCTATCTGTTAAAACTTTAGGATGCTAGTCACTAAGGATAGTTCTCTGCAGGAAACCACAATCAACATCATTTCACAAACCTGCCAAAGTATAACTTCTTGATAATATAAGCACTGAGCAATCCAGCCTGCAGTATGGGCAATTATCAGCCAGAAATATAACCATTATGCAAGAGAAAATTATTTAAACATGGCCAGGAGTGAGAGAGAGAAAGGAGATGCAGAGTTGTGGGACTTACAATTGCTCCAAGCAATGTGCTCGAAAAAAACAGATAAAGGAAGTTGCCGACAAACTTCAAGATGGCAACGGCATCAATATGAATTAGATCAAAGTTCTGGATTGCATGAAAAAGCACCACCGATGTTGCATCATTCACAACACCTTCACCAAAGACCAGGCTATAAAGCAAAGGTGTCTCATCCTGGTTAAGTACCTATTCAGTGAGCAAAAACTTATAGATTAAGTATTCTGATTGACATATTCATAAGGAATTTGTGAAAGATTTTGTTGGATTCAGAACCTGCAAGGTACAAACAGAATCTGTGGCAGAGAATATTGCCCCAATTGCTGCAAAGAAAGAAGTGTAAGTGGAAATAACCCAAAGAAAGAGTATTCAGAAAGATCAGAAGAACAAATCTAGATTTATAAAAGGATCAAATCATGTTCCTCTTGCTGTTTACCAAGATAGTCTCCAATTTCAAGTGCACCAATATCAAGTTTTCGGAATAATCCAATGGCACCTGGATCAATCAACAGTGTAAAAGGTGATGAGTTCTCATCATATAGACGATCGCATGCTATTCAACATAAAAGTCAAAGTTTTGGAACATCATGTATTTACAAACAGAGTCAGACAAACATGAGAAGACATGAATACTGTTAATTTGTGAACATGCTCTTTTATCCTGTTTGATGCCATGGATGACCTCTATTCCACTTGAGTTACTACCTTGTGGTTCCAGAGAGACATATTAGTCTGTCTACAAGCTAGAATCATGCCAGAAATCAATGCTCCATATGACCAAAATTCAATTGCACATTCAAACAACTCAACATTTGAGTAACTCAAGATTTGGATTTCCATAACCCTTGCAAAGAATAATTTACAATTTATGTTAGTCCTGAAAAAACTGCAAGCAAGAGACCGTAAAACACCAAAAGTATCCAAGATTGATCAATACAGCTGCTTGCCGGAGAAGCTTTCAGTGGTTACCTATGCTTGACATTTGACATCTCTCCAAGTGTTAACTTTCTCATGTCAACATAACAGTATTTCTATATTCACGAAAAATGTATCTTAATCCATAAAACTTTGTAGGTTTTCACATCCCAGAGACATCACATTTGCATTCTGTTAAGCTTCTCAAAGCTGACTGCCTATTTTCTTCAGCTCCTAATGCTTCTTGCATAGATGGCACTGGACTATCATACAAGTTGAACAATATTTCACACATATAATTTGCACATTCTGAATTCCCACTGTCATTGGAAGGTGTAGACAATTCCATCATTTTCAAATAAGACACTGGCAATACATTTGAGCAAGAGAGACTAATACATATGCTACATCAAGTAGTTGGCCCACATGCCAGAAGAGATGTCAATCACAGATCATAACAGTCCATGTCGGGAGAAAGAAGAGAAAGAAGCCCCAGCCTTAAAACTACTTAGAAAAACTGAAACAGAAGCTATTAGACCTTTAAAATCCAGCATTATTAACACTCAGGATTCGATAAAATATTCTCCAGAACACCAAGACAACAATTGGAGAACTACAGAACTCCCTAAAATGGACAAATACACCAAAGATTTCATCATTTTCAAAACCTGAAGCCTTTCTCACAGAACTTGATTGGACTGTCTATGAAAGTTTAGGAAGGAATAATTGGAAGGCTACTGATATTCAAGAAAGAGTGAACCTATCTGTTGTGAACTATCATACAAGAATGTGCAAGTTGGACAATATTTCACACATCTCTCTATCTGAGGAATCATTTATCCTATATTCTTTAAAAAAAATGCATTAAAATACAATTTAAACAGGTAGTTCAACACTAGAAAACAGTTTATCACGACTAAGTGACAATTAATTGTGATCCTAATGTTGAGCTTTTGTGATCAAGATTTTCCCACCAAATAGCTGCAGCAAATTTTCCAAAAATCATACTTCTAAGAATTACACAAGTTTTTGACTTCCAAGCTTCAGAACTTAAAAACAGATGTGCAGAAGATATGGATAAGCAGTATAAATAAGAGAAAGAAGAACACTATAAAAAAATTAGGCCTATCCTGAAAGTTTGAAATAGTGGCTGTTCAATTTCAATGCGGTTGAGAATGTTTCACACAAACATTTGGTTCCACCTAGATCAATAAGTTTTCTGATAACAGATATAGTCTTCTTCCACTTCAACAAACAATTTTTTGGTCATCAACTGTAAAGTTCTCCATGTCTAAGGAGCACGAACTAGTATTGAGACATAGAGTTGTTAGGAACAGAGAGGACTAGACTACAGTTTGTTGCTTTTGTATAACTGAAGAGGCCAATGTGTCAATTCTAGAGAATGCAACTACTAATGATGAATCACAGATTTTTCAAACAAGCATATTTTTGTATCTTATATTGCAGCAAAGAAACAGATGTAAGAAAGAGCCATTGATAGGTATGCACTTCAGATGATTACGTGCATTACATTATCATTGCATAACAGCTCGTACGTGTAAAATCCTATTACATTTTTTTTGTTTTCCCGAGAGAACACAACAACATTCCGAACTTACCAAGTGAAATGATGATGAATGAGATCAATGTTCCTACAGCACCAAAAAGCATAATTGTCATGAAGTTGCGAAAGAACTGTTTCTTCTTTACTTGAAACCTGATTATGAAAAAGACGTAGTTTCTTTAGATAAGCATACATAGTCACAACAATCAACTAATCAAACATAAACCTTCAGATGTCTCGAATAAGACTATAACTGAAAGAAGGTTTAACTTTAGTGAATTTACTAATAGTTATATAATATAAACCTTTAAGCATCATGGGATTAAATGGTCTACAAAGTATAGGGACCTATGAAAGATCGACAAAATTGTAGAAGTTCTTCTGTAAGAAAAAGTCATATAAGAAAACCTCGAAGCAAACATGCTGACACAGAGGAGAACACCGAATTTGGGTTCCTTAAAATGGGTGTCTTGGATTTGCTACATAGTTTACAGTATTGCGGGAAGCCACTCGACACATAAGAAGCAGTTTGATATAATGTGTATCACTTCAAGACAAGATAGCTTTTGCCAAAAAGGAAACTGTAGAGTTTCAAAAAATATATATTGAGGATGATGGTCAGAAAGAATGCCAATGTAAGGAAGGAATCTTTAAGAAGTAATGCTCAATCTTCAATGAGTTAGCACAGCGTACAAAACCTTTCGGGCAGTGATAGCAAACTCCAACTAAATTTGACCCCTCAGATTCACAACCACAGAAAAGGTCCCTAAATTATACATAGAACAGTCCAAACAACCAAACTAAAAGAGTTCGAGTCAGATAAACTGTGTTTCAAATAAACGAGCGAAATAATTAAAGCAAGAATTGAACTTAGAAAAGAGCCGCAAAGGGAAGTACCCTGCATTGAAAATGATTGGTGGAAGCACGTAGATAAAGAAAAGGTCTTCGCTAAAAACCAGAATATGAGAACTCCTCCCTTGAGTGGTAAGAAGAATCACACATCCAGTGCACAGTCCCTGCAATTCGCACAACCCTAAATTTGACTCATTTCGTAGCTCAAAAACACTAATTGAGGGAACTCACGATGACCAAGGCAGTGATAGCCTCATTGATCCACCGGTGCTCTTCCAGCAGGTGGCCGATCACGATGCAGGCGCAGAGGAGCGCGACGAAGATATTGATCGACGCGACCGAGGTGTAATCGGTGGCCGAAACCACTCCCGGATTCATCAGCAGCCCACCCCAATCCACAGCCATGCCGCTGATTCTGCCAAACAAAGAGCACCACAAATCATCAACAAACGTCAGAGGCGACTCAACATCGACTCGGACGAGGCGATCAAAAGCCCACTTTTGGCTCAGAAACTCGAATCTAGGGTGGAAATATTGTGTGATTTTTGCAAGGAAGACGCTCAAGAAGGGATCAGATTCGAGCTTGAGATGGCGTCGAATCCCTCGCGCTAGTGGCGTCAAAGGTCTTATTTCTTCATGTGTGGGGCCAAAGGGAGGGAAGCATTACAAATACGAAGGCGGTGAAACGTGTCAAGATCTGATTCCTCCCCTATTTCTAAACGGGATTCCTTCTACGTCATTCGTTCATAGTCAAAAGGTTGACCTAACAAACAGCAAGAATATTCCGACACTCGTTAACGAGTACCCGAAAAGTCACCCATCCAAAATCACCGTGGGGCACACGCGGCGTCCAATAACGAAGAGGGTATGCCGCGGAGCAGCGGCAAACCTATTTGCCTCGAGAGTACGTGCAATCACGCCATACGAAATGATCATGCGTATGTATACATATAAATACATATAATAAATCTTCAATTCAGCATCACAATAAAGATAATAAACTTTAGGGGCACAATTATTAGGGGTAGGCGTGCATCAAATTTTTTTTTTTTTCATTCTTTCTCTTTATTTTCTTGAGTTTTATTGATGGCGATGTCGCTGGTCCAACAACAACGCATCAAAGACTACTTTTTATTTCTTTCTATTTGTCTTAAGTTCTGCTTTGCCCTCTTCTCTTCGTCTGCTTTATTTCACTACAATTAAAAGTTGAGCATATGTGATTTTTTTTCCTCATTCGCTAATGGTTCATGAATTGGGAGCTGAATTTAATTTTTTCCATTGTATTCAATTTAATGTCCTCGAGAAAAATTATTGTTATAATAGATAATTAAGTGCAGTTAATTTTGTTATGTAGTAATAGTGGAGGCATTCATTAACAAATATTCTTGTTATTTTACATACACCCAAAAATTATCTGTATTATTCTTTCTAATGAGATGGCAAGAATCAAAGAAAAGACAGGTAGAAATCCACCAAAGTTATGTTGCCAATGGTAATCTCATACTGCAGATCTAAAGCTTCAGAACTTAAAAGCTGTCTTCAGATGCAGATAATCCACGAAGAACCTTAGTAAGATTGTCTACGAGGTTGAGGAAACCTTAGGACAACGAGGAGCATATAAATCAAGTAAAAAAAAATATAATTATTATATAAAATTTAATATTAGGATTGAAATCAAATATGATAGATCTAGGATATAAGATATTTACCTTTTGAATACAATAATCAATAGGGTATCTTAGATATCATCAAGCAACGCATCGTGATTATTCCTTTTTTTCTTTCTCTTTTTATTTTAAGCGATAGGATAGGGATTTATTGGGAGATACCTACGATCATATCCTTCAAAAACATGTCCATATATAGGCTAGAGCAAATGTTTAGAAAATATAATTAGAAGAGTACCTTTCATCAAGTTCATCTCCTAAGATATCATATCATAATTATACATCCTTATCATATCTATTGCTTGATAACCAATAATCATAGTCTAATCATATCTATCATATATCTTATATAATTAAATAAGATCATATAATCTAACATTCTCCCACTTGATTCATTAATTCGTAAGATATAAAAGGATTTTAAAATTAAATTAAATTTAAAAATATATTTTAAAATAATTTCAACCAATTAAAATTTAATTTTTTAAAAAATATTTATGTGCATACGAATTTAAAAACAAGCCAATAAATATAATAAGACTATATTAAGTCTTATTAGTAATGTAAGTTATAGCGATCGTATGTCATCAATATCATATTTTCTTCTACATACTATAATACTATTATTCTTTTCTAATATAGTCTAAAATGATCATAAAATTTATTTAATAAAAATAAATCTTTTTAATTATATAAATAAAATTTTAATTAAAATATCCACTCAATCACCATATCTTTTATGGGTTACTCATAAACATAATCATAAGAATATTTTTTTTTAATATTTTAGACTAGAAAGCCAAATTAAATGGATCAGCAATAAATATAGGAAAACTCAAGTTCTTAATTAATACTATTTATATCCAAATTCATTATCTAACAACTAAATACTTTATCCCAATACGCTCAAAACTAATTGTTATTCTTAGAGAAAAGGGCTATTGTGTTATGTCACAAAATGTCTTCACTGACTTGACAATTGAGTCTGACCATACTAAATCCTATTATGAAATTCAACAGTTATAAAACATGTTTAATAACATTAAATCATGTCACAAAATCAATTTCTACTATCGCTAATGCAATTTGTATTATACTATGTGCCCCTTCAACTGATATAGATATAAATTATAAAATAAACTTTCTATTATCGAGATAATTTACAAATTAATATATAAAAATGTCATCATTTTAAGCTGATCTGATTTTCTATATATCAGCAAATAATCGTTCGTTCTTTGCATATATAATGTTACTTTTTTTTTTAGCTTTTCACTATTTCATTCTTAGATAACTGTAATATCTACTCAGTATTCTAATTGTAAAACTGATATTTGGTCTGGTATAGACTTGAGCATATAATATATTTTAATTATTCATACATAAGGAATACTTTATTTTATTTATATTTTATTTGATATTTTTCTAAGTTAATTTTAAAAAACATAGCTTTCATTGAATCTTACACCTTTGTTATTTATTGAACAAAGGTGCATACTAAATCTTCAAGATTTAATTAATAAATTATATCTAACATGGTCCTAGCAACTTTTAAAATATATCCTTAAATATCTCAATATCAATAACATAAATTACCTTATTTATATCAATCATCTTAAACTTTTTAATAGAAAATATCTTGGTTTCATATAGTAAATAAAGATTATTATTAACAAGCAAAATATCATTGATATACAAGACTAATATAATAACCTTGATCTCATTAATCTTCAAATATAAATACTAATCAATAGCATTTTTCTTAGACTTAAAGGAATTAATTATATTATAAAACTTTATATACTATTATCTTGAAGTTTGTTTATGGTCGTAAATAGATTTTCTAAATTTATATGTTAATTTGTATATATATATATATATTAATTATTTATATTAATCCATATAAATTCTTTTATTCATGTATTTCACATTCATTCAATATAACTCAAAATTCTAATGAGTCACTAATATTATAATGATTCTTAATGAGTCCATTAGATAAACTAAAGAAAATATCTAGTATCATTAATATTTTCCTTATGAGTAAAACTTTTGATCATAAGTATAACTTTATATCATTCAATATTATAGTCTTAAAGACCTATATATAACATACTTTTATAATTATTAGGGAACTCAAAGAATTCTTAAATATTATTGTAGTCCATTCATTTTAACTTTTCTTTTATTAGATCATATCATTTTCAAAATTATTATTTTCCATAACATGTGAAAATAATAAGAAACCAGTTTGATTCCTACATCATAATTTGACTATTATAAGTATATCACGCAATCATCAATATAGTATCTCTTTTTTTAAAGATTTTCCTAAAACTACTAATTATAATTGTTCTATAAGTCATCAATAACTTAAGATCGATGAATTAGATATACATAGTTAGATCTTAACAAGTTATTTATAAATATGATAAGATGTCTCTCTCTACTAAATGAGAGAATATGAAGTTGTCCATAGATATCAGTTTGAATAATCTCAAGAAGTTATTTACTTATTATGATATTTTTCTTTTGTATGCTTAGTTTGATTTCTCTTGATGTAATCTATACAAATATCAAAATCAATGAAATCTATTATTTTTTAAAAAAATTATTAATATTTTAATTATTTTATTGTAGATATGTCCCTAAACATCTGTGCCACAACATATAAGATTTTTCATCATTGAAACTATGTTTCAATCTAACATTTGATTATAAGGTCACTATTATCAGTACAAACTCAAGATTCAAATTAATTCTATATAAACTATTATAGAATTCTAGAATCAATTTTTATTGAATCATAAAATTATTAAGTTTACTATTACAAAAAATGATATCTTAATACTTTTAGATACAATAACCAAATTTCTAAAATATAATAATATTATATGCATGGACAAGATCCATCAAATAAATCGTCTATATATATAGAAAATATGTATACACTGTTATCAATTTTATTATAAGATAGTTCCCTATAATGACCATCATTTCATATCTATTTAGTTAAAATAAATCTCTATATATTATTAGTAATATAAGTTGAAGCTAATTCATCAACTATATGAAAGAGACTTCTATAATATTTAATTAGAAACATATAAAAGTCAGCTTATACCTTTATCCTTTACATCGAGTCTTATAGTCCTCTTTACATTATCTTTCTTGTGCATAAATAACACTTTAATGTGAATATTTTTCTTTTATCAGTTTGTATAGCATTTATAAACTTAATTGATTTATTTGATAAATTATGCTTTAAACTTTTATTATTACCCAAACCTTGAGAATTACCCAAAATACTATAAGTTTTTCCTATTATAATCTTAATTATTAGTAAGCACCTATATTAGATAACTCATTTAAATTTACTTATCATTTATTTATGGTATAACAAATTTTAAATGAGTACTAAAAAAATTAAGAATAAATTATACTTGAATGACTCATCTATATTCATATATAATATTTTCAAAATTTATAGTTTTATCAATCATAACGAGGATATATCACATAATTTGAATACTATGATACCAAACTGTATCAATTAATAACATTAATAATTTTAAGTCAGTCTTTTAATATTCTAGTTTTCTAGTTATATTTTATAATGAAATCTAAATATTATTATCAACAATTAAAACTAAGTCTTTTAAATCTTTTTTATTTATTTGATTATTTGCTTCATAGAACTATCAGTTGAGTCTATAAACTTTTCAACAAATAAGGTCAATATCTAATTCTCTGTGTAAATTATACATGCTTAAACCATTTATAATAATTTAATCTAAAAAATATAGGGATATTTATATGAATGCAGTGAAGGAAGTATTATTGTAACAAAATAATATAATATTAATACTTTAAGCTTTTTTTAGTAAATGTTAAATTGTCGATATCACCTTTGGGCGAAATATTTATATATATAATGTTTACACAAGATTTTTTTATTTTTGGGTATATAACCCTAAACTACAAGAATATTCAAAATAGTATTATCATATTCCATCACATAATTATTTGAAGTAGATTCTCATTTAAGATCATCTAAATCTCCTAATTATATATGCCACTATGAATATTATTTTTCTTAATACCATTTAAGACTAATTTCTTAATATAATTCTATAAATTTATAAGTCCATACTACTTTGTCTGCTACAAGTTTAAAATATCTTATAAATAATAAAATATTTATTGTAATATAATTCTATCATTCTATGCCACTTAGTCAGCTATTAGTTAGATAAAACTTAAATATATAAGCTACAAATAATATTTATCAAATTTTTTGATCTAATTTACATAGAAATAGTTTAATAATAAAAAAATAATAATCAATTATTGAATATTAATCATATAAAAGAAAACTTATATGATAACTATAATGATAGAACAAAAATCATATCTTTATGTGAAAAATAAATGTCATTTCATAAGTTCACACAACCACACAAATATTCAAAGACAATAATTAGAATTTAATTATTACATATGAGAAAACTATAATAGAAATCTATAGTTTATATTTTTAATTCAATATCAAATTTTAAATTATACTAATCAACTTTATTTAATTAGATAGGCCCAAAATGAGGCTACCTAAATTGGATTGGTCGATTTCAGCTAAACATCAACCCAAGTAGCTCAGTCAAAACCCAAGTTAACTAAATTAAAAAACTAATCAAAAATTGACTTTTCTAAGTCATTCAAAATTTAGGATCAAATCTAAATCTGGTCAGATAGTCAAAATACAGTCAACCATCAAAATGCTTGATTAAAGAGGGTCAAATTGATTGATTTTATAATTGATGATATAAGACAAACATATCTTATTTTTAAAGTATAAAATATCTTATTTTAAAGTCAAAAATATTTTATATTAAAAATACTTGATTTCTAAATGGTAAAATTGTCAAGAAATACCCACTATAATTAAAAAAATTAGAAGCATAAAACAATCTTTTAGTGGATAAATAGCCCAAATTTTCATTTCTTCTTAATTGCTAGAATGCCTGTGCAAGGTACTATTATCATCATTGCGGCGTTCGATCATCCACCACCTACGTGCTGCCTATGGCCATTGTGATGTAGTGTGAATAATCAACATGACATTTCTACTACGCACGACCATCTCATGGCCACACACTATCGTCGTCCACTACCCGTCACAACCTACACCACCATCACTGCCACTTCGCCTTCAACGCCCTAATATAAGCGAGTAGTAGGCAAGCAGGTGCGATGGTTGAGTAGGATGTCACAGTCAATCGGGTGCGATAGGCGAGTAGGGTGTAGCGGGCGAGCAACAATGGAGCAGGTGCGATGGTGGGCAAGTAGGGTGTGGCATTCGAGTAGTGCAGGTGTGGCGATGACAAGCAATGCAAGTGCGATAACGACGAGCAATGCAGGGTCTGTACTAACACTCTCGATCACGAACTAAAATATATTATGCGATATCTTAAATGGACTCTCAATCATGAATTTCTATTTCATAAATATTCATCACTTTATCTTAATGTCTTTGCCGATGTTGTTTGGGTAGACAACACTGATGATAAAATATTTATATCAACCTACATTATCTTCATTAGAGCAAATATGAGTATTTAGAATTTCAAGAAATAAAATACAATCACAAGATCCACAATATAAGTTGAATATTGAGTCATCGCTAACACTGGTGCACAACTCAATTATGTCACCAATCTACTATACAAACTTGAAATCACATCACAATCCACTCCTATAATATATCGTGATAATGTCGATACCACCTACTTATGCTAACCTAGTGTTCTACTCATGCATAAAATATATTATCATAAAATTTCACCTTATTAGAGATCAAATTGTCAGACATCAATTACATGTTTCTCATTAAATAGACAAGGAATGATAACTCTGCACATTCTAGTCCTCAATCAATTTATGATTTGAGGATCAATCATAAATAATTACATCAATACATAATTTAAATAAAAATCTTTTCTCATGATTTATATAAATATATATATTTCTTTAATCACTAAATTTAATAAATCTTTTCTCAGGATTAATCAATTTAATAAATAATAACATACGTCATATATATATACACACACGACCGTAGTGACAAACCTTATACTGCAAGCAGATCCCACACCACGAACGACGTGTCGCCTGCATCACCCCCTTCCCTGTGCTTATTTATGCTGCCACAGCGAGCCCCAACTCCCTTGGAGAGCATTGACCATGGCGTCCACAGAGATGAGCCCCTCCGCCAACGGCTCCGGCAAGACTGCCGCGGAGTCCGGCCACGTCCTGCTGCCACCGCCGCCCGGTCTCCTGGGAGTCGATCTCAGTCCGAGGCTCCTCCTGTTTGCAATTGCCGTCTCTGCACTTGGCAGTCATCTGTTGGCACCGCATCATCACCATGATGGCTTCCTTCTTTGCCGTCTCTCCATCGTCAAGGACGCTGTTCCTTCTCGGCGGCTTCGACGCGGTGATTTAAGCTTCATGGCGGCTGCTGCCTTTATATTATTATCCATTACGTAACTACACAGGTCTCAAGGGGAATTCACATGTCAACCGGAGCAAAGTCCGCAACGTCTACGGCAAGTTTTGCGGGCACATCGGCAGCTCGATCGCCGTCTCCGTCGTCGCCTCAATCCTCCTCGTCTCGAGTACTCCCTCCGCCGTTGTCGCTGATCATTTAACGAACACAACGCATTCGACACACTGTCGTCGCGTTTGTACTGCTGCAAATACGCGGTGTGCATAATCCACATGTCGCTGCCGTTCATCTCGTGTGATTGCTGTTGATGATCAACGGATGTGATGTATCGATCGGATTAGACCGGTTGATCTATGTGTCTCTGTTGATGTTGACCCATCAATCAATCTGATCAATGCCACGATGACCACGTGTCCTTCATTGATAGAGGTTCCCACCATCAGATATGCTTCGCCCCGCCCCACTCAACCCCACACTTACTCTCCGTGGCTCTATGCTGACTCGCCGCCGTCCCCTTGCGCGGAATAACTTACCGCCTGGCATTTGCTCACCCCCGCTGCCCCTCTTCTCTCTTATTATAGTTCGTCTATTATTTTACCGCCTTCTCGTCTCCAAAACCCATCTTTCTTTCGGTGTCTCCGCATACGACGAAAGCATCGAGTAAATGCGAGGGTTCGACGAGCCCCGATCCCAAATCTAGAGCTTGTCCGTCGACGGAGCTCCGATCCGCCGCCTTCCAATCCCTTCCTGAGCTCCCCTCGTGACGAGGTGATGAGCTGAGCCCATGGGCTGCGTCATCGCCAAAGAGTCCTCCCTGAGCCCCACTCTCTCCTCCTCTGGCCGCAGACGGCGGGCGAAGAAGCACCCCGTCGCCGACGGAAGCAAGTCCCTGGCCGCCCTCTCTGGGTTCGAGATCGCTTGGCAGGAGGACGCGGAGTGTCCGGATGGGAAACTTCACGCGCGGCGCAGGCGGCAAAAACCCGATCCCAGACCGAGCAGCCCCCCTGGGCACGTCCACGGCGAGCTGGTGGCTGCCGGCTGGCCCTCCTGGCTCTCCAATGTCGCCGGGGAGGCCATCAAAGGCTGGACGCCCCGGCGTGCTGACACATTTGAGAAGATCGACAAGGCGAGCTTCCTCCCTTTTTCTTCAGCAAATTTTACCTGTTACCTCTTCCATGGGGGTTTCGTAGCTGAAACCGGTGTCCATTTCTTTCGTGATTTAGATTGGGCAAGGGACCTACAGTAATGTGTACAGGGCGAGGGACATGCTGACGGGCAAAGTTGTGGCGATGAAGAAGGTCAGGTTTGATACCATGGAGCCAGAGAGTGTCAAATTTATGGCGAGGGAAATCCTTATTCTGCGGCGGTTAGATCATCCCAATGTGGTGAAACTGGAAGGTCTTGTCACGTCCAGGATGTCCTGTAGTTTGTATTTGGTGTTCGAGTATATGGAGCATGACCTTGCTGGTCTTGCTGCGAATCCCAAAATCAAGTTCACTGAGCCTCAGGTTAGATCAGTGATATCCAGTTAATCCACCTCTTAAAGCTATCATCTTTCTTGATATGTCTACCTGAGATTGCACTTGAGCAGGTGAAGTGTTATATGCATCAGCTGTTGTCAGGATTAGAGCACTGTCACGGTAATGGTGTGCTGCACCGTGACATTAAGGGCTCGAATCTTCTAATTGACAATGAAGGGTTACTTAAGATTGCAGACTTCGGCTTGGCTACATTCTTTGATCCTAACCAGAAGCATCAAATGACCAGCCGAGTGGTCACTCTTTGGTATAGGGCGCCAGAGCTTCTCTTGGGAGCCATTGATTATGGTGTGGGTATAGATCTTTGGAGTGCGGGCTGCATTTTAGCTGAGTTGTTAGCTGGCAAACCTATTATGCCTGGGAGGACGGAGGTAATCTTTTGATTTCACACTGTGTCAGTATCCAGAACTTGCAATTGATACGTTCTGAAAACTTGTAATAAAAGAGAAAACCCTTTATTGGATATATAACTGCCATTTTGCATACTAGAATAGACTTCGTAAAATGTACTCTGATATGATCCATTCATTCCTCCTGTTACTTCTGGTGCAATCTGCTTTTTAGAAGTTTACTAAACCAAGATGTGATATTTGGCAGGGATATATGATATGCAAAATAAGTCATTTAGAATGCTCCACATAAGAAAGGCAACAGTTGTAGGTGCTATAGAATGCTTAATGCAATTAGAAGGTGAGATTCTGACAACAATGCAAATCTAGAATTGGTTTCATATGTTACAGATACCAAATTGATGAGGAAAGCTGGAAGATTGATATCAGTTGTTAGTGGCTCATTGGTGGCTGGAGCTCTAAAACATGTAGCTGATAATAAAAAGGAGATGCAAACACTTTATCAGCTTGATGAAGCAAGATGCACTGAAGTGTGAAATAGATTGGTTTAGGCTTGATGTCATGTTTTCGTTGGCAAATCATGGATCATGCGTGCTGGTGGTTTAACATGTACTTCTTGGATTAGTTGACAAACAAGGCAATTAAAGAAAAGGAATAAGTAGATCTTGCTTTACTCAAAATAGTAATTCCTACCATCCAATTCTTCCAAAAAACATTAGGAATTTAATATAGACATATCTGCCCAACGGTCCCTTGAAGTCCTTGTGGGTAGTTATTTTCATAATTCCAACTCAAGGTGTATGTGCATAGAGGAGATCCGCTATAAAGTTTATCAGCTACTGGATGACATGCCCGAAAATTATTAGGAGTCTAACTCGTCATGGATATATTACCATGAGTATGCTGGTCTCACATAATAGCAAAACACTAATGTTGTTTCTTGAAGGTATCTATTTATCGCTGCTGCTATCTGAATGGCTTCATTTATCAGGTTGAGCAGCTGCATAAGATTTTTAAGCTTTGTGGCTCCCCTTCAGAGGACTACTGGAAGAAGTCAAAGTTGCCACATGCTACAATTTTCAAACCCCAACAACCATACAAGCGTTGCATAAAGGAGACATTTAAGGATTTTCCACCATCATCAGTACCATTAGTTGAAACTCTTCTGGCAATTGATCCAGCTGAACGTTTAACTTCCACTGCTGCACTAAATTGTGAAGTGAGTGTCATAGAATGTTATTTCTATCATCCATAAAATGGTTTTGCTAGAAGTGGTGATGGCAGGATCATTTATACTGTCATGAAGCATGTTGCATATATTATAACATCATATCGTTAGTTGCACTAAAAAGAGTTACTTTCATGCCATGGTACAATTGAAAGTAGGTGGAAATCTGACTATCTTATTGCAGACATGGAACTTCAGTGTCTTGGATTTTATCAATGTTGTAGAAGGAACTTTTCTTTTATGAATGTCTGCTTGATTTCATCCTATAATCCCTGATGGGTGTGATGTCTATTTCAGCTTTTGGTTCCTTGGACCAAATGCTTTCATGCTCATGTAGAAATTATTTATGAAAAACTGCTGTTCTGAAAAGCCAACTTCTCTATGCATCTTGTTACACGGTAAAAGTTACTTCGTTCACGGCTTTACGTCAGGGAAAAGCTAAGACACTTGATTGCTTGACAACTAGGAAAACTATAGAAAAGACAGCATATCTCATGCAGTTTTTAAGCTCTCCGGTTTGGAGAAATCATATCAAGAAATCTCTTTGTACATCAACATTTTTTCTGAACTTGATATGCAAACCCTTTTTACTGGCTTAATAGGTAATAAATAGCAGGTTTGAAATGAGAATGAATAAATGAAAATATCTGAGCCTTGTGAGCAGAATGCACCTATGACTTAAGAACCAAAAGTGTACCTTCTAAGATCTATGAAATCCAGTTTTATAAAGATATTAGTTATTTTAAATATGCTATTTTTGCTTCTATTTCTTTTTTTAAATTTCTTTTGGACTTAGTTTGACATGACAATTACTTAAGGTAATTGAGATTAGATGAAGGGAGGTATGATTTTGTCCTCTGAATATAGAATGAAAGCTTCAGTATTCCCAAGCATTGTCTCACTTTTCTGCTTTAGTGCTCGCTGCTACATTCTTACTGAGCCTGATAAGGCTGGATTAAGACTATCAAAAGAATTTCAGTGAGTAGTATTGACCATCTAGAGATGTATTGGCTAGTCATAAGGGGTTAGTTTATGCAATCAATGATCCCTGCTGTCCATATCAAGACATAGCTTAGATATGCAAGCCATCAGGACAGTAAAAAGATCATCATAATTTTACTGGTTTGGCATCAAGATTTAGAAGCTAGGGCTAAATTAGTCTTGCACAAAAAAGGATTCCACCCACTGATTTGGGTTGGAGAATGGGAACTTAGATGGGAATTAATGCGAACTTACAAGAGATTTTTATTTGTTGTTGCTGTTGGTACCATGGTTCATTCTTTATAGCAATTCATACACACATCTCTTGTTCTCAGTTTTTCTACTTGGTAGATGATCAAGTTCATAACACGCTTTGCTTTTTATAGTTCTTCAGTACTCCACCATATGCATGTGACCCATCGAGCCTACCAAAATATCCTCCAAGCAAGGAGATGGATGCTAAATTGAGGAACGAAGAAGCGAGAAGGTTCTATCGTTTTCCTATTGAATTCTCAAATGAATTTTTCATAGAGCTTCAGACACTTTCAATCAAATCATTTCAATACTTTTCTTGTGTGGTCTTGCTGTTTTTTCTCAAGAACAAACAGGGTCTAGTGTCTGTTGCTTCAGAAAATGATCTGATTTTCTATATGTCGGACACTATTGTTAGCTTTTAGTTTATATGGTTATCCTACATCTGCTTGTTCTATGTGGGTGATATATTATGAAAGTACCACAATGACACTCATGTTCATTGGTCAAATGTTCTTAATGGACTAAGTAAATTGGTGGTTTTTTTTTCTATTTAATTCTACTTTTTCTTCACTTACTCTTCAGAACTAATTGCTAGTGGTATCGTTCTTTACCTTTTACATCAAGTTTTCTTTGTGAAATTAAATCTTTTTATTCATTCCTTGTCCCCTCAGGCAATTTTTGGAGGATTTGTTTATCAACATTGCCTTTTGCAATATGCATGAACTGTGAAGTGATGTGTGAATTATTCATCTTAACTATATTTCTGAAATTCACTCTATTATTCTGTGATATTAACTTATGCAGGTTGAAGGCTGCTGGTAGGAAGGCCAATAACAATGTTACAAAGAGAACACACACATTTAATCGAGCAATTAGGGCAGTTCCACCCCTGGAGGCCAATGCTGAGCTCCAAGTTAACCTTGATGTATGTTCAAGAAAAAATTGTTACTTTTTGCTGCAGCTTATTTGAAAATAATGAAATTGATCTGGGACTAGGCACTTTATGTAACTGTTGTTTGGCTAAGTCAAAATTTCACTTATAGGACTACATTTGATGTGGACTACTATCCATTTCTATAGTCGAAGACCACACGTATCTATGGTAACCGTGGACCCACTACGCCTTTGAGGGATAGTTTAGACCAAGGTTTGCAATATCGATGGATACCGCCCGTACCGGGCGGTATGTATTGGTTCGCCCGTTGATTGGAATGCGGACCGCCCTCTACCGGGTGGTACCGTCGATTGGGGCCGTTTTCGCCCCGCTACCACCCGAAATCGGCTGGTAACGGTTGATTTCGATCGTCGGCGATCGATTTCGGATGGTATCTGCCGAGGGAGAAAGAAAAAGAGGGAGAAGAAAAGGAAAAACCTGGAGACCGACGCTACTCTCCTGATCCTGATCTATCGCCTGCGGGCGATTTCTTCTCCCTGCGCGGGGAGAAGGAACGAGGTGACGTCGCCCTTTTTATTATTATATATATATATATATATATATATATATACACACACACGTCCCGAGCGGTACACCTACATGTACCATACCATACCGAACTGATCTCGGTACATCGGGTACGATACGGTTTGGTGAATCTTAGTTTAGACAATTGAAAGGAACCTACTGGATTTAAACAACTAGTGCCCTGCAATCAAGACAGAAACTAAGGTAATCTTCACAGTTTGGGGTTAAATGATACCATGGAAACAACTTTAATCAGTTTAAGAGCTGACTTAAAACTAAACTTTCATAGCTTTGTTAAACAGATAAGCTTCTTTGTTAGGCTGAAGCAGAATTGATGTTGCTAGACAACTGTCTAGATGACTTCCCATTTAGAGTTAATATCTTAAGAGTGTTGTGTTCATTCCTTTGGGACCCATAACTAAATTTTATTGTCTCCCGTATGCTCTGCTTGCTGTGTTATGCATTTTTCTTCTGGAAAATTGCATGGCTTTTGTGTTTGTAAAGTATACTGAAGGTATAGGCTACATGGATTGTATATACTGAGCCTCTTTCATTTCGAATAGATGAATTCATGGTCTTGATGATTCTTTAAATGGAAAATCGAAATGGCCTCTGTGTTTGTAAACTGTACTGAAGGAATTGACACAACTCTATATAATGAGCTTAGACTGTTTCAGGAAGTTGAATTCATGGTTTTGTCGGTTCTTTAAATGGAAAATCTAAGTGGCTTCTGTCTGTGTGAACTACACTGAGGGAATAGGCAACACAAACTTTATCCAGCGAGCTTCTTGCATTTCAAGTAGATGAATTTTAGGTCTTAACAGTTCTTTAGATCCTAGAGGATTTCTTTTTTTCTGCCAAGTATTTCCTCCCAAGGACCATCAATAACAAGCTTAAAATTGTAGTGTTTTTTAACCTTCTCTCAAATTGTTTTGGTGATAGATCGTTTGTGTATAGAAAAGCTACGGATGACTTCCCTAAGTGGCTGTTAGTTATCTCTAATGTATTGATGAATCTATAACTTCTGTTGCCAATACAATTTTGTGAGGTACTCACTTAACATGCATTTTTGTACCACTAACAGAGAAGGCATCTGATCACACATGCGAATGCAAAGAGTAAGAGTGAGAAGTTCCCGCCACCACACCAGGATGGAGCACTTGGCTACCCATTAGAGTCCTCATATCATATGGATCCTGCATTTGACCCCCCTGAAACTTCATTCAGCACAGTGTTTCCCCACCAGAAAGGGGGAGTGACAACATGGTCTGGACCATTGGTTGATCCTGCTGCTGTGGGCGACTCAGGACGAAAGAAACAATCTGCCGTCATGTCTTGGATGCCTGCTAAAAGAAAGAAGCCTGTTGGTGCCAATGCTACCAATGAAGCTCACAAAGGTACGGGCGTCTCTCTAGTCCGATAGCATACAGGCCCAGGCACTTGTTTATTAGTTGAGCATCGTCAAATGCTGGTGTAGTGAGTTAGAAACCCTATTAGTTTGGATATGGAGCTAAAATATAGCTCCCAGTATCCCCTTTGTTCATTGTTTTGTTCTATGTCTGCTACATTTTTTGGATTGTTGGCGTTGAGATAGAGGACTAAAAAGAATTGTCATCATGTAATATTCTTTTCTTGTTTCTTTTCCTTAAAATCTCGTATAAAATACTGGATTTTGGCTTAGGTAATTTAAGTCAAATTAAGTGTATGGGGTCCTGGAATCCCCACATCCCTTTGGTTATTTAATTATGTCCCCGGCTTCTTTCTATGCTCTGCTGTCTGTCCAAATGTCATTTTAGATTTCTGTGTACTGCTAGAGATAGAGATAGAGATGAGAGACGAGGTGGGAGGAGGAGGAGGTAGAGTGGGAGAGGAAGACAGAATTGAAAGAGGATGAAGGGGAGGAGGAAGACAAGAGAGCGGAGGGAGGGGTAAACCAATGAGAAGGGGGAGGAGACGGTGAAAGTAGAGGTAAAAATGAGAGGAGGAGAGAGAGAGAGAGAGAGAGAGAGAGAGAGAGTCGAAGAAGGATGGGAGGAAAATAAAGCCAAAAGAGAAAGAAGAGGAAGACAACAAAAAAAAAAAAGAAAAAGAAAAAAAAAAGAGAGTAGTAAAAGGAGGAGGTGATGGAGGTGGGGTGGTGGAAGGAGGATGGGGAGAGGGGTAGATCCGAATCGGTTTTATTGATCTAAATTAATTTATTAACCTAAACAGGTATTTTTTACAAAATTTTAAAAATAGAAAAATTGTAAAAATGAATTGTAGGAGCGATATTTGGTAAATGCTTATTTCTTTAAATAAAATTCTCCTATTGGTTAGGAGGTCGGCAACCCTCTCTCTTTCAACCTTACAAAACTCCCTCTCTTCTTTATTTCCCTTTTATTTTACTTTTTATTTGTCCCCCACCTACGCGGTCCGTTCCCTGAAGCTACCCGCCATGGCATTGGTTCCGATGTGTGGCGCGTCACCTTCGAAGCCACTCAAAAGGCGGGTAAGCGGGGACGGGTAGGGCAAGTAGTTTTCGTGGATGTTATATGCACTCGGGTAAATAATTCCCAATCATATTGTCTTAATCGAATCATCTCCTCCTCGACCTCCGCCTCCTCCACCGGCGCGGTTTGCTCTCTCGCTCGATCGAACCTGCCCCTCCTTCGTGGTGTTCTTCGCAGCGATGGAGGCCGCCGCCAATGACTCCCGCCTCGGATTCGGCAAGATGGAGTTCGGGTATCATTGTTTTCCTCGGTTTAATTTCTTGTTTTCCGCTCTTCGGATTTAGGTCTGTTTGGGTAAAAGATCTGATGACTCGTAGGTGTAAGCACTATAGGAGGAGGTGCAAGATCCGAGCTCCCTGCTGCAACGAGATCTTCTATTGCCGCCACTGCCACAACGAATCCACCGTAACGCAATCTCTTCCCTTCTTTCTCGATCTCATTTTCTTGACCCTTATCATCGTTACATGGTTTGTTTGTCGTTGGTTGGTGAGTGCAGAGCGATCGGCACGAGCTTTGCCGCCAGGATGTCCAGAACGTATGTTCCTTCTTTGATTTCAATCTGTCCGATTCTCGATGTGTTCTCATTGATAAAGGGATGAATGGGGGTTGGACTTATGAGTTGGGATTTGGTTTGATTTGCAGGTTATTTGTTTGGTCTGCAACACCGAACAGCCGGTGTGATATTTTGATTTGAGATTTCCTTTTCTCGACCTTAATTTTGGTTTATCCTTGATAGCGTAGGCTTGATGATCTTTTATTGGTTAGGTTGCACAAGTGTGCTCAAACTGTGGAGTTAATATGGGGGAGTATTTCTGCAATGTGTGCAAATTCTACGATGATGATGTGAGGATTATAATTTTCTTTTTGGTGTTTACAGCAAGTGCAAAGGAAGTTGGTATATAACAAGTTTTTTTTCTTCTTCTTTTGCTCTGTAATTACAGTTGGAGAAAAGGCAGTACCATTGCTATGACTGTGGCATCTGCAGGTAATTAGAAGGCTTGATCATACTTTCTTATGGTTTTTTCAAGGTTTGAAGGGTAGTAGACTGACCAACTTGTGCTCAATCAGAGTCGGTGGTAGCGAGAATTTCTTTCACTGCAAGAAGTGCGGTATGTTAACACCCATACTACATCTCCATGGAGCTTAGTGTTCATTTATTTTTACTTCTGGGATTTTCTTTGTCAAAAAAATAAGTTGCATTAATCAAGAAACAATTAATCATCAGCTCGATTGTGTTTGGAGCCCAAGAATATCTGCTTTAGCACAGTTAACTATTATCGTACCAAGACAAAAGAATTTGCCTTGCTTTTCTTGGGATGCATGCATATTTTGCTACTCCATTTTCTTCTCTAGATACATAAGATATTTCAATTTTTTTCATACTAGACACAAAAAATACAGTGAAATATATACAATGTGCTGAGAAAAGCTACAGTACTAACCTGGACACACACACACACATTCCTGACATGCATCTCCTCTGTTCTGCAGCTCTCGACCAACTGCCTTGTTATATATGTTTACCTAAAACTTACGACAATTATATTTGGACCAAAAAAATCTCTTATGGTGGGTTACATGCTTCATGCTTACTCTTTTGTTACCTGACTATAAGTTTGTTCCTCGATACAAGCACCAATTAATGGGTAAATGAAGAAACACAGATTTTTTTTGGGAATTTTGTTATTAGGGAAAACATTTGTGATCAGTGCGGAAACCTTTCATCAATTTAAACAGATTCTGAAATTTGCTTATACCATTTGCTTCAAGAAATGAGAACTTTTAAAAAGTGAGCCCTTCTAAAGGTTATGACATGGTAAGAATCTCTTCAAGTATCTCCATGCTCCACTTTAAGGGGCATTTGTTCCATTCTAAATTGTGAATAGAGAAACAGAGCCAGGGCCTTCGGTCATTCAATTTGATGTAATTTATACACTTAACTAGTCAAACAGTCCAATACAAGCCAGTTATCTAGATTACAGGACTGGCCTTCCGAATCCAGTTAAGGAAGTTGACTGATGGTTTTCAACTTGGCAAGATAAAAAAGATGCATGTGATATTGTTTGTCCTATGCCATGTCCTGCCTTGTATCAGAATCATGAGTTGCACCATTCTCGTACAGTGCTGTGACAAGACACCTTATGTTGTAGATCCTTTAAGTCCAGGTATCATCTGAAAATTTGTTGTGTTTCTTTTCTTTTTTAGGATTGAGGTGGGTATTATACTATCACTTGAAAATTTTCATTTGACGTGACCATACTGCTTAACTGCTAGCAATTGAAGTAATAACTAGCTATAATCATGGGGAATGTTGGATACATCGGTGAAAGAGTATCATCTAGTATGCCTTAACTTGTCTATTGCTAAATAACTTTTAAAATGCTATCTCACTAATGTGACTTTGTCTTTGTAGTGCTGTGACCATTAATGATCATTGTTTTGCATGTTTGTGAATGTGAACAATGCTGTGAAATGTAATTTGTCACCTGGAAACCATTTATGGTGTGTCCTACTGATAATGTCATGTAACACAGGATCCTGCTACTCTACTAAATTGCGTGATAAGCATTTTTGTGTGGAGAACTCAATGAGGCATAATTGCCCCATCTGCTATGAGGTTCGTGTTCACAGAGTCATACCTTGTGAAAATAAATTGAAAATATCTTGACAGTTAAAGCTGTTTTGCAGTATCTTTTTGATTCATTGGAAGAGACAAGTGTTCTAAAATGTGGGCACACCATCCATCTGGAATGCTTTGATGAGATGCTGAAACATGCCCAGTATATCTTCACCTCCTCAAATGTCTCTTTTGCTATAGCAAATCAATTCTAGTTGTTTTAAATAATACAGAGTTCTGTTTGTTTCTGTGATTTCAGAAGATACTCGTGTCCTGTATGCTCCAAATCGGTATGTGACATGTCCAAACACTGGAGGAAATTAGATGAAGAGGTACTATAGTGGCCTTAAAGTTGCATTTTCATTTAAAGACTGTATTTGTTCCTATTCTCCATATGCAGTCTCTCTTCTAAAATTGTGCGTTATATGGCTTTTATGGCAAGATAACTTGTTACGATATTTGTAGTTACAAAGTTTGTGATGATTCAAACCATAGTGGGATTTGTGATGAAAAGAAATTGACTGAATGGATCGGGAAAAATGGGGAATTCTTGATATTTCAATTTCTGTTTCTGATAGCCATGAGAGATGCATGATAAAAACTATGATGTTATAGTTGAGTAAATTAAAAAGTTGATGGTTTTGTTTGGTCAAATTGTTGGTGCCATAAATAGTGATGTCATTGAACCATCATGAATGCAGGATACACTGCTCACTCTGATACCTAAGTTACAGCAAGTAAACCTAGTTTTGTGCATTTCTTCATGTCCTTGTTTATTCCAATATTGGGATTCTGTGATTGTTTTAATGGCTTAATGATGCAAAGATTTAGTGTTTAGTAGGCTATTGTTGGAGTCCATCAGGAATCGGAGACTATGATTATATATATAATAATAATAATAATAATAATAATAATAATTCCTTTGAGAAATGGCCTCCTCTCTTTGCATCAAAAGCATTAGATACATCTACTGAATTGGCTTTGCGTTGTGTCACTTGACTTCCCTCAATTACAAGCAACCACACTGTTTAGCAGGACATTTGGGCAGGTTTTGGAATATAAATGAATGCAGTGTGACTGTTATATCCAAATGAAGCACAACCATGGTTAAGTCTTAGCTGATAGCTCAGATTGAGATTTTCTTGGGCATCTTCGATTCACAGAAACATGTTTGATCATACTGGGTAGTGCAAAAAAAGTTTAGTATGTTATCTCTTGATAGCATCGAAGTTTTAGTCTGAAATTTCACCTATGTTCTTTGCAGTCATAACTTATCCTATTAAAGAAAAGAAGCAACACTAACTGAAAACATGTACACTGCAATAATATCGGAACATAAATCATAACTTTCTTATTGATTACCACCCCATGATTTGTTTTTGAGTTTCTTCGGACAGAAGCTAACAGCCCAGCTTTTACTTTTGCAGATAGCAGCAACGATCATGCCTGAGGATTATCGTTACAAGGTCTGTACTATCTTTAGATCCTATATCACGAAGGTTACTGTTTATCATGGTTAATGTTAAAAGATGATAAATTTACTTGGCCCCTTTAGAACTTTCCTAAAGTAATCATTCAACAAATCGTTCATGGTTTCTGTTGAATGGTCTCTTATTTCTACTGAATTACTAAATATAACAGTACCTGTAGCAGATAATGTCTCCATACAGTAGTGATTTTTAGTACAGTTCATGTAGTACAAATAGCCAGTCTCCTGCTAAGCTAGCTTGTTTGTGGTGTTTTATGCAGGTCTGGATTCTCTGTAATGACTGTAACAATGTTTCGGAAGTCTACTTTCACATTGTTGGTCACAAGTGCAGTCACTGCCTATCCTACAACACCAGGACAATTGCTAACCCTCCACCTGTGTCAGCTCAATAGCGTTATCTTCTTCTTTTTTTTTTTATAATCTTATCACCAGTTTGAAAACTTTGATCTGCATGGTTTTCAAAGCATTTATCGGCTAGCCGGCTAATTGGACATCCAAATTATAATCCATTGGAGGGGGTCATTTACCCATGTCCGAACTACTCAATTGTACCAGCAACTGTTTTATTCTTTTCTTTCTTCCTCCATCTTCGCTTGGCCGTATGCTGCTGACTCGTATTCGTTCCTTCACAACTGGCGAAGTGTTGCTATTCTCTCCCCCTCGATGCAGTCTTCATGGATATGGATGTATTTGTCCGTGAGACGAATAATGTGCTCTTCATGGATATTATATAACATTATATTCTTGGGCAGTAAAGCAAATATTGCAAACACGTTGCATTTGGATTTAATGTCATATGCAGCAGCCATTCCTGCTTTAATAAACACGTTTCCCTATTTCTTCGAGTGCAATCCGCTGTAACCATTGTCATCTGTCGTTGGAGTTATGCAGCAAAAGTGATGACTAGAACAGTGAATGCAAGTTTTGTAGGTCCCACTTATCAGACGTACAGGTTTCGGATGACAAAGGGGAGGAGGGGAGCGGGCGGCTCATCATTTGAATCGAATCCTGTCTATGATAAATTATAGGATCCGGATCCGAAATTATACTGCCGCCCCCATAATACCACCAGCCTGACCGTCCCCGAGACCCAGAGCAGGGAGCGATGGATCGGGAGTGGGGATCTAAGCCGGGTAGCGGTGGCGCCGCCTCTGCCCAGAATGAGGCGATCGACCGCCGAGAACGCCTCCGGCGTCTTGCCCTCGAGACCATCGACCTCGCCAAGGATCCCTACTTCATGCGCAACCATCTTGGAAGGCAATAACCCCAAACCCTAGAAATCTTTGGTAGAGCTTTTCCTTCTCTTTTGCCCCCTTCTGTGAGGTGATGGTCGGATTGGTCTTCTTGCAGCTATGAGTGCAAGCTGTGCCTGACGCTCCACAACAATGAAGGGAATTACTTGGCTCACACCCAGGGGAAGCGCCACCAGACCAACCTCGCTAAGAGAGCCGCTCGCGAGGCCAAGGACGCGCCCGCCCAGCCTCAGCCCCACAAGCGCAAGATCGCCCTCCGCAAATCCGGTAAATTTTATCCGCTTTCTTTCGTGACTTGCTATGCTCCAGTTACTCTTTAACCTATGATCTCTGTCTCTGTGTTGTGGAAGCTCAATATTCAAGTCATGACACCGAAAATGCCATGATGTTGTGTTGTTGATTCTTGTGTTGTTGATTCAAGTAAGAAGGAGCCACTCAGGCGATTTGTGATTTTGTTATTCTTTTATTGTGGAAACTCAATAATCTTGTTTTGGGTACCGGAAAATCATAGTCGTTAGGTTGCTTCTTTTGGTTAATTGGTAGGAGATACTTTAAATGTAGTGTACATGAGTTGTGCATCTAAGTACAAATAACTTGAACTTTCAAAGAAAAAAAGTAGTAAAGCATGTTTTGAGTTGTTTCCCTTTTAATTTTCCCATGTTTGATAAAATTCCTTTTTGAATAAAGATTGGAAAACGGATGATTGGGGGCGGTTCTACATGCCTTTTTATTCAATATTTAAATCACATTTTAATGTGTCACCAAACAAGTAGCTTATTCGCATACTTTAAAACTGTGCTTTTTTCGTGATTCTTTGTCATAAGGAGGCTTATCAAGAAACTCTATCGCTTCACAAATTGCTCGTGGAGGAGAGTCTAGTTGGAGCTGGATGTGCAATGATCTTATCTTGGAGTTAAGCAAATTCTGATTTAATCTGGAAGGGGAAAGCTTTTGATCTGAGGGCTGGCTGTTTTTGGTTGGCTTATATTCTGATATTATATTCTTATCGGATCATTTGGATTTTTTTTGTTGATTTGATTGATAAATTAGATGAGTTGGAAGTGCTTTATCATACGGCGTTCAACTTCCAGAAGTAGTATTTCTTTATTGGGAAGAACTGAAATCTTGCATTGAAGTCTGCTGAAAAGGATCAAGTTGGATACATGTCGATTTTGTTCATTCTTTTCTTCTCCTAATTGTTACGTTCATTATAGAGCCTTTTACAATGGAGGACCAAGGTTTGCCTTCTAGCATAATGTTTTAAATGTGAAGTTGATGAGACTAGAGGACACCGCTAACACATGCTACTAATGTCGGAAATGATGAAGGATTGAGTATGACATGGTTATCTAGAATAAAACACTGGACATCACAACTTATGGGGAATGAGGAAAGAAAAGGAAACGCTGAACAAAAAGGAGGGTGGACCGGAAGGCATCAAGAGAGCTTCAAGTCTTGATCAATTATTTTGTAGGTGTTTTGGCTAATGTCAGGATTTCTTAGCTGATTATAGCTGAGAGGAGCTAATCTCACCTTTGATAAGATGATGCATTGTTGATCATGCTTGTCCTTTGTTGTCAGTGTAAAGCTTAGATGGGATGAGTTAAATGTCTTGCTACTTGTTAGACTTCTGTGCTCCAGACTTGATGTCTGCAGATGTACAGTTTAAGAGGAAAAATGATAAACATGTCCACCATTATCCATATTTTGCTATTACTTCTGTTAGACTCTTATCACAATGTTAACAATGACATTGTACAATCCTTTCATCAAAACGAGATGTTTCCTTTGAGTTGGTTTTTGCTATTCTATTGCTATTAGGCGTGCTGTATATTTACATTAATGAAAATTGCATGCACTATTCATTCTCAAGTATTATACATGGTTAGAGTGCTGACCACCAACGGATGTGCCACCCACTTGTGATGTCCAAACACATCAGGTTTCTTATAGTGTTAGTAGACATCACTTCAAGTGTTTCATACATCACAATTCACTTTAGTAAACAGGCTCTTGCAATTCTAGAGTTTGAGTGGAGTACCTGAATATAAACATGAATTGAACTTGTAAACAATGTTAAGTAGCAGGCAACAAGCACTCTGTCATTGTCATTTTAACACTGTGGTCACATGTTTGTTATATGTATTTTCGAGTTGGTACTAAGGATTGAGTCCATAAATCTTCAGTTGCTTCAGTTATTGCTATGAACATGAATCTAAGACATGTACATATATTCTTCAACTTACTATGTCAATGTCCTTGCTGGTACTTGGTTGTCAATATATGCTTTGACTTTGTTAATTTTATTGCTGATGCTTGGTTGTGATATGATATATATGCAGTTAAGATTGGAAGGCCTGGATACAGGGTAACAAAGCAATTTGATCCAGAGACAAAGCAGCGATCTCTACTGTTTCAGGTTCTCATACACTATTTGATTATTTTGATGCAAATACTCGTTGTATAATGGATTCAAACTGTCAAACTGTTCTTTGGTTTGGATTGACTTGAATGTTTAAATACCTTGTTAAGGCTATGATTCAGGTTGAAAATTTCTAGTCAAGTTGTGCATTTTGTCACCATATGCATAAAGTGTATCAATGACTGCATAAGATAATTACAGGAGGAGTTCTCCATGATGTTTGGACCTCTCCCATTTATTCGTTGGAATTATAGGTATTCTGATGTTTAAAACATGATGCAAAATATGGTGCTGCTCTGAGACATGATGCAATTCATACTCACATGTTATTCTGGAGTATAATCATGTGACTTTCTGTTTATTATATGAAAAGAACCAAAATTTTCAGTTGTTTAATGAGCTCCTCCCATATATGGTATTCTGTCTTGTCTACTATCTTAGTTTTGTCCTTGAAAATTATTTCATTACTTAATGGTAGTAGGCAAGGTTACAATTTTGTGGCACGGGAGCATATGTTGATATAATGGTAGTAGGCAAGATTGCAAATTTTGTGGCATGGGAGCATACGTTGATACCATTCTAAAGTATACTACCCTTGTGCTGCGTGATCTGATTTAAGTGTAAGCTTGGCCATATGTTGGCTCTGCCAGCACAACTTTGGCATGACACATCGCCATCTGTTTTTGACATGGTATGTTGTGACCAAGCCAAACTGTGCTGATCGGCACAACAATCCCAGGTAGTTGGCATGGGGTGCACAATCTACATTGGACCTAGTCTGACTTGATTTCTATGATGATTGGTGATTCATAAAATCTTGAATTGGGTTCCAGTTCAGGTTTGAATACAACTGGAATTTTAAGTCGTGATCTTGTATATCTTATCTATGTTAATGTTGTTTCCTTAATGCAAGTATCGTTGGGTCAAGGGTAAATAAAAAAATGTGTATAATTTTTAAGGCAAAGCGTCTAAGTTAGAAACAACAATCAAAGCTTCTGTTTATACAATTTGCAAAGAATGTGAACATTGAAATGTTTGTATCTGCTCAAGGTAGTAGACAGGTTGTACAATTTTTACCTTGTTCTTTTGCTTATGATAATATACAGTAGCTATGTTTTCAACTCCTTTGGTTTTAACACTTTATGTTGAACTTTCTCCAGATAGAATATCCTGAAATTGAAGATAACACTAAGCCAAGGCACAGGTTTATGTCATCCTTTGAGCAGGCAAGTGCTGACATATATTGGTAGATTTAGATCTATATTTTGCTTCGTATGGTTGTAAAGTATTTACGATTTCCTTTTTCTGGTCCTTTTCTTTTATTGTGCTTCTCTCTTTGCATCTTGATTCAGTTCACTTTTTTTGTTTTTTGGCTAACATAATTTAGGCTCATTGATTTTGACAGAGGATAGAAGCATGTGATAAGCGATTCCAGTATCTTTTATTTGCAGCTGAACCATATGAAATCATTACCTTCAAGGTGCATCCTGAAACTAGTTTCTGCTCATGATCTTTGTTCTTTTATCTTTAACTTATGTTTTTTCTCTTTGCCAGGTTCCCAGCACAGAAATCGATAAATCAACACCAAAGTTCTTTTCACACTGGGATCCAGATCTAAAAATGTTCACGGTTAGATTAACAGTCTGATTTCCTTTTGACTTGGTTCTTGTTCTCTGCTTGCATTTGCTGTGATCCAATGATCATAAAGGAGTAATGTCCAACTTGACTCCATCGACAGCTGCAACTATATTTCAAGATCAAGCCACCAGAAGCTAATAAACCACTGGCTGCACCGGCTCCTGCCTCCAATGGTTCTACTACAGCTCCTGGTGTTCCTCCAAGGCCATTGCCACCTCCACCTCAAGGACCACCACCACCACCACCCCAAGCACCTCCACCTGCTGCTCCTCCTCCGGTCATGAATCCTCCTAGGCCTCCGCCACCTGCACCAACTATGGTGGGCTCACAACCTCCCCCTCCACCACCAGCGGCAAATGGTCCTCCCCGTCCGGTACCACCACCACCTATGGGTGGCAGTGCGATGGCTAACTTCACACCAGGTGTTCAAGCTCCTCGACCACCAATGCAAGGTTTTGCTGGACAGCCACTGCAAGGCCAAGTTTCTCACCCGCCACCACCACCTCCAAACATGGGTCACTGAACTCTCTTCTTCAGTATCAGTGTGTCATTGCATGAATTCTACTGCAGTCTTCTCATAAGCCTGTAATGGATTTATTTGGACGGATGCTCGGTGGACTGGTTGGTGACTGTCGTAATACTTGCTAGTAGGAGCATAGGTAGGTAGAGTGCTGTTTTCATTGTATTTTACAAAAACAAGAATTTGGTAACGGAGCAGAGGAAAGATTCTATGAGGCGAACTTGCTGATTCGTCCAAAACCCTTCGAAGTATGAAAGATTGGGGGTGAGAATTTGATGTTTGACTCAAGTTTGTGTTAAATGGTCGGATCGGATCGGATCTGGTTTACGACATAACATAAATCTTAAATCCAGGGGGTTTTTGTTTAAAATTAAAATCTAAAATATCAGCTAAATGATGGTTATTAGATTCACTTTGCCCAGTACTGAGTACTAAAAATTTTATCATCAGAATGGATGGACTGATCGAGTGTGGGACAGTTCCGGTTTCATGTTTCAAAGATTCACATAGATGAAGCTTTTAACTTCTTTTCTCTAGATTATTGATCTATAATCGTATCACAGGGGGCCATCAATGCCGTCCATAGACAATTGTATTGAATCAAATACATCAATATGTTGCGGACTCATTGCACTTGGGATTGCAATGGCTTCAATGAAGGAATTGTTATAACGGTGAGTATAGATTGGGCTTCGATGAGCGTCAACCGCCTCCTGTTATATTATTATTCGAGGACGGCATACACAACGCATCGCGCGGAAAGCGAGGGCGAGGGAGCGAGCAATGAACTTTTAGATCTCAGAAGCAAGCAAGCAAGCAAATTAAAGACCGACCACCCACGCATCCACCGACGCATCATTCTTCATATTCTTGTTACTGAGGAGGCATAGAACCACCTCGGCCTTCGTCCCTATAAATACACCCACCTCTCCAACTCCCCTCCCCCCTTCGCCTATCCTTGCCGCCCCCTTCGTGCCGATCCGCGATCTTGCTCGGTGCTTTGTGTCGTGGAAGGAGGATGGCCGCGGTCAGGGCGAGCTCCGGCCTCGCTTACCCCGAGAGATTCTACGCGGCCGCCTCCTACGCCGGTTTCGGCGGGTCCCCCGACTCCTCGGCCCCTGCAGCCGGCGTTTCTAGGTTTCAGAATGACGTCGCCCTCTTGCTCTACGGTCTGTACCAGCAGGTGAGTTCCGCTATTATTGTTCCTTAATGGGATGTCTTGTTGATCCGCACGTCTTCCTTGTTGGTCTAATGGCTTCTTGGCGTTCCTTCATTCGGGTTGGCTCGAATCTGCTCCCTTTTCTCGATCATTCCATTTGTTAGTGGTATGCTCCCTGATCTCGCTAGATCGGTGGTCGGCAGTTGAAGCTTTAACCGATCTTGCAAACTTTCTTTGGATGCATATCAGGCCAATGTTTTCTCTACGTATTTTTGAACCCTGATGTCTGTTTGGTTTTTTCTTGTACGTTGGATCTATGTTGATCATGAAGCGAACTGCTGTTAGGTTTCCAAAGTCAATAAGTGCATACTTTCTTCTTTAATACTTCTTTCCATTTTGATTCATGACCGCAGGCAACTGTTGGAGCTTGCGCTGTTCCTAAACCTAGAGCCTGGAATCCCGTGGAGCAGAGCAAATGGACAAGGTTGGTTTTGCATTATTGTTCTGTTTAAATATGTATTAGGGAAAAATTGCTATACTTAGTTTTCGACCTGTAAGGTCACTGGTCGTTAAGATTTCAATTAAAAGAAAAATAAAGCTTTCCTCTGGTTAGATGTTACACTATCATACCTGTTGAACGTCTACTTGTCTAGTTCTCTATCATATCCTATCTTATGTTAACATCTGGAGTGGTCAAAATCTTGTTCTCTAGTTCCTCGATTAAAGATTGTTCTGAATTATTTTAAGGTTGAAATGATATCCTACTTGGCAATGCCAGAAGTATTTTTGATGTTTTTTTCCATGTTATGCCACTAAATATCCTAGTACTTCAAAGTGGTACTAGCAATTAAGTAGTTGAGTGGAACTCACACTGTGAGGACCATGCAAAGGCAAATATCTTTCAGCAATAGATATTGAGTATTGGGCATGTCACATATTAGTCATTCAATTTATGGTGTAAGGCTTATGTTTAACTTTAAATAAATATATCAAAATAGAGAAGCGGTCATCTTGAAAGCTAATACATGTGAGGTTCTCAATACTTTATCTGTACTTTCTGGACAAGGTGGTCTATTCTTTTATTACTTATCTCATCCTTTTTGGTATTTACCTTTTTTCTGTTTTTGGTCATGTATTTTTAAAAGTTGATGTATACATAATAACATATTGTGGTTTATTGAAATTAACAGTAGGTTGTTAGTCATTGTAATCATGCCATGGTTTGAACTCATCCTAAAGGTTTTGTACCAGTTTTTTAGGAACAAACAATATTATACAGTCCAAGATGTAGATGGCAGGTTCCCATGCATAACAAGATTTAACATGATTGGCGTTTTAAGTGTCAAGACAAATGCTGATTTGGTTTTGATGCTCAAAGTGTATACAGATATTACATAAAAGTTGAGTGCTCTCATGACTATGGTATTGTATAAATACAACATAGATTTAGTTTTGTACATCTTGTTGTTTCTTGTAGTAGAGCTTAATTTATGATTTTTTTAAAAAAATTTCCATTCATATAATTATTTTGATCATCATGTTTCCTGTTTTTCAAAAATTTTGGACTTTTTTTTTTCAAATCAACAAAAAAATATTACCATCACAAATTGTTCCATTTCATTTCAATTGGTTCTTTCTTGCACAAAGTGAAATTTCATTAAGTTACTCTTAGGCTCTAGATATTTTCGATTAACATTCTCACCAAATATCTCTCACTAATCAGGTTTCTCCTTTGAATAAATTATCTTACAAAATAGTCAGAAAATTAGGTTGGGCATGTTACTATTAGAATTTGCATGTGATGGTTCTCCTTCACTATTCGAGCTGAATGATAGCCTTCCGATATTGTAATTAAACGATCTGTGTTCTTTTTTTATGTTGAATATCTTGGACTAATAACTTTTCTGCTGACAGTTGGCATGGACTTGGAAACATGGCTTCGACAGAAGCAATGCGTCTCTTTGTGAAACTTTTGGAGGTACATAGATGCCTCAGTTTTGCTGCCATTTTACAGAGGTAAAAATGATAATTTTTTCTCTCATCTAGGAGGAGGATCCCGCTTGGTATTCCAAGGCTCCTGAATTGACAGCAGAACCTATTATTGATGTTGAAACACTTGTAAGTATTTCGATGAAATGTATCGTTTCTTAAAAAAATTACAGGTTAGTCATACATGTATTGTTAACAACCTAAGGATCTTTTGTCATGTACGGTATTTGTATATTTCATGTTAATCATCAACTGTTAACCAGACATCTTAAGCTTCAGAACTAACTTGGTAAGATTGATTTTGCAACAAAAATTATTTAAAGAAGGTCATGTGTGTACATATCAAATATTTTGGTTGAACTAAAAAGTACTGAGAGAATGTTCAGATCCTAAGATTTTACCAAGATTTTTAAGATAGGTGAAGTGGGATGATATAGGTTTTGGGTGCAAAATAAGCCAAACTGGCATTGAAATTGGATGAGAAAACCCAGGTGGTAAATCAAAAACCATTACATTTCGTTTCTATTTGCTATATAATGGGATGTCAGGGATGATTTGGTTGATGTACTTGTTCTTTTCCAAAGTCATGGTTCAATGAAATCCAATTTTCTTTCTATTCGTTAGAGATTATAGTCATTATCTGTTACATGATATTTCTGCTGATTGAGCACATTTACTTCTAGTTATTATTCCATTCAATTGTTACTTTGCCGAGTGAAGCATCATCCAAATACCTACTGTGGTTTATTTATGCTTGCTAAGTATCTCTTTTCTGTCTTATTATATGAGTCATCATTATGCATGCTTATCCTGCTAAGTTATCCCTTTAGAAAACAGAGCTGGAGCCAGCTGCTGCATCAGCTTCAGGAAATGGAAGTTCCTTACCCAAGACTAAAACTGGTACCGCAGAAAATGGTATTCTGTTGGAGACACAGGAGAAGGATGTAATAACAGAGGGTATTGGCACAGTTGGTATTTTTGACCAATGGGTTGCACCTTCAGTGTCTGGACAACGCCCTAAGCCTCGTTATGCGGTCTTTAATCCATTCTTTAATTGACCTTAGTTTGGAGCACCAAATATTATCTTTTTCTCATAAGCAACTAAACTGACTGTCATTTGTTTACAGCATGGAGCAGCTGTTCTACAAGAAAAAATGTATATTTTTGGTGGAAATCACAATGGTCGTTACCTTAATGATATCCAGGTATTTGATAAAATTGACATACAAAAGGAGTAATTTGTGTTTAGCTTTGATTAGTACATCTCAAAATTATTTTCAGGCATATTTTTCTTGTGATTCACATGCTGGTTAAATTGAAATGTAGCTAAAGCTTTTCCAATTTTGTACAATTAGAATATCTATTATAGTCTTCTTTGAAAAATATTTTATATCCATTAGTAGCAAGTAAATGTGTTTAAGCTTTCCTTGTTTTTCAGTTTTCTTTCTCTTGATTATAATTGATTAAATCTAATTCTGATTGCTATGACCATTTTTAATTACTGAAGGTTCTGGACCTGAAAAAGTTGACATGGTCAAGGATAGAAGCCAAAGAATTATCAGGGTCCTTGGATTCTTCAGCCATTGCTTCGGTTTCTCCCTGTGCTGGCCATTCCCTGGTAATTTCGAGTAGTTATTTATATTGAAACATTTGCAGTCACTAAAAATGGCAGTTATCTGAAAGAACATGTAATGGAAATTTCCATGGTTATCAATAATTGCAGATTCCCTGGGGAAACAAAGTTTTATCTGTTGCTGGGCACACAAAGGATCCATCTGAGATGATTTCAGGTTCATATCATTTCAGATTCACTAACTATTCTGCCTTATTTCATTTTCGCTAACTTTCCTCTCTCTCTTTCCCTCCACCTGAAGTGAGTATGTTGTTTTTAATTTTGTGCTAGTGAAGGAATTTGATCCACAAACCTGTCTGTGGTCGAATTTAAAGACATATGGGAAATCACCGGTAAATTTTACTTGATTTGTGTTTCAGAATATATGTTTAACCAATAGATCATGAAGCTTATTCATGTCCTATTTTCCTTGAAATTGATATATGCTTTCTACTTTGAACTTTTAATATTAATCATGGACTTAACTAGATTTGCCTAAGTTATGCGACACCCTTGCGTGTTCGTTCGTAAAGAGTCAGCTTGCTCGTAACCTCTTAGGGTCCCCCAAGGACTTGCAAAAGAGAATACGGGTTAGAAGAAGAATTATATTCAAGATCCCACAAGCAGACATTCCACAAGTACAAATATAAACTTTGCAAGATCTAAATGGTTGCGCAACAAGGGTTCCAAGGTAGTCCACCACAGCCAAAGGTCCCAACAAGTACCCACGTGACATTATTGTAGAATAAGACAATAAACCATCCCTGGATAATACCCCAATTGCCCATCCAACCTTGTGGCATCTAGGTAGCACTGAGGTGCTGAGATGGCTAACATTTTGCTTTGCTTTGTATACTCGGAAAACACTCAAAATGATTGTTTGGATGATCTGTTTTTGGCTAGTTGCGTGTACAAGTCTAAAATGACTAGGAAAGTCCAACCAAAATGAAGCTACGAAGTCCACTCCAAGCCCTTACATGCTATCCAAAGTATGAACAATTCCAAAGCATGAACAAAATCGAAAGATATGAACACACGGAAACATTATATCGAACACCTTGTCCACATACTTGTTCGTAACATTACGGTACGAGGCAAAGATTTAAATGACTTCAGTTTAAGGAACAAACAATTGTTTTCCATGGAATATGTCAACATGATCTCTTCCTTTTAATTCAGCATCTATTTAATTTGTAATAAGTTGCAATCTGTTGCAAACTATATGATAATATGTTTTCTTTTGTTATTTTGCGCAGTTTGGGGATACATAATAGAAGTTTGATAAAATGGGGTTGGACATGCTAAGCAATTTATTTTTGTTGCTTACAATTATTGGTGTTGCCATCTGAATATCCAGTCTTAGTGAAACACAGTGATTATTGCCTAGAACTCAATGATCTTCCTTCTCCTTCAGATTTCCCGTGGAGGCCAATCAGTTACACTTGTTGGAAACACATTAGTTATGTTTGGTGGTGAAGATGCTAAGAGATCTCTTCTGAATGACTTGCACATACTTGACTTGGAAACTATGACCTGGGATGATATCGATGCTATGTAAGAGTTAGTTATTTTCTGATTTTTTTTTTGAACATTCAGCTAATTTTTCTTTTGATCAGAAAGTTTGCTATGAGTTTTGATTTAAATACTTGTGAAATATATCATTCAAGGGCCCTGACAATTTGAAAGTTTGCTACAAGTTTTGCTTTATATACTTGTGAAACATATCATTTAGAGGTCCGACAGTTTGTCACATGTCGACCCATGATCAATGCACATGTAGTGCAGTTATTGTTAGTTGCTCACATGATAAACTGAAAGGAGAGAACAGAATGTATTTTCTCTTCAGCTAGCCTTATCTATGTCAATTTAATGCATACTATGTCTATGAATAACTTCTTTTATTGGTACAATGGCTTGTTCAACTTATGCACTTCTTTGATGGTATAATTTTTAATTTAAATGCCCTTGTCTGCAAATTATTTTTTTAAAATAATTTTCAGCAATTAGTAAAACCCACTTGGTGGATTTTTGTTCCCACAGGATTAGTCAACAAGACTTATCACATATGACATGAAAATGTTCAGAAATGAGGAGCCTATATGCAAATATGATAGCATATTTTTTTGTTCAACTAAATTGTTATTGGTGAAAGTGATTGGAGCATATGATGCAACCAAAAAATTTCTCTCATTATTCATTCTTTCTTCATCGTGTTTTAGAGGCATACCTCCTTCTCCAAGATCTGATCATGCTGCTGCTTGCCATGCTGACCGGTATCTTTTGATTTTTGGTGGCGGGTCTCATGCCACATGCTTTAATGATCTGCATGTTCTTGATTTGCAGACTGTAAGCACTACTCCACTTTTAGATGCTTGACAGAAAGGTGGTGGATTAAATTCTTTGATAAGACTTATTCTTCAATTTAACCTTTTCAGATGGAATGGTCAAAACCAAAGCAGCAAGGTGTAAATCCAGGCCCACGAGCTGGCCATGCAGGCGTAACAGTTGGGGAGAACTGGTTCATTGCTGGTGGTGGTAATAATAAGAATGGTATGTTTGCGAAGCAATTTTTCTTTATGTGTGTGTGTGTGAGAGCGACAGAGAGAAAACCATTCCTGAAGTTATATTATACACACTGTTTCATTGCCCTACCCAGACCTGTCTATGGCTGTGCATTTAATTTGACAAAACCGAAGAACCGAACTGCACCATGGTGATTGGCCTAAACTATGGTTTCTGACAACGCAAAAGTCAGTTTCAATTTTTTAAATGAGAAACCAAAGGTGTTTGGTTTGGTCTTTTGTTCAGTGTGCAGCATAGATCAAATAAACAGGAGCAAAATGAATATTCCTATTAAAGTCAACTATTTATCTAATTTTATGTTATACCTTTAGATTTGACTAGACTGGTGGTTTACTGTCAAGGCTACTCAACCCCTAAAGAAGCCTGCAACTTTTTATCTTTCTCACAAATCAAGTCTATCCATGATAACTAGCGACTGTTGAAAGCCATGCACATGTATCAAGGCTATGTGATGAGTGATTTGAAACACTTGGTAAAGGTTTGCCAATGGCCAAAGCAGTGGGTTCTCATGGTTTCCTAGGATTGAGATCTATCCTCTTCATACTTCGACGGCTTAAATTAAGTGCTCCTTGGACGTCCACTTGTAGTTGCTTTTCATATCCACAGGCATTTATTATCTTTGTAATACTGATGAAAAATTGATATACTATTATAACGTAACTATTTATTGATATTTTTGTAAGTGATGCAGTAGTTTTATACTGGCTTTTGGAATGGAACAATTTATGATCTTTGTTACCTTTGTTGTTCATATTCCTGATTTCATGTGGAACTTATACCTATGTTTTCAGGTGTCTCTGAAACTCTTGTCCTGAACATGGCCACATTAGTCTGGTCAGTTGTTACAACAGTTCAAGGGCGTGTGCCTCTTGCTAGTGAGGTACACAAACTTTGTCTAGTTAGTCACTTTTACATATTATTTGTACTATGTGTTTGACCGTGAAATTCATTTGTAAGCCAAGATAGAAATTTCTTTTGATAGATGCTAAGAAATTGGTATCATAATCTGTGCAATGCTGGTGTGGTATCTTCAGTATCATTTTTATCTTTTGTGGTTTAATAAGTTGTGTTCAATTCATTTAGTAAAAGGAGAGAAGCTAACATAAAAAAAATGTACTTAACTAAATAATAGAAGTCTAATAGTAAACATAACAAATTTATTGTAACTTATACATCCTATGAACATATTTTGTGGAGAAGTATAAGCTATGCAAATTTTCTTTATTGATTGCTTACGTCTAAGACCTTGTGGAATTGATAACTTTCTGGAGTATAGTAAGAAACTGCAAGCATATTCTTTTTTGTCTCATCTGACATACTGTATGAACTAAATTTTGATAAGGTGTATGTATCTATTAGCAAAGTTGACATTTGTAATTATCTATCAGTTATTAGAACAGTTCTAGAAACTTTTTGTTTAACAAAACATGGTACTACTTATCTTGTTATAACATTGCAGGGTATCAAACAATGGTTATTTAATTGCTAATGAAAGAAACCTGTGAAAATGTAACGTAAACTAAGTTATCAGTTAGCTATCACATCATGTGTAACAGGATAGCATCACATCATGGATCGCATCAGTTAGAACTAAAATAGAAAAAAAGGCTTACTATAGTAAATTATTGTTGTATTGAATGGTTCTGTTTACAAACTTGCCATTATTGAGAGTTATCTTTTTTTAGGGACTCAGCTTGGTGACAAGCACCCATAAGGGAGAAGATTTTCTTGTTTCATTTGGAGGTTATAATGGACATTATAGCAATGAGGTGAACAATAAGTTAGTATCTTTTATGTTTGTTTTATTGTATTGTAGTTCTGATCACATGATCTTTCTGGTTGGTTAGGTTTATGTCCTCAAACCAAGCCACATATCAGATTTACAGTCAAGGATAATAGATGGTCCTGTGTCAGACACTATTGCTGCAATGCTTCCTACAACAGATGCTAGTAGGGATATGGAACCTGAGATTGAACCAGCTCAAGATAAAAAGATTAAAGAAATTGTGTTGGAGAATGATGATTCAGAGCCTCTGGTAATGTTAACATGATAAGTTGTTACTTTAGTAATTAAACCTTTCAGTTACTCAGTATCAACTTAAGCATAATAAGTGAAATCAGTTGCAAAATGATACAGGTAGAAGTTTCTTTGATGTCCATATTCATGCGTTATTATATTCTTCAATTAAAATTCTTGCAAATTAAATTTGTGACACTTCAATATGTAAACTTTTTATATGAAATCTTGTTGTGACTGAAAAAACATGAAAGTATCTAGAATTGTGAATTGACTTATTACTATCTTCTATATGTTTTTTTTCCATAACGTAGTTGTTTTATGACCTTGATTTTACCTTAAATTTTCAGAATATTAGAAATGAGGTTACAGTAAGACTTGTGGAAGCCCTGAAGGCGGAGAAAGGGGAGTTAGAAGGAACACTTAACAAGGAACAATTACGAACTCTCCAACTTAAGCAAGAGTTCAATGAAGCTGAGTCTAGGAATATTGAACTAACAAAGGCAAGCTTCATATTTGCTTTACTCCTCTGTAAAAGTAAGGATTTATTTTAATTAAAATAAATAAACTTCTTGTTGATTAACAATACAGGAGCTTCAGTCAGTTCGTGGTCAGCTTGCTGCTGAACAGTCCAGGTGTTTTAAACTTGAGGTATGCACTCAAAGAAACAAATTTACAGATCAGTTTGGATGTTTTGATTGTTGCTGTTTGTATACAAATTATAGAGATCTCATGATAGATTTTAGCAGTAAATCACATCTAGAATTGATATGTGCTTGAATATCTTGATATCCTAAAACTCAAGTGGTATTAACTTTAAAGGAACATGTTCAAAGTACAGATGGAACATACACTAACTATGTTGACAATGCATCTTCAAATGCTTGTGGTATTAGGCAAGTGCATGTTGATTTCCAAAATTGCATCGAGCTATCATGGTACAATATGGGAACCATCACCATGTAGAATTTTTTGTAACTGGTTATGAATTAGGGATGTAAATTTTGTGTTATTGTACTTGCATTCATGTTATCGGGAAGAAAAAAAAAAAAAGGAATACTGAATTTGATCTAGAAATCATATTATCTTTTGTTGGCTGATAGTGAATGAATAAGCTGCAGTTCTTATTTGTAGACAGCCAATTTACATTTAGAGCAGTGGGTTTTTATATTTTAGTTGTGGGTTTATTTGGTTTGCTTAAACCAGTGGACCAGTGAGTAGAATGCACATTTTGACTGCCAAGGGAACAAGAAGGCTAATATGTATTTAATCCTACTCCCACATGCAGCTAATTTGGGAAAAATCAACTAAAATAAGACTAATTATTTAAATATTTGCAACTAATTTGGGAAGAGTCCATTAAATTTCTTCCAACCACAAATTGTTCAAAATTTCTTCCATTTATATGAAATAAATTGTCGTGTTGCAGTCTCGACTACTTGTGTGTATGTTTGTTTGTTTCTCTTTTATTATTATTATTATTTTTATTTTTTTTTTGCATTCATTAAGGGGTATCTATACTTGACAGGTGGACATTGCGGAGCTACGACAGAAGTTACAGGCAAGGGAAACGTTAGAGAAGGAAGTGGAGCTGCTTCGGAGGCAGAAGGCTAGTTCGGAACAAGCAGCTTTGAGCACTCATCAGAGGCAAAGTTCTGGCGGGGTGTGGGGTTGGTTTGCAGGGAGCGCACCCGACCAGTCTGGCCCTTAACGGGCTTTTTGAGCACTCAGTGGACCAGTGTTGAGGTAATTACAATAATTGATGAAATTTTAGTGTAATTCTCATGCTTGGTGGGCAAGTGCCTTTCCAAGGTCCCCTATAGCAGTCAGGCCCTCTGATTACATTTTCCTGCATTCCCTTTTATTTTGTTTACTTTCCCTGCACCAGATACAAGCGTTTATTTTATTTTACTTTATTTTTTTTTTTGAGCTCAAGTAGTTGGAACATGGTAAACTAGTGTGGGGGTGGGGTACCGTAGGAGGTGTGCGATGGTGGATTCAGTTGGAAGTGAGTTTTAGATTTTTGTTTTGGCTTCCATTTTATTTTGTAGATGGCACAAGAGTCTCTGTTAGTTTCTCTACTGTCCGAGAACTGGAAAGGAAAAGGTTAAACCTTATTTATAACTTGGGGGTGGTAAATGGAGAGAGAGCATTCGTTTAATTCACGAAACAAGAGGTTAGGGGTTGTCGATTCTTCTTCGTACGAACACAAAAAAAAAAACAAAGCTAATGGGTGCAACAATCATGAATCCTAGTCATCACTAAGAAATTTTGTAGCACCAACGCCAAAGCTTTTGGTGTTGGGGTTCAGTCGGGATTTAACTGTTATGTCTCATTATTTCTGGTTATTTCATATTATAAGTCTAGTGAGCTTTATTGAGGGTTAATAGACAACTATTATTTCCTGCTGCAGTATCGTGTCAGTTGACTCTGTTATTTGTCGAGTCATAAAGAAGCTCGTAATCAAAATAATAATAATCTTTTCAGTGGATACAAACACCCAACTCTAGGATGCATTTGTTGGTTGGCTTTGCACTCCCACTATTTGTCTATGTGTATGCTCAATAGTATCAATCATATCATATTAGACACATATGATGGTATTTGTCTTTTTCTCTTCTAATGCTTCATTATATTTATATATATATATATATATATAAAAACTTTTTTAATTGGAAGACCTTTTATACGTTGCCTTCACACCAAAAATCTTATCTTAGCTGATACCAGGCTGATCCAGAGAGCTTGCATGACATGGTGGTCGAAGCATCTCAAAAGGGATTTGAAATATGCAGATTGCAAACAAAAATATTAAACTATCTATTATTTGCTTGTTTCTGCCCTTTCTATGGCGCGAGAGTGTCGACACATACATAACAAGCACATGGCGATGCCAAAGGCATTCCTTTTTCTCCCTTCTTTTGATATCTCAAATACCCCTTGCCGTCGTTGAGCTTTCATCCCGTCGTGACAGAGGCGATAGGGCTTCTTCCACGGGGCGAAGGCAGCGAGCGACGACGTTGAGACATTTAAGGTGTTGAAGAAAAAAGAGCATCAAATTTAAAATTAAAAAATTATAGATTCTGAGAAAAGCCAGAGGAGTGTTTTTAGGAAAATTGCCCATGGATATATATATATATATATATATATATATATATATATATATATAATAAAACTATGTCAAACGATGATCTATCTGTTACCGTACAAAAAAGAAAACTATGTCAAATGATGGGAATCCTCTTTACACGAAGATGAGATGCAACAACGCCTCTGTCTCTTGCATGGCCGTGCACTCGATCGAGAAGCAGCTCGCCGAGGGGGGGGGGGGCTCAATTGTATCCTGGGTTGAAGGGTGGAGGTGGAGACGCATAGCTCAATCCCCCTACCGGTGGTAAGGCTTGGGAGTGAGAAGGTAGCGGTGGTAGTGAGTGGTGGTGGCCAGGAGGCGGAGGAGAGTGAATTGGACGTGGTGGTGGACGGATCGATGGAGATGGTGGTGAATAAACCGGAGGAGGTAGAGATTGGACCGGCGGAGGTGGCGTGTAGATTGGTGGGGGTGAATGGACCGAAGGAGGTGGTGAGTAAAGTGGGGGTGGAGGGGAGCGCACTCGTCGTGCGGGTGACTCCGAATGCTGTGGTGGCGGTCTTGGAGGGGTCGATGGCTTCGGGGATGGTTTTGGAACCGGTTTCATCGGAGAAGACGACGACGACCCGCATTTGGAGCGACCGCAATCGACCGGGCGGCTCACCACCGGGGCACACATCTTCGCGGATTTCTGTGTTGGTCTCTCCGCCAGCCAATTGCTCTTGTCTGCGACCACCGCCGTGGACTTGGTCGACATCGGCACGCACTCCGCCGCCTCGCCCTTGAAGAAGTTGTACGAGAAGTGGAAGTTGAGGAGGGTCGGCAGCCGGCAGAGCGTCCCGGGGACGACGCCCGTCAGCATGTTGTGCGACACGTCCAACTGCTCCACCTTCGTCAGACCCCCCAAGCTCTTAGGCAGCACGCCGGCGAAAGAGTTCCAGCTCAAGTCCACCACCGTCGCATTTCCCAACAGCCCAATCTCCGGCGGCAAACATCCACTGAGCACGTTGTTCATCAGAACGAGCTCGTTGAGGGTGGCCGCCATCTTGCCGATGCTGCTCGGAATACAGCCACGAATCTTGTTGTTGGCGATGACGATGACAGAAGCTTTGGAGTTGCCCAAGTTGTGAGGCATTTGAGAGCTGAAATGGTTGTCGTTCAAGAATATGGCATCCAGCTGCTCCTTGTGGAAGAGTGTCGGCGGGGTAATGTTCCCTCGAAGTCATTGAACCGAAGGTCGAGGTATTTAAGCGATGACAGGTGAAGGGCAACGTCTGGTCTGGGAATGGGCCGACGAAGCGGTTGTTGCTAGCATCGAGCTCGTAGAGGAGTTTGAGACGAGAGATGTCTTGGGGGATGATGCCCGCATAAACGATTAGAGGTGATGTGGAGAAGGGCGATGTCGGTCAAGAGGCCAAGCTCTGGGGGGAGGTACTACCCAGCGATGTGAGCACCGTTAAGGTCGATGCCGGCGACAACGTTGATCGAGGGGTCGTCAGGCGCCATGGTACAAAAAAAAAACACCGTGATAGGCGCATACATCGGGACCGACCCAATTGCTAGTGAAGTTGTGGGGGTCAGAGTACATGGCCTTCTTCCATGCCCTCAAAGCGACGTAGGCAAGACGGAGGCGGAGGAGGATTGGCGATGGTGACGTCAATCTCAAAGTCGTCGGGGATGTCTCCTTTCTTCGAGAGGGCCACAAGTTGACGGTGCGCGATGGAGGCAGCCTCGAGATTGGAGAGGGCCGAGGATAAATGTGAGAACAGGAGGAGGAGGAGGAAGAGGAAGAGGAAGAGGAAGCGTAGGGAGTGGCCGAAGGCCTCCATGTAGAGGGAGGCAGGTCGGGAGAGGGTGCACCACCGTGGAGAGCCCAAAGGCTGCTATAATGAGAGAAGGAATGAGAGGGAAAGGAGGCTGCTAAGCCGCAGGGGGATGGATTAGTCATGACGGACGTGAATGGTTTGCCATGTTTGGTGGCGGACTTCTTTTTCTACTATTTCTATATTTCCATTCGCTTGTTTTTTGATGCGAGGGAGGGCCGGAGGGAACCCCAAAGTCACGGTAAAAATTTTGGAGCTATTTGTATTTTCTATATATATATATATATATATATATATATATATATATATATATATATATATATATATATATATATATATATATATATATATATTTATATATATATATATAAAGATTTATTGGATATACATTAATGGCGTTGGATTTCATTTGGTACTATTATATAATATATAAAGATTTATATTATATATATATAAAGATTATTCTTTATTTATAATTTTCTCAATATATGAGGAGTATTTATCTAACTATTGATGGATTTAGTGTCGTGAACGGTGAGTCAGCACGACATAGTTCGGCTAGTATGCGCAAGATCGTCCGTGTAGGGTTGGAGGACTAGCGTGGCTCGATTAGGTCAGGAGCGACGTCCGTCGTTGTAGTAGCCCCGAGTCAGAAGGTCTGTCGATGGAGTGCTCAGCCCCTCGGTCAGTTCCTGCAAAAAGATCTCGGTTGGGATGGTGTGTGCCCGACGTGGCCTTTCCGATGGCTAAGTCAGCTCTCGAGGTGTGGAAGTAGGAGATCGAGGTAGCGTGGGTTGAGAGTCCGGAAGAGGTCCCCCTCCTGTTGGCTACAATTAGGGTATTTATACCTGAAGGGCAGAGGAAGGTCGTACCGAGACTATTAAAGAGAGCGATGCCTTCGGTCGACCTGTACGGTTCTGCATTGGTTGTTGTCTCGTCGATTCCTAAGACCTCGCTTGATGGGACTGTCGATTGGTAGTACATCCTCGTACCGGGTCGGTGGTGCTACGTCAGGCACTATTAAAAATTGCCAAGGTGGCTATCGATGTGGCTCGACGGTCCCAGGATGCCGACGTGGTCCATGGGTTGATGTGGTCGAGTTGACTAGTCGAGCCAGTGTGGTTTTCAGGCTGATGTGATCGGATCACTTGGACGGGCTCAAAATTTACCTTATCACTACTACGATATCTTTAGACAAATAATGTCAAGAGTTCATCGATATTAGGATAAAAGTGACGTGATTAATCTGTCAATATATTTTATGCTATTACTATTACCCTTTGCTCAATACCTTCTCTCCACGTAGCTAAGCTTTTCGATCGACATGTGGCTGAGCTATTATCACATGAACAACATGATAAATGAGTATAACAATCTGATATCAACCGATGGTAGCTTCAATTAATGTAATATAACTATAAAAGAAGTTGCATAGGTACACTCAACACATACAAAATAATCTAACTATTATGACTAGATTATTAACTTAAGCAGCATTAGAGGGGCTTTGTCGGGAATGCCTCCAACGTAATTTGTGGGTTTCCAATAGTCGACCCGACAAGTTTCATCTTAAGATAAGACTCGAAGAAGTAAAATTAGCTTTCTTAAGAAAACTCATAGGGTCTATCTCAGATAAACCACTAAGATCCGAATCCTAGATCCCAATCTTTTTCAATAGCTTTTCAAGCTCAATCTTTACCCAACCACTTTTCATACCTCCTGTAGATATTTTTCATACCCTAATCTAGCAAATTCAGGTTTTAACTAGATTACGTTACTCCCAAACCATCACTCCCTATCTTCCTTGTCAACTTACCTATCGGACCTCACCTACATTCGCTCCTCCAATCTCGTCTACTACTCTACCACTAATTCCTTGGCATCTCTTAAGGTATTCTTTGACGGATCCACAAGGGACTTTTGGTCCTGGGTCCTTGCACCATAGGTCTATGCCGGGGGCTTTTGGGCTCAACCCCTTTGATGCTTAAGCCAATCAAGGTGAAGGGGAGAAAGTATTCAATATAAGCTGTGTAAATGAGATAGTAAAAAGTAGAGAGACTTTTGCCTCTTTGGCCCCTTCACTCACTTACTTGCTTGAGACGTGGTTTAGGCACCTATTATGATCCCATGCTCTGCGGGGCTGTATCCTCACTTTCGAGTGTCACTTTATATGATTCCAAACAACATGGATTTGCTATATGTCGGTTAGGAGCCGAGGTACATCACCTCTGAGCTGAGCTACGTTGCTTCAGGACGCAGCTGTTCCTGAATCAATTTGTATTGTTTCACATTGCTTTGAGATAGCGTGTTACTTAGGCTAGAGTGGCACTATGTGTGACCTGAGGTGGCTGCTAGTTAGATGGTACCATATTATCCTAAGATAAAAATTATTTTTAATAAATGTTATGTTCTTAAAAGAAATTTTCAACAGTAGTACATGGAGATAGAGAAGAGAGAGCAATATAGTTTCTTAGATGTGGGCAGCTGCAACGAAGTCCACCATCTACGATGCACGATCAACTCGGTATTTGCTTCCTGCCATCAGTATGTGCCTTGTCCAAACAAAGCCCGAGTCATGCACCTCAACTATAAGACCCACTACAATGGATATGCCTGGATTATGCACCTCGGCCAAGCAAAGCCTGAGCTGTGCACCTCAGCCAGAAGACCCATTACGGTAGATGAGTGTCTAAGTCGTGTATCTCGACCAAACAAAGCCCAAGTCATGCACCTTGACCAAAATACCCACTACAGCAAACGAGTACCCGAGTCGTGCACCTCGACCACGCAAAGCCCGAGTCATGCACCTCAGCCAGAAGACCCATTACGGTGGACATGTATTCAAGTTATGCACCTCGGCTAGAAGGCCCACTACGATAAATATGTGCTGGGGTCATGCAGCTTAGAAGAATAGAAGACTTACCACAATAGGCCAAAGAAATGAAGATAAGCCACCAGACTCGAAAAGGGCCTACCTTGGTACTTCAAACACACCTGAAGGAATTACGGATCCAATCGAGAAGCAAGGACCTCGATCACCCATGGCATAAAAAGACATATCTCGAGCCCTCCTATGTGGAACCAGTGGCATGCCTCTGTGGGGGGGAGGGGAGAGACTAATAGGGACTATTCTGATACTACCCACATGACAAGATCTAACTGCCACCTCAAAGTCGGTGTGGCACCTCGGAGCTAACATGGCACCTCGATGCCGAGGAGGCACACGTGTGGGTACGAACTTCGAGGGACACAATAACCCCAGTGACGACGTGCACCATACTCGCATTGCCTAAGGTCGTATAAGACGACACTATGTTGTGCATAATAGTACAGGTCGACCCGCGCTGCCCGGAGAATATGTACCGATGACCCAAAGCATTAAAGGCCATTAACGACCTAAATACTGTCAACTTCTTATGATACCCAGGGAATCGAAGCTTGAACACCCTTAAACTCATCTTGATATAACTTGGGCTTCGGAGAGATCAAGTTAGGAATCCTTCTCCCAATGCTGACCTTTTCGTATAGGAAGGCGGAATTGAAGCAAGAACTCAAGTCCCACCTTTGGTTAATCCAAGAGACACCAACCTCGACCCCACCTCATTCTTCCATTACCACCTCGGACATCCACATGGACACCCTCACACGATCGAGATCAAATCGAGCCGTGTCAACTCCTAGGACATGGCATAAAGGCTACAACACTTTTGGCACTAGAAAGAGGACTCGAGTTGTGCACCTCGGCCAAGCAATACTCTCGAGTCATGACCTTAGTCATGAACCCTTGACTCCCCTATGAGATGAAGTACTAAAAAGATCATTTAATCTTACGAGGAGTAGAGGAATCAAAGACTCGTAAATCTATAGAGTCTCCCTTATTCTTAAAAGTGTATTTTAAAACTCACAAGCTTCGAAAAAACAAGCTCAGAACCAATAATTACTCGTGAGGTTATGGGATGCTCCAATGATGCTCATATTTTTTATAATCCTACGAATACCACCGACAGTGAAGAGCGATCATCACAACCTTTCTTTTCTCTAATATAATTATTCTTATAAATTCTTGGAACGCAATCACAAATTCCATAAACACATCATAGCACTTGCGGTTATATAGATAAAGATTATATGTTCTTTTCCAAATGCCTTTTGATATTCCAATTTAATTTGTGGGACAAATAAGACACCAAAACATAGTATGATTTTTCTTGCTTTTCAATAGAAAAACCAAATGATAAGATTAAATCTATGAATCTTTAATTCACAGTTCACGATGATTCATAAGTCATTTGAACTCTTTCAACTAAATACATTAACAATAATATTTCCTATTTCATAGTGCGGTTGTGCGTTCAAATCATAAACTTGCAATAATTTAAGCCATTGACTTTACCTTACTCTTAATTCATTCCAACTATAGTTACAAAATACATTTCAATTTTTCTAGGAAAATCTCACATTTATAATCATGCCACTAATGTTTTTAGATTTTTCAAAAACAATTACCATTTGCTATTTCAGGATTGGTTCTGTTTCTATGCTTTTACTTACCTTCAGGTTTATCTCACAATTTGACTATATTGTATCAAAAATAAATTTCCATACTATCCTAACCTTTTGGTTCCACTCAAGGCTACTTTATTCAATCGATCACTACCTTTTTTTTTTTTAGCATAGCACGTAATAAAAATATAAAGTAATCCTCATATTCTTTTCTTCTCATTAATATATCAAAAATATCACTGTTATATATATATATATATATATATATATATATATATATATATATATATATATATATATATATATAGCTCTTAGGTACATCATCTATTTTTATTTTTTTAGCTAGTAATATATCAACCTTTAAAAAATAATTTTACACCCTATACTTGAGCAAATAAATATCTAGAAAAGATTTTATTTGGTATCATCATTAACTTACTTTGACCTAAACTATCAATATAAAATATCAAACTTCCATCTTGTTCATTAACAAATAGGTTCAAGGTGCTTAAATAATAAAAATTCAATCTAATAAAATTTTTACCAGATAATTATTATAATTACTCCATCAATTGTTTCGATCCAATTAGTATCATTATATCATGACGAGACTTTAAATCTTCATTATATTAACAACACATTTATGCTTGTGTCGCGGTTCAAAAGAAATTAATTTCTAAACTTATGATCAATAATATAACAACCAAATCTACGACTGAATATTGAAAATATAAGTTTAAAACAATATATTGAATGCTTCTAATGCATAAATGTATACATATTATTTCAAATATGTCAAATAATATAATATTAAAATTATAATAATAATAAAAATTTCGACCATTTTAAATAAATGCAATACCAGCGAACCTATTTTTAAAAGCTAATAATAGTTCATTTAAGACGTACGAATCATATAATTTTATTGGTTACAAACATACACATAACTAAATTTGAAAACAACTCAAATAGAGTCATCATATGCTTGCTTACCTTAATCAAAGGCTATTAAGAGATGTTTTCTTTCTTTCTTTCTTTCTTTAACAACCAACAATCATTTATTTTTATTTTTATTTTTATTTTAGATCATATCACATTCAAATATTTAAGATTAATTGATCTATAGTCCAATCTATTCTGTAATCTTTTTCATTTCTCTCACATGCGGCTTGCTTGCTGTGGCATTTCTTTGTTTTTTTTTTTCTTCAACTTCTCCTTTCCTCACACCTTTCTTCTTTCTCCTTTTATCACATCCTTTTTCTTCTTCAATTTCTCCTCCTTTCCTCACCTTTTCTTCTTTCTCCTTTTATCACATCCTTTTTCTTCTTCAGTTTCTCCTCCTTTCCTCACCTTTCTTCTTTCTCCTTGCTACAGTGCATGGTCAACAAGGAAAGATCATATTCAAAACCCTAAGCAATTGGATAATGAATGAAAAAATTAATATGAAATCATGATATTTATAGTTGATCATCCTCGGCACAATCTTTGATCCTGATACTTTTTTTTTTCTTTCCAATATGCCCTCTTAGAAAATAAAATAATTATATTTATCTCAGGGTTTATTAAACCATCTCTCCCCTCCTCTGGAATCAGTCGGTAGACAGGAAGACATAAGAGGTCGACCTGCTTCTGACGCCTCTTCCATTCCACACCATTATTCAAGATGACTACTTGGAAACATTACAAACCACTTGCAGAGCTACGCTGCCCAAACATAGGAAGCCAAACACAACCTTTGCTGGGTTGCACATTCAATGAACAAGAAAAGCTACAAGAGTTTTTTTGATCCAACCTCACTCAAATCAACTAAAGCAAATGGTAAAACCCGACAAACATTGCACATCCTTTTTCTTTTGTTTTTCGTATGACCAAAATCGAGGAAGAAATATCGATTTGGTTCCGGATCATCATCCCAAATGTGATCAAGGACATTAGCAAACTAAAACTGATGACGACGCCCCACATAAACTCTAACACCAACAGACGACACGGACGTGATTACTCATTAGTAATCAGTATGGTACCTGAAAACAAGATCATCATAACCATCTAATATCATTACTCGATATTATTCATATCATTCCATAGTATGAATAGCATCGTGAAGGTGTCCTAGTTCATAACCACCTAATCCCTCGTTCCGAAGATAATGTTTTTTTCTTCTTCTTAATATTTGAGTGAAAATATACATTCCGATAGCAACTGCCTCCTTATGGATGCAAAACAATGGAATTGATTATCCGATGAAAGGTTATCATTCATAGATAAAATGCCACAAATGCTGCTAATGCAGCCCACATCCCCGTTTCCATAGAGGAAAAAAGCATGAGTAGCTCTTGCATTACGGAAAACAAAAAATATAGTGGTTATACATGAATTGAAACTTAATGAAAATCAACTATCGTCTCCCTTGTTCCAACTCAACAACACCCAAGAAACAGTTAATATAAAAAATTAACTGCAGAAGTTCCAACAAAATGGCTACTGGTTGGAGTATCAACACTGGTAATTCCATGATCTAACTAATAAGTTGAAGACTCACCAGACCTCATGCTCCTGAATATAGAGATAGCAATGGGGATGATTCCCACTAATGCAAATTGAAGTTGCTCTGTTGAGCTCGTCCTGACAGTGATCTGCCCGGTCTGCTTGTTATTCAGCCCCACACGAACTGACATTTTTGAACTTCTGCCGATAGCGAATTGAGACTGCAAATTTGCACCCACAGCCAAATTCCTATGCGCCCTTATCAGAGACAAACCCAAGGTTGAAAGAGTTTGGCTGATGGGATAATCCTTATCACGGAGGCGCATCTCCAAATTGGCTCCGTATGCAGTATCACCCTGTGCTCGAACAGCGCCAGTGCTTACAAGTAGGTTCACTTGCTTCCCAAGAGAGAGTTGGTCTTCAAACTTCAGTCCGGTGGCTACGGTTTCCCCCAGGAAAATTATGGAGATCCCTCCGGTACTTCTGTTCTTCTTCGACGTCTTGAATTTGGTCTCACCTCGCAGAGTGTAGGCAAGTTGCTTTCCAACTGCCTGGATATCAAAGCCAGCAAGAGTGGAACCATTTTCCCCATGCTTGGCCGAGATCGAGGAATCCAAATGAATGCTGAATTCTTTTTTGTCCTTTGTCACTTGAGCAGATAACACAGCAGGAAACCGGCCAGCAACAGTGAGGCCTTCCTCAAGGCTTACCCCATCAAAACCACAGTCATGATCCCATCCATGCGTATCCAGTACTGGCCTAGCAAGAAACTGTGAGGTTGGCTCTAGAAAACGGTATCGATATGTCGGAGCATCACAGTCGAAAGAAGGTGGCAGTACCATATCAGGTAAAGGGACTGGTATAGTTGCAGGGGCATTATCCTGATCAAAATCTTCAACTGTATCAGCATGCCCAAAATCATCCTGAGAAACTTTCTGCTGATTCTTCATTTGTCTCGATCTTCTGAGCTCCTCCTTCCACTGTTTCTTCTGAAGAAGCTTAACTCGGTAATCATACTCATCAAAATATGCTCTTCTTTGCTCCTTGGTCAGCTTGGCAATCTGAGATTTCTTAAGGGGCTTAAATGGTGGAAGCTGATCGTATTCATCTTCTTCTTCCCCTTGTTCAGCATCTGATAAGTTGTCTAGGTCCATATCAGAATCTTCGTTCTCACCACCTTGGTGGGCAGGAAGTTTCGGGTGTGGTCTGGATTGCATCAGTGAAGAAAGCAGGAAGGGAAGTGGCGGAGCACGTAAACGGAAACCACCAAACAGCTTTCCAGGAGAAGCATCTTGAAGCTTTAAAAGAGAATTAGCTTCGGACAATATCTTTGAGGAGTAACAAAGCAGCAGCATCTGTGGTCTCCAAGATTGGCCATTGGGCAGCACTTTTTGGCCCTCCCTGTTCCTTCTACAAGTTGGATGGTTCTCAACAAGAGCTACGGGATTCATCAGACGCATGTCTCCAGCTGCTAGCCTAATGGACTGCTGAACAGCGTGAGACCTTTGAGCCACAAACACCTCATAGCTCAGGGGAGAACCACTCGGTCCATCTGGAGGGGCAGAAGCGGCATGCGTGAGAGCGACAATGGCATTGAACCATATGGATGAACCCAAAGTGCTAGTGATTGTTCTTAGCAGAGGCAAATCATTCTGATCACGGGTCAGTGTGTCCATGCGGTCCACATACAAAACAATGTCCGGAGGACATCTCTTTGTGTACTTCTTTATAGACGTCAGGATTCTCCTGTTTGATGCTTGGTCCATTCCTGATGCTCTAAGACCTGGCGTATCTACAACACGAATCTTGACCCCATCTACGGTTCCAATAATCTCTTTGACAGAACTTGTTGCTGGTTTGAATGCATTGGTTTGAGACATCTCCTCACCAAAAATAGAATTTATAGTTGCACTCTTGCCCACTCCACTTTTCCCAAGGACTAAAATGTTACAACAGAAGTCCAAACCTTCAGTACCATCCTGTTCTAGCTGCAATGCCTTCTTCTTTGCACTCTCAAGACTGAAAACCCGACTGATTTGCTGTCTGCTACGAATACCTTCGGCAAGACTCAGACGATATAGCACTTGGGCAGCCACCGTGTCTTCAGGTGAATGCCCCAACCGATAAACAAGGCGTAGAAACTTCACCTTGATCAGTTCAACCTTCTCATGCAACTTCTTTTGTTCCTCGGTCATCTGATCATCAAGCTCTGCTGCTACAGTCAGTTCAGAAGGGCTAAGAATGTTTGGTTGGGTATGACGGGGAGGTGCAGGTTTCAGAGATGGTATTGAGGAACCCAAACCAGCTGGACGGACAACCGAGAAGATTCTGTTAGCATCTTGAGAAGTGACTTTGGGACCTCCATCAGCAGTAGAACTACTTGCCGCTTTCAGCAGTGCAACCAATGCATCAGAGTCGATCATTTCATTCCCTTCATCATCCTTGTAAGTCGCCACCTCTTCATCTGAATCCAAGATAATCTGGTCATCTACATCCTTTGAGCTATCTAAAACTGAATGGAGGCCGGTAGTGGAAGACTCTTCATCCAACTCCTTTATCATCTCTTTGGCACCCTCCAAGCTTGCCACCCTAGAAGGTTCATCAGAACCCAAGTTTTCCTCATCCTCCTTTGCTTTCTCCTGATCAAGGGTTTTTTCATGACCAGCAAAATCACTACCCTCAGTCAGTTCTGGTTCCGAAACTGAATTCAATAATTGATCATTGTTGGCTTCAGTCACACCAGAAGTCTCAAATGTATCTCCTTCGTTGGCCTTAGATTTCTCCTCAATGATCAATGGAGATTGCTTATCTTGAACTGATATTGAATTATCACCATCTGAAAGCAACTCAGGCACAGGTTCATTTTTATTTACCTTGGAATCATTTGCAGATTGATTTGGTTCAACATTTGGCTTCTCATCCCCTAGCTCATGAAGAGGTGACAGGATTACATTCACATTAGCAGAATCAACACCGTCAGCAGAATCCTCAGCTGCCTTATCATCAACTTCTTCAGAACCTCCAGTCGGTGAGACACATCTTTTAGCATGGCCAATATTGTCATTCAATTGGTCAAGTTTCTCCCAGGAACCTTCCGCCATCTGAATGTCCTCAGCAGGATAACTCCCAGCAGACTCCTCTTCTGGTGTATGACCGTTAGGAACGCTCGCTTGATTGATATTGTGACTGGAATCACCACTCCCATCAGTGCCCATTTCTAACTCGTCTGCAGTGTCAGATTTGGCTTCTTCAACGTTCAAGCCCCCTTCCTTCGTAGAGGACTTGTTGGTTTCTCCCTCTTCTTCCACGTCAGCAGCCTCAGACTCATCGTCCACTCTCTTCAACTCAGCTATAGCTCCAATATCAGGGCTCGCAGTTTCTCCCAGTTCTTCGACCAAGTTCCCATCTTTCTCCTCTTGAGGATCAGAAACTGTATGCTCTCCATATTTGTCCAACGTTCCATCGACAGCATCCTCATCCTCTATTGGTTTTTCTTTGGTGCTTTGCGGGATGGGGTTCACCACAGTTTTTTGCTCCTCAGCCTCCAAATTACCATTTTTTGAACTATCCTCCATCTTAGGGTTCTCATCGGACACTATTTCCAAGCTATCAGGTAGGAAATCACCTTCTGTGGTCCCAGAAACACGAGTCTCCAACGAGGTCCCATCTCTCTGCTCGCCCTTCAAGCCCTCACCTTTATCCACCAAGGTCGGAACTTGACCGGACACAGCAACCTTGGCGATGCCGTAGAAGTCATCCTCGTCGTCATCATCTTCCAGCTCCTCCACAAAGACCAGGACATCGGGGTCATCGTCCCGAGTGACCCGAGCTTTTATCGGCATCGAGGTGCTCCTCGACAAGCCGTCCCCTTTAGGTGTAACTAGCGCGGCCGTGGCAAGGGCCGAGTTGATGCTCTCCTCCTCGGGGTCGGAGGCGGTCTCAAACCCCTCTTGCTCCTCCTCGCTGGTATCGGAGGCCAGGGGCGAGTCGTTCTCCTCGGAGGTAAGGGGGGCGCGGATGAGAAGCGAACCCGGAGGAGAAATAGGCAGCAACCTGGGGCCCTTTGCCGCGGAAAGGGAGACAGGGTCGGCCGCGGAGTCCATCGGCAGGTCTAAGATGTTGGCTTCCTATATGCAATGGCACATGGCCAAACGATGGCAAGAAAGGGCGTTGGGGATGGTGGAAAGGTGGGATCTTTTAGAGCTATCTCTTTGGAGGCTACGTTGTGTGAGGATCTCTGTTGATTGTGGGGAAGGGGGAGGAATGGTGGATGAGAAACACAGACGGGGATGGGAGAGAGCCACACAAAAGCGATGGCTCTCACAAGCGCGAGGAAGATAAGGCAGGATGGCAAACTAACAACCAGCAGTTGATGCGGCGGTTAGGGTTTTGGCAAGGCGACATCATCTGGTTTCGTCCGCCAGGTGATGTGGCGTTCCAAAAGGACCCACTCCTTGCTTGCCCCTCCTCTCTTCCGGGCTTAAGACTTTATATTAATAAAATTAATTATATTATATTATTATACACGAATTCCAAAAAAATACAATCTAATTTTATGGTTTTTCGAATCGTTACGTACCACTCTTTTTATTTTTTTTCTCCATCGATCTCATCATTTTTCTAATTTTTTTAATAGGAACGATGGAAATTTTCTTATCCTCAAATTGGATCGATCCATGATATATATATATATATACATATATATATATATATATATATATAATCAGAAAAATATTTCTGTATAAGTTTACAGAGTAGATTCTATATAAACATGAGCATAAACTCATGAAATCAGAGTAGATTAAAATAGATAAATATGAAATTGTAACTATATATATTACCTTTTTTATTTTTTATATTTTCCTCCTTTCAATAAACTAACTTAATATGATATTTTTGATATTATTATATTTTTAAAAATATATATTAGATAAAATTTTGAATTTTTAGTAAATGAGCCAGGAACATCATCAAGAAATCAATGTTGAAAGTGTTGTTTTTACATATTCATTAATCATATATACTTTACAATAGTTTAATCGAAAAATAAATTTTGTTTAATCGAAAACTAACCAAGTGAGTCAGTCACAACAGTTACTAAAATCAAACCTAAACGAATGATCAGATAATAAAAATCAAGAATTATACCATCGATCAATACGATTCACTTACTTACTAGATCGATTATATGAAAAAAAAAAATAAAAAATCAAACTGAATCGAATCACTCAACCAATCTTTGAATAACCCAAATGGATCAGTTGAATTAAATAAATCATTTTTTTTAATATCGCTAATATTACTTGACTAGTCTTAACTTAAATGTTTCTTATTATTTGATTTATATGGTATTCCTCTTAACTCAAATATTTCTTAGGTAATCATAATTTAAATCTTTTGTGTCGGCTTTGAATTGGATTGAGATTATAAAGAAAAGAAAAGGATATTTATCATTTGATCACTTTTTTCTTTCTGTCGTCGTCTCATCTTGTCACCTCTCCCCTTCACTTTCGCGTCTCTCTCCGATAGGTGTTCTTTGCCTTCTTTTTTTTTTTTTTTCCGAAAGTGTCTTCTCTTTATCGCGTCTCCTTCCAACCATCAGTCTTTATATATAATTTTATTGTTTGCCTTTTTTTTTCTTGTATATATTACTGATTATGACAATGAGATATATTGTTTGAAGATGCTAGCTAACATAGTTATTAATTTTTTTATCAAATTATTGTAAAGTCTTGGGATCAAAGTTCACTTTTACCATTTTTCTTAGAATTTTTTTATGTTCTTTATTATTATACTTCATTTTGTTAATTTAAGTTTCATTTAATTTTCATTATAAGTGTATCTTACATTCATATTAGCATTATTGTTCAAAACATTCAATTGAATAATTAGAAATTTTTGATTCATGTTTAATTACTTCATCTAATATTTGTCTTAATAATGACAAATATTTTGTGAGCGATGCTACTTGATGATTAAAGATATCTATTTTGATTTATAGAAATATATAATCAATTAATCATTATTCGACATGTAATGTCACATGGTGCCCAGGATAAAAAGAGGAGATAGAGGACATAATATATCTATCTTGACAATGGTCCAAAGTAAATAATTATGGGTTTTTATCTCCTCTTATCATCCACGTGGACTAGAGCCCAAAGAAAAACTATTGAAGGGTTAGAGACTATCTTTTCCTAGAATATCTTATAAAATATTCTATATCCTTTGGTATCATGTTCAAAAGCTCATATTTAAATGGGGAAAGAAATGATGTTTTTTATTACTCGCGTCCATGTTTATATACTCGAGTTACTAACCTGGGTATCGAAGGGATCGGATCGAGAAATCTCTCTAGACCTTCGTCTTAGTATAGGTAACACCTCGAGAGCTTGATGTTTCTACCTTAGAGGGACATTAGACAATCATGTATATACAGGTTTGAGTCACATCGGACTGACCAAAACATTAATGAATTTTTTTCTCATTTTTAATACAAGAAGGAGGGCTCGATATCACAAGAACGCTCGTCTGCCAACCCTCTGAATAAATATTCAAGTGAGGAGGCTTTGTCCCTGACCCACAACACTTTCACTTAAAGGGGGCCATAACTATCCTTTCCTTGTATACACACATCTACCTCGATGCAAACATCTATGCAGTACTAGTGTCTATTCAATTATTCGAGCCTTTTCTCCCCTGGGGATGACCTTAAGCCACCTCATCGTCCTTGTCGAGGTGTTCTTGAATCTCACATGAGTGCATATACTAAAGGGCATGATACAAGTCATTGCTCCACTTTTATCTTAGTTAGTTGCAGTCATCGGCTCTAGAACTTGTCAAAGTTCATTAACCTGACATGGCGTCAACATCCCAAGAGCACCGAAGACCCATCGAACCACTAGTCGAGAGGACACTTTATTCCCCAACTATGGAATTCAGTTGGTCTTACTACCACTCTATCACCATAGAGGATTTCTATTAACGTTTAGATAAGATGCGATGAGAATTTTGACAATCTAAAGGGGAGACACTGGTCGATCGCTATTCACCTAGAAAATTAAGGAAGAACCAATTCTACTAAATTTTCTCCTCCCATCATCAGAAGCATTCAATGGTAGTGCTGACCCAACATAGCAAATTACAGTTTTTCCTGCTCAAATGTCATTGTATAACACTTTGAACACTCTGATGCGTCACACCTTTCTGACCATGTTAAGAGGCCTAGCATGAGAATGGTACACCCACCTAAAGCTGCTCTTTATCATCTCTTTTGTTCATCTCACAAGAGAGTTCAAACTTTACTTCCTCGAGAATATGTACTTGAGACCATTGGCAACGATGCTTCTTTGACTTCAACTAGCGGAGGAGGAGACATTGGTAAACTTCATTGCACACTTCACCAATGAATTTGAGATGTGATAGATGTCCATTCATCGCTTATAATATATATTTTCATGATGGGTCTCAAGTCCTCTCATCTCTTATAGCCATTGGTGGAAAGGCTATCAATGATAGTGTTGGAGGTACTTTGATGGGCCAATCAATATATTACAATCAAGGCAATGGTAAGTAAGAAGAGTCACATAAGAGGCGAAGTAAAAGCAACCAAAAATCATCTCGACCTCAAGATCATCATGGTGAAGGAGGAATGAACAACCTAGGTTACCTTACCTAAGGTCTAAGTTGACCCCTCTAAATATATCTAGAATTAAAGTTTTTCTACAAATAAAAGAGAAGAGACTCTTAAAGATCTCTCACTCGATAAAGACTTTGTTGGCGAAAAGAGATAGATCTAAATAATGTTTATCTATCGAGATAACATTCATGATATGGAGAATTATTATAATTTAAAAGAGCAAACTGAATAACTTATACGTCGGGGACACCTTGGTTGGTTCATCTGAAAGTATTAGGAACCCTCACCCTAATCTCAAGGGCCAATGAAAAGATAAATTGATATTATCATTGATAGACCCACCTCGAGAGAAGATAACTTCTTGAGTCATAAAGCTTATACTCGAGCTACCATTGAAATGCGCTCAAGGATAGAGGATGACTTAAAGATAACCTTCAAAGAAAAAAAGACAATATCTCAACCTGAACCATGATGATATTGTAGTAATTTCTATAATAATGATTAATGCTCAGGTGAAGAGGGTCGTGATCAACATAGGTAGCTCTACTTATATCCTCTACTTTGATACTTTTCAAAAACTTGGGTCCTCGACTAACAACCTTACCCCTATGACTTCTTCATTAATGGGATTCACTAGCGATTTTGTCTCCTCTCTCGGAACCCTATACCTACATATCATATTCAGAGATGAGCCTTGCTCCAAAATGATAGTGGCCAAATTCACGATGGTGGACATTCCCTTTACATACAATGCAATTATAGGTCGAACCACACTGAACGAATTAAGGATGGTAGTGTCGACCTACCACATAGTGATGAAGTTTTTGACAAGAACTGATATTGGGGAGCTAAGAAGCAATCTGAGAGAGTCATGCCAGTGCTACTTGATGGTGATCTCCCTACCAAAGAAGCTCTCATTAAAGGTGTCACTTATGAAATCTTGATACTTTGCCAAGTCCACCCCACATCTTGAACCAGTGGAGACATTAATTGAAGCACGCCTAGACAAGACATAACTTGATCGAGTTATCAAGGTCAAGGTGGCACTTTCCAAGGACATATGGGTGCAACTCATCAACCTTTTTTTCAGGAGAACACCGTGGTTTTACGTGGTCACTTAGAGATATGTTGGGAATTGACCCTAACGTAGATTAGCATTACTTAAACATTTCTCCTAACACATGACTAATGAAGCAAAGGCCTCACAAATTTAATTTCGACCACCAACATGTAATTAGTGATGAGGTAGACAAGTTATTAGAAGCAATGTTCATACCGAGATGTAGTACCCCCATGGCTCACCAACATTATACTCGTTATAAAATCTAATAAAAATTTGAGGATATGTATTGACTATACCGATCTCAATAAGGCACGTTTGAATGATAACTATCATCTTCCTCTAATTGATCAGTTGGTTGATGTAACCTCAGGCCACGAGCTGCTCTCTTTATGAAGGCATTCTTAGGATATAACAAAATCAGAATGGCATTGGATGATCACAAACATACTTCCTTTACTACTGACGAGGCATAACAAAAGGAACAGTGTTGCCAAGGACATAACATATTACAGACTTGAAAAAGTTTTATCCCTAAGAAGTCCCTTGGGATTAGGTTGGAGAGGCTATGACCCAAGCATCGAGCATGGGTATATTATGTCTTTGGCGTCCATTGTAAAGTGTATGCATACTTTTAAGATATTGGTGTTGCAAGCTAAGAAAGAAAGTTTCACTGCTTTAAAAAGAATTACATCAACTCGGTCGAGCCTTTACATCTCGAAATATGGCCTTAACCTATCAAAATAATGGATTAGCCAAAAGAACGATCCTAAAAACACTATCAATAGAAGACATAAGGAATGAATCGGGTAGACAAACTCGACGAATTAGACTAATGCAGTAGGCGACAACAAAGTATGCATCAGGACGAGGTGGTGAGTTAAGAGTATTGTCAAAAGTCACTTCGGGCACTATTGGGACATGCTGATCCTCGAGGTAATCGGTGAATGGATCTGCATCAAACTCTTGTCCGAGATACCTTACATTGAAATGGGCTAAGGCGATGTGGTACCTGTTCTGATATGAGATGACCCACGATCTCTCTGAGGCTCTCCTAAACCTGATGAAAGCCTTGTAGTCGGTGATTGCATCCTCCTAATACCTTAATATCATACGTTGTTCGACCTCTAATGCCTCCTTGAAGCCCTAAACTTGCTCAGTAATGTTTATGAACTACTCACTAGTCGAGTTGGCTTGCTTGAAAAGTTTTGAGTTGTAGGTCTTTATCGAATCCAGCTCTCAAGAGAATCCTAGTAGCTCATTCTCCATGCTTTGATTATTACTGTGGACTCCTCTTAACTGCTTAGCATAATCGATAAGGTGTCGCTTAGCCTCATCTAGCTACCTCACTAGCTTGGCCCCTCGAGCCTCCGTCTTGACAAGGAATGTGAGATCCCTTCTCTCCTTTGGCCCTTCCACTTCTTTGTGAAAATTATCAACTATGAGCGACTGTTGATGGATGATGGAGCCAACATCCTGTATGATAAGGGTTGGGGGGGAGATGGGAGGGGAATGGGAGGAAATGAAGGGGCTAGTCATGGCTTATTTTACTAATACTTCATTATGGTAGCACGTGTCGATCAAGACCTCCAAGGGAGAGCGGTAAATCTACTTCGTCACACTTGAGCACAAAGACCAACGATGGTATTGCTTTGCGATAGTGTTGTCACCCTATACTTTGTGCCCCTCCTAATTATAGATTATCCCTTATAATTAGATATATTTAGCATCCTAGTCCCTAAACAAAAAAATTATATTAAAATTCTTATAGTTAGACCTATTTAGCATCCTAGTCCCTGGGTTAAAAAAAATTATATTAACATCTTTATAGTTATGAAAAAAATAACCTTATTTACTATAGTGTCATTGGCTTTACAGATAGAAGATATATTATGTGACAATATGCACATGAATAGCACGAAAATGATAGGGAAAAAGATAATTTCAATGATGGTGATGGGTGATAACACCGTGGGCAACTATTGTGGTGGTGATCAATGAGAATGACGCAGTAGTCAACCTTGTCGATGTCACGAATATTATAAAAATGATAGATAAAAAGATAATTTTAATTTTATTTATATCTTCCTCAGTAAAATAGATGACATTAGGGTAAATAAGATTAGATGTTTCGCTTTCATAACTATAAGAATTTCAATATAAATTGTTTAAGTCTAGGGATCGAGATGCTAAAGATGTCTAATAATAGAGATTTCAATATAAATTTTTTAAGTTTATGGTTGGAGATACTAAAGAGGTCTAACTATATGGGATATTATGCAATTAGCCCTCTTACAAACCCTCACATCTCAATTAGAATGGTGCATTTGGGGTTGGGTTTGGTAGGTCAACTATTTGCAACATTTCAAAGGGCAAGGATTTGTCCTTGCACAGGTAGAACAATGATCTTTGCTTCCTTCCTCTTTTCCTTAAAGAGGACCTTAAACTTAAATGATCATGTAAGGACATCAACACCTTGTAAGCATAAAGCATTTTTTTTGGCTCCTCCATGGGATCCCACTCTCCCTCAAGTTCCTCGTCCCATTAGAGGCGGGGCACCTTCCTCTCGACTCTCTTCTTCTTCTTCTTTAGTTTATTGGCACAGAAAGGACAATCAGATGGAGTCGAGCCTGAGGCTTCGAGGGATGGCTTGCGAATAGTAGTCAAAGGAACCGGAGAAGCTATCATCCTGTTTGAAGAGGAATCGGTTCTCTTCTTCTTCAAAGTATGAATGTCCATATATGTAGAAGATCAAAACCTTTAGACTACATAAGTGAGCTTTCTTTAAGATACAAAAAGAAAAGGAGGAGATGAGACATTTAAGTCATACCCTGAGGAGTGGGGCTGAGATCTAAGTTAATCAGTCAGTCCTCATCCATCTTCCAAATGGCCTTGGAAAAAGAGAGTATGTCTCTTAACTAAAGCACTTGATCTACCTCCTCATTCGACAAGAAAAGAAGTGTGTTATCTATCGGGTATACTAACCAAGCAAGGTTTAACCTCTAATCTCAACTCAAATCTATGAGAAATAAGCACTCCTTCCAACCCTTATTTTGGAAAGAGCATAACTAACCTTGAAGCTCACCAAAGCAGTTAGGTAGTAATCACTTTCCCCCTTGCACAATTGAAAGGAAGCAGCAAAGAGTGAGAGTCAGGTAAACCAACACGCTGACATTCTCCGATGAACACTACTAAGTAGCATCATGAGTTAGGCATCATTTGTGATGGTAAGATCCTTCACCATTAGAGACAATACACTATCATCAGATAAACAAAAAAAATGATCTTCTACCTCTAGAGCACCAGAGGACAAGCAAAATGACCTGAATATTGGGTCTAACAGATGGTGACTAGGCCGAGGGATTTATAGATCAAACTTGATCGTGATGAAGTACCTAGTTCATAAGTAATCCCAAAGTCGTACACTCAGTGCTATGTCTTTGTCATACATGCTTATCATAGACTCTAGAGCCCAAAGAACCTTAGGGTTCATAGCAAAAGACTCTCATGATGAGGGGGAGGTTGGGACTTCTCCTGCCCTTGGGCTATCCAAAGATTAGGAGGAACTAGTGTGAGAAAGGAAAGATATTCGAACCAGCGAATACAAGGGCAAAAAAGCATGATACTGAAAGACCAAGATGTTACCGAGCTGACACAATAAGAGGATGGGAAGCTAAAAAAATCGACCCACCTTGGAGATAACTAAGTCTAGGTAGAGGTGGCTCATAAGGGGACTTTGAAGGTTCAAATGGAAGGGAGATTTATAAAGAGGTAATTAGTCTCTCTCGTATAATGATGACAAATATATCCTCGGGTCATTTTAGAAGGGACATTGATCGATAAAGGAGCATTCTGAAAGAGCACCAAGTGGTCCAAGAAACCCACCATGGTGGGAGGTAAAAAAAAAAAAAGCCCAATATATATGAGTTAGCAAACCTTGACCTATGTTAGAAAAAATCTGCTACTATAAGAGGAACAAGAAAATGTGCACGTGGCACGCAAGTTGCAAAAACCTGACGTGCGTCAAAAGAAACCTATCATAGGAGGAGGCACAAGAAAATATGTCCAAGGTATATGAGTCGAGAAAATTCAACCTACAATAAAAGAAACCTGCCATTCTGGGAGGCTTAAGACAAAATATACTCGAGACATGAAGGGCGAGAAGCCTGATCCCTACCTCCACTCAAGGCACGGAGGTCAAGAATCGTGACCCTTACTTCCGTTTGAGGCATGGAGGTCAGGAGGCTCGAGTCCCACCTCCACTCAGAAGCATAGAGGTCGAGAAGGCTTACCCCCACCTCTGCTTGAGGCGTGGAGGTCGAAAGGCCCGACCCTCACCTCTGCCCGAGGCGTAGAGGTCGGGAAGGTCGATCCCTACCTTCGCCCAAGGCTTAGAGGCTAGAAATCTCGACCCCCACATCCTTTGAGTCATGAAGGTTGGGAAGAGACATGTACTTGTTATGTGGTGTCTAGGATGAAAAGAAGAGATGAAAGAAATCTTTCACCTGCTTGCTTATGCGGACAAGGGTTCAAGACAAGTGGTCCCCCCAATGAGAAAAGATAACAAGTCTTTTTTTTCACTACTCTCGTTTTCACACATATACCTCAACTTATTAACTTGGACATTATAGGGATCAGATTGGGAAACATCTCCCCACCTTAGTCTTAATGTAGATGACATCTCAGGAACTCAACGTTTTTACCTCACATGAACCTCGAGCAACCCTACGCATATAGGTCAAAACCATGTTGGGTTGAGCAAAACATCAACGATATTTTCCCTCAACACTATAAGTCATGTTAATTATATGGGTAAAATATTTTTTTATATAATTGAATAATTTATTCTATGGATAGATGAAATTAATTTTTTAATATTAACAAATATTATTTAATCTTCTTAAAGGTTTGCATATATATAAGGATGGCTGATATTACTATTGTTTAAGGTTGTTCAATTTTTGTTAAATTTGGTAGTTTATATATTTTTTTGTTAATTTTAGTATCTAATATTTTGTTTGTTAATTTGGCATTTCATATTTTTTTACTACATATAAATTCGAATTATTAATATATATTCAAGTATTCTCTAGTTAAATATATCGTTGGATTAATTGACCCGTTGATTTGACTAGTCACTGACTTATATATATATATATATGACCTAAGACTTGATTGATCCACTTTCCTAATCTAATCTGATAACTATCGTTTAATGTTAGATCGGACGGACTCCAATGCGAAGTGCTTTGGCTTACTTGAGCCATTGCAGCTGCATCCATTGCCGTGTCTTTAAATGGAGTTATATTGTCCTAATTCATTACTAAAAATATAAAGTCAATTAAAAAACAGTCTAATTAATTATTAGCTCAGATCCAAGCGGGACTAACTCGGAATAAGGTGTTCCGAATCGGACCCGACTCGTCGATTGGAAAACCAAAAGCCCAGATTTGTGTGTTTACCGGGCCGGGTTGGCCTGTTCTCGAGCCGAGAACCAGGTTGACCCGTTAATCTTATCCGACCCGTTTTCATTGGCCTAAACAGGGACGGAGCCGCTTGCGCTTTTTGCTGCCCCAATGGTCGGAGTTCAGGGTTCGTTACACCCTCGTCGATTCCTTGTTTGTACTGCGCTCCCAAATCCGTGCTCTAATCCTCGCTTTCCCCGTCCTCTCTTCGCGTTCCTGCCTGAGACGGGATCGATCAACCACCGCGGCACTCCTTTCTGCTCTCTTCGGCATCGTACTCGCTCGCGAAATCTCTTCATCGGACCATTCACACGATCCTCATCTCGTCGCATCGTGGCATCTCTCTGATCCTCTGGATTCTCGTTAAATCTGCTTCGCACACCATTGCCGACTAATGGTTTAGGTGGCCATGAGTTTTTATACATGGGTGTGCTGTAGGTGATCGTTTGAGGTCGTTGGTATGGAAGGCGAGGGTGATTCACTGGTCATTAAGCCGATTAATAAGGCGGTGGTTCATAGAATTTGTTCGGGGCAAGTGATCTTGGACCTCTCGTCTGCTGTCAAGGAGTTGGTCGAGAATAGCTTAGATGCTGGTGCAAGCAGTATTGAGATAAATCTGAAGGAATATGGCGAGGAGTACTTCAAAGTTATTGACAACGGTTGTGGTATCTCCCCTCAAAATTTTCAGGTACTTGGTGACATCTGAATTTATCAAATGATTTCTGATGCCTAGATCATAATGTATGTTAACAGACTCTAATCTTTTGGTTTCTTCATGAACTTATTTCTTTTCCTGTTCATACTTATGTCATTGTAGTTTTACATTGCTAGTCGTGTACATGTAGTGACAATTGTTATAGGTCAACTCAAACGTCGATCAACTTGCTTGCTATATCAGGATATTTCTTTTCGCTCTCTTTTTGTTTTTGGATGTATGTGTTTGTGTATATACTATATAGTCATCAGCTTGGATTTTTAGTTGTGTGAGAAGGTGTACAGGGCTCCATCACATAGGATAAGGACCTTTATTGTCTCAAACAAGACCTTTTTTAGCAACAAGGTTTAGTCAAAGTATAGCTAGATGGAGCTCACACACAGCTGAGATCATGATTCTAAATACTACAATTGTCCTATAAAGAGCCTACTAAAATTTGGTGGATGGTCATTGTTGCTTTTTTATTTATAAATTGGTCCTTCTTCCTCATACAGAAGAAAATACTTCACTGCTTGCGGTTTTCACATGTCAAATCTTTTACGGTGAGAAAGGTATACAGTGTTAGTCTCCAGATGAAAACTAATATTTGCTTAAGATTTTTACTGATTTGATACAAGAACTATTAATCAGCCAGACAAAAACTGGAACACATATTTGAATCACTAGATACTGTAGCTACCAGTCTTTCCTGGTGGAACAACGAGAAGAAAGCACTCCTAAAGGCAATTAGGAGTTGCATTTTCATATTGTATGACGGCTGTGATCCTTTTTATCTATTCACCATTCAACTTCTGCTCAATTTCCTTCTCCCATCTTATGTTCTTTGACACTGAAATAATGACTATGTTAGGTACTGTTAAAAGTTATTATTTTTATAACAGCCCAATTAAGTTTCTTTCTTCCTTTTTTCCTTTAGTGTTCTTTAATATTATATTTCTCTCTGCTCTATCCATTAGAAATAACACATTAGGTGCATTCCCAATAGTGATTATCATCATGGTTTGGGGCATGTGGATGTAAGGATATATCTTTTACTTTTTTTTTTTGAACTTTTTGCCAAGAAATGACAGTTTCTTTAATTTCTGCAGGCCCTTGCCCTTAAGCATCATACATCTAAGATATCAGAATTTTCTGATCTTCACTCCCTGAGAACTTTTGGCTTTAGAGGGGAAGCACTGAGCTCCCTTTGTACCTTGGGGAATTTGATTATTGAAACAAGAACAAAAAATGAGCCACTCGGTACACATTTACTCTTTGATCATTCTGGTTTAGTGACAGCTGAAAAGAAGATTGCACGACAGGTTGGAACCACTGTGACTGTTGAGAAGTTATTCTCCACTTTGCCAGTGCGAAGTAAGGAATTCAGTCGGAATATACGACGAGAATATGGAAAGCTTGTTTCTTTATTGAATGTGAGATGGCCTTCCTATGCTTTACTTATTGAATCATCTATGTCTATTTTCATTTGGCAGATAGTTCTTTAATTTTTCACTTCATCTGAAGTATCAAAAGATGAGCCTGCATATTCACAAGAATTTTTGTATGTGAAGTTAAGGTCCAAGGATCATTGTGGTTTTCTCACATAATGTAAATTTTATTGCTCTACTTAATGGATTGCTTGTTTTTAGCATTTGATTAGTTCCCATTAAAGTGTCCTATATGGTATTTGATAATTCTGATGATGCTTTCAGCATTCGATCAGTTTCCTCCTATTAATGTTCTAAATGATAATGATGATAAACTGCCTTCTTTTTATTGCAGGCGTATGCCTTAATCGCTAAGAGTGTTCGATTGCTTTGCACAAATACAACTGGAAAAAATTCGAAGTCCATGGTGCTGAAAACTCAAGGAAGCAGTTCATTGAAAGATAATATCATAACTGTATTTGGTCTAAGTACCTTGCAGTGCTTAGAGCCACTGAATTTATGTGTATCAGAGGGTTGCAAAGTTGAAGGCTTTCTTTCTAAGCCTCAATATGGTAGTGGCCGTAATTTAGGAGATAGGCAATATTTTTATGTAAATGGCAGACCTGTAGATATGCCAAAGGTTGGTAAACTTGTAAATGAATTGTATAGATATTCAAATTCCAAACAGTTCCCCATTGCAATCTTGAACTTTATCATACCAACCACATCGTATGATGTCAATGTTACTCCTGATAAGCGGAAAATTTTCTTTTCTGATGAGGGTGCCCTTATGCTCTCCTTGAGGACAGAAGTCGAGAAGATATACTATCCTCATCACTGCAGTTATACTGTTAATATGATTGAAAAGCCTGAGAAAGAAGCACATATGTCGCAAGTGGTTGCTTCAGAGGACAAAAATCCTTTATCAGCATCCAATGAATTATCTCCTGAAGATGGTGAGTGCAATCAAGTATTTTTTAAAGACAATTCTCCAAAGATCCTGCAAGTTAAGGAGTTAGACGAGGAACAAGGAATTCTCCTTAATGAAAAAAACTCTATGCCAGAAAAAGTGACTACTAGTTTATGTGACATGAAGGATTCTGGAAGTCCTTCCACCCATGCACATCAGTTTCAGCACTCAAGTGATTTTCACAAGCCAAAGATTGATGAGATGACAATAAATCATGTTAGACTAGAAAGGAATAGTAATTCTACTCGTTCAAATCTTGTTCAGTCTTCTCTGACAAATTTTGTTTCTCCAAACAAGAGGAAACATGAAAATTGTTGCAAAGTATTGTCTGAAGTGCCTGTATTGAGACATGAAACACCTTCCTGTCAAGTCAGGAAAACCAGTTCAGCTATGCGGACTTCAGTCTCAGAATCCCATCGATATGTTCCAGAAGATGATTCACCTGGAGCCAATACAAAAGAGTTGCTAGAATGCCAAGTACCACCTGATGTCTCTAATAAAGAAGAAATCTCCTTTCCTGGCGAACGTGATTTTCATGATAGAGGGTCTCATGAGGTATTCTAAAATTTTCTGAAGTTCTTAATCTAGTAGCAAAGTCTTGTACATAATTTCTCACATTCTAATCTTCTACATCAAGACTTGCTTCGATACTCAAAACAATAGACGAGCAATTTGCTTCTTCCTCTTAATTTTAGTATTCCTACTAAGCTGTGATTGTATAAATTACCATCAGGAGTAAATTTATGTGGTTAACATATTTACTGAAGCACAATTGATATCAGACTAGTGATTCGTTGTTTAATTTATGGTGCTTTAATTTAAATAAGGTGTGGAATTTGATATCAATGCATGCCTTCGTGATTGGCACTTCTACATGTAGAGCATTAATAGAAGTGGAGTTTGATACCAACTCTTTGATATGCAAAAGAGCATTAGTCATGCTGAGCACATGAATGGTGGCTGGACAGATCATAGATAGCTTCATAACACAATAACCACAGCAGAAAAAGAGAAATTCATATTAACGTCAATACCTCATCACCAAATATTGTGATTGTCACTGAATCAAGAGTTTGAATATCATGCAGAATTAAGATAAAGGATCATAATGATCAGAGAGATGTCAGTTTTAATCTTATGCTGCTTTTTGTATACCATTTATGCCTGGACTACTCAATGCTACATAGCGGTGAAGACTGCGAGTAACAATTTATCTAACTATAAGCTTTTTGGTACAAGAGCGTAAATTGACATAGTGAAGCAAGATGACCGATCATATTAAAGTTTCATAATGGTCCTCTCTTTCTTGTGCCTATTCTACATTGAGATTGACAACATCACCTTTGCCCATCTTAAAAGGAAACCGTTAGATGAATGGCTTCTTTGTCTGTGAGGCCTTTAAATTAGAACTGACACTAGGCTAATCAAAATTTGATCGAGTTCTGTCAATTTACGATCTGGCTCTTCGTATTGGTTGTTAGCTAATATTCTATCTCCGATCCAGTCTATCAATGGGAGAGGGAGAGGAAGTGTGTCACTTCTAATGGCAACGCCAACTGATGGTAGTTAACGATTTTACAAAACAATCATAAAATGAAAATGGAAGTCATCTTAAGAGAAAACCTAAACCAAAGGGATTGGATATATGGATCTGGTGCCTCACTTGATAGCTGTGTGAAGTTTCTGGTTCAGGTCTATGGTAGCATAGAGTTATGAAGGCAGGGATTCAGGCAGTTTAGTGGGTGGGAGTGCTGGAGTTGAGGGTAGTGCTTGTGGTTCTAGCAATGGTATCCTGATGGGACTTTAGTTGGTGCAACCTATGGTGGGAATGCTAGAGGGATGAGGTGCTTCATTCTGTGACCTCCAACCTGCTACCATGAGAAGAGAAGAGAAGTGAGAGGGAGAGATGGAGAGAGAAGACTAAGTTTAGGGGAATGATAACATGAATGATAATGAGAAGGGCTAACAATGGTAGCTTGTAATTGGACATGGTGGAGCTAGCAAAATTTTGGAAGAGAATAGTGGTGCTGATCTGAAGATGGATTAGGCACACGAGACGTACTGACAAGGTGGGTGATAGTGGCTATAGTTTGTTCCTCGTCCTTGGTATATATATTTTATTTTTAATGTTTATGTTCATAAATGTTATACAGTTTTGGATTGAGTCATTGCCGGATTAATTGAACTCACTATCCTATTCATTATGGAATGTATTGATAGATGGATTACTGATTGTTGTGCCAAATCATTAAACTGATTTATATTAAGTTTAAACAGATTATGAAGGAAGGTTTGCAATTTCATGTATCAGTACTATACTGTTCAGGGTTCAGACTGGTACCATACTTGTCTTTATCGACGGTACACCAGTATGTATTTGAGTTTCGAAAAAACTTAAAAAATCTGAAAAAAAAACTGTTGTATATGGTCTATATCGCCATATACCAGGGTGCTACTGACGTTGTACTGGGCCTGAGGGTGGTACATGTCTTATACCATATGGTACAGGTCCAGTATTGGCATACAATCTGGTTTGCCTTGGTCCTTATTCTGTATATTCATAACCTGTCTGACCGATAATATGGAACCGTACCATGAGGTATTGCAAACCTTGGCATCAAGTGAGTTCTGCACCAGTGATGACTTTGCTCTAACAAGTGTAGTCTTCCTTTGATTAGTTATTTTTAATTCATAATTACCTTTATTTTATTTTATTACACTTTACTTTTTTCCTCTAGAATCTAGAGGACATAAAATTCTTTAATCTTTATGTTCTTGCTCCTCTAGTTATATCTTCTAAATTTGTCTTCTGTCAAGTTGGTGATGCTACTTATCGTAAGTTGTATTAATGATTTTGTTCTTGCAGTCAGATTCAGAAATGCAGGATGTGCCTATATCACCTGCTGATGCTACAGTATGTTCTGATGAAGATTTAAAAGTGAAGTCAGAAAATATATCAAGCTTACCACCATTATCTGAATCACATGATGAAAAATATGATACTATAAAACCTTGTTCTAGTTCAAAAGGTTACACTGTTTTGCAATTCAGGATGGATGATCTTAGGAGGAAGACACAGTTGAAGTTTACAAAATTGCATTCTAGCAAACAGTCCGATGACAGAAGTCACAGAACAAAGATGAGAAGGTTTTGACTGTATCACTTTCTACAAATTAATTTCTCTTTCATTCCCTAACAAGACATAATATCCATGTTGGATTTGTCTATATCAGGTGCTATACTGCTGCAACAGTTGGAAATTCTCAACCAGAAAACAATGAGGGAAAAGCAGAATCTTTGGCTGCAGCTACTAGTGAATTGAATAGATTTTTCAAAAAAGAATATTTTGGGCAAATGCAGGTAATCAGATGTAGTTCATTTTCAATTACTTTGAACATTCATTATGAGCTCATGTTGGTATTCCACCAAGTCAACCAATGCTAATTGTGTGCCTATGTAAAGGATGGTTAATCAATTACTTAGACATGCCAAACAAGGTTTGGTTGGGATTTGGAAAAATGTCTATGTGACCTTTGATGTGAATTTTGGTTGAGAGGCTTGGATTGTTATTCTAACCATTTTAACCAAGTTGTTTGGAATTTTGGAAATATGGTCCGATGCCATACGCCAGTTTTGGTGCATGACAGTTTCATACACCATCAGAAGTCATCAAGGTGCATAATGCTCGCTCAGTATGATATAATAATAGCAGCTACAAACATTTACAACTGTCAAATGACTTTTTTTGGCTAGAATGATGCCATGTTCTTTTCTTGATTTTTTTGGCATAATAGTAGGTGATTATAAGTTTATAACTAAGATTCAAATCAAATAATCAAGAAATGAATGGGTTTTCCTTATATTATATGTGTCATGTGATGCCATGTTCTTTTCTCGATGTTACAATTTCATGTCTATATGTGAAACGTGCGGAGGTGTGAACCTTCAGAGGTCATCCTTTAATGAGTCTAGTAGTTGCCTTTTTTCCTACCATTGTTTATCTTTCTCTTCCTCTCTCTCTCCCCCCCTTTATTTATTATCAAATAAATTATTTCTTTCCCTGCATTGTGAAGTCGTGCTACATAACTAACTTAATCCTCAAGTTTTGCAAGTGTGAACTTGTACTTTCACTAGTGAAATTGTTTTTCTACAAATTAAGTATGCTTAGACCGAGTATATTTCTTTATTCCCTTTTGATCCTTATTTCCCTTGGGCTTGAATCTAGAACTTGTATAAGTTGTCCTATGTCAATTGATTCTGGATAATCAAGTATATGTTATTTTAACTATTAGTGGATTTAATTCATTATGCTCATTGTCACTAATATCGCTTGAGGTCATTAGGGATTTAAAAAGTGTTAGGCGTTGAAAGGCACCGTGGTCCCAAAATGCCCGAAGCGCCAGGTGCTCGCCTGAGCGAAGCGAGGCGCTTTGACAAATTAAAAAATATATAAAAAAATATAAATGATAAATATGATTATATAAATAAAAATAAGATGTTAAATAAAAAAAATTTAAAGTACCAAGTCACATTATCCATCTTCTAGTAACAAAAATGTCATAAGACTCAAAATAATAAAGTTTTGCAACAAATTCAATTTGCTTTTTATAGTAGTTAACAATATATTATTTATTGTTAACAATAGTTAGAGGGGAGAAAAGAATTGTTAACAGTAGTTAGAGGGGGAGAAAAGAGTCACTAACAGTGGAAAGTGGGAAAGGAGAGGGCAATGGCGACGAAGAAACTTTTGGACGATGATGGCGGTGGCGGAGGAAGTTGCGGACGATGACATCCTGAGCGGAGGAAGCTTCAGAGGTGTCTGTCAATGGCGGAGGAAGCTGTGGTCCTCTCCCTCGACGGTAGGAGTTGCACATGGAAGCAGCAACGGCGAAAGGAATTGTGTACGAAGGCTAGGCTATGGGACCTATCCGTGGGCGACGGAGGAAGCCTCGGTCCCATGCATCGACTGTGGAGGCAGCAGTAGATAAGCTATGCTAAGGTTTATGGCTTAGGGTCGCATGGGGGTGTAGTGGGTGGGTTTTGCGGATACAATAAAAGATACTAGCTAGTTCAATTGAACCAACTAGCTATTGATCAACCGAACTGGACTCAAAAGTTTGGTTCAGATACTTCGTTTGAACCGGGCGCTCACCCGAGGTGCTCGACGCCTAGGTTTAGGTGAGCGCCCAAGCGGTGCTTCACTAAAGCACGCCGCTGGTCGAAACTTGAGACACTCGGGCCTCGCCTCGCCTTGCCTCACTCAAGTGTCTATTTAAACCACTAGAGGTCATTACCTCAATTTTACTAACTTGAGGTTTTGCTTCAAGTCATTATCAGCCAGTACAATTGCATATAGGTCTGCCATGTTTGGGCTTAGCTAGTGCCACGCCCAGCCCAAAGCTTGGACAGGACTTCTTTGTTCATCCATATTTATAATTAGTTAGAGATTGATATGCATAATCTGATCCAGTGCTCTCATCTATTTCAACTATGCCATGAGATCTTCAAACATCATATGACTGGAATATATTAGATGAAATTACAACTTCAATATTGATTTTAGTTAGGGGTGTAAATGAGCTGAACATGAAGAAATGACTCTTGTTTGTGTTTGATGTTTAAACAAACTTATGGTTGTTTGTAATTGGCTTGAGCTTGATAGTGTGTGCTTTTTAAACAATTCTAGTTCAAACTGCACATGATCTCAAGTTGGTCACAAGCACTACTGTGTTTGACAGCCTTATTTAGAGCAGAGAAAGAGAGGGACAAAAGAGGGCCAGAGGATGGCGATGGAAGAATATGGTGGGTAGAGCTAAAATGACACATCAAGGGATGGTAAGGGCTTTTAAGAGGAGATATGTGGGAGAATGTATGGTAAAAGTTTTTTACATGACAACTAATTATATAGCTTATGATCAAATCTAGTACATCAAAATATAATGACTAGTAGGAGACAATTCATTGGAACTCTACCTAACAACACTTGATAATATATAATATAATTATATCACTCCTTTTAGTTAAGCCCTTGTCTATCCAAACATAATGAATGATGTCATATTTGAGCTTGACTTGTTAGGGATAACAACTAAATTCCTGTTGAGCTACGTCCAACATTATCTGAACAAGCAGATTCTGAATTCAAACAGGAGCTCGAGTTCGATCTGTTCACAAACCAATCTGAATATCTTTGGTAGACTCCTTAATCACTCATGTCACAAAACATAATTTTAGGTTTATAGGATGCTTTATATTTCTTTTGAGACTTGATGTTGTCTTTGAATCATTAAGCCATCATGTATTGTATTTAACTTAGTATGGATTGCAGTTGTCTGATTGATTTATTAAATTATTATGTACGAATTTGTTATATAATCCAAGGTTTGCGATATCGTGTCATACCGCTCGGTATGTACCGGTCCGATGGAGGACCGGTACACTTGGTACAACTCGATACCTTAGTGTACCATGTGTCGGTACAGCTCAGTATGTAGATGATCGACAGCTGATCAATACATTGATACGGTACAAGATTGCGAACCTTGATAGAATCCTTATTGTCATGATCATTAATATAGTCCTAGATATGTATGGCCATTATTTATGTGGCCCTAGGTATGTCATTAGATATGGCCATGATAGATACTATAGACAATACATTATATTCAAAAATCAAGCCATCAGAAACCAAAGAAAATCGAAAATGAGTATTTTTTATATTGGTCCAGGCATCGCATCCAGCACACTTGGACCAACAATCCAACTGAGCATAGAAACACTTGGCATGATATGGTATCAGTATAGTATGGTGTAGAACAAGGATTGTCATACCGCCCGAATTGGTATGAAACGGGCGATACATATTGGTCTGGATGTGGACCACCCTCGTTTTGAGTGGTCCAATCCAAAAAATAAAAAAACCTAAAATAGGCGATGGGACCCATCCAACTTAGCAAGCCCTCTTTTATGTTGTCGCCGTCGTTGCTGCCACTATCGTCCCTTCGCAATGCTGCTACCAATGCCACTATTGCTGCATTCCTTCTTCTTCCTAGGTACACTCTCTCCTCTCCCCTTCTTCCTTCTTATTCTTCTTTCTCCTCCACCACTGCCTCTTCTTCCTCCTCTTTTTCCACCTGCCTTTCCTCTTCTCTTTCCTTTTCTTCCTCTCTAACATGTCGATAGATACCAGTGTACCAAAACATGGTACACTGGTACTGATCGGTATATCGATCTGACCAGATCACTGAAATAGGTCCGGTACCTTAAACAACTGTAGATATTGGCCCAAGATGGGACTGTTACTACTTACTAGTCTGGTACCCGATATGCCCTTGAATTGATCACAAATTGCTACCATAACTTATTGTTGTGAATGTTATAACCCAAGCATATAAAACTTGGATCTCATTGTTGATAAAGCATTGGACTTTGTATTTAATGTCATCAAATCTTCCTTAACCTGTCACGCATATAGCTGACTATGTTTATCTTGTTCTTTAGTTATTTCAGGTACTTTAGCTTTGCCATTTTAATTTGTGATCTAAGATTACCTTTCTGAACATTAATTACATACTATCATACTTAGATAGTTAAGTTATTTACTGGATCTTTGTTCATTTTCAATATCTGTTCATGATTTAGGTAATTGGGCAGTTCAATCTTGGGTTCATTATTGGAAAGATAGAACAAGACTTGTTTATTATAGACCAGGTAAGCATCTCTTTCTTAAAGTTTACAATATCCTTAATTCTCACTTTTGCGTATGTGAAGTTTCTGTGAAATGGTTTTTTTCCCTTGAGTTTGGACTTTTGGCTATACCATTTATTATTTCATCATCAATTTTCAAAGTAGAATGTCATTTAACACTTTACTGTCTTTCTCTACTTGCAGCATGCTGCAGATGAAAAATATAATTTTGAACGACTCTCACAGTCAACCATCTTGAACTTACAGCCCCTACTTAAGTAAGGATTTTTCATTTCATTTTCTGAGAACCTATGAACTTAGCTTTTTTGAAATTTTTAAGTTGCTTGAAGAAATCGCTAGTGTGCAAATACACTTCTTTTTTTTGGTATCACCTCTAATCAAACATGCTGAAGTTCACAACCATCTTTGGTCATCTGGACTAGTAAACCATCCATTTTCTTGGTAACTTCCAGAGATGAACATGATATCCATGAAAATCTGAACCGTGTATGACAATCCTGAACCAAACACTATTTGAGTAACTTCTTTTTTTTTCGATTCACTGGTTGCATTTTTAGCTTTGCTAAGAAACATTCTAATGTCACAGATGTTGATGTGAATTCTTACAACATTCGAAGTGTTGCTGGTGTATCCTAGGCCAATCCATATTTGCCACAGGAAATTTTGTTGGAGATTTGGCATATCCCATACAAAAATACTTACTAGTGGCATCTTTGAAGAAGAAATAAAAGATTTAGTTTTTCTGACAAATTCCTCTAAGTTTGGCTACTGATGGATATGCCTCTTAAATGTATTAATTCACACACATGCCAGAAATCAGATTTATTTTTATAGTGCCCTTGTTATCACAGTCAATCCATGGATGTTTACTATAGTTAATTCTGAGTTATTTTTGACCTATGGACTTGACTATAAGTGAACCTTTTTGTCCCGCATTTTAAGGAAGTAATCATTGACAATGCATGCTGAACTTTGGGGAGTATTACTTCAATCTACCTGCCTTATCCTTCTTCCTCACCTTCACTTGAAGAGAATCTTATCGGGTATCAATTTACACTAATATATGATGAGTGATGCTTTTTGACATTGTCAGAAGCCCTTAACCTCAAGGATACTAGCTCAAGTAAATTCAGCTCTTGATAAAATATAGGCAAATTCATACTTTGGAGGAGCATATATGCAATTAGTGAATTTTGAAGGGGATACAAGGCAAGCACTTAAAAGGAAATCGGGCAGATAAAGAAGGAAATATAAATAAAACAAAGCTCATATGATTGTGGGGTTTCCTCTCCAATGTCCAGTCATAACATACAGTCTACATTAATTTCTGATGAGATTGGCAGGATCATTTGCCTGTATGGTGTGAATAACAAATATGTACCCAAGCTCTAAAGTTTTGTTAGCTTATCTAGGGATCTATAAGTTTTGTTAAGTTGCACCAAATTATGTTCATATAAAATTCCTTATCCTCTTTATTAAAAAAAGCATTAAGAACTTAACTGAAAAGATGATGCTAAACATAATATCAATAAAGTTGTACTGATGTAACTTGGGTGTTTAGGTTCCTATTCTCTTATCTGAATGTTAAGTTCCATCGATGCTAGGTCTTATGAGACAAAATGAAAGTTGATGTCTTTTCACTCATCTATAATGAAAATCAAGTTACTAACTAGTTCATTAAGTTTTTAGTCAGGTACTCTTTGGCTTCTAAGCTTTCTGAGAGTGAGAAGGGTCGGTAGAAGGGATAAGGCAGTAAAAAGCAAGGTTATAAAATTTGGAACGCAGATATGGTGTGTAAGCCAACATTGGTCCGTGCCAAACGAACATAATATTTGTGTGCCCATCAACATGGAATTGTGCTATCCTGCATAAGGTCCCTGCCAGTAGAACACAGTACTGGCATGCCCTTCACATGGCACAATCCCAACATACTGTTGCAACATTGATGATGCTTAAATATATTATTTAAAGCATCTATGTATTACTTTTACCTCAAGTGAACAACGGATGAGTGAAAAGGATGATAGAAGTGCAGTCAGCTGAAAGCTAACGGATTCACTGTTTAGGATTTGTTTGGCAAGGTTAAAGAATTGCTGCCTTTTAACACAAATGAAGGAGAACAGCTTGTTCAGAGTTTCGGTTTTATGGCTGATGTCGTTACTTCATGAAGAAATAAACAATGAAGAAAAGTTGCAGAATATGAAAACAGAACTAGAGAAGTAAAATGATATGGAAAGTTCAGCTTCGGATTAGTTCAGATTAAGAATGGGAAGAACCTGTTCAGAGTTTCTGGCTGATGTCAATTGTTGTTACTTCATGAAGAAATAAACAATGAAGAAAAGTTGCAGAATATGAAAACAGAACTGGAGAAGTAAAATGATATGGAAAGTTCAGATTCATTGTTAATATTCTTTTTTGATAAAAGCTTCATCATTAATCTTCTTCATCCAGAATGCAGATCTGGAAGCAACACATGAAGTTGCTCTTTAGGACATAAATGTCACCAATTGTGGGATTCTTAATTTATTTATTGGCTGAAACCTAATTTGTTGCAGATTCTATTAAATATATAGTAGATGTAGTAATCTTCCAACAATAAATGTTTATTTAAAAAAAAATTGATGGTTATATGCTATGATCTTCTAACCATCTTTCTAATCTATACTACTTTCCTTTTTTATTGAGTTCTATCAAACATTATAGAGAACAGCAAGAAAAGAGAGAACCTAAATTTAGTTTCTTTAACCTCAAATTTCAATCATCATGTATTCCTACCTGTTATGTTAGTTGTGTTGGTTTATGGTATCAGATCTAGCATTGCATCGAAAATGTTTATTAGAAAAAGAAAGTTTCACTTACTGTTCATATTTTGAAGGGTGGAAACTTAACTAGAGGACCACCCATTATCTTTTAAATTTGCATAATGATAGTAAAAGCTACTTATTCTTTATATTAAAACCAAAGCTAAAGGCACTTGAGAAATTTCGTATTTTGTCAGCTTGCAAACTTGATCATTGCTATGAATTTGACATTCTAACTTCCGATCAATTCTGATGATGTGCACTGTGTCCAATGTCACTATTTGCCTGGCCATTCTGGATTGATGTTAACTAAGTCTTGTACTGCATGCTTAATCTATGAAATCATTCAATATTATGTGGTCATGACTTGCACTTTTTCTGTTTCCTGGTTTTATAATTATCTTTCTTTCTTCAATTCATATCTTAACATGAAAGATAAGAATCTGGTTTTTGACATCTCTCTACTTTTTGTACTATATCATTTCTATATTCAGGCCAATGAGGTTGGAATTATCACCAGAGGAGGAAGTTGTAGCTTCCATGAATATGCAAATAATTAGGTATCTAACTTTTTGTCTTTTACAGTACTATTCTTATTCTATACACAAATTGATTACTTCAAAAGTAATCATAATATGTAAAGTATCTGTTCTTGGAATTTTTGTCCTATCTTAAATTTCTTGTTTGTTCATAGAAAATTTTTGAAGATATAGTAGTAATAAGGCCCATTCTGAAAGACATTAGGATGCACTTGTAATGAAGTCACAATGTTTTATGAGCTAATGGATAGCTAACCAATGCTTAATTCAATTTCCTGGAAATTGAATGTTATTGCAGAAGATTGATGGCCACTTCAACTTAAAATTTTAGGAAAGCAGTGAAGGGGTTCTGGTTAGTCTGTTTTCAACCTCTGCAGATGAGTACATATAAATGGCCAGTTATGTGTAGCACAGAACATTGGTCAACTAGAGTTTGTTCCAGGGTGGGACAAGGTCATTGATGAGGTGACTCGTTGAACCCATGAATGGGGGTTGGTACTAGCCAGGTGTCTGGATCAAAGAAATTTGGCATGGTAATTGAGGGATGAGGGAGGTTGGAGTAGGACATCAAGGACAATTTATGTATGTGGCAAGGGATTCAGTTTAGAATAGATAGCTTTATAGGCATCCATGAAATTACGTCTTTTGTTCATGAAAAAATATTGAAAAAGTTTTTGAAGTTTTTATAATGTATAATTGGATTTTGTTGAAAGATTCTTGGAAAGGAAGGTTTTTTGAAAACTGATTCAAACTTAATTTGCTCTTCACATAAATGGGAAGGTTAGAGAGGTTTCAGCAGTATTAGGAATATTAAAGACAAATTATAGGGAAATGTCAAAGACAAGATCATGATCTCTCTTGGCAACCATTTTAGACTGCTTTATTGTCTATTCTCTCTGTAAGTTCCTGGGTCTCCTTCAAGACCTTGTGCCACGGTGTTATCTGTCACTTGTTGATTTGATCTGCTTTGGATTGTGTTGGTTTGGTCACGTGAAATTGTTCAATCTAAACCTGGCCTGTTAGTTAACTGGGTTAGGAAAGTTCAAGTTCAGCTGCACTCTAATTGTTCTGATACATGTTCAGGTCAATCTATGGTTTTACTTTTATAAAATTCCTGATAGTTCTTCAGATTAAAGTATTTGCAGCGATTTTCCAATTGTCACTATAAAACATGGTTATTAATCAAAATATGGTTATCAAACACAATCATACAGATATGTCCACTAAATCATATCCTGTCACAAAAAATTAAATTCCAATATAGTCAGCATCAAGAATGAAATTCTTAGATTATTCAAGTTACTTGAATTGCTGGGTTTCAGCTTAGGATCCAATGTCTGGATCATCTTCTTGGGAATTGTGCCTTCTTTATTCCATTAGCAACAAGAAGATTTTTAACTCAAGCTTCTAATTTTATTGCACTCTTTGCATTGTGATAGTAGCTTTGGTATGTGTTGTTTGGACTTTAACACTTTTCTGTGCCTTGTGTTAGAAAGAATGGTTTTACCTTGATAGAAGACATGCATGCATCACCTGGTCATCGATTCCTACTAAAAGCTGTACCATTCAGTAAAAACATCATTTTTGGAGCTGAAGGTACTCCTGCTTGTACATCTAGATCGATTTCTGTCTTATGCTAGTTAACCTTGAGAGTCTTATAACTGAATCATTTTCTGGCATAATATCATTTTTTTTCCTATTTTCTGACCCAGATGTCAAGGAGCTTATTTCTATTCTTTCTGATAATCAAGGTGAGTTTGGAGTAATGGGATGTTACAAAATGGACACTTCTGATTCTGTCTGTCCATCAAGAGTCCGTGCTATGTTGGCTTCACGGGCTTGTCGAACATCTGTAATGATTGGTGATCCATTGACGAAAAGTGAGATGCAGAAGGTAATTGATGAAACTTATGCAAAAACATGTTCAGTTGTCTTTATAGCTCATTTTGTTGCAATCTTGTATTCTTTTGGAAGTTCAACATGGAATTGACCTTGGTGGAGGTCGGAGATCTCACAAAATTGCATGTAGTTGGAAAATATGCTATAGCAAATTTTGATTGTGCGGAGCTTTTAGCATGATTTCCATTTTTCGCTGAATAAATCATAGATTGCATTTTATTTTGTGGATTTAGTGGTTCCATAAAAGTTGCTTTTGCCTGCCTTTCCAGCATCAAAATATTGCAGGTCTTTTGCGTCATTGTGCATTTATATATGCATATTCATGTGTGCCTCTTTGTGTTCTTTGATGTTTCTTCTTCTATGGATGATGTTCTGGATCTTCTATGTCACTTTGGTGTAAGCACATAAAACTTCTTTAACATGTTCTTGTTAGTTGTATGCTTTGGATTTGGTCTTCTTGTTGTTTTCATTTATCTTGTTGTAATTTTATCAGCATGGTTTCTGGTCCCTCAGAGATTCATGGTACCCAGTGCATTCTGATGGTTTAATCCTATTATTTTAGATCTGGTAAAATATAGACTCATAAGTTCCTGATGATTCTAGCATTTCAATATGGCATCCACAACTGTGGTAGCAAACAAAATTCAAATTTTATCTTCATTAGACTATGATCAACTTGTTATGTGTAATTGTAGCTCCTTAGAAGTCCAGTTATTGAACCCTTGGGATAAGGTAATTTATTCGAGATCAGGACATATCATTTCTTGTTTTCAGGACAATATCATGTACAGAAAGATTCTAGGATTTTAGTCCTTATTTTGATTAACCCTTTAGATGAAAAGAAAAACTTCATTTTTGTTTCTTTGCATGATCAGAAAGATTCTAGGAATTTCTACTCATGTCAAACATGTGAGGGATTTCTAGAAAATTATATTCTAGGTAGCAAATATGTCAAAGAACAGCAAACCTAGTGCACAAGGCACCCTGCCTATCTGGAGTCTAGGAATGATCACACTCAGTGTGAATTGAGTCTTGGTTACCCAGGTTTGGCAAAGGAGCAAATTTATCATTGTACTGAGGCTCACTCTTGGTAGCATATGTAGAAGCTTAATTTAAGATAACTAAAAGGTCAATATGTCCTGAGATTCAAATTGCTGGAGAAAGGATTTAAATCTCAGTCCGCTATTGATTTTAGCAACTATACATGCCAGTATGCTTGGCAGTATAGTATCTCCTATCGCCCAATATCATTAGAAATAAAAATGAATATTGACTGTTAACTATTTTTATGATATGAGAAGGTGATGGTCCTTGGTTGGACCAATAAATAGTATTTCTGGTCCAACCGGTATTATCTTACTGCAAAATGCAAGTGCATGTGATGCTTAAGGCTTTAACAAATGAGTAAATTTTTTGATATCATTTGCTTGATCATTTGTTCTTAAGTTTTCTTACAGAACCATTTTCATATTGATGCTATTATGTGTAAAAAGATTACTTCTTTTGTAAGATTACAGAACCATTTTCATATTATTGAGTCTTATGCTTAAAAATATTCCTTTGTTTCCCTTGAAAATATTTAACCTTGATATTACAATCTCAGAAATGTAAGTAATTAGGATTTGAGTTACAGACACAACTCCAGTTATAGATGTAACGGACGTGAGTTACCATCCTGAAGATGTATATTGGTGGGAGTCTTGTCATGATATGTCCAAAATTATCTCTACATCCATGATAAGTAGCAGGATTCAACAGGAGTTCTGAAACATACTTCTGCTCATGCACTTTTCATTTTTTCCGTCCTCAATATATTTTCTTTTCATGCCTGATTATGCAATTGGCTGTGCCTGACTCATCTTTTGCATTCCCATATCGTTGTTGATTAAATTTTGGCTTTATCCAGTCCACAACTTTGACAATTGCTCAAGGGATGCTAATGTCTAAATGTTCTTTTACTGATTGCCATTAGATACTACGGAATTTGGTGGATCTAAATTCACCTTGGAATTGTCCACATGGTAGGCCAACAATGCGTCATCTGGCAGACTTGGCTGCTATTCGCCATGTGAGGTGTGAATACTAAGTTCTTATTTGAGAATTGTTTTTTTTTTTTACAATTGTTGATAACCTTTTTTTTTTTCATTTATTGGTTCAGTGTTATCTATGTCACATTAAACTTGCTAATACTGAAAAGTTTCATGAACTATATTATCTTATCTGAACATGAATGCAAAATGATCTATATGTTGCTATTTAGACCACCAAAAAAATTAAAACAAGCGTGTGTTTGTTTTATGAAACATAGCCTTATAAACTAAGTTTCATTGTTATGTTCAACCTTTTATTTGCATTCTCTTGATAATATTGTTCAAGAACTTGCTTTCAGTAATGAGTGGAATCTATGATCCCTAAAGCAGCAGCTCGTCATGCTGGCACTGCCTTTCCATTGTTTGACTTGAAGATTTCAATTTCAGGTTGCAAAGAAATGACGTTGAGTCAATAATTTAACTACACTCATACCACATCAACGCCGGTGATGCTTCTTTCCTTTTTGTCCTCTATGTTCATATGGCTGTCTTATTTCACCAGTAGTGCTTATTAGCCTATTATTCATGTGACAGTACCCTAATGGTAGCTGTGCCACAGAATGTACCTGGGTATCTACGTCGGTCTCACTCAACGAGGACTAATGATGGAAGCATTGCATCCTCCACAAGGATTTGAAGTACGTCATCGAGTGGCATTTGCTTTTATCAATATTTTGGATAATACAACCAAGGTGTTTTTGGCCATTTTGATAGCTGGCTTGCTACCAAGTCATAGTCTACTAGATCCTGTGATCGGATATGGCGGGGTTAAGGTTTTGTTCTTGCCTCTGAGATCCAAGTTAATGAGGCACCCTAACAAATACATGTATAGAATCTGAAGGTGTATACACTCCCCTGGCTTTATTTGTATCACCAGCATCCGATGACATCAGAATTGTAACTTATATATTTATATCCTGCTTGAACGATATTAATTCCCATCATCCTGAATGATTGCAAGAGACCATTTAGCAGGTCTTTGTAGTTACAACTTCTGTTCTACATAATACTAATTTTTTCTGTCATTGAAATTAATGATTTGAGCTGGTACGTAACCCTTTAAATGTTATGCTCATTCATCAGTTGAACTAAAAGCTGAGCATTTGCAGCAACAGTAGTCACTATATTCTGTTGTACATAAATTACAGGCAACCCCACCTTTTGACACTAATGTTTAGCATTGATAATTCCTGTTAGATGAGGAATGGACGTACAAAATGATATAATAATTAGATCATAAATAAATGATCTTTGTTACATAATGGCTGTTCTATCATTCAAGTTGTTATATTAATATACAACGCGATGGGAACATGGCGTGCCGTTATTTTAAACTAGGAGACAAAAGTGAACTTAGTAACCGGTTCAGGTTGTGCAACGGAAGGCAAGACCGATGACCGCAAGGCCGGCCGACCCGAATCGGGGCTAGTGGTACTATTTGACTGTTTCGTCGGTTCGTGTTTGTCCGCCGACTCGTGTTTCCATTCATCGACCTTTCTCGCTCTTGCGTCGTTCGCGAGAGCGGCGCCATGGCGAGGGACGACAACCCTTGTCGCTTTGCGAGAGGGATGGCAAATGGTGCGTTTCTTCTCTTCTCTCGATTCGGTTCGGTTCTTTGCCCTATACGTTCTTCATTTGTAGCATTTTTCCTATTCCATGCTATGGAGTTTGATGCTCGAGTCCTTTTCTTAGTGATTCATTTACTCAAAGACGTGGCATCTTCGAGGAGAAATCGTTTGCTCATAGATCATAGCTTCATATTAAAGTCGATCTTTCTCTATCCTGCCGAAACGAATATACACTCTGGAAACAGTGAGATCTTTCTCTATCATTTACTCAATGGGATTGGTGGCTGATAATGCGGGCCAGTTGATTAATTGTGGGCGATGTTCGTTGAATGAGACGGATCTAGTTGCAAGATGCATCTCAACAAAACAAAAGGGTAAGGATTCTGGGCTCATCTTGTGATCGAAATCTGTTATGGTGGATCGCGTTGAGACTTGTCTCTGTTCCTTTGCTGTTTTTAAGAAGATGCTAATGGGACTGGTAGCTAGTTGCCCCTAAACTTTCCCTCAAATAACCATGAGATCCATACTTTTCAGGTTTCTGCAGATTTACTCAAAATTGTGCTCGTCACTTTTGAAGTATATTCTAGTAAGAAAGAGGTTTGACTATGTGTGTGGTTTTGGATGTTAGCTATGCGCTAATCTCTCACAAAATAGTCTGGGTGGCCTAGAACATAGACGTTGAATAAGTAGCCTAGCAAGAGTATATTGTCTAAACTGGAAAAAAAAAAGGGGGGGGGTCTATTTCTTGATATCAGGGAAAAGAAAACATTCATGTTAAGATTACTCACACTGTTTCTTGATTTTAGAAAAGAAACATTTATGTTATTCACACTATTTCTTGATATTAGGAAAAGGAAACATTCATGTTAAGATAACATAATTTATCGAGTTATTCTTCACCATAGGTCTTGATTGTAGCTAAAGTTTATCGAACTATTTTCTTCTGGTATGATGCAAAATTAGCCAAATCAGACATTTATGTGCTCCTATAGGCTTTCTCTCTAGGCTTTGCATATAAGTGGTGCTTTTTGGTGAAAATTTCTGTCTTGGGGATTTTTGCTAAGCATACAATGAGAGAAACCTTTGGTCGAAGCACATATCTCTGATGATAACAGCGAGATTGGTTACTTGCTGACCGGATATTTTCTGTAATTTTTCCTCGAGTCAAGAAGCAAAGGGCCATTTCCTTTTCAATGGATTTATGAGAGATAGCTTCATCTCTGCTCAGTTTAATTCGGTCAAGCGGTCTTTGCATGATCGATATGCTTACGGTTATAGTTTCTTCTTTCCTGAGGTAGCTTTATCAGTCATCTCACATGCACATTTTGTTGTTTTGGAGATTTTGAACCAGTTGAGTGGTTCTTGACCATTTTCTTGTTATTTTAAGTGATCGACATGGTTTCTTGAATCGATCGTCTTATTTCTTCAATAAACGAACTTTATTATTACAAATCCTTGATTCAAATCTTATCCACCATGAGCGTGAGCTTGTCCAGCCAACTGAGTAGTCCAAGGGGTTCTCATTAAATTCATGGAGAAGTCCAAAACAGTGTGTTAACCATATACAATTGAACTGTTGCAGACATAATGAGTAGATATCAGTTCTTTTTAGATGTAATATAGAAGAGACTAAAGCAAAGATTATAATGTGACTATTTCTATTTGTTCCTATTGAAAAAATGATGTACGGCAGAACTACGGTTTTCAGGAGATGTACATAAGCAAATTTATGATGGATAAAATATGTAAGTGTCAAGCTTATGGGGTACTACAGATGGCAAGAATGCTGTGAAGGCATCCATTGTGGTTGTATCAATATTGATTCTGGTATATATATATGTATCAAATTAGTCGAGTGCCACTGTTCTTTTACTTCCTCAAAATGATTTTATTTACTTTCATCAAATGCTAGATGAGATATTGTTGGCATAAATTTTAATCAAATGGTTCACTTATGTTGTTTCTATATAAGCGGGGGCTTTGTGTACCTAGTCTACATCTATCATTCTCCCTTTTTCTTCGCCTTCTATTTGGAAGGAGAACAATTGGGAAGATATCCAAAAGCACTGACATGAAACTTGCATAGAAGATTCTGTATATTTTATGGTACATAATACTTTTGGTTGATATCAAGGGACAATTGGTGTAAGGAGTTGATGACGACCAAAATTTTATATTGCATTGAGATGGAAAGTGCTGCACTTTGTTATGTAGTTAACAGTCTTTACTTTAAATGTTTGGTGATTGAAGCAGCTATTCCCGCTAGTAAAGACCTGTATTCCAGTACCTTTTTTTCTTTCGCCTGGTGTGATGGTGCCATGGCTTTGTCTTTTTGTCTTGCATTGCGTTTAACGAGTTATTTGATGCTGTATCGAGTCGTGCTGAGTAATTGCACCTTCCAATTTTTAATGCAATTAGTTTAGCTATCCTTTCCTTCTTTTGTTTCCTTTTAAATCTTTCCTCCTCTGTTTTGTGTCTTCCCTGTTGCAGATCTGGTGGTTCCTGGGCTCACCAAATGGCCAGCTTCTCAAGGTCCAGCAGCAACGTTCTTCCTATGGGGTTCGTAGCTACTCGCTATTATATCCTTTGTTTATCTTTACTGAGAAATAAAAATAAGGGAGGGAAGAACACAAAATCTGTTACTTTTCTCAGGAGATAATAAAAAAAAAATCATAAAAAGGAAAGAAGATGGAATGCAACTATATAACACAGAACAAGATAACTATAATTGATTGAAAGAAGTGGGAGAGGGATTTGATTCAGGTGGAGGAGGAGGGGGTGGGCCTGTGATTCCTTGGAGAACACACACACTGCCACCATAGCAAAAGAAGCTTTTACTTTGGTGGAAACCATGTGGGTTGTCACCTCGTTATTTGTTTTGGGAGACCAATCTAAGCATCCTCCATTCATTCATGGGCATCCCAATTAGTTGGCAAAATCCCTTTCACAAGTCAAGGTTAGATCACAATGTTTGTCACATGGATCATCGTTCATCATCTTGTTGAGTTTGTTCGTATATAAATAATCGCATGAAAACAGATTCGAAAAGACAAAATCCACTTGTTCTCGTGGTTGGTTATCGCAGTGGCCCTTCTGATGGCCCACAAAGAACTCCGCGTAGGCCATGAGAGTCTTCGGAAGAGAGGGGCAGAAATCCAATATTCTATATACTAGAAAGCGTATAGTCTCGTTAACTTGGGACTAATTTTAGCATCGTATATTATACTGAAACATCAACGTAAATTTTTACTAATAGAAATATAAAAATAAAGAGTAAAAAAATAATTTTAAATATTTCAGTTGATAATAACACACGATGTCGATGGTGGCAGAGATAGTGTCGTTGGTATTCGTGGTTGGCTATTGTCGATGAGAAGAGTGATAACAAGATGTGAGGGTCGTTATGCATTTGTGTTCACGCTGATGCAGTTATCGGGTGGTCCTTTCGTCGCTCTGCATTTGCGTTAGCGTCGGTGAAATTGTCATGCGACGAATGGGTTGCTCGACATCTGCATTGGTAGTCCTTTTGTCGCTCGATAACTATATCACTGTCGATATAGATGGTGGTGGTTGCCATGATGTCTACGATGAAGATGGTGGTTGCCTTGTCGTTGACCTATTAGGTGAATTCGCTTGGCTTGAAGTTGGGTCGTCGGAGCTCCTATCGCTCCCCTCGTTGCCACGTCAATTTCGACATGGGCATAAAAGGGGGAGATGGGGAGCTCGTCATAGGAGGAGTTCTATTTGTCGTGGTTGTCGTTGATCGAGAAGTGAAGCTGTAGAAGATTAGCAGGCGAGTGGTTGTTGAGCTCTCGACATATGTACTCGACGATGGTAGAAAAATGTGGATCTTGAAATTTGAGCCCATCACCTCTCCTAGTTAATCTCTTTATCCACAACAATCATCCGTGGCCAAGTAAGGTCGTCGTTCGTCACTATTGACGTCGTCCGTCATCAATAATTCAAATGTTAAAATTATTTTTTTATTTTTATTAAATAAAATCGATAGTATTAAAATAAATAGATTTAGATGATTTATTTTTTTTGTAATGATAAGAGTATCAATATAATTTTTTAAAATAGGGGGATCGATATGCTAATGGTAGTTATACGTAAGCTAATATGTAATTGGCCCGCCTATTTACCGCTCCCCGTTTGGAACCCATACCGCACTGCTCTCTGTCTCGCTTTCTTCCTCTTTCTGGGACGATACAGAGTGAGTGGGCAATGGCTGCAAAGGCGGAGGATGCGTCGACGGCGGCAGCTTTGGGGAAGGCGGTGATGGTGGTGGGCATCGACGATAGCGAGCACAGTTTCTACGCGCTCCGGTGGACCCTTCTCCACTTCTTCTCCGCTGCCGTTCGTCCGAGCTGGCCCTATAAACTCGTGATCGTCAGCGCCAAGCCCACGCCGACCTCCGTCATCAGCGTCGCCAGCCCTGGTATTCCACCTCTCCTTCTTCTTATCCCTCCATATGAAGTTTGGGTTCAGTTCCCATTCGCCTAGCCCGTGATTCGATCGATCGGGTCTTCGTCTTGACGATCGCAGGAGCGGCCGATGTGCTGCCGTTTGTGGAATCAGATCTGAGAAAGATTTCGTCGCAGGTGATCGAGAAAGCTAAGGATATCTGCGCCGCCCATTCGGTAACTTCGTGGCTCTCTATTTTTCGTTAGGGTTTCCTAATCTTGGGCGAGACTGTTTGTGAATGGTCGTTATCGCCATATCATTCGGTGAACCACTGGTCGTAGTGAGGCGGTCATTTCATAGTTATGATTGTTGTTTTGGCAGACTTATGGTTACTGGCGTTCGTTAATTTTGTGATATCGGTAAACATTTTTGAAGATTGCGTCTTTGCATCAACAAAAGCAGCCCATCATAGTATCTCAGATGGTGCTTCCTTTTTGGATTTCGTTTGAAGGTGTCTAAAGCACTGCTCTTCAACTAAATAAGAAACACGCAATCCTATTTATAAGGTTCTATAAGCCTCTTTTGGCAGCTAAGAATGCGACCCAATTTGATATTAAGTGCTTTGAGCTCATAGCAAACAAAGGAATTGCACTTCTAACGTCTGCAAGTATCATTCTTGAGCCAATAGTGGCAAAAGGATTTGGTGTATTGTAATACAGACATTCAAAGTAATCACCAATCCAAGAGGACTGTAAAGTTTTTTGTTTTTATAAGCACTGTATTGGGGCTTTTCTGTTGAATGCTAGAATTCATTGGGACTTTTTCTTTATTAATTTCCCTCAACATAGGTGCTTGATGTTGAGTACGAAGTGGTGGAAGGAGATGCCAGAAACGTTCTGTGTGAGGCAGTGGACAAACACCATGCTGAAACGTTGGTTGTGGGAAGCCATGGATACGGAGCAATTAAAAGGTGGCATGTCTTTTCCATTTCGTATTAAATTTTATTTTACACAGTGGTGCATATTATTTTCTTTTATTTTTGATCTTCGAGTTTCCGTATTTGTGTAACACCACCTGTTGAATCACCTTGCCCAGTAGTTCAAATGACATTCAATAAGGTCTGCCAAGATATTTGATGTTACAATATACGGTAAAAAAATATTAACCTTTATTTCTTACTGAGCTATAGAGTTTGTTGGATTTTCACTCACCTATTGTCTGTAAAAGATGGTCAAGGATAATGGAGGATGAGCTGTTCTTGTACTGTGTGTTTGGAAGAAAGCCAAAGAGCTAAGATTCAGACTGTTTTTGGACTTTTGCATGTCTAACTTCAATATAGAAATGTGAAAACCAAGATGTCGATTGAAACAATAGTTTACAAACATGCCATTTGTATGAGGATGTAGTGAAATTCTTGTTTAATCTCTTAACTTTTTAATCTCTGTTGTGGCTTATTTTTTTTTTTTCCTGAGTTTATAACATTAAGATACTGTTATTGTTAGACATCAATACTAAATTGATTAAATTTTCTGCAGTGTGATTTGAAGGATGTGAATATGTAGATTTCACATAACAGGTGAAGTCTTGAAAAAAATGGTAAAACTGTGTAGATCGGTATACTCTGGGCATGTATACACTGTCTGCAACTGCATAAAACTTCAACTTTGCACAAATAGAAAACACAAAAAAGAAAAGACAAGATGGAGAGACTCTCTAATCTAGGTGATTTTATTTTAGAAAATAAAGTTGATTTGTGTTAATGATATATTGAACTTTGAAACTTGGATGTTGGACCAAGCTATCAAAATATCCTTTTCAAAAATAAAGTTGCATGGAAAACAAAGGGGCACACGAGAAGTTTGTGAGACCAGAACATTGCATATTTCCAGGTGATGGGCAAATCAATGAACTTACAAGATAAACATATTTTAAAAGTACGTTTGACCTTAGATGTCCTTTGGTAATTCACCTATGAATACTAGGAGGATGATGAATTTCTGAATAATTGGTGATTTCTTGGACAGGGTAGGGTAGTGATGATGGAATGTTGATTGAAACTCACATAAATAATTAGTTTTGACTTTTGAGAAATGTGGTAGTTAATTCTGGCTTTGCATCACTATAAACAGCTAGCATAGACTTTATCAAGCTAAAGAGGAAACATAGCATTTCTAGAATACTTGGTGAAATACAGGGCCATGCTTAAGTCACATTCGGTTGCAGAGTTTCTTAATTCGACTGAATCGGACTGTATTTATATTTTTTTTTATTGCAGGGCTGTGTTGGGAAGTGTGAGCGATTACTGTGCTCATCATGCGCATTGCACTGTGATGATAGTGAAGAAGCCTAAGCCGAAGCACTAAACTAAGAGCGATTGCTGTACAAATTGAACGCTTATTAGCCCAGCTTATTAAACCTTATGTCAGATAGCATGTTAAGATGTGGATAATAAGAACAACTATTATTATCCACCACCACACATCTTGATTCTGGAAATGTAATAAGCACTATCTTCATAGTGCAGATTCTTTCCTGTTGTCTGGAAAGACTGAATGATCATTTTGTTGTCTGAAGCGTAATAAGCACTTATCTTCATAGCTTAATGTTTCTGGTTTCAGTTTCAGTCATCAATTTGAAATTAACCACTTAACCCAATATAGCACAGGTGCTTTATGTGTGATTTGAAAACTGGATTAATTGGTCTAGAACTGGAATTGCCAGCTTCAGAGCACAGTTGCTATTCCTGTGCTCCAAAAGACACCTGTTGACACTATTAAACCTGTATCTTGTGCTGTGTGATAGATAGATAGATAACCCTCCGTCCTAAAACAGGGAAACAAGTCACAGTTCACGTGGTAAATGTGCAGTCCATACTGACGGTTGGTATACGAGGAATCAACAACCCTTAGTAGCTGTACAAAAAAGTGGGTTACAACTTATTGGGTCGGATGCGGATGAATCGGATCTCTTCAAGGGCTCTACATCCGACCCAATTCCATGGGCCTGGTCGGCCACCTCCAGTCTTCCTCGACACGTTTCCCTCCCCTCCCCCCCCCCCCTTTAAGTTTGGAACTTTTATAGTGGGTGCCTCGTCACAGCGGTGCCCCTCTATCTCTTTTTCTTTCTCTAGTGAATCAGCAGCAGAGAGGAAAAGATTCCTTCCTCACCGCCATGTCCGCGAAGCTCAAGGTCGACGAGCTCCGCGCCGAGCTCTCCCGCCGCGGCTTCGGCACCGCCGGGACGAAACCCACACTCGTAAGTCTTCACTCCACTTCCTCTTCTCTCGCTCGGCCCCTCTCTCCCCCTAAACCCCATCCCTCATTCACTGTTCCTTTCTCTTCTTCCGTAGGTTCGCCGACTGGACGCCGCTCTCCGCAAGGAGAAAAGCGAAGCGGAGGCATCGAACAAGGCGGACTCTTTGACGGATGACGATTCCAGGGGCGCCAAGAAGAGGCGGAAAGATGCGGCTGGCGATGCCATGGCGGAAAATGCCGAAGGTAGAGTTTGGGTTACTTGATGGGTTTCATGCGGTGGTTTTATTAATCTCATCGATTGTGGTTGGATAAAGAGGGCGAGGGGGGAAATAAGGAGGAGAAGCTGTTTACAATGACCAAAAAGAATGGCGCCGTGCTCGACCCCTTCCTCCCAGATCATATAAAGTCGAGCTTTCATGTCTTGAACAAGGTATGCAAATAAAGACCTTTTCTTTAGCACAGTTTTTCCTGGGAATGAATAAAAGTATGTTGGAGGAGAGCATGTAGATTTTTCAACATGGAGTGCATCTCTAGATGGTTGACCTTCGTTTAAATAAGTGTTGTTGAATCTTTAATTTATGATGGCTATCATTATAACATAGATCCTTCTGGCATTTTTCTTCTATTCTGGCTTGTCTAATCCAGTGGTGTGGTAGCTCATGCTATTTGCGGTTTTACCCCCCATAGAAAGAACATGCTTGCATGTCTAGGGTCTATTTATTAAGAACCAAGATGCATGATGTGCAGAATTTCTTTGGTTATAGTTCCTTTCTTAATATCATGGTTTGTCTTACTGATCTGTACTGATGTACTGACACATAGTATTGTGGAGTGTACCAATAGATTGGTATGTATCACCCATATCAATCCCCTATTGGACCGGTATATACTGGCTGTACCGAGCGGTACACCACAAACCTTGCTTAATATTCACTAGTAATCTTCAAAACTTGTCACTGTCCAGCTGGATGTTACTTGGAAGTAGATCAGATAGACGGATTTCCTGTTGCTGTTTTTGTTGTTAGTCATTTATGGAGTTGGTCTATACCTCATTCTTGAAACCTGATGGATGCCCTGTTGATTGTTCATCTCAAATATAATTTTGTGTGGTTAATAAGTCCTGAATCTGCTTTTTAGTATCAATGCAAACCTATCTTTAAATGTTTTTATGGCATTTTATGTTGTGAATTTTGGGAACCCATCAGTTTTATTTACTCTTTATGTTTTTGTCGCAGGGAGAGGAGATGTACAGTGCTACACTAAATCAGACAAATGTTGGAGATAACAATAACAAGTTTTTTGTGATCCAGGCTCTAGGTTTGTATATGTTCTATTTTCCTTCTCTTATTTGATCCAACATGTAAATCTATGTCTATGATAGTTGGTCAAGTCTAATGTCTGGTTCAAAAAATATATATTTCTTTCCTCATTTTGGCTTTTGGATTTTGGAAATGTAAATGAATGTATTAGAATAAGACAAATTAATGGATTGGTTAGTTGAATGTGATAGTTCTTGATCCATAATTAGTCAAAGACAAAACTGAAGCTGTTCTGCTGAAGAGGAACATTTGTAGAAAATTGCAAAGCATAGTGGAAAGGATGGAGTAGCAATTATGCTAAATTCTGTTAGTTTTATGTGTGAATTAATGTCTAGATTCCCCTTAAGTTCTGAATATCAGATGGTTCTTCTCTCACTTGTAAATTTTATGATATGATGTACCTTGTGTTAACACTAATCCATTAATTATATGTTTCTAGTTAATTGTGCAGTAGCTAAATTTTTATCTTTGGACCTATCATAAGATAAGCTTCACATTTATCATCTTTAATATAATATAAGCATATAATTGCAACTGTGTCCTCCCCAAGGTTTGCAATCTCAAACCGTATTAGCATATTGATCAGTTGTCGGTATGGTACGTATCAAGTTGTACCGAGCATACCGACACATGATACACTAAGGTACCGAGTGATACCGAATGTACCAGTCCTCTATCAGATTGGTACATACCAAGTGTACTGAGCGGTACGATACGATATTGTAAACCTTGATCCTCCCCATGTTTCAAGATTCTTGACACTTTCCTTCTAGACCATTTGGCATGCTAGGCATTAGATCTACACTTGAAATTTATGATACTGATGGTGCATTTATAAATATAATTTATTGTTTTTGTCATAGTCATATTTATGTAATTGTACTTTATAACTTGAGAGTTTGTTTATACAGTGATAGACTAATCATATATTATTGCAGAAACTGATGATGGTGGAAGGTACATGGTTTACAATAGATGGGGTAGGGTCGGTGTAAGAGGTCAAGACAAGTTACTAGGACCTTATACTTCTCAAGAAGCTGCGATACATGAATTTGAGAAGAAGTTTTATGACAAGACGAAGAACCAGTGGTGTCTTCGCAAAGAGTTTAAATGTCACCCAAAATGTTACACTTGGCTGGAAATGGATTATACCGATTCAGAAAATGGAACAGTTATGCATTGTATCCTGTGATGACAGGCTTTAACTTTTCTCTATTTAGTATTTCTGTAGAATATATGTTTGAACATAGACATTTGATTTTTTTATTTGCAGGCACCCGATAAGACTTGTCAATCAAGTAGTAGTCAACTTCGTGCTACAAAACTTGATTCCCGTATTGCCAACTTTATATCCCTTATCTGCAATATCAGCATGATGAAGCAGCAAATGTTGGAAATAGGTAAGTGATCTATACATGCACATAATTAACATTTTCTTTTAATAACATACATTATGCATGATGCATTTGGTGGACCTGTTTGTTTGACATGAAAGGATGGAGAAGCTAATGGCAAGTACTAATGATCTTGTTATGATGCGGTGAAAGATCTAGCTTGTTTGGTAACAGCAAGCTGTGTACTTTGTTGCAACATATGGTTTTAACATTTAAATGAGCTTTTGTGCTAAAATCTATCTGCTGCAAATTTCTCATTATTCAGTGTGGAAGTTGCAGGATACATATTTTTAAGGATTGTGGCAGGATGGGTATTACAAATTATTAAGAGAAAGGGGACAATGAGGGAGGTGTAAAGAGTTGAGCAAATGCTGGCAAGGAGAAAGTTCCAGATGCTGGTCCTGAGGGTTTGAACCAAGAACTGGGATGTGGCAAATTTACTTACAGTTCCTTGCTGAAAAGATGGAGTGGCTCAAGGTGACTGGGTCGCTTAAGTGGATGGACAAGGTCAAGGTGATGTGGGGAACAGGGACAGAATAAATTGTGGTGGAGGGAAGTTGAGACATGGAGAATCAAGTTTCATGGTTTGCATACATCGGCAATCCCATATATTGCATGGTATAATTGTTAGAAGTTAGAACTATTTAGTTTGATGTCCGGGCTATATTGGTACCATTTTGTTGGGTCAATTCTGTTTGATAACATTCATGTGGACTTTTGAAGGGAATCGAAGGTACCATCTAAGATTCTAAGTAGTGGCATGAAATGCAGGAGATGCAAGATTTAGAAAGAAAACTTTTCATGATGATCGTCAATCAAATGACCGGGAAGGTGATGCAATGGTCTTTATGCTACAGAACTTGACGAACCATTTTGATGGTCAAAATAGTAGAACAAAATTAATTTGGGCAACATTCTAACCATAGTATTCATGTTCCTTTAAATGAATACCTTGGAAGTACATATCATCAATTTTTTTATTTTTGTGGCATTTCTATTCTAAACTGACTACCATGTCTTGGATTATTTAAGTGTGGTATATGATGATGCTGAGTGCCTATGGTTTTAGGTTTTTAGCGATAACCATCTAATCTTTCTTCATCCAGGTTATAATGCTGAAAAGTTGCCACTTGGTAAGCTGAGTAAGTCTACAATTTTAAAGGTGAAGCTCATCTCGAGACTTGTCATTTTTATTCTTTTTTGAATTACATAATGCAAAACAACTTGTGAGCATTTAGATAAACCCCTTAAGAATTAGAAGGCCTAGTATATTTGTGATATGATAAAAAATTTAGTAATTGAAGTCTTCTAGTATGAGCTTTATTTTTTTTTTTCTATAAACTGTGGAAAGTGATATGATCTTCAATCATATAATTGTAAGCATAACAGGAAAACATTGTTTCGTCGATTAATTCTTTAGAAAAAATACGATCCATTTTATAATAATTTTTTCTGTAGTTTTTCTTGTCAATTAAGCATTTAGGTAAAAAAACAATCCATTTTAGCTTGACATCATTATTACTAGATTAGTGTTTTCCAGGTCATCCTTAGGGAAAAGAAGCATTTGTAGATTGTATTTCTAAAAAGGAATTGTTAGTTTCATTCGAATTGCAAGTAGGTTCGAGCATGTTATCAGGGTACTACCAATCTTGTTACTAAGTGATGCCTGAATTTTCTAAAAGCATGGTTGAAGGTCATTCGAAGTAATCACATGACATTACTTTTCTTATTCTGTGTATATTTCTCATCTATCTTCTTTGTATTTGTCAACCTCTTTAGTTCCCTTTACTTCTTTTTTTGACTGTTACTAGTTAAAACATTTGCTTCTGATGAATTAGTCAACATTAGCTATTTACACTAGTTGCCCTTTCTCTCTCCCCGCCTCACCTTCATCCAATATGGGTTCTAACAATAATTGAAACCTACTAGATCTTTAGTGTAAGTGCACATGGCATGCTACAACATTTCCTTTAGTCATGCATGTGTTTTAGACTTAATTTCATAAGTGAATTTGGATTGATTTGTTTGGTGAATTACTCCATGGTTTATGGTTCAAGGATCATGGTCTTTCTTAACATATCCGCCTACCTCATCTGACTCACAGAACCTCTGAACCCACTAATGAAAAATAAACCATCTAAAATGGACCACACTGCTAGGCTCAGGTGAGACTTGCAAGAAGCACAAGCCCCACACAACAGTGAGGCCGTGATATAGGAAGGTTAACATTGGTCTGCATTCTGGCTTGTGAGTCCATTATAAGAAAAATTATCCATGGCCTTTGCACAAGGTTTTGTTTACTTTGCACATTTGCGATTCCAGAAACTATTTCAGTCGACTTGGACTTCAAAACGATCTTTCTTGATAAAATTTCAGATCTTTTAACTCTAATTTAGTATATGTTGCTTATTCATTTTATGCAATGGAATCATGAACATGTCATTTGATAAGAACTATGATATAGTTTGAGGTATTGGACAGTGTGACAGCTTTTGCAGAACTGTATTTTACTGGAATATCTTAAACAATTTTTTTTTTTTTTTTTTGTATGACAAGAATCACTTTTGAAGCCATTAAGGCTAAATAATGAACACTTCTGTTTTTGTCTGAAGTCTTAACTACTACATTTAATGGGATGGATATTCTTTTTCTGTTTATAGTTTTCGTTCATTTTATTGCCTTCATTATTATATATTGTCTAAGCTTGATGATGAATATAGAACAGATTTGTTTCTTTAAGCCTTTTCTGATGTTGCACCTACTATTGTTGATTAATTGGATGCTTTGCAGATGATGTTAAGTTCCTTTTACAGGGTTATGATGTTCTGAGAAGGATCTCAGAGGTGATTGCACAATCAGATAGGAACAAATTGGAAGAACTAAGTGGGTATGCATGTGATACTTTTATTGGCTTGATCTACTACTAGAGTGATTGTTGTCGAAATGGCTGCTAGAGGCAGGAAGATGAATAATTTGTGCATTTATTTTTGTATCAGGCTATCAGCAACTAATTTATTAGTCTGGTTAAGAATAATTTTACTCCACTTTAAATGATTTGAGAGATGATACCGAGAAAAACTGCAATAGAACCTAAGCTAATAACTCACAGCCTGCTAGATGTAACTAGATTCATACCAGAAAAACTTAATCCCTCCTATGTTAGAAAAATTTCAACACTATCAACTGTTTTGTGGGCTTGAGATACAACAGTGTAGTTGGACATTTTGTGTTGATTCACATATATATATAGCAGGGCCCAAGGTTAATGCTGTAATTATTGCATACACAAATATATGATTATATATTGGTCAAAAAGCCACTATTCCGATGTTAGTCTATACCAAAGTAATCAAATAAGATCCTTTTTGGGGGTACAAGAATGTAGATTCTCTAGCTCTAGTGAAAATATTTTATTTACATTACTTTCGGACCCTTCCTAGATCCTGTAGGCCTTTCCTTTACGTACTTCTTTTCATCAATTCTGAGGTAAGCCCTGCTTGGCATCCTTCAGTATTCTTTTTTGGTTCAGGAAGTGATTAAAATAAGGTGCTAGTGTTTCTAATCAACATGAGCATGATAATCACTGCTTTGTGATTTTGGACTGAAATTGAGTTTAAATACCAGAAGGGTTGTATTGATCTCTTAGGTAGACTCTTGATTTAAAATTTTTTATTTATGCAGTTAGAGAATTATAGTCATAAAAAGAGGATGTCACACTAGGGCACAAAAAACCGTAGATCAATATAAGCCTTGGAGGAAAGTACCGAGAGAGAAGTCGGGAAATTAAGAGGATAAATTGTACATAAATTGTGTGTCAGTCAATTTAAGATATGGATGATTAGATATTTGGATTCGATCTGGTCACTCAAAAATAAAGAGCTTTAAGATATCCTTTATCTCCTGATTACTTATCTTGTCCATTGATGTCTTTAAGTGTTCCTAAATTTTGAATGTTGACTATATTACATTTATATGATAATAGTGTGGGCATTTTGGAAGTTATGATGTATTAGATGGTTTGTGTTTACATGATTACTTAAATATTTTGTATGTACATGCATGTCTGTATTTTTTTATGTGCGTCTGTATGTATCAGTGATTTTGTTTCTCCCTTTGCTTTATTGCACAATTCCTGTCCTTGCCTTCTCTTTCTATTTGATAAGACATTTAGTCAATTAAAAGTGGGCAACCATCATATTGGTTGCTTGCAAAGCAAAATTTCATCAACATTATGTAAATTGTAAACAATTGTCAATCTGACATCAACACTTTACCTTGATGACTATAAAAAATGAAATTGAAATGAGAAGAGTTGACAAAAGATGGAAATGACAACTCGACCAGCTTTGTTATAAGGGGCAATACTTGTCTCTGTACAAATCAGCGAATGAGCCGATAAGGCTATGCTTCAAACCCAAGAAAGCATCGCCTGTCTCTTCTACCATTACAACAGCAAAAACATTCCAGATTTATAACTCCAGCCTCTATCTTTATGAAGAAATATAAACTAATATACATATTTTTCTTTCTTTTTTTCCTTTTCATTATGACATCATCCTATGATGGTTCTGCTCCTCCTTTTTCTTTTTTATATATAATATGATGTGATCTGTTTATGTTATCTGAATTCTACCCTGTCTTGATATCTTAAATTTATTCTGCAGGGAGTTCTACACTGTGATACCTCATGACTTCGGTTTTAGAAGGATGCGTATGTTCCATTTCTCCAGTCTAGTTTGTGCAATGCTTAATTTTGTTGTAATGTTATTTTAACTGGCTATCTATGGTACTGATTGATGTAAATAATGAGCTTTCCAGGTGAGTTTGTTATTGACAGCCCTAGCAAATTGAAGAGAAAGCTAGAAATGGTAATCCCTTTTTTTTCAAAAGAACTTTGGTATATTTTGTCTATCTTTACTAACTTAGATCAGGGTAACTTTATCTGCTTTGCTGAGATATTGTTTATTGAATTTTGTTATCTCCAGCATATGGTATACTTGCATGTGTCTTTTAAAGCAACAGTAAGTTAACCGATTCATCAATTTCTTTGTCCATGACTTCCACCTATTTCTACGTTGTTGTGTTGATACTGTAATCTCTATTGTTACTAAGTTCTATTATGATTAATTGTGAGTAGAAGTTACTTGCTAGCATTGGAACAACATGTCAGATTTAGTGAAGTACCTTTGCCTTGACTTAAATCATTGGATTACTCAGTTTCAAATCAAGTTTTTTATCAATTAATAATCAAGTTAGAAATAGATGCACAAGCATGACTATATGTCTACAGATAACTACTGGCTGCTCTTTTGCTGATTGTGGTATTTGTATACAATGTTAAACTATAAGGCTTTCCACCTCAGGAACTTCTACTGTAGCATATATATTTCCAGTTTTCACTTTTTGACTTGAGCTAATTAGTTCTTTTCAAAATCCATTCCATATATCAGTCAGGGACCTGCTGGACCGGACTTCACCTGATATTTAGCAACCCATGTCTGGAGTTTCTAGACAGCTATATAAGCTAGCCTCCAATTTTAGCATTTGTATTACTCGTTTATGGTTTACCCTATGTATTGCTCTCTTACATGTCCATTTATTTCGATCTTTACCATAAATTTGGATCTTCCAACATCTAACTGCTTCTCTACTAATGTCTCTTTTTCCATTATACTTGAAGGTTGAGAGCCTAGCTGAGATCGAGATTGCAACTAAACTTCTGAAGGATGATTCTGAGACACAGGTATTTTGTTATGCGAATAGTAATCATGATAATCAGGGTTTTTGCCAAATTTAGGTCCACATTAATAGCAGCAATGTGATAATAACTAATTGTAACATACTGAGAATAGTCACTCACATAGAGTTCATATAACATATGATTTTCTCAGTTTTTACTATGTGAGAACTGAATGTTTCTGTTGTATTTGGCAAAACAAAATTGCAATTTTGGGTTACTGACTGATGTTTCACTGATTTACATGTCCAACTATTTGGTGAAACAAGTTGTCTGAATCCTGAAACACTGAATAAAGAAATTTACTGAACATGATTTCCTCAACAAACATCATCTTCTTTAAACTCTATCCTTTTATCATAGTGCATTCTTCAAATTCATAGAGGGCCTTTGTATCAATCTGGATATCTCCTTGATTTTTTCTTTTTCTGAGTCAAGTTCATCTGAGGCAAGGTTATTATTCATACTACTTTCTATGGGATATTACAACTTTTACCTTGATCTCGAACAATCTACACATCTTGCAAGTTATCATGATTGTATTTGTGCATCACAGAAGAAGTAATGGAACTTTATGGCAGGTGATTTTGGACGTAGTTAAGTTGGAGGGACTCATTCTGAAAATATGATCGTCATTTTTCTTTGCAGAACAGCTTTAGATTCAGGCAGATGCAAAACCTGCAGTACGATGATTTAGATTGCATTTAAGGTTGTTTTTGGTAGGTTTGCTTGGTAACTTAAGCAAATATTTATAGTTACTGATAATACAAACTCGTCGATTAGGTTTTTTGCAAATAAATTGATTTAGATTGCTCTAAAAATTGATCTGACGTTGAATAAAGAAAATGTAGGAACAATGTAGCTTAATGGTGAGAAAAAAACTAATGCAGCTGACCCCAGATAGTTCGGACCATGCTGCTCGTTGACGTTGGTGATATTGTTATTATTGTCGTAGAAGAAAAAAGTCTTGACTCCTATTATTCAGTATTAACTTGAATCTATGGACAACTTATTACCCTTAAGCTGCAGTAGTTTGGACTTTGGAGTCTTGCCTAACCGAATATTTGTCCTTGTTTATTCACTATATTGAACATCCTATATTCGATGGGCAGTTGTGTGTTCACTATCTTGGAAAATTTAGATTGATCTCCACACTACTCACACAGATGAATTTTTAAGAAGGATGAAATTAACAACTTTTAGTTGTTTTGCTCCTAGAAAACTAACATTGACACTTTGTCAGGATGTTCGAACATGTAGATGCTGATTTAGGTGGGCCTTCACTATGTTCTCAACAAAGAATACAATTTCAGAAGTATTTGAGAGGGAATAGAACATATTAAACTATTTGTTCAGACATTGAGAACCTTGATTGTTTTCAACTTGAAAAGTTGAATTTTTGTGGTTATTTTTTACCTTTGGTTCTAAGCCTTACTTTCCCCCTTGTCTTTCTCATTCTCTTCAAGTGTATCCAGGTTGTTGTATCTAGTTACTAATTTTTTTACATGCTTTGTAGCTTCTCTTCTTTCCCTGTTTTCAGGTCTGCTTCCAATTTTCTTAAACTTGGAAACACACTCTGCAACTTATATTAGTCTACCTTTTTCTTTTTTATATTGGTAAAACCAAGTGCAAGCACATATGTTTTACTTCTTGTCTTTTAGAAAATGTTTGACAGCAGATTGTTTTGATGTTGAAGGATGACCCTCTACATTGTCGTTATGAGCAACTGCATTGTGAACTATCACCAATTGAAGCTGATACCAATGAATTTGCTATGGTAAATCATGCTTTTCTTTCTTATGTATTAAAAATTGATTGAAATCAAATGTTAAAACTTCAATTGGTTCAGCTTTATCTAATTCATTTTCAATATAAATACTTTTGAGCTTCTGGAAGCTACACCATTGGCTTTCATTTCTGACTATGCAAACTGGATGTCATGCCCATAGTATCATTGTATTAGATTTACCTTTTCATATTGTTGAATATGGTAGACCAGATAATTTGTCGACTCAAATTTTGTTTACTTTGGCCAGTTTTAATGTCTAATAAAGTAATTGCTGATTTTCAATGTCCCTGTCAGTCCCTGTTGTAAAAAAAATGTTCTATTGATTTTATCTTCAAGAGTTTTCCCTTAGTCTTTGGAATTGATATAACAGACTTATCATAACTTCTCAATGTAATTTCATCTCTGTGTGACTTTGATATTGGATGTTTACTCTACCCACTGCACAATTAAGATTTATGCAGTCACAAACATATCGAATTTTGTTGTGAAATATAAGCTTTTTTGTCTGTTAATGCAGCAACCCAAATTTGTAAATCTGAAATTTGCTAAATGGAATGATGAAATCAAACCTGCACATATAATGACATTCTTGCTGCACCATTTGAATTATATAGAAGGATCAAACTATCATGTAATGGTTATGCTGGTCTTGGCATGATCTTCAGACCATCTCCTGCCTCCCATTCTGGCACATTTCATGTAGCAAGATTAGTTCATGTTGATGTGTACCTTGTGCTGCATGGGGCACTCACATGCCAAAATGCACTATTATACTGGTTCAGCAAAATGTGTATGGGCATGGTGGAAACCTCTACACTGTGCTGATATCTCAATAGCAAGGTTCATGTTTATACCCAATCAATGGTACATACTGGTACCTGTAACCCATAGGTATATATCAACTTGCTCCTATTTGCATCAAAGTGGGATTGGAAATACATTTAGGTACTTTTTTGTGCTATTATTAAACAACTATATACCTTACATGTTGTGTACACGAAACTTGGTCATTTGAAATATAAGTTATGCAGTTTTCATCATAGAATTATATTTTGGGGAAATATTTGGTTCATCGATTATTCTAACAATATGCCATGAGATATATGGTTTATTGGCTTTCATATTTCTTGTGAAAATATGATAGTTGTTCACTGGATATCAGTATGTTGCATTACAGAATCCAAATGTTACAAGATCATTTGCTTTTTAAATTTGCACTTAAAAGTAAAGCTCATGCAAACCTTTCAAATGGTACTTTTTAAAAGATTGATATACATATTTTGTTTACATCTGCTTAATCAGCCTCATGCTAAATGCCTGTAAAATTTATGTATGTCACAATGCAATTCTTCTACTCATATTAACACAGTATTTTCTTACCTTAGGAAATATAGATAGTGATTGGATGGTACTATGTTTGTTTAGAGGATATATATATTACAAGTACATTTTATTTATATTTGTTTTACTGTATACACAGTGATGATGAAACTTTTAATGGCTATCAGAAAACCAATGATGTAAATTACATTATATATTTTTGTTGAGATGCTCTTATTCTTGACCTAACTTGAATTACACTTAAATTTATATACTCTGTTATGTTAACCACTTTAACTTTTCTCTTTGAGCAGGTAAAGAGATATCTACTGAACACGCATGCCAAAACACACTCAGGTTATGCAGTCAATATTGTGCAAATATTTAAGGTTTCCAGGAAGGGTGAACTAGAACGCTTCGAAAAGGTAAAATGGGCCCTTTTAGTTTCCTTGGTTTTATGCTTCATTTGTTTCTTCTATATTGTTCCCATATCAAAGTTCCACTTTCAAGAATGCTTAATGCTTATTTCTCAGAAATATGGTTTTTGTTCATTGCAGTTCTCTAGCACAAAGAATAGGATGCTTCTTTGGCATGGTTCTCGCCTCACCAATTGGACTGGCATCCTTTCACAAGGTATCTCTTCTCGTTTGTTTTAATGTTTAACAATTAAGTGGTTTTTGATGGGTTGGTTTTCTTGCAAGAAGTTTGATGGACAAGGTTTCTACAAAGAACTTATGAATAATTTAGTGGAATATAAAGTTTCTCTTTATATATCTTACTTGTATGACCAACTGTTTGAATGATGTCATGGTCTTGCAACTTAGAAGTGATCTTTCATTTCACTGTAAGTCATAATATTCTTGCTTTATGAAAGAAACCAGGCCTTTCTGTTGAAAGTGAAATTGGCTTCTTTCACATTCCCACTTTATGTACAGTTTATTCATTCCTCCAATTGTTTAATCATTTTTAAGTTTCCGAGGGTAATTTGTCATAGGAAATAATCTTTTCAAACTGATGGTTAGCTGAAACAATTATTTATTGAGAGTCTGTTACTGTAGTTGAGATAGTACTTGAAGTTACTTCTTTTGGTCCATGAACAACAGGTTTGCGTATTGCTCCTCCGGAAGCACCAGTTACAGGTTACATGTTTGGAAAGGGAGTTTATTTTGCTGATATGTTCTCAAAGAGTGCAAATTATTGTTGTGCATCAAGTCAATCAAGGGATGGGGTGCTGCTTTTATGTGAGGTATATGTCAGACATTGAAATAATTGCTCTTTTAGTGATGCCTTTTTTCTTGAGGGGAATCACTGATGATTGGAAATATGTATTTTCACAGGTTGCGCTTGGTGAGATGGCTGAGCTACTAGCTGCTGATTATAATGCTGATCGCTTACCAAAGGGAAAACTAAGGTCCACAACTCTACTTCTTTTTGCTAGGTTGTGATTAGCTTCGTCTGATATGTTGATTATTGAAACACGAAGGGAGGTGCAGAAAATTCAGTTTTTTGCTCAGTCACAGTCGTCTCTTAGGATCAGATAGTAGTAATTGATCAAACACTCCTTTTCGTAGTTTTGACTGTTTATTGATGGAACATTCTGCTCTTTGTCCTTTTCACTTTTCTGATATAAATTTATTTGACATTTAAGATATTCAAAATAATATGGATGTGATTCAATAGCTATTCTCTGATGTGGATCTTTTCCTTGATAAGAATGTGACACAAAGCAAATGTTGTCAATTGTCATACTGATAAGCTTAACAGATTGCCTTTGGCAATATGGGTAGCTAGATTGGCGCATGCTTTCACTATTAAATACCAAATACAGTCATCACCTATAGCTTGCTGAATGGGAAACAGCACCAAGGATTAGCATGACTTTGTACAAAAGCTTTAAGGCAAGAGTGAGCAAGAAGTACTATTTGTGGTGTGCAAAAGATTAAATACTGACAATTTAAAACACTTTTGACTATTGGCACACTGCTGTGAGTGTAATCACGTCCTCCATGAAGCAAGTGTAATTCAAATCATTGCTAGGTATGGTTAGTCTATTCTATTTTTACACATGAGAAGTCAATTCCAAATAGGAATTTCTCAATCCTATCGGTGATCCCTTTTGGTGCCTGCATGGTGCCTTCCTCAAGGCCTCATTTAGGTGCCTCGAATGATAGGAGAATGATAGTAGCACTTGAATCACCATTGAAACATCAGCAATCCGAATCATGTAGTAGGTATTGTCTTCCTATTGAAATAACTGATACAGCCTACCTTCTTTGTTTTTCAGTACAAAAGGGGTTGGAGCCACAGCACCTGACATATTGGATTCCCAGGTCCTTGAAGATGGCGTAATTGTCCCTCTTGGAACACCCAAAAAACAAAATAATCTTCAGGTAATGTGTTCTGTTCTGAAGTCCTTGGTTGGTACAATAGGATATAATTTTTTCTTGAAGTAATCATGAGAGAGACGATCATGTTTTCTTTTTTTCTTATGCAGTGTAGTTTGCTGTACAATGAATATATTGTGTACAACATAGAGCAGATTCGGATGCGGTATGTCATTCATGTACTTTTCAATTTCAAGAATTGATCAACGTGGTACCTTTGCTTCTCTTGTTCAGCTTATCTAGGGCTTCGTAGATCCGAGGATCCTAAAGCCTCGAGAATAAGATTTGTTGTTTATTGTGTATCTTGGCTGAGCATATAAAAGATTAGCTATTGTAAACACTAAAAATTAGTACAAATTTGAAGCAAACTTCTGCATCAGTGTACGATGTTGTAACCATAAACTTAGACATGGTAACCTGAAAATATGGTGCCCATCTGAGTTTTCTTTGACTGGCAATCTTGTGATGAAGCAATATAAGTTCTTTTTCCTCCCCCCCCCCCAAGCATTATTTGCTTATAAAAATAACCTCATGGATCAAAAGTAAGACTGTTAACTTGTTGCACATCTTGTTTCTGTATAATGACTGATATCAAGCTTGTTGTTCAGGAAGAATTTAATCACAATCAGAAGTGCATTGTGCATAATGATTTGAAGCTTAATATGTGGTTGACTCTATAGATCATGTGTCCTCTGAGGCCACACTGGAAAGTGTAGAAAATTGGATTGCAATGAGCATAAATTCCACCTAGATCCATACAAGTTATGAAAGGTGAATATATTATGTTAATGTACTTTATTCTAATGATGATGTCAGAACAAGATTGATGAGGCATTTGAAATGATTCACAGTATATAGAATCATATAGATCATGGTCCATAATTTGTTTTCCACTATTCAGCTACAACATAGATGAGATATCAGATGTGAGGCACTTCTAATAACAAATTCTTATGTATGTATCTCATGTAGCCTTTGTTCTCTTGTATTTATCTTTCATTTGCAAAAACAGAGTTCAGCATAAATAAATATATTAAGTTAAGGCTAAATCAGTTTGCATCAGTTGGACATTTTTGCCAGGTTTTCTGTCTGTATAGATATCTGAAATCTGGACCCTGAACAGCTTGTGGCATTTCAATGTAAAAATTGAATAGTTGTCTGATTCAGAGAATATTGGAATCAAGATTTAGTGTTTTTTCCCTCTCCTGTGGGTGACTATTAGTGTCTGCTAGAAAGAGGGCCAATTTGCTCTTCTTTTTAATGTTACTGGCATCATTTTCTTATTTTGTGCTGAATGTAAATATTAATTTTAGCAGCTGCAGGAAGTTTTGTCTTTTGCATCTCTGTTGTAATTGACAGATAAGCTGCATAGATAGGTATGCTTTACTATAAAGATTCCAAATAATTATGTACCATGACACTTAATGTTCCAAGTGACAGTTTGATGATAGACAACATCTGATGATCCACTCTAGTTTTATAGCTTAGGCAATGCTAGTAGATATTTGCAACTCTTTTTGCCATGGAGCTGTTCTATCAACGAATCATAATACAATACCCTTTAGTTTAATATGTTGGAAGTTTATGACACAGCTTTTTACCACAACCAAACATTAACTTGGGCATGGTTGATATACTTATGATATTTGCTATAGTTTTATACACTGCATATGTCATACTGGAAAACAGCAATTCCATGGTGGCTGTACATGGTAGGATGGAGGTCGATGAACCTTCTCAAGCCTATCTATAGCTGGTACAGTGGAGGAACGAGGATGAACCCGAGGCTCATTTTTATCACCTTCCTCAACCTGGTTTGGCTTTGGACACCTCGAAGAAGAAGATGCATGCACTGGAGGAGCAGCAGGCTGCCCACCAAATCACTTGGATTGATTTGTATTTATTGGGCAATGGAAACAGTCAAATCGCAGGTTCAAGGTATGTGCACCAGAACTCCAGCTTTCTTTAGCCTCTTCTCCAATCTAAGATAATATATATATATTTTTTTTTTGTCACGGATTCTTACAGACTATAATAAACTGATATCTATCTTGTTGTTTGCCATAAAAAAAATTGTGGTGTATTTGTTCCTTGTTAGCCTTTGTCTATCAACTTAATTGGCATTCTAGTATCACATTACTTAAAATGAGTGTTTGTGTCCTCCGGTATTTTATTCTGGAACGAGAGAGGATGGAAATCCAAAGCATCTCCACCTCATCCTAATTCTTCAGATATGGTAAGTGGATCATTCTTATTCTTTTCTCTTTTTTTTTTTTTTTTGCGGTTTTATATTCATATGATGTTTACTTGCAGACATTTGATGCCTCATTTAGATTTCGATAAGCAAGTTGTTGATTATACTTTCTTGATGTTTGCTTTCAAATTGATAAGCCCACTACCTGTCTCTAACAATGGTAAAAAAAAGTAGTCACGAGAAGAAAGAAATGAACACACCACCACAAACTCTACAACTTGGTGGTCTCGGACAGAGCACTACCATCAAAAGGTGAGGATGTCATCCAACTAGGGCCCAAAAAATTTGTTCCAAATCTATTATGATACTACGGTAGGTCCCACCTTTTCTTTTCTTTTTTTTGGTGAAATAAAGAGAATTTTTGGTAATATATCCTTATCGTTATTTTCTTTCTATTTAATGAGGTCAGATCCTTCAAAGGTCATTTGTTCACGAAAAGACTTATTCTGTCCTCGAAAAGACTACTCTTCTACGTCTTTTATTTCATGGATTTATTTCATCGCCACCTCGTATTTATATTTCTTTTGACGTAATGATATGAGAAAGAAAAAAAATTAGAAAACAGGCTTACTTACTAAGTTCGATGATGATTAAATAAATCTTTATTATTATTATTTTTTTGGCTCTTTTGTCACAGTTCTGTGGTAGAAGAATAGTTTTCATATCTCGACTCTCTCTCTCTTGAAACTCGAAACAAATAAAGTGAGCTTCGAATCGTTTTGGTTGTCTCCGCCTTTCTATATTGTTTGTTACTTAATCATCCTCTGCTCCTCCTCATTAATGGATTCTTTCTTCTCTGGTCTCTGTTATAGTAGATTTATGAAAGAATTAAACAATTAAGATCGTAGTAAAAGATGAGAGAAATAGAGAAGATTCCACAGATTCTAAACCCAAAAATTCTTATTCATGAGCCAAAGAAACATAGATAGATAGATAGATATATATCATAAGGATGACACCACGGCGCATCGATGCTTCCTTCCCTCCCGTCTCCTACTAAATAAAAAAAGATGTCGGCTCAGTGCTTGCGGGAGAGATTCATCTCGCGCAGCTCGGCCGCGTCCACCTGCGCTCGGAGGTTGCCGGGCCTGTAGTACCCCGTCACCGGGTCCGGAACCCAAGAATTCGACGAAGCAGAGGAGGAGGAGGCGGTGCTCGAGGAGTCTACCACCTTGCGCGCCGCCGTTTTCTGCTCCACGGACCTTCTCACGCCAGGCGCCGCCGCTGCTGCTGCTGCTGCTGCAGCGTATCCCCTCCTGGATGAATCGAACAGAGCAGGAGTAAATAATGGTCCAATTATAGATCATAGATAGATCATGACGATGACGGGTATATCAATTACCTGTTAACCAAGAGTGCGATGTTTTGAGAGACGGACGCAGCGAGAGCAGCAGCACTAGAGAGGGAGCCAGCCATCTGCCCTCTTCGTTATATCACCTTATTAATTTCTCTAGCTACCAGAAAGAAAGAGAAGAGATAGACGAACAGGAAGAGGAAGCGGTCGAAGTCGTCTTCCTCCTCTCTCTCGACGTTGGCCTGTTTGGTTTGGGGATGAAGTGAGACGGAGCGTCTGAAGGTGTTTATTTATAGCAACAGCTGTGAACCGGAAATGATGCCTTGGGTGTATGTGTTTTGTGTGGGAGGAAACGAAGCCGTGGGTGGGTTTGCCATCGATATTTCTGTGGCTCCTCCGCCTCGCCACGAGCCGCTGCTGCCTTTAATTAATGCCGACTCACAGAGAGAGAGAGAGAGAGAGAAAGCCAAGTCATATTTGTGGTCTGGAGAATTCGATTTCCGCCGTCTTGCCTTAGAAATTTCTGCTGCGCTGCAGCTGCTGACAGACAGACAGACAGACAGACTCCCTCTGCTCATTGCTTCGGTGCATCAAATGAACCAGTCGGGTGGATGTCAACTCCCACAAGACAATCCATTGGCTTGTCTAAATGGATTCCCTGTCCAAGTTTTTTTTTTTTTTGTTTTGGGGTTCAGGGAAGACATCTACATACTGTCAAAGCATCAATCTAATTGTGATCTGATCACTTGGAATCTATATACTAAAATCCAAAATGTAGTTTGCAGACAGCTAAAAAGTAGTTTGTAGAAAGAGAGAGACGAGGATGAACCCTATTTGTTCTCCCGTCAACCACTGGCTGGTGGATCAAGTGCCAAGAACACCACATCCCAAAACAACATTATCTTTAGTGCTTGCCATTTTTTGTACGTGAGCTTTCTGCCTATATATTTTCCTAAAAATGGATCTTGAGATTAGATAAACAAAGAAAGAGGGGAGCTATGTTCGAGCTTAGGATAGTTCAAAAAAAAATTATAATTTAGTCTCACATACTTAAAATCTTGCATCCGTCTTTATAATTTTTGTTTGATCGTTGATCTATGAATCATGACATCGTTTTTCTTAGTGTACTCGATTTTACAGGCAACAAAAAATTAAAATTGCTCAACTTCTCTCCAATTTTTAGTAACACCCTTCATATTACATATTACTATCTTCACAAACAAACATGATGGGCTAGTTTACACCTACCCCTATTTAAGTTTCTGTGACTTGTCCAAATCAAAGTATCTTTGATGATGTCCAGTTCGAACACTAGTCATTATTTTTTCTTAGAGTAATGATGCGATTTGTATGAATTATTTTTTTTCTTTTAGATGAATATTTTCTAACATATGTATTACTATACCACCCATGTGGATTATTAAGATCATAATTAAGACATTACATATTTAAATACTTAATGGAGTGTAATGATATATAGTCTTTAGTAGTTATGCAGGCTAAATACATCTCAATATCAGACTAATTATAGAATTAGCTAGTTATCTTTATATTTTTGATCTCTAAACTTTCAAAAATTATATTGGAATTTCTATACTTATAAAAATAAAATATTGAGATCTCTACACGGGATTAAGAAGATAATTTCACATGGTTAAAAATCAACAAAGATGGATTTTGTTGGTTAAACGTTTCATTTTCATAAAAGAAACATCAATGTAAATTTTAAAAATATAGGGGATAATATATAATTAGCCCTATCAAAAGCCAATAAAGAATAAAAAATATATATAAACTATTTGATATATCATATTACAATTCAAATATTTAAGTAAATATTTTTTTATAAAAAATATTATAGTGAAAATAATGTAAAAACACTATAAATAATCTAAATAAGCTCTCAACCTTAATCGATCCAACTACAAATCTGAAAGTATGATATCATAATGATCTATAAAAAATAATAATAGTTATTATAATATAATATTACTTATAGTGTTTTTCTTCCAGTAGCTTAATAAAACACTACAGACGATATTGAAAAATACTGTAAATAAGTCAGATTAAAAAAATACTGTAATAGTTTAAAAGCTGATATAAAAAAATAGATTAAAATTTTGATGAAAAATATGTTATAGATAGATATTTTTATAAAAATAGAATTACTATTTTAAAATAATAATAATAATAATACCGTTTTGTTTGCGAGCCGGATGGTATTTTTTACATCCTCTCTCTCCTCCACCCTCGTTGTGAAGTGACTTCTTAGTTCAGGCCAACGCAGTAGTTGACAACTTTTGGAGAGGCGATGCCTTCGTCGTCGTCATCCATTGTTACTCAGCACATACCATTCATTGCCAGATGCGTGCGAAGAACTCTTTCACTCCCACCCACCTCGAATCGTGAATTCTTTTTTTATCGACGCCGCTCGGACGCATCAGATGAAAGCGATGGCGGGTGTACAAAAACTACAGCATTCGGTTTCTTTACTTTTGGAGATTTGGTGATCGGCACACGATATATGTGTCCGACGGAGGAGGCAAACTCCAGACTTTGGTGATCAACACAATCGTACTGCCAAATAAGATGTCAGAGTTTAGACTTCGAAGACCTCTTCTTTTCTATCCATAACATCGAATCGATCATACCCGCTCATGCACTCAATGACAGACAAAGAAATCTCTATAAGTATTCTGTACAATTCTTTTATATTATAAGAAATCTACTATTTCCCAGAAAGAGAGAATTATATATACACTATATATATATATATATATAGAGAGAGAGAGAGAGAGAGAGAGAGAGACAGAGAGAGAAAGAGAAAGAGGAGAGAAGAAGAAGGGATAGAGAGAGAAGAGAGGAGAGGAGAGGATAGAAGAAGAGGGGGAAATAATGAACGAAACGAGGGTAGTTTGCTCAATACGCCAAACTCACGGCTCTCTTCAAAACCAGGTCCCTCCTCGAAGAACCTACGTACGAGTGTTAGTACGCGAAACCACCGGCTGTGGGCCGTCCTTTTCTGGCCGCCACCCTCGGCCGGCCGCGCTCCGCTTGGAGCTCGGCGTCTAGGGAGCAGTTGTCCCTCCTCCCGCTCTCCTCGTCCATAAATATCTGCCGGCATCGGCACTCCACGCTGCAGAACGCTCGGTCCCCCCTGCAGAGCCAATCCCCATGAAAACCTTAAGAGAGAGAGAGAGAGAGAGAGAGAGAGAGAGAGAGAGAGAGAGAGAAGGCTTTGGCAACCAGAACTGCCACCCCGGGGTTGAAAGGCACAAAGGGTTTCCTTCGGTCACCTGTACATATAGATGTCGTTGCCTTGCTGTAGTCTTCTCCGGCAGAGGTAGCAGCGTTCGAGGAAATGGCTAGCGGAGACGGAAGAAGAATTCGTACAAGTGGAAGGTAGAGAAGCGTTCTTCATGAGGGAGGTTTTGCTTATGATATGGGTGTACTTGGTCAAGTTCTTTTGTGCTTCCAAGAGAACGCTTAATCCAGCCATATCCTATTGCTGCTGCTGCTGCTGCTGCTGCTGCTCCTCTCCTTTCTTGCAGTCAGGTGGCGAAGCCAAGGCTTTTTAAAGGGGAAGGGACGCGTGTGATGCACCGCAGGAGCAAGTTGGGGGAGTGGGGAACTTTGGTGACGATGGTAGCTTGTCTTCATTGTCCATCTTCCGTGACAGGAATCTTGTTCTCGAATGTGGAAATCAGATGGCTTGGACCCTGCAAAAAAGAAAGGTAGCAGCACCATATATAGTTGGGAGGCAACAAACCAGGGACTGCTGAGCACATAGTTTCTGGATGAACCTTCGTGCATGGCATTTCTTGCGTGGTGATCAACCCTATGGCATGGTTTGATGGTTTCATCCTGTCCACGTCCAACTTTTTGTTGTTGTTGATGATTACGTGCGTCCAGTGTGGATTTTGGCGTCTGGCTACTGGCTGTGTGTAAATCTAGAAAGGCCAACCGAACTGATCCTGGCTGGAGTTGTTGTCAGTGATCTAAGCCCGCCGGAGATGGTTGTGTTCTGTGAAAGTATCAGGTGGGCTCACACACATTTTTCTTTTTGACTCCCTTTCGTTTCCTTTTCTTCCTTTCATTTTTTTTTTCTTCTTCTTTTTGTTGTTGTTTTTATGTGTGTTTGAATGAAGTCACAGGCATTGCTTTGAATTTGATTGTTCTCTGATCGTGCTCATATAGATCAGGATAAATTGTCATTACATCATAAGATGCTCGGTGCGATAGAGAAACCATCTCAAGAATACTTTGTATCAGAATTATAAACAATGATGCCTCCTCGTCGTCGTCGTTAAGGAAGAAATAGAGAGTAGTAATCCTGAGACTCTCATCATTATTGCGTCGCCATGGAGTCAAAAAGATATGTAGGTGTGGGTCAATCTGCTGCCTTTTTGCTCCTCCATTGCTGCCGTGCCTCACTCCCAACACCCATCGTCATCATCTCCTCTCCTCTCCTCTCCTCTCATCTCTGCTGGTGTTCATCTTGCCGTTCGATCTCAGTTGATCCTCTTCCTGTCGCCTCCTCATGTAGAACACCAGCAAGAAGATTAGCTGATCCATTCTTCTTGTTGTCTCGACGATGACAAAAGAGTTGAGCGTGCATGGTTGCTCGTACACACTCGTCTATCTTACAAACTGAAAGCCCACAGAATCGATCCACCCATCCTTCCCTGTCTGTGGAGTCAGTGGGTTTGTCATCTTCGAGCACAGGAGCTATTGGAATGGTTTCAGGACATCGATGGCTTAGCCCTCCTGTTGAAGGTGAGGCATTTTTCTGCTCGATCGAGATAATGCTACTTACTTTGATTTCTGAAAACAAATATGTTTCTTTTTCTACGAAACAAACGACAAGTGGCTTCAGATATGGATTCTCTCTCTCTCTTTTTTTTTTTCCCTAAAGATAATATTAATGTGCCTACTTCATATATATAAACAAGAAGCTATAATCTAGTTGCAAGTTTGTGTTGGGGAGAGAGAGAAAAAAAGTTAAAAAATAATTATTAAAGATCAATAAATAAATAAATCTAACATAGAATCGATATAAGATTTAAATAAATCTTTGTCTATATCTACAGAAAAAAATTAAATTCTAAATATATCAAAAATATTCTTCACATGCTCCCCTCTCATCAAATAAATAAATAAATAAATGAGATATCCTTAAAGGAATCAAATCTTAATTATCAGAGTCTTTTTTCTTCATAATTTTTTTTGTATTAGGATTCCTTATTCGATAGGGACATTGGCTCCAAAAATTTTAAAATATTTATCAGTCTCAATAATTTTAAAATATATATATAATTAATAAAGTCTATTACTGATTGCTATTAGGAAAGAAGCTCATATAAAGCAACAATTTGTAATGTAGTGAATAAAAGAAAATATTTTATTAACTAAAAAGCACTTTGCAACTCATCTACTTTTGTTCTCTAATTGCGACTTAGGTGCAGCATCAGAAGAGACTGCACCCTTATTTATTTATACAATTAAATTCTTAAACTTTTGAATATTCTAAGACCCATTTCTCCTTAAGATTTATGATTTAAAAGCCTAACTAGACTACTGCTCCCATTTTATTTAAATTAGCATGATGTATTAGTACTATTTCTAATGCTCCTTTATAATGCTAATATCCTTAATTCTAACTTTTTTCTTCAAAATTAAAATTTCTTTGATACCAAGGATCCAATGAAAGTAGCAACAAACCAAATTATCATGTTGGAACATTTGTAATTGATTGCATTCTTGGGAATAACAATTGTAGTATTGACAAATAAATTTTTGTTTGGAGGAGATAAGACTTTGGAACTAAAAAGAATTATTGGATATCAACGATAAGAAATAAACTTTCAATAACATGGATGAGAGAATAAATTATATGCTCCTGATCCATCTAAAATACTTTTTATTAGATTTTAATAAAAGGTCTTGGTCAATGGTTGGCCTCACATTTCTAGATTGTCAAACAACCCGACTCATTGTTAGTCTTTTTTATGCTACATATAATAGGTTTTCTCTAACATGGATTGGTTAGGTTCTTAATGACCATTCCCCCTTTATAAACTATTTTTGTTTTAAGTTAATTTAAGTTATTTTACTAGAAAAATAAAAAGAAACAAACTAAAAAAAATTGCACAGGATTATGTGGTTCAACAACCATTACCTCCGTTTAGAAAACAAAAAAGATTCACTGTATACTACGAATAAATATAAATTATATTCAAAAAGTATCTCATTCCCCCTTTATAAATATAAATAATATAAAGATTTTAAAGATTCACTATTTACTACTAATTATAGATCATTAACGAAGCACCTGGAGTTCTTCTGTACCTATCATTCCTCAAGACGTTGAGATATATAATTTTTTTTATAAAAAAATAAAATATTTATAAAGATAAATCCTAGTTTGATAAAGACTCTTTTGCATACTTGAATTCATAATCTTAATTCTTCAAATAATTTTTAAATATAATTAAAACTCCTAAAAATATTTAGTCATCCTAACATTCAAAGTCCTATCAAATATTTACAAAGTCATTCTGGAATTGAAAATAAAGGCACTAACTTTGCTTTCTTAGATTGATTACGCACGTAAAGGCAGCGCGTGACAGCCGTGTGATTGAGTTGATCAACCTCAACCCCGTCCCCTGTCTTAGTTGGCACACGTGGCCGCCCGACCCTCAAAAAGCATGCAGTCAACACGTGCTGTTGCCTTCTTCCCTCCATGATTGCAGCACCGAAGCGGAAGAAAGAAAGCAGAGATCGCAGTTGTTGTTGTTGTGTCTTAACCCTAAGCTTTCATGCTTTACCCATTTTGTTCATCGATCTACGAGAACAAAGGAAAAGCTCTTGCATTTAGCTGACGGAGACGATCAGATCTAACACCACCAACAGCCAAACATCCATCTTTGCGTGCGCCGTCGCGGTGGTCCAATGTGCCGCCTGTGCTGCACCTGACGCGACGTGTGCAGGCCTCCGTTGCTGTCACCTACTCGACCACCATCAATCGTCACTGTGGCTATGAGTCATTATTCCCTTTGCCCGCTACGATACAAACGGAACGAAACAGCCGCCACCAATTTCTCCATCACGACCGATCGCTGCGCTGTTCGGAGGGGATACGCGTCTCCGGACTCGCCGGGCGGCGGATGTCGGGTAACAACATCACGGGAGTCGCCTCCGACGACGGCTCGTTCGCGACTCGAAGCCTTCATGAAAGCAGAAGCAGCAGGTGCGACTCGGGCCGCGGCGGCGCCACGCGGCTTTCCGTGGACCTGGTCAACGCCGCCCGCCGCCACCTCTCCTTCCTGCGGTCCTTCGTCGCCTCCCCTGTCCTCCACCACGCCCCCACCATCGCCCGCGCCATCCGACGGTCAGATTTCCTCCTCGCTGCCCTCTGTTTCGGTGCGCCACTAGATCCATGGCTTAGGTCCGTCCCTTTTCTGGCTCAGGTACGATCAGCTGTGGATGCCGTTGATCGCCGAGCTGGCGCAGGCGGCGCCGCCGTCCGCTCCTCCGATGCTCCTCCCGCCGCCGGACGTCCAATGGGTGTGGTACTGTCACTGCCTCGACCCGGTAAGCTTCGAGCGATGCGATTAACCCTTCTAAAACTCGCATCTTTTCTCTTTTGTGCTCGTTCCATGGAACTATGGCCGCCGCAGGCAGGGAGCTACCGCGAGTACTGCACCTCGAGATTCGGCGCGCTTGTCGATCGACCGCTGATCATTGACGACGAGAACGAGGAGTACGCGTACAACCGGTGCCGGGAGGTCTGGGCAGTCCGGTATCCTTCCGAGCCCTTCGATCTTGAAGTAGACTCCGGGGAAGATGGCGAAGCAAGCGGTAAATATGAGGATCATCTCTCCGCGGTGGTGGCGAGGTACCGGACGCTCTATTCCTTCTTCTGCGATCCCTTCGTTTCAGAGACCGTCTACCTCGTCGCCGCGCGCAGGAGGTACTCGAGCTTCCTCCACCTCTCGAGGCGACCCATCGATGATGGGATGCTCCGGATGGTTCTCACCTCAGATATCTTCCTCATCTGGCTCACCCATCAAGTACGATTCCACCTCAAAATTCGATCTTGATGCTGATATGAGTTCCGACAGAATTTTCCAAATTTATCATCAAGCTTCGATCTTGTTCTAAAATCTGAAACGATTGGCGCGAGCAGAGCCATCCCAGGAGCTATGCGAAGGACATAGAGGATATGGGGGATCCGGTGAGGGTGACGGTGGGCTTCGGCGACCGAGCCACGGCGGAGGAGGCGAAGGAGACAGCGAGGGCGTGGGAGGAGGCGTTAGACGAGCCATATGAGCGAGCGGGAGCGGTTCTCGACCCTGCAGCATCGCCGTCGCGGGTCTACTTCAACTGGGAGACGGCCGAGACGGACGTCAACAGGAGTTACAAAGGGTTGCAGCCAAGGTTCCTAATGGAGGTGACGCCTCCACCTGCATTTTCTCGTCACCATTCTCGTTTTTGTGCTTTGATTTCTGTTGCTTCACTGGTCATTTGATCGTTTCCTGCTCTCTCCCCCTCTCATTGTTCTATCCATGTCTGCTTTCCTCCACGCCTGCTCTATGAGCATTGAATGGGAGATGAAGGAAAGAAGCCAATACCAGAGACGAGTCTCAGATTGGTGGCTAAACAGTCCCAACTCGATTTTGTAGCACTAAACCTGCATCAATTCCTAATAATTTTGTCATTATATGCTCATATTATTGGTTTTAGGTAGCTGCTTTAATCTGTCACAGGTCCGTATATTCCTTAAAGGAAAATGGGAGGAGAGGGAAGATAAACACCTAAGCAAGAGTTTCCTGCGGTTACGAACCATCAGGTGTAACAGGGAAATGAAGCTTAATGAGCCTGTTCGTGATTTATCCTCCGAAACTTGGCACAAGACATGGCATCTGTACTGTGAATTTGGGACAAGAGGAATTGTGATAGAGGTCCGGCGACGGGGAAGCAGTTGTCTGATAAACAGCAAGTTGATCACGAAACTAGTGTTCCTGTGGAACGACTTGTTACGAGCAACCACTCTGATGCTGAAGAAGGAGCTGGAGATGCAAGTGAGAGCCTTGGCATCGATCACTCCACCTGTTCAAGCTCCATACTTACTGAAGTGTGTTCCAGATAGAGTAACCGATGATGGGGGTGCAATGATTTCAGATGTGGTTCTGAGGATGAATAGATACCATCCACAACAAGGTCGTTGGTTATCTCGTACCGTGCTTGATCATGCCAAAAGGGAGTGCTTTGTGATACGAATACGGTAGCAAATTTCCACAGTTCCTTTCAAAATTTGCTGCTATCTGTTGAAAGAGAACATATGTAGCGAATGATTGTAGTTGATGCATTTGTGTAGAGTAGGCAGAGGCATTTGGCGGAGGGGAGCTGAGTCTCCAGAAGCAGTGAAGTGGGAGGATAGAATTATACAAGTACGAGAAGGGCCATGGTCATACGTTGCTGGAACTGTCGGTGTTGCCCCCGGTAAGATGTTAATTTAATTTACTGATAACAAATTTCAAAGTACTGAAAGAAAGAGGTACATTCTGGTAAAGATGCTGAATCGCTCCACTTGTCATTGTTCAGCTTCCAAAGAGATTTAAAGTATAGTCTTATCTTCTTCTTTCTTTCCAAGTCATTGGTGATTACTGAGCTATTCCCTCTTGATTGTAGACAAGATAGTGGGCACTGCAACACCTAAGAAAGAAGATTCACAAGTGAAAAAGACACTCTGGTGTTTGTCGACAGGAGATGTTCTAACAATACAATGGGAAAGTGGACTCGATATTCAGCTTGAAAATGGAAGTTCTGGTGAACAGGTGATTGGAATTTGTTCTCCTCATTTTATTTGTTGATGGGCATATAATTATCATCTGCTTTTCTGTTGCTAGATGGGACCTTTATACAATTGGCATATAATTACGTTGCCATGCATGAAAGAGATGTATGCTGTTCAAACTAGCTGTGAGAAGTCTAAAGGAAGCATCCAAAAAAGTAGTAGTCTATTGGGTCTCTTAAGTGATTAAGATATAATCTGGTGATTTCATGAATCTTCAAACAAGTCCGAGTCTAATCTAAATATGCATTTATTGATTGGCATCATCTACAACATATCTACTCTTTCACACACACCAAGAAACTTCTTTCTTGTGAGTTTATTGTGCAGCCCCAATGTATCTACTAACACTGAGCTCTTCTTCTGCGCCGGTTCTGAAAAGGCTTGCTTCTGATATGAGTTGAATGCACTACAGGCTAAGTTGCTCACTGGAAGGAAACTGCAATACCAACTAAAGGATGTAGACTCATCGAACGAAGAAGAAGAGCAATACTTGACTCTAGTTCGGTTTACATCAGAACATCCAGATGGAAAAGCAACTGCACTCTTAAATTGGAAGCTGCTCGCAGTGGAATTCTTGCCAGAAGAAGATGCAGTAGTTGTGCTGCTTGTATGTGTAGCTGTAGCTCGAACCATTTCAGAGATCAGAAGGGAAGATACGAGTGGACTCTTAGCTCGAAGGAGAGTGAGAGAAGTCGCAGGAGGGTGTAGGGACTGGGGCTCGGTTCTGCTCCCATCCTCATCTACTTATTCATCCGTCCATCTGCAACCCTGGTATTGGAATGCTCATCAGGTATTAGCCTCAGCTGAGACAAGCGATTCTGGGTTGCCGATCTCCAAACATTTTCCAGCTGACGGGAAGTGCACAATGTACGAGCAAGTCATTTTGTCTTGATGGCCACTTGTACTGGACGGTTACAGTGTAGAAAGAAGGGAAATTGGAGACGACGATCGGTGCAGTCCTGATACATGAATTTTTCAAAGAGGATTTATGTCGATACACATTCTTCCGGTTCACAAACCAATTAAAATGGCTTCTTGTTTAGGCCTTTGTATCATGATACTATCTTGTTGTTGGTAAGCTTATGATTTCTCTCTCTCTCTCTCTCTCTCTCTTGAGTGATGATCAAAGTGGTTGAGCTTGTTGTTGTTGTTGTTTGTTGTGTTTGGTGGGTCATTGCTTAAGATTTAAACAATTTAGTGAGGCATACTGTCAGTGCCATTTCTAAATTTGAGTTATCATAAGTTAGTTGTCACCCAGTGTGATTATACTGATCTCAAGGGCCATTCTGAGGGCTCAGAAGGCATACTACTACTGAATGCCATGTATATTTTGGTCATTATTCTAATTCTGAAGCTTCTGCCTATGTTATAAGAGAAAACAAGAGGAGGGAGGTCATGTACTGTCTGTCATGAAGGTTAAATAATCTATAAATGCATTGCCATTCATTGTTGATGGACTCAAAAAGGTCTAAACAAAAGTAGCTGCTGGATATAATTTTATTGTCAGTGATGAACTTTCCTGGGAGCATCCATAAACAAAATAATAATAATAATAAGTGATGATTGAGGTGGTTGATGCAGGCACACATGGGAGTCACATGGATAGAAATCAAATCGCCTGGCGTTCCTTATCTCTTGAATGATAGATAATAATAATAATAATAAAACTTCTTGTGAAGGGTGGCGACAGACAACGGCTACTTGTGTCATTGGCATGACGAACGATTTGGTGGTGGTGTCTGTGAAGCTGTCCTGAGCAACACAACAATTCAAACTCCATTAAAGTTCCATTTCCTTCAATCGTTTCGGCTAATATTTGATGGAAATATCTTTTGTATAATAAGCTTCCTGAGAGCTCCCTCCTTGGGGTGTGATAGTTTTAATTCAGATGTCCCATTCGCCTAATAGGGTCCCAACTCGGTTCTCGACCAGTTGAGTTGACTCACCACTGCTCACATACCCAACCCTACTATCAATGTGCTGTAAGCTGGCCACTCGTGGTGGGCCCGCCGGACCCTTCCAGTGTTGGTAGCGGAGAAGGTCGAGCTGACCTGGAGCGGTGGGAGCGACGAGAGCGACGGAGAACGGAACGGGCGACGAACTCGGGACGGCGTACCTGTCCGTGCTGGGCGGCCCCACCCTCCACCAACCACCACCACCACCACCAAGAAGGCTGAGGAGGATGGTGAAGGTGAACCAGGTACGCCCGTCCTTGGATACGGACTGGCATACGCACGTTACAGGGCCCCACTTTTCCTTTCTTCCGCAATCCTCTCTTCCCGGGTACGGAATGCGCTGACCCGACCGTGGTTTACGTTGCCGGGATAATTAATATCACAAAACATAAGCACAGAAGAAGTTACAGCTGTCACGAACCTAAACGACGGGGGGGGGGGGGTGTTCTCACCGTGGGCGTCCAGTCAACAACCTCCTCCAATCCCTGACATCCACGTTGCCCCGCATCACCCTCATCTGTATACCGTACGCCCCCATGTTTGACGCAATCATTACGGGATACGCTCACCTGGTGGAGGCAGTAACCCGATTGAGGCTCCTTGACCGCTCCTCCGCCAACCCTTTCTTGCTCCGAAATCTGACGATCTCTTTCCTTCTTCTTTGCCTCCTCTCTGCATCGCATCACCGATCGCCGTCCTCCTGAAGAAGAGGAGAAGTTGGGAGGCCAGCCACACTTCGTCTTCCCTCCTTCGCTAGTCATGCGCTCCCTACGCGGAAGAACGCCGCTGCTCCGCAGGCCCACTAGCTCCGACGATGCCTCTCTCCTACCTCTCCTCCACCCCTTCGTCCCTCTCCCCTCCTTCCTCTTCATTCCCACCTAAACGGATACATTACTGAGACAGGGACGGGAGGCGAGACGATGAAGAGGGCGGCGCATCAGCAGCATCGTCACCAGCCGTCCGAATCCATCCTGGCCGCTCTTTCCGTCGACCTGCTGATCCAGATCCTCGAACGCGTCGACGACCCCCGCGACCGAAAGGCGTGGCGCTTGGTCTGCCGCGATTTTCTCCGAGCGGAGGCGCTTCACCGCCGGGCGCTCCGCGTCCTCCGCCTCGAGGCCCTTCCGGGCCTCCTCCGTCGCTACGCCGCCTGCCTCGACCTCCTCGATCTCTCCGCCTGCCCTGGCCTTGGTGACCACTCCCTCGCCGCCGCTCTCTTCGCAGGAGCGGGCAGTTGGCGGCTTAAGTCCGTCAGCCTCAGCCGCGCCAGCGGGGTCGGGTGGCGAGGACTGGCGGCGCTTGCTGCGGCTTGCCCCTGCCTCGAGTCCGTGGACCTGTCGCACTGCGTCGGCGTCGGGGACCGGGAGGCCGCCGCGCTTGCCGCGGCTGAGGGGCTGCGGATGCTCCGGTTGGACAAGTGCCTCCGCGTGACGGACGTCGGACTTGCCAAATTAGCGGTAGGGTGCCCCGCGCTGGAGAACCTCAGGATCAAATGGTGCCTGGAGATCTCGGACATTGGCATCGAGCTGCTCGCCAAGAAGTGCCAGGATCTGAGGGTTTTGGACATCTCCTATCTTAAGGTAACCTCACCCCCAAATCTTTCGTAAATGTTGGGTCTAAATTTTCCTCTGTCGAGTGAAAGAGTCTCACACAATGATAACTGTCGAAACAACATTTAACAAGGCGTAGTAAACACCTTGCCATTTCAGCTGGTGATCGTAGAAAGCTATGTTTCTAATGGAGCTCCTACGTTCTGGGATTTCTTTCCTTTTCAGATAACAAATAGTTCAGTAAAATCTATCTCCTCTCTTGGGAAGCTCGAAGTTCTGAGTATGGTTGGATGCTCTAATATAGACGATGAAGGACTAGAATTTCTCAATAATGGAAGCAGCTCATTGCGGGTAAGTTTCCATACAGAACTTTTCTGCCAATCTTTCTTGCTTAGATCTGTGCCACCTTTTCCTTGGTATTATTACAGCATTGTGTCAGTAGCTTGTTCAAACAGCAGTAGTATTCTTCTGCTGAGCGGAAGGAAATAAATGTCAAAATCAGAAAGATCATTAATCTGATGAGTTCGTTGCTCAGTGCAATTAATGCCATCTGTTAGAGAAGCATAGCTGTTGTTGGATCCAAATACGTCTGCTAATGCCACTGCAGATATTGATAGTTTACCAAATTATGTGGACAACAATGGGCATTTATTGATTTAGATATATGCTTGATTGCAGAGCATCGATGTCTCTCGGTGCGACAACGTGACTGCTAGTGGTTTAACCTCAGTAATAGAAGGGCACTTGTGTCTGCAAAAGCTCAATGTCGGGGACTGTTTTCCTGTGAGACTATGGCGCAGAAGCACTCGTTACATTTTTTTTTTTTTTTCCTTCTTCCCATTGCTAATGTGAAACAGGACATTGCAGGAGTTGGCACCACTCTTCCTTTCCAAGTTGAACGGATTGAAGGATAGCTTGACTGTGCTAATACTTGATGGCTTTCAAGTTTCAGCTTCAAGCCTTAAGATAATTGGTGTCAATTGCAAGAATTTGTCTGAGATTGGGCTTAGCAAATGCAAGTGGGTGACTGATGAAGGGATCTCTGAACTCGTAGCCAGCTGTGTCAATTTAATGTCGATTGATCTGACATGTTGTCACATGCTAACGGACAAAGCCCTGATGGCCATAGGAGAGCAATGTCAAAAGCTTGTATGCCTCCGATTAGAGTCCTGCAATTTAATTAGTGACAAGGGTCTTGAACATATTGGGACTGGTTGTCCCAATCTGGAAGAAATAGATCTCACCGACTGTCCTGTAACTGATACTGGTAAGAACAATGCTCTCAAGATTGATGAATAACTTTTTTGTCCCTCGAGTAGCATTGCATTTACTTGCACTCCATGCTTTGCAGCAATGAAGTATTTGTCCAGATGTTCGGAGCTGATGATCTTGAAGTTGGGTCTTTGTGATAAAATCTCCAGCGAGGGTCTTGTTCATATCGCATCCAACTGCAAAAATCTTTATGATCTTGATCTCTACCGGTATGGTTGATTTGGTATATATTGTAATAAGCTGGTTTTGGCTTTTCTGAATTCAAAAAAAAGGAAATCTCACAAAAAAAAGTATGGGCCTTCACAGCTGCATCGAGGTCACTGATGATGGGTTGGCTGCCATCACTACTGGCTGCAGCAAGTTACAAAAGTTAAACCTTTGCTACTGCACACAGATCACCGACCAAGGGATGAAGCACCTAAGTTGTTTGGAAGACCTGCGTGACCTTGAACTGAGGGGTCTACATCATGTTACCAGTTTAGGGGTCGCATCAATCGCAATCGGTTGCCGGCGTCTCACTGAACTGGATTTGAAGCGTTGCAATTTGGTAGATAACGTAGGTTTATGTGCTCTTGCCGAGAACACAGGAAACCTCAGACAGGTCTGTGATTTACCATCTCGGTTTCTTCTCTACTTCCTTTGTATCAGAAAACTCTGAAAAAGAAAAAAAAAAAAATCTGGTGAAAAAAGAAAAGATAGAATATCTGGAATCTGATTATAATTTTGTTTTGTAGATAAATATATCATACTGCCCAGTTTCAAGCATGGGCCTCCGCAAGCTGCTTGGCACTCTGAAGTGCCTGCAGGATGTGAAGTTAGTGCATCTCACACATGTGCCAGTTGAGCACCTCGAGCTTGCACTGAGAGCTTATGGTGGACGGTTGAAGAAACTGAAGCTTTTCATTGGATTGAGGGATCTTCTTTCTCCATGGCTGATTCAGATGCTGCAAGCTCGGAGGTGCCGGATACGATGGGTTGATAAGCCTCTGATCTTTAGTCCATAGGTAATATCCTGCTCCTGCTTCCCTTTTTCTGCAAGCTATGATGCCAACCAGTTGTGATGAACGGTTTAATTTTGCATAGTTGTTGATGCCTTGAATGTGAGGTCATATGGAACAAGATTCTCCATCTAAATTTGCAATCTACCGCACTTGATGAAGTTAATTCATTGTAACAATAATTAGCGTGGCCATAAACAGTAGTGTTTTAAATCAAAGAGCCTTGTTATATAACTCCTCTTTCTGTTCAAATCTGGTTCTACGACTTTGTTTTCTATTGTCATATTAATTTAGTGTGATGATCATCTCGCCTAGTATTACTGAGAGGCAATCAGGCAGGCAGCTTTTTGTTTCCAATTGCAGTCGCTGTTGACAAACCCTGATCTTTTTTTTTTTTTTTTAATCCTTCTTTTTCTACCTCCAGGACACTCTGTGATCGATTGTTTTCTAATACTGCAGCGTGCTTCAGCAAAATACAGGACATCTCAAGAACTCAGCGTTTTGCAAGGTAAGTAGGACATCTCCCTTAAGGTAGGTAGGTCATGTCCCTAAATCAAGAGGAAACAGCTGGTTATTAAGAAATACTTAGCCTCACTGATGTTAATGGGAGAAATCTGTCCGGATGGCTTCGTGTTATGTTTGTTTCTTCCATTTCCGTCTGAAAGTGAGAACAGTAGATGCATAATCATCATCAAACAGATTTGGGATTGTAAGATACAAATGCTTCTCTGGTCAGAAGCTAAAAAAAAATGTTGGTGTTTCTGATAATAATATGTTATTTCTTATGTAATTGTCTCTTAGATCAAATTATATTTTTGCTTAAAAGCAACCAAAAACAGTCGAGATAAGTTGAAATGATCGTCTATTAAATTTCATCTTACTTCTTCAGTGTTGTTCCACAATCGCTTTTCAGTGCATTGGGGTCTCTTTGCCTTTAGTTCGTGCATCGTTGCTGCCTTTGGGCATCCAACTCTATTCTCGGGCGCTTCGCTGAGGCCTCGTTAGGAGGGGCTAACAAAGGGTCAGTAGTTGCTGAAGGAGTTTGAGGCGGCAATCACCTACTATCGAGGGTCGCTTAGCCCTACACTGGTTGGGCTGGTGTATCGCTCGTTGCCTTTCAAAGGTGTTGGTGGATCTTTGCTCCTGTCACAAAGTCCTGGTAATGCCTTTTCCTCAAAAACATTTTCTACAAATTCCGACTTCGAACACCCAGAAACTTCCTCAATTCTGTTATATACTCATTAAACCATCAAAGAGGTTAAGTCGGAATGCCTCACCTGACTTTGGCCTTAGTGCAGGTGCAAACCAAGAGAATAAGAGAGGCTCCCCCTCGTCAAGGAACACCTTCAAACCTTGGCGTATAAAAATGCCATGGCAAAGCTCTACAACCATAGGGTACAGCCTTGGCAAGTCAAGGTCGGTGACTTGGTCTTGTGCAGGGCCGGGATAAGTGACCCGACTCACACTCGGGGAAAACTAGCACTCAATTGGGAGGGCCCCTGCCGAGTAACTGACATTATCCGAGACGAAACCTATCGACTCGCCACATAAGAAGGAAACCAACTATTAAGGACCTAGCATATATCAAAGTTAAAAAATTCTACGTCTGAAAATGAGGTCCTCATCGGGTCATCCACGCCCGTGCCACCAACTGTCCCCCCTATGGATCCGGAAGAAACAGTTGATCCAATCAAGCAATCTCATCAAGTCGGGAAGAGAACATGTGATTCAACCATTAAAAAAATAATACAAGTGATTAGTCGGCTCTAAAGAAGCAAGATCATTCATTGATAGAAAGAAGTGCATCATCCGTTAAATAACCTTAAAGTCCAAAAAATAATAATAATAATAAAACTTGACCAACCTCAGAAAAAAGAGAGAAAATTACATTTAAGTACTTAAGCCTCCATAGGGGTAGGATTATCATCAAAATGCGCTTCTTCCTCTATAGGGATGTCGTCGTCCTCTAGTAAGTTGGTGAAGGGATTTTCCTCGACTTTCAAGTTGGGATATTTGGCTCGGAACTGGGCCAAGGCGACTCGGTATTCATATTAATAGGACACCTGTCTCGACCTCTAGAGTCCAAGTTTAAAACAAGAGGATTCATTGTAGTCAGCAATCACCTTTTGCACCTTTTCAGGCACCTTTTGAAGTTTGATGCGTAATGCTTCTTCAGCCTCCCGCGCCTTCAAACGAGCTACTTCCAGATCCCATGACATCTTCAGCGGCTTGTCATCATTGTGTAGTCCCTGCCCTAGACCTTCTTTAACTTGCGTTGTGAGTCTCTGAGGTGCCCGTGGAGGTTATAGGCCTCTTGCTGTATGTCCCTATGTTGTCGCTCAGCCTCCCTAAGATTGGACTTCAACCGTTCAACTTTGGCCTAAAGATCGGTAGCTCGCTGCTCGGTTGTCACAATCGCCATTGAACCAGTTTGTCCTTCAGCTTCCGGATCTCACTTCGGAGATAGGATATCTTATCACCATGCAGCCAGTCACACGACCCGCATCATGAACCCAGTCGATTAGGGCCATGGTGTAGTGATGATTATGCCCAAAGAACAAAACAATTATAACTCGAAGGAGGGGTCACGAACGAAAAAAAAAAGGCATGAAAGGACTCCTACCCAATCCCATGACTTTGTTGCCCAATCAATCAGCACCTCGGATGATGCCCCCATAAAGTTGCTTCACTAGGGCTGGGCTACGCACACCTAGGGCATACTCTACAATGACCATCCTATCGGACCAAAATTGACTCTTAATCGTCAGGGTAGGCCAACAAGCCTTAAGCGGAGCGCCCGACAGGCATGTGGAGCGCTTGTTGGTTACAAGTGTCATGCAAACCAATCACGTGAGTGATGACACGTGTGACACACTACATTATATTATCTGTTGCATATATATTATGATGTTCTTGGTTCTATGCAGTAAGAATCAGATCGTGATAAGATCACGATAATGAGGTTGATTTATCTTTAAACACAGACCCTAAATAATCTCGATCATAGGTTACTCGAGAAGGATATCGATATAACCAGGCAGACCGATATACTGTATACCTGTCTATATGATGGAGTCGACTGGTCTCATAGCTACTTGTGTAGGGACATTAAGGATATAGTATAGGTGCTCATTGGAGAATGAGTTGACTAATCGATCCGCTTATATAATGTTGGATGGTTAATGATACCTAACGTCAGACAACGATTCCACAGTCCCAGTTGTGTATCTGGTCCTTAGGCTTGAGACACCAAGGATGTATACGTGTCCATATGCTGGAGGTAGTTAGTCTCAAAGCCACTTGTGTAGGGATACTAAGGGTACAATACCGATGCTCATTGGAGAATGAGTTCACTAATTGATCCGCTTATGGAATACTAGATGGTTAATGATACTTAACGTCAGACAATGATTTCATAGTCCCAGTTATGTATCTGGTTCTTAGACTTGAGACACCAATGATGTCTTGTTCGGATACTCCTTTCTTTGACGTCGAACTTATAGTCTGAAAATTTTTAGATCTAGTACAACTAGTTATTAGGATTTGTAGCAATCTTATAAAGGAAAATTAGTGTCAAAAGAGGATAATCCACTCTTGGTATCATGAGAGGAATATCTCGTGTGGTATCGCTCGGACAAATCCTCAACTATGGTCGTTCGGATTGAGAGAGAATGAGTTCTCTGGGAGAATCCGATTAGAGTCAAACTCGAACGGATTCTATACGAGGCCTTACAGTATGCCCAAAATATGATCTCTAAGATTAGATAGATGAGGGACTATAGATATACGGTAATTGAGGACAGACAGGTCTAATAGATTAGATCCCATATACCGTGTGGGGACTAGTGGCCTAATACGTCCATAGTCGATGAGTTGAGTGAATTGTTATGAGATAATAATTCACTGAGTTAGAAGGAGTTCTGATAGGTAGGACTCATGGCCAGCTCGGTATTGGGCCTAGAGAGTCACACACATATGGTGGATGTTTTAACGAGTAGAGGATTAGATATTAGTTATCCAATTAACCCTTGTACTCATTGGATGGATCCTTTGCATGAGGCCCAATTAGAAGCCAATTGAGATCCAATAATCCTAGGAGTGAGAGTAATTTGATAGATATCTAATACTCACTAAGGCAGGATCCACTGGGGTTTTGGTGGCTCTCTAAAAATAAAAGGCAAGTGCAAGACAATAGCGATAGACTGCACCTTTAGCTACCCCCTCCTATTCTCCTTCCTCCCTCATCTTCTCAGTCGACTAGCCCTTCCCTGTTGCAAGAGGGCAGTGAAGAAGGTAGGAGATATTCTTCCATGAGTATTGCGAGAAGGTATACAAGAGTTTCGAGATTTAGGCTATGATTGGAGGAGCATCATTGCAACGATCCATCATGTGGATACTGCTAAAGAGGAGGATGTTGGACTTTCTTTATCTTCTCCATCTGGATCTGGAATTTTAGGGATATATGATCCCTCTAGGTACTCAATCTCTCACACATCGTAATATTCAGTTTTGTCGATTTTTCACACACCAACCTTTGCACGATGACTTAATATTCGTGGGAAACCTATTTTTGTTTTCTTTCTTCCACTACACATGTGATGCTCCTGCTGGGTTTCCCAACAGCACCTGGAATAGCTTGTTGTCGGATCAAGCTCATGTCTGGCACAAGTCGTTCATCAACCTTAGACAAGTAGCCTTCCTCGTAGTAGGGTAGGCTCTAGACGACAAGACACACTCCTTGCCCTGAGGACTTTAGGTTCCTATTCCATCTCCACTAGGACCTTTCCCAATGTCATGGGCCTCCCATGCGATGGCTTCCCAAGCTTCGATGCTTTTTGATACGTTATGCACCCCTAGCTTGGGCCTCTTCTTGGGATGGGTGTCCTCGCACCTTGGGAACTTCCTTCGTTGCTTCCTGGGACAATAGCGGAACCGTGTGAGTGATAGTTGCCACATGGGGCATCCCCTCAGAGCTTTGAGATTCACCATCTCTGCCAAAATAATAACTAGTTAGTAATAAACAAACAAGGTGCAAAAGATGGAGCAAGGACAGAAGATGTCCATACCCCAAGGGACCGGGTTGAGGCCACCTCGACTAGCCAGATCTCGGTCATGTCCCTAATTTCCTGAGAAGAAGACAAGATACCCCTCAACCTCCCAGCCAGTTCTAACTCTTCATCAGACAAGAATAGAGGGACATTGGGTAGACCACTTGAGGTCGAATCCCCACCCCCGTCTACAACTCACAAACAAATGAGGGCCTTCTACTCCTTATTATCGGAGGGTGCCTCACTAACCCTAAAGCCACCCCGAGCAATAAGATGGTAGCTCCCTTGCCTCTTGCAGAGGTGAAAACATGTCGAGAAGAGCATTCGGGTTAGGATAATCCTTGCCCCTTGACATTCCTTGAGAAACACCATAATATAGTGCTACGAGTTGGGCGCCATACGTGATGGCGAGATACGCCACCATTGGAGGCTAGCCTTAATAACCAAATGTAGCAAGAACTGGAGTCTCGCCTCAAGCGCATCAATGGACAATCCAAATCCATTTGGAAATGGATGGTAAGGGCGTTGCTTGGGCCGAAGGAGCATATAGCTCGTAATTGCCCGAGATGTTATACGCTCTCAGATTTGTTCTAAAAGCTCATCGGTCACAACCAGAATCGAAGCTATGACATAATTTTATTTCTTGTAAGACCCAATAGACCTTTGCATCCGCCGGGGTCATACCATCCGAGGATGAGCTCATCATCTCCACCCTAGAACTACTTGAGGATGACTCTATGACCTGAGAAGACGAAAGACTTGAGGAGGAGGAAGAAGAAGATAGCATCCGGACCTAGTGGCTAAGAACCGAGAAGAGGAAAATCTCAAAGCAGAAGACAAGTGGTGAATGAACGGAATGAAGTCTCTCAGGAAGAGTTGGAGGGGTTTATAAAGAGCTCCCACTGCCTGACACGACCCTTCATCTCCCCAAGAAAGGAAAACAACTCAACTCACCATCATGGATCCCTAGAGAACAAGCGATTAAATAAAACCATGCTGAAGTAAAGCACATTAAATCTAGAGTTTCCCACCAGCCATTCAGCCGCCCAAACCAAAAAAGTTCTAAAATTTCCTACGTAACATCTTAAAGTTGATCCTAAGGTTTGCCATTAGGATCCACGATAATGCAAGGGTCACCTCAACAAAGGCCAGTTATGTGCCCGAGTTATGTGTTTCGGCTAGTCATATGCTTGAGTTATGTGGCTCGGTCAGTCATGTGCCTGAGTTGTGTAACTCGGTCAGTTATGTGCCAGAGTTGTGTGGCTCGATCACTCATGTGCTCGAGTTGCATTGCTCGACTAGTCATGTCCTTGAGTCATGTCGCTCAATCGGTCATGTGCTTGAGTTGTGTCGCTCGGCTAGTCATGTGCCCAAGTTATATCGCTTGACCAGTCATGAGCCCGAGTATGGTGTTCACCAATCATGCGCTTGAGTTATGTTTCTCCATCAGTCATGTGCCCGAGTTGTTTGGCTCGGTCAGTTATGTGCCTAAGTTGTATGGCTTAGTCAGTCATGTGTTTGAGTTGTGTCGCTCGACTAGTCATGTGCCCGAGTCATGTCGCTCGGCCAGTCATGTGCCCGAGTTGTATCGCTTAACTAGTCATGAGCTTGAGTTGTGTTGTTCGGCTAGTCACGTGCCTGAGTTGTGTTGCTTCGTTAGTCATGCACCCGAGTTGTGTTACTCAACCAGTCATGCACCCGAGTTGTTTCGCTCAGCCAGTCATGCGCCCGAGTTGTGTCGCTCCGCCAGTTATATGCCCAAGTCATGCCGCTTGGCCAATCATGTGCCCAAGTTGTGTTGCTCAGTCGGTCACGTGCTTGAGTTGTGTGGCTCGACCAATCATGTGCCCGAGTTGTGTTGCTCGGTCAATCATGTGCCCGAGCTGTTTCGCTCGGTCGATCATGCGCGCAAATTGCGCCTAGTCATAAACCCAAGCCACTCCTCTCGGTCAATCATGAGCCTGAGGGGAACTTATGATAAGAGGACCCATAGAGTCGTAGATCCAACTAAAGAAAGCCTTGAAGCCCTACGTAGAGCCCCTCTCCAAGGAACCCTAGGAACAAACTTTGAACACTCGAAGTGTACGAGCAAGCTGCCTGGAGCATCAACGACCATTAAGAGGTTGCTTACAATCGACCTTCGATCATAGGTGTAAAGGCCGATTTTTGGTCCAGCGCCAAAGGATCAAAATTGGACACCCAAAAAATTTTCCAATTCTGCCACATACTCATTAAACCATCGGAGGAGTCAAGTCAAAATGTCCCACCCGACTTTGGCCTTAGCGCAGGCACATACCAAGAGAACAGAAGAGGCTTCTCTATCGTATATCTCGCAACGATTCATCAAACAATGATTCAATTCGATCAGATTTCGACCATTCTAATAATCCGCACGATCGATCTTGCGCACACGAGTACGACATAAAGTTGCGTAACTTTATTTTTAAGGAAACAAATTAGTACGATATAAAGTTGCGTAACTTCTTGTTAGGAAACAAATTTAAAAAAAGCAAGCACCACTTACTCGTCGATGGGACAATTGGGTCACAACTCGAAGGAGATTAGCGAGTACGATGGCATGATAAATGGACAGGAAGACGATCAAGCAAACCAGTACGGACGAAGAGATCCCTTTCACGAGAGGATGAACCAACGATTAGATCCCACGGGAATCATTAGCGTACACAAGGATTTTTCACTTTTTCAAAGAAATAAAATATTTAATTACCTAATTAGGTCGTACAAAAACGAGTTAACAGCTTAATAATACATATGCATACCCCATTTTTAACCAAAAAAGTTTAGAACAGCTTAAGAATAATCTATGTTTATAAAGACTCAAAATAGATGACGCCAGTTTTGACATGAATTGTGGGTGGGTGCCTCACTTATTAAATCGCCAAAAGACTAGCCTTGAACGGAGGAGGGTGCAGGTTACAGATGATCCGTAGAGCGCAGAGATCCACACTAAAGAAGAGGGCAGGCATGCATGAAGGCGACATGACACACCCCCAAAACAAAACAAAAAAAAAAAAAAAGAGAGAAATTGTTGGTGGCAAAATAATATGGTACTTTTTCAATCATTCTCTTCTTTCATTATTATGGTCAGACACTATCCTTCTCGCTTTTTTCCATCTTTGTTGCAGATGCTCGCACAATTTAACGAGGCGAGGCAAAAACTACCTTCTTTCATTATTATGGTCAGACACCCATATACCTCAGGAAGATTGATCTCTTAGCCTATTTAGATGTGGCTGCAGTTGACCTGTCGCCGCCAATATAAGACCTGCAGTCGAGGGGATGAACTATTATTAGACTTGGCTTTTATCAAATGTTGCTTTGGAATCCATTGGATTCTATGCAAGCCTTCGTAATCGACTACCGTCTGCTCCTCAGCTGACTGCTGATTGAGCATTACAACTTCAAAAGTCACAACTGGTAAGAAAGCCATCTTTGATTTTTTCAGCTGAAATATAAAGCTGATCTGATTTAACATATGCTCGACAAGCTCACGTTATAGCCAGTCTTCTTGTTGGATGAGTTTCGAATTTGTTGGATGAAAATAAAATTGAAAAAAAACAAGCAATGTGTTGTAGTGTTGAACAGAATGTTACCTAGAAATAAAGCAGATGGTTTTGCAGGCCTTGATTTAAACTCTGGATGAAATTGCACACCGACGTAGTAGGGATGACTTGGAAGCTCTACAACCTGCTCAACGATTCGAAGGAATAACTGATCATCAGAACACAACATCGCACGATGTGAACAAAAATGAATAATCAGCAGCATACCTCCATTCTTGTTCCACTTTCATCACTGCCAACAAATTCGAGACCTGCACTTTCCAGCTTGCCAACATAATCAGGGTTTACCTATTGCATAGAGAGGAAGACATTAAAGAAGCATGATGCTGACAGTTCAAACAATCGACGACACTTAATGTATCTCGAGATAATAAAATAAAATTTAGGCAAAATTCCCGCTATGAGTTAAATACTTGTTATTTCCATAACACTTAAGAGCAAAAGGGAGAACTCAAGTCTGGTTTTCTGGATGTAGTAATATGATCCTACAAGTGGATAGTATCATTAATCCTAAAACGGAATACCTTAAGAAAACAAAGGTACATAGAAGCAAGAGCTCTGGTAGTAGGCAGGCCTCTTCACTGGCAACAGGCCTTACATGCTAAACATATGACAAGGTTTTTTACCCAAGGTCTGAAATAGGCCATGCCAGTATCAGTCTTTACAAAAGATCGGTGGTTGTCAACAATTATCTGGACAATGGCTGACATCATAGTTATCTGAGCGATTGATAGTGCTTTCATGATTAACATATATGGATATAGCTACATATACCTCATTATCAGAGAATGGGGATTGTGAAAATACACATTCATCGGTGCTAGATAGAAAATAAAAAATTTTGCTGCATACACATTGATAAAGGCAGAACAGTAACGGAAACGGAAATTACTATACGATGTATTTTGCTAACTTGTATTGATTGCTGACCTCATATCTGTGCCGATGTCGTTCATCCACATATGCAGAACCTTTATAGCTAGCATTCACACAATTTTTTAGTTAACAAAATTGAAAAGGCATTGTCAACATAAAATTATCAAACAATTATTCAAAAAAGCACAAATTGTTGGTTATTTGACAGTAATGGAAGTGTATTTGCCTTCATATAAACACATGGTACTTTAAATCACGATCTGCCATCCCGTACCATACTGGCATACCGAACTTTGCTCGGTACGATATGGTACGGGGGTACTAAGCAGTACACCAGGGGTGTACCACTTGATATATATATATATATATATAGAAAAATTAAAAAAAAGAAAAAAAGAAAACGGGGCGACGTTGCCTCGTTTTCTTCTTCCCACGCAGATCAGAAGTCACCGAGGCTTCTCCTCATGCGAATGAGAAATCGCCGACGCTTCCCTCTTTTCCTTGTCGCCTCAAACGAGGAGAAGACTATGGCGAAGAAGTTGCTGCCTCGCGAGGTTCTCCTCATCCGCGAAGTTGTCCCGAGGTTCTTCGACAGCAGACGTCTCCGACAACCAAGCCACCACCTTGCCATTAGAGGGCAGCATCATCTGAGGGTCTCCCTCTTTCTCCTACTTCCCTCGTCGTAGCCAGGCTGAAACCGCCCAGTAGTGGGTGACGATGGTCGAAATTGACCGTTACCGCCCGATACATCTCTGTATCGAACGGTACAGAGCTAAAACCACGGTGTCGCTCGGTAGCGAGCGATCTGCATATCAGTCTACTGGCAGTCTGCATGCCAACCTACTGGCAGTACGATTTGAAATTACATACCTTGCTTAAAATACTATAATACCCATCTTAGTGTAATGCTTAGTCTATCAAATAACTCATAAAATACATTGCTTAGAAGTCAAAGGTTACAAGTGACATACAGCTTTGAAGTAATACAATCAGGATTCTTGATGAAAGTTCTCCGAGACCCCAGTCTCATTGTACTCCCCATGTGTGTCCTTGAACCCTGCATAGATTGACAACATGATGAGCTTCAAGTTCCTTTTGTGTCTCGATAGAGAATCCATGCTTGTCATACCTCAGGCATGAACATTACAACAGGATGCGGTGTTTGAGGGTCAAACTCTTCACTGTTTGCTCTCTCCAAACCCAGAATCTAGTCAATATTCAGTTAAATAAGCAGGAGAGGAAGAGACTAAAAGATATTGTCACAGCAATGAAACAGAAAATTATCAAGAGGGAAACATACAGATCTGGAAATCTCAATCACAGAAATCTGCATCCCCAAGCAAATGCCAAGATACGGAATTTTGTTTTCTCTAGCATATTTTGCTGCTAATATCATTCCTGGCACTCCACGATCACCAAATCCACCAGGAACAAGAATGCATGATGAACCCTATACTTTCATATTGACAAACAGCATTGCAATGTAAGCATAGAGGAGGATAGTAGATACTGTGGAATGAGCATAGAACATAACTAAAATGTTTTATGAAATTTGCTCAACTGAAAAAAAATGCAATAGAGAATTAAGATCATACTTTCAAGGCTTTCCATGCCATTTCATATGCTTCTGGTGTCTGTACATTAGGGAAAAAAAAAGACTAAGGCAAAAGCGTGATGCTAGATAACCAACTACAAATATCTTACACAATCTATACCACATCTGCACTCTCATCTTCGAGGTCTGAGGCTGCAATCCATTCAACTGATGGTTTAAACGAACAAGCAACACAGGCATGTAAAAGGGCCTGCAATTGAAACATCAAAGCATGGTATTTACAGAATCCTTTCACAGTATGAGTGCAAAAAATATATGTCAAACACTAATAATATGGAAACATGAGCTACAAATATAAAGGATAATCATGGAAGGTTCATATTAATGTTTGTAAATTACCTAGATGCCACAAGAAGTTCCCTGCTTATAAGATGAAAAGGATGATACATCCTACACCAATCTCACATGTTAGAATAGTTTCGTAGAGTCATGACTCATTTGCTACATCTCATAGGAAAGATTATCCAAAGTGGAAACTACACAAGCCAAATGATGTTAAAGCTTGAACCCACATAGTCCATCTAATAGTCTATTTTGGTTCTTCAAAATCGTTACTATTAACACTCTTTTCATTTTTCTTTTATACAATTGATCAAGAGCATGAGTTTCACCTCGTAAAGAAACGTTTCCATAGGCAATCCATGTTGCTATATACATAACTAGTACCACAATCACAGCACATCAAACTCATTCTTGCTCAAACAAATTACAATTAAGAAAGAAAAAATAGAACTCTTTTTAACTCCACATAATGGATGCCATGCAACATAACTAGTCTGCTATGTGGCAAGCATCTGACTTGGAGAATAAAACCCGTATTCCACAATGTTTGCATAAAAAAAGTTCCCAACAGGTTAAATTCATGTTCGCCAATCTTGCTCAATGAAGGGTTTAAGGAAAGCATGATGGAAGCAGTGACACACCATGGTCACTCCATTTGGAGATTAGAGTCAGAACATCAGCAATAAATTTAGTGCATACAACAATCACCAAGTATAGGATAAAAGTTATTGCCCATATCCAGGTATATGTTGACCAACCTATTACAGTAATCATAGCCATAGTTTTGTCAGTTCATTCACACTTGGAAGATCTCCAATATCTTTACGTTAAACTTGACAGTATGATCACAAATTTAACGTATCACACCAGCACAAGTAATTAAATTAATCAGGCAACTTATTTATACAAAAGGCTGCAGAAGCATCACAAAGTTGCACGTGTAGAATGACAAGTCAATGAAAAATAAACAGCTGGCTGTGAAAAGTTTTAGACACACCTTCACCACTGACAAATATGAATAAAGTTGCACACGTGTAGAATGACAAGTCAATGAAAAATAAACAGCTGGCTGTGAAAAGTTTTAGACACACCTTCACCACTGACAAATATGAATCTGTCAGACCAGTATATTTTCCAACCATAGCAATCTTAACCTAAAGAACAGCGAACACTGCTCAATTGTATAAAGAGAAGTGAAGCAGGCCAGCAAACAGGATGGGAGGTCAATAATACTCACTGTGCTATTTAGGTTATCATATGTCTCTGCCATCTCTGTCCAACTCTTTAAATCGGGGGGAGTAGCCATGCTGAAATAAAGCTTCCAGAATCAATCCAATATGTCTGATGCACATAAATGGATTGCTTACAACATAAATATGCACGGAACCAAACCAATAATAGCTAATAATAAAATGCATAACTTGCCTGTAAAAGTTCAGCTGTTTTATAATGGCCTCATGAGCATTTTGGTTCTGGAGAAAACAAATTAATCAGTATTGAAATAGAAGAACGAAAATCAAGACAATTTTCTTAATTGATTTGATGCAATTGAAAAGCGTCAAGTTCATAAAATTTGGTTACAGCTATTAAACTAACCCGAAGTAACAGTGGGATATGCCAAATATTCGGAACATCATGGATATTAAGGATGTTAGCAACCTGAAGATGCATATAAACTCCAACAGTGAGAACAACAGATGTTAAATATTACAAGCACTTCCAAGCAAAGACTCACTGGAACATGACAAAACTGCGACAGTTTGACTTTCGTATTTTCCTGTATAGGCTGCAAATTAACAAAAACCAAAGTCAATTGTGAGGCTCTCCATTACAGAATGAAACATAAAAGAAAAATAAAATCTGGGGAGATCCAACATCTTAATTAAGATCAGGGTTTGCAATATCATACCGTACCACTCGGTACAAGTGGTACATACCAGTCCAATAAAGAAGCGGTATGTACCTATCCAATAGAGGACCGGTATATTCGGTACAACTCAGTACCTTAGTGTACCATGTGTCGGTACACTTGGTATAACTCAGTACAGCTCAGTATGTACCACACCAATAGTTGATCGGTAAATCGGTACGATATTCAGAACCTTGATTAAGATGTTTGTAGAACTTCTAAAAACTATAAAACAAAGTCAAATTTATGAACATAACAGCATACTGTAAAGGCTGTGACAGATAACCCCCAAAAAATTATAATAAAGAGTGCTAATACAATGTTGATGGTTTAGTAAGGATAAGAAAACATTATAGTCTGACTTGCCAAAAATTTTATGTCACTACATGATTTTCAAACTCACACTAAATGACAGAAAGGTAGAGTTACCAGAGTAAGTGCTAACTCTGTACTTACAATATGTACAATAATCCTTAGTGACAGTGGAGAAAGTACGTGATAAAATACCAGTCTTACGGAATAACTTAGTGACAATTTAATGATATTGGTCCAGAGACAGGAGCAAGAAAGTGGAAACACATTAAATCAATGGAGAAACATATAGTTTCCAATAGACTCCATCAAATGAAACAACTGTATCTAAAGTTTTGCAACAGAGAGACACCAAATGACATGATATGCAATATCCAATTTGTCTTGTTAGTTGGACATATAAAATTACCTGTGAAGAGCGGCATGCCAGCAGGTCAGGAGTCAAACCCAAAGCCCTCAGTTCTCGTACACTGTGTTGTGTTGGCTTTGTTTTCTACATATAAATAATAAATATAATGTAAGTTTATAAATTACATCAGCAAATAAGAACAAATTGTGCTTAAAATGAAAAAAAATCAGTAACTTTGAACATCAACCATAGAAATTATTCAGGGTACTGTTCGTAGTTTAGTTGCATCATCTGGAGTAGTTTAGTTGCATCATCTGGAGAGAATTTTGCAGCAATGCTTTTTTCTTATAGAATATCAATTCAAACAAAGGCAAGTAGGGATATTTACTTGCTCACCGACCACACCAAGTACTGGCACAAGACTCACATGAATGAGACAAAAATTCTCTTTACCTGAAAAGAACAAGTTTTATGAGATACATAAGAACTGCATCAGACATAAAAGCACATTTCAAACTTAACTCCAACCACAGTTGGTCTTCTGTTGGTCTGTTGTTCTCATAATTCCCAAACATTAATTAATTATTAATGTCAAGTTTTAACTTTCATCTTTAGAAATATCACCACTGTATATTCAACAATCCTAAACAATATCAAAGGGTGACTCTTGTCTCAATATGATTTATTTCTTTCTCTTCCTTTGTTCAAATATCAAATTTTTGGAACTTGAACTGAAACTATGTAATCCAACAGAAACAGAAAAATGATAACAACAACATACCAAAAATAGAAGGCAGAAATTGTTATAATCGAGTTGACTCAGGCAAGTAATATCATAAAACCTATGTGATAATACAAATGGATAATGATTTCCAAATTACCTACAGAAAAAGACAACTGGCGCAGAGCTTCAATAAATGGCATTGATTCAATATCACCTGAATCACACACGATACAGTTCTGTTGGTCCAAGAACATCAAAATTGATTGTAAATGATGCAGAGCAAAAACTAAACATTAACAAACATTTTTCTATCATACCTACAGTTCCTCCTAATTCTATTACGCAAACATCAGCAGCACCATCCTTGCCATCAACAGGTATGGATGCCACTGATTCAATCCAATTCTTTATGGCATCAGTGATGTGAGGGACAACCTGGGATTCATGATAGCAAGCAGTTTGTGTTACTGTCAAGTAGTAATTTAAGAAATTCGGAGACAAATATATATAGCATCTAACAAGGTTCGCCGTACCGTATTGGCATACCGAGTTTATCTCGGTATGGTACACTAGCCGGTACTGAGTGGTATGCACAGTGCATACCGCTCGGTACAATACAATATAATATAATATTTTTATAATATATTATTATATAATATAATATAAATATAATATAATATATCAGAAAAAAATAAAAAAGCTGGCGACGTAGTCTTGATCCTTCTCCTCGCGTAGGGAAAAGGAATCGCCCGCGAGCGATGGACAACGCAAGGGTACCGGTGAAGAGCAGTGCACGAGGTATTTTTCTCCTCTTCTTCTCCTTCTTCTCCCTCTTCTTCTCATTTTTCTTATTTCTCCCCCAATCGACCTCCGACAGTCGAAATCGACTGCCGACGACCAAAATCGACCGTCGACAACCGATTTAAGTGGTACCACCCGGCAGCGAGCAGTTTGTGTACCGGTCAACTGGCGGAACGGTATGTACCGCCCGTTATGGGGGCTTACCGCTTAGTAAGGCAAACTGTGGCATTTAAGCATAAGTAAGCTCCATGATATTTCACCTGGACAGTCTTTCCAAGATAGTCACCCTTCCTTTCTTTCTCAAGGACAGACTGAAAAAGTATATGGCATATCAGTTACTAGGAAACCCAAGGATAACCAAAGAGATAGACTGAATTGTCATAGTAAAATCTAGCCTGATAAATTTTCCCCGTGGTAATATTGTTCTCTCTGGTAAGAGTGACATCCAAGAAACGCTCATAGTTTCCAAGGTCCAAATCAACCTGCATATCAAACATTGCAGCACACAGAAATAATTAATATAATAAGAAGTTAATAAGCAAACCATCCAAACATCAAAAAGAATTAGTAGCAACAAAACTGGCCAAAATGTCAAGCATCACATAGAAACAATAGCAAGAGAACTGACAGATTCAGTTTAGATTCTTTAGAACATGTAAGTAACACCAACACCATAGCCATAAATTACTAAAGTAAAAGATAATAATAATAACAAAGAGAAGGGAACAGTGAGGGACATCCAGCAGAGGTGTCAGACATGTAGTAACTGCAGATTAGAATAACATGGCTACCATAATGAAAACAACATTAACATAAACATGCTCTTAGAACTAACAAGGGACAACAGCATTGATTTAAACTAATTCCACTGTATTTTTCATGTGATTTTTCTGTAATGTTACAAGGAATGCAAGGAAGAAAAAACAAAACAACCAAAGCAACCAAGATGGATACTTAACAAAAAATATTTCTCTTTTATACTTTCAGAAATTGAAATATAAATAAATAGTTGATGTATGAACTTAGAAATTATGTATCGCTGGAATTTACTACAGCTACATTGAAGAGAGCAAAGAAATCAAGCCTTAACTACCACATGTTTTAGTGTACATAAAGCTACAACTGAGAAGGGTGGATGACAGACACCATGACTGTAGTTGACAAGGTGTATGGACCTTATGTAGCAACGGGCATGGTTTATATCAATGCATGATTATTTAATTTTAAGAAAAAGTAGAAAAATTACCTCGCCACCATCATCAAGAACAAAAACCTCTCCATGTTCAAATGGAGACATCGTCCCTGCATCAGTGTTTAAGTATGGATCTGCACGCAGCAGTAGCAATGCACATAAATTCAGCAGGAAACATGATAGAACTCAACCAGTGGTATCAGCAAAAGGGGAACCACAATGTAGGATCTTACAAAGAAGAATCAGCAAAAAGGAACGAAGCATAAATTGGTAGAAGAAAAACAATTCCCCATTATAACCAATAATTAACGCTAGAAGTACTGAAAAACAGAAATAAACAGCTAAAAAATTCAAAGACAGGAATACAGATGTCTCCAAAATAGTAGAACCTGAATAGACCAAAGACACACGAACCAGCATGCAATAGACTTATCTTTAACCAATATATGAGCTTGCAATAGACGACGAACCACGAGCAGACAACTGAAATGCATATTCTTCCGCGACGAAAAAGCGGATAGAAGTTTCCATAGAAAAAAATTAATATTCTCAATATAATCTGGCAAAGTTCACAACACAGAAACGAATATATACATCAAATAAATATGAAATTCAGTGAGGAAGAAGTAACCAGACTAAGCCGATACAGAATCTGAATCAGACAAAGACACTCGAGAGAAGTAAATAATCAAGAAGAGGAGAAAACAGCCACATACAACTGAAGGAAGTGCCTCAAATGGCAATCGAATAATGCTATAAACCTATGAAGGACTTGGAATCAACTAACGACGTTGAAAGAGACTTCTCGATTGAGAACCAAGGAAAGGAATACCACACGTTAATCTAAAGACAAACAATAAAACAAAACCTCGAACAAGAAAGAAACCCCTGCTCTGCAAGAAGATAGGAAAGAAACGATTTAAGGGAGAAAGGAAGGAGATCACGTTCCGCACAAGATCATGGACGACGTGATACTCTGATGCCGAATCAAACGAGAAGAGCAGGGCGGAAAAGACCCAAAAAGCAAGGTATTCTTCTCACGGAGAAAGGAGCAATTCCGGATCAAAAATGTTACTCCGGGAAAGAAGAAACAGGAAAAACCTATTTTGATGGAGGTGACGCGGAGCCCGCAGGATTTGAGCACGACGCCGATGCTGCTGGCCGTGACGCCCTTCCCCAAACCGCTCACCACGCCGCCTGTTACCAGCACGTACTTCATCTGCCTCTCCACCCCTGCTCCGCTATCCATTACCCCCAGGCAACGGACTCCTATACTTCCACCGCGAGAGCGCCGCCACCAGGCCAAGGGGCAAAGAGGCTGTCCCCCCCCCCCGCCGCAAAAGAGAGGCGAATCGTTGTGAGACGCTTCGCTTAACTGGGCGTTTCGTTTCGAAGCGAAGCCTACCGCGGGATCATATAGCGTGCGCTTCTTATCAGGGGATCGGCTCAATGTAGGCCGCCCGTTGAACTATCGCTGGGTTAAGGCCCCCTTTTTGCCGCCCGTTGAACTATCGCTGGGTTAAGGCCCCCTTTTTGCCTTCTTATGAAGTAGGATCAAAATAAATCCCGAATCACCCTTCAATTCGTATATATACTGTATATTTATTCCCAACTAAAAAATAACATGATAATTATGTTTAATAAATACTAGTGCATGTTTAATATATATATATATATATATATATATATATCAGAGATTCAAGTGATAGAATGACTAAAGTGGGGATTTTTCATTAAATTGTTCATCATCAAATCACACCACTTCATGTGCGTGATTAATAACTTTTAGTAAGGAGCCAATCACTGTCAAATGTAAAGTAATAGATCGTCCTTTTGCACGCGAGACAAAGAGTTGAACACGAAACCATATCAGCTAAACTATTATATGAGAGGACCAGGACAGGCAGTATTAAATAATTATTTGACAGGCCCACAGCATTTTGTTCAGCCCAACTGCAGCATGACAAGGAGGAACACCGACGTGACAAGAATCTCAGTAATAAACAGAAATTGATCTGTGAGATATCACTCTGATCACAAGTTGTACCTTCATCGTGACCTGTGGATAAGTTAAATTAAGGCTTCCTGGAGCACTGCAACAAGATAAGCGGCAGGAGTATCAGGATGAACAGCAAGAACCATCTTAATCCCCATATTAGAAGTTCCTCTAGTCTGAAATCAGGATAAACGTAGATGATATTAACATCTGATCAAAGGTTTTGCTTTTCCTCTTCTTTTAAGATACAAGTTGTTTGATAGAGAGTTTACATCTTACGAAGGAGCAATTCATGGATGGAACTTGCTTGAGAACTCTCGTCACCATCATCTTCGACCAAGGTATGAATGGTGACAGGGAAGCAAAATCCTGCATCAACAAACAAGAAAACAATGCTCAGTTATAAGAAACCTAATAATAATATAATCCCAAAGCAGAGTCAACTCACTCTTTTGGTTGCGAGTAGTTCGTGTTTCTTCTTGGTGGGTCGATATCGGTTCTTGCCAACCGACCATGTGTTTCTCATTTACAAAGACTACGTCATGCTAGCACAAAGGTGTCATGAAAATTACGACTTCTGTTGCTCAGATCCGCCATGGCACTCAAGAAGCTAAGATTGAGCAGATAAACATCAACAATGCATTAAAGGATTCTAAGATTCTGAGCTCCAACTAACATGACTTAGGAAGAAAATATCGTTTTTAAAGCATGCTTCTTTCCGGCTCTTTTGTCTTAATGCAGACCATCTGACTATTAATCTAGCCGTGGACATCACCACAAGCTCATTTTAAATGGTAAAGATAACAAAATACAGGATCTGCTCGAAGTAAAAGGACAAATTAATTCACATGCGGAAACTCTAACACAAGGGGCTCAAGACCCTGCTGTAAGTATTCTTGCCAGTGATACTTACTAATCACAAAATCTTGGATCTTCAAAAAAGGTGGGGGTCGGAGATGCCTGCATCGGTTTAAGCTGCAAAAGTTGATAGGATGTTCTGCTTAATAATGAACTCATCTGCGTTGGAAGGACTGATTGACTATTACAGTATACAAAACATGCAAGTCTTTCCATGTTAGCATATCGAATAAGTAACGAGGCACGATCAGAGGAAAAAACCAAAACCAAAAGATTATTTTTATTACCTTTTCCAACATGCATTGGAGCTGGTCAATTTCCTTTTTGGCATAGTCAGCACCTTTCTCGATGAAGCTTTTGGCAGCCTTCAAGTACGTCTTGCCATACCTGAAATTTTTCACAATGAAAAAACAGCCAAAGAACCTTGAATCCAAGAGCAATTCCTGAATAAAAGCATGGTGATAGCTTGTTGTCATTGTATGTTTGGGATTTTTACGTGCATGTGTTTCCCTTGTTTTTTTCAAAATCCTTGGGTTTTGTTGTGCAGTAGCTATTGTGGTAGTCCAACGTTCTCTTATTCTTTTTTTATGTTTCTGTTTGAGGTTTGGAGAATTCATGGCAATGGAATGTAAATGATGTCTGATACAACAATTATATGGCTGAAGCTCACTGCATGAGGATCCCACTAAGATTGGGTCACCCTTTGCAGTTTTCCTCTAGAAGAAAAGAAACTCTTGTGGTAACTTAAATCTTCATCACTCAAGTCACAAAAGGAGCAATTTCATTGTGATGCCAAGACTCGCAGAGAAGCAATCTTACCACCTATAGTTGTACTTCTCTATTCAGTATTATTACAGAACGTTAAAAAGAGCAAAAGAAAAAAGTTTAACACGGAATGAATGGTATGTGACAATCAAAAAACTCCAGTAAAGCTTTGACAAGTTGGTAAAATGTCCCAGTGGCTACTGTACAAAATCTAAATCTCGACTACAAGTATTGGTACCATAATAATGGAAAATAGGTGTAAAAATGTAGGAGATGCAACTAACGGTAGTGAGGAAAAAGTGCACTGAAGAACTGTTCTATTAACAAGAGACCATGATGGTATGTTTTGCCATTATAATTAACAATAAAAGACTAGATAATACATGAATTTATCATCAATCAGATCTATTATATGTGTGTATGTGAGAGATAGAAGAAATGACAGTAAAAGAAGTAACACACTAACACTAGGACAGTAGGACAAAGTAACCCAGCTGATAAAACATTTCCCACTTCACAATCAGCAGTTGTGCAACAGCTCAAGACAAAAAGGCAGTACCTTGCAGAATAAATAACCTCTTTGTTTTTCAACTTACTCTTCCATCCGGGATAAAATTGCCTTTCGTTCACCATTAGAGGCACTCGCAAATTCTTTCACTAAAGCATCCAAGCTTGCTACAATACCAGCCCACATTAATAAAGCTCCGCTTGTTTAAAAAATCGATTGACAAAATTCGTAAACATCATCCTTCATAATCTATCACCCATAACCTGTGATGTAAGTTGGCCTTTTGCATCATGACTGGTTCCACACTTCTCATTAATAAATTCAACAGTCATCTAAATCGCATCCACCCTCATAGTCTTCACCAGCTTTGTTGCCCTTGGGGAAAAACTTCAATGTAGAATAACAACCTACTCTATACCTGAAACACAGAAACACTTAATGTACTAGCCTGAACAAGATAAGCATTCAATTTGTTTTCCTGAGTCCTAACTGATATCCCAGATACCTAAATTATCTCCATTTCATGGCTCTGATAATTTTATCAAATTTCAAAACAATTGTCCTATTTTGACAATAAACAAGAATCACAGAGAACTTCATAGCATTTGTCATAGAAAATATATAGTAAGATCATCATTCAGAAATTTCAATTTCATAATGGGAGGCATTCTAATCATCAGAAATTGTCCTTGCAATCTCACTTTGATGTTAATCATCAGAAATTCTTCTCAGAATTCCAATTGATAATGTTTTAACTTTAAAAATCAGAAGAAAAATAAGAAATAAATAAGACTTGGAAGCAATGTAATTTATTACCTTGGCCCTCTAAGAGGGGTAAAACCATGAAACATTGCACAAATAGTTAACAAGAAACTGCAATTTCTCCAGCAATAGCAAACCAAAGAAATTCCAAATTCCAAGTTCCCAATCGAACTAATTAAAACCTAGAGCATTTAGCAAATATCCTAAATCCATTTACCATTACAGTTAGAATAAGACCAACCTTCCCAATCAAAACAGACTTAGCCTTCTTAAAGCTTGAGCCAAGCTTTTCATATTCAGGGGCAAGCTTCTTACAATTTCCGCACCTGCCAACAAAAGCACATTCAAACAAAGGGTAAATATATGAAATCAAAAGCTTCTGGTTTTTGTAGTTCCTCTATCGAACTCTACTCGAGTAAGCTTCTTAACAATTTGTTGTTCTCGTAACTAGCTTTTCGTCATCATATCGGAGCTACTGTTTCGATACCTAGCAGGAACTTTTAAAGAGTCCAAAAGGGACAGATAAAAGAAAGAAACACGAAAGAAGAATTCACTTGATCTCCGAATGATTGTGCGAGTCGCTCGAACGGTCTTTGATATCGTAGGAGCTGCGAATCAGATGGTAACAATTGCTGATCACGATATCCATCGAAATCAAGTCAATACCCCAGAAAGGACATCATCCACGCATCATGAGTCCTCGGTATCTCGATTGGATCAGAGAACTGTTCTAAAATAGTTCCAAGGCCATAGCGGATTCGATGATCAGCGAGAAAACTAAAACGAAATGGAGCAGAGGGAGGTCTGATGAGAGGGGAGGGGTACGTAAGTACCAAGGGGCGTAGAACTCGACGAGGGCGCCGCGATCCTGGCCGACCCTCCTTCTCGAAGTCGACGACAGCCAAGGAGAGGAGCAGAGCTAGGATTAGGCATCCGAGGGCAAACCAGATCGGCGATCGCTCCAGTTATATCTTTGGGTGTTGTGGATGACGAGGAGAGGAGAATTCTTCGTCGTCGCGGTCGTTGGACGAGGAAGAGGAGCGCCGACGGGTTCTTTATTACGATCTAGACTTGTAATCCTACGGTCTTGTTGAGAATTGAGGCATACGTATCTAATTATCTTAGATAGCTATCTTATTTTAATTAGTTCTAATCATTTTATAAATAATTTTATCTAAATAACCTATAAAATTATTATTATAGGAATAATTCTTACATGTAACTTATTCATGATATATATATATATATATATATAATGGTGAGATAGTTACCGTTATATTATATAAATAGAATTTTGTTCATAAAGCAAAGATATACATATTTTAAATTTTTCAATTTTTTTCAGTATTTTTTATTTAATATTATTTTAGTTATATTATTTCAAAATATTCTAGTTCAATTAGTAGTCTCTCTTTGTCTTTGTTCATTCTCAATATTTGTGATATTAGAATCAAGCTCAATTTGAATTAGGTATTATAGTTCTCAGTCCTAATTTTAGGACTCAATCCACTATACTCATCTTCTTATAAATATTATAAATTTTAACTTTATTCAAATTTTAAGATTTTTAGAATTTTATAGAGAATATATATATATATATATCTCTAAATAAAAAAAATCAAATAGAATAGGAAGAATTACTCAAAACATTATTTTTCAAGACAATATTCTCAACTGTAACAGCTACAATTATAAGCTTGATTGATAATTCAGAATGAATTTTAAAATTTATCAAAAATTATTATCATAAAACTTTAAATCTTTTGTCGTAAGTTTAACTTTTGTTTATAAAAAATAATGAATCCATACAAAATGATGAAATTAAAGGTAAAATACCTTGATAATATTTTTTAATTCTTAGTTTATCACAAAACTTATTAAGTATTAGATGATTGATCAGTGATGTATATTCAGTTATATTTGATGATGATTCATAAAATATTAATCATAAATAGCCTCATATGATTATAATAAATATTTATATGACAAGATGTTTTTACTAGATATTTCAAGTATTGCATAGTATGCTTTTATTATAACTCAAAAAAATGGATATATCGGGTTTAATGTTATTAAATAAAAAAATTGAAATATCCAAAATTATTGCTTTACTTTTTCTAGAACTGAAATTTGATAATTTGATATTTTTTAAAAAATTAAGATACTTTTAAATATATAAAAATAATAGATGCATAAAGATATTTTGGATAAATGAAGGTGATAAATTTTTATTTAATAAATTTATTTTTTATAAAAAATAATAGCATCATATACATCGGAGTAAGATGATACAGCTTAATGTAAGAATCAAACTATTGTTAAAATAATAATAAGTTAATTTAAAAAAAAGCATCTTTCAATAATAGTTTATTTGTTAAAAATTTCATCTATAAAAATTGTTATGAATTGAAGTCAACTTGATATAGTATGAATTCAAGTGTAAGTCATATAATAATTTTTTGTTATATTATTTATGCTTTGATAAATTTATAAAAATATCATAAGTTTAATAAAATATCTAAAAATTATATTATAATTTATTATTCCTTACGATCCAAAATATATCGATTCTATAATCGTCAATGTTAATATTAACAAAAATATTATGTTGAAATTGAGAGAATACCAAAGATGAAAAACAAAATCAATTTTCAATAAAACTAAACACTGCATATAATTAAGTGATAGATTATGCTTCAATAAATTCATCGTTAACTTCATTAATTCATATCGATATGATGATTCCTCAAATGATTTCTTAGATGAAACCTTAAAGTTAAAATCACTTAGAAATATATTATTTAATATTTATTTTATTTATATCAAATGATGAAAGGCAATGAAGAAGGAAATCAAATCAATTGAGAAGAATATAACTTGAGAACTAACAAATCTATAAAAAGTAAATAAGCTATTGGATTAAAATGAGTGTTTAAAATAAAATATAATAAAAGTATCCAAAAACATAACACTCAAATTGTAGCAAAATGATATTCATAATATTAAGGTATTAATTTTGATGATATTTTTTCTTCAATTATTAGATTTGTAATTGTAAAAAAAAAAATTGGCTTTAACTATTTACTTGAGTTAGTCTTTTTATCAAATTGAGTTACTTGGCTTTAACAGGCTTTTATTATTCAACCCAAAAGACTTTTTAGTTAAAGGACATAAAGAAAAGATATATAAATAAATAATAATAATTTACGGACTTAAACAATCTCGAAATCTATGGTATAGTAAAATTGACTTTTTTTTCATCTAAATAAATTTAAGTGGGACAATAATGAACCTGAGATAAGATTCATATTATATTTTTATAATTTATCTTGATGATATTATATATATGAATTCACCTAAATTTATTATGATAGAAATGTACTATTTATCGTAGGTTAGACGTGAAACAAAGATCAAATAGAATTTTTATATCACAAGTAAAGTTTGCAATACTCAAAACATAGATTTTGACCTATTTTTTGAAATCAAGATGAGATTTATACGTGCCTTGTCACCCCTTTCACTAGACGGTTGATCATTCCCATCTTTTTATGTGATCATAAACAATGACAAAAGTAGCTAAATATAGCTCATGTGATTTCTTTGGAGATATATGGATTCCAGATTAGCTACTTCTCGAAACATTTCTTCGTTTTCAACTCAAATTTCAAGATTAATGTCATAAAAGTAAAACTCATTTCATTGAAGAGAACACGATCCATTCATTATGAAGTGAAATGCAACTCATCAAGAACTGGCGAAGCCGAACGTGAAGCGTATCCAAGTACAGAGAAAACATTTTACGAAATTTCAGTAACAGGAAAAACAACTTCCACGAGCACCGCAAAAAAGTTGCGTGCAAATTTTTTTGTCCATCGAGAAGAAGAATGGAGCCGATCAAATCTTTCCTTGGAGAGCCATCAACATCGCGTGCATAGGAAATTTTAATAGATATATTAGATAGATAGGATAATGGATTTAGCGTGCAGAGTCGAGAGAAAACTACAAAAGCAAAGGAGGTAAGGATTTCTAGCAACTCTCCATTCGACAAAAGAGGTTAAGAAGAGTACTGAAAACGAGGCTAAAAAGTCATAGTGCACTACTGCCCTTTGTATGTGGCAAGGGGGAGGAAGTATTTACACCTACCTAAGAATCGATCAACAGCATGAAAACCGTGTGGGATCATCCTTTGCTTTGTCCCTCTATCAAAACTAACAAATATGGTTAGGAAAAATAAACATCGAAGAACTATTTACACCTACCTAGGAATCGTCGATCAACAGCATGAAAACTGTGTAGGATCATCCTTTGCTTTGTCCCCCTATCAAAACTAACAAATATGGTTAGGAAAAATAAACATCGAATAGGTAGGTACACCTTTGCGTATGATATGGGGCAATAAACTCAAATGTGATATAAACAAATTCTTTGTTTATATAAATGTGATATGAACACAAGAAAATAAACTCCCAATTGTTGGTTGCACCACTGGTAATTCTTCCACATGGGCAAACAAAGGATTCTTTGGTCGCAATGCCTTGGGACCGACATTTATAAGGGGCTTCAAAGCATGGACGAGCAACTTCAATGCGCCAAAAGGCTTCACTATCCTAATCCCGTATGATTTAACAAAATAACCTCCTTCCCAACAGGAAATCACCAACTCGTGGTGCCACATGAATACCTTAGCGACATCATCAGCTCCGCTTAGAATTTGCTTAGACCGACCTGATAGCCCAAGCACTAGAGCACAGCACAGTGCTCGGAACAATAGAAGCTTCAGTCAGGGTAATCAAACCACTGACATCTGAAACATCAAACTCACCGGAGGAACCATGCCATACCTGCACTTCGTAAAGAATGATGACAATTCTAGCTGCTCTGTCATCAGTGGTAAGTAGCTCATCACCAGCACCAGCAACAACATCTTATTCACATTTTTGAGCTTGCACAACCTCAAAGACTGGGTCATCTTCCAGGTTCATAGAAGATCGGTTGATGCTCCTTTTGCAATTTACTATGCCGACAATGAACCTCTCGGTTCTCAGTGTACAAAGAAACATTGCTTGTTCAACCTAAACATTGAAAATAACACAAATTTCAATCCTAAATCCCAATGCAGATGATGAGTGGCGTGTGATAAAAACGAGCATAAATTATTACAAATTACATTTATACAATTTGAAAGTACGACAGGCATTGCGATTCAAACTATAATAAGTACAACAAAAATGGTCAGGGTAATTGCACGAGCAATTATCATAGTCTATCTTCTACGTGAAACTAGATATTTCTCTACAGCTATGTAGAATAACATTTCACCCCCTATTTCTTTGGAACTGGTGGTTGGAGGAAGGGCAACATGTCGACCATCAAAGTTGGAAAGGTGCTATTAAAATCTCAGTGAACCAGCTATATAAATGTCTAATGCTCAAATAAAGAGGCCTTCTTTTGTATTAAGACACACATTTCCCATTGTTTTTTAATTATCAGATGATGAGGAACAACTGAAAGGTTGAAGCTAGAAATGAACTCCAAGGCTGAATCCAGTCAGCTCATAGAATTTCATTAGGTTATATCCAAAACTGTAGATAGCAGATAAAATCCAGAAAATGACCTTTGTTCTACATTTATTTTAACACTGTAGTTCCTAAATTTGCTCTATTTATATAGGTTCCATAAAATTTTAAATGAAGACACAATTATATTCTTTATATATGTTTCAGCCACAGAAAGTCAATTTTTGCTGAACTATTATTGTAAACTTACCACAGGTAGATGAAGAAATTCATCTGGGGTTATTTGCAGCAACTCTGTAGCAGTTTGGCCAGTGCACCATGCAAACATCTGATTGCTCTCATCTGCAAGGGTCACCTTCAACTGAAAGCTATCAAGAACTTCATCACAATTGGAATTACAAAAACTGCAATGAAATGATCCATCTGATCTCTCTTTCACAGGTCGGCCACAAATGACATGAGATTTCACTAAGCAGACATCATGATGCTCGATACTGACAACAAAAACTCGGCATATCTGTCAATAAAAGACCAATTAGCAGTAGGATCCAATTCAAACACCAGACAACATAATTTTCGTTTATAACTTTGCAAATATTTATATATAATCTGGCAATGTAGCTCCACATGGAGTAACATCCTTAATTATGTGTGTATATATATAGTACTAGTAGTCTAGTACTACTATACATATGCCGCTACTACTATATATGTAGTATGTCTGCCATACCATTACGTACAGCCCGGTACAAGCAGTACGTATTGGTCCGCTAGTAAACTAGTACGCTGACTGCCCGCTACCGGGTGGTACCACTGTTTTAGCCCGATACAATCGATAATGGTCGAAAGTTTGACCATTACCGACCCTATAACGATTGAAATTGACCGTTACATGATTGATAATGATCAAAATCAATCGTTACAAGGTTGGCAACGGTCAATTTTGATCATTATAGGGTCGATAACAATTGAAATCGACCATTATTAACCTATAATGGTCACAATTTCAACCATTATTGACTGTACTAGGCGAATCAACCGTTATCGGCCTGTACCAAGTGAAATTTCAACCGTTACAGGCCGATAATGGTTGATTTTGATTGTTAACAACTTTGTAATGAGCGATTTCGACCATTAGCGACTCTATAACGATCGATTTCGCCCATTACCGACCCTATAAAAGCCACATACCGTTACAGAGGTATAAATTATTAATTTAGGTGTACCGCTAGATATGCTTGTACCGAGCCATACTGAGTTGAGCTCAATACACCAGTACGATACGATACAACGAACCTTTATGTACTATTATCTCTAATGAAAACAAACTTTTCAATTGACCTCCAGATAAGACATTGTTGCATAGATTTTATCTACTATTCACGTAGACCCCAAAAAAAGAAATAATGCCGAGAGAGATCTAAAAGTTGAAAAAGAAATGGTTCTAAGAAAATATTACATGTGTCTTTTTCATCAATTTGGAGATATCAGATAAATGAGATAAGTTGTGTAGGCATGATGAATTCAACAATGCCGGCAAGCAGCTTAGGTTGATTAAACAAGTTCCAGCCTCCTTCTCAAACCATGATACTTCAAGCCTGAAAATAAGCAAACAGATCTTAAATCCATATAGTATAAGATACAGTAATTGACTAAAATTAGACTATTAATAGAAGATGGTGCTTAATTCTAGATATGATGTTTGAGATAAGCATCATCAAGTATCATTGAACCTTACATAGATACTATTTTAAGTTACATAGTAATAACATGATAAAGACATATACAGGCTGCTCACAACTTTCCAGTAGTCATGGAACAAGTCAAGCCTGAGATGAATACTGAGTGGCCAATTCCGAGTCTTCGTAGTGACCTGAAAAACATGAGCATGTCTTCTCAATAAAAATCAAGATCATAAAAATTTCATTCTAGGTTCATTAGTTTTAACCATGAGCAGATTTTTCAGACTTCATTTAAGCATTATTAGACAGTAACCTTCAGACTAAAATTTATATGGAAAGCACTCTTAGTATGTTCTGCTAAACAATATGCCAAAGTAAAAAAAAAACAGCAACTATTTTATGATAAACAAGAAAATTGCTAGCTATTGAATCTTACCAATATCTAACAAAGTGTAGCTTTGCCACAACAGCTCCTGTTGTATCTTCAATTCTCACAGAATAAACAGTGTCTGAGTTGTTTATCTCCTTGTCAATATTTGTAACAACACCATACAGACTGACTCCAGTCATTTTGTTACGGAGGTCAGCCACATGTAACTGCAAGAATCTACAGTGAGACTGATAACAAAATGAACTATCTAATGCACACAAAAAATGTGGACATCTTAGATATAGCAAGGTTCGTTGTACCACGGTGTACTTCCAATATGGACAATACGTACTGGTCTGACAGGAGATCGATATGGGCAGTACATTGCAGTCTGTCAGTATGCTCCATCGTATCATGTGTTGACACATTGGTACATATCGTATCAATGATCAGTTGGTATATCGGTACAAACCAATAAGGCGAACCATGAGATATAGTATCTCAGACCGAAAGGTAAAGAAAAAATTTGTTCTCTTAACAGTTTGAGATCAAACAGACTGATGTAATAAACACAGAAAAGTGATGTTTACATTAATAAGCTGATCATGAGCTAAAAGATCCTTAAAACCAGTATTTCCAAGTAGAACATTAAATACATTTTAATACATGATTTAAAGCATTGTTTTTTAGCACTGCTAAAGGTCCATTCATTTCTTAAGTTCTCTGTTAAAATATTTTACTTCTTTTTTTTGGAAAAAGAAGTTGGTTATAAGATTGAAGGATGTAAAATACATAATCTTCATCTTGATGGATTACTGCTGCAATCATCTTTTGTTCATGGAAGGTTTCATCACTAGAATCCACAATAGTAGCAACTAAACCGTAAGTCCCAACTACTTGGAATTGACTATATGAATCTTTTGACACCAATGAGATCTGTAAAAAATCATATATTAAGTTTAGAGAGTACTTAAATTTTTATTTATAATTTGTATTAAGGTCTTTTTAGAACTTCATCTATCTCTCATCACCAAAATCTACAGAAAAGTAAAAAGATGATACAATTAGCCTGTTAGGTGATACCAAAAAACAATAGAGATAATTTGATTCAGTGAAATATCTAGGTTATGCAAATTATATAACTGTTGCCCATATTTCAGCAGTTTGAAGGGCATGGCAGCTAACCAAATATGCCTGGACGATGAAAAAGCAGGTTGATGGCAACCTATAGGTTTAACTAAATTTAATACAATATAAGCAACAGATGTATAAAACCTCATGTTATAAAAAAAAAGATAAGTATTTGCACCTATAAATAGTTAAGGGGCACAATGATCCATCAGCTTTTTGTAATTAGCCTATCAGTGTATCTAACATAATCTATGACATTGGAAGTTAACAATCTGTAGAAAGTTGCACTATCAATTTAGAAAACCTGAAATTGCTAAAATTCAAGACAGCCTCACAAGCCAAAGCAGGCTGAAAGCTAGCATGGTACCATGCTAGTACTGGTGTGTGCCAAGAACATGGCAAGGCCTATATGAGATATAATTGATGTGCACTAGACTGCCTGTGTTGCCCTGGTATAGTATGCATTGAACATAATTGTGCATGCATGATAACTTTGGAGTTACATTGCGACCGTTACACCATACAGTAATCCACTGAAATTTTACATATCAAGGTGCATGTAAGTTGTTATTGACACCATAATCATGGGTATAAAAACATATATCTTAACTATTAAGAGGAAAGAAATAGGAGACATACTTGGAATGGATAGTTCTTGAAGTCAACTGATCCTTGTGAATCTAGTGGTAGCATAATTTGTGATATCTTTAGACCTTGGCTTTGCTCTAAAGTGTTTGAAAATCTTGATCCTGGACTCCTTGTTTGTGTGGAGGAAAGAAGTACCTAGTAGAATGTAAACCATAAATATCAAAATTAAGGAAGGAAACCCACTGGCAGATTCAATATGTAGAACCTACTTCTTCCTCTTGTTGAGTAAATGGCACCATGTATATCCGTGTCGCACTTCCAAATTCCAAACATAATTCTTGACTGCCGACATTATGATTGTCAACATGTGCAATGAAAGGTCTGTCTAAAGCAAGCATACTTCCCAAACTGAAAAATTGAAAAAAGAAAAACAGCAGTAAAATTTAAAGATGGAGCAAACAATTACTTCCATATTTAGTGAACTATGTACCTAAAGAGATTAGCAAGGAGAATTTGTTCACCCCATAAAACAAACTTTAACTTGGCACCATCACTATCAACTAAAATGATTGCTTTCCTCTCTACACCCCTAAAAGCTTCCAACAATTCAATTGATTCGATCCTGAGAAGGAAGAAGGAAGAGAGATGCACAATATAATACTTGATGACATTAAATGGTGGATTGCTCTTATTACGTTTTTGAAGTATTTATTCAACAACTGAAAACAAAAAGACTTTCTATAGTATACCAGCATTGTAGCATGCAGAACAAACTCCAATGGCCTTTCAGAAACAATAAAAACCCCATAAAAAAGCCATGAATGTATCTGGTTAACCCAAACTTCAAGTCTCCATCAATGCTGGAAGCACTTGGTATGACTTCAACACTTCAATGGACACTTGAATATAATATATTAATATATTAAAAAAAGAAAAAAACTGGCGGCGTCGCCTCGATCTTTCTCCCTGCTCGACGACATCACCTCGATTTCCCCCCATCGGCGAGGACGGCATATGGGCGGCGACGGCACGCGAGCGAGGACGGCATGGGGAAAAGAGGTATGTATCATCTTCTTCTTTCTTCATCTCTTTTTCTCCCTCAATCGACCGTCGACGGTCGATTTCTCCCTCAATCAACCGCCGATGTTCGATTTTAGCGGTACCACCCGATAGCAAGCGGTCTACGTATCGATCAACTGTCGGACCGGTACGTATCGGGCAATGCGGGGTCTTACTGCTCTATAAGGCAAACCTTATACTAGCATTTTTTACAGTTTTTGTTACATGAGTTATACTGTGTTAAGAGTTGTCAAGCGCAAAGTGTGTGCTCCAAATAATGTTCCAGTTATGATGGTAAACAATTCAGGTTGCTTAAAAATCTGACAACTTCTGATCGAGAATAGTTAAACCTACTCTAATCCATTACAAATTCAACAATGCTTATGGAATTGCAAATGGCATGTTTAAACTGCATGAGTTCAATATTGCATCCCAAGCTAAAAGGGGGTCAACATAGGCTTCAAACTCAAAACTTTAAATACACGAATTGTGACAAAAACCACTAAGTGAGATTCATTTAACTGATGTGCACATTTAGTTTCATCAGCCACTACATTTCACAGGTGACTTGTATATTAGTCGCAAATATAGGCTGTTCTTAAAACACCAATTCAATGATTTGATGACACCTAATAGCTTCTTTTTCATTTAGGCCCCTTTTAAACTTAAAAATGAACAAACTTTTCAAGCATAAACAAGTTATAATCCCTATGGCATACGCCATTTGCTGAGAATATTATTTTGATTTATTAATATTTAGTCAGGATTAATTTTAACTTAAGCTGTGGTGTTTAATCTTAAAAAATTAAAGAATATTAAATAACTAGGACTAAGAAGAGCAGTTAAAGAAAAGAGGGGACATCGGCATCTTGTGTGATTATTGTGTGCCCTTTATAAGACAGTCATAAGGTTACTATGCTTAAGGATCAGAGTGTTGGTAAGCTATGAAAAACATATACAAAATGTTAGCATAGCTGAGATGACAACATTGAGATGGATGTGTATGATTACTAGATGAATAAAAATATATTTCCATTCACAACAGTTAAAGTGTAGCCTCAAAGATGTCAGTAAGGTTTTTATCTGTTATAAGCAAGGTCTTGGGATCGAATCCTATCTTCACCGTTTACCCTTTGGATGGAAAAAAAAAAAGAAGTGTAGCCTCAATAGTGGAGAAGAAAATTAATTCAAAATGGTATGCAAACACAAAGATGTATAGTTTTTATTGTTATACGAGTTAAGTTGATTTAATTAGTGGTATGAGAGGAAAGAAAAAGACTTCATTGTAAACATGATTTATGTAGAGTTATTGCCTTATGCAACTAAGAGGTGTACTTATTGAAGTTTTCTAGAAAAAGTTATACGTGAACAAAGTGATCTTGCCTTGCATATAAAGAATATGTAACACCATTCTTGACTGCATCAATTGAAATCGATGAAAAAGAGTCTGAACAAAATTGTGCACCCAGCAAAACTGCATCTTCATCTTGGTCCTATGACATTTGGAATATTCAGTAAAAGTGAAAAGGGTAATCTTTTTTAAAAAAGAATAGAGTAATTTTAAAACTAAAACTAATCAACTAGTAGCCTACATTTCAAAACATATTAAGAGAAAGTATACTTTTCCCTCATAATTTGGACCAATTTTATAAATGCCACAGTAGTAATATAAAAGTTTCACTTAACCTGCCAGAGACTTGTATAACTACTGGATATGCAATTCCCAATTCCCACTTCATTATAAAATATCAATCATGTCAATGTTTCATCACAGTAAAATATCAACAAGGAACAGTTGATGCGTTGGCACTAAATTCATGTAGAAATGACACTAACATGGAGCACGTAGTGCCTCTATAGTATTGGAGAACATTCAAAATTTCCTATTAATCCAACTTACTTTCAAAATTTCCTATTAATCCAACTTACCTTTTCTTCAACATAACATTAACTCATGGGCCATAGACTAATGGGTCACTGTGAAGGAGTTTGCATGTCCATGTTCTGAAGGAGGTTAAATGCCCATGTTATCTGGCTGTAAGCTTTCTATCATCAACCCTTTATATTTTCTTAATGGATCAATACAAGATGCAATAAACATGTGAATTTGTATATATTGAAAACGTTGGCCTATATGAGAAGTCATGTTCTCACTGTCTTTCCGACAAGTGTCATCGTCTTTCTCCTCTAACCTTTTTCATATGTTATGCTGTTTCTTCAGTGGTAAACCAATTCAATAGCTTTCTCCATGACTGCATTCGGAAAAGGAACCAAATCATTTTTGGCTGGTTTTCTCAAAAATCCATTCAAAAGAGAATGCTAATTCATTTAAGGATGATGCTTGTACATTTCCAGAGAGGACCTTCCAATCAACGTTTTATTTAAAATATATTTGTCCTATTATCTTTAACACAATCCTAAAAGGCTGCCTCACAGTCTAATATGTAGCTACCAATTAAAATTATTAGTATTAATAAAAATTAAAAAGCACCAAATCATTGATTTCTTTAATGTGTAAAGATTATTACCTCATCTAACAAAACAACCAGGTATTCTGTTGGCAAAAGACGCGGTTGACCAGATCCTTCCATTGCCGTACGAAGACAACATCCGGTCAGGTAGACCTCACGTCCTTTCTTCAGAATCTGGAAGTCCAGCAAATCATAGTATCTGCCATAACAATTGTTGTATGTACAAAGCAACATAATGTTATGAAACAAGATTTTAACCCAAAGGGATGAGAAAAACATGACAAAACAAACATTTATCAAAATCTGTGGTAATAGATTCTAATTTCAGAGACATTTTGCAATCCTACATGCTGGATCAGCCAAGCTAATCCATTCAGGGTACAAATGCATACGAGATCCGAGGACAAAGTAAAATTTAACATAATAAAATAAACATTTATCAAAATCTGTGGTAATAGATTCTAATTTCAGACACATTTTGCAATCCTACATGCTGGATCAGCCAAGCTAATCCATTCAGGGTACAAATGCATACAAGATCCGAGGACAAAGTAAAATTTAACATAACCCATGCCAAACTGTACATTGGATAAGTAGAAAAAAGCACTGTAATTCTAAAAGGTTCACACTCTAAATATCTGCACCACACTTTAGAATAGGACCATATTGTCCAACAACCTTTCAACTAAAGCACCATTGGTACACTCCAGAATGAACAAAAGTTGTACTAATCAGCATTCAAGAAACAACAGTTGATCTAATAATGTGTCATGATAGTACTTCCACTATTCACATTAATCAAATCCATGTGTAACTTACATGGGTACAATCCCTGAGTCTTTTGTTTTGATTCTTGCCACTTAGATGAACACCTTACCATGCATACGGACAGGATAGGATCAGGAAGAAGCAATGACCACCCAGTCTCAGTACTCTCCTTCTTTCATTAAATTGTTCATCTGCTTACAACACTTCAAAACATAACCACACTCATACAGTTTTACATACCTGTCTAACATGCTATAGTGCCATACATGGATGACTTTTTCTATTTGGACTTACTAAGGTGCCAGAGACCTCGTTGAGAGGCCTCATATCACATAATCCTGCCTGAGCTGGAAATGATTTTCATGCATTGGATGCTCAAAATTTTGCTTCGTATCCTGTGAAGTATTAAGTAAGCAGGTTTATGCTGCAAAAGATATTCACCTGCGATGCAGATACAGATCAATGGTGCATGAGCTCCATGGATTTCCCAAGCTAAGCAAGTATATATTTGTACCTGAGAAATAAGTATGCCTATAAAATCACAAGAGTAACAGCAACGATCAATGGTTAAGGTCTGCATCATATCAAAGACAAGGATCATTTGATTACATCAAAGAACTGTTTCTTTAGTGTAGTGGGTATGCTGATAACCAAGTTAACAAGGCCAAAGTTCAAACTAATCCAAAGTATACTATGGTGTAGAACCATCAAAATTGAAGCCAGAAACAACTTTTGTTTTTTAACAAAAAGGTCTGCCACAATTCATCAAGCAACAGGGTCATAAATAGAATAGCATGTAAGCAGTAATGTAGGCAGCAGTTAGACAATGAGGTAAAACGTGCTTTAATAGTTGGTGCAAAAACAAAAAAAATTGGTGGGTTATGCAAAAACGAAAAAGATGATGCAAAATATTAGGATCCAGAAACCTGAATGTAGAGCATGCTTAAGTAGAGAAGTAATACTTATGTTTAACATTCATACCTACAAAAACCTACAAAGAAGAAGAAAATTTCAGTAAGCCCTGAACTGACTTGAAGGAAGAGTATTAGCCAAGACCGAAGTGAAACAAAACATGGAAAATAATTTATTAAATGCAAGGGCAGAGAGCGATCAGAATAATGTCACTCAAACAATGACTCCTGATATATCCCATACCTGGAAGAAGAAAGGCATCGATAACAACGGCTTCAATAACACTGCTTGGAGATAAGAAATTCTTCTCATAAATAGAATCAATGGTGACAGTATGTGGCAGCCTCGTTCTTTTATGCCTCTTTTGCGATGGCGTTTTCCATTCTAACCGCTTCTTTGAAGCCAAGTATCTATGCTGCTCGCTCCAAGCCTATCAAGCAGATACCCAATTCCAAATCAAAACCCTGTTATTCCCCTAAATTTTCAATCAATAGCTTCAGCAAATTATCTAAAAAGAGAGACAATAAACAGTAAATTCGCTAAATAAACCGAAACAGGCAAAAATCGAGAAAGGGGCAGGGTTTGATCCAGGGAAGAAAAGGAGACCACCTGGAAGAGATCGGAGAGGAGGATGGCGGGGGTGACGCCGCTGGAGTACGCCATGCAGGACTTGAGAATTTTTGAGACGACCCAGCTCCATGGAGGGATAGGAGGGTCTCCCCCGCCGCCGGCGTCCGGATCCTCCTCGGAGTCGTCGGAGAGCATCGACCTCGCGTACTCCACGAACCCTACGAAAGCGTCTTCATGGCCCTCGGTCGAGGTGGTACTGTCGGCGATCGACAGGAACGGAGAGGCCATGGTCGAGGCGACGGTTAGATCGCGCTCTCCCTCGCGGGAACCCTAGCATTTTGGTAGGGGAGGTGGGCTTTTATAGCGAGGACCAGACCCAACAGCAAATTTTTTGGCGGGAAAATTTGATACTCGATGGTCCTTAATCAACCTTCAAACCGGATTCGCCATCACCGACGATCCCCGATCATATCAACCACATCGAAAGGTAAGTAACGATCACGATCCATCCTTTGATGGTCATCAGGATTCCTTCCTATTGATTTTTTTTTCAACGGTCATGATTATTCTGCGCACTTCATATATGGATATACAAATTCTAATAATAATACTCGCTTTAGAGGAAGATTTTGACATTATTGAAACCTGTGGTTTAGAACATGGAAATATTGATCAAATTTCTAATACAAACATCCACGTAGGCTTTATTCGTGTGTCATCCAGACAACCACGTAGACAGCTTATCCCATCTGGTTATGCCTGCTTGCACATCAACATCTTGATGGGTTGATATGGATGTGACGGTACGTGATGCGCGCATGTGATATCCATGACATGTCATGTATAAATCGTAAATGTAAGGAACACACGGTCCTTCACGCACTGAGGAAGTACGCAAAGCTACGCTTTGGAGCCCACGCATCGTTAATTAATTAATGGTTCCTACCCACTTTTGCCGGTCATATGCCTACCTTGCCTGGGTATTGCAGACATGGTAGATCGAGGCTACGCCAGAAAAGGGTAGAGAAGTGGCTCCGCGCATTCACTGCTGCTTCTGTCAGAGTCTCTCTCACACACCCACTTGGCCCTCCGCCATCGGCACCGGCACGGCCCTCTTTAACAAGTGCGAAGAACGACGACGATAGCAAGAACTGCGGTTGTTTTGGCGAATGCTGGAACGCGTGCCCTAGGATCTCCCGCTCCGCCTCCGTGGAAGAAGGTTACAACTTCTCTCTCTTCCCAAGCTCAACCCCTGTTTGAGAGAGGAGAGGGAGAGGAAATTGTTCCAGGTCAACAGGATTGTTCTTTTGTTTGATCAGATTCGTTGCTTTTCCTTTTTCGCTCGGGATGGGAACCGCTGCAAGATGACGAAAAGGATGTCATTTAGGGGGAGTGACATGGATTTACTTTGGGGGATGGGGTTACCATGGGATCCAACGCTAGGTCTTGGATGGTCTTTGCTTCCTCGTTCGTTTTTGCATCATTTCGGGTTTTTGAGTCGATGCGATGGCATCGGAGTCTGCTATTAACCAAAGTGCGAAAATGTTTGGCCAAATCACAGAGAAATTTGGTTAATAATTACCTCCCTTCATCGATCATTGTAAGTACCTTCATCTATGACCACATGTTCCTGAAACCGAAATATATAAACTATTGGTCACTTATGTCATATTATAGGAGCTGACCCCAACAATCCAGGTCTTTTAGCTTTAATTTTGAGAAGGGACACCAGCCTCACAATAAAGAACATAGAGCCGCAGGGTCATTTCTAAGTAGGTACAAGGCCCATTAAGACTTTAGATATTAGCCAGTGCAAATGTACGTCATCAGTTTCTTTTATAGGAAAAAAAATCATCTCAAACATTGTTCAAGAGTAAAAATTCTTTACAGAAACTAAAGAATGATAATGCAATAATCCGTTGTGCATGATATCTCATAACTAGGCAAAGAATATATATGTAAGCAAGCGTATGCATTACACTATTAGGTAAGTGCACTGTTTGTATTTGATACTTTGATATAGAAGCAAGTTAAATGCATTATACTTGATGCGATTCAAGTTTAATATTGTTATAACTAAAGCTCCTTGATTATGAAATACTTGGAATTCAATGGAGTATTTGGATTGATATATGCTAACATATTTTTCATATTTACCTCCCATCCATTTGCATGGTTTTCTTATTGATTTGTTGGTTTTTCATCTATTACAAGCAATGAAAGCGTAAGCCACTTAGAAAATGCAAGCTGGTTGGCCTACCTTTAAGAATTAGGACAGGAAAGCTAAAATTATTATGTACAAATATCTTTTTTCTTCATAGACAGAAAACAAGCACTCTATGGTGTTTTTTCTACAATTTTGTGCATTTTGATATAGTTATGCATTCATCGGGCATATATATTTTAGCAATTTAAAATGTATGATCTTCTTTGTCGCATGTGTAGTGAGGCATAATTGGTCTCATTCATAACACAGAATAATGAACAGTATATATATGCCTCTACATATAGTTGAGATCCATTTACAAGAATACCTTTAAGTGCATGCACATAAGTAATCAGACCTATATGTTGTATTATCAACATCCGTGTCTTTTAATACCTGATTTTGTCTATATTGCTAAATATTGAAGTTTATTGATCCATAAGCGTACCTTGTTCCATATTATTGGTACATGTAAAATGACTATGATCTATTCTGACAACGCAGAAGCAAAGATGTATACTTACATGCATATTTTTTGTTTTTTTTTCAATGTGACAGAATTCTTTTACATCTCTGATCCGTTGAAATATTTGGGTTGAAACATTTATTTATTTAAACAATTTGGTGATGTTGCTACCTGGGATATAAAATTTAACAATGTACTTACTATCTGTTTTTCTTATTTACTCTTAAAACCTGTCGTATAAATGATCCTAGGCTACTGTGTTTGATGTTCGTTTTTTATTTTCCTTAAGGCTTCAACAAAAGCAACACTTGGTTGGTTATTTGTTCAGCTTCACTAATCATTTCAGAGTAACTTTTGACAAAATATTATAAATTGTTTCCAAAGATTGCTTATTTTTAAACATGAATTGTTTCTTTGCTGCTCCAGGCAAATTGAGAAGTGCTTAGAGTATAAGAAATACTCTGGCGAGGTTCGTCTCAAGTAATCCGTTATTTAATAGTTTTTCTTATCCTGTTCTTGAGATACAACTAATAGCTGTAAAGCATGATGATCTCTTTTGTTGTGAAAGATGCCATGGAAGCATCCTTTATAAGGATAGAGGCTGGGTTAATCATTTATAACCTTATTAGATATTTAGATGTAATGATGCTCTTGTCTTTTTGAGGTTATAGACCCCATGATTTCTTACAACAATGTATAGGATGCAACATGGATATGATAACACTCACTGTATCACAATAAGAAGTTATTGACATAAAAAAGAATTTAAAGTATAAAATCTAGACCTTTTTGTATTTGCTACATTTTATGAGGTTTTCTTGTTCCCCAGGAGTTGACTTTGGATTAAATGATGGTGGGGTAGAGAGTAGAGAAAGGGAGGTTTAAAGATGCCGAGGCCAGGGCCGAGGCCTTATGAGTGTGTGAGGCGTGCTTGGCACAGTGACAGGCACCAAACTATTCGAGGCTCCATCATTCAAGAGATCTTTAGGTCCAACTCTTTTCTCTGACTCTGCTATGTATGTTTTTTGTATTGTTGATATGTTTGCATATATCAGTACTTTTGTGTCTATTTATTTTTCATGGCCACCTTCTGATGAACTACAGCAGATGTAGATGCTTGTTGATGGCCATGCTTATTATCATGATCATTATCATCATCATCATTGTTCTTGTTATTACTATCATTAGTACTTGCACTACTTTCCTTTCAGAGTGGCCAATGATGTGCACAGCCCTGCTACCAGGAAGAACAAAGAGTTTCAGGAGAAGCTCCCGTTCGTTGTTCTCAAGGCCGAAGAGATCATGTACTCCAAAGCCAACTCCGAGGTCTGTACTCTCCAATCTGCAACTATCTGCTACCTTCTTTTTTTAAAAAAGCAAAAAAGGAAGGTATTGCTCCATTCATTTTAGGAGAACTGAAATGTTACAGATAAGGATCTACCTATTATTTGTCTTGATTCTCGTCCCTCCCTCCTCTTTATACTCACATATCATTGATTACAATTTTACCATGAAATTACAATCGCTCATTCATGAAATTGCACTCAAAATAAAATCAGAAAACACTTCTTAAACACTTCTTTTTCAATGAAAAATAATAATAAGGCTGGAGAAGACATTTAAATATCAGTGAAAAATCTACAAGGCCATAAATAATCCTAATCAGATGTTATAATATTTGCTGTTGTCTTTTTGGTTGGTTGTGGGTTTCAGGCGGAGTATGTGGACTCCCAAACACTACAGGACCGAGTTAATGATGCAATTGACACCGTCATCCGTAAGGAAGATGCCCTTGAGAGTGGAGACCTCTTGCAGCCCTGTATTGAAGGTACCATTTCTCAACCCTTATTGATTGCTTATGTATCCATTATCTCTTTATTAATTGTTGGTCCTAAATGGACTATCATTATCCTTTTTGGTGCTGGGCTGTCCACAACACATTGTCTGTCATTCATGAGAACGTACATGATATCGAAATCTGTGGACACAACATGGTGGCACACATGTGCACATGCACACACATGAGAACACAACAGAATGCATTATTTTATTATTCCAATTTGCGCAGATTATGATAATAATGTATTTTCCTGGTTTTTTGTGTTCCTCACCTCAGCGGCTCTGAATCTTGGTTGTGTTCCCAGAAGAGTTTCAAAGAGCCAGCATCGCAGCAACCCCGGGTGCTATCTTAGCCCCATGGCAAATGATGTTAGATCTGCCTCTCTGAAAATCTCAGATAGTAATAGGCCCAACCTAGATTATATGTCGGGGATAACTCCTAGCCTTAGCAACCCACAAAACTCCGGTTCGCAGTTTCCATCCTGGTACACTGCCTTGTTTAAACCCACACACATGACTTGTAGCAGCTTCCCAGAGATCAAGTTCAACAACTCTGATGTGCCTTGTGGGCATGCAAATTCCTCTATTTTCAACAGGGGTGGGTGTCCCGTCGCCACCAACCCTCCTGCATCTTATCAAGAAAGGGTGTCTGGTCCGTTAGCAAACTGTACCACTCCGAACCCGGCTGGAGTATATCCTTTATACTACAGTGACAATCAACCTGCAGTTGTTTCGTGTCCGTCTTTCCAAATTATTCGGGGGCCAAGACATCATTTAGCTACTGACACTACTCATTGTGCTGAGTCCCGTGGTGAGGCTGAGATCCATTTCGCAGTGAGCCCTATCGGCAACAGAAACACCATTGGTGCCTCAAGAGGTGATTCGAGCTACATGGAAACATCCAAAATCGGATGGGACTTGTCGCTACGATTGGGACTGCCTTCACCTCCATCCTTTGAAGAAAGTACTTGGACAAATGATCATGAAGATGCTGGATCAAGTAACTCGAGTGGTGTAAGCAAGTACTACGGCCTTCCTATTGCAAGAGAAAGTGCTATAAACCTCAGACATTTGATGTTTCCTTAGCTCTTGGTCTCCTTATGAATTTTTTTGCATCTGGGTGTCAGAAGGGCAAAAGCACATTTCATGTTGATGGTTATGATAAAAATGCACGGGGCACTGAAAAGCGATCGTTCGGGCCTTATCTATGTACTGACTTATCTACGTACCGACGGACGCATAAGGTTTCTTTCTACCAAGCAGCTACCAGAGGCACCTAACCTTTGAAACCAGAATCCTGGTTGCACTATCAATCATCAGAATTTGCAGTAAATATGTTAAAAGGAATCCATTAGGGCTTCTGTCATCTTGTATTATTATCTGAAAAGACCATGTGGTGCAGCCTATATTAGTAGCGTTGTGAACACTATGCTTGACTATATCGAAGGAAGTATTGTTCTTTTGCACTTTTAACATACTGGCATGTGTATTTTTGTTGCCTCGTAGGCATTAAGATGGGGTGGTCAGCTGGTTGTGTGTGCTCTTTCCACAATGATGCGTGTTGGCGTTTTAAAGATTTTGAGTGTTCAAATCTTGTCAGCCTGTTACTATTACGTCGCAACTGCAAACCTGTGAACAATTCATACATACTCTATAGCCCACAAGAAGCAGCAGCAGATTCAACCCAACTTAGTGCCCCTTTGCTTTCCGACGACCACCTTCTCCATCGGCTTCTTCTACACCTCCAACCTGTGCATCGACTCGGCCGCAGACATCGCCGTGTGCTCCAAGCTCGAGTTCAAGAGTCGATCCACCATACACCCGTAATGCTCCATCCTTGGCTTCTTGTGGAACTCTGTGTCCATCAACTCCAAGTAATGCATCTGCTATGGATCATGTTTTAGTTTGATATTGATTGGATTGTTGCGAAGATTCTAAGATGACAAAACTACTACCAATTATTAAATATCTTCATCAAATTGGGCCAGGAAACGAATTGGATCAAGATTTAGCCATGTTCAACCTATTAATTAATTTTACAGAGCTCTTCCACGGCCCTCCTCTGCGTCCCATTCTCAGACTACAGCGCCTCCAGCCGCCGCCTCATGGACGAACGCTCCTCCAGCAACTCCTCGTCGTCGTCGTCGTCGTCGTCCTCGGACTTCTTCTCGGTTGCAGAAGCCTCCCTACCGTGCGTGGGCTCCGTGCTCATCGCGAGGAACGGGAGCTTGGCGAACGAGGTCATGGAATGCGGTGTGCAGCTCTGGTAGTGCTCTTAAAATAAAAATTATAAATAGGAAAAAAAAAGTTTTATCAATATTAACCTCATTAGTTAATTATTTAACTAAGACCGGCGCCGCACGAGAGAGAGAGACGATGTGGTGGCCTTTTATCACGCGCATCTTTCTCCCAATCTTCTTGTAAACAGGAGGCTGTAGCAGCAGCGGAGAGAGAGAGAGAGAGAGGCGATGGCGGTGAAGCACGTGCTGCTGGCCAAGTTCAAGGACGAGGTGTCCCCCGAAGCCGTGGACGACCTCATCAAGGGCTACGCCAACCTCGTCTCCCTCGTCCCCTCCATGAAGGCCTTCCACTGGTACCTCCCTCCCTCCCTCCTCTTCTGTGTGTGTGTATGTATGTGTGTGGATGATCGATCGAACAAGCTTGTTAACGAGAAATCTTGTATCAGTTGCTTGATCCATGGAACATTGGGAAGTCCTAATTGATGAGATTTGTCCTGCTAGATTGTTTCCAATATATGGTTTTGCTTAAATCTTGACAGCTATTAGGGTTTGGAGTCCGATTTTGCAATTCAGGATGAAGAGTTCAACTCTGACAAGTTTAGATCTAAGTTTTATATTGACTAATTGATAGTGTTGGTTGGGTTTGACTGCTCTCATCTCGGTATCAGATCTGAGGCTCTACCATCTTTGTCCTTGTGCTCCTTGTTTCTCAGAGGTAATCAGAATCGCAATCCATTGGAGTGCTATTCTGATCCATTTGATTACCCTAACGCTTTGGAGTTTGGATCCAGTAGTAGAATCTTAACAATGACTTCTTATTCCATGTAATTGTAGCCGGAGATATCTCCGCGGCTTCGGTTTTAAGTACCTGCAGCTCCATCTGTTCTCTGAATCAGCAATTCATCTGCTTGGTTTGACGTTTCCCTTTTCACTACCTTCAAAGGTTTGCTGAACTGTATCGGCATCTTAATTGACCCTTCATATGAACAAAACGTTCGGAAGCAGTCTGCTGCTCATGTATAATAGACTTTTCCTTATCTAGGTTTGACCTGCCAAACTTGCATTGCTTCTTAGCCCACCCACCCTTCTCAGCATTCTTCTGGCCGTCGTTTGCTCAAGTACATTTGTTGTAGGGTTCAATTATCTTCAGGTTTTTAGGGATCTCAACACCCTCACCCTGTCATGATAACTGATCCTTTCCTGTAGCAGCATCTGCCTAATTAGGCTGGCATCTTCATGCTCCTTGGTGTCCTGTGATGTAATTTTAGGAAGAACCTCACCCGCACACTCTGAAAGATTTCTCATCGCATGTCCAAGAAACCATTTCTATGTTGCAAGATGTTTAAGAAACAACAACCATCTGTATCTTGGAGTTTTTAGAGCCTCTTGCTATTTACTTCCGGGTGTAATGTGTCAGGTTGGTAAATATTTTTTGTTTTAATTTCTGGAATTGCTTGGAGGAGACTTGTACTTGAAGGAAAAAATCAATGGAAATTATGCTTTGATTTGTCCTATAAATGCATCTCAAGATTTAGATGGAGAAGAAAAATAAATTGAGAAAAAAATTTCAAAATTTATGTAAGAATGTACAGCGGGCTATGTTCGTATTGACTCAAGAAGATTTGTAACTTATTTTCATCCAGCTAAAATTTTGATTTTTTTTTTTTCTTTAGATATATACATGGAGCGTCGAATCACATAAATCTTACATCAATTGTTTTTCTGGATTATGTTTTATTGTTGATTCGTTGGATTGTTCTCTTGGTTTTAAGGCATTCTTAGACTCAGTCTGTCAAACATCCTTCTATGTTAGACAGAAAAATTTTCTGTTTGTAACTATGAAATTTTAGTGGTGTCAAACTGAACATTGGATTTGTTCTGATCGAAACTGACCGATTCAAATTATTATTTCTTGTTCACCGTGAACATACTGCAGTTATCGCATAATTCTGATGTCTTTGAAATTTGTGTACCAGGGGAAGGGATGTGAGCATCGAGAACCTGCATCAGGGTTTCACCCATGTGTTCGAATCAACGTTCGATGATGTGGAAGGCATCGCGGAATACATTGCACACCCATCTCATGTCGAGTTTGCCAATAGATTTCTTCCTGCACTGGAGAAGGTTATCGTAATTGATTACGCGCCAACTGCTGTCAATTAAAGATGGGAGTGACGATTAAGTTCTCTTATAATTCTTCCTGGTCGAGGCGGCATTTGCTCGACGATTGCATCTCTTTACAGTCCATGAAATGTCTTTTTGCTTCTTGTTTTCGTATGTAGCCAAAACATCGATTCTATTTGGTGGCACGCCGTCGTAGGCGTTATAGTGTGCTCTTCTCCAACATTTTCAAGCCATTGGTTTTCTCTTTATTTAGTATGGTGAGACAGACATTTGCCGCTATAAACCATGATTTAGCATATATCCATCTGTGTTTCCCTCCATCCATCCTAGATTGCTTGGATTAACCACTCATAACCATATTTATAAAGCAATAGTTTGAATTATATAAAATGCAGAATCCTGTCTAATAATCATCACATTATTAGTCAAACTCGGGCTAATCCAATCAACCTCTAAGCTAACTAGTAATATCGACTAGTTTGAAATTAGACTCTCTCTCTCTTTTTGTCATTTGTTAAGGGTGAGCATTTTATATATATCTTTCATATTAAGGTATCTTTTGTTAAGCTTGAAATATCATCTTTTTTTTTTAAGTAGGATACACTTTGACCCTTTAAGGACATGATCATTTTGAATTTATAATCGAATTGAAGATATAATTATTTTGAATGATAAATCAATAATATATATCATACCATTGTTGACATAGATGAACAAATGTTTGAACATTTCTTTGCTTTTGCTATCAGATAAAATACTAAGATTGTTTATCGGTATTTCAATTTTTATAATCATCTCTTTTTTTTTATATCCATATTGAAGCTTCTTCAATGGCTATGTGTTTGTTGACCCTTTGGAACAGATCAGTAAATATCACCTAGGGTTTCTTCTGATCAAAAGAACCTTAATGACCTTTTTTAAGTCATTGATCAAAGTATGAATGTGTACAGATAAGAAATAAGAGTGGTCAGCCACTTGATGAGTCTCATCATCCAACTTCGAGATGTACTTAGTTCTTAACTCATCCTTGTCTTATCAAATGATTAGTAAAGACATTAAGGCTTGGAGCTCAAACTCTTTTGCTAACTCCTCGGGTGTTATTAGCACAAGAAGAAGAAGAAGAAGGTGATGGTATCATTTTGTAATATTTTTCTCATACGATAGTTTTAAAAGCTTGATGTGATGTACATGATTACTTGCACCACCAAAATTGTGGCCCACATGCTCTATAGAGAGCAAAGTCTCCAAGCTAAAGCGACAAAAGTTAGATAGAACACATGTTCTTATATGGACGAGGTAAAAGAAGACTAATTATTGATATTTACTTGATAGGGATTTTGTTTTTTTTAATTCCAAGCTAGTAGATCTCATGATTCATCTCATAGGAGTTCAGTTCCAAGCGAAGACATGCATAAAGAAAATAATAATTTATATAGGATTAATTTTATACTTTTTATTTTTAATAGAGAATTATTCCCTTTAGGTGGGTCATTTGTCATCTTTGAAAATTAATATAATATATTCAAGTTTAAATACCATGCCGAGAAGATAGGAGTACAATTGAGTTCAGAAACTTCCTCGAACATTTCAGCTAATTAATCTATAGGCTGCAAAAAAAATGGATGTGTCGAATAGCGTACATTTAAAATGTCGAGCTCTCTTCTACGAATGCAGGCTATAAGGAGATGATTTTTTTCACACTTTGTACGTTTTTTCTAAGGGGTGAGACGTTAGATTTGAATTGTTTGGCATCCATGATAGTAGATTCACCCTCGATTAGAATCGAATTAAGTTAATAATTATATGGTGTTAAATCAAGATTAAAATTATTATTGATCCCCCTAATGCTACAGTTTAAAGTCATCTCTCGTACTTTAAAAACTAATATAAGTGACCCCTCATACTACGATTTCACATCAAAATCATTCCTCGTATTTTAAAACTCATTTAAGTGATCTCCATGCTATGTCTCAAAATCAAAATCACTCATCATACTTTAAAACTCGTCTAAGTGACTCCTCATATTATGATTTTACATAAAGTCACCTCTCGTACTTTAAAACTCATCTAAGTGACCCTCGTACTATGTCTCAAAATCAAAGTCATCTCGTACTTTAAAACTCGTCTAAGTGACCTTCCGTACTATACTTCAAAATCAAACTCACTTTTCGTACTTTAAAACTCGTCTAGATGACCCCTCGTACTATGCCTCAAAATCAAAGTTAATCTCGTATTTAAAAACTCGTTTAAGTGACCCATCTACAATTTCATATCAAAGTGACCCCTATACTATTATATAGACATTAAATAAATCTCTTATGTTAATAAAAAAGGTAATGATATTTATTTTTAAAACCGGATGGGGAGTCTATTTGATTTTCTTTAATATAGTCGAACTATGCTTAAAAGAATTTAAAAAATAAAGACACTTTTTGTACTATGATATATTAATCAAATACACACCATGTAGTATCGTTATTCATTAATTTAATCCTTTAAATGTTAATACAATAGTATTAAGTGGTAGAAAAATCAGGAAAAAAGTTGATCTTAACTTCTAGTATTATTTGAATTTATTTTACACTTTAAGTTATGATAGTTTTTATTTATTATAAAAAAATCGATCTCCTAAAAATCTTAAGATTGTTATGATTATTTACTCTTTAAACGTAACTAAATTTAGGTATCACATCTCCTAAAACTCGAATAATAAGAATTAAACAAGTTTTTGATAACTAAATTTCGATAGCACGGGAGGTCACTTAAACAAGTTTTTGATAACTAAAGCTCGATGTGATGTACATGGTTACTTGCACCACCAAAATTATGGCCCACATGCTCTATAGAGAGCAAAGTCTCCAAGCTAAAGCGACAAAAGTTAGATAGAACATATGTTCTTATATGGACGAGGTAAAAGAAGACTAATTATTGATATTTACTTGATAGGGATTTTTTTTTTTTTAATTCCAAGCTAGTAGATCTCATGATTCATCTCATAGGAGTTCAGTTCCAAGCGAAGACATGCATAAAGAAAATAATAATTTATATAGGATTAATTTTATACTTTTTATTTTTAATAGAGAATTATTCCCTTTAGGTGGGTCATTTGTCATCTTTGAAAATTAATATAATATATTCAAGTTTAAATACCATGCCGAGAAGATAGGAGTACAATTGAGTTCAGAAACTTCCTCGAACATTTCAGCTAATTAATCTATAGGCTGCAAAAAAAATGGATGTGTCGAATAGCGTACATTTAAAATGTCGAGCTCTCTTCTACGAATGCAGGCTATAAGGAGATGATTTTTTTCACACTTTGTACGTTTTTTCTAAGGGGTGAGACGTTAGATTTGAATTGTTTGGCATCCATGATAGTAGATTCACCCTCGATTAGAATCGAATTAAGTTAATAATTATATGGTGTTAAATCAAGATTAAAATTATTATTGATCCCCCTAATGCTACAGTTTAAAGTCATCTCTCGTACTTTAAAAACTAATATAAGTGACCCCTCATACTACGATTTCACATCAAAATCATTCCTCGTATTTTAAAACTCATTTAAGTGATCTCCATGCTATGTCTCAAAATCAAAATCACTCATCATACTTTAAAACTCGTCTAAGTGACTCCTCATATTATGATTTTACATAAAGTCACCTCTCGTACTTTAAAACTCATCTAAGTGACCCCTCGTACTATGTCTCAAAATCAAAGTCATCTCTCGTACTTTAAAACTCGTCTAAGTGACCTTCCGTACTATACTTCAAAATCAAACTCACTTTTCGTACTTTAAAAACTCGTCTAGATGACCCCCTCGTACTATGCCTCAAAATCAAAGTTAATCTCGTATTTAAAAACTCGTTTAAGTGACCCATCGTATTACAATTTCATATCAAAGTGACCCCCTATACTATTATTTAGACATTAAATAAATCTCTTATGTTAATAAAAAAAGGTAATGATATTTATTTTTAAAACCGGATGGGGAGTCTATTTGATTTTCTTTAATATAGTCGAACTGTGCTTAAAAGAATTTAAAAAATAAAGACACTTTTTGTACTATGATATATTAATCAAATACACACCATGTAGTATCGTTATTCATTAATTTAATCCTTTAAATGTTAATACAATAGTATTAAGTGGTAGAAAAATCAGGAAAAAAGTTGATCTTAACTTCTAGTATTATTTGAATTTATTTTACACTTTAAGTTATGATAGTTTTTATTTATTATAAAAAAATCGATCTCCTAAAAATCTTAAGATTGTTATGATTATTTACTCTTTAAACGTAACTAAATTTAGGTATCACATCTCCTAAAACTCGAATAATAAGAATTAAACAAGTTTTTGATAACTAAATTTCGATAGCACGGGAGGTCACTTAAACAAGTTTTTGATAACTAAAGCTCGATGTGATGTACATGGTTACTTGCACCACCAAAATTATGGCCCACATGCTCTATAGAGAGCAAAGTCTCCAAGCTAAAGCGACAAAAGTTAGATAGAACATATGTTCTTATATGGACGAGGTAAAAGAAGACTAATTATTGATATTTACTTGATAGGGATTTTTTTTTTTTTAATTCCAAGGTAGTAGATCTCATGATTCATCTCATAGGAGTTCAGTTCCAAGCGAAGACATGCATAAAGAAAATAATAATTTATATAGGATTAATTTTATACTTTTTATTTTTAATAGAGAATTATTCCCTTTAGGTGGGTCATTTGTCATCTTTGAAAATTAATATAATATATTCAAGTTTAAATACCATGCCGAGAAGATAGGAGTACAATTGAGTTCGAAACTTCCTCGAACATTTCAGCTAATTAATCTATAGGCTGCAAAAAATGGATGTGTCGAATAGCGTACATTTAAAATGTCGAGCTCTTCTCTGAATGCAGCTATAAGGAGATGATTTTTTTCACACTTTGTACGTTTTTTCTAAGGGGTGAGACGTTAGATTTGAATTGTTTGGCATCCATGATAGTAGATTCACCCTCGATTAGAATCGAATTAAGTTAATAATTATATGGTGTTAAATCAAGATTAAAATTATTATTGATCCCCCTAATGCTACAGTTTAAAGTCATCTCTCGTACTTTAAAAACTAATATAAGTGACCCCTCATACTACGATTTCACATCAAAATCATTCCTCGTATTTTAAAACTCATTTAAGTGATCTCCATGCTATGTCTCAAAATCAAAATCACTCATCATACTTTAAAACTCGTCTAAGTGACTCATATTATGATTTTACATAAAGTCACCTCTCGTACTTTAAAACTCATCTAAGTGACCCATCGTACTATGTCTCAAAATCAAAGTCATCTCTCGTACTTTAAAACTCGTCTAAGTGACCTTCCGTACTATACTTCAAAATCAAACTCACTTTTCGTACTTTAAAACTCGTCTAGATGACCCCCTCGTACTATGCCTCAAAATCAAAGTTAATCTCGTATTTAAAAACTCGTTTAAGTGACCCATCGTATTACAATTTCATATCAAAGTGACCCCCTATACTATTATATAGACATTAAATAAATCTCTTATGTTAATAAAAAAAGGTAATGATATTTATTTTTAAAACCGGATGGGGAGTCTATTTGATTTTCTTTAATATAGTCGAACTATGCTTAAAAGAATTTAAAAAATAAAGACACTTTTTGTACTATGATATATTAATCAAATACACACCATGTAGTATCGTTATTCATTAATTTAATCCTTTAAATGTTAATACAATAGTATTAAGTGGTAGAAAAATCAGGAAAAAAGTTGATCTTAACTTCTAGTATTATTTGAATTTATTTTACACTTTAAGTTATGATAGTTTTTATTTATTATAAAAAAATCGATCTCCTAAAAATCTTAAGATTGTTATGATTATTTACTCTTTAAACGTAACTAAATTTAGGTATCACATCTCCTAAAACTCGAATAATAACAATTAAACAAGTTTTTGATAACTAAATTTCGATAGCACGGGAGGTCACTTAAACAAGTTTTTGATAACTAAAGCTCGATGTGATGTACATGGTTACTTGCACCACCAAAATTGTGGCCCACATGCTCTATAGAGAGCAAAGTCTCCAAGCTAAAGCGACAAAAGTTAGATAGAACATATGTTCTTATATGGACGAGGTAAAAGAAGACTAATTATTGATATTTACTTGATAGGGATTTTTTTTTTTTTAATTCCAAGCTAGTAGATCTCATGATTCATCTCATAGGAGTTCAGTTCCAAGCGAAGACATGCATAAAGAAAATAATAATTTATATAGGATTAATTTTATACTTTTTATTTTTAATAGAGAATTATTCCCTTTAGGTGGGTCATTTGTCATCTTTGAAAATTAATATAATATATTCAAGTTTAAATACCATGCCGAGAAGATAGGAGTACAATTGAGTTCAGAAACTTCCTCGAACATTTCAGCTAATTAATCTATAGGTGCAAAAAAATGGATGTGTCGAATAGCGTACATTTAAAATGTCGAGCTCTCTTCTACGAATGCAGGCTATAAGGAGATGATTTTTTTCACACTTTGTACGTTTTTTCTAAGGGGTGAGACGTTAGATTTGAATTGTTTGGCATCCATGATAGTAGATTCACCCTCGATTAGAATCGAATTAAGTTAATAATTATATGGTGTTAAATCAAGATTAAAATTATTATTGATCCCCCTAATGCTACAGTTTAAAGTCATCTCTCGTACTTTAAAAACTAATATAAGTGACCCCTCATACTACGATTTCACATCAAAATCATTCCTCGTATTTTAAAACTCATTTAAGTGATCTCCATGCTATGTCTCAAAATCAAAATCACTCATCATACTTTAAAACTCGTCTAAGTGACTCCTCATATTATGATTTTACATAAAGTCACCTCTCGTACTTTAAAACTCATCTAAGTGACCCATCGTACTATGTCTCAAAATCAAAGTCATCTCTCGTACTTTAAAACTCGTCTAAGTGACCTTCCGTACTATACTTCAAAATCAAAGTCACTTTTCGTACTTTAAAACTCGTCTAGATGACCCCCTCGTACTATGCCTCAAAATCAAAGTTAATCTCGTATTTAAAAACTCGTTTAAGTGACCCATCGTATTACAATTTCATATCAAAGTGACCCCCTATACTATTATATAGACATTAAATAAATCTCTTATGTTAATAAAAAAAGGTAATGATATTTATTTTTAAAACCGGATGGGGAGTCTATTTGATTTTCTTTAATATAGTCGAACTGTGCTTAAAAGAATTTAAAAAATAAAGACACTTTTTGTACTATGATATATTAATCAAATACACACCATGTAGTATCGTTATTCATTAATTTAATCCTTTAAATGTTAATACAATAGTATTAAGTGGTAGAAAAATCAGGAAAAAAGTTGATCTTAACTTCTAGTATTATTTGAATTTATTTTACACTTTAAGTTATGATAGTTTTTATTTATTATAAAAAAATCGATCTCCTAAAAATCTTAAGATTGTTATGATTATTTACTCTTTAAACGTAACTAAATTTAGGTATCACATCTCCTAAAACTCGAATAATAAGAATTAAACAAGTTTTTGATAACTAAATTTCGATAGCACGGGAGGTCACTTAAACAAGTTTTTGATAACTAAAGCTCGATGTGATGTACATGGTTACTTGCACCACCAAAGTCTCCAAGCTAAAGCGACAAAAGTTAGATAGAACATATGTTCTTATATGGACGAGGTAAAAGAAGACTAATTATTGATATTTACTTGATAGGGATTTTTTTTTTTTAATTCCAAGCTAGTAGATCTCATGATTCATCTCATAGGAGTTCAGTTCCAAGCGAAGACATGCATAAAGAAAATAATAATTTATATAGGATTAATTTTATACTTTTTATTTTTAATAGAGAATTATTCCCTTTAGGTGGGTCATTTGTCATCTTTGAAAATTAATATAATATATTCAAGTTTAAATACCATGCCGAGAAGATAGGAGTACAATTGAGTTCAGAAACTTCCTCGAACATTTCAGCTAATTAATCTATAGGCTGCAAAAAAAATGGATGTGTCGAATAGCGTACATTTAAAATGTCGAGCTCTCTTCTACGAATGCAGGCTATAAGGAGATGATTTTTTTCACACTTTGTACGTTTTTTCTAAGGGGTGAGACGTTAGATTTGAATTGTTTGGCATCCATGATAGTAGATTCACCCTCGATTAGAATCGAATTAAGTTAATAATTATATGGTGTTAAATCAAGATTAAAATTATTATTGATCCCCCTAATGCTACAGTTTAAAGTCATCTCTCGTACTTTAAAACTAATATAAGTGACCCCTCGTACTACGATTTCACATCAAAATCATTCATCATATTTTAAAACTCATTTAAGTGATCTCCTGTGCTATGTCTCAAAATAAAAATCACCCCACATACTTTAAAACTCGTCTAAGTGACCCATCGTATTATGATTTTACACGAAAGTCACCTTTCGTACTTTAAAACTAATCTAAGTGACCCCTCGTACTATGTCTCAGAATCAAAGTCATCCTTCGTACTTTAAAACTAGTCTAAGTGACCTCTCGTACTATATCTCAAAATCAAACTCACTCTCAGTACTTTAAAACTCGTCTAGATGACCCCCTCGTACTATGCCTCAAAATCAAAGTTAATCTCACACTTAAAAACTCGTTTAAGTAACCCCTCGTATTACGATTTCGTATCAAAGTGACCCCCTATACTATTATATATACATTAAATAAATCTCTTATGTTAATAAAAAAAGGTAATGATATTTATTTTTAAAACCGGATGGGGAGTCTATTTGATTTTCTTTAATATAGTCGAACTATGCTTAAAAAAATTTAAAAAATAAAGACACTTTTTGTACTATGATATATTAATCAAATACACACCATGTAGTATCGTTATTCATCAATTTAATCCTTTAAATGTTAATACAATAGTATTAAGTGGTAGAAAAATCAGGAAAAAAGTTGATCTTAACTTCTAGTATTATTTGAATTTATTTTACACTTTAAGTTATGATAGTTTTTATTTATTATAAAAAAAATCGATCTCCTAAAAATCTTTAGGTTGTTATGATTATTTACTCTTTAAACGTAACTAAATTTAGGTATCACATCTCCTAAAACTCGAATAATAAGAATTAAACAAGTTTTTGATAACTAAATTTCGATAGCACGGGAGGTCACTTAAACAAGTTTTAAAATAAGGGGGTGTCTTTGATTTTGAGGCATAGTAGAATCAATAAGAATTTTGACATTAAATCAAATTGAGATTTTATTGTGATGATTATATTTTAGGTTTTTTTTGGATGTTGAATCGGAACCAAAATTAATAGTTATGATTCAGTGGATTTAATATCGAAGTAAAAATTGATGATTCTAATTCTTAGGATTTGGAAACGAAGCGATTCCAAACCGATAAGCAAATGATTTATCTTTGCAATAATTTAATAAGAACAAGAATCACCGGTTCTAAACCGATGTGAATAGCCTCCATAAGCAATAAGAAGAAGAAGAACAACAACCGCATAAATGAACACTACTGACTCCCTCAAATTAAGTGATATTGTGTTTGATAAATTGAATGATCTCTCTCTCTCTCTCTCTCTTTCTCCTCTGTAACGCAGTAGAGACACAAGTTTGGAAGTCATCTTTGGGTTTCCGTCTCTTTGTGTGACAGTCAAAGCCAAGTGGTGAACAAAAGCCGGAGAAACCAAAGGAGCCGACGGCAGATGGAAGAGATTGAGAAGCTGAGAAGTAGTAAGAAAACCCTGCGATTTTTTTTTTTTTTTGTTCCCATATAAAAGAAGAAAAAATAATTAAGTAAAACTCCTAAGTTTGTGGCTTCAGAGACTCCTCCAATGACTAACGAAGCTTTTTTTTATTGACTTGCCGATGATGATGATGATGATGATGGTAGATGGATTAGGTTCACAGGAAACATAACCTTATAATACTTGAAGACAACTCATGTGAAAACAACTTGGTTTTTTTTTTCTTTATTAATTTAAATAATTTTAATTATTATTTTACTCACCAATAATATCATTAAAAGAAAAAAAAACTTCAAATCAATTTTTTTTTGAATGAAAAATGAATTATATATTTTTCTTGGTACATTATAATGCTTTTTTAATCATTATATTTACAATCTATACTAAGAGATGAAAGGACTATAATTTAAATAATCAATCAATAAATTGAGTTAGGTTGTTTTTTCTACTGACATAATTTGTTGTCCTCTTGAGAGACGTATGAAAGTTCCATACATCAAATCCATTCTAATAGTATTCTCATTGAGTCAAAACAAGTATCATAATAATAATTATTATTATTATTTTCTTTGTTTTTTCTGCACTTTACGCCTCCTATACAATCAGATATCATCTTGATTATATTCGCATATATTTGGTTTTATCGAAACTATACTTTAAAAAAAAAAAAAACTTACCTAAGATAAGAGTCTTAAAAAAGGTTCCCAAAAGATAATTTAATCTTCACGATACTAAGAGTGTTGCTCAAATGTGAAATAAATCTACCAGGAAAATTGTAGTAAGATTATTTATGGTTGTATTCCAGAAAAAAAAAATATATAACAGTTGTTGCTTTTCCTCGAAGATTGTTATGTTTTTAATTTTTTCCCCACATAATATTCCTACATTTAGAATTACTAATATTGCTCTCTTTGCAGCAGTTTTTTCTTTCAGTGAGATAAAAACTTATCCGACGTATTAAAACAAATAAAATTATAATTTAAGTTTTTATTTGTTTAAATAATATTCAAGTATATATTAATATTATAAATAGAAAAGTATTCGAAAATTTATTTAATATACAGGAATTTCTAAACTACTTTACTATTTTTTAAATTTTATTTACACTAAAACAATAAAATTATAGAGAACCTGAAGCAACCCCATGCTCAAAATATATATTAGAAAAAAGATAAACATGTGAGAAGGGCAAAAAATTGAAATGGTTTCCAAAAATAAAAAAATAAAAAAAAACTCCCTGCAGGAAAAAAAAAAAAACAAACAAATAGGAGCACTTGAGTAATCTTTCTAAAAGACTCCACAAACCCTCTCCAACAACAAAATTTTTCATCATTTGGATACATAATTAAACCGAAAAAAACAATCAAATCAGATTGACATCAAATCAAAAAGTCCACATTTCTTCTTCTCAGTACAGTAAGCACTTTAAGAACACGGCAATACCACATCTTTGCCCAATGATGGCTGGTTGTGAGATCATCCGAGCACGGTGAGGTCGGGTTGGTGGCGACTGATCTTGCTTTGAGATTCGTGCAACTAGTCAACGGCGGTGACATCAATCCAAGTAGTTCAAGCCATTTGCGATACGGTAGAATTGGGAAGCTTGCTCTCTCGTCTCATGCAAAGTCAACAACACAGCTTTGACCAGATTGGATGAGTCGACTCTTCTACGTCTCTTCCTTCCCGGATCAGTCTTCTCCAGAGGCATTCGCTTCCCCAGCAACCTTCCTCCTCGGCGGCGAAAGCTGAGGGAGATTACGCTGACACCTTCGTCTCTTCTCGAGTTCCTGCTGAGATTTAGCGCGAGGAAAGAAGAGGGCGTCGGCGACGAGACGAGACGAGATGGGTTCGGAGACACCCTCGGAGGTGGCAGTTCACATCACAGGGTTCGGGCGATTCCATGGGGTTCCGGAGAACCCCACAGAGGGGATCGTGGCAGGGCTGGAAGATTTCATGCAGGACAAGGGGCTGCCGCAGGGTCTTCGTCTCGGAAGCTGCAGCGTTCTCGAGACTGCAGGAGAAGGGGCACTTGCTCCGCTCTACAGGGTTTTGGAGTCAGTTGTTCCCCAGGCCGGCGCCGATCCTGGACGAGTTATCTGGGTCAGTTTCCAATTCTTTCCCCCAAAGACATGCAAAGGAATTAGGTGATGGAAGATTCTTTAGTTCCCTGTGACAACCAAGCTCTGAAGCATGTATTATTACCTTCATCTGCTCCATGTTTGAGGGGTGGAATGCCCATCATTTATTAAGCTCGCTTAACCAGAAAAAAAAGCTTTCTATCCTCGAACTCATTTGTAGCTCATCAGTAGGAAGCATATATATATATATATATATATATACAAGATTGGGACATGTAAACCTGCTGCTACGATGAGCATTTCCGTTCTACAAATCTGATGGCTCGCAAAGGTTTTTTTGACTCCACAACATTTTTCTGAAGGACCTCATATAGGCTCTGCTTTTAGCAGCCATTTGCTATCGAACGACCTGGTTACATCTCCTTTCATTTAATGCTCAGCTGTTCTTCTTGTTTTGCTTGAACTAGTAAACTACGTGCATGCAACATGAGTTGCTTGTAGCTCATGTTCTCGTGAACTGGTTTCGCAGGTTCATTTTGGAGTCAATGGAAGTTCATCATGTTTTGCTGTTGAGAAACAAGCAGTGAATGAAGCTACTTTTCCTTGTCCAGATGAGTTAGGATGGAAACCGATGGTCGTACTCTTACCTTTGAAAGCTTGTTCTAGCATGCTTGTAGTACACTGCCTTTATCCTTCCTTGTATCGCGACAAAAATATATGTGAACTTTTTTCTTGTTTTCTTTGTCTTGCAGAGGGTTCCCATCATTGCTTCCGATGGAGGCATTTCACATGTTCGTCAGGTAAATTAAATATCCCTCCTACCCATCATTAACCAGTAGATAACTTTGATTCTGTCAGTTGAAAAAGTTCCTCAAAGAGATTTCAACAATTACTTGATGATTTGAGAAAAAAAAACTTCAATTTTTAGTTTTGATTTGCACATTTTGTCCTCTCGGGATAGACTCAAAACACACTTTTAGGAGACTAAATATGAAACTAAATATGAACTTACAAGGAACATTTGAAGTGCAAACTCTTTTGTTGCTTTCAATTCATCTCCCTGCTCCGAGCGATTCAACTCAGCTTTAAATGCTCATCATCAGCCAGGCAGGAAATATTGCCAAGGATCAGTGTCTCTGGAACTCATTGAAGGGGTAGGTAGATTTCCTTCTCTGATCGATCATCATTGTATTTGGTTGTAGAACTACAAACAACTAAGGTAGTTTTAAAGAGACAAAAGTAGACTGAGGATATTGATTTCACCATTTGCGAAGGCAGCAGCCCTTGTGAGGAGGTGGTAGAAGGATTTGGAAACAAGTTTATGGTGGAGAAGGTAGCAGAGTGAGGATGACCATCGATGAACTAACTCTTAATGCAGCTCCACTATATTCTTATTCCTTGTCTCAAATCTCGTGTTCCTCAAATGTAGCATATATTTTTTAGCCCTTCTTCTACCTCGAATACTATGCTGTAGGTGAGGAACTTTGCAGCGTCGTCATTCTCTGGATGTAACTAAAAAGCCATACGCCGGCTGCTGAGACTGAGATGAGGTCTTTGTTGTCGCTCTGCAGACTGCTCTTCCTGTGGACGACATCGTGAAGGCGTTGGCCAAAAGGGGGTACTTAGCGAGGACTTCTCTCGACGCCGGTCGCTTCGTCTGCAACTATGTTTACTACCAGTCCCTGTGGTTGGCGGAGCAGCATGGCTTCGACTCCCTCTTCGTGCACGTCCCTCCTTTTGAGACCATCAACAGGGAGAGTCAGATGAGGTTTGTTGCCTGCCTCCTCGACGTTCTTGCTTCCTTGCCGTGATGCCTCCTCCCTCCATCGGAAACCACTTCGACATCTGCTTCCTCTAAGTTGTGTGAGCGAAACTTTGGCTCAAATGTCTGTTATTTCTCTGTTTGCTATAGCATATCTCTGCATCAACGAATAAAAAGCAATTCAATACTCGTCTCTTTTATCTTATCTAAATTAGATACTATGTCTCAAAATCAAAATCATCATTATATTTTAAAACTCATATAAGTATCCCCGGACTAAGATTTCATATCAAAGTGATCTCTCTACTATTTTGTAGACGTTGAACAAATTTTTTTTATTAATAAAAAAAGGTAACGATATTGTTTTTAAAAATGGAGGGATCCATTTGATTTTCAATATAGTCAAGCTATGCGAAGAGAACTTAAAAAATCAAAAACACCCATTGTATTATAATATGTTAATCAAATACATTCCTCGTACTATTATTATTTATTAAATTTATCTCCAAAACGTTAATACAATGGTATTAAGTGATATAAAAGTCATAAAAAAATTGATCTTAACTTTTAATATTATTTTAATTTGTTTCACACTTTTAAGCTTGATTGATAATGATTTTTATTTGTTATACACATAATTATTTTAAGTAATTAAAAAATTAATTTTCTAAAAATCTTAACGCGTAGTAGAGGAACTAAGACCGTCACAACAAAGGACAAGAGAGACACGGGGAAAAGGCGAAGGGGAGCCGAGATCAGAGTAGCAAAAACCAACACTGGCATAGGTGAAGAGAAGTAGGGATAATAGAGATTAAAGAAAGTTAGAGAGGGGAGGATGAGTTAGGACTTAGGGAATGTTTAGTTTTAATCTCTAAATAATAAACAACCCCTCAAATTATTTTACCTAACAATATAACCTTATTTCTAACAAAGATGATCACTTTGATGCGAAATCGTATTACGGGGGTGACCTTGATTTTGAGATATAGTATGAATGATTAATAAGGATTTTTATCATATTTTACCTAATGGTGTAATTTTATTTCTAACAGAGGGAGTCATCTTGATATGAAATCATAATACGAGGGGGGGGGGGGGGCGAGGGGGAGGGGGTGGGTGAGTTTAATTTTGAGGCATAGCACGAAGGGTCAACAATAATTTCACCTTAATGCAAAATTATAATACGAGGAGTCATTTATATGAGTTTTAAAGTACTGAGTAATGCTATAGTATGTCTAATCCATATTGGCCAATGAGTGAGTTTTACTTATGAAAAAAATATCATATGTATTGTCAAGTATAGAATTTGATATTAAAATAGAGTTAAAAAAATAATTTTATCAGTGCTATTATCATCGCTATTAATTTTTCTTTTGTAGCTTCTATGAAAACATCACTCTAGAAACTCTAGAAACCAACACTTATAGTTTACTAATGATGATGAGGTAGGATCACAAGAGATAATTTTATTTTTTCTACCGAGTGCTTCAATTTTAATAAAATTTGAAGACACAAATAGAAAAAGTAGAGCAATTGAATATCACAATCTTTGTTTTTAACAAAACTTCTCACTCTTGATTTTTTCTTCATTAGAAGTTAAGAATAGCATTACTAAATTATATTTTTAATCATATTTTAATATCATTTTTCGCATGTGATAGCACGTATGGTATTTTCATCAGCAAAGTCGATGGCGCGAGGAAAACATGATTAAATGTTTAACTTTTATAAGTTTAGAGATTTTAATATAATTTTTAAAAATATAAAAGTTAAGATACTTAAAAATAACTAATTATGAGAGGGTAATCCAATTAGCTAGATGTGTGGCTTGTGTTCCTTTTGCGCTTAAGCAATTAATTCCCAGCAAAATCTTTTACGCTTAGGCAATTAATTACCTAGTAATCTTACGTATATGTTTATAATCTCATCTGCTAGAAGATAAGTGGTATTAAAAGAATGATTAATTCTATTGATTTTTTACTGGATATAATTGTGCTATTGTCCGTATAAAATCTGCATAACACGAAATATGTTCACATTGAATAAGATTTTATTTCTACTACTACTAATTAGGAAATAAATCAGAAAATGATATGTCCATTGACGATCTTAAAGTTAGTTAGGACATTATCCAAATTTACTTTGTTTGTGTTGTATATTTCATTGAAGTATCAATAATTTACTTTGTTTGTTTTGGATGTCTCATCGAAGTTTGTATCATTGATATGAAAATGTTGAGAAAGATAGAACAAAAAATATATTTTTTTTTATTCATGAATACTCGAATGTAACATCAATAGATTTTAAGATCAGAAAAAAATCATATAAAAATATATATATATAATCTATAATTAGGGGAAAAAAGCTAATTAGAAATATAAAATTTAAAGTTCAACGACCACATAGAAAAATGTATGTATCCAATCTCAAATAATTGGGATATTACTACTTTATCATTGTTGTTGTGTTGTTAGAGGTTTTTATTTTTGGGATAAAATATAAAAAAATAGTTTTACCCGTTGGTTAAAGTTTTTAGAATAATTGGGATATTACTACTTTATCATTGTTGTTGTGTTGTTAGAGGTTTTTATTTTTGGGATAAAATATAAAAAAATAGTTTTACCTGTTGGTTAAAGTTTTTAGAATAATAAATAAAAAATAAAATAACCTGCAATTTGGCCTTTTTATGTGAAGCCGTCATAAATCTTTTAACGGACGTCAAGTCGGCACGCGAGGTTGAGAAACCAAATCTGTTGTGCTGCTCGAGCTCATCACTCGTGAAACGGACAAGTGAGGTTAGCATGGTACGGACCGCGCGTCGAGGTAGCCCAGCCGTAAGAAACGCTTCCATCTCTTTCTTCTCTCCTGCTTCCTTCTTACCCTTCTTTCCGCAGAAGCGACCAGGATTCCCCCGTTGTCATGTCGAGCGAGAGAGCACGCGGAGATAAATGCGGCGGCAGCGGAGGAGGAGGAGGAGCAGCAGCAGCAGCAGCAGCGGAGATGAATCAATAAATCCATCCGCCCAGATTCCTGATTCTAGAGAGGAATTCCATCCTCGCAGTCGAAGGAGAGGGACGGGGGGGTGACGGTGGAAGACTACCACCGTCTCTCTCCGCTTCGTAGTTCTCCTCCGCCGCCCCCATCTTACGGATCGTAGATCACGAGGTACGCACGCACGCGATCTCCACGAATCTACTCTTCTTTCTTAACTCCGATTCGATTCGATTGCCGATCCATCCATCTCTGAAACCCTAGAGTGCTGAAAACCACCACATCGATCTCATTCCGTATCTTACTGTATTATGGACCGAGTTCAATTTCTTGATTCCCTTTTCTTTCTCTCGATGCAAGCACTTCCTTTTTTCGGGAGGCAGCAATTCCTTTTTTCTAATCCGTATCTTGTTTTCCCCTTCCTTTTCCATTCTTCCTCTTATACTGGCATCTTAGTTCCTGTGGTTTGCCTTATTTCTCCTCGTAAACAAGTAGGATCCGACATTTTTTGATGTTTCAGATCGATAGATTTGTCGTCCACGTTCAGGAATTGGACTAGGAGTGCCTTTGTTAAGATTTTCTTCTTCGGAAGTGGGAGTTCTGAAAGCCCCTTTGGGAATCAGTCATATACGTTTTGTTCATCTGATGTAATCGTTTCCTTCCTTCTTGTTGACAGATAGAATTACGATTGTACTCTGGTAATCTATCAAGCAAGTGACTCGAGCACAAATGGATACTCCAACAAGGCCACCTCCTCCTCCTGGCTCCTCTGCAGCGGTTGCTTCTCCTAACACCCCGACACCTCGCCCTGAGCGGCGGCCTACACCCCCTGCGTTCTCCTCCCCATTATCAGCCAGACTTTCGCCTCAGATACCCCAGCAAGACCGCCTGCCTCTGTCATCGTCACGGACCCCTGGCTCTCTGTCATCAGGTGAAGGAGTTCATCATACCGGTAGTCCAGTTCCTCAGTTCAGCACTCCTCCTGGCCCACCTATCTTCTCCTCGCCCTTGCGGCCTGCAGCTGTGCCTTTCCAAGCATCACCGGCAACACCTCAGCCAGTAGCTTTCTCATGGGGCTCATCTTTGCCCACCTCTTCTTCACCTCCTTATTCTAACGGATCCAGTGAGCCACCGCATCACTCTGCTGATGTTGATGAGTCTACGCTTGAGTCCCCGTACGTGCTTTTTTCTGCTCACAAGGTACTATTTCTTATTTTCTCTTTCTTGTGATACTATAAATCGAACTGTCTTGCTTAGAATAATTCATTTCAGTCATATCCTGATTTTGCTTTCACATCTCTTTGACCTTGTGCTTAATCCTATCCATTATTTCTCAAGTTAGTGCTGTTGGCAGTTGTATGGTTTGCTCATCATTACACTTTGCAAAACTACTTTGAAAATCCCATCTTCCATCAGCTTAAAGATCCTTCATATCTCGTGCAGTGTTGGGTAACTTCTTATACTGCAAGCATTGATTTGCGTTACAGGTGTTAAAACGTAAAAAACTAGCAAATGTGCCAAGCCTGGGATTTGGAGCTTTGGTCTCCCCTGGAAGAGAAATTGCACCTGGTCCTGAGGTTGTACACCATGAACCTCACCGGTGCCAAACTTGTGGAGCTTATTCAAACCTTTACTGTGAAATTTTGGTTGGATCCGGACAGTGGCAATGTGTAATTTGTAAGAATTTGAACAGCAGTGATGGGGAATACATAGCTCCCAGTAAGGAAGATCTTCGGCACTGGCCTGAGCTCTCTTCCTCAGCTATTGACTATGTTCAGAATGGAAATAGGCCAGGGTTTGTTCCAGTTGCTGACACAAGAATTACTGCGCCTATACTTCTTGTCATTGATGAATGCTTGGATGAAGCACACCTCCAGCATCTGCAAGGTTCTTTGCATGCTTTTGTGGATTCTCTTCCCCTTACTATGAGACTTGGTATCATTACGTTTGGACGAAGCGTGTCAGTATATGATTTTTCAGAGGGATCAGTGGCATTGGCTGATGTACTACCAGGTGACAAGTCACCCAGCCAAGAATCTCTAAAATCTCTGTTATATGGCACTGGCGTCTATTTATCACCTGTACATGCTTCACTTCCTGTGGTGCACACGATTTTTTCATCTCTAAGACCATACAAACTCAACTTGCCTGAAGCATCTCGAGACCGTTGCCTTGGTACAGCAGTGGAGGTTGCGCTAGCAATAATTCGAGGACCATCTGCTGATAGGACACATGGAATTATCAAAAGATCAGGAGGCAACTGCAGAATCTTGGTGTGTTCTGGCGGTCCCAATACTTACGGACCCGGATCGGTTCCACATTCATTTTCTCATCCTAATTATGCATACATGGAGAAGACAGCTATGAAATGGATGGATCATCTTGGTCAAGAGGCACTTCGGCATAACACTACGGTGGATATTCTTTGTGCTGGAACTTGTCCAGTGAGAATTCCCATTCTGCAGCCTCTAGCAAAAAGCTCTGGTGGCGTGCTGATACTTCATGATGACTTTGGAGAGGCATTTGGTGTCAACTTGCAAAGAGCATCTTCCAGGGCAGCTGGTTCCCACGGTTTGTTTGAGATTCGCTGTTCTGATGATATTCTTGTGACTCAAGTCATTGGGCCAGGAGAAGAGGCAGCAGTTGATTCTCATGAAACATATAAAAGAGACTCATCTTTTTGCATTCAGATGCATAGCGTTGAAGAAACACAGACCTTTGCGCTGTCTATGGAAACTAAAGGTGATATTAAGAATGACTATGTTTATTTCCAGTTTGCAGTTCGTTATATGAATATTTATCACACAGACATTTCTAGAGTGATTACTGTGAGGTTACCTACTGTGGATAGTGTGTCCATGTATCTCCGGAGCATACAAGAAAATGCTGCTGCAGTTCTTATTGCTAAGAGGACTCTCTTGCATGCAAAAACTTTTTCTGATGCTATAGATTTGAGACTTACGGTGGATGAGAGGGTTAAGGACATCGCTGTAAAGTATGGTTCTCAACTACCCAAATCTAAGCTTTATCGGTTTCCTCAGGAGTTATCAACTCTGCCTGAAAGCTTATTTCATCTGAGAAGGGGACCACTATTAGGAAATATTGTTGGTCATGAGGATGAAAGATCTGTCTTAAGAAATTTGTTTCTGAATGCATCATTTGATTTGTCTTTTCGGATGCTGGCCCCACGTTGTCTAATGCATCGAGAAGGAGGTACTTTTGAGGAGCTACCAGCATATGACCTTGCCATGCAGTCGAATGTGGCCGTGGTGCTTGACCATGGAACAGAGATATTCATATGGTTGGTAAGTCACCTTCAACATCTTTGCTATGCTAAATAAGCTAAATTATACTTTTTGAGAAACATCAGTATCTGTTTGAACTTTCTAAATCTTTGCTGCATCGTGTTTTATTATTTACCATTTATTTTTACATTGTTTCTGTTTCTTTATGTGAAAATATCTATAAGGTATAGTTGTTATTTACGTTTTTTAGATATTTTCTGTAGTTCTAATTCCATAATCGGTTGACATGAAACTCTTTCACCCCTTTTTTGAAGAGACACATGTTGACTTCTGATGGATCATCTATAACATGATTAGTTTTTTGGCTCTCTCCTGATCCTCATTCCAGCATCCTTGACATTGCTGATCTCTTAAGGGTAATCTCCAAGAATCTTTCTGTGGTTTTGTGAATGAGCCTAATCTCTGAAGCACTAATATAGGTTGATGCAGTGTAGCTTTCAGCGTTACCTCCATTCAAATGTTCCAAAAGGTCCTTGCCTTCATCTCTATCTTAATTGTGCAAATTAAGCATTCATCTTAAGTTGATTAACTTAAGTTAATTAAAAAGGGTATCTTTGTTTTTTATCAACTTGATTAATTTAAGTTGAAATTCTAATCTGCACTGAAATGTTGAGCTATTCAAGATTAGTTTGTGCTCCAATCAGAGTTTGCATGATCCATGTGATTTGTTTGAAAACCATGTTTTTCTTGAGTTATTTCTGATTTCAAGAGGCCAAGATTTGTTAATTTGTTCTGTTTTGGAGCCTGTTTGATATATTTTTTGAGTTAAAAATTAGCTTTCTGCATCAATTGCTAGCCTAATGCTGCACTAATTTGATCATTTGATTCTTGTCATAATCAATATTTCAGGTGTTTGTCGATATAAGACAGTTAGCTAGTTATATATTATATCTTTCTCAATGCATGTTAATCATATTACATAGCCTATGTTACTCTATCTATTGATATATCCAGAATGTGTTATAAGATTAAATGTCATCTAAATTTATAGGTAGCTTTAGATTGGAGCTTTGCATCCAAATAAGCCCTAAGATACTCTTTATGGTCAGTGTAATAAAGCATATTTGCATTTGGTAGTGTGAATCTCTGCTCTGTTTAATTATTTTGTTGCCTAAATGTGATGTTGTTGAAGTCACATCTATTGGTCTTTGCAATGACATGCATCTTTGAAGATGTTTTATGCAATCATATTATCAGGGAAGCAACATGATTATAGATTCACTTTGAACATCAGCAATATTTAAAGCAGCTAGAAACCGTTTGAAGAACTGGGGGTTATCTTCTGTTTTGAATGATATTCTCAGATTGTAGTTTTGGGAATCCAGGCCCGTCCTAGCTACCATGTCATGATTGTAGAAACAAATGTCATGGAGGAAACATGAAGAGGATCTCAGGTTGTAGCTATTGAAGCTTTCTTTCACACTCATCTTGATTTTGTTCATGTTTACAGTGCCTGCTTCAGCCACCTGACATTCTGATCATCATTCCATGGTGGTTTGTCTTGGTGAATCTTTTCATTTGCTTCTGACAGTTATCCTCCCAGATCTTCTAACTCCTCCGTGAAACACATTGCCTCCCTTCTGCTTTAATAGTAATTGTTTTGTTCACTTGAAGTTTAAACAGATAATGACAAGCATATATTTGTCAGATTGGTTCTGACAAGGATCCCTGTTGATTTTAAACACTTCCCAGAATTTTAAGTTTCTACAAGAACAATTGAGTTCTTGTCTAGTCAATTTTTTCCACTAGTAGAAAAGGCCTTGTGGCTCTGTTGGTTTGAAATAAGAACAAAAGTGAAATTTTGCAATGTCTCTTTATTACCTTGCTAACGATTAAGAGGGAATTGTTCTACAGTAAACATGTGACAAATAATTTTTACTGTTATTGTTCTCTAGTTCTTTCTAAACATCTGATTCCACAAAGTATTTTACTGTTAACTTTCTATAAATTCTTTCTATTCTGTATTCTCATACTATGTGGTCCAAGGTGCACCATACCGATCCGTACCGGTGTATTGAGATTATCTCGGTATAGTACGGTATATGGTGTCGGGCGGTATACATAGTATGTACCTCTCAGTATATTAAAATATATTATTTTTTTATAATATAATATTAAATATTAATTATATTAAAAAAAAAGAAAAAAAAACTAGTGACGTCGCCTCGATCTTTCTCCCTATTCAGGGAGACGTTCTGTCTCCTCGCGCGGGAGAAGAATCACCCACGAGCGAGGACGGCGGGTGGGCGGTGACAGCGCGGGGAAAGGAGGTATGTATCCTCTTCTTCTTTCTTCTTCTTCTCTTCTTCTTCTTCTTCTTCTTCTTCTTCTTCTCTTTTTCTTCCTCAATCGATCGTCGACGGTTGATTTCTCCCTCAATCGACCGTCGACGATCGATTTTGGTGGTACCACCCGATAGCGAGCGGTCCGCATACTAGTCAGCTGCCAGACCGATATGTACTGGGCGGTACGGGGTCTTAATGCTTGGTAAGGCAAACCTTGATGTTGTCACCTATCAGAGAGATCACATAGTAGTCCATCATTCCATTACCGTGCTCTTTTTCAACACTACTTTTCAACTAAATTTGTACATGTTGCAGTATGCATATATTAAATTGTTGTCAACAACTTCTTACTTGCTGCTGAGTCTGTAATCCTGAAAAGAAGAGAAATAGTTTTGCTTTCTAAGTTCACATTTTGATGCCTTCGTAATCCACTCGGTAGCCGTAAGTGCTTATAATTGTCAACATCCGTCGACATGTTATTTTGTTGATTTCATTTTCTCACTTCCTCCTTTTATATTAATACAAGTGCACATTTCAAGCTTTTAAATGTGCACCTTTCAAGCTAGTCTATTTGCATTCTTACGTATGTGCTAATTTACATTTTACTGTTTTGCAAAAAATATTGGTTTGCATGTTGCTTTGAAGATTATGGTGCTTTCTGCCTCAGTAACTGATTGAATATTTATCATTTTCAGGGTGCTGAGCTTGCAGCTCAAGAAGGAAAAAGTGCAGCTGCCTTAGCAGCATGCAGAACATTGGCAGAGGAGCTGACCGAACACCGTTTTCCAGCTCCTCGGATCCTTGCATTCAAAGTCTGTTTTCTCCACATGTTTATCGGTTTAGTGTGATTACTTTGTGAAACTGTTTCGCCTACCCAAATGCTCTGTCTTTTCCCATTTTCTCATCTATTAGAGCTTTCAATCTGATTAAATGGACCATTACTTGTTGCCAATTTATTGAGAAAATAGTATCACATGATATGATGATAAGCTATATTTTATAAAGATGCTGAATTGATTTTAGTCCTCGTTTCATTTCCAGCAAGTTTATTTATTTTTTTTAGATCCAAGTGATTTATATTTCTGATATGCTTGGTCTGACACAGGAGGGGAGCTCTCAGGCTCGTTATTTTGTTTCTCGCTTAATTCCAGCACACAAGGATCCTCCTTATGAGCAGGTACGGGTTCAACTTTTCAAGAAGGCTTGATTACGGAAGAAATACAATACGTAGTTGAAATATATATTACTATAATCATTTGGTTCGAGGTGCAATGTTATCGATCAGGATAAGTTTATGATGGTTTGTTTAGTAACCATAGTGCATGCTTTGCTGAACCAGGAGGCAAGATTCCCACAACTAGGCACACTTACTCCAGAACAACGGACAAGGCTAAAAAGCAGTTTCCTCCATTTTGATGATTACAGTTTTTGCGAGTGGATGAGAAGCCTGAAACTGGTACCCCCGCAACCTAGCTAAATCGTCAACCTCAACAATACGAGGCGTTAGACGATTCTTTCTGATTCCACAAGGACTCCGTGGTCATTCGAGTTGCTACAACAGATACCTTGAAACATAATGAGTCCAGTTCCCCAGGAATATTTTGATGATGGTAGTTGTTTTGACTTGCTGTTGGGCCCAAGACCAGGTTTCTGACAGATTTTGCTATATAGTTCTTCTGACTGTTGCCTGTTGTTCCCATATAGATTAAATTCTCCGAAACTGTTTCATAGGTGTGAGATTTTATAGTACGATAAATCTGCTTCTCTGATTCATGACATTTTAGCTTCCGAAATTTCTAAAAGCAATAAATTTTTTTTTTAATTATTTTTGTCGGTGAATACTTGCACCACAACGATAACCAGTAGGTAGGTCTACTAGTAAATCTCTGTAAACACACTACCGACAAGATATAATAACTCAGGAATTGTTGTCTGCTGTTGTTATAAATAATTGATGAAATGTGCACAAGGCTGGCGGACTTGTATTTGCCGTCTTTTGTTATTCTAATGGTGTGGGTGAGAGAACTAAATCAAATGATTGGTGTTTCCGACACCACGAGATTAATACTCGCATCCGCCTTGTGTTAAAGTTGATGGTGGCAAGTGTTGTCGCAAGGATATGCGCAGTCGATCGCCCTTTCTTTGGATCGCTCAAAGTACCAGTCGCCAACCGACGTCGCAATTCTCTGCACAGCAAAGCGATCACAGGGTACTATTTGAGGTTGTAAAAATTTTGATCATTCTCAGATCAGATAATTAATACATATTTTGCATTGTTAGGTTGGCGAGATGGGATTCCATCCCATGATCTCAGGATTTTTTTTTTTTTTACGAAATATGTAGGTAATTAATTGCAAGACAAAAAGAAGAAGCAAAAAAAAAAAAAAAGCATAGACTGACTGATGGTGAAGCTTGGGGCTTTCTGTTAAATAAATGCTTTCTCAGTGTCATAAATAGAAGGTACTTAATTTGAAATAGAAATAGATGGATGAGATAGATCGATAGATAGATAGAAACACACACCTTGTTTCCGATGGTTGGAGAATCATCTCCATACCATGTATCTTGATTGTACGCTTGACAGTGGGCGAAGCATGAATTAATAAACAGTCCATTTTTGGTGGACTGAGAGAATCCTTGTAAAGCATTAAGCATTTCGTTCCTGAACCCTATTATCGACAGAAGAATAGTCTTTAAAAAAGAAAAAAATGATGATAATTCTCATCAACCATCAACCATCAACCATCAAAGTGGTATGTATTCACCTTGCAGAAACTGGATTTGCTTCGGGTCACATTTCAAGTGGTTGAACTTGCATGCTTTCCAATAGTCCGTAGGATCAGCCTTGCCAGGAGCTAAGCTTTTCTGAATCTAAGAAAACAAAAAAAAAAAAAAAGGAATGACGAGTTTTTCTTACATATTACCCATTGTATTTCCAAGGTGGAGATGATGATGATGGAGTATAATAACGACAACTACAAATCCAAAACATAAACATACCTGCCATACATCATACGCCGCATTCAAAATAAAAGTGGGCGTCGTGATATTAGGCACTATGTTCTCCGGGAAGAAGCACTGCAGCAAATTTAAAGAAAGAAACAAATCATCACCACTCGTCCACTTGGTAGATCCATAAGATACTCTCACTGGGGATGAAAGCCGCCTACCGAGGTTGCATCCATCCGAGAAGTACAAGACTTGGGCAAGGTGCTGGCCACTCCCTTTTACATCGACAGGCAAAACAAGGAAGACGTCAGAATTAAGTGGCTAAGAAAGCTTGTGAACTTATACAAAATTATTCTTCAAGATCGAGTAGATTACATGCAGAGTCACTACTCCCTGATAGAAGGATCGTAGGGAACGACCACCACCAACATCGACACTGAATTCATAAAGAGACGAGCCTTACACAGTCGATCAACACAAGAGGCATTTGAGCAAACAAAATGATGGATGTCAGTCAGGCAGAGCTTGAATGCAGGCAGCCATGCATGCATATACAGGAAGCATGTCTTACGCATCAAGGAAGAAACCAGCATCAGCTAGGCACTTCACTTTGGTGCTTTGTGGAAACAACGCTCGGAACTCGTCGCAGTGTAGTATGGATGCCAAACCCCCGGCGGAGCAACCAGAAAGCAGGGCCTGCAGCAGGCATTTACATGAGCGGTCGATGGAGTTCCAGAGACCAAAGGAATGAAGCTGAAGAAGAAGAAGAAGAAGAAGAAGAAGAAGAAGAAGAAGAAGAAGAAGAAGGAAGACCTGTTCGGCGGAACGCATTCCTTTTGACATGAGTTCTTCCATGACAGCTGACCAGATCCGTTGACCTCGGAAATAAATGTTCCGTTTCTGTGAGTTAGTTGCTGATCAGTAAGTAGTACACGAAGGAGCTAATTCTAGCCCGAGAAGACGACCGACACATCTCGAGCAATCTTACTACTCACCGCATCGTAACCCTCACCAGTGAACGATGCACCATCGCAATAACGAACATACACTCTGTTCCAGTTGTAGAAGTCTGCCAGACATATCAAAACCATCAAGAGAACTTTTGGGCAAACAGATGATTTGGCAGAGAGAGTCACACAGAAAGGAAAAGAATCCATTAGTTCTACCAGGGTTTTCTTCCGGCTTGTTGCTAGATATCCCAGAAAACTGCACCTGTTTCTCCATGTAATTTGAGGAGCCATGCGTGGCGTTCTTGGAGAATCTGCAGGTGGCGCCATTGTTGCACCATCCTCCTCCCTACATTGTTCAGGAGTGTTTCATTCTACGTTCCATTACTTCGAACCATCTTTGTCATCCCCAGATAAATAATGCAATCCATCCAAAACTCAAATGTGAGTTTTCTCACCTCTAAGTTCACTACCCAACTATTTGCACCTGATCCAAACCCTGGATGTAGATGGTAGCCAGGAACAGTGCCATCCAAACAGACTGCACATATCGTGAACTTGTCGGAATACAAGAATAATGCACAGAAGCACAACATGGGGACAAATTTGTCGGAGATGGGGAGAGGAGGTCGCAAACTAGAAACGACGAATGAATTACCAGCTCCTTGGGCAGCAGCAGAAGGAATGAGCGTGAGATTAACTAGGAGAGGAGGAGCGCCCGAGGGAGCCACACTGCCCTTGACGGTGCCGGACCCGCCGGGCCTCTTCCGCAACTGGTAGCCCGCAGCAACGCCCAGAGCAATCAGCAGCCCGAGAAGACAAAGAAGGAGAGCCCGCGTGGCCTTCATTCTTTCTTCTGTGTTCTTTGTTCTCTTCCCTCTTTTCGTTTCCCAGCAAGCGGTGAATCGAGCGCAAGGCAAGAGGGAGATAAGAAGGCTCGACATATATATTATACATGGCAGGGTGGCCGGATGAGTTGATCGCAATGAACCAAATGGCAGGTTTCGTTTAGCTTTATGTTTTTGGCATATCTTCCTTTTTCTCTATCAGTGTATGGACTTATGGAATGCTCTTCTGCAAAAGTTACCATGGCTTTCTATTTCTGGCGCAGTGTCGGAGGGAAGGAGATGAGGGGGATGAACGCTACCTCTGCTAGGCCGGTGGGTTCACTAACTCTGGCTTCCTAACTGGGAAAGCAATGAAATGGTTGACTCCCAGCCGGAATTGGATTAGTGGATTCCTACGCAGTATTCCCTATGGTTTCCATGGACAGGAGCGAAGGCTGCAGAGCTGAGGGAAGGAGGAAGGTTCCTTCTCGTGACAGTCAATCAGAAGCTGGCAGCCAAATGCAGGCACCTGCTCTGTTCTGCTTATGCGGCCAAATGCTCCAAAACAACCTTCGAAGCAACCCTTTTAGGTTTTTTTCGTCTCTCCTGCTAAGCTTGGCTGTAGGAGGGACCATGGTATCTTCAACTCCACCATTTTTATTGCTGTCAAAGGATCTTTATAACTATGATGCAGCTGGGCAATGTGGCTATTATGCATCTTTGAACACATTTATTTTACACGATCATATTATCATTGTAGATCCATATTGTACATCGTGATTATATTTAACAGCTAGAATTTATTTGACCAACTGGGGTTATCTTTCTGTGTTTCTCTTCGACCAAAAGGAAAGCTTTGCATTAAATCCGATCACTGTGGAACTAATAGGAGCAGAAAAAGGAGAAGAAAAGGACGTGCCATAGGAAGCCAACTGATGGCAGGTAACATTGGAAGAACGAGGCAGGTGGGATACTTACACCACCTTCAGTTTGTCAGAAAAAAAAAAAAAGACCTCATCAGCCAAGGAGGGATAGGAGTGAATCCCTGGACACAATTCACAATGGACAAGGAGTCTGTTCCGATCCATAAGCGAGAAAGATGGAGGGATCAGCAAGGCTCGAGCCCTTCAAGCTTCAGCCACAGCTTCAGCAATGACGTGGGGCTTTGGATGCAGTAACCAGTCCCTGCAGCAACATCAACAGCACAAATGAGACATCAAAAGTCACGTAGAAACCAAAACTTAACTGTTGTTCCTCTAGGCAGTCATCTTCATTCGTAATCGGAGCTCACAGGATCCTGGGATGGCTCAAAGAAATCATTAGGTTTTTCCTCGGGAGTGAGGAGACGATGCAAACCTTTTGTCATTTCGGTTGTTCCAAAAAAAAAAAAACCAAAAGGAAGTGGAAACAAGGTTGAGAAGTCGATCACGGATGGGCTTGTCGAGAGAGAGAGAGTGAAAGCTAAAGTGGAGGTACTGCCATAAGGCAGCCCGGTAAAGTTGATACGATTGGATTCCGAGAACAGACGACAAATGTAACAATGGGGGTGGGTGGGTCTTGTTGACAGTGGAGCGAGCAATTGAAAGACTTGTTCAGATCACCTTCCAGTCCTGCCAAGAAGGATCCTCCTCAGATGTGTAGCATCTGGAAAGAAACCTGTAAGCATTGCTTGCTGTTGCACAGCCTCCATGCTCAGGAATCTTCGTCGAGATGTAAGAGGAGATGTATCATCGCCATGATCCGTTGGATAAGGAAAGAGTGAAATAGAGTTCGCAAGAGTCTTAAAGTGTTAGATGAGAGACAGCTATATGAATGCTCCCATTTGTTTATGCGAATGAAATCAAACTATGGGTTATTCTAGATATTAGCATTCTGGATATTATCAATAATTTTAAGAAAACTAGAGATGTAAACTTTGACCGAAAGAGAATCTTTGGGTATTGAGGATTGGGATTGTACGCTTAGCACATATGGCCATTTGAAACACTAGGAAATCCTTGATACCAAGGAAACCTTGCTCTTTGGGCAAGTTCATTGTGTCCCAACTAATTATGTGCATCCTTCTTGTTTTGCTCTCATCCCAAAATAAAATCTATAGAGAGTTTGAAAAAACCTAGAGATTAGCTTGTCCAAGATCCAAGAGCTAAGGGGTATAGTGGATTTGATTTGATTTGATTCTTAATGTTTTTGCCCACAGTTCTCACTCAAAGATCAATGTCATCATAAGCTAAAGTGTTTGTGTAACCAAAATCCTAGCTAGAGTGGGTCAAATATGTAGGTTTCTTAGAGAAGTTGGTGAGTCTAATATAAAAGAGGAGAATGATTTGAGGCTACACGAGGGAGATAAGAAACCATAATGTCATCATAAGCTAGCCACCAAACACAATTCATGGGAACCCTATCTAATATAGTAGAAACTTGAGAAATCCATAATGATTATTACTTCAAGTATCCTTTGAACCAGAGAAACCAACGTAAGAGAGACCATTCAAAAGATAAAACGATTGAAGTCCAAAATAAATTGAGAAAAAGCCAAGGGGAAACATCTAAGTTTTTCATTAGCATTAAAAATAAAATTAAATAGAAAAATCTCAATTTATTTACACTCCTAATGAATTTTATGATAGATATGATAAGTCATATCAAAATTTGGACCCTTTTACTAAGTTCCTAAAAAGTGTAAAATATTTATGCTATGTATGTCTTATCATGTGTGACACAATAGAATGATATTACTAAAAGATAATATCATTATCTTATAGATATAATTAGGAGTATGAATACTTTTGTACTTGAATCGATACGAGGTAAAGCTCTTAGAACAACTATGTATATTTTAAATAGGGTTATTGGTCGATTCAATCAACTCTATTAAGTTATGGGTTAGTCAAAACCTAATATACGACATCTATATATTTAGAGGTATCACGTAGAGATAAGAGCTTTCAATTATGAAAAAAAATTAGATATAAGAATTATCTTTGGGTATTTTATTAATTTTTTTAAAAAAATCTAAAGGTTATATATTTTATTATCTTAATAATAGTACGAGAATAATAAAATATGATAATATAAGATTCCTAAAAACTAATAAGGTCAATGCGAGTAAAAAAATTCTAAAAAATTAATTTTGATACAGAGAAGATGTAGGTTTATACTCCTTTATCACTTCTTATTCGAGATATTATTCTTCAAATTAATAAACAAATTAATGAGTATAAATAATAAAATAATATTGATGAACTTTTATATGATATTGATGTCAATGCTAATGATTTGTATAACAACCACAATCGATAATTTTAAGAATATCTCAAAAAGAAAAGACATATGTCATTTCTAATGATTATGTGATATATTTATATGAATCAAAATAAACCCCTATCATTTTCATAAGCCATGAAAAATAATAATTATGAAATGTGATATAATGCAATGAGTCTTTAACACAAAACATAACTAAAAAAATAATGTCGAAGATATAAGGTTAGAATTGTCGCTAAAGACATTTTTTTCCAAAATAAAAGTAATACTTTTTCTCCAATTCTTAAAATAGATTTATTGAGGATCACCATGATATTAGTAGTTCATTATGATCTTGAATAGTATTTTAAATTGACATGAAAATAATATTTCTTAATGGAGTTCTAGAAAAAAAAATTTACATAGAATAATTAGAAAGATTCATAGATAAAGAAAAAAAAAGTAAAGTTGACCTTATAAATTTAGAAAATTTATTTATGGTATTAAGTAAACTTTTAGACAATAGTATATAAAATACCATGATATCATTATTTTTTTATATTTAAAAAATATTATTAATTAATGTATATATTGTTGATGAAATCAAATTTATTATATTAGTCTTATATATAGATAAGATGATGTTTGCTCGTAGTGATATTGATTTATTACATGAAATCAAAATATTTCTCACTAAGAATCTTAAGATAATTGATATGAATGAGATAACTTATATTAATAATATTAAAATATTCATACATATATTAGTTCTCCTAAGCTGTTTCATCGATGTGAGATTTCATAGTTCAATAAAATATTACTTCTTTAGATTCGACAATCATGCAATTTTAGGTTCTGAAATGTCTAAAAGCAATAAAATTTTCAAATTTTCTATCAGTGAATGTTCTCACCACAACAAAATAACCAGTGGGTATAGTGAATCTTTGTGAAAGTATTGCAACAGAAATAAGAACTCATGAGTCTAATTTCCTGTTTGTTATTATGAGCGAAAAAAAGGAGCGAGAGCTGTTTGCTGCTTTATTGTTCTAAGATTTTGTATAGGAGATTAGTGTTTCTGACTCCTCATTCGCCTTGTGTTACACGTCATGGTGGCAAGTGTTGTCGCAAGGGTAAGCACAGTCGATCGTCTTCACTTGGGATCGATCAAAGTACCAGTCGCCAACTGAGGTTGCGATTCTCTGCACAGATAGAAACAGAAGGATGACATGTAATCTAATCACAAGACTGCCGACATAAGTATAATATATGCATATATAAAGATGAATGATGAAAGCCGAATTAAATTGTAAGATCTTGTTGCACACACCAATGGTCAAGGTCTTTATCGATTAGTCAGTCAGGTGAATTTTCGATTAGGTAAGAACACCATCATCATAAGATTTATAGGACTAGGTTTTAACCCTTCTCATCAAATATCACTAAATAATTTTAAAGCCATATTGATGGTGTGAAGCTTAGCTTTTCATGACAATGCTTTCTAACATCATAAGAAACAAAATATGTTGAAATAGAAGATAATCTAATAAGCGACGGACACACCTTATTTCCGATGGTAGGAGAATTGTCACTGTACCATTTATTTGGATCGTATATTTGACCGTGGGTGAAGCATGAATCGATGAAGTGTCCATTTTTGTCGAATGCAGCGAATCCTTGTAAAGCATTAAGCATCGTATTCCTGAATGCTGTTGACAGAAGGATGGTCTTGATGATGATAATAATTCTCATCAACATTAAAGTCGAAAGAAATTAAGCGACTCATACCTTGCAAAATTTGCATTTGGTTTGAATCGCATGCTGTACGGTTGAACTTGCATGCTTTCCAAGTCTCTTTAGGATCAACCCTGATAGGGGCTAAGGCTTGTTGAATCTGAGAAAACATAAACAAGGAATGAGCTTTTTTGTTTAATACAAGTGTAGTATCTCGATTTAGTCCTATGTGGAAGATGACATGAAGAAACTTATAAAGGTCATATGAGTTCATAATCCTTAACAAAGAATGAAGTATAATTTGATCCAGCGATTTAGACTCAACAAAGTTAATGGGCCAATTGTATCTCATGGCTATTTGTGGCATGATAGAGGAGACGTCACAAGGTGGAGTGACCAGTTAAATGCACCATGCTAGAGAAGACAAGAACTCACTGACTTGTTGGGCATGGTGAGAGGCTCGACTAGGAAGAGACTTAATTAGTGACAACATGGAGCCATTGCCCATGCCATCGTTGAGTTAGGCCTCATGTACACTTTGAAAGGACTATTCATGCTCAACAAAATTAATAGCTCAGTTATTCCAAAGGCTCATATCAAGAACGAAACTAAAACTGCATGCTTTACATACCTGCCATGTATCATACGCTGCATTCAAAATAAAAAAGGGAGTTGTGATATTAGCCACTATGTTCTGCGGGAAGAAGCACTGCAACAAAATTAAAGAAAGAAACAAATCATCATCACTCGTTCACTTTGTAGATCCATAAGATACTCTGAATGGGGAAGAAAGCCTACCGAGGTTGCATCCATCCGGGAAGTACAAGACTTGGGCAAGTTCTGGGCCGCTCCCTTTACATCCGCAGGAGGAGTTTTGCACAGGCAGAACAGAAAGACATCAGACTAAGTTAAGTGGCAAGGAAAGCTTGTGATATGTACAAATAATTCAAGTGCAGTGAAAGTTAGGACAGCCAGATCGAGTAAATCACCTGCAGTTTGACTACTCCATCGTAGAGCCATCGTACGGCATGACCACCAGTTATGTCGACACTGAAATCGTAAATAGACGAGTACTATTACTACACAGTCAATCGACACAGAGGCATTTGAGCAAACAAATGGTGGGTGTCATCAAGAGCGCATGTGGCACGGCTTACACATCGAGGAAGAATCCAGCATCCGATAGGCACTTGACTTTGGTGCTCTGTGGAAACAATGCTCGGAACTCGTCGCAGTGTAGTATGGATGCCAAACCCCCAGCGGAGCAACCAGTAAGCAGGGCCTGCAGCAGGCATTATTACATCCGGAGACCAAAGAAATCAAGTTGAAGAAGAAGGAAAACCTGTTTGGCCGAACGCATTCCTTTAGACATGAGGTCTTCCATGACGGCTGACCAGATGCGTTGACCTCGGAAATAAAGCTTATTTTCCTGTCATACAGTAGCGGATCAGTAGTCCCACACGAAGGAGCGAATTTTTTTTTTTTAGGACGACAAGAAGACCAGCACATCGCCAGTAATCTCATCTTACTCACCGCATCGTGACCCTCACCGGCGAATGATGCACCATCGCAGTAACGAATTTGAACTCTGTTCCAGTTGTAGAAGTCTCCGACACATCAAAACCATCAACAGAAGTTTGACCAAACAAATCATCTCGGAAGACGGAGAGAAAAAGGAATGGATTGGATGAGTTACCAGGGTTTCGTTCCGGCTTGTCGCTCAATATCCCGTCAAAATATATCTTGTCCATGTAATTTGAGGAGCCACGATGGCCTTTGATGGCGAAGAGGCACGACCCGACGTCGTTGCACCAGCCTCCTCCCTAAGACGTGGTTTGAGAGCTCAGCTCGATCTCGCACGTAAACGTTCTCTGGAAACGAATAAGATAGTGCATCCGAAACTTTAAAAAGTTTGATAACAGTCATCATCTCACCTCCAAGTCCACCAGCCAATTATCTGCACCCGATCCGAAACCTGGGTGGTGATGGTAGCCAGGAACAGTGCCATCCAAACATACTGCATGAGTCAAAATAGAGAATTGGTCAACGAGGACCAAAGATACAAATCACCATTCAATTAATCAGTATCAATCAGAACATATATAGATCTTTTATCGTGCAATCGTTCTGAGTGTATGCTATTTTATCGAACTATATTTATAAGATTTCAAGTTATACTTTAGGATCGGCAACCCGTTTTTTTTTTTTAGAGTCTCCGATCGACCGTATGAGATGACGAGGGAGTCGACGCTTTACCAGCGGTGAAGACATATGTTGATGGAAGAAAGATGAGAGAGGTCTTAAAGATCAAATATTATTGCGTTTACTCTTTACTCTCCTTGTCAAGAATAAAAAAAGAAAAGGAAACACGGAGAGTGTAAAAAAAAAAAAAAAGAAGAAGAAGAAGAACATAGAGAAAAAACCAATCAAATTTGTTGGATAAAATGGGAAGATGGGAGTGCCAACCAGCTCCTTTGGCAGCAGCAGATGGAACGAGCGTCAGGTTAACGAGCGTCGGAGGGCTCGGGGGAAACGCATTGCTCCCCACGACGCCCAAGCCGAACCCGCCGGGGCTCCTCCAGAGGTGGGAGTCCGCAGCAAGTCCCAGTGTAAACAGCAAGCAGAGAAAACAAAGCGGGACAACCCACAAGGCCTTCATTCTTTTGCCTTCTTCTTGTTCTCTTAACCCTCGTCTCGTCTCCCAGCAAGCAGTGAATCGAGCGCAGGGAAAGAGCGAGATCAGAAGGCTCGACATATATACGCGACGGAGTGGATAGATGAGTTGAATGTAATGAATCAAATGGCAGGTTTTATTTAGCTTTACTTTTTTGCCATATCTTCCTTGCATACTAGACCTGTAATTAACTATTTTTAATATCCTAATCCTTATATCTTTAAAAATTACTTTACAATCTATATATTTATAAAATTAAAATATATAGTCTTAAAAATATGATATAATTTATCATTAACTTTATCTCACTTCGATTTCTCACGTAAAGGAAAATGAGATTATAATAGTTTACCTTTGTTAGTATAGGGATCCCGGTATAATTTTTGAACAATGTAAGGATCGAAATAATAAGGATAATTAATTACATAAGATTATATATAATTAAACCCTATTAATGTATGGATTTATGGAATGGTCTACTTCAAAGGCAACCTTATCATTCTATTTTTGGCATGGTGGTACGAGGGAGGGAGATGGGAGATGGGAGATGAACGCTCATGGGAGGATTCAGGGACGCTAGCTTAACTAAGAAAGCAATAAAATGTAATGAGATGGTTGACTCCTTGTCAGAATTGGATTTGCGAAACTCGTGTAGATTCTTACACTGACAAAAGAAAAGTTGGCAATTGATGAAAAATAAAGTGACGTCAATTTTGACCTGCTGTCTTACTGAAGGACCCACCCCCCACCTTAGTAGTAGTAATCAGGAAAGAGATCTTTTCTTCATCAACCACGATTTCGAGAAATATCGCATGCTCGAACACAAGGAGCATCAATCCTTGACTGTGAAACCCATCTCTCTCTTTTTACGAGAACATTAATCCCTAACGATGTAATCTGTCTCCTCCTTTTACGAGAATATTAATCTATGACGCGAGAACCCATCTCTCCTATTTTCGAAACAATTAATCACCTAACGGTGAAATATATCTCATATTTTTTCGATCACCGTCCTCTTTTCTCGTACAAATGAATGTGAGGTGTTTCCTTGGGCTGGTGTTTATCATAATTCCTCATCTAATCCTAAACATACATCCTACATCTGCGGCTTTGACGTAAATGTTAGGCAACCACTGATGTACACAATGCTTAATATATATCAATATTCATCCTAAAACATTCACCAGCTAAGCATTTAAACTTGATGCATATATGCATGCCCGTGGACCTCCTCCACGTAATAATTAATACATTGTAAAAAGTAAAAGAGAGAGAGTCTGTGTCGTTCACAGCTAGATGTGTCTGCGTTCTTCGTTCAGGTTCCGGTGCAGGAGCATCCGACTCTTATAATGGTACTGCTACAGCGCTCCGTGTTGATGAGCCATGTCCTAATCCCTGCTCCTTACTACACTGCGGTAGCCTCGGCATCCAAATCATTGTTCCAATACGGGTACTACTCCATCCCTTATACAAAGTTAGTTCACCCGCTCATGTCCCATCTCTGCATCTGAACTTTCTGGCAGTGCATCAGCAAGCCGAATGCTTATCGTCGAACAGGAAAAGTTTCTAACGATAGTGAAGAGACAAAGGCGGCAGGAAACTGAGTATCCTGTAATCAATCGTCTTCGCAATAGATCCATACTGGCAGTGCATCAGGGAGCTGAATGCTTATCGTCGAACAGGAAAAGTTTCTAACGATAGTGAAGAGACAAAGGCGGCAGGAAACTGAGTATCCTGTAATCAATCGTCTTCGCAATAGATCCATACTGGCAGTGCATCAGGGAGCTGAATGCTTATCGTCGAACAGGCAAAGTTTCTAACGACGGAGAAGAGACAAAGGTGGCAGGAAATGGAGTACTCTGTAGTCAATCGTCTTCGCAATAGATCCATACGCCGAATTGGAAGCCCGGAATGGCCGTTGGGCCCATATGAAGTATGGAGGAACAAAGAAACGTATGCTCTCTGACGCCGCCGGTTGCGCAGCGCTTACCGTCGGAAAAGTATGCAAGTATGCAGAAACGGAGACGTGTCCTCCATGGAAAGGGTCGTACTATGCTCTCTGCCACGAGGACCAAATATACACGACAGGGTGGACCGATGAGCTGAAAGTAATGAATCAAATGGTAGGTTTTCTTTAGCTTTATGTTTTTGGCATATCTTCCTTCTTTTTTTTTTTTGTCCCTACTGATGGGCTAATTATATATTAACCTCATACTTAATTATTTTTAATCTTTATAGTTTTAAAAATTATTTTAGAGTCTCTATACTTATAAAAGTAAAATATTTAGTGGTTAGTAATAAATTCTATTATATTTTCGTTATTGAGATGTCTATACTTACAAAAGTGAAATATTTAGTGGTTAGTAATAAATTCTATGATATTTTCGTTAGTAGAGTCGTGAGAAAATATAAGACTAAATATTTCACTTTTGTAAGTATAGACATCTCAATAACGAAAATATAATAGAATTTATTACTAACCACTAAATATTTCACTTTTGTAAGTATAGACATCTCAATATAACTTTTGAAAATATGATGATTAAAATATTAAAATAATTAATTATAGGAGATAATATATAATTATCATATATTAATGTATAAACTTGTGGAATGGTTTAATGTAAAAGTAACCTTGGCTTTTTATCTCTATCATAACGGTCTGAGGGAGAGAGACGAGGGATGAACACTCGCTCTACTAGGTTGGTGGATGTGACGCTGACTTACTAATTGGGAAAGCAATGAAATAAAATGAAATTGTTAACTCCCTGTCGAAGTTGGATTTATGAAACTAGTGTTGATTGGTTTCTAAGGACATAAGAGAAGGTTACTAAGCTGAGCAGAGGAGAGGGTTTGTTCTCATGGTAGTCAAACAAAAGTTGGCAACAGATAGAGAAAAAAGTTGTATCAATTTTGACCTATTGACAAGCAATAACCAAGGCAGAAGAGCCCATGGACCTCCCTCTACCCTGTGGTTGAGCAATGGGGAAGCGACACTTTCTCCTCAACCATGATTTCCAGAAAGGTCACCCGCTAGGACATATGGAGCATCAATCCTTGATAGTGAAACTCCTCTCCCCCTTTTTACGAAAATATTAATCACTAATGGCGAATCCATCTCCCACTTTTCTAAGAACATTAATCCTGAACGGTAAAACTCATCTCTCCTTTTTTCGAGAGCATTAATTCTTGATGTCGGAACCCATCTCCTCCTTTTTTGGGAACATTAATCCCTGACGGTGAAACTAATCTCACACTTTTTCGAAAACATTAATCCCAAATGGTGGAACCTATCTCCCCTTTTTCTTGGAACATTAATATCTGACGACTAAACCCATCTTCTCCTTCTTTGGGAATATTAATCATTGATGGCAGAACCCATATCTCCCTTCTTTGAGAAGATTAATCCTTGATAACGGAACTCATCTCTCTCTTTTTCGAGAGCATTAATCCCTAATGTCGAAATACATTGCCCTCTTTCTAATCGCCCGACATGGGTGATTGTCATCCTCTTTTCTTGTACAGATGCCAACCCAGACAAACGACACCCCTATGGTCGACCTTTGCTAATAAGGGAAGGAACTAACCCATTGACATAAATGAGCCCCTAAAGGACCATAGATTAAGGGAGGAGCTATCAGCATCTCACCATCAGCTGTCTAGGTATAAAATCCAACGCCCTGAACCTAAAATGAGGAGGGGAAAAAATTATACTACTCTAATACCTACTACTTACTTTACCATTGGAGGGATCGAGTTGAGTACTCTCGTGATCCTAACCTCTTATGTAGGAATCTTGCTAAAACTAAGATACTCCTCGATTCGACTCCTAATGATCCTTTTTTTTTTTTTTCTCTCTTCTTTTATTTCTTCTCAAATCTTAAGCCAGGCAATTCAAAATCTTAGTTTGGAGATTCAATCTGAATTCAGAAAGAACATATTAAAAGAAAGTGTATACAACAGGAAGAGGAAAACAGATATATTAATTGAACTGATGCATTGCAAATATGGTGTTGGGCAAGAAAGAGAACTATGGGTGGGTAGGGTTGGTTACCGCTTTCAAGTAGTTCCTTCCTCTCTTTAACAAGTTTGGCAAAACCCTTTATAGTTTTCATCATTCCAGCCAAGTCGAAACTTTCGAAGGAGAGCCTCTTGTAAACTCAACCATTTCTATTGCTGTCACAGAATCTTTACACCAAATATGCAATTGGGAAAGATGGCTACCACATCGTCATTATTCTTGTTACTATCTACTTTAGATTCTCGTTCTTGTTCTTCGGATTCTTTTTTTTTTTTTTTTTCTTTGGCATCTTCTTATTTATATTATCAGTCTTCTTCTTCTTCAGTTTTTTTTATTTCTTTTGTAGGTTCTTCTTCATCCTCCTCTTTACATCATTACCATCATTATTATTATCACCCGTAGATTCTTCTTCTTTTTCTTCTTTGGATTTTTTTTTTAAATTTCTTCTATCTTTTCTTCTTGAACTTACTTCTATTGTTCTTTGGCTGCTGCTACTGCTGCTTTAGATTCTCCGTATCCTCCTTAGATTAATTTAGAAAGGTAGAAATGAGATGTCATTCGAATATTTTCTAAATAAACATTGAAATAAATAATCTGATAGGGTATATAAGACCAACAGGCCATCACTCACCCTGATAGTGTCATATCAAGATCAATATTATCTTATTCATAAGGGCTGGAATCCAAAAAAAATAGCTCAAACCAATTTTTGAGCTACCAAACTATCGAGTTATCTAGACGACTGTCACAAACATCAAAAGGTAGTTAAGATTGATTACAAATCAACTCTCCTTTCAAATACCATAGAAATATTTTAAAAAGATTAAGGAATAATTTAAATTAGTTATGGATCATCTCTCCCATGGAATATCCATAATAATATTTCAAGAAGATTAAGAAATAATTAAGATCGATTATCGATTAACTCCACAATGAAATATCTATAGAAATATTCTAAGAATATTAAGGGACAATTTGGATTAATTATGAATCATCTCCCTTAGAAAATATACGTAGAAATATTCCAAGAGGATTAAGGGATAATTTAGATCAATTATGGATCAACTCTACAATGGAATATCTACAAGAATATTCTAAAACTATTAAGGGATGGTTCAGATCAGATATAAATCATCTCCCCTATACGAATATTCTAAGACGATTAAAAAATATCTCGAATTAATTATGGATCAGCTCAACTATGGATCATAATAAATCATTCCTTAGTGTATATTGGATCTCTATCCAATTACCCACTCCTCTTGGATAATTGGATCTTTATCCAATAATCTCAATTGGCTTCTAAATGGACCTAATGCAAGGAGCCTATTAATATTGAATCTCATCCAATGAGAACAGAGACTAATTGAATAACTCGTATCCAATCCTATACTCGCTAAAACATCCACTATATGTATCTAGGCTCAATACCGAGCTAGTCGTGAGTCTTATATGTCAAAACTCCTTCAGATCTAGTGAATTGTTATCTCATAATAATTCACTCAACTCATCGACTATGGACGTACTGGGCCACTACGCCATAATCCCTATACGATACAAGGGATCTAATCAATTAGATTTGTCTATCCTCAGTTACTATGTATTTATAGTCCATCATCTATCTCATATCTCATAGACCGTATATTGGGCATGGTACTACTGTCAGGCCACATACAAAATCTGTCTGAGTCTCGCTCTGATCAGATTCTCCTGGAGAACTCATCTCTCAATTCGAACGACCCTAGCTAGGGATTTGTTTGAGCGATAATGCACGGGATATTTCTCTCATGATATCAAGATTGAATGATCCTCTATTGACACTAAATTACTTTCGTAAAATTGGCTATCAATCCTAATAACCAACTGTACCAGATCTGAAACTTTCCAAACCTATATGTCTGACGTCAAAAAAATGGGTACTCAAATAATGAATCATTAGTGTCTCAAGTCTGAGGACTAGATATATAATTAGGATTAAGAGATCATTGTATGACATTAGATACCATTAACTATATAATATTTTATAAGTAGATTAATCAATGAACTCATTCTTCAATTAGCACATATACTATACCCTTAGTATCCCCACATAAGTGGCTATAAGATCAGCTGCCTATATGAATATGCATACAGTACACTAGTCTATCTGGTTATCTTGATATCCCTCTCAAGTAACTTATGATCGGAATTATTTAAGATCTATGTTTAAAGGCAAATTGGTCTCATTATCATGATTTCATAATGTTTCGATTCTCATTGCACATAACTAAGGACATTACAACATATATAACATAAACTGAAAATATAGTAATAATAATAATAAACAAAAAGATGTGCAGTATATCACACATATCATCACTCACATGATTGGTTTGTAGGGTACTTATAACCAATAGCTAGAACATTCGAGGGTCGATCGTGTTCACGAACATCTGGATGAAACATCGCCTCTAACTTAGGCCACTTTTCCTCAAACAGGGCAGCAACCACTCTTCTCGAATGCACCCATCTCATTGCGAGCACCACTAAAGTACTAGCGATCAATTAATAATCCTAGACCTTCAGCTCCATGAGTGCTAAACAACCATCTCCTCATTCCTACTGAGACATTCCTAAATCTCACCCAACATATACAAGCACTAGCCGATATAATGCAAATGGTTGCCCCACTTATATCTTGGCTAAATCAACAAGTGACACTACCACCTTAACCACTAACGATAGTCCCTCAGCCCCGGTGTTGGCGTCCATCAGAGTTATTCCAACTGATGGGTTGTCAACCCCCCTCGATTATATGTGACCCATCAAGCCATCAACTGAAAAATTCTCTCGCTTTCTAATTGCAAAACTTGGCAAATGACACCACCACCCTTTTGCTTCGTTTAGGTCTGGGACCCACTCTATTGACTCAACATCTGACTCCTTGAGAATCTGATTGTAATAAATTAACGGGCACTTAGAAGAAATGTATCATGACATCTACCAATTCAGGGGGAAAAGGTAGGTTGATTCTATGTCGCCCTAATCCCCATTCATTTAGAATGTACAAGAGGAACTAGTGCCCACCAGTTTCCATCTCCCATTGTTTAAAACCTGTAATGGTGTTACTAACCCGGTGGACCACCTTGTTGCCTTTGGATGCAGATGTCGTTATATAATGCCTTAGATGTCTTAATATACCACGTCTTCCTGGGTATCCTAAGGGGACTGATAAGAGAGTGGTATGCTTATCTTAAACCTCACTCTTTTAGTTTTTTTGCTCAGTTAGTGAAAAAGTTTAAGATCTACTTTCTCAAGAATTACACCCGAGGCCCAAAGTCATAATGTTTCTAGGATTAAGATAAGGCGATGAGGACACAATTGTAAACTTCATCAATCGATTTACCAATGAGATTCAAAGCATGGACAATGTCTACTCCTCACTTGTGATCTAGCCCTTTTTGATGGGATTAAAGCCCTCCCGCCTCTTTTGGTCATTGGTAGAAAGACTACCAATGACAATGCGTGAAATACTTCAAATCACAATGATGGTGGCTTGACCTTTAGAGGAGACAACACTTCGAGTCACAAAGGATATGCTTGAGCCATCATTGGCAAGCTCTCCTGAACTAAAAATGACTAGCAAATAACTTTCAAAGGAGAGGAGATAGAATGCCTCAGCCCAAATCATAATGAAGCTCTGATGGTTGACGTAAGGATACTTAAGGCCTACATGAAAAGGGTCATGATTGATACAAGTTGTTCTTCTATTTTTTTTACTTTAAAACCTTTTAAAAGCTATGATTTACAACTAATGATCTTACCCTAATGACTTTCTTGCTTATGAGGTTCACAAGGGACTCAATCTTGCTCCTTTGGGTTGTGAGCTTGCACTTTACTTATGGAGGGGAACCATGCTCAAAGACAGTAAAGACCAAGTTCGTGGTGGTCAATATCCCATCAGTATACAATGCCTTTATAGAATGACCTACAATGAACAGGCTATATGCAATTGTCTCAACCTATCACATGATGAAATTCTTGACTAGTACCAGAGTCATTGAATTAAGAAGAAACCTAATGGAGTCCCGATAGTGCTAGCTATTGGGTATAGGTGCACTGCAAGCTAATCATGTGAGTAATGATACATGTGGCACTCTGCATAGTCTTTTTGCTTATTATTATTGATATATTCTCACTTTATGTTGCATGTTTTATATGTTGTGATGTCTATAGATTTGTGTAATGGGAATTAGATTATGATGAGATCTTGATAATGAGACTAATTCACTTTAAATGTAAATCCTAAATAATCTCGATCATAGGTTACTCGACAAGGATATCAAGATAACTAGATAAATAAGTGTGCTATATGCTCATCTATATGATGGAGTCAACTAGTCTTATAATTGTTTATATGGGGACACTAGGGATATAGTGCATATACTCATTGGAGTATGAGTTCACTAGTTGATCCAGTTATGGAATAGTGGATGGTTAGTGATACCTGACGTTAGACAATGATTTCATAGTCCCAGTTGTGTGTATATACTCTATTGTTTAATGTCAAACTTATATATGTCTGAAAGTTCTAGATATGATATAACCGATTATCAGGAATGATAATCAATCTTACGAAGATAATTAGATGTCAATAAACGATCATCCACTTTTAGTATCACTAGAGGAATATCCCGTGTGTTCTTACTCAAGTAAATCGTAGTTATGATCATTGGAATTAAGAGATAATGAATTCTTTAAGAGAATCTGATTAGAGTGAGATTTGGATGAACCTCGTATGAGGCCTGACAAGACCATGTTTGATATATTATGATATTAGATGAATAATAGACTATAGATACATGATAACTGAGGATAGACAAGTCCAATAGATTAGATCTCCCTGTACCATCTAGGGATTGTGGCATAATGGCATAGTACGTCCATAGTTGATAAGTTAAGTGAATTATTATAGGATAATAATTCATTAAGTCAGAATGAGTTCTATCATGTGCAACTCACAGCCAGCTCGGTATTGAGCCTAGAGAGGTGATAGGCTATACTTTTAGTAGTCCTATCATATTCTTCTCTCTCTCATTTTTTCTTTGTCGACTATCTCTCCCCTTGGCACATGAGGACAACGAAGAAGAAAAGAGTTTTTCTTCTATACTTGTTGTAAGGTGATGCACAAAAGTTACTAAGAATGTGCGCAAAAGTTATGAGTTTTATGCACTACGAGAGAAGAGCATTATCACTTCTTCCATTGTGTAGATACCGTTAGAGAGGAGGACATCTAACTTCCTTTATTCTCTCCTTTAGATCTAGTTTTTCAAAGATATATGATCTCCTTAGGTAAAATATATAACCCATGATGCGTGGATTTTTTTGTTTTGAGATTTTTCGCAAACCAATTTGTTTGGGATTTTTCATGCTAGAGTTGATGAGATTTTTTTGATAGATAGACGTAGGAAACCAATTTTGTTTTTTTGTTTTATATTACGTATCACAACTATCAGGTTTTCCAACAATCCTTAGGAGGATCTATCTATTTATATGCAAGAGTCGAAGTCTAACATAAGTAATTAGGAGAGTCCATTCCATCAAGATCATATCGTAACGAATCCTACCATAATTGAACTTCATTTCTATTATCCGATAACCGTAATCAGAATCTAATCATATTAATATTATATCTTACCTAATTAGATCGGGCACATAATTTAATATTCTTCCACTTGACCTATTAATTATTAAGATACAAAAGGATTCAAAAAAATATATCTTAAAAAAATTATAATTAAATTTTAAATTTTAAAAATTATTTATACATGTGTATGTTTAAAAACTAGGCTAATAAGTCTAATAATACTATATTAAGTATAACTAGCAATATGAATCATCGTGATTATATGTCATCAATGTCATACTTCTTTTTATATACCATAAAATTATTAGTTTTTCTTAATGTAATCCAAAATTACTTGTGTAATTTGTATTAACAAGATAATCATGTTATCACGTTCAAGCATAATATGTCCATATATAAATATGAATACGATAATAGAAATAAATAACTTTAATTGTGTAAGTAAAAATATCAATTATAATATTCACTCAATTCTTTCAAATACTTTAAATTCAAGTTATTAATTGATATTAGTTATTTTTTGAACTTTTTATTAACTATCAAGTACTTTATATCATAATGTATAGAGCTGTAATAGTACATGTTATTATTAGTGAAGAAATATGTTGTGATATGTCACCAAGCTATAGAATCATTCTTCTAGATAATTCAACCTATGTGGTTAATGACTTAATATCTAATATCTTGTTTGATATATTTTTTATATTAGAATAACGTTCTTTAAAAAATAATTAAGGACTTTAATAGTATGGTTAGTATATTTAATACTATTTTTTAAATTAGATATTTAATAGATCAAATCTTTATATTTTATGCATATTAAGGTGATTTATATTTATATGTTTGTGATGGTATAAAAAATATAATTAGGTTTTAATTAAGATTTTTAATATAGTGATTAGTGGTTTTAATAATAAATTAATCAAAATTTGACCATAGGTCAATTCAATGTCTTTAGTATAGGATATTTAACATATTATAGTGGTGAAATATGACTATTGGAGATTAATTAGCTATATTAATATTGTGATATCAAAGTTTGATCGTATTGGGTCAATTAAATATATTTAATGTCTATTAAAGTATTTAACATATTTATAATGATGAAAAAATAATTAGAGAGCAATTAACTTTTTTAATAGTGTCATTAATATATTTAATGATGATTTTATCATAATTTAACCTAGTATCAAATATATATATATAATATTATTTAGGATGTTTGACATATTTATAGTTTAAAATTGAGATAATTAAGGTTTAATTAACTTTTTTTATTGTAATTAGTGTACTAAATAAAAAATTAATGATATTAAGTTAAGTCTACATATTTAATGCCAAATAGACTGATTGATATGTTTATAATAATAAAATAGGATTCACTATGTATAATTTCAATTTTGATAGTAATATGGTACCAAAAGAATAGACACATAATGCGCTTGGGATCATGCCCAAAACATAGGCGACAACTGTCATTATTAGTAATGTATTTATTATGACTACATTGACAAAGGTGGATGAATCACCCATGTGAAGATGCATTTAGTTAAAGCGAGTATTCTGATGTTACAAAATACCAAAAGTTCTGATGAAGATTCGTAAAGAAAAAGGCAAGCGCTACAGAAGAATACTAAAGGGCTATGCAGGAGCCGATTCATAACGATATGTTACGACGATGAAATCATAGACACAAACCTCAAAGTTGATATTCATGCATTACCAAAGTATCATTACATATAAAAGAAAGCAATGAGGCATCGACAACCCGACTTACAATGAGAGGACGACGATAGCAATGGGCCTGTGCCACAAGGAATCCAGAGGTCAACCAACATGAGACAACTAATTATCCATCCTCGGTTAAACCGAATTAGTAGCATGAGATTTAATAGAGTCTTGATTTTATGAGAGGACTTGGCAGTAGATCAGCATGAGATATTATCGATATTGAATTATAGGTTTATCTGCCACAAACAATAAGAAGATATAGATTGAAGATGCATATGCAAAAGAAAGAATTGGGGAGGTAATTGTAAAATGGTTCAACTATTGGGATTCCAACAAATATAACCCAAGGTCCATATTAGCAGAGCATGATCTCTTCTATTTAAAAATCTAGCATGGGGATCAAACTTGTAACATCGAAAGAGAACCGCAACGTATATTTAGATGAGGAGGTAGCTGAATAGAACTAAATGATTAGATCAAATCCTTCATAATATAACAAATATTGGGTGACATTGATGTATGACATTTGTGTTAGGATTGTAATGGCATCAAGGGGGGTGGGGGTGGGGATGGGGGGTGGGGTAAGGGGTTAGGAATTAGTGTTATATCAAATTTAAAAAATTCCATCAATAAATGAAAATGCGTTTAATCAAAATCGCAAGTAAGGATAATAAGTGAATTAAATCGGCAATAATAACAAGGCAAAACAAGAAAGAAAATGCCAACCGATTTATAGTGGTTCAGTCATCTCGATCTACGTCCACTCCAGATTCCTCTTCCCTTGAGGCCACCGGCTTCCACTACCGATCTTCTTTCCAATAGACGAATATCAACCACCCATGTTATAATCCTTTTTTTATATATGTTACAAGAGAATATTTACACAAACTCTTTTATGCAATACCTCTCACCTCCTTAGAATAATCGCTAAACTCAATGAGGAATAGACTCAAATACTTTCAAGAGTTTATAGCACTTTTAACCTTAAGAATTTTTTTTTACTATTTAAATTTTCAATTACTAATGTTATTTAATTCATAATTTTTTAATTTATCTTGCAGCATATTATCTAAATTTATTCACTCAATTTCGGTATAGTCTTGGAACACAATCAGATTTATCGTTGGCACTAAGAAATGTTATATATTGACTCTTGTTAAATACTATTAATGTAGCCGATGCTATTATGGAGGGCTGATTATTCTAAAAAATAATTGATTCATTCTATGATATTATAACTATATAGTATGGCTATAATATGAATCCTAGTGACAAAAAGTTATACACATATTGATTATAAACTATATTTTGTATTAATTATTTATTATGTTAATAAAATCCTATTTATATTTTATTTTAGTTGAGTGGTGGCTCTAATATAGAGGGGATGCACCAAATTTAGATAATGTTAATAATAAAACCAGATATATCCATCATTTAATTTCTTGATTAATTTGAATAAAATTTAAATTATTTAAAAATGTTAACAATTCGAATAATTTTTTAATAAATTATTCAATATTAACGAAAGATGCAAAACTTTAGAACCACTGTTATTTCTTAATTTAGATTATCTTTAATAAAATTATATTCAATTTATATTTATTTTTAACTTTAGAACCCTAATCTAATTTTTTATATTTTTAGACATTTTTGAATTATAGAATTCGACAATCCTTACATGCAACTATGTCAAATCCAAACTTAGGCATCCGGACTAACATCACGAATGAATCTAACATGCTCAGAAAAGCTTATATGACTTCAATTTGTAGTCACCGTGCACAGGAATCCAGAGATTGCAGCATCCGTATCACAGAAAATAGTCGCAATGTAAAGAAAACCAGACACCAAAATCCAGTTGAGTAACAATATTTATTGAACATAACAAAATATCAAATTAGACCACTGTCCTCGGCAGCTAAATGAACACACACACACATGATACAGCTGCTAATAAACATCAAATATGAACATAGGCCTTGCTGAAAACTCAGTAGCGACGGCTGCTGGCCGTAGACAAAAGCACTCGATTTGGTTTCTTCCCTTTCTTTCCCAGTGCACTCGTCTGCTGCTCGGAGCTCTCAACGTCACAGGCAGAAGATAATATTGTAGCAAATGAGGATGTTGTCATCGACCTAGGGGCTGTTTTGAAACCATAAGTAAAAAAAAGATCCTAAGCTACGGCTTAAAAGAAATCTCATCCAGAAAAATGCTTTTTGTTATAACACACAAGTAAAATATGGATGTTCCAGCAGTACGATAAAATTAATAAACCAAAGCCAGCCACTGTCACCAGACGGGATGCACAAGTTTCAGCAGCGAACCAGACTTGGGAGGGTGACAGTCACATTCTCAGTTAAGATAAAGATCTTCAGCAGCAGTCATTAATTTTTTTCGGTTAAGGCATAGTTGACTGTTCTTTTGTAAAAGAGCCTCTATGTGGTCTGTGAATAATCACAAGGCCCCAACTTGATTAACTTGGCATATAAATTCAAACAAAGAGACTCCTAAGATTGATCGCTGATGTTTCAAAGAAACTTCGACCCAAAAGTTCCGATTTATAGTTTTGGATTCTCAAGAATTAGGTTTTGGCCAAAGCTGACATGATATTGACAGAGGTCAACCAGATTGATGACTTACCCTTGCAAGATTGCTTTGTGCTGACCAGCGTGGATCCTATATCTAAGAATATAAACAATGTGAGGCAACAAATCTAGATGGCCTTTGCAATGAAAAGTACAAACCGCCTGTATCATATCTTTATAGGGTGGTATGACATTCCTTGCTTTGCATATCCCATTATTTTTTCACCTTCTTTGTGCATGTTGCAAAGAAAAGGGTGGGGAAAGGGGATCACAAGGTGTAAAAGAAGGTTCTAAATGCTGATTACCCTAGCAAAATTTTGTCAGGACCAAAAATGCAAGCTGATAAGAAAATCCTAAAATGTTAGCAAAGGTGGAAAGCCTTCATCCCTGGGAATTAAACCTTGATTGGTTCAAGTATGGTATCAACCTTATTTTCCTTAATTAATTTAATATCTTTTCTATTCAACAACTACAAAATCCTTCAAAAAGCTTCATCGCATATCCATGTTTTTTTTCCAACATCATATTTAGGACTACAATTTTCAATTTAACCATAATATCTATCCTATCATCAAGGCCAGTCTAAAGACAATTAATCTGTTATTTCAGCTCTAGTTATATCAATTCAAGACCAGTTCCCAAGCAGCAGAAGGAAATGAGACAGAATTTTGTTTGATTTATCTTCTGAATAATTTTAGCATTTTATGGATTTTTTTACAATGCAATAATTTGCAGAATAGCAATATCTTAATTATTTTGATTACATTTAATCATACAAGAAGAAAAGGTAAATGAGCTAAAATGAAAGAAATTTGGAAGTTACATTTAATTGAATACACTTGACATGAAATAAAATAATCCCCACCAAATATCTTGTTGATAAGAAAGGGCATGCCTTTGAAAACAAAAATAAAGTGAATATTTTCTCGTATAAGATTGATTAACATTAAGTGATGAAATATTGTTTCTTTAGATATATTTTCCCTTTTTTCTTCTTGTATGTTTGGTATAATTTAAAGAGGGAAAGAGTTGTATTGAAAAACAAAACTGCAAGAAGCACCCTCACATGAAACTCCCTGCAAACCCAACCTTGCCCTGAACTAAACCAGCATGCATGATCACACAACGCAAAATGGTTCTCCATGCACACAAGCCTGACACGCGACCCCTCTCTCGTAAAGTGATTGACCTTGTGCAGAAAGCCCCAATGACCGAACCTTGCCCTGACCTAACCTCATGCACATGACCTCCCCCTAAGGCGCAAGCCAGACCTCACCTGGAAACACGCTTAATCCCTTGCTGACTTAACCTTGCCTTGACCTAGTCACCGGTAAATTAAGCAATGTGATCTAGTTCCCCACAATGCATGACTTCTTCCCCATAGCTCGAGCTTGACCTTGCATGAAGACCCACTTAAACCCTGACCTACCTATCTAGCCTTGTGTCTTCATATCTGTTGGTCTTCCACAGCCGTCACTCACTCCCATCTGGTATGTATTTTCTGTTTTATTCGACCTTAATAATTAAAAAGAGCTCTTGGAGTCTTGGGCCAATAGGTGTTTGAATTTCTATTATTTTATTATTAAGATATGGACTAAGTTAATAATTATTTTGTAATTGAGTACTCTATATATGGTTGGGATACATAAGATTTGATGTTTTAGCGGTAGTTGCATATGTAATAATAATACAGTCATGTTTTATTGAAGCATTTTTTAGTAATTATCCATCATAATATTTTTTATATTTTTTGTAAGGTAAGCATCTTGTTTTGCTCGGACAAGCACCTAGTGGCACGAGCAATTAGGCAACTTGGTGCCCTTGTAGGGTCTAGCACTTTTGAAAACACCAGTTGAAATTTACGGTAAAAGTTCCTGATTTTGAAAGATGAAGAATAGTTTCACTAGCGTATGTCAAAAGAAGAATAATGGCATGCAAGAAAGGTACAGACCTAGGATAACTCTTTTGGAAACCATAAGAATTGATGACTTTAACAATAAATATATGGTCATCAGCAGAGATCAATGGCAGCCAAGTCAGGACTAAACTTCATTAAATTCACTTAAAATATTAAAGAAAGAACCAACTCAGAAATCAATTCAAGTAAACCATACCATAAACATACGAAGCTTCAGCCACATCACCTGATACATCAGCAGATTCTTCAGCTCTTAAAGAAGGTGAATCATGTGCAGCAGCAAAACCAAGCCGTGTTACATCAGAAAACAGTTTTCTCTCACCAGTGGGAGGACTGCTGGATGGTGCAATGTTGGCTCCTAATGCTTAAGAATGAACAGAAAATTGTCAGCAAAAACTGCAGTTCCACAAAGGTTAATGAATGCCCTTAATGCAACTCACAGCAGTGATACTATCTAACAAAACAATATGCATTTCTAGTAATAATGATACTCATCAAACATCTTAAGATTGAAGAAACACATTTTAGCAGTTATCACAAAAGCAGAATTTATTAGATATGCTCTAAAATTTACATGTGAAAATGATTTCAGTACTGGAGGCACAACGATCATACCTTCAAAGTCATCTGATGAAAATACAACATCTTTGTGAGTTAATTGCCTCCGAGCAGATGATATCAGATTGAGCTGCACAGATGCTGCTTCAGCCCTTTCTCTCTCATCTTTTTCCTAGAGGGCAGAAGAAAAGGACTAAGATATTCAATATGCAACTTTCAACACTTGACATTCATTTTTAAAGGTCAGACGACCATACTGGATCCAGACATTATAAGCCTCCTAAATTTGTCAGCCACTTATATCCATCAGCTATGGTGTTCAAAAAGGTCACACTTCATGACAACTAAAAATGGGGTGAAATGACAACATAAACAGGACCACCTAATCCACGATATGCCTTTCTTTAATTTGCACACAGATGGAGTTCTGCATTTTAATATTGGATTGATGATTCAGACCAGTCAGTGAACAAGTAAGTCTGACAATCATGGCATATTTTAGGATTATTTCAAGAACACCTTTTTAGCTGATCTGAGACATATATTCAGATATCAACAAGTTCAATCAACACCCATTGATCAATCAATCGCATGTTATTCATTAGACCAGCCATAACATTATTCCCTCTTCAATCTTTCAGTAGCTCTATTACAATATTGACCACATGGATGCACTCCCATCACTCTTCATCGGTACTATTGTTGCGTGTTGTAAGATGCATTTGACTCCGAAAAGGTTGCTCAATTATCACCATGTATTTGTTGACCATAAGATCCAAGGTAGTAGGAAGACTAAGAATGTAAGGGACTGTTATACGGTTTGATATCATGTAGGCAACACCTCATATCCTCATAGATCAACAACATTTTTCTTTCCTTTATCTTAGCAATCATAAATGAATTGCATGGTTACTCATGCTCCCTGATCCACATCATAGGTGGTGTGACTTAAAAACTAATAGATACACATTCCGACCATCTGCGTTTGAGTGGCAGGAATATGAGATTGGCAGTCGAGGCCACCATCATTAGTACGCTACAGTCTGGTTCATGTCACTACTATCTTCATGGAGCTCACAAAGTATGGATTGTAAGGAGGACATCTTGTCACTCAATTTCCTTGAAGTCTTGAGTAAATTTGGAAGAGATTTGGACGGGTGTGGAGTGTGGAGTGTGGTTTCGATGAGAAGAGAAAAGAATGAGAACGAAGAAAGGAAAGAAGGGTTGTTCAGTCCTTTTTATGCTGTTAAAAAGACCACAACAGGGCTCTTTGACTAGGCTTACACTGGATGAGCTTTCCACCTGGTACAATGATAGTAATGGGCCGAAACAAAGTGGTAAGACCTATACTGCATGTGGATCAGGTTTACACCCAAAATGGTAATACCGACTGGTACATATATGTATGGATGAGGAGAAACTTGCATCACTGTATATACCTCACATAGCACAACAAACAAACTGGGTTGAAATCAAAGAGTTGTACTTAGTAGAACCTTGAATAGATTAAAACATGAATCTCAATGAACTTCCCCATCTTGTTATGTTTTTAAGTGTATACAGTCGTACCCGCACCGATACAACAAACAAGCAGGTTGGGATCAAGAACTCTCTCAACACACATCACTCAAGTTGAAAACTTATTTGAAGCAAGGTTCATCGTACTGCAGCATACTGCTCGATACAAGCAGTACGTATCAATCCGACAGGAGATCGATATGGGCTATAAATACTAGTATATCAGTCTGCCCCACCATATCATATGTTGGTACATCGGTACAGCTTGGTACATACCATGCCGATGGCCGATCGATACACCGGTATAGACTGGTAAGGCAAACTTTCATCTGCAACATGTGCATTTTGGATGCAGGCCCAATATACACATGTATTGTGATTCAAAATCAATATAACCCACCAACTATGACATGCCTGGTGTTTGTTGGAAATCCAGAAAAGTAACCATGATAGCAGTTGATGTGTGCACAAAATCATAAATGCAGGTCTCCAAACATCATCAAAATTCCAAAATGAGGGCACCATTAGATAAATATTTGCCTTGTGACATAAAATGACAATATCAACAATCTCTGAGAGTTATCACTGACCAATAAAATCCCACGAGATACTAATAGTTCATCTTATTAATAAATATATTGAACAAATATCAACATTTTAAAAACCAACAAAACAAATGTCAACATCAATAACTTTGAAATTGCAATATTAATCAAGAACCTTAGACTCTCAATTCCAACTGACAATATGTACCTTCCTTGCAAGGCGGCGCCTCTGCTTTTCACGCTTTTTCATTTCATCCAAGAATGGAGCTAAAGAGCTGGAAGGCAATAGATCTCTCAAATCAATTTCACAAAGCTGCATTCAGTGAAAACATGTATAAGTAACGCAAATCTCAATTTCTGAAGCCTAAGTAACGCAAATCTCAATTTCTGAAGCCTAACAAGTGACAGAAACTACCTGAAATGTTGTTGTTAAAGAGAAATGACTTAGGTAGCGGTAACGCCTTCTCATAGCTTCTGACTGAGTTACAGTCTCCAGCTCCAGAATTTCACCATTAATACTGCATTTAGATTGTTCCCAATATAAGTTATGATTAACATAATTGCAACAATTAAAGTACTTATTCATGATATATATGACACAAAGATCATTTGCAGTAAAAAAAGCATCTTCAGACTTCCCTTATCCGCATAGTACTTCCAAGGCATTTCCAGTAAAACAAAAACCAAGATTCCGATCTAGACCTAGAAAATAGCATATACCACATCCAATGTAATTGACATGTCATGCTTATTCCCCGACAGGATAGGCTATGCACAGACCCATGCGCACATTGGTCACTGAATCAGGTCGCACAGGATGCCCTTCAGCTCATATAAGTCCCAACCCTATGGTGCAAACCAAACAAGGTTGAGTCGTGGTCACACTAGCCAAGGATGAGCCAGCGCATATGCTGGCTCATGTGAGCGCCCGTGATGCACAGTGCCCCAACTGTGATGCTTGCCTAAGCTGCATCCAGTTCAAGGCGCATCCCTGGAACTTCACCAGAGCCACTAGGCAAGTGTCCGAGCATCCATTGACAACACCATTTCTAGATAAAAAATATTTGGCTACCAACAAAGACATTACCTGTTGATGACTCTTCATTGCTCATAGTTTTACACCAAAGAAGAGGTCCACCCATTCCTTTATTCTATCTTATTTGACCCTAAATTGAGATTAGAAAACACCCATTGTTCCCAATGATTGAACACTTCTTTCACTTCTTTTACATAGACTAGAGCTTAATTTAGCAGCTCTTTCTAAAAGTTGTCCATGCAATCATCAGAGCAAAAAACAATATTGTATGTAGAACTGCAGTATGGGCCATCACAAAGAAAAATGTAACAGAAATCATTTTTGTCTGCCATCAACATGGGAACACATGCATCTAAACACCTACACTATTGTAGTTGTAGGCAAACAAAGTTTTCCTTTTGTGAACCCTAATGGCAATAATCGTGGATGTGATAAAAACAACACTAGCAGGCAAGACTTCAAATATTGGCAACATAGGAGAATTCTATGTATTTCTGGAATGTGCTAACCTAAGCAGTCCAAAAATGGGCCAGAATATAATATACATTAGCTGACTAAAATGGTTTGGAATAAAACTCCTTGTGTGTAGAACTGTAACTAAATTAAAAGTATCAGCAATTCTCCCTGTAATTATATGAAACATGGTAATCAAGCACAATTAAATTAAACATCTGAGGTTATAAGTTGATCTTAACTACATCTGGGTAGAGTCCCTAAAGCTAAAACTAAGGCCAAGTGGCAAAAAAAATATTTTGTGCAACAGATATGCTACAAACGACAAACATTTCAACAGAAAAGGAGGAATCAACAAACAAAAATCAAGTATAACATGTTTGATCAACCGGAAAGAAGACGAAATAAGAAATGCCAATAAATGATAACAAACAAATAGTTTCTCGTAAACTCCAAAAAAAGGAAACCTTTCTTCTAGCCCATCAAAACCTAGTTGGAATATCTGAACCCTATATGAGTACTTAATGACTGGTTGCAATTTCAATCAGCACTTTTCAACAAAACACCAAATGTTATCTATATAGATTATCTCATTATCCTGTTTGCTTTAATCCTATACATAAAATCTAAGAGCACAGTTCAAGTGATCTCCAAAAACTAGTATCATCATGACTTATACAACTTCCAATGACTGTCTTGTATCATTAACCCTTTTGATTTCAAATTAACAGAAAAATTAGGGACTTCAAGGTCATCAACAAAGTCTGCGTTCGAAATTGCGGCTAAGAGTTCAAGAAGGTGATCATAATTAAGGCTTACAAAATTTTGAAGCAAACATATTAATTACAGCAAACATAATGGCATGAATCTAGCAAACACAAATTCAAGCATTTGAACAGGTACAAAAGAAAAGGTTAAGAAAAATAAAGTCAACGAGAAAAAGAACATAAAGTTAATAAAACAACCACAACAAGTGGAACTGTTACATCTGTGCATTTGTCTTAAACAAGAAGTTTAAGCACCTTGGTGGAAGCAAATCATAGCTCCCATAGTGATGAAGGAGACACTTCATGTTCAACGGATGAAGAATAAGATGTTGACCATCAGTTGCCTGTGCAGATAAAATGGCATTCAAGCGTATCCAAATTTTCTATATTCATATATATAACAAGTCATATAGAAAAAAATGTGAATGTAGTTTTGCTCCCACAGAAATATGACTCAAGTAAAAAGGTTTATGGGTAATTATTTAGATATTTTAAAATTCAAGAAAAATCATATACTACCTGGTAAAAAGTGTATGAATCCCTTTCGGTTCCACCACTGCAACTATGTGAATTTCGCTGTGAAGTCATTTCTTCTCGCTGGAAGCTCTCATCTTCTTTGTGTGACAATGGGACTTTGTTGGAGCTCTCTAGCTGTTCAGAATTAGCAACAAGTGGTAATAGAGTGCTATCAGCAAATTCAATGGAAGAGCCAGTTTTCTCATGATCTGGTATATAACACACCATTCCAATTCCAGATTCATATGCATATGATTCGGCATTTCCAAGATCTGAAGTCAAATGTAGTGCATGAGAATTCCTATTTTTAGAATTAAGAGAAGTCTTGGAATTCACAGCAGGAGTGACATGGTCCCGTAGAGGAATGGTGCTGTCAGTTTGTTGCTCCATCCAGGCTTTCATCCTCTCCTCCAGCTGTTCCAGTGCAGCACAAACATATGGAAGTTTCTCCAGATCATCAACAAGACCAGAATCTGCTTTATGGAGCCAATCATAGAGATCAGATTTAGCTTCCCTCACAGATAATTCCACATCAGAAGTCAGAACAAACTTAGAAAACGAGTCACAAAGGCCATCTGTAGTGCATGGTGTAGAACTTTCAACTTGGTTCCTTTTCAGCACAGGAAATACTGAGACTTTGGGTCGGGTTAAAAGTGTAAAATGTGCATGATCACCAACACCGAACTGCTTAACATTCTCAATAAGGACTGTATACAAATCTTTAGTGGATATCATTGTAAAACAAAGGGGACATTTTTTCCAGCATTCACCTTTGTGATTTTCCTCTCCCATGAGCATGTATTGTAGTATACAAGGAAAACAGTATATATGTCCACATGATGTTATTTGTGGACAAAGTGGAGTGTCCAAACAAATTGGGCATTGCACTACCAAAGGGGTTGAGTATCTAACACAGATCACATCTTCCCAATGTAGCATTTTATCTGGATCCATAGATTTGATTTCACAGCCTCCTCTATCTAAAACCACAAATTTGTAATTTGCCTGTAGGAACAAATCTTTATTGTAAGGTTTTATTTTCTGCTGCCTTCTTGGAGGAATTCTGGGTTCAGAACGGGAAATTGGATCATAATAGAAATTAAGCAGATGATTAGCATTGATAACATTGTTTCTTCTTGTAGCCGACTGACCAACATTCCCTTGAAGACCACTAGGTCTTGTAGCAAAATTTTCAGAATGCACAAATTTTGCATTTGCTGGTGGTCTCTCATTGCCTTGAGAAGGTCCAGACGGATTGGACCTAAATTGAGAAGCTGCCTCTTCTCTGCCTAACTGGCATTCAGAAGCAGTGCCACTTTTTTTACAAAACGAGACTTTCTTGGTACCACTGACTCTGGACCCAATCACCTGCAAAGAAGAATATAAATATATTTTCAGACGAGGCACAAGGCAGAACGACTTCAGAAAAATGAACCTCAACAGAGGAGACCACTAAATATTCACAAGCACCAAATTCAGAAACTTCTTGGGTGCTAGAAGATGCATCCAGTTACCAATAAATCATCAATTAGTTGCATTAGAACATTAAATAATTTTCACTAGTTTGTAATCAATTGTCCATCGGAAAGATTCACAGAAATGGAGAACTCCTTATTGTCATATTTTTACCATCCTCTATATCCAACCTATTTGCAGAATTTACCAATTTCAATACATATTATTTGTAGTAAGCCTCCATCCCTTGGGAATCAACATTTGTTAGAGGTTCAAGTGGGAGAGAAATGAATATCTCGCCTTGCTAATCAATGTTGTCAATATCACCCATATTTTCTTTTGGGAAGGGGTGAAGAATTCAGAGTGGAAAACCAACTGATGGATCCACTTTTCCATTGGGTAACTCACATCAAAAGGCAGGATTTCACTGTAACATTAAGTCTTTCATTACACCCATGATCTTCAAAAGAAAAGGATTTTTCTTGAATGCATAGACACCTAAAAATGTGATCTCTGGACCTATGTTGATGAATGTGATGTACTATCTAAGTAGAAGGATCATGATTATACTTTGCATTGTCCAGATCGCAAGACACAGAATAAGATGTTTGGTAAAACTGTACCCCCACAAATTGTTGTAGATGCATTTCTCATATATTTTCAGGAGCCTAATAAAAATGAAAGCTATTCAAAACTTTCAACAGCATCTTCTTCTTGTAAATTTAATTTTGTATAGAGTTATTCTCTTAGCTTCTTATGTAACTTCCGAAGTAGCAGTTCTCAGAGGAATTGCTTCAGTAGATATTCATAATTTAGAACCTAACTTTTCATTAGCATTTTCATTTGCACAATATCCCATAATACAGCATGTAATGGCTTCCATAATATGTTCTTCTCTTATAACAAAACATGAAGTTGTTAATTTGTTAATTTAGCATGAGACCAACTGACTACTACAACTTATGTCATTGCTTAACTATAATACAAGAGTACAAGCAATTGAAGCGTGATCACATCTGCCAGAACAGACTAGTAATTGTAAATGGAGGTTATATATGACATCATTATAAGACAAAAAAGGATGTAGGAGATATTTCCTCACCTTCCTTGCTGAATTGTAAGAATTCCCACCTGCAGGAACTGCTGATTCTGCAAAATATAAATTGCAACACATAACTCAAGTCTGTGGAAGGAAGCATGAAGATAGAAGCTCATATCAATTATGCAAAACACAATTTGCAAAATCATATATAGCAATGACAGTTCATTTCACAAATATGACCAAAGAAATGTCACATGAAACTATGAGAAATTTCTTCCACAAGAAGATTCATCTATTTAATATTCTCTCTGCCCAGTAACAGCTAGAACCAAAAGAATATTAAGCAAAAACAACCGGTATGTTGCTAAATGAAAAACTCACGACCCTTGATCCTCTCAAGTAGACAATAGAAGCGCTTTCTAAACAAGGAAGTGTAGCAAGTGGCCACTGTGTTTTGGATTTGAAAAGTTATATAATGTCAGAGATTAATGACTATCTGCACCAATTTGACATCAAATTATTCTTAACACCGAGCAAAGTAGTAACTCGGACATCAAAGAGAATAGGAAAAAGACGCGTTCCCAAACCCTCGATAACAATAGCACCACCGATTGGTCGAACAACAAAAGACAAACAACTCATATTCGAGACCTTCTTGTTCGTATCGCTTTAAGCTACAAAGAACCAGTCAAATCCAGCAGTAAAGATACACAGCGTTGAGGCATCTCAACAATCTAAGAACAGGAGCCCAGAAAGAGAAAAATTTTAATCTAAAATTAACGTAGAATTCAAGATCATCTAGAAACCCCCAATTCTGCAGAAGCACATCAACAAACCCTAGAATCCAGAGTTGACGTCGCCAGGGGGGGGTCAAACTCATCAAATCGAGCAAGAACTCACCTGAAGTATCGGCAGGAGCAAGGACATGGGGCCCCGAAGTGGAGGCCGGGGCAGATCCAGCGGGGGCGAGGCCACCGGAGGGGAGGCTCTCGGCCCGAGCGTCGAGAGGGCGGCGAGGGTCCAGTGGAGAGCCATGGTGAAGGCGAGGGTTGGGAGACGATCGAGCCGGATGGGAAATCGCGGAGCTTTGGGCGTCGGTGGGGTAGATGGACATGAAACGCCTGCGCTGAAACGGGGGAAGGATGCTGTGAGGGCAATCGCGCGGAGGCCGTCTCGGGTGGGAGTCGGGTATTAATAGAACCTCGGTAACTGTACCCCTGGCGGGGTCGAGAATATGCCAAGGCCTTCGTGTGTGCTCATTAAAAAGACCAAAACGCCCTTAGTCTGTGGCGTCTATTTACAGGTTGTACTTACTGTAGGGATTGGTTGGTTTTAGTAGGGTTCCAATTATGGTTCTCATAATCAAACGATGGGATGGCTTTTTTTTATTTAATGTTGAATATTTCTTAAATATATCTAAAATATTTTTAAACTATAAATATAATATAATATATTTTATAATATTATATTATTTTTTTATAATATTATATTATATTATATTTTTATAATTATTAAAAAAATTAATATATTAAAAAATTTATGTGGCTCAACCTTTCTTATATCAAATTTGTGAAATCAAAATAAAGTTACCTTGGAACATAAAATCTCTAATACATATTGTCACATAAAATTTAGAAAGATTAAAAAAACATGTTTTTTCATCACATCTTTTATATCTAAGCGAGTAAAAGCCCAAGAATACTCGAGATGTTTTCTCTTATTCTTGTGTGCCAAAGCCTGGTTATTCATAAGATAACTTTCATGATCGATATTTTTTAAAAAAAATATTATTTTTATTTGAATTCCTTATTATTGTTGGATTTCACGTGCGTGGACGAGGAGTCACCACGTCACGATTCATCCTGCGGGCATAGGATCGACCAAGCTGGATCTAGAGACTTAGGGGAGTTAGTGTGATTATTGGGCTTCGTTCAGTTACGACCCCTCGGGTTGGGGAGTCAACTAATTGGGCTTCGTTCAATTACGACCCCTCCGGTTGGGGAGTCAACTAATTGGGCTTTGGGAAGCAGACGAGACCTACAAAAATGCCTTTGTCGGAAGGAAGGTGTGTGCCGACATGACCCCCTCCGATGACTAAGTTAGCTGTTCGAAAATGAGGATTCCAAGAGTTTCAGAAGAAGTGGTCGGAAAAAGAGTCCTCCCCCATGTGGACTACATTGAAGGTATTTATACCTATAGAATAGAGAGAGAGCCCCCATATCGACCTATGAGTACGGCTCTACGTGAGATGCTACTTTGTCGGTTCCCAAGGTCTCGTTCAGCAAGGCATCGACCGTGAGTACAACCCTATGATCAAACGACGTGATCCTCGGATTGATATGTCTAGGCATGAGGGTTGCCAATGTGGTTCTCGGGCTGATGTGTCCAAGCAAAGGGTCGAGCTAACGTGTCCGAGATTGGTGGGTAGACCCATTACTTACCCTATCACTTATCAATCCAAAAACATTTATCAAACACAATCAATTGTTTTAGTATAAATTATCAATAAAAATCTATTTAAAATTTTTGCGGTCTGAATTCTATATAAGATCTGCACCACAACGTTTCATAAGTGCGTTTAACGAAACACAATCTCTCGACCAATTTGTTTCCTTTTCTCCGAAACAACGAAGGCGATGGCTAATGGTGAGTTTACAGTAAGTACCAAGGAAGTCCCACAAGCTTAAACGCTACAATGGTGTAAAGGATGCTAAAGAGTTGACCACTTCCCAATTCCCAATTCTACCATGAGAACGAACGTTGAATGCTCGGCTATCATGACTCTTCTTCTTCTTCTTCTTCTTCTTCTTCTTCTTCTTCTTCTTCTTCTTCGTGGACGAGCTCCAACCATGGCAACAACGAGAGCGGTTTAGTTGTTGAACGTGAGAAAGCCGGAGTCAGCAAACTTGGGGCCAAGAATTGAAAGCTCTCTTCATGGACAAAGAAGATGAGGGAGTGAAGGACGACAAGTAGAAGAAGAATGACAAAGAAAGCCCAACTCCAACGTGGAGTTCATTATCCACTGGGGTGGGGCCCTTTTATTTCATCCTTGTATTATTTCAAAAAAAAAAAAATCATCAAGTCTCCAAGTCTATGCACTCATCAAGGCAAAATAAAACCCTAGACTATTGATCTTAGAAGGGTTAATCTTATTTGGTAGAGAGCTGATACGATTTTTTTTTCAAAGTATATTCACAAGGAAACTAGAGTTTTATTCAAAGTTTGATTATTGTCATAAAACATAAATATGAACCCTTATTTAGATCTAAATTGAATGCAAGAGCGAAAGATTATAAATAAATTTAAAAAAAGTATAGATACCTACCGATAGTCTAGCATTTCCCTATGCATTTGTTCTTTTTTGTTCCCTTTTTTTTTCCCCAAAGTGAAAAATACAAAAATAATAAGAGACCAAATATGTTTTTTCTTTAAAATAAAAAATCATTACATAGATTAATGAGATCCACTAGTAAATGATGCCTTTGGCAAAAAGAAATATCAATTTAGAATATCCATTTTGTTTTTTTGTCTAACTCAAAATAATCATCTATGGCTGACATGATGGGTCAAATATAAGGACTTTTAAGTTGTGAAAGAATGCAAAGCTTGTGAGAGCTTTAGTTTTGATTTGGGCTCCCATTGATTCCACGTAAGAATGAATTAGGTGTTTTTTTTTATTTAAAATAGCACAAGGATATAAGAGTCGAGAATCTAAAATGTTTGTAGCTTTGAAAAATTATATTATTTTTTGTTCAATCAAAATTTAATACATGAAGCGTCGTCAGAATCTATTGAAAATATCATGCGGATTTCCGATGGGTGATAGGAGTCTAATGTGCCTAGTATATTAGCATAGCATCCGAAAAAAGATTTATATTATAAAATTATAGTTTTGTGTTTATTTTGAACTCATTCAACTAAACCTCTACTCTTTAAACTACATATAATAATTTTTTTATTCATAAAAAGTTATTGTAATTCTTTATATCAAGTCCGAGGTGTCGTATCAACTAGATCTGATTTAAAAGCGCAAGGGCGCTCTCGTAATTCTAATGTGTCATGAAGGGTGTGTGACTAACTGATGGCTCCGCTTCTGAATATCTAGATTGTCTTCTCAAGATCTGGGTGACATATGGCTCATTCTCCTTTGCGTTCGCATCTTGCAAAAAATGTCTGAACCGAGCGGAGGGTCCTCTCGGTTCGGCCCCCCCGATAGCAAAATTAGTTCCGAGCCTAAGCTCTCTTCGAAATATTGTTTGAGATATTTTATGTCTATATATCCTCTGTATAATGTTCATTGGAGTGACTTATATACCTCCTAGGAGGGGGTCATCGTATAAAGATGCTTAATGATCAATGGTGCCACCATACATTGATATTAATGTGTGCTGGTGTTTGGGGATGGTTGGAACAAACTTTGGTGTCGATATCGTCTGGGCTGCATTGTACGTTATCGTGTTTTTCGGATGACGGGACGGACCGACGATATGTTCGTTGACGTTGTCTAGATGCATCACGTCTTTCTATGCCCCTTAGCGAGGGGAGAGAGCGATGTCCAATCCTAAGGTCTGGATCTGAGTTGAGTTTAATGTGTTTAATTAGCTTCGCCGTGATGATCTGAAGGTCTCCGTCAAATGAGCCAGAATATGTCCTATTAAAAACCAATTAAAATTAAGTTGAGTATCGAGATATATGTCAACAGCATCCCTAATAGTCTCTTAATATATATAAATATTTTTTATTCTTAAACTAAAGTGAAATATAAGATATGAATATTTTTTTTATCATGAGTCCTACGGCATATCACCTTAAGTGTAATTTCTTTCATTTGGACGTGACAACACTTGAAAGCCTAAACAAATCAAATCAATATCGTAATAAACATGATCATATAAAATTAGTATCGGGAGGGTATAAACCTCTAACTTGGTTATTAACAATCTAACCTCCTTAGCTCGAGATTGCCAAACCTTCCATCGATCTCCTAATGTTGCTACGTGTTGTTTAATCCTCAGCTCAACACGATCTAAACTTTGATACTATTAAGAAGAGAGCCTCCTTACTTGTGTCAAGTTTCATTAGTAACAAAATCAACAACACAAATATAAAGAAAGCCTATTTGTGTTTATAAAAGTAACTTTTTTATATGATGTATCTAACTAAGATTTAAAAAATAAATAAATTATATATTAAAATATTTGATGTATCCAAAATATCCTTATTGTGAGTGACACATCAATTCAAGATGAGAAAATATTAAAAATATCCTCTTTCCACGTGATACATTTATGATAAAGAAATATCCAAAACATCCCCTTTGCGGATGATTCATCCACCTAAGATGAAAAATAATTCTATTACTTCAGATGCGACCAAGATGTGTTCATGCCTAGTGTGTATCTATTTAGGATAGCAATAAAAATATTACTTAATAATATTTAAATGAAGCAAGAGCAGCCGAGGCCTTGAAATATATATTGTTCTCTGAGACAAGCAAGTTTGTAATCTAAAACATAAACAAAATAATAAATAATATGATCATTATTTTTAGCTAATCTAGACTTTTAACATTTGAAGTGCTACGATCCATGACTATTTGACATGCCATATCATTTTTAGATGAAAAGCAAGAGCCTACTACATATTCTACAATAGCAAAGTATCCAAAAACAAGGAATTTATTCTCTTGTTAAACTGATAGATTCATAATTAAACTATATAAAATAGTCTACACATTATTGTTCTTTTTACTCATAAAAATAAAAAAGACTAACTTAATTATCAAAAGGGTCATGTCAAAAATATCTTAGCTATGTTCTTTTAGAACAATAAGAGTGTAAGATATGATATAAATATTTACTACTAACAAACTAAAGTTGAATATGAGATACAAATATCTTCTACCAAGTCATTTCTTCTGCATCACATACTTAAGTCTCCTTCAGGCATGACACTAATTGTCAAATAAGTAATATCATATTAATTTTGTCACATCAATTTTGACAATCGAAATTGGCATATTAATATCTCCATATTAAATAGCATGAACCTTTTGAAATGCGAAGTGGTTTGTTGATTTCTCACGTAACATTCAATATGTTGGGTTGCATTTTAATCTCTAAATCAAAAATTTGACTCGATGGTCATGCACTGCAACAATTACCAAATTAATAGTAGGAACCAATATAATTTATTAGATTAGGAATAATTATGCAATTTAAACTTTGAATTTAGGTCGGATGTGGTTAGTTGAAATTTGACATTGGGAGACTTCTTTTCTAATTATCTTTCCTATATAATTATCTTTTCTGATAGAAGTAACTCTTGTAATTTATCTTTGCTAGATCCTTGATGACATAGAGATTTCTTTTCATCTTACAGTACAATGGCCATAAAAATAGAAAGATAGGAGAAGTTGAATCCACCTTTTTTTTTTTTTTTTTACGTAGATACATGACACATGAATATCAATTGCATTGCTTCATGAAATTAATTAATTAGTTTATGCTCTAATATGCTTTTAAGATAATTAACTCAAGAAATACTTTGATCACAGACTAACATCATCGAAGAACAAATTATCGAAGTAAGAGACTCATACGTTGGACTGGATAAATATTATGTCTAAAATGGATGTCGAGCCAGAGGATTAGTCGATATGCCAAAAATTAGACGTTGTGCTTAGGCATCATGTCAAAAGTATCAGGTATCGTGCCAAAAGATCGGATGTTGTTGGAAAGTCAACATACCGATAGATGGGGTGATACGTCGAAGGATGATGCATCAAAGATTCATATGGGGTGTCAGATGATTGAATGATATGATGGAATGCTGGACAACATACTAAGAGTTTTATGATTGTGTCAAATATGTGGTTAGATTATTTATGTTTGGTTTGAGGTCTTTTATGGTCAAATTGTATTATTATTGGGTCAAAATTATGCCAACTTATTGAAAAAGATAATGGGCTTGGACAACGATAGAATTGGGCCAATTAGAAAGCCAAAGTAGTAGACTTGAGCAAGCCTCAGTGGTGGTACTGCCTTAGATAGTCGATAAGCACTATTCACTATCTGTGCTTGTCAGCACTACCAACAATGATATCTTATGTGTAAGCAATGGTAAAATCTAAGGCATTATTCATATCACATATAGTTCAAATTTTATGGTGATAGTATCATTCGAAAATCTGAAATTGTTTAAAATATTTTATCAAAATTTACAAACTAGTTTAAAAGAAGAAAGATTTTATGATTTCTTCTATCTATAGTGATCATGATTCATTCTTTTATCTTGTAACTTAATGTGATATGACTCACTTGTCAATTTTCTAAAGATATTTGTGATATATGGTAATAGTTTTTTCTCTAAAAATATCACGTATTCATACAATTTTATATATTATGGTATTAAGTATTTGATGGTTAGAGAAAAAATTAGAAATAATTCAAGTTATTAAACATTTGAGTTTTATTGAATTGATTATTGATCCATTCGTTAATGTGTTATAGTCTAAAGAGTTCGAATGTTATGCAACCTATAGAAAAAATGATGATGCATATTTAAGTGAATATTATAATAATAGTTTACTTATATAATTAAAGTTATTTATTTTTACTATCTCGTTAATATTTATGTACACATATATTATAGTTTAATGTGATAATATGATTGTTTTGATAAAATAAATTATAGGAATTATTTTAGATTTCATTAGAAAAGGTTAATATTGTCATGATATATTGAATTGTCGTGATATATTAATAAAATATGATATTAATAATATTGGTTCAGACTAAATATGGTATTATTATATTTATTAGCTTTTTTATAAAATTTATGTGCATATGTAAAATATCTTTTTTAAATGTTCAATATCTAAATAAGTAAAAAATATTTTTAAATAATCTTTTATTTATTTATTTTAATTTTGAATTCTTTTATGTTAAAACAAGTGAGAGAATTTTAAATTATATAGTCATGTTTAGTTGGATAAGATATATTATAAATTTGACTGAATTTTGATTATGATTATGGATAATTAAAAGAAAGTTCGATTATGATAAGATTCCTTGGGAGATAATCTTAATGGGAGTAACTATCCTAGTTAATTATTATAAACCGTCTGCTTTTACCTATAAATAAATATAACTTAGGATTCGATCTATGATGTTACATTATAGGAAGAGAGGAGATGATAAATCTAATTTTCCTTACAAATCGATATCGTCGATTCTATTGGATCCAAAGAAAAATATAAGTCTAATTTTTCTTATAGGTCGACATTGTTGCTTCTTTCGGATCCGACGATATTATGCATATAGATCAAATAAAGATTTTCTGAATTATATGAAAAGGTACGTAACCCTAATCTTGATCCATCGTTATTTGATTTCGATGTTGATGTTAGTTTTTTTTTTTTTACATAAGAGAAGTATAATTATATTTTTTATACTTATAATTAGATTTGATGTGTTGATAGAATTATTAGATATGCATCTTATCTATAAAAGATTATAGGTTCATTGGAACTGCATGTGACGACAAACTCTCAACTCAGTTACAGTTAACTATCACAGGGGATTTTATCGAATATATTTTCGACGTAAGTTTTACGGTCAGCAAATATTCTTTATATATATATATCCTAAGTCAGATAATGACTTTGTGATGTCCGCTCTTAGGACAAACCATCAAAACTGATGTTGATACCAGTGCAAGGCATATGACCTTGGGTTGCTAATTTATTAAACTATTTCTTCTTTGTTAAAGACGAATCATTTGGAGAGGCCCAGAACAACAAGACTAGCTTTGTCATCAAAATAATACACTCACCTTTTATGTTTATATATATATATATATATATATATGACAAGGTGTGAGCTCCACTATGGTCTGTTCTGCATGAAATTATGTAACTTAGATCAGTACTTTACACATAGGTAAGTGGAATTAAGAGAGAGAGATGCATGCATGCCACTGTCCCCGAAATATTCCTGGCCTTTCCTTAATACTTTTTATATATGCTGCTAACTCAACATGCCTCCAATGTCAAATACTGCACCATTAGTGTACCATCAAACCCTTAGATAACGAGGTTTTGACGATTAGTTTACGTTGATCAAGGCCAAGCAAAGAGAAGACTTGAGGCTGTAAAAGGTGGCCCCGCGTTGAACTTACGATACACATCATGAGATCCACATTGCAGCACCCGAGCGCTGATCTCTTGGTGGGGGCCATGACGTGGAGAACCGGGTTACATCTTTTGGGGGCGTTGTCCGCCGAATGCCCGACCAAAAATGGGGTCCACAGGGTTCCACGCGCCTTCACCCTCCACCCACTTACCTGATCGCGCGTGCCCCCGTGGAGCCCACCCACGTTCCCCCCCCAGTTGGCGATCCCCGGTCGTCGTAGTCGTAGTCGTAGTCGTAGTCGTAGTCGTAGTAGTAGTCGTAGTCGTAGTCGTAGTAGTCGTAGTAGTAGTAGTAGTGGCAGACCGCGGGTGTCGGTTACCCGGCCGTTTTCCTGCTTCCTGTTTCTTTGGTGCCATCGCTGCCTGTGGACATTAAGTGTACGGTGGACTCACTGAGGCGTCATGTGCCAGCTGGCACGTCGAAGGTGTTTCCTGTCTCTCCCTCGATACTCAAATATTCTTTTTGGGTAGCTTAAGCAATTGGTGGGAGAGGAGGGAAAGGATGACAGTAAGATGATGATGATGATGATTACAAGGCCTAAATTACGCATCTGCTGGTTAAAACAAAGTTTAATTTAAAAATTAAAATTGATTACGAATTTAAGTACCTCTAATTTTGAAAAAAAAAGAGAAGAAATCACTCTTTAATTGGAAAACTAGCATGAGGGAAGAACATTATATTCTGGAGCTAGCCTTCTAATCGAATTTAATCGGCAAGGTCCTCTTTTGATGTTTAAATTATATATTATTAGAAAGAGAATTCATAATGGAAAACATCGAACTTTTTAAGAGTAATAAAAATATTCTACTTGTATAGTGTTAGAAGCATAACAATTTTGTACTACTACGATTGCAAAGATTAGATACTATCATTTTTAACTCTGTCGTGATGTGTTGTTGATGAAGTGTTTTTTTTTTTTTTTTTTTGACGATAACAGTATTAAGGTTACTAGATTTTGAAGTATGTAATAATTTTATCGTTTTAGATGATATGAAACCCACTAATGTTGACATATACAATACATATTGATCAAGTAAAAGATGATGTTTTATTATATAAAAAATATGCTATCCAGGCCTACACAAAAGAATAAAATAATACCAAACTAGCCAATAAATCTGCCGCACTATTAAAATAAAAATCTGTCTTTCTTTGATTTTTTTTTTAAATATAAATATTCAGTGAGATGATGATGCAAAAAAAGCCACCGAGTTATTAATACATTACCAACATTTATGATTGAAAAATAAGTAACCATCATAACCAATGGAGAACAAGATGTGACCTAAACCACATCTAGAGTATTACAAAGACCTGTGGTTTAAGCAAATCTAGTCTGCATGTAGATTACTCCCTGGAAATAGGTTCATCGAACAGCAACGTATATAACTCATTTGAAATGGTTCATATACAAGAAATAGAAGCAGAAGCGTCAGAAAAATAAAATAAGAAAATTTTTTGTCAGCATACTGTAGTAATAGTTTTAAGAGGAAGTTTGGACCCGTAAGAGTAGCTTTAATGAATAAGAAGGTGATGATGAGTATGATTCCAGCAAAATAGTTTAGGATGTGGTGCTGTCTCTCTGCGAGCGTGCTTCATGGGAAGGGTGTAGGCAAAGTGGTCCAGAAATCTTCTTCCATCACAAATCATAGTCTGTGGCGAAATATGATAGTTCTGACCTCAAACATCTTATCATGGCAACCGGCTGGTGTTTTCATGTTGGAGGCCGCATGCTGACAAGCAAAGGCACTGAGGAGGAAAAGGACTGAGACTTTTCTTGTAGGCGTTTGGTGGATTGCTTGAGCGGGGTGATGGAGAGGAACTGACATGGTTGGGAATCAAAAAAACAATTACAAACACATAGACTTCATAGTTAGTGGTGGTGTGTGTGACAAATGACTTTACGAAAAGAGTGGGAACTAGTTAGCTTAGATAGAAGGTGAACTGTGAGCTCCGTACGTAAGCATGCATGCAGGCGTGCATTACAGGGTGCGTAGGCAGGTACTGGACATGGCTATCTTGCTTGTTTGGAACAGTTAGCTTGCATCTGCATTCGTTCTCCGGGAGCATTATCTTTTGGTGCTCATGAGTAATGATGCCTCTCTACCGTTCCAGGTCTCATCCCGGCGAGAGAGAGAGAGAGAGAAGAGAAGCGAAGAGAAGGCAGAGAGGTTGGAGTCAAGTCCTACTTGATCGGTACCCTTTTCCGATGCAAGATGGGAGGAGAGATGTCATTTATTGCGATGGAAGTGCATGGGAATTCTCAAACATTTGTTGATCATGGTGGGTGTCGCTGAGAAGTTATCATGAAAACATTGGAGACCAATGAGGGAGCACCGTCCCATCGCTGTCGCTGCTCTGCTGCGCAAGTGAGAGATTTTTTTGGAGCATCTCGTGCTGCGGTGCAAACATATGAGAAAAAGTTGATCCTGGAGTCAACCTCATCCCCTGTGCACAGGCCGTAGGTCTGATCCCTGAGAGAGTTCTTGGGAGGGGAAGTACGCTCTCTCTTTCTGGACTCACGAGACGACGTAGCAAGTAAAAGGATCTCTCTCTCTCTCTCTCTCTCTCTCAAAGTTAACATTGACACACATGATGGTTGCTGCAACTTCAGCGCATGCATATGCTTCTGATTTAGATTTGATTGTGTGTAAAACTGATGACTGTAATCATCTTTCACTTCGGTTTACAGAGAAGAACAGATGAGAGTCAACAGAAGTCCTAACTCCTAAGAAAGCATTTGAAACAGTTTTGAGTTATGATGAGGCCCTGTCCTAGCTCTGCTATCGTCTTGGTTTCCGTCTTGCTCGACTTGGCATTATCCTTGACAGCAGTTGGAGTGCAAATATTTTGGTTTTGTTCTTGCTTGGGTTGAGAAGATTTCTTTCTTCAAGGGAGGGAAAAGGACTTCCTCCAGTAGAGAATAGACAAACAAGGGGAGAGAGAGAGAAGAAGAAGAAGCATAGGAGGAGGGTAGGTGGAGAGAAATTTTACAAGATAAATATTATCATATAATAAAACTAATTAGGAGAAAAGTCAAAAGGCTCCAAATCTAGTCAAAGTCAAGCTTGAGATGAACACGATATCAATAAATGTGTTTTTTTTTGGAGGACGAGTTGGCATGGACTTGTGGGGGCGCAAATACACAATATATATTGCAATATTGGAAGACACACACATCCTCTTCATCATTCCGGACTCTTAGAGCTCACAAACACGTAGCTTCCTTTTTACACCCTTCAAAGTTTTTTTTACTCCAAATTGATGTTTCCTTTGGGGTGAGACACTAACAAGCAGGATTAGTAAGATAGTAAACATTTTCAAAATTAAGATTTAATGATTTTATAAATATCATGTATGATATTTTTGAGAATTTTTCTTGACAACTTTGAGAGAGTGCACATACAACTTGTGTTTGAATTGAGGTTAATTCAAAATATTACATAAAAAAAATTAGTTATATTATAGAAGTCTTTATCGATTATATTATTAATCTATAAAAAAATTATAAATTAATTTTGAGATCTTACCTCAATTTATAAAAAAAAATTTATCGATCATAAATTGATGTCATACATCAAGTATTCATCTGCCTCTTGCATTAAATGAAATAGAAAGCAATAGACAATTCCTTCGGCAATCCACACAAACTCATGCATGCATGCGTTATCGTCACCTTTTTTTTTTCAACTTTATATTTATATATAAATCTACCACTCTCTCTCTCTCTCTCTCTCTCTCTCTCTCTCTCTTTTTCAAGTTTATATTTATATATCAATCTCCCACTCTCTCTCTCTCTCTCAGTTTACTTGTAAAGACTGACATTTCACTCATTAGTCCACATGAGAAAAAAAAAACTCTCCACAAGACATGCTTTTTGTCTCCTTTTTTTGTGATCGGTGCGTGCACTGATGACCGCGATGATGACATTATGATGCCGACTACATATGTGATTACGCATTCATACATTGGATTATTGGATGAGAGAAATGTCCTCTTTCTTTCTCCATCAATTACGCATGCAGATTCTAGCTCTTGTGCTGCTACCATTTACCATTTATAATAAAAAATATATTTTGTTTCTAGGTAAAATATATAATTAATTTTAAATTTCGAATCTTAGGTTTTAATCACCCTCGTTCTATATAGAAGTTTAAGCCTTGGAACGAACGACGATCTTAATTTGTATTTCTTATAAATCTCATTCACTTGTTGCATATTGGTAAGTACGAGAATATTTGAATTTTTTTTGGTCTCATCTTACATTTTTTTATTAGTATCATTTTATTTAACAATGTACGCATAACATAAAATGACAAATACTAAAATTTGTAAAATAACATCACACAAAGCAAAGGAAGAAAAGAGGAAAATATAAAAAGACTAATAGATCCAACCTCAAAGTTTTTGTAAAATTTCTAAATCATATAAAATATCACCTTAATGAAGCTATTAGAATATAGTATGTGATTTTTTATATCTCATATATGCACATATCAAGAGAGAGATGATGTTGATGATAATTAAATAAGCTCAATTTGGTTCGAACTCGTATACTCATGAAACATTCAGAAAGGGATTCGTCTAATCTGATGTTAATCTACATATAAAGTTTGAGGATAGACGAGATATGCAACATAGTCACTCTAACGCTCAAATCAACATCTAATTTAAATGAAATTTGTTATTAAATAATAACTGACTTCTAGTCAAGGATGAATAAATATTTCATGATATATGTGAAATATTTCAGGAATATTGTTAATCAAGGCTCTAATATCCTTATATTGATTATGATTATGATGTCATACATCGAGAGCCTTGATTAGCGATGAATATTTTTCCTATCAAGTTTCAAATAAATATTTTTGAAAATAGAGATAATAATTGGTTCTTGATTCTTTTTTAACTCCTCAATCCATATAAATTAAGCATGTATATATAAAAAAACAATATTCCCTTGCTATAAATTATTATAGTAAATATAATATGGTCAGATAATATACATGGCCGAGCCCATTATACTATTTCATATATCAAGAAATTGGCGACTACTTGGATTATGTAGTTTTTTTTTCTGCCAACGATAAAATATTTCCCTAGATTGCTTATTGTAACAATTAGCCTTTAAAGTACTATATTGTTCTTTTTTGTCGAAATTATGATGTCTTGTATATGACTTCTACGAGCCCAAAACATATTTTTGGTGAGTCTCGATTAACCATGCAACGTAGTACTGTGATGTTGATGAAATCATCACATAGGTATCATGTGCATGTTTTCGAATGGAACGAAGTACTGTGATGTTGATGAAATCGCAACAAGTTCAATGTTGATGATGTGACCCCATCATTCACCATTGCTACATTGTGTTGTTTGATGTTTACATCGCTTTGCTTTGGCTTAGACTTCTCCCTCACTTGATCATGCCGTGTATTCAACCAGAACAAAACATGGCTCTCGTGTGAGATCTTTCCGTTGACTCATTAATGCTGACTCAATTTATTCTTTTTTTTATTTATAGAGAGTTGGATATGTTGAACCTTATCGTGTCATTCAAAGCTCGCTTATGGAACCAATTTATCAGATAAATAATGGATCACTTTAGCTCATCAAAACTCACGCCAACTCAATAGTTCATGAAAGCATCGAGATCTCATGACGACCTTATTAGCGCAAGCCCGGACTGAGGTGGTAGAGCACTAACTTGACCATCGTGATAGTGCAAGCTACGCAGAGATTTAATTAATGAAGAATGACGCGTCACATCTCTATACCACGCTGACCAGATGAACATTGACGGATCGCACCTGCCCACCATGCTTGCCCTTACGGTAGAGGTAAGGTAGAGGGTACAATTGGCCCTCCAACTAATATGTATAAAACCCCCACTTGAGAATAGAAAAGGGGGGCTCTCACTCTCTTTCTCATACTATATTTCAGACCATCTTGATCAGGGCACTAATTTGATCATCGGATGGGCCACCTCGAGCACCCCCACCCCAATTAGGCCTTCATGCAGGACCCCATGAGAGCTACCGGACAGGAGCATCTCGAGATGCACATCCGAGCATGAGCATCCCGAGATGCACATTCGAGATCCGACGGACCTCTCTCGAGCTTTCTAATCTCTTTTCGATCGATATGACTGAGCTTGCACACATAGGTGAAACCAAACCATGTTGATTTCTCGGCCACAGTATAAAGTTCCCCAACACTCATCATATTCAATCCTCCACGTGAAATAGTCTCTCAACTTTGAAGTATGTGACTTAATGCACAACCTTTTCCTCACTCGTGAACCTTTCACCTTCAAACGATTTGAAGTCCAAGTGTTTATGGTAGATATTTCCTTGACTAATGATTGTGATTTATTGAGATCATTATTATTATGTACTTGGTTTCGCTATAATAGATGATAATTTTAAATCAAGATGTCAATATGATTTATTTGATTTAATATCAATTTAATTTTAAAACTTTAAGTTTATTAAATTATGAGTAAAATTAATATATATTATTTTTACATATCATATTTTGATGATAAAATTAATTATACGCTAAGTGATACTAGTGCACTATCACCAATAATTAGAATTATCAAGAGATTGAATGTTATGTTGAAAGATTATATATTATACTAGAGGATTAAATATCATATTAGATAAAAGATGATGTGTTGGATGTGCAAGAGAACAATTTGTCAGAACACTCTGCGATGTGCTAGCAGAGAGATTGATTCCTTTATCTAAATAATCGATACTATAATTATGTCATTAATCTTAGTTGACTCATCGTGCTCATGCACACGTTTAATTTGGATGTATTAAGTTATTAATTGGGTTAAAAGGGAGTCTTTACGATACTTTGTTGCTTGGACTAATTTTTCGGGGTTGTTTAAGAACCTTATCGGTCCTATGAAAGTAGTACTACACCCAACATAGATCATATTATCTCCTCACAAGCGTTTTTTTTTTTCTTTTTTAGGATTTGTTTTTTTAGTTTCCTCTAGGTTTTAGGTGTTTGGGGCCTCTTTAAATACCTTACTATGTATCTGATTATTGAGTTGAGGTAACTATTCTTGAAAGTTCTTAAGCTTAAGTATTCACTAGATCTAACATATTCACTTATAATATATAATTATATCCAACACTATAGTGAGGAAAGAGCATATATATATATATATATATATATATATATATTAAAGTCGTAAGCAAGTGGGAAACAAAGTATAGTCCGAAGCATTGGAAGATTGAGAAGCTGAGACCATTAACCATGCAAGTAAAAGGCAAGCAGTATCCATCTTCCATATAGTAGGCCAAACTAACAAGTCATCGTAAGTGACGATGATGTTGTGTGTCTCCATAGCATTAGTACAATAGAGACAACTTTGGTTAACATCGTCGTCGTCGTCGCAAGGATTCAATGTCAAGGATATGAGTAGCTCATGTTAGGAATGGTCGATAGAGGACTTGACCATTAAACACGAGAAGCTCGAGGGGGTACTCCTCATCGTCACTTTCATGCTAAAAAGTTTGAAAGTGATTAATGAGTATTAAGCAATTTTTTTTTTTCTCAGATAGTATCAATTCATAACGTGTAATAGTTCGTATTCAGTGGATAGAGTTGTTGACGTGCTTTATGTGGTAGATGACGAGTTAGCATGGTCATAGGCTCGATCTGAGTGCATAATAACATCGATCACATCTCTAAGTCGGTGAACAAAGAGTTTTAGAAGAGACCTACCTAGTCATAAGATCTTTGCATCAGCTCCTTTTGTTCCTCCCAGGTCGTTGAGCCCTGCACAAAGACCAAAATTGGGTGGGGGTCTTTTCGATTCGACCCATTCGATGGTTAAGTTAGGAAGAACCATAGCTCAAAAATGAGTAAGATCGTGGTAGTAGAATCTCCCCCAATATTATTCATTGAGGTGACTTCTATATCGCCTACCGGGAGGGGAGGGGTCATCGTACGAGAATATTTAATGAGGGGTGGTACAATCGAACTTAAGCGTTAATGCGTGCTAGCACATCAAGAGAGTTGGAACATACTTTGGGCGTCGATGTCGTTTGGACCACGTTGCGCCCTGTCGTGCTTCTCAGATGGTGGGATAGATCGACGACCTGTTTGGTGATGTCACTTTGGTTGCATCACACCTTATTTATGCTTTTCGGATGACAAGATAGAGCGTACGACCTATTCCGAAGTCGCAATCAGAACTAATTTGGGGAAGCACATTTGCCTCCATCATGACGATCAGGGAGCCCTCGTGAAAAAAGCAAGAATATGTCATTTATCAACAAGAGCTAATTTGGTTGTTCGAACCATCCTAATTTATCATCAATAAAGTTCGCTTACGATATTATTATCAATAAAGTATATTGACTAAATATCCCCTTAGTTGGAACATATGATGATGTGGACAGTTGAATGTTCGTAGGTCCATTTTACTGTATTTTTTTCAAAAAATATTAATCATAATCAAAATCTACGGCGAAACTATCGACCATCCAAAAGAAACGAAAATTAAAGTCCAGCAAGGATAGCGGTACGCGTTAATGTTTACGCTCCAACGCGAGTCATCCCAACCGTCAGGTCTCTCTCTCCCCGCACGCACGCACGCACGCACGCACGCACGCCGTGGGCAGACGAGAGGGACGGCAGCAGAAACACGTGCCCTGCACGCCCCCTCCCCCCTCTCTTCTCCTCTACTCTCCTCCGTCGGGTCCCTCTCGCCTTTGCCACCGTCAAATCACCGCCAAGGATTCGATTCGATCCGTGGGTCCCTCCCTCCGGCCCCACCGTCTCTTTCTTCCCCGCATACCCGCGTCCGGTCCCACTCAACACGGAAGTCGTACGGCACGCCATCTCGCACGGCCCACGCCACGCCACCCCCCCCGCTCGGTTCGTTCGTGGGCAATACCGAACCCAAACGAAAGGGGGGAAATGATGGCGAAGCCACCCTCGAGATTCGTGCCGCCTTCGGAGAGGACCGGTCCGTTAATAGTCCAAAGCCCTCATGGGCTCCCTCGTAATCCGCTCCACTCCCCATGTCATCATTTCGTGACATGTATTCCCCCTCCCCTGCGGGCCCCACCCCCCCCTCCCATGTCCTCCCACGTAAAGGCGCATTACATGTGGGTCCCCCTTTTCTAACAAAGCGGTCATATTAACATTTTAGCATCCCCCCCCGGAAGGAGAAATATGATTTTTTTTTTAACAGAATTACATATATATATATGTGTTATTACTTTGTTTTAAGGGTATGTTTGTGCCACATAAAAAAACATCTGACTCCGAAGCATCTCTTTCTCCCTTCTGAAACGACTCAATAAGCTTCCGAGGAGGAGCAATTACATGGAAAGAAAGAGAGAGATTCTAGAGTTAGCCGCGCCCGTAAACCGGTTAGCTGACTTGTTATCCTCCTCCTCATCCTTTAGATCACTGCCTGTTTCTTTCCCTGCTGCTTCGCGTTCAGCTCGCTGAGGCCGGACGGTGGAGGAGAAGGGTTGCGACCATGGTATGACGCGATGGTCCCGGTTTGGAATCCCCTCCGCCGACACTGCGAGACCTACGGGGCTTACTTTTGTGGTGGCGACTCTCGTTTCCATGATATCTACGGCTTGTCTCCGCTGAAGCCGAACTGCTCGATGGCAGACAATCCCTCCTCAGCTCCCCAAGACGAACAACGCGGACCAGGCGCCGTAGAGGTCGGGGAAGACACCAGTAGTTGCAAGGACTGGCTCCGATTAGGTCTCGCGTCTCCTCCCGCCGCTATTACGTCTAGGCCGGAGCGGCTGACGGCGGAGATCGAGTTATTATGCGGTGAGCCTTCCTCGTCGTCGTCGTCGTCGTCGTCGGTGTTTCCTACGTCAGCCACGTACCCTGTCACAGGCCGGTGTATCAGCGGCTTCCGAGCTCCCGTGATGGGCACGACGGTAATACCTTGGGCGAGTTACCGGCAGGAGATGCCACCGGGACCTTGGAGTGCTAGTCTCCCCACGGGGGCTACATCGTCGATGATACCACCACCTGTGATGCCGGAGTTCGTTGCCCGTCAGTTCATGTACCCGATCTCGAGCCCGGCGTTATCGTCGGCGCCGGAGGTTTGGCCAGATATGAGGGTGGTCAGCCCACCACGCAGACCGCAATCGGGCGTTTGGTTCATGCTTCGGGCTGCGCAAAACCAGTAAGTTACGAGGACCGAATAGGTTACATAACACTTGCTAGTTCAAATCCTTCCTATTTCTTGCGTTCTGTCGTTCCATAAACAAAGGAGATGGAGATGGAAGAAACCCGTGCTGTTTGTTTGTTTCTACTCCTTTGTTCTTTTGGTGTTTGTCTTCAACGATTGACCTCACGAAGTCTTCTCTTTTTGTTTTTATTTCTGCGTTACTGCAGAGGGCGGGAGCCTTTTTTGCCACAGATACCCAAGAGCTACTTGAGAATTAAGTACTTCCGCTCTCTCATCATGATTCCCTATTTGAGCTGCTTTTTTTGGGGTTTAGATGCTACATCTGCAGGACATCATAGCTTTGCTCAGCGATCATGTTCTTCACTGCTTGTAGGGATGGAAGGATGACGGTCAGGTTGCTGATGAAGTACCTGGTGACCAGGCTGGGTTTGGAGGATGAGTCGGAGGTACTTGGAACTCTATCCCGTTGCTTTCTTTGTTGCTTCTCGTGTTGGATACAGTAATGCTTGACCCAATGCCATTACTCCAAGCAAAGATTGCTAGATCGACAAAGGAGGGAAAAGAAAGACACTGTTTTCCAGGCATTTCCGTGCCTAGGAAATGTGGGAATCCAAATTTTTTTACTAGTGTCTAAGTGGTGCATCATTGCTCATCACCATGGACACAGCTGCCTTGCGATTTATCTTGACACCGATAGGGGGTCGGGTAGAGTGATCCGGGAAGATGGGTTGCTCATCAGCACTAGAACCCATCATGGCGAAAACCCCTTTCCATAAGTAGGTTTGACATGCCAAAAATAGGACAGACATAGCTAAGAAAAGGCAGTTCTTTATAGGAGTAAGAGCTTCATAGCCAAAACTTTGCATGCCATGCTTCTGCTATGCATACAAGGAGAGGCAATGGCTTCTTTGTATCTTATTCCACAAAATGGTAAAAGTTATCGGGGGGAGATTATTGTCCTTTCCCGAGTTGGTCGCCTGTGACAACCCCAAAACACCACCTTCCACCAACCCTTTGCTGAAAGCTATGCACGATCCTTACATGACGCCGAGCTGCAGTTTGTATGGAAAGCACTTCTCCATCGATTACGCGTATCTCTTCTCATAATAATGTAAAGATCTTGCTCGAAGACTTACTTGGTTGATATATATGTGGTCATTAGCATGTCCAGGATCATGCGATAGGAGTCAGCTTCCATATTTCCGGACTCCATTTATCGACTGTTTTCCTTCTCTAATTGTTCTAAAGATTTAAGGTTACATCAAACACGAGACCAAAATTTACCACTGCATCATCTATCACTAGGCTTAAGAGTTGCAGATCATCTTTTACTTACTTAATCTTGTGAATTATCATGTGAAGCTGGAGCTTATCTTTTATTTCATCGTCCAAGATTATGATATTTTAAACCAATGATCCTGCAAGATCTTGGTTGAATTGCCAACTCCTTGAGCTCCCTATCCTCATTGTGATTGCCGTAATACAAAGTGCATTTCTTGGATAGAGCAAATAAAATTACTGCATCAGTATCTTCTGCATTGGTATCATGATCAGATGCATCAAATAGCTGTTGTTATATTTTTAACATCGGCTTACAACTGGAAGGACTCTTCTTGAGATATATCACTTCAAAACTTTGTGGCGTAGGGTAGCTGTTGGTGTTGCTTCCTTGAAATCCTCAATTTATTGGAATACAAAATACCATCTACTTGTCGATATGCATTAGAATCTCAACTAATAATAAAAAAAAATATAGTTCTAATCTAATCAGTAGAAGATTAAGGCTATGTCATCAGCCTTCCGTAATCAATGACATTGCTTCTGGTAGGTGCTCATGCTTTTGTTCCGTTTGTGTATTCGATAGAAATTATGAAGCATTTGACTTTGTTTGATCCTATTCTCCTTTTCACTGCCATTTTATGCTTCAATTTTTCTCAGATCATTAAATTAATATTCTTTATGCCGCATTGTTTGAATTGAATCCTTAACCTTTTGCTGTCTTTCATCAAATAATGGAGTCCTAACAACAGAACAAAATTAAGAACAACACGTTCGATTGTTATGTGGAGTGTGGTCACCAAAACACCTGGAAGGAATGAAAGATCAAATTTATCTTCTAAGTTTTTTTTTTTTTTTTTTTTGTGTAGATGGAGATGTCACCATTTAGAATTGTTGTCCAAAAGTATAGATTTACAAAAATTATTCTAGAAAAATTGCTAATTTTCTAACATCAGACTGGAATCTATATCTGCATTGCGCCATCACCATTCACCACAATGTTTGAAAAAATTAGCATGATCTTGGTAATTCTTCTTGTTTTAAGATGCTTTGACACTGATGTGATCGCTGTTTTCCTTTTTTTTTTTTTTAACAGAGATTTGAGGCTAATTTTATTTAAACCTAAATGCATTTTTAATGCGCTAGGATTAGAGATCAAATCCAAGTTGAAGTTAGCTAAAAGTATCTATCTTCCTTAGTATGGTTGGCCGTGTGTCTTTGCATTCAATCAATAATGTTATTACACTTGAGAAAAATTTATCTGGTAGATAACAAGAATCCAGAATTTTTGCATTGTTTGTTTCGTGTGGACTCAATCGTGTAATGCAAATCGAATGCATTTGTTCCAGTCAGAAAATATGTAGGCTACCCTATTATGAACTCTGACATGAAGCTTATTATAGTGTTGTTTACCATAATATTCTCATTGTTTGGCTTACTGCGTCCTCACCATTGATCATTTCCATGGAAATACTTTTGTTCGTGAAGTCAACTTTGAGCTATCAATTCATTATAATTAGCTGCACATGAAGTCACTTATGTAGAAGTTAGATATAAGTAAAATGGAAGTTAACGAAGTAATAATATATATTATTCTCATTGTGAATATTGCAGCTATCATGCAATATGCTGTGTTGTATGTCACCCATGTAGACCATATCTTCATCTATGATGCTATTTGACTCATCGTTATGCTGCCATGCCTTTGCCGTCATGCTTTCGCTCAGCTGTGCTCACCCTAACATCTCAGAACTTTTGGTAAGAGGTTTCGTCGAGGGTGGTAAGTGGTGCAGTCAGCGAGAACAAGGATTTAGAGAGGCCCCAATGGTAAAGATTTGATAACTACAAACCAAGTTGGTGAAGGCGATGAAAGCATGAGAACATAGAGAGAGAGAAAGCATGGTTTCCACCCATCACGCTTTCCTTTTGTGTCCATCAGGGCAACTTCCTTTGATGTCGGGATATCTTATTTCTCGTTACTTCAACGTTGAGCATTCTCATAGAGAGAGAGAGAGAGTGTTGGGTTGTTTTGGCTTCTAAGGAAAGAGGTGGTGTGGGGCTCCTATACTTTATAAGAAGACGTAACGCATCGCACGTCAGGAGACGTGCATGCGATTTCATGATGTATGTTGCACGTAGGCAGGCAGGCAGGCACAAAGAGAGAGAGAGAGAGGTAAGTAGATTAGTATAAAAAGCATGAAACGTCGCTATTACACAGCTCAAGAGGTGTGTGAAGACAGATCATTATTGTATAGAGATACCATTGTAGGTAGGAAGGTGATTGGGGAAGTACATTAGTATCGTTACTCTATTTGCATGCCTCGATAAAACATGATCACGTCAATGATGAACTTAAACACAGGTGGAGATAACATGTAGAGGTCAACTGCTGCTTCCCTTGTTGACGTTGCAACATGTTCGAGATAACGTATGGTGCTCGAGGGAGACGATGGCATTGTTGCAGGACTCGCCCAGCATCCAACATGTCATGATGTTGCAGTACAACAGAAGTGAGTATAGTTCAGCTCAATCTTATGTAAGATTTACTTAGTCGATCCACCCAATTTTTTTTTTTTTTTTTTTTTACTGTTTCATCATCATTATCACTTTTGTTTTTGATCATCTCAACACACTGAGAAAAATAGCAGAAAACAACAGCATCTGTTGCTACTGATCCCTGTTGTGTGTGTGTGTGTGTGTTTTTTTTTATATATATTTTTCTTCTCAGTAATCACCCTTTTAAAAATGAATGTGATTTTTGACTTTTTAATAACCTCTTTTATTTTCAATGAATTGTGAATTAAATAAAGGCGGAAAAACTAATTTTGACAAACAAGAGATATCTGAAAGAGAGGAAAAAAAGTGGAGAAATCCAAACATGCACAAACCAGTCTATATATTTTTACCGATACTTCTACCAATACGAAGGAAGAATCGATTATAGAGAACAATAATAATGATTAGGTGATCAACAACAAGAAATAAATTGTATGCATGAAAAAGAAACGATAAGGTGTAGGAATACGGGGAATGGAATGGAATGGAAAAAATAAGAACCTACCGCTCCTCTACACCTACATGAGAACCAACGATAAGAGATTAGAAAAAGGGACGAGTTTGATCTCCTACACTTCTTCCCTTGTCTTCTAATTTGCTCGATTCATTCCTTATTTTCTTGGAAATAGTTGCTATTTTCTTAATAGGATCGACAAGAAGGCAAACATACTGGAAAACGATAACAATAATTACTGGAAGGCCAAATTTGATGTTTCCCAAAGGTGGGGCTTTTTTTCTTAAAAAAAGAATATGCTATGTTGTAAAAAGCTAAATAAAAAATTAGTTTTTTTCTTGATATTTCGATCTTTTAGCAATAATTACTGTGAAATTTATAAGATATTTATTTTTTAAATTGACTTAAGGATGTGCTTAAAAAAAATCTTAATAACCATAGGTCCTATCTACATACATATATATCTTGTACTTTAAAACTCGTCTAATTGACCTCATATACTATGCCTCAAAATTAAAGTCATATCTTTTATTTTAAAACTCATCTAAGTGATTCTCCTATTATGCCTCAAAATCAAAATTACTCTTGTACTTTAAAACTCGTCTAAGTGACCTCATGTACTATAATTTTACATCAAAGTGGCCTCCTTTGTTAGAAATAAGGTTACGTCGAAGAAAAAATAAAAAATACATAAAGATAGCGAAAAGGTGAAAAAACTAATGCTGATAGAGGTTGATGAAGAAAGGTAGAGATAAGAGTTACAGAAAAAAACGCTAATAGAAGTTGGAGAATAAAAAAAGAGAGAGAAAAATTAATTAAGGCTTTCAGACTATTTAGTTGTAATCCTCAAATAAAAATAACATCCTAAATTATTTTACTTAACTACGTAACTTTATTTCTAACAGAAGAGGTCATCACTTTGATGCGAGATTATAGTTTGGAGGTCACTTAGACGAGTTTTAAAGTACAAGAATTAACTTTGATTTTGACGCATAGAAAATTTTAACCTTTTTTTTTAATTGGCTTAAGAGTGCTTTTTAACACCTTCATCATAATACTATAAGTTTATTTAAAAAAGAAATACTATAACTTAGAAAAATTGATTCAAGAATCAAAACATTAAACTCAAAGCATCATAAGCCTAAGTCCATAAGATGAACTGGATAAGGTTGCTTACAGTGTTTTTGACACCTCCATCAAAACATTATACTTCTATTCAAAAACACTATAACTTAGACAAATTGACTCAAAACTAAATATAAATTAGCTCATATATATATGTATATAAGATTTTAGGTAAGTATCATCGATAATTTATGGAATAAAAATAGAGACCTAGTTATAGTGTTTTTGGATAGACTTAAAATATTTTTCAAAACATCATAAACATATTAAAAAAAGCACATTGTGATTGAAAATTTCCGCTGTATATATATCGAGAATAAGCTGTAGAAATATGTAAATGCGTATATTGATTGTTACACCATATGAAAGCACAGCTGACATCCTTCTGCGGCATCAATTTGGTCTCCGTTTACCTTGGAACAATTTGGTTGACTTTGGCAATCGCAGTGGCAGCGTCAACTCTGTTTGCTCTTGAGCATCAACCTGATGTATTCTTTTACTGGATTAGGATGATTAATATTATATATCATTCAAGAAATGACCTCATTTTGGCTGCAAAATAGGCAGCGATGTGTTTGATATAATATTATTATACTCAAATGCTCATAAACAAACTAAATCTGGGGAGAAAAGAAGGACAGGACTCTAATCCTTTTTTTTTGTTTTTTTGTCTCTTTATTCTTCAGCCCACTATAATGACATCTATTTAGTCAAAATATGAGTTTTTCATGTCACCGCCGAGCCTTAAAATAATTCGAACTTTCCTACAATTTAACTTAGATTACTGTTCTGACATCTAAATGCACAATTACGGTTCCTGAAAGCATAATAGCAGCTTGTGATTCTGATCAAACACTTATATATAATCTACCTGAAACAGAGTTGGTGATGTTGATAACATTTCAATCTGCAAATTCCAGGAACAGACTGTGAACAGGTGCAGGAAAGGTGCATTCATTTGAGCGTAGCTCGTCGTCCCCACCGAAATGAATGAATGAATGGGGGGAATACGAAGAGTCCAACGCGAACCAAATGTTAGAGACGGTGACCGATCGAAGCTGAGCACATGGAAGAATCCAGCAGTCCACACACGGATGAAAGGCCGAAGGGAAAACGAAGAAGGTAGAAAAGCTGGTGGCGTCTGCGAAGAGGAAGGAAAAGGCCAAGCAAGCCGTGACCGAACAAGAAAAAGGGGCAATGAAAGGAATGATGAGCTCGAACACATTGCTGCAGGAGAGGACGCAGATGTAGCCATGTCATAGACAAAAGACGATCCATCTGACAAGCTTATCCTGTCAACCATCTCCAGTTCTTTCTTCAACCCTCCCATGATGCCAATGAGTGCTGGAATAAAGCGACTGCAGTAGGTATCAGGCAGGGGGAGCCATTCGTTTACGTGTAAGGCTGCACAGTGTGATGTCAAATAAAATGATACGTACTCTTGTCTTCCCTCTTGTAATGCACCCATCGATGGATATGAATTCAAGAGCACAAGGAAGGTGACGCAGATAATTATAATACTGTTGAGAACCTGTGCATCATTCCAATTCATGGAATCACAAGGACATAAGAAAAGCAAAGCACTTGGTCGATCGATATGAATTCAAGAGCACAAGTGAGACAGATGATAACACTGTTGAGAACCTGTTGCATCATTCATGGAATCACAAGGATACAAGAAAGCAAAGCACTTGGACAGCAAAAAATCATCCATAATTGGAGTCTTACATAGATGACTACGACAATGGCGATGGTAACATCACATGAAAATAAATCCAAACACAATTACTACTACCGAAGACCACTTGCTAGCCTGACTCTACAATATGTCGACAAACTCTGGTGCATCATTCCTTGCTCCAGCCAGAGTCCGATACACGTACATCTTCTCTACCTTATGCATGTCGCTAGGATTTTCCTCCATCTCATCGCTTTCGTCTCTGTCGTTTATGACCTCCACATTCAATCTCGGCATCTTTGCTGCAAGCGCCTTGCACCCCCCTAAAGTAACATCACAGGATGACATCCAAAGGGATCGCATTGTTTCATACTTGCCCACATTCTCCAAGAGTGCAGCATCACCAAATGGGCTGTCCCTTATTTCAAGCTTCCTAAGATTCTTGCATCCATTGAGCACGTAAACCATTCCCTCGTCGCTATCACCAGCAAAGGCAATCGAAAGCATCTCAAGACGTGCAGCATACTCACCGATATACAAGAAAACCTTGTCGGTTAGAAGACCTGACAGTGATAGTCTCCTCAGGTCGCTACACGAGCGCACGATAGCTCCAAAACCTTCGTCCAGTGGTTGATTAGTGTCGGGGTCTGGCTTCCCAGGATCAAGGATACACAGTCTGAACCGTGTGAAATGGGGACAGTTCTTTGCGACAGTGATGAGTGCAGCATTTGTCATCTGGTGGCAGAAATACAGCAAAGAGTTCAGCTTTGAGCAACCTGAAGATATGGCAACCAGCCCTTCTTCAGTCACAGCGGCAGTGCCAGTTCCATAGATATCAGAAGGAAAGACCCTCAACTCCTGTAACTCTTTGCAAGTGGAAGCCACAACTGCTAGCCCTTTGTCTCCGATGCAATCTAATACCTGCAAAATCACTCGAGCTACAGTTTGATCAAGTCACGGAAAGAAAACAAGGCAATCACAAGGGGAAGCCACTAGATCTCACCCAAAGCTTTTGAAGTTTGAAACAGTGACGAATCAGCTTTACCAGATCAGCACCCTGGATTGCAGGGGCATAGCTCAGGTTTAAAACAGTAAGGTTCGGACAGATGGAATAGATAGACTGCAGGCAGCGAGGAGCAACATCCCAGAAACCTGACAAACTCTTTAGTGACTTGCATTTTCGGAAGGCGTGTATCAGCCTCTGGTAAGCTTCAGCACGGTGCTCAACGGTGAACGAACCAGTTCCAAGTTCGATCAAGTGGGGGGTTCGGACAAGTATCCTGGCAAGTGACTCAACAGATATCGCACGATTAAGCTTCAAGCTCCTGAGGTTCACGCACCTAGCGACAAGTCTCTCGAGAGCGCCTGCATTCACCTCCCCTTTGAGGCATGCAAAGTTGAGGGACTCTAGGGAAGTACAAGAATCAGGGAAGCAACTGAGCCACTGCCTGCCATGATCTTCCACCTCATTTTCCTGTAAATCTAACTTCCTAAGACCCCTAGCAACAAGGAAGCGAAGAAAACATAAAAGAAAGTTGCAATAAGTAATTTGGCGCCTGAAACAAGCTAAAAAGAATTTAATGCAGCCTGGTTCATTTTTAACATGCTATAGTATCACAAGAGCATTGCATGATATATTACCAGTTTGATCTTTTGTGAACCTGAAAAAAAAATAAACTTTAAGAAAGATACCCTACCAAGAGACTATCTCCACATTATCGAATGAGTTTAACAGGGTAACAAAAAGGACATGATCAATCCTCCTAGATATAATTTTATTTTTTATTTAAATTAAGAAAGGCCAAACTATAATGAGATACAAATTTAAAAAAAAAAATACAGTAAAAACTCAAAACCTTTAACTCGATTCGCCAATTAGAAGCTAAGAAGGAGCTACCCCAAGGCCGCCGGACATCACCAAGTAAGAGCACATGAACAAGAACTAATCTTTACTCGAAAGGTGCAACGAGGACCGACGGATGCTCACCTACAATGAGTAGCGATCGCAGCAAGCCCATCAGTGCTGAAACCCTCGCAGCTGACGAGAACAAGGGCCTTGAAGTTGGGGAAGGAGCGTGCAAGGACCTCAAGGCTCTCATCAGACACCACCATTCTCTTCAGACGGAGCTCCTCGAGACCAGGGCAACCACGGGCGGCGGCCTCGATCCATGGCAGCGCGAAGCCACCCCAATCATGTGGGACTAAGTTGAAATCCGCAAAATGGGGCTTCCCCTTGACGCTGAGACACTTGGTTCCAGGGAACCTCGCCATTACTCGTCCTGGCCGCACGGCGTAGCAGTTGCCAACGAACACACTGCGGCGGCTGAGCCGGTCGACACGATACCATGCCTTGCACACCGTCGACACGATGTTGCGGTCGCGGTGCGAGCTGAGGAAGTCGAAGATGTGCTCCACCACCTCCTCCGGGAAGTAAGTCATGGCAAAAGAGCAAAGCCGGAACCCTCGGTGCCGATCTTTCCTCGCACCGTCTCCTCAAGCTTAGTGCTAGCAGCAAAAAGAGCACAACACTTGGATCTGTAGTCAAGTTCCACCCAACACCACCAGAAATGCCAGTAACAACTGTAGTAAAGATCCCACCTTTCATCTAGCTTTCTCCACCAACTCCATTTCTACTCAGATCTGCTCCCGAAATTATCAACTTCCAAAGCCGGTAGATCGAACCGAAACCCATTTCCCCCCGGATCACATCGGGAAGACTCCCACCGCAGATTTGGGGCAAAACACAAATCACACCCCGGAAAGAAATAAAAAAAACCGAGATTTTTTTCCCCCCCAAAGAAAAACGATGCCAATCAATTACGAAGCCCCATAAACCGAAGCAAGTTACGTCATGGAAAGAGAAGGGTAAAGGGAGAAGGAGGAGAGGATCTCAGCTTCCAAATCCCCTTCCTCGTTCGTCACTCACTTTTTGCTCCCCTTCCTCTTTCAACGCTCGTCTATTCCGTTAACCAGGGGTACGACCCGGGTTTAGTTCTCCCAACCCCGGTTCAACTAGCTGACACGCCGGTTCGATTTGTCGGTTCGCGTGGGCCAATCTGAGCCGTCGAGTTCCCATCACCGGTCCTTGTGCAGCAGTTACGGATAAGCGGTCAGGATACGATGAAAGGAAAGCCCTGGGATTGGTCATAAATCACGATCCAGCCATCGCTCGGGTTCTTTGCTATTATTAGTCTATAACGCCGCCATCGGCTCACAATGATTAGGTGTGACCACAATAAATAAATATAATGGACGGCTTAGATGAGCCAGTGTGGGGTGGTGATGGCATCACTGTCCTTTGGCAGCGTTTTTTTATGGCACACGTGGACGAGTTCACAGATCAGACCGTCGGAGGTGATTGATGGAGTGGAGTGCTTCCGGTTGTTGTTTCTGTCGTCGTCTTCTTCGTGTATTATTTTTTTACTAAATTTACTCAATGTTTTTGTGCATCTATCTAAACAAGTTACTCTATATATATCCTTGCAAACTAAAATACTCCTAATAAATTTGTTTTTTTTTTGAAAAAAAACTTTATCAAACTGAGGAAGTATAAACTTAAAGAAAATGAATTCGGATAATTTTTAATATTTCTCAAATTAAAATCTTCTTTGTAGGTTTCTGAGAGATGCCCCCTCGTGTTAAAATTTCCAAAGAGTACTTTCATTTTTTCATAATTTTTAGCATATTTTCATATTTTTCGTTTAAATGTATTATTAAAGATCTCTATCCGTTACAATATTTTTTTTTAATATGCTTATAGTGTTTTTAGCACCTCCAATAAAAACATTCAAAAACAGTATAGCTAAGATAACTAACTTATATATAAAAAAACTATATAGTTTCAAATAATTATCCTTATTGATTTAGAAATAAGGACAACTAAATAGGAATATTTTTGCATTTGTTACTGTGTTTTTTAATATACTTATAATATTTTTATGCCTTCATTAAAATATTATAAATATATTCCAAAACATCATAACCGAAGCAAATATTCAAAACCTAATAAATTCTAACTCATACGAAAAATATGGTAAATATCTTCAGTTATCTTCAAACCTACTCAAGCATATTTTATATTAATTTATATTAATTTTTAATTTTACAGTTAATAGGTGATGAAATATAAGATTTTTTCATGCTATATTAGTCTTGACTTTTTTTTTTTTTGTTATTCAAAGTTTTTTAAGTAAGATATTATCAACACTATCAAAAATTAGGTTATTTCAAATATCTTTCTTTCATTGTTGATGATAAGATGTTGTCACTATAAAAAAAAATTACATCATTCACGGTCGGAGAGGGGAGGATGCTCCAACTATTCAACGATAGAAAGAAAAGGATCACTTGTCACCACTGCCTATAATAGGGTTACACTCATTTAATGTTGCACTTATCTGTCTGTTTGTCTTTGACTCGGAATTCGATTTGATTCACTTCGAAGGATCTGACCCAAATCAATTCAAGCCGAATTAAGACTCAAACAAACAAAACCAATCTTTGAGTCGATCAAATTTGAATCAGGCACATATTGTCAACATAAATGATCTAACTGATTAGAATGATATTTTAAAATTTTTAAATAAAGAGATGATTTTTGATAAAAAAAAAAATAAATATAAGTGTGTCATTTAATAAAACCCCATCATTGGGGGCTTTTTCTTTGGATAAAATATCTAAAAAACTTTGCTTATGAACTTTTTTATTTAAAATTAAAATTAATTTTAATATTTATAATACTTTAGAAAAAAATTTCTACATACTAAAATCCTACCTGATATAGTAAGACAAGATAATATAACTTTACATCTAAAGCAAATTTGCAAATATACATTTTTCATGACGAATTAAATTTTCAACTCTAATATTTCTACAAGTTCAACATCAAATGCTCAACGACTCTACCATCGTACTGTCTTCGTTCATCATTAGAGAAGAGAAGTCTGCTCGTTGTTATCACCTATAATATGTCATTAGGTGTAGCCCTCATTTTCTACCTTTATTGCTTTTTGATTCAAACTCAATCTGTAATTTGATTTTATATGTTTCGGGGGATTCGATCCAAATCAATTTGACTCTGATCCAAACTAGATTGTCTTTAGATCTATCGATTTTAAATTAGACTGATAAAATCAATATAAACAATTTGAATCAATTAGAAATATATTTTTTTAAATTAAATAAAAATGATTCCTCCAATAAAAAAACTTTGTTTACTAGATATTTATTTATTTAAAATTAAAATTAATTTTAATATTTGTAACACTTAAAAAAATTACATACAAAATTCCTACCTAAAATAAAATTTGAAATTGTATATTTTTTATGAAGAATTTAATTTTTAACTCTAATATTTACATGAGTTTACTATCAAATAGTCAATATCTCTACCATCCATTCATAGTTTGTCATCTCTATCTCCAAAAAAACTTTGCAATCATATATTTTTCACGAGTTCCTGTCAAATGGTCAATATCTCTACCATCACACCATCCATCTGTAGTTTGCCACCTCTACCTCTAAAAAAATTTGAATTTGTATATTTTTTATGATGAATTCAATTTCCAACTCTAATATTTGCATGAGTTAAGTATCAAATAGCCAACATCTCTATCATCCATCCATAATTTGTCATCTCTATCTCTAAAAATACTTTTGTAATCATATATTTTTCATGATGAATTCAATTTCCAACTCTAATATTTTCAGTGTCAAATGGTCAATATCTCTACCATCGCACCATCGATCCATAATTTGTCACCTCTACCTCCAAAAAAAATTTAAAATTATATTTTTTTATAACGAATTCAATTTCCAACTCTAATATTTCCATGAGTCCGGTATCAAATAGTCAACATCTCTACCATCTATCCATAATTTGTCATCTCTATGTCCAAAAAATTCTTTACACTCGAATATTTTTCATGATCAATTCAATTTCCAACTCTAATGTTTTCACGAGTTCAGTGCCAAATGATCAATATCTCTACCATCGCACTATCCATCCCCAATTTGATACCTCTACCTCCAAAAAAAATTTAAAATTATATATTTTTGATGATGAATTCAATTTCTAACTCTAATATCAAATGGTAAATATCCATATCATCCATTCGTAATTTGTCACGTCTATCTTCAAAAAAAACTTTTCAATCTTATATTTTTCATGATGAATTCAATTTCAAACCCTAATATTTCCAAGAGTTAATTATCAAATGATCAACATCTCTACCATTCATCCATAATTTGTCACCTCTAACTTAAAGAAAATTTACAATTATATATTGTTCACGATGAATTCAATTTTAAACTCTAATATTTTCACGTGTTCAATGTCCAAAATAATCAACATCTCTACAATATTACTAATTTGTCACCTTTTATCTCCAAAAAAAAAAATACAAATTAAAATTTTAACTTTTAATATTTACACGAGTTCAGTGTCCCGAAATGTGCGTCCGCCTTAATGTTGGCTCGCTTGCTTCCCAACTCTGCGGCCGCGATCACCTGTTTCTCGCGGGCCCCACCAGCTACATTTTTCTACTCCCCCCACGCGGAAGACGAGTTCTCGGAGTCGACCTTTTTTTTCTACGCCGGTCTCCCCGTCACCCTCCGTCTCTGACCGTTTCTTCGACGCGGGAACACGTGCCCAACGGCGTTGCGCCACCGTCTCCGCGGCTCCCACGCTTCGGGTCGGGCCCCGCCAAACGCGTCGGCGTCACACGTCAACCTCTTCCCTCATCTCGCACCCTCCACGTGTCTCAGCTTACAAAGATCGGACGGCCACTACTGATTAGGTGTGTCGACACGGACCGTCTCGTTCAACCAACCTCCTGCATACTTCCTGCTTGTTTCTTTGCGTTCTTTCCAACTCGGTATTTAAAAGCAGCACTACCGCTTCAATCCAAAGCGCTCGACAAGACAGTCGGCTCCGCAGATATAGGAGACGAACGAGTGATGTCGAGTGATGTCGTGGAATTCGATTTCTTTGCGATGGAGAAGACGCGATCCCCCGCCATGGATCAAAGGACCTCCGCCCCAGGTATCTTATCTCATCCCATCCTATCCCTCATTTTTTTTTTGATCTTCTCTCTTCCGCCACTATAATTTAGGGTTTCCTTTGGTGGGTTTAAGGCGCCAAGCTGAGCCCCATCTCCAGGATGAATCCGCAACTCCTGCGGAACGTGATCTCCTCCGTCGGGAGAACACCGATTCCACCTCCGCGGTCGTCGCTTCTTCTTCTGAATCCGTCCGATTTGTCCCCACGAAGGAGCGATTTTGTAACGGCGCCATTAACGATCCTTTACAACGGCACGGTCGCCGTTTTCGATCTCGCGCAGGATAAGGTCAGTTCGTCTTCTTTTCTCTCCCGTTTCCGTGAAACGATCACGAGCAATTTCTTATAGTTTCGACCTCTGAACAGGCGGAGGCAATAATGAAGATGGCGGAGAGCAGCGGGAAAGGGTTGCTGGCGAAACTTGACGATGGTAAATGTCTGAGACGGCCGTCGATAGGAACGCGAATACAGAACTCTTTTTCCGTTTCCGATGCGTGTGCAGATCTGCTGCCGATGGCTCGGAAGAAATCACTGCAGCGCTTCTTTCAGAAACGCAAAGAGAGGTAACTATTTATCATCAAGGTGCATTTATTCCCGATTCATAGGAAGTTTAGATGCTAGGATTTGATACAGTAGAGTGCAATATCACGGGTTTTTAGAGCTCATCTTTAGTTAATTCTCTTCTCTTACATTTATAAGAAGGTTTGTATATTTATACGAAGGTGGCCACCAAACTTCCACCTCTTGAAGGATGGTTTGTGATGGCTATAAATTAGATAATAAACTCGTTTACCCTTGTCTGAAGTTTATATTCTATATTCTTCACCTAGTTTCCTAAACGATTTTAAATTTCAACCGTTGACCTGTTTATATGAAAGCATATATCATTCATTAGTACCTGATAAAGTAAACCTTGAGCAACCATGTATAGCTTTAAAGTTCAGGTCAAGTATGCCGAGCTATTTCTGATATGATGAGATACGGACAGTGGTGGGCTTAGAAATTGGACTTTGTAGTCTGATATCAAGTCACTTCTTTTTGACTGAAGTAGTAGGTTCATTTAAAATGGTGCAGGTTGACGGCAACAGGTCCCTACGAGAGGAAACAGGAGACGGGTTCGGCTAAGAATACGCGTTGACCGTGTTTTATTTATTTTGATTGCTGACACAGACAGATTTGTTGTCATCGAATACTTTCTCGGTACTTAATTATCTATTGACGTTGATGTAAATTGTTACTTCGCTATTGCCAATAAAATGATCAGTTGTTGCTTTCAGAACTTACAGTAAAATGATTCATATATTTCTAATGGTTGAGAAAAGGATTCCAAGAAATGAATAATCTCCTTAACTGGAATCCAATGAGTAATCGTATATTAGGGTTTGACCACCCTTATTTCTCCAGTGCTACTTTTTAGGCTGCGGTAGGGCGTCAAGGAGGAGAAATGTGAAAGAAAGCTAGGAATGCATCGTTTGCGCTTGCGAGAACTTAATTCACTGCATCATACGGCTCTCCCGGGGAACACAAAATGTTTGTTTCTTGAGGAGATCATGGCGTCAACGCAACAGCGAGACTTGGGGTGGTGCAGCTGCAATGGCAGTGCAACAGATGTTTGTTTCTGGTTTCTCTGCTCATTGTCTTCCTCCTCTGCGTTACATTCCTTTCTGCCAAACCCGAGGAAAGCCTCCTCAGTTTTATTCCCAGCTCAGTCTACCAGCTTCTTTTCTCGAAAGGCAAGTCTTGATAGGTCTACTACGTATGTGTGTTGCTTCCTCAAGAGTGTGTCACAGTGATGAGCTACGTTAACACCTGCTAATTCCATGTCTGAGATATGAGATTTGGGAAGTCAGAGCCGAGTCATACACTTGTGAACGCTCTAAAGAGTAATTTACATCTGCGTTTATTATGGTTTATTACTGTAAATCTAAATCATTGAACGAGCAACGCATGGTAGTATTAATTAACTCGGGACGACAAAGTCACAGAAAGGTGATGAACAGTTGTCAGAAGCCGAAGCCTTGATTCTGAACCCCATGTTGGCATAAAGAATGGCACCAAGAAAAAAAAAAAAAGAGGGAAACCCGGGTTCGTGATTGCTGCTGCTGGGAGAAGAAAGAAAGCGTCGTCAAAGAATGCCGAAGACGAAATCAGAGAGAGTACATCTTGCTCTCAGATGCACAGCGGCGGTGAGAAGCTAGAAAAAGGTCGATCTTTTCTCGTTGGATTGATCCAACACACAAGAACAAGATCGAGTTAAGGGTCGAGCAGTTCAGACGCAGCCGTGGCGGCCAAGTTTGAGGAGGCCGCCGCTGCCGCACTTGGGGCAGGCGTCGACGCTCTTGGGGACCATGAAGTACATGAAGCAGGAGCGGCAGCCGGCGGAAACGAGGATTTGGCTGCCGCCGGCGGCTGCTGCAGTATCTTCGGAGGAGGCGGATGAGAGGGTTGTGAGGCAGGAGTTGGCGGTGTCGACGCTGTCCTCGTCCTCGTCCTCGTCGCTGCCGCCGATTTCGGAGCAGCTGTCGTCAGAGGAGGAGTCTTGCTTGGACTGGTAGCTCGACGAATAGGAGGAGGAGGCGGCGGCGGCGGCGGCGGCGGCGGCGGTTCTTGGGTCCTTGGTCGTCTTGGTCCCAGTCTCCCGGTTGATGTAGTAGACTTGCCCCGACTGCCATGGAAACAGGGGAAGTTTTGTCAAGCAAAGACGGAGAATCTACAACAAGGGGGAGGGAGGAGGAGGGAAAAAAAAAAAAAAAAGAGGAAGGATTTTGATGCCGGAAACGATCACAAAACCGCATTTTGGAGCTCGAGTTGGTGCATTTATGATCAATGATTGGTGAAAGGGAGCAGCAGCCTCGTACCCGCATGTCTAGACACTGCTCCCAGTGACAAGGGAGCACCGTCTCCGAGTTCAGCTCCACCGTGACTTCCCCCGCCCTCTCATCGCTCGCCTCCACGAGATGAGCCGTTCCGCCTCTCCCCAGATCGCAGCTCCTAAGAAAAGCAGAAATCATCTCGATGTTGGGCGCCGTCATTATCTACGCAACGCCCAAACAGAAGAGGCGAGAGCGAAGGCGGAGAAGAGGTTAAGTAATCAAGGAAGAGGGCATTCGGGGGTGTTGTGTTGGGGGTTGGGGGGGGGGGAGGAGGAAAAAGGTCTCTGAGAAAGCAGTCGTCGGAGATGGTGGGTTTCGAAACGACCTTCCCGAAATATCCTCCGAAACTTTATGTCCATTAATTATGATCTAAGGAGATTCTTTTGGAGAGTGAGGGAATCTTACCAATGCCTGGCGTTGGATCTTTTGGGTTTGGGGGCGGCGCGGGGGATTGTGACTTAAGTCGCAAATCCCGGCATTGGATCTGATGGATGGATGACACAGCAATCCCTCGTCTGCTGCATGCAGTGGGGAGGGTGTCACGATAAAAGGCTATTGAGGTGTCTTTGTCATTTCTGTCCACAGTGCCAGACACAGATGACAACTGATGCGTGGCCAAATTGTTCGATCAAATAACATAAAATTAAAAAAAGACAACATCTTTACCTGAAGAAAGTCCAGTCAACGCATTCCCACAAACACGTGAACAAAGTCAAATTTATCAACAACATATTCTCGCATGGACTTTTCCTGTGGGTGCTGCCAGCTTTGCATGGTAGTAAGTGCCAAGCATACTTGAGAGGAGAGATTTAGGAGTTCCCTCTCTTGGGCAAAAAAAAGAATAATAAAATAAAAAAGACAAAACTTTAATTATCATGTGGTTCACACTTGGAATTTACGTTACATTTTCTTTATATTATATTTTAAAGGAATGGGTTTTAATCCAGATGCAATCAGACTTTGTTGTTCTTTATAATAACTCAAAATATAGTAGATTATGAATAATAGCCATAAGTTACACGACGAATCACAACCATCAGAGTGGCGCAGCGGAAGCGTGGTGGGCCCATAACCCACAGGTCCCAGGATCGAAACCTGGCTCTGATATGTTATTTTTATTTCTTTTTGGACATTTCCATTCTCCAATGATTTCGAAATGCCTCTTTTTTTGTCCTCTTTATTGTGATCTATTTTTTTTTTTAAAAAAAAAAAATCTAACTTGTAGTGACTGCAAAATTGCATTTTTTTCATGAGGGAAGCACCGTGTTCCCTGTCGTGGGCGAGACAGGTGCGCTTCTGACTTGAACGAATGGCGACTCTACGTACAAGTTTCCTACGCTCATGGGGGGCGGTCCGAGTTCTCCGCTTCGCTTCCTCCCTCTCGCTCCTCCTCGCCTCACATCTGTCATCCCCTTCTTCCCTCCATCTCTCTCTCTCTCTCTCTCTCGACCATTCCCTCTCTGTCGCCATACTTCCCGTCCATTCTCTCTCTGTCGATCCCCTTGAATCCTTTCTCACTACTTTGTAATTCCAGCCGTTTGACATACATGAAAGAAGGATCAAGAGGTGGTGGTGGCGGCAGCAGCGGAGGCCAAACTCTGTTCGTAGAAGCTGGTGGCGCCCTTCCAAGTGCTCAACCCTCATGCATTCCGATCCTCTAATCAAGTCCACCAGCGAGGAGGAGGAGTTCCCCACCCGCCCCAGGAACGCCTCCGCCGCCCACCCCGGTTACTACTCCGACCACACCGCCTCCACCACCGACACCCAGAACTCCTCCGCTGACAACTCCCCCTTCCGCATGTCGCCTTGGAACCACCAACCCGCCACCTCATCTGCCTCCTCCGGCGGCCCTCGACCGGGGGCCACCAACGCCACCACCGACCTCTGCCCCTCGGGCACTGGCCTCGTCGGCTCCCTCGTCCGCGAGGAAGGCCACATCTACTCCGTTGCTGCCATCGGCGGCCTCCTGTATACCGGATCCGACAGCAAGAACATCCGAGTGTGGAAGAACCAAAAGGAGTACTCGGGTTTCAAGTCGAGAAGCGGCCTCGTGAAGGCCATAGTCATATCCACCGACCACCGCATCTTCACCGGCCACCAAGATGGAAAGATCCGGGTCTGGAAGGTCTCCCCCAAGAACCCACGCGTCCACAAGCGCATCGGAACGCTCCCCCGCTTCAAGGACCTGTTGAAGAGCTCCATCAACCCATGCAACTACGTCGAGGCCCGACGGCGCCACCACAGTTCCGCTGTCTGGATCCGGCACACCGACGCCGTGTCCTGTCTCTGTTTGAGCGAGGACCAGAGATTGCTGTACTCGGGTTCGTGGGACCGGACGCTGAAGGTGTGGCGAGTGGAAGACTTGCGGTGCGTCGAGTCGGTGAACGCCCACGACGACGCCGTCAACGCGGTGGTGATCGGCCACAACGGGTTGGTTTTCACCGGCTCGGCGGACGGCACGGTGAAGGTGTGGAGGAGGGAGGAGTTGCCCAAGCCGGCCGGGAAGAAGGGAGGGAAGAAGCAAGCCGGCCTGACGAGGCACGAGCCGGCGGTGACGCTGGTGCGGCAGGACATGGCAGTGACGGCGCTGGCGATCGACGTGGCAGCGGGGTTGGTGTACGGCGGATCGTCCGACGGCGGGATCAGCTGGTGGGACAGGGGAGGTGTGGGTGGGTCAGGCGGGTGCGGAGGGGTGCTCCGGGGACACAAGGTGGCGGTGCTGTGCCTGGTGGCGGCGGGCAGCCTGTTGTTCAGTGGGTCCGCGGACAAGACGATATGCGTGTGGCGGCGGGATGGCGGAGGTGCCCACGTGTGTACGTCGGTGCTGACGGGGCACTCCGGTCCGGTCAAGTGCCTGGCCGTGGAGGCCGACCCCGACGACTGCGGGGGAGGGAGGTGGGTGATCTACAGCGGGAGCTTAGACAAGTCCGTCAAGGTGTGGAAGGTAGCGGAACCAGCCGCGTCGGCATCCGGTAATCCGCAGCCACCGGCTCTGCGGTGGGACGACCGTGGCACTCCACGCTATGATTTGTACTAATCGAAGCATAAAACACCATAACACAATACAACAACAGGGAATTAAGGTGTGCACACATGAACGTCTCATATATGATCATGTAGGCGTACTATTTCATATGTATTTTGTTTTTAAGATTCTAAATTTTTGAGGGATACGTGTGCTATTTTAGAATTTAGATATATAAATATATTAAAAAATATATATATTATGAAAAAGATAAAATCATTCATTCGTGTAATATATATTTATATAGATTTTGAGAAATACTCAAATGGATTCTTAAATCATAGATTGATTAGAGGGAATTGAGCAAACAACAAATACAAAGTTATCATTTTATATTTACCGTTATTATGATCTTTATTATGCCCCTGTAAATTTTGTCAAGGATATAGATATTAGATCGAAGCAACTAATTAGTCATAAGTATAAATATGAGAAACACAATTGATGTCTCACAAATCTATCACTGACAAAATGAAAGTAGATGATAATATATTTTATACATGAGTTAAATATCAGATTGGCAAGGATAAATATATTTTAGGATTGAATTGAGAGGCGGAGTCTATGTGTAATCTTCATATATCGTAACCTTTAAACTAATTTTTTTTAAAGCCTTGTTGATTGTGTGGGCATGCATTCTATTGTACGAATGATGCATTTTTCCTCACAAAAAAATAAAAAATATATACAAACAGTAGCAGGCAGACATGGTGTTAAATCCATGAGGAGATGACTAATATATCCTTGTAGACATGAGCAACCCAAGCGACATACCGAGTAAATAGGCAATCCGAACAAGGGTATTCTGGACCCGAAAAATGACTCGTACTTTTTTTTAAAAAAAATGTCAATTTGCGAATGGAAAGAACAGATGCAACGATCCGACCATATCGAAGGAATCGTTCACGGCAGGATTCAAAAACAAGGGCCCACTGCCAACTCAACTGTCATAATATATTAGGCTTTATGTGGTCGTGGAAATAATTCTTATGCAAAGCATCATCATCATCATCATCTACAAAGTGTTTGAGATGAGGTCTTTTGTGCAGGTTATCAACAAACGTAAACATCCCCGTCTCTGTCATCAGACATAGTCTTTTTGGTTATTCTGCATCAGTAGGTTGAGTCTGGTTCACGCTACTCCGGCCGTCGCCTTCTTTCCGCAACCTTTTCTATAAACAGGTGTCCCCTCCCGTTATCCTCGCCTCGCCACTCCCCTTTGCTTCTCCTCGGATCCTTCTGTTCTTCCATGCTCCCAAACACGAGGCGGCTCTACTGAAGGAGAGGCAAAGGAAGTGCTTACAACGTAAATGAGTCACAAGCCCAGTCTTGTAAGGTTAGGAGCTCTCAGGCTGCCCCCTGGGTTCAGGTTCCACCCCACTGATGAAGATCTGGTCGTTCAGTACCTCAAGAGGAAGGTCTTCTCCTGCCCGTTGCCAGCTTCCATCATTCCTGAGATCGATCTCGGGAAGTACGATCCATGGAACTTGCCTGGTAAATTAAGTGTCAAGAACACCATTATCCTGCGTATATTTGATGTGGGTGACGGTGATGAGATAGCTGTGGTTGCAATATGTAGGTGCATTAATGGAAGGCGATGAGAGGTATTGCTTCAACCGTAGAGAGGCGAAGTATCCCAAAGGGAAGCGATCAAACCGGGCGGCGAGCTCCGGCTACTGGAAGGCCAGGGGGAAGGACAAGCAGATCGTCGCTTCTGGGTGCAACCAAGTGGTGGGGATGAGAAGGGTTTTGGCCTTCTACCGAGGAAAACCTCCGACCAGCTCTCCAACCGACTGGATGATGCATGAGTATCGCCTGGCCGGCTCTGATGGCAGAAGCTTGATCTACCCGCAGAGGAAGAACTCAACTCATGTGAGATCCTAATATCATACATAGTTCATGTGCAGTCTATGTTGGAGATCATGTGTTTCCTATAATGCAGGGTTTGATGGTTCCAAGCCAAGACTGGGTGCTTTGTCGCATTTTTAGGAGGAGAAGAGCCCCCAGAGTCGTCGACGAGGAGGAGGACATCATTAGAAACGACGCCACTGGTTTCAGCGATTTCATGGAGCAGAGAGAGGGTGATCCGACACCATCTTCATCCTCTTCGCCTGGGAAGAGCCGTGTCACCGAGCTGTTAGATGAATGTAGCAGAGGAGGGGAAACTTGTTCACCTCCCTGAGGTTGTTGTTTCGGATTTTAGAGTCTTCTTACTTCCTTCCTTGGAGACCAAATGAGACTAAACTTGAGCTGTTAAACTCCAGGATTTGTAGTATTCATCTTCTCCCCTGGTGCTTCTTCCTGGATGTGGCCACACGTTCCAATAATTGATCGAATCCTTATCCTTGCGTTCTTACTCTGTGTAACATCCTGCAAGTGTAGTGAACATGACAAGGAAGAGAATACACTCAATGCCTTGGTACTGTTGCGTGTGTCCGAGATGATGCTGTCCAAGGCAGATGGCTTTACATGCAACAAGGAGGATCTGATGCTGCAGAAAGAGAACAAAAGCCGAAAGGGAGGCATATGTCCGGGTAGGTTTGTGGATAAGATGCTGCCTCTAGCCATTGTTTGCCTCGACCAGAAAGGAGGCCAAATCGCATCAAAAAAAAATGAAACCTACGCCATGAATGTAGTCGCTGTTAAGCTGCAGTTCTTATTTGGTTCAAGAATGTCATACATTATTATCATATGGACTCTTTTGTCACAAAGAAAAAAAAAAAACAGATGTCTGCCAGAAAGAATACTGTTCCTTCACAGCACATCTTACACAATGATATCTATCTCCAAGGTTTCATCTCTTTCTTGATGACATGCATGCACCAACGAAGCTTTTCGGTGCCGTGCATGGTGATGCGTCTTGGTTGCTCAGAGACTTGTCTTCTCTGGACCACTTCCAATTACCAATTAGGAGGAAGTTGCCGAACCCTACATCAGAAAGGGATGGTATTCACAGACGAGCTAAAGCTTTAGCAACACTCGACAGTAAAAAATATACTTATTTCCACCATTGAATTCGATAGAAATCATTCCTCATGCTACGATACATGCAGTTCATTATGTAATAAAAGACATAGATGCTTCTTCCACCAAGTATCACAGTGTGAAGGTGATACTGCTCGGTGAATGAGTTGACAGGTATTTGGTTGTATCACTTATGATGCAGCAGCACTACGTGATCAACGTGTGGGTCATGCAGTCAGACGTACTTAAGTTCCAAATCCGTAGAATGGAAAGAAGAATTCAGACTGAAGCAAAGAACTCAGACTCGATAAATGTTCACTACCAAGTAAAGGTAAAACTAATTAGTTCGAATTCTATCATCAGCTCTCATTGACAAAATTTGATGGAATGTAGAAGTGTAGGCGAATCTGAGTCCTCAATCACACCATGGACTTTTAAAATTTTCTTCATTAATGTCATAAGAAGCTCGAAGAAGATGTACTTGGAATCCAAAAACCAAGAGGAACCTGTGTACATATGGGGAGAGTGAGAGGATAACATGTCACGAAATGAGATATCCTTCTTAAAATACTTGACGAGTTCAACTGTTTAAAAATTTTATAATCAGTTCAACATCAAATCCGATTTCCAAAGTGTGGAACGTCTTCTTTGATACACCAAAATTGAAGAACCTGATCGTACCAGGTTGGAAGTCTGAGAAGGAAAGTGAAAGCACCGATATAATTAATATAGAATCAAGTACATCCTACTACCTTTCAGTGAAGAAGCATGGAGCAATGAACCTACACGGAGAAGAAGCAGTGTTAAGTTACTGATATGGCCATATTAGTGATGGATCAAGCAAAAACCACTCAGAAGCTGCAACCTTGAGATTATAAGATTAGAAATAAAAGAAACATGGTTCTCATTACGATCAAATGTGTGGCCCCTTTTAGCTTTTCGATTGCTGGAATCCAGCTCATGAATAATTAAATTGATCTAACTTAACGAAGAGCACAGGTCTAAAGCACAACCCGACCCTTAGCGTCAAAAGAAGTTAGGTGTTCATGATTGTAGATGATCATGAACACTCGTCCACTATGATTGTTCTTCTATACATAATAGATAGGTGGGGCAAGTGTTGTTGCACCGTATGACCTAACAATCTTGAGTATGCATCATGATTTCCCTTTGACATGTCTATTATGGCACCTCCCGTCTCCATGCACGACCGGGGAGGAGGAGGAGGAGGAGGAGGAACAACATACTTCTATCCCCATAATTTTAGGGTTCAAAATTTAGCACGTAAAAGAACGAGGCATGCAGTAGATAATAACCTTAATCCATGAAGAGATTCTCTAAGATGACAAAGCCTGATAACGTGAGTGAGTCCCCATGCAAACTGGACAATAAAACCTGCCAATTCTAATTCCAAAGGGGAAGAATACATATGATACTGATTGGGGATGTGATTTGTGGACTTTGAAGTACCATTACATACACAGACAGTACGACCGAAGACGAATAACCAAAGAAGACTATTCGTAGATTGCTGACTTGGCTTTCCCCGTAGCACATGTCGTGGTTGGCACCCAAAAATAACCTAAGCCAACCGATGGGTGAGTCAGATTGACATCGGTGCCCCCGCTTCTTGAAGGTAATCTCAAGAGTACCAATGTTCTGTTTATGTATCGGCCCACGGCCCACGGCCCACGGCCCAAAGACCAAAGCGCAAAGCCCAAAGACCAAAGGCAAACGTTTCAAGTGTACGTTTCCGGGTGGCTCTCTCTCTCTCTATCTCTCTCTCTATATATATATCCCCTCACGGTGTCACGGCGGACACATTAGGGTTCGAGGGGTTTTTGCTTGTTTTGGGAGAGAGCATGGTAGGGTCTAAGATTTCGTCTCTTGATCTTGTTTGATTGCTTCTTTTCTTAGGGTTTTTTTTTTTATTGGGATCACAATGGACTGCTCGCAAGAGTTGCAGCAGGTGTTTCTGAATGTTAGAAACACGCGCTGCCCTTTCTCCATACTCATCCCCTTTCTTGATTTTTTTTGTCATAGTCAGATGATTTTTTTTCGCAGTAGTTAACGTTATGATTTGGGTTGTATATGATGTGTATTGTTTGATTTTGTTAAAAAGAAATATATTTTTTTCTTGGTCTTCCTTTTTTGCATATGTGCGACACTAGATGTCGACAGACGTGTTTTTGTTCGTGGATGATATTGGGAAAAAGGAAATTTTTTTTTTCTTTTTGGGTTTTTTTTCGGTGTCTGTTTATGTCGACCACATCAGTCACAAATTCGGGTTTTTTTGGGGCATCAAATCGAATTTCCATTCCGTCAACAATTCCTTCTAATGTCTGTTTGGATCTTCGTGATCCATTAACTTTTTTAATTCGTGCTACAATGGAATGATGAATATCTTTGATAATGCAGCATCTGTCGATGCGATGGTCATTTCCACACGAGATTTCTGACCATTTTCTTGATACCTAAAGTTTTTACGAATGAATACGCACATTTTATGTGCTTTGTTCACCCATTTGTTCATTGACCAGCTTTCTCTCGTCTTCCATTTCGGTCTGCAAGTTATTAACCTTCTGAAATACGAAAGGTAAATTTGTAGAAATTGTACTTAATCTCTCCAAGGACTTCACTTAATCCTTTCATGAATATATCAGTAGGGGTGTTTCTAGTTTACTTAGATGGAAGGTATGTTTCCTACCTCTGTTTCATTTGGAATTGTAAATGGAAGAACTATAAGGATAATTGTAGAAGACAGACCTCCTTTGCAGGTGGTTTTGTTAAAAAAAGCTCTCAGTTGTGCTTGATATGCAAAGTTGGCTTTTTTTTTTTTGAAATTATGCAGTTTCACATTCAGTGGCTGATTTAGCACATCTGTATTTCTTCAAGGTTCAAAAACTAACAACAGGATCGGATGGACTCTATTTGACTAGTGACATTGTGCGGAATGGAGCTCAATGGTTGATGGATTAGCATGTTTATCTTTTAGTTTTCTATTTCTTGGGGAAGTTTTATCTGTTTGATTAAGATAGTAAATAGAATATGATGATTGAATTGTGCTTATGCATAATGATAGTGTGCCTTATTGATTTGCATTTACTTGTTCTGAATTTTGATAACCAATTTAAAATGCAATTCCCCATTTTTCATTCACTTCATCTGATGTGCTCTACTCTGTAGCAACAGAATCAGAAAGCTATGATTCATAAGATGGTCGGGGAGGGAAACTTACTGAGCAATGTTGGGGCAAGTGCATCACTGGGACTCCCGGAATTAAGTTCAGCTCACATAAGAATCAGTTTGCCTTACCAATTATTTGACTAGTGACATTGTGCGGAATGGAGCTCAATGGTTGATGGATTAGCATGTTTATCTTTTAGTTTTCTATTTCTTGGGGAAGTTTTATCTGTTTGATTAAGATAGTAAATAGAATATGATGATTGAATTGTGCTTATGCATAATGATAGTGTGCCTTATTGATTTGCATTTACTTGTTCTGAATTTTGATAACCAATTTAAAATGCAATTCCCCATTTTTCATTCACTTCATCTGATTTGCTCTACTCTGTAGCAACAGAATCAGAAAGCTATGATTCATAAGATGGTCGGGGAGGGAAACTTACTGAGCAATGTTGGGGCAAGTGCATCACTGGGACTCCCGGAATTAAGTTCAGCTCACATAAGAATCAGTTTGCCTTACCAATTATTTGACTAGTGACATTGTGCGGAATGGAGCTCAATGGTTGATGGATTAGCATGTTTATCTTTTAGTTTTCTATTTCTTGGGGAAGTTTTATCTGTTTGATTAAGATAGTAAATAGAATATGATGATTGAATTGTGCTTATGCATAATGATAGTGTGCCTTATTGATTTGCATTTACTTGTTCTGAATTTTGATAACCAATTTAAAATGCAATTCCCCATTTTTCATTCACTTCATCTGATTTGCTCTACTCTGTAGCAACAGAATCAGAAAGCTATGATTCATAAGATGGTCGGGGAGGGAAACTTACTGAGCAATGTTGGGGCAAGTGCATCACTGGGACTCCCGGAATTAAGTTCAGCTCACATAAGAATCAGTTTGCCTTACCAATTATTTGACTAGTGACATTGTGCGGAATGGAGCTCAATGGTTGATGGATTAGCATGTTTATCTTTTAGTTTTCTATTTCTTGGGGAAGTTTTATCTGTTTGATTAAGATAGTAAATAGAATATGATGATTGAATTGTGCTTATGCATAGTGATAGTGTGCCTTATTGATTTGCATTTACTTGTTCTGAATTTTGATAACCAATTTAAAATGCAATTCCCCATTTTTCATTCACTTCATCTGATTTGCTCTACTCTGTAGCAACAGAATCAGAAAGCTATGATTCATAAGATGGTCGGGGAGGGAAACTTACTGAGCAATGCTGGGGCAAGTGCATCACTGGGACTCCCGGAATTAAGTTCAGCTCACATAAGAATCAGTTTGCCTTACCAATTGTGCTCAGCGTGTCATGGAGATGAGCATGCTCATGCAGTGAAAATGGAGTTTGTTTAATTGTTTATATCCAAGTCGGAATCCATTTTCAAGCTTACTGTATATATATGGTATGGTATCGGATACAAGCTTATTAATTGTTTCTTTAGGTTGTTTGATTCTTGTTAGAGGTGATTTGGAGTTTTGGACTTTTTTCCCTGTAGCTTCAGATATTTTGAATTTACATCATAGATTTTGCACTGGAGTGCCTCATTGAACAGTTCAATTTATTATTTTTGAAGATTGTGTGATGAGTCCTTAATGTACCTCGGAATTAAGAAATTTTTGAACAATCTTGTTAGACTATCATAGATAATTATGTATATATTATTGATTTTTGTGGATTTTTTAACTTGGTTAAGAATGAGATATATTAATTTGAATCAAATGCTTTAGAGTTTTTTCTTATAATGTTTATTACGAATGAGTTTATCAACCTTGCATCTTAAGATAAAAGAAATAAATAAATCTAAGATTTTATATGAATTAATAGATAGAAAAGATTGAACCAAAATTTTTATTGACCTTGACCCATCCTAATGTCTCAAAATCAAAGTTATTTCTTGTTCTTCTTATTATGATTATATATTAAAGTTATTTTTTGTTCTTTAAACCTCATCTAAGTGATCTCTTGATTATGTTTTAAAATCAAAATCATCTTTTCGTACTTTAAAATTTATTTAAATTATTTCTTATGTTATGTTTCAAAATTAAAGTTACTCATCGTATTATGATTTTACATTAAAGTGAGTGTTAGAAATAATATTAGATCATTAGGTAAAATAATTTAGGAGATTATTTATCAATAAAATAAATTAAAATTTAAAAAAGTATATATATTTTTATTTTTAATTTATTTATCAATAATATTATAGAGATAGATCTCAAGCAAAGAAAAAATATAAAGTCAGAAAGAGAGCAGAAAGATGAACAAACTAATGTCGAAGAAAAAATAAGAAAGACAGATATCAAGATCATAGAAAAGAATAACATAATATTCTTTTTAACAGAGGGATTATTTTGATATTAAATCATAATACGATGAGTCACTTAAATGAGTTTTAAAGTATGAAGGGTAATTTTGATTTTGAGGGATAGTACGAGGGGTATTAGATGAGTTTTAAAGTACTAGGGGTAATTTTAAAGTACGACTTTGATTTTAAGGTATAGTACAAGGGATTAATAAAAATTTTGGTAAAAAATAATGCACATCTAAAAATTGAATAGATTTTTTCTAATGTATATCATAAAAGGATGTGATTTGGCATACCTTTCCTCGATAGTCACATTCTATCCGACCACTGTTGCAGACATCAGTACACCGATCGATCATAGTTAATCATAAACAATGACAATTTATGGAAGATTTAAGTGCAAAGATGAAAAAGAAAAGAAAGCTTAACCAAACAATACAAACCAGTTTTTGCTATCCATTAGGACTTGCTACTTTTTGACCGATGCAACAAGAACAAGATTAGAAGAAAGGATAGATAACCTTCTTCTTTTGTTAGTAATATAGATAGAGAAAGAGCGTGGCAAAATATTGCATTACCAGCAGAAACTGTATCAGTGTGTCAGCCTTGACTGCATCACTGAAGAAAAGGTTCTTTGCTTTGCGTCTCACAGATCTGTTCCGGCCTCCCCAACTACAACGGATGCTTCTAAGCTTTGGGAGGACTTCTCGTAGAGACATGAAATATTTCAAAACATCTCTGCACAAGAAATCATCATAAACACGAAATATTTCTTATGGTGAAGGCAGCAGACCTGCAGCAGAAAGATCAAACAACTGCAATTGCTTCTTCTTCATAAACGGAAAAAAAAAAAAATGTAAGTCACCCAACTATTCATCATCCAAAGCTGAGTTAGATACAAACCCCATATTGCTGCAACAAAGATTGCAAAATCCATTAAGGAAATTTATTATATAGAAAGTTTGACGATGTATAGTTTTCTTCCACCTCATAAATACTCCTTTTATTTTACAAGCAGCATACCAGGTTCCCAGTTACCATTCACATCTCCTAAGAATGAGGGTAGAGAGATGTTGGAAGGAGGGAAACCAGGACCCACAACTCAAACACTCTTTATGCACAACAAAATGGGTGGAGAAGCTTTCTGCCAAATTCCCTATCCGATTGCACTTGCGACATGAAAGTTTTCCTCTGCATTAGCTTTAGCTTGCGTCTTCTCTCGCCAGTTCTCCCCCCATATCTTTGCTTCTGCCAAAGCTTGTTCCCGGTCAAAGCCCTGCCTTACGTTTGCACTCATCTCTTTTGAAGTGTTCTCACCATTCATTTGCCAATTATGGGCAGTTTCCGCATTACTGTTCAGAGCTGCTGGCGTTCTCCCCCCCCATATCTTTGCTTCTGCCAAAGCTCGTTCCCGGTCAAAGCCCTGCCTCACGTTTGCACTTGTCTCTTTTGAAGTGTTCTCACCATTCAGTTGCCAATTATGGGTAGTTTCTGCATTACTGTTCAGAGCTGGCATTCTTCCACCTCCCTCATCCGCACTCCTGTTTCTTCTTTCACCACCAGGTCTACTGTTAGATGTGGGACATGTACCAGGATCATATGCTTGGGATGCCAAGTAGGACAGAGCAGTGACAACATCGGCGATGGCAGGACGAGAGGCAGCTTCTTCTTGGATGCACATAGATGCCACAGCAAGAGCTTGATAGACCCCACGCATGGGATATCGACCCTGTAGCTTTGGATCGGCCAGACTTGGTAGTTTCCTTCGGTCATTGAACATAGGACGAGCCTGTAAGAATGCACATATATGTGACATTTTGAAATGCACTGGAAAAGTTATAGTTTTCATGGATATTTTGAAAATTTTGAGACATAGTAACTGAGTGGATCACTTGATGGTAATGAATCACTCGACCAAAATATATAAGTCAGAGACACGTTTGGCTCTATAAACCAAACTTCATTCTCCTCCAACATCGAATAAACTGGCATGTATGATCTCCCTCACTTTATGACTTGGTATCCTATATAATGCCAAACATATTCAAAAATCAGACTACTTAATTATGTGAGGCTTAGTCCATTAGTTGACTTCCATGCTGTGATGTGATTTGAGTAGGTCGACTATGATAATATTGGCCTTTTTAAAAACTAGGTACAAGATAGATGCCACATATTATCCGTGAATTAAACTAGTCCAAGTCCAATTACATCTCTTCGAACCAGTAAAACTCATGGTCGTCTAATGTGAAATCATCTCATATACTATAACCAAAAGTGATCATTAATAATAGTGGAAGACATCATATTCACCAACATAAAAGAAAATTCAAAATACTACATCTAACAAATTTTAAGGGACTATAAAGTGAATAAAATCATATATTATAAAATTCTCTATCAGACAATTTTGTAACATTCAAATACATTTTACATTGCACCTGCCCATTGGAATCAATCTTACCACATCATCTTCTGCATAAAAATAAGGATCACTAGTAGGAATATCTAAAACTGGATGAATAATATTTACTCTATTAGATTCATCTGTGGAGAGGAAAGAGGTGATGAGTATTATAAATACTTGATAATACGACAAGTCTACATTATAGGACAAGACAAGGCAAGGATAAAAGCATATTAAGGCTGAATCAAATATGTAAACTTTGCCATCAAGATGATAAGAAAACCACACCCCACAAAATTAAAAGAAAAATACATCAACTCATATATGACCTATATCTATCATGTGATTCTAATATAATATTAACATATCTAGTATTGTCATGTCTAAATGCGACCACATATCCATATTCATCTTTTACTTTTAGTTTAATCTTCTATTCGTTACACATTTATATAATATGTTTTTTTTACCTAGATATGTCACTTATAATTAAGAAAATAAAATAGTTATTTTGCTAAGAAATGTCCTAAACCAAAGGCCATCTTGTAGATAAGATCCTTGGTAGAGTTAAACTATATCCAATATGTTGGATCACTATTTACATATAAGATGATTACATATAATCCAAGGTACATTTCTCATAAGATGATTACACATAATCTTTGCACACATTGTACCATGAAAATCATTTTATTTTTTAATTCAATATTCCTTTCACTAAGACTACTACTGTATATAATTTATACTATTTTATTGTCTTTGTCTTGATTGATTTAAAGGTATCCCTTCATCATTTCAAATATTTACTACCCTCGAAATCCCTGGTATAATAATAAGTCTATTTTGAAAGAAACCATTTTTCTTGAAACTATATACAATATAAGCATCAAATAGTCAGTCATATGCTTTCACATCACTCGCTACACATTTGTGCAATGAAGTAACTTAAATGATTCAATCCTAAATGTGCATGAAGTAAACTTAAAAATCTGGTCACATCATAAGAGCAGCTTATAGTACAAAAGCACAAATATGTAAATCAACAATAACATGCTAAGCACCTGAACTTTTATCATATACAAACAACTGACAAAATGCATGCTTTCTTAAAAGTTTTTTGATATCAAAATATAATATTATAAATGAACTCAGTAGACTATACCATCCCATCACATGGCTGTCTCAGTTTTACTAGAAAGAAACAGATGCACCATTTAATATTGAGCAGAAGTGTCCAGACACTCCACACTTCTAGCTGTACTACAGACTGCATATATAAGATAAATGAAGTGGAAAAGCACTGAAGAGTAAGACAGGAATAGCATTTCTTCTATAACGCTATGACATGAAAGATCAAATAATCCCTAAAAAAGCCTGTTAAACAAGCTTACCCATGAAACAAGATTTTGTTCTGCATGTGATTTCGTAGTTTCAACAGCCTTCCGTCCAGTAATCAACTCCAATAATACAACTCCAAAGCTGTAAATGTCAGATTTAACTGTTAATTGTCCAGTCATGGCATATTCTGGAGCACAATATCCATAAGTTCCCATGACCCTTGTTGAGACATGAGATTTGTCACCAACTGGACCAAGCTTTGCAAGCCCAAAATCAGAGAGCTTTGGATGGAAGCCCTTATCTAATAGTATATTGGAGGATTTCAAATCCCGGTATATAACTGGAGGGCTGGCTTTGTTATGGAGGTACTCCAATCCCTTGGCTGCACCAGCTGCAATCTTCATCCTTGTATTCCAGTCAAGTGGTTCCTTATCAGGTGGTAGGTCTGAAGATAGTTGAATAGGTTGGTTAATTACAATATCTCTACCTGTCAAATACCTTGCTGCTCAACTATAAAGCAACTCGTTCATAAAATAGCTCAGAAATAAAGTAAATCGAACATAAAACCATTCAACAATAATGCAGCCTGGTGGTAAAACACAATGAAGCAGCTCGATCATGAAACAGCTCAGCGATAAAGCTGCTTAGACATGGAACAGCTCAACAGTAAAACAGCTCAGCAGCTTGGGAATAGAAGAACTTGTTAGTAAAGAAAATGTTTGACCAGCTAACTCATCCGAATGTCATGTAACAAAGTCAACCAAATATGCAATATGACACCGAGATATCCTAGTCTCATACCATAATGATGGTCAATTGATATGGGGGAATAACAACAGGCTTCTCCCACCTTGGCACATGGATGACAATCCCTGACCAAGCCGATGCATAACCAGCCCTAGTAGATCTGATGTGAAACCAGCTCTGATATACCTGATGCATGACAAGCCTTGTTCTCCTAACCATCTAAAGCAGCATTGTCAACCCAGCCACATGGACTGACCACTGTCACCGTTGCCACCTGAACCAACATTGCCATCCTAGCCACCTACCATCCTAGGCACCTACGTGAAATCCTAGTTGCTACATCACTACTAGATCATTGTAGAAAATATCGTCCATAACCACTAACCACCTAGGTGGGGGAAGGATTTCCCTGTATGATGGCCACAGGTCTGACAAAGGGGCTTTTCTCTCCGAACACCTTTTTCAAAGGAAAAAAGTATACTCAAAGGAAAAGAATATGGAGAAAAGTTCAAAAATGAGATTCAAAAGAGAGAAGTGTAGATAAGAAAAGGAGAATTTAGCATGGGTAATACTAATTCTATCCTTTATGGGCTACAAAATCACCTGCCAATAGTCTCTTACAACCTGATTTAGTTCTTGTTTCACCACAGCTAGGATTATACAGCCAATAACCAATCCTTCATTGAGTCCCAATTGAACTAAGAAAAGGTGACAATTAGCTGATTATCTAAGATTATTAACGTCTCCAACTCTCATCCATGCCTCAATTAGTCTTAAACTTCTAGGAATACTTGTCAGATCACACCCATTTAGGACTCTTAGACTGGATAATGACAGTGTAGACTGCTATAACCTAATTTGACTAGGTTGAATTAGGTTAAGCTTACAAGTCACATGTCAACAATTAAATGGTCAAGCTGCACTCATGGAAACAATTGGAAATATTTAACAACCTAAAAGTTGAAGGAAAGTCAATTTCATTTCTTGTGTCAAGAAGCAATAAAGTAATATAGTTATATAGAGAAGAATCGATGACAAACAAGCGAACTAGTCTTATCATAGCAATTTAAATTTATCAGTTGCTAATTTCCTAATCCACCAAAATGATAGTGGAGCATAAACCATTGAAATATCTCTTTGCAATCAAGTAGAAAATGGAAATATCTCTTTGCAATCAAGTAGAAAATGGAAATGTAAGTTACAGAATCCCTATATACCATTCGAATTAAACGTTTTTTATACAATCCATTTGGGAACCACCATATTTGACTTGGTGGATGACTCATCATAACAAAGGACATAAAATTCCTTGTATTAAAAGAATAATAACAAAATCAATGCATGAAGAAGATTATTATGGACCGTTACGATAATTCACATAGAAAATAACAAACATAAAGAAACAAAAAAATTATGCCTAATTTTAGGAAATAATATATTCATCCCATGTTCAGTATACATATGATAAGTGACAATAATAGATTGAGAGAAATTCACGTGAAGCATCATCACAGTGTAGTCACACTTGAGATAGATTCTATGTGGTACTTATAAGCAATGGCTCTCCTACATAAGAAGAAAACCCTTCTGATAGAAGTTGAGTTCTGAAATGAAGTTTTACAGTACCTACCTAACACTAGTTTTTGTAATATAAAACTACAAAATGCAGACTCAATAAATGAAGAAATTATATCCCTAGAAGTTATAAAATATAATTACTAACTAATTATATAATTATAGATGCTCATTTTAAAAGTGAAGAGTAAATGAAGAAATGACATCCCTAAAGTTATACATAATTGCACATGGAAGCTGCAACCTGTATTTACGTTTAGCCGGGACATCCATTTCATTCCCCATGCCAATAAGGTAAGGAAAGAAAATGCTTATAAACTCAAGAAGCTTATAATAGGGACCAAGAATCTCATCAACCTAGAAGCAAGTCTGAATAAAGCTTCCCCACACTATAAGGCCCTATAAAAATTCTTTTGCAATATTAGCTTTGAACTTTTTGGTAAAGAAAAATCCAATATAAATAAGCCATGAAGGACACCTACATATGAAAAAAAAAAAAAAGATCAATTTTTTATGGAATAACTCATAAATGAGGGAGGACATTGGTACAACAGTAAGGTTGCTCCTTTATAGCGGCTGCATACTATGACCATTCCCATACCCTGTATTAGCGGAAGCCTCATGCATTGGGTAGGCTCTTTAACAGGATGAATCACAAATCTAGGCATATTCGAATTCAAACAAATAAGTAGAATAAAAAGATATATCATCCGAGAGAGATTAGCAACTTAGCCTAAGAAAGTGACAATTGATGTAGCCAAAAGTAATCCAAACAAAGAGTACTGTTCTGAAAGAAACAAAAGAAGACCCACACTTTATCATGAATCAACTAAGACTCCCATGTCAAAATATAGAAATCGTACCATGTAGATGATCTTCCAATGATCCCATGGACATATACTCATAGACGAGAAGGCGTTGGTCTCCATCAGCACAATAACCGATTAGATTCACAAGGTTGGGGTGATGCAACATGTTAAGCATAAGGACCTCGACTAGGAACTCCCTATTTCCTTGAAGTCCATTTCTGTCGAGTTGTTTTACAGCCACAACCTGCAGGCACACCCAGACATTCATCCCCATAATAAAAAGAGGTACAGCTACAATCCCAATGCCAAAGAAACACTAGCTATATGCAATTAAATCCATATTTCATGTTTCTTATTATGTTACATAGTGTGAAAAAACCAACTTCAAAACTAATGTGAAGCTTGCTTGACACATGTTAATGAAACCTTAATCAATACTCCAGCAGAAAGAAGCAGCTCAAAATTGACCTAACTCACAAACAAAAATCTTCACAATTGAAAGAGTACCTGACCAGTAGTTTCCAGACGACCTCTGTAGACCCGTCCAAATCCTCCTTCCCCCAGCAATGACTGTGCTCTAAAATTACCTGTTGCAGACGAAAGCTCACGAAACGTGAAAGTGTGTGCCGAAATAGCGAAATCAGACCGCTCCTTCGGACCCAGTGATTCCTTTTTCTCATTCCCATCGTTTCCGGTGCTTGTTGTATCATCCCCTGCAGAGTCATGAATCAGCCAGGAAAATTAGAATAAGCAGATTTCGAGGCACGCCATAGGTTCTGAAATGTGTCATCTCGTCAAGTGGAACTCAAATGACTTCGAAATAGACGAGACCCGAAGCAACAAAGACCCAACCATTAGAAAAATCACACACTTAATAGACATCCAGAGGAGAAGAAAAGAATGTTCATCTCGTTCAAGTATCCATCTTTATGCTTGAAGCAGAAAACCAAGTATCCGGAAGACGGCAAAAACAGGAGAGATGACGAAACCACCGAGTCTCTAAATCATATTTCCCGGCATCCAGCTCAGCGATCGGAAAGATATCAGATTCAGAACTCTTCGGATACGGGATCAGATCCCCTAGGAGGAACAACACGTAGAACGGAGAGCCTAAAACTTACCAGAGGACAACTTCTCGACGCGGGGAGCCACCATCGGCAGCTCCTCCCTCTTGAGGTCGCAATCATTCACGTGACTGAGCTGCGCTGCCTCCTCCGAGTCGAAGCACGGGAAGCAACCCATGTCGCCCAAGATCCAAACTCGCTCAAGAACGACCACGAAAGATGGGATTTCTCATCGAGATCGCTCGATTACCGTTCAAGTTCGACGCAATCACCGGATCAAATGCTTCCTGGCATCAAAACTCCGTCGGAATTCGCGTTCTTCAGATCCAATCGAGGTGATCCGAAGAAAGAAGGTGTTAATTCCCGTTCTTTAGGCTGTGGGTGTGAGACTCGCAGTGCGGAGGAAGAAGGGGGGAAGGTGGAGGAGCCGCCTAACGCATCGGCTTCAGACGCATGTATCCGAGCCCATATTTATATTCATATAATTAATGCGCGAATAAATATATATTACGAGTACTGTACGTAATATGGAAAGTGGATATAAATTCTCTGACGAGTGGAACCACAGTTCATGTAAACGGAGGAATGCACTTTGGAAATTGACGGAGATATTTTTGTATTGTATACATACCGTATTATCTAATTTTTATGGACGAATTTTTGAGAAAAAAAATTCTTAGAAATTCTCGCGTAACGTCTTGAATTACCACTGTCTTTTTATTTTTTTTACATTATTATTTTACTCTTGTCTCCGTTGAATCTATTACCATCGCTATCTTTATCCTAATTTATCCTCGTCATTTTCAACTATATGATATAGAAGATCATCGTCCTAACTCTCCTCTCCTTTACCTTATCAGACTCATTCTTGTGGTCAATCGATGGTGGTACAAACAGAGGGAGTTACGACTATGGAGACAAGGGTGAGTTCGATGGGGCAAAAGGAAAGAGAATTAAGGCGACGTAGGCCAATGGTCACCTGTGGCACGAGCAAGAATGACAAGGACAAAGCACGTAAGGGTGAGTCCGGTGAAGATGATGATATTGAGGGAATAACACGATCGACAAGGGTAATATCATTATTTTTAGAAATTTTTTTTTTAAGTTGGATAGGAATTTTCCAAAAAAATATGAATGAATTAGTTTTCAAGAATTTACCTATTTTTTATTTTATTTTATTATAACATATTATATTTTATAGATTCTACTGCGTAGCACTTTATACTTAGAGCCACCATATTTCCAGCATTTTCACTTTGGGACACAAACATAATAATATTCATATTCATAGTAGATGTGACTTTTTATTCACCGGAGCGTTGAAGGATCCCCTAAAAAAATAATTAAGGGCACTCTTAATATTTACTCGATCAAAATGTTAACCGATAATATAACAAGGCAAAGAAAGGAGTGTTAACGTTGTATCTAAAGGCCAAAAAATTAGTATTTTTTGAAGGATAATTCAATCTTTTGATATATCAATTTTTCAAAAATAAAATCTTTATGAATTATAATGAAACTATATTTGCGTCAAACCAAAAAAAAAATGGAGGATCAATTAGTCAAACTATCATAAAAGAGCTACTCGATCACATGTGGTTGGTTTTAAAGAACCTATGATTTATTATTATTATTATTATTATTATTATTATTATTATTATTGCATTGATTACCTTTTAATTGTGAAGCTGATTCAGTTGCTTAATTCAGAGACATGATCAATTTATTTCATAGTCAAAACTAGGAAATTGGGGTGATGGGAGATAAAAGAATGTTCAAACATTAAATTGATATGATTTCATCTGCATGAGCTTTGGTGGTGATTGGATCAAATATCCACTCTTTTTTAGGTTAGAGTTAGGTGTGGATCTGTCAACCTCAGTCCCCATAAAGTTGCATGTGTCCTTAGTCCAATAAAACAAAAGAGGACGGCATCCCTTTCATGCGTGTGTTGTGTGTGTGTGTGTGTGTGTGTAGACCAACCAACGTGTTCTTGTCAGGTATGAACGCGGATGCATCGATGTATTCCAACGCCAATTTGAGCACACGACTTCCACTCTCATCACTGTCACAAACATGGTGGTCTCGTATGAGTGTCACATTAACATTATAAATATATATTATTAACATCAACAACAAATAAAATAAAATAAAATAATGTGTGTTGATTAGCTCAAGAAAAAAAAAAAAACATGTCAATCAACTTTGCTTTCGATTTCACGGACAGTTTTAAAGCGAAAGGCGTCGTTCAATTTTCCGAGTCTAGAAAAGAAAAATCTATAATTTCGTTACAGCTTTCGATTTGACGACCTTTTCTTTTCCTGAGAACTTAATTCATTCAACTGCGTATAGAAAGAGGGATTAGCTAAATAATTAAGTTTTTGTTTTGTAAGTAAAGATTAGTTAATTTTTAAGATCCTTAACAAGATTCCCTTGGTTGCCACTAATATTTGACATAGAAGATACTTGTGGTCACAGATGCAACAAAGATTCATTCATTATTATTGTATTTGTTCCAACATTCTACAACTAAAACACCGTAAGCTCGATAGCAGCAGTGAAGGGCTGCTGCAGAGACCGAATGAACAATGTAGGAACTGTTGTTTTTGAAAGCTATTGCTGATTTAGGAACCATGCCAATAGCCGCAACACTTTCAAGCCTTTTTTTTTTTATTTTATATTGTACAAGCATCGTTCAATGTTGTGTCCAAGACTTGAGATACAAAAATTGGAGATGCTTTAAGAATCATGGTTTAGAAGATTTGGGAGTTCACAACCTACGGTTAGATTACTTTGTATGGAAGGATAACAATCAATATATTTGCATGCGATATAACATGGACGACATTTGGATAGACTATGGATAACTCTTCATGAATACTTTCCTCATTGGGTGTAGGTCAGTCATTCGAATCCAGACCTTCTTAACACGCGGCAGGAGGGGATCTGCGACATTACCAGGCTCGAGCAGCTCAACGTCGTCACAACTTATTGTCGGGTTGCATTCCTGTATCTATCTATCTGGAAGAACCCAAACATACAATGGAAATTTTGGAGAGAGAGAGAGAGAGAGAGAGAGATCAAACAGTACGTTAATCCGTTAATATATTATGGAAAAATAAATGAGAATCTTGGAGAAACACTTCCACAGTTGGCAGTGGTCATTCCTCCCAAGACACAAAAATGTCATCGGCAACACGGGTCTTGCTGCGGCGACCATAGATTAGTGCTCCGTCTGGTCCATGGGGAGAACTCCAAGCTGAAAGATTCGACAATTGATCTGCAGATAAACCATACGAGAATGATGCAACAAGGCAACTGACGAAATAACGAATTGCTATGTGACAGATTATGCACCTAATAACCCTATTAATCAGCAGAGATGAGCCCAATCAGGATAAGGGCATTCGTAACTCCAACCAGGTCCCGAATACCGGACACAATGAAGCCATATACCCTCCTCATCTTCATCATACCTGTAAGAGAAGTAATATGAAGAAGACATCAATAGGGCGAAAACAAGGAACATTCAGATAATCAGACGCAGACCAGCAAAATCTTGAAAGGGAAATCATTTGCAATGTAATTGGGAATACAGGATTAGGAAATGAAAATTGATCTAATATAACACATAACTGCAATTTGTTATAGAGACTCGGGGAGAGCACCTAAGAATCAACATGTGGTCAGATCAGCTGACAGAACTTGTGGCATGAGAGCACAATTCTTTGAATCAAATTTCAGTCGCCAACAAAGTAACTAGTATTTGTTGATCTTTGCTTCCGTTGGCCATATTTTCCAATAACATTACATTTGAATAAAATTAGCACGTCAGATTAGTTCTTGCTCCATAGCAAGACCCAGGGTGTTCTCTAATTTACTGTTATGAGACCGTTTGCATCCATACTCCTATTTCGTTAAACTTCTGTTGATTTATAGCAGATGCAACATTGAAGAATTGGACTTAATCAAATCTAGATAACCAAATCTTATTCCTAAACATCATGCATGTTGCTGAAGAATCTAAACTAAATTATCATACCAAATAACCATACATTCTAGTAGATGTCCTATAAATAGGAGACAACAACAGATGCAAGGAGCAAAAATATTGCAATGGCCAATATAATTAGAGAAACCATACCCTTTGGGAGGCAAATTTGGACAATTAGTGCACATAGGGTCGATACTGAATTCTTCACTGGCAGAATCTTCAGCAAAGGAATCAACTTTATGAGAATTAGACATTGGTGGCTTGCATGTCCCTGAGGCAGCTCTATCAGCTCCAACTCCACTAGCAGAACGGGAAGGAACATCCTCAGAAAGGTATAGCATGTCATTAGCTATAGGATGGCCTGCACAATGGAGATGCACCCGTATCTGCATGATTACAAAATTGAGTAGACAATCACATATACATCTTAAATTGAAACACAAAAGATGCATAAATATGACAGAAAGAAAGTTGTCAAACAACAAGGTTACTTGCTTGAAAAAAGAAATGGATATTTAAGCATCACTGACATATGTTATAGATACTTGCCACCATCTCAGGCAAAATCACAGGCATTTGCTATTTATTTATCTCGGTCACAAGTTTGAAATGTATCACCAAGGATGTAAGAACACAAGCATGCCTAGAACTATGGTGATGCACAGATAGTGAAGTCACAGTGGGGGAATAATGTTGTAGCTTCACAAAGATACGTGATAAGATCACAAAAAACAAGCAACCCTGTTTATGCAAACAACAATCTAAATTGCTTGAAAGTCAATGGCTGTGATTCATCACTAAGAATTTCATTTCAAAATAAATAAATAATTCTCAGTTAAAATTGCTATTAGCAAAAAAAAATATGACAAGGTGTGAGCTAACATTATCATATGTAGAACAATTTACAGTACAAGCAAATTTGGAATTGGTTTGTGAACCCTTTTATGTTTAGAGGTAGACCAGGATCAACCAAATCTTGGTGGAGATGCTGGACAGAGGAGAATTAAAAGCAACAGACTTTGTTGGGGTCTATTGTGCACGACCTTCATATATACCCATAAGGACTTCATAAAATGTTCTCTTCCAGCATATTGATGTAGAACAGCAAGAAAAGTAAAGATAGAGCAAAAGAGCAAGAGAGGAGTGTCAGAGACCAAGGTTTTTAATTTCGATATGTACCGCCTAGTATGGGTGGTACATATAGGTCCGAGAGCCTCTCGGCACACAGACCGCCTACTACCGGGCGGTACCAAAGTTTTGACCCCGTATCAGGCTATAACAGTCGAAATCCGACCATTACCAACCTGTATCGGGCGGTAACATTCGGTTTTGATCCTTACCGACCTATATCGGGTTTCAAACGGTCAATTTGATCGCTGGAGGCAACCTAAAGGGTTTCTAAACCCTTTGCTCCCCCTATCTTTCAATTTATTTTACTCTCACAATCTCTTAAACTCTCTCAAGCTCTTTTTCACTCACAATCTCTCCTTTATTCTCACATTTTCATTCTCCTAAACTCAACAAAGTAACAATTTATGGATTGAATCAAATTTAGAAGGCTAATTTGGAAGGATTAAGAGGAAGAATTTTTTAATCAGGAGGTACGTATTCTCTTTCTAGATTTTTCTTGATTTATAAGATGATTAAATCTATTCTATGTGATGTATGACTTAATGTCTAATATGTTATTTGATATGCTTGTGATAGTAGAATAATATTAATTATGGAGTAATTAAGGTCTTTCATATTGTGATTAGCATGTTTAATATTGATTTATTCAAAATTTAACACTTAATAGGTCAAATGTTTATATTTCATGCATATTAAGAATTGGATCATATGTTTGTGATGGTATAATAGGTTTAATTAGATTTTAATAAAGTTTTTATCAAACTTTGATCGATATTGAGTCAATTCATCTTTCATACCTATTAGGGTGTTTGACATGTTTATAGTGTTGAAAGAGAAATAATTAATTGATAATTAACTATGTTAATAGTGTGACTAATGTATCTAATGATGATTACATCATAATTTGACCTATATTGGATCAAAATTACGTATTTAATGCTTCGTTTATATGTTTATTCATGGTGGTAAAATAAAGTTATTAGGTTTTAATAAAGTTTTTTAATGCTGTGATTAGTGGTTTTAATGATGAATTAATCAAAATTTGATCGACATTGGATTAATTCAATGTCTTTGACACCTATTAGAGTGCTTGACATGTTTATAAATTATTGGATTTAAATTTGATAGGAACATGACATTAAAGGAACAAACATCTGATGTGCTTGGACTCATGCTCGAAAGATGGATGGGAACCGTCATAATTGGTAATGTATTTATTGTGACTACATTGGTAAGGGTGACGGAATCACTCGGGTGAAGATGCATTTGGTCGACAGGTATCCTGATATTGCAAAATGCAAGAAGATTTCGACGGAGATTCGTAAACCATTTTAAAACAAGTTACAACAAGCAAGAGAAGATACAATAGAAGAGAAGACAAGAGTTGAGGAAGAACACTATAGGGCTACACAAGAACCAGTTTATGACGACCATGAGGGTCGCGGCGATGAAATCGACTTAGATTTCATAGCTAGTATTTGTGAATCACTGGAGCACCAATATATGTACGACGAAGCAATAAGGCATCGACGACCTGACTCACAATTGGAGCATGGTGGTAGTGGAATCCAGAGGTCGGCTCACATGAGGCAACCAAGTATCCCTCAGTTAAGCTAAACTAGTAGCATGAGGCATGGTAGACTCCATGATTTTATGAGAGGTCTTGGCAGGAGGTCCGCACTAGATATTGTTGATATTGATCCGTAACCTCCATAAATTACAGAACAGACACAGATTGGTGATGCATATACAAAAGAAAAGAAGCGAGATATTGGGAAGACAATTTCAAAATAATTCAACTTTCACAGGATTCCAACAAACATGGCCCCAAGGTCCATATTACTAGAGCATGGTCTCCTCTATTCAAAAGTTTGGCATGAGGATCCAACCTCCATCATCGAGGGAGATTCACGACGTGTATTTAGATGAAGAGGTGACAAAACTGAAGGATTGAATCAAATCTTTCAAAAGGCAATAGGACGAATATGGGGTGACACTGATGTTTGACAATTGGGCAGGGCTAACAAGAATGAGTATCATCAATTTTCTTGTTTATTACAAGAGACGAGTGGTGTTTCATATTAGTTAATGCTTTTGACAAGATCCAAGATGCAAACTATATTGAAAACTTGATGGACATCATAGTAGAGGAGATCGAACTACAGTACATTGTCCAAATAGTCACCTACAATGGAGCGAATTTCAAGAGGGTCGGTTTACAATTGATAGAAAAAAGAAAAACATTGTTTTGGAATCTATGTGCAGCTCATTGTATGGATTTAATGTTGAAGGATATTGGCGAGCTAGCATCAGTTAGCAAATGTGAAGCTCAAGCACAATCAACTATAAAATTTATATATAATCAACCTAGGACGATAAACATGTAGCTCGAGCCGCTTCGGACACATGTGATTCACAACGATCAACCTACGATAATCACCATATTGATGCACCAATGATATACAGTGTATCAATACACTATGTCGTGGGATCAATTTCAGGATTGGGTTCGACAAACATATGATATTGATATACAGATGCATAGGATCGAGAACCATAATCCACCACCTGTGAAGGCCCGTCGTTCATTTTGGTGGTAGAAACAAGTATATCCACGTATGTGATTACTTAATTCATTTGAATCTTAAAGTTTAAGTTATATACAAAATAATATAATAATTCAAATAATTTTTCTGTCAATATTTCAATATTAATGGAAGGACGATTCAGAAAAGATCGAAATTGTGAATCTTACACAAGGCTACTCCTCACATCCCGAAAAAGATATGTGACACTATTCTTACCTAATTTACATTAATTTTGCTAAAACTATACTAAATATATACTTATTTCTAACTTAAAAACCCTATCCTAACTTTTTTTTCTAATTTTTAAGGTATTTTCAAAGGGTTTTATGCATATTTTAGGCGTATCACTCAGTATGCCCTAGCGTACCACTCGATATGTTGGTATCGTACCATACCGTGCAAAGCTCGATACACTAGTACGATACAAGATTAAAGAACTTAGTGCATGGACCGAGGGGCAATATTTTACACATGCCACTCAAGATTTAAATCATTGAGCTCAATGAGGCACTCGTCAAGTTTATACACAGAAGGAGAAGGGGAAGCCAATGGATGATTTTCAGCAGATGCGATAGAGCTACACGATATATACATAGGAAGTTCATCGTATTCACAACTGTTGTATTATGGAGAATCTTACGGCTAATAACAGTACAGAGATAGTTGGTTATACTTCTCCGAGAATAGTATGACACGGAGCAACAAATCAGCAGCGAAAGTAAAAGTTCTGAAATTCACCATGCTCCGCATCAATACATTCCACATTTGTCATTCCCTCATGAGCCACCTCGGACACGTGATTCACGACGATCAACCTACGACCGTCACCACAAGCACCAATAGCATACAGTGTATCAATACACTATGTCATGGGATCAATTTTAAGATTGGGTCCGAAAAACAACATCATATTGATATACAGATACACAGGATAGAAGATCCCAATCCATCACCCATGGAGTCGCGTCATTCATTTTGGTGGTAGAAATAGGTATATCCATAGATTGATTACTTAATTCATTTGAATCTTAAAGTTTTTTATAGATAATTTAAATAATCAAACTATTGAAATATTTTTTATAGATAATTCAGCATTAACTGAAGGACGATCCGAAACGGACCGAAATTACGAACCTTGCACAAGGCTACTCCTTAAAGCTTGAAAAAGATATATGGTACTATTCTTACATAATTTACATTATTTTTTTGTTAAAACTATACTAAATGTATATTTATTTCTAACTTAAAAACCCTATCCTAATTTTTTTCCTATTTTTCGGGTATTTTCGGAGGGTTTTCAGCTATTTTAGGTGTACTGTCCAGTACACCAAAACTATACTAAATGTATATTTATTTCTAACTTAAAAGCCCTATCCTAATTTTTTTTCCTATTTTTCAGGTATTTTCGAAGGGTTTTCAGCTATTTTAGGCGTATCACCCAGTACGCCCTCGCATGCCATCAGTACACCTCGGTACGTACCGTACCAAGCAAGGCTCGGTACGCCGGTACCGACCAAAATTGAACCTTGTCAGAGACTACAAGAGAGAAGATCTAAGTTTATTCAAATCTGAACTATTTTATCCATTGATAAATTCTACTATTTATAGGGGTTTAGGAACCTTTCATTCTTTCACACAACTCTTAAGAGTTTCTAGGCCAGCTAATTCATGATTTTATGCAGATTTTTTTGCCTAGAATAAACTCTTCTAAAATCCTTTATAAACCTAGAGTTCTCTATCACATATATACATACACTGCTTGGTTGGACATTGTAGGCGAAAGGAAGGACAAGAATCAGAGGCTATTCCCAGCTGTTCTGATATTCCTGTGCTGTTGTACAGCTTGAACAATGGAGGTGAAGAGCCGCCTTCTTCAGTGTAATCAAGATCTAGGCTGATCTTTGGGTGTGTTTGGAAGCTTTTTTGGCAAGACAGTTATTTTTAAACTGCTTACTTTTGCTGTGGGTTGTCTTTTGCTTAAACTACGCAACTATCCAGGCATCTAGCAAACACCGCCTCGAGCTGTTTTTATTGTTTCTACTTCTAATCAAATAAATACATTGAAAATGCTAGAAACTGGGAGCCAAAAATCCAAAGCTAGAACTGGATCAAACCAAAAGGCAAAAAATGGTTAAAGCCTTAAAGGAGAATATCAAATAGCTACATAATATTCTCATAACAAGTTTTTAACAAAATTGTCACAAAATTATCAGCCACAACAGAAAGAACAAAAAATCATGCTGGTGGGAATGTTAAGAAACTTCTTTAAATAGCATCCAGAAAGGTATACATATACTAAATTTCAGTTATCAATGAGAACAAAATCCTATTCATTGAACAAAACACCCTGTACCTGATGAGTACGCCCAGTGACTGGTTTACACAAAACTAGACTGTACTTTCCGTTGGTATTAATCTGAGTAAACTTTGTGCATGCAGTCTTTCCTTTGAAGGCTTTATCAATGCAACTGTCATTAATCTGCACCACAGAATATTTCAACATCTGAAATTTCTATTAACATCGGCACTGTTTTAGTTAAATGGAAAGTGAAACCAGAGCACTGAACGATCATTCACGAGGCACAAACTAGAAAGAAGAAACTATAAAAGATACAAATGGACAAAAAATGTAGTTATAGAAACGTAATAGAAAACTTAGAACCAGACCACTGACCGGTCCAGTCCACTTATTGCATCGATTTCATTAAAAGAGCCAAATGAATAAGCTGGCCCACCCCCTTCTTGGATAATTTTGCTCAGGCCGGCCAAGTTAAATAAAATTGGTCCATTTTGATAGCATGATAAAGATTACTAAGATTCCATCCACTTAAACATTTCTTGTTATTTGGAGCATATATACGTCAATTTCAAATTAGAATTGAGGGGAGAAAGGAAGTGCACTTTTTCATCCAACTGCTCTCTTTCCACCCCTTCCCCGTCCTCACTGCCCCTCATCTCCCTCGTCTCCTCTCCACACACTCATCTCCCTCCAGTCGTCCTCTACACCCCTCCTCTCCCTTTGACCACCTCCTTTGGTCAGCCTTGTCTCTCCACCCCTTCATTATCTTCCATCGTACTCTCTTCACCCCTCATCTCCAATGTCCTTTGTCTGTCTTCTCTCCATTCAACCACCCTTCTCTCTCCATCCGCTCCACTCTCGTTTCCCTTGCTAATTCATCTCTCTCCAGCTACCATTCTCTCTCCACCCTCCTCTCAAGGGTTCTATCTTCGCCTCCTCTACCTCCAATCACCCCTTTCCCTTTGGTCTTCTCTCACTCTATTTATCTTCCTTCAGCCACTCTTCTACCATCGATTGCTCTTCTCTCTGATGAGGTCTCCCTTTGATCCACTCCTCTTCCTTTGATTGCTCTCCTTTCTCTGGCCATCTTCTCCATTGCTATCCTCTCCATGGCTATCTTCTTGCTTAAGTTATATCCATACCAACATTCTTGCATATTCACACTTTTGACTTGAATCTCAATGAAAAAGAACCCACATCTTTTTTGTTTACATTTCATGTTTCTATGAAAACAATGACAAACACTTTGTGGACAATCAACAATGCTAACAAAATGCATCTCAATTGCTTTTTATTAGTTTTATTAAGGACTGATAAGATGCACAAAATGATAAATAATCATAGTATTTAATGTATTGAGTTTATTTGTTTATTTATTGTCTAATTCTAATTGTCTAATTAAGTGAAGTAGATATTTATTTGATTATAAATTAACTGCTACTGCAAAAAATCAATTTGGAAGTATTGTACTATGTCAAAAACTATATGGTATCAGCAATCAAAAGAAACACAAACAAAGAGCTTACAATGACCAGTGATTTAGTGAATGTGCACCACAGCACAGAATTCAATGGACATCAGGTCAAACAAAACGAATGTAGAGGGTCAAACAAAACTATTATACATGGAAAATAACATTTCCGTACCTCCACAAAGCTCCTCCCTTCACGTGCATTATAGCAAATATTTGCATCAATAACTACCTGGAAGAGCAAAAAAAAATGATACAATTAAAAAGTGAAAATTGGTACTAATGACATAAAAAGGATAGCAACTAAGGATTCCTATTCCTATAATGAAGGGTCCTTGTATAAGAAATCATCAAAGTACAAAATCCTTTCTCTAAGGTAATTAAATTATATTTGTTTGAGGCTTTCAAGCTTATCAAGCTACTCACAATGCAAAAAGAAACAGAAACCAATGTTTAAGTTTGAGTCGAGTCAAGACCAGTTCTGTCAATCATAGCATTGGAAGGCCCAAAATATAACATGTTGACAATCATATGCAGTTCAACATGATACAGAACAGGGAACATGATGCCTGCCACACACTTGTATTTAAACTTTAGAGAATGACCCTTGCAAAATGTTTGCGCAATTAAATACCCCCTGCATTTTTATGCAGAAATAATCAATGAACACACCCGTCATTCTTATAATACACTAACTCATGTGTAACCATGCCATCATGATATAAGAACAGGGGAGATGACCCCTGCGGCCTACTTTTGCTTTCTGACCGTTTGCAGAACATTTGTAATTTGCAGTAACCAATCATTTGCCAAAAAAGTCACCTTCAATGTGTAACATAAGATTGTGATGCATACACATATTGTAGGTGTAACCAAATTCATCCATGAAAGACCCCATCAACCTGGGCCAGAAGTAAAGATCTCACTAAAACTAGGTAAAAAGACTTAAAAGAAATCTACTTCTATAAGGTAGTTATTTAGAAAAACTAAAAGGGAACTGTAGTTACTTAATACATCATAAAATATTGGAAATCACAATAATAGAGAACACATTAGATTCAAGCAGCAGGCATCTGATAATAAGAAAAGAAAAGGTTATATCCTAACACACTTGACGAAGAAGAGGATTGTGACCTAAGCTGTCAATATCAATAATGGTATTTCATTTTGATAGTAAATTATTAAGTACCTCTTTCTCAGGAAATACCCCAATAACCTTAGCAATATACTCTTTTTGCAGCAACCCAGCCTCAACCTGCAGCAGAATCAACACTGTTAAATATTAAAAAGAAAAGAGAGAAACACTTTAAATAAAGGTGTAACATGTACTTACCAATGCCTAGTTTGTAATTTCATATCAATTAAGAATTGATTATGATGGTAAAAAACATAACAAGATCAGGTTACATATTCCACCTAAGAAAAACTGAAGTAATTAGCCTGACTATTCATACATAATAACTTCACCATCATCATGTTAGGTTCAAGAAGAAACCCCAAAGTCACATGGATTCTTTTGTCACACCTCAAGGAAAAAAAAAAGGAAGTTGGCTATTAAAACACAAAATAATGCTCCCAACAAGGATAATTGGTCTGACTTTTAATATCTTAATCATTCATAATTTCAAATTTTCAATATCATCCTGTTAGGTCCAAAAACCAACCAAACTCACATGGATGCTCGTATGACACCTAGAAATGAAAAAAGGAACTCAACAGTCAAAATACAAAAACAACACTTTCAAGGAGGATAATTGTGAAACATCATCTGCAAGTAACTTCCAGCATGTATACAAATATCTGCATAATAAAGGTGAAATACATGTTACAACCAAAACCTGCAAAAAGACAATTTGAACGTCAACCTCTGCTAGAAGTCCCAGACACCATCTAAATAGTAAAGAAAATTTAAAGGTTAGATGCAGCTGAGTCCAATTGAAAGCTAGTCTTTCAATTTCAGAGTAGAGAACTCTCAGATATGGTTTGAGAATATGTTAGTGGCACCCAAATTACATCACGCAACTAAAAATAACACATCCATGGGGCAATGTGATAGTGCAGAAAGAGGTTAAGCCTCGCCTGTTGAAACATAATTGGTATTTCTGTTTGGAACTTGCTTAGTTGATTGTCTAACTGATTAAGTAATGATTAAGTAATAATATAAGTTTGAACACTAAGTCTAGAGTTTGATTAGTGATGAACATACTAGTACTCAACTTCGAATAAATAGTTGATATGGTACATATACAAGCAAACAAGAAAAGATAAGAGAATATGTAACACACATACAAACATGGGACGACTAAAACAGATATACCTCCAACGACATCTTACAGAAGTAGCACAAATGGTAAATATGCCTATATTTTCATATGATAATATGATTTTGTGCTTTCTATTACATAAACAATCTATAAGCATCATATAGGAAACATATTAGAAGTAGCAGATGTTAATAAAACTTCAGACACAAACATATAACCTATTTTTCGAAAACTCAGATAGAAGTGTCAGATATAGTTAGAGGTCTCAGTGTCTGACATGACTATCATTGTAATTAAGCATGCAAAAATACAATTAAAGAAGTTCAAATTTAAGATATAGACCAAAATAAGACCAAATTAAAATGTATAGAATTATATGTTTTAGAATATTTTGAGAATCTAAAATGATCATATACAATTATTAGAACCAAGGTTTGACTTACCAGTCCGTACCGGTATACCAAGTTCATCTCGGTACCAGTACGATACTGGTATCGGGTGATTCATAGTATGTACCACCCAGTATATTAAAATATAATATAAATATTTTATAATATAATATTAATATATTAATATATTTTAAAAAAAGAGAGAAAAGGGGCGACGTCACCGAGATCTTTCTCCCGCGTGGCGACGTCGCCTTGATCTTTCTCCCCGCGACCTGCGGGCGGTGACGCTGCGGGCAGCAACGCGACGGCGGCGAATGGCCCAGCGCAGGCGAACCCGCACGTACTATAGGTATTCTTTCTTCTCCTCTTTTCTTTTTTTCTTCTTTTCCTCTTATTCCTTTTTCACTCAATCGACCGGTCGATTTTTATGAACCACCGTGGTGATGCACTGCGAACTGTGACCGGTACGTACCACCTATATCGGGCGGTAAATGTCGAAATTGTAAACCTTGATTAGAACACTTAAAATTATGAAAATATTTTGCTATTTTTTAAATATATTTGAATATTTCTGAAGTTACAGTACTTTAGTCTAAACATAGCATATCTTTTTTATTATTTCTAATTTTTCTTCTCTTGTATCTCCTCTTCTCATGGATTGCTATCCATTCTTTTCAATGGACAACCAAGATGCATGTTGTAAGAAACAGTTTAGAAGATATCTTGGATGGGCCTGATCAGATTTCAAATATCTTTGTCCCTGAGGCACAAATAATTGCAGTCACCTATTCACAAATTTATTGCAGTCACCTCTCTGTTTCTCTCTGGTTATGGCTGGAGCAACAATGGTCGACTGCACAAAACAATGGTGGAGACAACAAAGTGACAGTGATAACAGCACAGCAAAGACAGAGGGCCAAGGCACTATTGCAAGACCCGACCACTGCTTCCTGCTGCTTATCTTCTTCTTCTCATTATTGACTTGCAAGACATTGACCAGAATTAAAATACCTTGGCCTTAGTTAACATAGTTGACCCATTTTTAGATGACTCAACATGATTATCAGCTGAATTTGAAGCAAATCTAACACCAACACCCATGTCATGTCAGGTATGTTAGGAAAGATGACAAGGTTGAGCATCATAACATCTAGCACCAATGTCCAAGTTGCATGCATACATTCAACACTTTCCAAAACCTTATGCTAAAGATTCACATGTCCTACATATACACAAGCGGTATGTTCTGAACTACCCAGCATGTGTCAGAAAGTATCTCACAAATGTCAGCATCCAAGTCGGACATGAGACAAACAAGGGAAATATTTCAAAGAACCCGTGCTTCATAGGTAAAAGAAGAACATTAAATAATTCAAATTCTAATTTATGACACAACTCCAAAGATAAGCTGTTGTGTTTTTTTTTCTAATAATCATTAAAGAAAACAATAAAGCTCTGCAGAGCACCTGCTGTCTTAAGAAGTCTGCTTTGTCAGCACTTTTTGCAAAGATAAGAAGACCAGAAACAAGACGATCTAGCCGATGCACAGCTGTCGAAATAAGTTAGCAAGTCAAGGAAGACAGAAATATAGAATTAGTTCACAAAAATAACACAACCATGGAGCTATATACAACACTGAAGAAGATTGCAAATCAAATTTGTATACATAAACAATATAAAATCTTCGATTACAGGATACGGTATAAAGGTGCCAAACCATGTTCAGCCTGCAGAATGCCAACAACAGTGTTCTTACGATATTGACCACACGGATGCACCTGCACATAATCACCATCAGAAAAAATTGCCTGCAATTGTTTTGGCGATCAAACTATTGGTAATTAATAAGCAGAACTTTAGGAAAATAACTCTAAAAACCTCATAGTTTTCTGACTCCTAAGTAGAAAGCAAAGAAATAAAGAATGAAACAGAATCCTGCTGCAAGATGGAACAGCAAAGATTGTTCAAGCCAATAAAGCATCTAGTTTCTTTGACATTTCTGAGTCATAAATGCAACTTTAACTGAGAATTTATACATCTACAACAAGTCTATCATTCATGTCATTCATATATTTTGTTTCATTCCTCCTATCTACACCAACAGTTAAGGTAAATAAACTTACAAATAATATTATTCAATGCATCTAGAAACATTTTAAAAACAAGAGCAACTAATTAATTGTATTTAACTCTATATGATATCTTTGGAAATGCAATTTTTGCAATTGTTTTATTCGTCATTAATAAGAAGCAGAACTTTAGGAAGATGAATCAAAATAGATCATGATATTCTGACACCTCCATTAGTAGAAAACAAGGTGATAAATGACGAAAACAGACCCTTGCTGCAATATGCAGAGGCAAAGATTGTTCATGCCAATAAAGCATCTGGATCTCATGACAGTTATGATTCATGGATGCATCTTTAACAGAGAATTTATAATTGACGACAGGCACATCATGTATATCTTTTGTTTAATCTCTCCTAACCACACCTCAGATTCATATAAGTAAACTCATATTCATATTACTTTAGAACACAAGACCAAATAATTAACTGCTCTAAAATAAAACAGGGCGGAAAATATTATCCTACATAGGTACAGTAAGATAATTCGAATAAAAGGACTATGTAGGGAAATTGTTGGAAAACTATCCTATCACAATGCTACCACATTGTGTTAACAAATTTTCATCAAGAAAAGTTTGCAGCGCCAGACGTACTTACCGGAACAGATGCTGGCTTGTAGACTGTCAATATATCAGCTTCATTCTGCAGGACCAACACATCTCCAGCCAATACTGGTGGTTCATGCCTACATCAGTAAATGCTCTCTCTAAATGCTAGTTTGTGATAACATGAGAAAACTAAATGTTGAGCTTCTTCTTGGAGCAACTAACAAGACAAATAGGCAACCCATGACAAGGAGCTTATTATTAAGCCTTTGCATGGCCAATCCTTTCTCATCTATTTATCTCCTTCTGTCTCAATTATTTTTACATCTCTTCCAGCTCTAGCTTTCTGTTAGTCTAGGTGAAAATCAGCCCCAAAACTGACTATTGAAGCTTATCGTACAGTGCAGCCTAAACCATCAAATTGTATCAAAGTTATGATCAGTACAGAGCATTCATCTTAAAACAATGGAAATTCGTCAAAGAATATGGTTCCAATATCTTCTGAGCACATAACTTGATTTACTTGCTTCTATTGTCTCATTTTTTCTCCTATTCTTTGCTGACTATTGCAATCTTCCAATTGATTTTTTTTTTCTTTTACTGGGAATTGATTCTGCAGCACCTCCTCATTCATAAGTAAAAAAGTGAAGCTCATTGTGAATTGCTCCTCTCCTTTCTTTTAGCCTCCAGACGATGTGAGCAAAATAAAATGCAACTAGAAAATGAGGCATAAACAGTTAAGCAAAATAAGTATGTTCTTTAAACTACTACCAGGCAGGCACACCTATGAAGAAAGTGGCTGATCTTTTGAGATGACTGGACAACATATGATGTGTGAACCATCTTGTCATCTACTCGGATTCTCCCACACTTCACAGCACTAACCTACCAAAAGCAACAGAGAACCTAAGATAAAAGCAGAGAGCACAGCACACACTCAACCAACTAAAAATTAAGTCCAAACTAATCAAGCTCCACAAAAGAAAGCAACGAAGCCTAATAGACAAATGAAAAAGAAGAGGGAAAACATAATTTTTCCAGTCAAAAAAAAAAATTAGGCAGTGCCTTTCCAAGCACGAGAGCACAAAAAGATCAAATTTTTCGTAATCAACAACACTAGAACTGGGAAAGGGCGAAGAAGGAAAAAAGGAAGCGTCACTCTTACATAGTAGTCATAAGAACGTCCCTTGAACTCTTCGGCGAAAAGATCAACAATGGTCTTTCCGGCCCATCTTTTCTTAGCCTACATAAACATAGACGTCAACGCAAACTCACGTGAAACATCGACACGAACGAAGCAAACAAAAGGGGACAGGAATCAATCTGATTACGTGGGAGATGAACTCGAAGTAGTAGGGCCTCACGTACCGCCTTCCTGGAACGCAGTTCGCCATTTTATTCAGTTGGCTATTCAGCAAGAGAAAAAACAGAAGCGAGAAAGAAAAGCCAGATTAGGGTTTACGCAAAGATGGGATTAAGGTTTACCGTTGCGGAAGATGTAATCCCGGGGCTCGGGAGGATTGGCTGGGGTTTGCCACACGATCGCCTCCATGTCCGCCTCTTCGCCGTCGTCTCGCTTTCGCTTCCCGCTACCGCCCATGACTCATCCGGTTCTGTGCGCAGCCAGCATCGGGTGTCCGCCACCACCCGCATAACCCGTACCCACGGGCCAACATTTTTTGTTTTTTTACCGTTGGAGGTATGGGCAATTTCTCTTTGGAAAAATACCCAAGTGTTGTTTTTTCTCTTTTGTTTTCGGGTAAAATGCATTTTTAATTTTTCCCTTCGTCTTATTTATAAGATCAGTTTTTTTTTTAACTATATCTTACCATAATAATAGCAAAATCTTGGATCAAATTTTGATTTGGGCGATTTTTTTCAAAAAAATTCTTTTTTTCTTTTTTTCAAAACATATCTCTATTTTTATTTTTTAATAATTTTCTTTTTCAAAAAGACATAATATGATATCACTTATAGTATTTTTTAATATTTTTAATATCTTAATAAAAATAATAATATTACCACTGAAAAGTATTATAAACGGGCGAATCTATTTAATATGTTAAAATTCAAATGTATATTTATAATAACTTAAGAATAATATCATCTGGCATAAAAAATTATATGTTATACTAATTTTGCTACCACAACAAAATTATTATAAAACCTACTTGAAAAATATTATAATGAGGTAAACGAACTTCTAACCTTAACCAAACTAACTACAAACTTAAAAATATAATATCATTATGGTTTACAAGTAATGACAATTAAAAAGACACAAGGTAATGTCACTTATAGTATTTTTTTAATAACCTTGTAATATTTTCTTCATCTTAATAAAAATATTATAATGTTATTAAAAAATACTATAAATGGGCTAAATAAAAATACTATAATGGGTTTAAAGCTGATGAAAAAAATAGTATGAAAAGTATCATTAGAGTTCGTGACAGATATTTTAAGTCTTATTCAATTAGAAGCACCATTTGGTTCAAAATTGATTCAATGACAAAAAAAATTAGACCACTGGAACCAAAAATAATGAAATTAATTCAAGATAAAAGAATAAGTATCACAAATTAAAAATAATAAAAATATAAGAAATAGCGATGGTAAACATAATTAAATTCATATGATTTTAGAAAAGAAGAATGATTTCCAAATCAAAATTATAAATAAACATTATATTAAAAACTAATAGGATTGAAAAATAATTATTATAATGACCAATAAAAACGTATGATAATTTTTTAAAATGGTAATGGAACCAAGAAAACAACATTTAAGCAGAATAATAATATAATATTGTATATTTAATATGATATTATAATAAAGGCTTGAAAAACATTTATGGATAGACTAACACAAATATGTAATAACTGTATATATAATTAAATTAGAAAATTATATATTTTTATTAGTTTATTCTAAATATTGCATGCTCATGATATTTTTTAAACATAAATTGTGTGAACATGGTATCTAATTATTCCAGAGTTTTCTTGTGTCCTGCTAGACTCTTAAATTCATCACTTAATATTTATTTCAAATTATATGCCAGAACCTTTTTAGCTTTCCACTTAAGACTATTTTTAAATCATGATTATATTATATTCAAAATTTGGCAAAAAAAAATTATTTTTTTATTTTTAAATATTTTTCTGTTAATGATAAACATACCATACTTGATGCTTAATAAGGGCTGCTTTCCGTTGGACACCTGCCCTTTATAACTCACTTCATGTTAAAAGTACCATTTAAAACACTCTTGGATTTTTAAAGTTAATTTTTGGAATACTGATATGGTAACATAGGACCAAAAATTGAGCTCAAACTTTTAATTATTTTTATAGAACATCTTTTATTTTTATGTCTAGTTTCATCGGATCCATCTCTATATAGATTACTTCTCCTCTCCTTTACCCCATCAAACTTGTCACTATCTCAATAAATCTTGTCGGTACGAGGGGGCACGGAGGCAACGATGACTTATATTTTTAACGTGAAGGTTACGAGCAAGCATGATAAGGATGAGACACACAAGGAGGAGAGATTATAATGTCGAAGGGCGAAGGTGAAGATAGGTCGGATGAAGGGTAAAGGTAAAATAGTTATTTATGAAAAAAAAATGCTTTGATATAATTTTTAAAAGTTGGAATGCTCTATAAATTTTTTTAAAAAAAATAATAGCTCCAAGAGTCTATGTATAGTCTGATATAGGATTTAAGGACAATTTACTCATGTCAGCAGGACTATCAAGGACTTATTTACTAGTCTATTATAGCTGTGGAAGTGCTCGTCATTTTCCACACACATTTGTTCTTTTCTCTGGGCAAGACTGTTGCCGTGGAAAGACAACGAGTTATATTCCACACTTGGAGATGAAGCATTGATGAGTGCAGACAATTTTGGTGTCCATCAATTGACAGGTTCAATAACAGGCTTAAAAAAAAAATGTGCAAGCAATTTGGCTGGTAGCCCAAGTTGTCCCAGCTCCATAGATAGTAGCATCCTCTCACTTCTATTGGCCACCTTGACAAGGTATTTAATTTCCCTCAAAGAAAAAGGAATCGCATCGTTTGTAGTAAACAAGTGGGTAATACATGCATGGTGTTTTTGGCTCGATCGTAGGATACAATTCCAGCTAAAAAGAATGAGAGCTACAAAACAAGAGCAGCAGATAGCACCGATGAGAAAGCCCGCACGGCACGAATCCAAGCGCTCCAATTCTGTGGCAAATCCAAGGACCAGGCGGCGCCACCGACGCCACAACCGACGCCACCGTATCTCCTCTCTCTTCTTCCTCTGTCACTCTCACCAGCTTCTTAGGGCATCACACAACACTTGTCTTCGTTGCTGCCACAGTTGTCGATCTCAAACTGGTTAGTTCCTTGTGCCGGCCCTATGCATTGGGCGTTAGGATGCAAGCTCTCATTCAGCAAACAAACAAGCTATCCAAGAGGAGCAGAGCTCCTTTTTAAACAAGCAAAATGGCTCCTTTGAACTCTTTTTTTGATTGGTAGGAATCGGGAGTCCAAATGCCTCCAAACGCTTTAGGTTAGCAGCCGGGTGTTACCATCAAATTCCTCGATCGATATCCTTAAATCACCCTCCCTTACCTGCCTGCTATTAGTCATCAGCTAAGGTGGAGTTCCCAAGACAAGAACCCCACGCTTAGTCTGAGATCAAGTTCCCACGTCGAGGATCTTCGGCTGAGTTAATAAGACGATGATCAACCATAGATGTGGAAACTTGGGGAGCTTGAAAAGTGACGACGCCTCGAGCTCAAAGCAAGGACCGTCTTCGGCTACGACCTCGGCGGAGGAGTCCAATGTGCTCACCGCCTCCACGACGGAGGAAAAAGATCAGTCCACCTTGAAAGGGCTAAAACTCGATGCCGACATTGATGTGGAGGTGCAGTCGCCTGATCGTGCGCTTCTGGAGTCGTTGTTCGCCGACCAAGTCGATTTCGGCACCGACTTCATGATCTCCTCCCCCAGGAGGGATTTCATGGTTTGTTCTCCTCGGAGGGACTGCATGAGGATTTCTTCTCCTAAGAGAGACTACATGGTTTCTTCTCCAAAGAGGGAATACATGGTGTCATCTCCATCTCCTAAGAGGGAGTATGTGAACTCATCAGCTAAGAGGGTTGGACTCAGTCCTACCCACAGTCACCACAACAGCTTCGCCTACGTGCATGGGTCACCCGGACTCATCCAACCTTCGTATTATTCGTCGAACCTTTGCAAAGGGAAGTCACAAAGCCCACTGCACAAAGTCTGCAACAGCTCTTCTTCTCTTTATGCTTCGTGTTCTTCCTCCACAGAGTTGCTTCATGGGGAAAGCCTAGCCTTGCCAGCCGTCGATGCTTTCTACTGGGACTACAGTAGAGAAGGGTACGAGGTGTGCACTGGGGGAGCCGAGTTCTCTTCCGAGGCTTTGGTGGCGCCTCCCGTGGCGACGCTGCCGTCATTATTAGATTGCTTCGTGATGGAGTCGAGATACGGCAACTCAGCGAGTGATATGATGGCAGCAGGGGTTCAGTTTAGTGGAGAGGATGATAGATACCAACAGGTCGGGGGTGGGGGAGCTGTGCAACATCAAGAACATGGATTTCTATGTGCAATGGGCTCTAATGCCACCAGTAGTACTACTGCTGCTACCAATACTACTAACGTTGAAGCTTCGTATCATGGCTTAGTGGGTGGTTCCACTTCTGTCGTACCTTCAGAACTCGAGCAGGTGCTCCCCTCATTCCCTTGCCCGGTGTACAACCAATTATAATCATATACGACTCACTACAGATAGACTTCTTACTCTCGCATGTATGCAGGAGCAAGACAGCGGACTGCAATTGGTCCACCTCCTCTTGGCTTGTGCAGAGGCCACCTCCAAGGACGACCTTGTCGCCGCCCGCCGCTACCTCCAAAACCTCAATCACGTCGCCTCCCCCTTCGGTGACTCCATGCAACGCGTGGCCTCATGCTTCACTGACGCCCTCGCTGCGCGCCTTTCACCCACCACCTCCTCCTCGCCTAAGTATGCTCGATTTCCCCCTCCCGCCCCCGAGGTCCTCAAGATCTACCAGATCATATACCAGGCTTGCCCCTACATCAAGTTCGCCCACTTCACCGCCAACCAGGCCATCTTCGAGGCCTTCGAGTCCGAGGATTGCGTCCATGTCATCGACCTAGACATCGTGCAGGGTTACCAGTGGCCTGCATTCCTGCAAGCCCTCGCCGCTCGCCCCGGTGGTGCTCCCGCCCTCCGTATAACCGGCGTTGGCCATCCGGCTGATTCGGTACGAGAGACCGGCCGCCATCTCGCCGAGCTTGCTCACTCCCTCCGTGTGCCCTTCGAGTTCCACGCTGCCACCGTCGAGCGGCTCGAAGACCTCCGTCCCAGCATGCTCCACCGCCGTGTAGGCGAAGCCCTGGCTGTCAACTCCGTCAACCGCCTGCATCGCGTTCCCGGCGCCCATCTCGGCCCACTTCTCGCCATGATACGTGACCAAGCACCAAAAATCTTCACTCTCGTTGAGCAGGAAGCCAGTCACAATGGACCATACTTCCTAGGGAGGTTCTTAGAGGCGCTACACTACTATTCAGCAATATTCGACTCACTGGACGCGACATTTCCGTCGGACTCGGCGGCCAGGGCGAAGGTAGAGCAGTTCTTACTGGCACCGGAGATAAGGAACATTGTGGCCTGTGAGGGCATCGAGAGGGTGGCGCGGCACGAGAGGTTGGAGAGATGGAGGAGGGTGATGGAGGGGAGGGGGTTCGAAGGGGTAGCTCTGAGTGCCAACGCCGTAAACCAGAGCAAGATTTTGCTGGGTCTGTATCCTTGCGATGGATATAGGTTGACAGAGGACAAAGGCTGCTTGTTGTTGGGATGGCAGGACAGACCTATCATAGCTGCTTCTGCATGGAGGTGTTGAAGGTTTGGGTCCGAAACCTGAGTTGTTCTTTGCGTATGTGCATATTTGCGGTAATCATGCATTAGAATTACAGATAAATGTAACAAAATACATAACTTAAATTCTTATTCCATATTTTGGTTTGAATCTACCCTGCGCAAGGAATTGATTTCACCTCCAATTTTAACTCTTAAACAAAAGTACAATGTTTGATGGCTTCTTCAAGCAATCTAAAGGATCGGTTTTATCACCCATCCTCTTAAGTCAACTACACTTATAAAAAAAATATATGAATGTAGATTTTATTATCGATTTTAATTTATGGAACCTGAGTTTGGGTTTTAAAAAGTCTCTACATCCATGAATTAATAGAATAATTTTGAGAAAAAAATATTTTCTTTAGATGTTAAAGTTATGAATGTTTTATTTTATGTTTTAGATAAAAATAAGTTTAATCATGTTTATACTTGTGATGCTGCATATGATATTTGACACTCACTAAGGTTACTCATGAAGACACGTGTAGAGTAAAAGAATATAATGTTTATCCTTTTGTATATAGTTATGAATTATTTAAAATAAACTCAAGCGAAATCATTGATGACATATACTCTCATTTTACGGATATTGTCAATCTTTTAAAAGCTCTTGGTAAAGTTATACTAATCTTGAACTGGTAAATAATATTTTAAAATCCTTGCCTAAAAGTTGGGACTTAAAGGTAACGATAATTCAAGAAGCCAAAGACTTAAGTAACTTTTCCATTGAAGATCTTATTGGATATTCAATGACCTATGAAGTGACCTGTAAAGCACGTAATGAATAAGAGAAAAATCTTCTAAGAAGTATATTGCATTTAGAACACAGAAAATTACTTGAGCAAAAGTTGATGATGACATGGTGAATTATACATTAATGGCTTCAATAATGAGGTATATAACTTTCTAGAAACATCTCTATCTTATGATGAATTTTCATAATTTATATGATGAACTAAAAAAAATTAGTAATAAATATAATTTTACTCCCCAACTATAGAATTCTATAGAACACATCATCACTCTACCATGCCTAAATCTAAGATCCAATCAACAGATTTATCGGAGGATTCCTTGTAGGTCAACTATAGTAGATGGATTGATGCATGAAGGAGATACGACTATGGTTCCAATAATCCAAATGGAAAGTGTTGGTCAACCCCACCTTAGGTTGATTGCTATTCATCCAGAAAATCTAAGAAGATACTTATTCTAGCAAGTTTTTACCTCTCGTCATTGGAGCCATTTGATGGTAATGCTAACCTGATAGAGCACATTATAGTTTTTCATGCTCAAATATAGTTGCATGATACTTTAAATGCCTTGACATTCCACACCTTCTTGACCACGTTAAGAAGCCTATCATGAGAATGATATGCTCTCCTGAAGCAGCTTTGCATCAGTTCTTTTGCCCAACTCAAAAGATAGTATGAACTTCAATTTCTCAGGAATGTAAGACCATCGACATTAATCCTAATTGGACATAGACAAGGGAAGGAGGAGATACTAGTAGACTTTATCGCACACTTCACTAATGAAATTCGAGATGTGGTGGATACCTATTCGTTGCTCATAATAATGACCTTCATGATTGGTGAAAAGGTCATGCATAGTGGTATTGATGATATTTTAGAGGGTCAATCAATATATTATCACCAAGACAATTGTCTATGGTAAGCGTAAAGAGTCTAACAAGATGCCAAAGTAAAAGCAAATATGATCCACGCTGACACCGAGGTCACTACAACATAGGAGGAATGAATGATCTGAGTTACCTCACCTAAGGTATTAGTCGACCCCATTGAATGTCTAAAACTAAAATTTTTCTATAAATAAAATAGAAAGGGCTCTCAGGAAACCCTCACCCGATGAAGATTCCATTGGTGGAAAGAGATGGATCCAAATATTATCAATTTTAATGAGATTATGATTATGACATAGAGAATTGATGTGACTTAAAGTATTATATTGAAAAACGTATATGTCAGGGACACCTTGAGCAGTTTATCTAGACGTATTGGAAACCCATACTTGACCAAAAATAACAGTCAAAAACTCAAGATATTAACTAATGGCCAAAAATAATAGTCATAATTAATTTTATAAATCTTTCATATAAAACAAAGGTGTTGAAGTTGTTATTAAAAACAAAGGTGTTGAAATATATATTTATTAAGTAGCATCCTCTTTTATTTTAATCACGAAATACATAAAACAAATTCAAATATAAAATTGTATTATAATTATCTATATTTGGTTCATCCATCCTTAGGGATCATATCACTTGGAGTACAAATGATATGATTAAATACAATGAATCAAAGAGACGATGATCAATCCTTTTTCTTAAAGGTTTGGTCTTTGCATGAAACCCTCCATTTTTCTTGTTTGAATTTTCTTATGGTGCTTATTTCATCTATGTGACATTGGATCGGAGGGGTCGAAGACTTTTAAATCAATAAAAAATAAGTCTGCATCAAGCTAATCATATGGTTGCTTCAAACACTATCCATGTGCCATAGTTCATTCTTTTATTCTCCAACAATTTAGCATGCATAAAACAAGTTCTAATCGCCCTTTTTTTTCCTCTAAAAAGTGATAACAGTATTTTACCCAACTTTTTTTTTTTTTGGATTTGTAACGTAAAACTTTTCTTTTGCAACAAAAATTCTTCTATTTATGATTATTTGTGTAACATATTTTAACGTTAAACCTTTTGCATTTGTGACGTTAAACACTATCAATCCATGTTGCGATACTACACATTTGTACGAAGGAGCACGAGGAATAAGGAAGAAGAAGAAGAAGAAGAAGAAGCAGAAGAAGCTAAGGGTTACGGGGGTGCATGTCGCCGGAGCAGCTGAGGATGAGAACTGTTGCAGGGTTAATACTTCTGCTTACCTTCAGTACGTGTGAAACCAACCTCTCTCGCTCTCTCTCTCTCTCTTTGCACTTACTTTGTTGCTTCTCTCATCTCTGATTATTCCGTAATAATATACTAATAATCTACCATCCAATCCTGTTCAAACATTAGCTTTATCTAATAGTCTAGCTTTAACTTCAACACACACATACTACAAATTTAGCTAAGACATTTTTTTGTTTCTGTTTCTGATCAAATCTTAGTTCAAACCAAATATCTGCAACTTATTTCCAACATTAGAATCACACGTACTCAAATCACTAATCGATGTGTGTTAGTGGTTTGCGTGCAACGGTGATCCTTCGTCCTACTCTTCTTCCTCCGAATCCATAAATCGGATCTGAAACCAGTGCAGGATGGATGATATTTGTGGATTCAGAGGAAAAGGAGGAGGACGAAGACTCACCTTTGCACGCAAACCAGTAACACACATCAAGGTTGCACCTGATATATATATATATATATTGATCTAAACAAGTATTTAGTGATTTGAGTACGTGTGATTCTAATGTTGGAAATAAGTTGAAGATATTTGGTTTGAACGAAGATTGGATCAGAAATAGAAACAAAAAATCTCTTGAGGTAAATTTGTAGTATGTGTGTGTTGAAGTTAAAGCTAGACTATTAGATAAAGCTTACGTTTGAAAAGGATTGGATGGTAGATGTTTAGTATATTATTACGGAATAATGAGAGATAGAGATGAGCGAAGCAAAAAAAGTTAGTACTGAGAGAGAGAGGTTGGTTTCACACGGACTGAAGGTAAGCAGAAGTATTAATGCTACAACAGTTATCGTCCTCAGCTGCTCCGGCGACATGCACCCCCTAACCCATAGCTGCTGCTTCTTCTTCTTCTTTGTTCCTGGTGATCCTTCGTTGGTACAAATGTGTAGTATGGAAACATGGATCGTGTTTAACGTCACAAATGCACAAAGTTTAACGTTACAGTATGTTACACAAAATAATCATCAATAGAAGAATCTTTGTTGCAAAAGAAAAGTTTCACGTTACAACAAATCCAAAAAAAGTTGGGTAAAATACTATAATCACATTTTAGAGAAAGGGGATTTGAATTTGCTTTATGCATGCTAGATTGTTGGAGAATAAAGAATGGAGTATGACCGCATGGATAGTGTTTGTAGCAGCCATAAGATTAGCTTCATGCAAACTTAGTAGTATTATTATTATTGATCTCCAATCCAATGTCATATAGATGAGATAAGCACCATAAGAAAGTTCAAACCTTTAATGTGCCCGAGAAAGGATTGATCGTCGTCAAGAAGCGTGCAAGCTGGAGACTCAATGGGCTTCTGTCTCTATTTCCCTCTCCGTGGAGGTATTTATAAGGGTTAAATTGAGTGACTTAGCTACTTAGTGTCTCTTTGATGCATTGTATTTAATCATATCATCCTACATGATCAGATCCTGGAACTGATATGATCCCCTAGGATGGATGAATCTAATATATGGATAAACTTAATCACATTTTTATTATAATCACATTTTTATAATAATTGCTATAGTGTATTCTTTGGACATTCTTATATACTTTTCCATTTGAAACTTACTAAACAAGCACATTTTTATAGTCACAACTAAATTATGTGATCAAATTTGATCACATAAACATCCTCTTTTATTTTGATCAAGAAATAAAAATGTGATTATGTTTATCCATATATTAGATTCATCCATCCTAGGGGATCATATCAGTTCCAGGATCTGATCATGTAGGATGATATGATTAAATACAATGCATCAAAGAGACACTAAGTAGCTAAGTCACTCGATTTAACCCTTATAAATACCTCCACGGAGAGGGAAATAGAGACAGAAGCCCATTGAGTCTCCAGCTTGCACGCTTCTTGACGACGATCAATCCTTTCTCGGGCACATTAAAGGTTTGAACTTTCTTATGGTGCTTATCTCATCTATATGACATTGGATTGGAGATCAATAATAATAATACTACTAAGTTTGCATGAAGCTAATCTTATGGCTGCTACAAACACTATCCATGCGGTCATACTCCATTCTTTTATTCTCCAACAATCTAGCATGCATAAAGCAAATTCAAATCCCCCTTTTCTCTAAAATGTGATTATAGTATTTTACCCAACTTTTTTTGGATTTGTTGTAACGTGAAACTTTTCTTTTGCAACAAAGATTCTTCTATTGATGATTATTTTGTGTAACATACTGTAACGTTAAACTTTGTGCATTTGTGACGTTAAACACGATCCATGTTTCCATACTACACATTTGTACCAACGAAGGATCACCAGCAACAAAGAAGAAGAAGCAGCAGCAGCTAAGGGTTACGGGGTGCATGTCGCCGGAGCAGCTGAGGACGATAACTGTTGTAGCATTAATACTTCTGCTTACCTTCAGTCCGTGTGAAACCAACCTCTCTCTCTCTCTCAGTACTAACTTTTTTTGCTTCGCTCATCTCTATCTCTCATTATTCCGTAATAATATACTAAACATCTACCATCCAATCCTTTTCAAACGTAAGCTTTATCTAATAGTCTAGCTTTAACTTCAACACACACATACTACAAATTTACCTCAAGAGATTTTTTGTTTCTATTTCTGATCCAATCTTCGTTCAAACCAAATATCTTCAACTTATTTCCAACATTAGAATCACACGTATTCAAATCACTAAATACTTGTTTAGATCTATATATATATATCAGGTGCAACCTTGATGTGTGTTACTGGTTTGCGTGCAAAGGTGAGTCTTCGTCCTCCTCCTTTTCCTCTGAATCCACAAATATCATCCATCCTGCACTAGTTTCAGATCCGATTTATGGATTCGGAGGAAGAAGAGTAGGACGAAGGATCACCGTTGCACGCAAACCACTAACACACATCGATTAGTGATTTGAGTACGTGTGATTCTAATGTTGGAAATAAGTTGCAGATATTTGGTTTGAACTAAGATTTGATCAGAAACAGAAACAAAAAAATGTCTTAGCTAAATTTGTAGTATGTGTGTGTTGAAGTTAAAGCTAGACTATTAGATAAAGCTAACAGGATTGGATGGTAGATTATTAGTATATTATTACGGAATAATCAGAGATGAGAGAAGCAACAAAGTAAGTGCAAAGAGAGAGAGAGAGCGAGAGGTTGGTTTCACACGTACTGAAGGTAAGCAGAAGTATTAACCCTGCAACAGTTCTCATCCTCAGCTGCTCCGGACATGCACCTGCTTCTGCTTCTTCTTCTTCTTCTTCTTCCTTATTCCTCGTGCTCCTTCGTACAAATGTGTAGTATCGCAACATGGATTGATAGTGTTTAACGTCACGAATGCAAAAGGTTTAACGTTAAAATATGTTACACAAATAATCATAAATAGAAGAATTTTTGTTGCAAAAGAAAAGTTTTACGTTACAAATCCAAAAAAAAAAAAAAGTTGGGTAAAATACTGTTATCACTTTTAGAGGAAAAAAAAGGGCGATTAGAACTTGTTTTATGCATGCTAAATTGTTGGAGAATAAAAGAATGAACTATGGCACATGGATAGTGTTTGAAGCAACCATATGATTAGCTTGATGCAAACTTATTTTTTATTGATTTAAAAGTCTTCGACCCCTCCGATCCAATGTCACATAGATGAAATAAGCACCATAAGAAAATTCAAACAAGAAAAATGGAGGGTTTCATGCAAAGACCAAACCTTTAAGAAAAAGGATTGATCATCGTCTCTTTGATTCATTGTATTTAATCATATCATTTGTACTCCAAGTGATATGATCCCTAAGGATGGATGAACCAAATATAGATAATTATAATATAATTTTATATTTGAATTTGTTTTATGTATTTCGTGATTAAAATAAAAGAGGATGCTACTTAATAAATATATATTTCAACACCTTTGTTTTTAATAACAACTTCAACACCTTTGTTTTATACGAAAGATTTATAAAATTAATCATAATATGACTATTATTTTTTACCATTAGTTAATATCTTGAGTTTTTGAAAAGCATTAACATAGACGATATCGACAAAGCTTCTTATGTCGATCATTACCCTATTTACCAAAGTGTTAATCATTTTTTTTGAAACCACAAAGGCATCATTGAGGCTCGGGTCATGGTTCTCAATCTCTTCCTTCTTGAAGTTTATCTGTATGTTATGTACAATTAATGTACTTTTTACGTAGATATCCATCGACAGGCACAAGTGTCCTATCTACATTATTATTATTCACGGTGTGTCGTCCAATTATAATATTTTGGTCCCATAGCGATCTTATAGTCATTAAAATGAAATGTGCATAGTCACGGGAATACACGTTCGAATCCTGCTAATTAATGTATAGCGTATATATACGTAATAGAGTGCATTACATATATACAGAAGATAATAATAGATAAAGATGATAATGCTGATCAGAATTATGTAATAAATGTTTTTGAATTTATTTAACATTCTATAAATTTTAAATCTTACTGATTTTATATTTGCTTCTTTCTCGATCTTTTTAAATATTATCGACAATGTGTTTTTTAAGGTCTGCTCTATAAGATTAAAAGATAAAACCAACATATTTTCTCCAGATAAAATTTCCCCACAGAATAATCTTTTCTAGCATTTCTTGCTTACTGCTTCATGTAAGATCTCCAGATTCAAAGCTTGATGTCTCAGTGTGTCATTAGAATTAAGATACGCTAAAACGAAGCTGGAATCGGAAGGACAAGTCCGACAACATTTCTTGGCCACTCTAATTTTAGTTCCAATTACGATATCCTTTTAGGCGGAGGAGACGCAGGCGGCGCTGGAAACAGCCATGGGTTGAGAGAAGGAGTTGGCGTACTGGAAAGAGATGGTTTGGCCCGGCCGGAGGGGGCGGCCGTCGTTGAGGAGGCAGTCGTTGATGCTGAGGCGGCGGAAGATGCGGGGGTTGATTTGGCGGGCGCTGCTGAACTCGCCGCAGCTCAGGTGGATTTCGCCCATGGCACACCCGTCGCTCAACGCGCAAAGATTCAGCACATTCACCGTGTACGTCGGGATCCCGTTTGGCAGCGGCGCCGTCTGTTCTTGGTGCAACACTATGTCATCCATGCTGCACTGGTTTCCGATCCGATTTGTCCATTTGAAGGAAGAGGCGGACGACGAAGACGTCACCGTTGCACGCAAACCACTTCCTGATATGATATAATAGAGGAGGATTCATGAATTATTTAAATTTTTATAATTAACTTATATTTAAAATAATTTTTATATTTTTAAAAACATAACATATAATTATGTTAGTACCCTAGTTGAGTTGAGTCATACTCGATCGAGAGTCGAGTTATTAGATTGGATCTTATCGTCCAACTTAGACTTTGACATAAGGTCAATCAACTATAATAAAATTTGAGTCCATTGTAATAAATCAGCCTAAATCCTAGTAGAGTTAGGATTAGATTTTACTGGAGTCAGGTTAGGAATTGATCTTTGATTCAGATCAAAGTCAACTGAGTCATAATTATAGTAAATCATAATTGGCTGCCCACCTTGGTTGAGTAAATCGGTTAGGGTTGAGCTAATTATAGGGTTGTGACTCTTCTAGAGTTTTGACTCTACTACTAGAATTTCAAATAAATTAGAAGTTAGAGTTAGAGTTAGAGTTTTATTTCTAGTATGACTCTTCGTGAACCCTATAAATAAGCATGTAAACCATCTTCTTCATCATTAATATATCAATGTTTTCTTCAATCTTGTGTCGATTACCTTGGAGGAGGGAACCCTATAGAGTTCTACGAGGGCCGATCCTCTACAAAGATCAATCTCAAACTTAGAATACGCAAGAGTTCTAACAAAGTCACTCCTATCAAGTTTAGGTTAACATATATTAGAGTCTAGCTACGTGACATACTAATTTATAATATAAGGTCTATTTTAGACACAAGCAAAATAATAATGGCTTAAATAATTTACGATCAAAATCATATATGCTAAAGTAGCTTTTTTTTTTAAAACTTAAGTTATACATGTTATTATATTAATAATTTATTATAAGTAATATAAAATAAAAATAGTTTATGTACTTTGTTTTTAAAAGTATAGAAGTAATTTTAGATATGTATAAAACTATAAAACTTCAGTAATATAAAATCAAAATCACACAGACTAAAACAGAAGCTTATGTACTTTGTTTTTAAAAATATAGAAGTAATTTTAGATACGTATAAAACTATAAAGACGTAATATAAAATCAAAATCACACCGACTAAAACAGATCCTAAATTACATATGAATCAGAATCTAAATAAATATATAGGGATTCGAGTGTACATTACAAGTAAATTATAGATATTATCATCAAACGAAATATGACAAAGATTTGGTAGGAAAAAAAGTTCTCTGAACTAAATTTGGAGTATATGCGTGTTAAAATTAAAACTAGCATATTAGATAAGCCTTAATTTTGAATAAGACTGGATGGTAGATTATTAGTATAACTCTTAGAATATATTATTATGGAATCAGAGACCAGAGAAGCAAAAAAGCAAAGTAAAAAGAGAGATAGGTCGCTAACACACGTACCGAAGGTAAGCAGAAGCAGTAGCGCTATAACAGTTTTCATCCTCATCTTCTCCGGCGACATGCACCCTAACCCTTAGCAGCTTCTTCTTCTTCTTCTTCTTCCTCTTGAGCCTTCGTTCTTAGACGTGATCTCTCTCGAAGCGCGAACAACGATGCAGAAGAAACTGGAAACCGGTGGTGGTGTATGGTGGAAGAACCATCGAGCGATCAAATAGGAGAGCCGTAAATGGATCGATAGCTGTCGGAAAGCATGCGAGCCGAAGATAAGGAAGGTTTCACGGTATGTATAAGATCAAATAGGACAGCCGTAAATGGATCGATAGCTGTCTGGATACGATTCAACTTCGGCAACTAAGCTGGCTACGTATTAGCCCTACTTCCTTCCTTGCAAAAGCTTCTAATTTTTTTGCGAGGATGAACAATAGATCATTATGCGTGGACTCATTCACTTGGGCTGTCAATATTATATTGCATTCGATATAACGTATTACATAAGGATTCAGTATCTAAACGTAAGAATAAATGGATTGAGATCTCATCACCATTAAAAACCATGAAGACGAAGTGATATGTGGAAGCTTCTGACCATATTAAACGAGATAAATATCTGTATTATCATTCAGTGTTGAAATAAATTGATAAGAATCGATCTCATTGGGTCTAGACAATCTTTTTTTTTTTGACATGAAGAAATAAGGAAATCATTGCAATTGCCGAAAATACTAGATCCACTAAAGGCAAAAAATAAAGGATATGCCTCAATTTAATATTTCTATCTGTTTTAATATTTCTATCTATTAGAAAGATATCTTCTTATGATATATCTATTATGACTTGTAGTGATTAAAACCTTTTAAATCCAATGACTACAGCACAATGCATGTGATGAACATATCTAAACTAAAGAAAAGTATATATTTTTCCAAAGAATATTTTCTTTTATGCACTTATCTGTATTGAGATGAAGAATGGAAAAAAAAAATTTCTAGATGAAATATGATCATATCGATCTGTTTAGAACTAACTATAGAATGCTCTCGAATTTATATATTATTCTTGAACATTAAAATCTTATCGATTTTTTTTTCAAGCTTTTTAATTTTTTTTAGAGGTTCTTAGTGGACTGAAGGTCTTCTCTCTTTGGTTAAACTCTTTTTTATTTTATAGTGTGATATAGTATAGATAAAACCAATAAATGTTCCCAGGAAATTTGTTTCCCACAATTCATCTTTATTGGGTTTTTTTTGCCTACTGCTTGATGGAAGATATTCAAAATTGCCAATTAAAATTTCCCACATCCTTGATCATTATCACTTCCATCACATTATATTGGTGGTTCATAGCTTGCTCTTAGTAGTTATTGCCAGGGTGTCATTTTGGTTTAGCATTAGAATGAGTCTACATTGAGCTCGATTTCACCTGTGTTTATAAGTTTATTCATGTTGGTTGGAAAGAGGTTGGGAAGCTCGGAATAGGTCAGTTGGGATTGCTCGAAAATGCGCCTCGGGTACCTCCTTCTCGAGGTCTCCCGAGGGACCTTGCACAAAAGCCACGTTGGGGTAGGGGTGCTCGATGTGATCCCTCCGACGATCAAGTCAGTATCTAGACCGATATCGAATTTGAATACTATATGTAGAGTGTATTGGATATCGCCCCCTAGACTTATGTCCAAAGGTAGCTTTTATATTTATCGGGTGGGGGTTGATCGTACCTCAGCCTTTAATATCGTCAGTGTCCTTTGCTGAGTTGGCGTATGATCATGCGTGATTCCGAGGTCTTCGAGCGTCGAGTTTGCATTAAATGCTGTCGTGCTCAACACTCCACGGTCATTCTTATCCAGGTCGGGTTCTGCTGTATCATGTCAAATTTTATTGTGCCAAATCGACTACCAATCTGGTGCTTTGTCTCTAACATGTAACGAGTGATTAAGCTAGCCCATTATTAACCGATGGGTAAATAGTCATCGTAACTATTATCATTTAAATAAAATATCATGTAAATTCATAGTTAACTCTTGAAAATTAATTATAGAATGAGATTTGACATATTCTTGATTTGTTTTAAGTATAAAATGATTTTTTTTTTACCAATTTCAATCGAATAAAGTTGAAATGATGTAAAAAAGTAAAATTATTTTTACTTCCAATATTCTTTTTGTTAAGGCTCGCGTCCATATGACTAGGAAAGCTAATCATCTTGCCACGACGGAGGTTTCTTATATATATATTTTTGTTAACTTGTCCAATTTCGGCCGAAAAAAAAAAAGAAAAAAAGAAAACCTATACGAGTTCATCTGTTAATAGTCGAATGATATATATATTTTTTTCAATTAAAAAAATAAAAAAGAAAAGTGTCTTTTAAGTTGATATCCGCTTGTGTTAAAAAGGCTACTTACTTGTCGTCGCCGGTGAGTCGATCGCCAGTTTGGAGAAAGGCAGAAGAGAGGAAGGAGGAGATGGGGAACGTCGAAGAGGCGGGCAGCCCCCTAATTCTCCACAACGCCTTCCTCGTCACCATGGACCCCGACTCCCGCGTCTTCCGCGACGGCGCTCTCGTCGTCGTCGGCGACCGTATCCAGGCCATCGGCCACTCCGCGCAGATTCTCCGTGACTTCTCCCACCTCGCCGCTGCCGAGTCGATCGTCGACCTCCGCGCCCGATTCCTCCTCCCAGGTATTCCAATGCCGCTATTCCTCTCGATCATGATAGGATGGCTCATCTTTCCTTGACACGGATTCTCGTCTTTCTTGGTGGCCGTGGGGTGCTGTAGGGTTCGTCAACACGCATGTGCACACGTCGCAGCAGCTGGCCAGGGGCATCGCCGACGACGTGGACCTAAGGACGTGGCTCCACGAGCGAATTTGGCCCTACGAATCTCACATGACGGAGGAGGACTCCTACCTCTCCACGCTTCTCTGTGGGATCGAGCTCATCCATTCTGGAGTGGGTGACTTACATACCTTACTCTCCCTCTCTCAGATTGTGTTGTAATTCAATCTCTTCTTCTTATTCGAGCGTCTTTGAAGGATCAAAGTGTTGGAAAGCCCCAATTTTATTCATTATTTTTATGATTTGGAAATTCTTGGAATGATACTGTGTCTATGCTGATAAGTTACATTCTTGAGGCCATTTTTTTGTTTCTCTTTGTCGAACTTTCTGACTACGAGTGTTCGGTAATCCTGAATCAAACTCACCTTTTTGAGAGTGATATTTATGTTTCGTGTTCAGAGGCATTGGATCTGTGGATTTGGACTATGATTTGATTCTTAATGCAATGCTCTGATTAGGATTCGATGGTATTTTGCATAAGTCAATGCAGTAAGTTTTTACAATCCGTAGTTGGGTTGATCCTAGTTGATTTGGTTTGTATTTCCTGAAATTGGACTGTGTTTATTTTGCTTCCTTTGAACTATTGGGCGTTATTTTCTTGGGTGGTAAACTATAATACATCATAGAACTGTAACTTCTGTTGCATACTGGAGATGTGTGACTCAATTTTGTGGATTCATGAAACAGGTAACCTGCTTTGCTGAAGCAGGTGGGCAGCACGTTAATGGAATGGCCAGGGCAGTAAAAGAATTGGGCCTGCGTGCATGTTTAACACAATCCACTATGGACACAGGTGACGGATTGCCTGAAAACTGGAGTGCATCTTCTACTGATGATTGTATTCAGGTCATAGGCTGTACATCTCATTTGACTTTCTTTTATGAACGCAGTTCCAAACTCTAGTTGGAGGATCAATCAGTACATGTAATCTAGGCTAGCTTGGGCATAAAAGAGAACGGAAAGGTAAGACAAACAACAATGAGAACAATGAAAACCGGCAATCAAGATTAATATTAAAAGAAACAAATGGCATATGATTAACTAGATAACAAAGTTCAATTTGGTCATATGTATTTCTTTAAGTCAGTTCTATCCAATTGTTCAGAAGTAAATTTGTACAGTCGGTCTTTTGTTGAGACTCATTTAGTGCCAGTAAAACAAACACATTTAATGTGCCTTTGTACACAATGATATGAAATATTAAATAATATTTGTTTTATGATATTAAATTCTTTGATTTATAATTTATTTTTATCGAAAACTTTATAAACAGATATTACTTTACTGCTATTTGCTAACTGATATTGCTATCTTACTAGTTAGCTATATTTAACTTTATTGGCTGGACTTACTAGTTCCAGGTTCAAGTCATACAACTTTTGAAAGTAAGTTTGATCTTTTTGTTGGTTCAAAAGTTAGTGTATATATATTTGAAATAAAGCATCTATCAGTCAGCCTGTAACCAAAAAGAGGACAACATTTGTAACAAAAGAACTGTTGGGATTAGGCCCTAATGTACAGAGTTAGAAGAGCAACAAAAATTTGCTATTTCATGTATAGAATTGTTGGCTTCTCTGTTTACATAACAAAAGTTAGTATATGTTAGAAGATACAAAAAGTAGAAATCAGCTCCTAATTTTGTGTTGGTTGTAAGTTTGTACTTGTGTCATGACCTATACCTCTATCCTATGTTACAGTTTGTTATGTTACCTTAACTGAAAAGATTGCTGATTGTTACATTCTGTACAATAAGCTTCTCTCTTCATTAAAATTATAGGCCTATGAAAAATGGTTGAGATTTCTGGCATTAGCCTCAATTGGGTTTAGGCTTCTTCACTCAACCAAGGGCCCCACCTTTATGAACTAATGTAAGGATCACATTCATGAGTGGGAGTCTGTGAATCTTCTCTGGGCTTAAAAAGGTGTGCTGCACTCATCAATACCTCATTGACAATGCACAGCTGTTTGTTTAAAGAAAGTTTACCATGCCATTTAGGCACTGGTGACTGGCAATGACTTGCCGAGAATAGAAAAGAGTAGGATCCTGAAATCTAGATACTTGGGGTCAGCTTAATACATGCAAATTCATTTTTTTCATAGTTGATTCTTGTTCATTGTGTAACTGACAGATATGCATTCACTGGTGTACAGTCTCAGAAGGAACTTTACAAGAAACATCATAATACAGCAGATGGTCGTATCAGAGTATGGTTTGGATTGAGACAAATTATGAATGCAACTGATCAGTTATTGCTCAAAACAAGAGATGTGGCTGAGGAACTGAAGACAGGCATCCATATGGTATTCATTTACTTTGAGTTGTTTTCATTGTATGCAAATTTTTTGTTTATCTTCTGGTTTTGCAAAGGTTTTGAAGCTCTCTGTGAAGGAGGTTGTTCCGATCTCAATGCAATCTCTGAAACTTTTTGACTAATTTCTGTTTCATGCAGAACTTCTCCATGTATTTTATATCGTTATCTTTTATATTTAACTTAAGATTGCTTCATAACCTTCTCTTACACCCTTTAATGTGTGATATGGAAGAGGCTGGTTTATGTCTCAGGACTGAGTCTTTTCCTAGGAGTGCTGAATTGTGTTTGTTGACATCAGACATTGATATTTTGGCATTGTTCAGAAATTGGAATTTTCTTCATTATTATGTAAACTCAGTGTCATTATGTGTACCATAATACAATTTTGCAGCAACTGGCGCATGTAGTTTTGTTCATATTATCAGCAACTTCATTGCTATGGAAGGAATGATTGTATGTTCAGAGCATAGAACTTGAAGTCTTTTCCTTCACACTGAGATGGTCATTTATCTAGTAATTAAACCAGACTATTCAGACTTTGATTGTAATGTTCCTGCAGTTTTTCCCTGGTTTCATCTTGGAAGTACTTAGAATGATTGACAAGTTACACATAGTTATGTTAATAGTGAAATAGCTTCCGTTTCTTGATAGTACGAAAGGAGTGGCTTCTTTATTTAACATTCACTGACATTTTGTTTGGCCTCATTTAAGTATTATATTACTTTTAAGTTACACATATTACATATTAATGAATGTGAGTAGCTCTTGATAATTGGCTACATATGTCATTTTTATAAGGTCTTGAATTCCTGGATGTTTAAAAACCTCGAAGCTATGGAGAACTTGTCTTACACTGACACAGTGATATATGTTCTTGCTACAGCAAGAACATATAGCTAATGGATTGGATTATGTCAGGTCAAAGTGAGTTGCTTTGGGTTTGGTTGATCAAGGATTGGGATGATTTTGTTGGTAGAAAAAGATCATGGTGAGTTGGGTTAGATTGGATTGAATCTTGGAATACTAGAATATTATACAACAAGGATACAACAACAAAAGTGCTTCAAATATATAGAATTATGCATGCTAAGTCTTGATATATGTTTTAGGGGGTTAGCATACGTAGTTATAGAAGTTACGAAGTAACACAAATTTATTCATAAAAAAAGAAGTTATTTTGATAACAATGTAAAGAAGCAAAGAAGGTAATAAGAATATTTGATGTGAAAATTAAATGAATTATCATTTTAATTTTGTTAGTGGTGCAAGAAGAAGTAGAGGAAGACCTTAAAAAACCCTTAGTAGAAACTATAAATGAAGACTTAAGTATTCTGAACTTAACTAATAATGTGACTTTTTCCATATCTCAATGGTGGCAAAAGATCCATGTAGCTGATCCCAAATAGTTGGGACATAGGGCTTTGCTGTTTGTTTTTATCATTTTGATTTTGTTAACTCTAATATGTTACTGAACATGTGATTCCAAACAATATGTCAAAAAGACCATTTATCCATTTATATACATCATCAAGAAAACAAAACTCCCCACGAAAAAATCCACAAAATGTCACTCAGTTATCCAGAATTATTTTTAAATGCTTATTTAAATAATCTTTATTTCAGTGTGGTTCTTGGACAAATTGTTGAATGGTATCCAATGACTATACTTGTCTGATATGTCTGTTATGGGAATGACAAACATTTACAGATACCTTGTTTTGTAGCCTGCAATGGTTTCTATGGATTGTTTGAAATAAAGCTGTGTAAGTCAATTATTAATTGTACCTTATATAGGAATTATTTTCTTTCAAATTCTGAATGCTATTTTTGCATTTTAATTTAAGGAGAATACTATTTATTTGCATAATTGGCTATGTCATGATTGTGCTTGAAACATTTGTACCTTTGGCTTTTGTCATCGAATATTGAGGATGAATTTCTTGGGTCGGATTAGAAAAGGTTCTATAGTTTGTAAAACTATGCTATGTTCATTACATATCCTACATTTTGTTGATATCCATTTTTTAATTAATCTTGTAATAATTCAGTGTGTGGCAACATTTAGTTTGTAGAAACTAGAAAGTATTGTTGACCTATAGGGGATGGGCAATTTATGACACCATCAATTGGATTATTAATGTAGGTCACACTTGATGTTATTTTGGTAAAGGTGGATTCATCCAGTTGTCTTATTGTAGTTTTATGAATGTGTAGCATGTTGCAGAAATTCCGTATGAAAATCAGCTTGTGATGAACACTAGAAAAATTGATCATGGTACAGTAACATACTTGGAGAAAATTGGTCTTCTACGGAGCAACTTGTTGGCAGCTCATTCTGTTTGGATAAATGAAGAAGAGGTGAGTGTATCGGTTCCTTTAAATAACTACTAGCTTAGTGTCTACTTCTAGTTCATACATATATTGCAAGCTGCATGCTTTGCTGCATTTCTGATCTATGTACTAAATTTTTCCTACCAATTAGCATTTTAACTAATCTGAGGTGAATGGACAATGTATGTCCAGAATCATGTTGTAGTTTCTACTACCACAACATGGGATTCACTATTATTAAATTACAAAGACGACACAGGAATTTAAATGGCAGATTGGTGGAAACCGGCTAGAAGATATATTGCATGCTGCATTTGGTACGTCTTACAGTAAGAAGTTAAAAAAGGTCTTGATGAACAAGAGCAAAATTCTGAACCCATAAATAAAGCAAAATAATTTAACTGTCCTCAAAGTTCATGTGTAACTGGAGAAAATTGTTTATCTTGCTTCAAAATTAATTGATTTTTTTTTGCAATGATGTATTGGTGTCTCTTTCCTTGTTTGTTTTAACAATTGTGAAATCCACAGACAATTATGTGCCTTTATAAAGTTCATGGTTCATATGATTGAGATAGGTGTGGAGATTGACACCGTCTGGATTGGTTAGGTCAAATTTATTGAGATTGAGGGAGAAAATAATTTAAAAACAAAATAAAATGTCGATAAATAAAATTTGATTTGACAAATTACAAATATAATGTTTAAAGTTACATAATTATTTACCTTCACATTCTGTAAGATATTGAAAATTTAAAAGGAACTAATATCAAAGATAACAATGAGAAACAATGGAGAAAATATATTAAAAGATAGCTAAGCATATTAATTGTATCATACAAAGATATTATTGTGGCGATGTTCCCTTTTGTGGTCTCAATGTTTCTCTATATCACTATGTGAGTGGAATTTGGGTGATGCAAAGACAGAAATATACTTTATTTGAAGATTGTCCATGGGGGTCATTGTAATACTTGAGTTTCATGATATCTTCTCTATAATGTCAATTCTATTCACTAAAAGGTTAATGTTTACTCTATCTTTCGCTTTCCTTTTCCTCAACCTTTTCCTCTGTCTTGCATAACATTGGATGATGAACATTACAGCAATAGTCACAATCGACAATCTAGTAAATCCAATGGTAGCAGCATGCCTTCTCCTCTATTTCAGTCATAATATGGTCTTTTGGCCTTTCCTCTGCTTCCCTTTTATTCTCCTTCCCCTCCTATGGTTGCAGTCCGTGGAAACTGTTGGCCTTCTGCTCTTCCCCCCTCTTCTTCTCCTGCATTGGAGGCTGTGTCAGATTGGCTAGTGCAATCTAAAACTGGGTAACTCCTTTCAAATTCGATCAATTTTGGGTTGATTTCGATGGATTTCTAGTGATGTGATTCAGAAGTTGGCAATATGGTTGATATGGTTTCCTCAATATAAAGTTCTTTAGCATTATCTACGGCTTGTTAGAACTTCAATGAAAACCCTAGAATGCTAGGTGGATCAGGTGGCACTGCTATAGAAAGAAAATGGGATGACTACCTATACTTCCTACCAATTGCATATATCCTTCTATGTTGTACCTTTTCAGTGGACCCTTTTTATGCAGAAGGCTTGTCCATGGAGAAATAAGAAGGGTCAGCAAGTAGTTTCAGGAAACCAGTTTAACTAGTTGGCCTGGTTCCTCAAGTAGTGGAGGTATTTCAGCCAATACCTTGAGAAAATGTATCAGACTGAATAAAAAATGAGTGAGCAGAACGGTCTGGCAGGGGTTTGCGGATGGATGCTTTTGTAGATCATACTTTTGTTTTATCTTATAGCTTATGTAAGTACTGCAAGAAAATAACTGAGAAGTTTCCTAGTTCTTTTACAGATCGAATTCTTCTCCAAGGCTGGTGTGAAGGTTTCTCACTGCCCTGCTGCTGCAATGTGCATGCTTGGGTTTGCTCCTGTAAAGGAAATGCTTGAAGCTGGTGTTTGTGTTTCTCTTGGTACAGATGGGGCACCATCCAACAATAGGATGAGCATCGGTACAGTTTGAAATCCTTATCTGTGAGACAAGAAGAATATTGGTTCAGATCAGTTTGAAAATGTTTTTTCCATAATGGCTTTAACTGGATGACCCAATTTTCATTTCCTTAACAGAAGGTCAGACGAGACTGGTGATCATACAATTTTAATGAGATCTTAATATAGCTATTAAAATGTTTCCAAGATTTTGTTTGACAAAAGTATCTGGACTAATTTTGATGTGTCAATTAATTTTTCTTAGCTGTTTGATCATTTCCCATAGTTAAGCTTTTCTTGAAGTTAGCTAATGATTCCTTTAGTTCGTGATTCTTGTTAAATACTAAATAGCATTCACCCACTCTTTTATGATACATATGTTCGAAGCTTCATGATTTAATATTGGGAGTTCTTGGTTATATTTATGCATGGAGTTTCATGAAGAGTACAAGGCCAGATCCATTGTGGCCTCCCTAGATTTATCAGAAAGTTGGTCAGAACCCTATGGATCTGGTCTAGATTTACTCAGATCTAGGTCGGATATATTTAGGATGGATATACGTGTCTCTAGAATAGACCTATGGATCTAGGCCATATCTAGATGGATCTAGATTGGATTTTCATAAATCTATCTAGATCTATGCTGATCTTGGTCAGATGCAGATGGATCTATCACAGATCCATCCAGTTCCAATCAAGATCCATGTGGATTAGCCAAGATTTGCCTAGATTTATGCTGTATTCAATGGAAAATTACCTAGGTTCAAATAGATCTATGCTAGATATGCGCAGATGTTGCGCCAATTAAAAATCAGATGTTTTTAAATTGATAATTAAATGGTGACATGAAAACAAGTAATAAAACATAAAATGATCATGAAACAGGCAAACATTTAAGTCAATCACTAAATCATGAAATCTTCATACTCTGATTTGCAAATGAATGCATCCTTTGCTTGACGTCTCAAGATCGATTGGATATGATTGAATATAAAAGTGAGAAATGTAAAAGAAAGCTGTTGAGTGCTGTTTAGGGGATAAACAGATAAGAGAGGAAAGGGGTTGATTGGGAAAACAGAGTGTGATATGCATACCATCCGATCTGGGTGTAATACAATACCCATTTTTATACTGGGTATACTGGATGTTTCGATGGTTAAGTTTATTGGGTGGTATGAATTGGTATCCCCTAGTAAATACTAGTCCACATAATGGCAAACAACCAAACTAATAAGTTCTGGTTTTTATGTGCCAGTCTGACCAACTTTCAGAATCCATGGCATGAAGTATTTTGTGGATTATGGCAATGTGTAATTTCTCTCATCCTAATTTCAGCGCTGTATATGTATTTCAAGGATTAAGAACATACAGATCCTTGTTACCCACATGTTATATTGACATATCCATCTGGTTTGATGCGTTACCGTGAAAGTGTCATCATTCTGATAATCAGAAAGAGGGGTATTATGTTTTCTGAAACAGTATCCTCTGGGTGTATTTGGATGTAATACTTCTTTCTTCTCCATACAGTTGATGAGATGTATCTAGCTTCACTTATAAATAAAGGTCGAGAAGCTTATATGAATGGGCAAACCAACCCAACTGCTCTACCTGCTGTAACAATTTTAGAGATGGTCACAATAAATGGTGCAAAATCAGTGCTATGGGACAATGAGATTGGGTCTCTTGAGGTTGGCAAAAAGGTTAGATCAGTTACATTTTGTCCTTTTCCTCATTAGTAATTGCTATATAATTCTGCATAATTATGCAGTTGACTCAATTTCATCTGGTATTCAAAATATTAGTGATGCTAATTTACTGCACAAAGAGGTTTCTAGATGCTGATTTATTGTGAAATGGGGTTGTCGAGATTCTCATTTATTGCACAAAGATTGATGTTATGTCAATAGAATAATTTAGATCCATGATCATTACCATCTCAGCTAATCAGCCAGTGTAATTCTTTCTGCCCTCACAAATCATCCCTTTGAACAAGTTCTTTTACCAAGCTTTTTGTTCGTCCTTGTACCTTGGAGGAGTGAGAAAGAAGCTTGTGCTTTAACAGAATATTCATGTTCATGGTTTTGCTGCACCTCAACTCTCCAATCTATTTCTGCATGCTGAAATGTCCCATAGTTGCAAGTTGAATCTCTAGTATATTCATATTAGATGTCTGTTCTCTACTGGAGATTCATATGATCAGGAATAGAAAAGTTCAGATTGCTGAATTGTTAAAAAATCTTAATTGATAACATTATTTTTTTTCACTACCAACATCAATTTTGTTTTATTCTAGAATGCTTTGCCCGTGACTGCGTTTTCTTATTTCTGATCATAAAAATTTCTTGTCTATGTTTTATCATTTTGCAGGCTGATATGATAGTTGTGAATCCTTTTTCATGGACCATGGTTCCTTTGCATGATCGGTACATATTTAATTCATATGATTTCTTAGAAGAATCTCTTTTTTTTTTCTTATCAATATTGTTCTATTACTGGTTTCAATTGCATCTAGCAGAAGAACAGCTTCAATTCACAAGTTTTTTTGAAAATATTTCTATAACCTGAGAATTTATTTTTATTTCTTTTAGGAACCTGAAATATTTCTGTCTGCAGGTCCAGGCTAACACACTGAACTGACTTGGATGAATGCTCTTAGAATTACTTGGGAAGTAGTAGGAATTAAATACGTCATGTCAACTGAAAAGAGAAACTCCAACCAAATTATTTAAATTGAACTCTAAGTAAGAGTTAGTCAAACCAGATCCTCAAACCCATCAATTTATTTGGTATGTTTTAGAGCACTTGTCTTTCCTTGATCTACTTGATAGCAATCGGTGAAGATCTCCTGCATGGTTATTATATCGTTGTGCATTGAGGTTTCATGTTCTGTTAGATTGAAGCCAATGCCAAGGTCAAAATTCAGGACTGGCTTGGGTTTCTCATTATTGGTGGAAGCTATATATTGTCCCTCTGGTTCACACTGTTGTAGCTGATACCTATTGGTTTTAGTTGGTTCAATCCAAATCTCGGCATTATTTATACTTTATTGGCATTGTTGATCGTAGCCTATTTGGTATATGAGGGAATGTCATGGGCCAATATCACTGACGTTCGGTGCTGTTCTGCTACATAATGAGCTGAAGAATCTCCCAATGCCCCTTGCATGGGGTTGGGATGAGACTGGTCAGCTTAAATAGTACTCCTGCTTAGCTCAAGAGCACCATCAGCTGCACCACTGTCACTAGCTAGCCTCATGCGGGAACTCATGCTGAAGGTTCAACAAAAGTGTCACTAGCTAGTTCTGATGTAGCATTAATTTCAAAACATATTGCTTGATATTGTGCAACACCATTTTCTCAATAGTTTTGTTCAACGATATCAGGTGGTACAGGTCTGATAAGTTACCAAAACTTTATCAGACCTAGATTTAATTCCTTGCTTACGACCTTACCACTACATAAAACACTTATCCACGTACATAGAAATGCTTTATACATTTTCGTGTATACTTTGGTTTACAAAATGCATAAATTGGCTTGTTTGGTGATGATTTTTTTTTTTAGATTTACATGACAGAACCTTGCTAATATTGTTGAATTCCAACATGCAGCATCTCTAGCCTCGTCTACTGCATGCGAACAGAGAATATTGATTCAGTCATGTGCAATGGTCAGTGGATTATGAAGGATCATAAGATCTTGAATGTAAATGAGGTACTTTGTCATCCTCTTATGTACAAAATCCACCCTAGTAATTAATATAAAACTTACACAAATGTGAATGCTTCTTATATAGATATATTGGTCAGACTATGTTGTTTATTTGGCGAAGACTGTAATATAACTGATATAGTTCAAGTCATAATATGTATTGAAAATTGTATGGCTAACACTATGCATGAGCTTAATTATGTTCTATGGCCAAACTTCATGTATAACAAACAAATGTTTATCGTTTACATGGTGGTTATTATAATAACAATAATCTTTTGTTTTTTTTTTTTGGGGAGTGGGGTAGGCTAACTGCTATTGTCATATTCATTACTGTTGACCCATTTTTAATTTATAGGTTCCACAAGTAACAAGTTTTCTTTGACAATCTCATCGATTGCAATACTAATTTCAGTACACATACTGAAATATGGAAGTATAGCTTGCTTGAAACTGTATCTGATAACAGCTTGTATGAAAACAAAAAAGATTTTAGAGCAGAGCTGCAACATCGTAGTGAAAATTACTTGCATGTAATTTAGCAAGAGTAACTTTTGTCAATTAAATTATAATTTCTAAGATTCATGGATGCATCTTCCTGTTCTGCTGATGTATTCTAACCAAAATAAGTTGGTAATGCTAAATGTCATTAAATCTTGTCAGCTATAAACCTAACATTTTGATTATGTGACCAATGCGTCACACATCATCATTAGGTTCTTCATCTTTGGTGTCTCCCAGCAAATTTTGCATTAGTTTGTTGCTCACTTTAATCTTTTCAGGCCCCTCTTTCTTTTCTAGGACTTTGTATTCATATGGTAATGCATTTTGCTTTGTTTTCTGACATTTGTTACTTCTTGGCTAATTGACTATCATATTCCTGACAACTAACCATCTGGGGGTACAAGGTTCTTATTACTTATTGCATTAATCTCCTAAATTGCAAAAAAAAAAAAAAATTCCTAATTTACACCATTTCAGATAACATTATAAGAACCTATACTGAAAGTTATGCTCTAATTGACGTTGAAGGCCATGGCTAACAGAGGAAATCAGGTGTGCAGCTTGCTTGCTTGCTTATTCACATGTATGAAGATGCGAACTTGTAGTTTGCATTGTTATTTATTATTGATAAATAGGTTCTTCATTACTTAATATATTCCATTTAAGATGTGTTTTATTATAACTGGGCCTGCTAGTTTATCTATATAGATAGCCTCTTGATTTGATTTGATTTAACTTGTGTGTGATGATGCCCTTTCTTCCATGAGCAGGAAGAAGTAACATCGCTAGCAATGCAAGCTTCAGATGATCTTCTGAGGAGAGCGGGAATCTATCTTCCAAAAAGAATGAATTATCTGTAACTATAAATCGGTGAATGTTTATAATGTTGGAGTACATATGAAATATATGTAATATAACTATGTGCCCGTGATAAATAAATGCTGTTTGGGTTGAGATAAATAATGACAGTTATTGTGGCAAAGTAAATACAATATAAACCAAACACTGCAACTGCAACTGCGAACTGCTCATCAATGTGTGTACTGCTCGTGTTGTATTGAGTTGGTTCTATGGAGCTCCATTAGAGGGTGGGTGGGGTGGAAGCCATGACATGCCTGCAAAAGCTCACTCACCTGTGGCAGTGGATGTCACATAGCGACCGGCCTCGGCGTCGCTTACAAACAAAGGAGGTTAGTGCGACGGAGAAGGAACGCAACATTTAAAGAATTTTACTAAATATTTAAATTTGGACCAGGATATTAGTTAACCCAATTTGGACCCACCTAATTATTAAACCAACATTTAATCACGGAGACTTGGGTGCAAGCGGTTCACAGCACTCGGAAGCTGTAGAAAGTGTGATGATCCATCCTATCGTAAGTGAAAAAAAGAAGAGGCGTTCGCACGAACACTGTAGTTGTTGTTACCTTACAGTAAAAGAGACGAAGAACTGGAGTAGCAAAGCTCCATGTAAACAAGCGATAGGACCACAGAATCCAGCAGGAAATCTAATCAAAAAAAAAAAAACAAAAGAAAAAAAAAAGGGTTTCTTCCAGCCTTCACCATCCACCATACAAAAGAATCAACGTACGTCTGCATGCCCTAGCGAGCTTCCGGGATAACGCTCAGCTTCGGGTAGAGGATGTCATAGTGATCGGCTTCTGCAGCGCCACCGGGCCTGTACAACAGGGTTACGAAGGCCAGTCGGTGGCCGGACGAGCTTGAGGCTGCAACACACCCGGCTGCATGCATCGTATGTCGGACCTCGTCCAGCGAGATGGAGTCGGGAGGGAAGCTCTTTCTGCTCCATCTTGGTATTTTCCAATGGCGGGTTGTCGGGCTGAAGTCACGGTGCAACGGAGACGGCCGCCCTAATCGATCCAGTCTCGTGTCGAGGAGCACGACACGCACCGCCACACCCAGTGCATCCGATAGAGCAGCGAGCTGCCTGTGGTAGGGGATGGTTTCCCCATCGCCAAGAATGCTGTGAACCTGCGAAATGTACGTGAATCTCCAACGCCTGCATGCATGCATGATGGCCAATTCAAGCTGCCTACCTCGTCGTAGTCTGTGTCTGGATCAAATAGGACTTCAGCAGCTTGTCTGCCCAGTTCATTTGAAGCAGCATAGCCTAAGAGCGAAATGACTGACCGAGCAAACACATTAGAGAACACTGAACGAAGAGAAAGACTCGAGTAATCTAAATGGTGAGCAAAGCGTCCCACTTGGAGCTGAATCCCACTGCCTCAGGCTCCTCGACAGAAACTCCTTGTGACTGATGAGCTCGCAAACCAACAGAATAACTTCAATCGCCATGTCCAAGAGTTGTTGAAGAGACTATATATATATATAGTTCAAGCAATCACCTTCGCGGTCTCGATTCTTCTCTGATGTGCTCGTACAGCAGATGGAGGAACATCTGAAGGCGGCGACTTCACTTATAAGGACCACAGGAGAACTTTTACGGCGAGGCAGATAGAGTTGGAAAGCATTCTTACCTCTCTCAGCTCTTCAAAGTTGGCGCAGATATTGCCGCGGATGTCATTTGTCCACTGACATAGTGTCAGACTTTGTCCGACACGATCGACCTCGGTGTTGTCTCGTGTGACCCAAATGTGCTCCTGACTCCGGCAGAAACAGAAACACTATATAGGCAAGAAGATTGCAGAACCACAAGTTGCGTCAAGCTCTCAAGATGTCGTGATGGGTTACCTACCACATAGGCAAATAGAAAGCTTCGGTACAACGAAGCACCATCGTTTCGTATCCGCCGAAAGGAAGAATACAGTCGAGGAAGCAGCTACACGTCGGAAAACATATGCTTATGCCAACATTCCCATCTTATATGCGACGGTAAATTCCACGGGAAGAAAGAGGAAGAGATGGTGATGAGCAACAGCGGATGAAACCTGGATTTTTTCGCGCAGGACTCCTTCACTTCTGCGGTATTCTGCTGCCAATGAGTGAAAAGTTTCCTGCAGTACAATTAGAGAATCAACAAGAGTATTTAAGGTATATTTTTAGGATGAAGTGTGATGTATATTTCAAAGTTCGTAATTTGTTAGTTACTAGTGGGACTATTCTCTTAGTTTTTTTTTTTTTCTTCTTTCTTCTTTTTAATCTCTCCTCACACATGTCTATCTTCTAATATTTTCCTTGAATTCATGTGTCACTCACTCAATTGTCTCCCTCTTACCGCCAGTATGACATAATTCTCTTAATGTTTATTTTTATTTTTTTCTCACGCATGGATATCTTCTGATAATAATCTCTCTCTTTTCATTCATTACGACCGTAACACAAAGACACTTCCAAGAATTTAACCAAGCAACTGAAAGAACAGAAACATGGCGCATGTTCAAGAACAAGTTGAAGAGAGCTGCTTTACCCTTTCTCCAAACGCCAGCTTCTCCTCAACCTCCGCCTTCAAGAAGCATAAGAAAAGAAGAGCTCAGACAGTTCAATGCATTCGAGCAAGAACCACTCGATGGTTCCGCAAGAAGCGACTCAGAAAGAGAGTTATATATATACAATCCACAGGCAAAAAAAGATAAAAGCCATGTAGATGAAATCAAGCAACAAGTCTCATGAGATGGAGTGGAAGAGTTGAGATCAAACCAACATAAAGAACGGTGTGCAGGCAAGAAAGTGAGAGACAGAGAGGTCAGTTGACAAACACATTTATGAATGCAGATCACAATAAGCCTATCATTCAAGAACTACTTGAAGAACCCAAAGGATGTCAAGAATCCAAGAAAGGATGCTGCGCCTAACCTTTTGTTCGAGCTTCGGATCTTCCTCATCGGTCTCCTCCACCATGGCCTTCAAGAAAGTTAACAAAACAAAAGGTGTTGTAGGATTTAATGCTCAAAATATTCGAGCATTCAGGCCATTGCATTTGAAGTAAACACCAGGAACGAATTCGAGAAGCACCTCAACCTTTGAAAGAAGAGCAGAGTCAATGTGCAAGAAAGAAATCATACGAGATTGGAAATTATGATTCCAAGTTTACTGGGGAAAGAACTCAAAGAAAGGCAATAACTGTAGCGAGATCAAGGGACACAACTCGTGAGATGATACGAACACAAAGAACAGTGGCTAGAAAACAGGAGAGAACTTGCTTCCACGACATCCAAGTAATGAAGAAGAGCCAAGAATCATAGCATTATCAGTTGAGGGGAGTGAGATGACCTTCCCTTTCCGATCATCACCTCCGGGCGGATTCCCCTCCGGCACCAGGCCTCCGAAGCAACTGCAACCTCGACTCCACATCTCTCCTCTTTCGCCTCGCTAGTCTGCGTGCGGAGGAAGAAGAATATGATTTATAAGGCCATGCAAAGATGGTCGGACAATCCCAAGTTGTTCCGACACCCGAGTCCGGTCTAATATAACTCAGCCGATTCAACCCAAGCAAAAGACATGAATGCAATAGTTGATTGCCACCCGAGTAACCTCGCCAACGCATGCGTCGTCGCATTGAGCCACAGCTGCTTCGGGTGATGCATCCAATTTTTGTTTGTATGATGGACGTTTAGCTAATGTAGTAAAATTCCACAATCTTTAAAATCTTACCCCCCATCATAGTATTTCTTCTATAAAGGGTTGCAGTAATGCTTGATTCAGTTATTTGGTTAAATTCTTGGAAGTGTCTTTGTGTTAGTTACGGTTGAAATGAACGAAAAGAGAGAGATTATTATTAGAAGATATCCATCCATGAGTGAGAAAAAAAATAAAAATGAAGAGAATTATCATAAGAATGCTTTCCAACTCTATCTGCTTGCGTAAAAGTTCTCCTTTGGTCCTTATAAGTGAAGTCGCCGCCTTCAGATGTTCCTCCAGCTTCTGTCCGAGCACATCAGAGAAGAATCGAGACCGCAAAGGTGATTGCTTGAACTATATATATATATATATATATATATATAGTCTCTTCAACAACTCTTGTACATGGCGATTGAAGTTATTCTGTTGCTTCGCGAGCTCATCAGTCACGATGAGTATCTGTCGAGGACGCATTGCTCACCATTTAGATTACTTGAGTCTTCTCTTCGTTCAGTGTTCTCTAATGTGTTTGCTCGGTCAGTCATTTCGCTCTTAGGATATGCTGCTTCAAATGAAATGGGCAGGCAAGCTGCTGAAGTCCTATTTGATCCAGACACAGACTACGACGAGGTAGGAAGCTTGAATTGGCCATCATGCATGCATGCAGGCGTTGGAGATTCACGTACTTTTTGCAGGTTCACAGCATTCTTGGCGATGGGGAAACCATCCCCTACCACAGGCAGCTCGCTGCTGTATCGGATGCACTGGGTGTGGCGGTGCGTGTCGTGTTCCTCGACACGAGACTGGATCGATTAGGGCGGCCGGTCTCCGTTGCACCGTGACTTCAGCCCTACAACCCACCATTGGAAAATACCAAGATGGAGCCCGGAAGCTCGCTAGGGCATGCAGACGTACGTCGATTGCTTTGTATGTTAATGCGAGGACGTGAATAGTGAGTGGATTGTGAAGCCTGGGAAGAAGAACATATTTTTGTGATTTCCTGCTGGATTCTGTGGTCCTATCGCTTGTTTGTTTACACGGAGCTTTGCTGCTTCAGTTCTTTGTCTCTTTTACCGTAAGGTAACAACACTAGAGTGTTTGTGCGAACGCCTCCTCCTCTTTTTTCACTTACGAGAGGATCATCACACTTTCGACAAGTTCCGAGTGCTGCGTGATATAAACTAAGGAAATCTATTCTTTATTTTTATTTATTTATATAGAAAATAAAATATTGAAAGGATAAGACGGTTGAGGATTTCTCTCAACAGCTTAGCTAAAAGTTGTTACAATAATCTTATTGCTTAACATTCCCCCGCAAGATTGTGCTCCTGTCAAGGATGCCGATCTTGGACCTAGGTCGCGCACGTGCCCTTTGGGGCACGCCGATGGCGCGCGTCGTGTCCTCGACCGCATCGACGGTATCCTCGAACGAACGATTCGTTCGGGCTTTGGCCGTCGATGCAGCCCGCATCGATCTGCACCCCGAGTCGAGTGGCGGACCGGCTTGCTTAAATTTGCTTACGGGCAAGTGGCTTCATGAGAGAGTCTGCCATTTGATCTGTCGTATGAACATGAGAAACACATAGTTGTCGGTTGATCACTTAATCTCATACAAAATGAAAGTCAATTACTATATGTTTCGTATGAGAGTGAAACACTGGATTTGTACATACGTAGGTAGCTCGATATTATCACAATATATGGTAGGAGTGAGAGGATGTCAAGTTCTGTGAGCGATTCATCACCCAATTAAGTTCTGCAAGTGCAGTTGCAATAGAGCGATACTCAGCTTCAGTGGTTGACCGAGCAACAGTCTTTTGTTTCTTGGAACTCCAGTTGATTGGATTAGCGCCTAGTAAAATAATATACCCAGATGTAGATATTCTATCATCAACTTTTCAACCCAATCAGCGTCAACATAAGCATGAAGTTGGAGTGGAGAGTTTTTGTGGAGAAGTATGCCATAGTCAAGAGTACCATTAAGATAACGTAATACTCGTTTAACTGCTGACCAATGTGTAGTAGACGGTCTATGCATGAATTGGGACAGCTTGTTGACTGTAAATGAAATATCCTGTGACAAATATTGTAAAGAGCTAATTACTTGTCGACATTGTGTAGGATTCATAGCAGGACTTCCATCATTTAATCGAAGCGATTCACCAATGGAAAGGGGAGTTGAAACATAATTTGTATCCTTGATATTTATCTTTACCAATAAGTCTTGAGTATACTTCCGTTGAGAGAGGAAGAGTTCGAAAGATCTAGATATTGTTTTCACTCCCAAAAAATAATTCAAGGGACCGAGATCTTTGAGGGAGAATCTGGCGACCAACTTCTTAATGAACATGTAACCTCCATAGAGTTATTACTGGTCACAATGATATCATCCACGTAGACTAAGATATATATTGTACTGTCCGGTTGTTGACGGAGAAATAAGGAGGTATCAGACTTAGAGTTAGAGAAGCCGACTAACATCAGAAACGAGCTGAGTTCTTTGTACCAAGCTCATGGAGCTTGCCGAAGATCATAGATAGGCTTGTGGAGTTTACATACATGTTTCGGATATTGAGGATTAAGAAAACCAGGATGTTGTTCCATAAAGACATCGTCAGTTAATGTTCCTTGTAAGAAGGCATTGTTGACATCAAGTTGTCACAGTTGCCAACCTTTTGAAATGGCTAAACTTAGAATCAGTCGGATTGTTGTGGATTTAACAACCGGACTGAATGTTTTTGTAAAATCAACGCCAGGACATTGATGAAAGCCTTTGGCCACTAAACGAGCCTTATTCCTAGCAATGGACTTATCAGGGTTTCGCTTAACTCGAAAAACCCACTTACACCCGATAACATTTTGTGTAGGACGAAACGAAACAAGTGTCCAGGTAGAGTTATGAAGGAGGGTGTTATACTCATCAGACATAGCTTGACGCCAGTGAGGAGACTTTTGGGGTTGAATAACCATGGTAGGTTCACAGATCTCAACAAAGGGAGTCATAACTGTATTGAGGTCAAGAACCTGACGTTGTTTGAAAATACCACTTTTAGGGCGTGTTGTCATGGGATGTCTAAGTGGTTTAGGAGATAATGGTGGAATATGTACTGGAGAAGTAATAGAACAGGGTGAGTCAGACTGAGAAATAGTAGTGGAAGTAGGCAGGGGTGAGGGAAATATTGGTGACTAAGTGTTTGGAGACTAGATGTATGAGGCAGGAGGTATATATGCAGAAGAAGGAGAGGAAAAAGAGGGAGCGAGATGTTGTATTGGAAAAACGCTCCAATCATGTATGTGAGTTGGAGTGAGTGATTCTTGTGGAGGCTCATTGGATAATGACATGTGCTAATGATGTACAGTCAGTGGAGTAGTTAGCACAGTAAGAGATTTGGACTAGTGAAATGGAAAGGAGGACTCCACAAAGACCACGTGACGAGACACAAAGATTTCGTGAGTCAAAGGATCATAGCATCGGTAAACATTATGTTCAAGAGAGTAACCAATGAAGGTGTAAGGTTTTAACCGTGGGGCTAGTTTATGTGATGCATAAGGACGTAACTAAGGATAGCAGAACAACCAAAGACTCTAAGTTTCTGAAGGTTTACGGGTTTATGAAACAGTTTTTCAAAAAGTGACTGATCCTGGAGGACTGAAGTAGGCATGCGATTAATCAGATAGACTGCAGTCTGGAAGGTTGTAGACCAAAAAATAGTTAACATGGAAGTATGATGGAGAAGTGTAAGACCAGTTTCAACTATATGCCGATGTTTGCGTTCGGCTGAGCCAACTAGCTGAGGAGTGTACTGAGGAAACTTGAGGTGTTGAATACCACATGTATTGAAGTATAGTGTTAGAGATTGGTATTCACCTCCACCGTCAGAGTAAACTATTTTAATAGTGGACTAAAAGATATTTTTCACCATTTTTTTAAGGTAATAAAGGTTTTAGAGACCTCATACTTATATTGAAAAGGATACAACCAAATATATTTGGTAAAATAATCAACAAAGATAACATAAAATTTGAATTTGTCAAATGAAATACTTGGTGCAGTACCCCAAACATCAGTATATAAAATTTCAAACGGTTGTGAACAAGAGATAGAAGAATGTTCAGAAGGTAATCTACGACTTTTATTACTAAAACATGCATCACAATGAGTAACACTATAACTTGCTTTAACAGACGGAAGAAAATAACTTAAAATTTTTTTTTTTGAGAGTTGAAGAAGAAGGGTGACCCAGACGATGATGTCACACATCCATTGGAACAACAATAGAAGAGTAGGCAGTGGGTTGAGAGATCGATGACAACTGGTAGATATTATCTGTATTCTTGCCTTGAACTAACGATGCCCCCGTGCTCAGATCCTTGACAAGAAAGGAGTTAGGAAAGAATTCAATGGATGTATTATTTTGTTTACAGAATTGGGAGACAGAAATAAGTTTCTGTTTGATGACGTCGGTACCACCATAGCTGTTGTGAAGGGACAAGTTTTGGAGGTCCGAGATGATGTGATGGGAAGCGCCAGAGTCCATAACTCAGGAATGTTGATCAGAAGTCGGGGCGGCAGCAAGATGTGCCTGGGGCATAGTAGCAGAAGGTCGAGGATGAGACCGACAGACCTTAGCGGAGTGACCAACCTTATTACACAGCTGACATACTATATGTTGTTGAGGCATAGGAGCAGGTTGCCAAGGTTGTTGATAGTTGATGTTGCTACTTGGAGGCATGGGAGCAGGACGCCAAGGCTGTTGGTGATGGATGTTGCTTCCTTGGGGAAGAGCTTGTCCAAGTCTTTTGTTGATAGGTTTAGAATGCTGATTGTTATTCTTTTTTTATTTGTGACTCACCTGAGCAATAATAGGTGGGCCTGAAACCTTATCTTCATGCTTTAGATATGACTCGTAGTCATTCAACTTGTCAGATAGCTCCTCAAATGATAATGACGAGTCACGTGCCCGTATTGCTGCCTTCAATTCTTTGTACTCAACTCTAAGACCATTAAGAGTGTGAACAACAATTTCATCATCACTGAGGTGGTGCCCTATTAATGCTAAATCATTGATAATAAGTTTTATATGTTGGAGATAATCACCAATGATACTTCCCTCTTGTTTGGTGTTCATGAGTCGTGAGATGAGGCCGAGCATACGAGTGCACGAACGATTAGTCAATGTAGTTTGCAACTTGCACCAGGCTTTAGCAGTAGTAGCACATGAAGATATAAGTGGTGCCACGGAACTAGCAATAGAGGCTTGAATTGCCTGGAGAATGAGATGATCTTGATGTAACCATAACTTATGCTCCGGATTTGATACTGGACCTGGTGCCTCCGGGATGGTGATCATTTCTGGTGGACAACTGAAAGATCCATCAACATAGCGTAGTAAATCAATAGCCAAAGAGGAGATTAGAAAACTAAGTATGCCAGGATGTGTAGTTTCCTCCTCTGAATAATTTGATGGGGATGAGGGCTGCAGCATTAATAGATACAAGCCTTGTATGTTGAGAAGCACTATCATTTTTGGATCTGAAAGATATGTGGTGGTGAACGGCTTGTAGATCCGGTGTGTGCCAGAAAGAAGGCTGCAGGCTATGCAAATAGGCCACTACAGGAGGCAATAGAGATATGAGAGAAGGCTGTTGTTATCGGGTAGGCGACCAGGAGCAAATGTAGTAGCTTCCTACTCTTCTCTTTAACTCTTTAACCTCGATTGGGAGCAAAGGCAAACAGTGAAGGGAGGAGTTAATCAGCCATTGAAGAAGGGAATGAGTAGCCGATGACTGTCGGCGTTGGGAGATCGACGAGGCACTGTCCACCGGAGGAAGAGGGTCGTAGCTGTGTGGAAACTAGAGCAAGGTACAATAGCTTCGACAATAGGACAACGATGCAAGAAGATGGCGGTGCTCACTGGCACTGCCGAGGATGACCTCTGCGGACAATCATCCTCTCCTCCACAGGAGAGGTGGAGGAGGAGGCTGGGAGACTAAGAGCCGCAGTTGCAGTGTTGGTGAGGCCGCATAGGCAATTAACGCCGATCCAGCTAGGCAGAATTGGTGCGGTGCCAAGCTTGATGGGGCGACGAGAGTGCGCCTGCGATCGAGGACCTTGGCCAGCTTCACAAGCAGTGGAAGAAGAGACGATGCTGGGAGGCCGGTGCCGATCTTGTAGGTTCCATCGACAGAGGAAAGGCGCAGTTGGACAACATCATCGGTAAGGTCGTCGTCGGAGGAAATATAAAGGCCCATCACTGTGCTTGACCCTTCAAGATCAGTGCTTGACCCTAGTTATTCCACCCATCACTGTGATTCTGTCTACTGATACGCTCATAATCTGTTGTCACCTTATTTCTTTCTTTCTCGCGAAGGTTCAATCTCTTCGAGTGATTTGTTTGAGTTCCTTTTTCTTCTTCTGTGGAACAGAAAGCAGGCTCTCCGATGAAGGCATTATGCTCTTGTTGCCTGTTGTTGTTGGTTACACTCTTCTTTTAGGATTGGTTGATCTCCATGGTTTTACTCTGAGCTCATTTAAGGCCTTTCATTATGCTGTCCCACTTTCACATTGCATAATGTAGGATCCAGAGAATTGAAATTACTACTGCCCTTAGGATATGGAGACATGGATTTTACACCAACCTTGGATTTCACAGACAGTTTTCTATACCTCATAGAAGTATAGTTTGGATTTTTGGAGATTTAACTTTCAGGTTGGTCAGATTATGAAAAATGCCAAGTGCCTTGAGGATGTTGGTGTAGGATTTTTTTTCTATTAGCATGAAAAGTTCGAAGCATATCGTTGGTAAACATTAGGTGATGATATCTTAATCAATTAACTAGACTCCCCTTCTATTCATCAATAACATTAATCAAAATTCAATTAGAATCTTAGTATATCTTAATCAATTAACTAGGATCATAAAATCTAATAATTTTTTATACAAAGGGTAAACTATAGTTGTCCCCCTTTTTTTTTTTTCCCCCTATATTTTGTATGAACGATCACAACAATAGATTAGTATGGAGACCGATGATATGTTTCTTAGGGCTTGCACGACAAACTATTTTTCCATTTATATGATTTTTATTTGTTCAATCTATGAAAAAATGCGTCCCCATAATTTTTTTTTACCTTTTTGTATAACTTTATATATTTTAGATCCAATTAGTTTCAAAGAGAACAATTTGATTATACTTAATACTTGTAGTTTGGCCAAAAAAAAAAAAAAATCTTCTTTACCAAATTAATACAAATTGTTCATCAAATATATACTATGATTTTTTGTATTATGTGACCATCAGAAATGAAATGATTTTTGAACAAAACAACCAATTATCAAAAAATGGATTTGCTATTAGATCTCACATATATATAATTAAATTGTGTAAATATATTTCATAATCTTTCACAAGTTGTTAAAAACAATTGATTTATTTCTTCACTTTCTATTATGAATTAAAAATGAAAATCTTGACAAGGAATTTCAGTATATTTTTTCAAGAATTATTCCACCTAAGAATTTCTGCACTCTATAATGAAATAACAAAAGAAATATTTATTTACATAAAAAAAATAGTCATCGGTCTTCCTTTTTCCTGGTTGTAAAAATTTTGCCAACTAAACAAAAATATAAATCCCATTTAAGAAAGTTGCCTTCTTGTTTTCTCCAAACTGCCCTTTTCACTATTTCTTTGTTTAATTTTCTAAAGGAAAGTTGAGGGAAGATCCATCAAGTTCCTCCTCCCAAGAATTTATTAGCGGTAAACCCATCACCACCATCAACTGTATTACTTTTACACAGTGGTAATCATCACTACAACAATTTTGTATATGCAATTTCGTCATATCTTTTAAATGGCAAGCAGTAGAACATGACATGGTCACCTTTGTATACAAAGTCCACTTCTCCAGATGATTAATCAGCAAACTTCTATATAAAATTAACTTTGCTACCCTATGCATGATTTAGAACATTACATTGTGCACAAAAGCTGATGTTTTCTGAAAAAGATTTCACTCATGAAGTTGGGATGCACACAACAAAAGTATATGAAACAGATATGGAAGACGAACAATAAAGGCCGCAATCGCAACCAACAGGCAAATTTTCTACAGAGCTTGCCATGGTTGTTGGAAGAGTTGCCCAAGTGTTCTGCCCATTATCCACTCTAAATCAGATGATGACAAGGGTATCTGATTGGCAAGAAGACAAACAGCTTCCTTCGCCTCTTTATAGCCACACTCCTTAACAACAAAGGGAAAGTCGCTGTAACACAATACACCGAGATAAGGTTCCATCCTTTTCTTTCATTTATTTTTTTCAAGTACATATGATGTAAGCTTCAAACTTCAATTCATGATGTGGCTCTATGAAGTTACATATGCTGTCATTTAAAAGTGAAAAGTGAAACATATTGCTACGATTAAATAGAAATTCGTTATTAAAAGAAGCTTGTAGAATTATTGAGTTTCTAATCTGTAACTACTGGCTGAAGTAATGACACTGAAAGACAGAACAGAAGTATTGAGAAAGCATGAAATGAAATACTCTCTGGAATTACAAACCTCCAGCGGTAAAAATATTTATCAACTCCAAGAAAGAGGAAACTAAAATACAGCCACAAGCTGTTAAAGATTACCTTCCCCACATGACACGGTTAGCTCCATAGTTGGAGACGACTTGGGAAAGAAGGTCTCTTGCATCCTCATATGGATACTGTTTTCTTGACAATCGGAAAAGGGCACTGAATTTCACATAAACCTGCTCATCCCAATCATGTTTCACAATAAGCATAAATGGAAGAACCGAGAATAATATGAATTCCTGGACAGCAAAGATATGGTAGAAATAATGACAGTGGCTTCAAGTATCAGTACTTTTGGTTCAGAGCATGAATAAACATTATTGGAGACACTACTTTTCTTTAAGTGGATCTAATATCATGTGAAGTTTGAACATAACATGGGATGCTGGTCAAACAATCCGAGAGATGAGAATCTCCTAGTCAAGGTCTGTTCTATAATAATCTAAAGGAAATTGTTACAAGTTTAGATATGGGTCTTTGCTATGAATACGAAGCGCCTACAATGTGGCAAGGTGGAGTCTTTTTTTCTCAATAATATCTTGTAAATTTGAACAACTTAACTATGTTCATAATTTCCTTATTTGAGGGTTTCTGAAACCATGAGTCAGACAAGCAATATACTCCAGAATTTTAAAAGTTCAAACCTAGCATGAAAATTTTGCTTATTCCATATGAAAGCAATTTTTGGCCCTTGAAAGACCTGGAGTCCCCATCCCACTTCTCAGCCTTTTATATAATTTGATCATCCATCGCATGTAAAGCACATGCTTGAGACTAGTATTTTAACAAATGGATAGGCCCGAAGATACCCCAGAAAGCGATAGTTAGGTCTTCTAATACAATATGCACAGAGATCAACATTCTTATCAAACATATATTACAAGTTAAAAATGTGCCTTGAGCATGCCAGCAGCTTTGACAAGATATATTGAAAATTGAAATCAAAAGAATTGTGACTGCATGCCCAGCTGCAACAAGTAGAGGACATATGATATACGATACCATGTAATTTGTGCAGAAATGACAGAACACTACCTGCGGAAACCTAGCCAGTTTTAGCAATGACGAGAAGGTATTGTGTTCCTCATCAGTCCTGGAGATCAACAAACAAAATGTCAGAACAGCTCAAGTGGCACATAGTACTTACTATAGAACACCTGGCAATGAGCTCACATTGGTGGTTTGCAGAAACCGATGTGGTCAAGTATTACAATGGTTGAAGGATAGTCTTCACAGAGCTCCTCTATTTCTGATACGTGTAGACTAAGACCCTGCGGAGAAACTCTTGATGAATTAGCCATCGACTAATTGCGATTGTGATGGCTTGGTAGTTTTTAGCTGATGATCAGTTCAGCAATACATAACTGCAAAAGTAAAGCTATTCTATTCTGAGAATCAAATGTTCCGTTGCATCAAAAAATGTGACTTTGTCAAGCTAGAATTGATCAGCCAAGGCAACGATCCTACTTCACCAAGCACAAAACTTCTGGACACCAGGGCTTTTCATAGTACAAGGATTTAGAGAGGACACCCACAGGTAATTCTAATTTTAACCGAGAGCAAGCTTAGAAGCACCTAGTAGCGTGATAATACAACTATCACAGGTGACAAACTTTAGGAAAACAAATCCTTGTTATAAGATTTAGAGGAAAGGAATTCATGTTTATCAAAGACATCTATTAAAGTAAGACATTAAACGATATTGTTCCACCTTCATACACATAATTCCCACTGGTACTCCAAGTTCTCCAGCTCTATGGAACATTGCTTTTCCAATTTCATTTGTCATCTGCTCAGATGTGGAAAATTAGCATTGTACAGAAAGATGGAAGAATTATTGGATTCACAAAATGCTTAACTAAGACTGCATAAGATCAAATGTTCAGAAGATACAATCAGAAGTTTTAGTTCAATCTAGAAAACTGAAAGGAAAGAAGGGTACCTTTTGACCAGAAGGCCAAAGATATGGATTGAATCGAACAGCTCGATATCCATCCTTGAAAAGACAAGAGCTAAAGTGTCAGATTCATCAATCAATGTTAGTACTTGCAATATAATAATGAAATTGCACTTAAGAACCATTAAAACTAGATCTTCGAGCTGCCTAATCCCAGTTCCATCTTCTGCAGGATTTGCTAAGCAACAACCAATGAATTTAGATGGATGCCTCTTCAAAACACTATCATATGAAAATGCAAAATCATCATCTTCCTTTTCCCAATTAAAAAAACCTGTTCTCAGGTCAAGTGTAGACAAATACATGTTATGAAATGACTGTAGAAGGAATATGAAAATGAGAAATTAACCTAGTTACTAAAGAGTGATCAAACATGTGATTTATAGGCTGCACAATAAGGGCACCATCCACTCCTGCTTCTGACATGCACTGAAAGGGATGGAACAAAAGAATAAATCAGTAATCCTTTAATTATACTATACAAGCTTAACTATATATTAGGGCAACTGATTGGCATATAATTTATTGAACAAAGCCTGCTCCGAGTCTAACTTCATAATTTTCTTCAAAAAAATCCTTACTCTTCCTCCTTCAATCCGTTTTACTCATACGAACAGCAGAAATTTAATTCAATGATTTTGTCCCACATTATGATATCCAATCTTCATCTTAAATAATTCACAAAGTTCTGAAGAATTTCAACATAACAGAGAGGTAGAACAACTGTCATAAGTTACATACCTATAACTGAATAATACAGAATATTCTAAGACCTACTAACAGCATAAAGTGCTGGGTCCTAGACAAGTCAGTGTAACCTGTATTAGTTGATGCAAGGTCTTTATTGGACCTAGAGCCAGTGAGAACTGGAAAAATAAAAATAAAAAATGAAAGCATTATAGCACTACAAACATGAAAGGAATGCGAGAGGAACATTATGGACAAAAAGAAGCAACGCAATGGATCAAAACTTCATGACCAAAATATTCAAGGTATCAAATAAAGTTATTGTGTTTTCTAGGTTTCCTCTATATCACTGCTGTCTGAGTGCAGTTTCCGTATCTCCAATGTATTTTTCATTTTGTTATGCTTTGAACGTTAACATCCAAGCTTCCTCAAAGAAGAGGTCGAGAAAAGATAGTTTGAGATATTCTCTGCTTCTGAACATCTTTGCACTTGGTGTAGCTTATCTTATCTGTTTGCCGGTCTATCTAGTGCAAGAGGAACAGTGGACTACTTGAGGAAGTCTCAGAAAGCATCAATGACATTCTGTTTGATGGAAAATGCCTCCAAGTGGACTGGGGTTTGAAAGCTAAAGCATGATGTTGAGTCCTCTTCCACTAGCTTAAGCTTGTGGCAATGACAATTACCCAACTCATCATCTTATTAAAAAGAGGTTCTTCCAAATTATGAATTTATTATAAGAAACATATGCAACCTCCCTTTGATTTTTCAACAAGCAACCAAAGAAGGTTTTTCTAACTTCAAATTGGATCAAACATGTCACATCCCGCAATTGTTTTTGTTTTTATACACATTCAAAAGTCGAAATTTCAAATATCTTACTCAAGATAAACAAATTGTCACAAATGGGAGAGAACTACCTAGTGATACAGAAACGTCTCTTCTACTCAAGTCTTCAATCGATCACTGTTAGGAGAATGCTCTAAATGGATCAACCAAATCCAATCATTCTGCACATAATAGGTCATAATTGCATAAGTTGGCCACCTGATGATGCACTCTCCAACAACGCATGGAGGTGTTGAGGGGGGCTTCTAATAAGGTTAGAAATTTTAATTTCATTTTTGTCTTCATCCTTAATTAAAATACTTCAGCCATTCCTTATTTAGGTGTTCAAGGTAGGAAATACTAATTAGTGGATGACATGAAATTAATAATAAGCTTATGAAATTTAGGAATTAAATAATAACACTTTTATTAGGAAGCAACAGTCAAGATCGAAACAAGTCCAAAGGAAAGAGCTTTTACTGATTGCGATTTCCCAAATCACTGGAAACGTTATACAAAACGATGACTTGTGGAAAAATCTGCGGACCTTGAGCAAGAAATTGGCGTCTCCAGGGATTGACGGCTCCTGTCCTGGAAAATAAGGGTAACTTCCTGCAGCCTAAACACAGATACATTTGAAGCGGCTTATCAGCGTCGAAAGATCCAATCGATCAAAAATGCAATATTACTTGAGACACGTTGGGCAGTACCTCATGGGGAGAAGCCCATACATGGAGATGGGAGTCCAATATCTTTGGAGGAGAAGGAGAAGATGAGGCGGATCGGGAGGAGAATTCTTCCAAACCTCCCGCTTCGGAAGCCATTCTGATGCTGGGTAGGCGCTTTCTGGGGTTGGAGAAAAGAAATTTGTGAGAGGGGAATTGAGAGAAGGGAGAAGCGGAGGAAGACACCGCCATGTTTGGGCTTTGTAAGGTTTGCTACTGTGGACGGGTGGCTCATCACCACCTCCTTTGTCCCTGAGAGGCTATCCTAAACCGTCCATTTGGTGGACCCTCACCCTTGATTCCTTTATTTTATTTGTAATTTGATATATGGTGATAAGGTAAATTATACATATATATATATATAGGGTATTTTAGTGGAAAAAAAATCCTAAACAGGGTTTTTTTTTCTTATTTGGACGAAAATGGTTTCAGACTTTTACTTAAATGATTCGATTGCATATGTTATTAAAAAAATCTCTAGTTTTACCAAATAATTATCATATTTTTTATAAAATAAAAATAAATATAATCATCTTAGAATTATGTCCTATTGATTCTGCAAAATTTTGAGTTGGTTTAGTAAAAGTTAAACAAGTTATGCTTAAAATTAAAGTATATTGCACTTGATCATAAAACTTATTCAAAAAATTTTAATTTTAATAATTAATTAACATAAATTATTTACAAAATATGAATTCTTAGTAATCCTATGAAAGTTTGGATTGATTTAATGAAAGTTAATTAAGTTATAAGTGAACTTAAATTATGTTACACTCGATCATAAAATCTATTCAATTTTTTTATTTTGATGATTAATTATCATAAATCTTACAAAATAAAAAAATAATATTAATATGGTCAGGTAGTTTTGTTGAAGTTTGAGTTGGTTAAGTATAAATTACTGCATTTGAAATATATTATATTTTTAATATGAATTTGAAGAAAAAGTTCTGAGTGAGTGAATGTGTGCTTAACAAACAGTAGACAAAAGTTATATTTTAGATCTGCAGTCACCTAAGTAATGTTTAATAAAATTATATTTCAAAATTCTATTGAACATTATGTGACAAATTTACCTTTCTATTTTTTTAATATTTGTTCAAAACTGAGTACATATTTTTTATTTAAATTAATCAGTAAATTAGAAAATAGAGAAATGGATATATGTAATCTCACACAAAAAAAATTGTACGGTCTAGATATGTAATAAATAAAAATATAAAATAATTTTCGAAGATAAATAAATAAAATTTTACCATTTAAAAGGTATAAATCATATGGGTTTCGCACTAAATTTAGTTGACAATCTTATGATTTTAGATAATATCATAGGATATTTAATTTTTTTATAAATTATATTAGTATCTCGTAAATGCTGAAATGCTAATGCTATGCTATCCTAAGATAGCATCAGCATTTGAACATTTGCAATGTAGCATTTAGGCCGGATACGATTTGAAAAAAATTTATCAAAATATGCATTGATCTATCAATAGACATCTCAAATGTGTTACCAAATGCATTTTTAATAAAATTTGAAAAGGTAACACTCGATCATGCTATCTGTTCAAAACATCTCAACTATTTAAGATTTAATTATCATAAATTTTTAAAAATAAAAAATATATTAGTCATATAAAAGTCATGTTCTAATTATTCTGGAACGCATCTAAGAAGTTATCAATTTTAAATAGATTTGGTTCGTGAGCTTTTATCATTTATAAAAATAAAGCACCCCAATTAAAAATAAATAGGGGGGCACTACATGATAAAATTCCTTAGTGAAGGCTTTTTCCAATAAAATATTTATATTTATTTATTTGATCATGATAGAAGCTATTAGGTGTTTTGTGGAGCACAACGATATATATATATATATATATATATATATAAAGGTGATCGTAATAGAAGCTATTAGGTGTTCTGTGGAGCACAAAGTTGCACTCGCCGGAGTCTTTATTATTGGATTGAAGTACGTTGGACATCCAATTCAACGTCAGGAAGGAAAGGAAGAGGCAGCAGCAGAAGAGCTAAAACCTTCGCTCAAACATCGAGCGAATACTATAGCTTCGATGGAAGCTACTAATTAGCAGTGGATCTCTGAGCTAACCACAGGAAAGTCTTGCGGCGTCTTCCACGCGTACTTGAACTTAACGGGAGTACCTTTGGACAACGGGCGCCCCCCGGCGACGGCGCACAGCTTAGCGTCCACCGGCTTAATGGCGCGGGGGTCGACGTCCGTGACACTGTTGAGGCCGTAGCACAGCAGCATCACCTTCGACTGCGGACAGTCGCAGGTGTTGCTCACCGTAACTTCGTACTCCGGTTGCCCTTCCACGAACGCTCCCCTCGTCCTCTGTTCAACCCTTATGTCCGATGTGCTGCACGGTTGTCCCCGACCTGCGTTGACAGCGTTGCTATGGCGAGGTCAGATAGAACCAGTAGATAGATACTTTGGACGAGAAAGAAGAGCAAAGGGAAACAGAGGTCACCTCCGTGAATGCTGCAGATAAGGAGCAGAAGAAGAGGAAGGAGAAGCCTTAGAGAACTCGCCATGTTTGCCTCCTGTTCCTGTTGCAGACTGCAAGTCAAGTCTTATTTAGAGGCCGGGAAACAGGATCGGGTAGAAGACTTTATGGATACTCGATTAAAAGAATTTAAGGAAACAATGGCAGAAATTATTCTTTTGATATTTCTTCCTCAAATGCATGCACGTGGGAAGGGAGTGGTTAGCACTATCATTCATCAACCTTTTGTGTAGAACATGGTTTTAGAGAAAACCATAGTCTCATGACACTTTTTACTTTTAAGAAGGAAAATAATTGATAATTACCTTTGTAAAAATGTCATTACTTTGATCGTTTGACATAATTGTTTATAGGACATCGTTATTTTACCTTTTCCAAAAAAAGAAAAAAAAAACCCCCCCATCTAATGCTTCAAAATAAGACAAACATACGCACAACAAATGGCTAAATTATTCTTTTCCAGGCAACCAATCATAATGAGCTTAATTTTGGCATGTTTGACAATTCCTTTTTTGTTGATATATATGCTATATTTGGCAAGCCAAATCTTAGCATGTAGCAAAGTCAACTTTTGATCAAGAGTGGGGAATCTATACTAAAAAACTAAAGTCATTTGGCGAATTATTAAAGTTTAGTGGCCCCAATCAAAGATTGCATCAAATTTCAAGAAAAATGCAATTTTGTGTTGATAAAGATTGCAAACCTAACATAAATATCAGATTCATCTCGTTACAAGCACACTTTGACACAGGAAAGTAATCAGCACCCAGATATCATTATCTTTTTCTTAATCCAGTAAATGGAATCACCCGTTCAGATTCCCTGTCACTGTTTCCGAAAACACATTCTGCAATCATCCAAAGGAGATTAAGTGAGCAAAGAAGGTTTACTAAAGATAAAGCCACCTCAAGCACACTTGATAAGCATACTTAAAACTGTGGAAAGAATAAGGTGATCTATACATTCTCCTCCGGTTAAACAATATGGTATTTGTAACCAATTGATTGCCATGCCCATTTACAGATTAAAAACACCAAAGCATACAACATGATACAGTCTCCCAGCTATTCGGTATCTTTTTAGCTGATAGGAGCAAAGTACATGCAGATTGGAGGATCAATCCTAGAGATCCCCCAGTACACATCAATAAGCATCCTTTAGATAAAAAGAATAAGATGATCTAAGTATTTTCCTTAAACAATATGGTATGATAACCAATTAATTGTAATCCCCCATTTACAGATAGCACCAAAGCATACAACATGATATAGTATCCACAGCCACATTATCTTTTTAGCTGCTCGAAGCGAAGTACATGCAGATCGGGGGGTCAATCCTAAAGATCGCCAGGATTGCAGATGGAACAGTCCAGATCCCATCACCACAAATCAAGCCTGATGCCACTGCTCCAGCATAGTCCTCCATCTCCTTTCGGTTCAACCTCTCCCAGACAAACAAAATCACAGTCCCAATGAACATATCAATTGCAAAATATGCTCCTATGTAGAAGGGTACTGCCATTGCCATTGGTATCGGGATAAATTGGGATACATTCTTCGGAGTTACGTCCCTCAAAAGATTAATTATAAGCGCAGCTACAAAGAACACAGAGCAGAGCTCCAGACAGTGCTTTGGCAGTGCCGAGAAGCCCTCGACACCCAGAATGGCCATTTCTCGGTAGATGACTGCATATGGAGCCTTGTACACACCATCGGGTGACCCAATATCGAAAGCAGTCCAATAGAGCCAGAAAGTGAGCGGAGCTATGATACAACCTAATGCTGTCCCGATCAACTGGGATACAAACATGGATCTAGGAGAGGATAGGGTAAGGTAACCTGTCTTAAAATCCTGCATAAGATCGGCAGCAGTGGACACGATCGACATCATAACACCACATGCAGCCAGCCCAGCTATGACACCACCCTTGCTTCCAACTAATGAGGCAAAAATGAAAAGTCCGATCTTCCCATAGGTTGAGGCAAGGCTCCAATCAGTGAGGCCAGTGCCATAGGAATTACAGAAGGCCAGTGCAGGGGCAAAAATGTAGCAAGCAAGGACTAGGTACCATTTCATCTGTGGAAATATGCTTGGAATTGTCGCAGTGGATATAGCAGCAAGCCCAATGTAACCAGAAGCTGCAAACCAGGATGGTATGCTGTCCCTGATGAATGTTTCATTCTGTAGTTTTTCCTCCAACAGCTTGGAGCTCTCGTCGTCTGCACAAACAGAAGTTAATTTGCCAGGAAATTCAGATGAGCTACTCTGACACAGATTATAAATATGGCAGACAGAAGGTTAGAAAGGAGACACGAGGGTCAAAACATAATATTTAATGAAGGCTAACAACTCCTAACATGAAATAGTAATGTGCAGAAGCTACAGGGTAATTACTGGATTCTGCTGAAAAATATTAGTTTTAGAGTACCTAACAGATTCAGAGATCAGAAAAGAGCAACAGCAGTGATTGTGGTTCTTGTAGAGAATCAATTAGTAACAGTTTGTAAGAAGCCATGTTTATGTAAATTTGTTCTATACTGTTCCAATGTGAATCATTTTGAACAGTGATTTTCTAAATAACACTTGTGGAAAGTCAAGTTGTCAAACCTGATAACATGTTAGGTGTATATTATTAAAAACCAGTAATAATCATCAGTATATCTCTTCATTCCTACAGGCAACATGTCAGATATGGAAGGACTTTGTCAATTCCTAATTTCATTTAGGCATATCCATCCAAACAGTTCACAGCCAGAAGTCCAACCGATAAGCACCTAGAAGAAGCCAACCAGCAAGAGGACTTAATAAGAGAGTAGTATTGGCATCTATAGGGGAGGTTTGATCCATTTATTCTGTTATGGAAAAAGGATAACACAGAGAGGGCAAGAAGAAGGATGGAAGTAGGGGCGGGGTAGAAGAGAGATTGCACAAGCTGCAGAACAATAATATAAACAAAGGATTTAAATCAATCCAAACAATATGGAAACAAAATGAAAAGCGTGATATTGACACAATATTGTTCATTCTTTAATTTTTCAATGGTACCAGATGATACAAGTCGGTATTGCAACTGGTAGTCTATTAGGACACCAAAACCAATATCAGACTGGTATATAAGTTCTTAAGTTAAACAAAGTGATTCTTTCAGCTCCATCTGTTTGACCATTGTTTATGGAGAGAGAAAATGAATATTGTATCTACAGTACATTAATGAAATAAGCTACCTTGATGAGGAGTTACAAGGGGAAGGCTTGTCTGCTTTGAGCGTGCATTCAAAATTTCCCTGGTAGTTATGACTACAATTTTAATTAAGTTGTAAAGACCATCTCCAACGATAAGAGAGATGGCAATGAAAACCTGAACAAAGATAAATTTAGTAATTAGAAATTTGAGTACATAACTGCTTATGTAATAAGCTAAACAAAAACAAGAAATTCAAAGGTAACTGAGTTTTTGCTAAAACTAACAATCCCATTAATATAAAATAATTGTCAGAGCAGATGCATCAAACAAATCATAACAAGGCAAAAGTACAAGGTTAGAACAACCAAGGGGCACTACTTTAGGTTCTTAGTTATAATTGAGATAAGATGGGAATTTCTCATACATGCTTCAAAAGGTAGCTCATCTACATTTATCGCTTCAAAACTTGAAATGAGCCCTATGTCTCTCAGAAAATTAAAAGTCATTGGATTGAACTAGCTGTTGGAAATATTATGAGCTGACCCTAAATGATGGTCAGAAAGCTGTATTAAGCAAGCCATACCAGGACATGAATCCCACAAGACTTCCCCAAGGGTAAGATCACCCCTCAACAACCCGCCATGTAGCCAGACAACCTAACACTTTTCTCTTTCTCAAATCAACTGGCCTGTTCTACCCCTCTCCTTTATACTCTCTACTCTCTACTCTATCCTCTCTCCAATCAATCAAAGTAACCAACCTAACCCTCTGTCCTCTCTCCCTCCCAGTCCCAACCTGACCTGACTCATATGGAAAAATCCTATTAAAATTCTACTCTTCTAACCAAATAACTCTACCCCATGTCTAAATCCTCTTAATATCTTCCTACCATCCTAATTTGGTGAACTCCAGCTCCTCTCTTCCCTCATCAGTCACATCCTTAACCTCACCATCTTCACCTCCTTTGCTTCCTATTTGTTCCTCTTAATTAATCCTCTCTCAGTATCGTGCACTCTGTAACTGCCACTTGTGCTCTTAGCAACGTACTTGATGATCCCTCATCATCACAAAGTCTGGTGCTACTTGCTCCTGAGAGTGGTACACACCATTGACAGTACTGCTCAATTTGGTAAAATAAGATTGCCTCCTTCTAGCCTCTGGTGATTTGTTTGCGTCATAAAATGAAAAGCTTCAGTTGATTGCTTACGTGAGACATGTATGAACAGTAACAGGTTAACGAGTTCACAAATAGAGAGATCCAAAGATAGTGTAATTTTGGTTATATATGTGAATGGATCAGATCACTCAATAAAAAGGAAGGACCTTAAATGGTCGTTAATATACCCTGTAACTTTTTTAAAAGGGCATATTGGTGGTTTGGCTGTGAATGAAAATTCAAAATACTGCTAACCTCAAGGATAGACATTAAATTTTGAGTTATTGAGGAATATGAGGCCATTTTGAACTTTGAGAGATATATCCAACATCTGTAACTCTTAAAGATGGATACAGTTTCTCTAGTTAGATTATGTAAAATGGCATGCTTACTATGCCAATGATATCAGTAGTAATTAGAATCAAGGTTTTACTTACCGATCCGTACCAGTGTACCGATATATTATCAGTACTGGTACGGAGCCCATACCGGGCGGTATGCACAGTGCATACTGCCCGGTATTAAAATATAACATAATATTTTTTATAATATAATATTATATAATATAATATTAAAATATTAAAAAGAAAAGGAAAAGGGGCGACGCTCCGTCTCCTCGGAGAAAAAGCGGCCACGGTGACCCACGGCGGCGGCAAGCGGCGGCGGCGCGCGGGCGAGGTATTCTTTCTTCCCCTCTTCTTTTCTTTTTTTCTTTTCCTCTTCTTCTTCCCTTTTTCTTCCTCAATCGATCGCCGACGGTCGATTTCTCTCTCAATCGACCGCCGATGGTCGATTTCTCTCTCAATCGACCGTCAACGGTCGATTTCTACTTCAATCGGCTGCCGACGGCCGAAATCAACCGCCGACAATCGATTTTTGACGAAACCGCCCGGTAGCGGGCGGTTCGCGTACCGGTAACCTGGCGGACTGGTATGTACCGCCCGGTACAGGTCGAAATTGCAAACCTTGATTAGAATGTGTTACTGCTCTGAAAATATATCATGAAATGGGAACGAACAGCTGCCCAATATACCATAATATAGCAGCTTAGGATTATTCTTTTCGTATCATTTAAATATCAGGTATTTTATTGAAAGGATGAATACTAAAGATAAAAATCACAAACAAACTGACAGAAAGCAGAACAATCACCTGCATCAAGAAACCAAATGTTAAAAGGCAAAGGCATAAAGAGGGACATTTTAAACTGCAATTCAGCAAGATAAACCTTAAAATGTAAGTTTTGGTGTCCACTTATTTTCCAATGAAGAAGCAACATATTAAAAAAAAGTAATGACGAAACAAGTCATGATTGCTAATTTTACTATAATATCAAACCAAATTCATAATTTATGCTTCAGTACATAACGACAAATATTAACATGACTACAGAATTTGCCTCATATAGAAGACACCTAATTCTGTGAAGGTTTTCTCATTAACTAACTTCTCAGAAGGAATAAAACAAATTCCACCAGCGCTAGAATCCCATGTCCTCTCCATTATTATTTGGTCCAACAAAAACCGATCCAATGAATGTCTGAAAACATTAAGGCCGCTTGGATAGTTTCATTATTCCACTCATTAAATGCCATGTCAGTCTCGTTGGTACTTTCTGAAAATATTTGATAGATCTAGTACCAAGGTCATTTCGATTTAAGGAAGATAAACATCTCAAATTCTAAATGTTAAGCATGCACATTTCTTCAGGTTTACCATCTCTTCAGTTTTACCATCTCTTCTCATTACTATAATAAAATGTCAACCCATAGAATTGATTTGAAGCTTACAATATAAAACAAGAAATTAATAAATGACTGGCCGTGGGAATTATATTTAAATAAAGGACTAGAACTATGTTGTACCTTATATCCATAGAGACCTTTAAAGTCATTGCTTCCAAGGTTATCTGGATACCAATCCCCAGCTTTAGTAGTGATGAATGGCCAAAGGAAACCCCATGATATGATGGCTCCAAGTAGGACTGAGCAATTAACAATGTGCGGGCAGATAAGACCACAACCGACATATGTTGGACTGAAATCAAAATAAAATCTGCAATAAAGAATATAAAATATAATTAGATAACTGGCATATAGATGAGCACTCCCTAAGTGGTATAGAGAGTTTTGTTTGATGCCTGGATCTCTTCCTTTTTCACTCACATGCACTAGGAAGAAAAAGCAAAACACAGACATGTGAATAACATGTCCGTTGCATTTAATATGCAGACAAAGACTCAGAAGACATGGCAACCAATCACATTTACCTATTAGATAGCTAGCACAGGAAGTCCATACTTGTCAATATGTATGCATATTATTTACATGAAGAGAGAGTGTGTTAAGAGAGTGATGCAGCAAAAAGGCATGGACAACCAACATATTTAGGAATAGATAGGCTGGAACAGCATAAGTAATTAACAATTAAATTTGAAGTGTCAGTCTTTTGGGACTAGATTTATTTAAATATTCGTTTCAGGGGAGTGGTCAAGTAATTTGTGTCTCAAGTTCAAATGGTTCAGGTTTAGGTCAATTAAGAATCAAAGGATTAAATTTTATTGTGCTTAAAGTACATCATTCATTTATAACAGTTGGACGGTTATTGATACCAAAGCACCATCATAATCAATGACATCAGCCATGGATTAAAATCTCAATCCCATGCATTCTCCAACTATATGTGCATGTAAACAAAAATATATTTTTGTTACTTCTTACCTATGTTTCAAGTAAACAAAACCAAATTGTTCTAACGAAAAAACACGTAATAATTTGATAAACATTATAAGCATAATGCAACTATATATACACATAAAAACCTAAATCGCAAGCTTGCGATCCCTAATTAAAATAGCCCACAACTAGGTATACAAAGTTTGTATTATCAAAATGAGAATGTTAAGAAAAACGTGCAGAGTTACTAGGAAAAATAGAAAAAAAATACTTCTACTTGTGAACAACTAGGTATCGTTTCGATAGAGGATAAGATGAGAGAAAAATGTTTAAGATGATGTGCACATGTGCGTAAGAGACCTCCAGATGTGGTAGTTAGAAGAGATAAAATAATTAATAAAAGTAACACGAGAAAATATAGAGAAAGGCCTAAGAAAACTTTAATATATATTATAAATAAAGATTTAAATATTCTAAACTTAATTAAACATATGATCTTTTACAGATCTCAATGGTAGCAAAAGATGCAAGTAGTCGATCCTAGATAGTTGGAACTTACGATTTAGTTGTTGTTGTTGTAATCATTCAACAAAGTGGAACCTCGATACTTGAATTCTTTTTTCACTTGGCACAATTAAATGCTCAATCTTAGTAATGTGACCTTTAGTTCAACTCTCTCCATCCTCCTTCCCTCCCGTCCAAATGCACTTATGAGCACATATACACATGTAGACCTCTAAAAAATAACCTATATGTGGGAGTACATATGCAATTACTAAAAATTAACAAGCTATATATGCAAAGCCCAAGTTCAAACAGATATTTTCTTCATAAGTTCTTCAAGTATTCATTAAAGGTAAAGCAGCAAAGAAATTTTAATTGGATGCATTACAATTGACTAGCTGAGATACTCTATTGAACACGGTCCATAGTCACAAGCATAAAAAAGCATAAACTGTTTAAGACCAAACCCCATGGCTTACATATGAGTGAAGAAGCATGGCTACAGCTAGACAATCCAAAGTTTCTCCCATGTATTTACACTTAGCAAATGCAAACAAAAAAAAATGACAAAAGTTGAGGCAGAAAATACTCACGTGTTCTTAAATGCTGCAAGTCCCAGGCTGGGAAAATTGTCAAAGCCACAGGAATCTCCAACTCCACTAAAGAACCATTTAAAGCAACTCCAGCAAAAACTAATGCTTAGATACTTTCCCAGGCAACGAACTTGTTTCCTGCAGTACATCACGTAAATATCAGCAATTGTAGAGAGTCACATTATGCAGTTCATGTTGCCAGCAAAAGGTGTTTTCTTCAATTCTATCTGTTACTGAATCTTGCATTAGACAGACCTGAAAATCTAATTCACTAACTGTCAGTTAATTTTCTCGTCTTGACCATCCAGAATAGGAAAAAAAAATGTGTTTTCCAATTTATCAATGAAATGGAAGATGATAAAAAATTAAACAAAGGGTTTTATAACTAGTTTTTGTATGATCAACATTTCTACCTTTTAAACCTCCTATACACTGTAAGAAAAATAATATGATAGCATATCATTGTAAATAGTTTGCAGCAGATATACACTGAGTTCTTTTTGTCTTTTTATGGTTCAAGCTAAAACATATAGATGACTACAAAGTGAAGAGGGAGCTGGACATGACATTAAAAATGGTCTTTCTTTGGTTTGAACCTACTAACTGTCACATCCTAGGTTTATAAAAAAATAATAAATCATCATTTTATTATTCATAATGTACATAAGACACTTCTTTTTCTTTTCATCCTTGAATTCAAATCCCTATTTTTAAAATCATAAATATTTTTATTAACTGGAAGCATAATCACATCTTCTTGGTAAGGCCATAAGTGACAAGAAAGTCTATTTCACCTAAGCCTCAAATCTATTACAAAGTAGTATATTACTCTGGAAAAAAATATAAGATAAAAATATATCAACAACAACACATACTGGTAGAAACCTCTAAAAAATCATAAAAATAATCTTCAATATTCAATATTCGTGAAACATATACAAATATCAATATTTTAATATTAAATATGATAATATATCGATTCATTATAAAATTCATACATTAGAATAACAATAATAATTCTTATGGAATAAACAAAATTTAATTGATTGGCAAAATTCCTAGCATGTCCACATGATTAAGGAAATCAATTTTAATCATTTCCTTAACCATATTACACAAACAAGAAAGTTAATTTAAATAAAGTAATATATTATTTATAATAATTAATTTATATTAAGGGAGAAAATTATCGGTGATTACGGTAACAACCTTATCCTCTACTGCACCTATGAAAGACTTTTAAAAACATATACTACCAAGTAATAACAATAATAGAAGTTCAAAAAATCAAATAAGCAACTATGATATTTCAGTGGAAGCGATGTCTATATTGCTCTTACAGAATACTTGAGATGTTTCAGAGGCAAGCTCATACATAGAAAGTCAAATCAATAATTAGATATTACTGGAACATTTGCATCATCAAATTTTCCTGTAACTTAGTAATGATCAACATATATCTTACTCAGCGAGCTCTGCTCCAGTGTTAGTGTGAAAACTGTTTATCAACAAAGCTGTAGCTGTCCCACTGGGGTATGTAAGCTTGTAATCGATAACCATAACCTGCAATATCAAAACAAGAAATAGATAAGATGCTTGCTAGAGTTTTATTAAAAACTATCAAATTACAAACAGAAACTTTTACAAAAGCAAGACATGATAACTTGAAAGATATAATATATCATACCATTTCAGAACTTATTATCCTCACACCTCATGTGTCATGAACCATAACATTGAAAACATATGCTGATAACTTAAAAAAATGGATCTGGGCTTATCTATCGCAGATCCCCTTTTTGTCTCCATATCAAATCAAGATCCACACATGCATCTAAAAAAATTTCACATTTTTGTATCCAAGCGACATTAATCCTAAAATGTGTTGGTTATTACTGCTTATACATATTATTCTGTTCAAATAGACAAATATTAGAACCTAAATTTTAAATCGTTGGTATCTAGAGACTGAATTACAAGTGTCCAATAGCATTAACCTTATATAGACTAAGTCATATTTTCTAACACCAATTTCGAATCTGCTTTATGTAAGATCTCTTTCTCAAAATTTCATTCCTTAAGTTTGATAGTAGCTGTGAAGAACTTTGGAGATGCATGAAAACAAATCAAAAATTGCTCAGTACCTCAGGTCACAAATTAGTTCTAGCATATCTAAACAAAATATTGTTGGTTTGGAGCTCACATAATCCATGAGATATATTACAACATAGAACATATCATTTCAAACCATATATATCCAACTTAATGAAACAAGTACAATGAAATAGAGATTCACAACAATTAAGTTCAGTATTAAATTATGACAAATTCCCAATACCTTGCGTAAAGCCACGAGGCTAAATAGCCCAAGGAAACTCACAACGAACATGAAACCAATCATCCAACTCAAAGAAGGATTTTTAACATCTTCTGCCCTGTTACCAGGATAATCAGCTCCTATGAGTTCATACGTCCTTTGATCCATTGAGAGCATATATGACCCAAAACCCCCTGTCGAGGAGATATTCGTTAATAGCCTTATATAATTAAAGCCCAAATGTTGACAGCCTTATTTAATTGAAGCCCAAATGTGTATCCATAAAACATATTATTCACAAGAATCAGCCTTTTCCATTCAGTTGCTACCACAGAACTTTAGTAGCCTATATGCAACCTAATCACAAAAACACCAAGCACCGGAGCCACCACCAAGATCCCTTTATTCAAAGAAAAAAATAGGGGAAAAAAATAGAAGCCCGCTCAACAAAATTCCACGGACAAAGAAAAGCAAACAAAAAAAATCCCAAATCAAAAGCACAATGATCAGAGAGGAGCCAATTACCGCTGAAGGCCAATCCATAGCAGGCCACCACGCACGTTTGGATCACCGTGTTCTCCTGCCTCGTGAACGGCTTCACAGATAGCCCAATCCTCGACGCGAATTCTGTCCAGCTCTTGACGAAGAAGAACCCCAGGAGGCCGGCGGCCACATTGAGCGACGGGATCACCCCCACCGTGAGGTTGAGCTTGTGGGTGATGATGCAGAAGAGAACCCCCAGGACGGCGCTCACCAGCAGGCCCCTGACGGTGATCTGCTCCCTCCAAGGCGGGATCCTTTCCCCACAATCGAGGTGCTCCTTCTCCGGCGACAGGAGCGGCTCCGAGATCTCCACGGTGGAGGCCACCTCCGTGCCCATTACCAAGCCGATGGTCAGGATTTGCGGGCGGGTGTGGGGGGAGGAAATCGATGGAGAAGGAGGAGGAACTCTCTGGGAGAGCACGAGGGCTTCGTCGGACCAGAGGCGTGGAGGGTAGGAAGGGAGAGGATTAGGTTGCTTGGACGGTGCCGTGAAGAAATCACCCACCTTTATTCCGATTCCGCCGGCTGGGTTTGGACGGCAGTCGGCGGTGTAATAACTCGCAGGTTGTCATACCCCGAATCAATGACTGTTGGCCTTTATTTTGCGGTGACATTTGAGTGACGATATTGGATTAATGATTAATATGCATTTTAGACAATTTCATGAGAGAAGTTTTCTATAAAAAAAATTTAGACTATTTGCATATAGTAGTACCCTCATATTTTTCATACATTTCATATTTTCATAATTCCCACGGAATTTTTTTTATTTTTTTCCAAATACGTAAAATATTCTTACAATATTTTTGAATAGAATCATAGTCTTTGTTTCGATGGATCAACCCAAAAAAAAAATACTGTAATTAAAGTTTAACTACTTTAAATCCTCATCAACATTAATTATTAATCTTATCATAGGTTTTGAGGATGTAAAAAATAATTTATTTGAAAGGTTTTTAATGATGTTGAATGAAAATTATGATTATTTTTGTCTATTTTTATAATAAAAGATAATAAATCATCATTTTTCATATAATATTAAATTTAGGTATATATATTCTAAGAAACTTAAAATATTTATTTTTATTTACTATAAAAAAATAATAAATTATGAATATTACTCGGTTATAGTGATTTTAAATGGGGTTTTTTTGGCTACTATATCGATTCACTATAATTCAACTCAAAAATACCATATCAAACTATTAATTATTCTATATCTTCATCAATCTTATTATACATTTTGATGTTGTTTCATAAGATGACTTATGTGAGAGTTTATGTGGTTTTGATAAAAGAACTAAGAAGGTCTTAACATATTTTAAAATAAATAAAGATTAAAAAAATCTTTTTTTTTCTCACATAACCTTAAATTTAGGTCTATACAATTGTTTTCGTTTATCATGGAAGAATGGCAACAAATAAGGGCGAAGCACTATCCAATCATGATATTTTTGGATGGACATAATAATTTTTTTTACTAATAAATGAAAAATATAATTGTACTGTATTTTTGGAAAAGTGAGGTGTTTTTTTAGGGATATCATCCTACTTTTTTTTTTTTGATGAAGGTTCTAATGAATAAATGAAATGATCAATAGAAGAATAATCACATGATAAATTCGTATTACTTTATTTTTCCAATGGCAATATAGGCCGTACAAGTCAACGTCAACCATAGGTAGAGGAGCATTGGGAGCAAGTAATCGATGTGGCCTCTTCCACCCTTCTCTATTATTCTTCTTTAGAACACCATGAGTAAAGGAGTATTAATATCGCATTGAGTTTAATTGTATATTTGCAGATTTTTGAGTTATATACACAGTATTGTTGATGTATGTATATGTTTGTAATTTTACTGTTAATAAATGGCTGATAACAGTTAAGAAAACACATCAAGAAAAGATTAATATGGTGTTAAATTGACAATTGAGATTTTTGAGTTATAGGAGCCGATCATAGTTTGTCACTGTAATAGAGCATGTTCTTCCGATACCAAGCCATCTCACGGCAAAACGATCCCTCGTCATACACTTAGAGAGAAGACATTGACTTGATTACATGAAAAAATAAAATTTTACGTTATACAGATTGAGATGTAAAATTATGATACGGTACAGCAAGAAGCTAAACTTGGGAATTGCGATTTCATGTGAAGTTTTTGTTCCAAACACGGCATTAGCTTACGAAAACAAAGGATATATATATATATATATATATATATATATATATATATATATATATATAATCTGATAGGGCTAGTTATGGGTCCATCCAACACATCGAGACTATTTCAACTCCACAAGTTATGACAATATTAGTTCAGACACCAACCCAATTGGCATAGTACTTGACTGAGGTGGTACGGTGCTAATGGAACTGTCACGACTGTAACCGAACTAGAATGGTTATAATGAAGAATGACGAGCATATCGTCGCTCCATGTCGATCGGACATACGATAATACGGGCGCTCGGGGAGATCGTACATTAACCTTACCCAGCATATCGGCAATGATAAATGTACGAGTACAATCGATCAAACGCTGGGTGAGTATAAAAACCCCTACTAAGAATAGGATACGAGGGGACTCTCTTTATATATTAAACTCTTAAATACCATTTCAGTTTGGGCACTAACTTAATCATCGGATGGGCTACATTGAGTGTCTTTATCCCGACGAGGCCTTCGTGTAAGATCTCTCGACAGACCTTGAGAAGGAGTAACCTGAGGTGCGTACTTGAGCAAACTCAATCGAGACATGTTCCTGAGCTAGCTCAGTCGACCTCTCCTGAGCTTTTCAATCTCTTTAATACCGATGCAGATGAGTTTACATATATGGGTAGAATCAAACCATGATGACTCCTCAATCACGATATCAATTTCCACAACATAACTCTGGAAACATTTTGCACGTGGTTTGCAAGAGTTGTTTCATAAAAGAATATTACCATATAATACTAATTTTCACTTCCACCGTTAACCTGTCTTAGTCACCCAATTTGATGTAGATTTAAATAAAATCAATGAAATAAAACAATAGGAGTATGGAATATCGACAGATCAATACGATCAAATATAAAACTTTTGAAGTAAAATATAATTACATATTATATTTATAATATTTATATATAATATAATAAAATATTTTTTGAAAAATTACAAGTAAAATGATGATGGAAATGACCAAATGAGAGCATAGGTAGTGAGGGGACGATTGAGAAACAAATGCAGTATAATTTTTTTTTTCTCTTTCATCTTTATGATTAGAAGAGATAAATATCCCTCAGTAAGAGAAAAAATATATGATATTTTTTTATTTTTTTTAAGTTTTAAACGATATAGTTAGTGAGCTTTATAATGCATATATATGCATTCATGATTAAAAATAGACACATTGATATAATGGCAATCATGCATCTAAAACATTAGTTTAGTGCAAACGCACATTCTAAGAGTTAACGACTAGAAATATCAAATATTATATTTAACTAAAGTGTATTAGGAAAGTATATTGGCAAGCGACCATTTTGAACACTTCCACAAAGTGTATTAGCAAATCAAGCTTGTCTAAGGCTTGGTTGCTTAAACTAGAATTGGCTATGCATCAATTTGATTCAGAATAAATTTAATTAATAAGTAGGCATCCAAATGGTATGAGGTTTACTTTTGAATACCTAAATAATTCGAATAGGATAAAATTCATGAGTACTTAAAATGATAATAGTGAATAATTATTTTTTGAATGTTTTATTTAAGACAATTTTTTTTATTTTTCTTGGATGATGCTTCATATTTTTAATTTTCCCATTTGATGTCTTTTTTTTTTCTAATATCTTGAATGTTCTTTAGTAGATATGACTATGATAAGAGAAAAATGATAAGGTTCTAGCCTTATATAAGGGAAGTAGACGATCACAGTGAGGACAAAAATAGTATGGTCTCTTGGTATGGCAAAGTTAGCTAAGTAAAGGCATCATTAGGGAAAAAGTAAAAAAAAAAAATTGAGAAAAATTATCCTTTATTTAAGCTAACTCAAAAAAAAAATTAAAAAAATTTTAATAAGAAAATATTAGTAGTGTCCAAGTTGACATGAAATTAATTTGTGGGTGGCGGTATACTACCATTTCTAAACCTCTAAGATTGTTCAGAAACATAACATCATCCTCTAATATGGAGGAAAGAAAGATAAAATATGATTAAGGATGCATCAATTGACACATGAACATAGCAAGCATATTTTGCATGGATTCAGGTTTAGATGCATTGTTTAACTTGACGTCGACTCCACGCATGGAGGATTGCTTAGTAGCAGTGATCCAAAATCTTGCTGTATTGTTTTCATGTTCCATCTAAATCTTCAATATGTTTTACTCCACTCACTAATTTATGGGACTTGGTTTTATGCTTAATATATCATGCATCTCTATTCTTAAATCACAGAAAGGGAAACGATGCAGCAAAATGCATCTCTTTTGCCGAATATATAGCTCTGGAAAAGAGAGATATCCAATTACATGAATTCTCACTCTAAACTCTATCATCACCCACAACAACAAATCAGCATTCCTGCTTCAAGCTTCCTCTGCATGTTGACCTTGGCAATGAAGTCTTCCACTCTTCTGTTGAGCTCCTCCGCAGGCAGACCTTTCTCTTCCTCGCACTCTCTCTGCCCGCCCCCTCTTCTCCATCACATCCTTTCTCCGCTTCCGCCTCCGTCACCTCGCTACATGCTGCCCCACGAAGACCTCGGCGCCGCTTCACGTATTCCTCGTGCACATCTGGCCGAGGTGGTTGCCTGGTGAGCCTCGACTCACCGACGAGGAAGATGATGATGATGTTGGAGACCACGAACAAGGACTTGGGACCAAAGACCACGCTGCTAGCATTAGGAAGTGAAACCAAGAAGAAGAAGAACCTTAGATAAGGAAGCCAGTTGAGGCAAGAGAGGAAGAGCCCGAGAGCCACAACTCTCAGACTATGTTGGATGGCCACTGACAGGAAATATTCTTCAATCAGTATTGATGGTGGCTTCGATAGATGGTAAAATAAGTGCATTGAAAGGTGTTGCATGGCATTAGATGAATGCTAGTGCAGCTTCTAGTTTTTGCCTATCTTTTCATGCATGTTCTTGGTATTACTTGGGAATTCCCTTTTATGGTTTTGCTCTAGTTTGAATTAGTACTTAGAATGACACTGGTTTGTGGGACTGTTATATTCATAATTTACTGATCCCTAACATTTCAATCTCATCTTCTGAGCAATGAATCAAACGTTAACAGTTAGACTCTTGCTAAGAACTCAAGCAATACGTATATCAGTATTCTAGGCAACATATTTAATTTAATTTAGTTCTATAAGTAACTGCCAGAACAAAAAATTACTCCTAATGTGGTGCCAACACTATACAACTAATTTTTAAATCATTATATATAAATGATGTACCAATTTATAAGATGCCAACACTAATAACTAATTTTTAATTAAAAAATAATTGATTAAATCATAATTTTCATAATATTATATAAATGATTCTGAGATCCCTGTTAGAATATTCTATAATTGATTCTAAGGAAAAAATAACAAATCTCAGTTTGAAAAATCTTATGATGATTAAAAAAAAAATAATCCAAAAACAAACCTGAGTTATCATAAAGCCCAGTATACCACTTTTCTCAAAGAAATATATCCAAAGCTCCCTCTTCTGCGTGTACAACTTTGGACATTTCAAGCATAAAAATAAAACTAAAGCCAGAGAAAATAAAATATAAATTAAATTCATATGTAATTTCTATTTCCTTAACCTCAGTGAACGCTGGATTAAAAGCCACTAAATGACATTTGATAGTCTTTTCTCAAGTATTTTATTTTTTAAAATTATTCTTCATTACTTTTATTATTTGGTCATCTATGAATATTTTTTATCATAGACTTTTTTTTATATAAAAAAAATATATGTCAAATGATCTTCTAAACTTTTTGTGGTAAGTTAAGTTAATAATATATCACTATCAAACCAAAGTTCGATGTATAAAAAGATTTGCATATCCCTACATCTTCCTCGATGCAGAGGCAAATCCAAAAGATATTTTTGTGAGAAAATTTAGGTGAAAGATTTGAGTGAGAGAAAAATATTTAAGTGAAGATTTGAGTGAGAGAAAAATATTTAAGTGAAGATTTGAGTGAGAGAGAATATTTAAGTGAAGATTTGAGTGAGAGAAAAATATTTAAGTGAAGATTTGAGTGAGAGAAAAATATTTAAGTGAAGATTTGAGTGAGAGGAAATGAGTTTGGCAAGTATTTAAGGGAAGAATTCAGGGACACACACATTTCACGAAAGAAGCAACTCTACAATATTGGAGCAATACAATTATTCTAAACATCCATCTCTTCAATTTTAGTTTAATATTTGAAATGCAATACAATGACGTTGAGACTCGTAGTAGTTAGTACTCTTTATAAAATATACCTATTATTCTATTTATTCTTTTTTATACATGTGATATGTTGTTTTTTTTAAATACTTCAATGTACCAAGAATTTGAAGCTATATATATATATATATATATTCATTCCCATAACTTTTGTACTTGGCAGTTGAATACTTCTACTTCCCAAAATGTAAGGATTCACGTAGAATTAAATCTTGTTAAATGCCATCATTGCGGGTGATTCGTGAATCAAATCTTCTTAGGAATGTCATCATCGTGGGTGATTGCAATAGCTGTATCAGTCAGCATTCAAGTATACAAATCCCATTAAGGAAGGCACATAAAAACTGATACACAAATATACGTTCGCTGAATCGATACAGATGAAGACTAATGTATATAAGCAGACTGCGGATGGAGTTGATTGCACCATTGCACAGCCATGGAGAGAAGAGCAGCAGCGATACTTTGGGTTGCGCTGCTTTCGGGGCTTTTTGCATACAATGTTGCAGGAGCGAGGATTGGGAAGGTTGCGCTCCGGTCCGACGATGGAATACCGTATCAACACATCCAACGTCAAATCCCTCCCAGTGAACCAAATCCGTTAGAGCCACCAGTTTCATACGAGGAGGAGGAGGCAATGAAAGGTAAACAAATCCAACGTCAAGTTCCCACCGGTCCAAACCCAGAAGAGCCACCGGTTTCATATGCGAAGTCAATGAAAGATAAACAAATCTAAATTGCTACGGATTTAAATCGAGTTGAGCCACCAGCTTACTACTAACAAATTAGAGTTATAGATGCAACGTATATTTTTGTGAATGTGTTACCTTTGCTGGTTTCACTTCTAAATAATACCATGCTACGTAGTGTGGAGATTTGTTTTATGTTTGCATCAACACTATTTTTAGTGTCTTTATTTATTTAGTTGAATGATCTTTCGATTGTGATTGTACTCTTCTCTTTTGTGCCTTTTAATTGTCTCTTGCATCTGCAACCATAAATTACAAATCAAGCATGACTTGGGAACGAGTCCAAAACCCCCAGCTTTGGCTCTCCCATATTAGTTGCAGATCCAAAAGAATTCAACCTTGTAGGTATTGGAAGGTGAAACGAAGGGTCTCCAGTTATGTTGATGCTAAAATTCTAGCCATCTGAACGAACTCACAAACAAGATTCAAATAAAATATAACAGTGCTAAAATTATAGCCATGATTGGAAGTGTCAACACCCATACAGAGATCCATCTTGTTCTCAACATTTTTCTTCTTTTATCCCCAAAGAAGAACTTATGTCGATTTAACAACAGTCTTACATAAACCATATCTTGCTTGTCTGACTATTAAAGTAATCCAATCACCATCACCAGAGAAGAATGAAAACAATGCATAAGAGACAACGATTCAAATAAAGAACGAAGACAATTCTCGAGTCAACCGGAATTTTCTATTAAACTAACTTAACACAACCATCAGCCGTGCTCTTGGGATTTTTTTTTTTTTTTTAAAAAGGGGGGCATTATAGCCACACCATGAGACTTAAAAATGACTATAGAAAACAGGTGTTGACGGATTGACTTCTCTGTAGTAACTAAACATAAAGCATATCGATGATTTAGAACCCACCGATCCTAAGTTTAATCTCTATATTACGTTGCAAAACTGAGAAATCAGTGTGCTAATTATGAATAGGATAAATTTAATTAAAAAATTATAAGAGCATATTTACTATTTATTGTGTGGTCTTTTGGGTGGATGATTAACAATTGAAAAGTATTTACCTTTATGAAATTGTTGAAATTAAATTTGATATGTGTTAGGATGCTTTGTAGAAATTATTTTTTTGACAATAATAATATATGTGCTTGATCATGCATTGATAATTAAACTTAATTATATGATTAATGTGAATTTTCTTTTTTAGAATCTTATGGTATAATAATATTTTTAACTGATTTTAAAACTAGATTAATAAATCAATACATTTTGAAAACTCAATTGATCAAGTTAAAAATGATAGTAAAGAGAATAAAATCAAAACACAAGTAAATTACAAGTAAAGAAAGACAAACTTATTTATAATGGTTCAAATGGAGTAGATCAACTAATCTTGTTAAATTTTTTTTCTTTTCCGTAATAACCTTCATACTCTTTTTTTATATAAGGTCTTTCAACTCTTATAACTTAGAATTGTAACCAAACTAAAAAAGAGATTCTGCTCAAAATAAGAGTTTATAATATTTTTTTACTTATAAATATATGCTTCATCAACTAAGTATGAATTTAACATCTATAGATCCTAAAAGGCTTTAAGAATTTAGGATACCAATGGTGCTAGTACAGGATACTATCGTCATAACTAGGTTGTGAATCTTGGCTCTAGCATTATTAACATTAGTGTATGTGGTACTATTACCACCCTGGGTGGTACTATCTTCGGCATAGGTGATACTACTGTCAAAAAAAAAAACACACACAAACAATATTTTTTGACTAACTAAAGCGATACTATCACTTGGACCTGATGGTACCACCACTAATGCTTAGTTCATGCCACCAATTTGATCTTCTAATAGGTCCAAATCAGTCATAGTTTAAGCCTAATGGTTCTTTGATAAGTTTGTATGATTTCAACCTAATATCAACTCAAATTGACCCAAATAATTTCGATTAAGATTTTCATAAATCAATCACATATACGACATATTTATGAAGCTTTCAACATGTTGTGTGCTCTTTTAAGATCTCATCTAATGTTTTGGCACTTCATCCAAATCCCCAACACATCATTATCTCATTTGTATCACCCATTTCACTAGTATATTAACTTTTCTATGATATTTAATCTTTTAATATAATATTTGATCATTTCGGCACAATGCTCAAACCTTTAGCATGAAGTCTGATCTTCGACACATCAACCAATCCTTTGATTTGATGTCCAATTTTTGCCATGATAATTTTTTAGTGCAACATCAGACTCTCTCACTCAATAGTTGGGACTTCGGTGATTCAAGTCCATGAGCGAAGTATTTCATACATCACTTATTTCAAAAACATATTTAGTCCAATAAACTCTTAATACATTTTCATTTTGATTCTTAAATTCAAATTGGGATAAATTTGATCTTGATATTATTATTGCAAGCCCAAATATCCAATCAAGTTTTAAATTTTAAAAAAAATTAATAAATTTTAGACATGAGTCAGTACTAATAGAAGTTACAAAAGTATAATAAGTCTCCTTATTTAACACATAAGATAGGCACGAAGCACCACTTTTTTCTCTTTGGTTAAAAATATACTTCTAAGTTATTTCTCTTATTTGTCATCAATAAAATGGAGTATATAATTCATGAATATAAAAGAGTCATATAAAATAAATCTCAAGTCGTAAATATCAAAAGATCATAATACATTTGAAGAATCTCATGGTTCATACTAAATGAATCTCAAGTTATAAACACCAAAAATTTAAATGAAGGATCATGATTCATTTGAATAAATCTCCTCTTTAGTTATTAGTAAAAAAAAAATGAATCATAAAAACATAAATAGTAAAATATCTTGATTCATACAAATAAATCTCAAGTTGTCAACACTGAGAAGTCAAATAAAAGAACATGATTACTTTAGTTAAATCTCTTTTTTAGTCATTAATAAAAAAAAATCATATGAGAACAAATAATAAAAAATCTTTAATCATGTATTTGAAAGATTCAACATACCTAATTCTTTTTAATAAAATTGAATTGTTCATTACTGAGTGATTTAGTAAAAATATCGACTAATTATGTTTTATGTCAATAAAATATAAAGATATATCATGATTGCTAACATGATCCCCTAATATAATGATATCCAATGATAATGTGTTTAGTCCTATAGTGTTAAATATGATTCTTTATCAAACAAATTATAATAGTATTATCCTATTTTATAGAGATATTTTTCAAGTAAAGTTAATAATATTCTAAAGTATTCTTCATCCAAAATTTTACTTACGTACATCATGCACATGTTGTAACATATTCATTTTAGCTATAGATAGTGCAACAGAGTTTTACTTCTTCGATGATCAAGAAATAAATGTAAACTAGGAATTGATAAATTTCAGAATTACTTTATCTATCTATTCTATATCTTGCAAAATCAATATATTCATAATAACTTAGGTATTGCTAAAACATAGCCCATGTCATATGAACTTGGCAGGACCAAGATAACAAAATAGATTTGAATTATAAAAATTAATGGCTAACCTCATCTAGTGTTAATGTTCAAGCTAAGAAGGTCTTAGCATAATCTTTGGAGGTCCAGAACTAACTCTAAAGTGATTCGAGGTGCTATCACTTGTCTAGTTATCAGAACTTAAGGTGTAAACATATATATATATATATACAACAAATAGATTGAAATGTTGAACCTCGAGGTGAAATCTATCTTACCAAACCAAACAAGATTTAGGACCAAGAAAGAATAGCCTAATTAGATATGAAAATAATTCAAAAATTAAGTTATTTCATATACATGTCACTGGTAGGTAAATGAATGAAATTTATCTACAATAGTAAGAATTCTACAATAGTAATCTTCCTTCTCAACTAATTTATTAGTAATTGAGTAGTAGGGTATAGGGAAATATTTTCAATGTTAGAAATGAGGCATAAAGCAATCAGTCACATCATTCTTGTCATCAGAACAAACTAATGCAATCAAATCCAAGGTTTTTTTTTTCCCCAAGGAAATAACAAATTTGTGCATAGCCTATCTTGGTCTTATTTTTTATTTTTTGTCAACAACTGATGTTTTTTCTATCTTCACTTTTCTTTAGGATTATTTTGATGTTCGTTTTGGAGGAACGATTGTCACAAATAACTTTTTAATTTTTCGTTTTAATGCATCCTTAAGTCAAAATTATATAAATACAAATCCTTAATTTTTGACTCAACTCAAATTGCTGAAACACTATATATCGAGAAATGTGTCTGACTATGAAGATCAAAAATCGATATAGATTAGAATAAGTGCTTATAGCAAAAAATCTAAAAAAGAGTCTTAAAATTATTTTTAAATTATTCATCTCAGGATATTCTAGTACAAATTTTTTTGCCACTATAGGTCTTCTTGTAGGTGACAACGGTATAAAATTATTTATAAAATGAATACGAATTAGTACTCAAATGTCTAATTGTAATCATTACATGAGAATAAAAAATTTTCAAAATATCAAAATGCAGACATGAACAATAGTAAAAATTTTATATTTAAATTTTTAGAAATTAATTTCCAAACATAAAATTTTGACAATAGTAAAATTCAAAATTTTCAAAAAATAATCAAAAAAATTTAATGAGGAACAACAAAGTAGAACAATAGCACTGTAATACTAATAGGCAACACATTTAATTTAATTACTCCTAATGCAATGCCAACACTATATAACTAATTTTTAAATCATTAGATATAAATGAGGTACCAATTTATAAGATGCCAACTCTATATAACTAATTTATAATGTAAAAAAAATAATTGATTAAATCATAATTTTCATAACATTTGATAAATGATTTTGAGATCCATGTTAGAATAATCTATAATTGATTCTAAGGAAAAAAAATAACAAATCTCAGTTTGAAAAATCTTATGATGATTAAAAAAAAAATCCAAAAACAAACCTGAGTTATCCTAAAGCCCAGTATCCCTTTTCTTATCGGTAGAATCATCATAAAAATAAGATTTAAAGCTAGAGAAAATAAAATCGTGAAGGTGATTAGTGGTTAAATTCATAGATAATTTATGTTTCTTTAGCCTCAGTGAACGTTGGATTAAAAGCCACTAAATGACATTTGATAGTCTTTTCTCAGGTATTTTAGTATTTAAAATTAGTGTGTATTACTTTTTTTTTTTTCTTTGGTCATCTATGAATATTTTTACCATAGATTTTTTTTAAAAAAAAAATGTCAAATGATGTTTTAAACCTTTATGGTAAGTTAAGTTAATATATCACTATAAAAAGGATTTGCATATCCCTAAGTTATGCGTATCACAAGATACTAGGAGAAACATCTTCTTAGATGCAGAGGCAAATCCAAAAAATATGTTTGTGAGAAAATGTAGATAAATATTTATTTAGGTGGAGATTTGAGTGAGAAAAATGAATTAAGTGAATTCGGCAAGTATTCAAGGGAAAAGAATTCAGCGACAGGAAATGAATCTAGTGTAGAAGCAACTCTACAATACTGGTGCAATACAATTATTTTCCACATCCATCTCTTAAAATTTTAGTTTAATATTTGAACTAATGAAATCTTATAAATTCCTATTGTTACAGTAGTGACGTTGAGAGACTCGTAGTAGTGTAGTCTTTATAAATAAATACCTTTTTTCTCCCTATTATTCCGTTTATTCTTTTTTAAAAACTTCAAATGTACCAAGACATTGAAGCTCTATTATTTTCTTTTCATTCATATAACTTTCGTCCTTCGCATCTAATTCCCAAAATGTAAGGATTCACTTGGAATCAAATCTTGCTAAATACTGTGGACAATGCGTGATTTCTTAGGAATGACATCAATTGTTTGGTGGTTTTAGTAGGTGTATGCGCATTACAGTATACAACTCCCATTAAGGAAGGCACAAAGAACTGCCAAATCAGCATCGACTCAGATACGTTCGGTGAATCAATACAGATGAATGAATTTGGAGAGGAAGGTTAGTGTATATAAGCAGACTGTGGAGGGAGTTGATTGCACCATTGCACAGACATGGAGAGAAGAGCAGCGGCGATACTTTGCGTTGCGGTGCTTTCGGGGCTTTTTGCATGCAATGTTGCAGGAGCGAGGATTGGGAAGCTTGCGCTCCTGTCCGACGATGGAATTCCATATCAACACATCCAACGTCAAATCCCTCCCAGTGAACCAAATCCGTTAGAGCCACCAGTTTCATACGAGAAGGAGGTAATGGAAGCTAAACAAATCCAACGTCAAGTTCCCACCGGTCCAAATCCAGAGGAGCCACCGGTGTCATACGAGGAAGCGATGGAAAATAAACAAATCCAACGTCAAGTTCCCACCGGTCCAAATCCAGAGGAGCCACCGGTGTCATACGAGGAAGCGATGGAAAATAAACAAATCCAACGTCAAGTTCCTACGGGTCCCAACCCAGAAGAGCCACCAGTTTCATACGAGGATATAATGGAAGGTAAACAAATCCAACGTCAAGTTCCCACCGGTCCAAATCCAGAAGAGCCACCAGTTTCATACGAGGATATAATGGAAGGTAAACAAATCCAACGTCAAGTTCCCACCGGTCCAAATCCAGAAGAGCCACCGGTTTCATACAAGGATATAATGGAAGGTAAACAAATCCAACGTCAAGTTCCCACTGGTCCAAATCCAGAAGAGCCACCGGTTTCATATGAGGATATAATGGAAGGTAAACAAATCCAACGTCAAGTTCCCACCGGTCCTAACCCAGAAGAGCCACCAGTTTCATACGAGGATATAATGGAAGGTAAACAAATCCAACGTCAAGTTCCCACCGGTCCCAACCCAGAAGAGCCACCAGTTTCATACGAGGATATAATGGAAGGTAAACAAATCCAACGTCAAGTTCCCACCGGTCCCAACCCAGAAGAGCCACCAGTTTCATACGAGGATATAATGGAAGGTAAACAAATCCAACGTCAAGTTCCCACCGGTCCAAATCCAGAAGAGCCACCAGTTTCATACGAGGAGATAATGGAAAGTAAACAAATCCAACGTCAAGTTCCTACCGGTCCCAACCCAGAAGAGCCACCAGTTTCATACGAGGATATAATGGAAGGTAAACAAATCCAACGTCAAGTTCCCACCGGTCCAAATCCAGAAGAGCCACCAGTTTCATACGAGGAGATAATGGAAAGTAAACAAATCCAACGTCAAGTTCCTACCGGTCCCAACCCAGAAGAGCCACCAGTTTCATACGAGGATATAATGGAAGGTAAACAAATCCAACGTCAAGTTCCTACCGGTCCCAACCCAGAAGAGCCACCAGTTTCATACGAGGATATAATGGAAAGTAAACAAATCCAACGTCAAGTTCCTACTGGTCCCAACCCAGAAGAGCCACCAGTTTCATACGAGGAGATAATGGAAGGTAAACAAATCCAACGTCAAGTTCCTACCGGTCCAAATCCAGAAGAGCCACCAGTTTCATACGAGGAGATAATGGAAAATAAACAAATCCAACGTCAAGTTCCTACCGGTCCAAATCCAGAAGAGCCGCCAGTTTCATACGAGGAGATAATGGAAGGTAAACAAATCCAACGTCAAGTTCCCACCGGTCCCAACCCAGAAGAGCCACCAGCTTCCTACTAACAAATTAGAGTTATCAATGCAACGTCAAATTTCTATATATTTAAATAATAATAAAGGATAAGCGCATCTATTTTCGTGAATGTGTTACCTTTGCTAGTTTCACTTCTAAATAATACCATGCTACTTAGTGTGGAGATTTGTTTTATGTTTTGTGTGTTTGCATCAACACTATTTTAGTGTCTTTATTTAGTTGAATTATCTTTCAAGTGTGTGTCTTTTAATTGTCTCTTGCATCTTTAATCATAACTAACAAATCAAGCATGACTTGGGAACGGGCCAAAACCCATAAGAAACACCACCAAAGTAAAGAGAACCCACCAATCCTAAGTTTAATACTAAGATTATATTAAGTCGAGGGCAATTGGCCTCCACCGAAAGATGCTAAACATAAAGCATATCAATGATTTAGAACCCACCAATCCTAAGTCTAATCTCTATGTTATGTTGCAAAACTGAAAAATCAGTGTGCTAATTGATTGTCCAACTTGACAAGTTAAAAGCACAAAGAACATATGACATGGGTCAAGACATAGCATACATTAAACTCTAGCATATTACATGTAATGCGCATCATATCCAAATTCTAATACTAGATCAGTTCTAATACCAAATATTATAACTCGAGTTCGATGAGCTAATTAGTTTATCGACTTTGTTTGATATAAATCATTGGTATATACTTAAGGTGAGGTTGATAGTAGTATACTCATTATATCCTTATAAGTCAATATTAATATTACCCACTTTGATGTGGGATCAATCGGAGTGTTCTAAGAAAAATGACCACATCTTCCTACTAGGGTCACAAGTCTCTTCCACCTAAGCCTCATATCGATTACATGATAATAAATTACTTTAAAAATAAATATGAAATAAAATATATCAATAATAATTTAATATAGAATAATATTATATTGATTCATTATAAAACTCAGATATGTGAACAAAATGATAATTTTTATATAATAAATAAATTATGCATAAGTCACATGTAATACATACATAATAGTCAAATAACAAAACCCAAAGGTTTCTATCAAAGATAAACGATCGTTGTAAGGACGATATTGGAGTGGATGAATAGCGAGATGCTAAAAATACTACTCTGATACTAATTGATAGGAACCTCTAGGGTTCTATCATGGATGAAGATAAAAAATAGGGGATAAATGATCACTTTGAGGAGATCAAACCTCCTTGATCTTTATAAAGAATCATCTCTCCTTGATCTCTATAGAGGATTGACCCTCATAGAGTTTTGGTCTATTGGCTAAAATATATTTTCTTTATTGATTACTTCAGAAGAAATAGTTAAAGCCTTATTAATAATAGAGACTCTTAGTCGAATACAACTCCTACTATGACTCTTCATCAAATAGACTCTAACTCCTACTAGGACTCCTAATAAAATAGACTCCAACTCATACTATGACTCATAATCAAATAGACTCCAACTCCTACTAGGACTCTTAATTAAATAGACTCAAACTCCTACTAGGACTCTTAATTGACTTGACTACACCGACCAACATGACACAACAAATAATATGACTCAATAGATGAGGACTCAACCCTGTTATAGTCCTATCAATATCACACCCGATAGTGCACTCTCCCAATAGCGGATGAAGAGACATACTCTACGAGATGGATTCCTCCCAATAGTAGATACAGAGAACTTATATTGCACTCTCAATAACAGATGGAGTGGTATCCATCACATATCCAAGTGGGACACATTCCTCCAACACGAATGGATGAACCATCTAACCATCACATCTGATAGCTCGCTAATCCTTCAAGGGAATCACCCTCTCTATCATCTGTAGGGATACATAAACAACTACGATCCTTTATGTATATTCATCCCTCTATTCAAGCATGCATTCAAGAAATAGTTGATAAAATATTATGAGGGATCATGCTTGATATATAATATGTTAGACTATGTCCATTGGTGGCTTCGTACTATAATAGACCCCTAACTTCTTTCACATGTTGTACTTCCAATATGGATCACTAGCATAATCACATATACTACATGATAATAATCATATCAATGTCATAAACTTAAAAAAATAAAAAATTAATAATTAGTTTTAACTTACACTTTTTGATAAAACTTTTAAGTTTGTTAAATTATAAAGAAATGAGATATTAATCTTTAATAATTCTTAATTGAACAAAACCATAATTTGAATGACCCAATTGACTTAAACCAAACTTAATAAAATTAGGACCAAACAGAATCAACCTCAAATACTTATGAAACCGGTCTATAATCACCATAGACTAATCTAATTTAAATTTAATTAATTTTAATTAGGTTAAGTATATTTTAACTAGTCAAGTTAATTTGGAATCATACTAAATTGGCTTGAATCGATTATATGTTCATGTTTAAATCAATTAATGAGCTAAAACCAATAAAGGGAGAAGAAATTGGACTATATCGTGTAATGCTAGTCCAAACCGAACCGACCCACCTTAGCTTTAGATGGGGTATATGTGTTGCATATGCATATGCCAAGTAATAATAGATTAAACTAAGATACATTGGCCTAGATAGACCAACAGCATAGTTATGTTAGCCTAACTTCACAAATTGGGCTAAGTCTTATCAGGTCACACCTAGCTCTGAGTTGGGTTGTGCATAAACACATAAGGATCGTACCTAACCATATGAATTAGGTCGTATATAGTCGTATAAGCTAGATAATGCTTAGCCAGATGGGTTGAATCATACCATACTACACAGGTAGGGTTTTATAAAGCTGCATAGGTAGGATCATACATGGCCCACAAGGGCTTGTCAACCTAGTCTGATATATCAACTTGACTCAGGTTTGACCATAGTTAGACTCTTATCAAATTATATTTTAATATTTTAAATTATCAAAGAGTAACTCAAATCCATGAATTAAAATTTTAAAATTATAATCTTAAATTTAAAACTAATTAATCATATAAATTCATAAATAATTCTTAAAACATAGATATATCTAATTAAATAAATTAAAAAATTATATTAATTAAAAATAAGAATTTAAATTAATTTTAAAATTTAATTAATTTTAGGAGACCATTATAAGTCAAATAATCATTATAAAATCATAAATCAATTATTTAATTTATTAATCATAATATTTTGAATTTAGAATATTATTATAATCATAAAATTATGATAATCCTAATATCAAGATATCAAAACATGAATCAAAACTAATTATAAAATAATAGAGGATCCTACCACTCATGGCTATCCTTTCATCGGGATATCTCATCAGGAAATCATCTACTCGATCCTCCTATTATCAAGTTCGATGACAAATGAGGGAGGAGAAACCCCCTTTATATAGGAGAAGATGAGATCTCCCCGAAAGATAAGTAAATATTTAATTTTTATTTTTAATTTATTTTCACACACAAAAAATAGAAATATAATATTTGTTTATTATGTTTCACACACAAAAATAAAATACAAACTGGTTACTTCCTAAAAATCATATCACTCATTAGGATATAAATAAATTAATAATTTATTTAATTGGTAAAATTTCTAACTTGTTGACATAATTAAGGAAATCGATTTTAATCATTTCCATAACCATAGTACATAAGCAAGACAATTAATAATTTAAATAAAGTAATATATTTATTTATGTTAATTAATTAATATAGAAAAAATTATCGATGATTATATTTTTTAGTAAATAAAATATTTATTATATAAAGACAAGAATTTGAATTCAAGGGTAAAAAAAGATTGTCTTTTTAAATTATGAATAATAAAATAACTATTTATTATATGGCAATTTAACTGTATCAAAGCAATGATGTGGGGAACCAATTTGAATATGGGATCGTAGAATTAGAATATTCGATGGCCCAATTAATTTGTGAGATTAGATTTTGAGAGTTACATACTAATACAACTAACTCATAAGTTTAAGAGATTAGGATCATTTTATTGATCCAAATATAATTTATTTTTTATAAAAATAACTAATTAAATATGTTTATCAAAGAATCTCATTATATGATTTGAACTGAGATCATTGAGTAAAAGACCAAAATTTTAGTATATTTTCTTTAAATTACAATAAGTGTTGTAATGTTTTATCTTAGAAAATCTCATAAAATTTTACAATTTGAATATAATTTTATCATGACACTTTTATCCACTTTTTTGAAAAGTAGATAAGAGTTCTTAATTTGATTATAAAAAATATATATATTTGTAATAAATAAATATCAATTGACTTAGTTATTCATGAAAATGCACATATCAGATTTATATCTGATATTTTTTAAAATAATAATAATAATTTGGTAAATTTGGCTAGAAGTATTATATGATGCTTATGTCCACTATGAAATATTTAAATTTTTATTTTATAAAAAATAAATTAATTAAGTTTATTGCAGGAGTCTTGTAGCATTTATTAGTTCGACCATATCTTATTCATGTTGGGGATCTTAAATTCATTCATATAATTTCGTTATAAATTTAAAGTAGATTATACATGAATGAAGTTTGATATAATTTGACATGTTACTTATGTTACACTCTACTATAAGATATTATTTTTGTCTATAATTATGAATAGGATAAATTTAATTGAAAAGTTATAAGAACATATTTGCTACTTATTGTGTGGTTTTGATCGATAGTTGATTCTCTTTTTTCTTTACCTTACATTATTATAAATACTTATTGTTAACATGTCCAATTATAATGATTGATGGAAGATCATATTATGTATCAATTATTATATGTGATATAGAAGTTTTGATAAATTTGAAGTACAAAAATTTATAAGATTTTTTTAAAAAATTTATAAATTGAAAAGTATTTACCTTTATAAATTTGTTACCTTATGTTATTCCTAAATTGAAATTAGATTTGACATGTGTTAGGATGGTTTGTATAAATAATAACATATGTTTTGAATAAATTTGATTATTTCGATTTCTTTCTCTCGAGATCATCGGTTTTCATTATCAATATTATTTCAAATGGCACAGTCCAACTAATCTGATTACATACTCTTCCAACATATCGTCCAATCTCATGACATTTCGTAAAAACTAGGAATTGGCAAATTTAAAAAGTATTTTTTATTCTATCTATTCTATATCTTATAAAGTTATAATAACTTATGTGGCCTATGTCATATGAACTTGGCATGACGACGATAATAAAATAGACTTGAATTATAAAAATTGATGACTAACCTCATCTAGTGTTAAAGGTTCAAGCTAAGAAGGTCTTAGCATAACCTCATCTAGCCCCTTCGGCCCAGCCGGCGGCGTCCTCGTCTTCGTCAGCGGATCCCTACAGCTCGCCGGCGAATCCCACACTCTCAAGGTCAGCCAGGTATCCTACCTTCTCTCTCTACCTATGTGCGCCTTCCGTCACTTAGTCGTTCGATTTGATTAGATCGGTCGGTCTCCATAATTTCTGTGTCCATTTAGATCGGTGATGGATCGTGTTTTCCTTTTCTTTTTCCTCGAATTCTTCAGATAGATCTGATGATCTATTATTCTTGGGAATGCTCTGTCTTCATTCTATCGATTCTAGGGTTTATATCATGACGATGATGAGAATCTGATGCACGGTTTCACATTTGATGCGTTTCGTTAGTCTTATTTAAGGTCTGTTGATCTGACTTGGTATTTTTGGCTATTCGGATTGCCAGCAGCTTGTTCATAGTTGTGCTTGACGATCTTTTTGCAGCCGACATCCTTTTGGGATTTGCCGGTAAAAGGGAGCTACGTCTGCGCTTGTCATTGCAACCTGCAAAGTCGCCTAGTAACGATTTGGACATAGGTGATTTTGCAGGCAAGCGTAATAAAAAATTGGCCTCTAACCAACAAATTCTCTTCTGCGATTGCAGTGTGACCGTAATTTGAGGCAATCAAATTCTGTTCGCATTTGCAAAAGCTCCATTCGCAGATAAAATAAGCATGGATGGCAAAACACGCTCACTTTGAACGTTGTATTGCAGTAACTGGAAATCATAAACCCCTTAGGCTGCACCATACGATGCCAAGGGGAGGATGAGATCCTTGAATTAAAGTGTTCATGAGCATTAAATGATCTTTCTGTTGCCATAGAGATTTACCCTCAGTTGTGAAACTTGTAAAAAATAAGTCTCATGCTGCTCTACTGGTAGCTTTAGTGACATAGGTTCTGTTAATGGCTGCTTGGCGGCCCTACTCTATCAAATGATTTAGCTAGAGTCTAACCTTGTTATGTTTAATTCTATCATATTTTAGATTAGGCTACCATTTATTCTTATTGGGCCTAGGTTTGTTCATGATTTTTCTTCCATTACACTAAATGCATACAAGATTTCTTAAACGACTCTTAACATGAAACACGAGACCTATGTCTTCAACAATGCACTAACCACTAGAATGTCTCAAGTAAGACATGTTTGATCTATTTGTTGGTAAAGCATTACAATTTGAGTTAGAATTGAGCTGAAATAAAATCAATTTTTTCGTGTTGTCAACCTTGTCGATGATGATATCGCCTATAGTAGCAATAATATCATTTAGAATTTAAATATTACAATGGCAGAACCATCTAAATTTAGATTTGTGGCTCGTGTCAAAAAGTTGTGATGGTAGTATTGTCTATTGTTAGTGATAGTACCGTTTGTACTTTCAAATTTTGGGAACTTGAATTTTTAGCTTTATTTTTTAAGCCTATAAATGTCCTGCTCTAGTTTGATTGATGGTGAAATCATTCTTAAATTTGTGAAGTGTTATAACTTTCTTTTTTAGCATTGTTTAAATTTAGTTCTCTTTCTTGAGTTTAGTTATGATACTAAGTTGTAGGAGAAGAGAATTATTCAATAAAAGAGCAAGTAGGAAGGTTGTGTTTGAAAATGAGAAAAGTTATAAATAGTTATTCATCTTCACATTTTTATCTACCTTAGATAAAAATGAATTTAATGGAGTTTCTACTTATGACATTATATATGATATATGACGTATACTTGAAATCAATTACAAAGACACACAAGTAGAATAAAAGAACCTAAGATTAATCTTTTAGTTAATCATTATACCCACTTTACGAAATATCGTAAATAGATTGAAAACACTTGGCAAAAGTTGAACTAACATTGAGTATGATTTTAAAATAGCTAGGAAAGAATTGAGACCTGAGGTTAATAGCAATCTAAGAAGCCAACTATTTGAGCAATCTTTCTCTTGAAATACTTAGAGGATCACTAATAACTTATGAGATGACTTACAAACCTCATAAATATGAAAAAAAAAATTATCTAAAAAAAAAAGGATTACCTTGAGGACTATAAAGAAAGACTTAAATGAAAATAGTTCAAGTGACAAAAAAATGTATCTTCTCATAAGAAAATTCAAAAGGTTCATGAAGAAGAATAAATTAACTCAAACAAGAAAAGATGCAATAACATATTATTAATACAAAAAATTGAGATATTTCAAAAGTAAATATCCTCCGAAGATCACACAGTCAAAAGTAATATTGGATAATTCAAGTGGGTTGAAAGAGAAAGATCAAACTCTATGAAAGAATAAGTGACAAACTATGCAAATTATCCCAAAATCTATTTATCACATCATGAGTAAAACATTTCCATGACTTATATGATGAAACTAAAAAATTTGATAAAAATTATATAGTTCATTGAAAAAAGATCATGTTTTACTTACTTGTGAATTTGATATACTAAAATATACTCATGGCAAATATATATTTTACTCTAAATGTGGAAATTTAGAATCATCTCATCGTTCAAAAATTAATAGAAAGAATTTATTTATTACTGATAAAAAATTTAAAAATTACTTGAAAGATTCAATAACATGCGTAAGAAATTTACAGGGTGTGACAAAGGAAGTATTAGACAACCCATCTGGTACCGACCTATAAAAAGAAATGTCATGTGTCATTTCTGATATGATCCAATTGACAACTAGTAAAATAGTCTTTGACTTTGATTATTATTATTTGATGGATTTTTTTATAATCGATTTAATTAGAGAAAATATTTGAAGTATCAAGAGACGGGAATATTTCTTGCATATTTGATATTGAGTAAATATAGATGTGGTTTGATATATTTCACCAATCAAAGACTAAAAAGGGGATTCAATTTGTTGTTGGAACATACGCCGCGATTGAGGTGTTAGCCCGACGTGGCTTATTCTATATGCGCAGGATCGACTCAACGAGATTTTAAGGTTGGGGAAGCCGGAAGAAGTTGCAGAAATTGTGATGTAGCCATCTCCAAAGCCGTTCAAGGGGGTCCTACAAAAAGTGCCCGTGTCGAGGGGTCTAGGTCCGACCAGGTCCTTCCGATAACTAAGTTAGCACTTTTAATGGGAATCCAATCGGATCCATGGAGAACCCGAGTGGATTTTTCTACCGTACGAGGGAGCAAGAGTCGAAGGGAAAAGAAAGGGAGAGAGAGAGATCCAACCAACCTCTCTAGTGCTTTTCCCAGGGGTGGGTTTTATATCTCTGTCGACCGTGCCTCGGCCTTTAATATTTATGATGCTCCTTGCTAGGGCATTTAACACCGCAGGCGTCCGTCGATGGTTGATCGTACTATTGGTGAACGTGATTGTATGCGTCCTTTGTTGTGTCATCGTACAACCCCGCATGGTCCGAAGGTCGTTGCTGAACCTGCACTAATACCTAGTGATGTCGTGCGCAAGGTTCCCGCTGCTGTTGTGGCATGTCGATCGTAGCTATGCATGGACAATCTTACCTGTGCTAGGTCGGTCATGTCTACGCAAGATCGACCATTCCCACGCTAGATTGGTTTCGTTCATGCCAAGTCGACTAAATGCACAATGTGTGATAAGGCGATCCATTATAAACCCTATCATAATCAAAAATCTTATAACTAATAGTTAAAGTTTTTTTTATCAATTAAATTAATTAATACCTTCAAAAATATATAAGATGAGGAATAAAGTTCTTGAACTTTTGTTATTTTTAATTTGAAAAAGTAAAACTCCCAAAAGTAGTCGCGCTCTTCAGGAGCACCGAAGTAACTCGAAGGTGAGTAAATGGCATCGTGCCATAGGCAACAGCTCATCTCATCGGAGTACGACAAGGGCTACTGAAGCCTTCATGTGCGTTCGTCATAACATGGCAAACTGTGAAACCAAATTGATTCCATGACACACCCACAACAAGCACCAAACAATGACAGTACGTATAACACATCCTGTTAATACCCACCCTACACAAAAATTTTGCTTGGCTTGATGATGATGGCTTTTTGCCCTCACGGTTCTTCGTTTATATATAGAAACCTGAGAGGAAAGCTATCCATCAAATGATTACAGGGCTGTTGCTTGCTTCACTTCTCTGCCACTTGCAGTTGCTTGGCTTAGGGAGAGAGAGGTGTGCCTGAGGCACTATTGATAGATAGTGTAGTTGATTTATGATGCGAATCTCTTCAAATAAGCCATCATACCCAGGCCAGCCACGACTGCAGCCCCTGCTGCAACCATGTTGTATGCTGCTGCCCACGCATCTATGTTTGCCAACTCCATTCTTCCTGATCCCCAACCCTTCTTCCCACACCCCGTGGCAGAGTAATCCAAGTGTAACCTCAATCCCTGCACCAAAACAGACATCACCACATGTTCAGCTGGCTTTCTTTTCACCGAAAGCACAAGTCACAATGGCAACAATAAAGACTCATTGATCATGTATCACAAGAACGAGTTGTCAAAAAAGGGAAATCTTGGGTGCCCATGCCTTCCACCCAACAAGCCTTGCATGGTCCACGGCTGCAACCAGGTCACTGTCGGATGCTAAAATGACTTTGTCACCATCCTCATCTTCGTACTGCAAATTTCCATGTTATTTTTAACGGAATCAGGTTAAGCAAGCGTGCATTTTAGGGGGAAAAAAAAAGAAGAGAAAGAATATGTTTTTTTTTTTGCACTGTGAATACCAGGATATGTGGCAGATGATTCCTGTCGATGTCATCGCCCACCCTTTTAAGGATGGAAGTGATAAGGTATGTCAAACTCCGCGTTTCTGAAATGTATACTCCAAGCATTACCAATCTTCAAGGCAAACACTTGAAGTCGATCCGTAGTCAAAGAGAGTAGTTAACGTACCACAATGGAATCTATGCATCCTGCCCTGTTTATCCTCGAGCTTGAAAGAGAACATGTCAGGTACGTTTGAAGAAGGGTACGCGGAGGCCCCAACGTCTGTCACCTCAGATGTCATCTTCATAGATCCTTCACTGCTTACACAAGCAGAGTTGGTGATTGAGATGTCATGGTGTATTTAAGCAGTACGCGTGAAGTGCGATAGCATTTCCCAAGGAGGAAAATTACAGCAGGTTACCTCCGTGTATCATCATCTTCTTCCGAAGGCCCTGTGGCCATTGTAGAATCCCAGAACTTTTGCATCAAAGAAATTGCGGCCTCATTTCCAACGGCAGCACTGCTTTCAAACTTGTTGACAGTAAACAAAGACATTAATTAAAGGAAACAAAGCGCAAAACAGTATTTTTAAATATTTCAGCTTGTCTATAATTGAAATCTGTTATTATAGTGGTCGATGGTTGATTATGGAATAAAGTCATAAACTAAACACTGCCACAGAACTGTTAGATCATCTGACAAATGGTAGTTATGGTAAGTAAATATGGTTGACATGAAAAAAATGAACTCATAAACATATGTGCATATATGTATATTATATATATATATATATATATATATATATAAGGCAGTTACATGTATCTTCATTAAACCAGCTTATAATCCAAAATCTATTTGTTGGTCTAGTCACACTAGTTTAACTCCTCCATATACACTCATTCACAGTTAAATAGGAGGAACTATTCAGCTCGTGTAGTGTGGCTCGAAACTAACATTTCGTGCACTTATAGAATGATATCTGCTTTGCAATCTATGGAAATTCACCTATACGTCGAGTGAATCAATCAATGAAAGAAACAAACTGTCAGAGGAGAATGTCCTATGTAAAATTATACATATTAACTTACTGTGGCCAATGCAGCATGTGTGACATTAAGTACATCAATCACTGAGACAATGTTACCATCTGCAATGAACAAAAAGATGTAAGAGACAACAAAAAGGATTATGCTGTCTTTCAAAAGCATTTTTCTCCTTTTTGGGGTATGAAGAAGACTAAATAGCTTACTTCTGTCTGTAAGAGGAAGATGCAAAAATTTTCCAGCTCGCATAGTGTGAAGAGCATCGAGGATGGATGTATCAATGCTTCGACATTCGGGATTCGGCGTCATAACCTAAATTTGAGAACCATATGTGTCAGGAATAAAAGCACTGGAACATGATCACCATACTTCCAGACACAAATATGTTATTAGGATAATCCCATCTACACCGTTCAGGCTAACATATAGTATCCTGCAAGCTTCAAATGAAACCCAAACTTCTATTGCTAGCATATAGGACAATGATCACAATGCAACATAGTGTGCTACAGTTAGTATGCAGATGAAATGTGCTTTGTACCTGTACTGAGAACCCAGGATTTCTTTCCCACAGATCCACATTATGAGCAGCAAATTTAATATAATACTATACCAGAAGATATATTTGCTGGTTACTGGTGGTGACACAAGACAATTCCCTAGTTTCTGAAAACCTTCTTCATTATGGCAGGACTGCCATTTTCCATACATGGTATACTCAATCTTGGTTTGACATGGACAATAATTTTCTTTCTTTTTTCCTTTTGAGGAAGGTCTAGAATATAATATTTAGAAATAAAAGAAAGAGTGGCTACAGTTGACGATCTGGTGGCACATTGAAATTCCTAACTTATCCCCAAAACTTAGTGACATCTAAAATCATCTAGACATGCAAGTTCTCTTCTTTGGGTGATACAGTCTCCACTCTCTCTATAAAGAAGAGACACAAATCTGTAAAAGTGAGAATAAAATTAGTTTCACATATACATTGGAACGTTCTTTATCAGATGGCTGTGCAGTGGTCTATCTTCTACTGTTAGTATACAGACCATATTCTCATTCCTTGTTTGGCAAAGATATGCAAAATCTATTATTTCATTACAATCATGAAATAAGAGTATAGAGCTATAACCTTGTTCTTATCCCAAGCATTTCTAACTTGGCCCAAGTAGTTATGCCTGCTAATGAATTGCATACTCGGATTATTAAACACTTGATCTCATTTGTTTATCATGTTCTATGTTATTAAGATTATTAATATATAGACAGACATCTTGGAGACCACAGAGATGGCCAGAGAAATACAGGACTAATCCACCAAGCTTATATAAAAACATTGTAAGATACAAAACTCCACATCGAAGTACTGGACACATACCTTTTCTACAGCAGTTGTATCCGGTGAAAGATTCTTTGCAGCTACACGCATCAAAATATCTCTTGAACTGATTCAGAAGAAGAACAGTAGGAAACCAAACTCTCAGCAGAATTAATAGTTAAGATGATGTTCTTCAAGGAAAGTGACCGTAGATTTAGAATTGAAGGGCATACGTAAGTATTCCAACTGGCTTATTTCCCATGGTAGTTATTGCTGAACCCATTTGAAATTCAACCATTCTCTTGGTAGCAGACAAAACTGACTCAGTTGGTGAGACCGTAACAACCCTGATAGATGAACTTCACTGTAAGAAATATACTCTTCATAGGACACTACTAAATAAAAATATCTATATAATCTTAAAAATCATGTAAAGTATATGCATTGTCATTTATGTGGCTAATTACAGAAGAAGATATTACCTACTTTGAGTTCCTTGGATAATTGTTGACAATGATGGCTGATATACCTGCTCTCGAAGAGCTTCAATAAACGTACTAGGCCCTGGGCAGGAGCAAAATCAGTAAAAAATTTCTGAGAGCAGGTATTTAAGAAGTTGAGGGATTAAATAAAAAACCAACACCATAAACAATCTGACAATGGCATCCATCAACTAATCAGCTATTTGTATTCTGTTAACACAGACCAGATATAGAAGTTCCCCAGTTTTTCTCCACCCCTTCAACAGCAGCTTGAATAGCTTTCCCCTTCTCAGCTGCCCTCTCGAGTCGTGCAATGGCGTCATATAGACATTTTGTGATGTCAAGCAAAGCAATAACTTCACCATTCTCTACAACAGGCAAATGTCTAAATTTCCCTGAAAATAGAACAGAAAACGAAATAAAATCTTTAGTTTGATGTAGAAAGGAAATATCAGATGGTTTTAGGTCAGTACGAACCGAGGACCATCTTCTGCAATGCTTCCTCTGCGAGAGTGTCGGAAAGAACAAAAATGGGATTTCTTGTCATCACTTTTGAAACTGGCGTATCCTGAAGCCCCAATTCACAAGCAACAACTCTTGTTGCTATATCCTGCAATTAACAGAATATGCAATCATCACTCGACCTATAAGAAACGACTTAGTTTCCAGTCTGTAATAAATGAAAATATAGTGTATCAACCTTGTCCGTCAGGATTCCGCAGAGCAAAGCATTTGAGTCAGTCAGCAGTGCAGCGTCAACCCTGCGAGCAGCCATCCTTCGGCAAGCCTCCAGCACTGTTGTACTGTCAGGCATTGTCAATGCTTTGGACAGTCGTAGCCTCTTAACAGTTCTCTCACCAGTTGAAGTCCTGCTCCGAAGGAATAAACATCCAAACAAGAGTAATCATAGGGATGTATTACACTGATAGTTAAAATGGTTAACGTGGTCAACATCATCAGCAAAAGTCCTCAATTATTCCACACGCATCAATAGAAGTTCTGATTTATGAATAATAACCGCAAAAGAGCGTATAAGCGTCAATCTATTACTGAATCCAGAATGTGCAATCATAGGGGTGTATAGATAATTGTCCACAAAGAAGTGTTTAATGAGCAAATACATTAACTGAAAGAAGGCTATGGTACATACTCTACCTTCATTGAGCTGGGAACATTTGGATTGAACGGACAGAGAAATGCTTTGAACATATAAATCAGTGTAACGAATGTGGCAAGCAGGGAGAACTACTGACATGATTAACCTCATGTCATCAATTTCAAGGTAGGTTTTACTATTCTAACATCCTACATTACCCCATTTATGCCATTTACAGTCAAACATATGAATATATTGAGGCTCTCCATCTTTCTCTTGCAAAAAAAAAAAAAGAAAAAAAGAAACTAATTCATATAACCTGTTTTATGCAGAAATTGGTCAATAAAGGGCTGAACAATCAAGGTCATACATTAACCCCCAAGATCAAACATTAATCCCACCCTTTTCCTGCAAGCATTTAGAATTTAAATCAAAATCGTCCAATAAAATGTTTTCCAACAATCATCTCCTTTCAGGACGTTGATACAACTCAAATCAAAATGTCATCAGGACCGTATTGCATTTATTTTAGCAGTAGAAGCATATGATCAAAAGAACGAAATGTTCAATCGATGAATAACACATGCTTTTGACCTACCATCAGAACGATTTGACATAATTGAAACAAACACAACAATAATATTCGTTTCGCTAAAGTGAAAAGTTGTACTACGTAGTTAAGAAACCACTTAAAGTAACGCAATCAAGGGCAGAAGCGCACAAAGAACGCGAGAGGGGCGTCTTCCGACCGATGTCGGAACCCCCTATCTCAGGCTGCTTCTTCCTCGCAGGCGAGCCGCTGAATGACGAGCTCCTCCTCGAATGGCCTTGGCCGTCCATCCCCATTGGCCCGATTGCAGATTGGAAGTACCAACCTCCTGCAATCGCCGGCAAGAGGGGGAAGGGGAGCGCTTAGGATTTCCGGGACTCGGGTAGAACAAGGGGAACAGGAAGGTGAACTGTTACGGTTTCTTTTCTATTTCGCGCCTCTTTTATCCCGTTTCAAACGGAACGATAAGGCCTCCGCGACCGCTAATTAATATTCTCAAAATAAAGACAAATAAAAAATATGAAAAAATAGTGATTTGTTGTAAGATGTATTACCCAAATTATGTACACCCACTCTCCACCCGTCCTTTGATAGGTGGGTTTACATACGTGGATGTGGACGATAACTAAGGGTAGATTTCGTTTGTGTTTTTAACTGCGTGGACCGAGATAAGAAAGGGCATCTTCGCGTGCCTGCCAAATGGAAGGTCGGTGAAGAAGCTGTGAGGCGTCGAACAGCAGCCAGCCATTTGTATCAAACCCTGCAAACCTGGATCAGATGACAGCCCGGTCCGAATCAAACGGGGGCGGGAATTGATACCAAATTAGGAATAATTAGTTGTACCAAATCAATTGAATGAAATGGCTTCCTTTCGTCTCATTAAGATAAAAAGATTGGGACAATATGAAAACTTGCCGATGACCGATAGAGATCAAAAAAATTTTAAAAAAAAGTTGGTGACGGCGTGAACTTTATATAATATTGAAATAGAGAATCTTATTCGGGGCTGAAGTAAGAAGATTTGGGTGTACGAGGAAGGAATCCCACAGTGTTGGTTGCCACGGTGGTCGGTCAAAGCAGCCTCGTCAGCTGGAGCCGTCCATTCCCCATTCCCCACGACAATAATTTCGAAGAAAACGCTTGAGAACGACACTAATTTAGAGTACCCGCCTTATGTACCTATTTTATAATAGGAGATATCGCGGGACCCGCAACTCACACCTCTCTGCTTCTCATGGCACACGGTAAAGGTGTAACATTGAGAATTCGTCTATATGGATTGACTTGGCGACCTCTTCGGGCTCCTCTCCTCTTTATAAACGCTGTCAGAGGATGCTTGCATATCAGACAAGAGATGGCGGACTGGGGGCCGGTGGTGGTGGCGGTGCTGCTATTCGTGCTGTTGTCGCCGGGGCTGCTGTTCCAGCTGCCGGGAAAGGGGAGGGTGGTGGAGTTCGTCAACATGCAGACGAGTGGCATCTCCATCCTCGTCCACGCCGTCATCTTCTTCGGCCTCCTCACCATCCTCCTCATCGTCGTCGGAGTCCACATCTACACCGGCTGACACACTACTTCTGCTGCAACCTCCTGCCTTGTTCCTTTCTTCCTTGTTACATATCTCCCCTGATGGACGCTTAAGCATTAAAATTAAGTTTCCGCCAGCGGCAGTTCCTTTGTCCTTTTTTCTCTACTGTTGTTGTTGCTGTTATTTGTTTGGTATATGTCCTTTCTGTTTCTCAAAATATTAGCGTCGTTTCTTGCTTTCGGATACATTAAAGATGACGATGTTCATTAAGGCATACTATGATTCGGTGATTCATGAATACAAGTGGTTTCGTTGGTTCTTGGTTTCCATACTCGTCATTTCCTTTGCTAGTGACAACCACGCAGACGAATCTGATGGAGAGAGAGAGAGAGAGAGAGAGAGAGAGAGATACCAAGGCGATATAAAAATTGTCTTTCCCACAGGCGATGAAGGAAGAAGGGAGACTCGTCGTTGACTCGAACAAGATAGTCAATAGTTGGTAGACGCATCAGAGACCATCGTGAAGGGGAGGAATTCGATCGTTACTACCTGACATGAAATCAAGACCGACACGGTCATTGTACAGCGGTTAGGACGGAGGGGCGAGTTGAATCTTCGATCATTTTGATCCGTCGTTGATGAAGAGAACTTTGCGGGAGGATGCGATGAAAAATGTCAGTCATCTTAATCCCTTTAGCTTTGAGATTCGAATCCCTGGGTGATGATATGAAACAGTGTCTAGAGTTAATCGTCGTATGCCTTACGGTTTTGTGTCATATGTCACTCTGCATGGAGATTTCATCGACAGGGGGCTGACCTAATGAATGCATGGTCATTCTGAACGAGCTAAGGTATTCATAATCTACCATCGTTCTGTCATGCTTGTTCGTCCGAAGTGATGACAGCTAATCATTTGCTCGTCATTAATCCTTTGATATGATTCTTTCCTTGTTACGTTCCCTTTTTTTTTAACTCTCTAGGTATAGTGACTGTATCTAAAATATAACATAAAACCTTCCAGATAGGCCACCCTGGTTGTACAGCAGATGATAGCCCGGTACCAGCTTGATTTTATATATAATATGTATCTATATATTATTGATATGCATCGTTGAGTCAAGGCGACTTGGTACATAAAGTTCATCACGTCTTGAGAAACCTATCTTCAAAGGGAATGAGTTCCTGTCATGAGAATCATATCTTCTAGGGGAATGAGTTCGTGACTTGAGAATTGAAATCTCCAAGGGGATTGGTTCATCACCCTTGAAAGCATTATATCCAATGGGGATGAAGGAGATTTGCCCACGTCAAGAGTGACATATGCAAACCTAATTCACTTGAACTATACTGGAAAAGATCTTATCTACATAATGGTGAGGGAAATTATGTTGAAATAAGAAATATTTCAAATAATATTCTCTCTTCCCAAGTCATGCTGACATGGGAGATCTGGTTGATTCTTCACCGGAGATCTTTATAGCAGCAGGTCATGAACAAGGTTTTGCTACCTGACAGCAATAAGCAGAATGTTTGCCCACTTTCGATGCACAAGACAGCAGCGTCTATATATGGCACACAGAAAATACCAGTTTTCTTCTATCATGCAAGCCATCTAGTTGCTCACGCTTGGCCCGGTGGCTGCTGCAGCAATTGCCATTTGATTTGGATGATACCTGGAAGAAGAAGAAGAAGAAGAAGAAGAAGAAGAAGAAGAAAAAGAAAAGAAAGAAGAAACTAGATGTTGCCATTTGATCTGGTGATTCCATCGTGCACAGCAAACAATTCCAGTGAAGGAGTGGAATCGAAAGTCAACTCTAGTTAAATTCTCATTTAAATTTATATCTTTTAAAAAAATTATTATGATGCTAAACATATTAGGAGTGGCGTTTTCTCAGGTATTCTAATTTTTGTATGTTTCTTAGTTCAAATCAACTAATAATAGTTGTTGCACTGCTTACTAAATCGCGAAGCAGTGCAGTTAATGGAAGGCGATCGCTTCGGTATTCCCTTCAGAACATTGAAGTTGAGATTAGATAGACTTCGTCGGAATTGTAGCTCAGTTGGACAGTCAACGCCATCTCTTGCTTGAGATCGAGGGAGAAGTACTTTCCTCCTCTTCTCGCTCTCGGTGTTGCCCTACGACGTCGTGTTCCCCGGCCACTGTCGACCGTACGTGATAACACCTTCATGCCGTCGGTGTGGTTGCTCATCAACATCGATCGCCATTGCAGGCGCAGGAGAAGGCAAAGAGTGGATGCTGAGCTTGAGAGGAGGATAGCCTTGTAGAGTTCTTCTACAAAGGTTGACACTTGAGCTCTCTCTCCCCCTTCCTGTCGTTTGTTTCTCTTCATATTAATGGCTTCTTTTTCGTTCCTGCTGCAGCATGTAAGACTCGATTGTTTGCGTAACGAAAGGATACATACTATAGTGCAGAGAGAGACATTGGAAAGGTCGCCGCTCTTCATTTGAAATGGAATCAAAGAGAAGAAGATGGCAAAACAGATGTACGCTTGGGTTATTCTCCCTACGGCATGATGATTTTGGAGAGAATTTAGTTACTATATTCGACAGGTATAATTTTGTCTCAAAATGTTTTGCTGGATTTTAGATACTATTTGTGTAAATTAAAAACATAAAAAGGGGCTATTCCGCACACACATTGCATCGAGATTAGAGCGCACAAAACAAAATCGAAAGCCAAATCCATAGTAACCTGCCTAATTACCATCCCTATCGGGTTACGGTTTGTTATTATGATCCGATTGAATCCGGCTCACGTTGGACCTAATCCGATTTCAGCCCGACCTGACGCCAACCCGATCTAAAACATCTAATCACAAAGAATTGTACTTGTTCGGACCGGGCCGGACCGCTGGGCGTCATATGAGAAACCAATAACGAACCCCCAACGGTTCGATTTGGCAATTGGATTGGAATCACAATAGATTTCTGACGAACCGGAAAAGCGGGCCCAGCCCCATGCCAATTGGGTTGGAATCACGATTGGATTGGAAGCCAACTAATCGAATCTGCCCTAGTTTGGGATGCGAGACCAGCCCCAAGCCCTCTCGTCGTCGTCGTCGGCGACGCCGTAGTCGGTACGTCGGCGGCCTCGAAGCTGGACCAGGTGCCACTTCTTGCAGGAGTCGGCTCATCTTCTGCAGTGTGCTCCGAGAGTCTCTCCTTCTCTAAAAGCGATTCCGTGTTCCTATCCCACCCGTGCTAGGCTGTGGCGGATCACCTGTCTCTTCGGGAAGGACGGTGAGAAGCTGCACTGCTACTCCCAAGAGTTGTTCCTTAGATGACCCAATTATCGTCCCTTTTTTTTTTTGTCTGTAACTCAATGCTGCTGTTTGTTTTTGGGTTGCATTGATGTCATTTGAAGACGTTAATCTACTTTTTGCCTTTGGACCATTCTTGATTCTCTTCGTTCGCGTATAAAAGCTAAATAAATTCCATGTTTCACGGATTCCGGATGCATTTAGAGATTTTTCGAGGTGTTTTGAGGCTTTTTGCACCTTTCGCTACACAAAATCCTACTATAAATTCTATCTTGGTCTGTATTCTTTGTAGCATTATGCAAAATCTTGAGGGTTTTCTGCAGCTTATTGTTTGAATCTCAATCCCGGTTCCTCGTATAGATTCCAGCTTTGGAGAAAGCATTTTAGCTTATTTAGCCTTTGATGCTATCTGTCCGCCCTCTTCCTTCCATAGAAATTTCTAAGAAAACCGCATCTCAAGTTTTCTCCTTTCTTTAACCATTCTTACAAGCTCGTATCCCTAACCATCTTTGCTTAGCAGATTAAGGATCAAAATGGATGGGGAAGAGCTTACCGCCCAAGAAACAGCCCTTTATGATCGCCAAATTCGAGTCTGGGGGGTCGATGCTCAGAAAAGGTAGTTTGAGTCATTTCCTGTTTTCTTAAGTATTAATTATATGGTCTCTCTTTTGTTAATTTGATGTTTTTACTCCTCTTGGTTTTATATATTTTTTTCTTTAAAAAAAAAAAAGGTTAAGCAAGGCTCAGATACTCGTCAGTGGATTGAATGGCACATCGGTTGAGGTAATCCAGTTCTTTTGTGATTTTACTAAAATTTAGTTCTTCTGAATTCGTAGTTATCTTTGAAAAGACTGTTCGATTATGCGCCCTCCTGTCACATGGATTTGTCATTGATGTGCCACAATATGGATGAATAGTTATGTTCTTCTATTCTAGTTCAATTGCCAACATTTATAGTCTGGGTTTCAGCTTGTTGCTTATTTTGTTTTCAGAAGCCTAGATCAATTATACTCCAGTTAAGGCTTTCATGCAAATGCAAGAAACTCTAATGGGAAAATTGGTTTGCAGAATGCATGTACTCTGTACTGGTTGAGTCAATTGTAGTCCAGTTAAGTGTTTACTTCAAGCAAACACAAGAACTCGAATGGAAAAGTTGGTTTCGGAGAATGCGTGTACTCTGTACAGTTAAGTTTTGGATATATGATTCATAACTTTGTTGTAAAAATGGATTAAATGTAGAGGTCATTATGATAGCTAAACTATAGATAATCTTAGTTTCTCAAAGGAATGCTACCTGAGAAACTTCAAGTACTCTTGGATTTTGGATATGTTAATATGGAATTACATGAAGAATGTTGGATAAGACAACACTTTCTTAAGGGGATTAGATTATATTATAGATTGGAACATAGTTGTTTCCTGTATTTTTAACATTTTGGAACTAAATGTAATTTTGGCAGTAATATATTGTTAATATTCACAGGCCATGTGCTCAATTCTCTTAAATGATTTTTTTGTATTTTTATTCTGCTCAATATATTTATTAATAGGCATGTATATTATTGGTTTTCAAAACAAAACTCACATAGGGGGATTGAAACTAATGTCCCACTGTAGTAATTAGATATGACATTAATTAAGTCAAAAAGTATAGTACTAATATGCCATACCAACCAAAAGTAGTAGATTAGAGCAACAGCTGAAAGTTCTACTTTATCTGTGTGACTTTTCGCATATGAAGGTACTTCTGCGGTTACATACTTGCTCTTACATTTTCTATGAATATTCAATAGTTTGTGATAGCTAAATTGCTGAAAGCAACTCGGTAGCTAGATTGTTGAATTCCATGTTAATCATCTGTGAAGACTTTTAAAATAGTTGTTATTGGAGGTCAAGTTGAAGCATCTATATTTACCACTCACACGAGTTATTTTCTCTTTTGGTTAGTTCTGCAAGAATATTGTTCTAGCAGGAGTAGGGAGTTTGACACTGATGGATGATCACTTAGTGACAGAGGATGCACTTCAAGCTAATTTCTTGATTCCACGGGATGAGACTGTATATAGTGGTAGATCCCTTTCTGAACTATGTTGTGAATCTTTAAGAGATTTCAACCCTATGGTCCGTGTTTTAGCAGAAAAAGGTGAGTCCCGTAATTCTTATCATTTCCAATTATGAATGCTTATTCTTTGGCGAAATCTCCAGCTTTTGCCAGATCAAACATATTGGTTGAGATGTGTGGTGATTGTTGAGTTTGTAGCATGTCAACAAAACTTTTTCCATATGCTTGCAACATTTTGATGTCACAGATATAGCTATTTCTGTGCTGTCATGATTTAGAGTATGGCACAATTTCAGATGTTAATATATGAAAATTCAATAATATCATGTTTTGCAAGTCAGTTTATTTGAAGGATTTTTAGGATTGATCAATCAATAGTATGATCTAACTTATCTTGCTTATTGTTATATATCAAGGTTCCATTTATCAGAATTTGGGTCCTTTGTGTCTATATCTGTGGAATGTTTGTGTCATCACTCATGCAATCTGGCAATGCAGGATTGCATAATTTTGAGATATGTCGATTATCCCAAAATAAGCTTTAGAAAAAATCAGTATATAGATTGTCTGTCACGGAAAAAAAGGCGATCCATATATCCTGTATAAAAATGAGGTTTTGGATTGGAGCATCAAGGTTCTGGTTAAATTTATATTTAAAAACAAGTTGGCAAATTAGAAAGATATGAATTATATGTCATGTTATTCAAATAATTTAAAACATAAAAAAATTTAAGGGATATAATAAAGAAATTAAGAAGTAAAATGATCAACAAGAATACTGATTGGTCAAGAGATACGAAAAGGAATTATTATAATATATGTATATTGTAAATGCACCTGTTAAGACTTTAAGATGGCCCTGACTCTAAGGTAATGTACCTAACCTAGTGCCCAAGTGGCAAAACCACGTACAAGGTAAACTGATTAATTGTATCAGTAAAGGTTCGACTCACATTCTTTAGCAAGTTATTGTATATGTATTCTTTGAAGGTGTCTTGGCACCTTGATAAATTTGCTTTCTTGCGACCTGGGTGTCAAATTTTTAGCTATATGAAATGACTACTTTTCATTTAGGGATATGGTGACATACATATTACCTCTCTTATGCCTGGTATGATGGAAATTCTGTGCACAGGCTAGCTCTTCAATTCTGTCTGCTATCACTGTTATTACTTCTAAAAAACTAGCATTGGAACCAACAGTAATACAAATATGATATACATAATATCAGCTAAGGTAGAAGAAAATATAACCACCTAAAACAAATATACATTGTGTAATTTGTCATTCAACATATTGATTACATCTCCATATGCCAATATATAATCTCATTTGTGGAATCTTGCATGATTGAATTAGTGTCCATATATTCTACATGTGAACATCACATAGGTCTCATGTACTGTAAGCTCTAATCCTGTTACAATGGTCAATTATATTTCAATGGGATTTAATATCTGTGCATGTTAACATGAATAGTTAGGCCTGTGGAATTAAATTTTGCAGGTTTTTGATATGTAGGAAGCAGAATATTTTTCTAAAATATGATGCTTTTCTTGGTTGGAGTACAAAGAGATATTGGGCACAATGAACAGCTTTGGTTTATTAAACACATCTTGGCTATGGCAGTATAATACGATACAAGACATTGTACTTAGATTATAATTGGTTTATACAAACATGTGACTGACATATGATTAATAATTCATACTGCATCAGTATCTATTTTTCTTCAAACTCTTTATACAATTATAAGGAGATGAAATGTAATGTTGTATCTGAACATTGTCTTCTACAGGTGATTTGGCACAATGTGAAATGGAGTTTCTTGACAAGTTTGATGTTGTAGTTGTTACTGGCTGTTCACTCAAAACTAAGGTACTGAATGACACTTGATATAAAGCCTATCTAGTTGAGCTATGCTTATAGATATTTCCATTAAATTTAATTATTTTGATATTCTAGTTCTGCTTCGTATTTCTGTAACTAATAATGTAGTAGCTCTGTGTTTCACATGTGCTTTGTACTTACATTCACCTATGTTGTCATTGATCTGTTAATTCTTTGATTATTTCTTCCCCAGATAGAAATAAATGAGAAATGTCGTAAAAGAGCCAAGCGAATTGCATTTTATGCAATTGAATGCCGAGATTCCTGCGGTGAAATTTTTGTTGACCTGCAGAACTACACCTACGCACAGGTGCAGTTGTTGATGTTAGCATTGTCATCCGTATCGATTATATTAAGCTGATTATGCATTGTGCTATTTTGGACAAATGATTGCAATCATAGTCTGCACAAGGCCTTCCTTTCCTTAAGTATTGTCTCTTGAAATATACTGCCATTTGTTTTTGGGTGTTTTATGTAGCTCATTAATTGGTCACAGTTGTATGCTTTCCATTTTTGCTAGTCTTTTAATTTATGTTAAGAATTTCTTGTCATTTTGGCAGTTACTAGTGTCTCATGTAGTATGATTGTATGTCTGGCCTGTTTTATATACACTTCCAATATGGCATTCGATATGACTAATTTCTTTAGTTTGATAGGAATTCTTCCTTTGTTTGTTGCATGCTTGTATGTTGGTCGTTAATAGAACTCTGCTGTGAATTCTGATATGTTATGAAAGTTTCTATTCATTTTAGACAGACAGCTGGTTGTTTGATATGATTTACTGTAGACAACAGACATCGCAGAATTTCAGCAAAATGTTGTCCCTTTTTAATAAAAAAACTAGCTGGTTAAGAGTAGTGTCATTCAAGGATTTAAATTCTGGTATACCTCGGTATGTACTGGCTATTATTTAACGTCTGACCAGGCACCAGAATTGGAATCCATAGCTCAATACAGGTACATATATGTTTATCTGTATTTTTTATTATTATTTTGAATGATATTGGGTGGTACAGGTTGGTATATATACTGCTATCCTCCGGTCTAATAGATTACTGAAACTTGTAATGAATATCTTAAGCAATGTATTTCAGAAAAGCAAGTACACAGTTTATGAGGCTCCCACCAATGCGGAGCTTGGGGAGGATCAATGTACTCTGCCTTACCTTTAAATATTTAAAGAAACTGTTTCTGTTACTCGAATCTTGGTCTCCCAGGTCGCAAGGAGCAATGTTACCGATGTACCGAGGCCCACCCTCAGCTATCTAACAACTGCATGCATGATTTTTAATGTTCCATTTACCTGAGAATCTGAGTGTGAAGATTATGATTACCGCTGAATTTCCACAATGTAATTAGTGTGTATTATGTTTACTGCTAGTTTATCTGCCTGTAGAGTAAGCTGCCAAAAGGATCCATGCTTGGGTTTGTAAGTGACACAAAAGCAAGATTTCATGACTGCTAGGATGTGCTGCATTCCAACCTGAAAACTAATACAATTGAAATGTAGTTCTATGACAATGCATTTTTATTGTTGCCTAGAATCCTAGGCTACTTTTTGGCCACTGGATATGAGCATGGATGTATTAAGTGTAATTTTCTGTACTTTTCTCTACCCTAGGTATGTACATGTGCAATAGACAGGGTATAGGCCAATAAATAAGGGAAGATGGATAGTAAATGATAAATTGGGGAGAAGACATACCAAGTCCATCGATCAATTAAATTATAGATTTCTTGTGTTAACTCAAGACCAATTTTAACTAGCTCCATGATCTGTGAGGCATAGATCTTGACTAGACCTACCTAGCTTATCGGAGAGGCTTTCTTTTGAGTAGTTTGCAATTATATAAAATTTCTTATGGGAATGCATCTAGAACTCCTCAAACTTGTATCCTGTTGTGGAGAAGAAAACCATAGCATCATTGTTTTATTCAAAAGGAAAACTAAACTTTACTTAGCGTCACGGACAAGTACACGATCGTTCGCATCACAGTGAATCAAAAAATAAAGTTTCGAAGGCCAACTTTTGGTCCAAAAATTACATGATTTGGTTGTACAGGTATATGTCGCCAACCAATTAGCGTCACTGATCCCCTCTCTAAAAATCGTCCCCAAATACATGGGAGAATTTACATTCAACAAAACAAACGGTCAATCCTTAAATTTTCTTGACCAAAGTCAATATGCTCCGGGATGGAGGAATATCTGTCGTAAAATATCGACTAGGATTCTTAACATCGATATCACTCAAAACTAGGACGTCAAAAACCACCTAAACTATCCACTTAATCAATAACAAGCCTCCATAAATACCTCAAAAATTGTAAAATATACATGTGATGCAGATCTGAGTTGATCAGTAATGAGATTCATTGGGCTCTTATTCAAATCCATCATACATCAGATTACTTTCTTTAATGGACCTGACCTTTTAGGCCTTCATTCCCACATAAGATTGGTTTGAATGAATGTTCCATGAATTGGTGTCGCAGGTCAGTGCTAATGTTGCATACAAAATTACAAATAATTTGACCTGGTATGTTCCTGTGCTTCAGAAGCAATGTGATGAAGGTCATTAACATCCTTTTATGACAATGTTTTGCACTCATGGATGGATCACTCAAGACTGGTTTATGAATGGATGTGATTGTCAAAAAACTTGCTACATGACATTTGAATCCTCTTTCAATTCTCCTTTAGATGATCGATCTTACGATATGATCTTTGTGCTCTTCGTTAATTGATTTGCTTCTTTATCCTTTTCAGCCTGTTCCACAGTTTCTTTTGATGGCCTTCAAATGCTGGCTTTTGTGATTTGGCTTATTAAGTTATCTAGAAATGACACTTTTATTATTACTTTGGCAGAAAAAGTCTGATGGCACTGCTGAATGTCATTTGAGTTATCCAAGTCTTGAGGTACATCTTTTAAGTGGTATTAAATATTATTTGTGATGTATTATTCCAAATAGCTGCATTTTTGTTTTGTACAATGTAGTTAAAGCCATGTTTCTTGATGTTTAGCTTCTTTTCACATCAGACCTAGTGTAGTTTACTTGTTGCTTTATGGAATTGCATACTCTTCAATTATTGTCAAAAACCATAAATACTTGAACCAAAGGATGACAAAGAAACACCATAGTGTGTAGCACAATGAATTAATTGTCCATTGTGGGGATACAATGCAACTTTTGGAGGTTCTCTTGTATATTGCATTTGTCTATTGTCTATTGATGTATGCCTTTGCAAGTAGCTTTTCTGAGCTTTGTCCAACCTTATATGGTTAATCTTTATGAGAGAAAGGTGTTGAGTATCAAGTTCATGTTTAGAATTTGTAGTTGGGATGCAAGTTGGTGATTGCATAAGATATCACTTATATTAGCACAAGTTGTAAATCTATGTTCGACCTAGCACAAGATTAGAATCTTAGTTTTGTTATTGGTTATTCTATATACCTAGCACCTGATCTTAACTTTTTTTTTCCCGGGCCTGACACAGTTCTTCGATCATTAAATTATTTTCACAAGATTAGAATCTTAGTTTTGTTATTGGTTATTATTCTATATAGATAATGGTTGAAACTTGGTCAAATGTCCTCTGCCTCTGGATTCAGTGGACAACAGGTTTCATCTGCAATTATCATCTCTATTGCAGGATGCGATTTTAATACCATGGAGGAATCTTCCTAGGAAAGTGAGCAAACTGTACTTTGCTATGAGAGGTTTGTAAGTAAACATACTGAAGCAATTTCTTAAAAGAAGTCTTTAATTTTCCCCCCTTTTGCTATGCCCTCCACGAGTAACTCGTAATGCATGATGTTAATTATTTTTTCATGCAGTAATAGAGAAGTTTGAATTATCCGAAGGACGTAATCCTGGTGAATTGTCTAATTGTGATCTTCCTGCTGTTTTGAAGCTGAGGAAAGAGCTATGTGATGCTCAGGTAACCTGGATATTTCATAGCTAAGCATATATTATATTTGTGCGTGCATGTGATGTCTTCTTTGCCCAATTCTTTTTCAGTCCTTGAACGAGTCACATGTTCCTGAAACACTTCTGGAAAGGATACTAGTTGCTGGGCCAATGTTATATCCACCTGTATGCCCGATACTTGGTGGAATTCTTGGTCAGGTGTGTAAAATTTTATTTAAAGTCTATTATTCGTGAATCTTTTTTTTTTTTTGTAATGTTATGGATACACCTTAGCAACATATATTTGTTTTCACTATAATAAGTGTCATCCAAGATAACTGGAAAATGCTCGAATCCAACATGAGGCTTCTGCCAATGTGAGATCTAAGTGGGGTCTATATATGCAGCCTTACCTTACATTTAAAAATATAGAAGCTATTTTCATGACTCGAATTATGATTGCTGAGGTTGCAAGGGAACAACCTTTTCCTTTGTCATGTAATCTCTCTGTTGATGGCGCTATTTGTTTGTTTTTTGAATCTACTGACCTTGTACTTTTTTCTCTATTTCCTCTTTTCTTTTTTCTGTCCGCTTCTTTTCTTATGCTAGTAAATTAGGTGTGCCCTAACCCTTGACTATTTCAGAGAAACCAGGGTGCACGCGATACATAGTTTCACATTTCAATGACTGTCAAAATTTTCAGTATTTACAAGAATAAATGAAGTTGTCCTTAAATTTCCGACTCATCTTGAGTTGAAAGTTGAAGGCTTACTCTCTGTATCTCTAACCTATGATGCAAGCCCAACGGGATGCGACCTACTCTGGGATAAATAGCTAGCTTGTTTGCTTTGATTAGTGTACATTAATTATTTTCTATGTTGTTTAAGTATTTCGTATACGAGATGGATTATTATCATATGCGAAGTGCTGTATAGCTATTTCACGTGTTTTTTTCTCTGCATTAAATAATTCAAAGGGTAGAGCCTACCTAGTAAACTAAGAATCTCTCATGATTTGGAGTCACCATATGCAAGCTAAAGAAAGTTGTGGCTTCATTCTACCAGGAAGTGATCAAGGCAATATCTGGCAAAGGTGACCCACTCAAAAATTTCTTCTACTTCGATGCTGCTGATGGAAAGGGAGTGATTGAGGATATCTCCAACCCCTCCTCCATTTGATATCCTCTGTTGTAGTGTTAATTATAAAGTCCTAATGCTCCAATGTACTACTAGTCAATCATATGTCATGCGACTTGGGAGTTTGTTTCTCTTTTCCTAATCTCACTGCTTTTTTTTTTTTGTCCAAATGTCATGCGCTCAGTGCATATGATAATCCTGTACACTGTGATGCATATAAGACTGATGTTTGTGTTCGAATCTTAAGATATGTTGCCATTGGAATTTGCTGCTGATCTCAAGAAAGAGATAACACAGAGGCTCCATAAAAAGTTACTTTGTTAAGGTTTGTTCAATGCAAAATTGATGCGAGTCTCGTTCGCTGATCTCCACACCAACCACACATGGCCACGGTGGTCGGGGTTAGATATCCTTAAATCTAACTAAATTGCCGCAAGAATCCGAAATAAAGGGAGCAAATAAATCTGGCCAGCCTCCAATCCCAAATTCAAAACTTGTAACGTGGGTTAGGAAACAGTTCATCTCCTTCCACATTTGTAGCACTTGCAACTCCTCCTCGACTCCCATCCCAATGCCCTCGACCCCACGCTGCCGGTTGCTAGGATAACCGGTCTCTCCGATCTCAACCATGGCGACGTTGCAAGGAGATCACGCGAGGCAGCAGCAACAGGAGGACGAGGACCATCTCCACAGGCGATTCCAACACCTCCAACACGATTGGAATTCCTACATGCAGTCCACCGCCCGCCGTCGTCGCAGCTGCTCCGCCACCGACGTGTCCACCTTCACCTCCGCCGATCTCCTCGAGCTCATCCATGACTCACCGAAGAAGCTCGTCTCTGCCCTGCAGCAACCTCGGCCTCCTCGGGAGTCGACGAAGCCTAACGGTGTTGTTGCCCGGGCGGTGGAGGAGATCGTGGCCGAGAGGCGTGCGGCGGTGCGGAGCGGCAAGCTAAGGGGGCGGAGGCTGTTGGAGTCGTTGGAGCGTGCGAAGGACGAAGCGGGCTTGCATGGAGGACAGGAGGTGATGTGCAGCGTCTGCTCTTCTGTGCTCGTCCAGGGTGCCGAAGTGGACTCCTCGTCCTCCTACTGCTCGTCATGCATCGGTGAATGCAGCTATCTTCAAAACGAGGAGTGCATGTCTTCTTCCTCTTTGTCGTCTTCTCCTCCGCCATCTTCTTTGGAGAATACGAAGAAGAAGCGGGTGGGAAGAGTTAGAACACAAGTTGCAGGTGGCGATCATGGAGGTAAGTGGATGGCTAGGGTTGCTGTGTTCGCAGTTATCGCTGTGGTTTTGGCAGTCGCTCTCATCCGGCTGAGTGAGTTTGGCATGGAGGAGCGTGTAGATTTCATGATCCCAACATGAGCTTTACGTGGGCTCTGATTCAACCAATTCCCTTCTGAGGTTCCAAGTCACATCACATGAGACAAGTCAGTCAGTCAGTCTTCCGAGGATAAAGACCGAGGGGATGAGGCACTGTGTCTTGGCCTTCTTCAACATCACAAAAATTCCCTTCTATGTTTAGTTTTGCCGTCGTACGCATGAGGCACTGTTGTCCTGTCCTTCTTCTACATTACAATTCCTTCCCTTGTATGTTTCTGTGTCTTGTCCTTCTTCTACATCACAATTCCCTTGTATGTTTCTGTGTCTTGTCCTTCTTCTAACATTACAATTCCCTTGTATGTTTCTGTGTCTTGTCCTTCGTCTACATTCCAATTCCCTTGTATGTTTACTTTTGCTACGCATCAGGCACTGTGTTTCATGATCGTCTCATGATGTATTAACATGCAACACTACTATTAATATGGTAATGGTCGCCTTGCTTAGAAGGTGACTCTTCCCTATTTGAACGCATTAAATCTTGTGGATTGCTGCTACTGGAGACCCATATATAAGTTATTTTTGTATTTAAAATTAAAAAAAAAAACAGAATAAGAGAACCAGAGTTCGTACAAACAAATCAGATCTCAGGATTGACATGCAAATCTTGATCTAGCAAGATTTGTTTAAAGAAAAAAAAAAGAGCCATATGACTAAGCATTCGAGGGACATAGTATCTAATTTTAACCCAGGGCAGGGAGTTGATGATATCATGCGAACAAGTAGTGTGGGTTGGAGCATCGACATGACTCAGTGTTTTGATGACCGATTTGAGTCTTGAGGATAAGAAAGGTCTCTCCGTTGGCATCTTTTGCCGGTTCACCATAAAACCAATGAAGCATTTGGAACCAATCCATCCCATTCTTTTAATTCCCGGCTTCTTTGGATCCCTATTGCGAACAAGGAAGTATGGGAATTGCTATTATGGTGCATTTTTGTGTTCTATGATTGATTGTGTTGGAAATGGCTACATAACCGTTCTCAAACTTTGTTTTCTATCTTTGACATTATCGATACTCGTTGTTACTTTTCTGATCAATTTACGAATGATTAGAATCATACAAATTTTTTTTAACTATTCTTTTTTCAAAAGCTAATGGTTATTTTATTTTAGGATAATCGTTTGACTTATAGAATGCTTATAGAATAAGATGATCTCGTCGTAATTATAACGTATGATTAGGATTTGTTATTGGGTTGGATTCTTCTATTATTTGGATTTTTTTTGGTGAAAAACTGAGAGAGTCTTCCATGCATCCTAATATATTATATCTAAAAAAGTAGATTAGAGAATTGTACTTGCCAAGATGAATAGTTGTCGACCTTGAATAATTTGAAGAGGATTAGAGTTATAATACTGATGGATATAAGTCACGTATATTGAGAAAAACTATTGTTTCCTATGAAAATAATAATTGAAGTGTCAAAATGTAAATGAAGATGATATACTGAGAATATGAACCAATTTGATGGAGTTCAAGCTGCAGGAGAGGAGTCACACATGTTAAGTCTCTTATCTTGATGAACTATTGCTAATTATATATAAAATATAAAAATTATTATAGATAACTTGACTTTAATAAGGCATCTCCTCGTGAATGATGATGAAAAATTTATTATTCATGTTCTCAATTACTTAGGAGAAGAATATAACGAATTAGTGATATCAATTTGAGCAAAAGATTTATCAATGCTATTTAAAAATTGTATGACAAGTTGATTGATTATGAAACATATCTGAAAAAAGAAGTGATGATGATAGGATCAAATGTCACAGCTCATGTCGGTTAAAAATTTAAAAGAAAAAGCAATCAAAACAATAAAAAATTTAATAAAGTACTGAACAACATACCTCCTAGACACATCAGTAACATGTAGAGCCATCATCCTCTATTACACTATCAACCTTTCAATCATGGTGATAAATTAAATTCAAATAAGTCAGGAAATAACTTACACTATAACTATCAATAGTTGTAGCGTCCCAACAATAATAATTAATAAAAAGTCATCTACCAGCTTTATGAAAAATCGGATACACAATAAAAAGTCTGTAGGTCTTGACCCAAGTCTACTACTACACTCAATTAATCTTAAACAAATATCATAACTACTTTAACTACTCAACCAAACATGTGATCTCATCATGATTTGATTCTTATTGCACAGAACCAAGAACATCATAATATATATATAATAGATAAATATAATATGAGAATAAATCGATAATAATAGTATAAAAAGATTATGTAACGTATCACATATGTCATCACTCACGTGATTGACTTGTAGGGCACCTATAACTAGCACCTCATCACTTTAATTCAGCACCATCTCACCCTATCTACAACTTCTCTATTTAACCCATAACCAAAACCCATATCCAAAAATCTCAACACTAACATATATGTGTGAAGAATACTATACCCTACTCTATAATATCATATGTACCCTTATGTTATTTCATCACACAAAATATCATTAAGTGTAAGTACATCTTTCGAATTAAGCAAAACCTAGACAGATCTGTTGCTAGATATAAAGCACGTCTAGAGGTCAAGAGGTTTCACCAATGATCAGGTATTGACTTTATGAAAACATTCAATCAAGTTGTCAAACTGACAATGATCTGACTTATCTTGAGTTTGGTTATCACTCAAAGCTAGCACATATATTAACTGGATGTTAACAATGCTTTCTTACATGACCCCTTAACTGAAGATATCTTTTTGTAGCAATCTCTTGGCTTCATCCACCTTCAATATCCAAGCCATATTTATAAACTACAAAAACTATTTATGGACTTCACTAAGCTCAAAGAGCTTGATACATTAAACTTTGCTCATTTTTTGTATCAACTAACTTCATCAACTCCATGTCTAACACATCATTATTTCTACGAGAATAAAAGGGAAGTAATATATATCTATATATTCATGTAGATAATATTATCATTACATGTAATAATCTTATGAAGAGCAAGCAATTTCTTAAATAGTTGGCAGATCAATTCTTTATTAAGGATCTAGAAATATTGGAGTGGAAGCAATGTTTACAACTTTTCCTATCTTACAATAGGTCAACTATGAAAGACAAATATGTAAAATGCCAAAGAAGTTTCCACTCTAATCTCTACTACTAAATCACTCAAATTATATAATGATAACCTATCAAAGATCCCACACAATACCGATAAGTACTTGAATTCTTACATTATTATCTCACACACAATAGACATTATTTGCAGTCAACTAATTATCATAATTTATGCATTATCCCTCCACTATGCATTGGTTTTAGTAAAATGAGTCGTATGGTATCTAAAAGGCACTCTCAATCATAGATTTTTTCTTCATAAATACTTATCAATTCATTTTTATGCCTTGATCGATATTGATTGGGCTGGCAACATTAATGATGTAACATATATGCTCGTCTATATTATCTTTGTTGAAGCAAATCTAATCAGTTGGAATACCAAGAAATGAAAAACAATCATAAGATCTACCGTTGAAGTTGAATACCGAGTCATCGCTAACATAACTATAGAACTCAACTGAGTCACCAATCTATCACAGGAACTTGACATCACCTCCAAATCTACTCTTACAATATATTGTGATAATGTCGATGCTACATACCTATGTGCTAATCTAGTATTCCATTCGCGCATGACATACATTATCATCAACTTTCAATTCATTAAGGATCAAGACATCAACTATATGTTTTTCATGTATATACTTTTGATCAACAAGCAGACTCCTTCACAAAGCTTCTCGCCGAGAAGACATTTCAATTGCATTAGTCCAAGATTGGTATCCTTGATAGAAGCTCAATCTTACAATGACATGATAGAAGATCATGATAGAGGCACACATGAAGCATCATTCTTGCTTCATGAATCAATAGATTGATTCGGGAATCAATGATGGATTTGGGTAGCTGATTTAATTACATCATTTGAGTAAATGATAGAGAGAAATCTCTCCCTCAAAAGCTATATAAATAGTCATCAACTCAATGTATAAAACCGTCCCTTTCACAATATATCCTCAATTCTATACAATATACTTCTTTGTTCTATAGAGTTAGCATAGGAAGAACTCAAAATAGCAACATTGTGCAAGAACTAAGCGATAAATGACAAAGAAATAATTATTTTATTTAAAATATTTTCAACTTTCACAACCTGTGCATTAGATATTTAAAGTGGTATGTATACGACAAGCTTGGTACCAAACATTCATTAATATTTTTATAGATCATATATATCTCTCTGTAGATGCTCGTAGTCCTGTGACTCAGTAGATGTGTCTAAAACCCTACAATCTACAAAAAGGAAAAGTTAATCTTCGCCTACCGAAAACTCATCATTTATATATATATTTGCATTTGTTACCTTTTTCTATTCTTTTAATTTCAAACTACATGTCAACCATTCTTCCTCCTAATCAAGGTAATTAAGATAAATTTGTTAATAAATATTGTGTTGCTGGTAGAGTCATTATATGAAGAAGGATCTCGTTGATGATCAAGCTTCTCTTTCGTCTACCTTTCTATTATCTTTCAATTAGGAGCTTTGATGACAAAGAAAAAAAAAATTTATGTTTAGTGCTATAAATTAAGATACAAGAGAATAAAAGGATATCGTGATCGAAGAGGTAGAAGTACTATATGGATTAGTCGAATATTATTATTTTTCTACTATATCAAGTAGAAAAATAATAATAGATTTATAAATGTCAAGCAATATATTAATGTCAGCTTCCTTTAACCCATGAAGGATGATTTAGAACTAGCCAAAGTTTGGCTCTACTAGTTGAGTAGGAAAACCATGGTTAAATTGGGCATGGGATCAACAATAACTAGAAATATAGAAAGGACTGTAAGTGATGTGTTTTATGTATCAAAACATACTTAAATTTGGCAATCACCTCAACTGCATATGCAAAAGATTTACAAACAAAAATTCTAAGTTTGATTGCAAACAATGTAGTTGTGTTCATGAATATACTTGTTAGGTTTATATGCTGTAGAGAGTTACATATTTGTATGTCCCTCCCTGCATTTTTAAGGGATATCTACGTTGATTTTTCTTGTTCTTTCTTCAAGACATGAACTGTTAAATGTGTCTTAAATTAGGGCTTGTGATCTACTGAATCTAAAGGATTGACAAGTAGAGGCAATAGGATCCAAAGTAATAATCATGCATCTTTTTTCCTACCATGATGTTAAGGGCATGAATAATCTGTTTCATTTCCAAGATCAACAATTGTTTGAATAATATATAAATGGCAAATCTTTCTTGTACTCTTGAGGGTCATCAGGGGCTACGACTATTCCAAGCAAAATGCATCAATTAAGATAGAAAAAAACAAGGAGGACACCTCCTTCACATTCTTTTGTGGAATTCTAGTCTCTTCCAAGATTAGAAATCTAGGAGTTTTAAAGCAGTTCTACATTAGAGCGCTCTTTGTGTAACTACAACAACCTCTTGCTTACCTCCTTGGATGCCAATTAAGTGCAGAAGACTGGCTTCAGAGATCAATCCTTAAAAAGTTATGATACGGAGAACAACACCTTTCAAATCCATATAAAGATCAAGAAAGGTAGACGTGCTGCCATGAATGAGAGTATATATATATATATATATATATATATAAAGGAAAGAACAAGTAGAAGTTGCATGCACCTCAAACAGTTCGACATCTTCTTCTTTACAGAGATCTGGAGTTTGGGTTACTATTGCTGGTGATCAGCTCTAAAAGTTGGAGTAGATCTGCATTTGATTCAGTATGTCTTCGAAGTTGTCGTTTGGCTTCTCTATGGGATGACTGTGGACGCCCTCGTACGTGGTCACCACCACGCTTTCCTCCCTCGACAGCCGCTGGACTTGCTTCTTCACATTGCAACCTTGATGGGTACACCGGTAGTAGCTTCTGTAGCATTCATGCTTAAGTTTGTATCAGAATCAAATCATTTGTATCATTTTCTATTTCGTTTCTTTTGGCATGCATTCATTTGAATCTGTATTTATGTTTTTTTCGCTAGATTGTTTTTTCTTTTTTTTTACGTTGACAAAATGGAAAGCCAGCAACAAAAATGCTTTGGAGAATACTGTATGAGTCGGACGTATATAGTCTCCCAAGCATTTTTTTGAGCTGCCTTTCCATTTTAGTTAATGCATGTGTAATATAAATCATATATTTTTTAAAAATATAACATAAAAGTATTCTTGATCAAGTCTAAATTAACAAACATTATGGACATGCTAACTCATAATAAACCATGAAATTTAATGACATATATAATTAAAAATTTTAAAAAATTAAGATTCATCTTAGCCCATGTGATTTTGACCCTAGATCATTTAAGTCATTATGATTTATTCGTGTCTAAAATAACTCATACATTTTAAAAAATGTAGCATATAAAGTCTGAGTTAACGGACGTTAGAGTTTACTTATGTGACGTATTGACTCATAATAAATCTAATATAATTTAATTTTGTTTAAAAAAATTGAGATCACCATCATTGTGGACAATAAGCTCAAAAGCTTTTGGTTCTACTTTAGATGGATGTTTAACGATCAATTCAATGCTAAGCACGTAGTGATCTCCTAGTCCCTCTTCCTCCTCCTTAGTGTTTTCATCCCCACCATCTCTCACTTCGTACTTTTTTACACATCCACCAATTGCATCTATGACATTGTGGTGTAGCTCTTTCTTCGACCTCTCCTATCTCTGCTTCTCTGCCTTCATCCGTCGGTACGACCTCTATCACTTGCTTTTTATTGACAAGATGAACTTTAACCCTTTTTTAAACTTAAATTATATGTATCATTATATAAATAATTTATCGTGAGTCAACTTGCCACATAAGTAAACTCTAATATATGTTAACTCCAACTTGAGGGAATGGGCTTATATGTTATATTTTTAAAAATGTAAGGGTTATTTTATATACGAGTAAATCATAAGGATTTAAGATTAATTTTTTAAAATTTAAATTATATGTATAATTATTTTAATAATTTATTATGAGTTAGCATATAATATAACCCGACTTTAATGCATATTAAACTAGATTTTATGAGAGAGATTTATATGTTAGTTTTTAAAAAATGAATACGTTATTTTAGATGAATAAACCCCTAAGTGGTCTATAACTAAATTTTCAGTGATTAAAATTAACTTTAACCTATATATATATATATATATATATATATATATATATATATATATATATATATATATATATATATATATATATATATATATATATATATATACTGTTGTTAGTCAAATTTGACCGCCCACCAGCAATCTATTCCTTGAATGATGGTTACCCAAGGAATTGATTGGTGTACAGTCCTTGTCTTGTATAATTCACACAATGGTCAAGAACAAGATAAGCAAGATAAATCTCCTCAGATTGCATTAAGCTTTCCTCTCACTTTGTTTTCTGTGAGAAAAATCTAAGAATATGTATGTAGGAGGAGACCGTGATCGACTGACCTCGGGAACTTGTTATTCTTCACCGCCTTCTGCCCATACTTCCTCCAGCGATATCCATCGTCAAGTATGTCGACTTGGCTTCGAGTTTGGAAGGCATAGCGTGGCTTCCTCACCTTCTTCTCTTTCTTCTTCCCGGGTTTCATCTCGTCCTCTGCGTCTCCATGGGAGGTTGTAGCCCTCATCTCATCGTTCAATCCCGAGAACCCACTTGAGGTACCGCCATGGAGACTCCCAAAGACGGGGATGATTCCGATCATGTTGGATGACTGGTGGGAGGGATGCCGAGAGTGAAAGGAAGCGGAAGTAGAAGAAGATGACTGCTGTGTAGGAAATAGGGTAGGATAGTTATCCATAGTACTACTACTGGCTGCAAAAAAGAGAGAAGAGGCGAAGGTGTGGCAGACAAAACAAGATGAGAAGAAGAATAGTGGCAATTAAGGTCGACGGCGGCTATGGAGCGTAGATAACGGTGATATATATGATGTGATTAACCTCCCCATCAGAATGGAGAACAACACAGCGGATGAGTCGTGAACGGCACTACAATTAGTGGCCAACAAAGCATCATATTTGCAGAAACAACATGGGAGGAAACAGAGAAGTGATGGCTACATCTGCGGAATGTAGAAATGCCTTGGCACTTACTATAACTCGTAGAGGGACACTGACACGAAGACAAAGCTGCAGCTACCGTCCTCCTCCTCTATCCTCTTCATCACTGCATGTCTTTGACTTTGAACAGTACATATATATATATATATATATATATATATATATTACTTTGGCGTATAAGAAGAGCGACAATATTATAATACGTAAGTGAGAGGATTCACGGATGATGTTGGTGTGATGGTATGATCCAATCATTCATGTGGACATGTGATTATTATCTTTTCTTTTTGAGACAGCGTATGTTTAGTAGTTGTCCTTTTTATTTTTGTTATATTTTGATTATTATCTTCTTCTTTTTTCGTTCCTCAAATAAAAATCTATTTGTAGCTTGCTTGTGCTTCAACGGAGAGAAGTATTGATGACCATGGGCTTGAGGGGATTCCCAAGCTGAGAATTTTTCCTACCATGCTGACAAAAGCTCTTAGGATAGCATGATGGCATCCTTCTCTCTTTGGTAGAGTTCTTCCGCGGTGTGGTCTACTTTGGACAAGGAAACTACTGCTTAACCATACTCCAGGGAGAAGAGGACTCGTCATCGTTCCAAGCATCAATGTGCACATCTTGTTGGGTTGCTGCTTCTCGGACACCCTTTGATGACTCTTTCATGGAACTCAAACACCCTTTTTTTTTTTACCGCAAGATTGTTGTAGTATCAAGTGCGGTTTTCATCTATTTTGTACTAATTAATGAGTTTCTTTTTAGTTTATGAATAAAAAATTAACATATCTTTTCAAATCAAGATAGATAATAAGAAGGATAAAAAAAATATTCAAAAATTATATCCGAAGAGAGAAGCCAAAATATTAGGGGCTATGGATAATTTGATGCTCAAGGCAAGAGAGGAGACCGATCAAATTAGGGTGAAAGGAACTCCAATGAATTGTATGTTAGTTCATTTGAAAGTGAATTATTTGATTTAAAATATTGTTTGAAATTGAATTAGCTACAATATCGTTTGATTAGCTACAATAGTTCATTTGATTTAAAAGTGAATTATTTGAAAATTGATGGTAGAATATAAATAAATATTTATATTATGTATAATTTATTTTACAAGAGATTTTATCAAACTTTTTTATAAATTATTATAATAAATTATTATAAATCAATAATGCAAGAGGTAGATTTTTTAATTAAGATATCTCATCACTCTATATGCTCCCAATTTGATAGGTATATAGTTTTCTATTAAAAAATAGTTTTTCATTAGTATCATCATTTTTAGTTCAATCAAGTAAATATAAATTTAATTCACTATAAAATAATGATAGTATAAATTATCATATACTTAATATATTTAAAAAAATATGTTTCTACTAATAAGATAGTGAGCTAAATATTAATGTGTGTATTTTGTAAGCATAAAAATATATAAATTATGATAAAAATATTTTGTATATATATATATATATATATATATATATATATATATATATATATATATATATATATATATATATATATATATATATATATATATATATATATATATATATATATATATATATGTTACGACATGGAATGCATATATATACTATGACGTACGGTTATAAACGTGGACGTATGTGTATCATGGGAAGGATATGTTCGTAAGAGGCTGAAATGTATAACAAGTTCAGTATGTTACTAGACCTTGAATGGTGCAACGGGAGCTATATTAGCGAAAAGTCATAATCTAGCAAGCGGATTTACAAGGGCACAATAATGCATAGTTTGTTCAACAAAGCAAAGTAATCCATAGGGATGGTGGTCTTCAAAACTTCTAGAGGGAAGAATACGAAGACGAAAGTTTCTCCAACATGACGAATACCCAAGAGAGATAAGTTATGGCTCTCTAAAGAGAGAATCATGTGTAGTGGGTTACACATGTTGAGGAGGAGTACCTTAAGATAATAATTTCACAAAGCTCAACGGACCGAGTGACGAGGAGCTATTGTATAATCTCACATGAGGTAATGCGTTGATGGATGTATTGTGAGATGAAGTGGGGGAGCGACCCATGTTAATATCAAACAAAGGCACACTTACAACCAATGTGAAAATCAGACTTAATGAATGACTAACCCATGGAATGTTATGCTCGAGAGCAACTATCAACTCAATGCAAATCGAGTGATAGAGCAACTTAGATGGAACTTAGTGAAGTATCCAAGTCGCATGAAGGGAGTCGACATAAAAGATGAAACATGGAAAGGATGCACAGAGCTTTCCTTGGACAGAGGTCAAGGGCATAAACTCTTGTAGAGGCAAGAGCATGATTATGTCGTTCCATGGGTTTTTCATTCTATGGAGTAGACTCAACATGTATAGTGCCAAATATAAAGGGAGCTTCGATGCATATATACCTTATCTCATAAAAGCATTTGAGAGAGGAAGTAAGGTGACTCAATTAGCTAACGTAAAGTTAGGATTAGAATACCTTAGCACGGGGCAAGAGGACACAGAGGCGAGTACTCATGAAGAATATATTATAGTGCTACTATTTAAGTTGTCATGAAGAAAGTGGTGCACAATAAAGATTATGCTGGTGGGGGATAGAGGCCCAGGATACAGATAATGGTATACCAATTTCAGTGAAGTCTATGGACTTAAATAACTGCTAGGTGACAAACTATTCTAGAGTGATGCTTCGTCCTGGTATAACCCAAGAATAGGTGGATGAAGGTCACTAGCCAAAGGAGCAAACATAATCAGAGATGGCAGTGGCTCTACGATGTACTAACAGGGCCACATATGAAGATATCATAGTTCGAGGTCATCTCAAAAGAATCTGAATGCAATAAAGATATCACTAGGAGATGACATGGTACAACGGATCATGGTGGAATAGTTTGAGGTAATACAACACACACGGGAGATATCCCATGAGAGACTTAATCGTGCAGAGGTATGATAAGAAGTTACTGAGAGCTCTACTTTGGTGAATAACATGATAGTAAGAAGGGCTATGGATTCAAGGAGTAAATGTCATGGTATCACAGAGATGGGTCTTCCGTGCATTCATCGAATTTTCCATTGGATGAATGCTTTGGTCATCAACAAATGGTGGTTATGTACCACCAAAGGAGATGTAGGAGAGTACAAACATCAGTGAGTCCCATGGGGGGGACTTGATGATATAGAAGTATGATCGGAGAGATGAAAAAGTTAGATTATTCTAGTGCTTATATTCATTTAAGGGAGCCCGACAAGTCAGAGGACAAAACCGAGTAAGCGAACGTTACTACGAAGGAAGATAAGGAGAATTAAATCGGCACAAGTCTTATAATAGGATAGCGGAGGCCATGAATGATAGTCTAATCTATCTTTCCATCAACCAACGGGAATTGCTTGGAGAATATAGAGGTGTTGAAATAGGTGGTCAAAAGGGATGAAGAAGTGACGATGAGTCCCGAGGAGCTCTGCTACCCAAAAGCTAAGCGTCGAAAGGGATGTAGATGCAAGGCACTAGTTAGTAGTATCATGGTCTTGGTAGCGCCATGGTACCATAAAGGCAGGACTTTCGTGGAGTCATTGATCCCTTGCTCTCATGAAGGGAAAGTGTTGGTCATGAAAAGGGCTGAGGAGATGGAGAATGTAGAGGCAAATTCCAAGTATTAAGATAAGATTGAAGGGTAGAGGCCAAAAAACTTTATAAGGCTAGTGTAATGGGCTTTATGCAAAAGTACTCGACTAAGGAACAAAGTAGGTAGTATATGGTATTGTACCTTTTATGCTCAAAGGAGTATATGATAAAGATGATGGAGAAAATGATACAATCTCAGATACATCCAAAACTATTAGAGACTTGCTCTAAGTTGGGGTAAAATTTTGCTCTTTTTAGGCAAAACTTCTTGCATTGGAAAGTTTGATGGTAGTAAGAAGGTGAATCACAGTAGTTAACTCAATGCTAGGAGTGCAAACACTTCAAGTGCTTCAGAAGTGTGAGCAAAAAATAGGCGAAGGCTAGTAACTAGCTTGATGTATGAAGTACAATATCGAGGAGATGGGCAAAGTCAAGCAGCCTTTGCCTTCTTAACTTTTAAGAGAATGAACGGAACTTAGTATCTTAGTTTTTTTATTTATCCAACAGAGGAGCTATGTGCAGGTTCAAAAACCTTCAAAGAAACCTAATAGTAGATAATAGTTATCAAATCCTCACCAATAGTGATCGGTACTAGTGAGAGTAGATTGTTTGTTTCATTTTTCAATAGAATGTCAATCGAAATCGGAAGTGATGTGAACCTACTTGGAAGTGATAACTAAGTTGAAAAAGAATCAATGAGCAAATTTTGTGAAAGAAGGACCTCAAAAACTTAAAAATATATGATGCAATACTCGTTAAAGCTCCAATAAGCATCCTCTCAATTTAAGCGACATGAGACGATTGAGATACTAATACATAACAAGGAAGATTTTTTCCTTCGTTAGAAGGATCTGTACAACTCAGCAACCCCACACTAAAGTTGGATATTAGCGAGTTGAAGCAGCATGGCGGATAAAGTTCAACTACTCAACTACAGCGGTAGAGAGCAGTTAGGAGCTAAGAGGTGTATTACTGTTAGAGTAGAAAATTGAAGATTCAGCAAAAGATAAGGAGATACAACGTATGCAACAACTTCGATGAGGACATCCAAGGAATAAGTAGGGGAGAATGTTATGAACAAAAATATAAATAGTGTGCTCAATGTAATGCTCATATATATTCGTGTCTTTTGGTCTTTGTTCATGCTTTGAAGAACAAGTAGTGGGCTAGCAATAGACTTGGCAGCCCTAGTTTGGTTAACTTTCGTTATTGTTTTCAGCTTGTAAATGAGAGTTGTATCATGTAGACACTTATGAGGATTTCGATATGTAATGAATCATACTCCTTTTTGTACAACTGTTTAGAGCTTGTGAAGTCTATGATTTCAATTTGCATTGGCTATAAAAGTACATACAAATGTCATGACCTGAAGCATAGAAGTCTATTAATTTACTATGTTTTCTACATAAATTATTTTAATATGAAATTTTACTTCTTTATGAAGTATTTGTTATTAATTATCTTTTGACGATGATTTTAAAATCTTATATATGAGTGATTAGAATTATAAAGAATCATAGATATTATATATTATTTTCAGATACGAGTATCCCAACTAAATTATTTGATAGGAAAATAAACACTTAGAAAGCCTAAGCGAGAGTATATTGGATAGGAAAGAGTATGTTTCTAAGCAAAATGAGTACAAAATTCGCTGCTAAAGTTAAAGCGTATCAACGAAAATAGTTGAGAGGGTCACTTTCTTTTTTCTATATGCACGATTAACAATAAACTCCTCAAGGTTTTATAACAAATATAAGATATCACGCCAAACATTGGACATGTCCCATGGGAATATTATATTACTGTTGCAACGTGGAAACACAAAGGATCAGATTCAATCTGTACCTTCAGAACACCCACTGATGCAGCGACCAAACATCGAAAGAATAAACAATGCACAACAATGGTTGAACGTTATCATCAAAGAAAGCTGAGCGTAATTACAATCATCTTTAAAACATGTGGTTTGAAAAGTTGCTATAATGGATCCACGACACTTCTTTTTGTCTTACCTCAACATCTAAATGATCACCGAGCGATTTAGAAACTGATTACTAATAGTTGAATTAAAATGTCTTTTTTTTTTTGTTGTTGTTGATTTGGAATTTGATTTGCATTGAGATTCCTAATGAATTAGATCATCTTTATAAATGGCTTACGGTTTTAGTGTGTGTCATATTTCTCTTCTCTCCAACATGAAATATGCGTGGTATATGGGGGTGAGTGTTTGAAAGCTTCAGACCATGCACGTTTTCGTTTCCTATTCTACACACTTCTCCTTGCTGTGTTTTCTCATGTTACATGCATTGGAATTGGGGCTTAGGACTCCTTTTATTTCTGGAAAACTAGCTCTCCTAATTGCTTGAAACTCCTGTTTCAGTATCATACGTTGTAACATATGGCACCCAAGCACATTCCTAAGTTGTTGTGTCCCAACCTAAACGCCTAAAGATGACGTCGATGAGGAAGGTGAATCATATGTGGTTGTCCGTCTCCAAGGTGATTGACGTTGAAGTTGGGAGATACATGTCGAGTCTGCATATTGATCTGAGTCCAAATAAATTTCGACCCGATCTCTCCGAAGATTAAGTTAAAAATGAGTGATTGTCTAGCGAGAGAGTCTCCTTTGCGTTGGTCAAGAGGGTAACTTTTTATACCTGTGAAAGGAGGTTAGTCGTTCGTTGCTCGTTAATGGTTTCTAATCTCTCGAGCAATCGACTCGTACGGGCCCTAATTGATCTGCTCGAGTCCTATCATGACATATCATCCTCGCATACTAGAAGTCTACAACGATTCTAAGAATCTGTAAATCTTGTATCGACTACTTTATGATCAGCTCTCATATGATTTACCTGAAAATTGAGATACTAATGACCTCTCTCACCACAGAATCTGGCGATATTTATTGCACGCAGAATTGATGCTTAATCTTAGCTTTATCTCCCTCCTAATGACAGTCGTCCAATGAAGCATCAACCACCCAAAAAGCTTCTTATGCCGCATTTTTTTTCCATGCGTTGGCAAAAGTTTTTTTTTGTTTTTTTTTCTTCTCCTAACAGCAGTTTCTTCATGCAGAGGACTTAAATCTTCGACTAACATGTAATAACTATAAGCTTTTATCTGAGAATGAAATATGTTCCTAATATCAATTGGGCTTATATTCTTTGATTAGCTTAACTCTATATTGCATAATCTCAGGATTCTAAAACTGTTCTTCTTACATTGAACTATTAGTATCAGTGCTTTACTCTTACAATGGATGGAAACCAGTAGAAGTATCCATTAATAGATAACTATATCATCCACTTCAGTAGCTTCCTACACATTGTTGTCCAAATAATTAAGGTTTTGTTAAATGATCACTAAGTGACTGTCAACCTGCAAGACATTAAAAAAAAAAAATTAATAATAATCATCGAAGTTATTATCTCATTGATTTCAAATCTGATTTGCAAAATCGTCCTATAAAGGAGGAAACATAATATATATTTCCACTAAAGTACATAAATACTGCCAAGCCTTCATTTTCTCAAATTAGGATCACAAGAACAAACTATTAAATTACAAGACACTTATAATCTCATGTGAGTTTAGATCCTGAAAAAATCTTGCATATCCTAATACCTAATTCAATAGAAAGAAAAAACAGTGTAAAACTTAATAGCTAATAAATGTATCATTTCAGAAATACCTGGATCCTTCATGTCAAAGTCAGATTAGAAAGAGAAAAAAAAAAAAAAAGTAAGCACTGACAGTTCTCTTGGCTTAGCATTAGATAATTTAATTAAAAAATTCTTTCTCATATGAGGTCATGCACTAGAGACATGCATGCATGCTGTGCTGAGTGGAGTCACAGTCAGAAGAGAAGCTGACAATAGAAGGAAAGATTGCTGTCAAGCATGAGAATCATTCTTATATGGAACTTAGTAGTAGTTTATATATTCCCACTGACACACAGTACAAATAGGGAGATATATATAGATGCCATGTCTACCAGAAGAGGAGCATTCACATGCATAAACATCTTTCACATAGGCTACTGCTTCAGTATTGATTGGTCTCATAAGAAGACACCACACCATTATAAGTTATTCTTTGATAAGACTTCCCAAAGCAACTCTTTATAGATTGAATCGACACCAGACTCTCTGAGCCTCACTTATCCGGATCGGTGAAGAACTTACAGAAGAGTCCTTCTACAGCTCCAGCACCAGATCTGTAAGCGCAGAAATTTACACGTATCAGTAGTAGTAGAACCAAGAAGAAAAGTATACGTTACTTCTCAGGTTTCTCAAACACACACACACACACACACCTCATCTTCCAAGAAGCAAAGTTTGTTCCGTACAGGAGTTTAAAAGTGATATAGTTAGCGGATCGGATGAGAATTTTGTCTGATGGGTTTTACTTACAGTCGGCATCTGTCTTGATCCAGTGCTCCCGGCCGCCATTGGAGTCGCAACCTCCCAAAGCACAGGACGGAGGAGGGTTTGGAATGCTCTCTTTTCTGCATGCTCCTTTCACGGTGGTCATCCTGCGGCCACCGGTGGCAGTGGGATCAATGCCCCCGGCAAGAGAAACGTAGTCGTTCTTCTCAAACTTGCCTGTCTTGGAAGGCTTCTTGGCCATGAGGCTGCTCTCGGGGTGAACTTTTCTGTGGAAGATCTGAAGGATCTGAAACATGGAAGCAAACCCAAAGCTTGCACGTCATTACACTGTCGATTCTTGACACACTGTATCTACGGGCTCACATTGTGACGAATCAAAAGCGATCATACAGTAACCAAGTTGGCTTAACTGGCTTGCAGACATACGTGAAAGATGAAAAGAGACGGCATGGGCCGGTGGGGAAGCTACTTATCTAAAGGCATCTCCACTTTGTTGCTGGGGCGACAGGGACGTGTTACTTGTAATGCACTATTAATGAAGAATGCCCATTGCGTTGTACAAAATAGCAGTGCAAGTGGAAAAGTAAATACACTATTTTGATCACTCCAATTGCGTCATTATCAAGTCCGCATCTGTCTATTTGGAACAAAGAAAAGTAAATACACTCTTTTGATCACTTGACGTGCCTCGGGATGAATGCAAAATACTTGATTTAGACACATAATATGCATGTATATAATTTTAACATGCAAAAATAATTGAAGAACGATGTAAACGAAGAGATAGAGTTGTCTAATGAGCAGAATATTAATGAAACTGAAAGCAATAAACTCGTGGTATTGTGATAAACCAACCATGCGTTCCATTGTTATCATCTCTTCCCTTTTTGTTTCCCCACCAATCCTCAGACTTAATCAAACAATGCTAATTATTTGGTATAATCAAATAAATCAACCAAACTGATCTATTTTGAATCGCCACTCAAGATGGTGTTTCTTTACAGCGATTTGGTGTAAGATAATTGTGTGTTCAAACGCTTTATATTCAAGCCTTGGATCATTGAATTTTAGTTATTATCCCATGCCATACACATTTGATCTACATTACTAATGATACTTTTCACTGTAAATGTATTTTTACGTGTATATGTTTGTTTTTTTTTTTTTTGAAGAACCTTTTAAATCGTTTTAGGTGAATTATCGGAAAAGACTTCCTCATTTTTGGGTTTTTTTTTCTTTTTGATCTTTTTCTCTCTCTATTAATTTCTTTACAATAGTTTTTATCTCTAAAATGACCCTGATCGACCAAAAAGGTTTTTATTCTTTACAACGAATCAGTCATCGATCTTGATATAATATATTTTTTTTTTCTACAGTCAGTTTTGTGGGGATATCAAAAACCTTATAATCTTTTTCACAAACACTCTAATTCATATAAAAACTAAGTTTTTATTCGAGATGTTCCCGATTCAATAAGAACAATTTAAGTCATATCTTTAATGAATTGATAAAAATTGTAAACCTTTTCAAAAACATTGCACTCAAGTTTTATTTTTCCAAACCAATAAGAATACTTATTTGAAATCTCACAAAGAATGATAAACTAATTTATATTATTATGAGTTATTCTTTTATTATGATATATTTTAGATGTATAAAAAATGTTATAATCCTATTCAAAAAATATTATAGCTAAACCGATCCAACGACCAAAGTTTCGAAAAATAATTCGTAGACATAAAGAATTATTTCTTTTAGGATATGCTTCCGATAGCGGAACAGTTCTCTAAGCATGGCTACTTAGAAGGCTTAGGCTATATATAATTATTACCTTCATATTGGATTTGGAGTTGGATCCGACTCCGCCTCCGAGTTATATCTCGTCAGAAGCCGCGCGCGCACACAGATAAAAAAGATACTTTTACTATTCAATTTGGGAAAAATGAACGGTGATCTCGTGATCCATACCTTTTGGAACTTCTTCTCCACCGTTGAAACATTTGATGGACTTCCACCGTCAGATCCCATGCCCCCACGACGCTTCGTCATCTTCTTCTTCATCAGGCAAATCTCAGCCGTCGGCTTCATCTCTCCATCGTCGCTGACGTCTCCGGCGACTTTTCCCTCCTCAGCCTTTCCACCGCCGCTTCCCTCCTCCACGATCCGGTTCATCATGAACAGTTCGCCCAGCGAGGCCCGTCGCTCCTTCCGCGCGCCCGTTGACATAGTCTCCGCTACCTCGATCGGCGACCCGAACAGGAAACCCTGCAGCGGGCACGCCGCCGACCCGGCATAGCTGGAACGGGCGGAAGACATCCGGCCGTCACCCTTCTCCGCCTCAGCCGCCAGAACCTTCTCCAATTCCGTACCTACCACCATCAGGTCCGTCTCTGTCGTCGCCCCCTCCTCCTTCTCAGCGATCGCCTCCAGCGTTGCCGGAGTCACGACGAGCTCCTCTACCGCCACACCCAAGGGCTTGTCATCCTCCTCGTTCGCCGCCACGTTCTCTTCTTCCTCCTCTCCAGCCTTCTCCTCGATCGTCCCCGATCCCATTCCAAGTGTTCCGATGGTGAGGAGCCCCCCGAGCAGCTCCTCTATCGCTGGATCCCCGCCGCCACCTCTGCCGCCGTCGGTGAGTTCCTCCACCCCCAGGCGGAGGCTCCTTGCCCTAAAGGGCTCGTATTGGCGGCGGCGGCCCTGGAGATCCTCGTCCAATGAGGGACGTCCGGAGAGGCAATTACACGTACCACCTTCGACGCATGCATACGAAGCGTACTCAAGCGAATTGGTATACGAGTCCGAAGACGGTGTACCCGGAGGTACAAGTTAAGTTGCTACGTACTGCACGATGAGACAAACAATAAGAAGATAGTGAACGTACCGCCTCCATAGTCCTTGAACACATCGCCGCTGTTCTGCCGGAACTTCCGGTGCATCCAACCCAGTAGCTGCGATTTAGAGACCCGTTGATCATGCTATGAGACTCATGAGAGAAGTAAGAAACCTCATCTGCATTGATCATGAGAGAAGGGGTGGAGTGGAGGAGGCTTAAGGGGCTACTCACCTTCATCTTGCTGCTTGCTATCCTGGAGAAAGGAAGAGGGTGGTGAGGGAGAATAAAAGGAGGGAAAGGGGAGTGGGGGGATTGTGATGGTAGGGAGTGGCAGGCACCTCACCCATCAAGGTGGGGTCTGTGAAGGATGGTAGGTGAAGGAAAACGTAGAGAAGCAAACAAAAACAGGAGTTGATTTGTGCAGGGCTTCGCATGTCCAAAAAACCCCCTCTCATCATGCAGCCTAAGAGGAGAGAGACTACAATGGATGGGCCCCAACGTGCATGCAAGTCTACGGCTCTTACGAGTATACGAATCATGGCAACACGTGCCTAGGAAGGCCATGATAGGCAAAGATTAAAAAAAAAAGTATTCTATACTTACGTACACGTGTCTCCTCGTGCTTGAGAGCTTCAATTTCTGAAACAAACGGGCGAGAAAGTTATGTATATATATGGCGATGGTATTCTCATCACACCACAGCTGTGGCTGCTTGCTGGCTATGCAAGCAGATTCCGATCTTTCGGAGAATAGTAGTGGAGGGAGTCATCCATCAAGCAAGTCACCTCGAGAAGAAGAAGATGAAGCAAGCTATAAGAAGAATAAGTGATAGACGAACAAGATCATTTTCTAGTGGGATCCAAGCCCAGTTCACCCCACAGTGCTGGAAAGAGATCTTGCGGGAAGCAAATGCATGAGGACAGGAAGACCTCTGCTTCATAGTAGTTGGTGAACAGAGAAGACAAGAAGAAGCATAACTTACATAATAGCTGGACAGAACTGGAGTGTCCTCCCACTCAAAAGATTAGCCAAGAAAAGCTCTTCACCTGAGAGTGGGGCAGCACCTTGGTGGAACTTTGCTTCATTGACAGTAAAACTAAAGTGCAAGTGGACAGCCTCCCGCTCTCATCAGAGCTATTCCTTGGATCTTTGCTACTGGCAGGCCAAACATGTCTACCCCTTGCATGGATATATATTAACCCAATGCCGTCGCTCGGAAAGCATGCACATGAGGGCCAACAGTTCGTATGTTCCCGTGGGTGTTTATCGTCTTCTCGGACACTTCATTTCATGATTGGGCAATGCGTCTGCAACATATAGCTGGAGAGGCAACTCACCACATCTCACCTCAACAGGTGTTCAGAATACCATAATAGCAGCTGAGTCTTTAATGTTTATCCAAAGATAAAGAATAACGATCATCGATCGTAGGGCAGTTTTTTAAGAGAGAGGGAGAGAGATGGCAAAAAGTAAGCTCACCGTGAAGTGCTTAACCCGACGAGCCCTTGAAGAGAAAGCTAACGACAGGAGAAGCCATGGCAGCAACCTCAATCAAACAACCAAATATAACCGAGAAGATAAGATATGGGGGCGGCTGGGATTGGGAGTGGGCTTGGATGGCAATGCAGCACCAACCTATGTTTTGCCTGACATCATTGGTCCAGCCTTCTCTTTACACCATCTCGCTACTTGACTATGGTGGCTGGCAGCAATACGTGCCTGCCTACGTGATCAACGCGGACGCTTCCTCTCACTACTACTACCACATGTCATTTCGAAAGGTAACCCCAACTTCTATCATTAATACATCGAACAAGATCCTTAAAACAATGTTCTTCTTCTTCCTCGCTGTTTCCGTCAACTTTGCTTTGCTTTCTAATTCGTGACGATTACATGTTGACAGTGAAAGATGCTGTCGCAGAGACATTATCCAGAGTGTCCGCTCGTACGGTCCCTTTTGGTAATGTTAACCGTACGATGATTTTTAAGTAGAAATCGACGGCTCATCCACGCGCCATTGCAGAGGGTGAGTCCTCTTAAGTAGAGTAGAGTGTTCAAAATAGTTGGCTCAAAATCCATTTTTTATTTCGTTAAAATAAGATAAGTTCCAACTAAAATTGATTTAGACTTCATCGGATTAATCTGATTTGACTAATCGATTAATCTATTTATAATTTTTAATAATTTTAAAAATATATATTTTTATATCGTTTGGATCGAATTGATTCGGTTTAATTTGTCCATTTAAACTACGATAAGACTTATGAAATTAGCCCGTTGTCATTTGTGAAATTATGGTATTGATTTTAAAGATTTTTATTTTTTTAAAAAAAAATCTTTGGTCAGGTTTGAACTGGTTAAGGGTTTAGGATAATAAACTCAATCACATTACTATGTTAAATTAAAATTATTTATAACCTTAAAAAAAATCAAACTATTGATGAATCAAGTCGGATCAAACCCATCGGTCCATCTCTCTGGATATGAATCAAGGCTAGAAGTGGTTCTCGAAGACAAACAACTACTGTCTCGAAGGGGTATTTTTAGAATAATAATAATCAATGATCGAACAATGGCAGTGGTTGCTGATCCTACTGATGGCTTTCTTACCTGTGTTTGTCGCAGTATTGGGACCATCTTTTATTATAAACACTCTCGGGATGGAGATTCCTAATTTGTTTGATGGTAATATGTTTCATGGGCTCAAATGTTTGAATCTTGTTTATGCTGTAGTTAAGTCTAACCCCATAAAAATTATTTATCCTTGCTCGATTATAATTCAGTCTAACACATTTTTTGATCTTTGTTATGGGACTTATCTTGACCTAATTATTTTTTAATTTTATCCACGTGACTCATACTAAGTTGTCAATTCTAATAATAATGAATCTAAATCAAGCAGTTTAAATTTGATATACATCAGACAATAATTTTACTCAAAATACTTTTAAATTATACACGAAATCTAATATATGTAACTTTGATTCTCTCAACATTTCAGGAAGTGAGACTATTATCTTAATCCATCTCATTTTATCTCATATATAAATATTTTTTGACTGCGAAAAGAGTGTAATTTCTGTAGTTATGTAGTTCAATATTGGATAAGCATGGTTAAAAACTTGTGTTTGAGTTTAATCATATAATTATTTATCAAATAGAAGTTCATTTAGAAAAAAAATTGCTCGTGACAGAATATCTAATTTTAATGTGGTTATATATAGTTTCTGATAACTTGAAGAACAAGAACGAGTATTTGGAGTTGCATTTGTTGTGTTGATTTTTTATGCAAGTTAATTGGAAAAACGATGAAAAGAATCATGTCTCTAGATTTAATTTGGCTACCAAAGTTTATATGAATTTATGATTATCGATTTATTCCGAGTAATCTTCCACAAAAGTAAAGTTTATATGAATTTATGATTATCGATTTATTTCGAGTAATCTTCCACAAAAGTTTAAGGAATATTATAAAGATTTTGATAATAAATCCTAATATGATATAATATATAATTGTGATATAATATATATATAACTGTGATATCTATAGTAGAGGATATGATATAATGCATGTTGATAGAGAATATAAAATTGGCGAGCCACTATTCACTAACGTAATATAAGGCTAACGCCGTCCTACTCACGTGGATAGAAATTCAAAACATAGTTTGAGTCAATTATTGAGCTATCGAGCTGCTTCTCTTATGAAAATTTATAGGAATATTTTTGAAAGATTAGGGGTAGAGTAGGTTAATTAAGAATTGATTCTCCTACGAAATATTTACATGAATATTCTTGGAAGATTATAGGGTAACTTGGGTTGATTAAAAACTACCTTCCTCATGGAATATTTATATGATATTTCTTTTCAAGATTAGTATAAAATACACCCTTAATTTTAGATTGTGAGAAGAAAAAAAAAGGCTTCGATACTTATTTAACTATTAGAGGCATTAGTTCGAGAAGCCACCTTTGACCTCGATCTTTGTGCAACTAACGAGTTTGGAGAGGCTACGCCTTACTCCATATGACTCCGCACATACAAACTAAGGTCATGTTGTGCTAATGAAAGACGTCAATGATATTTTTCCCTATTATTTTAGTGCTAGAAGTAAGACTCTATATCTAAGGAGGATCTACATGCCCCACACACACACACACACACATATATATATATATATATATGATGCCTATAGTAGAAGATATGATATAATGCATGTTGATAGAGAATATAAAATTGGCTAGCCACCATTCACTAATGTCATATAAGGCTAACACACTCCTACTATTGTGGATAGAAATCCAAAACATAGTTTTAGTTAGTTATCAAGCTGTGTTGCTACCTCTATTGTGAAAATTTATAGGAATATTTTTGGAACACTAGGGATGGATCGGATCAATTAAAAATTGATTCTCCTATGAAATATTTACATGAATATTCCTGAAAGATTAAGGGGTAACTTAGGTTGATTACGCCTTCCCCATGGAATATTTATAGGATATTTCTTTTCAAGATTAGTATAAGAATACACCATTAACTTTAGATTGAGAGAAGAAAAAAAAGACCTCAATACTTACTTAAATATCAAAGGCATTGGTTCAAGAAGCCACTCTCGACCTCAATCTTTATGCAAGTAAAGAGTTTGAAGATGCCGCGCCTTACTCCATATGACTCCTCATATACGAATTAAGGCCATGTTGTGCTAATGAAAGACGTCAATGATATTTTTTGCTATTATTTTGGTGCTAGAAGGAGAGTTTTATATTGAAGGAGCATTGGCATGCCGACCCTATTTATGAATATGTGAATGAGGTTCTATCTCTGACCCATGACACTTTCACTTAGATAGTGTGCAGCCACCCTGCCACCCTTTCCTCACAAAGATATGCCCATCTCATCATGAGTACCAATGTATAATCGATGTTCAATCAATAATCCTAGACACTCATATTCGAGAGTATCATCAGACCATCTACTCATTCCTGTCATGGCATTTTTGAACCTTACCTAACAAATTCAAGCATTATCCAACGTAATATAAGTTGTGGCCCCTCTCCTACCTTGGTCAGACTAGTAGGTGATGTCACTACCTTAGTCATTGTTAATAGTTTGGCAACCACCAGTGTCAGTGTCCGTTGGGGTCCTTCTGCCCAATGAATTACCAACCTCTCACGGGCATCCAATACATATCAAACCTCAAGTCAAAAGAGCACCTCGCTCCTCGATCGTGGAGTCCATAAGCTGCCCCACCACCGCTTCGCTCCACTTGAATCCACGACCCAATCGATAGATTCAATATATAATTTTATGAGGATCCAATTGCGTCGTGACTTTCGCCTCCTATCATTAAAAACCTTTGATGGTCCTACTGACCCAATGGAGCACATCGCTACCTTCTGGACTCCAGATGTCGCTATATGACACCTCGAATGCTCTAATATGTTGCATCTTTTCGATCACCTTAAGAGGTTTAGCAAGAGAGTGGTATGCTCGTCTAAAGCTGCTTTCTATTAACTCCTTCGTTGAACTAGTAAAGGAGTCTGAACTCTACTTCCTTAAGAATATGCACCTGAGGCCCATGGTGACGATGCTTCTTAAACTAAGACAAGGCGAGGATGAGATACTTGTGAACTTTGTCACCCAATTTATTAATGAGATATGAGGTGTGGATAACGTTCACCCCTCATTTGTGATTCAATCATTTATGATGTGATTAAAGCCTCGCCTTTTCTACTCGTTCATAGAAAGAACAATGCTAATGATACTCGAATTACTTCAAAGAAACAATTAATGCATCATCACCAATGCAATGATCTAGAGCAAGCATGAGGAACCTCACAAGAGACCGAGGCAAGAGTAATAATAATTCGCCCCCACCCTAAGGTCACTTGATCTGTCTTGCCTGAGGTCCGAAATAACCCCCTTGGACCTAACTACAATGAAAAATTTCTTATAGATAAAAAAAAAAAAGACTTACTAAGAGACTCTAGACTCCACTTAATAAAAGAAATTACATATATATTATAATATTAAAAAAAAGAGAAAATAAGATTAGGTGACATCACAAAGTAGTATTAAGGATCTCTATTTATGTTTGTAAATGGTAAGCTGTAAACCCGTAACTATCTTTGAAGGGTAATGATTCGCCAAAATGAGACCTCAAATGTTGAATCTTATGGTGAATACGATGAATGAGTTTGGAGTTGTCAACCAATGTTATAGATGCAAATACTAATTATTACTGTCCATGTTCGATCAACACTATGATATCAAATGATAGTTGGTTAATTACAATCAGTCCATAATTAGAAATATCAAGAAAGAATCGTAGTCTATCCAAAATGTACGGTGTGTTCATGCAGGAGGGACGCTCTATACTTTTAATTTTTTTTTTGTGAGCAATAAAGCAGAAAAGAGAGTCTCTACACGTTCCTAAAATTCTAATTCCAATCTTCTTCTAATGACTTAATAATTTAGTAATTAATTTTAAGATTTTAGGTATATTCATTTTTTATATCTGATTTTTTTTTTTAATTTTAGATGACGTCTACTTAGCCATCATTAATAAATGAAACTACAATTCTCTAAAATTGGAATTGAATACCCAAATCTCTTACTTTAGATGACGAAATCGTTTTATTTTATGAAAGGTGCAACGTTATAGTTCTAAAATTTGATATGGAAATCATTTCTTCTCTAATTATCATTTATTTTTATTAATTTATTCTGTCTTTCAGAAAAAAAAAAAAAACTCATCCGTTTGCCTTCTTTTATCTATAGAGTTTCCCTTTTTAATTAATTTCTCACAGAACACTTCATTTCTCTCAATAATATCAAATGACCCTCATGCTGTAAAAAATATATCTCTCGATGAAAAAAAACGAGGGAAACGATAAAGAGATTTTTATCTAAATAAAAAATTGGTCGTTCGATGAAAATTTTCAATGGCATGTACTCACATATAGTTATTGAAAAATAAAATAAAATACACCAGAATTAGAATTAATTATCCGGATATCTTTTCTTTACGTGACCGAATAGTTTTAGTTTATAAAAAAACACAATGTCGTAATTCTAAATTTTGTTATGCAAATAATTTATTTTCTAATATATATATATTTTTGTATAAATTTATTCTATCTTTCAAGGATTACCTAATCGGATGAAAATTCCAGAAAAGCTCCGCTCTTTTTTTCGAATTTCTCTAAAAGCACCTCACGTTTTCAATAATATCAAAAATGCCCCTCTAGCTATAAATAAAACTCATCTCGACGAAGAAAACGAAGAAAGCTCGGTGGCAAATTTGTAAAACAGAGGACGTTGAAGGGGGGATTCCAATTACGTTGACTCCTCATTGACCTTCCCGTATCATCCGACGGACCCGATGCTCTGGAGTTCTACTCGGCCGCGGCTCCTATATATATGGCTGGGAGAGAGGGAGGGAGTGAAGGGATCCGTTGTGCATTTGGCTCGTTCGTACTCTCTTCTTCTCGCGTGATCGGCCGGAGAAACCCTTTGGATGTTCTGGCTGTGGGATTTCTTGCCATCGAGCGCGATCAAGCGCGCGTTCAGGTCCCTCTTGCAGAAGATCCTGAGGGACGTAATTTTGGGCGACATCGACCTCGACCAGCTCGATGTTCAGCTCGCCACCGGCACCATCTGCCTTTCCGATCTCGCCCTCGATGTCGATTTCCTCAACCAGAAGGTACCCCCTTCCCTCTCGTTATCGTTCTTCTGTTCTGTTTTCCTTTTGTCGTTGTTAATGCTCTGTTGGTCCATTGGAGATTTCTGGAGCTATTTTCTGGCATTCAGTAAAAATACTTCTGAAAGAGGACGAAAGGTTGAGAATGCAATTTGGGCTTGTTGGCTTTTCTTGAGGGTTGTTGTTTATTCGTAAGGCTTCTTACTCAGATTGTTTAGTTGTAAGAACATTGTTAGCTTCTAGTCAAGATTTAGGCAAGATGATCACGGCAGCAGGAAGCTCTTCCAGTTTGGCCCGTTAGTGAAGAAGTTGATGCAGTTGTAGATTGGATGACTTGATCTTATGTGTGTATCTTTGTGAGAGTTTATTATCCACGTGCAAATATATAATGACCTAGCTTTCCTCAACAGAAATAGTGATCTAAATTTAGAAGATAATGTTTACTTATTCCCGAAAGAAGATGTAGCCATATTTGTATTTTTCTTTTTAAAGTCGAAGTATTGACTAAATAAACAATGTTGATATGCTAGGTTTAAGTTCTTTTAAGATAATAGTTTCATCTCATATCACTAGTAGACATTTTTCTCTAACCAATGCTCATCGCCTTTTTGTGTTCCAGATTGTCGGTGCGCCAGTTATGGTAAAAGAGGGATCAATAAAATCTTTATCCATCAAAGTCCCCTGGAAGCTAACACAGAATATTGAAATAGAGCTTGATGAACTTGAACTTGTGTTTGGACAATCTAGTGGGAGCAACATTACCCTTCCTGATTGTTCCCCATCAGGTTATGATGTTGAGCAACATAGCACCAACATGGAGAAACTTAAACTGGGAAATGTGGAAGATTGTTACAGTTATGGTTATGTTCATGAAGGAGTTAAGGCAATTGCTGACACTGTAAAAAAGTGTCTCACAAGGTTTCATGGTAGAATAAACAGTGTCACAGTCGGATTTGATCTCCAGTCAGCATTTGATGAACTTTTGGTTCTTCGAATAAAAGAAATTGAGATTGAAACTTCTGTTTCCGACGATTCCATGTCAAAAGTAGCGAGTTATCTAAAATTCCAAGAAGCTAATCTTGAGTTTCTTCAGATGAACTATATTGATGACAGCACTGAGCATCATAAGCACAGAGGGAGAAGCTTTAATAAGAGGGTTTTGCAGAATGGTACCATTCCAATTCTGACTGGACCAAAAGGTGGATTCTCAGGGACATTAAAGTTAAGCATACCATGTGAAAATGGATCCCTAGATATACACAAAGTTAATGCAGATGTATCCATAGACTCTGTGGAATTAAGGGTGCAACCCAGCATTATCGAGTGGGTCACATCCACATGGCAATCTCTAAACATTGGAGCATCTCATTGTCAGGAAAACCAAAGTGAAGTGAACTCAGATTACAATGGAAGGTCTGTATTCTGATTTTTTTTTTCCGGAAACGTTGTGCATATTATATATCCTCTTATCCAATCCAATTCCTCATGATACTTACTGATCATAGAGTTTGTTAGTTTTTAATTATCAACTACGTGATGGTTCCTGCCATTCAGAAGTTTGTTAGTTTCTGTAGCTTTCTCGTACAATGTCATTCCTGTTGCTTCTGTACACTATATAGTTTCAGTGTGCTGATGCTCTGTACTCAATGTAATTATCCTAGAAGTCTTGGTGTTTTGTGATACTTTTTTATTAAACATTTCTAAATTGGTTAATGAATATTTGTTGCAGCGTCGACCAATTTGATGAATGTTCTAATGGAATGAGGAGCTCCCAGGCATCCTCTGGTAGGGGTGGTGTATGGTCCTGGTCATGTTCTATTCTCAGTGCCATTTCTTTTCCATCTGATTTTGCCTTCTGAACTATATCTTAAGACTTATGATTAATTCTCATTTCATGTGGTATCTGCTCTCTGTAGATTATCAGTGTACTGCTCAAATACTTGAGTATTTTCCCAAATAACCTTCAAACACAAAAATCCTATATTTACCTCTGTAGAAAGAGGAAATTTATGTCTCAATCTTTTGGACCATATGATGGAATGGAAATCTTTGCTGGGATTGTAAATAGTTGCAGTCAGCTGATAATAATTTTTTAAGCATGACTTTAAAGTGTAAACCAATTATTTTTGGTATGATTTCAGTTAATGACCTATGTATACCCAACTGACGTTCTTATCATGAAATGTCTAGCTTTCGCCTTCAAGGATTTACCCATATGGGTTCAAATTGCATTACTGTTCTTTATCTTTATGTCATAGCCTAAGAGCGGACCTTAGTACAATAATAAGATTGGCCTCCCAGACCCTGCACTGGGGGAGCCTCATTCACTAGGTCCATCCTCTTTTTTATCTTTATGCTGTAGCCTTCTCTCACAACCAAAGTTCCACAAGATTATTAATAACACCCAAGTACTGCTTTTTAGTTCCTACCTGTATATATTTCTATGGCATATTTCTATGTCAAAATTCTAATATCTAATCCAAGTTCTTAACCTTTACAGCACAGACGGAGAGCTGGTTATACTAGGCTGCTATTGTGATACATGCCAGCCTGCATTCATGTTCATGGCACACGCTTGGTGCCAAGCCAATGCAATGTTAGCATGACCTCTACACAATATAAAATTTGCGCTGATCCTTGGCTAGATAGTTTTGGGAGAAGTCTAGGTTGAGTACGTGGGGGACGGTTATGGTTTTTCTAAATTCTATAGAAACTTTTGAACTCTTATCATCTTATGTTCTTGTCCCTGGAATGTAATAAACAGTCCAGATTCACTGAATATAGGACTATGGATCTAATTTGGGTAGATTTATATCTTGTAATGATTATCTAATTTGTTTCCTTCATTTTGAAGTAATTGAGCTAGCTTATAGTTGAAAAGAATAATAAATGAGAGCAGCTCCTAGTCCAGTCAGTGTTCTGTGATGCATTGAGTTAAGATTTTTGATTTTGTTAATGGCTGTTTGGCCTTGTTATCTTGTCTACTCTTTCTAGTTCTTCTTCTTATCTCTCTCCTCCTTATTCGTCCCTACCAATCTATAAAACATCTCTTTGCTTCATCACAGTATCCGACATGTGCTACCATCTAGGATGACCCCTTACATCCATGGGTTCATATTCTTTTTATTGTTTCAATCTAGATTCAACCCTTAAATTGCCTGCTCAACCTTGTTATTTCCCTTACTCTTCCTATAATCTCTCATCTCCCTATTTTGCATTTACCAATTCATCAAACACCCCTTGGTGCATCACCATGTATGCACATGCCACCCATCTAGGACTGCCCCTTAAATACATGGTTTTTATTGCCTTCTTATTCCTACCATTTAACATTCTTTTTCAATTTATGACATGACAGCTAATAACAAATTTATTATTTAATCTCTTTCATGGTTGTATCATGTTATGGTAATTACTTTCCAGTTGCTAGTAATTTGGTAGTCGGCTAAGCATTCTCATCATATTGATGCAGAACGTGTGGATACAAGCTTACGAGCTACACTTGGTGATGTCTCTGTTATCCTTTTCCTCAACAACGATGATCAAAAACTCCCACAAGGTTCCAACAATTTTTTTGACCCACTAGTTAGTGAGCTAAACTCTGAGTCTTATATGACCTGCCTATCGTCAAGTGATGTTTTCAGTGCAACTGAAGTTAATCATCATAATAAGAGGATGCACCACCTCGAATCTAAGTGTCAGGATATAATTTTTAATCTGAAGGTAAAACTTTGTTTCTTTGAGTATTTGTTATGCATTACCTTGTGAATCATTATAAAGCTTTTTTCTTTTCATATTTGTCATGTATGGTTTAACCTTGCACATTTTGACAAAATCAACAGACTTGCTCTCAAGATGCAAAATTCAGTGCATCAGTCAAGCATATCAAACTGGATGCATACTATGATACTCAGAAATATGCTGTGGGGTTTTCCTCGAATGATTGCAAGAACATTTCCAGCGAGCAAATATTTTTAACTCACTATTTGCAGGAAAAGGTCCATGGTTCTCTCCCAACATTTCCTTTTCAAATACAATATCATGGTTTAGAATCAGCTCTAGAGGATAATACTCTGAATGGTCTAACCCATGTTAGATTGTTGGAATCATTTGGTGAATGCAGCTGTAATTTTAGCATCAACTACAAAGATCAGAAGGATCCTGTGACTGATAGTTGTATGGCAGATAGAGTTTGGAGTTTGGCCTCATCACATGAAAGAAATAGAAATAAAGTTATTGGAGAAGGATCTAATTTCTCCTCCATATCTCATATGGAGGACCTTGAGAAATCAAATTTTAAGATCCGACAAGAATTGATCCTTAATTCTGCATTATGTTTACATATTAAGTTGTGCTCTCTTTGGATCAACCTTGATGATCATGATTATAAGATTTTATATTGTTTGCTAAACAATGTCATTGATGGATGTTCAAGAGCAGCCAACGGGATGGATTCTAGTATTGACAATGATATCAACAATGAACAGATGTCCCTGAGTTCCTATAATGCATCTCAAATCTCGATTCTTCTGGACTGTGATACGATCAATGCCTGTATTAGGTTCAACGAACTGGTGGAGTTTGCTCAGCCATTACAAAAGGAACTAGAGGGATCATGGGATTGTTTTAAACTAAAACTTAATAAGTTTGAGTCGTTATCTGTCCTTAGTATTGATGGAATCACAAATGGAAAATATTTATGGCTCAACCACGGTGAAGGTGATCTGTGGGGTTCCAAAATTAATAGGGACAGAGATGAATCAGAACTACTTCTGATAACATGTAGGAGTTCAGCAATGAGTCGGGGAAATGGTGAAGGTTCTAATGCATTGACTTTTGGCTCTGCTGGTACTTCTGTCACACACACGTGGAATCCAGAGTTACAGCAAAGTTATACTTCTGTGATTGCTCATTGTTGGACAGTAATTGCACCTGGTGCTCGATTGGATTGGATTAATACCCTATATTTGTATTTTAGTTCTCCTCTTAAAGAGAAAGAAAGCTTGGTGAATGATGGAACAGCGAGTAAAGAGTCATTTTTTCTGGATATGATGGATGTTGGTTTAAGTTATGAGCCTCAGAATAAGCAATCTCCAGTCAGCAGTGAAGATTGGGAATTTGTCAATTTTTGTGATGTTGAACCCGACAACGAGCCAGACAAAATGTACACTGCATGCCTCTTGGCTGCATCATCATTGATCCTTTCCACTCATTTTAAGTCAGACTCAGCCATGGATTACCATATTCATACAAGGGACGTAGGCCTTCTTATTTCTGAATCAATTGGCTCCATGCATGACATTGATGGTTATTCTGTAGCTCATCTTGAAAAACATGGGTATACTAAGATTGCTCAGGTTTCACTGCAGTCTATTTTGAGAATTAAAGGGTTGTACTGGGAAATCGAATGTGCAGAGTCACATATTGATTTAGAATCTTGTTGTGACACAACATATGGTCTTATCCAATTAATTGCTCAGCTTCAGCAGCTCTATGCACCTGATGTCGAAGATGTTTTGATTCATTCAGAATCTAGTTGGAATACTGTTCAACGGGCAGGAAAGGAACAGAGTTCAGGTTATATGGCAGACATCAGTTTAAGCAATTATATAGGATCAGGTAGTGGGTCGTCAACTGGTAATGAAGATTGTCGAGCTTCTGGTCTCTTGGATGATATAGTTGAGAATGCTTTAGAATGCCATGCCATGTCTGATAATTGCAACATACAATCTCATAACTTACTTGAACAGTACAAGTTGGGGAACATATCAAAATCTAAAGTGAATGTTAGAGATTCTGATTCATCTTACATCTCAGAAATGGGGAATTTATTAAACAAATCTGTAAATAAAACATGGATAGATGATGGTCTGATGATAATTGAAGACTATTTTTCAATAAATCTGCCTGAAGGCAAATTTCTACCTGACAATACTTATGCTGCTGATTGCCCTGCAAAGGGGAGAATACTTCTTAGAAACATGGATGCAAGGTGGCGCATGTATGCTGGACATGACTGGATTAAATCAAATGGAGTTCCTATGCGTAGTGTTTCTTCAAATGGAAGAGATGGGAATGTATGCCTGGAGCTTAGTTTGTCTGGGTTTCATCTTCAATATGACATATATCCTGAAGGGAAGACCAATGCATCAACACTTTCTCTTTCAGTTCAGGATTTTTATCTTTTTGATATCAGCAGGGATGCTCCTTGGAAGATGGTACTTATTTCAACTTCTTATATATGCCATTGATATTCTGACACTAGTAAAGAATTGTGTATGAAGTACTTATTTCTTTGAGATTAAAGATTTTAGGTAATTACCATTCAAAAAATCATCCAAGAGAATCCTGCACTAAAGCATTGAAGTTTAGTTTGGAAGCTGTAAGGCCCAACTTGCTGTCACCTCTGGAGGAGTACAGGTAGTCAGATGCTCTCTTTTAATCTTTATTTCACAGTTTATTTGATGATTTTGCAATCTCTCATTTCATATCTGATGTGTGTATTACCTTAAATTGTACTGCTAATAATTGCTGTAGCAAACCAGTTCAGTTAGTGCAATAAACAAACTTACAGAAGTAAACCTTCAGAGATCCTTCTCAAAATTTCTAGTGTCCATCATGCTTATTGCTGCCTAATTCAAATTTATTTATGTTACTGCCAGTTTCTGAAACAGGACCTCCTATTGGTCTAGATGATTCTGAATTTCTGATATCTTAAAGCTTCATTTTTATTAGCTTCTACAAGTTATAACTACTCAGGTCCTCGAGCCAAGGTTATGTTGAACTACTGCATTCATTTATCAGCTTTGCTCTTGTGAATGGCAGTTGACCAAGATATCCTGTTTGTGTAATTTCTATTATTTGATTGTTTGTTTGTTTGTGCTTATAAATTGTATAAGGTTGCCAATTAAATGAAGGTTTATTGGATCCAATGAATGGGATGGTTGCTTTATTTAGCCATTACCAAATAAGTTTGCACAGTAAAACAATACAGATGATACAGTAGAACATAGAGAGGTTTCATTTAGGAGGTGATGTTGGAACTTGGAACAAAACATGGAGCAAAGTAGGAGCAGAAATTGGAGAAAAACATGCAGTAGAAATTGGAAGAGGAAGATAAATCTGGTGAATAACTGCTTGGGCTTAGTGATTAGTAAACTCACCTCACCTTTCAGAAATTATCCCATTGGACCTCCCACTTGAGAACTCATGTCTTACCTAGAGTTGAAAATCTGATAACATGAACCATGTATCTTTTTGTGGTCTCTTAAATTGATTTTAGTGCCAAATGATAAGGATCTTCTTTTAACAACAAAAATTGCATTGAGTTTATCATTGGATAGAAAATTTTGAACCAGAGTCAATTATATAAATCAGTGCTCAGCATGGGCTGCAAGATTTGACTTTCATAGGTAAAGGATGCAGGACCTCTTTTGAATAAAACTTATTATTTTAGTTGTGATTTCACAAATGTCATAATTCATAAGTTGTTAAATGGCAACATCTTCTACAATTTGATATCAGTTATTAATATCGCTGAAGGAGAGAGAAAAAGGAAGTTAGCTGAAAGAATGAGACAAATCTTAAAATAATTAAAGATTCATAAAAAAATTGGGAAGTTATAATTTTTATATTTAATTGAAAATCTCACCCTAACAAGGACATTTTTTCTTGATCAAAGAATTCCCAAAGAAGGAAGCCTGCCAATCATACATTTCATTAATAAGGAAGAATTTTTGACAAGGCAAACATGGAATTACATCTTTCTTAAAAAAAAGAAAATATGAAATTATTGATATGTTATAATTTATGGGATGTAATATTCTTATTATTGTATTTTTTTCTAATTGGGGAATCTTATAAAAAGGAAAAATAAATTGTAATTAGGAAGGTTTAATGTACCGGTGTACTGACATTTTGTCGGTACCGGTATGATATCAATACCGAGCGGTATGCACAGTACATACCGCTCGGTATATTAAATATTTTATAATATTTTTATAATATCATATAATATTATATTATATTATATACCGCTCGGTAAGTAAAACCTTAATTAGGATAGTAGAGAATGAATGAAAGAATGAGATTTTTTCTACATTATGTGGAAGTGTTGTAAGGTCATGCATTTTTTTCCCATGGTATGATTTCATTAATTCTTATGACAGAGAAAATCTGATTGTTATATATTTTCTAAGGTTTTACTTATCGAGCGGTAAGGCTCATCGCTTGACATCTGGGTCACGGTGGCGTGTCGACCGCCCTCGGCAGTACCTCTAAAATCAATCGTTGACGGTCGAAATCGACCGTCGACAGTCGATTGAAGGAGAAATCGACCGTCGGCGGTTGATTGAGGAAGAAAAAGGGAAGAGGAAGAAGAAGAAGAAGAGGAAAAGAAGAAAGAAGAAGAGGAGAAGAAGAAGAAAGAAGAAGAGGAAAAGTACATCGCCCTCGCCGCCCGTGTGTTGCCCGCGAGCCGTCACCGCCCACGAGCAACTTCTCTCCTCACGCGGGGAGACGGAACATCTCCCGCGTGGGGAGAGAGATCGAGGTGATGTTGCCCCTTTATTTGCTTTTTTAAATATATTTAATATTTTAATATTATATTATATTATATTATAAAAATATTATAAAATATTTAATATATTGGGCGGTACGTACTGCACATATCGCCCAGTACTGATACCATACTGGTACCGATAAAATGTCGGTACACCGGTACGAACTGGTATGTAAAACCTTGATATTTTCTGTTATATTATATATCTTTCCCTTCTTTCCTCTCTTTCCTTTTTCTCTAATCCTTACCAAAAACATCCTTGTTTATGCCAATTTGTCCTACACCATATTTACAACCAGAGCTATTTATCCTACATCAATTATCTTTGGAAGCATAAAACAGATTTATTTGAACTAGCCTTTAATGAAAAAATTAGCTTTCTGGAACCTTGCTAGTTCATTTTGGACTGCACATAATTCTAATTGTTCAATCTATTCAATCTACTGGGAAATGCTGGTATGCCACCATAGTAAAAGATGTTACCATGCAATTTTAAGTGGGAGCCTAGAAAACCTATTGCCCTTTAAAGTCTTAATCTACTTGTCTACATACATATTGGAGAAAGCTTCCAAGAATTTACATTTAACAAGAATTTAAAACTTATTCCTTTCACTTGTATTTTGTGTAGCCATGTTGCTTGTTTTAGCATTTCTCACTGCTAAAGTTTTGGTGTTTTTCAGGTTATACCTTGAGCTTCTGCCACTCCGGTTGCATCTTGATCAAGCACACATTAATTTTCTCATGAGTTTCTTTAACCAAGGTCTGTTTGGTGATTTCTCTCCTGGTTCACCTAATAATTTGGATGAGTCTGATATGCCAAAGGTGGTAGAGGCACTATCTCCATTCATTCAGGCTAGTTCTTTTGCTCCATAATCTTTTTCCCCCAGGCAGTTCAATAATAACTTAATAACAAAGATTGGATTTTGTTAATACTTCTCCAAAATGCAGTGTATTTTTACATTTTAATTTTTATTTTATGTGAAAATGTTTGTTACCAGGTTCTTGAGTTTGTTAAGCTCCACCAAGCTTCATGTGGGATTCAACTTTCATATTTAAATTGATTGTCACAAATAAGAATGTGTTTATACTCTCTTTGTATTAAGTATGAATATGCTTCTTTTTTTTTTCTTCCATAAAATGGAACAACAATTAATCCTTCAATCTTATGTATATAAGTGCTAGTTTCTTAAAGGATATATGCTACAACCCTTGCTTTCCATTGGATGTCATATAATCTAGTCCAACTTAAGCCATTTGAGAATCAGCATTTTGATCTAATACTCCAATTGTGCCCTAGTCTGATTATCAAATTAATATTAAATCAGGAACACATCAACCTAAGTCCAATCTATTTGTGGCTTGTTTATTAAATATTATGTACTTTTTTTTCTAAAATATGAATACATTATTATTAAGTTCAGAAGTTCTCTACCAATGTTAAGTCAGGATTTCAATAACTATTGTTGGGATGGTATTCATATTGGATCAGCTTTTCAGATGAGATCTTTGATCTTGTAAGTGGATCTGATATGGATTAGCTATGTCTATGCATGAGATTGTCAGATTGCTTCATATCCTTAAGATGTTGAAAATCTGAACTAAATCCTTTACTTCTCTGCATAATAATATCTAATTTAATCTCCAAGAACTGGTGACATTTGAATTACAGTTGAAACCATGAAGAAAGCAAAAAAAAAATTGTGGTTTTATTTTATGCTACCTAATATAAGCTTGGTTTTTGTATTGTTTCTTCCTGCAATAGTGAAGTGCATTGTGTGCTGAGGCATAGCTAAAACAGTTATATCATGTTCTGTCATGTCTGACTCTTTCCTAATATTTGTCATTTTAGAAGTGTGAGGTGAGGTCTGTGGTCATATATGTAGATTATACTCCTCATCATTTTAATCCAGCTGCACTTGGAAGAGGAAACTATGTTGAACTTCTGAATTTAGTCCCATGGAAGGTAATTTGCTCACTTATAATTGCTTTCTGTTCGTTCTTTCATTATCATGATTTGAACAAATCCTTGAGTCTCTAGACTGCTGTGCTCTTTGCAAAGGAAGGTTAGCTTTATTGGTCCATATACTTCAAATAAATCTTCGGTACAAAATTGGCAAAATATATAACAGATAATGTCTCCACTAGTCTACCACCTAACCAATCCAGCTCCTCATTTGCAAAAACCTTCCCTGGTTCTCTTTAAGGCACTGAATGTGAGATTCACATGTGGATTCATCATTATAAGAAAACAATCCCATAAGTATATTGCAATCATGATCACTGTGTTTATCTCATACTAACTTTTATTAGCTCAAGAAGAAAAAGAAGACTGCATGAAACTAGTATAAGAGATTTGTTCCTATCTTTCTTCTACTGTACTAGAGGTTCACATGACTATTTACTGTTAGAATTAAGCTTGACATACTTTTATTTCTTTATTGGTATAATAGAGAATTAAGCTTCACCTTACTATTTACTGGTTTGCTTTTGCATTATTTGCAGGGAATTGAGTTGCAGCTTAAACATGTCTGTGCTACTGGTGTTCATGGATGGAGCAATGTTTGTGAAACTGTTCTTGGGGTATGGTTGGAAGATGTTGCTCACAGTCAGGTTATAGTCTACCCAGTTTGTGTACTTTGCTGGAGAATATTAAAGATATATATATATATATATATATATATATATATATAATATCAATTTTTTATGATCATGGTGTTCTTTTTTTCTTTCACTAGGTTCCTAATATATTGAAAGGGCTTACACCAGCAAATTCAGTATTTTCTGTTTGTTCTGGCTTTTCTAAGTTGGTTATGTTGCCGGTGAAAAGCTATAAGAATGATTGCAAGTTGTTGAAAGGAATGAAAAGAGGTACGCAAGTAGACATGTTTTGATCTCTTTGTGGATATTTGTTCTTTCCTGAATTTCGTTTTCCACCTGAATATTTATTTTTCTTTAGGATAGATCCATCATAGAACTAGTCCATCTTTATTTAGTATTTTTTTACCCAAAGAGTAAATCTTCACTTTAATAAAGAGAACTTGAAGAAATACTTGATCTTACGAGAGAAATACAAACCATTAGTTTTGATTTGCATCATATTGGTAGAGTCCTTTTAATGGATACAATTAGAATTGTCTTGAAATCCAAGCATGTATGCACTAGTTAGTCTTAGACACAATTCTTGTTCTTTTATTTCATGCAAGCCAAACAATAATTAGAATGGACATAAATCATTGCAGGGGCATTTGCTTTTATAAAGAGCATATCAATTGAAGCTGCTAGACTGGGGGTGCATCTGGCAGCTGGAACCAACGATATCTTGCTGCAAGCTGAAGACATCCTTAAAAGTGCTCCAAAGTCTGAGACAAAGAGAAAAAAGGCAAATGTAAGATATAATCAGCCTGAAAATGCACATGAAGGTATCCAACAGGTATAGATTCTCATGCACCTTGTTAAAATGTTATACTGATGGTGAATAACTAGACTTCAAATACTTCTCTCTTATGTGATTTTAGGATTTGTTGTATTGAGTTAATCAATACAACAATAGGAACAACAAAAATGCCACAAGTCTTAACTATTTGGGTTGACTATATAGATCTTTTGCTGCCATTGAGATATGTAAAAAGCTTCGGGGCACCTAGGTGGTGAAGGTGTCTCGCATCACTTCTGGGTAACGATCTAGCTCTATACTGAAATCGATTAAGATCCATATTCATGAGATCTCACATAGTTTTACGATGTTGTTAGTGGCACAACGCAACCCTCCATCTTTTTCATCTGGGCTTGGGACTGGCATTGGCGGTGTATTAAGTTATTTAATCTAGGATTTAATTTCACATTAGTTAAACTAATGGGCATACTTGTTCCCATGCATCAAATTAATGGGTTGGTTTTATTTCCTTTACTATTTTTTTTTTCAGTTGGTAGTCGGTGGTATGGGTCAGTATCTTGCCCAATACATTGGTACCGTATTCATCTAGTAGATTATATTGAGATTTTAAAATCTCTTGCTTCAATAAATACCAAATGAATTTAATCAGAAACCTTAAACAGTTTTAAGTTTTTTATCTTAAACATCCTGTACATTTTTAATGATGTGCTACAATATCCTGCTGGCAGTCAATTTAAAACAAACTGCACCAACCTAAAGAAAAAGGATACATTCCACTCTTCACCTCCTATGTCAGAATCATTTATTTTGTGATGGCTGAATATTTGGAAACTGGGAGTAGTGTTTTGGTTTCTTTGGTTAATGATTGCATTTGTTTTCTTTTATCCATTGTGCAGTGATGAGCACCAATTGCAGACAATTTGGTTCCATGTCCTGATGACAATTTGCTCTGTTGTCTGTAGGCATATGAGAGTTTAAGTGATGGCTTTGGTAGGACGATATCCGCTTTAGTTGGGACTCCTCTAAAAGCTTTTCAGCGTGGTGCTGGCACAGGATCAGCTCTCACAACTGCTGTTCATGCAGTTCCTGCTGCTGCAATATACCCTTTGTCTTATTCTGCTCGCGCTGTCTACTCTATATTACTTGGATTGAGAAATAGGTAAGCCTTTTTGCTTAAATTGCATATGATGGAATTTTTTACAAACTAATTAATCCACCCTACAGAATGGTCTATACCTTATTGAATCCAGAGTCATTTTCCTAATTAGGACCAGTACGCATTAGTGGACTCCAAATGCGAACACAAGTAGTGTACCATCATCAAATATACTTGATAAAATGCATGAGTAGTGATGGTGTGGGTGAATTGGGTTGTCCAATATGAATAGAAGTTCTTAAATAGTATTTATCTAAATCAATCGCGAGGACCAATAACTAGTATCTCTAGTCATTAAATTTTGACATTCAATTAGGTCACATGATAAGACTAATTCAACAAAATGTTCAAGGGAAAAAGATCATATATCAACTTCCAAAAATATGCTCTTATGATCATTCATTCTCAGTATTATGTATAGAAATTCTACCAATAACTCAATTGCTTGGTGGAAGAATCATAGTGAACTGGATTTTGTTGAGGAAACTAATAGAGAATTTGATTGATTAGTTGAACACTTGAAGCTTGTAAATTGTCAAATTTAGAGTTTTATCGTTATCAACAATATTCCTAAATAATCCAAAAATAATCAAACACTTCAGTGAAAAATTGTGGAAATAGAAGGAAGACAATGTTGCATTCACACGTCATCTCTTACATGGTAAATCATATATTCATATATTAGAAGCAAGCATGATGCTATAACACATGCATAAAGGTTTTGTGATGTTAGGAATATCGATACCATTCTGGAATTTGACAATACTTTCTGCTGAATGTATTTGTCATTATTTTATTGGTATTCTTATGCTTCCAGAATGCTGTGGCTGAGAATTACATTGCCAAAGTTTACATATGACTGAATGCAACAGAGACAATTATACTTGCTTCCTAAATAACATCAAGAACTCAGGGCTCTAATCTTCTTTTTATTTGATTTTTTTTTTTCATTAAGTTAGAAGAATTAGGCATTATGCTTTTCCAGTGAGAGACCTCAACTAGACTAAATTTTGGACTCTAATTCTTTTTTGTAGTCTGGGAGTCAGGAATCATTTGATCACTTACAAGTTTGGAAGTTCTTGTTAACCATGATTTTGTTTTTGCAGCGTGGATCCTGATCACAAAAGGGAATCGTTGGAGAAATATAGAGGCCCTCCCCAATCACGAGATCACTAAATTAATTCTCTTGGCAGCTATGTATATTGGCATCTGTGTACGTAATGTATTGTACATGATAAGCTTTGTGCAGTGTATTACATAAAATATATGCGCCATCGTTGTCAAGAAAATTGTGAATAGTGATTTATTTATTTATTTATTTGTATAAATTATGTGGAGTGAATGCCTACCACTGTGAGAGGAATATACTGCTAGCTAGCTTGGACTGTAAATGTGATTATTCCTATTCTTTGCTTGCCAAAAGGTCATTCATTTTTCTTTTCTTAGTAAATTTTTGTTTTTATAAGCAACAATACCAAAAACTTGAGCTTATCAAATAGATTATGGGTATGAACTCTTTCAATTCATAATTATATAGGACTATTTTCCTATTTTTTTTCTTTCAGTTAACATGTAATGACAAGTCCCCTAAATTTAGATATCATGGCATGGGAGCTCCAATGAATAGTGGTCGACGATGCTAAATCTTCGAGTAAACCAACCAGAGAAATGACAAGTAGGAAAGAAACACTCAACTTTTCATTCTGAGTCCTTGTCAACTCACTAACATCTAATCTTCGTAATGCGATAAGAGTAAGGACGTGGTGGGTTCATTGATACCCACATTTATTCATTTTACATCTACCTAACCTACTCCAGTCACATTAGGATATCTATTAATCATGTACCGAACATATATGATTAGTTAATAGCTCTACTAGTTGAGTTTGGGATGAATTCGTTATGAAATTTATGAGGACTCGCGCCACTGCAATACTTAGCTAAGAATCACTGTCTTGGCATCGTTCTTAGGATATATCTACGCAGTTAGAAGCATGGAAAGAGTGCAATCATCATTTAGAAATCAAAGCGCATTATATCTTTCTCAGTTGTTAACTTATTTTTGTCCGATAATCTTATTTTAATTGACTTTTGGTCAATTTAAACTATTTATTAAAATGTGATATTTTAATTTAAGACACATAAAATGATAGAATAATAATGACGTCTAGTAAAATGAGTTGAAAGACACGAAACAATTCTCTATGTTTAAAGTCTCTATGTTTTTATATAACATTTTAGAGATTAAGGATCCAAAATGTTTATAATATATTGTTTTTGGAAAGAGTATAAATGACTCTATTTTTACCAACGCATAGCTTTTAACCAATGAAATAATTGACGAAGCTATATCAGCTATACTCAGAAAAATATATAACTAAATATTGGACCACCTATTAGTACAAGTTCTTATTTAAGAACAACGGCAACTTGTATTCATATATATATATATATATATATATATATGCAACGGGTTTCATGTGTCAAATCGATCCTCGGATCAATTTCCCCGGCGAAGTCGCTCGACCGGAGACCCAAAGATGTACGGCGCCGAAGCGAGCGGGGCGGAAACCGAGCGGACCGCCTTCCGGTGGGCGGAGAAGCGGTACAAGCTCTACAAATCTCAGCCTCCCAGATCGCGGTTCGCTTCTTGGGCTCAAACCCTAAACCTCTCTCTCCGTCTCTCTCGATCCTTTTCTTCCGTCCTGTCTGCTTTTTTACGAAGAATACGATGCTTTGTGGTTGCAGGAAGCAACCGGTTGTGAACCGGACCGATCTCTCGAACGTCATCGATTTCCTTGCGGTCCTTGAATCCTTCGAACGCGACGGGGTTACCCCGGAGGGGATCTACAGATTCGAGTGCCCGGGTTTTGATCTTCCAATCTTTTGCCTTGAAGATCGGCCAGGTACAGAGTGGGCCTTCGTCCTTGGTTCTGCTACTGTTTCTTTTGCGTTATTTTCTTTTTCTTTTCTGTGATTTTGATGGATCAGGAAGGAATTTGCAACTTATTCACTTGGAGTCTATAGGCTTGTGAAGTCAATGTTGCAAACTAAGTTGAAGGAAGAAAACGATTCTGAGTCCGCATTTAATTCCTTTACTGTTTCCAAAGTTCGTAGCAAGGATTATTACGTCTTCTTCTTATCTATGCTTGTTGGGTGCTCTTTGTGTTTGTTCGTTTCTGGGCTTAGAAGATTCAAGTTCTGATGGTCATCTCCAGTATTTTCTTAACTCAGTTGTGAACATGGTTTTAGGTTGTTTTTTTTTTGTTGCTGCCGTGCAGACTGGGTTAAAGCTTCCATCATAATTTGTTTATTCCCATAAGCATTAAAATGATTTTTAAAACATGGAAAATGGGCTTTCGGCAATAGCAAATAGTGGTTAGACACAAGCATATGATGTCATTTTCTAAATATGCTTGAAAACACGAAACTTGCTGCTGTGTTAGTTCTAAGCAAAGAAAGTGTGTAAATATTTGTTGGTGTGTCATGATTGCACTTGGAATCTGGCAAAAAGAGAAATTAAACCTGATTAAGGCCTCATGACATGGAGACAGCAAAGTATCTTGGAGCTCCGGTGTGTTAAGGCAGGTTACACATGGTGGTGAAATGAGGTGCACTTGGTTAATACATATACACACACATCTGTACACATGTTTTCGAGGTAAAAATCAAAGCTATTGTTCACCAATCTTTAAATAATGTAAAATTAGATGTAAATACTCTAGTAAATTAAATTTTTAGATCAATCACATAGTTATAGTGAACTTGATCATCTGTTTCTGTTTTGATTCTTAACAATTGTTGTTTTAATATTTTAAAGTGAGTTGGGCTAGATATGTTGCCACATACACGATTGCATTGTGTTATATCTTGATTGTCTCGTGGCAATGGTGATCCTGAAACATTAGTCGGTTAGTCCAGATCAAAAGCCAAAAACATTAATTAGAAAAAAAAAATCACATGAGTAATTTTGTTACAAGTCAAATAACTCCAACTAATCATGCTATCTCTGGAGTACTCTATTTGTAATAGAATATTCAAATCCTAATACATGTAATAAGCTGGTCAACCTTTGCAACATGATTTATCTATCTAAAATTCAAACCTGATAAGTACAAACATGTACACTCAACTTTCCAACTGTGGTATGATCAGGAACCATGTGGCCTTGTGGAAGTGTACTAGATCAGGATCATCATTAAAATTGGCAACCGCCTCAAGATCACTCTGACCAAATCTGGGAAGGAACAAACGCAACTTATCCTCAGGCACCTTTTTTCCATACAGACTTTCACCATCTCTGTGTCACTCTTCTGAGTCCCTTTTTAATATGGGCTTGATAATGTCTAAGATGGAGATGGTAGTGATAGATTAAAAGTATAATAGAGAAAGTGCTGTTTTTTGTGGACCATTGAGCTGTGGAGCAGCTATAGAAGTGGGCCACCTGTTCTTTGAGCAGCTATAGAAATCCATGGATTTGCCATACGGATCTGATCATCTGCACTAGAGGAGAGAATAACTCAGGATAGGAATAGAGATATTGGGTTTTGGTTAGTGAGTTTAAGGTTTTTTTTCCTCTTGTGCAAAAAGTGGAACACGATAGACATCATTTTTCACTATCATCTTATTAGACAAGTTATCATTGGTCAGACCAAAATATAAAACCTTTATGGTGTTTCTTGATCTGATACGATTACTCATTAACCAACTAATCTCATCCATGGTTTGAGTTTGGTTAGCGTATGGTGTCAGGATTGATGATTGACACTATCATGAGTTGTTCAGTTTCATGAACACATCAGATGGATTTAAACATTTGTTGATTTTGAAAATTAAATGTGATGTTGGGTATTTTCTCTTATTCTTTTTATTTATATAAGTTGTTTCCTGACAATGCTGATTGCCGATCAGTATTACTATCTTAACATCAAATAGAAAAATATGATGCCATAGGATTGGGATATCTTTGCTGGCAGTTTCACATTTTTATTTGTAGTCTTATTCTTGTCCTATATGTCTGGCTACTTACAAAAGATATGCATCAGCTATTTTCTTTATAACCTTGATTCTAGTGATAAAATCGTTAGCTGATATGGTTTATATTTGTTATTTTTATGTAGGATTTTATTTTATTCCATGTGCATTATCTACTGAAGAACAGTGCCACTGGATCAGGCAGAGTTTGATTAGTTTCCCTCAGCCTCCTAACAGAACAAACCATACAGCTATTTATGGCCCAATTTCTGACTTATTAACTGCTGTTCAAAACAAGAAGATTTTGGTGGAAGCAGAGCATTCAAACATGAGTCTGGTTGACAACAATATGCATGCACCTAGATATATCTTTTCAGAAACAAGTATTGACGCACAAGTAGAGGCGCAAGGTTCATGCAAATCAGTTGCAGCATCAGTTCTCCTGAGAAAACTGCGTTGGAGCACCCTTGGCCTACAGTTTGATTGGTCTAAGGTACACTGAGGTTTCATTTTTGTATTTCATTTTCAGTGAAGAGTTCCCCTAGTTTTTAAGTAGATATATAGAATCATAGATGAACATTGGGAAATAAATTTTTAACTATAGTTTGGGTATAGAATAGGAATATAGGATGAAATGGTCTGTCTCTATATTCAAAGGAAAATTGTTTTATTTATATGCCATTTTCATCTATCATTAATATTATTATAATGAATTTCCATTTAAGTGAAGAGTTCACCTATCTTTTGAGTAGATATATAGATGTACATTGGGAAATAAATTTTGGCTATAATTTGGGTATCAAAAAGTTATATAGGACAAAATGATTCTCTTGGTATGCAAAAGAAAATTTGTATTTATATATCATTTTTAAGCAACTGAAGATAAGATACTTAAGGTTAAGATTGAAGCAAAATAGAGTTAAATGATGCTTTATATATCTGGAATTCCAATTGATGGAGGACACTTGAAAGTTGAAACAGTGATATCCTGTTTGCTGGAGCTTGCTATCATAGTTTCATGAGTACTTGTGCTTGACACTTACTAAAAGAAGCTGCCTGCTTTAAAATTCATTATTGTTACATGCCTCGCTTGGTCGGTTATCAGAAAACACCTTGGTTATTGTCAAGTCAATTAGAACCTTATTCCTGATTTTTGTTTTCTTGGAAATTGGAATGTTTCTTTTGGTACGTTTGGCCTATGAATTTTTCTTTTTCATAGAGATGGGTTTTGCTTATGTAAGAATGCAAAACTTTTAATAGCAGTTAAGTTTCATTTATATACTTTCTATATTAAGACTATCATGAATGCTTTGAGATTTACTAGTATTTGGAGTGCTTTCTGTTATCCCACTTTGCTGATTTACTTGTTTGCAGTTATAGCTTTTAAGGATGATTAGGTGAGTGCATATTTTTTATGCAAAAAGTGACAAAGAACCAACCATACTATGAACCTATCTCCAGAAATGCTAGAGAATACACATTATATTGTGAAGTACACAGATTCAGCTGATTTACCTGTTTGCAATTTTAACTTTTGTTGATAAGACAAAGATGATCATATTGAGTGCATCTTTCTTATGCAAGAAAAACGAAATAAAACTGCCACATTTCTGGAAAACCTACATTCTTCAGTGGTGAATACACACTCTGTGCTAATTTTATCCAGAATTGGAAGTTCATCAATTTGACTAATGTTTTGCTTTATAGGTATCATGTCCTATTCACATGTGGTCCTTTCTTGCTTTTTTGTGTTGCATCATCACTTATCTCTTGGTTTATGTTTGTTGGTGATGTAGCGCAACTATGATGTGTCTCTCCCTCATAACAAGATACCAGATGAACTATGTCTTCTTGCCAAGAAGATGGCAGTACCGGCCATGTCATCAGGGGAAGAATTCCAGCCCGAAGCTGCAATTGTGAACTATTTTGGTCCAAGTATGTCACAACATATCTAAAACCCACATGTAGCTGCAGAATGCCACAGTTCTATTGCTAGTTGATTAAGAGATGGTACCATTGGTATGTTGTTTCCACTGATTTACGATGTAACAATGTAACAGAGATTCTTCGCAGGTGACATGCTTGGTGGTCATCTTGATGACATGGAAGCGGATTGGAGTAAGCCTATTGTAAGCATAAGGTATGCTTGCCTTAAATTGACATTGGGTGTTAAGCATCTAGTAACAAGCTCATGAACTTTGTAAATCTCTTATAGCCTGGGGTGCAAAGCTATTTTTCTTCTTGGGGGGAAATCTAGAGAGGATATGCCTGTTTCCATGTTCCTTCGTAGTGGAGACATCATACTTATGGCTGGGCAAGCAAGAGAATGCTTCCATGGTTAGTTCTCATTTCTGTTTTTTTTTGTAATTTCTGATAATTCTTGTTGAAGATGTCAAACTGAACCGCTGACTAACTAATTCATATACAGGAAATATGCTAGAAAGCATTGTCTTCTTCTTGTTCCATGTATTGTCTTTCTTAATAAGTCTCATGTTTTACATTGGATCTGGTGAAAAATTATATCTTCTAAACCAACTCATGCTTGTCCTAATACTTGTACCGAATTAATATATAGAATTATGTATTGACATGAACAGTGCAGATGCAAAGAAAAACATTCACAAACATCAAACAAGGGAATCAAGTTTGGGAATAGTGATGCGGATGATTCTATATGGGTCTAAGGTTCTAAAATGCCCTGTCTAAACTTCACATGCACATGTTATCTCTATGTATGAATTGGTGAAATCAAGTCTTGCAATAAAACAATTTGTCATGGCACCGATGCAAAAAAGTTTATTTGTTGATTCTATTCAGGTTAAATCTATTCTGTTTCACGTACCTTTCTTCTTAATAGCTATGCTTAGCAGTCAAATTTGAGTATCCAAGACTTTCCTGTATTTGTTATAGACCTATCCCTATGGGCTCATTACATGTCAAGTATTAGGTTCTTTCTTGGATGTTATAGATTGCCCAACCGAGACTTGTCTCTACTATAATATGATATTCATTATATAGTGTTTGTGATATCTTCTTAAGTTATATTGAAGCTTATTTGTAGGTGGTTCTTTTTTTCTTTCTGATGAAAGCCAGGGTAGGGATTCTGGACAACCCCTTTTCTTGTGTTTTATGTGATATTGGTTGATTTTGACCTAGTCCCCAATGAATTTGATCACTTCCAAGCTGATCATAGGTTGGTAGCATGGTCTGTAAGCCACTGGCCTTTATAACGACACTGAGCTCATTAATACTTTAATGATGGGCAGTAATTTGAAGATTTTAGAATTGTGGTTGTCACTTGATTTTTCCCCATGTGTTGCTCTTAATGACGGCAATAAGTATTGGAGACTGTTTTAACTATGTTCTGGTTTATATTTGAACAGGAGTTCCTCGGATCTTCATAGACGACGAGCATGCAGATAATTCTGATCTGTCGTCACAGTTTTCAGGTGAAGACGATCGCTGCTTCATGGATTACATAAAAAGCTCAAGAATAAATATCAATATCAGACAGGTCAACTAGAAGCATGTCAACAATTTTGCAATTGAAACAGCATTTCTTTTATGACAACACCAATTTCTTTATTTTAGCTCAAATGGCTTAGCTTGTTATTTAGCAAATGGGAAAAGAAAATTTTTAAGGACATCATCAGTAATGGCAGCGGCGACAACACCTGACTTTTGACTGGGGATGTCATCTCGGAAGAGTTGAATGGGGGCGGAATGATCGCTTCATTGTTGTGATCCATATACAACCGAAGAGAGAGATTGAATTGGTTCTGCGCTACGGCCGGAACCGCCGGTGGCAACTGCAGCAAGTGATCTCCAAACATGCAGAGTTGATCCTCCTGGTGGCTATCTCCTTCATCCTCTCAGCCTTATTCACCTCTTCTCTGGCTCGCTCCCAGACCAGCCGGGCATGGGCAAACTCTTGCTCGGCCAACTCTAGCTCCGTCCTTGTCAGCTCTCTTATCTGCTCAGCATAAGCATTCTCTACAGCTGCAAGTCGGATCTGCTCTGCAGTTTGTTGCTTCAAAAGTTGCAGACTCCTCGAATAGCTGTGGGATTCCTCGGTTGCAGATGGCTGCTGTGTGCCGACACTCATCGACAGATTAAGATCAAGTAGTGGATGATCAGATGTTGTATGCGTTCCGGCCGAGGACTTTGGTGCTTGAGAGGGAGGTCGGGTGGAGGAGGAGAGTAGCAGCCGCAGTTCTCTTTGATCATCCTCTTCCATAGGGGACCAAAAGAGAGACGATAGATAACCAAACCAAAGAGCAAAAGGATGTGACGGAGTATGGTGTAGTAGTGACTAGCCTCCCTTATATACTGACGGATCTGCCCACATGCCAACTTTACCAGCTTGCCGATGCTGTCAGTCTCTTGCAGAACCTTAAAGATTATCGTCAGGGAGGCTAATAATATAGATGTATGCCTTGCTTTAATGCACCACCAATTCTGCCAATTTGATGCGTGTGAATTTGCTAGATTCGTTATGCTGAGCTGCTGATCTCTTCCTTTTTCTTGAACAGAACTGGGTTCCTCCGAAAGAGACTTATTTGTTCCTCCGCTTTGTGCATACCTGAGGAGGTACCTGAAGCACGTATTCTTCTTTTATATGCACTACTGATTCAATGGGTCCGATAAGCCTCGAACAGGTACGCATCTCACCCTCCTCCGTCTTCTCTTGCTTTGTTAGGTTGCTTGCTTTTGCATCCAACTCGGCCACTTTACGGGTTGGCAGTGGGAGAGAGGGTGCAATAATTGGATGGGCACGTGTGTGAAGAGAGAGAAAGAGAGAGAAAGATTACTTCACTGGCTGTAGTAGTAGGTCGAGGTTGTCCTAACACCTCTCTCACCTTTTTCCTTCCATCATTACCCTCGGTCATTTTTAGGCTGCGGACAAGAACCTTCAAGCCTAAGCCTGCCCTTCCCTTCCACTCCATTTCTACATTCCAACCTTTTCATCTTTCGTGAGACCTCCGGCCCTCCCATTATGAACTTTTGTGCTCGGTCGTCGGGATTGACGTAGGTGATACACTTCTCGACTAAGATCCCACTAGGCTGGGTTTGTGTTTCCCACCTAACAAGACATCGAATGTGTACTCCATTGTCTTGGCCTTATCGCTCTCTCTCTCTCTCTCTCTCTCTCTCTCTCTCTCTTTCTTATTATTGTGGGCACGGACGGATCCATCCACGATTAGATCGTTCTCGTCTAAAGGTGATAAGTGGGCCCCGGGGGCTCAAGTCGAGGGACTATTTTGGTGGCGTTTCGATTTAGAAGGCCTTGAGATGTGTTGAATCATCGACCACATAGTCGTTGATATGTGGTGTTAAAGGGTCGGATCCATCCAAGCGCACCTCGAACCCGTTAACATTCGTAGGATGTATCCATATCCGAAACCTTTCTGATTAATAGATGGAAACATCACATATCAGCATGTCGTGAAAGAACTACTCATAATTTCTAAGGAATCACATTCTCTATTTAATATATGATAAAAGAATATTTCATTCGCAACCTCTAAAATTATAAAAATAAGAAATACAGATTTATCAGAATCAATCTAAATACATGAAATAAATTTCCAAGGAGTAGAACTAAACATTCATAAAACCATATGAAAAGAGAGAAATTCTTCAAAAGATTATCCAGAAAGAGATAAACAAACAATTCTATGCCACATCTAAAATAAAAAAAAAAACAAACATAGTCCAAACTAAATATACATCCCAAGAACTTCTATTCCCATCCGCTGATGAGAATGATTTTTGTTTTGTGATCATCTCATGTTTAAATGTAAGAGCAAAACATATCAGAAGAGTACTAAAACAAATAGTTGGTGAGTCCCCACCACACCGACAAGATGGGATGACAAAAGAGAATTGAAACAACAAGGTGATATTATCTATCTACCTACTTGTCTATTTATCTATCTATCTATCTATCTATCCATCTATGCATACGTACGTACATAATTTTGTTTTTTTTATTGGAACATATATGAACCCTAGTAGTACACATAAGTTAGGAAACAACATGTAAAAAACTTTTTTCTCGTAATTTAGAAATATGTAATGTAAGTTTAGGATACCGATTGTGAAACACTATTTCTTTCTTTTGGAATATATTCTGGTACACAATCTCATTATTATTATGAAAAAGATGACTATCGAAATATTTAGTTTAGTATTTTGTACACACCCTTCTGTGAGCAATCCAAAGATGACTTTTAAGTACTGCCATTTCATATTATGAAGCCAAAAGTCGGAAGTGGCCCTCGATCTAATACTACTACAGCTCAGAGACTGTACTCAGCACAACTTAGTGGGGGAAGGGAGCAGAGCATAAAAGAGGTGACGACGCTGCTTGCTTCCTGTAGCATCTCCCCAGCCTTCACACTGTAAAGCTGCAGAATCCCATATCCCATGGGTTGGTGGGGTTCAGCTGCTTTACCGGGGAAGAAAAAGGTGTGTGTGGGAGCAAAGGGAACACGAGGCATGTGTTAGGAGAGGCAGCCCACCGCCTGTCCTCCCTCAGCTTTTTCGGCTGATGCTTTCACCCAGACCACAAAAGCCTCGTCGGTTCAGTGTGGGTGATGCCATGTACCATGGTCTCCCACCACCATTGACGGCCACCAAACTCTCTAAAAGCTGATGGTGGATTGGCCTTCAAGATTGGTGGAAGAAAATTACCTCATGCTCCTCCAGCAGCTGATCGTCGATCCGTCGGCCGGTGGATGGGCTGATCGGCTCTCGCCATGGCGACGCCTGATCTATTGACCTTAGGTGGTGGGAGGGGCGGTGGCCATTGCAATGGTCCAAAAGTGTGGATCGATTGGTCCAAAGGTGCTGCGGATGATGAGGTCAAGTGCTTTTTTGATAGATGAACATATAAACACACGGAAGAAAGCATCAGAAATAAAAATTATTTTAATTGGATGATCAGAAATTTCAAAAGCTTGAGCTGTTAAGAAAAAAAGACCATATCAACCTGAACCTAAATAAGTACATGGAAAAAAGTTAAAACCAAAAACGGATATTACATAAATATTGTCGGGTGAAATGAAAATGGATAGAAAAAGATTCGTTTTTGAAACCTTCTCTAACACAATGATAAAGATTTTGATTGAATAATTAGGAATACTTTAAAAAAAAAATCTAATGTACATTAGGTTTTGCCTAGTAAAAACTATGTTGGTTTTTGATATTTTGTAGAACATTTAAGAGCATCTGGGCTTCGGACCAGAATGCGTAGGTTCTAAAATAAGCAAATCTGGATTAAACTTGATGCATACATGAATTAATATAATAATTATGTTTGACCTTCCCCCATAGTAATCTAATTCAATAATTAGATTGTGTGACTCTATTTAATTTTTCTAAACTCTTTGTTTTCATCTATAAAAAGATAGAATCTTCTAAAAAAATTCAATTAATCTTCTTTTGTCTTTCCTTTGTCCCTAATTCGTCGCTCATGGTGGTCTTGTGAATGATAGAAAGAGAGTAGAAGGTGTTGTAGCTTTCGAATCTGATAATGGTACACTTACAAATTAAATAAAAAGACTATCTAATATCATCAAAAGGTACGTATTGTAAATTTTGATCTATGTTTGATTTTAGTTTTTTGACATTAATTTTTTTACATATAATAGTATAATCATGATTTTTATGCTTATAATTAGTATCATAGCTACTATGTTTTGAATCAAATACTTTATATCGTAAAAGTATTTCATTTTTATTTTGTATTTAGGTTTATTTGTTAGTATCCTTCGCTTGTGAAAAGGTGTTATCCGTTTTTTATTTACAATACTTGAACGATCTATTTGTATGGTTGATTTGCTTTTCTATCTAGTCCATCATGTTGCTTACTTTCGGACAATATGATGTTTCTCGTGTTTGATCGATGAATAACTATTGACAACTTGTTGTCGATGACAATATTGTTGAGAGCGGTGGCTTTCGGTGGTCGCTAGCCTAGTACATAGTGAAAGCGTCGTGGGGTGTGATAGTTAGTGACAGTCACATGCATGACTACTTACGTGCAACAACCTTGCGGCTATTGTAACGATAGTAACAACGTCGCTTCATGTGGCGACTACAATAGAGTCGTTACAATAGCGTTTGCTAGTCGTGGCCAACACCAAAGGTCAAGATACCCGGTATTGCACAGTCAAGACATGGGTACAACCACACATCATGACGACCATGGGGGGTCGCTGGTCAATGCGTGTGCACAGTCATTGATCGATCACGTGATAATAGTTGTGCCATCGTCATGCATAGGCGATGGATGGCTGATGCACCGTCGGTGAGACTTGCGCAGTTGGGCACGACAACGGCGACTACGAGATAAAATTAGGGTTTTTTTTTCTAAAAGGATATTTTTACCCCTCATAAATCAAAGAAATTCCAATATTTTCTTAATTTTAACCTTAATAATTATGCCATTTAGAAATTAGATAGTTTCATTATATGTCCTACAAAAAATTATAATTTTATCCTTCAAAAATTAACATTTTTTAATTTATATCCTCAAATATAAAATTAATGAATTTAATTTATTTTAATCAAATATTTTGATGCACTTGATCATAATTGTATTTTAATTATTGCACAGTGGACAGGCACAACCACACATCACAACGGCTATGGGGTGTCGTCGGTCAATGCGTGTGCACATTCATTGATCGATCGCGTGATTACAGCTGTGCGGCCATCATGCATAGGCGACGAATGGCTAATGCACTGTCGGTGAGACTTGCGCAGTTGGGCATGACAACGACGACTACGAAAGAAAATTAGGGGTTTTTTTTTCAAAATGATATTTTTACCCCTCATAAATCAAAGAAATTCTAATATTTCCTTAATTTTAACTTTAATAATTATGCTGTTTAGAAATTAGATAATTTCATTATACGTCCTACAAAGATTTATAATTTTATCATTCAAAAGTTAACCTTTTCTAATTTATTTCCTCAAATATAAAATTAATAAATTTAATTTATTTTAATCAAATATTTTGATGGACTTGATCATAATTGTATTTTAATTATTTGATTGGATTTATATTTGATCAATCAAGTTTTGATCGGAGAAATTTAAATTTTGATTAATTTTTATCTTGATCAATTTTAATTTTGACAAGTCTAATTGGGTAAACGATTGACTTAAATCTTTGAGCCCAATTTAGGTAGTTTAATTCTGGGTTTGTCCAATTAAATAGGGTTGAGTGGTCTAATTAGAATTCTATATTGAATATATATATATATATATAATTTTCTCATTTTATATTTTGATAAAATTTTGTATTTGATAAATAAAAATCTAATTATTGTTTTTGAATGTTTGTTTAGTTATTCACATGTATATATTTGAGATTATAAAATAACATTTATTTTTTAATTTATGGTACATAAATTAGATTGAAGAAATTTGAGAAATATTATTTATAATTATATCCCTAAGTTTTATCATATTGGGATAGTAGACTTATAGAATGCAAATTACAATAAACATTTTATATTATTGACATGGTCTTATAGTCACAACTAAATGATGAGATTCTTATTATCCAAACTAAGTATATTCTTGATCTATTCAAATATTTTTTTATGGATAATATTAAGGCTATCAACATATTAATAAGCATTTCTACAAAGTTAGATATAGACAATGAAGTAGAATCTTTTAATCAAAAAACATATAGAGGCATGATATGCAGTTTACTATAACTCACTGCAGCTATACTTAATATAATGTTTAATGTTGGGCTTTGTATAAAATTTTAGTCTAATCCCAAACAATCCCACCTTAAAGCAATAAAAAGAATTTTTAGATAGTTAAAACAAATATCATCTCTACCATTAGGATTGTGGTATCTTAAATACATTAAATTTGTTTTGATTGTTTATGTTGAATTTGCAAGATATAGACTAGATTGAAAAATTACTTTTGAGAATCCTTCGTCAAGGTTATCTCTCGATGATTTTTTTTATTAACAAATAATTTATAACTATAATCAAAATTTAATTAGATAATATTCATATCTTAATTTAATTGGATCACATAATTTAATAATGATTCTTAAAGATCTTGTTGATAAGGAACAAACTAAATATCTTTTTTTATATTCATTACAACGTATAAAACATAGGTTTCAACATGAAACCTATAAATTGTATAATGATATATTAACTGACGTCTTGGGAAAAGAGACAACCTGAATGTTTTGGAAGATCATAAGGATTAATTCTTTTTTATATAATTTAGATCTCAACGAGTGACGCCGCCATCTCAAGATAGTTGTGTTTTCTATGAACTCAATTACTTTTATCGAAAATGATAATATCACCCGAGTAGGAAATATCTTATATAAATTAGGTAACATATTATTTTATATACTTATTTAAAATTCAACGAAAAATCACAATAATTCCAGTTACCTCTTTTTTTCACGTACTTTCGGAACAATTGAACTCATCTTCTGAAGAAATACCATGTTTTTTGTGTCATCAATTTAAGTTTGCTCGGTATCGTAACTCTTGGACTCTTATGGCGTAAAGCTTATCCCTCGGATTTTGCATCTAACTCGAAGCTAATGGAAGCTTCTTCTGCTCGGTGGAAAAAGAAATCAACATAAGAATCAAAACGGTGCTCAGAGGACATCGAACGGCGGCGGCGGCGGCGGCGGCAGCAGCGCCGCTATGTGGTCAACCCGCTGTCGTTGACAGAGGGTCATCCGTGCGTTTCCTCTGGACTCACTCACACGCCTTCCTTGGTTTGTTTTCGGCGGGACCCATCGGTGTGAGAAGGTGTCCATGTTTTTTGACACGTCGGCGCTCGTTTCTGCCCGTCACCAACTTGGCGTTAGCCACGCGCTGAACGCGGAAACCCACGGGCCACAGGTCCACGTGTATCCGTCCTTTCTAGGTCCACGTGTATCCATCGTTTCTTTTTCCTCGCACACACAACGATACGTTTCCTGTTCCCGCGAAGCGAAAGGTTGGCCCAAAAACCCAATTCCGCTCCCGCTAACTTCTCGAAAATATTTTCTCCCACCTGCTGGCATGTTACCCGTCACCTTTAGCTTCCTTCCTGCGGCGGAGCAGAGCCCAGCAAAGGAGGGTCCCATGATCATCTCCAGTCACACAGGTGCGAACCATAGGTCGGGTATACATTTGTTTAACCCGACTCCAAAATATTCCTCCAAGAACCGCCCGCGCCTCCTGCGTCTTCCGCCGCAAGCACCAGCGGTGCCTCCATTCACCTCTCCTCTTCCCCCTGGAAGCCAAAAACCCCTTCAAATTTTGAATCCCCCGCCACCCCCACTCCCCCCCCGCCTTCCCTCCTCTCTCCCTATATATATTCGACCGTCCTCTCTCGCATATCCCAACAAACCCCAGCCTTTCTTCTTTACCGCCACCTTCTCTCTCCCCCCTTTCGATCAACCAGTCATGCCTGCGATGATGCCCCCGGCCGCTGCCGCTCAAGAAGTAATAGCGATAGGAGGAGACGAGGATGAGATGGAGCCGCTGTTGGCGGAGAATCCGGACCGGTTCTGCATGTTTCCCATCACCTACCCCTCGATCTGGGAGTTCTACAAAAAGGCCGTGGCCTCCTTCTGGACGGCGGAGGAAGTGGACTTGTCCCAGGATCTCTCCCACTGGCAGGATCGTCTGTCCGCCGACGAGCACCACTTCATCTCCCATGTCCTCGCCTTTTTCGCCGCCTCCGACGGCATCGTCCTCGAGAACCTGGCGGGCCGGTTCATGCGCGACGTCCAGCTTCCTGAGGCTCGCGCCTTCTACGGCTTCCAGATCGCCATCGAGAACATCCACTCTGAGATGTATTCTCTCCTCCTCGACACCTACATCAAGGACCCCGACGAGAAGTCCCGCCTCTTCCGTGCCATCGACACCATCCCTCCTGTCGCCCGCAAGGCCGAGTGGGCGCTACGCTGGATCGAATCCTCTGGCTCATTCGCCGAGCGCCTCGTTGCTTTCGCCTGCGTCGAGGGAATCTTCTTCTCCGGCTCCTTCTGCGCCATCTTCTGGCTCAAGAAGCGCGGCCTCATGCCGGGTCTCACCTTCTCAAACGAGCTCATCTCCCGTGACGAGGGCCTCCACTGCGACTTCGCCTGCCTTCTCTACAACCTTCTTCGCAACAAGCTCTCCGAGTACCGTGTCCGGGAAATCGTTGCCGATGCCGTCGACATCGAACGGGAATTCGTCTGCGATGCCCTGCCGGTCGCCCTTGTCGGGATGAATGGCGATCTCATGAGTCAGTATATCGAGTTCGTGGCCGACCGCCTGCTTGGGGCGCTAGGTTACGACAAGTTGTACGGGGCGGCCAACCCCTTCGACTGGATGGAGCTCATCTCGCTTCAGGGGAAGACAAACTTCTTCGAGAAGAGGGTCGGCGACTACCAGAAGGCCTCGGTGATGTCGAGCTTGAACGGTAATGGAGCCATCCATGTGTTTAAGCTGGATGAGGATTTCTGAAAGGATTTCTCTGTTCTTTTATAATTTTGGTTTTTGATTTAATGCTATTGGTCGCTTGTCTTTACGGTATATGTATAAATAATGGATACCTTAACAAGGCAACGAGAGTGACTTGCTCCACTACCAACGCGATGCTCGATGAAATGCCGATGAGATGGTTCTTTAGTTGGTTCCTTCTGTCTGTAAAATGTTTGAGGAAATGTCCCAGCCCGTGTATATAGCTAAGCTGCCTTAGCTGTTTAAATTGCATGAGTTTAGTGCGTACTCGATGTTTGAGGAAATACTCAAGAGACTTCTGCAAATGGTCACTAATATAAGGGCGATTCTTCTTCTATTGTTCTACATATCTGTCCTTGCAATAATACATAGTTGTCTCATTAATATTCATTTACAGAAATTTAGTTAATAATTAATATTTATTAATTATTGTTTATCGAGTAGTTCATATGATGATGTTTATTAGTGATGTATGATATGGATATATAATTATAGATTTTGTAATATGTATATATGTCATTATTATTATTATTTGAACTTGTGAGCTTATGATTTTTTTTATTTATTATTAGGTCTGTGTGTTTGTGATTATATTATAATTACATAAGGAGATGAAATGAGAATGTAGAAGTGTTAGCGAGACCTACAAGGTTAAGACGGACGATTGTGATGAATAAAGATGCATCGAGATGCTATTAGAACATATGATGACGAGATATATGATCACATGGTAGGAAGATACGTCAGTGCACATAGATCTTGATGTAAGTGGTTGCGCCCATTTGCTCGAGCTCGATCATATTAGGCAGTGATCTATTATCATATGTTGTGATTGCTCATATGTGATATGTGGTTGTTTGTGCACCTATTAGATATTTATATATATTTACATATAACATAGATATATATTAAATATGTATATGCGTAATACGTTATATTAGGAGATCTAATCAAAACCCCTCTTACTATAATATTACGTCGGTAAGCGTGAGACAATTAAATTGACCCATGCAGTCTTCTATTATTATAGAAAGAAATTCAATCTCGAGGTTCACCTATTTCGCGATTCAATATCTTGCCTACTACATAGAGATGTCACCGATGACCTGAGGATATGATATGTTTGGTGTTGAATCTTAGAGTTTGATAATAAAATTAATTGATAAATTGATGAACTAATATAATTTCAAGATAGGTCATGCAAGAAAAACTTCGATTATGTATTTGAACCATCAAATGGTAATTTATCGAAGCAGACGTTGGATCGAAAAGCCTCATATCAAAGATTGAACATCGAGTTGAAGGATTGGTCGACGTGCGACTGGATAGACTTCGTGAAGAGATCGAGCATCGGGGTCGGAAGATGTGCCAGAGGTTCGGACGAAGTACTGGATGATCAGATGATATATTTGAATGATAGACAACGTGATTCCTGATTATAATTAAAGTTTGTGAGGTATTGATCGTAGGCGTTTAGAGTCGAATTAAGCTGGTATTGATCTGAAACCATGCCAACCTAATTCGGAGCCCATTGGATCAGAACCAGGGTTGAATTAGAATTGATAAAAGTCAAATTGGCGAACCTTAAGTTGACTTGGGCGGTGGTACTGCCCAACAATGATGATACCATCTAGATCGACGGTAGTACCACTAAAGTCCAGATTCCCGGGCTCTGCTCGACAGTAGTACCACCCAATATCGACGTTGTATTGCCAGTATTCCAAAAAATCAAGGATTTAAAATTTTGGCTTTAATTTTGAAGCCGTTGGGGGTCTATAAATACCTCACCCATTCTTGTTTGATACAACATGAATAAGGGTAAAAAAAAGGTGAAAGAGAAAGAATTCTCGAGGTTATTGAAAAGGAAAAGCCTGGTAAAAGGAAAAGAGTTGTAACAAGGGTGATTGATCTTCGTCTGTTAGAAAGAAGATCATTATTGAAAGCCGATAGTCTAGAGAGAAGAGAAATTAAGAGTGGACGTAGGTCGGCATGACCGAACCACTATAAATCCGTTTTCATTTCCTTTTTTGATTTTCCATGTTATTGCTAACTGATTTACTTTACTCTCTAATTCTATTTACACTTTTAAGTTAAACATATTTCTAATTCATATTCTCGTTCGAATTTTTTCAAATCGGATCTTTTTGCGATAACACTAATTCACACCCCCCCTCTTAGTGTCATTACAATCCTAACACTTGGTCGAATCCCTCGAGAGCATATCATCAAATCAAACTCATCTAGTAACGATGGTGATGATTTAACCGAACATTATGGTTGGTCGAATCCCTTGACCATGATGGTTCGAAGGTGGAAAAAGACATGAATTATAAAGAGTTATAATTGACAAGAGTTACCTACCGTCTTAGGCTTAGTGTGATTGATCGAGTCCCTCGAGATTACACTCAGACGTCGATCGAATCCTGATCCCCACTAGAAGTTTGTTAGAGACTTTTGTTTCACGTGTCGAGGGTGTCGTGTAATCTCTTTAAAAATAATGAAGACAACAACTTACCTTTTGAGCAGAGTTTCATCTAGGTCGGTGGTGCCAATGGTGTTATCCGTGGTTCAGACTTACCTAGTAAAGATGCTCCTTTAGTAGATGATTTTAAACATAGCTCATTAAGCGTTAATCAATTGTATGACAAAAGATGTAATATTAAATTGAAGTCTAATATTTGCATCATGACATATCACATAATAATAAATCTATGATTGCCTTTAGAGGTAATAAGATTTATATTATTGATCCTGATGATTTTCATGATGAAACTTATTTTTTGATTTCAAATGATGATACATGGCTTTGGCATAAGAGATTAGGTTATGCAAATATAAAATTAATCTCACAAATCAAAACAAAATAACTTGTAAGAGGAATACCTAGAATTAAATTTTTCAAAGATAAGATTTGTGATACATGTCAACTAGGAAAACAAATAAAGAGTAACTTTAAACTTAAAAATCAACTGAGCACGTCTAGACCATTACAATTGATTCATATGGATTCTTTGAATAAATTGATATCACAAGTCTAGGAGGTAGTAAATATGCTTTTGTGATTATTGATGATTATAATATATTTATTTGGACATACTTTTTGGTATATAAAAGTAATTGTTTTAAATATTTTATGAAGTTTTGCAAAAAGTTCAAAATAAAAAAAGTTTTGTGATTTCTTCTATTCGTAGTGATCATGGTGGTGAATTTAAAACTCATGATTTTCAAGAATTTTGTCTACTCCAAGAAATCCATAATAAAATAAAGTTGTTAAGAGAAAGAGTAGAAGTTTATAAGAGATGACAATAACCATGCTTACTAAACATAGCCTACCCAAATACTTTTGGGTCGATACCATTAATATGACATATCATGCCATGAACAAGGTTCTCATAAAACCTCTACTATCCAAAACTCCTTATAAATTATGGAACAATAAAGGACTCAACATTTCATATTTTAAAGTTTTTATTGTAAATGTTTCATTTTAAATGAAAAGGATGCCTTGGAAAAATTTGATGCAAAACTTGATGAAGACATTTTTCCTGGATATTCCTCTATTTCTAAAGTTTTTCGAGTTTTTAATAAATGAACTTTAGTTATTAAGAAATTTATTCATGTTATTTTTAATAAGTTTTCCGAAATTACAAAAAATAATTTTGATGATGATCTTGAGTTTGATATTTTGAATTTGAATATGAATTCTCCTCTCCAAAGCAAGTTGGATACATCTAATTTCAAAGATACCTTAAATAAGAAATGAAAGTATGTAGATGCTCATCTTAAGGAGCTAATCATTGGAGATACATCAAAAAGTATTCAAACTCATTCTTCACTTAAAAATATTTATGAAAATATTATTTTGTTATCTCAAATTAAACCCAAATGCATTGACGATACTCTTAAAGATGACTATAGGTCTTGGCAATGCATAAAGAATTAAATCAATTTAAAAGAAATAAGATTTGGACTCTTGTTCATACACCCGGTGATCATATTATGATTGACACTAAACGAGTCTTTATGAATAAGTAAGACGAACAAGGTATCATGGTTCTAAACAAGGTTAGATTAACGGTCAAATGTTTTAACCAAGAAGAAGGTATAGACTATGAAAAAACATTCACTCTTATGACAAGACTTGAAGCCATAATGATACTCCTTACCTATACTTATTTTCAAAATTTTAAATTATTTAAAATGGTTGTCAAAAGTGTCTTTCTTACTGATTTTATTGCCAAAGAAGTTTATATTGAGCAAAAACCCATATTTGAAAATAATCTTTTTCTAAACCATATTTATAAATTATTTAAGCCTCTCTATGGGTTAAACCAAACCCCTAGGGCTTGGTATGAGAGTCTTATCTTTTTTCTTATTCATAATAATTTTTTGAAAGATAAGATCGATACCATATTATTTATTAAATATTTTAAAAATTTATATTGATGATATTATTTTTGATTTATTAATAAATCTTTATGTGGATCATTTGCTAAGAGTTTGAAATTAGTTTGTTAAGTTAATTAATATTTTCTTAGGATTATAAATTAAACAACTAAATGATATAACTTTTATTAGTCAAACTAAGTGTGCTTTGGATATATTAAATAGATTTCACGTGGATAGTGCAAAGGCCATCAACACGATGATAAGTATTTCTACAAAATTAGATATGGACAATGAGGGAGAATGCTTTAATCAAAAAACATAGAAGTATGATAAGGAGCTTATTATACCTTACTGTAACTAGACCTGATATAACATTTATTGTTGGACTTTGTACATGATTTTAATCAAACCTCAAACAATCTCATTATAAAACTGTTAAAAAAATTAGATACTTAAAAGGAACTCCAAATCTAGGGTTGTGGTAATCAAAATCTAAAAATTTTAATTTGATTGTATAGGCTGATGTTGACTTTACAGGATGTAGAATAGATAGAAAAGGACCTCCGGAACATATCAATTCTTACGTCATGCACTTGTTTCTTGGTTTTCAAAGAAGCAAAACTCTATCGCATTATCCATAATTGAGGCTGAATATATAGCAGTAGGTATATGATGTGTAGAAGTAATCTAAATAAAGAGTACTTTGGAAGATTATAGACTTTACTTGAAAAATATTCTAATAAAATATGATAAAATAAGTGCAACCTATTTAACAAAAGAACCATATTCAGCACTAAATGATTAAACACATTAATATTAGACATCATTTATTAGGGACCATGTTAACAATTATGATATATATTTAGATTTCATTGACACAAAACATCAATTGATAGATATTTTTACTAAACCACTAAATGAAGAACAATTCAATTTTATTAGAAGAAAATTAGATATGTTGAATCTTTTAAATATATTAAAATATTAGATTTATGTCATATGACTTCTTTGTATCATTCATTAGCACATTAATAAAAATGAAGAGAGGTAGCATCATGATAAAATAATATCATTCTCTTCTTTTTGATAATGACAAAGGGGAGAGAAAAGTAGTGGTTTATCCTTTTATTTTTCTCATTTTTGTTGATGATAAAAGGGGCCAAGTAATGGTAATTTTTTGATGACTCATATATATGTTGTATTATGATAACATCAACTTATGATATTTGTTTAAGATGTATGGATATGATATAAAATTATGCATATGATTCTTGCAATAATCATTATTGAATATTGTTATGATTTATAATTAAGTTTGTTTTGACTTGAATTCAGAGAGTTTAAAGATTATCATGTTTCTTTAAAAATTCAAGTTCATTATGGCATATAGATAGGGAGAGTTTAGTTAAAAGTTATCATCAAGTGATTGTCATCATAAAAAAAGGAGAGATTATTAAATCTTAGATTTTGATAATGAAATTAATTGATGAATTTATGAACTAATATACTTTCAAGATAAGTAATGTATGAAAAACTTTGATCATAGACTTGAACCATCAGAGGGCAATTTATTGAAGTAGAAAATTGTTATGTCAAAGATTGAAGGTCGATCCAGAGGATTGGTCAATGTGCGACAGGATGGACTTCATGTGAAGTTCAGGCATATGGTTGAAATATGCATCAGTGGTTCAAACGAAGTGATGGGTGATTAGATGACATGTTGGAATGATAAACACTTTGTGATTGTACTTAAAGTGGTTAGGTCTTGATCGTGGTCATTTAGAGTTGAATGAAGTTAGTATTGGGTTGAAACCATGACAACTTGATTCGGAGCCCATTTAGCCTAAACCAGAGTTGAATTGGATCTGATGAAAGGTAAATTCGTTGACCTAGAGTTGACTTGGACGGTGGTACCGCCCAAACTATCGGAAAGCAATGTTTATGCTTTTCGGACTTTTAGGCGATGGTACCGCCACCATCAGGTAATGTTACTACTACCTAGACTGATAGTAGTACCATCAGAGACCAGGTTCCTAAGCTCTCTTCAGCGGTAGTACCATCCGATACTGACTATCATATTGTTAGTACCTAAAAAAATTGACTCTCGGGTTACATAGAGAACATGAAAAGATAGATGTCAGATCTATACTCCTACATCTCTGTAAACTGTTTGAGGAATAGGAAAGGACTCAATATATGAGATATCCAAGAGTTTCTTTTATGCTAGGATAACTGAGGGGACATTGGTTCAGAACCATATCCTAAAGATAATAGAGTTGATTGAGAAATTCACAGATCTATAAATGGTTCTTAATGATAACTTGTGCATTGATCTTATGCTTCAATACATATCATATTCCTTTTCTTAATTCATTATGAATTTTAATGTGAACAAGCCTGAGGCGACTCTCTTTGAGCTCCTCGATATGTTGAGGGAGGTAGATAACATCATCAAAAAAGAGAAATAACTTCTCTATATTAGTGAGACCAAAAGAAAATGGAAGACTGAGAAATCCCTTAAGAAGGGAAAGGTTAAGGGCAAATGAGGTAAGATAAATATTGCCAAGAAAGATCCAGTAATGGACACAAACTAGTGGTTCCAATGAAACAAAGGCGAGTACTAGAAGAGGAACTACAAGGAGTACCTTACAGAAAAGGTGAAGCAGAAGCTTGGAGAAACTTCAAGTATATTTATGATCAATATTCATTTGTTTGATTATTGTGATAACTCAAGGTATTGGATATCGATAATCCTTAATACATCTGCAATTTGTTGCAGGTTATTATATGACCTAAGAGACTAGCCAAAGGCGAGATGGACCATAAGATAGATACTAGAGCAAGAGTTACAACTATAACTATCAGCGGGTCATTTTATATCTGCTTGAACGAGCTAATATTGCATTAGATGCATGCTATTTTGTTTCCTCTATTATCAAAAATATTATTTTTATTTTATATCTAATATTAAATGGTTATAAACTGATTTTTTAGAATAATAGTTTTTTAATTATTGAGGATGATAAGATCATCACTAGAGGAACATTATATAAAGGTTTGTCAATGCTAGATACTGCTCTACATATCATAAATTTAAGCATGTTCAAGAGGAAACAAGATAAGGTGAACAGTGGATACCTGTGGCATTATAGGCTACGTCATATCCATAAGGGAAGGATTCAAAAGTTGTTGAAGGATAGATACCTGGATTCGTTCGACTATGAGTCATATATAATATGCGATCCTTGCCTTCGTTGAAATTGAGCAACTCTTCATTTAGTGGAACTGGAGAGAGTCACTGAGTTATTAGAACTCACGCATAGCGATGTATATCATCCTATATCGACTCAGGCCATAGATGGTTACTCCTACTTCATTATTTTCACTAACGATTTTTTTGATGAATTATAAGTCCGAAGCCTTCGAGAAATTCAAGGAATAAAAGAATGAAGTAGTGAACTAGACTGAAAAAGGTATTATAACTCTTTGATCAGATCGATGCGGAGAGTACTTGAGTATTGAGTTCACCCATTTCCTTAAGGATCAAAGGATTTTATCCTAATCGGATACCTCCTTATACACCTCAATTCAATGGTGTATTAGAAATGAGGAATCACACACTATTAGACATGGTGTGATCCATAATGAGTTTCACCAACCTACATGTCTCATTTTAGGGATATGCCTTCGAGATCGCAACTTATCTTTTGAGCAGAGTTCTATCTAGGTCAATGGTGTCTACACCATATGAGATATAGAAAGGGTAGAAACTCGTTCTTAAAATTATTATAACTTGGGACTGCCCTACCCCCATTAGTAGACACAATCATGATAAATTAGAATAAAGGACTTAGCAGTGCAAGTTCATGATATACTCTAAGAAAACTTGTAAGTATAATTTCTATCATCTCGAGGACCAAAAGGTCTTTGTTACTAAGAGAGCAATATCCCTTAAGAACATTCTTCGTGGAAATAGTAGGAGCGTGAAAGAGATGAGCGAGGTTGGAGAACCTAGCTCAAGCACTATTTCGGAGGCTTAGTCTATTTAGGTACCTAGCATATAAGTTTTAACTTTACGTAGGTCTGGCAGAGTATCTCATCCTTCTAAAATATATGTAGGACATATCAATGGATATGACACTGAGGATATTGATTCTCAAACCTACAAGGAGACTATTATGAGCATAGACTCTGGAAAGTGACAAGAAGTCATGAATTCTGATATGGATTCTATATACTCCAATAAAGTTTGGAACATTGTTGATGCACCTAGCGGTAGCATACACATTGGCTATAAATGAATCTTGAAGAAGATCGGAGTAGATAAAAAGATTGAGACTTATAAGACGAGGCTGGTGGCTAAAGTGTATCATCAAAGGCAAGAAGTTGACTATGACAAAACCTTGTCACCCATAGCCATTACTAAAATCCATTAAAATTATTTTGGCTATTGCAGCACACTATGACTATGAGATCTGACAAATGGATGTAAAAATTATATTCCTCAACTACAACCTCGAGGAGGAGATAAATATGATACAGCTTGAAGGATTCATATCAAAGGAGAATCTAAATAAGGTGTGCAGGTTCCTTAGGTTCATATATACACTGAAGCAAGCTTCCCAAAGTTCATATATAAAATTTGATAAGACGATCAGATCTTATAACTTTGTTAAGAATGAAGATGAGCATTATATGTACATGAAGTTAAGTGAGAGTGTTATCACCTTCTTGGTGTTATATGTGGATGACATTCATTAGGAATAATGTAGGAATGCTCTCCACATTTAAGGCTTGACTATCTTGATGCTTCTCTATGAAGGACTTAGGAAAAAAATCCTACATCTTGGGGATTCAAATCTATAGAGATAGATACAATAGGATAATCGTTTTTCCTATTCCAAGTACACAGACACCATTATCAAAAGGTTTAATATGAAAATTTTCAAAAATGGTCTCATACCAATAAGATATGAAATATCACTTTTTAGGAGTATACCACCAAAGATTCTTAACGAAAGGGCAAACATGGATATGATACCCTATGCCTTTGTGATAGGATCGATCATGTATGTTATGTTCTATACCAAACCTGATATAACACATGCTTTGAGTATCACAAGCAAGTATCAAACAAATCAAGGTTTGAAACATTGGAAGGCAATAAAGTGCATATTTAAGTACTTGAGAAGGATAAAGAATCTTTTACTAATATATGAAGGAAGTAGCCTCTAAGTTGAGGGTTATACAAACTCGAATTTCTAGTCTGATATTGATGATAGCAAGTCAAACTCAAGATATATCTTCACTCTGAATGGAGTAGTAAGTTAGAAGAGTTCCATACAAGATACTATTTTTGACTCCATCACAGAGGAGGAGTATATTGTTGTAACAGAAGCAACAAAGAAGGGAGTCTGAATGAAGAAGTTAATCATGGATTTGGGAGTCTTACTAAGTAACGAGGAGTCGATTCTCATATATTACGACAATAATAGAATTCAGGCCTCATTAGAAGTCCAAGCACATTCTGAAGAGGTTCTACCTGATCAGAGAGATCGTAGCCCGTAAAGATGTAGCAATAGAAAGAGTTTTATCCGAAGATAACATTATAGATCCATTAACGAGGTCGTTATCTTAGATTATCTTTAAGCATCACAAGGGTATGATGAGAATCAGACACATAAGTGACTAGTTATAGGTCAAGTGAGAGATTACTAGTTATTGGTGCCTTACAAGCCAATTAAGTAAATGATGGCACGTGTGACACGCTACATAATATTTTAATATAATTATTATTATTAGTATTTTTTCACATTATGTATATCATCTGTTATATATATATTGTGATGTCCTTGGATTTGTGTAATAAAAATCGGATTATAATTAGATCACGATAATGCGACCAATTCACTTTTAAACACAGATCTCAAACAATCTTGGTCATAGATTACTCGAGAGGAACATCGAGATAATCAGATATATTAGTGTGTTGTATGCCCATCCATATTATGGAGATAGTTGGTCTCATAGTTGCTTATTTGAGGACAAAAGAGATATAGTACAGGTGCTCATTGGACAATTTCACTAATAGATCTACTTATGAAATGCTAGATAATTAATGATACATGACGTCAAATAGTGATTATATTGTCTCAGTTGTGTGTCTAAAGGTCCTTAGACTTGAGACACAAAAAATACTTTTTTTAGTACTCATTTCTTTAACGTTGGATTTACAGGTCTGGAAGTTTCAGATCTGGTACAGTTGGTTATCGGGATTGGTAGCCAACCTTATGAATATAATTAAGTGTTAATAAAGGATTGTTCACTCTCGATATCATGAGAGTAATATCTCGTACGTCCTCGATTAAGCAAATCCCTAGCTATCGTAATTCAAATTGAGAGAGTTCTCTAAGAGAGTCCAATTAGAGCGAGACTCGAATAGATTATGTATGAGGCCTGATAATATCATGCCCGATATACGATCTCTGGGATATTAGTTGGATGAGGAAATATAGATATACAGTAACTAAGGATAGACAGGTCTAATAGATTACATCCCCCTATATCATTTAAGGACAATAGCGTAGTGACATAATACGATTATAATTGATGAGTTTAGTAAATTATTATGAGATAATAATTCATAAGTCAAAAAAAGTTTTAAGTCCAATGTTGTGACGAATAGAGGTTCGCATATGACATATCCGTAGAGCACTTATTTTATTAGATATTCAATAAGCTTCTGTATTATTGAATTATAGGGATGAGATCCAATAAAAGTTAATAAGAAATTATTGGATAAAGATCTACTAACATAAGAGGCTTGGGTAGTTGGACAAGGATCCAATACCCAATAGAGCAGGATTAAGTTGACAGGGACCTCTATAAATAGGATAGGTCTAAAGGGCTCATAGGCTAGAGCTTTTGGTGGTCATCCTTCCTATTCTCCTCGGCCTCCTCACCTTCATAGCTGATAGTTCTTGTGTGCCACGCATGGAGAGGAAGATCCCACATTAATTTGAGGAGCGTCGTCACTATATATGCCATGTGGATCACCGTCAGAGAGGAGCATGCAAATTCTCCTTCATCCTCTCCTTTTGATTTGGTTTTTCAGGGATATATAATCTCCCTAGGTATAATATCTAACACATGACACGTAGATTTCTCGGGTTTACAAGTTTCTCATGCACCAATCGTAGCACGACTTGATATGACATGAGAAATTAGTTTATTTTTATTTTTCGCTACGTATGCGATGCTCTATTGGGGTTTCCCAACACCCCCTAGTCGTGTACTAAGTTAAAAGGCCAAGGGATGTACTTGCACCAAGGCCGAGCCTCCATGCTTCTCCTAGTCATGCACTCGGTATAGAAGACCCGAGCGTCGAACCTCGAATGAGTAAGAGTTAAAAAGGACTCGCTCCTGAGCTACACACATAGACATGAAACTTATAGAGTTGTACCTAGACCGAGCCTCTGCACTTCCCTAGCCGTACATCCAACACAAAGACCCCGACACACTCTTAGTACCTCATCCACAGAAGGAACCCAGCAGTGTACCCTCTAGAGAAAGACCTCGGAGCACATCCTTCTGGGGGAGGCAAATGATATGGATAATTTTAGTCCATGTCAGCTCATCTATCACGAAGATTGTCACTTAAGTAGGGCTCTACATCATTAGCTCCTAAATAACGTTATTGTGAGTCTCAAAATATCTCGCACCAATGATTGATAATAATCACTCTATCTTATCAGAATCAGAGGTCATAAGGATTAAGTTGTTAAACTGATCTCATCTTGGGCTAGCCAGTAAGTGAAGCCCGCTGATCAGGTATAAAAGGAACCCCCCAACTCACGCTAGGGGGAGGGATGAACATGAATTGTACCTCTACATACTATCTTTATTTATAGCTTACACTGTTGTATTCTTTGTTCTGTTAACTTAAGCATCAAAGGGGTAGTATCGGGTAACCCTTGGCATCGGCTTGGCATGTAGGGTCACCAGTCATCTAAGAAACCTATATGGTCCAACCTTCGGAGAAGGAATCCTACAACTCGGGGAATCTCAATCCGTTCACTTAGTCACCCCAAGCTGGATGCCTAGCAATAGAATTGCCTCTAACTCTACCACTAATGCCACCTCACCCCGCCAAGTCCCTTGTGTCAACAAGGAGGAAACACCAAAATGAGTTTGTACCTTCGATAAAGAATCGATCGGGTCGACTCCAACATCGCTATTATGAAAATCTTATATGATTTTTGTTATATATTGCATCAACATCATTCCCACAAAAGAGTACCATGGGAAAGTGGAATTATTGGTTAGATTGTTGGATAAGAACTCAATAATAACGTTAAAATTTGATTTATTTTATTAATTAAATCGGATGTAATGTTATTGTAGAGTTCTTGCCCAATAATATTGCCGTTGGTAGATGGCCAGCCCTCACCAAGAGATCTTTAATTGGGAAGGTGGTTGTTGACTTGTCGAGGAGGAGGGGACCTAGAACCTGGTCAACCATTGCATGCCGTTTGAGTCTGCTCTGGTTAACCATCCGGACCACCTGGAAGATGATCAATTACTAGCTCGAACAATCTAAATCATTATCCGAACCGATCGACGATATGGTTTCTGGTTTTCCTTTTTTTTTGTTTTTTTTGGTTCAATCAGTCAGCCCAGTCCAGTCCAGTCCAGGTTTTAAAACTTCGATGAGAAAAAGGAACAGAATCTTTCACCTTAACCAGTTGTGATCATCTTCTTGCTTTCTGCAGTAACACAATGTGGATATTGTAGAATGCGAATTAGTTTGGAAGAAGATTACGGAGTACACGCACTTGACTCAGACACGGATAGGAAGAACTCGTTTATCCCATGCTTCATGTGAATCTTTGGGCATGAAATGATGCATTGCTTCTGTCTCCTAAGTCGTGAAGAAACGGGTCAACGTGTTTTGGCTCTGCTATAGTAGAACAGAAAGAAGGTCATCGTTCTCCTTTGGTTTCCTCTCGTCACCTCTTCTGAATGGTCAAACAGAAAGGTCAACAAGCACATTTTAAAGACCCGGAGAACTCGCGGAGAAAACAACTGATGGATGCATGCATGCTGAATTGTCCCGGTCAAATAAAGATGCATGCAACAATGATCGTTTCAACCCCAGCGGTGAAGACTTTTCTGCACTCCAAGGAGAACGATCGGGGGAGAGGAGAGTGCTGAGAGCCACTCGATCATTGGTTCTTGGAGACCCACTCAAACACGTCAACGTGTTCCACCTACTCCCATGCGTTCCCTGTGATGGTCGTCGACTCCTCCTTAAAACAAGGCCGAGCTCTAGGCCTCAGCGTACTGTTTCATTCAATCCTCGTCGCCTCTGCCTGCTATCGAGAGGGAGTCGGATGGGTCCTCTGGTGCTGGCGTCTCAGTTGGCAGCCGGCCTGGGCGTACTGGCCGGTGCGGCGATCGTGAAGTCGGCGATGGAGAGTAGCCCGATGGCCGGCGGGTTGCCACGGTGCGCGACGTGCAACGGGACGGGTCGCGTCGCGTGCCTGTGCTCCAGGTGGTCCGACGGGGACGTCGGGTGCCGGTCCTGCGCCGGCTCCGGCATGATGCTGTGCCGGAGCTGCGGTGGGTCGGGGTCCGGCCGGCCGCTCCCGATTCAAGTCCGGATGCGGTCCACCCGCTCTCCATGACATGAGAGATGAGCGCCATGTGTATGTATATATGAGTTGAATTATTGATGGTGAACTGGTGCCTAAAATTTTGTATTTTGTATTTTTTTTTTCCATTTCACATCTTTTTTGTTTCTCTCTCTGTGACTGATACATTCAACAAATTAATTTAATGGAAAAAATATGCTCCATTTATGAGCAAGATATGCGGCTATTATCTTTTCTTTAAATCTGAGAATACTTATTCCTGGAGATGTTATCTTGGTAGAATATGTATCTTGGTAAGCCGGGCTCAATCATTGGATCTAATGCTATAAAATTACTAATAAATTGACTCAAACATCACTTTTCTCTTACTATTTTCCCAAAAAAAAAAAAAAGAATTCTCTAATTTCATGTCTTCCTATGAGTGCTTCAAGGTTTCATTTCTTCCTATTTCTGATACAGTTCCCAAAGTGAGTCTCTCGTTGCTCGGTGACTTGGTTACGCTATTATGACAGAAGAGCAAACAAAGTAATGGGTATCAGCAACAAGAAGAAAAGATACCCACTCTTTTGAGCTTTTACCCATATATTGTTTCATCAGAAAAATCCTGTTATATGCATTTTTCTTGTTTATATTAAGGTTTTTGAGTGGGGTCTGAGTAGAAGATTTAGAGCAGATCTTAGGAGTAAATGATGATACCATGCAGAGCGGATCTATGATCATTTCATTACGGCTTTAAATTGTTCTCATGCATTCTGCTTTCTTAACCACACCATTTGATTGATTCAGAAATGTGCAAATTTGACTTGGTCCTCGGTGCTTCTAGAATATCTACAAGGCAAATTCTCTCTCAAGAGATTGAAATGTAATGTATTTTTTTTCCCAAGAAGGATACTAATAATAATTTTTTATAACAAGTAAGCGGGAAATAAGTAGTGAGATATTTACGAAAGCAGTGAAAACATGTAGTGAAGATATGTGGATATTTGATTCTGGCTGTGGATGCAGATTTTGATGTTTGAGGGAAGAATGTAATATCACATTTCACAGATCCCCGTACATAAGCTCTCTGGTCCATTACATCCCAAATCTTTTCCTGCTCTCACATTTGTTAGTGGTCTTAGTCGATCCATCTTCCTTTTGTGCAAGCCTTCCGGATCTTATCCTCTGTCATCCAAGAAATGTGATCAGCAATCTCTTCTCTGCATATTTTATTCCAAGTCATTGCCATTTGGGAAGATATCTCAGAATTTGATATAATTAAATTTAATTTTTTTATGCATGATTCATAAAATAATACTTGGCTAAGAGAAAACAATCATGTACATAATGGTCCTCTCAACGCTACATCAACCAACCTGCCAAGTACTTTGGTCAATCTTCTTAATCACACTTCTGAATGTATCAACTATTATGCAAATGCTTGAATAATTAATGGTGATCTTTTGTTTGACTTAACAAAATGTGTTCCTGCATGTCTTTGTTTTTTTTTTTTTTTTTTGGATATCACCGCTGTTGGTATTAGAAATTAAAGCATGGAAAAAGTTCGATATAAAAGAAAAGAACTTACAACTGGATTATTTTATAAATATCTCATATGTTTTTTAAGCTTTTATAAGGATATAATATGAGAAAATAGGCTTTGCGTGCTACTAGGATTTCTCCAGTAAATTTATAAAGAATGATAAACTCCTTCTAGGTTTCTGTGAGGAAGCGTACAAAAAAATATATGATTAAGTTTAGATTAACTTGATGGAATTTATGGTTTATTCTCATCTGTTGAAGAAGAACCTAAGGTTTTTTTTCTGTATGAACACAAGTAAATAGTGTTGAACCACATAAATTTTATCTCGATAATTGTGGGTTTATGTTTTATTATGGATTCTTTGGATTGGTCTGTTAGTATTAATTGCCGAGGTAGATGTCATCAATCGTCAATGACCATGTAGCTGAACAAAGTTTTTTGTTCTAGTTCTAGTTCTAGTTTGGTAGCACTCTAATCTGCCATATATTTATTTCTGTTCTTCTACTGGAAACGCTTGTTTTGTGTGGCCTCTATATTGTCTCGTTTCTACTGGAACAAAAGACCACCTTTTGGTCTCTTTTAAACCAAAAATATCATATCTGCTTCAGAGTTGCCGATCGATAACTGTTCATGGAATTGATGCCCGAAAGATGCTGCAGAATAATCTTATTAGTTAACATATTTTCTTGTGAGAAAGTGGATTCTTTATGAAACATCCGAGGCCCAACTTGTTCTTTCTTAGACACAGGCAACGATGAGAAGCAACATGTGAACTGTCCATTGCTACTTATAATAATACATCACAGAAAGATGATCTGTTTGAGGTTTTACATGCAAGCATTCAATGTTGCATCGCTCTTTTCAGCACAGCACCGACACTGATTCACTTGGGGGTGAAAGCCTGCAATGCAAAGTGAAAGATCAGATACGTGCATGGATTTTTGCTGGACGGGAAGAAGATGAAGAGAGTCCCACTACTTACAGCGAACACTGTTGCGTGGCCAGGATCGGCGAGGTGGGCGAAGAGGTTGTCGATGGGACCTGTGCCGGTGTAGATGGCTTGGAACCACGCCCCCATCACGGCCAACATCGCGAGCCTCCCGTTCTTGATCTCCTTGGTCCTCAGCTCCCTGATCTTCTCCGGCGAGCCACTGCCCCAGCCGAGGGGGTCGAACCAGAAGCCGCCGGGGTAGCCGACGTCGGTGCCGGTGAGCTTGTTGTTGGGGAAGATGGGGTCGGTGTTGACGCACCCGGGCTTGATGATGTCCGCCCACCGCCTCCCCTCGGCCCATCCGATCAAGATGAGCTCGATGACGAAGAGGGTGGTGGTGTCGGTGAAGTACTCCAGCTGGCCGGCGGTGTACCATGAAGGGGTGTTGAGGATGCCGATCTTCGTGAGGAATTCCGGGATGAAGATCCCGGCCGCTCCCAGCATCGCCCACCGGCAGTGGACGATCTCCGCCTGCTGGTTCCACCTCAGGCTCTCAGGGTCGGATCCAAGGCCCAGGGGATCAAAGCCGAAGTCTCCGGGGAGGCTGTATGCGTCAGCGAGGAACAAGTGGAATCAAGAAAAAATCCATGCGAGTGGAGAGATGACGAGGAGAAAGGGAGCGACGACTTCACCTGCCGTCCAGCCATGGCGGAGGGTGCTGCCTGGGAACCAAAGCGGTCTCTCAGGCGCAGCTGCAGCGGACACCGAGAAGGCCCGGCGAGCGGTTGGTGTTGCCCACTTTCCCTGCCTCACCTTCCTTCCTCCACCAAGGAAGGATGCCTTGGTCGCGGCAAGAGTAGCTCCATTCTTCTGAGAACTGAAGCAAATCCAGTGGAAGTTTACAAGTACATCAACCAGAACGAGATCGGAATCCCAACAAGCAATAACACGAGAACAGAAACATAGGTCAGCAGTGGATCCTCAGTTCATCAGTTCAACCATGGCAACAACATATACTTGCGGTGCTTGAGGGCAAGTGTACAGTTACAGAGTGGAAGATCTTGCCTGGCGACTGCTGCAACTGCAGAGGAGGAAGCACAGACGGAAGCCATGGTGGAAGCACTCTCCGATCTCTGGCTCTGGTAATAGTGAGAGGAGGAGAACGGGAGGCACCCGTTTAATGCACGGAGTGGGCTTATCTTGGAGAGATAGGGTGGCGGCTTCCTGAGGCTCTAATCTCGTGACATGTGGAAGAGGGAATCCAAATCTTGGCTCCAAAATCTTCATCACGGTTGACATGGATATGCCATTGCGCGTCAGCCACCCAATTATTAGGCTTTCTGCTGTCCAAAAGATCTGGAAATTTGAATGGTGTCAGAACAGAAAGAAGAAGAAGAAGAAGAAGAAGAAGGACCTCAAAAAATGAGAGAGGGCTGGCTTGGCCCGATCCATGAATCAATTAGGCCTCAATCTGGATCATCAATCAACGCCATTTCACTCCATCTAGCCTGACCCAATCCGACTCATTAACACCTCTGTTGGTAGCTCTCGTTGCATAAGTAATTATTAGGATGGATATAAAATGAGGTCTTTAGTTGATACATGTCAGATTTGAGTTAATACAAGAGCAGTGTCGAGTGGGTTCTGCTGTGAGTGATCCACAAGAGATCCGTGGGCACGAAGCAATTTTTATAAGATAATTAATTAAGAAAATTCTTCTCTTCAAAAACTTATTCTAAATAATTCTACCTTAATTGGACTTAATTTTTATTGATCAATAATCGTAATTAGAATCCAATCATATCCGTAATATATCTTACTTAATCAAATAACAATGCTCTGGTTGTTGTTGGATGATGGAGGTCGCTCCGTAACAACATCGTCACCCTCCGGAGCCACACCGAGGTGATGATCCAAGGATTCGTGGGGAAGAGACAGGTTGAGATCAAGGGTTTCAGGGGGAATCAATGGTGGTGGGAGATTGCAAGAAGAAACGTGAGAAATCGGGGATTAGGGTTCGACACAATTCGTGGGCCTATGTCGTGATAGAACAGGGTGATCGTAAACCTTCGATCAATGCGATCAAAGAGTTTGAGCTCAACTAAAGTAAGACCAAATCTCGCCCTAGGTGACATTGGGTTTGGTTCTCGGGTCTAATTCATATAAAATATTTAGAAAGTAACGATAGTTAATCTTTTTTGTATAGTTATTATCAAGTTCTATTATCCATTATAGAACTAATTAATTTAGATGGTTCTTAAGGGAAATAATTTGTGGATCTTAATATGGAATTAATATATGTGCTAAGAATTATAATAGAAAGTGACTTATTAAAATTATATATATATATATATATATATATATCTCCTCAATATCAATTTATTGATATATCAACTTTAGACACTTGACATCCCGACATTAATCCTCGTTATCTAATCGATTATCCCTTATAGCTCAATCAACCATCATATCAGAAATATACCTCTTTTGAAATTTGATGTGAAACAATATACGTCATACCCAAGATCAACACATCACGTTCAACCATGAACCACATATAATACAGAGACAATAGTTTCGAAAGACCACTATATAAAAGCCTAATAGGTACATCCTAGAAAATTTTTAATCCATGATTACTCGACCTGCCTGACTAGCTAATTACTTAAGTATTAGAGGAGTATTATCTAGAATACCTTGATGTAATCTTGTAGGGCTATAGCTCGGATCAATGAAGTTTAACTTAGGAATGACTCGGAGAAAAGATTCGGTTGGATCAGAATTAGCTTTCACCTTTGACACTCAAAATTTGACTTATTAATATTATCTTTAAAAGATAGCTTTGATATATGATTGTTATCGGGCCGATTTTTTAAGGATATAATCAAAGAATCGTATGTATACTTAAAACTGTTATTCAAAAAATATTTTAAGCAAATGTTTTTTTGTTTAAATTTTTTTTTGGCTCATACAGTAAAAGTTCTTTCATCCGGAATCAAATATTTCATGTTCTTTCATCCGGAATCAATATTCCTAGAACTAAACATAACATATTATTATTACTCTTACATTTGCCAAAATTTGATAATGACCTTACCATCTTTGTTGAGGATAGTGAGGCATGAGGTAGGTATGTTCTCAACTCAATCTACGTCTGTCTTGTCCATTGAAGTCAATGTAATTGAGATTATAAAGTCTCACACTCACTCGTTGGAACGTCTTGCAGGAAGAGAGCGAGGTAGGTTGTGCATGCACTGACGCCAAAGCATCATGGCAAACAGCTGATATGTAATGCAAGCAGGTGAACAAGCAACACAGTGCAGCTTGTCTCCTATATGGACTTGGGTTGTCAGGAGGCCAACTTCTTTTGTCGTAGGTTTGGAGAAACAAGACCCAGTCCAAGTCTTATTCTTTAATCCCTTGGCCGACTCCAAAGTTATCAAAGCACGCCAATCCAAACCTTATGATGTACATACTCCAATTGGTCATCTAGAGTTGTAATGCCCCTATCTTAAATCAAGATCGTTCTAGTCTCTCTCTTTTTAACAGTAAAAATCGTCTTAGGTTTTTTATTTTATCTCTTTGCACATTGATAATAATATTTCCTTAATAGATCTCCATGAAGTATGTTCTTATCATCTTATAAGATTTTAACTCATATTAATCTTTATTGAAATTATAGTTCATGAATGGAAGTATAATTTCTTTTTCAAATAACAGTACATGTTTCACCTCAACATTTTTTATCGATGATAACAATTATCTCATGAAATTAAGTCTCCTTTAACAACTAAATACTTTATTTTTTTCTCTCTTCTCTTTGTTACATTGGGTTCTCATTGTATTTGACTTGCAAATACCTTAAATGCTAATGCATTATCTTAACAATATGTTGTTCAAAGTCTTCTAACGCATGTTACTAGCTAGATTCATATATTTCTAATTTCAAGTGATGCACACTCACAATCCCAACACAAGCCTTCAAGCATATCTATAAAAACACACATCCATATGATATGGTCTTTGTGCGCCAATGACTAGTTAGATGGTGATACATTGCAACTGAAGAAGATAGAGAGACAGATGGAGAGAGAGAGAGAGAGAGATTGCGATTGGAATTGCTGATTGTACTATTGCAACAGTGGTGGAAGATGTGGACATGAGAAGTAGGCCCCCATCAGTATTAGGTGGGGAGCAATTTAAGGTTTGCTTTAGAGGAAGCACTACATGAAGGAGGCATGGATTGTGGTGGCTAATTAGTGATGATGATGATGCCAACAAAGCAAAAGGAAGGAAGGAAGGCAGCAGCAGCAGCAGCAGCAGCAGTAGTAGTAGTAGTAGTAGTAGTAGTCTTGTCGCACGATTGGGATATGGCTGGTGCAAAAAGAGATGACTAAATCTATTAAAGCCGAAACTTTTGCAACAACATGACCTACACCTCCCAAGCACAATCATCGAATTGATCAACATTTTTATTGGTAAGATTTGTGAGGAGGTTCTAAAAAAGCTTCAATCACTGCCTACATCTATGTCGTCTGGATTCCACATCCATCTGAGCCATAGCTCATCCTTTTTAACCAACATAGTGTTGTGCTAAGGATGATGAACACACACACTAGTAGTAGCATCACAGTAAGATCATTTCCCCTACCATCTGGATAATTAGGACTCTAAAAGATTTCAAGTGTCTAGATTCCACGGTGGTTACAGAGAGCTGTAGCTCGTCCTTTTGAATGCCGAGTTCTTATCAAATCGAGCAGTAAGTAGCGTCATGAGAAGTCCACGACTTGGATGATCAAGGTTTTTTAAGTAATATAAATAAATATTCCAAATGCATAATGCCTATGCTTCATAGGTGTTAGACGCTTTAATAAGATTTAGTATTGTTGATCAACCAACTTAAAAGTTTTATGCATTAAAATCTTGTATTCGTCCGTCCCTCCGTCCTCCTATTTATATAAAATAGTCTTTTCTTAAATTGGTCTAGTCTCATACACATACCCCTTTTCCTAGCAGCTTAAGCTTTTATCATTTTTTTTTACGATCAGATTCAAAATATTTTATCGATCTATCATGTAATGGATTTCGATCGACTTTTTCTTCTTTTTTTTTTTGATCAACCAAAACAGTTTGTAGGATGGCATGTTTGAGCAAGTTGGATCACACAACTACTTTGAACTCTACGGATAAATTAGTAAGAAGCTAAGGGCAACCATATGAGCAAGTAAGATGAGGCTTGTAACGACAAATGCACCAGTGGTCGAACATGTATAAATAGCATACTGGTTTGGTCTTTTTTTACTAATATAATACCACTAATAAGTGTTCTTCTCTGGTGCATCAACAAAAGCTTATTACGGTGTTCACTGATCCTGACTCAACCTAGACCAACAATTGGAGTCACTAAAAAATTACCCCCCATTAAATATATCCCTCACGTAGAAACGTGGCTTATTTCTATTGCCAGATTTGTTAAATAAGAAAATGGAATGTGGTAATGTCATCTCACTTTTTTTTTCTTCAATAGCAGCTCACCAACTGATGGATAGTGCCATCCAATTCTCTCTCTCTCTCTCTCTCACTTTTTTTTCCTATATATATATCATCATTTTTGTTCTCAGTTTCTGTTACAAGAACTAATTGAATTAACGAGAGATGTTGAGAGCATAAATGTAGTCTCACGCATCTAATTGGCTAAGGTTTTTAGATACATGCAACAATATTAGAAAAAAAAATTATGATGATATTAGATTTGAAGATCTTATGTTTCAAATCTTATCTGCCCGCACATAATACGAATCTATGTGCCTTAACTAATTTAATGCACGAGTCACTTTAGTAACATTAGTTTTATCTTAGTTACCTCATTGTACTTGGGGTTGATGTGTCCATCAGAACAATAAATGGCTGATGTCGTCGTGAATTTATTTTGGATTCTTAATATTTCTGTCGTTTTATCTTAGATTCTCAATACTTGTATCGATTTGTTGTTGACTGTACTAAGCTCTAGAAAGTTAGAACAAGAGAACACCCATGAACGTGGAGTGTTAAGAAAATAGTTCATGACTCATTGGTTCACTTGCTGTATCTTTACAAGGACAACCAATCCATTGCTCTCTACTGACGGTGATTACTTCAAATTTTAGATGTAATGGTATTGATTATATATATATATATATATAAAGAGATAAAGCGAATAATACCATGTCAACTCGTACACTGTGTAAAAGGCAAATTAATAGAGAGTTATAGTCATCTTCTTCTACTTGGGTGGGGTGATTGATTCACTCAGACGAGAGGTGGTGCTACTTGACATGGAACGTCGGCAAAGAACATGTTCTCATTAAGGGCTAAGTGAGCAGATGACATAGAAGAGATCAACAGCAGTACTTTGTTTACAAGATTCAAGCCTCCATCTCCATCCATTTCCTTCTTGTGCTTATATGACACTAGACAAAATTACATAGCCCCCACCCCACCCCCCCATGCGCTACATACACCCTCCATCCCTTCCCTCACGCTGCACCACATCACAAGTATATACCATCACAAGCATCACCACAAGCATCTACTCGGCGTCAACACGACCTCGCCGGACCACTCGACAAGCCAGTGGCTTCTTCATCTCAAGCGAGAGGCGCAAGCGCTCCGACAGCTGCACCGGCCGGCCGGCGGTCCACCTGAACTGCTGCAGAAGCCTCGCAAGCCACAGGTGAGCGGTGGCCATGCCCAGAACCCTCCCCGGGCACACCCTCCGCCCCGAACCGAAGGGCGACAGCCTCAAGTCGGAGCCCAGAACGCTCACGTCCGCCTCCAGGAACCGCTCGGGCCGGAAGGCCCACGGGTCCTCCCAATTGGACTCGTCATGGGTTATCGCCCACATGTTCACCATCGCCGTCGTGCCGGCCGGAACCAAGTACTTGCCGACGAGCACGTCACGGACCGCCAGCCGCGCCCATGACAGCAGCGGCCCCGGCGGGTGCATCCGGAGGACCTCCTTGACGACGGCCTGCAGGTACCGCAGCTTCGGCGTGTCAGAGTCCTCGACCGGCCGGCTGCCGACCACGGCGTCGAGCTCCTGCTGGACTTTGGCTTGGATGCTTGGGTGCAGGACCATCCTGGCCATGATCCACTCCAAGAGGACAGCAACCGCATCTGTTCCCCGGAATACCATCTCCTGTTCATGACACCAGCAAGGGGAAATGGTTCATCAATTTACATGGGTTGTCTGAGTAGGGCTACTCTTTGATACAAACTGTGGTCAGGCAGCAGTTCAGCGAACAGTGGAAGAAAACAGATAGCTGGTGCGACAACGAACACCTCGTCGTCAGGTCTCTTTCCCAATAAATGTGGAAGGAGGAAGGCTGTTGTCTGCCCCGAGTCAGAAGCCCACGGGAGGGATTGGTGTCAGCTGCTACTTGGTTGAGAACTCTTTAGGTCTATTCCCTTTGAAAAGGCTTTCTCGGCTATCTTAGTATTCACAGTATTGTATATATGATAAGAAATATTCCAAGTGCAACAAACCATGCAGGAGCTAAAAAACAATGTTTTCCATCAAACAACTGTCAAGCTGTATGTGTGTGTCTGTGTCATGGATTGATTGATGGATTGATTGATTGTGAGAGAGAGAGAGAGAGAGAGAGAGCTCACCCAGAGCACTGCTATTATGTCCGTGTCACTTAGGGTCTCCTCCTCCGGCAAGCTAAGCAACAAGCTGAGGAAGTCATCCTGCATGCGGTAGTCACCCTGTCGTCTCCTCTCCACAATTTTACCTACGAGATCCTTAACCCTAAGAGACAAGTGTTTGCACCTTCTTCCCACCCCAGACAAGTCCAAAAGGCCACCCAGAGGGAAATAGTCCTCCAAATTGAATTGCCCTATCAACTCGTACCCTTCCCTGACCATGTCGACCAATTCCTTCGTCTCCGCTTCTCCCAGTGACAGCCCAAACACACTCCCCACCATGTTCTCCAAACAGCTCTTCTGCAGCAGCTCCCTCAACACCACCAACCCCGTCCCTTCCATCTCCTTCCAAACTCTACCCACCATTCGGTCGGCCACCTGATGCCGGAGGCTCGCCAAGGCTGCTATCCGCCGCGGGGAGAACATGCTGGTCGACGCCACACGGCGAAGGTGGCGCCAGTAGTCGCCGGCGGGAGCGAAGCCGATGGCCCGCTCGAACATGAGCATCCGGGCCGAGATCTTGGCGGGGCGGTCGGAGAACGCAGGCCCGTGGAGTATCTCCCGGGCCGTGTCGGGGTGACTGCTGACCACCACCGGCGTCGCGCCCAGGCTGAGAGCCATGAGGTGGGACGCGCGGTGGGACTTGGAGAGCTCAGCCAGCTTGCGGTGCGCCAGCGGCCCCATGACGGTGAGGCAACCGAGCAAGGGCCACCCGATGGGGCCGGGGGCGATCGACCCGGCACCGGAGTATCGATGCCATGCGAAGCCGCCGGGGACAAGCCAAATGGTGAACAACAGGGGGAAGAGGAAGGAGAGAACGAAGAGAAGGAAGAGGAAGAGCCATGAAGCTTGGTTAGCAGCCCCAAGGAAGAACATCAGCAACAGGAGGGTGCTTGCCAAGTGGGTTTTCATCACTCAAGACACAGAGTGGGAGTTTGACGTGATGTGGATGCTACTACTACTACTAGTGTTACTACTATTGGAGAGAGCACACACAAGATGACTTGGTGGTGGTGTTTAATATGAAGAGTGGCATGGAATGGCACTCCTATATATAGGGAGGAGGGAGTGATTTGATTGGCAATAGCAAGAAGCTAAGTATTATTATTATTATTATTATTATTATTATTATTATTATTATTATTATTATTATTATGTGTGCGTGCTTGAGGACTTAGTGGGCGGCAGTAAGTAAGCATACGGCTAAACAGCAGACACCATATGGTGCCTGCAAATGTTAACCTATGTCTACCGGGGGCCCAGCAGCCATGGCCAACCTGATCCAAAGTTTTTATTTACACAACAACCTAAACCCGGGATAAAATAATAGGATGATCTCTCATCTCCAGGAATGGCCAATGACAGTGACACACATGTCCACTGATTCCTTCACCACCTAAATCTTGTTCATCCCCACCACCACCACCACCACCCCCCCTTCTTCCTGTGATGCCTATCAAAATCAATGAGAGTGCTCATTTCTCCTATATAAATTTTTATCTTTTTTATTTGATCTAGGAGTGAATTCTTCTGGTTTCCAAAGCACAAGTACCACTTCTCTTTCTAAATAGTCTTTTTGTCATCATACATCATACTAAGATTACAGGAACCAAGATATGAATAGGATAGATTGCCTAACCATGATGCTTACATTATATGCATCTCTCTTTCCTCCAATATCAACATTGAGCATGTACTTCATCCAACATTTGTTTTGCTATTAACATGTCCTAGCATGTTCTTTGTTTCTGACTCCTCCACAGTCCACCTGACATTAACACGTCTCACTGATGCTACTGCCAGCTGAAATCTTCCATGACTGTCAACTCGATGTCATCATTATTCAATACGATTAGACCCTGTGCTTGTTTTTGCTCTCTCTCTCTCTCTCTCTCTCTCTCTCTCTGGTCTGCATGAAACTTCAATTCGCACGTCCAAAAAAATTCCTCCCATTTAGTCAGTCGTCAATTTCAAAAGACACATGATGCGGCATGCGAATTGAATTCTCTTACATCAATGACTAATGTACTCACTTTAGAATTCATCATCCAGTAAATAACTCACCAATCGTACTTTAACATTTAAAACTATTTTCATTTATATTTCTTAAATAAAATCATATAAAATAAACCTTCAAACATCTATATAAATATAAAAAAATAATAAATAATTTATTAAGCAAATGTGTTACGTGACTAAAAAATTTCATACCATTTAGTCGGTCTTCAATTTCAAAAGACACATAATGCACCATGTGAATTGAATTCTCAATTAGTGACTTACCAATGAACTCACTTTGAAATCCATCGTTCAACTTATGAAAACAAAATTGTTTTAGATAATTTTGACTCGACGCGATGAGCGATCGCAGTGTAACATTATAAACTATTTTTACTTATATTTTTAAAATAAAATCACATAAAATTAAGATAAAACATTCTGTCTAAACTATCGAACATATATATAAACATGCAAAAGTGATGAATGATTCATTAAGCGAAGATATTATGGATGTGTGATGATCATAATGTGCATCTCAACTGCCTTAGTATCATCTCCTATGATACTAAAAACAATGTAATACCTAGAAAACTTCAAACAAGGGTTCATAGGGCTTAGGTGATGTGATCATAAGGACCACACACAAGTACATGCCGTTGTGGAGAATGTTCAAGAACGTTGATATAGATTGACAACTAAGGAATGCATGCACCATGATAACGGGAAGAAAGATATTTACACACCCCAATTCATGTGAAGAAAATAATTAATGTTGATAATAGTGCGCCAATGTCCCTTCATGGATCCTGAAAAAGGGGACGTCAAAATGATATCAATAGCCCATGTCGTTTTCCTAAGACACATGGCACCTTATCTTGCCCACCTCCACTTCATATTTTACAAGGTCCCTAGATAGATATCAATGTTTGTAATATCATACCACATTATTAGATATGTTCGATATATATCGATCGGATAGAGGATCAGTATGTTCAGTATAGTTCAATACCTCTTAATATATCATGTGTCGGTACACTCGGTATAGTTTGATATGTATCATACTGACAATTAATTAATATATCGGTATGATACGAGATTATAAATTTTGTTTCGGACTATATAATAATATCTAATAAATAGAGAAATTGATATGTACATCATTTAGAACTACAAATTAAAAAAAAATGTTTCTAGTGCTAGCATTAAATGCTAAAGACAACATATAATATGATATCAATAGCTCATGTACTTTTCCAAGGACACATGACAAATTATCTTGCCCATCTCCACTTGATATTTTAAAAAGTCCCTAGATGGATATTAATATTTGTAATGTATATGTTCGATATATACCGATCCGATAGAGGATCGATATGTTCGATATAACTCAGTACCTCTTAATGTACCATGTATCATTTGGTATAGTTCGATATGTATTGTACCGACAGACAGCTGATTGATACATTGGTATGGTACGAGATTATGAATATTGGTTTAGACTATAACAATATCTAATAAATAGAGAAATTAGTAAGTGCAACATTTAGAACTACAAATTAAAAAAAAATTGTTTCTAGTGCTAGCATTAGTTTGCTTAATAATATCTCAACAGAATGCTAAATACAACATATAAAATATGATCATCTCTAATACATTCTCATTTTGTTTCTTCTTTGCATGCGTCGTCTAAACAGTCAAGCTATAACTGCAATGCAAATACGATGTCATTCTTTGGACACTCGACAGCGTAACGTCAATAGCATTTGCAGCTCGTTTTTAAAAAGAGTTGTACACTATTTTTTGTAAAAGGACGAGTCTTGATGGAAAAAGATAAAATATATTCTCTGATGAAAAGAAAAAGACTGCATACCTGATACTGTGCGATGGCGAGAAGCTCACGAAGTGATCCTCCTCTTATTTACAAGACAGCAACAGTTTCGTTTGCCTTGAATAGGAGAATCCAAGTTCAAATCCAGGCAGTCAGGAAGATGTCATGATTGGATCACGGAAAATATGGAAAGGCCACTTGTTTCTCAAGTTATCGTTTCAACTCTTCAGAAAGATTTGTCGGGTCGGCCATCATAGACCTGTCTTTGATGTCATAAACATCGACCAGATCAAAAAGTAATAATATGACAGCCTGACCAAAAAGAGCACCCCGTACCATATCAATCGAGGGGGAGAGAGATCTCAGTTTAGATGTCACCGTTGGAAGAGACTTCATCGTCGGCTGAGCCCTTTCAATGATTTCAGATCTGCACGATGAAAGAAAGATTTTTCTTTTTTGCCGAGAGACAAGATGTAATTAATCATTCTCCTATGTGTTGTCCAAGGATAAAAGACTGAAGAAAAAAAAATTAAATCATTAGGAAAGTTCTCTCTTCACAAAAAGGTGTTATGAGAAGATCTAATCCACTTGACAACTATATTATCCTCTAATTCACACACCATCAAAAAATCTTAATAAAAGAAAGATGTCACTATATACATTCATATCCGGCCAACTTGTGTTTACCTTGAAGCACACCCTGATAAGATTTGCATCATCTCTTTCGATGATCACGATAACTCTTAAAAGATTTGATCCATCAATAATGAATTTGAACCAAGCAGTTTTTATCACTCACCTAATATCTAACATGATCCCTTACCATCTTTCGGAGGATTGACGTTCAACAAGAAAGTGACATGATAGGTTTATGGTTGAGAGTTTGAGACCTTATCTAATAAATAAAAGACATTGAACTTTAGTAAAGAATAACCATTGATAGTAAAATGTTGCGATCAAATCTCATCTTAACCATTTATCTTTGATCAAAGAAGAAGAAAAAAAAAAAAAACACATTCACTATAATCTTAAAGAAAAGACAAAGGTTTGGTGTGTGGTTGAACTTAGCATATTATTCATGATATGCAAATTATAAAAGAGGCTCCATCGAATGGTAGAGTGCACTGCCGCAATGAGTGCGACGGGAGGTACAGACTCGTCGGTCAATGGATGAGTTGCTCTGAATACAGAGTCTATTGATTTAACTCTATTCTCGTGGGTCTGTATGGAATGCAGTGCACTTTAAACCATAGAGACTGCGACTGCTCCATGCAGTCAATATATCATAGGCTGCAGTGCAGACAATATACCAATCTCATATAAGCTGATATCACAAAAAAAAAAAAAGAGTACGTAACAACATCAACCGATTTCAGCTTTATATATCGATCTTTAGTTGGATCAGTAAAAATCGATCAGTCAATATTAAAACTTTTCAAACTCAAACTCAACTTGAATACCTAATTTTTTTTAAAAAAATAATATTTAAACTAGTTTCAAACTCGATTATAAGATATCGGTTTAAATAGGTGGGATAATCTGAAGAAACCTGAGCTGTTATCATTCCTAGAACTAATAAGGACTAATTAGACTTGTCTGATGAAAAACCTAAACTCTTGCACGGATTTCACATAATTCTGAGAATCTCAGAGCAACTATCCGCCCAAACTAAAATAGTAACACCGGACCTAAGAGCATCATCAGGGGTGAAGGAGATATGATGTCGCCCAACTGGTTGGCTTCATGCGTCTGTTGGCTTATAGACCTCATGCGAATCAACGATGTGGTCAAACGAAGCCATAGGCCCACGGGTGAACTCGTAGGGTCCGATGCACGTGCACAGAATTGTCTCCACCAATGTGGCCAAACACTCGAGAGTTGGAAGACTACACTCCAGAGGTCGCAGCGGATGGGGACTGAACAATGCAACTTGCCTGTTTCTTATGTTTCCTTCTCATGGTCTATATTACCTGGAGAGTACACCTTTAGCTCAACCTTGCTTCTCTCTCCTTGCCACCTTGCCAAACCCAAGTTCTTTGAACCCGATACATCTAGATCAATCATAACTAGTCTTTTTTTTTATCGTACTTTACAGCACTGAGACTGGCACCTACACCCACTGAATTCTTTCTCATGCCAAGCTAAATGAAAGGATGTTAAACCACTAAATGTGCTAGATCAACCCATGCCAATCTAAAACCGATAACACTACAGCAATACTATCAAATGAAACCTCATATCTCATATACCCTCCGATGTGTGGACTGGAGGGAGAATGAGAAGGCTCTATCTCTCTCTCTTTTCTTTTCTTTTTTCTTTTTCGCCAGGAGGAACTCAATAAAGAAAATGACTTTTAAAACTGGTGGCGAGCACATAAAGAAATCATCAAATACTGACAGAGGCAAAGGCCTATGCTGATAACGATGGAACGGTATGGATCTGAAGGGGTGGCTGCTGATCGAAGGTTTTTCAACAGACTGGAAAGGAGGAGCTATGATTGCCATACAGCAATTTAACAACAGCAGATCTTTTCTGTGCGGTTATGAAGGACGTCAAGGTTATGAAAGTGGGTGTTGACGTCGCCCGCGTCCAAGCCTTTCACAAGCAAAACGGAGCACCACTACAAAGCAAAAAAAAAAAAAAAAACGATTAAAACATCAGCTATGAGTTGGTGATAATCATTTCCACTAATAGAAAGGTGGATCCAACAATTCCTTGAGTGGCTACTGCTCTTCCACCTCATGCTAATTGAAGAAAGTGGCTGAAGGCAGTACCACCTAAGTTTCTCCTCCAACCAGCAAGGTATAGGATCAGTAGAATAAGGAATCTGAACTAAAAGAGATCAGAACGATGGAAAGAAGGGTCACTTTAATCATTCAAGATGGTACACTCATCAGCTAATTCAACAAAAGGAAAAAAAAAAGAAAGAATTCATGGAATGCAGCCAAGTAGAAAATAAAATTGCTCTAGCGTGCATCACACAAGTACCTGTGGCCAGATATGCAAGGATAAGAATGTTCAAAGATACTGAAGTGACAAATGGAGTAGTGGATACCTTTTTGAGAGGATGAGACCACTGGGGTCCGCTGGTCACACTAGTGATCTGATCTTTCCATTCGTCGGGGGTACACGTGTTACATTGAAAAAGGGAATGAAGCAGCAGCTCCACCAAAGTGAGGACCATCTAAAATGAAGCCTAGATGCATGGACATCACTTTCCTCTCAAAGGGCTGTGCATCTCCATTTCTTTCAGTTGGGTAGCTTTTGTTGTAGACAATGATTTTAGCCAGCATTAAAAAGATCGAGGAGGCGAGAGTGAACCACGTGTCCAGGATAAAGCGATAGGTGAATCAGGAGCAGGACCATAACAGGACAAAGTGCCCCCCATTAGATGAGCCATCCTATGATGATCCATCACGTCGAATTCATATGTCATATACTAGCATCATTAGCTGTTTCACCATGGAAGAAATATAGCAAATCCAGAATATTCTAGGACCAGATTTCTCACCAACTCATGAACTGAACTTGTGCTAAACACTCTCACCCAAGTTGCATCGCATGTACCTTCGATAGCTAGAGATGATATCTGCTGCTCAGACCACCCCAATCCAAAGGAGGGCTTACACAGACCCACAACCTACAAACAGATTTGCAGATGGTAAGATACTTCAATAAAAGTTACAAAATTATGTTAGTCGGCAGTAGTAGCTAGTCAACAGCAGAGAGTTCATTGTCCCAAAACCATAACAAAGAACAAAACCATACATACTAAGGCCTCTCAGGTCAATAAATCAAACATAAAAAGGCCTATATTGAGAAGTAACTAGAGTCATCCAGATCAGAAAGTTATGTCCTTTTCATTGAATAGTAATAGTAGCAAAGTAAACTAGAAATTAAAACAACTTAACAGTACGCACAGCAAGCCAACCTTTGCCTCGTTCTGGACATCACACATTTATCCTAACAGATGTCTTCTGGACATGAACCCTCAAAATGATGAAGGAGAGATGTGTTTTAAACCTAACAATAAGAACCAATCTATCTATATGCCCGTGGCAAAACCAGAAAAGCATTGCTTCTACTTTTTTGTTCTTTCAAACAAGAAACAGAAATTTCTGTTATCCTTTGTTTTTGAATTCTCAAACGAAACATAAGTTTGGTGGTCACAATGATAGAACTTCATTTGTAAAGGAGAAGCACTTGGAAATTGAACTTTACAGTCTTGGACTCATGCACTTTTCCTTTTTCTTTCTCTTCCTGAGAATTTTAAAATCACAAGTGTCTTGCTTCCAAAAATTTCAGAAACAACATAGTTCATGGAAAGCATAAGCTTATTTTTCTTTCACTTATTTGATTTTACAGAACGAAAAAAAAAATGATATGAAACGACAATTAAACTCATAATTATTTTAAGGACTAACTGGGCAAGATTAAGACCCCCCAGTTCCTAGCCTAGATACCAGTGGTAAGTTCTTGAACAAAGAGTTACCTGGAAATTCCATAATGTTGAAGAAAAAGGTAATACCGTTCCTCTTATTTCATTCTCATGTAGTAAAGAAGCATGTCTATGGTATTCACTTATCTTGTCGAGGGGCTTGGGCCACTTAAAAATATTAAATAGCACCACCAATTATAGTCTGACTTTCAATGAGTTGATAAAACTTAACTGGCTTTCAGCACATTGTGTCATGTGTAATTAAAATCCTTCACCCGTATTTGGCTGCCTTGTATTGGTACACAATCAAAGAAAGCATGGAACTGATCCTGGACATAATAAATGAAACTAAACTTGAGTTGCATAATAGAAAATATATATATATATTATCCATTAAGGTTTAGGCCCAAAGTAAACAAACACATTTCAGATCCCTAAAAGGATCGTCCCAAGTATTAATATTACTAAAAAAATTAATTATGAAACAAACCATCACAACAACCACCCTATTTTGCTAAGATAATCTTGTTAACTATATTTTCTAAAGTGTGGTTTGAACATTTATTGAGATATGAAACATGTGTTTCCTGAAAGAACAAGTATGATGTGGATTCTATAAACAGAGACCTCCTATAGAGATAATAATGTGTTTAATGTGTGTCCGATGAACCAATTGCTAATGTTAGAAGTTAGAACAATAAGAAGCAAGACTAGTGAATAACCTACCAACATAGTGTTGAATCAAAGAACAGCTTTAAGTCAAGTTATCACATGTGAAATAATTTATGTATCACGTGTGTACAAGATAAACTTCCATGATGTATAAACTTATTTTTATTAATGACAGTCAAGTTGGAACAATTTCTAGAACTAGGACCTTGAAGACAAGCTCCAGAAACAAGGCTTTTAAATTATGTAGAAAACCATACACATCTGTTGCAACTTTTGCAGCACTAGAATGAGAATCAAAGATACAAGATTAACAGAAAATTCAAAGCTTTAGACATCATTAATTATTATTCAGGAGAAAAGAACAATAAAAAAGGTATTGCTCATAGAATAAAGTTAGATCTACAAACCAGACAGTGGATCTAAAACCCTGCAGGATCATCAAATGCCTCCTAAATTCTGGCTATGCTCTATGTATAAAAATATACAAGGCTATTAAAAAGACATATCCAGAACATTTTTTTCGTTGAAAGAGGATATATCTGATACATGTGCAGGATTATCCAACGATGAGAGTAAAATATAATTGCAATTCTGAATCAGGCCATACCATCAATAAAATTATCAGACTCAATTCATGGTTTAGTCTTAGACATGTTTGAAGAAAAGCTACAAATGACATAGCTAGTTGAGGTGTGGTGCTACTAATTAATAATATCAGGAGTGAGGAAAAAAGGCCTAAAGCTGCTACTTATTTTGAAGTCCTTGGTTGACCAACGACATTGACCTCAACAAAGCTTAATGGAAGAAAGTATTGACAGTTATTTTCATTACAAGGCAAAAACAGTTCATATGACCTCAAAAGATGCTGCTACTCATCCATGCAAATGAACTTGTTGGAAGAAACCAAAACACTTGAAAGTTAACTGTCAGCAAAACAAAATGCTCATTATGACACTCACATGTTTATGGTAACTGGAATGCTTCTCATGAAAGCTATCTTTAGATCAAAGACTATGATTTATTCTTTCACGTCAACTAGCCAATATAAAAATTCAGCCTATAATGCTTTCAATACCGACTTTTCTAGTTCAAATAATATGGTGTAATTATGTTAGAAATAGGCACATTGCAATACTGACAGACACGAGATAGTCTGGTGCCAATTCTATACCAAAGCCTGTATGACACATGCCAGGTAATGGACGACCGGAGCCTTTCCTCAAATCACATTCAAGTATATAAAGTGTCTTTAGCAAAGTTTTCTTTTAAGCTTCTGTAGTTCCTAAAATTATAGTTGTATGAGAACAACGTGAAACAATTATTATATTCTTGATGCTTGAACACTAAAGGGTAGATCCATAATATTATGTTAGTAATAATATTATGGTTAGTAATAGGAACACAGCAATACTCAAACATGAGACAGTCTGGTGCCAATTCTATACCAAAGCCTGTATGACGCATGCCAGGTATGGACTACTGGAGCCTTTCCTCTAATCAATTTCAAGTATATAAAGTGTCTTTGGCAAAATTTTCCTTTAAGCTTCTGTAGTTCCTAAAATTATAGTTGTATGAAAACAACCTTGCACAATTATTATATTCTTGATGCTTGAACACTAAGGGCAGATCCATAATATAATCTCACAATGAGCACCTTCCCACACATTATGCAGCTTGGCCATATTTTGTTGGAGAATAAAAGAATTGAGATATCTGCAGGGATTTTGCATAACAACCCATCTTGCCTTCATATTATTTGTAGCTTATGTCAAAATATCATGTATGCATTTTGAAACTAATTTCATCCAAAAAATAAGAAAGATACTAAGACTGCTCAGATTTCATGGTCTGCAGGTGCTCTTCCCTTAATGAGAAATATTTTACAGAATCATTAGCAGTGAAAGGTGACTTGTTATTTTGACACTGTAGGACACATCTTTAGGTGAAAAAAGAGTAATCCAGTAAATCATGATTCATTTTAAATTTCAGTAATTCAGATTCCATTAATTCCGAAACAAGAATACCAGAACAAAATCTGGCACAGAAATATACAGCAAACCAGAACAATCAAATGAAACATTTATAATTTTCATTTTACCATATTTACCACTAAAAAGTAGCTTGGGTACTTAAAGTAGTGCAAACAAGCCCTTTCGACGAATTCTGTGACCATTAGAGACTGATACTATCTTGAGCCTAAGAAAAGGCCCACAGTAGAGATGGCTACTTCTGCATCATATTTAAGGATGATAACAGACTCAAAATCAGCTAACAGTGGCTCAACCAAATAGAGAGCAAATACAACTCAAAAGACTAATTACATCTTTTTGACCCTCTTTAACTGAGATTAAGAAGAAATGAAGTTCAAGAAAAAACCTGGAACTACTCACCTCAAACTCAACCCAAGGCTAGAATCAAACTGGGGTCGACCTTTACAGCTTAAGTCAAATGCTCAATCTTAATCCATTAGCTGAACTAGGATTATTGAAGATTCAATTTCCTTCCATCATGAATGACCATATGCTTGTGATATTTTGTTGAAAATTTCTTCGAAGAACAGTTTGCCACATTGACCAAACCTGATCCTATCTGACCAATCCAATTTTGGCTGATTCTTGGACTTATCTAGCAATCTGATAATAATAAATTATGATGATGTCATTGAAGAAGGAAGAAGAAGGGAAAAAGGATGAAGAGGAAGTAAGAGAATAGGAAGAAAAGGAGAAAGGTTAAGGAGGCACAAGATATAAAGATGAAGCTCACTGATAAGGAGATACTCCTGCTCATTCTTAAGTGTTGTTACTCAATCTAGATGGAGACAGAACCAGGGTGTGGAAAAAAGTCCAAAACTTCCTTGCTCACTATTTTCTAATCTTTTAATCAATATTTTTATAAAAATGGACTATCTCATTATTGACACTCTATCTCATTATTGACACTCTATAGTCAGTATAACTGGTTTTTTGCACTCTATAGTCAATAGACCTGGTACAGACTGATAATAATCAAGAAAAAATAAAAGGAAAACTGTACACCTACCTAAAGAACACCCTTGCCACAGCCATAACCTCCACCTCTGCCGTCTCCTCTTTCTTCTCCTATTTCCTCACTTCTTTCTTAGTTTCTTTAGTTGTGTCCTTGAGCTCCTCACACAAGCCTAAGTTGCAATTAAGATTGAACAGCATATCAAGACTCATGATTAAGGTCTCTTAGTGATCTGTTGAACTAAGTAGTTTCACTTGAAGGTGGACTAGCCAGATCACTAAAAATCGAAAAGGTTGGAACAACATGTCATGACTTATGATTAAAGTCGCTTAAAGATCTGTTGAACAGAGTAGTTTAACTTGAAGTCGGACTAATGAGAAATTACTCAAATTGAAAAGGTTGGAGACCATGTCCATGCTTAAACCAATACAGGGTAGAAAACTGGTAACAAATGGAATTGAATTGATTTTATGAATCTAAAATGTATTAATTTTTTAAAAAAGAAATTTTTTAGTTTAGTTTCTGTTAATACAATCCAAAGCCAGTGTTGCAGATGTTCAATGATCCCAATCTCACAGGCCTGCTTCAATGTTTGAATATTGAAATTCAATCTACTGTTTATTGTCTTGCCATGGAAACATATAATAAAAAATCATGATGGATACAAAAGCAATCCTGGTCATACAAGGACTAGAAAGTGTCAATAACTCAAGGACACTTGATCTCAAAATATCTAAAAGATTATGATTAGTATGATTTTCACAATCAAATCAATTATTAGGATTTAGGATCAGGGGTAGCATAGAAGGAGGGTACTGAATTAGGTTGTCCTCCAACTGAAACCAAATATAACAATCCTGGGCAGCAGAAGCACCTCAGAAATGTGATTCAATTAACAAGAGCAAGTACTAGATGAAGCAGACACACAATAACTGTGAATTAAGAAGAAACCGAAAAGAATGATTACAAGGTTTTCTAGTTATTTGATGATGTTGTCCTATGTTCCCTCACTAATGTCCCACTGATGATTTCCACTAATAAAGTCCTCTTTCAAGGAGTGAAGCTCATAGAGCTTGCAACTGATCTTTTAGCAAATCAAAAGCCACATCTTGCATACAAAGATACAATCCACATCTCACCCATCTTGACCTCATCCACAAGTATCTCAAATATACTTAACAATCTTCTCTCAAAATAAGAACAAATATTGTTTGTTAAAAACTTCTATACAATGAATATGAAGCAATTAAATATCACAAAACAATTGAGTCACTTTCTTCAAGCTGCAGTTGGCTTTCCTCAAGCTAATCCATCTAACAAAGTAATACTCATTATAAACAATTAATTGTTACTTGAATATTTATTTTTTGATATATTTACTTGCATATCAGAGAATAATTTTTAATAATACGCAAGCTACCTGACCTCCTATGCTTGCTGATTATGTCTAATTTCCATAGAAAAACTATCGTAAACATAATCAATGTCCAAATGAATTTGATTTGTGTTAACATCCATTTAAAATTGTGTCCATTTGAAAATTGAATAGTATTAATATTCCTTCAACATCTAATTTGAACCGTGTCGGTCACATGCCAGATACATATGCTTCTTGAAATATCGTTTCAAAATTATCTGTCTACCATCCATGACAGGTGCTAGAACGAAAAGATGGAAAAGAGGAAGAAATCCCTTGGGGGAGAAGAACATCATCATCCTATTGAGACAAAACAAAAAAAAGGAAAAGGCACGTCAGATTATACCTCTTCTCCTCTCTCTTTGCCCTTAACAAGTCCCCGGGAATAGGAGACGGCCTCGTTAAATAGGCGCTTGTACCACCCGTTGCCGCCGTCGGCGAAGATGTTGCCGAGATCCATGAAGCGGGATAGATCGGCGACTGTCTGGTCGATGAGGGCACCGGTCTCGACGAGGATGACGACGTAGGAGCCCCTCAGGCGGCGACGGTCTCGTCAACCTTGTTGGCAGTTGCGGTTGTAGACAGATATGGGGAAGCCGTTCTCGGCGATGCCAAGGGCGAGGTTTAGGCCCATCACCACCAGCCCCGGGAGGCCGATCCCCAACATCCCCGCAGACTTTCTCACAGTGGTCTCCATCTAGGGTTTCTAAGGTCCAAGATCGGGGGAAGAAGGGGAAGCCTGACGCCACTTCCATTTCCCGGGTCGTTGGAGAGCGAAGACATTTTGATCGAACTAAATGAAGCCATGCAACACGAGCGCCTATACGTAATTGTAATATATACTGGGGATATTTATGTGAAATGTCACTTAAATCACACTTATCTTAATTATTGAGCTTATTTTAGACAAAGGATTAAATCCATTCAAAACACGATGTTATATTGCATTAATATTTCTTCGATTCCAGGTGTTGTCCCAAGTTGATCACCAATTTTGTATGCGTCAAACTGGTTGTCTATTTGCAATTTAATGAATCGAGAGATGAGTTATAGTTAATTCTTTTTCAAGTTCCTTTTGAGAGCTTCCAAATTCACATTAATTCTTCAGTTCAAATTTTTACTACTTTCTCACTCAATGCTTATAAATGGAATCTGCATACAAGAATAAAAATAAAGGTTGTGCGAACGGTGGTCTTAAGACGATGAATGAGAAATCATTGGCAAGAATAACCAACTTAAATAAGATTAGGTTTGACAAGTATTAAAAGATGTAGTTAATGACAATAAAAAAAAAAGCACAGGGTTTGCATTTCTACAGAAGCCCTTAACCTTTTCTTTGAGCACACGATTTAGCATATCCAAAATTGACTTTTAAAAATAGTATTTTAGTAAGAGATGCATAAATACAGGTATAACATATATTATGATATGAGTTATAAAATGATGAGCTTAAGTTACAAAGGCCACATGTTCTAGAACCTTGATAAGCTACCAAGTTATAGTTATTGGAAGCTTTCATAGTTTCTAAATCTATTTATCATCAATCTCAAATATATAAATGTCCAAAATTTTTATTCATTTCTCGTATCCTTGTATTTTAAAACTCATCATCAACTCTCGTATTTTAAAATTCATTTAAGTGACCCCCGTACTATGTCTTAAAATTAAAATCACCTTTCGTACTTTAAAACTCATTTAAATGACCCCCATACTATGTATTAAAATCAAAGTCACCCTTTATACTTTAAGATTCATCTTAGTGACCCCTTGTACTATGCCTCAAGAGCAAAGTCACCTCCCATACTTCTAAGTGACCCCTCTTACTATGATTTCGTATCAAAGTGACCCCCTATACTATTCTATAGATGTTAAAGAAATCCCTTTTATTATTAAAAAATATAACAACATTTGTTTTTACAACTAGGTAAGAGTCTATTTGATTTTATTCAATATAGTCAAACTATGCGAAAATAACTTAAAAAAATTAAAGACACCCTGTACTATGATATGCTAATCAAATACACTTCTCATACTATCATTAGTCATTAATTTTATCTCTTGAACATTAATACAATAGTATTAAGTTGTTGAAAAGTCATGAAAAAATTGGTGTTAACTTTCAACATTGTTTGAATTTTTTTTACACTTTAAGCTTGATTGATGATGATTTTTATTTGTTATATACTTAATTATTTTAAGTAATTAAAATTTTGATCTCATAAAAATATTAACATGCAGAATTATTATGATTATTTACTCTTTAAGTGTGACTAAATTTCGGTACCACCTCCCTTAAAACTCGAATATATCTCATTTATAATCAATCATATAATCTATAAAGAAAGGCAGATATTAGAGTTGCAAAAACGAATGCCAACAAAGGTTAGAGAAGAAGGAAAGAGAGGAGGAAATGGATTAGAAATTTGAGACTATTTAGTTGTAATCCTCAAATAAAAATAATCCCCTAGATTATTTTACCTAATGATATAACTGTATTTCTAAAAGAGATAGCCACTTTGATGCGAAATCGTAATACAAGTGGTTACTTATACGAGTTTTAAAATACATGGGTAACTTCGATTTTGAGACATAGTACGAGAGGTTACTTAGAGGAGTTTTAAATACGGGGGTGATTTTAGATTTTGAGACATAATACGAGAGTCACTTAGATGAGTTTTAACATACGAGAGGTGACTTTGATATAAAATCTTAGTATGAGAGATCACTTTGATGAGTTTTAAAGCAAAGAAGGTGACTTTGATTTTGAGTCATTGTACTCAAAAAAGAATTTTGGCCTATGGTAAAGCAAGATTATATCTCTTTGCTTCTAGTTTTGTTTTATATATATTTAATATATTTCAAGTGTAAACAAAAAAAAAAGTTATCTTTATTTTTGGCATTTGTTAAGTAGCATCTCATATCTTATTTATCACAATTAAAAGAATAATTAGGATAAATCAATACAATCTATTGGACCAGATGAATCGGTGCAATCCCAATACTTTAGTTTTTCTTCAATAGATTCGTTTCATCAAAACACTCTGAGTTATTAAAGAAAAAAATATTGTACTTGCGATAGATAGACCGATTCATCGAATGGGCGGGTCATAGGATGTATAATTTTTAATCTATTTATGAGTGGTAATTTAAATCAATCCCCCCACCCAAAACAAAAAAAAAAGAAACACTTCCATTGATGTGGGTGAACGCGCCACAGTAAATCGGAGCCGCTGGATCGTCGTATGGTTCACCGATCCACCGTTCAGATTATAAGTCCGTTCGCGCGCCCGCTTCCTATAAATTCTATCCTGACGTTCTCGTGCTGAACTGTAAAAGCTCCGAGACCTATTATATTGCTCGCTCCCATCGCAGCCGCCGCCGCCTCTTCCTCGGTCGATCTCGCAACCCCTAGAAGAAGTGCTTCCTTTATATGGCGTCAAGCGAAACGACTGCTACAGCCATGGAGGTGCTGAATAGATATCTACACACCTATCTACGAGCAGATGAAGATAGATATAAGGATGAACCTCAAGGTTTGATCATCGTCTCAGTCTCCTATCTTCCTTTTCATCAATCAGATAGCGGTCTGTGAAATTGTGCTTTGCTTAGCTACCGAGAGATTGATTTGCAGCGAGTTTGCTTTTCTAGATAAGATTATTTGAGTTATTGTTTCAAAATATGATCCAATTTAGTTTAGTTCCTTTTATTTTGACTAGGAAACTATTAAAATTAAATTATGTTTCAAGTGAAATCAGTTGATTGTTGACCTCTTCTCTTTCTTTCGTTTTTACCATTCCGATCCTTTTTCTCCCTTGTTAATGCGTCAAATTGATTTTAAATTAAATTATGTTTCAAGTGAAATCAGTTGATTTATATATGTGTACTTGGAATTCAATAATATACTCAAGCTTATGCTAGATCATATGTTAATTTTATAGTTTAAATATTAGTTATATGTTATAGTTACTCACAGATAAAAATACTAAAAGACTATAAAATAATAATAAGATATTTGAAAGAGACAAAGGATTAATTCTTATATATATATATATATATATGAAATTAGATTAGTTTGAAATGATGATATTTTGCAGGTGATTATTCTGTAAATTATCTTAAAAACATCTTGGTTTATATCTATATCAGTTCGAGATACAATTTATAATAAAACATATGAAGCAATATATTATTACATTATTTACAGTAGGAGTTGATTTTATGATATGCTTTTATTATCATAAAATTTTATTTTAGAATTTAATGTGCTCAAACTTAATTACTTGTGATATATAGCTTTCTTTTCTAAAAATGATAAGAATTATTGTAGCTCTGTATATTATGGTATAGAGTTATTGATGATCGAAGAAAATAGTCTAGAGACAACAAATATCAATTAATAAGTTGAGTTCCATTATTCATTTAGGATTTACAGCCTAGAGTATTTAAAAGAACATGTTTTTAGGATTGAATTTGTCAGCAGCTCATACAAGATATGATAATACATGTTTAATTAAATATTATAATTGACATTCTTACTTACATATTTAAAGTTATTTATTTCTATTATCATATTCATATTTATTCATATACTTGCATATGATAATAGGATTATGTTGATAAAATAAATTATAAGGATCATTTTGGATTATATTAGGAAGTGTTAACATTATTATAGTATATAGAAGCACATGACTAGCTAGACTTAAAATCCAATTATGTAATTTTTATTTTTTAAATTAATTTTAAATTATTAATCTTTTTGTATTTTACTAATTAATAATGAAAGTGAGAGAATATTATATTATATGATCATATTTAATTAGGTAAGATATATTATTGATATGATTGGATTCTAATTATAAGCAAATAGAATATATAGATGTGTGGATATGTGCTATTATTGAGAGAGTACAAATCTTTTGTCAATGAGATATTACATATCTTATCTCATATTCTTTTCTCCCTAATCTATCGCTCAAATTGATATTATGCATCCGACGATAATACGCCCGTAGATTCAATAAAAGTTTTCTAAATGATATTAAAAAATATGCATCGTAAATTTAGATATATTATTTGATTTTAGATTTTGATATTAAATTTTTATATAATAATAATATATTATAATTTTTATGCTCACACACTTATCTCATCCACAATTATCTATATAGGCTAGCTTACAATTCTTACATCATCGCATGAATACGTCAGCTATTTGATTGCATGTCAAATATAGAAAATAATATTGTCAACAAGCGCATGTCCTAAACCTAAGAGGACATCTAAAAGATGATAATTAATCCTTGGAAGTTTACAGTGCGTAATATTACTCTTGGATATGTTTATATGTAACCTCTAATGTAACATTTTAGTATATTTACATCCGTCTACCGTCACCCAACAGTCCATATCTAGAAATTGATCTCATAGAGGATCCAAATTGCGGAGTCGCTTGAATAGAACGACCAAATAATTTATATATGAATGGTTATTTACGTCCAACATGAGTAGACATGCATTGTATATTAAATAGATATTTTGGCTCCATGTAGAATAAATTATATTGTTTTTGGTTATTTTTGGGATGGATTTCTGGGAAGCTGCTCATTTTAGTTTATTTTTAATTGATGCTCTTTTTATTTTTCTCCATCAATATCCTTATTTTTTATTCTCAAAATACTCCAGATGGGATTGGTCAAAAAGATTTTCATCATTTGCATTAGACCGAGTCATAAATGTGAAAAAAAATAGCTAGTTATGATATTTTCGTATAGATTTATAATATTTTTATGAAGGTTCCAAAAATACTATAATCTTATTGAAAAATACTATGGAGGCTAAGTTTTTTTCTTTTCTTCATGGACTTGATCTAAGACCAATATAAATACATATTTGAAATTATATAATGATAAGTTGATTTGTATTGTATTGTAAGACTTCATTCCTTATTTATAGTATTTTGGTATAAGATTATAATGTTTTTATGGATATATTAAAAATATTATAATTTGATTGATTTATATCAGTTGGAAACGGCAATAATCTTTTTGTCTTTTGCGATATGAGAAAAATACGAAAACTGACGGAGAAAATAAAAATAAAATAAAATTTTGAAAAACACTTTTAATTTTCAAAATTTTTGACATAGCACTCCTATTTTAAAAAATTTTGAAACAACATCTTTTGTTCAAAACGATCATTTTATCTTTAAAATACTTCCTTGACCATATAGTCTCATATGTGAATTTTTCATGGGAATTTACTCTTTGTTTTTTCCTGGTTCGAAATGGGGCAAAAAGAAGTCCTCATCCTCGGAACATTTTCCTTGGTGGTCAATGGCGAAGTGGATATCCGACGCTGCTCCGCTACCTTCCGTGCGTTCTGTTGCGTATCAGCCTCCAATCTCCCGCTACTCCTCTTATCGTCTCCGATAGGCACCGAACTCCTGAAAGCTTAGAGCAATGGCGATGAACGTGCTCCCGCTGACAACCCCGCGGGCGTACTTGGAGGGCAAGTCTGGGGGCGGGACGCGGGCCCTTGTCTCCGACCACCTCCGCCGCCACATCTACAACCTTGGCTGCGTCACCGGCATCGATGGCAGCTTCACCGTCAAAGCCGCCCCCAGCAAATCTCGTCGGTTCATCGTCGTGGCTCCCTCTGGTTTGCATCGATTACTTGATTGCAATCCATGAAAACCATCTGATGATCGCTGCATTCGATCTTTCGTTCGATTTTTCTTGCATTCTCTTTTATAATAGTTCAACGATTGGAACTTTGATTGCTTTGATCAGTGTCACCGTCAAGGGTTCTGAAGCGGCGGATGTTGCCGGAAGGCATGTACGCGCTGTCCAGAAGCGGGGCCCTGCTGTCCTCTCCGACGCCGAAGCCCTACCTTCAAAAGCCTCCAAAGCGCGCGGGTTGCGCTGCACATGCTGTGAAAGTAATATCCTCCTCTTCAATTTTTTTTTTTCTTTTACCTCTCTTATTGTCTAGTTCCGTAATATTGTTGCATCTGGTTCTGGATCAAAAGAAAGAGGTTTCTGAAGGAATTTGTGATTTCCTTGTGTAACTGGAGCAGAGTTAGTATACTTCAAATTGGAAATTGTTTCAATCGGAGAAGGCTTATGTATCAAATGACTGTTTTTGTGGCTGAATTGTTGGTTCAGAAAGAAGTGGGAGATTGCGAGTAGATGGATGGGCTTTTGGAGGTTGGACTGTTAGGGAATTACTTAATTTTCTTTCTGCACCTATCTGTCAAATTCAAATTCTAAGCATAACTGCTCATGTCGCTCACTATCTTATGAATATTTCCTCTTAGTCTTAAAGACACAATCACTCAGCACTTGTAGTCTGTTTTCTTCATTTCAACCATCCTACTTGCTAAAAGCAATACTTGTCCGAATATCCGTTAAATCAAATACTAGGATAAAAATCCTATCTTTTTTTACTTTCGAAAATTTCTTATCCATCGATTGCACTCTACCTTCCGTTTATCTTCGTTTGTTGTACATTAGCTTAATCCTACTTAATTTAAAGGCCAAAATTCTGATTGGCCTTCCCTACTATGCCTTAAAATCGAAGTCACCCCCCGTACTTTAAAACTTGTCTAAGTGACCCCCCTTTACTATGATTTCACATCAACGTCACCCCCAGTACTTTAAAACTTGTCCAAGTGACCCTCTGTACTATGCCTCAAAATCAAATTCACGCTCCGTACTTTAAAGCTCGTCTAAGTGACCCTCCGTACTATACCTCAAAATCAAAATTACCCCACATACTTTAAAACTCATCTAAGTGACCCTCCGTACTATGATTTTGCATCAAAGTGGTCCCTTCTGTTAAAAATAAGGTTACATTGTTAGGTAAAATAATTTAGGGGATTATTTTTATTTGAGGAGTACAACTAAATAGTCCCAAAGCCCTAATCCATTTCCCCCTCTTTTTTTCTTCTCCAACCTCTATCGACATTCTTTTCTGCAACTCCGATCTCTGTCTTTTTTCATCAACCTTTGTCGGCGCTAGTTTGTTCGTCTTTCCGCTATCTTTCTATCTTTTTTGTTTTTTCTTCGACGTTAGTTTGTTCGTCTGTCCGTTGTCTTTCTGCCTTTCTGTATTTTCTTTGCTTAAGATATGTGATTTCTATAATTTTGTTGACAAATAAATTAAAGGTAAAAATATGTGTGTTTTTTTAAGTTTTAAATTATTTTTTAATAAATAATTTTTTAAATTAATTTACCTAATGGCGTAACCTTATTTCTAACAGAATGGGCCACTTTAATGCAAAATCATAATACGGGGGAGGGGGGTCACTTAGACGAGTTTTAAAGTATGAGGGGTAACTTTGATTATGAGGCATAATACGGGATGTCACTTAGACGAGTTTGAAAGTACGGGAGGTGACTTTGATTTTGAGACATAGTACATGGGGTCACTTAGACAAGTTTTAAAGTACGGGGGTGACTTTAATGTAAAATCATAGTACGGGGGGTCACTTAGAAGAGTTTCAAAGTACGGGGGGTGACTTTGATTTTGAGGTATAGTACGGGGGGTCAATAAGAATTTTGGCCTAATTTAAATTCGGTAGAACTATGACCCTACTTGAACCAAAAGTTTTAGATTTCTTGGATTTCTAACTGATTAGGAAGGGAACACAAATGAAGATATTCTTTGTGGAGCTATCAGGAATTCCATATTATCATCATTTTACACTTAAATAAAAGGAATATTTAATAGGACAGTTGTAAGGTCAATATGAAAACATAGAAATTTAGGAAACTGCAAGTGCAAAAGGTTAGTGTTGTTAGGATGAGAATGTTGCAATGGCTGTTTGTATTTACTGAATAATCTAGAGTAAGAAATATTACATCCATGAACAAATAAATTTAACTAGATGATGGGAAAATGTTTAAGACTCCATGGACATGTCCAAAGGAGATCTAAGGATACTCTGCTTAGATGAAGTGATTGACTAAAGATTAGCGGTGTTGCAAGAGATAGAGATAGACCTTAAAATACTTTATCAGAAACAACAACAAGACGTCCGATTCTTCTTAGTTTTACTAATGATATTATCCTAAAAATTTAAATGGTAGGAAAAGATTTGTGGATCCGACACTACAGCTTCTTGTTAGGTCATCGAGTATTTTTGTTAAAAATCTGTGACAGTTATTCAGATAAGCTTTTGATCCTATAATTTTTTGACTGGTTTAATTTTAAACCAATTAAAAAATGGTTTAGTCTTTTCTAAGTTCATATTTGCTAATGATTTAATTTTAAATGGTTGTATGCTTCATGGTGGTCTTTTGTCATTATTGAATATTGTTTAAAGCCATTCCACATATATTAGATACAATTCCAATTTCTAATTGTTCGTTTTTGCATCTTGCAACAAAAACCATATTTTTATAGTTAGTCATCTTTTCATCACTTTGTTGCAAAAATTCTCCAACTGTCTTCTTAAGTTGCTTGTGGTACATAACTGTTAGATTATGTTATCTTTACTATTCTAGTATTTTTCAGGCTGAGAATTACCAGTACCCTTTTGATGCTGCAATCAAGCTTCACCAATTGGGTATCGACTGGAACGCATTTGGTCACAGTTCACTAGGCCTTCCAAAACAATATCAGTATAGGGGTAGGCATCTAAGTGGTTCTGTGCAAGCAGGATCACTAAATGGCAGCCTTGATCCTGTGCCTTCAATTGTAAGCTGGTTTCCATATATCTTGATTTGGATATGGTTTTTTCCTTTTATCTTGCTATGGATATATTCAGTTTTTCGTTAATTCTGTTTGTGCATCTCTCTCTGTTTACCATGGCTTGGTTTTTGCTTCAATGTCTGGATGTTAATGGATCTATTTCTTCATGAATCACTGCAATTTTTTCTTCTGTATTCTAATCAACTAACATATAGGTTATCTTCTAATAAACAACTTTGAACATTTTGCAGCAATGCATTGTCCTTGACATAGAAGGAACAACTACTCCAATAACATTTGTTACAGATGTTCTTTTTCCATATGCTCGTGATAACGTGAGAAAACATTTGAGGTCCACATATGACAGCAAGGAAACAAAAGAAGATATGAAGCTATTGCGTGCCCAAGTAAGATTTCATTGTGCAGTTTCCTGTATTGTCTATTCCGTTATTTGTTTTTGATTTATTAGACTTTTTAATTACTTTGGTCTCAAGAACTTTTAGTAGGTGTGCTGTGGTCACTAGTCACAGGCAATGGTTTTGGCTATTCATATAATGATTGGCATAATTGCATTGGTGTCCCTCCAAAGTTAGTGATCTTGATATTTGCCCCTCTATATGTAAAATATTGTAGTTATTCTCTGGCAGTTGACCTTTGGTATATAGACATCAAAACTCAAATTGTATCCCCTTCAAAATGTTGAAGAACATGAGGGGTCAAATAATTGGTGAAGGCATTTTAAGCACTTAAAATTTTATTATTTCCAAATGCAGTGATAACCATGACTAGTTGTAGTTAACTTGAATTTGCTGGAAGAATGTTAATGGGAAAAATGTTGAATACATGGAAGTATATATATATATATATATATATATATATATATATATATATATATATATATGTGTGTGTGTATATGTATATGTATATGTATATGTATGTATTTATATATGTATGTATACACATATATCTATATGTATACACACATATATATGTATATATATATAGATATACGTACATATATACATACATACATATATAGATACATGTATTGGAGGGCGGATATACTATTTTCATTTTGAAAGGATAGATATGTGCTTTTGTGCTCTATACTACTGTCCATCAGCTGATGGATTCAGTTGTGCTTTTGTGCTTTCTATCTAATTTGATTATTATGTTGTATTTGTCAAGTAATAGTAGAATTGAAAGATTCCTCATTGTTGGTTATGAGTTAAAGATGGGGCTATTTTTTCTTTATCTGATTGGCAACATAGTAATCTGGCCATCGTCTGCTTTGAGGCAAAAACAGTGTTGCTGCAGACTTATAAACAGATGCAGGAGAGAATGGAGGGGGGAAAAAACAGAAAAAAGCTTAAAGTTAATAGGTTTGGGTGTGACTCAAGGTAGATCTCCTTATATCAGATGTTAATAGGAAGACTAGAACAGAATTTGTATTAAAAAATAGCAACTTTGAGATTGGTTGGTGTCTTCCATCCACGGATGATAGATAGGATAGGATTGGATCATTTATCATCAGGAAGTTGATATGCAATGGCATTTGATATGGTCGACCCATACCGACGAGCTCGGTATGATAAGATTCAGGTGTACTGAGTGGTATGCCTTTTTTATTTTTTTATGATAGATAGATATATATATATATATATATATATATATAAAACATAAAAAATAGAAAAAAATAGGTGACATCGTCTCATTTTCTCCTCCTGATGCGGATGAGGAGAAGCCTCGATGACATCACCGAGGCCTCCTCCTCTTTTCCTCGTTGCCTTAGACGAGGAGAAGATTGTGGCGAAGAAGTCACCGCCTCACGAGATTCTCCTTATCTGCAGTGTCATCCCGAGGTTCTCCGGTCGCAAATGTCTCCCTCCTCTTCTCCCTCTTTCTCTTTCTTCTTCCTTGCTTCTTCTGCCTCTTCTTCTCCATCTTTCTTGTTGCAGCCAGGCTGATATCGCCGGTACTGAGCGGTACGATGTGAAATAGCAAACCTTGCCAAGGAGCAATCTAGTTAGGACATTGGTCATAACATACAAGAGGGGGAAGGGTCCTCTAGCATAAGGCTTCCCTTATTTGTGAAATAGAGCATCAATGAACCCATTGACATATATTGCTCATGAGAAATAGAGACAGATGAGGCACTAGCTTTGGCTAAATTCCCTAGCTTTAAAGATATCCAAAATGAAAGCCCGGCAAATTTTGTGAAGGGTATTTTCAAAATCTAACTTTAGGAGGCATCCAAATGTGGTCCCAGAAGGATGGATAACTTTGAAGGTATCCATAATGAAATTCCAACATATATTGTCAAGAGCCTATTTAATGTAATCTCATACACAGAACTGGATGGCTTCAGGGCTGTCGTCAAGCAGATAGCAAGTGCTCTTCCTTTTAGTATTGTTTATTGCATTGTCTGTTTAAGTTGGATGATTATTAGTCAGCAAGTTAGCATTACCTTTTTGAATATCTTGAAAATGGTCCTCAAATCTTCAAAAAAGTTCTACAACACGTATTGACATGTGTTGGTATGCCGGCACGGACCAGACCCCTTCTGGTCCGGTCAAGGACTGACATGGGTCTGGTATTCGAGACATCAAACTATGATCTTGAAAATCAGTTGCTTAGGCTATCAGGCCTAGAAAGTGGTACATCAGATATGACTTCCAGCATAAGGATAAGGTAATTAAGTCTTGATAAAAGTTTTGGTGTTGAACACTAGGAAAGAAGTTCTAAAAGATGAGATAGGTCTTTATTTATCATATCATAGAAATCCTGGAAGAAACTTAGTATCAAAGTGATGCTCATTGGTTTGTTCAGTTTCATTTGAGGCTAATCTTTCATGGACTACAACCGTTATACTCATATGATGTTGCACTTTTGTCTGCAGGACATGTGCATGTGTGTGTGTGTGCATGCGCGTGCATCTTTCTCCTCTTCAGTGCACATGAGATTCTTATGATTGTGATTGATGAAACTGTGTTTTAATAAATTAGGTAGATTAGGACTCAAATGGGTCTTCATCTGAGTCCTCAACTAAGTTTCTACTTTGTGAGAATTAGGTTACCTTTATTAAGTATCTGAAATAATTCAGATTCTATGAATTGGCTGTTTCCCAAGCTAGGTTGGTATATTGGGAAGTTCAGACTAGGTAAGTTCAATCGTATTATTTTATTTGATTTTCTGTTTGAAGTGTTTCTAGATTCTTATGCTTTGAAGCATCCCTTATGCTTTTTGTTTAATTTTTTGTAGTCAGAAGGTGATAGTATTTTCTGTTTGTTTTCTAGTTGTCCTCCATATTGCCTTTTTGTATTGATTTCGACATTAATAACAAGTTTAGGTTGAGGATGACCTGAAAGAAGGGATATTGGGTTCGGTACCTGTCCCATTTGATGATGCTGGAAAAGATGAGGTGATTGATTCTTTAGTAACTAATGTTGAGGCCATGATAAGAGCTGACAGAAAAATTACCTCTCTTAAACAATTGCAGGTAACAGAACTGGACTTTGTGCAATTACAGAAGGAACTATTATAACTTAAAAACTTTCTCATCCCTTCATTATTACGTGCAGGGTCATATATGGAGGACTGGATTTGAGAACAAAGAATTGCAAGGAGTTGTTTATGAGGATGTTCCAGAAGCTCTTCTGAAGTGGCATGCTAATGGCATAAAGGTGATAATATCCCAGTAGTCTCTTTTTTCAGATTTTTACATATGCAATCTGTACCATCCAAATGAGTAGGTTGCCTGTGCTGCTAAATGTGGTCTTTTGGAATATGGGTTTAACTTCAAAGAGTAATGTAGCAGAGAAAAAAATGGCTATGATAGTATATATAAAAGAAGTTCATGGCATAACTTATCCAAACATCTTCAACTGTTGTTTAACAATTTAACTTGGAATTTTTATTTTTTTTCTATTACATGTTTGACATCAAATATAAGGAGAAAAATATTCCTCTTCTTTATAGTTTTGCCTTTTGCTGAAGATTAAATTGTCTTTATCAGTTGTCCATAGAAGTTAGGACTAATAGATGATTGCATGGATGCATACCACTTTATGATGGCTAATTCCTTTTCTTTCATATATGAAACAGAATAATTTCTCAGCTACATGCACGTGATGGTAACACATGGCATGACAGTCATATGCTGCAAGAATTACAGAGAAATGATAGTCATGGTTATCACTATGTGAATGTGTTTTTTTAAACATAATATGAAACATTCTAGTGAAAATTTTGTGTCAAGAGAACTAATGCAAGTGTTCCTCCAACTAGCCTTTATAAAATGGATAATCATGGTCACTTGCTACAGTATGCTGATTGACAAGCATAACATCACTAAGTTTTGATGGTAGTACAGTGGGAGTTTTAAGTCTTTCTTAGATTTATTGATTAGTCTGGCAAAGAGGGTTTCTTATGAGATCCATAGCCACTTTTCTTACAAATAGTATCTTTTTTGAATATTCTTATAGTCTTCTAAGACTATCTAACTAGAGGTCAAGAGGATTCTGTTTTGAGATATATTTCCAATTTTCTTTTATAAATAGAATAGTAGGATATCATGGCTTGTTTTATGTTGTGACACTGCTAGAATACTATGGCCAGTGGTAGTTTTTAATGAATATTCTCGATGCAGGTTTACATATATTCAAGTGGTAGCAGAGAGGCTCAGAGACTTATATTTGGAAACACTTCTTATGGAGACTTACGAAAATACCTATGTGGATTTTTTGACACCACGGTTGGGTAAGTTTATAATTGGTGTCTATGATGCTGATGTTCTATTAGAATTTTTAGCTACAGACTCATATAAAATCTTTTTGGTCTATAGAAATAAAAGAGAATCACGGAGCTACTTTGAAATTTCTCTGTCAGTGGGAGTAGATGAACCATCTCAAGTCCTGTTTGTAACTGATGTCTATGCGGAAGCTGTGGCAGCAAAGGCTGCAGGTAAATGCATTAGTGTTATTTCCATTGTTGGTTTGAGTTGTTCTTAGTTTTATCCTTTGGCAATTCTTAGTTTCATTGTCCGACTCTTTATCTGTTTTGGTCGAAACTTCCAACTGTAGGATGATACTGGGGACAGCATAATCTAGGTTGCATTGGCATCTCTGAGTCTTTCTTAGCGGACAATATTTGATCGTAGGGCTATAAAGCAGTGATCCCACTTAATGGCATGCTCTGTTTTGTACTATAGGGGCACTTATTGTGATATCAAATCGGTTTTTTTCTTTTTCTTCAGCATCAGATACATAACACACTCATGGTAGTTATCAAGGTCACCATTAGATGGATACCAATAAATAGCTCCTAACATCTCAAGTGTTTTTGAGGTATTGAAGAAAAAACCCTTTATTTGGCTTCAGTCGGTTGTAATCCTATGTTGGCTTTGTTACATTAAACTTTGTGACCCAAGCTAGAAACCACGTAGCCTCTGGCCCCTCGCATCCAAAGACTGTTCTAAGTATTACTCTGACAGGAGGATGATAACATATGTGACATCTTATGTTATAATTGTCATCTTATGTTATAAAATACGATTTTGATGATGATAACGCATGTGACATATTATGTTATAATTGTCATCTTATGTTATAAAATATTATTTTGATGATGAAATTAATTGATAAATTTAAGAATTAATATGCTTTCAAGATAAGTAATGCAGGAAAAGCTTCGATCATCTGCTCGAATAATTGGAGGGCAAATTATTGAAACAAATATTAGGTCGAAATCATCATATCAAAGATTGGACATCGTGCCATAGGATTGGTCGACACGATAGGATGGACTTCGTACTATGAGTTTAGGCATCGAGTTAGAAGATGTCGGAGGTTCAGACGAAGTATCAGATGATCATATGACATATCGGAATACTGGACAACGTGATTCGTGACTATAATTAAAGTGGTTAGGTTTTGATCGTGATCGTTTAGAGTTAAATTAAGCCAGTATTGGATCAAAACTATGTCAATTTAATTTGGAGCCTATTGGGCCTGAACCAGACTTAATTAGGCTTGATGGAAGGCCAATTCAGTGATCTGGAATTGCCTTGGGCAGTGGTAACGTCAGGCCCAAGCGGTGGTACCGCCCAGATAGTCGAAAGTACTATTTGTGATTTTTCAGATATTCTAGCGATGGTATTGCCTCTTGCTGGTGGTGGTACCGCCTAGGCCGATGGTAGTACCGTCATAGTCTAGATTTCTGGGCTCTGTTCGATGGTAGTATCGCTCGACACCAGCGGTGGTACCACAAATACCCTGAAAACTCAAGGATTTAAAATTTTGGCTCCAATTCTGAAGCATTTAGGGGTCTATAAATACTTCACTCATTCTTACTTGATGAAACATGAATAAGTGTGAAAAAAGGATGAAAAAAGACATGATCTTAAGTTAAAAATATTGTAAACTCTTGAAAGTGCTCAAGTATTTTCTTTCTTGAGTTTAGCGGTTATTCTAAGAAGGTGTGAGGTCTTGTGTGAAAGAGTTTGTGCAATAGTTCTCTCCTGAGCTTGGTAAAAGGAGAAGGTTATAACAATGATAGTTGATTTTCGCCCGTTAGAAATAAGATCAGTAGTGAAAGCTAGTGGCCTCGTGAGAAGAGGAATCAGGAGTGAACATAGGTTAGGACGGGTCGGGACAACCGAGCCACTATAAATCAGTTTATATTTTTGTTCTTACTTTGTTTTATTATTGCTTATTAATTTACTTCATTTATTATCTCCACTTGCAGTCTTGGTTAAATGTATTTTCGATTCATATTTTCATTTGAACCTTTTCAAGTCAAAACTTTTTTTTTGATAACACTAATACACCACCCCCCTTAGTGCCATTATGATCCTAACATTTGATATTAGAGCCAAATTATTTTAGTTGGATTAACACCAAAGTGAGTTTTAATAACTTTTTCTAGCAAACATAAGGGTCACTCTATCACTCTTCCTATGTTTATTGGGACGAACTACACTTGTTAGAGAACACAAATGAGAATTTTCTTGATTTCTATGTATTTTAATTTATGGAACATCATTGATTGTGGTTTTTAAAAATCTTCTAATCCAATGAATAATGGAATGATTTTGAAAAAAAAATATTTTTCTTAAATGCCAAAGCTATGAATTCTTTATTTTGTGCTTTAGATAAAAATAAGTTTAATTGTGATTTCATTACTCATGAAGTCACAAGTAGAGTAACAGAATTAAAAATTAATCTTTTGGTATATAGTTATAAACTGTTTAAAATGAATCTAAGCGAAATCATTTGTGATATATACATCGATTTTACGGATATTGTCAATAGTTTAAAAGCTCTTGGTAAATACTATACTAATCTTGAATTGGTAAATAAAATTTTAAAATCTCTTCTAAAATATTGGGATTCAAAAGTAATAACTATCTACGAAGCAAAGAATTTGAATAATTTTTCTTTTGAAGAACTCATAGAATCTTTAATGACCTATGAAATGACTTGTAAAGCACATGACAAATAGTAGAAAAACCTTCTAAAAAATAGGAAGGATATTGAACTGAGAACCAAAGAAGATTCCTCGAACGAAAGCTAAGCGATGATGATGATGATATTACACTTCTGATAAGAAGACTTAAAAAATTCATAAAATAAACAAAATTCATAAGAATAAAAATAAACCTAAAGAAAATATTATAATATGTTATAAATGCGAGAAGCTAGGCCACTTCAAAAATGAGTGTCCAAAACTGAAGAAGTTGTCGGAAAAAAAAAATAAAGCATTTAAGGTAACATGTGATGAATTAAGTGCATCATAGGATGAATAGCAAATCAACAAAGATGAAATGACAAACTACACATTGATAACCTTTAACAATGAGGTATGTGACTTTCTGAAATATTCCTATCTTATGATAAATTATTTGATGCATTTCATGATTTATATAATAAACTCAAATACATTAGTAATAAATATAAGTCACTATAAAGGATCATGCATTACTTACTAGTAAATTTAAAATTTTGTATGAAACATCGACATCTTGTACTCTTGCTCTAAATGTAAAGAGTTAGATTCAATTTAAAAAGAAAATATGTTATTACTATAAATTTTAGATAAATTTAAAATTAGAAACAAATCATTAAACATGATTCTTGCTAACCAAGGTTGTGTATATAAAAAGGAAAGAATCGCCAACATTCGTAAGTAGTAACACTCAACAAAAACCAATAAGATTTGTAAAAGAATCTATACTATATATTCCCCCTAAGGATAAATGTAATTTTTGTGAAAGACTTGATCGTTATACTTATGCTTGCTCCATTAAAAAATATAGCTCTCATAAATTAATTTGGGTTCCTAAATGAATAATCAATAATTTGATGTCAAAAGTTAAGAGAGATAGATCTAACGATGAAGGACCCAAAGTTAAATGGGTACTTAAAGTAAACCCCTCTTTATTATAGGTATGTCTCCAAACAAGAGCTAGGAGCAAAAGATGATATCTCGATAGTAGATGATGCTCAAGGCACATGATCGGAGATCTAACATAATTCTTAAGGCTCACTAGCCAAGACAGAGGATGTCACCATCGGATACAACAACAAAGGAAAGATTATCAATATTGAAAATATTGATACCAAATCAAATATTAAAAATATTTTGTTGGTAGATGGTTTAAAACATAACTTACGAAGCATTAGTCAATTATGTGATAAGGGATATAGTATCATATTTGAATCTAATGCTTGCATTATAAATATACCAAATAAGAATAAATCTATGATTGTCATAATGAACAATAACATTTATACTATTGATCTTGATGATTTTCATAATGAACTTATTTTTTGGTTTTAAATAATAATACATGGCTTTGGCGTAAAAGATTAAGTCATGAAAGTACGAAATTAATCTCACAAATCGAAACTAAAGAACTGATAAGAGGAATGCTTAGAATTAAATATGTCAAAGATAAGATTTGTGATACATATCAACTAGGAAAACAAATAAAGAGTAGCTTTAAATCCAAAAATCAAATGAGTACATCTAGACTATTATAATTAATTCATATAGATTTATTTGGACCAATTGATATCTCAAGTCTAGAATGTAGTAAATATATTTTTGTGATTGTTGATGATTATAGTAAATTTATTTGGATATATTTCTTGGCACATAAAAGTGATTATTTTAGATGTTTTACAAAGTTTTGCAAACAAGTTCAAAATGAAAAAAAGATTTTATGATTTCTTCTATTCGTAGTGATCATGGTAGTTAATTTAAAATCACAAATTTCAAGAATTTTGTGATTCCAATGGGTATGACCATAATTTTTATACCCCAAGGAATTCACAATAAAATGGAGTTGTTGAATATGAGTTTACAAGAGATTGATAAGAAACATACTTATGAACATAGCCTACCCAAATGCTTTTGGGTCGAAACTGTTAACATGACATGTTATATCATGAATAGGATTCTCATGAGACCTCTACTATCTAAAACTCCTTATGAATTATGGAAGAATAAAAGACTCAATATTTTATTTTAAAGTTTTTTATTGTAAATATTTTATTTTAAATGAAAACGATACTTTTGAAAATTTCGATACAAAATTTGATGAATGTATTTTTTTGGATATTCCTCTATTTCTAAAGCTTTTCGAGTTTTCAATAAAACAACTTTAGTTATTAAGGAATCTATCCGTGTTGTTTTTAATGAGTTTCATGAAGTTAAGAAAAATGATTTTGATGATGATTTTGAGTTTGATATTTTAAATTGAAATAAGAATTTTTCTCTCCAAAGCAACTTAGATATATCTACTTCCAAAGATACCTTACCGAAAAAATGGAAGTAATTGTTGAAGATACATCAAAAGGTATTCAAACTCGTTCTTTACCTAAAAATATTTGTGTAATTGTTACATTTTTATCTCAAATTGAACCGAAATGCATTGATGATGCTCTTAAAGATGACTGGGTCTTGGCACTGCATGAAAAATTAAATCAATTTAAAAGAAATAAGGTTTGAATACTTGTTACTAGACCTAGTGATCATATTGTGATTAACACTAAATGAGTCTTTAGGAATAAGCAAGATTATTTAGGAATAAGCAAGATGAACAAGATATCATAGTTTGAAATAAGATTAGATTAGTGGCCAGATGTTTCAATCAAAAAGAATGTATATATTATGAAGAAACTTTCGCTTCTGTGACAAGACTTGAAGCCATAAGGATACTCCTTGCCTATACTTGTTTTAAAATTTTAAAATTATTTCAAATGGATGTCAAAAGTATCTTTCTTAATTGTTTTATTTTCAAAAAAATTTATGTTGAGCAACCATCCAGATTTGAAAATGATCTTTTTCCAAACCATGTTTACAAATTATTTAAGACTCTTTATGGGTTGAAGCATGCCCTTACGGTTTGGTATGAGAAACTTAGTTTTTTTTATTCAAAATAATTTCTAAAATATAAGATCGATACAATATTATTTATTAAATATTTTATTATTATTCAAATCTATGTTGATGATATTATTTTTAGTTCTACTAATGAATCTTTATGTGGATCATATGCCAAGAGTATTAGTCATGAGTTTTAAATGAGTTTAGTGGGTGAATTGATATTTTTCTTAGGATTGTAAATTAATTAACTAAATGATGAAACTTTTAGTAGTCAAACAAAGTATACTTTGATCTATTCATATGGATAGTGCAAAAGTCATAAACACATCGATGAATATTTTTACTAAAGTAGATATGAACAATCAAGGAAAATGCTTTAATCAGAAGACTTATAGAGGTATGATATGAAACTTATCATACCTTAGTGCAAGTATACCTGATATAATATTTAATGTTGGACTTTGTGTAAAATTTCAATCAAATCCCAAACAATCTCATTATAAAGTAGTTAAAAGAATATTTAGATACTTGAAAAGAATTCAAAATATAGGATTATGGTATTCAAAATTTAAAAATTTTGATTTGATTACATACGTTGATGCCAACTTTGCAAGATGCAGTATAGATAGAAAAAGTATCTCTGGAATATATCAATTTCTAGGTCATGCACTAGTTTCTTGGTCTTTTAAGAAGCAAATCTCTATCGCATTATCCATAACCAAGGTTGAATATGTAGCTAGAAGTGCATATTATACCTAAGCAATTTGGATAAAAAGTACTTTGAAAGATTATAGATTTTACTTAAAAAATACTTCTATAAAATGTGATAATATAAGTGTAATTTGTTTAACAAAGAACCATATTCAACACTCTAGAACTAAACACATTGATATTAGACATCATTTTATTAAGGATCACATTAGCAATCATGATATATCTTTATATTTCATTGACATAAAACATCAATTATAATATATATTTTTACTAAACCACTGAATAATGAACAATTTGATTTTATTAGAAGAGAATTATGCATGTTGAATCTTTCAAATATATGAATCATGATTCTTCTCATTCTTCCCTTTTAGTAAAGAGGAGATTCATCTCATATGTTTATTATCTTGATATTTCAATGTGAAATTTATGTTATATGACTCTTTTATATTAATATTCTTGTGATATCAAAAATAATTTTTATTATTGGCATATTGATGTAAACTAAGAGAAGTAGCATCATGGTAAAATGATATTATTCTCTTCTTTTTTATAATGACGGGGGAGTGGGGGTGGAGAAGAGTTATGACAAAGGGGAATAATTAATTGTAATTTTTTGATGATGTAGCATTAATATGCATGTTGTATTTGATGACATTAAATTATGATATTTGTTTGAGATGTGTAACTATTTCAAGCTATGAATATGATGTGAAATTATGCATATAATTTTTGTAATAATCATTATTAAAAATCATTATAATTTATGATTAAAATTATTTTGCCTTGAATTTAAAGAGTTGAAAATTTATCATTTTTCTTTAAAAATTCAAATTCACTATGACATATAGATAGGGGGAGTTTAGTTAAAATTCTGTTATTAATTGGTTGTCATCATAAAAAAGAGAAAGATTGTTGAATCCCAAATTTTAACGATGAAGTCAATTGATGAATTTATGAACTAGTATACTTTCAAGATAAGTAATGCAATAAAAACTTCGATCATAGACTCGAACAACGTTGGGTTGAAAAACGTTATGTCAAACATTGAATATCAAGTCGGAGGATTGGTCGACATGCGGTAGGATGGACTTCGTGTCATGAGCTCGAGCATCGGGTCGATGTCAGAAGTTCGGATGAAGTACCGGATGATCAGATGACATGTTGGAATGTTGAGCAACATGCTTCGTGATCGTCATTAATGTGGTTAGGTCTTGCTCGTGGTTGTTTAGAGTCAAATTAAATTAGTATTAGGTTGAAACCATGTTAACTTAATCAACTTAATTTGGAGCCTATTGCTTAAACCAGGACTGAATTAGGCATGATGAAAGGTCAATTCAGTGACCTAAGATTGGTATGAGTGGTGGTACTACTAGACCCAAGTGGTGGTACTTGCCAAACAGTCGGAAAGCGCAGTTTATGCTTTTTTCAGGTATTCTGGCGATGGTACTGCCTAGCGGCGATGGTATCGCCTAGGTCGACGATAGTACCACCATAGCCTAAATTCTCTGGCTGTGTTCTACGATAGTATCGCCCGATGCCGATGGTGGTACCACCAGTTACTCCGAAAACTCGAGTATTTGAAATTTTGACTCAAATTCTAAAGCCTTTGAAGATTTATAAATATCTCACTCATGCTTGCTTGATGAAGCATGAATAAGTGCGAAAAAGGGTGAAAAGAGAAAGAATCCTTAGGGTTAAAAGTGTTGTAAACTCTTGAAAGTGCTCGAGTCTCTTTATTTTTGAGTGTAGCAACTATTTTGAGGAGGTGTGAGGTCTTGTGCGGAAGAATTTGTGTAAATGTTCCCTCCTAAGCCTGGGAAAGGGAGATAGGTTGTAACAAGGGTAGTTGATTTTCATCCGTTAGAAAGAAGAATGATAGTGAAAGCCGAAAACCTCAAGAGAAGGAGAATCAAGAATGAACGTAGATCGAGACGACCGAACCACTATAAATCGTATTTCTTTTCTTGGTTTGTATTGATTAACGATTTGCTTAAGTCACTACCTTCACTTATACTATTGATTAAACGTATGTAATAACAATGGATGCAGGAGCATGATCTATGTTCCTCTTGAACACTGAATTTAATTAAACCAGCACAACGGAAGACCAACTTGTTAGGAGTAAAGAAAGGAGACGACTTACCATGAGATGAAAACCGCAATATAATTAGAATGAAGATTTTCAATTGAGATGTCTTTGGTTGATGCCTCTTCATATCCATCTGATAGCTGTGTGGTGCTGTTTCATTCCACAGGTCTCCAAGTGTTGATCTCCGTCCGTCCTGGAAATGCATCTCTGCCCGAGAATCACGGATTAAAAACAATAAAATCATTTGCTGAAATCATGATCTCATGACATTTTTTTTTTTTTTTTCCTTCCAGGCGGCTTCCTTCCTGGTAATGCAACATAAGTGAATGGTTCCATCCATCCATTTTTCCAGGCAAAATTATCAAGAAAAAAAACCCCCCCCCCCAATTACCATTCAACTTTATGATCAAAGAACCCCTTACAAGGTCAAGGAGGACAGAGTGGCTCTTTTCAAGGACAAAATCATGCGGCGGCTGGCTTTGGAGTCAAATGGAGAGAGCAGCAACCAAAATGGGCAAAAATAATATCTTTCTTAATAACATTTGAAACAGGTTGGTTGTTGATGCCTCCTTACGGTTAGTGATGTAATTCTGTCACATACACAAATCTGTTCATCAGGTATTGCTTATTTATTTAAATCTCGATCCAAGAAAATAAAAATCTCCAAGGTAAATTTTCTGCTACCAACCAACCTCTCTACCTGCAAAAGGCGAGGAGAACGGCTTCTTATCGCGAAGTGGCAAAGTTAATGAGAATGGCAAGCAACACAGCTCGCCACCATCAAATCAAGCCCTTCTTTCTATGGGCATCCAAACCATAGGATATAGGACATCATCAAGGCTACGAGGGAGGGCACAGAACGATGGGGACACCATCTAATCTCAAAGGAGAAGCCAAAAACCCTTGGAAAGGCAAAGGAGGGTGGGTATAGGCAAGGTGTTGTCTCGTTTCATATAGCAAGCAATACCTTCTTCCCATACTCAATGGTGACCAGAAGAAAAAAATAGAGAGCTACGACAATAATCAAGAGGGGAAACCTCATCAAATAAGATCAGGATCCTCAAATAACTTCCCCATGACCATGGCATTGCAATGGCGATGGGCCGGTGTATCTATCTATCTATCTATATATATATATATATATCAGCAAATGAAAAGAGCAGGTTAATTGGTTGTTCTGCAGTAGAATAACAAAATGCATCTGCAGTTTGTCTTATGCATCATCTAAATATTTAAATCAACTACTCATAACAAGTTCCAAAAGGGTCATCTATTCTTAGCAAGAACAAATAACATCAATTTTGCAGTAAAGTTCTTGCCTCAAACTCGAGGACCAAGTGGATAGATAAGACAGACGAGACACGGCATATATATAGTCTGGGACCCGTCGTTTGACATAGTGCTCAAAACAAAACACCAAATTACCGAATCCTGATCTATAATTCCGCACCGCGACAAGGTATAATTCAGACTTCAGCTCCACTAGCCATCTTTATTTATTTCTACACACAACTTCACAGTGCCGGAAGTAAAACTTAGATCAAGCCACAAAATAAGACAAGAAGAATCTTCTTCAAGAGTCACTCACTAACAAACTGTCCCAAGTCTGCCTCGGCACATTGCTTATCATCCCAGATATATATATATATATATGGATTCCAAAGAGCCACTTCAAGACAACTTATTATCCTTCAGTTTCCAATGGATTCGACCCAACTCCATTAACATGATAAAACCCAACACTTACAAGTGTTCTTGAACATGATTGTTCCCGATTGCATATTTCAAAACTTAATCCCGCAACCTTAATATTATAGACGACTTAAAATCATCTTCGGTCCTTATGAATCTGTTGTTATCTTATGAGTCTCTTTTCTATCAGACATAATATCTTCATTCTACAACCAAACATCTAGAGCCATAGTTCACCAAAACTAAAGTCTGAACTTCCGTTATCAGCTTCTGATTCGACTGATAGTCAAAACCATTTCCAGAATGTTGACAGTTTCAATAGTTTATTGTTCGGGTTTTGCATTTTTTGGTTTAAACATACTAAATACCTGGACCGAAAACAAAATGTAATGGAAAACATATTTTGTTGATATACAGACAAAATAACAAGGAATCTGAATACAAGCTCATCAGATTCAAATCATAATCTTTTATTTATGTTCAATTCAAAAGTTTCTTTCAACAAAGAAAAGATCATATATATCTTTACTGATATTTATGATGACAGAAAAGAGTTATCTAGTTCAGAGATATCCTACGCATTTACTGTTTGGTATTTTTCTTTTAATTTGAAAAAAAATGAAGCCTTGGATCTTTGTTAGTGTAGATCTTAGCAAATAATTGAGCAAAAAAGGCTACCGACATTTTCTCCATCGGCACCAAATCCTGATAGGAATATTCTTCGAATCAAGCCTGATACAACAAAATCTTTCCCTAATCTCTATGGTTCGGGCTGTAGCACTATAAGAAGGGACCTCTCCAGGTGACACAGGCACTCTCCCCCACATTAAATACTATTTTCCCCCATTAGGTTAGTCCCGGCTACTGGCTCAAGTGTTGCAAGGGCCTCATTAGTTTTGCAGTAACCCAGCACCTAGGGATAATCCACATCAAAAACTCAAATCTCAATCTTATGTATCAGGAAAATCCAAGTTGGGAGACCGCATCAAGCTAAATCCTCAAAACTCTTCAACATTCAATCGTGACCATTTTTATAAATTAGACCAGGACAGATCAGTCTCAGCACATCAGACTGACCATCAAAATTGACACTAAAAACATGGAAATAAATGTTTGCTTTTAAAACATTCACCTCTTCTTTCCCTAATCTTCCTCCTACTTACACTTCTCTAATATATATACTATTTCTTTGTCTGCATAGCTGCTCAAATAGACAGCAGATCAGCAATGGATATATACAACAGGAATGAATCCCTCGATGATTTAAAGCAACAACATGAGGCAGCTCACCCTCTAATTCAATACTTCCAGCTGCAGATTGGATTTAAATACTAGGTAAAAATGCTGATCTTGAAAGACATCCTAAAGAATGGTGAAAGATGAAATAAACTTCAAGTACAAGAAAATATTGGAAAATAAGGGAAAATGTGAATGGAAGATATAGCCATCTAGATTAGCCCCATTTATCATATCATAGGGCGAAAAAACAGAGAAACACTAAGTTCAAAAGCATCATGTATCTACAACCAGCAAAATAAACATCTAGAGCAGTTAATCAAAGATCAACTCCCACCATCAATTAACTGATAGATTAGGCAGCAAATGTTTCATGGTGAATGAAAAAATGTCAAAGATCAACTCACACCATCAATTAACTGATAACTATGACTCAATATATCATGTAATAGATTATGAGCAACCAAGAACTGTATGGAGATCTAACCAAACAAATACAGGGCTCCATGTGTAAAGAAATGAAACATGCATTAATTCATTGGTCGAAAAAGAGACATGGAATAGAATACTCAAGAGCACCTAATTATACTTTCGGTTGAATTTCGTCAAGCAAATTGCAAGAATACATTTAGTAGCTTTGCACAAATAATGGTATATAAAAAGAAAAGGCACCTAAACAGAAGCAGCAGAGCTACATCATCAAAACCCATCAAAAGTTTAAAGAGCTATAGTAATTCAAACAGATCCAATCAACATTCACTTGTTTGACAACAGATTAAAAATCTAAGAGAACAACAGTAATTCACACCCACTAGACCTATACATTATTATAACAACACACCGAGTTATTACAACATCTATATATGATAACTGTTACTATGTATAACCAATACAAGTTCTGCAAAGGGTCATTGCAAGTTCACATTCAGCAATACATCTGAACTCTGCATAAAGAGACCACTAATGAGATTCGGATCATACCTGCGCCCTTCCATGAACTAAGCTTTTTTTCTCGGAGTGAGTCCCGGCAAGCCTTCAAACAAATCCGAAAGAAGGTACTCCAAATCATCCGGCATGTACTTTATATATTTTGTTGCATGTCTTCCGCCCTCAAGTTGACTACCAAACCTACCCATAAAAGACCGATAAGCTGGGATGACCTTCTCTGAAATAGAAATCCGCAATTCTTCTCGGAGCTGAGGATCTGGAACCTTCCAATTTGTCTGAACCCTATATATATCTTCAAATGCCAAGTTAAAGTTCTTGAACTTTTCCTTGAGAGCAACCTTTGAAACGCTACTGGAGCTCCCACTCCCATATCCATCATCCCTCAGACAAGACAACACTTTTGTCCAGGAAGTCCTTAGGTAGCTCGTGGCATACTGCCGAATTTGGCTGCGGTGCTTCCTTATCCAGTCATCTCCCAAAAGCTTCCCAAGTTCTGAATCCTTCACTTTATTAACTATGTAGAGTATATTGTTCATCAAAAATATATACCGCATTGCTCCATCTTCATAAACTTTAGATTTTTCGTCCAGGTTAGTTTCTAAATATGAGATTATCAAAAGCATGCGACGACCTAGCGGAGTCATACTCTCCAAATTCTCTCTGTTGGTATTCCTGTTCTCATAACCTTCAGAATGATCCTGATCACTACCACACCCTCCATCATCCAAAAGCAAATTTAATGTATCATTGTAAACCACCAGCAATTTCACATAGTTCATCACATAACGTGTCATGGGATGGATCTCACCTCCCTGTGTTGGCTTCCGTGATGGCTCCTTCTGGATTGCATTTCCAAACTCCATAAGAGTCCCTTTTACAGCATCACCTAACCTCTTCAGGATTCCCTCAGCCTCTTCACATAGGAGGTCCTTTGGGTCTCCGGCATATAAGGTCTGGAGATCTGGCAAAACATCTGCGAGGGCCTCATACATATCCAGAATACGAAAGAGCTTCTCTGAAGACCGCTGACATATCGCAATGGCATCCCCAAAGTTGAGTAGCTGCATGACACACCCTTTGGTGGTCTCTGAAAAGCACTCCTCCCTAAGCTCCTCTGAGGCAGCAAGAATTTGGTCACAGAGCCGTCTCTCTCCCCAGAGTAGAGCCCGAACAACGATCTTCATAGCCTGAATCCACTTCTTCATCTTGTCATCAAGCATCCGCCACTCAGTTCTCTGTACCTCCTCAATGCTCATTCGATCGATGCCGAGGATGGAGAGGCACTCATCGAGAATGTCTCGTCGGACGGTGCAGTAAACATGGTGGAGCTCTCGGTCATACTTGGCCCAGATCATTTTGTCTGCGATGGCCTTCAGATCAGCGATGACTTCGGGATGGATCAGATCTAAACTCCGATCGTCTATCAGACTGCTTCCGGACCTATCCTCAGGACTGCCCTCCTGCTGTTGCGGTGGAAGCTGCAGCTGGTGTTCGTCATCGATGGAGCTCTCAAAGTCCTCCATCGTCTCACCGCTATCAGATGCAAAGGAGAGGGAGAGGCGGCGAATGGAGGAGCAGAGGCCGTTGGAGTCAAGGGGGACTGCATTGCGGACCATCAGGTGGCGGAACTCCTCCTCAAGGCGGGACATTGCCATCTGAAGCGCAACCTCCGCACGAGTAACTAGGTCTTCCGCAGCCGCGGCAGCGTTAGGGGAGGTGCCGGGGTCGGCGAGGAAGATGAGATCATCGACGGCGGCGAGGTATTCCTCGGCCTCCTCAGGGGAAGACTCCCAGAGGAGGGAATCGGAGGCGTCCCAGCGGAGGACGACCTTCTGAGCCGCCTCTAGGCGCAGCTCAGCCTCTGACGGGTCAACGTCGACGCCGTCACCGACGCCGTAGCCGTCGCCGTCGCATCGTGTAGCGGCCGAGGAGGAGGCAGGGAAGAGGTCGTTGATAGTGGACAGGCGGTTGTCGAAGCCGGAGAGGATGCGGATCATGTCCTCGGCGGCGTTCTTCGAGGTAGCAAGGCTGCTGACGATGTGCTTCGCCGCGGCAATGACCTTCTCCTGGCCATCGGCTCTAGCCGCCGCCGCCGCCATCACTCGGTCGGCGATCCGGTGGCAGTGAGGCCGGCAGAGTGGCGAGGAGGGTGGAGGTTTTGGGGGTCGGAAGCGGTGTAGGGCTAAGGTCGAGGGATCGGGGTCGAGGTTAGGGTTCGGGAGAAAGGGAAGAGGGAAGGAAAGGGGGCAAGGGTTGCTTCTTCGCAACGACAGACGACTCAAGTCACTTTATTCTCTTCCATCTCTAATCCATTGTTACTAAATAAATTTTTATATGCTGGTAAACGCACATATATATCCGACGGCGATACTTTGCCCCCACCGGTGAGCCCCGATAGAATAGGTTTTAGCCAACTCGAAGCCATCCGACCCAAACCAATAACGGGTCGGGTTGCCGTAAATGTGAATTAAAATTCAGGTGGGTATGGGACCTGCCACCAAACCTAAACCTAATCCTAATCTAAATCGCAAACTTATGGCTTTGACCATTATAACTCCACAGTCTAATTATGCATGCGTGTGTAAGTAATATGATATATATATATATATATATATATATATATATATATATATATATATATATATATATATATATATATATAATATATATATACACACATTAATGTGCATACATATGTTTGCTGATTCTAGTTGTACTATAATTGGAGTTTGGTTAACCATAACTCTACCCTAGTTAAAGTAAAGTTGAAAACTCTCAACAAATTCTAGCCCCAAAAATGAATCCATGAAACACAAATAATCCTTTCAAACGGGACAGCAGTAGGAGAAAAATATTACAAATATTAAGCTAAAATAGTCTTGAACATAATTTGAGTCGAACCGGAATTAAATCAAATTGAAACCGAAACCAACCTAGTTTGATGAAACTAGTCTTGGGTAATTCGGTTCTGCTTCTTGATTTTGAAAGATTAGAATTGATGTTTCTAGTTTCAAACAAATTACATATTATAAAATAAAAATAAAAATATAGATTTAAATTTAATTGACTTGGGTTCAAATCCTCTCTTGAGAAAGATATTGAGTTGATTACAAATTTTATAATTTTATTGTTTTCAAAAGAGAAAATTTTGTTTAATTAAAAATTTTATAATTTTATTATTTGTATATCATCGTTTTTTTTAATGTCATTATGCTCATTAGGGTTATACATCCATTTTTATAAATTCTAAAAATAATTTTTTTATATTTTATATTTTAAATTAAAAAATAAAAATTTAACAATTCGAACCGAAATCAAAACCTGTGCGGTTTGATTTCGATTATTAGTTTTAGCAAATCGAACCTGATGAATTCAAAACAGAAACTGACGGTTCTGTAACCACGGAACTAAAGTATAAACGCATGCTTATAAACTCTCAATAACATGGAAGTCTTATCAATATTCTACCGTATTGTAAGGTGAAAAATGTAAATTTAGGCAACTGCTTCAACAAAGTTCTCAGAATACAAGAAAAGATGGAACCAACAAAAATATAATACATGCAATTTCATGTTTGTGCTCTAAGATGCAACAGAAAGTATAACCTTTAAAAAAAAAACAGAAAAAAGAAGAAGAAATTGCCTATTATTTATGACAGTCCATGTTGCCCAAATTAGCTTTTTAAACTGAATAAACAATGTCAAACTAGATACCTTGAATTTAAACTGGATCAACACACAACACATGGATGGCTCTCTTATCAGGCTAGGAATCTGGAGGAGATCATTGAGCCGGGAGCTAGAATTGTTTGAACTTTCCATGGAGGATCAAAATTTTTGCATGATTTGTGCAGCTAGCAAGTCAGCTTCAAACCTTAAGGAATTCAACTTCAACCTGGTTGGGGCTACCTTCTTGGAACTTTGTTGATTTTTTAGCCATGATGAGATTGAGTCAATCATATGTCTGCTAGGATACATAGCATTCCATTCCCAGTGTTCTTCTCCAGAGGATAAATAGTTGCACCCTTCACATAGCTCTGATGCTTGATAGCAGCCTCTCTTAGGCCTGAGATACCTGGAGAATTTGCCGTGCGTTGCTTTATGATAGAACATGCACTAAGTGGGCAATCCATCCCAGCTCCAATCCTCCTGAGAATAAAAGGACGGACCAGGTAACGAGCTTGAGCATAGTACTTAGTTGCAGAATTTAGAATCAGGCTAAGGGTAAAACCAAGAATAATCAACCGAGAAAAATTTGAATTAATGATAAACTTAAAACAGGGAAATGTTTTCCACTTCCTGGCAAGAACAAAAGCATAACAGTTTGCTAAAGAGATTTTACATGCATGTGCTATATTTCAAAGTGCCATAATGACTGCTAAAATTATATAATGTGAATACTTAAATTAAGACTTCACCAAGAATTGCGAGGACTTATCCCCCGAAGAGAGCGCAGGCTGATAACTCATTTAATACAGTACTGAATAATATCAATAAACAATCATCACATGCTGCACAACTTTACCATATCTTCACCATTAAAGACTATGAACTTATCAGGAATCTCATCTTAGAAGTAAGCCAGCACACAATGTTACTAACATGTATACCAGGAAATATTAATAAATTTGAGCAAGCCCATCATATTCTTCAAATATATTCAACAATCTGATTTCTACCAAACCAAACTATTTTCTCCCCGGTGCATCAAGCAGGCACTACAATAACTAAACTTGCATAAAGGAAAAACAGGTCCAGTGAGGATTAATATATGCAATCTTCTATTTCAAATAACTAAACTTGCATGTCTTCTAACAAAAAAATTCTGTTCACCAATCAAATGCTGGAATCAGAAAAGGTAGAAGTCTTTGTTACCATGCACAATAGAAATAGTGGTTCTTTTATCCAGCTAATCCACTTCACAGGATAATGTTTTCACATTACATAAAGATATTCTTTCTTCTCCAATTGCATAAATAATTGGTAAAACAGTATATATGTACTTACAGCCAGTTTTTAGCAAAAATCTTTTTCTAGGTTCATTGCTTTCACAAAATTCAGAACCACCATCCAATAAGTTCCTCAAATATTACAAACAATATCTGCTTTTTAGTCTCGTCAACCATGGACGTCTCTTTTGCTGGCAAAAAAAAAAAAAGAACACAGCAATCCTTCTCTGGTGACCATCTGAACAGCCATTGTCCTCCAGTAACAAGTCTCAGGCACAAAGCAAGGCTATATAAGTCATGTCACAGACTCCTCTAAAGTCCATATCCACAAGAAATACAATATATTAGGCCAACCGATTCAAACAATGAACTGATCTTATACTAATATCAATTCTTGGATGGACCATAATGATAATGTCCAAGCATAGTTTGATTGTCCAAGCATGTCAAAACAAATAAATTAAAGAATAAGATTATAACTTTCACCAGAGGGAAGAAGCTTTCTTGGACCAGACGAAGGTAGCCTACTTGTGGATGTTCCCACATTCCTGTATGACGCCATTGAGTACACTATTGCTCACTGTTTGATGCACTGTTACATTCAAGTATACAATAAAGAAAAAAAACTGTGACAACATTAAGTTGTTCAATATAAATTTATAACTAAAAGTTTTTGAAGGTTTCTTCACAGCATTTAGGTCTAATAAGGGCAGCATCCTTCTAATAGTTTTAACTTTTAAGGACATCAGATCCTTGCACATTTGCTGATTACAACATTTTCACTGATGTAATTAAATGAGAGAGAAATCGCCACATTCTGCAGAATATTTTGTACCTAGACACGTAATTAAATTTACCTAGCACTATTGTTGAGTTAAGAAATTCTAGATATGTTTGCTAGAAACTAGGGCAAAGAGATGAATTAGCTGTGCCAATTTGGAGACTGAACTAATAATCAAGTGTCCAAGAGATAAATTAAGGCATTGGAAAATAAGAGATACTACTGAGATTAATATAGCACTTGAAGCATCAGCCATTATGTGTAAAGTGAAACTAAACAATAGACATATCACTGCAACATACTGCTGAGTGAAGCAGCAGTTTTGAACAAGTATGGACCTAGCCAATTTGATTTTCCATGATCATAGAAACATAGAAAAACTGAATATAAAAAGATTTAGCAACTGGAGAGTTACATCAAGTAATCAATCCAGTTGTCAGAAAAGGCTTAGGCTGTTTAACAGATGTAAGCTGCATAATTTTCAGATACCTTAGAACTTTCTCAGATGCAGTTCGAGCAGCACTAAGTATGCTTTCACTTGGTAACCAGTTAACTACTCTACTAAAATCAGCTCGCATTGGAGAGTGGATCTTAACAAGCTGCATAGGATGGCAATAGGGCATTAAGAAGCTGACCTTCACTGCTTAACTATTACAAGTACGAAAACAAGAAAAGAACTTACTCCTAGACACTCCATCATCTGATAGTATGCTCTCCCGTGAAGTGGAGTATGCCCCTGCCTAGACTCTGAAAAGTATCTTGTCCTACAAACAAACAAAGATAACTACAGCTAAATAAGAATTATATTCCTCTGTTTAAATTCAAGCCACGAATAAAAGATTATGCTTTCTACTCTACCATTCCTTGTATCCTGGATCCACGGTGAAACCATACATATCAACAGTGTCACAGATGGATAGAGCAAACTCAAGAGCCTTAAGCCCTGTTCCTTTAGCTGAAGAGCCAAATGATGCACCTAACATGAGATATACTTGATTCCCAATTGGGACTTCCTACAAAAGGAAAAAGGTTCAAGTTTAGCGAGTCAAGAAAATTTAATTTTACCTCTAACTGATGCAAGGATTTTGATAATCCTTGATACATGAATCTATATGAAACTGAGGTTCATTCGAGTAGAATAGACTTGCCACACTTCAAATCTATCAGAGAAAAAAGCTGTAATTTATTGTGACACAGTATGTTTATGCAAAGGTGTATATTATGTTGTAGGTGCCATCACTTTTAGAAATTTGAGCTCAAGTAGTTGATCGCACAGTCTGGAAACAAGTATAAATTAATTTTGTGCTCAATATGGTTCATATCTGAGATACAAACTTTATGAGCTGACGTTCAAGTAAAAGTAATTTTCAATTCTTAATACTCAACAAACACTTAAGCAACAAATCCAGCATGTGGTGTGCATGTGAACACAATAAATTACAATGTCAAATGTGCGACAATATGCTATTATGCTAGATAAGTTGACCCTGCTAGTTAAAAGCTTGGATTAATGAGGAATTGGGGATATTATTATTGTTAATATGTATCGAAAGTTAAATAACACCACAAGAATGACATTCTCCAATTTCCAACTGTCTGATTAGGCTTCTTTAAATCAAAGGCAAGTTGTTCCTCTGAGAAATCACATATATGTACACAGTTACAGAAATATATTATGAAGAAATTGAGTAGTTTATTTGTACAGAAAACATATAAAATGATGCAATAGTGAGAATGACTCACACAAGTATACAGATTATGATTAGTGAACAGGTAGTGGCATTTGCACCAATTTATGAAGCAACCTCAGTAACTGACAACCATGTCAACAAGAAGCCTATGCCCATAAACTACAAAACACCCTTGACAACTTGGACACCATTTGTGACCTCACAGTAGAGTGAGTCTTCTTCAAATGAGAATTAGATCAGAACACTTTTCAGTCAGGATGTAAGGCTATCCTTAACACTACTTTCCAAGCCATGGAAGGGAGTGATGAATTGCTGTTGATATTTGACCTCAAGGGCAAACCCAGTCAAAGAGGTCTCAACAGTTATCGAGAACTTGATGACGGGAAGGAGAAGCAGAAGGGTAAGCATCTCTTGTGGAATCTCCCAATTCACCTTTGGTAAAAACATTCTGATTGATGCCATTGCCTCTACAACTCGAAGCTTCCTCTGTGGAGTCTTTCCTTATGCAAGATGCAAAAGTACTATCCACTTATTTAATTGATTTACATGTATCAACTACATCAAAAGCCCAGGAGAAACTTAAATAACTACATGATAAAAAAAAGTGATGGTAATGTCTACTTGGTGTTAGGAAAATCTTCATCCTGCTGATGGTGATAAGCACTCTTTCCAAACAGAGGCTTTATCACGAGGTGAGTCATGCTTACAAAATTTCATTTCCTGTCAATAAATAAATGTGTTCAACCATAGTACATGCACAAAGCAAAAAAAGTTAACATAGATCTAGTACATCTGAAGATTAGTAATAAGGAAAATCTTTCTTCATCATATAATAAAGATGAAAAATTTATTCTTCCATTTTTTTTAGATGTTTATAAATTATTGGATTCCACAGGTGCCTCATCTGCTATCATAAAATCTGTGGTTACAGTGCTACGTTTTGCTTAAGATACATGGTTTCTCTACATTCCAAAGGAATTGCATATTGGTAAGAATGGATCACTTAGAAGGATATATCCAATGCCCAGTAATAAAACCCAAACTCTTCTCGTGTATCTTCATACGTTTGATTATTGACAAGAAAAGAGTGTTTCATAAACATAGCTTTATTTGTGAGAAAGCCTATTTGGAAAGAGTGCTCATCACCACTAATCAAAGGTTTAAAATTTTTGTAACACCAACTCGATTGTGTATTGTCACTATTTAAAATAATTTGCTAAATTGGACCTAGTTAACCTTGACTTGTCATGGAACTCAAACTGACAAGCTTAATGATGCTTTTAGCCAGATGAGAACCATGTTATGATATCTTAAAAGAAGCCAATTTTGCTAATATTCTCCAGTTCCATTTTTGTGATGAAAGAGGTAGTGGTACCATTTTTGTGATGAAAGGGAGGACCTTTATTACTATAATAAGAAGGTACTAAAATTTTACAAGATATACTTCAGTGAAGTCATTGTCAACTGCAAACTTAATTTCAATCTCATCATATGGGAGATTCACTCCCATTATACTAATCCATAATCAATTTTAAAGGGTCATATTTTGTGAAGCTAGATCTATGGTATGTGCTATTATAATAAGACCTCATATTGCTCTTCCCGTCTGTACAGGTGTGATCAATGAGAGATATCAGCTTCCTACTTTGAAACTATAGCTTGTATGAAGGTTTTTAAGTTGCTAAACAAATAAAAAGGTCATCCTAATGAGTGACTAATTTGTAGGGGAGAGCAAATATCCTTGGAGGATCAAAATCATTGTTTGGAATTGTAATAAATGTCCAATTACTATGGCATTTGTAATTTGGACATATACATATAATATAATGTATAAACAAATAAGCCAATGTTGTAGTCAACGAATCTTGTGTCTTAGTATCATTTTTCCTTTTGGACTTCTTATTAAGCCCACAGTAAAGTTCTTATTTTGTGTAGAAAAATATTTTCTATCCATCAACGATCCTTTTTGTTTAGTTAGTTTTAGGATCCTCTATCAAAGTACATATAACCAAAAGCAAGTATAGTGTAAAATAAATTTGAGAGTTGAAGATATGTTTTTATGAAAATAAAAAGAGACTAAATTGAGAGACAGTAAAAAATAAACATATAATGATTTAAGTGAAATTGAGGCTGTTTCTCAAAGCATCAAGGATGGCACATGCCAAGGAATTAACAATGATAATAACACAACTTTTTGCATTTGATGCAATAGAAGAACCAACTAACAAGGTAAGAACAAGAAATATCACTATCATGAATGACATTTTAAGAAAAGAATTATCCAGAAAGAAAATTTATTTATGGCAAATAATAAATGGTTCATGAGGATACAAGATTCATTTTAAGGACTTCAATTGTTCCCAGACCGACCCATACCAGCCAGACTGGGCATGAACCAGTATGTGAACTGCCACATTTCGGCTAGTCCAGGCCAATTTAAAGGAAAATAAAGAACTTTTATTAATGCTGATGCCCATTAGGGCTTGAAAAACGTGAGCCTCCCTAGCTCAAGCATCATTGCCTGACCACGGCACCCATCCACCCATTGCATCCCTCTTGGCTACTAATTCTCTTATTCATTTCCTCCTCTTCATCCATCGCCCTTCCTCCTCTTCTTCCGCTTCCTTCTTCCTCCCACCCTCTCCCTCCCCCAGCTGACGGGTACCATGATACATTCCATTCTACTGCCGATATGCTGGAATGGACTTGACCAGTACCAATATGGCCATGGATCAACACCAGTTCGGTACCCAAAATTGGAAAGCTTGATTCATATACTGTAGCTACCAGGTTAGCTTGCTACAAACATACCTAGCATAACAAGATGCATCTGTTCTAAAGAAAAAATAATTACCCGGATCATTTTATTCATGACGTCATGAATAGTGGTTTTGATGATCAGCACCTCCCTCTTAGTTTCTGCAATATGCAAAACTCACAGTGGTTTACATATAAAATGAGATACACATGAAAAAAGGCACAGGTTTCATACCATCTAATTCTACAACTTTGTCAAGTGCTTTAGCAGATCCTCTATTAAGAAGGCGAAATGTACTTTTCCGACCAACATATTTTGTGTAGTTCTGAGATATTGGAGAAGGGAAAGAAAAACTTCTAATAAGTGAAGTACATACCATGATACCACTGTGACAAAGTAGGAGAAGTATTCGCCAAACCTGGATGGGAGCTCCATTTTCTCTAACAACAGCATCATAGCCATCTATTTCTTTTCCAAAATTTGTTTTTAGAAGATCCCCAGAGTTACCAACAACAGCACACCGTCCAAATTGCCGGGGCACGAAAGGTGATGTTTCTGGAAGTACTAAAGAAAGTTTTTCCATGCATAATGTCCTATTCTTGCACCGATCACTAGAACAGAAAATGAGAAGGTTCCACTTGTGTGATCATTAGCAATTTCTTGAAATAAATTTTTCCTCAATTGGAGCACCTAATACAGGCGAAAAAATGAAGAATGCACTATAACACAGCTTTTTTAGCTGAATCAAGCTGGACAAATTGTACTCACAGTTGTATTCCTTTGTTTATCCTGCGCCATGCATATTCCGCCCATCCATTTGGCAAAGCATCAATAAACTCTTTTGTGAGTATGGTAGAACTATTGCGAACCTAAACAAAAAAGTTGTCAAGTATTTATTGAACCAGAAGCAAGCAAGTTGTCCAGAGGTCACTATACCTAAAACCATTATCAGCTCAACCACAGGCAATAGATCAGGTAAGGGGAAAAAAAAGCCTAGTATAACTGAAATACATATATCCTACAGAATTTCCAGCATGTCTAAACTCTAATATATTGATTTCATTTTTAAACTTCCTAGAAAGGTTTTAAATACTGCTGATAATTACTGACAGACCTAAAATCGGCATGTGGATCAGCCCTTACAAAGCAGTACTCTAGTTCATATCGGGCATACTGCCCAGTAAAACATGAATATTAATCAAACTTTCTGGTTTTCATTTTGGATCCTCTGTTACTAGGCGTTGAGCAGTCCCTATAACTTTTCTTTTTTTCAGACACTAGCAAGCCTTTCGCTCCTCATTTTGAGTTGTAAAACAGTTAGTTCTCTTCTTGGGAAGCTTTCTTTCCCAAAGATTTCATACATATGTTGATTCATTATCAAAGAATTATATGAAAAGTCGAGTTTAAGAAGGTTTGAATGTGTCAGAAACTAGACACAACCAATCTGGTTGGTACCTGCAGATGTTAATTCATAGGAATGTTGGTATGGTATGGTATGGTACCATTCCGATCAATAACCACCGGTACTGGATTGACATCCAAAACCTTGTTACCAAGTATTATTGGGTGGATCACAGAAAATCATATTTTGTTTATTCTCTTGGATGATGAACAATTTCTGATGCTCTACTTTTGACAAAAATGACAAACTCACCTGCTCCCATGTAGCAACTGCTTCACAAAGGTTGAAATCAAATGATAAGCCTTCAAGTTCTCCTGTTTTCGGATCTCTCTATAACAATATTTTAGAAATATATCAGACACTGATGGATTTCAATAATCTAGCTAAAATACCAAATAACACCAGCTCAGATGAACAAATAAATCATGTATATGCTCATTTATATTCCTGAAATAATCATCATTAAAATGAGTTAAATTTTAAATGTTAAATTATTTATGAACAGATATGAAAGTCACACAGGATCTCTAAGATGGATAAATGGCATGAAAAGTGAAACACAGAATGACAAAACTGTTTATCTACAAGAAATAGGCTGATTCCTTCCCAATAGGATTCCATGACGAGAAGGAGACCACCATATGAAAGACAACTGTACAAATTTTAAGATGGTTCTAGCATGCTTCTTTGCGCAGGTAAGGTAAGATAGTTAACTCAGACTTAGGAAGAGACTAAATGGTTGAATGAGAAAATGGTTCTTGATTGCTGAAGGATGTTGTACGATAGATGAACGAGAGGATCCATGTGGTGGACCAAAATAGTTCAAATACAAGTGCATTTTTTCTTATTATGATTCTTTAAAGTCCAACAAGTTTTTTCTTTAACAAGCAATCTATTTAGCAAACTGTCAAGAATGAGCAAGTAAGATAAGAAGACCAACAGCTTCAGAGAACGAATTGAATGAACCATGCGCCTTGGCAAAATTTACAAAGAAAAATCCAACATATTTTACAAAAGAAAAGTTCCATTGATGGAAGTTTGAATGGTCCTTTCAAGTTTCAAGTTTGACAACCTCCTAATGGATCGATTTCTTGACTTGCTTTAATTAAATGATTATGGCAGAACAACTAAGGTTGTATAATCCTTCACAATCATATTTCATACATAGAATTTTGTTGTTTAAAGATGATGAAGGAAATACTTCAATTATTGCATAAAGAAAACAAACTCACCCACTTTGGCACTGTATCTCTAGGGTACTGAACTGTGACATGACAATAATCCTGGCTGATCAGAGCTTGTAATCCTAAACCATTAGCATCCTGCACTTTCAAAGGATGATGGTCAGTTATGGAACATAACAGGTATCTGCAAATTGTTCTAAGATATTTGTTTGCTGTTTTACTAATATCAACAAGTACCAAGAGTCACTACGTAGAAGCACAAGGATGCTTAAGTTGTATTGGCCTAAAAGCCATCTGAAGGATAGTCTGTAATAAGCACTTATTGTTTGGATGAAGCTTGGAGAAAGGTTTGAAATTTCTCTTCCACATTCATATTTAATGATGGAATTCAATGTGTTTACCTATTCATTGTAGTCTCACATGTAGGGAGGACAAAAACTTGCAATTCTTCCATCCATAGCACCTACCAGGCCTAGCATAGATAGGTATCACAAACAATTCTGTCGCACGATATGTGTTGTTTGAATTGGCATGGTGTTAGTTGAATTGGCATGGTCAGCCACACCTTTTCTATTTTGCTTTTTCATTATTGATTTTGTTGTGCTTGGTGGCCAGAAAAACCATTCAGCCATGCAATGGCACATAGTGGCTAGTCATCTAATGGATTATTATCTTAACATAGCTTAGAATTAGAGGGTTGGACATCAAACATGATATTCCCAACCATGGTTGCAACAATAATATGGCAACTTAAGCATTCATCGGCTGAGATTATGAAGCTCTTTCTACCTCTACTCAATCTGAATCATAATGCTTTATGTAACAAGAATTAGCTATTTCTCTCCATCCAATGATATCACAATCCTACAACGGGTCAAACACAAGAATTAATAAAATAAATTGACCTCGTACAGAGGATCACTAAAATTGTTTTTCAATGTCCAGTGGCAGCTATCCAACCAAAGCAATTACTTGTGCCCGAGCAATTTTTCAGCTATTGTATCCTTGACCAAAAACAGCAAAGAAAAGATGGAAGACTAATAATTTTCATGAGAAGAGGTTGCTATTGTATCTCCTAAGGGACTAGATCCATACATAACAATATTTGAGTGGTCTTTTAGGAGTGGGCTCATCCACGATGAATGTGTGTTTTTTACAAACAAATACATTCAAACCATAGAATCCTAGTGTTGTAACTTATTTGAAACATTAACAGGGATAAAAATTAGTTCTAACATCCATGATCCAACCTCAGCGGAATACAGAGTAAAAAAAAAGGACTGAATCACATTTATAGCTCTAGAAGACAAAAGATAGAAACTTCTGAAAATCTCAGTTTCGTATGCTTCTATTAGTGAATTTTCAAGAAATTTTTTATGAATTTCGAACCAGTAACTGTGTCAAAGTATATCATCCACCAGTATTTCTGACACTTCAAATACTATAGCATAATTACAAGTAGACAGGCTTGTGTCAACCATCATATAACTATCTTCATGAACATCACTCCTGAGACTTGAGTTTTAGTGGTTACATCAATCTGAGACTTGAATTTTAGCGGTTACATCAATCTGAGACTTGAGTTTTAGCCATTACATCAATCTGAGACGTGTTTTAGCGGTTCAACAACAATTTCTAAATTCTCAGTCAACTCCAGCACTATCAAGCAAAATCTAGGCAGAATAGCATCTTTCCGATATATCAAGCAATAAAAGTTTTGTCTCTATCTAAGAATCAGGACGACAATATTACAGTTTTGCAGTTAAAAAGTTCAAACCAAGGAAAATGATTAGAAGACACGCATATAAAAAAAACTGCATTTTCGAAGTGTAAAATTCCACTTAATTTGTATACTAATTCGCACAGTAATCGTAGATGAATAAGAAAAATATTGTAGATGAATAAGGATAAACGTATAACACTCACCACGCATTTCTTAAAGCCACTCTGCAGTGCCCTCAACGCGCTCCGATCATCATCCGTAACCGTAAACCTATCATCTACAAAGAAAGGAAGCAAAGAGAAATGAACAAGAAGAAAGGAACAAGAACAGAAGAATAAAGGCATCGAGATCCGCCGACCCAAGCCCCGTAGGAACTAGAAAACTATAGTGGCGGAGCACCGAGGCTCACAGGGATTGGAGAGTCCGACGATGAAGACGAGGATCGCAGCGACACTCGACCCGAGAGCAACCAGCAAACCCAGCTGCAAGATCCGCATCTGCTGGCGGAGATGACGCTGCTGCCGCTGCCGCCGCCGACGACGATGATGATTTGATATAGCAGCGCTGAGGTTCTCAGATCGAGTTCAGGGGATTGGTTGAAAGCGGATCTGCCATTCTCCCCGATCTCTCTCTCTCTCTCTCTCTCCCTCTTACAGCATCAGAGCGGGAATGGGAGAGGCACCAAGTCTCGTTATATGGGCCGGGGCGGGCCGACGCCATTCTGAAGTGAAAAAGCCGCCCGTACAAGTATGAAGTTTTATTCGGAAGCCTGAAAAGGGCGGGGGAACGGTTTTTAGGGTTTGAGCAAATGTCAAACGGCATAGTACTATTAATAAATATTAAACATAGATGACAATTTAAAATAAAATGCAAATAATAAATAAATAAAACCCGGGAAAACACTTCTTCTAACTAAGCCAATCTACAACCAAATGAGTTAGAGATGCTGAGAGTGAAATGACTCCAAATGCAGTAGTCTCAATTAACAATGTACTTTTGATTTCATCCGCGAGACATATTCAATGATATGACGATTTTTCTTGTTTACGTTTTCCTAGAACAAATATCAAATTTATATTTTTATAAAAATTACAAATTTTCAGATAATTCTTAAATTTAGAGTGAATTGAGGAAAACCAGGAATCTCTCTCTCTCTCTCTCTCTCTCTCTCTCACTCACTCACTCACTCACACACACGACTGTAACAGTTCATATGTGGAAAACTATATAAGGTTTGGACATACGCTAGCGAAAACCACTAACAATATACATTCATGTCAGTCAAAATGCATACATAATCATGCAATACTCTCGACAGAAGCATATGCCAAAACCACGATGGCATTGTGAAGTTTAAACATCAACATATTTCCACTTATTAGTGGGGAAAACGTACCTGTAAACAAGATATCTTAAGAACAGCTTTTTTCTATATATCTATTACCAAGGACAGCAAAATAATGCATTAAGGAGAAAACTATCTTCGTGATCCTACGAGAAATATTGAGTTTATATAAATAAATAAATACATATATACATTATATTTATATATATAAACTCAGAAATCTGCTTATGTTCATCAGGAATAAGAAGGCTGGGCAGGCAAACAAGTGCTAAGAGATTCTGATGGCAAAAAGGCATTTAACGAGTATACTAAAAGCAAATCAGGAACACTAAAGGCAATCAAAAGTGGACAGGGAGGGCATATGACATCTCATTGAAACTTTCCTGAACAAAAGCCAAATATAAAAGAATCTACATAAGCCAAGAAAGAAACAAAGATTTCAAAGAGAAGTGAGTACTGTTATAGAATGTTGAGAAATCAAAGCGCCAAATTTCCTCCAAGACAATGTCATAAAAACAGAAGGTAGACAAGACACGGAAAGGTTCAAGGAGACTTTTTCACTTTCATAATCCAGAGAGCATATTAGAGAAACATGTAAACAAAAATTTTACATAGATCAAAACAAGTTCAACAAGGTCATCCAACATATTCTGGCGTGCATTGTGGTGAAAATTTATAGTAAAAATTGTCAAAAAAAAAAAAAAGCCACTCACTACAGTTAAATTTTAGAATAAATTTCTTAAACAGATGATAGTCCCTCCTCGTCTTGACCCTTCCGGTCAAGTTACACTTACATCCCACAGCCTACCTTCAACCTTCATCGCAGAGACTCACCTACACTGCTGAAAAAAATTAGCACACTGATGGACTGACAAAAATATCTCAGGTTCATTTCACAAACACCATCTATCACATTATTACAAACAAAAACACTTCCATTATCCATAGCTGAATGAAAAAAGAATTTCCACTCGCCATGAAAAAATGGGCAAACTTTGTGATGAATGGTAGGAGAGGATGACAAGGAGACGACAGAGTGGAGCATAATGAAAGTAAGAGGAAGAGAGGGACAGGAGAGGAACTAAGGCAGAAGAAAGGAAAGAGTGACATAAAAGTCTGTAACTACAAAAGAAACAGTAACTTTATTTTTAGGTTTGTAATGAATGTATCAAATGGTCAAAGGGGAATACTTTATAGAATATCATTTTACGGTTGACAAATGTCTACCCATTGGGAAAGATATCACGACATCAGAAAATTTAGGGTCCATGATGTAATTATTAATAGTGTAAAAATCATATAATCAATAACGCATGTAGTTTTGTGCATTTCACCAAAATGTTCCAATTAGTTGTTGAAACCAAGGTTAACAATTGGTCTGAACTGGTAATACAGTATTTAGGGGTTCTAGCATAAACTGGTATGCAAAACACTCCTTACACTGACCACTTGGTAAGCCTATAAAAAAAATTGAGCTTACCACATTTTTAAACTTCTTTTTTAAATTAGGTTACCCCTCACCAGTCTCTCTTCCTCTCACGATTTCTCATGCCTCTCGCATGCGCCACCCTCTGGCGTATACCCACCACCTATTACCAGCCGGTTGCCACCTGGCGTGTACCCACCACCTATTACCAGCCCGTCTCCACCTGGTCTCCCCCCAATACTCCTCTCCTTCACCATCATCATCGTTGTCGCCACCTCCTCCCCTCTTCTTCTTCTCCTCCTCCTTAGCTCCTCCTCAAGAACTCATTAGTGGGATAAGTACTTTAGTGTACACAAAGGGAGGTATAGTTGAAGTGATATTTTTTATTTTAAAGAAGTATTTATCCTAATTGCATGATATTTTAAGAAATGAAACTGGCACAAGCTGACCCAATAGAATAATTAATCCATTAACTTTATTGAATTTAAACTACTCGCACAAAATGACATATCCATAAAACTCTTGTAAGGGTATTACATCCTACATCACTTAAGGGTCTTGATGTCACCTTGTGGGGTATTACTCCCTTACATCCTACATAACTTAAGGGTCTCGATGTCACCTTCTGGGGCTTGTGAGGTACTCAAGTCCCTAATACCAAATTGCATTAACTTATTGAACCTAAACCATTTACCCGAAATGCTAAAAGTTCAATTTAATAGAAAGGCTCCTTTGAACCTCTTTTAAATTAATTAAAGACTTTTCCACCTCCGATGTGTGACTAAACGGCGTACTACAGAAATATAGTAGGATCTGTTTATCGTAAAATTAAATTAGATTCAAACTGATAGGAATTATATCAGTTGTCATTTGAGTAAGAATAGAAACTTCTAGATAGAACTGTTAGTGTAAAGTTCTGACTTATGTTATATAGATATTTGGTGTATCAAAAATTATATGTTTGGCTCACAAATTAAATGGATTATATACAGTTATAACGAGATTTACATTTATTAACACTGGCATTTTGAAGCTAGTTCAGTCTATCTTTCAGTGCTAATATCTTCCTCATTTTCCATTTCCCCTTGTTTTTCAGCAAAGGATAGTTTTACTGTTGCCATATATTACATTTTGTCAAATGGACCATATAATTTGCTTGCAGCCTGGCAAGCAATTCCATTTATACAAACCAATGATCCATTAACTGTAAGTCATTTTTTCACTCAATCCAATCTTTCAATGGGGGGACACTGTATCTGATCCCATCAAGAGGATCCATTGTCAAGGTAGGTGTGAGATCATAAATCGAATACTGAGATGAACCTATGATTCATAAGGGGCTGTTTATATTCTGTTGTAAAATCCACCAGAACTCTTTCAATACACAAACTATACCCACCTCGGCCAAAACCATATATTATCTAAACTTAATAACAAGAGGAGCATTAAGAAATGGGAAAAGTTTCTAATTTCTTAGCAAAAGTGCCCCTTTGCTATGAGGAAAGAAGAGAAATAAGTGAGATGTATTAAGAATGTGGAAGAGGATTGGCAAAGATTCTAATTTCTTAACAAAAGTGCCCCTTTGCTATGAGGATTGAAAAGAGACAAGTACGATGTATTAAGAATGTGGAAGAGGATTGGGAATGAGAGGGAGCTGAATCTATCTTCTGAAACCCATTTTTATTAATTAAATTAAATTTAACCAAATGAGATTTGTTTAACTTATACTAAGTTAAAAAAGTTACTTTCAAAATGACAAAGGTTCCATATAAGATTTCTTACACAAATAAGATCTTATCAACTAACACTTCAATCCATCTGAAATTATATGATCTAACTCCAAAGAACTGCAAATAATTTTGAACGTGAAGTAGACTCAAACTTGTATATTTGACTCTGCCATGCAAAAATTAGAACCAAACTACAAAGTGGAAGACAAAAAGTGAATTTAATAGTATCATCATGACTCAAGATAATCCTAGCTAGATCAAATTACCAGTGTCTTATGTCAACTTCTTTGGTTCTGCAAATACCAAAGTAGTTAACAGATGCAAGTTTCCTAGTACCCTTGAGCCTTTCGCTCTTCTGTTCAAAAGATGAACTGTTCATTCTTTAGTTCCTAGTTTATAATTATCAGCACTACAAGTTTCCCTTTGTTACCTCAAACAAACCATGGTCTAATAATGGAAAAAGGGGCACATAATGCACTCAAGACTATTCCAGCACAGTGCTTCTACAATATATATATATATATATATATATATATATATATATATATAACCTGTTATGAGCATCAAAGCTATGAAGAGGATTAGGACTAATAGATAAGTATAAGGTGTGAAGGATAAACAAACAAGCGTAACTCTTGATTGTCGTAACATATTATATCAACCAACGTATCATGTATGAAGACCATGTAAATTGCAAATTATAACAAGAACAAATTTTGGACAGATAAGATACCATCATACCATGTATTATTTAAAATAGTTAACCAAGAAACAGAATAAATTTTGGATTAGATTAATTACAATGCATTCAATTGTACATCATATGACCAAATGAAAATGGAATGATCTAGTGTCATTTTTTCTATTCCAGTACTATGCAAGTATATGTTGCACATTAAGTTCATCTCAGATATATCAATGATTAGTCATGAGACAAAAAGAGCCACTTAGGTTGTTGAGTTCCTGTTGCATGACAAAGTGTCAATGGTGCAACTAATTAGACAGCCACTGGCTTGAAAAATCATAACTGATATCCTAGGAATGGTAAATTTCATATTCAACTCTTCTTTATTTTATTAAAGCCTGGGGTCCTGAGGAAAAAAATAAATACTTGGCTGTATTCCATATATAGCAGGTATGTAGATCATATTAATGTGGTCTCAACTGTCTAGTTTAGTATGGAATTCCAAGACAATAAAAAAGGACATAAGTGTTAGACTACATAACAAATCAACTCACATTAGTTAAATTGAATTTTTGCTAGCAAACTAAAATGATCAGTATAGAAATTCTTTTCAGTGTCTAGGAACTTGAAAAACACAACATACAGAAAACCTACAAAATACAACCCTTTCCATGTCTAGAAACGTATGGCAAATATTGAGAGCAGTAAGTCAGTCTTGCATTCATGTGCTACCAGGAGCATCACTACCGGCTGCAGGTTTGCGGTTGAGATAGCGAATGACAGCATCTTCAACCCTGTTATATTTTCACCAGCAGAATAATACAGAGTCGGAATATATGAGAAGATAGATCGGGCATAAGTTAAAATAAGTTCATACAAAGAAGAAGCATACCATGGTTGGTTATAGAAGTCAGAACGGCGTTCCCTCTCAGCGTTTCGGCTTGCTTCACCCGCTATAAGTTTTAAGTCCCTACTCTGAGAAGCAATCAAAGCATTTATAAACTCCACAGGAGACTGACTGAAGCCAAGAAAGAAAGCCCTTCTCCTCCGGTGCTCATGAATCTTCTTAATGGAAGCACATATCACTTCTTCACAAGCCTCAATATCTCTGTGTTTCTCTGTATTAGCAAGGAAGACTGACATTTCCTTCTGCTGCGGAAATGGAACATCAACTAACACATCATAGCAAGCATTGCCCACGGCACCATTCCCTGAAAGCCTAATCTTATGCTCCAAAAGAATGGGTTGTGGAGGAGATAGATGTGGTGAGATCTTCTGTGACACCATAGCAAACTTCATCTTGTCTTCTCCAAATACCTTCCTCAAAGGTGGATCACAAGCAAAATACGAGGGATCAGTAGGGTTCTGCAGTTTCTTTGCCTTCACATACTGCCATATCCCAGCTATAATTCTAGCTCGTGTATCAACGTCGATTCCAAGCACCTCTATCAGTAGAGGTGATAATCTGAACTTTTCAGGATTATAATTCATCTCAAGCCGTATACCAGCAGTGAACTCCTTATCCCCCTTCCGCTTGATCTCAAAGCCTTCATGTGCTGCTGGCGATCGTGTTTGCTCCCACAAGATCGTTGGGTTCTCTGGGTACAGAGATGGGTCCAACCCGATGGTAACCCTTTTAAAGAATGATGAGAACTTCGGGTACATGGGATTGGGCTTAGGTAGCCCACCAACAGGATCGGGGTCAACACCGTCCTCCAAGATCCTTCCAACAATCTTCAGAGACCAAGAGGGAGGCTCTGCATTCTTGGGCTCAGGAGTGGTGCGTGTTTGGTTGGCGAAGGTATTGAAGACATAAATCCTAAGGGTTCTCTGCATGGAAGGAGGGCTTTTCAGAGCTTCTTGTATGTCGATCTTCTTCCTTGAAAGGGCCGCATCAACACGCGCTTCAAACTCGAGCAACTGAGTGTAGAGGGCGGACTCGGGTAAGAGGGCTGCAACTCGGTCGGGCAGCGGCTTCTCTGGAAGCTTGCGCTTCTTTCTCCGGGCAGCGGCAGTTATATCGGCGGTCTTAATGCTTGGGCTGCCGGCAGCAGGGACGGGGACCGGGGGCCTAGCTGGGGGCTTCTGAGGGGGGCGCTTGGCGCCGGGGGTCGAGAAGGAGGGGGAGGACGAGCCAAGGGGGCCGAGCTGGGACTGAGAACCCGTATGGATCTGGAAGGGGGAGTGGACCTGCGGCTGGGCTTGGGATTGCGTTTGCGAGTGAAAGAGACCGTGGAAAGGAGACGAACCAGGCGCCGGCGGAGGACGGAGATGGGACGGCTGGTTAGCTGACGCTGGCAAGCCCATTCCCGGGTTAGCGAGAGACGGCGATCCGCCGACGGCGCGCGGCTGGTTGCTGCTGTTGGACGCCATCAAAATAAACACCGATTCCAGGCCTCAAAACCCTAATTACATATCCGAACGTGAAAATAAGAGCCTTTAAATCGAATCCGAGTAGGGAGACATCGAGATTACGCCAAAACGGGGACAAAGATCTCACTCGCTGGCGGAGCGAGGACGTCGATCTCCGATCGATTTCTGGTGGAGAGAGAACCGCTATTGGGAGTTAGGGCTTAGATGGTAAGGAAGAGGGAAGAGGGAAGAGGGAAGAGGGAATAGAGAAGAGAGCCGAGCTCTCTTTGCTCCTCCCTTCGCAGGAGCTTTCCGTTCTTTTTCCTCCTTTTGATGAAACTTGCAGAAGGCCGAAACTTCGAACCAAATCCAGTCCTCGAGTAGAGATTTTTGACCACGATCGAACCTAACCCCCTAATTGGGGTCAGATTGTGATTCGGGTGAATAAAGTACACATTTAGAACCAGGTTTGATTTAAATAAAGAAGTTTACTGGATTTAGATTGAATTATCTCACTTTCCTTCACTATTTCTTTTTCTTTTTATTAAATAAATCATGTTCTCATTTATTATAATCCATGTGACATCATTCCATCTCAATATCAATTGTTATAGGATGACATCTAACACCGATAGAGACTCTTAACAACTGTTAGTAGAAAACTATGACACATTAAGCATAATGGTCCTAAACCTTATTATATGTATACATTTTTGGATTGGACTCTCTCCTAATGCATTATATATATACATATATATATATATATAGATGTCTGGGAAAAAAGAAAGTAAAAGCATATTAAATGTACTAAGCCTACACAGCTTGAAAATGAAACATATTCCCATTTTCTTTTATTTTTTTCACATATCTGCAAAAGAGAAAACTACATAAATCACAAAAACCTATCAGCAAATCGTTGGCATGCATACACAACATGAAACATGAATACAGACACAGCATGGATTGTAAACCAAAAACAATTTACAATCCATGTGTGTTAGGAGATAGATTTGTGTGTTGAGACACATCCAGGTGTCATCGTGATTAGCTATCTTGCTATTTGCATTGTATATGTTGTCAAACTACATAATGGTGCAATTGTGTGGAAAATGTCTTCCACTATGTTTTTTTAATCAAAAATAAGAAAAATATATTACTTTAACACCCTTACAATCATGTCTTAAGATCCATCGTTTTCGCAATCACGAGTTCAGGAGGTGGGAGTCCTTAATTATGCATCTCACGTAATTTTTTGAATGAAAAGAATAAATTAAAAGATAATATATGGCAATCAAGCTCAACTCTCTAAATTTATTATCTATTTAATTATACTGAAAAGTAGGTTGACCTTATATTCTCCGACAAAAAAAAAATATTATATGTTTCGTCTTCCACCTCTTACAATGACATGGAAGCTTCCCTCATGGCCGTACTTATCCTTATTACTTGATAAGCTTTTAAAAAAGGGACCGTCCTGATCACACCCACGTCAGCGCATTTATTTACTTTCTTATCCGTGCTGATCTTAATGTGTGCTGCCTTACTGTTCGTGCTTATCAAGATTAGTTTATATATATATATTTATATTATATATATATATATGATTAAGAAACCGAATCCTAATGAGATCATTCCTTATCACAATCACCCACATTAATGAAATCACAGCTTTCCCGGTCTCACAAATGCGTCGATAAATAGAAATATTATTATCGCGTTCGGATCGATTTTTTAAAATTTATTCTTTAATTTATTCATTTGTTCTTCCATCATCGTCAATCAAATTCAACCTGATCTAACCAATAATCATTTCGTTTTTAGTTTTCATATACAGTCGATCCTAAAGAATTGAAACATTACAACTTATTTGTTATATATATATAGGAGTAAAATAAAAAGAATTGTTATTTTCGAAAATAACAATTGTACTCTGATTTTTATTGTACAACTATCGTTATATTAAAATTTCTATAATTTGTTTGGCACTGTTCATTTAAATATTTTTTTATTTTTGAAATAATTGTCTTATTTTAATTTTAGACTATATTATGGTTGGCTTTATCTGTCATTAATTGTTTTATTCTACCAATATATTAACAGTTGGCCTGTAATAATTATTTTTCAGTTGCTGATAAGAATTTTAGCCTATTTTGGCGTCAGAAATGGTCAGTGACCAGCTTCTTGGCTGGCAGCATTATCTTCTCTCTCTCCCTCTCCCTCGCTCTATATATATATATATATAGAGAGAGAGAGAGAGAGAGGGAGGGAGATATATATACACGAACAAGCAGATGCATGTCGCACTCCTAAATCTGTGTTGATGTCTCTGCGTGATCGGAAGCTCTTCGCATATTTGGGTAATTTCACCACCTTCTTTGAATCATTCTTCTGACATGGGATGGGTTGGAGCTCTAAAAAATTAGATTTTTAGCTGTAAAGCCAAGCTTTTCTTTTTCTTCTTTGTTTCAATGATCTGTAAACTCGGTGGATAAGATTTCCAACGTTTTATATGTGTTATATTCATTTTTTTTGGGGACCTCTCCCTCTCTCTCTCTCGCTCTCTCTCTCTCTCTCTCTCTCTCTCTCTCCCTCTCTCTCTCCCTTCTATGTGTTATATGCATTTTTTTGGGGGGACCTCTGAGGGTGGGTGTGTAGAGATATATTTCTTATGTTTCTGTGTTTTTTGAGCATCTTTTCTTGCACTTGATTTATGTAAGAGCCTTAATCTTTCGATTCTAAATCTACATAGATTTGGGTGCCATGTTGGGCGAGAACAAGACTTCCATTGCGAGCTGAGAACATAGATTTGGAACAACCATCTCCGAAAGCTATCCTAACAGCAGCGACACCGGAGTGGCCTCTGAAACAACAGCCCAGAAAACATTGAAGTCCTCGCCATTATTGTCTGCTCTTGCACTGTTTGAGTCCTCGCCATTATTCATACCTTTGCAACTCCCTCAAGCGGTGGCAGCAGCTGTCGTTGAAGATAAATCGCCTTATGTCTTCTTCCTTCGGTAATTGCAAAATGCCAACTTTTTTAGCTGTGCCTGGCCTCCTTGGGTTCAGAAGACAATTGGTTGATCCAGAGATGCAACAACTCAACATTCCAATGCAAAATAGCGTGGCGACTCTACAAAAAGTTGCAGATGGCCTTATCACGCAAATGCAGGACCTTGACTGCCCCATCATACCTGGGTTGCCCGACGATGTGGCAAAGATCTGCCTCGCACTTGTTCCTCGGTGTGACGTTCCCGTTATGGGTGCAGTCTGCAAGACCTGGAGGTCTTTCGTCCAAAGCAAGGAGTTCCTCACCGTGAGGAAGGATGCCAAGCAGCTCGAGGAGTGGGTTTTCGTCTTAACCGGCGATGATGCACAAGGAGGAGAGAGCCATTGGGAGGTCTGGGGAGGCTCGGGAGAGAAGCTCAAGGAGCTCCTCCCAATGCCCGGCCCTGCGAAAGCTGGGTTTGGTGTTGCAGTTCTCGATGCAAAGCTCATCATTGTGGCTGGATACGTTGTTGATGGTGGAACCGAGTGTGTCTCAAATGATGTTTACCAGTATGATTCGCGGCTTAACAGGTACTCGCTCGGCTTAACTTTTCTGTCAGATTACATACTTCCTTGGTCGCTAATATTATGAAACTTTTTTTTTTTTTTTTGTGGACTAAATTTTCTTTAGTCAGTCAAAGTTATTTCTCATTCTTCATGTTCCAAGGAGCATATCTGTGCATTGATTGATATGGTTTTTGAAGTCTTCACTTCATTCTGTCTGTTACTTCAAAAATAGTTTTGTGTTTTTGGTACTTGTAATATCCATGGTGCTGATGATGATTTTTCTTTATTCCTACAATTGGCTATTAATTGTCAGTTTAAAGTTTCAATAACCACAAGTGAAAGATAGGACAAAACTTTGTCTTTTCTGTAACTTGGTTTAGTTTTCCTTGTCTGTGAGTAAATTTTATCATAAAATATATATAAAAAAAATAGATTATGATTAAGGAACCAAAAGGATATATATGATCATTATCTTTCCCAAGAGTGGGAAATTTATCATTGGCAAGAAGGATGAAAATGCCAACTGATTCAGACTTGTTATAATATGAAGAAAATGTTTGGTTGTGAAAAGTGTCCCAATAAATGAGTGAAGAAGATTTGAGATGCTGTAAGTAATTATACAATAATACCACCTTTTGTATTGTTATGCTACAATCATGCATCTTTTTCTTGCTTTGGCCTTTTAACTATAATAATGGTTAACTGAGGTTCCATGAAGAACCAATGTTTTTTGAGAATTTATCATGCTCAAGAAATTTGTTCTCTTATTATAGTTAAAGATATCAATCACCATATAGATCATATAACCTAATACTGCTAAGAATTAGCTAAAAAAGCACCAAGTTTCCCTTTCTTATATATTTTTTTTCATAGAATATGTGAAAAAAATACAAAGGTGAATCCAATAGCTTCCACCACTGTAGGGTCTGAGGAGAGTTGGTATACACAAGTCTTATCAAAAGAGCTGTAGTGGCTATCTCCATGACTTGCTCTAATCACCAGGGTCCAAAGGCTCATCCTCATGAAATGTATACTGTTTTATTATATGAACAAAATAAAAAATTGTGTATAGCTAATGTTTTATTGAGTAGCAATTTTAGATGCATTGTACGTGGGTGGGAATATATTATTTAAATGATGGAAGGTTTCCTTTCTCGTTGCAGATGGAGTTCTTTAGCTAAGATGAGCGTCGCTCGCCATGACTTCGCCTGCGATGTGGTCAATGGCCTAATATATGCTGTCGGGGGGATCGGAGCCGACGGTGAAAACTTATGTAGCGTCGAGGTTTACGACCCAGACAAAGATCGGTGGACCTTAATCGAAAGCCTTCGCCGCCCGAGGTGGGGTTGCTTCGCTTGCAGCTTCGATGGGTTGCTCTATGTCATGGGCGGCCGCTCCAGCTTCACGATCGGCAATTCCAGGTTCGTCGATGTGTACAGCCCACAGCACCGCTCATGGAATGACATGAAGATTGGTTGCGTGATGGTCACCACCCACGCCATGCTGGGGAAGAAGCTCTTCTGTATGGGGTGGAGAAATCAGCGGAAGCTGTCCATATTTGATCCACTCGAGGGTTCATGGCACAGCGTGTCGGTTCCAGTTTCCGGGAGTTGTGCGATTGGGTTCTGCTTTGGGGTCTTTGGTGGGAAACTGTTGCTCTTCTCTGTCAAGGACGAACCAGGGTATCAGACACTGTCGTATGATCCGGATGCTCCAGTAGGATCACAATGGCAGATTTCTTCATTCAAGCCTTCGGGCGTTTGCTTGTGCAGTGTGACCATCGAAGCATGAAGAAGGCTCTCTCTCCATCATTCTATTTGTGATCTGCTGACTTGCAGTGGAAGTTAGCATCTTGTGAAGATGTACATTAGATTGACTTGATTTGTTACTATTCACAGCTAGATTTCTTTTCTCATGTTTTATTAGCTTATTGTGTAATCGTCGTCCTGACGCAGATTCGTTTGACTGTGAAAGGTGGGGAGATATGGATGTCGGATGAGAGCTTCTTTTTTCTCGTCCTGCATCAGTGTTGATGACCTCACATCTCTTCCTTTTTCCTGCATCGTTTTCTTGTCTAGTGTTCCTCATCGCTGTTGCTAATGCTGCCATCTTGAAGACAAACGTACTTATGTTGATGGTGTTTCGATTACATCTCAATCATTGGCAAGTTCTTCTGACGGTGTGTGGTTGTTGTCAAGCAAAATATAGATGATAGAGATGGTCACTCATTTCCCTCTGCCAACTTCATCTAATAAAGCATCGGTAGGAAGAAAAATATATATATATATATTTCTTCTCTTGATAGAATCCCAACCCCAAACCGATCTAAAGCAGCAGTTGCATTTTTCTACTATGTATCTAAGCTTTTGATTCATCAATATGAACAACAACAACAACAACAACAGCCGCTTCAGTGAACAGGGCCCGTCTTCTGCTTCCTTCTCTCTTTGAACCTAAAGCTGCACAAGCTCGGGAAGCAGCTCTTCTTGGCCTTCATCTTCTTCTCTTTCTGCTGTTTCGAATCTTTACTTGGAGTCCCGCTATCAGTGACAGGGGAAGTCTCATGAGGAATTCTGAGGTGTAAGCTGGCATCAGTCTCATAGAATTCTGGCTTTCCGTCACTTTCGTTCATCCCACAAGCAGCGTTTTGCTTACCATCCACTTCAACTTGGTTTTCCTGAAGGAGTTGGGCAAGTTTCCTTTTTGGATCAGCTGAAGAAATCTGGGATGTGGCATCTGGAAATATAGCAGCAGAGAATAATACTTCGTTCGCTTGAGGTGTCCTATTAATGTTGATCTGATAGTTTGGAGTCGAGTCTGAATCAAAAGAAGAATATAAGAGAAGCAAAAAAAAAAAAAAAAAGAAGAAGAAAGAGCCACTGAAAAATAAAAATTTATTGCAGAAGATGCAAGCATGAGATGATTTGGATTTTTTTTTTTTTTTATAGTTTTGATTGAGCCACTGAAAACATACCTCCATTAACACTGACAAAATCATCTTCACTATCTGAATCTAACCATCCCTGAGAGTCAAAGAAGGTCTCCTCTTTACTTTCTGCAAATCACAATAAACCCTTCATTCCATAGGCAATTAGGCGCGAAGTGTATTTATTATAAGCATAATACAAGTTAATCAACACTTGTTTTCACTGTTGAAAAATAAAAATTTAGCCCCCCCCCCCCCCCCCCCACCAAAAAAAAAGTCTTTATTGTTACTGGTGAACAACAATCCATGGTGTAAGTGGATATATCTGATGCACCTTTTAGCTTCTGTGAATGATGCCAAAGAAATGGCATATGAAACAATCTAAGGATGTTACCTTCAAGACAAGTTGGTTTAGCAAAAGCTTAGCTAAAATGCAATGTCAGAGTGCCACTTTTTTTTGTGATCTGGATTTACTTTTTTTGTGATCTGCATTTGAGAGTTGCCGCTGCTTGTGGCGGTGAAGAACTAAGTTTGTTCCTTAGCATAAGTAGTTCGTCACGGTACATACTACTACTGATCTAAATAATGTTGGAGGAGCATTAATCTTGTGAAAAACTAGCAATTTGTGATAATCAATTGATACAGTCAGTACTTTGAGCCGATCGAGACCGCAGGTAGAACCCGATCAGTCAGAATATTCCTCTTACCGTTCCGAAAATAAGAACATTTAAGCATATGGTTGAGCATCCAAAACTTTTTATCTTCGATACTTGTACAAGAACTCAACTGCTTTGAGCATCAAAATTACCTCTTTTTCGCACATGCTCTCGACCCTAGTTTTGCATGACACAAAGGATTATCTTGGAGGAGTATTTACCTCCTCAAAGATCCAATTCTCATGTCGTGACGGCTTCAATAAAGTTCTCCAGGTCTGCTCAGCTCGACTTTGTGACATGGACTGATAACTATTTCTGATACTAAAATTAATAAATCGAGATACTACCTGTCTTTTGTATCTTTCTAGAGAAAATAACTTCTGCATTGAATGAAATAATAAATATGGGGCTTAGTATGCATAGCAGGCTATAACCTAATAGGTTAAGCTATCGACTACTAGTGTTATCTAATCGCTGAATCGAGTCCATCATATACTATTTACTGATCAAAATTTGTCTAATCCGCAAACAATGTAGTCAGATGAAGGTCATAGAGCTTTTTTGTATAAAGATTGAAACAGCAATTTCTGAAACTCTCAGTACTCTAAAACATTAAATACGATCGATGAAACTGGAGAATGTAAATGGATGATACAAAGAGTACACTTGAGAAAAATACACATAATTCACATAATGTACTACTGAGGATTTCAAAGAGAAACAGATGAAAAGTATAACTAAGATGAAATGACAAATGGTTGCAACAGTCACAGAACTAATCTCATTTTTCACAATTCAAAAAGGAAAGAGCACCAAACACACTTTGAGATGGAACAGTTGTAACAACTTTAGAATGGTAGGTTGATACAGAGATTGACTGTTGATGGCAAGGACTGGGGATTGAATGCTACCTTCATCTTAAATTACTTTGCATAATCCTTCCTTCTTAATACCCAAAAAAAAAAAAAAACCCAACAATATTGATCATACTTTAGGGAAGACTTCTTGTGTTGTTTCTTCTTGCAAGGCTTGGCCATAATTTACGGAAGTAAAAAAAGCTAAAATTCAGGTATTCATCAGGTATATTTTAGAAAATTTTAAAAAAGGAAACTCATTCTTAGCAGCTACATATATCGCAATCTGAGTCATTATTGATCCATTTAAAAGAAATTAGTGATATGCAAAATGCATAATTTGTTCTGAAAATTACCAAACAAAATTTCATCCTGTCCAACTAGCACCCAAGCCTGAAATATATATGTTTTCTCTGATTTCCTCTTCAACAATTTGCTCAGTAGATACAGTTTAAGGTGTAATGCTCAGAGGATTTTGATGCCTTACATCTTTAATTTGGTCTGACATAATTGCCTGACTCCATCTCCTAAGTCATTGCCTGGATTATTTTTTATGCTAAAAATACCAGGAAAGTTCATCTGGAACACAATGCTATCTATCTATCTTTCTAGAAAAGCAATTGTATGCTCTCTCATAAGAATTTACATAAAAATATTAGTGAGATATCTTTGAAAGTAAGGGATGATGCTCTTTCATAAAAAAAAAAAAAAACTGCCTGCTTAAATATGTATATATATTTAAAAATGACTAATTTATTGTATCTTTTATTCTGGTCATCATACACACAACTCCAGATTGTGTGTGCAGGGTTTATCAAACATCACAAATATGGTAGATCTTCATCTCTATCGACTTAGATAATTCCCCTAACATTATGCATGAAGGTTAAACATATCGATGATCAATGCAATATACAACATCAACCACAACAAAATTATGATAAATAAAGTAGTCAAAGCACAGAATATTGCATAAAACAATTTAGTTTTCCGAATCAGCTCTGGATTACTCATGAACTCAAAAAACTGCCAGATTTCTCAAAAACAATAGAAATTGTTGATGAAATGCATTCCTGTTCTAAAGTTTCACTAATTTAAGAGTCATGACGAAAACACTGAGATTAAGCAAAACTCACGTCCATCTTCTCCCTTCGCTTGAGGATCCAATGCTAGATGATTATTATTATTATTATTATTATTATTATTTTCTTCTATAAATTACATGAAGGGATATATAATTTTGAAGTAACAGTGAGGGCGGCAAGATAAAATCGATGTAGAAGATAAACCAAATAAAACACAGAAACTAACAGAGAGGTCATACCAAAATCCACCTGCTCTCTCTCGGAATCCAAACCTTCAACTTTGTCTTCCACACTGAGAGACCTATCCTTCTTCTTCATCATCAGTGTCCCCGGTGACAGGAGCTTCTCGGCCTTGGAACCAATTGTCGTATGGAGACTGCTCATGGCCAATTCTGGATGCTTGTGGGCTTCAAGAAGACAAAGTAAGGCAGCTGATGAACCAGAAACCACAAACATAAAGTTACTAAAGAAACAATGCACAGTGGAAGCTTGATGAATTCTAAAGCAACAGTTGCTGTCAAAGAATCAATTGCGAAAGAAGTTTTGGGGGGAGAGAGAGAGAGAGAGAGAGTGAGAGTGAGGAAAAAGGGAAATCATGGTGTGGCCTTGCCATCATATTTCAAGTGGGTCTCACTCATACAAGAACGGTGGCATCTCCATGTGCACCAAAAGTTGTTATTTTCACATGCATTTACACACACACACACACACTAAATGGTCTCTCTCTCTTTAATACTCTCCCCAAGAAAAAAAAATGATATGATATAATTGATCGGATTAGTTAACTAAGTATATTAACTTAGTTGTATTAGGATATTATTTATTTATTGTTTTTAAAAATACAATAATATAAAAGATTCTTATTGTTGTAATACTGTAGCTTTTGTTTTCAGCCAACGCCTAAATCTTTCAGATATCACTTGTGTTATTATGGTTATACGTGCTTTATAAAACTATAAATTAATCGTCGTCAAAATTATTTAAGAATTTTATACATCCATCGACGCAAAGTTCATAAATAAATAATGTATTCTGTACTGTCCTCCAAATATTAAGATCCTATTCACATATCTCCCCCTTCTGTTAACATTCATCGAAAAACTAGAATAACCATCGTCGTTAAATTGAATTAAAAATAGATTTACAACATGTAAAGTGTCACTGTCATCACTATTCGAAGGGCACTTTTCGATAGAAGATAGAATCATATCTTTACGTGGTTAAAGATATATATATATATATATATTTATCTTTTATCACTTTTGAAATGAATATTAAATTTCAATGTCGACTTATATTATGTATATACATATATAATTCATGCCTATTGGAGGATACAAATGTTAAATAGAAATTTAGTGAAATAAATATGAAAGACACTGATTTCATACATGTATAAAATACCTGCATATGTTCGGTATCACATCAGAGAAGATGCTCCTCGTTTTCTTCTCCCATAAGCTGAGCGACTGGAGATTTCCGAGCTGGAGGAACCTCCACCATCTTCTTCATCACCGTAGTGGGAAACAGAGGGGTGGCGTTTGTTTTAAGAAGGATACATTCCACCAAAACTTTCTTTTCTTATTCATCTTAAAATTGAAAGCCAAAACTAATGTGTGTATTGGCTGTGTTGCCCAATCAACTACTTTCATAAACAAATCAATTGTTGGTAGATTAAAGACAGCAGGCGATGGTCATGGAAACAGGAGGGTGATCAATTTTTTTTTTTACTGCAGAATTTGTTAACTCCGCTCATGAATACTTACGAGTCCAAACCTTAGATTTGATCAACCACCAGTACTTGCAATGAAGGGTCAATAAATACAAGTCCAAACCTTAGATTTGATCAACTACCAGTACTTGCAATGGAGGGTCAATAAAAATGCTCAAGGGTGCAACACGAGTCAAAAACTTTTAAGCGAGAATGCTTTTTTTGGTCCTCCTATTTTTAGGCTTTTAAGCTTTGTGGCTGCAGAAAGAAGGCAAGCGTTTGCTGCTTCAGCACGAGGAGGGAAAATAAGATTAGGAAAAAGGACCATAAATATTCTAACCAGACATAGACAGTCAAAAAACACCGGCTGCAGCGGAGTAATTTAATGAAACATAGCAGGAGATACCAATCTATCAAGTCCTTGGTTATGCACAAGTGGAGAGAACCAAGAGGAAGATGCGGTGGCGGCGGTAGTGATTGTTTTCATGAGTTCAGATTGTCCATGGTACTAACTACCATTTACAGATCATGCAATTTACTTCAACATCGACAGGGGGGCGATTGATGCGATGAAACGGACAATCCATTCATCAGGTGATTTTGATGCTGGGATGTGAACACTCTCCTAAATACCTGGAGGGTTGTAAGATCACATTATTCAAAAAAGACACTTAAATATCAGAGAAATAAAATATGATTCACTCGTTTCGGGCGACCTGAACTTTCTGTTGCTGGAGGAATAAGGTGAAAAATGTAGAGGTTTAGGTGGTCATGCTGTTCGAATGGAGTTCGGATTGCATCTCCTGAAGGAGGATCTCTTCAATTGCATCTACAAATCGTGCCAGATGGAGACGTGATTCCATGTCCAAAGAGTTTGCCAGTTCCTGTCAAACAAAATGAGATAACAGCATAAATCATCCAAGGTATAGATAGCACAGTTTCCCAATAGTGCGTTTAACATAACAGTATCCATTCGAAAATTAATGGGCCATATCCAATAATCAGACGTGCCATAGTCCTCCACCTGAACTAAAATAACACAAGCAGTCACACCTGGAGGAAGATGTTTGATGATGAACATAAAGCATGGCTGCATGTCTTAAGAGCATAAGGTGTCGAATATTTTCACAGAATATTACAGATGCAGAGAATGATAACACAGAGCAACCAATGGGAGGGGTTGATAATTTTAAAGTGACATGGCAAAATATAGTGTGTTTCCTCATTTATGTCCATCTGGATTGCAAGCATCAAAGTAAAAAATGAAAGCAAAAGGAATTATACATTAGACTTACTATAATAGAGTCACAAACAAAAGCAAGGATAGATCACTCAAGGAACCAGAGAGCTGCCTTGCTTGCTCTACAAGAGCTTTCTCATAGTTAGATCGGCCATAGACCTAAAAAGATGGACAGTCTTCAGACTAGCCCACCCGTTATCTCTTTTAACTCTGCCAATAGAAATAATTTTGAAGTAACATGGTGATGAATTTTATGCAATATTACTACAAGCAAATAACGGAACTGTGATTTCCAGAGACAAATGTGAAACCCAAATTAATTACTTTATTTCATTGTCTATATGATATTTAATAAGGCTATAATGTTTCAAAAAAGGATATTGTACTAGAGAAGATATTATAATTTTTTAAATCTGATGTTTTATATTTTAATTAAATATGATTTTACATAAATAACCAGTCAATAGTCTTTATCTAATTATTTTGTCACATCATTTGAACAAGCATTGTAAATCTTTAAAAGTTCCAAATATTCAAAAAGAGGAAAACTATAAAAAAGGAAAATAAATGCAGAAAGGCTAAAATTTTATGCAGTATAATTCAGGTTTGTACCACATGAACTCTCTTTCCTACACCACCCGGCAAAAGATTAGACTAGCAAAAGTTCAGATTATTTCAGAAATGAAAGGTTACTCAAGAATGAAAGAATGTCATTGGCTAATTTTAAAACCAAACCATAAATATGGTCATGACCAACAATTTAACAAGTCAAGACTGTTCCCATAACCAACCAATAAAATTTACCTTGACCTTGCAAAGAAAACTCAGAGAAATGCTTTTGGACTGGTTGTCACGATTTTTAATTGACAGCAACTTTAAAGGATAAGATGATATTGGCCAGCCATGAGCTAACTTAATGTAGGTATCAATTCCTCCCACCAAATGTGCTGTAACTGTATCATCCCTGTCTGAGTACTCTAAAGAGTGTCTGCAATTGAAAAGATATTATTTGAATGAAGAAACAAAGAGAAGAAAGAATTTCATGCACACAGGACTTCATAGATGAACAATTCCTATAGGCTTCTGAAACGCCCACATCCAGACAAGACTAATTCAGTATGATAACCTGAATTAGTTTTAATACAGTGATGAAACTTGATTATTTATTTTATAACATACAATTTTCTACAAATTCCAGAGCTTAGGTGACTGATATAGATTGCAAAACATATAAATTTGTCTGAAATTTTACATTGGCAGTCATGCCTAAAGCCAGGAAATTGACTAAAAAAAGTAAAAGTAAAACCTCTTTTTGTATAACATCAGGTTAAAGCTGCTGGCAAATAATTTCACATATATTCCAGTGAGGTCGCACAGGGCCTCCAGCTTTTTAGTATATTTTGTACGCTATCATCATTTCCATATTTCTTACCAATTAAGCTATGCAATTGTCTTTCAACAATTAGTCCACCTTTATCATGCCAAAATGTTTGAAGTCCGAAAGGACTGATGAAGAATAGGAAGTATCATTGGTTTGACAGTACCGATGAGGAAGATTAAACAAGTCTCAAACATCCCCATTATTCTGTGTATACAATAGCAAGAATTATGTTGTTTTTCTCAAAGTAGCAAAAATTATTTGATCAACATGAATTCTGACCATATGAATCAACAAACTAGCATGTCCAGAATGACTTGTGTATCCTGTCTGCTTAAGTCAAATATTATAATGACCCATCCAGATCTATTGTTTTCTTTATTATATGAACTCCTGAGATATCTCTTTATACTAGGTTTCCATTGTATCCTAATTTGACTACCCACTTTTCACATATGCATATAATGTTTAGCCTTTTATATTTCCGATCATGCATGTTTCTCAAAATAAAAAAATATCTAATGCAAGAGTCAATTGGTTTTCTGTAGGAATATAAATATTTTATTCAATGGCGTGTCTCACCTATGTTCTTTGTGTCTTCCCGATTTAGTGTCATGCTTTATCAGATTTGATGTTTCCTCTTAATGGTTATCAAAAAATGGAGGATTACTATAAGTTCACCAAGAGGACAAGGACCTACTATTTACTGTGCACTGAAAAATAAAACGAGAACTCCACAACTGAGGTTGCTACTAAGGCTGATCCCAGGTAGAGGTTGATATTAACAAGGTAATTTTTTCTGATCATAAATTTGCTTTGATCTGTAACACTACCAACCAATATCCACTTATTTTATATTACATAAAAATGAATTAAATAAAATAGTTAATATTGATCACATCATTTTGGTGACCACATTTCAACAATCATGAATCTTACTTCATCATATCAATCCATATAATGATTCTGACTCTCTAACAATCGAAGTACAAGATCGAAAATTTGCAAAAGTAAAATAAAATCATTGAGCACAATGATCACTATTGTTTCTAATCAATGACATCCTTTTTCATACATCAGCAAGAAATGGATACAAAAAAAGGTGGTGTGTTCACTGTTCACACACCATGCTTCTACATGTTGTTTGTCATCACAGTACCGTAACAGGGTTTGCTCAAGACCAATGCCAATTGGTATGAACCTGTACTAATCCACACCAGTTGCCACATAGCACACTAGCACATTATCCACATGCCTTGGTGCTTGCAAATTTTAAAAACCTAATCCATAAAGGTAAAATTAACAAAACTTGTTAAGCTACTTTCATTTTTCCCTGGCAAGTAACCATCACTATGTTTCTTATCCTAAATCACTCATCATCCACCAGAAGCATAGTACAATTCAAAGCATAAGATAATTGAACAACAAAAGAAAGAAAAAAACTTGCCTTGATTTGTTAGCATCTTTTACCAGTAATCGTCGTAATGTGCATAGAACAATACGATGCTGGACTTGCCTTATAAACCATCCCAAAGATGATGTAGTTGACGAAATGAAATCTCTACGTAATCAAATGAACATGTTTAAGTAAAAGAGAATCCAGGAAAAGAAAGTTTCCAAAAAAAGATAAAATCACATGACAGAGAGCAAGAGATGCAATAGGAACAAGCATTTGTTTGAACAACTATTATAAATATTATCAATACTTAACTAAGAGAAAAGGAAATGAGACTAGTAGCATATTTGACATTGCAATATTCTATTACATAATGAAGTGCACTAGGAGATGTGGTTGCCAATAGTCAACATAAATTATATCCAACTCCATAAAGTTGATGCTTTGATTACTTAATGAGTAACCATGCAGATTTTTCAGACATTGTTTTAAATCATGGCAGAGAAGAAAATTTACATCAAACAACACAGACTATCAAGAGTCTAAGCCATCGATGATACTTTTAACTTTTTATGAGGATGGCATATAACTAACTTACCATAAAACAGTTACAGAAAACCACAAAGATACATATTCAAATATCAATCTACACAGACCAGTAACATATCCTGCAAATTGAGCTCTGTTGAGGGCACCATCACATCAACTCCTTTTTAATTGTTTCTAACAAAGTTCTATTAGGTCTTCTCTGCCTCTTCTTGTACTACTGATCCTGATTAAAACAACTTATTTAACCGGTGCATCTACATGTCTCCTTAACAACTAAAGTAGTGTACTCTCTGTTTATCCACAATTTTTCAAAATCCTTCATACTTAAACATGAATGTCATCAGGTCATAGAATAGAGTAATATCATCCTCTTTAAAATTTAATTTAACTCATTTGCTCTAATTTTTTAGACATCTAAATTCATAAAAAAACTATGGAAACAATTTATCCATATTCTTATCCACATTTCGAACTAAAATAAAGCTTCTTAGTTTTCCTTATTTTATTTATTTTCAAATTTTATAGCTTGTCCTTTGTGTAGAACCTGTTTTTTAAATTTCATCGTACCACCACTAGCTCTTCCTTGATGCAATGCCCTACTGATACTCTCAAGACCTCTGTTGTCACTTTTAACATGATCAGCCATCTAAGTCCACAAGGCAGTAGGATCATAATATCATTTTATTCAAAATTTCAAATTTGTTTTTTCTGTCCTAATCATAAGCATTTTATTGGCATTTTCCATCTAGTCCTACTAAAACTATTCACATCTCTTTTCTTTCCTTTACTAAAAACATAATTAATACCATTAATCTACATTAGGTAAGTCAAGCTTATTTGGCCACTCTTGCCATTCAACTCTATTCATGGCAAGAGAAAAAACACATCTGGTTAATCAATGTCCACTCTTACAATTAGTCAAAAGCTCATCTCTTCTAATACAACAATTATGAGATCATAAGAACTAATATAACCAGTTATCAGTTGATACACACCTTCCTGGGATTTCCTTTGAACTCATCATCAAGTTCTATTTATGGGGGCATAAAGCCATAAACACATTTCTATCAATGATTCTTTTAAATTTTATCTCATCTACTTGAAAATTTTATCTCAAATAAAACTTACTGCATTTATTTTCTATAGTTGCAGATAAAAATATTTCATTCAGTACTATGGAATGTACTAGATTTTTCACCTACCCATTTAATTTCCTGTAAACTAGTTTTGGTGATTCGCCTCTTAATTATTGTATCAGCTAGTTCAAAATCCTTCAAAATGTCACTTTTCAAGGCCTTATGTGCAGCAACATCAACACTGAACAGTCATTCCAGTAATTTTACATCAACAAACAAGTACTAGATTCGTACTTAATTTTTTGGGGCTGATACTAGAAGGTCAAAGAGGGTGCAATATTTCAAAAGAGGATAATACAAAATTTCATATTAGTATCAATTGAAACCCCAACAGAACCATGATCCTAGGAATAAGATTGTAATGTATATACGTCACGAGGATGAAATGATAATGACAAGGAAAGCATTCTAGATGATGTTAATGAATTTCATTCTTCAGATTCAGTTCTACTTCCATTTATCAACATGAATATGTTGGAAGAACCCTGAGACACAATCACACACCATTTTCTACAATCACAAAAAATTAAGATTCACTTCAGAAAAAAAAGAAGCATAATACTACAACTGGTCATATTCCACTATCTAGAGTCAAATTCAGAAGTCAAGGATAGAAATAGTTACTTTACAAAGAGATTTCTTCTATGCCCTTATATATGGATATGTCATGTGTTTCTTCAGTTGTCAGCAGGGAGTTTCCATATGTTCAAGCTCACACCCAAAATTGTCTCAAAACAAAATTCTCCTATAGAAAGATGACAACTATTTCTTTTGGGAAGAAAAACATCATGATATAAACTTCTTTACACTCAAAATTTGTTGTTCATTGTTTCAAAAGAGCATACAGGTAAGACAATAGGATTTATTAGAAATAGCAACTAGCCAAAACTATAATTGACAATAAATGAATAGATGCTATTTTCAATTAACAACAACAAAATAACCCTAGTTTATATAACATTATATGAAGTTATGAACTATGGTATTTTCACCGAAATGGATGCTATTTCACTGAATGAACTATCATCAAAGAACCAGGAATAAGTCATAAAATTTTTATAAGAAAAAAAAAAACTGATAGCATTATACCTGGATGACTTGATGGTATCAACTATTCCATCTATAAAAACATCATCTGGAAAAATCTGGAGACCAACAAATGGAAAAACAGTGAACAAATAAACAGACATACTAACATAATTTCATGTCCAAAACCACTGAACAGCTACAATCATTAAAAAAAAAAGTTAGGACGTCATGAAGTTATCGAAAAGACAAAAACCCCTAGGTATGAGAAGATTACTGTAAGCATATGACTTCACAGTCATGAACGTAAATTAGGGCCTTTAATACAAGTCCAATACTGCTTTTGGCAACCAGTCAAACCAGTATGGTTCTAGTACAAGAAATGGTACACTTGATGTGTATATTTAATTATTAACAAGTAAAAACAGATTCTCCATACCGGCAGAAAGAAAAAGCACGAGATCCTATTTGCATTCCATAACTACCAAATAACTGCAATAATCCTGAACTTGTTCCACTGCTCACATTGTTCTTCTCAGGAGTAACATGAAGTTAAAATTTTATTAGAACTTGCTCATAATTGGTTTTTCCTAGAAAGATATATTCTTATCTTTATTTTGTCGTACTACATCAAGGATTTAAATCTCAGTTCAATCCCGATTCTGATAATGGATTTGACAGGTATATACCTGGTGTCCTGGGCAATATACTGCCCTGTACAGCAAGGTACCACCAGAAAATATATTTGACTAAATATCAATCAGGATCAACCCATATGGTCCAAGATCAATCCTTTACTGGATTGGTAAATACTAGTTGGTACATACTAGCCAGCCATTACAGAAACCACAAGGAAACTGTAGACCTTATCATTTTAAAATTCTATTCTTAGCACACAAGATTAAATTTGCAATTGTCTCTCCTACATGCATATATTGCAAAGCATAAACAAATGGCTAAAGTTATGTTGTATTCTTAGTTGTAAAAGCTTATGAGCTTTGGGTATCAGAACATAATTTATGAACTTAACCAGGTGGAGGAGAAAGAGGGTAAATGTACCTCTACACTTTTTAATTCCATTGTCTTATCAATCACTTCTATCAACATCTCATGTTCTGACACAAATGGCTCCACAAAATCCAAGTTACGCTGGATAATAAACCCATCTATGTTCAGAATAGGTGTCTTTAAGGACAGCCTAATGCAACTTCCTTGAAAATCAATGACTCTTACATCAGAAAACATATGTTCAAGTTGTCCAACTGCTTCTATCCTGGAAAGATGATAGAGACATCTTTAGTGAAGAAACACGGGAATGACACATCTCTCTTAGAAAATAAAACTGAAATGTGTAAGCACCAAAGAAATAATCACTAGCAAGTTCACCAGCTGATGCTCCATAGATACATAACTAGCCATGGAAAAAAAGCACTTGCTTTCATCAAACAATGTTGCTGTTATAGATATCCAATGAAAATGTGGCAACAGACTGTTAACTGCTTTGAATAAATAAAAATCCAACGTAATTTTTAAAGAGCAATACCTGTATATACAAATCTAAAAAATGATTATAAAGAGAATTAAACTACTGTCCATACTCCATACATATATCCTGAGTTCCTGCTCCAATTAAACTTGGATGTATAAACATAGGAAGACATTTGATTCATTAATATTGTAGACACTCAGGCCTCACTTCTATTCATGAGATAAACTCAATGTAGTTCTAACTTCTAACCGTAAGCAACTGATCTATGGAATTTAGCCTGCATAGATCAGATAATATACAATTTAGCCTGCATAAGGTTGACTAGTATTGAGCATTGAGTAAAACTTTGCCTCAGCTGAACATTAGATATTTGTACAAGACATTAAGTTATTGAAAACATAAAAGTAACTGAGCAATGTGCCATTGCAACAAAATTCTTTTTGAGCATCAGTACACCAGAGAGCAAACCAAGACCATGTGTCTTGAATGTGCAATCTTTTTGGTATTTTAAATCCTTTGGGTTAGAACCAGAAAGGTCAACCTGAGTATATACGAGTGTAAGATAAATTTAGAATCAATGCATGTGAAACCAAACTACACACATTTGCATACTGATACATGTTTTAATTTAGATGCACCATGGAATTTTTGTAATAGTTTCTGTTTGCCTGCCATAAATATCTACACGAAAACCCAAAATCAAACAAAAAACAAGAAAAGCAAAAGAAAATATAGTCATAATTAAATGGCACTTTCTGGATAACCAGAAAGAAGTCAAAACCTGAAATTTTAACTTCTCTTTAAGTTGTCCAGCACCTTCATGCATCACAAATAAATAATCTGTCTTTAAAAACACAGGTCAAAGATAATTACACTACTGTATTTTTGGGCAATAAAGATTCCCAATAAAGTGTGAACCATACAGTATTGAACTTGAACCCGAAGGAGATTTTGTCCAATGTTACTCTGTTCAACAACAATAGTGCATCTGTCATGAATTTCAACACCATATATTGTCCACATTGTCATTTGAAATACAGTTTAAGCCAGATAAGAATTACTATTGTCAGAACAATTAAATGCCAACAAAACAGAAGTTAGGAAATTGCTCCATTATTGTTTGCTGGTTTAATGAAACTTCAATGTAAAAGAAAAAAGAAAGTATACTATGCATGAGGCTCCCACCTATGTGGATTCTAGGGAGGGCCAATGTTTGCAACCTGATCCTTGTCGACAGATAGTTTTGTGTCTTAAACCCTGAAGACCCAGATACCAAAAATAACAACTTTATTGTTCATATGTCATCGAGGCAACTAGAAAATGGTCTAAAAGACAATAGCATGTCAATCTCACTAATAAAAAGCACAATCCCTGTCTGAGTTGTAATAATCTTCAAGGCAAAGTAATCATAAAGGAACCCACTCTTCATAAACTCTCACATGCTGACATAATTGAATGGGCCCAAGAAGAATTTGGAAAACAAGTGCACGAAGTTTTAAAGTATCAATACAAATCTATGAAGACAATTTGCACTACACATGAACATAAAACCCAGAAAAAATGCAAAGATAACCATCGTATGTTACCATCTGCAGATAATACCTTTTCAAGGCATGATCAAGATCCTGTAAAATATTTATGTTTTCTTTATTCTTTTCAATCCTCTGATTAAGCTCCAAAATCTGGAAATTATTGCACAACAATTTTTACATATTAACAAGACATTTTGCGTCGAACACAATAGAATACCAGAAATCAAAATAACATAACATGGTGAACAATGACTCAATATAAACTCCGAAGGAATGAAGCTTAGTAGGGACAAGCTAATAAGAAAAGTAATAGGAACAATGATTGATGTAGGATGAGAAGCAACAGACTTCTTTCGATGATAGAGAGGTAGAGAGAGAAAAAAGAAAAAGAGATAATAACAGAAAAATAATAGAAGAAAAGGATAACTACCATACTCGCTTTAGCTCAAGGAGCAAACTCCCAGGATGAAAGCTTTGCACTTCTCACATGTGGACGATGGAATCATACCATCGGAGATATAATTCCTCGCACTACTCACACACAAGGTGGGAAAAGAACACGATTCATTGATTCATTAGCGATTGATCTATTATAATGTTCTAGTCCCTTTTATAGGCTCAAGGACAAAGATAAAAAGGAAATTACAGAAATAAGAAAATTACAATCACATCAAATCCGATCTATTCCTTCCTTTGAAGAAGATAATATTCTTGACTTGACTTGAAGGATAACCATCCTTTCTTGATGATATTATTGATTGATAGACTTTCATCTTTTGTAGAGATAAATATTAAGATCTCCAATCAAGATTTATAATCTTCGTAATTTCTCCTATTTTTTCTGTATTTGTTTCTTTTTTCTTCCCCTTGAGTAGATGTTGCCATGACAATTTATGACAAATGCAAAATATCTCAAAACTAATAAATTTTATTCAAATAACATATAAACTAAATTACTCCTACATCAATTACTGTTTGATCCCAGGTTTCAGCTTAAAGACAAAAGGCCTAAAAACAAATAAAAGTCAAGTTCCTTAATGCTTTTACACTATTTATCTCTTTGGTCAAATACCTCTCACTCTTCCAAAAAAAAAAACTCAGCAGTCAGCACCATCTAACTTTCCCAACAAATACCTCTCACTCAAGCTGCTGGATCCTATATTACAAGACCTTTTACACCTGATGAGATTCATTGAATTATCAAGCAAATGGGCATGGGTAAAGGCCTCGGGCTTAATGGCTTCACAGTGGAATTTTACAAGAAATATTGGCCTCACTTGAACTCTTCCATCCTTAATGCTTTTAGTGATTTTCCTGCTCGTGCTGGCCTTCCCACTAGCTGGGGCACGACTTTCCTTATTTTTATCCCTGAAAAACCCAATCCAAATAGAGTTAATAACTTTGGCCTCATTGCATTATCACATTTTGCAATGTGATCTACAATATCCTTGCTAAGACCCTTGCCAACCATATCAGACCCCTCCTTAACAATCTTATTCATCAAGAACAATCAACCTTTATCATGGGAAAGAGTATCCAAGACAACATTGTTATTGCTACCAAGTTAATGCATTCTCTCGACAAGTCTAAGGTTAAAGATGCTTTAATCCTCATTAAGATTGATCTTGAGAAAGCTTTGACAAAGTAAATTGGAGTGCCATCAGTAACATGCCTAAATACTTCAGTTTCCCCGCCTCGATTCATCAAGTGGATTGAATCCTACAATTCCTTTCCCTTGTTCTCTTGTAGAATAATAGGGAGGGTTCCAAGTGGTTCAAAAGTGCCCAAGGTTTTGGACAGAAACCCTATTTCCCCCTGCCTCTTTGTCATGGTCCAACAATACCTAATTCTACTCATCAACTCTTTGCAGATCAAAAGAAAATTACTCCTTTCGGCCTGAAAGGCATTAAAACCACACACCTCATGTTTGTTGGTGACGTTCTCATGTCCATTAGGGGAAACAAGAAGTCTTTGCCTGAAGATCCTTAAAGCCCTTGACCTTTTCACTTCTTCTAATTTCAAAGTTGATAGTGCTAAATCTGAAACCCTAATCCCCAAGAACTGTCCCCCAAGTATCAAACATATTATGTCTAATACTTTAGGGTTCAAGGAGGGCCACAATCCTCTCAAGTATCTTGGGGCATGTATCAGTTTGAGCTAGTTGACAAAGTCCATTGCAAAATTCATGGCTGGCAAAAGGGTATCATTACTCCAGTGTGCGCTAGTTTGTCTACTTTTTCACTCAGCTTAAAATAATTGAGCAAGTAGGACATGACCATAAACCAAAAACAATTGATGATTAAAGATTGTTTTTTTCTCTTTTCCCCCTTTTTGGTCCTCCCCTTCCCTTCCCTTCCCTTCCTGGCATAAAAAAGCTTTCTGCCTTGCTAAAGCATTACAATCTTCTTTTTTACTTTAGTCTCTTTTTTGGCATGTTAAGTGAGGACTAATCTAATTTGTGTCAAAAGGAGTCACACTCAGGAATATGGAATTTCTTGCATTAATTATTTTTTAGATCTTGAATTTTTTTTTAATATCAGTTTATGTGATGGGCTGTCTTACTATCACCTAAACAATTAACTCTTGGTCTATGATTTGTGCCTACAATTTTCTGAAAACATTTAATTATATGTTATATCTTGTCACATATTTGGAACATATGCAAGTATGCTTCCAATAATAATTGTTCAAGAAATCTCACGCAAAAAAGGAAAACACCATTCCCATTCTGAACCCAGCAATGAATGGGAAATCAAGCTACTTCTCTTTTCAAGGTTGCGTAGAATAGAGGTACAACGAATATATAAGCTAGAAAATAAGCCTGATGTTAAAACACATGTCGAAAAACTGAATAATGGAGGCGAGCTCTAGCACCTCAAATTTGTTCTCGTTAAACATATGCAATTGGCATTCATGTGACTCTCCGTGAAGTAATATGCTATCAAGACAACTGGAACTCAAATGGTGTAAACCCTACAAAAATATAAAAGTTATTCCTTCAGTAAATTTGATATAGGCCTGACAACATGAAGATAAAAGAATGTAGCTAATTAAGTTTTGCATTGACACATAATAGAAACTAAAAGAAACAAAAGAACCAAAGACAATGATCTAGAATTGAAAGTTTCTACGAGCAAGCATAGGAGAATCCAGGTGGTTCATACAATTTTATCACTAACATATCATGAGTGAAGCCCAAATTTGTTGAGGTTGATCATGATTCCCAATTTTGAAGATAACAAACATTTTGTGATTTGCGACTATTAAGCTTTCAAGGTTTTAATGACCAAATAAGATGAATTTCAAAATGAAAGCCCACATGATGGACAATCGATACCCTGGAGAATAACTAGATGATCCTACAACTCAAGCCCACTGAAAGAAGTATCAAGCAAAAGCCATGAGATCTAAGTTGAAATGTGGAGCTAAATAATTCAGTTTCATGTTTACCATTGATTGTGATTTACAGAACTCTGTATGATGTACTATTGATATTCCCAATTCTTGATTAGGCCCTAAAGATCCTTAGAATTTGACCCCTATAAGCATAGCTGCTGAAACCCTTTCACCAATTTTCTGATTCAATGATTCCAGTCAATTGGCTATGACTATTTGTACCAACAGCTAAAAGCCTTCTTGCAGAGTACTTGAGGGGCTTTGATAGAGTTTTTGCCAACCCTTTCAAGCCTGAAAATTTAAGATAAGAACTTCATTGTCTTCAGCCCTAAGTTGAGAATTGGGGCATTAACTTTGAGATCTTTAATTTGTTAGAGCTTCAGAGAGATTGTAAACTTGCAAGGATTGGCACTGATCCTGCAAAGAGCATCAATGCAAATGAGTTGGTCTTCACCAGTGAGGATGAGTAATATCATGCCAAATGCCTCAACATGGAGGATCCTTAGAAGTATACATAAGCCCATTGGCAGAGCAAACATAAACTTGATGCCTCATCTTTTATGAAATATGAAGAAAAGACATGATTTGCTAGGCAAATATGTGAAAGAAATTGACGAATAAAACGTCGTCTAAGTTATAACCAATAATGGAAGGAGCCATATGTTAACTAGTAAGATTTATCTTTTATAATCTTTTAATTACCTTATCTCCAATTTGAATGGAAGAACTATGTGACTCTTAAGTCTTATCAATTTTGTCATCTCTTATCTTAGGTAAATTAGATGAAGCAAACATACAACAATTATATTGGACTCAATATGCAACACATTGTATTGATTTAATATTGAAGGATATTGAAAAGATTCCTAACATCGGGAAGACTTTAGAAAGTGCAATTGTTGTCATTGAATTTTTCTATAATCGTACTAGAGCCTTAAATATGATAAAAGAATTCACAAACAACAAGGAGGTTGTGAGATATGATGTAACCCGATTTGCTACTTCCTTCTTGACATAACAGAGCATGCAATCGCTAAAAACATAACCTGAGAAATATGTTTACGTCAAAAACATAAATGACAAGCAGATGGGCAAAAGAAGCGAAAGACAAGAGGGCCGGTGATATCATAGTACTGCTATCCTTTTGGAATCTTATAATTTGTACATTAAAAGTAATAGACCCTCTTGTTCAAGTCCTTTCGTTGGCAAATAATAAAAATAAGCTTGTAATAAGATATATTTATGAGGCTATAAATAGAGCAAAAGAGATGATTCAAGAGTCTTTTGATGGAAATGAAATAAAGTATAAGAAAATATTTGCAATCATTAACGAGAGATGAAATTATCAACTCTATCATTCATTACACATAGCAATAATTATTTAAACCTAGAATTACTTTATGAGAACTTCTCTATGGAGTTTAATGCAGAAGTTTTATATGAGTTATATAACTGCATTGTAAGATTAGTTCCAATCCCTGAGGTGCAAGATCATACGTAAATTATCTTTATATAAGAATGTCGATGATCTTTTTGGAATTCCAATGACAGTTCGATCTAGGACAACTACATCCCTAGGTTTTAACAAATTAATATAATCAATTTCATCTATAAAATACTACTATGTTATTGCTAATAATAAAATAAATTTTGTAATTAAATGATGGAGTCTATTTGAAAATTTCACCCCAAGCTTACAACAATTAGCTATCAAAATTTTTAGTTTGATTTGTAGTACTACAGGTTATGAGCGAAACTAGAGTATCTTTGAGTATGTAAGGATCGTAGAATATCTTTGTTTCAATTAATCTATTCTTTTTTAGATAGATGGATTAATATATTTTTAAATTATATGATATGACTGATTCACTTAAAGAAAAGCAATTGGTTGAAGCATCAACGATTATATGATCTTGTTTATGTAAAATATAATCAAGCATTAAAGGCTCGTCATGATTTATAAAATCGAATTGATCAAATCTTATTGCAATACATTGATGATTCAAATGAGTGGTTGGTGAGAGAAACAGATGCAAACTTGTAAGATGCCGAAGACGAGCTTGTATTTGAAAATGACAGCTTGACAAGGATAGATATGGCAAGAGTCAGGTGTTGAAGAATTATAAGAATATACAAGATAGATAACGAAAGGAAAAATAAGTGCAAAAGCCTTAAGCTCATCTCCTGCTACTGTTGAAGAGAATGAAACATATCTTGATAAAGGACGAGAGGAAGAGAAGGATGATGATATGTTTGAGACTGACGATGTTGATTATGATGATGGATGAATTTAATGCAAAATTTTATTGTGTTGAGTCTTTTGATATTTTTGTTATTAGAAGATGGATAATATGACTTGGTACTTTAGATTTTTTTTATTTAATGTCATATTTTTTTATTTATATAATCATATTTAGGCGAGCGCCTAGCACCTTGGGCACTTTGGAATCTGTAGTGCCTACCATTTTTTAAATCACTTTATTCTCCATCTTTTAATAATAAAAATGTCAAATGACTCAAAGCAATAAAGTTTTACATCAAATTCAATCATTATCATAATCAATATCATCATTCTCAAATATATCATCATCTTTCATTTCCTCTCGTTCATCTTTATCAAAATAGGTTTCTTCCTTTTCGACAATGGCAAGATATGAACTTGAGACTTTTGCACTCATTTTTGCCTTCGTCATTTATCTTGTATAAGTCTTTAACTCCTCCACACCTGAATCTCTTGCCACATCTCCCTATATCAAGCTGTCATCTTCAAATACAAGCTCATCTTCGGCATCTTGTAAATTCGTACTCATTTTCCCAACCAACCACTTATTTGAATCATCAATGTCTTGTAATGAGATTAGATTAATGTTATTTCACAAATCATGGCGAGCCTTCAATATTAGATTATTCTTTAATCTTTGATGCTCTAATTGATTTCTTCTCTTTGTGTGAATCTATCACGGCATATAATTTAAAAATATATTAATACATCTATAAAAAAATAGATTAATTGAAATAAAGATATTTTGTGATCCTTACATGCTCAAAGACACTCTAGTTTCACTCACAATTCGTAATACTATAAGTCAAACTAAGAACTTTGATAGCTAATTATTGTAAGCTCGGAGTGAAATTTTCAAATATACTCCACCATTCAACTGCAAAATTTATTTTATTAGTAGCAATAACATAATAACATACTGTAGATAAAATTGATTATATCAATTTGTTAAAACCTAAGGATGCAGTTGTCCTAGATCGAACTATCATTGGAATTTCGAAAAGACCATCGGTATTCTTATATAAAGATAATTCACATATGAACTTATCTTGCACCTCAGGTATAAAAACTAATCTTACAATGCAATTATATAACTCATTTATAACTTCTGCATCAAACTACATGGAGATGTTTTCATAAAAGAAATCTAGGTTCAAATAATATCCTGCTATATGTAATGGATGATGAAGTTGACATTTCCCTTTCGTCAATTATTATAATTTTTTTCTTATACTTCATTTCATTTCCATTAAAAGACTTTTGAATCATCTCTTTTGCTCTATCTATAGCCTCATAGATATATATTATTACAAGCTTTTTTTCATTATCTACAACCAAATGACTCGAACAAGAGAGCACATTACCTTTAATGTACAAACTATAAGATTCCAAAAGGATAACATTAAGAAAATATCACTGGCTCTCTTGCCTCTCACTTCTTTTGCCCATTTGCTTGTCATTCATTTTTTTGAGGCAAACATATTTCTCAAGTTATGTTTTTAACGATGCATGTTGTATTATGTCAAGAAGGAAGTAGCAAATCGTATTACATCATATGTCACAAGCTCTTTGTTGCTTGTGAATTCTCTCATCATAATTAAGGCTCCAGTATGATTATAAAAAAATCCAACAGCAAAAATTGCTCTTTCTAAAGTCTTCTTGATGTCATGAATCTTTCTAATATCTTCCAACATTAAATCAATGCAATGTGCCACATATTAATCCAATATAAGTGTTGTCTTTTTGCTTCAAATAATTTACCTAAGACAAAAGATAACAAAATTGATAAAACTTAGGAGTCTTATAGTTCTTTCATTCAAATTAGAGATATAAAGTAATTAAAAGATTAAAAATTTTAAAAGATAAATCTTATCAGCTAACACATATTTGCTTCCATTATCAGTTATAACTTGGATGATATTTTGTTCATCCACTTCTTTTATAAACTTATTGAGCAACCTACATATATTTTCTTTAGATTTCATAAAAGATAATGCATTTATTGACTTCACAAACATAGTTCTTAAAAAATAGTTATACTCCTACGACTCATGTCGACCTAAACATGACATAATAGAGCAACCATGCTTTACCAATAATTCTTTGTGACCCTTTAATAAGTCATTTATATAATCCAACTCTTTTTTAGTAATAGAACTCATAACTCATAATAACTTGGAGGTTTTAATCCCCAAGTATTCCTTTTAATAGCTTCAAGCATCTCTTTAGAACTGTCTAAACAACAAGTACTAAGGAAAAAGCCAGCCTGATAGAAAAAGTGAGCAATGTGTTGAATTGTTCTTCCCCTTATTTCCTTATCACAAGAATTAATTATATTTGTTTATCTTAATTTTGCTTCTACTGGCCCTTGTTACTTCTATGATCTGTGATACATATATAAATCTATTGGTTCCTTTTTACCCTTCCTAAAATCCATATCTTCTTTTTCTTTTCTGTCATATACTCTTTTCCCACTTAGATTGACATTTTTTTTATAATCTTCTTCATCATCATCTCTAATATATTCAACATTATCGTCAGGTAAAATCGTATAAGATTCCTCCTATGCATCTTTTTTTCAGTCATATAAGCCAGTAACTCTTCTTTGAGAACAGGTGGACACTTCTTGCATGATAATGCATTATTGAAGTTCCCTACCTGATGCTGCTTTGCACATGGGGTGATGGGTTTTGAAGGTATAGTAATAGTATGTAGCTTAGTTGGTTCAATTAAACCAACTAGCTATTGTTCAATTGAACCACACTTAATAGTTTGGTTTGATTACTCTATTTGAACCGGGCACTTGCTTGAGGCACCCAACGCCTGGGTTCAGGTGAGCACCCAGGGCAGCACTTCAATGAACTGCGTCGCCTGGTTGACGCTTGAGGCACTTGAGTCGCACCTCGCCTCACCCGAGCGCCTAGGCAAGTGCTTCGGCGCTTATTTAAACCCCTATCCTCGAGTCAAACAAAACCATACTACAAAGATGTGAATCTCCAACGAAAGAATGTATTGGTGCTTCAAGTTCCAAACAACATTAGATGTGGACAGCTAAGTTTCACAAAAAAAAGCTGACTTTCTCTCTCTTAGCAAGCTACCAAGCACCAACAAGAAAAAAATGAAAAAGAAAAGGGGAACAATCAGTAATAGGATCCCAATAAGTCTCATCTATTAAATACTATACATGGCATGAAAAATAAAAGAAAATGAAAATAAGGGGAAAAAGATAACTCAATAGCACAAATTATGGTACGAGCTGAATCTGCTGAAGATTAAACTCGGATGTCAAAAGGAGGAAAATTCAGATCTCAGCAGACTGAAAATAAACCAGAAGATAACAAACCTGTGAATCAAAAAATTTCAACGAACAAGTCAATGCTTCAAGATCACCATCCAGTTGGACCAAATCTGCAACATTCCAAAGTAGCTAAAGCAACATCTCAAACAGAAGTAGAAAGTATAAAACCTAGAATAAGTTACCTCGAGTAACCATTCTCGTGAGCGTCTCTACTTCACTGGAAATCTTGGTGTTCTCCTCCTCTGCTGAGCATATCTCCTTCTTCAGTTGTTCCATGTATGCCTCTGCAACAATGAGCAGAACTCACATGAATAGCAGAGGTCACAAGTAAACAAAGTTACATGTAACAGCCCATACTTGTTTCCCAAGAATAAACCCAGGGCGTGCCCAGTGCACAAGGTTCCCAGGAATGTGGGGTCTGGGGAGGTCCACTACACGCGGGCTTACCCTTTAAATATTTAGATAGATTGTTTCCATGCTAAAGCAATTCAATAATATTTACAAATAAAAATAATGAAAACACAATCAATGAAAATACAAAACAAATGCACTTTACAGGAAAAAAAAAAGCAAGGTGCAATCAAAGAAAGTGTGATATCACATATTTAGGTTATTATCATTTTTTATACCCAAAAATGTAGTTGACGATCAATATCAGATAAAATAAAAATAAAAGGAAAAAAGAACCCTCTTTTAAAACTCATGGCATATGTAACTCATGCTTGAATTCTAGCCAAATTAGAAGCAAAAGAATATCTTGCCCAAATCATCAATCCCTAGAGACGCAATATTTTGTTCCTCGGCGTCCAACTGCTTAAACATTTCCTGAAATATTGGATGGTAAAACCGAATTAAGCATCGATTACCATATCGCAAACATCGATACAAACAGAACGGCTGTTGTAGTAAAAATTGAAAATGGAAACAAGAAAAAGAGGGAACCTGGAGATCAAAGGAGCAATCCTCTAACTTCTTCGTATCAACCGACGAGGCATCGGACGAGCTGAAGAGCCTCATTTGCATCTCGGAGAGCACTTTTAAGCGACTTCAAATTTTCGATTTCGGGATGGAAGAACGGAGGCAGCATCATCATCCACCAACGAATAATTGAAAAGAAGAATGCATTAACAAGGATTATAAGACTCGCTATAACACCGAATTTCTCACCTTCGAATGTCCTCCAAGTCGACCGGTTCCATCCCAAACTCCTCCGACGAGATTAGGGTTTCCGCCATTGACGCTTCTCTCCCTCCCTCTCTCTCTCTCTCTCTCTCTCCCTCCCTCCCAACCTCGATTTCAAAAGCACCTATGGGGAGGGGCGGTTGTCGGATCCATTTCCTGATTGGATCAAATCCGAATCCGAACCCGAATTAGCTTCAACTCGATCTATTGATTGAAGGCCACTGGATCCCTATCCGAAACATACAATGCTTTTACATATATATCCTTTAGCGTTCCGAAAATAACATATTTCCCTATGCATATATTAATATTGCATAAATATGAGAAGGAAAATTTACATTTTGCATACATTGCCCTTTAAATATTTAAATCTTTCATATATATACCAGCCGTTAGCATCCATTCCATTAACGTAAGTTACCTATTTATTACACGTCATGATTAATTTGAATTAAAATATTAAATTTATATATTCTTTTCGAGACACATAATAGAGCACAAAAATCACTCACCCAGTTTTAGAAAAAGGAAAGAAAGGGGCATTTGCCGATATTAAAGCAGCTTACAAGTTTAGTTTATTATGTCAAACTTTGGTAGAATTCACAAGGTTAATAGGCTATGGAGGGAATTGGCCTTTTTTTTTTTTTTGAGCTTTTGGGAAAAAAGAACATATCTTGCAATATTTTATTGAAGTAAATTATCTTCTTTAGAAAAAAATAATTATTATCGCATTACCACACACATAACTTTTTCCATGCATCCATGCCTTAATTTTTTAGTGACAATGAATTATGTCTAAAATGGTGGTGTCTCCTTTGCTCTCTTTTTTTTTTTTATATATATTTTCCTGAGTCCTACTCAACAAAAAATACATCATCCCTGACTTTTTTATTTGCCTTCAATTATTATCCCCTTCCATGCCTTCTATGCCTTCGTTTGATGTCATCTGTCAAACTTTTCTAAACAATTCACAGGTCCAGGTTTCTGCAGATGGGATGACTTGGAATTCAATTCTTCATCAATCTGAAGACCAAATCAAGCCTATCAAACAGTCCTGTCCCAATTTAATCCCCCAGGAAGAACTGGAGTCATTGTTCCCTCTTCCATTCCAATTTAATCCTTGGAAGTCAGCTAAAACACTCTAAAACTGAGAATGCTGTTTTAGCAAAACTAGTCTGAGCCTGTTTAGTGATAGAATGAGAGTTGAAAAAATAAATTTCCCAGCTAAACTTCATCTCTAATATTTGCTTCGGCAACTGCACTTTGTCTCTGATATTTGCTTATCAGTTAGATTTGTGTAAAATTATTTCTAGAAGAGTTGTCCGGAGGGAGTCCAAGTTCAAGCAATCTCCAACTTTGACCAATATTTTTTCCAAGTATGCAGTCCAAGATCAACAAAGAAGAAGACATGGGGAATCAGGACTGAAGCCAGCACAAGTCTTTAAAAATTTGTGTGTGTGGCTCACATTCTGAGTTGGATCTCTTCTTCTCTTGCAATACAATAAAGAAATGTAATATAAAATTCAGATCAGCAAAATATACCCTTATAAAATATCTTCTTCTCTTGTAGGTCACATCATTTGACTATAATCTGAAAATTTTATATGCTATATCAAATCTTGTGGTCTTTCTAAACTTAGATATGGTAAATATCTAAAAACACCTAAACTTGATATATCTATTGTAATTGTCACCTTCACCACCACCGCACAAGCCATCTTACATATTCGAGTCAATGGATAGACTTATATTTCCCAAGTTAAAGAAAAAGAAAATATATATATATATTTATTTATTATTGTCCTCTCCTCTTACTTCGCTCCTCATCGCTCCATTCGATAAAACGTGATAGGAATAAAGTGACATGAGTCAAATTTTGACATAGGTTACTCACCCAAGGATCTATTCTAAGGTCAATAATAACGAAGGTAGAAGAGCTCATGCACCTCCCTTGCCCTACGGTCGAGCAATGGGGAAATAACCTTTCCTCTCTGTCAAACATAGCGAGCATCAATCCTTAATGGTAGAACTCATTTTTTTTTCTTTTTTAAAGTATTAATTTATGATGACAAACCCATCTCTATCTTTTCCTAGAGCATTAAGTCATAATGACAAAATACATCTCCCCTTTTTAGATCGCTCGTCATGATCAACTAACATCCTTTTCTCCCTTATAAATATCAACCCAAACAAATAATGCCTCTACAATCGTCCTTCACTAATAAATGGAAGGAACCAATCAACCATCATCATAAATGAGTCTCTAAAGAACCACAAATTAAGAGATTAGTTATCTAGTCCATGTATAAAATTTATACTATTCTGATTCTCACCGTTGACTTTACCATCGGAGGGTCGAGTCAATAACTCTCTCGACGTTGACCGCATGTGCATGAACCTAAAAAAAATTAAGACATTCCTCGATTCAACTCTAGAATCCAGATGAAGCCTAACAACCTTGGCCCAACACATAATTTACCTCAGGCGAATAATTAAAACATCAAAATTATGTAACTAGTTCTCTCGCCATAACTAACTAATATCTAAGAACACCGCATTCTCTTTTAGAATAAGCTTGTCCTCTTGGGATGAATCAGATATTGCCGACTCTTAGACATAACATAATGAAAGTTTTTTATTTTATAAAAATAAATTTATAATAAAAAATTTACGTTTAGCCAACAGATATAGAAAGAAACATGTGTTTTTTTTTTTTTTTGGAAGGATGCCAATTACTTTGGTCGATAAAAATTATTAACATTAATATTTTTGAGATGGAATCTCGTTCTCATCGTTTATCATTCAAAAAAATATTTTTTATTTTTTTATCAGCAAACAGTAAAGATTAAAAAAAGAAAAGATAAATGTTTGGTGTACAGCCCCACCTCGATGTGAATTAGTTAGTAAATAGCGGACTTGCGAAGTAGCGATCGAGACATGGAAGTCTTCCTCGTTTCCCACTCGCGTTTCCGAGGTCGAAGACGAGATCAAAGTCGTGGCCAAGCTGCCGCTCGTCGGCCTTATCGTCATTGCTATTAATGCGATCTCCGGTGCCTCCTCTCCCTTCCATCATCCCTTCGGCTTTCTCCATCCAGAGTGGGGATTGTTAGAGCGATTCAAAAGAGGAAACCCGTGGGAGGTGAAAAAGGCCGCACCTTCAACGACTTCGAGCATCGGATGGCGGTGTGTCTTTCGCCTTTTTCTGGATTTTATGTTTTCGTTCCTTGGGGAAAAAGATATGGAATCCTTTCGCTGCTTTGGGTGACTACGATGGTTGCTCGATTGCTCGGTGGCTTTGATGTGGTCGTGCCGATGGTTCCCTTGACATGGAATCATTCATACGCGGACGTTTGATGATGGGTTTGGGATTTTATACCGTCTGATGTTGTTTTTTTTTTTTTCCTGAACTTGTGTTGAATAATTTGAACAGATTTGAATGGGTTTTCTCTGTCTCGTCTTTCTGGAGAGCGCAATCATACATTGCGGGTTTGGGGATTTTGAGTAATTTAATTTAATTTCTTTAAATTTGCTTCTTTTATTCAAATATTACATGACATGCGTGCTTGACATGTACAAACTTTGAAACTTTGACCTCTTCCTAGGAGATCGTTTGCTTTGATTCTCTATGGAGTTCACCAATTTAAGATGGTTGAGAATTGAGTTTATCCTTTCCACAGCGAGATGGTGATCATGTTTAGGGGGAGTATGTTTCTGGTTGATGTTGTATTGCTCAGTTTAAGCTTAATAAAATTTCCTTTTCATTTAGGAAAAGAAAAAAAAAAAAAGAGAAAGCTTTTCGTTTTTATTTTCTTCAACGAGGAGAAAAGAAAACAAGAACTGATGGCCTAAATAAAAATAACATCATACTTAAAAGACATAGAATTGGCTGCTGCTACACATTTGCTATGAATAAAGAAACAAGTGATTTAATTACCCTCCGCGAAACCTGTGCCAGGAACTTCAATTTAAATCCTTGCTACTTTAAACAATATTTGTTGTTCATTCGGTAGACCATTGGGATATGCATGAATCTGATGAATATTTTGTAGATATCAGTCGATAGACACTTGCTTCATCTCAAAGACACATGTCTCTGTTATTTTGGCCTGTGATACATGCCTTCAATAACAAAAACATGTTTTACTTCGCTCTCTCTCTCGTTCTCATATGATTTTTCTGCATCTTTTGGTTCTTGATCAGACTCTCTTTTATCCCATGCATGAATCGTTGCCTAGTTTCTTCAAAATGTAGGAGAAAGTACTGGGCATTTTGATGTTGAAGTGTACAGGATATTTCCAATTAAGTTGTGCAGTAGGGAAATCATTATAGGATGTCAACATTTCTTTTCGATTTCAAGTTTCTTAATGCATGATGGTTCATATTTTTTCTGATATGAGAAAGTGTGCTGCATGGTTTATTTGGATGCAGCAACAAGTAAAAGCACCTAAATTTGGCAACTGGGAAACTGCTGAAAGTGTCCCTTACACGCAATACTTTGATCAAGCTCGGAGCAAAAAGCACAAAAAAACCATTGCTAATCCAAATGGTGGTACTGAAAACTCAGAGATAGTCTCTACTGATGTACAATCTCTGGTTGATGCATCTTCATCTAAAACTGGGTCCAGTCTTGAGACCACCAAACCGAAGGATCCAAGACCATCGACGAAGGATGTTGGTAATATCAATCAAACCGATACACCTGTGAGCAATGAAGGTGTTATTTGCAAACCTGATAACAAGAGGAGATCAAACAGAACACATGGTGGATATCAGGGTAAATCCGCTGACAGAGCTGCAAATGATCCTTCTCCATCGGGCAAAAAGATAGCATCAGAAGGTACTCCGGGAAGAATTAGAACAACTCCTGGTGATCGAGCCGGTATCACGGTAAGTACTTGCTTCAGTTGTTCTTCCTATGTTGCATGATTGAGTTGGTGCATATCTGAAGAAATCTCGGATTTGTTGAAAAATGAGTTAGTAGGAAGCTAATGTCGTTCTTTGGGTAGCAGCCTCTCCATGATGTGACAGTGCCACCTTTCGCTGAATGGGATGAAAATGATCCAGCATCCGGTGAGAAGTATACTGGCATCTTTAAGGTAATAGCTGATAACAGAAGAAGTCCTGGTCCTCCATATGAGCCACCACAACCAAGAGGTCAGGAGCAAGAAAGGGCTGGAACTAAGGTCAGGACCTCTTCTTTGTTATCTTTATACTAACCGCTGCAGAATACAAATTAGAATCATCTAAGCAATGGAAATCATGTTTTCAGGTTGAAAGACCTCCCTTTTTAACCACTCTATTAGCAGAACTACTTCTTAGGTTCATATGCTTTTGTGGTTCCATGTTCATATATTATCAGGAAGCCAGTTTCATCTGCGTTGTCCACTACTTCTTCGGTTCCTTCTTTGTTACAATGCTTTTTGCCTTCTTTCCTTCCTAGGCGAAGGAAATGCTTAAGAAAGAATAATATAAATTGTGGCAACCTCTTCGGAGTTCAAAAATTTGAGCTCTGAAAGGAATAAGAAAAAAGGAAAGAAAAAAAAAAACTCTTGTGCTGTTTCATCATATTTATAATGAAATTCTTTGTTCTTGCTCCAGGGTTGTGGGTGCTTAAGCTGGATTTTGAAGTGAAATTTTGGTGGTAGAGATTTTGGAAATCTAAAGCTGCCAAATTCATCGGAGAAAAGCCTCTGTTTTAGGGAGTTCTGTTTCGGGAAGATATAGTTTCAGCTTTTAACCATAATGAGTGTTTATATTGCAATTTAAAATAATATTCTTCTTTCTTGTTTTTGCAACTGCTTTCTGTGGTCTCCTGAACATATTTCATATGCCTTTCAAATTTCTTGTTTATGGTTTAACTGTCATTCTTTAGTTGTAGGAATGCAGATTTGTATAGACTAAATGAATTCAATCATTCCACATCATGGAAGTCAATGTTGTATCCTATGGCTTATGAGCTTATTGTTCCTCTGAGAATTAGAAAAGAAAAAACTACATGGAAAATTTATATCGGTTGTAGAAAGAGCATTTACCAACATCAGCATGCGACAAACTCATGAATCCTTTGCATGAAACATAATTTTTTTTTTATTCATTTTTGCATTTTAGCTTTGTATCAAATATTTGCAGTCGCGACAAATCAAAATAAGTACAGTCAACCTGTGGTTCTCTAAGACTATTTGAATTATCACAACCTTAGCTCATGAAAAGAGTCCACAGAAAAAATATTCAGTGCTGTGAAGAAACAAAAAATTTAAAAGATAAGACTCTGTACATACTATTTCTTGAATTCAGTATTCTGCTGGCATCCAATTATGAAAACCATTCCAGCCTGCCCACAAGCTTGAATCTTTGGTTGGCATCTTGAAACAACCCTTCTCTAACCCCCCTTTGCCTTCCTCCTAACTGTAGAAGCCGGATTGAAAACTTGATTCTTCTGCCTTCGGATCTTTGGAGACCCAGTCGACCATGTTCAGCTACCTTAGCTTCCTCAATGGAAGTGCTCGACCGAAAAGGTTTTCTACTTCTCTTGCTTCCAGTTTTAGATCGTCCAACAGCTCCATCTCTTCCTTGCTCAGCCCTTTCAGGAAATTCTCCGCGTCCCGCTTAACCTCCATGAATCCATCTGCGAGCCTCTGTAACAGCGTCACTTCAGTCCTTCCAATCTCCTCAACCTCTCCCTCTATCTGTTCTACTTCTCTTATAATTGTTCTCTCTCCCTCCTCCACAGTTTTCTCCAGCCTTTCTACCAGGGGAGGCTCAGGGCCACAGGTATTGTCTGTCCTCATGAACTTACTAAACTCATGTCCAACACTCTTTGCGGCCTTTTCTAGTTCAGGAACTATGCTTTCAGGTAAAACAGCACTCCTTGTGTATACAACTGCACCTCCATACCCATCCCACGCATCATTTCTACCGCGGTAGTATACAAATATATAATCATCTTCTTTGTTCTCTACCTTTGATGATATAATGTACCTGAAGAAGACATGGAAAAGATGATCAACTCCCAGTTCAATGATCTCTACAAGTTCAAAATAAAACGGCTACTCTCATAAGGTAGGACAGATTGACAAACTACTGTCACAAGCAGACAATGATAATGATTGCATGTAAGGTTGCCAATCATGCAGAACAAAAACTTATCCCAAATACCATATATCGAAGGGATACACAACCATCACATGAAGTAAAGTTCTCTAGTTGGGAAGAAATAGGTGGAACATACGAAGCCTGACTTCAGAAACCACTGTCACATCTCATACAAACATAAGATTTGATAGGGTTGTATCTTGGATATTGTATTAGCACCAGATAAATCACTGACTCCAGGAGAAGAAAAGCCACACATGCATCTTCTTTTAATAACTCATTTTTGAATCATCCGGGCTCTTAACAATAATTCTTGCATCTTAATTTTATAAATGGACATATATGAGTAAGCATATAAACCTTATGGATCATAAAATGGTTCAAATTGTACTGCCGCTGCAGTGACCCATTAAATCTCCATCCATAATAAGCTGCAAAAATATGATTAATTAAATTTTACATGGAAAGTGTTGACATATATTTAAAAGACAGCACAACCTTTTTACCCCTTGCTTTTCTACATATTTATTTTCAGGATTTCCATTCTTGACTGTCCATCATATATCTCTAAAAAATATGCAAAATTTTCATGATACATAAATAACATAAATATTTTTTATTGTCTCAATGATTTGTATCTCTAGAAAATATGCCGAATTTTCATGACACATAAATAACAAAAATATTCTTGACTGTCCCTATGATTTGTGTCTCTAAAAGATATGCCGAATTTTCATGATACATAAATAATAAAATTATTCTTGGCTGTCCTTATGATTTGTATCTCTAGAAAATATGCCAAATTTTTATGATACATAAATAACATAAATATTCTTGATTGTCCCTATGATTTATGTCTCCAGAAAATATACCAAATTTTCATGATACATAAATACACCATGTGACAAACAGAAACAAGTAAGAAACAGTTAGGGATGACAATAGATGGATTTATATGAATCGAGAGAGATACCAGTCATCTTGATAGTGGAGGTACTCATTGTCATGATTGTAGAGGACCCCAGGCTGTGAAGGATCTTGTACAAATCTCTGGACGGTGGATCTAGTGAAGAAACCACTGTCCGGCGTGCGTATCCTCCAAGACAAGTTTCCCACAAGCCTGTCTGATTCCACGTGAAACTCATGTAACTGGCAGTCAAATGTGTCAAAAGTAGGATTTAGGCCACTTGTTATGTACCACTTCCCACTGAAATCTGATATATTAAATGTTCTGACAACAACAGATGGATCAGGCACAGGAAACTCGCCAACATTGGATTTTCTTGGAACACATTTCTTTCGTGAGACTGCACAGTCATTGAATTCATCTACCACACTGTTCTCAAACAGGTCCCCACATTTAATCTGCAGGATATAAGAGCTAAAGCTAAGTCAAATAACTTTCAGCATATGTAATTACGCATGCACAACAGGAGACAAAAAAAAAAAAAAACCTGGCATTCAGTCTCATCGGGCCTGTCATTGCAAGTTTGCAGACATGCAACATTTGCAGCACACGAAGGGTTAGCAATGCACTTGGCTAGTTCCACCCTGAGAAAAGAGAAAAGAGCAATATTGTCTATTTAAAATAAATTACAACTGAACTATAATTAGATCCCAAATCGTAATTCTTTAGTTTTTCCAATAAAAAAACTATAGATACCATGAATCCATCATTGGCAAGTCGTAGGCACAATTCTTGGCCATCTAATAAAGAAATTATGAAATACATTTTTGCAAAAAGAAAAAACGAAGAAGAAGATATCTAGAATAGACCATTGACAAGTCTTAGGTACATAACCTTAAAGTTTAGCATTGGCAAACTCAAATTTCAAGGTAACAAGCCATTTCTCATCTTCAAATTTTATATCAAGTAACTAATAATTTTATATAAATTGATAAATGGTAAAAAAGATTAATTAATAATTTGTGCTTAAAGTGAGAATTTTGAAGTGGTGGTGGTTATGGGCAATGCAGAAAAGAGGGAAACAGTACTTGAACAGTCTGTTCTATAGAATGCTTGATTCATAGGTCAATGGCTAGAAAAAAGACAAAAGCAAGAGAAATAAAACAAAGAGAGAGAGAGAGAGAGAGAGAGAGAGAGAGAGAGAGAGAGATGACAATTACATTGGGTTCCTGTGAGTTGCACATGGAGGAGAATAAAAAAGTAAGGGACCAAATTCTCAAACCTAGCGCATGGAAGAATATGCAAGTCTTTTGATTGAATTTTTGAAAAAGTCCCACTTAAAGTTCCCAATACAAAATTTAACGTAATAGACAATCTGAAAACAAAGAGAACCGACTCACTAACTGAAATAGGCTCAACACAAGTTGGATGTGAATCTTTGTCTGAATAAATAATTCTAGTGAAAACTAACACTACTGAATACCACCAAAAGCCATACATGTCGATACAAACTCTATAGAAAGGTCTGTCAAAATCCCAGATCAGCTAGTACCAAAATCCATGAATATAAGTGTAAAAAATCCATGTCGAATTCAACAAGAACTGTTTGTTGTTACTACTTTGTGTTGTGATTATATGTTGTGGCTAAATTAAAAAAATCAGAATAGGCCTTTTACTAAAGCAAGCAACTCAGTTACAGCAGTGATAGAAGCATAAGGTTGGTTGGGGCGGAGGGAGAAGAAGAGAGTGTTTTAGCTCAGACAAAATTACCTGCACTCCTTCAATAGGCAAGAACATGTCTTTAGTGAATCAACTGCCTCAGCTGATGGCACAAACAGAAGAGTATATGTTAGCAACCCTGTTATAGTTGTTACACACAGCTGATTCCATTTGTTAACAATGGTAGACAAAAGTAATGTTGACGATTCAGTTTCTTCTTCAACCTATGAAAAAAACAGATATAGATAGTTATTAAATGTTTAAACTGAAAATATACATAAAAAATTCTTTATAGTGTCACTCTTTGACAGATACCTTATAATAGCATGCACATAAAGCAGACCTGCTTGCTACAACAATATCTCCACTGTCAAAGACAGCTTGTCTCCTGAACTCCAATTGACAGCAATTCATCTCAGATTTACGCCACATGATCCTTGGTATTCCTCTGTTGGACCATGATTTTACCTTCTTCGAAAATAAATGGTACGCAGAGATGCTCCATGTTATCTTTCCATTAAGCATAGGAAACTGTTTGACATGTGGAACAAAGCTTCTATTTGTGGAGAAACCAATTGTAAAGAGGCCAGATTTCATATTTATGACTGAAAAAATGGCAAAGCAAGAGTGACTTACAGAATTCAAAGTACAAAATAACCTTAACTTTCAACTTCAAGTAAAAACATGGGTTATCTTGATGCTATATTCTTCTTATATCAGATTCTGCTTCAAAAATCTGTCATCCTGTCTGTCATCTATTTCAAAATTGAAGAATAAAATGTAAAGTAGACAATAAAAAGATGTCACTAAACACAACATATTAATTAAAAACACAAACCAATTTGTTGACAGCTAGAAATGGAACTTAAAGAGTCTATATACTATGAAATAAGGCCTCTACATTAGAGTTGCACTAGGGTCGGTTGTTTACACTGTGCATCAAATCATATGTGCCCTACAGACTAAAAGCATGCATGTTCAGATACTTTTTTTTTTTTTTCATGAGTAATTCACTAACATCATCACACCTTGAAAAAGATGAAAGAAGTTATATTCATTCTCAATGTTCTTAAGGCTAAATTTAAACTTGACGAGTAAAGGTATATAACTCTACAGACGGTGATGATTGTTTGAGGAAGCCCACAAGATACCCAATTTTGAGCATACACTCTATCAATACTGCCCTTATGTAAATTTGGAGTTTACTATTTAAAGCCTCTTTTTTAACCATTAACAACCCTCTTACTATTCACAATCCCTTAAAAAATTAATAAAATAATATTATACTATTTATAGCCCCTCTCATTTTGATTTTATCCTTATTCCCTTTTTTCCTTTCCCACGTCCTCTACGATCGCCACCAACACATCCTGTTGTTGTTGATGCTTCGCAACGTTCTATCATTGATCGCTGCACCCAGCCCATACCTAGGGTCGATCGTGCACCCATCCTGTATTCCTTGTCAATTGTTGACTCCCAACCCAACCCCCAGCCCCCAATCATGATCGTCGCCCCCTCAACACTGTCCTCTAAGTACGAGGAACAAGAAGAAGAGGAGGAGGAGAAAGAGGAAGAGGAGGAGGAAGATGAAGAGGATATTTATATCCATTTACAAAAGGATAAATTTGAGATATTAATTTTTTTTTAAAATGAGGTTATGTATAGTAATCTCAATAAATTTCTATCACTTCTCAAATAATTATAACAAAAAATCCCTCATGATAAAATGATGCACCATCCATAATAGTAAACAAAAAGCTATTTGATTATCAATACTATTTTGCTTAAATAAACTTTAGGGAATGTTTTTGGAAGATTGCATCAAGCATCTTATGAAGCCAAAAGTAGATTTAAGCAGCATTTGTGTTTTGACTAATGCCAGTTTTCTACCTGTTTGTGCTCCAAAAGAAAATTAGATGTCAAAAGTTTGAAACCAATTGTCATGGTAACATTAATGAGAAAATTTAATCATTAGAAAAAATTTAATATTTAACTTGAATATGGAACTTTTTTGGGCGATGCCTAAAATTTCAATTAGCTAGCACAACCAATTTATATTCACTTTCAAATTCAATAATGAATTCAGGAAATAAATACAATATTCTATATTTATTCTCTACTCAAGGTCTCACAACTTGCCACTAGTGCAACCAAATTCCACAAAGTTGCAAAATACATCTTTTTCCAACCAACCCAAAAGTTCTACCTCTTTTAATACGATAATGAAAGAGGCTCTTATAAATCTATCCTCTGCAATGTTTAGAAATAGTGTATTTGTGGTTACAATTTCAATACAGCATTGATGTCCCCATCTACGCCTCTCATCTATATCCATTGAGAAAACACTGGTAAACCACTTCTGATTTTAGTTAATATTTAGTGAACTGATTTTAAAATACCTAAATGCCATGAATATTTTTCCATCATAACTAACTTTTAAAGGATACAAGTATCGCTTGGAGATTCAAATACTAACTACTGAACTTATATGCATTATCCAAAAGGCCAAGAAACAATGGTAGGAAGCAAGAATCCCATCATGCTCAAGGTCCCGAATGACGGACCTTTCAGTTCATCACCACCCGGAAACCCAACCAAAACAAAGAACCCGAATCAATGCGCCAAGGAAGCATGCAACCTTTAGATGATTAAAATCACGACCCTAGTATTCTCGATCTTAGATTCTTTACGAGTAGCTTCACCAAAAACCTATAAATCATCAAAGCACACAGCGAAAAAGGAACTCTAATGCTACAAAGCGAACAAAGCATTAAAAAGAAGAGGGGAAAAGGTTTAGTGTTACTCTACGAAAGATCGGAGCGGGCGTTCTCATACCGGTACGAAACCTGCGAAAAAAAGGGGGAAATCTGCAATGGTTAGGGATCCGAGGAGTTCTTCTCAGAGAGGTCGAGGGATTTGGTTTATGGCGGGAGGACCAATTTGAGAGACGCATAGCAGAGGGGAATGAGTGAAGTAGGGGAATCGGATAAGGGAGAAGCTTATGGTGGAGTGGCGCGGAACGTGGAAGCGTATAACTCTCACGGGTAGCTATTTCCCACAATTCATACGCGATGACGTGGGAGAGCGTCGAGCGTTGGATTCTGACCATCAAACTCCGCCGGTGATGGATGACTCTTCTGTTAGGGATTTCTAATGGACTAATCCCCGTCGTTACTTCTTCACTTATCTCTGACAGAGAGAATAATATAATATGACGACGCGCCGCACGGGTGACGGATGACGTTTCCATCGGCTCGGTGAAACGCGACCCAAAGCTATACAAAGGAGGACTGCGCCGTCGTCGCCCGTAGCAACTTATAATTCTGGGTCTCGAGACTCGAAAGAAAGAAAGAAAGAAAGTTCGCCAAGCCAAGAGATCTCGGGAGGGCGAGGCGATCGAAGTGCTTCGGCCTCGCAAAACAGGTAGTCATCTCCATGGCTTCGTATTCCTGTTCTCTCCGTTTTGATGTTCATATTATTTTTGGCGTTCGATCTCTGTGGTTTTTAGATTCTTGCCCTCTGCATCGATTCTAGGGTTGCCCCATTGCATGTTCGCGGTTTCAAATCGGTCCTTTCCTTTTTGTTTTCCGCCTGTTCTTCCTTTGAGAATGTGGTCCAAGGTTTTGACGTGGTTTTTCGCTAGATTATTGACTTTCTTCCCGTTCTTGGATTCAACTTCGTGATTTCTTCTGGCTCCCAACTCCTGTTCAAGCCTTCTATTTTGCAATCGATCTCTGTCATATCTGGACTCTTACGGTTTTGATCGATTCTAGGGTTCGTCGCTGGCTATTCTATATTGCAAATTGTTCTTTTATTCATTGATTCTCCGCTTGTTCTTCCATTTCGAGGACGTGTTCTGAGGTTTTGGCGTGCTCTTTTGCGGGATTCTTGTCTTTGTCCTTGTTCTTGCGTTCGTCTTGTCGTTCAAGCCTTACTTTTGGTAGATTTCTCTTGATTCTTGAGTGTTTGCACCATGGATCAATTATGTGGATTTGTTGCTGCTCTTTCTTTGTTTTTTTCCATTGGATTTTAAATTGCTTTCGATTTGTGGACCTGCTCTGGAGTTCTATGGTTAATATCAGTCGCCTGTTCTTCAGTACTTTTCTGTTTGATTCTTATGCTCTTCATTCATGTGGATATGTTTCGGGGTTCCGTTGATGCCTGTACTTTATTATTAGCACCCTCATTCATGGACTCTTGTTGATTGATTGTCCAAAAAACGATGGTGGATCAAGAACAATGGGTGGTCGGTGTCACTATGGCCCATCATCACCGCACCCAACACTCCTGCACCCATCAAAGTGGTCGAGCCATCAATGAATTTGACAAACTGAATAAGATTGGAGAAGGTTCTTATGAGGTTGTCTTCAAAGCCAGAGATAAGAAGACGAGAGAAATCGTGGCTCTAAAGATAATAAATCTGGCCAAATCAGGAAAAATGATTGATGGAACAGAGGAAAAATTATCGATGGAAGACAGAGATCGATTGTCTGATACGGTGTCACCACCTGTCCATCATGGAGCTCAAGGATTATGCAATCGTAGATAAGATTTTCTTGGTTGTGGAATATGTCAAGCATGAACTCTCGATTACATGGAATCGAGGGGAAAGACTTTTTTGAGAGTGAGGTCAAGCTTCTTATGTATCAGTTCTTGCAAGGTGTTAAGCATCTCCATGACCTCCATATGTTTCATAGATATTTCAAGACTAAAAACATCCTACTGAGTAGTTATTGAAGATATGTTACGTTGGAATGTGCAAGTTTGGATTGTTGCTTTCCACTGCAACGATGTGCAGCTTTTGGTACCAACCTCCAAAAGTTCTATTGGGAGCAACAGATTATTTTACCATTGATAATATGTGGTCCATCCGGTGTGTCATAGCGATGCATTTGTTTGCAGAGACATTATTCAAGGGAATCTCGAAGTTGGATCAACTGTACAAAATATTTAGAATACTTGGGACACCTAATAAAATTATTTGGCTTGATTTTCCTAGTCCATTGGGCTCCTCAGTTAGGTCAAGCAGCAACATAACAAGTTACGAGAGATGTTTCCAGTGACAGCCATCTGTAAACATCCCACCTTATCAAAAACTATTTTGAACTTTTGAGGGGATTTTTGACCTATGACCCCAATCAAAGAATAGCTGCAGATGCTGCTCATGGACATCCATGTTTTGGTATTCAGGACATCTCATCTGACGTGCAGTGACAGTCACATCATATGCAAAAATATTAGAATACTGGTTGGACTTAGGATCTTACCCATCAGACTGATGGGAAACTGAGATTTGACACCGAGTCCTATCTAAATTATTATTCTTATTTGGTTGTTTAGCTTTATGGTATTTCTTCTATTGGTCATTCTCTGCTTCACCTTTGTTTTATATTTGTTGTACAGAATAGGGAACACTAGCAACAGAAAATGGCTCAGCACCATGGGCATCTGGATTTGATGATCTGATGACATTTCAAGATGGACAGTGAAGCTTGCAAACCAGTTTCTCCAGCAATATGTACCAAGGCCAATACCATATGAATAATTTATGCAAGTCTGGTACAAGCAGCTTATGTATACAACCCTATGAAGGTATGTTAAACGGTAAAACTTCTACCTACTTGTGAATCACAGGCTCAGGCTGCAAGAGTTGTTAGAAGGGACATTTTTTTAAAAAATATTGTAGGCCTATGCTTGTTATTATCATGGTTTAAACTTTAAACCTACTTCTTTTTTTAACCTTGTTTTTCGTTAACTCAGGGCGTGCTACTTATGAGTGTAATTCTTCTCTATGCTGCTTGAAACGGACAGGGTGCATTATGTTCTTGTGGTTGTAAATAGTTGGATTAACCTTCTTTTTTCTATTATAGTTATCCTCTTCATGATTGATTTCTTAATTGAGAGCACCGAATGTGCACTTTATGTATATATCTCATTGTAACTTGATACCATTGTCCTCATGGTAGAGGCACTATTTTCATTTATTATATAGAAACAATCGGTGGATTTTAATAAAGGAAAACCAGAAACATGATTGTGGTAGGTGACAACACAATGCACATTTGATACGAATAAAATAAAACCAGAAAGATGACTGTGGTTGTTGATAGCATAACATCTGCAGCAATATTGTTCATTTAGATTAGTATATGAAACTATAGAACTAATCATCCAAACATCATTTAGAATCATTTAGCTTCTATAATTTTTGGCAAATATAGAAATAACACCATTTTTCCTTTTCTTCTAGCTTTTTCTTAGGCCTATCATCTATGCTTAGATTTTTCATGGTTTAAAGTTTAAACATGTTCCCTTTTACTTAAGATTTTTCATGGTTTAGAGTTTAAACATGTTCCCTTTTTTTTACCTTTCTTTTGCTATTTGGAGCATGGCTACTTGGCTCCTTTTTTTTGTGCATGTGGTGAGCATAATTCTGCAAATGTTTATAATATGGAGTTATGGACATGGTACACTGATTAGTTCAACTCCTTCAAGGAGATACATGTAGCCTCTGTTATCATCTTCAGAAATATGTTAATGAGTTTAATAGTTAATCTTTGATCCGTGTTGGTACTTTCCAGAATTTTCTAATTATTCTATATGATGTTTGATGAGAGTGAATGAGATACTCGTTTCACAATATGTTGTGTCTCATTTCAGGGTCGTTCTGTTATCTTCCTTATTATAATAGATCTATCTCTCACTTGGGAGCACACAAAATTCCTGCTTTAAGCTTAGGCACATTCAGGATTAATTGTGCACTACATTCAAGATTAAACAATAGAAGAAAATAGAGAACATGACTGTGGAAGCTGACATCATTAAACTTGCAGTAATTTTCTTCATGTTGATTAAAGTTGAGAATATATATCCCTTCTCATATAGGCATCCTTTTGTATCATTTGAAAATTTGAATTATGTCAATTTTAGAAAGCATACAGAGGTTTCTTTTTGTACTATCTCTTGGTAGGTCCATGCTCAGTTTTGTGATGGTTTAAACATGTTCCCTTTTCTAAACAAGTTTTTATGAGTTGGAGCATGCTACTTGACACATTTCAATCTTTTTTGGCATGTGGTGAGCATAATTCTCCATGATATTGCCTAACATAATATAGGTTCTGTTGGAGCAACAATACTAAAATATTCTCTAATTATATCAAAAATAGGTTTAAAATATGTTGAAATTGAAATAGGGAGCTAGAAAAGGAACCAAGAGGCATGCAAGCACCGCCCTAGCCATATTTCTCAATCTTATTCAAGCTTCTAGGAGCAAGATGATGAAGAATCAGAAGAGATGTTTTGACACTAGTGATGAAAGATAAATCAAAAGAACCAAAGGGAAATTGGAAAATTTTCTCTTTTCTCTATTTTTTTCAGAATTTTCCCAATGCTAATATTGGGTGAGAAGAGGCTTATTTATAGCCAAACCCGACCACGAAGAATCACATGTCACTCTGCAGAGACGGCGGCAGCGGCAGCAGCAAGCGGAAGAACAACACGCAGGTAGTACCTTTGCAGAGCCGACTACTATGCGATAAGACTGAGAGGGGGGCGGACCTGCACAGAGGCAACTACTGGCAAGGGTAACAAGGTAATTTTATAGCATGATAAGAATACAGAAAATGAAAAAAAAATAGATCGAATACTCCAGTCCAAATCAAAGTGCATATGAATATGCTTGGGCCAACCATCCTCCTTAGCTTTTTGGTAAATGTGGAGAAGAGTATAAAAGAGGGGAGGGAGAGACCCCCTCAACTGCACAGTGAAGAGAATTTGAGTTTTTCCCTTTCATGTCCCAACGCATTGTTCATCCGGTGGTAAGCAATTAATTATTTCCTTAGGATTTTGACAGCTTTGAGGCGATACATCTGGCCTCCGCTATCATATTTTGTGAAGATAAAGGCTGATACATATTTTTGAAGTTATTATTATTATTTTTTTTGGAACTTTTAGAAGGCACACTTTTCACGATATTCGTCATTGCTATTGCTTATACTTTAATCCCAAAATACTGATTTCTTTTAGTCATTTTAAGTTGACATCAACAAGGTTTCCATTCCTCAAGACGAATCTGTTGGTAGTCCATGCAAAATTTACCAGATTATATTGTTTGCTGGTTGATGTTTTGGAGCACTGAAGGCTTCACTAGTAAATCCTAAAGATTTAGTGACTGATCAAATTGTTTGATCGCGGTGACATAATTAAGGGCTGCTGAGCTTAGATGCATTGATTTTATGTCTAGGTTTTTTTTTTTTTTCTTTTTGGTTCTTTCTAGACCTTCTTTGACTATTTCATAATAAGAGATGATATACACCTTTTTGTATTGAGAAATATGTTATACTCTTTCCTGTTGCATGATATCTTTACTATATTAACAATGTTTCTATTTCTTAACACAGAGCTCAGAAATGCCTGCATTATGCTTAAGTTTTATTTTGATATCCACGGTCAAAACAATTCGTAGATATTGAAGGGTTAATGTTTATTTTAGTTCATGTGATTTTGGTCATGGATCACTTAAGTTTTTATAATTTATTCGTATCTAAAATAATTTATATATTTTTAAAAACGTATCATATAAGTCGTTGACGCCAAGTTCAAATTATCAGAGGTTAGAGTTTGTTTGTATAATTTACTGATTTATAATAAATTATTAATATAATAATATATATAATTTATATTTTAAAAAAATATATTTTAACTCATGTGATTTTGGTTATGGATCATTCAAGTTCTTATGGTTTTGTTGTGTAAAATAGCTTCTATATATTTAAAAATATAACATATAAGCTTATTTCATTAAGCCTAATTTGATAAATATTAAAATTTACTTATATGACATGTTAATTTATAATAAATTATTAATATAATATGTAATTTAAATAAAAAAATATTTTATCGAGGAAGAGGAAATGATTGGCGAAGAGGTAGACATAAGAGAAGTTGAAGGCGATCATCATGTCATATGCACGATAAATAGGGATATATGAAAAGACAAAATGAGAGACGGTGGGGATGCAAATGCCCAATGGGAAGAGGGGTTAAGAGATTATTGCATGCTTAACGTCGGATTGGTTGATGTACATCCACTTGAGGCATGACTAGAATCTCCTAAGCTTGTCGCCAGCACGGGATGGGCTATGTGCATATGATACCATATTAGGCAACAACGATTCAATGTTGCTGTTAACGGTCATTTTCACAATGATGCATCCTTCGTCATTTATTGTCATTTTTATTTTTTTAATTTTAATTATATATTATTATATTAATTATTTATTGTGAGTCAATATGTTACGGACACTATAACGTATACTAACTTATAAGGGATATTTATATATTATATTTTTAAAAATATAAAGATTATTTTAGATATGAGTAAAATTATAAGAATTTATGAGATCCATGTTCAAAATCATAGGAGTTTAAAATAGATTTTTTTAATTTAAATTATATATCATTATATTAATAGTTTTTATGAATTGATTAATATTTTTAACTTAAATTTGATGTGAGTGATTTATATATTATGCTTTTTATAGTATGAGTTATTTTAGATATAAGGTTGGTTTACGACTAAAATTATAATATTAAAATAATTTTTTTATAAATTGCTTGTGATTTATCGTAAAACAATAAAAAATAAAAACAAGGTTTTTTAATTATACTTTTAAATTAATTAAACTATATATCAATAACAATTATATAGGCTTCAGCGCACTGATGCCTCGTCTTCGGCAAACGCCTTTTCCCGGTAAAAGGAGAGCCGCGTTGTGTCCACGCTCTCATTCCGGCTCTCGTTCGAACGGTTTATGAGACATGGCGTACATACCTCCCCACAAGCGACACTCCGGTGCCGCCAACAAGCCCACACCACTGCCCCCTTCTCTCTCCCGCCACTTCGACCAGTCCCTGACACTGAAAGGCTCCTCCGCCCACCGCCGGACCAGGAGGACCGACTCCAACCATGGCCGCGGCCAGATCGTCTATGCCGCACGATCCATCTCCCGCTGGTGGACCATCGGCGGCCATCTCAACCACGCCGGCCTCCGCCTGGAGCCCTACCCCTGCGAGATAGTGGAGCGGAAGAGTGGGTCGAAGCCTTTGGTGCTCGCCGTTGGCGGGGATCCCCTGCCCGTGCCCTCCGGGGAGGATCCGCCGCCGTGGGTGGAGATCGCTAAGCGGATCGAGCCCGATCTGTTGGCTGCCGCCACCAGTGCGAGGGGCGACTTGGCTTCGGAGAATGAGGACATTAAGCTGTCATTCGTATCTAGGGTTGGCAAAGTATTTTTCCATGGGTACTTTATCTCTTCTTGGCAGGTCTAGAAGCAACATGTTTGAGTATTTGTAGTCTTTTTCCTTTTTTTTTGCGTTAATTTTCCTCCGATCGTGCACCTTCCGGAAGTGTGTGTTCTGATAATTTCAATCTTGTTGGAACTGGTTAACTACATTTCAATCTGATTGAAAGTAGCTAACAGTATAGCAGTTCTTTATTTTATTTTTCCCTGTTCTCTAATACTAACATATATCGCCCTGTTGATACAAGTTTGATTTCCCGTAGAAGAAGTCACATCCTTTTCTTTCAGATAATGTGTTTTCTGCATTATTTTGCTCTTATAACAAATTATATTATCCATCATGTGCTTTTCTTAGTTATTATATCAATCAATTATATGTAGCAGCCAAAGTTCATCCTCCCCTTTTTAACACAGGGAATCTTCAAGTTGCCTCGACTCCTTAAAGAAAGCTGCAATTGCTGAAGCAGATATTAGAGGGCAAGTGCATAAATCATTTCACACAAATATACCTAATGAGCATCTTGAAGAACTTCAGCGACTAGATCTACTGAAGCTTGAATTTGATTTTGATTCTGAGAAAGAGCAATACCATGTGAAGGTATAGAGGTGGCATACAAGTTGCTGCACCATATTTCTTGCTAGTTTAAAGGGAAGTCTGCCACAATATATTTTTTTTCCACTCAATGTTTAAGAATTTGTGTCCTTTTTTTTCCTACAATATCAACATTTTCTTTTCTCTACTTTAGGTGGTTGACAAGAGTCGGCCTGGCTCTACTATTTCATGCAAGTGTACAGTTGTCGAAGGTGGAGGCCTTGAGATTCGTAAGGTAAAGATTCTTATTATTGTAAACTTATAGAATCATCCAGCACTTGTGCTCCCCATTTTTCAGTAATTCTTCTTCAACCATTTGCATTAGGTGATTAATATTATGTTATGGCAATCTTTGTTTGTTTTCTCGTATGTATATTTATACACAGAAGTTTCATATTGGAATATTTCCTTCATACTAATTTATAATTTCATTAGTTGTCATGAAGTGTCAAGCATTATGTTGAGTTTGTTATTATTTAAACTTTAAAGGAATGTTGACCTTGCATCGTTTTGAAGACATTGTTCGTTACTTTTGAATCTTTAAATTTGACAACTCGCATCACATCAGAAGAATATCCGTATTCAGTCTACACGAAGCTAATCTAGTAACATATGATGGATTACTATGTTATATAGTGAATTGCTATCCTACTATCTGCTTCCCCTGGCTAACTTTTTAGTATAAATTGTGTAATTTGAAGCCTTGAATATCTTCTAACGGGGCTTGTTCTTATAACCTTTTCCGAAAGTTAAAGGATGAACTGTTGGAAACCAGAGAAGATTAATGGATGCTTATAACTATTGACACCAATGTTTTATTTATTATAGGTGATCCTGATTTGGAATCAAGTTTATTAATTCATTCCTACAAACCGAAAACCCCTTTCTCCGTATTTGATTTCATCTACAAGTCCTTTTTTCTTCCACATGAGTTTTAGGGTAAATATAAGAATCTAATTCTTACCATTCATATGTTATGCTGTGACTGTACAACATTTGTTATCTTATGATGAGTTTCCAATGATAAGTCAATGGAATATGCTTTCAATCCTTAAATAGGTTGACCAGGGAAAGAGGCTGCATAGTGGAGGGTATGGTACACCTGAGATGGTTGGACTTTAGCTTAGTTTCTAGTCAGGTCAACCTTGTGGATCTTGCTTCATTGAACTTGAGATTTTAAGAAATGAAAGATTAAAAGACTGCCAAGTAACTTTATTTTGTCTTAGTACCATTGTTTGATCGACTGAATAGGCAGAAGGACTTTCAAGACCTCTTGTTATGGTCGTTCCAACCAAGTCTCTTCAGGGATATAATGATTGGAATGTTTCCTCTCAAGTCCCTTGGGTGATGTCTCCTCTGAGAGGATCTAGTTCCCATTGAAAATTTTTGAGGGATGATAATAACAGACCCTACTTTTAATCCTTATTACAAAGTCGGTCTAGGAAGTTAATCATGTCAGGTTCCAGAGCTGAAATTAGTGTCAGTTTCCTTCCAACATGTTGTCATTATGCATTTGGGCAATGTTTAATCGACAATGTTTGTTGTTTTTCTTGAATATTTACATTAATAATGTAGACATAGTCATTTTGCATGTAGTGATACGGCTATATACATTGACCTCTCTATATGCCAGATTGTTGGAGCCTCATACATTGGACTTTTATTTTTTTATATTAAGATTAAAGAATCAAATGTTGTAATTGAAACTAAATGTTCTGCTTTTCAAATTTTTAGATTGAGCTAAACCAAGTGAGGCACCTTGTGGTAGATATATCATGCCTTCCTAAGGATCTCGATGTGAGACTTATGCTTTACACTAAAAGGATCTTGGAAACTCTAAATGTAAGTTTCAATTTTCAGTTACCGTCAATTGACATGTGTATTTACTGATATGATAAAATGTGTTGTTTCAGGATGAAGAAGAAGCAGGCATAAATAGGCTAATATCTGACGCGGTTATAGACCAAGATGTTAAAGGAGGCTTGAGATGGCCTCTCGGGAAGGAAGTTATTGATGAAAAATTCAACATCGTTGGAGTTTGGCACACCAAACACAAAGTTTATAGAAGTCAGAATATAAGGCTTAAGTTCAGATTTGCTGATCGATTTGATCACAGGACATCGGTTGGGGAAGTTTCCAATGAACTGTCATTGAAGCTGACTGGGATATCTGAGCAGTTGATAGTTTGTTCCTAATCCTTTTGACTATTAGATATAAAATATCCTTCTTTTGTTGCAATTTTCTAAATTTCTATAATTATTGATAGGCAGTTTTGTTATTTTTGTTTTAATAATTCCAAAATAATGCCCCTTTCTTCATACCTAGATAACTAGTGGTGCTTATTTCCCTGGCCTCTTTCCAGTCTCATTTGTCAGTTCTATTTTAAATCCTTTCAAGAGCAGCTTTTTTGTAGTGACCCCCTTATTAGACTACTACAATTTCATAGCTAGCAACATCAATTGGTTCCATCTCATGGATGTTTTAGCTTATTAATTTTACGGACTAGGAAACTGATTTTGCAATCCATGTCAATTAACTCTAGATGATTTTTGTTTCTATTTCTGAAACCTCTTCTCTTACCACCATGAGTAAGAGTGACGATCAAGTATTACAAGACATTTCCTCCTCCAAACTTAAGTTCTTTGTAGATTAGGTGCACAGTGATTTTGACCTACATCGTGTGACATTCAGATTCTCTTTGCAGGAGGAGGGCATGGAGACTAGCTCTCTCTCGACGATGGTTCAGGATGCAGTGAAACTGATATGGGTCAATTTTTTAAGCTACAATCACTCTTCTTGATCTCCCGGAAAGCTCTTTTTAGTAGTCCTTTTTGTGACGATGATATTTGCGTGTATCACGGGTAGCAGCACTTGGCTCGCTCCTGATCATAGGTTTGTCTTAAATCTTTAGTCCTTGTTATTGTTAAAGCAGAATAGAGAACTTGTACACTTACACTATGTATATTGCACTGTGTGGTCTCTAATAGCCTTTGGTCAAATTTGCTGTCAGTTTTTGCTTACATATTTCAATGGTCAGTGGAGTCGGTTTTCAAGATATTGCGCATTCAGATTATTCGACGTTGGTAAGAGGTGGTGGCCTTGTCGATCGACACCTTGTGAAATTGAGGCTGTCCCCAAATTATGAAGGTGATGTTCCTGTTTTGTTTGAAGAAATATATGAATTTTCTGTGCCATATGTTGGGGGTTTATATTTGAGACAAACAATCCAGAACCATAGTATTCTTTCATAATCATCTTTGTATTCCTTTTCCATGGATTGATGTTATACTTTGAAATTTGTTGTATTTTAATCACAGTGTTGAGAAACTTCAATTATTCAATATTTGATTATCTTCTTTTGTTTAATTTAATCGACATCACAGTTTTAATATTTTAGGGTTGATCCACATTAATTGGGATGTGTTTCCTACTCCTATAATATTCACTTCACTTTTCCCTATAAATAAAAGCCTTTTAGGCATTATTATATTAAAAAAATTTATAATTTTACAATATTATATTTTGAGCGTCGGAATGGTCTTACTACTGGTGGCGTCCGTCAAACTTTATTTATCTCATATATTTTTCTCAAGGAATGGAGAATTGTCACTTCTAACGCTAAACATAAATTCCAATTGGATTTTTATATGATTGTACATCTAACTTTTTAATTCGAAGAAAAGGTTCAATGCAAATTAGTTAATTCCTCAGGGAATACGTGGAAGAGTTGCATACCATCTAATTAGAGATTGGCTCAAATGATGATTCGGATGTGCGTTTCCACGTTTTCGAACGAGTGGTATGCTTTTCTTGACTCCAAAAGTCACAATTAACAAACAAATGCATACTCCAACATATTTCGAGGGACATAAAACTTCGGGAGTATTATAAATTTCCCAAAGAGAACTGAATCATAATTGTTAGAACTAATCAAACATCGGGTCAAGTCAGTTCACATTGTTGAATGGTAGCTTTAATATATATATTTTTAAAGAAATGTATTTTGTTAAAAATGTAAAATATAATATAAAGAAAGAAAATGATATGAATGATCAGTACACAAAACATGTTAAGAGCATTGTTAACGAATATAATAGTATTTTTGTTTCCTTTATTCTTATGACAAAGTCAAATATCTTTGATAATAAATAAGACTTTGAGTGTTGTTAAATTTCAAATAATAAAATTATTGAATCAAATCGATCGAAGTTCCTGTTTCTCGATTCGATCGAAGGGTTAAATCCTGTCCATCCATTTTATGATTTGAATGAAAAAAAAAAAAAGATTTCATATGTCCCGTCCTTCGAACCCAACTCCTCATCTCAGCTCTCCATCACTTCAATCCTCTCATCCTGTCCATCCATTAATGCATTACCGGTCTGCCACAGTGACGTCGTTGATCCATCAGCGAGCGGTGCTGCTCGATCATGAATCGCGCGTGCGTTGAGATGCGACGACGGGAGAGATGGAGGGCTCAAATGGGGAATTGCACGGATAATTGCATCCGTGCCGCTTGAAGAGAATCAACATTCTTTAAAAAAAAAAATGGAGAGGGGAAAGAGAAGAAAACAGCGCGCTGAATTGCTGCTCGCCGTCTACCGGTCGTCATCCTCAAATCTTCGATATATGTTGGTAGGATGGAGGATCCATCAACTCCAGTTTGCGGCATCTCGTTTCTTCCACTTCCTCCATTTCGCACCCGGCAGTTCTCGATCTTTCAGCCAGAGGATTCGCGCGATTCCTGGTCCAATATTGTCTTCATCAATTATTGGATGAACATCGTACCTTCTTCTTCCTTCTTTTTATTTTCTTTCTTTATTTGATGAAATCTGTTGTCTTCGTGGTTATCCATGTTTGATGGCCGTAGGATTTTGGTTCGACATTTATTTGTGGTCCAACTTTCAAAATTTTCTTTCTGGTCTTTGTTATATGGTTTGATAAAATTAGTTCTTCTTATTTATGTTAGTGTCTAGTTTACTTGCTTGTGTGGGAGCATCAAATCATTCGTAGAAGTCGTAATCTTCGTCTTTTGCTAGTTGCATTTGTTTATTGTATGACATTACTTGCTAGATTCCTCGTGAATCATGTATGGTCACATTACAACTTTATGAGCTTGCGGATTTAATTTAAATGGTAGTATCGGAGAATTCAATTTTTAGGTTAAAAAAATTAAGACATATTTGTGTCGGATGCCAAATGTGTATCATTCGATTGAACTCTTGGGTTGGAACCTATCTGGATCATTATTGGATTGGGTGGTTATATTTTAGACCTTGGAATTTTGACCATGGAAAATGTCTATCATGATTGGATCCTGAATCTCAAGTAACCCAGAGAATGAAACATATGTCAAGTCTTTGAGGTGACATTGTTAGCTGGTTATGTCATGAACAAATAAGTCTCCTCTGGATACTCTGAGGATGCAACATCTGAAATGTGTAGCCTATGGATTTTTTATCTAGAGAAATGAATCCTATAATTGTTTATTGTTTGATTAGTTTGTGTTGGAAGTGATATTTGCAGATGTCAATTAGCAAAAGGTTGCAGAAGGTATCAAATTATAAGCACTTAGCTTCACAACAAACTAATGAAAATCTTTAACTGTTGCATGCATGTTTTAGATGTAGTCTTGACTAGCCTCATGTCGGGCTTTACCATTGGGTCTTCTGTAATTACGACTTGACAACTTTTTGTCCTTAAACATTTTTTTCCACTTGAATGATCGGTTTACCCAATTTAAACAATTTATGAACTTGTTGACATCCACTTCAACGGTTTCAGCCTAACTCATATATTGGGAACCATCCTCTTCATTCTCCTGTAGAAACTTATAATCTTTATGTCATTGCTACATCTTGTTTGAAAGTCATCCCTTGTCCTTTACTTCTGGGAAAACTTGAGGGTGATTTTTTTTGGCAAACTGAGGATGATTTTCTCAAGTGTCGAATACTGAATCTATTAGATGTTATATTTTGTTTGTCTGTTTTTTCTAGTTAGCATAGCGTAGTTCCCTGAAATTTCATATTCACATACATTTAACAGGTATATAGTAGGTCTAACATAACAAAACACAGGGTTTTAGTATTATCATGTTATGTTGAAGGTTAGACTGTTTTACATATGCATCCCTTTAATATTGGCTTATTGCATGTTTGCATATCTACAAATTATCCTGAAATCACTGCATGAAATCTCTTCCTGTTGCATTTGTCTCATGCCAATATCTTGATGGTGCAGCTTATTAGGTTATGGTAGTCCACTGAATCAAGGAATTTATTGGTCTACAGAGGTTGTTTTTCTTATTTCTTCTGTTTTGAGAAGGTATGTATGTATATATATATATATATATATATATATATATATATATATATATTCAGAAATTTTAGTTTTATTTCTATTTCTGATTGGCTAAATCATTATGACTGTTTGTGTCAGTTAAGTAGCAGCAGCAAGATGGGAAACAACTATCGCAGGTTCACTTCTTCCTTACTGTTATCATTCACTGTAATCCACTAAGTCATATTTCTTTGGCTGCAAAGTTACACAGTCATATTTCTTTCCCTTTGCAATCCACTAAGTCTTATCATGGAAAACTTTCTGATCTTATTGTTCAGTGGATCAATGAAAAAGTCAAGTGAAGGAATCAGGCTAACTGTAACTACTATCCTGGGAGTCATCTTTGGATTCTTTGTTGGTTGTTCATTTCCGAACTTTTCTAGCATCAGGGTCTGTTTCTCTTAGATATTGTGCTGTTTTCACTTATTTAGTCTCCCATAGATGTGTATATGCACGTTTCTAACATGAACATTAATAATCTTTGAACTTAACAGCTTAGCCTTGTCCCTAGTATTTCATCTACAGTTGAAATGGACTTTACTGGCGACCCAAGATCGTATAATACAATTATTAATCCTCATATGACTAGAAAGTCATTTACTGAGAAACATCGACCAGGTGATCCTTTGAAGGTACGTAGCCTTATCATTTTAAATGATTTAATGTAACTTTCTACTAAACAATTATGTTATGACTGTTATACTAATATATACTAACTCCTTTGGACATTGCTTGTGAAACCTATGTCTGTTTTTGCTTTTCAAGATAGAAACTTATCTTGTCAATTCAAAACTTGTTCAATTTTTTTTCAGTAGTTAATATTTGAAATATTTTGATTCATTATAAGGACATTCAAGAGCACATTTACTTTATCTTTTCACTTATATTTTTCATGTAGTCTGACATATGGAGCCTATGATTCTCCTTTCTTTGTGCTGCTCAACTTGTTTGGTCTTGGTTTTTCTTTTTAGCCAAGAATTGTTATTTTTAAGGTATAATATGAAGTTATTTATATATTTTCTTTTGTAAATGAGATAATATACATGTTGCTAAATAAAAATTGTGGCATATCTCATTTTTAAGGGAACTGTAGTGGTGAGTCTGGCAACATTCTTTACTAGATGAACAAGTTCAAATTTTGTGGTATGCCACGTGAATTATATTGTATCAGTTGATAGTGAACTGATATAAAAGACAATGTAACATATCAAGGTATACTGATATTTCAACTAATATTTTAATTTTTTTAGTGCTGTAAGAACACCATATCTGTCGTAGAGTGCACCTAATGGTTGATACTGGTAACTATTTGAACTTTTAATTCTTGGACATTAATTTCTAAACATGACTACCAACTAATACTATAAGTAATATATTGAGAAATATTTATTTGAAAAACAAAATTAAATATGAAAAATAAACTAGAAGTGCTAAAATATAGAGAAATAGAGATCACAAAGATGGACCTACAATGGTTAATGGTTACTTGACCTATGTTGACAGATGGTATGCCGACATGTATCATAGTACTATTCTATTGGGAGACGGGAGGATGGAAATGGAAGAAGTAGGAGAGAAGAAGGGAGAAGAAGGATTGCGATGGTAGACTGCTTAGCGATGGCAGTCGTGCGACAACACTGAGAGGGAGAAGAGGCTCGTGACTCCTTGCAAGCCCTAGAAAGCATCCAGTTTAGCAGTTCAAGGCCTTTTAAAAGAAAAAAACCAGCTTAGCTTCTTCATAAGGAAAAAGGAGAAGAAATTGGACCAGACCATCCAATTGGGGTAGTCCGTATCTTTATTTACAATGAGATTATTAATATCGGTTAGTACAAACTAGATCAAGTGAAATTGAATTCCTTGCTTGCTAGTAAGGTTTGTTGTACCATGAAGTACCGCTTGGTATGGGCGATACATATCGCTTCAATAGGAGATCGATATGGGTGGTACATACCAGTCTATCGGTGCATCCAACTATACCATGTGTTGGTACATTGATACGTACTATATCGATGGGCGATCGGTACACTGGTATGGACTGGTAAGGCGAACCATGTTTCATGGTATTTTGGTTTTTATTTTTTGAATAGTTTAATATTTGGCTAAAACAAAATTAAAAATCCTGGTTTATGTCAACATAAGGATGTGACTTGGGATAACATGAAATCCAATAAGCTTCTTAGGCCTTTTCTTCTACTAACTAAATTTATTATGGTGAGAGTTTACACTTGAATTTTTTTGTATTAGTTTTGCACATTAAAGAAAATTTATTTCAAGTTATTTTTGCACTTACCAATAAGTAACCTTGTACAAAGAATGAATATCTACTATTTGTATTTGCAGTGCCATTTGTTTTGTTATGACTAGTTTATTTTCAACAAGGTCAATGTATATAGCTTTTTTTTTTTTTTCAATTTCGTCTGAACTTTGATGGCTTTGTGATCCCACTACATGATCCCGAACAAAAAAGCAGAAAGTGATCTTTGCTTTACGTCCTTTCTTTGAACATAAGTAGCTGTTGCTCATATTTGAACATCAGTTGTTGTTGCTTATATTGTAGTGATTATTGAAACCTAACTCAACAAGCTTCCTAAAAAAGTTTTAAATTTCACGATTAGTGGGCATGCTGTAATATCTAAAATTTATATGTTAAATGGCATAGATTGTGGTACTTATGTGTCTTTTGAAATCAGTGATTTAAAAACACTATGTGCTAAAAGGTGTCAAAGGTTCCAAAATGCTTGAGGCATTAGGTGCTTGCCCAAGCGAAGCGAGGTACTCTAAAGTATTAAAACTAAAAAATATATCATATAATTGATAAATATGATTATATTTAAAAATATGATATCAAATTAAAAATATCTAAAGTACTAAGTCACAATATCCATCATCTAATAATAGAAGTATCAAAAGATTGAAAACAATAAAGTTTTACATCAAATTTAATCATCATCATGATCAACATCATCATTCTCAAACATATCATCATATTTTTCTCTCTCATCCATCCTTACCAAAATAAGTTTCCTCCTTTTCAACAATGACATAAGATGAACTTGAGGCTTTTGCACTTACTTTTGCCTTTGTCACCTATCTTATATATGTCTGTAATTCTCTAACACCTAAGGCTCTTACTACACTCCCCATGTCAACTTGACATATTCAAATACAAGCTCATCTTCGACATCTTGCAAGTTTATATTCATTTCCCCCATTAACTACTTATTTAAATCATCATTATCGTGTACTGAGATTGGATCAATATTATTTCATAAATCATGATGAGCCTTTAACGCTTGATTATATTTTATATAAACCATATCATATAATCATTAATTCTCTAATCGATTTCTTCTCTTTGTGTGAATTTATCATATTATTTAATTTAAGATATATTAATATATCTATCTAAAAAAAATTGATTAATTAAAATAAAAGTATTTGGTGATCCTTACATACTCAAGGACACTCCAGTTTCGCTCATAACTCGTAATACTACAAGTCAAACGAAGAATTTTGATAGCCAATTATTATAAGTTCGGAGTGGAATTTTCAAATAGACTCCATCATTCAACTACAAAATTTATTTTATTATTAACAATAACACACTATACATGAAATTAATTATATAAATTTATAAATACTTGGGGATATAGCTGTCTTAGATCGAATTACCATTAGATTCTAAAAGGATCATCGACATTTTTGTATAAAGATAATTCACGTGTAATCTTATCTTGCACCTCAAGGCTTCGAATAAATTTTGCAATGCACTTATATAATCCATTTACAACTTCTGCATCAACCTTAATGAAGGTGTTCTTATAAAAGAATTCCGGGTTCAAATAATATCCTTCGCATGTAATAGACAATGAAGTTGACAATTTCATCTTTTGTCAATGATTGCAAATATATTCTTATACTTTTCTTAATTCCTATCAAAAGACTTTTTAATTATCTCCTTTACTCTATCCATAGCCTCATAAATATATTCTGTTGGTGGTTTTTTTCATTATTTGTCAACCAAAGGACTTGAACAAGAAGGTCTATTACCTTTAATATGTAAATTATAAGGATGACAATATAATGATATCAGTGGTCCTCTTGCCTTTCGCTTCTTTTTTTTATTTGCTTGTTATCTATTTCTCCGAGGTAAATATGTTTCTTAGGTTATGTTTTTGACGATGCACTTTGTATAACGTCAAGAAGTAATAAATCGAGTAACACTGTATCTGATTAATTCCTTGTTGCTTGTGAATTCGCTCATCATATTTGAAGTCCCAATATGCTTATAGAGAAATCTAATGACAAAGCTTATCCTTTCTAAAGTCTTCTTGATGTTAGAAATCTTTTTAATTTTCTTCAACATTAAGTTAATGCAATGTACTTCACATAGAGTCCAATATAAATGTTGTGTTTTTTTTAAAATAATTTACCTAAGACAAAGGATAACAAAATTGACAAGACTTAGGAGTCACATAGTTCTTCCATCCAAATTAGATACAGAGTAATTAAAAAATTAAAAAATTCAATGATAAATCTTACTAGCTAATACATAATTGATTCCATATGTCGATTATAATTTGGATATTTTGTTTGCTAATTGTTTCCACAAACTTGTCAAGTAACTCATATATCTTTACTTCCACAAACTTGTCTAGTAACTCATATATCTTTTCTTCAGATTTCATAAGAGATGATATATCTATTGACTTCCCAAACATGATTTTTAAAAAATAATTGATCATAAAATTAATTATATTCCTATGTCTCTTGTCGATCTAAGTATTTGACATAATAGAAGAAAATCATCTGGACGCTCGACCGAGGCACTCGGTTACTGGGTTCAGGCGAGTGCCCAGGCGACGGTTCATGAAGCATGTTGTCTAGTCAAGCCTTAAGGCGTTCAGGCCTCACCTTGCCTCACCCGAGCTCTTAGGCACCTATTTAAACCACTGGCTGAAATACCATCAGCATGTGTTGTCATGGCAAGAGAAAACTATGCTGCTGTTGTGCTATCACAACTGGCATGTTCCAGCACTTAACTGGTCTTTTTCTAACAGATTCTTTGAGCTGACTCAATGGCTCTCATCCCCTTTCTCATCATCTACTTTTGGAATCCATGTATAATTATGTTTTGCTGTTGATTGAACTCTATCCATTGCACATATTAATCGTTAGAAAAGAAGGCTTACTTTTAAGTTGGTTGTCATATCTTTTGGCTAAGCTCGGCCCTGATGCACACTACAGAGTTACTGGATGCAGTAAAAGTAATCTTCAAAGTTTTGTTACCTGATTGACAATAATTCTTGCTGAAAGTTCATTGAAAATGAATTTTCTTTAACTTGTCTCATGTTATTATTTTCAGATATATGTGGAATCAAACCCTCATGGTGCAGAGTTCTTACCACCTGGCATTGTTGTGGCTGAGACGGACTTTTATCTGCGCAGGTTATGGGGCAATCCTGAGGAGGTTTTTTAATCTGAAGTTATTTTGACTTCTTAATTACTTGTGTAAGAACTGGCTGCCTGCATGTGAATTTAATGAAACCACTAGAAATATAATGTCCAGAAAACACAATTTATGTGATTTAGTGGTACATGTTGCCTAATAGCATCCATCTGCTTTTTGCTATAAGATTTAATGTGTGTTTATAGTCTATAAAAGTATTCTATGAGTAATTTAAAACATTTTACATAGTTGTATCCTAATATATAATTAGATACATGGTGATTCTTTCTTAACTGTAGTGATATTCTATTGGAGACTTCCTTTTTGTGCTGAAATATCAAGGAAAGGAGAAGAAAGAGAGTAGCTTTTAAGAGTGTTATTATGGAGAATGGAGATCTCATAGAATACACAATTAATCTCAAATTTTATGGGTGCTTTCTTCAAATAAAGTTTTTTCTTCATTTGTCTTAGTAAAACTTTAGCAGCATGGTAATTAGAGAAGTATTGAGGCTACAATAGCATCCATTAGTATCATAAAAGCTACAAGTGGATATGTTGAGTTTTTTATATACATGCATAACAGTTACTACAATAATTCCTTTGAATGATTTGATTAATGTCTATTTTCTAAAAAGTATAATAGTTATGGAATCATTTGTCTCATGAAAAATCTACTCTCAAAGGTCAATCACCTCAGACACACCAGGGGCATCCGGGTTTTAGGCATGGTAACGTTTGAAAATTGGATCAGATTGGGTCAACTTTGCCATGTGAATTGATGATCATTTCTGAAACTGACATCTACCACTATCTTCCATTTACTTCGTGGAAGAATATTTTTGCTCCAACACCAGTTTGATGCTAGATGACGACCCCACCTTTCAAAGAACGATCCAAAGCTTACTTTGATCTGCCATTTGCAAAAGATGTGGTTAACATTCTAACAAGGTTGTGATAAGTGTTTCATACTGCAGTTGATCCCCTACATGAGATGAGCCACAGAGAGCATATATCTTCTTTAGTCAACTCTATATTAATAATAAGAACTGCTTTACATCAAGTAAACAAAGAAACAAATAAACCAAATGCAGACATATTTGAGTATTGTTCATTTCACTATAGCAGTTTAAGTTCATTTGCTGATGAGATAAACAGTAACAGTAATTTGAGTGTCACTGAGCTGAAATTGGTTATTTTCTTCCTCACTCCGACTTGGCTGTTTAGAATTTCTTTAATCTCTAATGCTTTAAATAGAATAAATCAAGATATTTCTATAACAATTTAAATAGAAAAGAAAAAGATACTAATAGTGAAAAGAGGAAGCTTGCAATGTTCTTCAAAATTTTATATTCTGAAACTAACTATAATAGAGATATTTGCCGGTCTTTTTAAATTAGAGAAGAAACAAATATGAGCTAAAATTCTATCCACACCAGAAAATATCAAATTGATCATGTTACTTTGGCTTGATCTATATTTGGCGAAACTAAGACTAGAGCTAACCTAAACAAGAGTTGAATTAAACCAAAATCACGGCTGCATGAAACTATCATCATTGGGCATGCCTAGTGGCTGTTATGCATGGTTCTTATGTCCTTTATGTGAAACTTAATAGACTGTGGATATCTAAAGTTTGCACTTCTAGATCTGAGATCATCATAGCATGAAGAACTAAATAAAAATAGCAATAAAACAATTGTATCTCACAGGTTTATTACCTTTTAAGCACCATAGCTGTCAATTATGTTCTGTTTCTCTGCATTTTAATTTTCAAATTACTTGTTCACTGAACTTATTTCCTTTCATATATGCTGGTAGGATCTAACAACACAGCCAAAATATCTTGTGACATTTACAGTTGGATTTGAGCAACGGAAAAATGTTGACATGGCAGTTAAGAAGGTTGGTTTAGTGTGGTACCCTTCTTAGACATGCAAATTTTTTCCCGTTTGGTGTTTTATATCATATTATTCTTACAGTTTTCTGAAGATTTCACCATCTTGCTCTTCCATTATGATGGTCGAGCTAGTGAATGGGAAGAACTTGAGTGGTCCAAGCGTGCGATTCATGTCAGCATAAGGAAGCAAACAAAATGGTTAGAATAATTGGAGGTTCTTTTAACAAAGCATCAAAAGTTTCTTCTGTGGCATGATCCTGCATTCTTGTTACCTGCCAACTCTTCCAAAGATAATGGCATTCATTTCTCATAATCATCAGGTGGTATGCAAAACGTTTTCTGCATCCAGATGTTGTAGCAGCTTATGATTACATATTTATCTGGGATGAAGATATTGGAGTTGAACATTTTGATGCAGAGAAGTAGCTTTTTTTTCCCCTCTTAAACACATTTATCTGACAGAACACTTACATGGCAGCTTACTCTATTTTTCTTATGTCAGATATCTGCACATAGTGAAAAAATATGGCTTGGAGATTTCACAACCAGGAGTAGATCCTAATAAAGGATTGACATGGGAGATGACTAAAAGGAGAGGTGACAGTGAAGTTCACAAGTATGATTGTGATGATCAGTATCATTTTTTTTAATATACTTTTCTACCTTTCTTTCTGTTGCAAGTATATATGCGCCTTTCATACAAGTGAAGTTTCTGTTTATATTAATGATTCTCTCATTTTCTCAGAGAAACGGTAGAGAAACCTGGTTGGTGTACTGACCCACATTTGCCACCATGTGCTGCGTATGGTGTCTATTTCATTATCTGATCTTTAATCACTTATCAACTATTTGTATGATTCCTTTTTGCGCATTGATTATGCATGCATGCACTTTTTTGTTTCTGAGGTGCCTATTGAATGTAAGATCTATCGTCACTTGGAGTTTTTACTGTTCATCACTTCATTGTACTCCTGAGAAATAGAAAAAGGAAAACTGGAAGGATACTGACCTGCTATATCCATGACATCGAGGTTCTCTTAGCTTTGTGGAACTCGAAGCTCCTGTCTTTTCAAGGAATGCATGGCGTTGTGTTTGGCATATGATTCAGGTAACTAAATATATTTTTTGAACCTTCATTTATGTAAAAAATTATTATTTTTGTCACTTTTGTATTCATCATGAACAAAAAGAGTATTCTGTTGTCTTAGAATGATTTGGTCCATGGATGGGGACTGGACTTTGCATTTGGAAGATGTGTTGAGGTCAGTTAAAGTTTTGAGTCTTTTGACAACTGGTGCTAATCCAATTAATTTTTTTGTCCAGTCAATTTACTGATTGTAAATGCCATCTAACCGAACTATGATGATTACTGATTGGAACTTGGAAGAGCAATTTATATTCTATTTTAAGAGTTTCACAATTTTTCTGTTGCTGATCTCATAATGCTGGTTCTGTTTTTTATGTGTATTTTCCACGCAGCCTGCTCATGAAAAGATTGGTGTAGTTGATGCACAATGGATTGTCAATCGAGTTATTCCTTCTATTGGTGACCAAGTTTGTATTTCTGTACCTTTTACCTTAATTAGTTATGTCTTTTAGTGAAATGAGAGGCAGCTAAGGGAAATACTAATAACATGCTTTTGACCTTGAATGCCGTAGACAAACTGGGGTATACTATATAATGACATGGTTACACTGAAGAACCATATTTCTAATCTAATAACAAATTTTATCTATAACAAGCTCCTAGGTTACACAGTCATTTTAACTTATTTCTATTCATACATGTCAGATGCAATAATTCTACGATACCTCTTGGATCTGTCATATTCTTCCTTAAAATAATGTGTCTGAAAAATTATAAAAAAAATCAGATGCTTCGAGAACACTCAGGGATACTTTATGGATATGTTTCAAAATAAATTCATCATTCTTGAATGTTGAAACTTTTGATTATAGCTGAGATGGATATTTGATTGGATACATAATTTATGTTATTGGTGTTAAACACAAGTCTTGGTCAATGAAACTGAAAATAACAACCTTTATTTTCCATAAGTTCCCGTTATCTTCACTGTATTCCTGAAATATTATGCTACCAAAGATAGTCTCTTTTGCAATGAGAAAACTAGGAATGTGAGTCAATTATATATATATATATATATATATATATATATATATTCATATCATTATATATTCATGATATTCTTTTATTGTGGTAACCATGCTATAATTTATCATATTTTTTCAAATTTTTGTTGTATCTGTGTATCCTTGTCTTGACATATTGGTATTCATATCCATGCTTTGTGGGCAACCTTTTGCTACTGGTGGCAATTAATTGATTGGTTTTGGACTTGTTAGATGTACCTGAAAGTATAAGTTGTTTACTTTCAAAATTAAAAGAACAAAGTAAAATGGTTTCAGTAATAACAGAACTTTGATTAGATACCATGCATATCACATGTGGAGTTGTATCAGGTGGTAAACCTACTACATGGTACTGGTAACAAGTCTTGTTTATACCTTTTAATTGCATTAAACATGGGGCCTCCTCTTCTGTCAACAAATATTGACAGCTAGCAACACTGTTAATAGTAGTTATTAACACTCAACATCACTGAACTGCCTGCCATCCATTGTTTCTCTTCTCCTCTGATGTTCCCACAACCACAACCTCCTCCTCTGGTATGCCGCTATCTTGCCTCAGCTTGTCATCCCTTTTCCTCTGGTACACATTGCCTTGTGTGCCTCTTCCTTCTTTCGTTTCTTTTCTCTCTAGTTCAGGGGTTTCAATCGATATTGACTCATATTAACTGTCGATAAACCACCCTACACCAGTTCATCGCTGACTGGTGTTGGTACCAGATCGAGAATCCATACATTAGGTTATATCTGTTTTATAATTTAGAATCATATTTGGAGAGTTATATGGTCTTGTTAAATCTTATGTTATTGAGAAACAGCAGAGTGAAGGGAAATATATATATATATATATAAAGATCTTGCAAGCTAAGGCATCAAAGAGTTAAAAAAATTATTGATGTCAAATCTCTCTGCTTCCCTCTTTTCTCTCCTGGTTTCTCCAAACACAGAAGGAAGGCTCTCAATATGAAGGGAATTAGAATTTCACTCAGTCTTCCATGGAGTGTTGAAGTTGTGTTTAATGAAATAACAGCAGCAAATTTATTTGCACAAAACAGTTTCTCATTTTGTTATTTGCAATTATTCAACAGCAGCATGGAGTCTCTACTATTGTAAATTCTCTACCAAGTGGTTCATCCTAGGCTTCACATCGAGAGCTTGTTGCTGTGCTCATAACCAGACATCATTCTTGTTTTCTTGTCTCCGACTCTTTCATGTGGATTTAGTGCTATGAATATCAATGCTGATTTTATTCTGCCCAAAGCACTGTTTTTATCGAAACCATCTTATTTTGTTCTCCTCACTTATGATTTTTCGACAAAAGCCATATGATCTTTGACAATAGTTCATATCGTAAGATTCAGGGCCATCACAAGCTATTCACATAGACAGATAAGCCATCACTGTTGGCTGCCCTCGACTCATTTGAATTAAGTATATTATTCCATGTTCTTCTATGACATTCAAACAAAAGAACCAAGGCTAGTGTTTCATCATCTTTCATAATGTGCATTTTTAACAATAAAGAGTTTTAAGTTTCTAGCTTTTAGATCCCAAATGGGCAATTATGAATTTTATCTCAGCATGCAGTCGAGATTGTTCATATACAAGTAAGAGCAAGCGAACCGATCCATGATGACACAAGCCTGTCTTAGGGCAGAAACCTTTGACATGAGTTAGTAGTCGTGGCAAACGAGACACTGGACTAGGAACTAACTGCTTGTGGTCGGCAACACTTAATGCAGAGATGATACTGTAACATCAGAGTCTTTCGTGTTTGTTTTAATCCACATAATATCTTTTTGTACTCACTTCTCCGTCGGTGATGAATTTGTTTACAACATCAGAAAGTTGATACTTCTTTGTGTAAGCAGGTAAGAGAGAGGTGCATGCTCGAGTGGTCGCAGTTTCAAGCTCGCCTTGCACGAGCTGACAGAGCACACATCGATGGAACCGCGAGAGGGTAGACCTTGGTGTGCAACCTCTGGTCAGGATGCTGCTTCTGTTTTCTCGCTTTCATTCCCCGCCATTCTACTCGTTGACGTTCCAGAATGCGTGCCATAGGTTGATGCTTCCGATGAGTTATCAATGGTTGTCCCGACCTTCCAGTCTGCACCTGCAATCAAAATTTTATGCTTTTGTGATATTGTTTCCGTATTGTTGATACTATGCTTCCGATGAGTTATCAATGGTTGTCCCGACCTTCTACTCTGCACCTGCAATCAAAATTTTATGCTTTTGTGATATTGTTTCCGTATTGTTGATACTATCATTACTGAAACCATTTTTTGTGATAATGGATATAATATTAAATTTGAATCTCATGTTAACATCATATAAATATTAAATAGGAATAAATTTATGACAACTTTAAGGAGTGATAATGTTTATACTATTGATGTTGATAATTTTGGTGATGTAATTTTTTTTTAAATTTAAATGATGATACATAATTTTAACATAAGAGACTAGGATATGTTGGTATGAAATTAATTTCATAAATTAAAACTAAAAATTTTATAAGAGAAATACCTAAAATTAAATTTATTAAAGATAGATTTATGACGTATACTAACTGAAATATATATATATATATATATATATATATAAGAAATCGGCAAGCTTCAGCCAGAGACCATCATCATGTTGGAGCCAAGCAAGACGGGGCACTGTGAGGCCGCCAAGGAGAAAAGAAAGACCTACCGAAGAAGGAGATTGTGGTGGGGATGGATCGAAGCTGCAAGCAGTGTTGAGGCTGCCAAGAGCATTCATTACATTCAAGAACGAGCCGAGCCAAGCCCCAAGTAAGAGGGTTTTCAAGGCGAAGAGGCCGTCGTTCTTGGAGCGACAAATGAACTATGATAGACGCTTGAAGAATCAACGAATGGTGGAGGTTGAATTGCCAAGAGCTCCGCAGCGGTTTGCTCGCTCGGAAAGAGGCATCGTGATTCCAGGACCGGCGTTTCACTTGCCGCAATCAACTGCAAGTTCGAGTCTGTAGCAGTAGCAATCGGAACGACGAAGAGGCTGATGAGTGTAAGACAAGCGCACCATTTTTTTAATTTTTTTTTTCTATTTGGATCATTCAATTCTAACCTCAGTTAAAAATGTAATATTCTAATTATCTATGTATGTCTGAGTAATAACAACTAAAGATATACGATATGATATCACTTATAATATTTTTTTTAATAATATTTATAGTATTTTCAGTACATTAATATAATATTGTAAATATTTGAAGACTAATAAAAAAATAAACGAAAAAAAACTGATGGAAAAACTTTTGAGGAGTATTTTAGATATTTTTTTTAAAACCAGAGTATTGTTTGAGAAGAAAAAAAAAACGAATATAAAATATGAATATTTTTTTTTATATAGAAAAATCGCATGAGTGACGTTGACGACATAGACACCTAAAAGTGTGTTCTTTGGATGCTGGCCGGAGAGACGAACAGATCGGCAGCACGCGCAGGGATTGATGATTTCACAATTCATGTCAACGGGTTGGGATTTTTGCAAGTCAATAAAATTATTTCCAGTCAATCTTGCGCGGATCTTAATTCGTCAATCTAAACTCGAATCATCACCTGATATGTTATTGGAGAAGAAGAAGGGACCATTGGTTGGAGCCCCGAGTGTCTTCAATCACAAGGCGAGTATTGCCGTCGTTGTGGAATAGGAGTGAGAGGTAAAAGGACGCCGCCGGAAGGAAAAGTGGCATTTTTCTTCCTTTTCTCCTCCGTCTCTCTCTTCTTGGAATCCGTCGATTTATTTCCCTCTTTCATCCGACCTATTCGCTTGCCTGATCCCCCGAATGGCTTCCGCTGTGATCCGCCTTTTAATACGCCGGCCCGCCGCCGTAAGCTCCCTAACCCGATGAGATCCTCGGTTCTTGCATTCCCCCTCTTTCATCTCTGCTCTCCATCTCCTTCGATCTTTCTGCTGCAAGCGAATGATAGGTTTCTTTTTAACACAAAACCCCCCCTTCGAGATATGCAATTCGACGTTTGCCTTGCCTTCTTCTTACGTAGAGATGAAAACTTTGTCTTCTTTCGTTGTATAAAAGGCTGAATTGTATAGTGAAAATTCTGATGGGAAGACAATGGGATCTCCTTATCTGGTGTTATGATGCAGCTTAAATATCTTTTAGGGGTTTTCTCGAGTCAAATGTGTTTATACCTATAAAGTTTCTGAGTTCCGATTGCGAGTTATATGCTTCTATCATTTTTTTGCATAGAATCCATGTCTACTAATCATCATTTGTTGCACTTAAAATTTTTTTTTGTTTGTATATCCTGGCAGGCTCTACTCATTGCAAGAAGTTGTAGACATGTCCAGCAATTAAGCCATCATATGCTTCCAGGTGATTTTTCTCTATGTCACAATCGCACTTCATCGTAACAGTCACCTCAATCTCACATCATATATTTTTCTTTTTTCAGGTGGCTCGGTGTGCTCGAAGCCTGCGAGGTTAGCTCTTGAGAGGGACCTTGTTGGTTTTCTGAGTGTTGCTTTTGAATGTTGCGTGTTTGTGTTCTTTAATATCATACTCGAGTGAAAAAAAAAAAATTGCAGGGAACTTACAAGGCTGCTACCAAGGGCCTCTCCTTATCAAATGTGGAGTAGGTCATTTGCTTCTGAGAATGGTATGCACTTGCAGATGCTTATTTTTGCCTGCTTTTGCAGCATTAGAAACTATCTCCATTGTCCTGTGATTTGTTTGGAAATGAAGTTTGTTAATTGAAAAAAATGTCTCTTCAGGTGACTTGGTCGATGCTGTTGTTCCCTTCATGGGTGAATCTATTACTGATGGAACTTTAGCTACCTTCTTGAAAAGTATGTACTTTGCTCTTTGCTCCACGCATATAAACATAGTTGTTGATGCTTATGCAGGCGTTCTGTTACATATATACATAAGTGGTAACCTCAAAGTTTCCTCAAATAACCGGATAAGTTTGATAAACAAGGTCAAAAACAATTTTTTTTTTTTAAATTTTTGGGGTGTGTGTGTGTTTGTGATATCAAATTGCTCCTATCTGAAACATTTAGGGGAAGTTCTTATAAATGCATGTACTGTGCTTGTCCTTTTACATTCTGAATATGCTAATTGTCTTATGGCAATGAAATCCGGCGCAGAACCTGGTGATAGGGTTGAAGTTGATGAACCGATTGCCCAGATTGAGACTGATAAGGTACTAATGTTTGATTTTTATAGTGTAACTGGTTACTCAGAACTGTTCTCATCATCGAATCTCTGTTTCAGGTGACTATTGATGTAAATAGTCCTGAAGCTGGGATTATCCAAAAGGTCAGAGGTTATCTTAATTTTTTTTCTGATAATTTTCTTCTATATGGTTGATTCTTCCTTCTCGCAGTTCGTACAAAATTCAGTGGTTTTTGCCATTGACAGTTTGTAGCCAAGGAAGGTGATACTGTGACACCTGGAACTAAGGTTGCTGTGATATCCAAGTCTCATCCTAGCGACACGCATGTTGCCCCATCAGATGATAAAGTGGTCAAAGATGGTCAACCACCATCACCTCCTACTGATGCTACCCAACCAACTCCTCCAACAGAGAAGATTGACAAACAAGTGCTTAAGGAAGAAGGTTCTACCAAAGGAAAGCCTAAAGTACCCTCAGCTGCAACCCCCCCGAAAACCTCACCTTCAGAACCTCAGTTACCTCCCAAGGAAAGGGAAAGACGGGTAAGTCGCTTGGGTTTGCCTATCAGAATTATGTTGTGACTGCAGATTTAGTGTCCAATCAAGACAATTATAAATTCTTCAATTGTTGTTGAAATACAGCTTCAGTATTTTGAACTTCAATTCCTTTTGCAGGTTCCAATGCCTAGGCTTAGAAAAAGGGTGGCTACACGTTTGAAGGATTCTCAGAACACATTTGCAATGTTAACTACCTTCAATGAAGTTGACATGTAGGTGTTCCTCACACTAATCAGTTGTAGTCCTAAAGCATATGTTTGTCCAGTGACTGCCAGACTTAGTGTAGCAACGGGGATGCTTTATTGTCGTGAGCACCATGAGTTTAAACTGTAGAAACAGCTTGTTTGCTTTGTTAGGGTAAGGCTATGGCAAATTGACTTGCTGTGTACATGTTCTGGTTTAAGAATTTCCTAATTGTGTTTTGTACAATTACAGTCTCTCGGTACATTTTCATTTATAAGGATAAGAATTTTATTTATGTCCCTTTATATTAACATGCTGCAATAATATTGCAATGCGATGCATGTGACTTCTGTATTTGTTTACGTGTAACCCATCATTGTATAATATTCAGTTTGGTTTGATTTGGACTGTTTTTTAATTCCTAGCTGAACTGTTGAAAAGTTGTTCACTTTTATAATTTTCAAACCAAAGCAACTAGTTAAAACAATTCAGATTATTTGCCGAATCTACCATATGCCCCAGTTTGGCTCAGTTTTATTGTTTAGTTACTTGGTTCACCTTTTCCAGACCCTACAGAAGCAAGGGTCTCATGTGCCGTTTAGCCTAAGTTTGTCTAACAGTCTGCATGTATTAGTTCCACTTTGCAACTATCAGCTCAACAACTTGATGATGCTGCTTATTATACACCTACAATTATTGTTGGAATCCATCACCGTAGCTTTTCACTTATCATTGTTGCTTCTGGTAAATATGCATATTCTAGTACCTTTTAAGTCATGAACTCCATATTGTAGGACAAATCTGATGAAGCTTCGGTCTGACTATAAAGACGCCTTTGTAGAAAAGCATGGTGTGAAGTTGGGTCTCATGTCAGGTTTTGTTAAGGTATGTAATGTGATAAGCAATAAAGATATATTTTTGTTGATGACTTGCTTCTTTATATTTTGTGATTTTCATGTCTCAGGCTGCTGTTTCTGGACTCCAAAACCAGCCAATCATAAATGCGGTCATCGACGGGGATGATATTATACATAGAGACTATGTTGATATCAGTATAGCTGTTGGCACACCAAAGGTATGTTGACGATATCATGGAGTGTTCCATCAAGATTCAAAAAGTATGGTTGGGTTAATCAATTCTTAAATTTTTTTTCAGGGCCTTGTGGTTCCAGTTATCAGGAATGCTGATAGGTTGAATTTTGCGGGAATAGAGAAAGAGATCAATAACCTCACAAAGAAGGCAAACAATGGGACAATATCAATTGATGAGATGGCTGGAGGCACATTTACGATTTCCAATGGAGGAGTCTACGGGAGTCTTTTGAGCACACCTATAATCAACCCCCCACAAGTAATTCACCTAATTTGCAAACAGAGTCGTCCGTTCCATGTCTTGTGACTTAAACCTGAGATGTCTGCATTTTTTTCTGCAGTCTGCCATCTTAGGCATGCACTCCATAGTGTCCCGTCCGATGGTGGTCGATGGTAACATTGTCCCAAGGCCGATGATGTACGTTGCTCTGACTTACGATCATCGGCTGATCGATGGTAGAGAGGCTGTATTCTTCCTGCGATGCATCAAGGATGTGGTTGAAGATCCTCGCCGGCTACTTCTCGACTTGTAGGCACATTCAATACGGACAGTATATCTTCCCTTTCTGTCACTGAATAATTTCTGCTCGAAACCAAAATTTTGATAGGCACAACGTGATTCGTCTTTTAAAGCAAAGTTCCGTCACAGGTCTGTTCCTGACCAACGAAGTGCATGATGACTTCCGTAACTGTTGAAAATTTAAGTTGTATTATTTGAACTTGTCACTGAATGTGGATTCAGCAATCGTGTTGAATAGTAAAGCAACTATTTTGAGCTCTGCATAACTGGAACTACAAGTTTTTGTCTGATGATGAAATATAACGGTGTGGAATTGAAATATCACTGCCTAATCTACCTTCGTTCAGCACCCTAATAATATTCTAGGGTTTTCCAGTTAGTTCAACGATGATATGATTTCAGAGTATGTCTAAATTTGCGGTCTTCCTCTTGTTTGATTTCTCTCTTTCCGTGATAGAAGATCTGACATATGTTTTGAGCCTTGATCAGGAGACTTGGCATCGCATTTTGGTAACAGCTTGAGATTAGTTCAATGATGTCGTGTATGTTTGAGCCTTCATCAAGAGATTTGACATCGCATTTTGGTAACAGTTTGAGATTTTTCTCTGCCCTCTGGAGGAAAGAACTCGAACCCACAAAATTTGTGAGGCGATGCTCGTTAAAACTTCAACAGACATTCGTACTGTTTAAGTGGCTTGAGATGTTTAAGAGACTAGCGTATGGTAAGAAAGATCTTTTTCTTTATTTGAAGGATCCGTAGGAATCAACAAAGATCAGTACAACTTGATCGATCCTACACCAAAGTTACAGTCATTGGCGAGTTGAAGTAATGTGACGGATTAAGATTCGACTACTCAACAATAACGACAAAGAGCAGTTGAAAGCCAAGAGACACATTACAACTAGAGCAAAAGATCGAAGATTCAGTAAAGACGAGACGATGTAGTATTTGTAAAGGCTTCGACGAGGATGTTAAAAAAATAAGTTGGAGAAAATGTTATGGATAAAGTTATAAACAGGATGTTCGATTTAATACTCATAAATGTTTGTCTTTCGATTTTATTTATATTTTGCATAGCATATAGAGGGCTTGTAATAGGTTTGGCTGCCTCACTTTGGTTGACTTTTGTGATCGTTTAAAGCTTGTAAACGTAAATTATGTATAATCATCATATATATATATATATATATATGCAAAATTACCTAGAAATAAACCATCTAGACACATGATTAAATGGGTGGTTGAGATAGTGCCTAAGGTTGATTCTATGTCATGTTCAACAATAATGTTATGTAGACACATAATGAGGACTCTTGATTATGATGGACCATCTTGGATTATTTCTTGTGCGATCGTCCAGAACTTACAAAGTTCATGTTTGATCATAAATAATTATTATTTATAAATGATTGTTCGTGGATCCCAAGTTAAATATATTTTTTTAATATATCTTAGTTTGCACCTGCAATGATAATAATTTTACGCTTGTGATTATTATTTGATTATTGTCAATTCCATCCCATATTTATTTATCACAGTGGTAATCGACTGGTTCTACTGAGTCTGCTCGCTCTTTTTTTTTTTTTTTTTTTTTGAGATACAAAGATATTTCACGATAACCCACTCAAATAAACTTCGCATGAATCGGATGCTTTATGTTGTTGTGCAGACATCTTTTTTTTTCATACTGTAATCGAAGCTATATGTTTCGCAGGTCAGCACCACGTGGCAACCATTGGATATGTATGGTCTTTGGAGTATTTAAATAAGTTTTATTATTATTATTATTAAATAAATTATTCTTATTGTTGAAATGGCAACTGTGTCAAATGGAAAATGAATAATAGGTATTTTTTTTTCCCGTAGCAAGTAATAGGTAAATTTTTTATCTGGGAATAGTAAGTAATTGGTAACCTTTTGTCTTCTTATGACACTGCATCCGGTTGTGGATTCATCGATTATTATCTTTAGCTTATAACAACGATGGCTATCTTTATAGAATATTTGGTTCCACAAAAAAAAAAAAAATCTAATTTGAATGCTTTTGAACTTGTATTGATCTCAATTAAGAGATCGAAATCCGTTTTAAGTAGGTCGGATAATTGGAATATACAACAAAAAAACGGCATATTATTATAATATTGAATATAACGATTCGCATTTTGTCATGTGGACATTCGGTGTTCGATTTATTATAACGGCCACAGAGACGGAGTGTAACAACCCGACACGAACGATATATATCGGACCACCAAACTCCCCTTGTTCTATAAACGAGCGTAGATCTCCCCTTTCTCTCCTCGGTCTTCTTCGAGCGATCCCCATCTCGATCCTTCCTTCGATGGCGGGGCTTTCCCTTCGCTGCGGGGACTGCGGAGCCCTCCTCAAGAGCGTGGAGGAGGCGCAGGAGCACGCGGAGCTCACCAAACACTCCAACTTCTCCGAATCCACCGAAGCGGTCCTCAATCTAGTTTGCGCCACCTGCGGCAAGCCCTGCCGGTCGAGAACCGTACGGATTCCCTCCAAATCTTCGATTCTTCTTCCTTCTTGCTTGATGGAACCGGCTTTTATATCACCTGTTTTCGCGCTGTGGAGAAATCTGTTAACTTGGGTGTGGTTTGGGGTTCGAAGGAGACCGATTTGCACACGAAGCGCACCGGACATGCAGATTTCGATGACAGGACTTTGGAGGCTGCGAAGCCCATCGAGTTGGAGGCCGCCCCGAAGGCTGCTTCCGGATCGGGGGAGAGCGCCGGTGATGAGAGCAGCCGGCCTGAAGGTGATTATCGATTTTTTTCTTTTTTTCCCCTCAGTTTTAGTTCGATGGATTTTTGTTGGAACTTCGTTGAATTTTAACTTTAGAATGAGTTCCTTGCCTTCTTTATGAAATCTGATTATATGTCATACTTGACTCCGGGTTATGATCAGGGGATGTCTTGTTTCCTGTCGTGGTTCTGTATATTCACATTTAGATATTTTTTGTTACCCGAGATGGATATGTAGTTTTCGTATTCGGCTCGTGCAGCTTTTTAGCTGGCACAAACTAATAGGTATGCGAAGCTAATCACTCTGGACCTGTTTATGATTTACCAAATCATCAGCTACTAGATAAAATAATCTGTGACATATTGGAATTTATGGAGCAATTGTTTTAATTTTTTTTTTATTGTTATTCTTTCATGACCCTATGATGAGCCACTGCCTTGTAAGATGGTAAAGTTTTTGGCATCGCAACAAGTGACTACGGCTCCTGCTTAGCAAAAATAATGTGAAAAGATACTAACCAAGAGCAATAAATAGGATAGGGAAACATTTGTATAATTTGCATAGCATCTAAAAAGAATTCCTTATAAGTTGCTAAAGATGTCAGACTCCACTTGCCATTTGCAACCACCCTCGGATTTGATTGCTGGGAATAGCTGCAAAGTCGATAGGAATTCGACAACAGGAAGAGGGACGAGTGAGCATAACAAATGGCACATGAAGGGAAGAAGAAGGTTACAAACTTCAATTAAGGAGGAGAAGCTTCAGTGCCACTAGAATCGTTTCATAGTTTAGATTGTATGAAACAATACCCCCTATATAGTATGGACGGAGAAATGTTCACTGATTGGTCAAAATACATCTAGGTCTATAGGTATTGTCCTATACTTCTGGGGCAACTTGGTATTTATTTAAAGATTTGTCACCATGTCTCGAGAGGAGTTATGTCTCCCTACTGTTGGAACTGTAGCCCATGATGAAGGTTGCTAACTTGGGACAAAAGAAAATGAAAAATTAGAACTCATATGAAATCGGGAAAATAGTAGTTTGGCTATAACTTCTCGGACCATAACCTTAAGTGAACCTGATGCTGCTTGTGATTGAATCCAAATATTTACTATTTATCCTTGTCAGAAACACAAGTGGGTTTCTCCATCTGGGAAAAAGGGAAAGTTCCATAACTGGATATGTGGTTATGGTGGGGCAAAATTCAGAACTTAGTAGACCAGTCAAAAACCGCCAGAAATGGACAAAGCTAGTTAGAGTAGTACATTTTTGTTCTTCCAAATTTGTTCAGATGGCATATTTTGTTGGAAATAAAATTCCTGGTCTTTTTTGCTTATTTGAAACATGAGCCATGTTTATTTGAACCCTTTCATGAAGATTAGAGATTGCTGTCTTCAAGGATTGTCGTTTTGACATGTACCGCTCGGTACAGGTGGTACATACCAGTCCGCCAGCTGACTGGTACGCAGATCGCTCGCTCTCGGGTGGCACCATCGATTGGGGCTGTTTCTGCGCCCTTACCACCTGAAATCGATCGGTAACGGTCGATTTCGACCGTTGGTTACCGATTTTGGGCAGTATCAGCCGAGGGATGGAGAAAGAAGAAGAGGGAGAAGGAAAACCTGGAATCGTGCTGCTCTTCCCCTGCGCTATCCGTTGCCTGCACGATCCATCGCTCGTTGCGGGCGATTTCTTCTCCCCGTGCGGGGAGAAGAAATGTCTCCCCATGTGGGGAGAAGGACGAGGCGATGTCGCCCCTTTTTTTATTTTTTAACTTATATTATATTATATTATGTCGAGCGGTACATCCTGTGCATACTGCTCGATACCAGGTACCGTACCATGCCGAGCTGAGCTCGGTATGCCGGTACGGACCGATACGGCAATCCTTGGTTGTCTTTAGTCAATTCTTTCATTGAAAATGTCATTCATTCATCTTTTATAAGTTCTTGTCAAGGACTTCTAGTAAAGAACAGCTAGTATTCTGCTTCATTATCATGCTAATCGCAGCCAAGCATTCCCATGCCAATTGACATGCATTGGCATGGATCCAAATATAGCATTGCTAGAAGCATTATTGTTAATTCCACTAAATGTCTCTCAGTGTAAAACTGTTGTTTTTAGGTGAGGGCATGATTTTAGAATGATTTTTCTTAGTAGTTTTAAGGAACATCTTTTCCAAGTGGGGGCTAAATTTTAAGTTGGACTATAGTTGTGCTTGAGTTGCACTTGTGCAATCTGAGAGTACAACCATTTGAGCAGGTGTAATTTCGATTGTTAGTGCTTGACCAACAATTTTTTTTCCCTCATTACTCTTCGCACTATTTCATACTTTCTCACCTATTGTTGTTCATATTGTTAGTGATGCCCTATGCTGGTTAGTACTATCTTTTTCTGGAAGAGGTAGTGGCACTCAGCAGTCAGTACAAGTGATATGTCATTCTAATGCTTGAAGACAGATTTCTTTTACCATCCTGATCATCTTTAAGTCCAGACTAGCCCAAGCACCTAAGTTAGTTGCTTAAACCTAGTTGAGTTGGGGCAGGTCAACTTAGTTTATTTGAAGAAGGGATAAGGTTCTTTTTTGGATTTTGTTTCATCTTTGCCATTAGAATGCAATCAACAATAAACAGAAGCATCAGACTGGGGAGTCGGCCACCAGAAACAAGGAGTCTTTGGCCAAAACAAGTTAGATTGTATTATTCCATTTCTTTGCTTCTTAATTTTTTTTTCTTTTGTTTTGTTGCTCTGCTGCCATCAGCTTGCCTTTTCTGATATGAGGCAGATGGCATGTTCTCCAACAGCAAACTAATTTGGAGGCATTCCACAAAACTGTGTTCCTCGACCCTTTCTGTATGTAGTCACCAATATTAGTATGTCATCTTCATGTTTTTATTTAGGGGTAAAACCAAAAATGTTCCAGAACAATAGACAAAGTGGAAAATTCAATTCCAATCTGGATATAGGAGGTGAACTTTTGGCCAGTAAGGGGTATTTAGAATTGTTTTGAGAAAGGAGTATGTTTTCCTAACTTGTCTCTGTGGTATCAATTGGTGCAGCTGTGTTCATGTGCCTGGATGTGGAACAGTGCACCTCTCAATGCATAACATTGTTTATTTTATCTTTATCTTTTGACTCATGCAAGTGGCTTCATGTTTCTAATGTCCCATTTTCTATTGTCTTGATGCTAGCATAACCACGCTGGTTACTTGTTGGTTATACTTAGAAACTATTTGTTGTTCCGAATGCCTATTTCTATTTGCTTTTCTGTTGTCTACAGATTTGACACACGTTCCCACAATTTTACGACGTTTATACCTTTCTAACTGGTTGTTTAATTCTTTCTGATATATGTACCATTTAGAGATGGTTGTCCCAGAAGTTGATAGCGATCTGCTTGGACAACTCGAATCAATGGGATTTCCTACAGCTCGTGCAACTAGAGCACTTCACTATTCTGGTACAATTTTGTGCAAAACTAGTTACTGGTTACATCTTTGGAATTCTGTTGTTTTTGAGAGTATTGGTTATTTTTCAATTCTTCTGTGGTACTAAAAGGGTTCTGCTTCTTGCTTGCTTCATCATACTGCAATCATGATGCATACCTGGTTTCTTGAATTTTGAAAGCATAGAATTCATGAAATTTTACTTTTTGCTTGATAGTTGATCAGAACTTGGGTTTTTCATAGTCTGCAACTAATAAACTGTGCTTTTGGATTCTTGTTTTATCATCGTGTTTATCCATTTATTGTTCACTAACAAGACTCAGAATGTATCATGGTTATCAAAATATTGAACACTGGTATGTTCTCTTTTGTGTCAAAACTGTTCTGTTACCGCGTCTAATTATTTGATCTTATAGTATATCAAAAAGAGCCACAGCCTTATCCATTGTGCTAATCTTCTTGCACTTGTTCACTTGCCTGTAGTATCTTGCAAGCAAGTCAAATAGCATCAGTCTATTCATATGAATTTGCTGATGGTATCTAGTCAATTTTTTTGTTACCAAATATTTTATACTGCAAAAGAGTAATTTGTTATGTCTTCATGATCTTTGATGTCAACGAGACCACTACACTGTGAACTCTGCCTGTATGCACAAATAGAATTGTCCACAAAAAACAGTGGATTATGGTCTTTAGGTTCCTGGTGTCCCATGTGCATTGTTTGTTAGAACAATATGAGTATTGTTCTTGTTTAACCTAACACCTAAGCGTAAGGATCAATGACTTCAAATAATTGGGAATGTCTCCATTATTATTATTATTTTGTTGAGATTGTAAACATCAGGCTTTATTCTGTTTTAGGTAATAGCAGTATTGAGGCTGCAATAAACTGGGTTGCAGAACATGAAGATGATCCTGATATTGATCAGATGCCTTTGGTATGGTAACATTTCCTCATGATCATGGGCACTGTGGATATTAACTTGGTTTTGCTTTCTTGGTGCAATTACATTATTTTCTGAATTACTTTATGCTTTAAAGAGCAAGATTTATAAACATTATCTCATCCTGATTCTCTGTTTGTACTCAAATAGTGATGAGAAAGAGTAATGGCCTCCAAAACAGTATATGTTAATCATGAACAATTTATCTTTGACATTTATGAAATGTAAGCTTTCAGATATATTTGTGCATGTGATTTTATATGTGACACCAAGTTGAATCAATTTTCTGGTACGCCAGGAAACATATTTTGGTTTAGGAAATTTTTTATGTTTTCATCTAGTGTCACTAACTTTCATAAGAAAAAAAATGATGGAATCAACTAATTGTTTTGGAAAACAGATAAGTGCACTGAAATTGAGGAATAAGAAACTAATGATCAAGTGAAACGTAAAGTTTGGTGCATGTTTATTGTATATTTTGTTGTCTGGCCTGGACCTTACTTTTACATTAAGTGGATTATGTTGAGACTGTCATGAAGAAATAACTTCTTTCAGAAAATTTCAATTTTCAATTTTTTGAAGTTACCTAGGAATATCGTGTCAAATGTAAGGTTTTCATATTTGAGTTATGAACATCCAAACACATGTTTAGGATATGCTCCCCTATTATGAGCTCTAGACATGCAAAGCCATGTTGAGTATGTGACACATCTTTGGTCGCATGAGAAAATATTTTTTCCTTGAAAACACTCTTTTTAATGATTGTTTAACAGGGAAGCAAAATAAATATGAAAATTGTTTTTAGAATCCTTGCAAAAAGTTAATTTTTAATTTTGAATTTTTATTCCTCTAGAAAATGAATAGATTTCTTTGAATCCTCCTTTCTATAGCTTTTGAACATATATTTCTACAAAAAAGGAAATTTTACTCTCTCTTGAATTCACAATTTGGGACATTGTTTAACAAGGAGTAAGCTTATTGTAGGAAACTTACTGGACGATAAATTGATTGGTACCAAGTTGTAGTGGACAGTAATCCTACTTCCTGGTTTTGATACTGGCATCTTCATTTTGTTTTTTAAAATCCTGATTCCTTCTCTTTTCCTCGTTTATCTCTGCCTCCTACTGTGCCCTATGCCTGACTGGTCTTGCTGTCTTGTCCTCACATTGTCGCTACCTCCTTGCATCATTGCTGTTTCCTCCTTTGATATGTGCGGCCATCTTCTCCTTACGTCACCACTGCCCACTTGTCCTCCTTCAATACATGTTGCTGTTGCCTCGTCATCACTTTGTCATCCCCTTTCCTCCATCAGTACAGGTCACTGCTGCCTACTTGTGCTTCATTATCACCACTGCCTCGTTCAGTGTGTGTGGCCTCCTCATCCTCCTCGTCCGCATCCTCAGCCTCTTCTCTCTCTCTCTCTCTCTCTCTCTCTCTCTCTCTCTCTGTCTCGCACACAAACACAATTCCCACCCAAGATTGGTATTGGGTTTGGGCCGAGATCAAAACCTTTATCTAAAGTTTCTAAACGACTGGTTTTTGTGTTTCATGGAAAAGGCTTCCAGAGGCAGATCCTTTTTGCATTTTTCTATGTAACCAAATTGATCCTACACATTTAGTTTCATGACTGACAGTTGGGCCTTATAGCTGTGAAAAACTGGTATTAAAAGGTCATTATCTGAGGTCTAAAGTGGATAGTTTTAGTGTTGTTATGGTGGCTAATCTAGGAGTCATTTTGATGGGAGAAGTACACAATGTACATATATCTCGTGCCTTGCTCTAGAAATATAATTTATTTTGTATTGCCTCAAAAAAAAAAAATGTGACTAGTGCAATCTCATGCAGTGCATTTGTTCTTTTTGTTTGGATATGAACTTTGCTCTTCGAATAGGATTGTTTTGCCTATGGATATACTGAAATGAGAAATTATTGCAATTTAACAGCCATAGCAGTTTTAGTTTTTATTTAACATAGCTGAGAACAGGGGACCACACCTGGATCATTGTGACTTTACAATATTTAATTTGAAAAATATAGAGTAACGACCATGTCTTCCAAAATGTCTGTGCTTATTTGTTGATGTAATCTCAGGTTCCCAATGACAAAATGACTGAAGCCAACAAACCTTCTTTGACTCCTGAGGAAATAAAGATGAAAGCACAGGAGCTTCGGTTTGTATACATATTTTGTTTCATATGCTTATGTAGAAATCTTCTGCATCGAAATTATCTCTGTCACTGTGAAGTGAAACAAAAGGTCTTTAAGATTCATAAAACCTGGTATGGTCTATTCTGGATTACGTTGATGGTCTTTTTTTTTATTGATTTAAGCCTTATTGCCTTTGTTTCCAGATCTGGTAGGATCATACCACCATTACTTTTATTTAGCTTGTCATGCGTACTCTGTGAACACGTCTGCCAAGTTGTAATCATTGGGAGAGCTTCAAAATGGTCTGAATCATGGTCTTAATGCCTGCCTGGACTGGTATGAGAATCGGGTATGAAAAAACATATGGTCTTCAAAATTCTCTCTCCTGCCTATCGCTCTTGCTCCCTCGCTGTGTCACAATGCTGGTGTCCATTGCGCATTGCCACTGGCCCACTCACCCATTGCCCAGCCATGTCAGCCGGCCCAAGTGCTCTTCCTCTTCCTCCTTTTAAGTGTTTGTCATCCTCTTCTTCTTGTCCTCTTCTTCTTCTCCTTTTCCTTCTCCTCCTTTCCCTTCTCAGTATCGTGGCATGAATCAACATACCATATGTTGGTATGAAAAAACATATACTAGTCCAACCAGTGATTGGTATGAGTCTCGGGTACCCTTTTCCCTTATCAGTTCCATGGTATTAGAGAACCATGTGTTGATATGAACAAACCTATGTGGTTTTGACCAATGGCCGATATGAGTATGGTACCTGAGATTTTGAAACTTGGTTTGAATATGCATCTATAGTACAAATGGAGTTAGATCATAGCCTGGCTACCTACAGCCAAAGACTACAGGTTTTGAGTCAATGGGAAGCTGAGGCTGCCTCAATTTTATTTTCTGTACCTACCATTTAATGAAGTAGCTCTAAATAAAAGATACAAAAGGATTATATATCTTATGGGAACCAAGAGTTTAGTAGTAAGTGTGTATACATTCCCCTGGAAGTCGTCCTTTAGTCTCTTCCTCAGTTTCAACCCACGAACATCAATCTTTCTTTCTTAGCATGTTAAGCACTATAATATACCTGGGCTTGGGTTACACTGCATTCGTCATTGCCATTTAAATAAGAACAAGAATGCTCACCTTGCAATGTTTTAATCTGCATGGCACCAAATAATATATTTGGATTCGGATCAATCGTTCATAGAGAAGCATGATATATAAGTGCATTGAAGACGATGGGAATTAATGATCACTTTGAAGGTGACCTGGTCCCTGAAGCCTACATTTGCAGCAGTCTTTAGCATAGGCTGTGATAGAACAAACATGATGATTTTTATGATCCTATATCAAAATCATTTTGAAGGGCATAATGATTCTTATTTGTCACAAATGCACTTTATCAGTAAACTTGCTCAACCTCCCTGATGGGCGTGTCCTTGTTATTGGAATATGTTTAAGTGTTAACAAGACCCTCCTGTTCCATCATAACTTCTTGCTCTTTGCTATCTACGATCTTCTCCCTATCCTCACCATCATCATCCCCATCCCCGAATTTTCTGTCAGCCACATTGCTCTCATCTCCCCTGTCTTCCATAGTAGCTGTTTAATTGCACCATTCTCTGTGAGGCAAAAGCACATTTGTAAGTGGTTCAGTCTCCTTTAGGAAAATGTATATCAATTAAATTTCAGTAGTATCCATGCTAAATAAACACATGAAATGAGAATCTGTGTAGAGAGTTTATATTTGCTTGGAGGCCACACTCCTCACGAGATATCATAGGACAATGTTTAACAAACAATAGGTTAGATGGTAGTTGATATGACGCTAATACTGGTCCGTGCATGCAGAGAAAATATTGAAAATAGTTTGATACCTTTATATTGATATTTGGTCAGTTCCCCATAATAATAGCATGCAATTACCCAGTTGAACTAACAAGTATATGCTCAATGCATTGCTACATTTAATACCTTGGTGAAATCGTTATCCCTTTTTATTGTGCTTTGACTGCATCGATTTTGAAGAGGTTGATTCGCACTTGGCATGGTTTCTTAGTTTGCAAGTTTGGTTATTCGGCACATGATATAGATGATCATGATCTTACAAGGTTACGGATTTGATTAATATATTTGAGCTGCTGTTTTGGATGATTTAGTGAAGCAGTCAAATTAGATATAGAATAAGTTATATGTTTTTATTATGCTCCACTTTTTACTTTAGCTTTGACTGATGGATATTTAATAAATTGATTTGCACTTGGTATGTTTTTTTTAGATCGACAAACTTCTCTATACCAGCATTTGACTTTAGATTATCACAATCTTGCAAGGTGAATAGGACCTCTGTTGATAAATATGTGCACACATGGCCATGTTATGCTCTTTTCTCTTTATTAGGCAGTTGATTTTACATGAGAAAATCGGATTATATCTGTTATACAGGCTTGCAGGTTCAATCTTAGTTTAATTTTGAGTTTTGATCCCGTTTTGGTCTACATTTCTGCCACGGGTCCAATGTTTTTGTTCTGGCCAAGCCTATATCAGTGATCTTTAAGCATAAACATTCAAACTTTTTAGTGTTTGCTTTGTTCAGTACTTCCATTTTAGACTTTATCCAATTATACAAAGTTTCATATGTTCATTATTTATTGCATTTTCAAACATTTTTCACAATAATGTTTAAGCTTTGCGTGATCTGGCATTTGGAACCCCATTGGTTTCTTAGAGTAGTATTATGCATCACATGTGATTCGATCTGTTCCTAAGAGGATAAACAAGCTTGCTTCTTTTTTCATATTGTGGTTGTTACCCTGCTTTCCTTGAATCAGATATCATTTTGTTTTTCATGTACAACAGTAACTTTAAAACCCGCTTAACATAGATGTGAACTCTTTGCTGAAATAAAGATATTCTTATATCTAATACTTCAAATGATAAGATGGTCAACTATGCCCTAGATGTTAAGACCTGGGCCAAAAAATAGAGAACATAATTCATGGACCTGAAGTTTTGAATATTTCTTTTTCTTTATTAGGCCTCAACATTCAGGGTTTGCTGGTTGTTCATGCTTGCATAAAGGTCTTAAGTTTCGTATTAAGATTCATTGATACTGTCTCAGGTCATCAGTATCATCATATTCTTTTGCAGGGAACTTTTCTATTGCAGTTATCTGGTTCATGTTGTTGCTTTTCTTAATATGCAAACATCATCTTCCCTTGCTCTTGACTTCCACGTTGTACAGTTACAAGTTAGGACAAGCTTTCATGATCACTTATAGTTGTGATTATATGTTTTTATTATCTTTTTGTGCTTACAGAGAACGTGCTCATAAAAAGAAAGAAGAAGAAGAAAGAAAAATGGAAAGAGAAAAGGAAAAGGTATCATCCATCCAATTGTCTCTAGACATTTTCCCTTTGAGCCCGTAAAAACATCATATTGTACATGTTCTAAAGGATCTTGTGTAGACTAAGTAATTAATTGTATATAAAGAATTGATTGCTTGGTTAACAATCTTGTTGAAGGTTTCAGGTGTTCCCTATTCTTTGGTTCCACCTTAAGTTTCTCTGAATAGGAGTCCAAGTGCTTTATCTTCAGTTTATGTAATTTTAATGCATTGCTATCTAATTGAGAAATAACTTATCTTGAGTCAGCCAGGCTTCTGTTTATCCCAAGCTTATATTGTCCATGTTGCGAATATGATCTACAACTTACTACCATCATTTGGGTCTGTACAACATGAGAGGAAACCGTTGGGTCAGTCTAAAATTGAAATTCCAAAGAAAGTTGTGGGATTTTCATAGTGTTGGAATCTTGTGACAATGACCTTAGGGATCCTAATGGAGGAGGTTATAATATTCCAGCAGTCTGAATTTGGAAAGAAGTGAGATTTGTGTATTTGGCTTGAATGTTTCGATACAGTTTGAAAATACTGTGTTAAATTAGTATGTTTTGTGTCTTGAATCAACTGCTGCACTTAGCTGATCTAGAAAAGTGACTGTAGTTTAATAATTAATCCTTTTGCTTCTTCTCTGTAGGAGAGAATACGTATTGGTAAAGAGCTCCTGGAAGCCAAACGTATTGAGGAGGAAAATGAAAGAAAAAGGTTCATCTCAGTCTAACTTCTGTTACGTGTAGTAGTGTTAATTAATTTGTTTCAATAGTGGTAGCATTTGCAGTATCAGTCTTTCTCTAGTTCTTTTTGGTTAAGAACTGCAATCTTCTTTTTTGCAGAATTTTGGCATTACGGAAGGCAGAGAAAGAGGAAGAAAAAAGAGCAAGAGAAAAGATTCGTCAGAAACTAGAGGAAGATAAGGTCCTTGAAGTCTTGCCATGTTCTTCCTTGGTCAATAGTATTAGTTTTTGTGGAACATAGATAAAGTTTTTATATTCTTAAAATTTTAGCTGGTTCTATTCATTGCCATTATGAATTATTTGTCTTGCGGTTTGTACCTTTTACAGATAACTTGAAAATTTTCCTATGCCAATGGTTGTTATCTTCAAACCAAAGTGACACAATAGTAAAAGGTTTACTATTTGTTTTTTTTTGTTATAATATTATATGTTCAATGAACAGTGTCCATTTTTGTTTCTTTCTATCTGATAAATATCCTTATGTTTTCTTGGTGCAAAGTTTCACTCTTTTTGCAACCATCACCTTTCAGTAACTTTTGTTATGTTATTCAAGAATTTAATGTTGACATGTTGGTCTCTGACAAACCAATTGACAGAAAAAATTACTAGTTAAGGCACTTCATCATATGTCATATGATCGGTGCAAGTAAAGAAATATAGTCTGAGATCTGATTTCATAACTTTGGATTTTGAAGAGCTCGGTGTGTTAACAATGGTGATGAGAAGTGCTTTGTTAAATCTATTAATTGCATTGAGTGATCACTCTCTTATGTAATAATGTGCATGCACCTCACTGTAGCTGACTTTTTCTAGCCAATGTACTTTTCATTATCAACATGCAAGGTTTCCTATACATTTATTAGACTAATGTGTTTGACAAAAATGGGTCATGGTCCAAAGTTACCAATGGTGTGCCTCTTAAAGAATTATTTTATTCATGATAGAGGCTAGGTTGCATACAGATCAGTGCAGATATGTCATGATAAAAATTGCAATGAAATAGGTAGCTGTAAGAGTTGGATTTGAATACTTGATATTGAATGTGCCAGCACTTGATAAGCACATTCGTCGATTTAGTGTGGTGGGATCGTTGTTGATATGTATGTTTGCTTTTCCATTAGAATTGAATTTTATTTTGAAATTGTGGTACAAGCATGATAAGAAATTTCATTGCAGGCAGAGAGAAGGCGGAAGCTTGGATTGCCACCTGAAGACCCTGTGTCTTCAAAACCGAGCGCAGCTCCAGAGGAACAAAAGAAGGTATTTATTATTTCAAATAAATTTGTCTATAGTGTCTTAGCCAAGTAAAAATATTTATTATAATTATTGGTGTAAAAATTTTATTTATCAGAGTGCTTACTGTATGATGCAGAGCTTTTTACCTGTCAAGCCTGCTACAAAGGCTGAACGCATGAGAGATTGTTTGCGTTCCCTCAAACAACGTCACAAGGTATTGTCTCCAAATAGTTATAAGCTTAGTGCACAACATTTTGATGGTTGCCTGAAAGTTTAGCGCTTGCATAAGAAATGGTGGAATTCTGTACCTATGCATGAGTTAGCTTCCTTCTAAAGTATCTTCAGTTTGGTAGCAAATTAAATCTAGTCCTTTATCGTGCTTTCTTGCATTATGGAATATGCTGCTTATTGAGATCTTACTGCATCAGTTTCTTCTGCTACATATTTCATGATTGTCATCACCCAGAAGGGTGGACCGATAAAGTGAATACAATAATGCAAGTTCATCATGATTACCTCATCACATCTAGATTCTAGACCACTGTGCTTATCACGGCTATTTCTAGTTCCATGGCAGTTTGCAGCATCTGTTAAATTTGTCATGTTATGGGTACCTCATCTATTGGTTTCATGTCTGGTAGGACGAGGATGCTAAAGTCAAAAGAGCTTTTCAAACACTGCTCACATATGTTGGCAATGTGGCGAAAAATCCAAATGAGGAGAAATTCAGAAAGATCCGGCTAAATAATCCATCATTTCAGGTGATGGATAAAATTAAACGACATGTTTTCTTCGTTTCCTGGATAAAATGAATCATTGTTGCCTTCCCATATATGAAACAGGATAGAGTGGGAAGTTTGCATGGAGGGGTAGAATTCCTCGGGCTATGTGGGTTTGAAAAACTTGAAGATGGCGAATTTTTGTTTCTACCTAGAGACAAAGTCGACATGGCGGTCCTGAATTCCGCAGGATCTGAGCTGAATTCCGCTATAGCAAATCCCTTCTTTGGAGTTCTCTAATTGGAACCATTTTGCTTCATGATCCTAACTGGGGAGAGGGACCAAAATGTACAGAGAAACTGAGTGCACCACATCACTGAAATCTTTTCCTTGGGAGGAAAATGAAGGATCTGGCCAAACAGAGAACTTTCTTTTCATATTCCTTGCCTTAGTTGTGTTGTTGACCTTGGAACCACTGCTCAAATCTCATGTTTCATTAAATTAATTGAAGGTAAAGGATTGACAAGATGACTTTATTACTTACTGCCTGTTGATTATGCTTATTCTAAGCTTTGCTTTTCCTTTGCTTTGGGACTACTACTACTACTATTTTGTTCTAAGCTTTTGCTTTGCTTTGCTTTGCTTTGGGACTACTACTACTACTACTACTACTACTACTACTACTACTACTACTACTACAAGTTGACTTTATTACTGCCTGTTTCTTTCCACTATAAGATATGTCCAAAACCATGAAACATAGGCTGGTCAAGATTAAGAAGAAAGTTTTTAAGCAATGTTAAATTTAATTTACTTATCTACATCTAATGGGTCTTCCAGGTGGATTTTGGACAAACGAGAACAATCACCGACATAAACAGGAATGCTTCAAGATACGCGCCCAGTGATCCGGTAAGACAAAAGGAAACAAGAATCTGGTAAAAGCTACGGGCCACCGACACACCAACTGCACTTGTGTAGCTGAGATCACGCAAGTCGGCCGGTCGAGTGCTCGGAATCTATGCAAATAATTTCCGGCTTCAACCTGTTTTCAGATCACAGCGAGGGAAAGAAGCAGTTAGAACACCCGATTGCGATTGGAGGTGTATCTTCCCAGGTGGTGGTAAGAACCAAAGTTTACAATCTCGTTCCGAATCAATGTAACGATGAATTGTTAGTACCGTACATACTAAAAGCTATGCCGAGTGTATAGACACATGATACACTAAGTTATAAAGCTATACCGAGCATAAAGGATTGGTACATACCGAATATATCGAGCGGTATGATACGGTATTGTAAACCTTGGTAAGAACAACCTGTCAAGAAAGTAGTTCGATTGATTGTCTGCTTGGTTAGCTATCTCAAGTCTTGACCCTATCGAACATCTTTTCTTCTAATATCCCTTTTCTTTAAAGCTTTTGACAACGTTGATTTATTCTTCTTGTCATTTTGCAAGATATAATTGCAAACCAATAAATGCTCTGTGTTTTCGAAAACAAGTATCTTAATGCGAAGTGGATTTTGAATCAAGCCTAAACCTCTACCGACCATTTTAAGGGATCATTTGGGACATTTACCCCTCATCTCCATAATCGAATGAGGCGAGTTAACAATCCGAGAATGACGTAAGGTTGCCATCCAATTCAAACATTTCGAGATCCAATTACAAATTGATTCGCTTACCACCAAACAGGAAAACTCCACGTTGGAGTATTCGATATCTCCTAATTTAGTGATAGAAAATTTGACAATAATTTGATGTGTCATCCAAGTCATCTGACTACCTATATATACGAGGACTCAAGGCAGAAAAACACAAACATCTTTCTCTCCTTTTATGATAATAAAGGCAATCCTAAACTTTCTTCTCTTTCTTTATAACAAAGAAGGACATCACAAAATTTTTTTTCCTCTTTCAAGGTATAAAAACATACCCTAAATAGAAAAATGAAAGACTCACTCCTCTTGAACTATTTGAACCCATTTCTAGGGACCTTGGAAAACTAACTTAATCATCGGATGGGTCAGGGCGGGAAACCCCCTGCCACCAACCGCTTGTGAAGGACCTCGACGTGTCTAAGGAGCTTCTCGTGGTGAAGTCGAATGCTCCCAAGCATGATCAAGGTGCACCTCAGGATCACCTCGAGCTCCTTTCAGTAGACAAACCGCACCTCGGGACAATTGTAGCATCGTCACTGTAACCCAACAACACATCGGGAGTCCATCTACCTTAGCTCCCCATTAGAGTCACACTCTCACCCTGAAGCGGGCCCCTTAAATAGATCTTTACCTTCAGGATCGAACTAGACTATATTGGCTCTCTAGTCAATGGCACCAAGGCAACAACATTTTGACTCGGGACAAAATATGACTTATCATATTGGCACTAGAAGGAGGACCTGAATGTTGTGAGAATATTCATCTATAACTCCTTCCAATAAACACTCTAGCAAAGAGATGCCCCCTTTGGCACTCAACTCCTTAAAACAAGGACACCTTTTCCCTATCTTTTTTTAGTAGGAAGGTGCCTCCACCTCAGCGCAAACCTCAGGATCACCTTACGAATAGTTACCCCCGACCTAAGGTACCATGGCTAAGTGTCAAGCCACTCTCGAAGTTAGCTTAGGCATATCCTTCCACCCGAGGCTGCTCTTAGAACTCCCCAAAAGAAACTCTTCGATGAGGCCACACCCGAGGGGAACTCATCGCTTCGAGATTATAGAAGACAGGACTCTACCTTGAGTGTAGTACATCAACAAAAAAGTGTTTTGTCCTTAAAGTACCTCATCGCTTGAAAGCTCATGACAAAATAGCACATGAAGAAAGAAATTTCATTAAAGGAGTGAGACTTGCACCAGCATGGTGTTTACAATCGAGGGCTCGCATCCGATGGACCCCGACTAGAGCCCTTCAAAAAGGACAAAAAAAATATAAAAGAGAGACTAAAGCATTCAATTAGAAGAGGAGACTGAGTTAGCGCTATCGTCGAAAGGGGCCTACGCTTCCCCGAGGATGTTCAAATTTTTGGGCCACTAAACGAAGGGGTCCTCCTTGACACTTATTTTGGGTACTTGGCCTTAAAACCTCCCAAAGCAACAAGGTACCCATATCGATAGAAGCTGTTCCCGATCTCAAGAAGCCCCGACGGAATCCCTCTAACTCCTTACATACCGTGATTGCCCCCCTTTCTAAATTGTGAGCTCGGCGTCACTCCTTTTCTAGGGGCTCTTTAGCCTCCATCCTGGTGGCCATCAACTTGTCATAGTACATCTATAGATTGACCTCCAGTTGGCCCCCCCTCTCCTGGGCATCCTCTAACCTTCATCATAGGATCGCTAGAAGTTGCTCAGCGTCTTTCAACTTATGTCAGTCTTGCCCTAGCAAACCAATCGTCTTGGCGACCGAGGCATCCTCGGCCACTAACATGGAGAGCCTCATTTGCCCGAGACAACTCATCCACCAACAAGGCTCGTCATGTAATGATGATATTGCTCAAAACGGACGGATTAGTATTGGAGAGCCACAAAAAAGAGATTCAAGTATAGGAACATGCTAGAACCTCAGGCCGAAGATACTAGTCGACTATAAACTCCGTTGGAGTGCAATACACCATTTTGCTCAGAACAGGGCTGAATGAAAGGGTTTTCTCCAACAGAGTGATACAGTCTTGAGCCGCTCTTTGCAAGGTTTGTTTCTCTATTCTATTCTATGATGATGTGTATGTAATTAGTCAAAGGAAAATGATAGGATAGAGCGGATTCTTGTTAGATGGACTTTATCTATTAGGGGTTTCTTTAAACTTTACTGTGATGGGTCTCGGCATCGAAATCGAATGGGGGCTTGTAATTTCATCACAAGGCACCCTAATGCTCAGTGATCACAGGAGATTGGAAGTGAGATATTCAAAAGGGGACACAAAAGGTTTTGGATCTTTCTGTGGATCTCACTTTAAACTTGGAATCGAAATCCAAAATTATCACTGATATTATTTTAAATCATTCCATCTTGATATTATTTTGGATTGCACCTTTGTCCATACAAGAGGAGAAAGCAATCACCCAACTAATTGATGGCCTGCTAATGTAGCTAGACAATCTATCTTTTGATTTTTTCGGTTTACTGTCTTTTTGTATACCATAAAATCATAATATATAGATTCCTCTTTTCTTTGCCGAGAACACAAAAAAAGCAGAGGGAAACGAAAGGGATCAATGGGCTTAACAGTACTAAAGCACAGCAATGGTTTGATCGATACCAAGATTCTCAAATTCTTTGTTTCTTCCACTGGCGTTTCAGTTACATTGTTACAGATCGCCTTGTTCTCTGGATTACATAGGTAACGTACAAAAAATTATAGAGCATAATTCTCCACAAAATCCTGAGGCTGGAGCAACATGAAGATACTTTGGAAATTGCCGCTCCTAAATAATCATACACGATGACATATTTTTGCTTCATTGCAATTAGTATTCTCTGTGGAAGCATTCTGTAGCAGATAACACGGCAAATACAATCATCTTTTGCTAAAATTATGGTTGGCACCGATGTTTGTGGAGGCATCTTCACCTTTAGTTCTTCTATAAAACAGCACATAAGCTGCAGCAGATTTAACATCTTCCTCGTTGATAGGTGAAATATGGCTATCATCAAAATTATACCACCTGTTTTCATCCAGAAGCTGCACGAGAAACACGAAATATAACAACCTTTGTTGTTTATTACACAGATTTGGAGAAAAAGCTAAAGCCAAGCACACTAGCAGTAACTATTATGAACTTCATCAAATAACACTGATGAGAAGCCATTTGATATTGTAGAATAATCACGTGTCAATCATAAACATCGTCAGATTGCATAACCAAAGAAGAAAGTTGATGATGCCAATCATAGGAAATATAACAACATGTCAATCATAAACAACTTGTACTGTGAAAGCAGTATGCCTTTCCATGATGGCAAGAACAAGACACTATAGACGCAAATGTTCCATTGGCCTGCATCTGTGATTTATTAATGTGCTCCAACATACCATGATATCACTAGGCCATGATGTGCAGGGAATGTGGCTCATCACTAGCAAACTAAGTAGCCCACTGTTGTATCCATAACAACTGGTGAATTTGTATTAACAGATCAAATGGTGAATTCTGTAACAAAACACATTAATTACTTAAATATTTCCAAAAAATTAAAACTCACCTTGATGTGTGCAGTATAATGCCCACTTGCCATGCTACCATAGTGGTTACTCAAGGCATAAAGCTCATAAATCTGGGGTGAACCTTTCTTGTGTGCCACATAATTCGTCAAATCCAAGTCGTGAATTGGGAAATTGACAAAGGTTTCTAGCTTATGCTTTGTTGACCGGCTAAAGGAGAATCTTTTCAGATGAATAACCAGAACCTCAGGAAGTCGCCAGAGGTCCAACTTTTTGCTAGCTTGTCTCTGTTCCTTGCACCTTGGGCAGTACCTAAAGGATAATCATGTTCCACAAGTTATTGAGATTGGAAGCAACAAAATGTGTCAAGAAAAGAAAATAACAACACGAACTGCATGAAGGATAAAATAGGTTTTCACAGAGAAAGGAAGCATATGCTTGTGTTTGTGTGTAATTGATGAAACCAAACTCTCCCAAAGTATCTAGTGAATAAGAACTGGAGAAGGTTCTGACATCCATAGAGTATGAAAATAAAAAATAAAAATGGAAAACATAAAGTTTATGACTGAATTAAAAAAGGATGCTTTTTTTTTGTTTTACTTACACAAGGACAATATGGAGCATTGCTAACAGCTCCTGTTCATCTTTCAAGATAGCACTAAGCTTCCATTTACATGACACTAGGCTAAATGTCTGATGATTTTCTATAAAGCATCTGCAATAACCCTATGAAGCTAAATATTATCTCATCAACTTATGAAGCAAAGCCTTGGAAACTTTTAACTAAAACAGTAAAAGACATTTACTGAACCTAGCAACAATAAATTGGCACTCACCACATATCTTCAGGAACTAGTGGTTCCTCTCTCAAGAAAGCATCCAGACATGTATATAGTGAGAGAGGTTCATTACGAGTCCTCTTTGGTGCAGGAGCATACTTGAACACTTCTGGATGATTCTCAAAGTGATGTGTATCATACTTCTTAAGATCCTTTTTTGACCAATTAATAAACAGCAGGAGTGATGCTGATGACCCAGGCACCGCGATAGGTTTTTCTTCTGATGACAAATCAACCGGTGCATCATGTTCATCGACCAATTGAAGATGCATTTTATAGGTTGATTCTGCTTTAGAGTGATATTCTTGATCCTTCAACTGATCATCAGAATCTAAGCAAGCTTCCTGGGTTCTATATTGAGGACCGTGTGCTGCTGCATTTATGCTGGAATCTGACTTACTAAAAGACTGTATATCCTCATTTCCCAGCATAGGGGCAAGAATTCTCTGAAGTATCTCTTGTATAGCAGCACCTGTGGCAATTATATCACGTGATATTAATGCAAGCAAAGGTATACCGTAGGGTTCCCAGGCCACTGAGCTGCTGATGCTTCCAGGTCCCCTGCAAGATTTAATATGACTTGGTGAGTCAAAGAATTAGGTAAACATGGAATAGTTAAGGATACAACAAAGTCCATGAGGGTATTATGACAAAAGGCCGACAGTAAATGGAAACAACTAAAAAGAAGAAAACCCAAGGCTCATAATTTTGCAATATATAAATGAACATAAATAACAGGGCTTGACATGAGCTTTTGTTTTAGAAAATGCGAGCCTCAAGTTTGGATTCTACAATAAATTATAATTGAACAATGATTTCATATGCATAAAATCAATAAGAGGTACCACAGTATTTCTAATATGTAACCTGATATATTGATACTATGCTGATTTGATTGAAGCATATCCCAACTTAAATCCCTGTGCATTGTGGACTCAACTCAACTTGAAAATGTTTTCATTTAATCTACTTTTTCTTTCTTATTTTCAAAATAATTTTTGTACTTAAGGTGGGGTTTTTGTGAAAATCATAAATTATCACATGGAAATATCTCCAATATTCAAACTTCTGAGATTATTCAAGGAATAACAACGAAGCCAATGAAAAAGAAAAGCTGAAAAAAAAAACCCACAATTTGGGATTATAAGGATCAATCGACAATTCTAACTCCACAAATAAGTTAAATCATATATGACGAACAAAGCCAATTAACTATAATGAAGGAAGACAATCAATTAGTTGCCAAAACAAAATTTAAAGTTTATCTCCCTCAAAGAAAGAACAAATGATTGGTTTACCCTGATGTAATTCTTTTAACAGTATTTTTCTATTTTTTTATTTTTTTTTATCATACTTAAGGGTCTGAGTTGATGAGAATTTTTTTCTCATAATACATGTAGGTGGTGTGAGGCCACAATTGTTTCCCCTAAGCGAGTTCAAAGGAATTGGAATGAGTACTCATGCAAAGCAGCAGTGCCAGTCCTGGCCTGGACAGGTACATACTGGCATACCGTATGTCCGTACACTGATATGTACCGACAATCTAACCACTTATTTATCTTTTTTCTTCCCCAAGTATCTAACCACTTATATTCCATAATTGGACAAGTTATGAAGTCCCAATAATCCTTGCTGTCCTAGGCTTCTCTTTGATCATACACATTCACTAAAACCGACACTGGATGTATTTTAAATGTTTTCTCCCTCGAGACTACTATTGAATTTGCACTCCATGTATTTTAAATGTTTTTAGTTATGACTACTATTTTTAGTGAATTGTGTGTTCTACCATATCATCCCTTTTTGTTTGGCCTATTTTTCTCCTTCCACCAATTTTAATCCCAGTACCTTAAGCCTTAACACCCTCAAGTGTCCTACATCATGAGCGATATATGCAAAGAAAAATTCTTTAAAATACATCATAAGTAACCAAATTCTTCCCTCAATGTTTTGTCTTTTTTTTTATTTTTTATTTTCACCATTTCTATTACTGATCTCTTAAGCATAAGAGCCCTTTATGTTGTCCTACATCATAAGCCTTATATGTATAGAAAAATACTGGTTTGGAGAGTACTTACACTTCATGACGATGTACAAATTGAAGATAAATAGAGTTCTTCACAACTTTTGGGATCTTATAAGCTACAAGGTGATCATCATCTTTGATGGTTGATAGTAGGATTAAAGGATCTTCCAGAAATTGATGGATCATGTGTCCGTGTATCTGTGAAATTGTTTCAATAGAAAACTATGAATTAGAAACTAGAGCTCACACTGGCCACTGCATTTCTACAAAAAGAACATTTCCGCAAACCTCTGCAAGTAGTAGTTTCTCTCCATTCTTTAAGGAGCATGCATTGCTTAAAGCTTGGATCAAGTCCCTGCACCGACCCTGCTTCGGTACACTTACAGTACAAGTTGTTGGAAGAGCACTCCCGTCACTAGTGAAAACCACGACGGTCATAGTTCGTGAAGAAGCAGATTGTAAAGGCAACGAGAGGTACATAAATGGATCAAATGTCACAGACACTTTCCCACAAACAGGACAAACCAGAGTGGACTTGTATTGACCCTGTTAAATTCACAATGATCAGCCAAAGAAAATGAATGATCTATCAACAGCAGATATCAAACAACCAGCAGCAGAATTTCAAAAAAAACAAAAATCACTTGCAAAATGCAAAGAAATGTTGATTCCATCCAAACAATTCTTCTTATGCATTGGCAAAGTTACAGTATTCCTACAGCAGAAATCACTATATTGAGATGGCTCACTTGTTCTGAACATATTTTAAGAATAAACTTGACCAAACACAAAATTGAAGTAAAAGTTAGGGCCTGTAGGCTTCTTTGGATGCTACTAGAATAAAACAAGACTGAAAAGTTATGATAGGCCCATGAGGTGATTATTTTAGCAAATGAAAACTTGCTGCCCCCTCTTTAAGATTGCAGTAGAGATTCATACTTCCATATGTCAGACTTATACCACTCCTTTCCCCTCGTATGCTTCCAGGTCCAGATGCTTGGTCATTTATAGATCTAAACCTGTTGGATTTGATAATTGACCCAGCTCACAAAGAACAAGTTTTAACCTAAGGCAAAATCTAAATTTCATAGAGTTGGCTTTTATTAGTTTGACTTACACTTGGAGTACTCAAACGAGGAAGGGCATCCCTATTTATCATTCACATAAATATCCGAAAAGCAAAATAAGAATATGAAGTGCATACTGTTAATCACTGAATTGTATCACATGATGCTAGCTTGTATCAACTGACAAGATAGCAGCTTGCATCAAGCCCTCATGATTTGACATAGATCAACAACATCATAATCTTAGTTTACCAGTGTTAGGCTCTTTTTCTGATAATAACATCAGACTTATTTATTTATTCTCACTTCTTCCAGGCATCCCTTTGCCATTTAATATCTGGTCAATTTGGCTAATACAGAGTTGGTATTTGTCATCTGTAAATAGATCCTGGTTTACAGGCTTATCGAGGTAAAAGTTCCTTTCAGGATTTGTTTAGACATAAGCTAATAACAAATTATGCACTGGAATAGGCTGAAACCATATCAAATTTTATGGGTCTCGTGTTTCAGTGAAAAAAACTTAATTAGTGTTTATTTCCTTTGTAGATTGTTTTCATTCAAGTTAACCAATATCCCATACACCATGAAGAAAGTACTGCAGTATTAGTAATTATATGCTAATACATGAGCTTCGCCCTGTCTTCACAATATCTTTACAAAATCAACTTGATATCAAATTGAGGAATTATTTGAACCTAGTCATCGCATGTATTGCATTAATTACTCACAATATGCCTGTCACATTTGTAATATTTGAAGAATTTCTGATGTGACCCAAAGTTGAAAAACATTGCAGTAAACAATTACATATATAATATTGGTGAATGCTAACTGAACTCATATTTATGAGCAAGTATTAGGCCTTAACCTCCAATTTGGCATGATATTACTAGCAAATTCGAAAGAGAAACTAAAATGCAAAAATCTACCTAAGAACAGAACTGATTTGGCAAAAGAAACATTAATCAAAAGACCCACAGAACTTAGGTTGGAGTTAATGCATCAAAGTGGAATGAGGAAAAACAAAGCTAAAATCACTTGTGTCTCTATGGCTATTAACTAACAATATTACAATAAGCAGCACATTACCACACCAGTGGCTTTTGGTGGTCCCTTTTTTTATAAAAAATAAAAAATAAAAAACTGAAGCTCTAGTAAGTGCTTTCATAATTTTAAACTCAAACATATCATTGACAACAAAACAATCCATAACCAAGAAAACTAAATAAATCAGTAGTTCAAAGCAATACAAAATAATCCTGATGTTAGTCCAAAGCAATGAATGTCATACCGCCCAAAATGGTACAAACAAGTGGTATGCCCAGACTAATATACGGACCACTCCCGTTTTGGGCGATATGATCCAATTCAAGGAAATATATAAAAGAAACCTAAAACAGCAATGGGTCATGTCCAACTTAGTATTAAAAGAGAAAAGGAAAACCCAATTAGTGACGTCGCTGCAACTGCCACTGCCATTCGAGGTCGTGCTGCTGCCTTTTGCTGACGTCTTTCAGTAGTAAATACACTCCCATCTCTTCTGCTCCTCTTCTTCGTTCCTTTTTCCTTCTCCACTGTTTCCTCTTCTTCCTTTACTTTCTCCTCCTCTTCCTCTACTACCTCCTTTAATTCCTGCCTCTTCCTCCTTCCTCCTTCTCCACTGCATTCTCTTCTTTCTTCCTCCTCGTTCTTCCTCATCCTCCACTGTGCCAGTACTGACCGATACATAATGGTCCGGCTAGTGATCGGTACAGATCCGGTACACCATACAACAGTCCTTGGTCCAAAGTAAGATTTCATCAAAATACATAGTATTTTCAAAATAGGAAACCTGCAACCTAAGGGCTAACAGAAAGGGACTCAAGAGTTCATGTCTCATGGTATGAAACATGAGACTAAAGAATAAAAGAATGACTGAAAGATAAAAAACTTAGCAAAAAAAGTTGGGCCATCATTCATGAGCAAAGAATGGTTTTTAGATTAGCACACTTAATTAGTGTTGGATTAGGTGGTCAGAACACTGTTAAAGGGGCATCAAATGATTTCCAACCAGATTCCTCTGATACTTGATATACTTGGTCAAAGGAATGCAACAACACAAAGAAAGCAGGAGCTTTAAGCACGGGAGACACTAAATTACAAAGATAGCATATACACCAAAGTCTGAGGGATTTGTGGCTGAGTCATAGCTAGTGGATAATTCTATTCACATGGAAGGCATGTCAGACAGTTAGCAGCTGGTAATTCTACTCACGACCTCAACCATCCATTGCCAATGTCAGAAAAATGGATCATGGGGTCACAGAGCAGACGAACCCTTGCCATGACTTGTCCTGTTCCACCATCCTAGTCCAGCGAGGACGTCCAGCAGAGACTGTCAGATGAGATATTGTAGCTAGGCTTGGGAACTGAGCCATCCTGCATGTTGGGGGCCTATTCAAAGGGCATCAAGGGCTTGTCTGAGGATTATAGATTGAGAGCCCATCACAAGGGCTGAACTATATTAGACCAAGCACCACACATTCTTTTTGGTTTTGCGGGTCAACTTTGTAGTCTAAAAAGTCTGATGTTTGTTACAGTAAACCACAAGAGACCTAGCATGGAAGGGACTAGATAATGGCATGGCAGTCATGTGGGCTACCTTCACCAGAAAAACCCAAAGGAAAAAGAGAACACTTAAATACCAATTTGCCAATTTCCATATGAAGAAACCAATTATGTAGTTGGTTTCTTTTTTAATCTTGGGAACTTAATTTGTGGAAGAAATAATTAATAATATGAGAGATCATCAATGCTAAACTTGCTAAAAGTATGAACGCTCCTATGTAGTACAGACTTCAGAGATCAAGCATAAGAAACTAAAATGAAAGAAATGCAATTCATAAAGCTACATGGTGCCATCTGTTTATCATCAGTATACAAAATTAACGAAAAGAAACAGCAATTGTCAGTCCAACACATAATAGATGTATCAAATCAGTGCAACACATAATAAATGTATCAAATTGTCCTTTGAATTCTTACAAAATCTACCTGGCATACATCAACAATGATAGAATCATTGCGAGCAATATGGTTTGCCCAATACTCATCAGCGACTTCTTCATCTGGTCGTCCATCTGTATCCTTGGATTTTATATAAGGTTTATGCTTGACACGATTCAGGTCCTCATGGAGTCCATCCAACAGGAATGCCAAAAGCTCCTAAATGAACAAGTACAAATTCTGCATCAAGGGATTATACAATTACTAAAGTGAATCAAAATAATCTAAGCAGTAAAACCTGAGAGTCATGTTGATTATTTCCACTGAATTGGGGTGCAAAGCGAGCAAGTTTTGTTTTAAATGGTCGAGGAGAAACAGGTGTACGCCCAGGAGCCCATAGCTTCCTTAGTAACTCTCCAAAAGCTAAAGCAAGCTCACCCTGCATGACTACCACTGTGATTTAGTAAATCCAACATTAAAGAGTAAAAGTCATTTCAGACATTTACAAAAATTTAAGAAAAATTGTGCATATAGATTTAACTTTTTTTAAAATTTTTGCATCATGAAATCCAGTAGCAAAAAAATAATATTTATAATATTGATGTGCATAACTAGACACTTTATCAGAAATTAGATGTCAAGCACATATCATAGTTACATAGGTTGTGCAAACTTACAAGATAAGAACACGTATAGAGGTCAGCACAAATTTTGGCCAGCCAATGGATACTAGAACGACATAGCACTTGCACAAAATTTGAAAGGACATCCAGTGACAATGGCTTTCATAAACTGTTCGGAGATGAGGTTTAATGCAGAAAGGAAATTAAAACTTCAGAATATGGTAAATGGTCTGGAATTGTTATTTTTGTTCACATATTTGTAGCCATCTCATGACGAGCTTAACATAGATGCTACATAAGAATATTCTTAAGCTATTAAGCAAGTCTATTGCCATAAAGTAGCAGAAAATTACTAAAAGTATTCAAACCCTTGTAATTGCAAACTAACATGAAACAAGACAAGGTTTTAGCAACAAAGCCATATGAAATGATAAAAATCGATCATATTGAGAAAGAGTACTGTTGTTAACATATCTATGCAAGACAAAGTTGAGAAATGAGTTGTGTAAGAAAATTATTGCAGTGTCATATTTAACAAAATGAATACATAGGAAGAAACTTTGCCAACACCAGCGTATAACAGATTATAGAACGTGGATTCCACCAGAGTTTTCTTTAAATATCTATATAGAATATTAGATCAATTCAAAATGTTGGAAACATAACATAGGATTAGATTTTTCAGCTATATACAACTATATGGGTATCAAGAACAAACCAACAGATTTTACAATGAACTTGAACTTACAATATATCCAAGAGTAGCATCTTTAAGAACCTTAAGCAACAGGCACCAAGGAAAAATAGCCATAATCTTCAGTGTGTGTATGTCTAGAAACTTTGCATATCACCATATTGCTAAGGGAGACTAAGATGGTGGAGTGCAGCAACTCTATCAATACCAGTTGCATCATAAGGTGCAATCCAATTAGACAGAAGTGACATGTTTATAGATTCATTAGCATCCATGTCATCAGACATGTTAGAGTAGACGATCAAAATGTGAAGTATCACATGCAGATGCCAAACAAAATCATAAATTCTTAGCAAACCTTAAGGTGAACCAAGAGATCAAGGCCCCTTAGAGCCTTGATGCACGACCAGATTCACGCTTTAGTGAAGCAAGGTGCATTTAGCATCAAAATTAATGAAATAATGTTAAAGATGAAATAAACTCAGAAACACATGCAACTTCAATTTATAATATATAAGCAAACAAATAAGAGTTGGCTCAATAAACCAAGCACCATGCCAATTGTAAATACAAAACACACAAGGTGAAAAAAAATATTCATGGGAAACACAATATAAAGGAGGAAGGAAACAATAGCAAGAAGGAACAGGGGTTTAAATAAGCACCTTGGCGCTCACCTAGGCGTTCGGATGAGACAAGGCAAGGCCTGAGCACCTCAAGCCTCGACCAGGCAACACGCTTGAATGAAGCGTCGCTTGGGCGCTCACTTGAACCTAGGCGCCTCGGGCGAGCGCTCGGTTCAAACGAAGCAACTGAACCAAACTATTAAGTCCAGTTCGGTTGAACAATAGCTAGTTGATTCGATTAAACCAACTAAGCTACATACTATTACTATACCTGCAAAACCCACTCCTCCCCCACCCCCCCATGCGACCTTGAGCCATCAACTCTAGCGCAGCCACTGCCTCCACTGCCGACGCATAGGACCGATGCTTCCTTTGTCATTGACGGATGAGTCCGATGGCTTAGCTTTCGTGCGCAGCTCCCTCCACCACCGCTACTTCCATGTGCAGCTCCTTCCATTATCAAGGGAGAGGACTGCAGCTTCCTCTGCCACCGACGAACACCTCTGAAGCTTCCTCTACCCACGATGTCATCATCTACAGCCTTCTCTATCGTTGCTACTGTTGTCTGAAGCTTCCTCCACCGCTACTACTATCGTCTACAGCTTCCTCCACCACCAACATCGTCGTCCGAAAGTTCCCCATCACTGCTGCCCTCTCCTTCCCCACTTTCCACTGTTGGCAATTCTTTTCTCTGTCTCTAACTACTGTTAACAGTAGATAACTCTTTTCTTCCCCTTTAACTACTATTAATAATACATAATCCATTGTTAATAGTAGATTGTTAACTACTGTTATCATATAATAGTCCCTATTTAGATTTTAACATTGCTAATCTTTATTTATTTAAAACTATTATTAAGGTTTCAGGATTAATGGCAAGCGTACAAAGTCATTCAGAAGATTCATCCAAAAATTCAAGGATTTTGTTTAAGAATATAATTATCTAAAGAATCCTAAAGATCCTAATGCAATTACTTGCATCTTTTGTGATCAGGCTACTAGAGGTGATATTTTTCGTGTAAAGCAACATCAAGTAGGAAACTTCAAGAATATATCAACATATAAGAAATATCCACCTGATGTAAAAGAAGAATTGTTTGCTTATATGACTAAAAAAAAGATGTAAAGGAATAAATCCTTACCCAAGGGTAATGTTGAATATATTAGAGATGATGATGATGAAGATTATTAAAAAAATATCAATCCAAGTGAGAAAAGAGTATATGACAGAAAAAGAAAAGAAGCTATGGTTGTTAAGAAGGGTAAAAAGGAACTGATGGACTTATATATGTATCAAGGACAAATAAGAGAAAAATTAAGACAAACAAATATAAGTAATGCTTGTGATAAGAAGATAAAGGGAAGAATAATTCAACACATTGCTCGCTTCTTCTATCAGGCTAGCCTTTCCCTTAGTACTTATCATTTAGACAGTTTAAAGAGATGATTAAAGTTATTGGAAGATATGATGGGGGGATTAAGTTATTATGAATTGCGAGTTCTATTATTATAAAAACGAGTTGGATTATACAAATGACTTATTAAAGGGTCATAAAGAATCATTAATAAAGCATGGTTGTTGTATTATATCAAATGTTTGGACCGACAGGAGACATAAGATTATAATTAATTTTATGATCAACTAATCTTTAAGAACCATGTTTTTAAAGTCAATAGATGCATCATCTTTTATAAAATCTGAAAAAAAGATGTATGAGTTGCTTGATGAGTTTATGAAAGAAATTAGTGAACAAAATATCATTTAAGTTATAACTTACAATAGAAGCAACAATATATTACTTGGTAAGATTTATCTTTTGAATTTTTTAATATTTTCATTACTTTGTCTCTAATTTGAATGGATAAACTATGTGACTTTTAAATATTATCAATTTTGTTATTTGTCTTAAGCAAGGTTTTACTTATCGGTCCGTACCAGTGTACCAACATTTTGTTGATATCGGTATGGTACCAGTACCTATATTAAATTATTATATAATATTTATATAATATTTATATAATATTTAAATATATTTAAAAAAGATAAAAAAAAGGGCGATGCCGCCTCGATCTTTCTCCCGCGCGAGAGAAAAATCGCCCGCAGGCGGCGACAGCGTGCGGGCGAGGACGACGCGAGATATTCTTCTTCTCCTCTTCTTCTTCTTTCTTCTTTTCCTCTTCTTCTTACCTTTTTCTCCCTCAATCAACCGTCGACGATCAATTTCTCCCTCAATCGACCGCTGACGATCGATTTTGATAGCATCGCCCGGTAGCAGGTGGTCCATGTACCGATAACCTGGTGGACCGGTACGTACCACCCGATACGGGCGGTACAGATCGATATGGAAAACCTTGGTCTTAAGTAAATTACTTGAAGCAAGAAGCCAACATTTATATTGGACTCCATATGCGACACATTACACTTATTTAATGTTGGAGAATATTAGAAAGATTCATCAAGAAAACTTTAGAAAGCCCAATCCTTGTTGTTGGATTTCTCTATAATCATATTAGAGCTTTGAATAAGATGAGAGAATTCATAAGCAACAAGAAATTAATGAGATATGGTGTCACCTGATTTGCTGCTTCCTTCTTGACATTATAAAGCGTGTATCGTCAAAAACATAACCTAAGAAACATGTTTACTTTGGAGAAATGGGTGACAAGCAAATTGGTAAAAGAGGCAAAAGGCAGGGCCGATGATATCATCTTAATATCATCCTTTTGGAATTTTATAGTTTCTAATCCTCCTAAAGGTTTAGAAAGAACAGAAGAAATAGAAAATAAGAAATAACAGGCTGTGTGAGACCATTCATCCAAACTCTCACCTTGTCACTGAAGGAAAAAACTTCTTTACTAAACTTGCATTGTTACAAAATGAGTATTTTAATCCTTTACATAAATTTCACTACAACAATGAAGAAAATGTACTAACTATCTATATAGAGGTGAGTCGTTAGGCATTGGATCCAAGGTTTTAAATGCCAATCTTTGATACTAGTTTTGGCAACTAGCACAAAAGTAATATTTTGCATAATAACCAACTTGTGCCACTGCCAAGTGTCACTACAAAATATAGTAAAAAACTACACATTGATTACTACCAAATTGTATTATTCATTATTTGGTCTTGTTTGGACTAGTAAATACCAACCAGTACATGTTGGTCGAACCAATATTTTGAACCATGTCTTGATTTTTTAAAAAGGTTGACGATTAGTGAGCGTGAAGCCTCAATGAAACTTGTGAGCCTTGACAAAGGCAAGCCTCAAAAATATAACCCTTTGTGAGCCTCATACCTTATATACATGCATATTCAAGGTTCATACCTCAATTTGACAGCCCAAATCATGATCAGAAGTATTCATCTATACTAATCAAATTTTACATGTATGTTACACTAAAGAAAAAACTCCTATGATTTTGAGAACAGTCTAAAGGTGACTTGCGATGCAGCAAGAGAAACCCAATGGACTGGGTAGATGGCTAACAATTCAGTAACTTGTTTTAAGCAGGTTTTGACTTCCGATAGTAACTTCTTTTAAGCAGGCTTTGACTGTCAAAAGGTGTCTATCGGAGGTAATTTAAGATACGGCATCTAGCATGGTAGTTCACGTTAAACAGAGGAACTCTGTACCAACCATACCACCCAGTATATGCCAGTCCATGACCAAACTGGCCCACATGTAGATAGACCAGATTTTTCATGAACTCAGAAGGCAGGAAGGCATTCATCAGTCCCTTTCGGTAAGCCCAAGCACCAGCAGAGAATGTCAAACGAGTGGCTTATAGAATCATCACAAAGTCTTTTTGGTGAACACAAGTTAACTTCTTAGCAAAAGCATCAATAAACCATGGAAACTATTGCTTTATAAATTAGAAAGTGAATATGAAAATTAAGCATCGGCAGGAACAACAAAAGAAAATATTAGTGGAAGACAATATTGAGATTTTTCATTAGTCATATCTTTGACATCGACAGTGGCTTAAAATTCTCCAAATAAACTTGACAAAATAAACACCAATATATGTCAAGACAGATACTTACAACCATGCCTAAAGGGTTCTGCCAATTTATTTCTTGCCTGTAATCTTCACGGAAATATCTGGCAAATTCTGGTGTATGGACAAGGCATTGTATTGCACTGTTCATAAAACAGGTATTTCCAAGATTCAAGAGCCCAGTGAGACCCAAAGGGGCTGCTCGTGTATTTATGTTATTTGTTCCATGCAAATTGTCCAAGTCACTAGTTGGGGAAGCCAAGTACTGACTTTGTGAAATTTCTGAACTGCAGCTTCTGGAAGCATAATTGTTGGTGGACAAGCCTTCAGCAACCGACAAGCCTGACTGAGAAGGCTCCACAATGACGGAAGTCGAGTCCTTCTCTGTACATCCATTTTCCTGTAGAGAAGTTGCACATCCACTATCAGCAGTACCATTTCCATCAGTGAGGACCTCTACAAGAATCTGTGCAAAAACAAGTTTAGTCAATAACTAGCACCATATTGCAGATGATATTTTAAATAGATTGTGCTTAATAACCAAGAATTGGAGGTAGCTAATCTTCAGGTAAAATATGAAAGCAAGATTTCTAGAGATGCTCATTTAGAAAATAAATATACAAGCCTTGGATAAAATTATGGAACACCGCAAGAATGAAAAAGATCAAGCACATAATTTACCCCTATTTTCCTTATGTAAAAACATGTTCCAGTGCAACTTAAAGATTTTTCAATGTTCTAATGGAAAAAGCTGTTAAAGACCTACGTCCTGATCCATCTGTATATTCACATCATCGAGAGTTTTATCCATGTTGTCCATCAAAGCATGTTTTTGTTGACCATAATAGTCCCAGATACAAACCTGAAATAGACAAAAATGAAAATATATCATACAATTTCATAAACGAAATGTGGAAGTAAATAACCTCTTACTTGGTCCAGGAGTAAACCAAAAACCTCACAAGCCTTTTTATGAAGTTCACCAACTGTTTCCTACAAAAATTAGGTCAACAATTTCAAATTTTATTAGATGTGTGTGTATACCACAATATAAGCAGTTGGACAGCACATTCAAATGAATAAAGTCATTATTATAGCACATTATTTATAGCTGCATCTAGATGAATGGAGTGTGATACTGGTACATGCTCAAGTGACCAACTGAATAAGGATGTGGAGACCTGGGGATGCATAAAGGGAGCAGATCCATTAGATTAAAGATGATTTCATTTGCTAGTGTTGAAAGAATTTGGAATGTTAGGCTAAACAAAAATGAACACCGATGAATGGGAAGAGCCAAATCCTGCATTATCTCTGCAAGATTAACATATGTCAACTTGTCAAGTACCCAAAAAATAACTGATTCTTAATGCCTATATAAATACAAGTTTTTAATGCAGTTCCACTCACAAAGGCTTGTTCATTTTGTGCAATTGATTAAGCACGCTATAGAACAAAATTCATAGAACAAACCTTCTTGCTTATCCTAATAACTGCTCTCTCTTCTTTTGGCATCAAAAATAACTGAAGGCGTAGAGGATAGACTTCAATAGCCAAATCAGTCTGAGACAAACCTGTATTAATGGCTTTTCTTGGCAATGTTGGACCACCACCATACCTGGAAAAGAAGCAAAGTAATTGATTTAATAACTCACTTTCCAGGAAGACTTCTTGGTTTAAGCATTTTCCATACTTATAAATTCAGAGATAATATAAACAAAATAAAATGCAAAGTTTAACATTAGTGACACAATAATCCCAAGTTACTTGTTGCAACAATTCTAAAGAATATAAATTGTATTAGCTTATATATATACATGAAAAGGAACATATCATTCTTTTACTGATTAGAAATTAGTACATCAAAGAAATATCTTTAGAGGTTGGTTCTATTGTCTTTGCATGGTTCTTTTGCTTTTGCAATATAAAGTATAAACTATTGTTAAACTATTTTCAGTTCTTCAAAAAACTTGAAAAAAAAAAACTGTTAGAAAATTACATGACATAGAAAATAGGCATCAGATGATGGTATTAAGAATAACAATTATGCTGAAGCTTTGATCACAAACCAAAAAAAGAATAACAAAACAACGGAATTGCAATTTTGCAATTCATATTATAGCAACAAGTACCATAAGGAAAAATACAAAGAATTTTGTCAATCTTCTGAAACCTGATCATTTCTGATGCTAACCACATGATATGGAAAACAAGTTGTTGCAAAAATTAAGACCATGTCACTAAAACCATTTTTCCCCCACAACTTACCTTACGGAAAAAATTGCAATTTGTTCTGAGACTTCTAATAAAGCTTTGATCACAACTATGCTAAAGCTTTGATCACAACAAACTGAGAAAAAGAATAACAAAACAAGAAAATTGCAATTTTGCAATTCATATTATAGCAACAAGTATTAAAGAAAAATACAAAGAATTTTGTCAATCTTCTGAAACCTGATCATTTATGATGCTAACCACATGATATGGGAAACAAGTTGTTGCAAAATTAAGACCATGTCACTAGAACCATTTTTACCCCCACAACTTACCTTAAGGAAAAAATTGCAATTTGCTCTGAGTCTTCTTTGTAGAATTGACACATTCAAATGAGATTTTCATTACAGAAATCAAAAGGACATTTAGTTGATTATCAATCCAACCCTCAAGGAGAAATAACCAGCCGAACACCTAGTTTCAGGCTAACATGTCACTGTTTCTTCCTCATGGGGGACCTTTCTATGGCTAAGAAACATAGAAACTTGATCAATAATTCAAAAAATCAGCTTAAGTTTTTCGCAGTTTCGGATACAAGTAAAGACTAAATAAGTAACAAGAAAAAAGGACTCAAAATTTATTCCAATAGGACAGCTCGTGAAATCAGAATGAAACAATGTAAAAATAACAATATAATACAACATGTCCTGGTACAGACCTAAACCTCATCAACTGAATGGTCTTTGTGATCTTAGTTACCTTCACTGGTAATACAAAACAACTAAAAGAACATCCCATAACCAAACACACCAGGTGGGCATCAACCATCCAGTGATCTTATTCTTCATAAACCATTTTTTTCTTTTTTTATTCATTTATCTAACAGAACCTTATTCTAATATTGCATCCCATTCAGTAGCTTTTCCTATGTTTGAGAATGACCTGACTTTCCATGAACATTGTTTTATGTCTTCTTCCAGACCTCTTGTAAATTGCAGGAATAAAATTGTATAACATGCTGTAAAGGTGTATCTATAACAGCGTATGATGCCTTTGTGGTCCATTTCCATGGTATACTGTTTTCTACTTTTAACCATACTACCATAGCTTTTATGCCAAAAAGACTCAGAAAATGAGGCAATGGCAGTAAAAACCTGTGGTGATGAGGAAAGGACAATGGCAGTTCTAAAACCTGTGGTGAGGAAGAAAGAATAGCAATTTCAAGTAATAAAAGGTATCTACCATTTTATGTCAGACCAGAAATATATAAACATTGTTTATTTGTGATCTTCAGACCAGAAAAGTATGACACTTTCGATTTGTGATCTTATGACAAAATTGAACTAGAAAAAATAATCTAAGAAAACCAACTGACTAAAAATTGAGATGTCAGTCACTTTTACCACATAATACAGTTTCAGAAAATAGCATGTTACCCATCTACACACATCATCGACTCCACAAAATATATGTTACATTAGTCAAAAAATATAAAATAAATTTTATATCTAACCACATGGGTGAGACAAGCAATCAAAAAATATTTATCAATTTGACACAACAATATAAATTACCAGCCATGCAACTTTTCCCAAACTTGTTGAGGAAGCAATATATAATCACGCCCTTCTACTAGAGTGTCATGGAGTTCAAATTCCACATTCGACACTTCAGATGTCGCATCATATATCAAATCAGAATTGTCAATAGCCGAAGGTCTTTTAGTGCTTGAAGAAGCTGAATCATGATGATGAGAACCATACGAAGATGAGCCATTGACCGAGCTGCTAGTCATATCTTGGTTAACATAATCAAGCCAACGTTGCCACCACCTATTTACCCAAAGTAACCTTGGATTAGAAACAAACAAAATCATCTTATAGTTAGAAAGAAAAAACCTTGTGGCTATTTAATGCTGCCAACAAATTTATGAATGAAGCATACAGAAATCATGGACGTTTAGGTTGACAAATTAAATCCATCTTGTGAATTGTGACATACTTGTATTAAACCAACCAAAAAACTATATATTCTATATCTCATGCAAACAAATAGAAGTGGTTTTGTGACTCTCAATTTCTTATTTAATAGGCCTCCTAATCTTATTATACCATAAACAACAAGGCATCACCCAAATGAACTTTTCATGTTACTTGCTGCTTTCTTCATCTAAGCTGAAGCATTTTTACCATGCTACCAATAGAAGGAATCAATTTCTAGTTGGCAAAATTTTCTACAAAGAGAGGAGAAATGTTTTCACTGAATGCATCACTATAGGCTGCAAAATCATCCTATACATACCTTTGCACCAGAGCTCTAGTGAATCAAGCATAAGCATCAAGACATATATGCAGTGACATATTGAGAAACATGATGCTACATTGAGAAACATAGCTACATCAACAAGAAACAATCACTTCATTACAATAGGACAGAAAATGTCAAGTGTTTCTGAATTCACTGGACATGAAGGACCAAAAAAATACAAGAAAACTAAGAAAGTATGAAAGAAAGGTCTTTAGGCCTTACGAGCTCTCTTATGTATATAAGACTTAGGCAAAAAATTAATCATGTCAACTAACAAATTACAGCTAAACAGATTTCTAGAACTCTCAAAATATTAGTTTCAAATGAATCAAATAATGGTCCAATAGGCATTAAAAAAGATACTTGATAGAACCATTATTTATCAGTTCGACAAAGGACCACTGTCAAACCATATAGGTCGGTACCAATCGGTATTTATAGGTTAGCAAACTGCCATGCACACCAATACTGCATCGGTTCAATCAATTGCTAAAACTGGTTGTAAATTGAAATTAAAATCCTTAGTTTACTTTAATTACAGAAAATACTTGTCTAATTGTATGGCCAAATAAATTAGCTAAAATATGACTAAATTAGCTGTAACCAAACTTAAACAGGACTTGTTTGACCAAACAAATTAGCTAATACTAGTAATCATAAAGTTCAATCTGAAATTGTTGGAAAATAGAAAAATATATCATACTACTGACAAAATTCAGAAAGAAGGCCTGGTTAGAGCTCTCCTTTCCTAACCTGATTAGCAGTGGGTTAAAAACATCATCTTTCACACCAAGTTCCAATACAAATAAGCTGTATTCTCTTTCATAACTGGATAAGATTCTTTTCCTCACCCAAAACCACATAGAAGTCCTCCTATGACTAAAAGAATGTTTGCATCAAGCTGCACAAGACTCTATTGCACTATTTTAAAGAATTTGTGCATCAAAGAGCTGCATTATGATGTCTTGGACTGAATTTTGCTGAATTGACCAATTTCCAGGCCTCTTCACTGGTCGAAGGCTAACATGAACCTGAATAAACCGTGTTAGAGACCCAAGTTGATGGGAGAGAGGTCAAGCCGCATTTTACCATATATGCATCGAGGTGCATAAAATACCAAACCAAGCATCATAGAGATCATCACAATCTTCCTGTGCCCTCAGGTTCTTGTTGTTGTCTCACTCATCCTTCCTCCATCCCTTCAAGGCAAACTTTTCATAAGGTTGTTTCACATATAAAGCATCCTACTTCCTGAAGTTCTATCACTGTTCCATCCATCTGGAGAAAAGATGATATTTCTCAAATTTTGATATACAACTGTCTCAACATCTTAAGCTTGAGTTATAGATTTCGGGTGTCTTCGGTTGCACCAAAAGATCCCACAAAAATGAATATTTCATTAAATATTTGCCTCTTCAAATATACATCGAGTAGAAAACTCAAATTCTGGAAAACTCTATTAGATATTTAGGAAACCTTCACTTTTCATTTTCCCGATTGTTTTTCTCCAAACATGAAAACTAAGTTCTCCATTTCTTCTTTCTCGCTGTTTTTCATCCATCCATCAACAAAAACTAATTTATAGCCTATCCTGCAACCCAAGCACAAAAGAAGAAAAGGGATAATATCTTCTTTTCCTTTTCTTACAATTCACATGTGTGCTTCTTAGACAAATCTTCTCCACCATTTTACTAGCAACTGAACAGAGCCTTAGCAAAAATTTTGACCTGATTGATGACTGAAAATATGAAAAGAGGTTTTAAGAGATTACCAAAAGCTACTCCAATGCATGAGGCTCCCACCAATGTATGATCTTCCCAAGATCAATGTACACAGTCTTACCTCTAAAAAAGAGAGGTTGTTTCTATTCAAGAGTTTGCTAAATTATTATACAAACAGTTCTGCTTCACCCGTATTAGAAAGTTCCACACAATGTAATGTCTTTGACACCTCCTATTGATCAATGCTTTCTGCTAAGGCAAGTAATTCCACTCAGTAGCCTGAACAGGATTCACTCTTGTTGCCTGTGGATTCTACCCTCTACCTAAGCTATCTTATTTCTTTGGTAAATCTCTGCCGATTTTTCGTCAATGAACATAACTTGTCAAGGAATGACCAGGTGATCATTTCTTGAGCTGTTAAAAGGGTTGCATTCTATATTGCTATTTGCATAAGGCTTTGTTTAAGAGATGCATGTCACCTTTTTTGTTTGGTCAAAAAACATCACTTGAAACAATAGATTCACCTAAACGTCAGATTATTTGCGACCTTATTTGCCAGCAACAATTATTTAACACTTACCAAAGCCCACTGTTGCCAAGACCAAGCATCGTGTTCCCTGATCATGTGTACCTGAAAGCAGAACAACTACTAGGAAACAGTTTATTTTCTTAAGATATGCAGTTGACGAAGTTGGACTCAAGACAGAACTGTATCTCTTTTTCATCTCCAACTTACTTTATGATCTCCAAAATTGCACACATATACCTACTTTATAAGCAACTTTATTTTTAAACTCGTTATCGAAGTTCAATCAACTTAATCCACATACTTCAATTATATAATCATCCTCCAATTCTTTGTTAGCCAAATCCACATTTTGTTGGCTCCTCAATTATGTTTACAGTCTACAAATTGTTAAACATCCTTTCAAATATCCAGACATGTTTGCAAGACGTTGTAAGTATTAAAGAAGAAAAACAGATGAAATTAAAAAAAAGATCTAGCAAATTGCGATACACTATAAGGAAAATGGATTTATAAAGGCCTCATAGGTGGCCAAGAACCTAAGATATATCGACTTTATGAAAGAAAAATGTGCATCAACATGCTGAGTTCCTACGTTCTCCACTAGGAAAAAGAAAAAAAAAAGCAAAACACTCAAAAATGTCGGTTATTTTTCAAAACCCCAAAACAGAACAAAAAAATCGATTTTTAACCGCTGAGGTTGAGAAAATACCAAAAAATGCCGGATCAAAACCTACACTGCCGCTCAAACCACGATGCACGAAGATATCACAAATCCACAAAGAACCTTGAAAGGAATTTTTAAGAAATTTAGAAAGATCAGATATTGCACCTATGGGTGATGAGGAAGAAGGTGTCGCCCTCCTTGGCAAGGGATTCGGCGGCGATGGTGATGTCTCTGATGAGGACCCTTTCCTCCTCCGGACTGAGATCCACCGCCGAACCAGAAGCCTCCATCTCCCCCCGACACCACCACCAACCCTCCTCCTCCTCCTCCGGCGATGGGCCCCGGCGAGAGCGAGCACTATGGCCTCTGCACGTGCTCAGAGTCTATGGCTATGAGGGGGAAGCAGCGGAGAGAGAGAGAGAGAGCGGCTACCGACCCGATTCTGGTCACTCGCTAGCAAAACAAAAAAAGGCCGGTATTGGGATCATGTTCATGCATTGGCGAGTCCGGGGGCAAGCTGAAGCTGACGACCTTCAGCTACCTCGTTGCAATCTTAAGCTTGACGTTGGGTTCGATCTGGGCCAATTGTTCGGCCCGGAGCCCATATAAAATCTTTTTTTTTTCTTTTTAATCCGTTCATTTAGAATGTATTCAGCTTGATATGCACAATCTATCTTCAATCAAGGCTCTTTTGTGTCAATCAAACTCTTAGCTTGCTTCATTATTTGCTCGATCCACTTTGACGTGTTTTTGCGGAGGGTTGACGATATTTTGTTCGAGATTTGCTCGATTACTAATTATTCTATGTATCATAAGTTCATTGATCCCACCGGATGTTATAATTTGATTGAAGTATCGCTGGGGTGTAATGTTTTAAGCATTTGGTAATTCTCGCTAAAATTAATATTAATTCAGGGCATCTAATGGAAAACTGAGGAGAAAAGTTTTTTTTTTTTTATGCAGCTTAATCGTGTGGCACCTAATCTTTCACCAACATTACTTATAGATAGTGGAAGAGCAAATAAGATGGCTATGAATTTAGATTTACTATTCAAAGCTCCAATCAAAGTGAAGCCCCCTCCAACCACGAAGCAGCAGAGATAAAATGGTTAAGAGCGATCACAGATAATTCCATTATTTACTGTTTCATTTTTTAGCTTGAAATGGGGGATGAGGATGAGATTGGTATGATGCTGGATGGACAAAAGGCACAGGGCCGATGGAGTTCTTACTTTTTTGGAGTTCCTCAACTTACAAGCATCCAATGGAAATGGAGTTTTATTACTTTCTGCTCTAACACTGAATCTATCCACAGAGTTGAACATTATGCAACTACTATTGTTTTTTCCAGGCATGTCAACTTGAGCCACTTATCAACTAAAATGTGAAATTGAAATGCATAATACAATGTAAAATGCAAAATATAACTTCTAAGAGGTACAGAGTATAGGTTGGATGAATAAAAAGAAGCTGATATAAGATTTGATACTGTCTTGAAATATGGAAAGAGAGGTAGACCATCAGATATTAGAGAAATTGTTTTTTTTTAATTAATACAAGAACATGCAAAGAACATGGGAACTTTTGCCAAGTTTGTCATCTCAGCTGAGAACAGATAACGAATCTTAATTATATCTGACTCCTGCACAGTTGAATTAAAAATAATAATAAAAAGACGTACCTGAATTGAACATAGTTTTGCATTCCACACGTATGGGGTTGGATATCTTTACCTACTATAAAATGACTGTACACATGTTAAAAAGATACGGCAACTTTTAAGGTCTCAAAACAAGAGAATGGAATTCACAATAGTAAGCCTCCAAAAGAGTAACTCCTCACACATTATGGCTAGATCCTACCATGGTTGACCTTGAAATAAGACGAAATCATGCTGGTAGTTTGTGCTTGACATTGTTCTTCCAACTGTGAATGAGAAAAATCATCATGTAGAGAAAAAAAAAACACTGTAAAAGTTTCATAAAACAACTATTATTTACCTATTGAAGTAGTAGTAGAAGAAATCTGCATAAATCAATGTCTGTGCCAATCCAGATATCCATGCTGCAGACAATGCAAAATGCGAGTAAGAAATATTCAATATAACTATACTTCCATAAGAAATAACAAAAGAAAAGATGTGAATTCATACTTATCCAATGAACATAGTGAGGCTCAGTGAAGTAGCTGTAAATCCAGTTTAGGATGTAAAATGCTCTGTACACTCTGCATCAGGAGATATTTTACCAAGTGGTTCTGATTGTCCAATTCAATTTTCAGTGTTCAACTTACAAAAGGCACAAACACTTTGACTAAGAAAATCTTGAACATAAGGCATAACATAGGTTGACATATGAACCAATCAACAATCAGTGAGCACAATTATCATCATATGGTGCCACAACACTGAAAATAGACTGATTTGATTTTACCGCTCAATTCAAATTAGCGGAAGTTTGCAGTATTCACTATAGAAATTGTGGAAAAAAAAGTGTCCTTATTATGCACAAGGCTCCCACCTGGGATCCAAGAAAGATCAATGTACACAACCATATATCCTAGGTGCTATATCCGTGATTTAAATTTTTGGTTACTCAAGTCGCAAGAGAACTACCAAGACACCAAGACTTGTCCTTTATTTACCATAAAAATTATAGCTAACAATTTTATCGCTTAAATAGACGATCTTGTAATGAATGAATCTAGGTACAGAAATAAAGAGGTAGTACAATAATTATACAATAAAATATTTAGACATCATAGAAAAACCTTTCTAGTATATTTAACAATTGTTGATTGGTTTCTGTATAGAAGAGAGTATATTATGATTTCTGAAATATGTTTCACTTTCCAAAGCAGTTGGGAAGAATCAGCAGGAAGTTTTAGATGTTCTCTATCAATGTTTGACGTACTGCCCGAAACAGTACAAAACAGGCAGTATGTATTAATCTGCTACCTACTCCCGAAATGGTATGAAACAGGCACATTATGTACCAATCCACCAACCGCTCGCACATGAACCAACCCGTTTCAGGTAAGCAGGGAAAGGAAGGCATTTAGCTAGTAGGATTGGAAGTCGGGATCTTGTGGAATTTCTCTTCAATTTGAAGGTATTTAGCTTCATTCTATGTTTTATTTATCATTTCATATAATTAGAGGCATATTAATATATATTTATAAAAATTAAACATGATTATCAGTCCCAATTAGATCTATTGTCTTACATTTAGTCCCAAATTAGGGATATTTATGGTTAATTACAACCTTATGCATTTTATTTGTCTCATATACACTCTATTCTTAGTTAGTTACAATAAAATTATCATTAAATTAGGATTAAAAAACCAAAAAAAGAATTTTTGTGAATTGTTTACCATTGTACATCGTTTTCCAAAAACTGGTATACACCAGTCCATGTATTGGCATAGCAACATACAATATGTATGTACAGGTCAGCCTGTGGATTGATACCAGCACACTATGGCGGTCCTTGTTCTCTATCATAAGCACATTCTATAAATGATTTTCTAAAGCACAAATATGAATCACGAAGTGGATAATTTACTACTATATATCATGACTCACAGAAACTCTACCATGAAAATCTGATAGAAAGTGAGCATTAAAAAAGTTCAGATACTGATGAGCATGCTGAAAATGATGGTAGCAAGTCTCACAAAGAATGATAACCAAGGTACTCAGGAAATTGAAAAAAAGGTATTATTACAAATGTAATTGAGAATAAGGTCTTAATATCTGGTGACAACTCCAGTGAAATGCACTTGTGACAAAAAAAACACAAACATTCATAACTCTTTAAAGTAAAAAGTTCCACATATTATACTGAAGAAGTAACTGTAGTATATCATTACACAAGCTTCACATTTTGCAGTTGCTTAGACACACACACATCAAAGTAGATGAGAAGTGGGTTCACTAAATGAATGAAATCCAGAACCTTAGTCTTCTTTGAATGAAGCCAAGACAAGCTGTTGTTATGCTGGTCATTCGTAGGCATCGTATGAACTATGAACCATGCTATACGGTGCCGAGCTTGTTTGTAGATACCAGGTCAGTGAGACTTCTCATGTTCTCTTGGTCAAATTAAACAAGAGAGGTCAATCAACTCCATAGTCATCAAAATTGGCTTTGTTTCTGACATGTTATAAATAAAATTTGCAGTTGGAATCAGAACGTACTTGGCTACAGTTATAATGATTTGAGTGAGTTGACAAGACTCATGCTAGTAAAGAACTGCTCAATATCCCCTCGTGTTCAGGTATCAGCTGGGAAGAAGTCTAGCCTGAGCTGTTGGACACCAATCCCATTCTCCATTTTCCCCTTATAGGGACGAGGACCCATTCCTATGCATTAAATTAGTAGAGACCAACTGAAAAATCTCAGTTTACTTTCTCATGCAACAATAAATCATAGATCTCTTATATGTTTGCATGTCAAACACCACCAGTATTCCACATTGAAGTATTGGAGCTAGACGGTCATGAAACATAGGTACATGCACCTTTAAACTTTGGCTACAAAGATTGAATTCAAAGGTTTCTTTCCCTCTTCTCTAATTCCACTTATAATTTCAGCTCAAGAACAGGTATGATGAAGTAAGCTGAATGTTTATCATGATTTAATTCAAGGTCTGCTGTATTGTATCGTACCGCCCGATATGGGCGGTATATACTGGTCCGCCAATAGACCGGTATGCAGACCGCCTACTATTGGGCGATGCTTTGGCGTAGCCCCATATCGAACAATAAAGGGCTGTTTCCACCCCGTACCGTCTGAAACTGGTCGGTAACGGTCGATTTCGACCGTCGCCACCCCCTACCGAGTGGTATCAGCTTGGTTGCAGCCTGGCTACGACAAGAAAGAGGAAGAAGAAAAAAGCAAGGAAGAAAAAAGAGAAAGAGAGAGAAGAAGAGGGAGACGTCTGTGGCCGGGAAACCTCGGGACGGTGCCACGGATGAGGAGAACCTCATGAGGCGACAACTTCTTCGCCGCAGTCTTCTCCTAGTCATCTTCTCGTCTGAGGCAACGAGGAAAAGAGGAGGCCTCTGCGACATCATCGAGGCTTTTCCTCATTTGCGTCGAGCGGAGATTTTTTTCATTTTTTTATGTTTTATATATATAAATATATGTATATCATAAAAAAAAGGTGTATCAGGCGATACGCCCTAGCATACCACTCGATATGACCGTACCATATCGTACCATACAGCGCAAGATACGTTGAGAAATTGCCAACCTTTATTTTCATTACCCTATCTCAAAGTAAGACTAATCTACAGTATTTCTACTCTTTCTCCCCTATATCCATATGTGATCAAAGAGACATTTTTTGTTACTCAAGCACTTCGTACTGCTGCTGTCTACTTCGATCACTTCCACCACTTTATCCATGTCCCACTTCCTTCAGGTCTCCCCACTCCATCTCTCCTATCTCACCTTCTTCATTTCTCCCTCGTCTTGTTTCTTCCAGTGTTCCTTTTCTCTGTCTAAATGCCTCATCTGTTTTCTTGAAATTGCATCTCTATGCCCAAGTCAAAGGCATTCCCAGCAGCGAATGCTGGCATTAGATCTGCATACTTATGTCCGTTCTTATAAAATGATTTATTTATACTGAGATGGTAACTAAGAATAATTCCTCATTTTAACTTGTTCTCTTTATCAATTTTCAATCTGTATTTCCAAGATTGTCATTCATATCATGTTCAAAGATTTATATCAACATAAAAAAAATTAATATCCTCTAATCACTGTAGAAACAAGCCTCATCTTTAAGTATGTCATTACATATTCTGATGTCAATGAAGACCTTAGAAAGACCACAAGATAGAACCTGCATCCAAGATAGATAACTTAGATAGTACAATTCAAGCAGTCAACTTTCATCCCCTTCATCAGTATCTAATGGAAATATCAGAAATGTTGCAGTTGTTCACCAGCATGAAGTGCGATCATGCAAAGGATTTTCTTGGCATTGAAACAACATTATTTTTTTAAAAAAGAGTTATATGGCAACATTTTCAACAATTCTTCATTTTGTTAACTATCTTTTGTAACCCAAATTTTGCTTTACATAAAATTAGCTCATCAAAAAACAACAAACATAGGATGAGAACAAAGTAGTTCAGTTCAAAAGTTTCAAGATTTTATTTAGGAAACACAAATAATCTCCACAATAAATGAGAAATTATACATAAGAGGATATATGTTTTTCTTATATAAAATGTGATTTTATTTGATAAATAGTTGACCTAAGCAAGTTAGTCTGTTGTGAAGAGATCACTTCATATCCATTTAATCATAGCCAATATTTAGATAGTGTTTCTAGGCACATAAATGTCATATCCTCTGGAAATGATGTCTAAAATGGGAAAAGAACAATTAGGTAGGCTGCAAATACTAAATACAATAAAAATTTCCGCTCAAGTCAAAGATCAAAGATCTAGGATGGTAACTTACCCTAGGAGAAAAACATATTGAACAGTCAAGGTGTCTATATTTTTTGTCCTTTGCAACAGTACCAGCTGAGGAAGTATGCAATTGCTTCCAAATATAGGAAGAATGTCCACAACCTGTCACGAAAAAAGAAATCAGGATACATGGGGAAAAAGCATGAAGATAGAAAGGGGAATATACTCGAGAACAATTCCAAACAAAACCTATTCCAGTCATAATGATACATTAATTACAAGATATGATTGGCAAATCTTGTTTGATTGAAGAATTCTTTAAGAAAGAAAATAATCCTGCCAAATACATGAGCCTACCTCTTAGAAAGTGAACTTTTCATTTATAACAAGAGCCAGAACTAGGCATGGTAATACAAGAAAGAAGTGACGAAAGTGTCTTGCAACTTGTCATAAGATCTACGGACAATGTTTGTGTCGTCTCATGTACCAGACAATAGAGAGCAAGCTCCCCAAGATAATAAGTTTCATGGTTGTATTATAGACTAAGACAAAATCAATAAAAATATCCAAGTATCGAGTGGCAAAAACAAGGGCATAAAGTTCTTGTGTCTTCAGAGAAATGCGTAAAGTTCTTGTGTCTTCAGAGAAATGCCTGTGATAAAATGACATGAACTATGTCAAGTTATACACATACAATAAAACTAACTTTATGTAGTGGAAAGAGTTTTTACACATACAATATAACTTTACATAGTGGAAAGAGTTTTTTTTTTTTGTTGAACAAAGATACCAAATCCAAGATTAAACACCAGAACGACAAAATCAAGATCCAAACAAGAATTAGCCACAAGATAGATGTCAAGTTTGCGAGTTAGTTTATTTGGAAAAATAAAATCTTTATGATATCTAGTAATACTGGAAACCAGTTGTAAATAACATATATTGAAGAGAATCACTTAGGAGGAATAACTTAATCATGAGGCTTCTTGTGTTGATAAAGCAACCAACCAGAATAGATTATTGATGGTCAGTTAGATTCAGAAAAAGATGGATCAAAACTTGCGTCAGATTAAGTGAAAATAATATTTTCACTCTAAATGAGAGATAGTAAACTATCAAACTGACAAATCAAAATGCATTTGTGGTCATTACCTTTCAAGAGAAGTACACTGTTGCACATGCATCAAAATGTACTTCCCCAAAAAATCAATAATCAGAATGATAACATCGAGGAGAAAATACAAGACACGGAAACAAGTGAGCAAAAAGAAAAATGAATGGTAAACAAAATGATTAGGAAAAGTGATCCTGCACCTGCCTCTTGTTGGCTCTGACGATAAGAGGTATAGAACTTCCTGGTTCGTTTGAACATATATGCATCAAGAGATATCATGTATTAAAAACATAAAGGAGGTGAAGCAAATCAGGGGACTAGCTATTGTGAGCCATATGGCAAAGCTACAAGAATGGCAAGCAAATTTTATATCAATTCATCCTTACTGCAACTCATGTATGATTTAACTATGTCAATAGCAAATAGTGATATGATTTGTAAGACAAGATGAACTCTTAGAACATGATAGAAACTCAGTAGTAGAATATGTAGATCATACATGATCGAACCAGTCAAATGAAATATAATTAAAAACTCAAATGATCATATTAAAAAACAAAAGATATATAAATAATACTGAAGCCATCAGTGGATGGAGAGAAAGCATTCTTCCTCGCATCTTTCCTTTCCTTTCATTTTTTTGATAGGATATGACACTCACATCGAGCACTTCTCAAATTTAAAAAGAAAGAAAGAAAAAAAAAACCCTACAAGAATGAATAAGACAGGGAGGTTCTGAAATTATAAACATTTTGTTGTACAAATATAATAACCAATCATAAACATGTCTTGAGAGGTTTTAGGCGCTAATAAACACATAGCTTACTGAGAGGCAGTATTTGAGAGAGTTTTGTTATTTTCTCAATTTTAAGACCCGCCAAGAAAAACCTCTAGAAGTCGCCAGATATGGGTACTTGTGGCTAAACAACTAGCTGACTATGCTATATTATTTTAGGACTCTTGATGCAAAATAAGCTTCAAGTTGCACTCTACATGTTTCCCAAAATCTCAACTAAAAAAAATGATAATAACACAGTTAAAATTTAACAGAACGATAGACGACACTTATCAGCTATCACCGTAATGACTTAGTGATAGAGCTTCAATAATCCTTTCCTTAACTTGATTAGGAGGGTTGGCAAGGCTAACACTTTCTTTACTGGTGTAGAATAGCTTTCTAGTGTCTTAGTTCTACTCTTTAGCAGGGTAATTAAATAGGCAGCAGGCGTCCAGATCTCGTGACCCAACTCCAAGGTCAGACGTGATCTGCTCCACTCTATCAAGAAATTAAACAGGATGCTTCGAAGATCTCTCCCAAATCCTAAAAGCCTAACTCTTCAAATCGGACGGACTGCAAGAGAAACCAAAGACGGAGAGGGAAATAAGTATCGGAACCTGCCGGCGAATGATTTGATGGTGTGGATCTTGAGGAGAAGAACGAGGACACCGCTCATGAGATGCGTCACGTCGCCCGCTAACCTGAAGATGTTCGTCTCCGGCGACCGGTCGGCGGGATCCGAGCCGTGCGTTCTCCGATCTACGGGATTTACGGCCGGGATCGATCGATAGGGACGGATATCCGCGTTCCCGTCACTCGCAACCTTCTCTCGTCCTCGCGCCTCGCGTCTTCCCAACGATGCCGGGATGGGAAGAGGAAAACTATAATGAAAAGAATACCCGTGCTTTAGTCGAATCATATCAGTACTGCGGGGGAACGTGCCGCCGTTGCCGTCGCTTATCGATGGTAGACAAATAGTTCGCCGTGAAAGATGAGTTTTTGTGAATCTTGATCGCCGCAATGCACATTGGTCGTTGATAAGAGGAAACCGTACCGGAAGTGGAATAGACATCCGAAGACTTGGTTGGCACTCGAGTCTTCTCGGAAGCATTGCTATTGATGACGTTGCGTGCACATTTTAAGGATAGAACGAAGTCAGTATTTTATTTTTGTATATAAAGGCATGGATGAATTTGACGCAAATTTTTTTGAAGATGGAGTTGATAAGCTAAAGACGATATTTTTACTTGAAAATAAATATTGGCCAAGGAAAAATATCCTATATCAATCAGAGGTCTAATTATAGATTAACCTAGTTATACCTCTAGCATTTTGGTTTTTTTTATTTTAAAAATTTATATTTAAATATCTATAGTTATACAAATTATAATATTTAACCTCATTTATCTTGCGTATTTGGCTTTACCGATGAAATATAATTTTAACGATGGTGATAGACAATAATGATGTGGGTGGTTATTGTGGTGGTGATTGATGAGAACGATATGACGGTCAGTCTTGTTGATCAATTTGAATATTGATGACGAGAAGGAAGAGAAAATAAAATAGTGAGGCATCTGCATCGGCACCAAAGAAGGAAGAGGAGATGGAGCAATAAGGCATCTGCAATGGCACTAGAGAAGGAACACAAGGGAGGTGAGACATTTGTGTCGATATCACACTACTCTGTCTCATCTTCCTCTTCTAATGTCACTCTATATTTGCGTAAGTGAGGGAGAAGGAAGAGTAGCCAGGTGAGACATTTGCATCATTGATGACAAGGAGGGAGGAGGAAGAGTGGGCAGGTGAGGTAGAGTACTGCAACACAAGAGGAGGCAGGATGAGGCATCTGCATCGAGCTACATCATTCGATGTGGCACCGAACTACCTCCTCTATGTTAGTGTTGCACCTTTATGCCTCTTCTTTGTTGGTTGTGGACCGCTGCATCGTTCGATGTGACATCGCACTATCTCCTATGTGTCGATGTTGCATCGCTCTACCTCATCTTCATTCTCATTGACAAAAGCATTATTCTATGCAGTGTTGTACCACCTCCTCTGCATCTATGTCGTATCGCTCTGTCTCCTCTTCATTTTCATTGATCACCACATCATTTTGTGTGATGTTGCATTGCCTCATCTACATTAGTGTCGCACTGCTCTGCCTCCTCTTCACTCTCGTCGACCACCACATCATTTTGGTGTGGCACTGCATTGCCTCCTATGTGTTGGCATTGCTTCATTAAAAAGAGGAAGGGAAGGTAGAGCAGTGCAACACCGATATAGGTACCTCACTTGCCACTACTATGCCTCACCTTTATTCTTGTCGACCATCACATCATTTGATGTGGAGCCACACTACCTCCTCTATGTTGATATCACGTTGCTCTACTTCATCTTCCGGATCGGTTTATAAAATGAACTAATCTAGATCTAGTTATAATATTATTATAGAGATGTCAAAAAAAGTCACGATAATTAATATATATAAGTTAAAATATCATCATTATTCTTCAATTATCATGTTTTTATATACGTGGAAAAAGCATCATACTCTTATATATCATTTTTTTATCTCTTGTTTTCAAATCAATAAAAACACACATTGAATACCTCACAAATGATGACAAGTTAGTTTGCAACGTACCATTTTTGTTGAAGTGTAAAAAACACTATAATTGTATTAAAAATATTGTTACATAACCAATTTATCTTATGAACCCATATAATGCAAACGGTAAGAGTGCTTTGATTGTTTGATTAGTCTAATCAAGATTTTTTTAAAGATATATAAAAAGTGATGGGAAAATATTAACATGAAAAAAACTCATAATGTAGAATTTTTTAGGGAAATTATATATATATATATATATATATATATATTAGAACATAGGTGCAGGGGATACCAAATGATTCCATGATCACGTATACGTTTGAAGTGGACGACTAATCTTAACCGTTGGGTAATGGATCAACGATCGTAAATGTATACTTCCTTTCCTCATGGAGACGGGTGCGAAACGGACAAGTTTGAGCCGTTGGTTTTGAGATCAACGTTGGAAATGCATCCGTGGGCGATCGCCTTTTCTTTATTCCTTCGCTTCCGCTCTCGGACTTCGGCGGCCGCCGAGGCGACACAAAGGAAACAGTCTCCGCATCACCGACCTGCTCAACGGCTATCTCCCCTCATTAGTTTGATCGCCTTTGACCCTTCTCTTGTAGAGTATGGATTTCCACGGCAGCAGCGGCAGCAGCATCAGTAACATGTGAATCACCATGCTCCTTCGATCTTTCACGAACAGAATTTGATCCTGATGCTTTAATTTCTTCTTTGCGTTTCGATTCTCTTTCTGTTTCTGTTTCTGTTCGATCTGTATAATCTGCCTATTTTTTCGCATTAGTAGTTCCTATTGCCTGATGCCTGTCTCGCCGTAGTAAGAATGCATTGATCTTGAAGTGGGAATGCTACCATAATTCATCGGTGTTCTTGCTTCGATCAGTATACTGTTTGATGGTTTGCCTGTACGAGTCGCCTAGTCTTGTTAAGAAATTAGGATCAGCATCGCTAGAATTTGTTATTTCTGGGGGGGGTTTACTGGATTGCTTCTGAGCCTCGAAGATAAATTATAATTATCAACCAAACTCATCTATCCGCTTCAGATGTAAAATCCTTGGTTTGCTTCGGAATTGAAATTCCACGGACCAATAGATGCTTGTTTTCTGCTAATCTCATGTGGAATGTGTGGCAGTGGTATGTGGGACTGGCAAGACGAAGATTGTTGCCTGGCCAGAGATTCCCGGCTTGGTGTGTTGTTCGTCTTTGTTGTTCTAAAACCATCTTCTGTGGAAAATTTGTTACTTGTACTTATGACCATTTCTGGAATTCACAATCATAGGTTTGTCTCATTGCCCGTGGGATGACGATAACCAAAGAGATGAGAGTCTGCTGAATGTCCTGGTGAATCAAACTCCAACTAGAGATTGTGGAGATTTTGGCTTGGATGTCATTGATGCAGGTATGTTTGTCATCTTCCACTTCATTCTAGATTAGATGGTTCTAAGAGCTACATTGACAAGAGAGAGACAGTAGCAGGTGAGGCTAAGAGAGGTCTCGAAGAACATAAAGAGGCATCACGAGTAAAAAGGCGTCGGGTTCTACGGTTTCCTTCTGTTGCTGATGGTGCCACAGCTGACAATGGACAGCCGTCTTCTGCACCAGTACGTTCCAAGGTCTTCAATGTAATAGTATGAAGTAGAATAACTCTCGTAATCGGTCCTAATTAAGCTAAATCATAACTTGCTTGCGCTTAACATTCAGGGTGACTCCATGGCAGTAGATGGATGGCCAGAAAATTTACAGTGGAATCCCATCTGGAGTTCAGGTTTTTCATCTCGGCCTGACATGTTCCTCTTTTTTCTTTTTCTTTTTTTTCATCTTAACTGATGCAGATGTATTTTAGCTATTCTGATTATGAAATCCATGTCAGATGATAGTTTTCTGTTTAGCAATGAAGTCTTGGACCAATCATCAGATGAGTGGCTAGAGAGCTATTTTAATGATTGTGATATGTATTGCAGCTCTAATGAAGTGTCAGTTCCTTCTACACTTACTTGTACCGCTTTGTCCTTTTTGTACATAACCTGAGGTCGATTTTTTTCACGATAGGTCTTCCAGCAACAACGAACATGTCGAGCACAATGATCAAGTTGATGTTGCAGGTTAGTGGAGAACTCTCCATTTTGTTTGTAGGTGAAGCCAATCATCGACACCATTTTTCAGAATTTCAATTTGTTCACACAGTGAGACACTATTATTTGGCAACATTTTCAACATCTCCTTTGTTCTTGACAGATTTCTGCAATGTAGAACCTGATACAAGGACTAATGTCATCCCCAAAACCCCCAAGGCTTCTACTGTTAAGATTTTTAAGGGTATCTTTGTGGTCTCACTCAACCGAGTTAGTCTGTTTTAAATATCTAGGGGTTTCTTTTGTCTTTCCAGGCTTAATTCTTCTCCTCACTGTCTAGTCATGTTCTCACTCTTTTTTTCAGGTAGAAGATCTCATATCAATTCTCCCACAAAGTTAACTACCTCTGTCGCTTATCCTTTTAGCCTCGTGAAACCATCTCAAGTTCAAGGGCATTTGACCTTGAAAGATATAAATCAGAGAATTCATGCTCCACCGCCATCAAGATCAATGGACAAGAAGGACAATAACCCTTCCATCATTTATCCAACCTCTGCTATTTCTGGTAAGCCTGTGGTTGTGAAAACTAGGATTCTCACTGAAGGGGGAAAAGGAAGCATTACAATCCTAAGAACCAGAGGCTGAGCAGGTGGCCTTCTTTTAAACAACATTAGCAGTCAGCGAATGTGCTGAGGCATCACCAACATCCTGATTACCAAAGAACATTCTAAATCATTTTTTTTTGTGCATGGCATGTCATTGATTCTTTGTTTCTGTAAATTTTATTGATTAATTTGTGGGTGGCAATTCTGTTGCTCCTGAATGGAATCCTTTCTTTCTACCGGATCCATTGCAGTTGCACAGGCGTTAACTTGCCTTTTTCTGGGCCTAATTTTGTGTACTTTGGCATTTGAGTGAAAAAAAATTATAGTCATATGATGCTCCTTTAGATTAAGAAAAAAGATGGTATTGTTCTTGTCGAACAAGTTAGCTTTTCTCCTGATTCTTTTAATTGTGCAAAGTTTCCATATTGTTATCCGTGATCAAATTGGGAAATCCAAATGGCATCACCAACTGGGCGCTTCATTGATGGGGTTGGCAATTTCTTAGAAATTTCCTTCGTATGTGTCTACTTGATGTAGTAGGGGAGGTCGAGGACATAGAGAAGAAAGTAAGCCCAGATGACGCCGGAGATCCCTCCGAAGAAGAACCCGCCCGTGAATTGTGCCCACCCATCGGCCGTCTGTAGCTTGTCCGCCTCCTTCTTCCTGCCGGTCAGCGTCAGCGACGGCGCCGTCGACGGCTCGCCTTTGTTGAACGACGCAACCCCGTACATGGTCAGGCAGATGCTGAGGATCACGACGAGGCCGGCGGCCGCCAGCGACCCCGCAGCTCCGGCGATCTCGGTGTTGCGGAGGGGCCCGGCCTTGACGAAGGGCCCCACGAGGAGGTAGCCGTGGGCGAGGCCCACCTCGACGCCGCGAAGGAGCGGGCTCACGGCGGTCCTGTAGGCTGGAAGGTTGGACAAGTACCAGGCGACGAGCGGACTGGATGTCACCGGCGTCTCCAGGCTTCCGATGAAGGGGTCGCCGTTGATCGGCTGGATCACTTGGTAAGTTGGCTGTGGCAATTCGGATAAGACAAGTGATGAAGGTGAGGAATCATTCATTCCTAAGCAAAAGATCGACGTATGTAGAAGACTTGTTTCTTGCCTTCTCTGCTTGGATGGCTCTAACCGTGAGACAAAGCTTCCTCCTGGAGTGCAGGTCTCTGAGTGGTGTGGCCGACATGCCTCTGGGGATGACAAGACGCCTACTGCTGCTGCTGGAAAAGAGAAGGCTGCTCTTCAACTGGCTGGCCATGGGAGGGGCAGAAGCCATTGCCATTGTCGTTCCTGCTGCAGTTCTCACTCGAGCACACGGGGAGGAGAATGGAGCAGCCGAAGGACTCGGGAGAGTCTATATCTGAAACCGGAAAGGATGCAACGCGAGGGAGAAGTAGAATCTAGTTTGGAGTGAGGTGTCAGAACACTGGTCTCGTATTGGATGGGTGAGATCCCCAACCCTATCCTTATCCCACAGCTGAGATTGTGATGCTGCTCTCTTGTGCTATGTGGCCATTCATCGTTCATCATCACCTCACGACTGATGTTGATGGCAAAACTAGTTAGTATATGTTTTTTTTTTATTCCTTTGAATTATGCCTATAATTGAATCATGATTTTGGATGCATTATGGTCAATGTTTCTAACCATACATTAGAATAATCATGACTTTTTTTTGTACAAATGCAACTTTTATGTCTAATTAACGTTTTTTTTTAAAATATTCCATCTATTTTCAAAATAGTTTTCTTTAACAAATTTTGAGCGAAGGCAGCGGGTCCCAACAATACCAAGCGGCAGTAGGCTTGCAACCATTCACCAATTTCGATTTTATTATTAACTATTATAATTTTTTTAAAAATATTTTTAGCTATATTTTTTACTTATTAAATTAGTTAATTAATTGATAAAAAATATAAAAATTAAATTCTCAGAAGAAATTTATAACTTTGGATTTTTCTTGTTGAGCATCCTAATTTTGAAAAAAATCTTAAAGAGCATCCTTTGCTTTGGTGAAAAGATCATTCTATTCTTAATTTTTTTTTAAAGAGTTAAAATTAATGGGGGAGGAGCTACGATGAAAGACGGTGATCGATAGGGGATAAAATAATTATTAACAATAAATATTATTTTTAAAAAATCGAACTTGCGACGTTCAGTGGGAAAATTTTAAATTTAGAAGTTTCTTTCTTCGTCAATTCGTCGAAATAAAAGCACCAAAAAAAAAAAAATCTGACTTGAGATGTTTTTGGATACGCAAATTGGTCAACATTGAGTTTGTGTCGGACCCCAATGTTTAGGTCAAGTCCTTCGACTTCGGCTAAACCTAAAAGAACGATGGAGTCGTCCACCACGACATGGAGATACTCTTCTTCTCGCCCACAAGAAGATAGCCGGCTCGTTCCAGCGCTCCATTACCGAACCGATGGCGAAGGGCCGAAGCAAGGCTGCCGGGGCCGGCGGCGGAGACGAAATCGCTGCCCCCGAGGAAGCTGTGGTTGGGTTCGCGAAGCTCCAGGGCGACGACTTCGAGTACTACATGCAGACCTACTCGATCGTGCTGGGCCGCAACAGCAAGACGTCAGATGTGGATGTCGACCTCGCCTCCATCGGCGGCGGCATGAGCATATCCCGCCGCCACGCCCGCATCTTCTACGACTTCCCTCGTCGCCGCTTCGCCCTCGAGGTCCTCGGCAAGAACGGCTGCTTTGTCGAGGGCGTACTCCACGCTCCGGGCGCCCCACCCGTCGAGCTCGACTCTCAGGACCTCCTCCAGATAGGGGAAAAGCGGTTCTATTTCCTCCTCCCTTCCCGCTCCGTCTTTGCCGCTGGTCCCGTCCCCCGCTGCCAGCCCCCTGCCGCTCTCGCGCCGTCCGCTGGCCGTGCCAGGCCGCGTGACTACGGGAATGAGGTGCATGAGGAAGCAGGGGAAGCTGAGGCTAGGCGTGCGGTAGTTGGTAGTTCAGGGAAGAGGCGGAGGAGGCATCTTGGTGAGGATAATGTGGAGGAATTTGGTAGAGCCGAGGAGGCTGCACCACTGCAACACTCGGGTCAGTATCAAAACCCTCTTCTTCTTCATTACTTCTTAGTTTCTGGCATCAATACTTGCCATTGTTACATTATATTTCTGTGTTCTGTTCTTGGGTTGTCAATGGTTAACCAATATAGAACCAATGACAAGAAAAGTCGTAGGACCGATAAAAAAAAGTTATAATTCGGAAATGAAATTTGGTAAAATTGTAATATTTGACATTGCTGATTTATTAATGCACTTATTTTCTAGGAGTCATTTCTATACATGTAGCCTTGGAACACTCATATGTATTACAGGAAAAGATAAATTATACACAGTTAACCATATTTAATTAAGAGTACAACCCTTTCCCTCTATTTTATAGAACCTCAAATTAATAGAAAAGAAAACTAAAACAATAAAAAAATCAAGAAAATTGTGTTCCTTGAGCCATAGCTATTTAGTCACCCTTCTTTTTTCAGAAAAGATGTACTTCCAAATTTGTTTAGGTAGATAAGCTTCCATTCTCACAGAATATTTGGCTGATGGGCCTTGATACCAGTTCAGGTTCTCATATCCTCCTAGATTGTAAGCAAGGTATATTTTGTCATTAAAAAGCTGTATAGCCGTTCGCGATGCTATATAATCATACTCATATTACCTTGATGCCCTTAAGCATATAAGTACTTGAATGATATTGAGGAGATTATCAAGCTTCCCACTCTATTTAAACCTTTAATCAAATTTCATTGTCATATTGAAAGTTCCACTAAGAATTTGGCAATATACCTGACAGTGAAGAGGCCCGAGACAAGGTCAAGGTTTGACAGAGAAGCGGACAATCAACAACTCCTGCAATTGGAAGAGAAAGATGTCATCTCATCTGTGACTACTTTGCTATCTAATCTTTGTGGTGCAGGAGAATGGTTGCCTATGGAAAAACTTCATGCAAAGGTTAGTTGATAAATGATCTGGCAAATGATTGTGCTTCTTTGAATTTCTCTTGTGTATTACAGTAGGCTTTTATATTTGAATTTCTATGAGAAAAAAAGTCTAATCATAGGCACAAGAAGTGGTTGGCTGATTTGTTGTGATTTCCTAGTGCAGGACCGTGCTTACTGCTACATGAACATATCTAATTGGAATTAGTGACTAATATAGAAATGTATAAGGATGCAGCAACTGAAAAAGAAAGTCATCATCTTTTCTTGGATTCTTTGTCATTTCTATTCTATTCATGTAAGCTGAGCCGGTCCCATGCACATTTCTATCTTTGGTAAACTAGACATTTTGATGGTTGATTTTACTTATTCACAATGAAACTTGAGAAGAAAGCCTACAATAGATCTGCTCCCATGAACACAGAAGAGTTATAAGGTTTCAAGAATTTTTATCACACTTTGGAGATTATTATGGAGTTTAAATGGGTATGTTTGTGATAACTTGATACTTTGAGTTGCAAAGATGAAAAATTCTTGCATGTGAAAGTAAGGAAATTAGTACCATTAACATCAACTTGATAGGCCGTTCCATTCAATTTTCTGGTAAGTTGTAATTTCGACACAGGGAATCAAATAATAGGAGTTACAGTGGATTGTCTTGGGTTTGCTGGATGGGGTGAACTTCAGGTTCAGATATGGAGATAGGGCAGATTTGATTGGGTTAAGAAAATGCAAACCCATACTCAACCCACTTGGGTTTGGTTCAGGTGTAGGTTAACCACCTAAACATATGTTTGCAATATTGATGATGATGATGATGATGATATTGACTGGGCAAATTACAGTCTATCCACCTATTTTGGGTTCATCTGTACTTTGTTAATATGTTTATTTAGAAGGATCACTTGGCACACCTGCGTTATCCTCCATCCTCATCCTAAACCTATCGTTGCCCACCTCACCTTGAATTACTATGATGGAAAAACTAGTAGAAACTTTATATTACTTGCAGAAGGCTAAACTAGGTTTTGAACATCCAGAACATCACAAAACATGCCAAAAAATGTAAGTGAATTGAGTACATTTTTGTGTTGACACATATATGATATTGGCAACATGGTCCTGATTTGTATATTGTTACAAAATTAATAGGTCTCATTGTTCAAGTTTGCCCATATATTTATTTAGAGGATATGGACTTAGATATAGATATAAGTGGATACTAGATTCTAAAATCAGGATTATCAACGTGGAAATCTTATAATGTCACCACAAATGATAATAGATTTTGAGCAGCAGGAGCATAAAACTGATTGCTTTTCTCTCTCATTAAAATATCATCTAATTGTATGCCATTTTGAAGGTTTCAGATACAGTGAAGACCATGTTGCATATCTCATACTGGAGCAATCGAACTTTTAACAGGCTTCCCGAGATATTTCTTACTGCGTATCTCTATTGGCCCTGTTCTGCTCGGGTAGTCACTAAAGATAGATGATATTAGTTATAATTTGAAACTGACATCATGGATGAATTGGTGCTCCCTAATTGAATTCTGCTAAGAAAAGTTTGTCCAGGGGAATATAAAATGTAATGCTACAGAAAACTTTTGACAACTCCTGCACATTGTATAATTGTTTAATTGAAGAATGTTTTTAATCTGTTTTGATAGTTTTGCTGTCTTAAAATATTTAGTTAAAGCCTTACTGTTTCCAAATATTTCCTGTGAGTCTGTAAGAAATGTCACGGTTAAGATATCCCATAGTTGAGTTATTGTCTATGACTATCAAATTATTGAATGGCTAATCATTTTTCCAGGTATTTGTTCGTTTGATACAAGATCACTATTTACAAATCTTATATCAATAACCCGCTGCTGATAAACTGCTTCTCTTTAGCATATACCTAATCTTAAATTTATCATGTTCTAATATTTTACTTTTTCTTCTGATCCAGTTGTTTGAAATATATGGTGATGTATGGCATCACAGCCGAGTCAGAAGATACTTGACATCTGAAGACTGTCCTGAAAGTGAAACAGATGGTAGACCTTGGTTTGGCCTATTGATGCTGCTACGGAAACACCCAGAGCACTTTGCAATTAACATACGAGCCAAGGGAAGGGTGAAATCAGAATTTGTTTCATTAGTCTCATTGCATTGCTAAGTATCTTCGGGGATCATCTTATGCAGCTCTATAAAAAATAGGTGGAAATAATATATACTTTTGCATTGGCATCTTGTTTCCCACTGCTTGCTATAGTGGGACAGGAATGTCAAAATAAAACATGATTTCCAAAACCATCAGTTACTTTTTCTTGTTCTTCAGCCGAGAAAGATAAAAAGTCTACAGGTTGCCACTATATTTCAGGCACCATAACAAAGTATCGTGATGTAGCAAGAGTTGACAGAATCATTTATAAGCTGTTCATGAAGTGGAAGGAGCTTAAATTTTGACCAAAATTAATGTCTCCTATGATTGTTTTACACATTTGTCTGTCACAGGGTTTCCAATGATCAAAGTTGCCTGCGCATTGATAGTCTTATGTTGATGTATTTTTGGACGTGTGCGTGGGTATGCTTTAGTATGGCCTTTTAAAGAATAAGCATCTTTTAGATGGAATGCCGGTGGAAGTTGTGTCAAAAACTTCGCCCACAATGTCACATTAAAATCTGTAGTTTGGCTTCTTTAGCCTCCCTCCACTAAGCTTTCTTTGGTATTCCCGGAAACAAAGACTCTCTTCTAGTGTTGTGTTCCGCAGGTCAAAATGGACTAATCTCCCCTAAAACATCATTTTTTTGAGAAAATTTTAAATTAAAAATTTGTCAGTTCATTCATTTTTGTCAAAAATTGGTTTTCCGGTGAAAATTTTAATTGAAAGTTCTTTTGTGATCCATAAAATAGATGATTGTGTTACAAATAATGCTAGTTGCAAGATGAGCTATGTAACTAATTTCATAGTATATTATGGGAACATTAATACAATAGAATGTGATACTTTAGAAAAAACATCGTATCTCAATAAGATTCTTCTATACAGTGAATACTACTTATAAATATATGACTTGTAATACTAGTTGTGAAGTAGGTTTACACACAAAAATAATGAGAAATTTCACAAAAAGAAACTAATAGCTTGTTCTGTTAGATGTCTAAGAGAACAATAATTTCTCACTCTTTCCTATACTAAACCAAAACACAAGGCAGAAACGTGGTTGGAGAAAATTAAAAAAAAAAAGACAATCCCTAATTATTAGAATGAAATAGTTCCGCTTCAAGCTAGCCTTAGTTAGGGATCTAAAGATCACTCTTGTGTAGAATTATGGAATAAAAGGTAATTTGATGAATGATGTTGTAGTTGACTAGAGTTTGATCATCCTCTGATCATCATGCTCAGAATCAAGATGATTGTTCTTGAATGAATTGATATAATAGAGAGACTATAGATAACTATACAATATTATATTTTTATCAATCATTTGATGTTTGACCTGTAAATGATTTTTATCAATATGTATCTTTTGTTACCATTTACTCAAATAATAAGAGAATAAAAATTATATATATATATATATATATATATATATATATATATATATATATATATATATATATATATATATATGTAGAGTGTGTCTCGGAGTCGGTGAGAGTTACCGCCGTATTCCTAATAATTGTGGAGTGAGTTCAATCAAACAGCCCACATAACTTATAAGTTCCGGTGAAATTACCAGATCAATAGTTTCCTTATGATACGTTGACACGGTTCGGACTCGAACCTGATCTCAACCCGAGGTCGAACCAGGAAAGCCTGGTTCAAACTTGGGTTGGTTGCAACCCACCAGCGCAGCCACCGGTTTGGCTCTCTCCGCCATCGTTATTGTACTCTCCTATCGGACACTGATCTCCGGCTTGTAACCCTCGATACCTTTGCGGAGGGTTCTCGGCGACCGATGGCCGGAAAGCCGCTGCCCTCCACGGGGACGGCCGCCTGCTCTATCCAGCGCTCTCTCCTCGCCGTCGCTGCCCTTACACTGATCTGCTTCAGCCTCCTCTCTCTCAGATCCCTCCGCTCCTCTCCCCAATTTCCCTCCCCGGAGGTACTGGCAGTACAACAAGAAGATCTCTCTCTGTTGTGTCGTATTCTCCTTCTGTTCTTTGATTTCCTGCAATGTCGCTGATTCTTGATGCTGAAGGTGGCTGTGGCCGAAGTTTCCAGCGGTCTTTCCAGCCGGATGCTGCCCCCTTCCTCGATCTACCACTCCCCGGACGTCTTCTTGAAGAACTACGCGGAGATGGAGAGGAAATTTAAGGTTTTTATCTACCCGGATGGGGATCCGAATACGTACTTCCAGACACCGCGGAAGCTGACTGGCAAGTACTCCAGCGAGGGGTACTTCTTCCAGAACATCCGCGAGAGCCGGTTCCGGACGGAGGATGCCGATCATGCCGACCTGTTCTTTGTGCCCATATCGTGCCATAAGATGAGAGGGAAGGTTAGAGTTTTCGAGATCTTTGTGCTCGGTTCCGCATCTTTTTTTTTTTTTTTTGTCACTGTAACCTTGGGATCTATGCACTTTTGCTCTTTCGTTCATCTAGGATACTTTCAGCTTATTAGTTAACGCTAAGTATTATCATTACATCATTTTGGCTGTACAAGGTTTTTTATGTGATTTGAAGTGGTATATTTACTAGGTGTGTTATATATATGGTCCGTAATTGCAATAGGAAAGAGACCTAAAGAACGAATTCGATATGTGAATATTATCTGTCAAAAACCTGTACCTCCTACAGACAAATGATTATAGTTTTAGTTTAAATGACTCACAACGGATTGAGAGAACTCTCAAAGGCTAAGCAAATACAAGAATAACATAATATTGGATCAATTATAGTGTTCTACCATACCCATTCCAGTTAACTATGTCGAAGAGAAGTATAGTATACTCAATGATGATGGGTGTGATTCAGACATTCATTTATGCACATCATGCCAGAATGTTTACGTTTTCTATAAATCATGGATGTATCAAAAAGTAGATCCTACAATATGTGAATATGCTCTGCCAAAAACCTGTACCTCCTATGGGCAAATGATTATAATTTTAGTTTAAATGACTCACAATGGATCCAGAAAACTCTAGAGGCTCAGCCAATACAAGAACAACATAATGTTGGATCAATTATAGTGTTCTACAATACCCATTCCAGTTAACTATGTTGAAGAGAAGTATAATATACTCATTGATGATGGGCATGTTTCAGATTTTCATTTATGCACGTCATGCCAGAATGTCTGCGTTTTCTATGAATTATGGATGCATCAAAGAGTAGGTCCTACAAATCATTTTTACATGGGATGATGTTACAGTCATTTGGGAAAATTGTCTATCAAATTTGGATATGGCTGCAATTTGTTTGCTGAACAAGAAGGCTTTTACTGCATTTTGGTTTATCTTTTTTCCTTTGTACATAATTTTTTTTTTTTTTTTTTTGCAGGGCATATCATATGAGAATATGACCATCATAGTTCAAAATTATGTTGAAAGCTTGATAAGTAAATATCCATATTGGAACAGAACCATGGGTGCAGATCACTTTTTTGTAACTTGTCATGATGTTGGTGTGAGAGCATTTGAAGGACTTCAAATGGTTGTAAAGAATTCGATTCGGGTTGTCTGTTCGCCAAGCTATGATGTTGGTTACATCCCACACAAGGATGTAGCTCTTCCCCAAGTACTGCAGCCGTTTGCTCTGCCATCAGGAGGAAATGATATTGAAAACAGGTTGAAATCCTGACTTGAATAGATGTTTCTTTTACATGATTGGTTCTAGGGCACAGTTAATAGACACCATGTGACAGTTATAGCAGGGGATCTATGTTATTGATCATTGGGTTAATCGCGTTATACCAACCTAGGTGATCCAGCTTCTGTATTTACATCCAATGCTGATATTGATTTATTTAACTACAGGCATTGTGTCGCACATATATATTGATTTATTTTACTTCAATTATTTTCATTGTTGCGATTTGAGGAGTGCACTGAAAGGTGTTTTATATGCATTTCTAAAGGTGTTAACCTGTAGTTCAGTTAGCATACTTGTTTGTCCCAAAGCCTAGTTAATTCACTGTGACCTTAGAATAAAAGACAATGGTCATGCACTAATAACTTGCTTTTCTTGAACCCTTACACAAACACCAGGACTATACTTGGATTTTGGGCAGGCCATAGAAACTCAAAGATAAGAGTCATATTAGCTCGTGTATGGGAGAATGACACAGAGCTTGCCATTAGCAATAATCGCATAAGCAGAGCTACTGGAGAGTTGGTCTATCAGAAGCAGTTCTATAAGACAAAGTTCTGCATATGTCCAGGTGGTTCCCAAGTCAACAGTGCTCGCATAGCAGACTCCATTCACTATGGATGCATTCCAGGTTAGAGCCCCATCATTTAATAACTCAGGTAGATGCATATATTATCATCGTGATGTTACTGTAGTCTAGTTCATTTGAACTTATTATCTGCTGTTTTTTTCTACATAAGTGCAGTTTGCTAACCAGAGTTCATTTTTCCAATTTGCAGTAATTATGTCCAATTACTATGATCTACCATTTAATGACATCCTCGACTGGCAGAAGTTCTCTGTTATACTCAAGGAGAGTGATGTCTACCAGCTTAAGTCTATTCTGAAGTCCATACCACATGAGAAGTTTGTTGAGTTGCATGAGCACTTAGTTGAGGTATGCCATCGTTAATTTGTAGTAATGAGACATCATAAGATCCACCGGCTGGAGAAGTGCTTAAACCCATTTCTATCAGTAAATTATATCGGTAGTTGAACTTTGGAGAAAATTTCAGTTGTGCATATAAACTTCCAACTTGTTCCAATTGACACTAAATGTTAACAAAAGATACAATCATATCTTGCCATCAGCTTTCATTTAAGCCTTGAAGAAAAGCTGAATTGTGGTTGCAATTAGGACTTGACTTACCAACCTGGTAAGAGCTTTAACAAAAGATCTTGCGCAACATGTCCATTATAAATCAAGGCAAGGCAAGTCTAATTATACCTCTAATTTTTTTTGTTGTCTATGCCAAGGTGGAAAGTCAGATCTTATTATGCATCAAGGCCAACTTTCCTTAAGGTTCATGGATGAAAGTTGACAGTGTGACTTGATGGAAATTACTTAAAACTTTAGGAAGTCTAATGGCAAAAGTTGAAGCTAGAGACCTAATTAAAATTTGCCCCAAAAATCAAGAACTAGTGGCGTGTTTTGCCCTATTTTTAGTTGTTATACTAAAAATATCTGTATGTTCCTTGTAGTAATAGTTCATTTTCTTTTTAATATAGACTCTCTAAATCCCAAGTTGCTTCAAGATGAAGCATCAGAAATCAGCAAAGAGAAAATAGGAGGAAATACTGCTAATAAAGAGCTAATGACGAGCCGTAATATCTGACTCTCAATTATTTCAGGATTGTCCTTTGTGGTAAACTTGTAGTGCTGAGAAGAACATGAAGAGTACTTTGATTCTCAATTATTTCAGGATTTTCCTTGTGTTCCATCTTATAAAAAGAGAACAGTTACAAGAGGTTTAATTTCTATTGAAAAATGTAAAATGTTTTATTTGTTTCTATTTGTGAAATCTTCAACTCTTAAATATTTTATTTGTCATATCACCACTTGAATGTTTCTTACTTCATTCTTCACTGTTTCGGTAGTTTTCTTGTGTTGGATTTTGTCATAATTTGAGACTGAAGAGATATTAGGCTGTATTAGGAGATGATCAATATATAATTTGAACTTGGGGGATTGTCAATAAATAAATTTTAGTGGTCCTTTTGTTTTAACTGGAGAGATCTATTGATCCTCGATCATCATAAAGTGGATGCTGAGGCATTTGACAAAGGTTATATATATGTCTCTGTGTGTGTGTGTGTGTGTGTATGTATATGTATACATATATACATACATACATACATATATATATATATATATACACATAGACATATGTATACATACATATACATATATATACATACATATATATGTATATATGTATGTCTAAGGCATACTTCACCATCTAAGTTCCAAGTTTCTCTTCTTGATATTCTTGAAGTTCAGGATCAGAATCATATCTCTTGCAAGGTGCCGATGCTGATTTTTGAACGAAAGTGGTGGCGTGTTTCAAGTTTACTGAACATTTGAGATTCTCTTAGAATCTTGGAAGTTGACACCATATCCTTGTATCTAGGAGAGAGAAAGTGTGGCCTGTGGTCAATGGTAGCAGAGAGATGGAAGTATGGATTAAATGTTCATTCTAAGCAAGCTTTATGTGAGATTCTAGTTTGTGGCTTTCTTGAAGAACACAAAAATGTGACAGTTAATCTCACATATTAGTATATATATGCATGGAAACAATATTTTTTTTGACAAAAGAGTAAAAAAGATAGGCTTTTCTGAAGCCTTGGTTCGCGAACAACTAAACCTAGATATCTAAGGGAAGCATGTTTGTTTCTTTATAACTGGCATCCATGTTATCTGCTAGCCCCTTGGAAAATCACGAATACTGTGTTTCTGGCATTTGATCGAAACCATCATTCACATCACTTTGTTAAATTGCACAGTTGAACACTTTTGCTTTGTCTTATCTGTTGTTTCATTTTTGTAGTATGTGAAACAGTAGTTGGATCTTCCCCACTGCTTAATTCAGTCTTCGAGTTTGGTTGATGGCAAGTAGAACTTTCCGTATGCAGTAACTTGAATTATCAACATATGACACAAGTTTTGTGTAAATGGTATATGAAACACAAGCACCATTTAAGGAAATAAATATAATTATTGACAAGTAACAATTGTAATGCCTGTCTTAAAGAAGGCTTACATTTAATAGCATCATAAGACTTCAAACGCCACCAATTGCTTTCATATTTTAATTTTTCTTTCCCTTATTTTACTTTTAATCTGTTTTCAGGTTCAGAAGCACTTTGAATGGCACTCACCTCCAATACCATACGATGCATTCCACATGGTAATGTACGACCTTTGGCTACGGCACCATGTCATCAAGTACTGAAAGCAAGTTCGCAGACCATATAATTAGTTCTACCTTTTATTAAGTTGTGAAGTTGTACAAAAGAGGCCCTGGATTTTGGTATATACCCCCGTGGAAGGTTTACAAGGATATATTCAGTTTTTTCTCATCCATTCAATGCTATCGGACAGATTAATCCAATATTTGATCACATAGAGAAGTATGAACAGAAATGCAGGCATCCATACAAGCTCAGAACATGCTGCTAAAGCATTTTTATGTTCAGTTGGATATTCATCAGTTGCATTCATTGACAGAAGGGTGTGACAGAAAGTTGGCAGCAATCTGAGCTGAGAGGTAGATTGATCTCTGCTTGTCTCAGTGCTGGCTCGCACTTGATCATGTAATTTGGACGGTACACTTGAGTATCAGATCCTTGGTTTTTGTGTCTCATGATATCTTCATTGACTGACAATTTTGGATTTGCCCTTTGTCTGACCATTGAATGAGTGGTAGTTCATCAGTTCTTGTATACCGTAACCAGATGAGAGATGGCAAAAAACATAATTGGATGGTTTGTAATTGGAACTTAACTGGTGGAAGTATCTGCTTCATCATCATAATTTCTTCTGTAACCCATTTTCTTTTATCCTAATTGATTTGGATGGATACAGGAGCATCTAGCCTGCCTGGGTCAGAAGGCCTTGGACTGCTCCAGTATGCAACACAAGTTTCTGTTGCATTATTATGTCTTCTCAGAGATGGAGGTGATGAAGATCTAGTAAACGTCCAGAGACTGGTTGCCAGGTGAATTACTAATTCATATTCTTCCTTCTCTTCGAGTTACAATTTGGATATGACATGGTTGCACCACATTTTTAGGTTGTTTTAAATTTACAATATGTGAGAAACACATCATCTTAGTCCATCAACTTCCCTAAATTAAGATGTCATCCTAACAAGAAAATGTAATTATCAATCTAATATGTAAGGTCAAATTTTGTGGGTTTCTTAACCGATCTCTAATATCATTCATACCATTGTTTTCAATGTTTTATTTTTCATGTAAAATATCCACTAAGTCGAGAAGCATTTAGAAGTTTGTATCAACAGGAAAAGATGAATGAAGAATGAAGGCACTTGGGAGTAGGTCTGGTGATTTGTTTCCAAGAGTACAATGATCATCCATCCCTTACAAGCTGCAGCTGTAAGTTTGCCAGAACAAAAGCATTTATAGTGCCATACATGTCATAATCGAGGATCCCTCTGTGCCTTCCTGTGCTTGATATTTTTGCAGGATTAAAAAAAGCATTCAGAGGGCCCAATGCTCCGCACACATTCATGCAGGATAAAATAAATCTTCATAACTTTTTTTTGTAGACATGATCTTTTAATACTCGTTAATTATAGTTTAGGTCCATAGTTATCCCAATTAATGTCAAGAGAATACTTATGTGGGGTAGATATTGAAAGATGGCCAAGAAAATAGTTTCACATTAATAAGAATTAAAAAAAAAAATCAGGTGATATGCACTAGGTTTTACTCAAAATTTTACTTTACTCTTTGAGTTCTTACCAAGTGGGATTTATTTCTTTTTGCTCCTCTTTCAATATCTATTTTTTTTTTTTATGAACCTCACTTTCTAATATCCTCCCTAAATCGTGGGAGTAAAACAAGTGGAAGAGCGTTGGGCTCCTTTTCCCACTCGGATCTAAAGAAAGTATGCCAGTTTCTTGATACATTAGAGTATCCTTCCTCCCATAGTTTCAATGGTTGGAATGTGTTTAAAGACATTAATAATTTGTCCATCGGTATACCCTCGTTATACAAATCAATGACACCAGGGAAAAGGATCTCTCGGTTGATAGCTGGGTTGAAGGGAACCTTACAATACGGGTGGAGTCAATAGGGAAGCTCATAGGAGTCTACGTTAGATTAAATGATCTTACTCAATTAGGTAAAATATATTACAGATACCATTATGATTAAAAGAGATAATCTTAATGGGGGGACTCTTTGAATTATTTATCTTAGATTTTTTACTTTTGTCTATAAAAAAATAGTATGACCTCTTAAGGACTCTGTGCGAGGTTAGATAGATAAGATGAGATGAAGATACGTGACATTATTAAGAGAAAAGAAGAGAGAATAAATTGAGTCTAGTTCTCCTCATAGATCGGCTTCGCTATAGCTTTCAGATCTAACAATGATGTACCCACATATCAAATAAAAATTTTCTAAAGGACATATTATTGTACATTTTATGTATCGAGACTGAGGTGCCACCTCGGATTGATATTATCGCGTGCACATGGACGCTAGGGGATTCTTCATTAGCGCTCGAGGGATATGCTGGCTCCTCAGGACGTCGGCTGGTAGATCAAAAACCCGGGAGGTCGTCTCGTGCTGGAGTCGACTTTTGGTTCTTGGTTGAGCTGCAGTTGTTCGGACTCCGTTACAATGTCCCGAGTGAGTTACTCATCTTTGGTCGGAAACTTTGTTTGGTTGGCCTCCGTGGGCACAGTTTTCCTTTTTGTGAGTGTGTCCTTTCACTCCTCAACTGGCTCTTGGGTCATCGATGCCTGTGCTAAGGCCGCAGTTGGGGGGTGAGGTGCCGCCCTGACTCGATCCCTCCGATGGTCAAGTCGGTTAAGTGAATTGTTATGTGCCTAGTGCTAAAGAAGGTCCCCTTGCTTATTTGCCTGGGCACCTTTTATACTATCTAGGAAGGCAGAAGTCATATGAAGTGATTTAATACACGTAGGTGATAGGTCGACATCGTACGCTGGTCGGTGGCTGAACCGCCAACCTGTCTGTCAATTCCGATTGTTATGTTGGTTGCTTTTATTGCATAGATGTCATAGGCACGATCCTTCTATGGATCGTTGTCTAGGTTGAAACAGGTCCTAATGTGTAGGGGATATACGAAACGAAACCTTACGGTGGAGGCAAGGTATACGGCCTGGGCCTAGGTCCTCGAGTGATGGTCTTGGAGAACGCTTCTTCTCGAGACCATGATCTGAGCTGAATCAACCATGTCTACTTGGCTTTTGGGAGATGACATGAAAATATATGTTGGACGGGCCAAAATATGCCCTATCATGTAGACAGGTACACATCATAAATTTGATCTATTGTTATTTGATGTCGGATTTTGACATTCAAATTTTACGCATAAGAATGGTTTTTATACATACAATTAATATTAGAGCTACGTTTGTAAAATCAAATATTTTATATCTATTTGTTAGAACCTTTCGCTCACAAAGAAATATTATTCAGTTTTGATTTATGATGCTTGAACGATCCATATGTATTATCAATATGCTCTCTATCTATTTTATCCTATCGTCTACTTATGAGCAATGTAAGGTTCATTCTACTTGATCAATCGACCATTGTCAATAATAGCATTATCTAAGACGGTAGCCTTCTGTGCTCACTGGCCCTATTCATAGGCAACAGTTGCATACCCAATAGAAGCACTGTGGGAGCACTACGCAACGCCACTTTGTATAGTTGTTGGTTACAGGTGCCCTACAAGCCAATCATGTGAGTAATGACACATGTGACCCGCTAAGTAATCTTTTTGCTTATTATCATTATTGGTATTTTCTCATACTATACTGTCTATTGTGAACATGTATATATTATGAGAACCTTGGATCTGTGCAATGAGAATCAATCTTAATGAGATTACGATAATAAGACCAATTTACTTTTAAACACAAATCCTAAAATATCCCGATCATAGGTTTCTCGAGATGGACATCGAGATAACCGGATAGACCAGTGTACTATATTCTCGTCCATGTGATGGAGGCGGCTTGTCTCATAGTCGCTTATGTGGGGATATTAAAGATACAGTACATGTGCTCATTGGAGAATGAGTTCATCGATTGATCTGCTTATGAAATGTTGTATGGTTAACGATACCTAACATTAGACAGCGATTTCGTAGTCTCAGTTGTGTGTCTAATCCTTAGACTTGAGACACCAAGGATGTCTTATTTAAGTACTCCTTGTTAGGAAACCTTAGCGGGTGCATCACATGCATAACGAAAATCAAAACAAAAATTGATTTCCCACGCAGATCAAATCGTCATGCAAAAGATTGGGATCGCAAGAAAAATCGATAAAACTGTGATGTGTGAGAGATTGATTTTACCCAGGGAGATTGTATATCCCTGTATTCCAGATCCGGATGGAGAAGATGAATGAGGTCAAGCGTCCTCCTCTCTAGCGGTATCCACATGATGGATCTCTGTAGCGAAACTCCTCCAATTTGATCTCACAACTTTTGAGCAGAGGGAGGGAGAAGAATAGGAGGTGGTGGCTAAAGCTGTAGCCTTTCAACCATGAGTCTCCCCTTCTATCTATAGAGAGCCCCCAAAAACCCTATGGCTCCTGCTTTAGTGGATATTAGATCTTCATCCAATTACCCACTAACCTTGCATTATTGGATCTCTATCCAATAATCTCCTTAGCCCTTTAATTCAGCCTTAATCAAAAAGCCCATCAACATAAAGTCTCATGGGTTAATTGGATCTCCATCCAATCCTCTATTTGCTGAAGCATTCATCATATGTGTGTGACCCTCTAGGCCTGATACCGAGCTGGCTGTGAGTCACTTCAATTAGAACTCTCTCTGATATAGTGAATTATTATCCCCATAATAATTCACTCGACCCATCGATTATGGACGTATTAGGTCATTACGCTATAATAATTCACTTGAATCCATTGGACCTGTCTGTCCACAGTTACCGTGTATCTATAATCCCTCATCCAACTAATATCCCAGAGACAATATATTGGACATGGTGTTGTCAGACCACATACAAAATTCTTCATAGTCTCGCTCTAATCGGATTCTCCCGGAGAACTCTCTCTTAATCCGAACGACCCTAGCCAGGGATTTGTCTGAGCAAGCATATATGAGATATTTCTCTCGTGATACCAAGAGTGGATGATCCTTTATTGACACTCAATTATCTTCGTAAAGTTGGCTACCAATTCCAATAACCAATTGTACTAGATCTGGAGCTTTCCAAACCTGTAAGTTTGGCGTCAAAGAAAGGAGTACTCATACAAGGCATCTTTGATGTCTCAAGTCTAAGTACCAGATACACAAATGGGACTTTGAAATCACTGTCTAACATTAGGTATCATTAACCATACAGCATTCCGTAAGCGGATTAATCATTGAATTCATTCTCCAGTGAGCACCTGTACTATATCCTTAGTGTCTCCACACAAGTGGCTATGAGACTAGTCGCCTCCATCATATAGACGGGTATATAATACACTGATCTGTCCGGTTATCTCAATGTCCCTCTTGAGTAACTTATGATCGGCATTATTTAGGATCTGTGTTTAAAGATGAATCGATCTCATTATCGTGATCTCATCACGATCCGACTCCTATTGCACAGAACCAAGGACATCACAATATGTATGTAACAGATAATGTGATAATATGTCAATATTAATCATAAGCAAAAAAATCATACAACATGTCACATATGACATCACTCACGTGATTGGCTTGCAGGGCACCTATAATCAGCACTCGTTTCTTTAATGCCAGACTTATAGGTTTGGAGGTTTCAGATATGATACAGCCGGTTATCAAGATTGATGGCCAACCTTACGAATGTAATTGAGTGTCAATAGAGGATCATCCACTCTCAATATTATGAGAGGAATATCTCGTGTGTTTTTGCTTGGAAAAATTATTAGCTAAGGTTGTTCAGATTGAGAGAGAATGAGTTCTCCTAGAGAATCCGATTAGCACGAGACTTTGATAGATTCCATATGTGTCTTGACAATATCATGCCCAATATACGATCTTTGGGATATTAGATAGATGAGAGACTATAGATACACGGTAACTGAGGACAGACAGGTCTAATGAATTAGATCTCATGTACCGTTTAAGGACAATGGTGTAGTGGCCCAGTACATCCATAGTCAATGAGTTAAATGAATTGTTATGAGATAACAATTCACTGAGTCAACAGGAGTTATGATACGTGGAACTCACAGCTAGTTTGGTATTGGGCCTAGAGGGTCACACACATATGGTGGGTGTTTTAGCGAGTAGAGGATTGGATATGAGTTAGCCAATAGATCATGTTCTCATTGGATGAGACCCAATATTGATGAACTCTTTGTATGAGACACAATTAGAGGTCAATTGAGATTATTAGATAAAGATCCAATAATCCAAAAAATGAGAGTAATTGAATAGAGACTCAATACCCACTGAGACAAAATTCATTAGGATTTTAATAGCTCTCTGTAAATAAGAGCATGGGCGAACAATAGGGTGATCGACTGCATTTTTGGTCACCCCTTTTATTCTCCTCCCTCCCTCATCTTGTCAATCGACTACCTTCTCGCTATTGCGAGAAGGTGCGAAAGAGTTGCGAGGCTTTGACAACGATTAGAGAAGCATCACTGCAACAATCCATCATGTAGATACCGCTAGAGAAGATGACATCTGACATCCTTCATTCTCTCCAATTAGATCTGAAAGTTTCAGGGACACACGATCCTCCCTAAGTAATCAATCTCACATTAGTCATAATTTTTTATTTTTATAATTTTTCGTATATCAATCTTTTATACGACGACGTAATAAATATGAAAAGCAAGTTTCGTTTATTTTTCTATTATGCAATTTAAACTCTTGTGATTTTTCGACAAAATAATACCAAAACCAAATTACTCGTGCAAAGATTGACTTGTAAACTACGTGTGATTAGATTTAAACACGTAAATTATTTTCTACATATATTATTATGATTTTTTAGTAGTTTTCAAATCTAACCAACACCATTTTTAGTTGTAGAGAGATACTATAGAGAGGTCTTTTGATATCAAAAATTATTCACACTAAGAAAAGAGGAAAGGACAACAATTGTTGCTGCCCTAAGGAGCAATCCTACAACAAGGCCAAAAGCTACTTGTATTTGATGAATAAGAATTTTTATCAATGGCTCAATTTATACAATCAGGGAAACCTAAATGAACATTCATGGACCATAAGCTTTGGAAAATAAGAAAAAAATGGTCGTATATTCCTACCGAAACCCTAGAAGACATAGTTTTAACCAAACCATGAAGATGGGTTAGTTTGAGCATCATGAAGAGAATATTATGCATTAAATGAAAACAGAATAAATCAGGGTACAGCATATAAATTCACCTATAAGATCTGGCACAGCTTGGATATTACCAAAGAATTGAGAAATAAAATAATTGTATTTCGACGAAAATACAAGAGCTTTAAAATTAAGCTTCTAATAACGTCACAAAAATTTGTACCATGAGCAATTGATTAGAAATTTGTCAAATGTGACATTTAAACCTCAACATCTTGAAAAGCCGATGTTTGTCAAAATTTCAATATGCAAACATCCCTTCGAATACAAAACCCTAACCTGAAACAAACAATTGCACGACTGTATCATTCTGAAACTTACTGCAGACTACAAGAAATAAGTGGCTTCCCCCTTAAGCTGCAGCTCCTGCACCCTTGCCCTTCTTTCGCTGGAGCTTCTTCATGTAGAACTCGAGCTCCTTCCCTTCCAATATGTATCTGTGCATCACGGTTACCGCCTCCATTAGATCAAACAGCAGACAAATTATCGTGGACACTAGGAAAAGATTGAAAAGAAAATTCTTCCTACCCATCAGCTCTCCCGCACTGGCCAGGGCGCGAAGAAATACAAGCTAACAACCTTCCAGCACCAAATTGCTCCTCGATGTGGGGATCAAGTGTACGGCCCTGCTGTCGCTTCTCCAGCTTCCTGGTTACATGGTTGCTCTTCTTTGCTTCCTCTGTTGCAGCTTCACCCTCCGGTACCTGACATAGGGCAAGGAAAAATAATTAAGGCAGATAACATCAATCAATTGATAAGACCCTAACAAGGTCAGGTCCATCGATTCATAATTAATTCAAATTAAGTTATGTTGGTCTGTTTAGTCGGAGTCAGTTATAAGTCGAGTTAGTCCATTCGAGTCAATTATGAGTTCGGTTAGAGTTGGTTATTATCTTCAATTAGGATGGAGTCGATTATTATTTTCAGTTAGAAGTCCATCAATTAGTTAAAAGTCCAAGTTTAGTGAGACTCGAGTCCAAGCCTAGGGGGACTTTTGGTAGAACACTATAAATAATAATGTAAACTCTTTTATCAATCAATCAATTAAGAAGTCTTATTTTAGCCCAAAAGCAAAACCCTAGGAGGGTTGATCCTCTATAGAGATCAAAGAGGCAGATCCCCTCGAAGTGATTAAGGAGGCCTGATCCCCTCGAAGTGATCGTTTATCCCTCTTCCTCTAAGATAGAATCCTACGGTTTCTATCAATTGGTATCAGAGCATCGATAGAAACAGTTGGGTTTCTATCAATTGGTATCAGAGCAATGATCCTCGGTGTTCCTACTATGATTCAACAGCCGCTTCCCTTGCCATCTGCAATCGTTGCCGCCATCTGCACCACTGTCACTGTCTTCCATACCTTGCTGTTGTCGTCGCTGCCATCTAACCCTAGATTACAGCCACCTTTTCCAATCACCTTGTTGCAGTTTATCACCATCTTCGTTGCAACAATCATCAAAAAAGAAAGAATGAATGAAAGGGAACTAAGAAGAAGATTGAAATGACACGCACCATCCTGCTATCATCGCCCGAAGTTCCTCTCCTCCTTGCCACTACCGCCAGCCAATCCTAAGCAACGAACAGCAATCGATCGCCAAACCCTCGCTGTTGCCCTCTTCCTTCTCTTCCCAGCCATTATAGTCCACCCCTCCTCCCACATCCTCCACTGTTGTTCCTCCCCTCTCGCCTGCGGACCATACTTGCCAACTCCCGTCACCACCCGTAGATGGCTGCCGCTTGCCACTCTTCCCCTCCGTAGCAGCATGGTCGTTGCCCTCAACCTCTTCAGCACCATCGTCGCAACCTCAGCCGCCACAAATGTCAACGCTGCTGCCTCTTCTTCCCTCTACTGCAGCCCACGCTTCTACCGCACCCCACGCTGCTTCCGGCCTCCAGTGCCTCTCCCGCCACTACCGTCGGCCAACCCTCAGTCGTACACAACCAACATTCCCCAGACCCTCGTCGTAGCTCTCTTCTTCCTTTGCCAGCAGAGTTCCATCGTCGTGGGTGGCCGACGCCACCGCCTGCAGCCACACTGTCGCAGGTCGCCGTTGTCCCTTCCCTACCATCTTCTACATCAGCTGCAACCACCTGTCACCGAACCCTCTTTCTCCCCTACCACTGCTGCTGACGTGCCAGCTGCTCTTCCCCTACTGCCACCAACCACCTCCAATCGCGTTGTTCCCCGCCACCGCCATACCGCTACCTTCCTCTTCTTCCCTCTGTCGCAGCATTGTCGAGTACAACAACGTTGCTGCTACTGCCTCCCAGCCACACCCTCCTCTGCGTAGCCCCGCCCAGCATCGTCGTCTCCAACCTTCTGCAGCCATGCCGCCAGCCACTCCTCCGATGTTGTCACTTCCTCCTTAGCAACTGCTTTCCCTTGCTTCTCGTTGCCCTCTTCTTCCTCCAACGACATTGTTGCTTCTCACTACCCAGCTACGTCAACAATGCCCCTATCTCCTCAGTTGTCATCCTCCACCTACGCAGCAACAAACCTATCATCACCATCATCCCCACGACAACACCGCCACGAGCGCTGCCTCCCTCTGCAAACCACGATTGGCGACTACATTTGATCACCAACATCACTGCTTCCTTCGCTATAGAGTCTTGTTGAATCCCTGCCCTCATCTTCTTCCTCTACTTCCCTCTGCCGCGACCGTGCTTATGCCAACGCTGCTACAATTCTTCCCTCACCCGACATTGCCATCGCGACCGCTGCACTTCCCCATCTCCCCTACAGCCCACCCAACCGCCGTCATTGTTGCTACCTTCTTCTCCACTTACACCAGCAACGTCGTTGCTTACTTGTTGCTTGTCGCCATTGCCTGTTTCCTCCCTTGCATCTTCCTCTGCTATCGTCGACAGATTGGTGATCCCTACGTCGGCGATCTTATTGCGGCCAAGTCTTACTACATCTACGTCGCAAACTCATGCCCCTGACTCGACAACAGAGAAAAGAATTGAAAATCACTGATCTACAATCCTACGCAATGGCTACGGATGATGCACTAGACGCAAGGTTTAAAGCCTTCGAGACCAACATAGAAGACATTGCAAAAACTCCTCCGCGAATTCAAAAGAAGCCGATCAGAGATCCCCAACGAAACTCAACATGGCGAAAGTTCCAATCTCAAGGGGAGTCGATCTGAAAAGTGTGATCATGGGCAGGACACAGGATACCCATGCATGAGGGTAGAGTTTCCCAGATGGAAAGATGGAGGCCTAATCGACTGGATCTCACGTGCTGAAATTTTTTTTCATTTTCACAGGACTCCGAAGGAATTCAAAGTGGAGATAGCCTCTATTCAACTTGAAGGAGACGCGATCCAAAGGTACGATTAGTACGAACACAATAATGCCACTCCCCAACTTGAAGTGTAAAAGGATTGAATAAGATAAATCTTTATATCAGACTCTATCACCAGTTTGAAACAAAATATCACCAACTGCCTGCTGATATGATCTTAAATCATGCAAACTGGGAACCATACCTACAAGTCAAAAACTACAAGAAGGGATCTAAACAAACAGCAGAACTATAAGGATCTAATTTTAGCAAAACTAAGAAACACCAGCATAAGTTGCCTCTTAAATAAATGTCATGTTCCCAACTTCAGATATAGCTAACTTGATAAACTGACTTGCAATGCAGATCAGACTGCAGATGGAAAAATAGGGCCACCAAATATTTAATGCCATCCAAATAAGATTGCACCGAAGCATATACCAACACTTTGATTCATAATCCACTTTTTGCAAACAATGTAACTAGAAATTAGGACTTGTTATCAAGGAAGAGACAGGTCCTTATTTGAATCCATTGGTTGATATCGAATAATATCTTATGTAAAAGTGCTTGTGGATATCATAAAAAGTCCATGGAGCTACACAAAATGCCATTAAGTGAGCTGATAAATAAAAACTCCAACCAAACCTCACTATTTTGAGTTTTTTCCTCAATTAAAAATTCATAACCACAACGGCTTTGGAATTTCAAGCCTACTTCAAGAACACAAGCTGCATATTTACCATTGGACAACCATATTTTAAACTTCAAATGAAATAGTTTGCTGCATGATCACCCAATTATGAAATCTTTGAATCTGTCACCTATTTCCCCACTCAATCTTCAAAATTCAAAACTATTGTTTCAAAGGAAATACGTAAATAGTGGGTTTCACAAGAATAAGTTCTGGCAATGGCAAGAATACCTTGCAATAGAAGCTACGGCTAGCAACTAAACAGACTCCTATGTACATATAAATGGAAAGGTGGTGAAGAATCCGATGTACCAACAAGTGTACTCTTGAAATCACAAAATATAAAAGCTAGATACAGAAAGGTGAATATATATTTACTATCATTGATTAATTGGCGCTAGAGAAGCTCAAGATTGTAATAAAACCAGTAAATATCATTTTAAATCAAACAAAGCAATCCTGCACAAGGCCTAAGGTAGACAGCAATCGCCTCACTGAAATCAGAATTACATGGTACATAGTGAAACAAGTAGATTCTTTTAATAGTATATAATGAATTAATATACTATTTCAAATATGATATCATAAATTAATAATAAAACATTTTAAATATGATGAATGCATCTTAGATGAGCCATTGGTGGTCCCATGTAAAAAACTCCTACAAACGAGAGGCCCGAAGAGGACCATCGTATGCTACTTTACAACTCAAATATCCATCACCTATATTGCAAGGCAACGACATTATTGTGATACCAAGCCTCGCCCTCACCATAGATGAAGAATGTTACTCTCTTTAGATCAGAAAATGAGTTTTCAGACATGTAGAAAAGACTATGCACATATGAATTAAGCTATCAACTAAAATTCTAATAAAGACAAGCACCAAGGTAAGAAAAAGGTAAGAGTAAATTGAATTTAAAGAACTATAAAAACATAAAATAACAACCTCAGTTGCCTCCTTCTTGGAGGCTGCAGGGGCCTTCTTCTTCCTACCAATCTCGACACCGTAATGCTGGAGGTACCAATGCTTGAAGGGGGTAGCATCAACCTGCACGATGGCACTCTTCACAAGGGTCTGTGTCCTCACCAGTTCGTTGTTTGAAGCATTGTAGGCCACATCAAGGATACGGGTCTTGCGGGTCACAGCCTCACTCCCCCATGAGTAATTCCCAGTATCCAACCGGAGGGCCCTCCACTTCACATTGCCTCCTCGTACTCTAACCCTCCTCACTGTTTTGTTGCTGGAGAGTTTTGTGTTCGCCGGCTGCCTTCCCAATTCATACCTTTCAAAGGATAAAACAGATACAAAAACAAATTTAAATATAATAAAAGAAATTAAACTAAAGTAACTAAACACTCAAATTAGATTAAAAAAAATGTCTGATAGCACAAAAGACCATCGACAGATTACATCAGGAATCGAACCTTGCTGGATCAACAACAAGGATAAATCGAAACCATAGTAACTCGAACAAATAAACAACTTGTAAAAATTGAGATGACAAAACCCTGTCTTTTCATTGGATTCTTGGGGAAATCAAACAAAAGTGCACGAAACCCAACTGCAAGCGAATAAGCATCCGATAAGTCAGTAAAAACACGAGATTTGAGGCACAAAAGCAACGCAACGACCTATGATTAACCAGCAGAACAGAACAACCAAATGAGAGAAGGAAGGTCATCAATCAGAAGAGGGAGAGGGGGAGGGGGTCTCACTTTCTCTTCTTCCTCCATGCCTTCTTCTTGCCCCCAGTCGCACGCCTCTTGTGCATGGAGTCCCGCGAGATACCTGCGACCATAAGAAGGAGAAGCAGAACGCCATGGCCGTGAGCAACAACGTGACGGCTAAGCTAACAGATCTTGGGGTTCCGAATCCTCGAATTCGAGGAGCATTCCCAGACGAAGGCTACAGATCTTTACCCATTTTGGCCGAGAGGTGGCGAGAAACGCTTCGATTTCTCTCGTCGGAGCTTCGCCGCCGCTAGCCGTCGCACTTATCGTTCAACACGTATATATAGAAACCCGGAAACCCTAAGGCGATCGCGCCTTCACCACAGATGCACGTGTGAGCAATGGAAGCAAAAGCCATGGTGTCGCCCTCGTGGATGCTTACGTGGGGGAGTCCAAATCGTGCCCATGTTTCTTTTAACGGGTCGGATACAGGTCCTTTGTTTTGGATTCACAAGCTTATCGGATTTGGATATTGATTTCAAGTGGATCAACCTAATGCAATGTACTAACACAACACTTTGGATGGTCTTAATGCCATGTTAAGTCATTATAAATAATACATTTAATAAATTTGATTCGACATGTATATCTAACCGCTCATGTATGTGCATAGAGGTAAAAAAATGTATGAAGATAATGAATCAACCTTACCCATATAAGTTTTTTATTAGATAAAAAAATAATTAGTGAGTGTTTATAATATAATTCAATGCTTATTTTGATATTTACTGATGATAACATATGCTTGACATCTCAAACGTTTCGAATTCTAATAAATGGATATCAAACCCTCAATTTTGGGGGGGGAGGTATATCTATTGTCGAGCATATTTATAATTATATTTCTAATTCTCTTGATCATAATTACTCCTCAACGGTGGAATAGAAATAAAAAGTGAGCTCATAATTTTTGAATTTAATGTACCAATTGCTCATAATCTGATGGGTCATAGATTTGCCTATTATTCTCTTAATCATATTATACTCCCTTATGATTCTCTATTATACTATATAAAAGCCTTAGGTAATTTGTGGTAAAAAATAAGACAACATATAACATTCATATCATTATCCTGGATTATCATTTGAATAATCTATGTTTAATCATAATAAATACTCAACATCGGGAGGATTTTGTCATACATGCCTTGCCTGGAATGTAATTTTGTAAGATAAATAAGTGGATTTGAATCTCTACCTAGTTTTACCCAAAAACAAAAAAATATTGAAAAAAAAGACGATCATTAAATTTTAGTCATTCTCTAGACAACTAAGATCTATTTTAACGTCTAGTAGTAGAAGATTGTTCAACAATTCCAATATAGGTTATAATATTTAATTAAATATGCTTGGTACTTAGATCTATTTAATCCACTTAATCCAAATTTAAGTTTTTTCTAAATCCAATTTTGAGGTATTTTTAATCAAAATTATGACAACTTCACGTATAAAAGTAAACTCTCTAATATAAATTCAGGTTGAGTTTAGAGTATTTAATTAGTAAGTCAGATTCATGCTTAGATAAGATAATATCCATGCAAATTCTACCCACTTTGATTCTAATGATAAATAACAAATACGATGAAGCATGTTTTATTTTTATTACTGGATTTTGGGTTGTCTTGTCATTTTTTATGCTGAGTCTAAGGTGACATATCGACTTGGTTTGATCCGAATGCACAAGGACATCCATGTGACTCAAACGTGTCGGGAGAGAGCGTGACGGGCTGATGACTTAGCTTCAAAATCTCTAAGCTGGCTTCCCGAGTCGAGAGTGACGTTCATCTCCTCCTCCTCGTCGTTTACATCTTGCATAAAAAGATTTGAATCAGACGAAGGGTCTTTCTAGGTCGGCCCATCCGATTGTTAAGTTAGTTGTGAGTATTGGGATCTCAAGAGAATATATTGGTAGTGTTATATGTGTGTGTGTTTTTTTATATTCTTCTTTTGATAGTGTTTATTGGGTGACTTTTATACCTTCTATCGGGGGTTATCGTACGAGAATATTTAATGATTGACGGTACCATCGTATGTGGGTGTTAATGTGTACATGTGCATCGGGATACTTGGATCATACTTTGACGTCGATATCGTTCGAGTTGTGTCGTGCTCCTTGGATGGTGGGACGAATCTACGATCTATTGTTTATGTCGTTTTAAGTGCGTCACATCTTATCATGCTTCTTGGACTACGAGACGGAGTGAACTCTAAATTTTATTTTATTTTATTTTTTATTTTGAAGAGGGAAAGGATGAGGTGGGGGCTATAAGGAACAGAAACAATCAGTACATTGAACCTGGACATGCTTCGGCACATTCCACGTACCTAGACGACCCCAAACAAGATTTCACCCCCTTTATATAGCCGCCTCCTACTCACACGCACTCGCTCCCCTGTTAACGTGCCAGCCCGTACTCCCTCACGTGCGAGAGCCCACCAGCATCAAGGCTTGTGCTCCGGCATATACCCACCTCACATAGCCGAACCATTCCTCCCCCCTCCCCGCTTCACTTGGCATATCCCTCCTCACCTCCTTCCTCTCCATCTTGACTGCTCGTACACAAAGCACCCACTGGCCAATAGAGGAAGAGCGGACTATGCCATGAATATTCTTGTTGTAATCTCTCTCTCTCTCTCTCTCTCTACTATTAAAATGTCGTCACCTTCTCCACATTATTGTACTCCGAAAAATGGTGACTCCATGATGACTCTCCAGTGTTGACAGCATATCCCCATCTCCTTCCCTGTAAAAAGACTCTTCTCTACTACGCCCTTTGAAGCCCCAGAAATGGCAGTTTACATGCGGGCCAAGCGGGTGACCGATCCCCTTGGGGAGGATGCGAGGGCTCGTCTCCGGGGCGACGACCCCCGCCGGATGACTGGCTATGCCAGCAGCGGCAGCGATCACGAGGCCTTGTCCAGCCTCGTCCATGCCTTCTTCGAGTGCGACGACTGCGACTCCCCTTCTGCGGCAGACGCTGCTGCTGCTGGTGAGCCTGGTGACCTGATGTCCGACTCGGATGGAGGAGATCAGTTCGAGAAGGCAGCGGCTGCGGTGGGAGAACTGGTCGGTGGTTGGAGGAAGAGCGACGACGCTTTCCGCCTCCGCCTCCTCTCTGACGCCTCCGAGGCAGCGGACGCCATGGCGACGCTGAGGCCGAGTGCTTCCGGGTTTCGCCGGGCGGTCATGGCGCTGCTGAGGGAGATGGGTTACGACGCTGGGATCTGCAAGGCCAGGTGGGGGAGCTCCGGCAACCTGGTCCACGGGAGTTACGAGTACATCGACGTGGTGGTGCCGGCGGCAGCTGCGGCGGGAAAGGAGGGGAAGGACTATCGGCGCTACATCGTGGACCTGGGCTTCGCCGCGGAGTTCAAGGTAGCGCGAGCCACGGTGGCTTACGAAAACGTGGTGGCGGCGCTGCCGGAAGTGATGGTAGCGCAGCCGGAGGAGGTGAAGCAGGTGGTGCGGATGGTGGGCGATGCCGGGCGGCGGTCGCTCAAGTCACAGGGCCTGCACGTGCCGCCGTGGCGGAAGCGGAGGTACATGATGGCCAAGTGGCTTGGGCCGTACCGGAGGACGATCAACGCGGTCCCGGACTCCGCCGGGTCCTCGGTGGCCGTCGACGCCGAGTTCAAGTGTCGAGCCGTGGGATTCACGGCCGCCAAGGGCATCATCATCTGCTGAAGCGAAGGATGGGAACAGCATATGCGGCGGACGACAGCGAGTTGGCGTCGAGGAGAAACGTGTCAATCATGTGGTGGAATTGGAACTAAAGTAGATGATGCCGGCCTTATTTAATATATATATATATATATATCTTTCTTTTAATATTTGTGTAGATATTGCCTCTTTTGATTGTATTCTTGGCAAATTGGTGTACTATTTGGCAGTGAATGTACGGTGAATCATGGTTAAGTGGAAATGGCATTAAGCTTATGACAGCAATTTGTATAAGCTCCAAGCACCTGCATTCTGATTAAATTATCTCTAATCTTCTTCAAGATTCTTCTTATTGTAATATGCTACGTATCAGAACATAAAATTTGATTTGGAGTTGACATGAATTTTTAAAGGTACTTTGACATCAAAGTAACGATAGATTCCTACAATAAAAAGAAAAAAAGACACTATGCATATGGATTTGTTTGTCCTGAAGATGTAAAATTGATCAATTCCTTTTAACATTAATTTCTTTCGCTCCTGTTCTTAGCATTTGGTGCACATGATCTTAATGGGATAAGTAATAATATTTATTATAGGGAGAATTAAAAGCCAAATTATCATAAAATTGTCACACGTCAATGCATTTAATTACATGTTTCTTTTATCCTAATTTAAAGGTCCTTCCCAATTGCTTTTCCAGATGTAGCGTCCTGCTGCAATCTTTTTATGTTTTCAAGAACCAAAAAAAAAAAAAAAAGGCTAATAATTTAAGCATAAATCAAGAGAGAGATTTATCTAAATGTATCGAAATAAATGAGTATTTGATTCGAACAATCAATGACAGTGCAGTGATGTATTATAATAGTATAGTACGTTGGAAAACTCATAAATCATTTAGTATACGCTCCATATGTCTAACGCTATTTTGAAACACATTATTATCTATCAAAGATCATTCATGCTATGATAAATAAAAGTAGACAGAGTAAAGTCATTAAATTAACGACTAGTTAAATAAAAAAAATAGTTTTAAGCATATGAAACTCCCAAAAAGATATATATAAAAAAATTCTAATCTTTAAAAGAAGGGCAACACATGGACGATCGCTTAACAGATAGTTGAATGCCATTAAATTTAAATCATATACTAAGATAAGCGAACATTTAATAATGAACATTGGGAAATTTTGGGTTTAATTACAATTCCAGCAGGAAGGAATAGAGCGACAATTACGGGAAAGAGCTCGATGTCCGTAATCGTGAGTGATGGATTTGTGATAAGTACATCGAACCTGGACAAGGTTCTGCAGATTGAACTCACCTAGACAGCCATCGCCAGCTCGACCTTCTCCTTCGACATTGCTTATCGTGTGCACCTTTTCTTTATTCTCCTCGTCCTCGTCCTCTTCCTCTTCCTCTTCCTCTTCGTCTTCGTCTTCCTCTCCTTACCCTTCGCTGACTGAGTGTTGAACCTCCAAGCCCATTCGACTGCGACAAGGCGAGGTCTTAACGACGATGACTGCCAAGTGCGGTGCTACTGTAGGAAAGATGCACTTCAAAATATTGAGGTCAATACGCTCCCTCCACCTTTAAGAAAGAAGTGCTTCTTTGAGCTACCATTCCACGCAGCTACAGAACCTCCCTCCCATGACAGGCCGACGGTCTTCAAGGCGGCTAATGGCTTCTCTCAGCAAAGTGCCATCAAGAAATCAATTTGCCAAGGGGGAGAGAGAGAGAGAGAGAGAGAGAGAGAGAGAGAGCATGGCAATCAGGTAAGCAGGAACGTTGAGACGGAGAAGGCGATGCAGAAAAAAAGATGGTTGACATGAAAGATCAATAGAAGATCCAACGTGGTCGATCCAACTTTGGGTTTGGGACTTGGGATTGCAGCTAGTATTATTTTGGGACTCTTTAATTAAAATTAAAATATATTTAATTATAAAATCTAAATATAAGATTGCTTTAATAAAAAAATTAAAATTTAAAAACATATTTTTATATATAGAAAATATGGTTTACTTATCGATCGAAGCTGGCAGCTGATAGATAGCAGGAAAATGTGTAGCTTTGTATCGATGTGTGTTGGGCACGACGGTGCATGCTAATGACATAAAAAAAATTCTTAAAAATCTCTGTGAAATTATTTCAATATAAAAAAATAGATTATAATTTTTAAGTTAGATATAAATTTTATAATAATTTATCAAAAATATATATATTTGAAAGGAATGGTGGCCTTAAAATCATTTGTGAATTTTTTTCGTATTCTAGTTTGTCTTAGTCTATTTGATATATAAGTTTATTGACCTTAAAATCATTTGTCAATTTTTTTTGACCTCATCTTTTGTTATAAGAAACATATGTTCAAGAAATTTATGAATTTTTTATTTCAAATCAATCTTATAAAGGATAACATACAATAGTTTCACTCTTATTATAATTCCATTCAGGATCTCCTTAGATTTAGAAAAAAAAAGAATAGTATTTTTTTCTAACACTCAGATTTTGAATGTCTTAAATTCGACCATTCTTGTAATGTGATCCTTATTATCCTAAGATCTTATCTCTTTTGTTGGATTAACTCTAATGTAATAAAATTTATAGCAAAACTAGAAATTATTGGTCTGAGTATTTCATTAGTTATATACTTCTCCATCAACCAGTGAACATAATAATGGTTATATATCAATTTTGTCATTAACGGTGCCTTTACCACATACTTGCTTATTGGTTATAATTTACCAAAGTCCTTCAATATTATGTTCATGAAATGAGCTACATATGCAATCCAAAATAATATCTTTCTTCTTTTTATTAATTATGAACAACTATTTTTTAAACTAGTTCCAGCATAAATGACTATCTAGATAATATATTATGACAAAATTACCCATACCATAGCATTCATTAGGTTTTCAATATAATTTATATGATAAATCTTGTAGGAAGTATTGATTGACTTATATTATAATAAAAAAAAGTTAATGATGCTCATTCTTAGGCCCTATCAAACTATTAGATATATTAGTATCATCTCATATTTATCTTATTACTTCTTCAGGGATTTGATTCGATCTTCACATCTTCATATATTATAGATTTCCTTCGGTGTTCAAAGTTGGATCCTCGTATCATTCTTTTGGAATGAAGATATGTTACTTTAATAATATGGACATTAGATTGTACTTACTGAAATCCTATGAAAACTAGCAGTTAGATATTGTCTTGCCAATATATCACTTCTTTTATATATATATATATAGGCATCATTAATTTGTGTCTATTTTGTTGTTTATGAAGGATATTACTTATGCATCAATCTCAATAATATTTTGTGCCATTCTCCTATCAGGTGTTACAAAAAAAATATGGATTTCACCCTATCACATACTATCAATCCTACCTAATGAAGGAGAAGCAACAATGAATACCTATTACCATCGCCATACTCCCATTGTGAGTTATGTCATTGATGCTTTATTATATCTTAATACATATACTAATGATCCAACAATACACAAATCTTATCTTTTAGATCGATATCACTATACAATAGTAGTTATTGTGTAGAAATGTGGTATTTTTCATTTTCTACGGGTTCTCTTTTTAATTGCACAGTCCCTTATCTTTAGCATCTCTTGAAATAATTGACAGCCTCCGTTAAATTTTTTTTTTTTTACATTTTACAACACAGGGATAGTTGCTGATCAAATGTTACTTCAATCGGATGATTATTCTACCTCGGTCAATGCAGTCACAATGTTTGCATTACCAATAATGATAATTTTGTCTCCACATAACAGGCATGATGATCCCAAGCTTCATCATGTGCTTGAACCTTTGGTACCATATTATAATAAGAATTTATCAAATTAAATTAGTATTAATTTAAATAATAAAACTATGATACAAGTAATGAGCCATACTAATAGGCAATAAATACATACAATTGATCTGATATATGTTAAATTATGATGAAATGATCATTAAATACACTAAACCTAATATTAAAACACTAGTAACTACATAATTAACTCTTTCTCATAAATATAAACATGTTAAACAACATAATAATTATTAAATATATAGAATTTACCCAATATAGGTTTAAAAAATAATATAATCATAATTAAATCCATAAACTATAATATTAAAAAAATCTAATTAATCCATAATTAGCACTAATTTATCATTATAAACATGTCAAACACATTAATAGAATTAAAAACATAAATTTGATTCAATATAAATCAAATTACAATAAATCTATTATTAAATATACTAATCATAATATTAATATAGTTAATTACTTCCTAATTAGATTTCTTTAGTCACTATAAACATGTCAAACACCCTAATATAAATCAAATATATTGAATTGACGTAATATGGGCCAAATTTTGATTAAATCATAATTAAAATTACTAATCATAATATTAAAAATTTTGATTAAAACCTAATTAAAACTCTTCTACTATCGTAAATATATGAATCATAATAATATATACTAAATACAAAGATTTTACTCAATATGTGTATAATTTTGATTAGATCAATATTAAACACACTAATCATAATATTAAAAATCTTAATTACTCTATAATTAAAACTATTCTACCATAATAAATATATCAAATGTATATTAAATTTAGCTACATATAATATACTTAATTATCTCATAAATCAATAAAATTCTAGAAAGAGAATATATAGCTCTTGATTGAAGCGTTAATTCTTTCAAATTTGATCTAATTCACAAATAACAGCTTTAGAATATGTTGGGTGCTTTTATTACTTTCTCTAATTGATCCATCGAGATGGTTGAAATCTCAATTATCGATGTTTTCCAAACACAAAAGTGGTGATACTGAATGCATCGTTCCAAATGGTAGGAACCGATCAAAAGATGGAGACATGAAAAAAATTGAAAGAAACGAAGAATCTGCAATCGCAGCAAAACGCCAAGGTTAGGTTTGGCCGTGCTTCATACCGTCGTCTCTCTCTCTCTCTCTCTTTCTCTTTCTCTCTTTCTGTGTGTGAGAGGGGGTGATGGAGGCCTTGGTTTGTTTGAGGGTGGCAGAACATGCAGGGAATATGATCACTCCTCAGTAATGACTAGGGAGAGAAACCACCGAAAGGCCTCTAGCAATGGCGTCCCGAATGGCTCTTGTTTGAGCAAGAGGAAACAAACGAATCACAGCATATTTTGGTGAATGACTTGAAGACTTCATGGAAATTTTAGAAAGAAGGTAACTAAGTAGGTTGTAAGAATGGAATTCAATGTTAGAGGAGAGAGAGAGAGAGAGAGAGAGAGAGAGAGAGAGCGTCATGGCATCAGCATCAGGAGACAAAATTATTGAACACTTGCAGATGCTCCACACTGACTTGGGCAAGTGCCAAGTGATGTAAGTTTTGGGACACAACATGCGGCCATAAGCTGTAGGCACCCCACAGTGTTGTTGGAGGTCATCTCAAACATTTGGATAGGAATCCACACCACTTCACCACCAAGAACTCAAAAAATCATGTTGATGAAATAGATAGATAAATATGGATGTGTTACCCGAGTTTGGATCTACCCACTTCGATTCCATATCATGAGTTCCAATTACAGGACGTAATGAGCGCTTGAAATGAGGAACTTATCCTAATCCTCTTCTGTGACGATAATGCTTTATTATTTATTATAAGTGATAATGCTGGAAATTTAGAGTTCATAAATACCAATCAAGTCAACGCATCCATGTTGATGTCTTCCCGAAGAAGATTGACATCAGATTCTTGTGTCTTATTTGAACTGAATCAACTGAGAAACTTCCCTCGCGTGGAAGTCAAATAGTAACTCCGCTGTACTCGTCCCAAACGGAAACCACCAGCATTTAAGGCTTTTCCAGCTTCAAACATGTGTAACTCCCACAGTACATGACATGCAGATCTCTATGTAGACGAAGGCAGCGCAGAGAGCCTGGAGGCATACACGATGGAGTCACGTCAAGCGGCGTTCGCTCTCCTGCTCCTGCTTCTTCTGGTGGCCAGCGCCAGCGGCCGGATGGTGAAGGTAACTTCGGCGGGCGTCTGCAACGTGTCAACCGGAGGCCTGTCAGCGTGCAGGTCGGCCGTCAGCGAGTGGTTCGCGGACGAGACTCCATCTCCGGAGTGCTGCGCCGCCGTCGCCGCCGCCGACTTCGGCTGCTTCTGCTCCTACCTCAACTCTCCCCTCCTCTGGTTCTTACGGGTCAGCTCCGACCGGATCAAGCAGCTCCCCGCCAAGTGCAACGTCCACCGCCCTCTCCCCGACTGCGTATCCGCATAGATACGCTATAGATGTCCGGGTAACTATAAATGTACTCGTATGTATCGATCTCGATACATCTTTCGTTTTCATTACTAATATCCATAGACGGACGTTCGAATACGCGTGGAAAGACGTTGCTCTTATTGATCGCTTCTTTGTTCCTATATGGTTCTTCCAATCCACCAAATTGTAGGGAGATGCCTGCAATAATTCACATAACATACGTAAAACCCATTAAACTTGCTTATTTATATTATATATATATATATGCATGTAAAGCTAAAGGTATAAAAATATGCTAACATAACAATACCATCAATAAAGTTGATAGGGTAAACATTGGACTCGTCGGCCCGATCCGACAATGTTAGCCTGAGGATCACGTTGACACTCAAAGGCTCTCGCGACCCTTCACCTAACGTCGTTTGCTCAATGGATCGTACCGATAGTCAATAGTCTTGCCGAATGAGGTCTCAGGAATCGATGAAAGCAGCGTCTCTCGTAGAGTTGTACCTACAGGTCAGCCAAAGGCGTTGCGCCCATTAAACATCTCGATACGACCTCCCTCTGCCTCATAGGTATAAATACCCTCACTGTAGCCCACAAGAGTGGACCCCACTTCGAAAACTCTTCTTTGGAACTCTTCGACCTCTTCTCCACCTCAACTTTCAGTTTCCATACTTCGAAAGCTAACTTAGCCATCTGAGGGATCATGTCGAGCACACATCATCTTGACAAGGATCTTCTTGCAGGACCGGAAGCAAATCTAATTGACTTCTAGACCCGAGGAGTAACAGTTGACGGAAGCCTAAGATCTCGATCGCGGGCCAAATCTTGTCATGCTAGCTCGAACTCGTCATGCACGACACAAAATTAAGCAAAAGTGTTAGCATTTCTAACGTTTAATGATGCTAATACTTGAATTAATATTAAACTCCAATATAATTGGACACCGATTCCGCCGCTATAAAACAATGCCCGCCAGTTTAAAATCAACAACGCTCTTTGGATATTTGATGCTGTATTAAAAATGTGGATTGATGGCTATTCAAACCAATTGTACGTTTTAGATATTGAAAAAAAAAAAATATGGCTTTTCAAACCAATTGGTAATGGTTGACTACACTAAGCATCCTTCTAATGAAACCGAAATAATTAAACTCGGCAGAAATATGGATCCATCAGACATAGAACAGAGACTAATGATTACAATATAACTTAAAGCTGGATGTATTAGATTAGGATTGAGTGATTAAGGAAGGAAGTGGATGACGACCATTGGCCTCCACGTCCGAGACGAGGCTGTGGTGGAGATGTGCTAGAAGAACAGACAACAGAGAGATGGTGGATAACAATTGGAGCAATAACAAACATATAAACATTAAGCTAAACAACATGCCCGTAGACAACCTGGCGGAATCAAGGAAAGTTTGCAGTGACATTGTAATGCAGATCATACAAAACCCACCTGTCTAGAGTTGAGAACTCCGGGTTTCCTTTTTTTCTTGCATGCACTGATGGAGGATCGAAGAAGAAAAAAAAACAACCAATCTATTCCAGTGATCTCATCACCCGCTAAAAATTACCTGCTATGTCAAGTCTCATGCTTAAATCATGCACCGTTCCCCAATTTCTCATCCTCTCTTCTCCGTAACTCGAACCGATCTTCCTCTTTTAAAGTCTCTGCCAAACAAGTGGATTCAATAGCACTTCTATCAAGAGACCTCCCCATTTCTGAGTCGTCGTGCCAACTTTCACCACCGTCAGAATCACTGTCTTCAGAACTGAAACAATCCTCATCTGTTACATTCACACCGTCATCAACCTTCTCCGATTTTATGTCAGTTTGTCCCGCCATCACGGGTTGAACGGGAAGCTGCTGGATTGGCGACAGATTAGTGTGTTGACCTGCTTTTACTCTCTCGTTGTAGACTGCCATTTCACTTTTATACCTCTCCTTGTCCTTCAAACCTCTCTCCTGATACACCTGAGATTTTAACAAGGTAGATAATGGGTAACTTGCATGGAGAATGCAAGGAAATCTGAGTAAATGTTCTCAGGGTCTTACAGCTTTTTCAGTTTCAGTTAGCCCGTTCCACCGGACACCAATAATTCTACTGATTTCTCTGTCTCTCCCAGGATGAAGTGGCTTAAGCCTGGCATGCTGCTCAGCGAAAAAGAAATTGTAGCCACTCCTATTGGGTTTTGGATGATTGGGGTCTAGCATGCTGAGCTTCTTCCGATACCTCCGCCGGCGGGGGCTTCTCAAATTACTCTCATCAGCATGCACCAAAGGCCATGAAGCTTGGTCAGTAATATGATAAAGGACACCTTTAAGTTTCTCTGAACCAACAGTAACTGTCACAAAATAGCCATGCTCGAATTTCCCATCAATTACTCCAACAACGGGAGGATATGTTGGAGAAGAACCTACAGTTGTGAAAGAAGCTGATTAGTAATCTTTGCAGAAATATAAATATCTGCGAAAAAAGTTGCCAAAAGACGGTGATTGATCAATTCTTAATAAAAGATGCTTCTTGTTTTCTTTTTCATTTTTTTTTAATTTTCTGCAGGATATTAGCAAAGCATGTTGCAGAACTACAAAAAGGAAAAAGAAAAAGAAAAAAAACCTATGTCAAACTATCACCCTTTTTTTTTTTCCTTTGATCTCAAGCTTCATGACATGTGTAAATGCCTGGCAGTCGTATCTCCAAAAAACAGTAACGATCACCTCAACATCTCAAACAATCATTAATGAGACATGTTACCTGACTACTGATATTACATATTACTAAATGGCTTTAAACAAACTCACCACTGTTTCTTCTTCGCTTGTGGACAGCAGCCTGAGCCTCAGGATGTGATTTCACAGGTTCGACCAACTTCTGGGATGAAACTGCAGTAGTTGAAGAAGTGTTCGAAGGAACTGTAATTTAAATGTACAGCTTGATGAAGCAAAGAGAAGAGCAAAGAAATGTTCGAAGTAGCTGACAATTTGACATGTACAAACCATTGGGAAGGTTCCATCCTTGTGAACCAAACAAATATATCTGCTCATAATGCTGTAACAAGGACAAGTAGTATTTGCGAAGAACAAAAGATGCATTTGTTGCTGTAGAAGGAAAACTAAAAGCAGCAGTTACTTCTCTCCATCTTCTCTCTGCAATTACCTGCATTTAAGTAATGTGCTTATTCCTATTAAAAAATTTCTTATGTGCACATAAAGTCTCAATTTAAATCATTATAATTATATACAAAATTCTTGGACTAACTTATTCAGTTTAAGTTGGAGGGAAATGATGCTTATATTCAGATGTTTCCCTTCCTCATGGGAAGAAAATCTTCCAACTTTTCTTTTTTAAAATTTTTAAAATGTGAAAATTGTGCTTGAAGGTCAAATCCTTTGGCTTTACATCATAGTATCCCATCATTCTAAAGCTTTATAAAACAATGATATCTTGCATTATGCGAAACTTTTTCCCCTGGACCATCAGGGTATTTTGAACCTGTTGGTAGCACAATCGTTATTAAATAAAACAATAAATAGCACTTCTAATTGTAAAGCAGATATTTCAGATGTCTCCAAAGTTAATATTTAAATTGGGTATCTTCAAGTTAGGTAGCAGATAATTTGAAGTTCCTAAAATACTTAAGCATATACACCAGATCATTACAACACCAAAATAGTCTTTAAGCCCCAACTACTTGAGATTGACTAAATGAAACATTCACATGCATTCAGCTCAATCAATTAAACCAACTAAAAACTAGGGATGTTTAGGCTGAACAGGGACAGATTACCGTAAACCAAAAGTAGAGCCAGACTTGGTCCAAATACAACCCTAGTCATGCCTTGGTCCACATACGACCTTAGTCACAGAATATTGCCAGGTTCTATTGGGAAATATTCTTCCAAATCAGATTTATTTTCTCTAATCATTCTTTGATGTTCTTAGTCACAACCACATTCCCTCTTTCCGTCAAACATGATACAAGAAGAAAAGAAACACCACAAAAATAAAGAAAAATACAATAAAAAATTTTATATCTCTTGAATCAACACATACCAATCATTTCTTCCATCTTTTGATAAGACATATTTTGATAATTATTTTGACAAATAACTTATCAGTAAGATATTTGATTGTCACGTTCTCTTAATGTTTCCTTACGATAAAATCTTTTTCATGTGTGGAATCTTGAATAAAAAATTTGAGACTCCAATCAAGCCCAAAATTTATCTCCCTTTTCATTTGGAATCTTTGATCAAGCTTACAATTGTTCTCCTCCCATTTTATTCAGTAAAATAGGATATCAAACCGGTACCACATCACTTGCATAATGTAGTACTTCAGTTTTGTATATTACCTTTCAAGAGTCTAAAATATGGTAATGATCTAAAATTTTAATTCTTTGGTTATTGCAATATAAAAGAATGTTTCTTTCAGTTTTGATATATAAGTTTCCACTCTATATAATTGGTTCATATTTGTGTTCTAGCTAAAGGATATCGATTTGCCATCGATTAAAGATCCATGCATCTTTATCCATATTCTACAACTGACTATTCCCATGGATCCATTTCACATAAAGTCATCTATCCTAATAGTATTGGTAGATTGACTACCATTTCAATGCAGTGATTTAGAAAGGCATTTGGGGCGCTCACCTAGGCGCTCGGGGGAGACGAGGCCCGAGCACCTCGTTTAAGGGCCAAGTGGTGCGCTTCGGTAAGGCACCGTCTGGGCACTCGCCCGAGCCCAAGCACCAGCCACTTTGGGTGAGCATCGGTTGATATATGGCGACCAAACCATTTACATTTGCGTTAGTTGGTTTGATTGAACCAACTATCGCACGCAGTTATATCAGTGTGTGACCTCGACTCCCAACCCTACGCACACTTCTCTCTTTGTTTTTGTTGTCGACAATTCTCCATCTGCGTTCGCCGCGGACGATTTCTCCCTTTGCCTCTGCCGTCGACGGTTTCTCCTATTGCCTTCGAGTGTTCCTCTATCACCGACCAAGTCTCCTCAACTTCCGTTGTTGTCCGCTGTCTACCGCTGCCACTGTCCACTGCTTGCTACTATTCGCGACATGACTCCGTTGCTGTTACTACTGTCCGCTGCCTCCTGTTGTCCACAATTCTGCAGCTTACGTTGCTATTTGTTGCTTGCGACTCAGCTTCTCACTGCGACTTCTCATCGCGACTTCTTTGGTCTCTACTCTTCCCTACAATTGTTAATAGTAAATATACTATTAACATTAAATTATTAATTACTGTTCAAAAAAATCTTTATTTACTAGATTAATAATATACTATTTAGATTTTAACATTGCTAATCTTTGTTTTTAATTTAATATCATATTTTTATTTAAATAATTATATTTACTAATTATATTGTATATTTTTTATGTTTTAATATTTTAGAGAATCTCGCTTCGATCGGGCGAGCGCCTAGTGCCTCTAGCGTTTTGGGACCTTAGCGTCTTTTGGCGCTTAGCACTTTTTAAATCACTATCTCAATGTTCCTATTAGGGGATGCCAATGTACAGCAGTGTAGACTTTTGTATACATGAAATACAACAACATCATGTTGGGCCTCCATGTAAACTAGCATGTATTGGCATCAGCATGACATTGCACACTACAAAAATGTTACATTCTTAAAACATTAAAAACACCTCAAGTACAAACTCTGGTACTGTCAGCACCCTTAAATAGAGTTTGTACGAAGGTTTTAAATTTACCCAATCTTTCTTATTTTTCAAAATTCTCTTTTTGATAGTATGTCATTCATAAATCTCTAGTTGGTAAATAATATAAAGAGCTTATGTTGATTATAGTATAGAGACAAATTGGGCTCACCAAGCCATAGAAAACCACTAGCTGGGTTAAGTCTATAACTTAATGTAATAATCCTAAGGATTTGAGTTAGGCATGTTTAACAACACTTCCAGTTTCTATCTCTGATTTTCAAGATAAAAGCTGAGGACATCTAGCATCAAACCCTTTCAATGATATCTTTTGTCTTATGTTCTATAAAATTGCATCTCTTATTTTTAGACTAAGACCAAAATCTAACTAAGCAGGGTTTGAGGTCATTATACAAAGCCTTGTCCTTGCACACAAGTATCACAACTTCAACCCTTCACACCAATTTTATAAAGGAGCAATCTTACTGCACAAACTTCATATGCCCAAGACGAAATTCTTACTGTGTTGATAATTGCAAGAAATAGAAATAAGAAAAGGATGAACCACCCCCACCAACAATTTCATAGAAATTGGAAGTGAATAGAAAAAAGATCCTGGTCTAAGATGGAAAAAGCATAATCAATACAATATATGCTCCAGCTCTGTTATCAATTTTGTTGACTTATTTGCCACTTAAATCTCTATATTATTTGGCTTGCAAATATTATCCATCAATAATAAATTATTACTCAAATACTGAAATAAAAGTCTCTTGTTTTAAATTTTTTAACAGATAAAAACATTCAGAACATATCAAGACATGTTATGATCAAAATAACAAGCAACTAAACTTGTATGGAAATGCAAAAAATACAAAAATACAAAAATACAAATAACTTAATGACTGAGCTAGATCCTCACCTTTTCAATACCACCTCGAGAAGTTACTTCAACAAAAAGTCGATGAAGATCAAGACCCTTTCCTCCTATGATTGGGACCCTTGGAAGAAAGAAACAACATCAATCATAATGTTAAAGATAGATTGGTACATCAAGAGCATTATATCACCCAATTAAAATCCTTCTTTTGGAAAATGTTAGGACGTCGAGCTTGACATGTAAGTGTAATTAATAGAGCAGCTTATCTAAAGACCATTAGACTGTAGCATCGCACCTTCCAAAGATGTAAATTATGGACCTTGTTCGTTTGGATGCATGATTATATACTCTTTAATAAGACCAAGTTTATATCGAGGTTTCAAATTTTGAGCTGTACCACCCGATACGGGCAGTACATACCGGTCCGTCAATTTACTAGTACGCGGACTGCCCGCTATTGCCAAAAATCGACCGTCAGCGATCGATTTCGACCGTCCGCGGCCGATTGAGGGAGAATCGACCGTCGTCAGTCGATTGAGAGAGATCGGTGATCGATTGAGGGAGATCGGAGAAAGGAGAAAAAGGGAAGAAGAAGAAGAAGAAGAAGAAACAAAACCTCTACCGTCGCTGCCCGCACCCACGAGCGATTTTTCTCCCGCGTGAGGAGACGGAACGTCTCCCCGCGTGGGGGGAAAGATCGAAGCGACTTTTTCCTTTTTTAAAAGATATTTGATATTTTTAATATAATATAATATAAATATTTTATTATTTTTTTAATATACCGAGCGGTACACACTGTGTATACTGCCTGGTATTGGTACCGTACCAATACCGACAAAATGTTGGCATACCGATACAGACTGGTAAGTCAATCCTTGGTTTATATATATATATATTTTAAACATTTTATCTAGATTTATATAGCACCACATAAATAAGTTCACATTATGAGTTCTCCAACACTATAGATTGCTAACAGAACTAAGACCAGAACACATGGCTACACAAGAGAAACATGAAAATATGCAAAATATGGAGAAAGTAAAATTTTTCACTGAAGCATTCCACACATCATGAGTGCAAACCCTAGTACCTACATCCTAAGTTGATGGGATAAAGAGTAACAAAAAAATAAGCATGTTGCTGCAGCAAACCCAAACAACAAAGTTAATCAAAATCTTATCAAGTAAACCTTGTGAGTAGGGTTAAACCAGTTAGAGCACTGTGTATACCAACTCCGGCTCAACTTCAGGCCAGTAGAATTGTTAGACAACCTAGCAAGGGCCTCAACCCCATATCTCGTGTATCCTTCTCAGATGGAATTATATGCCTAACATTGGGTTTGACTGCCATTATTTGGTGTCAATGAGAATCCTTGGATATCTAGGATGACATCACAAAGAAAAATGACATCTAGGGAAAACTAAGTTGCAAGGCACAAGTTGCAATGACAAGTTGAACCATGGAGTTCTCTGAATTGGCATACCAAACCGACAGATTTAGGCTCATCCAACTACTTAAGAATATAAATTATTGTGCATGTGAATCCCTGAAAAACTAGTGCCAATGACTTCTAACGTGTTTTATAAAATTCTTAATTTTTTTCTTGTAAGCCACAGTGGGTTTTGCGTCAATAAACCTTGCCAACAAATTGGAAAGGGATCATTGGAGCGCATGAAGGTAAAAAAGCATACAGAATGAGTTTAGCATATAGATTTAAAAACCTTACATCATTAAATGGCAACTGTTGTATCAATTGCAGAAATTGTTTCAATATATATCACCACAAATAAGTCATAAAGGGATTGTTTATTGTTTACCCATATGACTAGTAACTCGGATGTGGATAGCTGAAATGGACAGCTTGACTTTATTCAGAAAACTTTATCTAGAAAACCAAATTGACTTTACCCAGAAAACCTAACAGCCCCCATGTCTGTAAAATTGAGCACATATAAGGGAATGTAAACATAAACAATCCGATGCTATAGTTTAAAATGTCTGGGTACTACCACATATGGCTGACATTTGAAGTCCATTTCAAGTAGCGATATACTTTTGGTGGGAGCAGTCGAATGGAAGTTTGAGCTAGGATATTCAACTCCAAAGTCATACAAAAGGAAAAAAAAAAAAATTAACAGCATTAAACTTCTGCTTGGTTGTAGCAAACCAGCAACCAGCATAATCCTTCCAATGAAAGGTTCTGACCACACTGAATACTGATCAAGATAGTCAAGGTTGCCCACAAGTTTGATCTTCTAAAGGAATAGTTATGTCTGTTTATCATATGCAGTCATAAATTTTAAATGACCATATGACTAGGCAAAGAAGGCCCGGACTTACAGCCCACATATCTGACGAAGCTGACACACTTGAAATATAGAAATGGAACCAACACGTGCAAGTGCAGAAAGAGGCCCGTATCTCTCAGTGTACACTGACTGATCTAATGAGTCTAAACAACAACATAGGGAGGTCCAAGAACGCAATGTTGAAGGGATCAAATGACAATAAATTTTGAGATTGATAAATAGACTGTGCATTATTTTTTCTTAAAGAGAAGATGTGGACATCCATCAATAAGGTAAAATAGACCTAGCACATACTCTATATTCTAGCCCTCGAAATCGAGGCAGAGCAAAGTAGCACGAGAGCTAAAAAAAAAAAAAAAAAAAAAACAGGGTTGAGAAGCAGACCAAGCGAGACTCACATGAACTTTGTTCCCATTTCAGCATGCAGCTTCATAAGAGTCTCCTTGAACAACTCCGGATCAGCGACGACATCCTCGTACTTGGCCAGAGGCTTAGGGTACGCACGGTAGTTCGCACCGGGCTCCAAACCCTCCTTGGAATCAGACCTCATCACCTCCTTCCGCTTCTCCGAATCCCTCTCGGCAACTCCGTCATTCATCTCCATCGCACATCAGTATCTGCACGCAGGCAATAAATCCATTTCTGCATTCTCAGATCAAACCCCCCCCCGAGCAAACATCAAATCGGCAAACCTAAATCGATCATAACAGAAAAGAAGGAAGACGGAGCGAAGCAGATGAAGGAGGATTTTGCTTCATCTGGGATTATCTTTTGTGTTTCACACATCAACCTCTCTCCCCCGCGCAAAAAAAAAAAAAAAAGGTTTAAGCAAATAAGAGAGGGAACTCGAACTCATTACATGGCGCACAATAATAAAAGCATTAAGCACCGGTTTTATGTTATCTTCCACCCCAATCATCCTAAAAAAAAAAAAAAAACGGGAAAAGAAAAGAAAAAGCGAGCATCCCAGAAGGAAGCAGAAAAAAAAGGGAAATATTATATTATTCTCAGATGGCGAGAGATTACCATTACCGTTACCCAAAGAAAGAGAGGATGAAATAATAATATAAAGGATGGAAGAAGACGAGGGGCGAATGCAGCAGCGACGGATCTTTTTTTTATGGCGTATGAATTAGTAAATGGTTATTATTATTATCATTATTATTAGGGGGAAGAAGAGAGAGAGAGAGAGAGAGAGAGAGAGGGAGAGGAGGCACGTGGCGGCCGACGATGAGCCCGGATTCCCAAGACGGTCTGATGGGGAAGGGGGGGGCGTACGTTTGGGTGCCCGTGACAGGAACGGACGGACGAGATGGGCTCGGCGAGCGGTGCGGCCGAAGCAACCCATTAATTGTGCGATGCTGATGCATCAAATTAGGGCAGAGGAAGGAAAGGGCATCATCTCGGTGATGGTGCCCTTTATATATAATTCGACATCAATATAATAAATATTGATATCATTTTCCATTTGGCAATTTTTATTCAGAAAAAAATTCATAATTAATTACCATTACCCATATTTATGATTTACTAGTTTGGTTATAAACAAAAAAAAAGATATATAAATATGTGATTATAATAAGTTATTATAAATATATTAATTTTTATTTTTAAAAATTTTGATTAACAACCCATGTCTCCTCTCCAAACAAAAGAAAGAAACCATTTATTCACAAACAAAATCAAAACATGAGTCATACGAGGGGAAGTTGGTTCAAAAAGCAAGGTGTTTGTTGACCACAACCAAAAGTCAAAGCTTAGATTATATTTTAGCTTCTTATCTTAATTACTGAACTAAAGTGAAAAGGAGTAGATTTTAGTTTCAAGTGTCATTATATGTTTTTTATTCTTTCGGAATATTTTTTTGAGGGTAAAAGTGATCTGATGGATTTATAAATTTTTAATTCTTTTTACTCTTCAATTAATATGAGACTAAATATCATCTTTAAACTATAAATATTTTCTTTTAATTTAATTCGATCTTTCTAATGCCTCAAAACACATAAGATTTTACTTGTCATTTAAAAAGACGAAGAAATAACTAGCAACAAAAAGACAACACCACATAGTCATCTCGCGAAAATAAGTTCACATAGATTGATATATGATGCACATTTTGTAGTAGTTTACGAGAATTCTCATGATGTCAGATGATCCTATCAAAAAATTGAGACGCGTTAGGAGTTAAATCATTTTGAATCTTTTATATGATTTATCCATAAAGTTACTGAAGTGCTACTATATAGCTAATGTTGGTGAATTAAGTCCGAGTATGTAAGGTTGTCCGTGTGGGTTATCGGAGAGTGGTACATAGTTTGGTTGATCCATCGCTAGGTTGTGAAATTATGCTCCCTCGAGCTTGTTACTGCACAAATGCCCAAGTTGAGAGGTGTGTGCTAGACGTGGCCCCTCTGATGATTCGGTTATTCCAATCATCCAAGGGACCTTTATATGGAGTAGTTGAGGGAAAATTTTTTGAGTTTAAGAAGACTATGTGGTGTTGTCGATACAGATCGTCTCTCGCGATCCCAGGTGACTTGTACGGCTCGGGAAGTCGACAGGATTTTAGGTGGCTCGTATGATTCAGGCATCGATCGGTGTCGTATAATATTGTGTTACCGGCATGATGCCATCTCCCATGATCCCGAGCGGCTCGTGAAGTCGATGGGATTTCGGCATATAAGGCTCGGGTTGGCTATAGAGCCAAAGAGGGTGAGTCCATTAAAATACAATAAGTGGTTAGGCAGCAACAATTTAAATTTAAAGAACAATAACAAATCAGGAATGAGTTTTCAAAGATAAGAGTGATTAAGAGGCATATTGAAACCAAAATAATGCTTGCTGATGTATAAGAATTTGAAACTAAAAATTTATATCTAATTGAAAATAAAGCAGACAACTACTAAACTAAGCACCAGAAAAAAAAAAAACCTTAAAATAGCAATAAAACAGATCACGCCAAAAAACTTGCTTCTTCTCCCGAAAGAAAAGAAAAATAATAATAATATATTAATTACTAAAAAATTGATGGTCGCGCGTGATCACAGATGACGCCGGGAGCGAAATCCTGGCGGTACACGTTGCAGTCACCGCATGGCCATCACTCCACCAACTCCGTTACACACGCCCGAAAGCGTATTAATGTCATTCCGCCGTCGTTCCCTGATGAGAAGAAGGACATAGGAAAGGCCCACTCTCCATGGATGACCGCTTCGTGTCCCTCCTCCTCCTCCTCCTCCTCCTTCCGGCCATCGCCGCCTCCACCACGGCCTATTCGACGTCCGATGGCGTTGAAGAAGATCCGTTGATACGGGAGGTGGTGCAGGATGCGGAAGGGGAGGAGCTGACGGCGCTGGACGCGGAGGCCCACTTCGCCGGCTTCGTCAAACGGTTCAGGAAGACGTACGCCGACACCGAGGAGCGAGCCCGCCGGTTCGCCGTGTTCAAGGCCAACCTGCTCCGGGCTAGGAGGCATCAGCTCCTCGATCCCACCGCCGTCCACGGCGTCACCAAGTTCTCCGACCTTACCCCCGCCGAGTTCCGCCGTGCTTACCTCGGCCTCCGCGGCCCGGCCTTCGTGTCTTCGTCCCACGAGGCGCCGATCCTTCCGACCAACGACCTTCCTGAGAACTTCGACTGGAGGGATCATGGCGCCGTCACCCCGGTCAAAAATCAGGTCCTTTGTTGTCTCTCCTCCCCCCCTTCCCTTTTATTGGTTGAAATCTTTAATCTGATAAATCAACTCTTCTCTGTGATGTGTGTGTGTGTGTGTTTTTTTTTTTCCTTTTCCTTTGCTAGGGTTCTTGCGGATCATGCTGGTCCTTCAGCGCTGCCGGGGCTTTAGAAGGAGCGCACTTTCTCGCGACCGGCAAATTGGAGAGCCTCAGCGAGCAGCAGCTTGTCGATTGCGACCATGAGGTATGAATTCTGCCTCTCGATCCCTGTTCTGTTCTTTCTTTAGAATGATGAAATATCTTTCTCCATTGAAATAGAAAATATAAATTGACTAGTAGATATCAATATAAATAATCTTAAGTTCCTTACTTCTTGTGGTATTTTTATTTATGCTTAGTTTGTTCTCTTTTAATTCAATCTCTATGTAAACGTAAAAATAAGTAAAGTTTAAATCTTTCAGTATACTATCATTTACTAATCTTTGATTTCTTTTTTTCTTTTAAATATGTTCCAAACATTTGTCCCACTATATAGAAGATTTCTCATCGTCGAAGCTATGTTCAATCTAACATTTTATTGTAGGGTCAACAATATCTTTGCAGACTTCTGATTTAAATTAATTTTGTAAAAATCATTACATAAAATCTTAAAATTAATTTTTGTTTAATTATATAATATATTGAGTTTATCATTACTAAACGAACGATAATATCCTAACTTATCAATTCTAGATGGAGAAACTAAATTTTTAAAAATAGTAGTGACATAGCATGTATCCGCAAGATCTATAAGATGACCCGTCTCTAGACGCAGGTGATTAGTTTCCACTGCTATCACTTTTGTTTTGAGATAATTTCCTTTAACGACTAATCTTTGATGTTATTTTTGTTTTCGGATTGTAAGAAATCTTTGCATACACTATTGGTAACATGAGTTAAAGCACAAAATCAATCCACCAAGTATTAGAAGGAATCTTTGTAATAGCAGGTTGTGATACCAATTTCAAGCATAAAAACCTTAATCATGCTTTTGTTATGCGAAAAAAACTAGATGCCATGAACTGTAATCAAATAACCATAGATCGAAAATTTAATGTGCACACCTTTCAATGCCATTTAGGAAATCATTTTTGGTTCGTAGAGCATAGTCCGTAATCCGATCCGCAAGCAACGACAACAGCATAGATCTGCAAGATGAACTAAACTCTTTTGCTCTCTTCCTATTTGATATGTAATCTCGTGTCATATTATATTATCGCAAGCCTCTAAGAGATCTTGTCCATTTTTAGGCGAGAGCAGAGGGTGTAGGATAAGCAATTAGGAGTCTCTCGTCTCCTAAAGAATCCTACTATTAAGTGAATTTCTTTTCTATTGGCTGATAATTGTAATTAGAATCGAATCAAATCTATAATATATCTTACCTAATTAAATAAAGTCATATAATCTGACAAAGGGTCCATGATCATATTAATCGTTAGATCATTAGTTCTAAACGGTGATTGATTTTTTGATCAAATGGAAAACTATATCTTTTTGTCGACTCAACAAATAGCTGTGCTATCCTTTTCGTTGGTTACTTTTGGTTTCTTGATATCTATGATTCTGCATTATTGGGACTCAACATCTAGCTAGTGTCTTAGTGAACTCCTTGCTATCTCCCATGAATGTGTCTAATATTTAAAAAAATAAAAATACTGTTTGGCAGTGCGATGCTTCGGAACCAGATTCGTGTGATCAAGGATGCAATGGTGGTCTGATGACAACTGCATTTGAGTACTTGCTAAAATCCGGTGGGCTCGAGCGTGAGGAAGATTATCCTTATACTGGGACTGACCGTGCTGCCTGCAAATTTGATACGTCCAAAATAGCTGCCTCAGTTGGGAATTTCAGCGTCATCTCCGTTGTTGAAGATCAAATTGCTGCTAACCTTGTGAAACACGGTCCTCTTGCAGGTGGATAATGATCTGCTAATTTTCATATCATAAGTTGGACAACTAGGAGACTTAACTACATCATATAAATGCATCAAATGCGGTAGTGACTCATGAACGAACCCAAAAAGTCAGCGTAAGCCTTTTAATATGTTAGTACTGAATTTAACAACTTTTACTATTGATTTGGACACTGTTTTATATATGTGATAAGAAACACTGTTAACCTCTGTGTTTCGAGTAGCTCGTAACATGCAAACTTGCAATTAGATCTAAACATAAATGTTATTGGCTCTTATTTCTTATGATAATGAAATTGGATGCTCATATATGTGTATCTGTCTCCTTTTGCAGTGGGTATAAATGCAGCGTTCATGCAGACATACGTCCGCGGTGTTTCATGCCCTTACATTTGCGGGAAGCATTTGAATCACGGAGTTCTGCTGGTGGGCTATGGCTCTGCTGCTTATTCTCCAGCTCGATTCAAGGAAAAGCCCTACTGGATCATCAAGAACTCATGGGGTGAGAACTGGGGAGAGAGTGGGTATTACAAGATCTGCAGAGGTCGGAACATATGTGGTGTGGACTCGATGGTCTCTTCAGTTACTGCCATTCGCAATTAACAAGACTAATCCGGCGATACCTGGCTGGCTGTTCTACACATAGTATGATGCATGTTTTGTTGCAAACAACTGCTTTAAAGCATAGGCTTTATTGTGTTGTTATTCTATCCCTGTACTTACTTTATTTGGGATCTGTGTGAGAAATGCATGACCATTGTATGCTCTAAGCCATGCTCAGTTGTATGCTAAATAATATACTCGATGACTGTTCTAATGTCTCTACTGTGTCTTGTGCCGATGTTTGCGTTCCTTTAACTAAATGTTTTAATAGATCCAAACAAACTAGAGAAATTGGGATTTATAATATGAGTCATATGTAACGTTTATCAACTCAGATTAAAATATTATATTTTTAAAAATATATAAATTATTTTAAACATATAAAACTATAAGTGCTTAAATGATGCATCATTAAAATATAAAGATTAAAATATTTTTTTAAAATTTAAATTATATATCATTATATTGATAATTTATTATAAATCAATATATCAGGTAATTAGATTTTAAAGTTTGTTAACTCAAAATAAATCATAAAATGAAACTTAACCCGACTCAAAAGATACTCACACCACTGGCCAGCCTACAAAAGTAAGAGAAATATGCGTCGGTGGGGGGGAGGGAATTGGATTGGATGGTCAGTTAAGTTGATAAAGATCTTTCTCTTCTTGAAACAAACACAAATGATCCGAACTTGGACTAAAGAAGAAAACAATGTTCGATGCTCCGAAGAAAAGAAAACTAAATCCGTCTTCCTTTTTTGCATGATATTTTTCTTTTCCGAAAACATTTTGAAGAAGTTAAAGCACAACAATAAACAAAAACCTTTGTTTTTTGAATCACAAAAGGAAAAAAACAAAAGATTCAATAACAATAGTTGCCTTTTTAAGATTTAGAAGTACATACTTTTCATATCTTTCTCATACCCACCCAAAAAAAAAAAAAATCCAAGAAATTTGTACGCTTGTTTTTTATACCTTTATCTATCGTGAAGCTTTTATGCATTAATTTTTTATGAGTATAAAAAAAATATATATAAGAAAAACTCAATACATGGGATAGCTTAGAAAAGTTCATAATCAACAATCAGGTTTTGTTTTACGAGCACCACACAGTATGTGTTAACATATATATTTTCAACTGTTACATGCACATGAACAAACCAAGTGCAGCTCCCCCAGAGCTGAGCTGGTGGGTATCTCCAGAACACAACTATTGCTGACCATCTACTCTTTTTTGTAAAAAGAATGATCCGATCGCAACAACTGCTCCCGTTACTGCAACTGTTAGTAATATCCGCCTATGCGATGAGCGTTGTGCCCGTGCCGGCCTTCTCTGAGCACTTTCCCTCTCGGCAGTTCCCACATCCCTTCAAGTTTTATAGAAAAATCCCAGCAAGTCACAAAAGACGATAGATTTAAACAACAAGATAGACATTTGAACACAGGCAACTAAGATTTATCTGCTTAGAAAATGGTAAAAGATCACACTTCACAAGCCATGCATTTCCAGTACTCAAACATGTTACTGATCCATTGGGGAAAAAAACAGCATGATTTTTTTTTTTTTTTAAACTGAAAACTATTTATTACATGGTAGAAAACATCCACTATGAGGATTCGATAGTTTTGTGAATCTAGATTCTTGTCTATTGCTTCCATCACAGCTAAGGTTCTTAAGCTATCTGAAACTGACTCCAGCTAGTAGAAATCTAAACCCCAAATGTAATTTTTTAGGAGAATTGGAATTTGTAAGTACAAAATTGTGACCAGAAAGAAAGGAAACAAAAAGAAAAGTTGTGGTCCATTTTGATCTTTGACCAAGAGGATAAGATGATTTCCTTCACACAATATTCAATCAAGTGTTCACAAGAGATCAAAGAACATGATGCGTGTGCTATCTCCAACTAAGACTCACGCATTTTGAACTATTAGTCGTTCAGCTGATCTAGTATTAGATATTGGTGAAGGGCACAAAGTAGCAAAAAATTATTCATGGAAGAGGCTAGAGACATATCATAGCGTAGAGCCACCCACTACAAGGTTAGTTTCAAATGCATTATGGTAGATTTAATTTGGGTTCTATTGATCCTTGACAAAACCATTCAGCCCTCAAGTGAGAAGATTCTAGTACCTAGATTTAGTCCCACAATGGAAGTAGATAGAAGACTTGAATTAACTCATTAGAGCTTAATGGGTATACCACCATAAACTTAGGCCTATGTATTTTTGACTAGTGGTTCAAACTCGATATGTTAATGTGCTAGTTATACCATTGGCTGGATCATAATAACAAAGAAGGCCAAAGTTGGTTTGTATCATACAATAAATAAATGTTAATTCGTGAATCAAGAACTTGGCAATTGCTTGATGCATTCAACAAGTAGATCTTTATATTTAAGTAGCTTTACCTGAAATCCATCATGTCATATTTATGCTTGTAAAAAATTTCATTAACATAATTTAAAATTTTCAAGTTCACTTGAGAAAACCACCCAAATTGGTTATATTAAATGCAGAAAACAATAATTTTTCAATAATTTTTATGCCCATGGAATCACTAAAAGGTTGTCATTGTATTTTTATCAACAACATATTGGTTTATTTGGCCACGATTTTTGGTTACATGGACAGTCTAAATAATATTAAAAAATTCCTTTTCTTGTTCATGGAAGATATGAAGGGGGCAACGTTCAGAAAAAGGAATAGATAAGTTATTGCCTATCTCCTGTTATTTTTACTATCAATATTTTGCAATTCAGTTTATTTTAATTCCATCATGATTCATACAAAGTGCTCTTTTTTAATACAATAGAATCCTAGACCTGTACCTAGAAATGTGTTCTTCTTGTCATGTAGAGATGAATTGTTTGTTTAATCCATGATTTGACCAACAGAAATGGCTCTCCCTAATCTTTTTCTTTTCTGAACACCGAGGATTAACTTAAACAAGTAGAGAAATCATCATGTTAGCTAATAACTACCTCATCATTGTAACTACTACCCTGCTGCAAGTGAGCTCATCCACTTCAGCAGTCCATTAAAGGAAGTTAAAGTACCGTCATCCATGGCTAGCTTTATTGGGTTGCTATTTAGAGTACAATAAGCCAAAACATTGATTAGCCTTTTTAGCTCTATTTAAATTAATTTTCATAGTTTTACATGTATCCTCTAATTATACAGATATTCTTTAGATTCAAGAAAAGCTCAAAACATACTAAAACGAAAGCATCATCAGATTCAAAAGTTTCAAGAAATCTATCAAATCTACATATTAGAAAAGTATAGTACAATCTACATAACCACATAAAAAATAAAAACCAAAATGAAAATATAAAAGGAACTGGTTTTTCAAAGTCTACCTGGAAGGTTCTGCAGTACCAGCTGAGTTGCCATGAAATTGGATATCATGGTCAATTCTTTCACGCAAGCGAACATATTTGTGACATATGTCACAAAACTCTGTTCGATTACCACATATTTCCTGAATTTTCAGACCAATAATCCTACGTTATCTCATGGTTGCAAATAATTCTGACATTTATTACTGTAGGTTCCAATACATTACCTGATGTTTGAGGAGATCAACTGCAGGCAGTGGGAATTCACAATATTCACATGTGATAATCCTCTGGGGACATCTTTCACCTTTATGAAGAGACCAAAGTTCCCGTTCCACTTTCTCACTGCATAGTGAACAATCCAACTGTTCACACAAATTCACCAGAACCAAAATATTAGATGAGGTGAATAGATTAGGATTAGAGGTGCATGAGGAAGATAAGTGATTTGATTATTATTGATTTAATTGAAATAATGCCCTACACATAGCTCAATAATGGGAAACAATCAACGTTCTAAATATTTGAGAAATGATGATTTGTTGTTATACTTGTTATTCATCATAGATCACATATATTGTATAAAGTATAAAATTTTTGTAATACATAGAAAATATAGTCATAGTAACTGTCTTGTCCATGTCATATCACATCTGACTTTTGTGGAATTTGTCATGTCATCATGTCTATATCATTCCAAGTTAGTGTCTACGCTTTATTGGTCACGGAGAGAGCAACAATATTATTGATACTAGCCGAAGAGGCTAAGTTCATGAAACTTATTTTGTTCTTTTTCGTGATCCATCCAGTCTATCTCCCAAGTCTTGTGATGATAGAACTGATAAATGAGATGTAATCAGTATTTTGAGCTCTTACAATTGAAAATAAATATATAATATAAGCTGATAAATATTTTTTTCCAGTTATTTTTAATTAAATATCTATTCACGACAAATACATTAGCAATTCTTTAAAAGAACTATTTCTTCTCTCAAATTCTTCTAAAACATCTTCTTCTTAAAGAACATTAGCCATTCTTTCGAGTACAAATTTGAAAGTCTTCTTTGTATTCATGAATTGATATAATGGACTTGGACACTCTGAATATACTAAAACCATTGAAATAAAAAAGAAAAAGAATTGTCTAGAACTCCATCAATAATGATAATTGTAAAACATAAAAATGTACCATGAAAATCGACACATACCGGAGCATGACTTTCATTGTAATGGTCCTCAGCATGTTTTCTCGGAATCATATCCCCACAAATTGCACATTTTTGAAGATTGCGAGAACAATGTGCGTAATGCAAGTCAATATTTGATGTTGGAATGTCCCTTTGACTACATGCATAAGAGAATCATTGAGAGAAACAGTTAAGCAAATAAATACATTAAAGTATTTAATTAACCAACATCAATGAAATAAAAAGGATAAGGGGTACCTACCTTACAATTTTAGCTAAAGGACTGGTCATTGAAGCTAGTCATAGATAATCAAATTCTGTAGCTGTCTTCTCTAGAATTTTATTTTTTTGCTATAATTCTAGAATGATATATGAGACATCTACTTAAAGATAAGTAATGAACAACATTAAACAATGAGGACCAATGAAACTTCTACAAATTGTGAAGTAAAAAACAATCAGATTTATCAAAATCTTCATGTCTACCATTATGACCCATGTCAGTAAGCATTTACTGCATTGATAAAGTACTAATACTGGTCATAAATACATTCCATGATGGGACATGACCCCCAATATTGATTACGAATACTTGTGGTACAGCAAGTGTTGTGCTATGCCGTGAAGGTAACAGCTTGAATTAATTAAATTGGCAAATAAACCCTTGGCATCAACGTAGATCATGATATTTAAACGCATCTCATATTTAAACACATTCTTATATTGACAAGCATATGAAGTCAAATACTACGTCTCAAAATGTACAAATCTCAAATATTTATAGTTATTACATAGCACCGACCAAGATTGACAAGCACAACCAGTCAGTGTCACATAAGTTGTGACACAGTATAATCCCGCCAAGATGAGTTTCAATTTGTTAGTTTGAGAATTTATTAGTTAAATATGAAGACCATAAGTTTGCTCATCCTACATATGCAAATAAATTGTCATTCAAGTAACTCTCAACCTATACAGCTATACATATATTTTATCCATAATAACCTACTAGCAGGATGCAAGATCAAACACAGTTTTAAATTTAGAAAGTTAAGAAAATGTCAAAATACTTGCGATCGTTAAGGGGTACTATTAGATATGTGCAAGTGGTGGACAGGTAAAACGTAGATACTATGCAGTGCATCGTTAATCATATCATGATGAACAGATTGGATGACATTCTTGCAATTGCTAGTTTCATTTGTGGTATATTTTATTTCTTACATCTGGAGCATTAACTATAATAAACAATCTCTTTCTTGATAAACAAATTAAGTATGCTGATGATTAGTTCACAATGTTCTTTCCAAGAAGATGGTTATTTCATAAAACTTACCATCATTACTGATGGAATAAAATAAATAAAAGACCATCAGAAGAAGCAAAACTAAGGAAATATTTTAAGAGGCTTTATTTATAAACCTCAAAATTTTTCACTGCTATATTCCAAGAGAAACAATATTAAGACTCAAGTCTACAGTTCGAATGACTTTTAGATATTTACTTCACCTCCTTGATCTTTACTTTACTGAGAAATCATTGCTTAGCACACCACCTCTGCTAATAATTTATTATCTTTCTAAAAAGAAGGGCAATAACAGGTAGAAAAAAAAGTGAACACCAAGTACCTTGGCAAGAAAAAAGGACCAATTGACTACTATTAGCCAACAACAGAACCAATCAGTTGCATTTCCAAAATACTAGTCTCTCATGGATTTGGCAATAAGAACCTTAAACAATCATGTAATGAGTGTCAACCCTTGAAGGAACGCTGAGATTCCTATAAAAACAATTTATTAGGAAAATGAAAAATACTCTCTGGAAAGTGCCATCTATAAGGCTCTTGTTGGATTTGATAATAAGAGGTTTAATTGATAATGTTATGAGTGTCAAGCCTAGAAAGATGACCAAGAGGACCAAATAAGAAAGCTGGAGGGAAGAGAACCTACTACAAAGTCATTATATAAAAAACCTAGGAATACTGTCATGCAAGTTGATGAAGAGACTATATGTCATGGATGGAAGGGCCAGTTTATACCAGCACAACATCTAGAACATGACATGTAACGAGAATGTTGACAACGTATTGTATTGGGCCAAAACTCGTGTCAGTTTCCACTAACCACATGTCACTTGTGTCAATCTAGACATATCATGCTGATACCTTACCAACATACCCACACCACGGAACATAAAACCTAGTTGAGAAAAAGAACATCAATCTAAGCGATCATCATCTTCTTTGCCAAAAGAAATGATAAGGAACACTCTTGACCATCATGATAATTTGAAAACCACTATGGCCAAAGTTAAATCCAGCAATTTATGGAAAATTGTGGATGCTCAAAACAACCTCAATGCTTTTACACTGTAATTACTAGAGTAGGGCCTGTACATGTAACAAATCTCAACACCCAAATCATTTTAGTTTGGACAAAAAGGGTATGGGTATGTCTATATCACCCTTACACAGTAAATAGCAAGTCTAATTAAATTAATAGCAACTACATTTGCTTGCTAAATGCAGCAATGAAAATTCAAATTCAAACATGTAGCTAGAACCGAAGCTCCAGTATCATTTGTTTTAGATCCATCACCTATGTAGAAACAATTGACAACCTCAATTTGCTAGAAGCATCTGGAAAAAGGCATTTTATTAACATGAAAAAACAATAATTTCTGCAACTGCAATTATCTGTAAATGCCCTAATGGTTTTCACATCATCAATTGCTTGCGATGCAATATAAGGGATCGGGTAAACCTAAGGAAAGTATCAAACTAGTCCAGCGTACTTTCGCACATTATCGAATACGCTTTAGGCAGAAAAGCCAAGAGTCATTATCATCATAATCATTAAAAAAAAAAAAAGAGAGAGCACGAGACAAAAGAACAGAAGAAAAAAGGATAAAGAAACCTAAAATCTTCCTTTCACGTAGAATACTACCAGGTTATAACCAGTGATCCGAAAGAAACAGGAAAAACAAGAAGGATAAAAAAAAGCGACAACCAATCCTAAGATTTCATATAGAATTCCCAATCGATCGCATTAGGATCATCACAGAAAGAAGACTAACCAGTGACTGCATGTAGAGGTGATCAACTCCGAGGTGATCTCCATCTGGTTGATCGGGAAATCCACAAGCGACAAGAACGATCAGAAAGAAAGGGGACAGAGAAATCAAAGAAATCAGAACTAAAAAGGCGAAAAATAAATCAAATAACGAACGAAGGAGCAGCGAGGGTAAATACCTCCCCGACGCAATCGAGCGATCACCAATCGGAGAAGTCGAAGGCCAGCGGTGACGGTGGCGGTGGCGAGGTGGACGGGTTTCGCCTCTCCGGTTTGTCCTCTTGCCTTTATGTACGTCTGGGGGGGGTGATACATATGATCGAAACTTCGACGGTCTGCTTTGCCCGCAAAAAAATAGTGCCAACGGAGATGGCTCCAATGAACGGTTGAGATCGTTCTGCGGCGTGGCTGTTGCTCCCAATTGTGGTCGTTTCTAATAGTTCCGGCGGAACAATATACCAGGGTCCCCGCTAATTATTCTACAGTTAAACAGCCACCTGCCACGCCTACCCACCCATCTCTTTCTGTCCCGTATCACGAAACGTGACATATACGGATCCAACCCACGTCTCTCGTATCACTACTATCTGTGGAGTGGGTCCCATGTACGTGCCATCTTGTCCATTTAAAAGACTGGTAACTTGTGGGGTGGATAACGTATTGCTGGATGAATGCGCCGTATTTTCCCCATGTTTTATTTTTGGCAAAAATGGACTGTTCATGGGAAGTATTTATTATAAATGCAAAGAAGAGTCGGTAAAGTGCCGGCACGAGTATATTAGGATTATAAACATGGAGAAAAAAAAAATATAGGTTTTACGAATCGAGGATGTCGATGTAATCATAGAATATAAGTAATAACGGTATTTATGAATTTGATTTATATTTTAATTGATAAAATATTTTTATATTAGTTAACGGTATAATTTCCAAAAAATGGAGATCAGGATGTAGTCCTTATGAATATTAGAAATTTTTGATGGGCACATTAAAAAGTTTAGATGCATGTAAGTTATAAAATTACCCTAAGTCCTTTATGAATTTTGGAAGTTATATAATTGTAGATTTCCAAGACAAATTATGATGCATGATATACATATTAGAATTTACAATGTAATTTTGGAAATTATTTAGCGGGATATTTTGAAATGAATTAAGATGCATTGTGTAAATTTTAGAAATTACAATGTTATTAAATTACCTTAATTTTTAATCATAATAGTAAAATTTTAATTAACATATTTCATGGCTTTTTATTGACAGACTATTTCCTAAGATAGATGGGTTTAACTCTTTTAAAGCATGTCAAGTATTTTTAATGTTCATGCTTCATACTAATGTCATAACAATTTTAGAGGCATAGGTAGAAAAACTAAAATTAGCCCAATTCCAAACCTTATAAATGCTTCCTAATTCTATTTATCAGTGTATAAATGATAGATCAAATATAACTATATTATTCATCATGTTTAATAATCACTTAAACTTTGATATGCTACATAGAAAATAGAAGCATGCTACTTGAAGTTTATTACATGTCAAAATTTCTCTCTCACTATATAAGTTTTATCTGTGCAATAAGGTATAGAAAGAGAAAAGTTTGGTGCTATATCTGAGATGTGGCAGCATCTACAATACTGTCATGGCGAATTGGCAGCATCTACAATTATCCATTACTACAATACTAATGAGCTATTAGGGCGGCATATTATTGGATGAGCCTTTGAGGTAGTGTCTAGGATTGATTCGATGTCTGGTTCCATGAAAATATCATGTGAACACTTATAGAGATTTTTAGTCATGACGAATCATCTTTGACCCTTTGTTATATGACCATTCAGAGTTTGTAAAGTCCATGTTTGTAATTTATATTATCTATAATTATTTATTAAAATAATTACTATTATGATAAATAACTAAAAAATATGTGTAGTAGGATAATAAACATCAAATATATGATATATTATTAAAAATTTTAAAAAATTTTAAAAATCTTTCACACACATTTAAATACTATGGATATAAACTAATTTTTCCAACATTATCTAAAATAAAAGTGCATAATAATTTTTTATATTCAGTTTTTTTAAGCAATGAAACTTTTCTCATTTAACTTATAAAATTTAACCTATTATTTCATCGCTTGAATTATAATAAGTTAAATTGCTCAATAACAGAAATAAAAAAAAGTTTCAAGAGATATAAGTTCATCTTGTATACATAAATTCAAAACATAACAAACACATCTAACATGAATATAAGCACTATTTTTGGCTATATTATTAAAACCAATAGAAAAAAATTTAAAAACTAAATAGTATTCTTCTAAATTATTTTTATCATTATATAAATATTATCGATTATATGTTGTTCAATGAAAACTCTAAAAGTAATGGTCCAATCACAGTCTATTCAATAATAAGTGACTCTCATATATAACTGTATTTGCTAATGATCATTCCAAATATCAGCACAAATAGAAACAAATAGTCCAAAGCTCAAAAGAAAATTTATAATTTTTTTCTTTAAATATTATGTAAAGAGAGAGTAAGGGTCATATGAGGAACTTATTGTGCGGCTAGAATTAAAGCCACATGATAATAATTAAGAAATCTAACTTTTTCACTAAAATTAAAAGGTAAATGTTCAATGACAAATAATCTAGCTAATGATTCATAATTTTTTCCGACAAAAAAAAAAAAAAAGTGGGAGAAGTAGGATACCCAAAAATTTATGTTAGATGTTTCTTCTTAATATATATTTGAAATGTTCCATATCCTCCAAATGCAAGTGTCAAATGCAAAACTAGCGTCAAAACTACCATCCATAGCTCAGTTTGAGCTCTTATGTTAGGGTTGAAAAGAAAGGTTTCGGATCTTTGAATCATATTTGAGAGGCTTTCATTTAACGAATGGAGGAAAATACTTTCGAAATTAAAAAGAAAGAAGCTCCAAATAATATTTGACTCGCAACACTAATGAGATACGTTTCTATTACACTATTATTATTAGATACAAGACGTTATTATTATTATTATTATTATTATTATTATTATTATTATTATTGATATGAAGGACTTGAACTTGAAGATTGATTGCAAGTGTCAGTGCACTCACTGGTGACCCGTCCCTGCACTCAAATAGTAAGCACTGTAGTTAGGACAAGCAGCTTTAAGATTCGAACAAAAAAAAAAATCGTCCATCTCTTATGATCATCAAAACACAGGACGGTGGTGATGGGATGGGATCCTTCGTAACATTCCTGTGAAACGTAGACTTGCACGGAGATGCATGCGTAGAGTTCACGTGGACGGGTGGTCAAACCTCGTACTGTTGTTGTTGGTCACTGGTTGTACCCATCACAGGCCGTGGGAGTAGGGTTAGGATGGGAGGAGGTTGAAGAAGAAAGAAGAAGGAAGCCTATTATTATTGCAGGAGGTGGACGTACTACTACTTACTACCCTTTCTGAGCTCAGGACGTGTGGGCGTGCGTGCACTCATGCATGCATGGTGAGGTGATCGGGGGCGTCACGTCCGCAGGTGCCGCTGCCTGCTTCTTCCTCGTCCGTGTCCTCAAAGACTTTGAATCCGTGTGTAGATCTCGAGCTTCACTTGGTCGGGTGTTTAGTAGAGGGAAGAACTAGGATAAATGATTCGCCAATTCTGCTTTCTTCGTTACATCTTTTGTTTCGATTCATCAAGTATATAGGTAGCTTAATTCGTACGAGTACGTACATACGCTGAAGTGTATCGAGATTATTTTTTTATTAGGTCGGGATACAAGTTCAACCATTTACTGTAGGTTGGAATTGGTTTGGGTCAATTAAATATTGTGCTCAAAGACTTTACTATTTAAACATGCTTAATATTTATTATTTATTGTGTAACTTTATATCGTGGTTAAGAAGTCAACACGGCTTAGTTCCACCCGTGTACGTAAGCTCGTTCGTATCGATCGAGAAGAGACGAAAAAACTCGAGAGGAGCCTATCGGGTCTCGGATTTGCATCAAGTGTTGTTCATCCAAAACTAACATGGAAATCTACTTGCTCTTTTGTCCGGATCTGTAATTAATTAGACTGCGTCACGCAACAGCGTCGACGTCTGTCGTCGTCTTCAGATTGCACGGCCGAAGCCATTCACCGTCCCCATTCCCAAGCTGAGCCTGCAGGCGGATCTCCCAGAGGAAAGCGCCAAAAGGGACCGCCCCCGCAGCCGTTGATGCATGCACTTACCTTGGCCGGCAGCATATTTCTTAGCTGCTCACTTGGAACACGTCCCTCGCCGTCGTGAAACGCCAAGGCGTCGGTCGACATGCGGACTTCGCCTCTTTATTTCGGTTGTCAGATGAGCACAGTAGGGCTCAGGGCGGAGGCTAAGCCATCACGTCACGTAGCCAGGTCATCCATGAACTATTATTGGTGCTAAATTTTTTTTTTTTTTTTTTTTTTTACCGAGGGGACGACGCATGGTTAAACATGTAGTGGCAGCAGCAAGGGGGGTGGTACTTGTCTCTCCTTGTTGAAGGCCACGCTGTACTATAAATAGGGCAGAGATGGGTGGCGAGAGACGCGAACCCATGAGGACCCATGGGAGAAGAGAGAGAGTACAGCTTCGGCTCTTGGCACTTCAAGTCTGGGGGAGGGGGGAGGGGGGAGGGGGAGTAGATGCTGTACCCTCTCTCTTCTTCTCTGTGTCTTTCGGTGGAAGAACCTACCGTGGTCGTTTGTGATTCATCTGAAGGATCGAAAGGTCGGTTTTTATTTGCTACTCGTCTTCCATTTGCATGATCATACTATCTCTGTTTCTACAACACCACCAGAGAGCCATCATGCAGCCAGCTACGAACGGTCGGTCCCCCTTTTGTACATCTAATAAAGTTCTTCTCGGCGAGCTCAGTGACTTCTGATGGACATAACTTCTGAACATGGTGATGCAGTGCTACGAGGAAACCATCGATTGGTCCAGCATCAATGCATTTACTATCCCTGTCTCCTGAGAAAGACTCCTCCCACCATTCTAATTAAACCAGCCATAGTTTTTTTTTATTTTTTTTGGCAGGGTTAACCTTCTGGATATTGGTGTTGCTTGGCCAAGACTTGTGGCCTTCTTCCAGTTCGAGGTCTCCTTATAGATTTTTTCTTTATACGTTCCTTCTGGTTCATGTGAACCATCTATCAATTTGCTTCACTTCACTTTTTATCTTAAGAAACAAGAGAGAATTATATCTTATGAACCATGCGAAATGACAATGTGCAGATCAGTGCAAGTTCAAAGTCTACGGAGAAGAGAGGTCCCATAATGGAGGAAAAGTTTGGATTGAAATCAAGCAGGCAGGGAGCCAGCCAACTACATCTTCTTCTTCTTCTTCTTCTTCTTCTTCTTCTTCTTCTTCTTCTTCTTCGAGCAGACAGCAGACACCACCAAAACAAGTGGATCTGTACGGGACAGGCACCACATGAATGAATACGCAACAGATCCGAGTTCCATTCATGTCAAACGAAGACTATAGATAGGCACAGAAGGAACTGGTGGTGGCGGAGGATCCACTTCTCGCAGGTCCAACCTCTGCTCCGTTAGCCCGGCGGGGGGGGGCGGTGGGGGGTGTGAATCCCATGATCTGGACCTGTCATGCACTTCATATTCTCCCTCTCCTCCTCGAAGGAGACTCCATGCCTGCGTTCGATGTCTGCATTGGGACACCAAACCAGTCTCCGAGACAAACATCAACTCAGTACCGCCGAACACCTTTCGCCGATTCCTGGATGAAGGACGTCCTGAGGTGGGGGAAGGCCGAGCTGGACCTCGTCACCGCGGTCCACCTGACTATCTAATTTATTATTTTTATTGATATTTTATTGATGATATGTTTTTATATATATATATATATATAAGATCTTAGTCTGGCTGTTGATGTCTTTTTAAGTGTTTATTGAGTAAGTCTAAAGATAATTAGATATAAAAGTCAAAATTATTACATCTAACTAGTGTGATAGATTTTAATTATAATAATAGTTCTTTTATTAACTTCATGAAGAGTATGATAGTTGTATTTAGTATAGTTTGCTATATATGTCACATTAGGAGAATGATGAATTATATTTCTATACTCGAATTAATATAGAGAAAAACTCAAAGTACAATTATGTATATCTTTAACCATAATTTCTAAAACGATTATGTATACAACTTCGTTCGGCAAATGATAAAAATAAAAAATTTCAATCGAAATAAAATTTTAAAATATCTTAAAAATTAGATTAAAAAAATTATTATATATGTATAGTTAGAAGTCTATTACATGTCCATGCCTATAACCAGATTATATATCAATTTTATATTTGGAATACTAGATATATATTATAATTATCTAGAAATAAAATAAGATATCTAAAAGGGATGAATGATTATATGATTATATATATATATATATATATAACTATATTAGCTTAAAATGATGATATTTTTATATATTAATTTTATAAATTACATCGATAATGGGAAGTTCATTATATGTTTTATATTTCTATTAGTTCATTTACAAGAAAAAAGTATTAAGTAATATATTATTATATTAAAAATAATAAAACTAATTTATGATATGCTTTGAAGCCACTAATCAAATTTTATTATTATGAAATTTTATCTCAGAAATTAGTGTTATGAAACTTAATTATCAAATCGTTAAAGATATTTTGTGATATTTTTTTCTAAAGAATGATAAGTACACATATAGTATAAAGTACCTAAAGATTAGAGAGAAGAGTTTAGATTAATTTTTATATAAAGTTATTCTAAATTACTTTTAAAAAATATCACACTTAGGTTACACTGAGTTACACTAGTTCACAAAATATATTAAAAATATAATAATTTATTTACCTAATTTGAAGTGATTCGATCGAGATCGATCGAACCTGAATTATGATATTCAAATCGGATCGAATCGACTTGTGGATCCATGATTTCAAATAGGCCGATTCAAAGGTATTATCATTTTTTTTTCAAAAAAATATTTTATTTTTAATAAAAATCAGGATGATATAAGGTAAAAACTCAGACTTTTCCTGAGTGAAATCGATGGATCATTTTTTTTATTAATAGAAAGACAATAATAGCTTTCTACGCGTAATGTCAAGTATCATGTATGTGGGGCCGTCGACTCTAATCGAGGATGGACCTCCGATATGATATGATATGAAGTTGGAGGGCAACTGGGTCCCGTATGCCCAACTGAGGTCGTGCATGACCTCTCATTTATGAGTGTTCCAACTCAGCTACGATCTTGATAACTAGGTCAGCATCGTACCATCTCAGTCAAGTACTATACCAACTGGGTCGACATCGGATCTCTTATCATTATCATAACTTGTTAAGTTGGAGGGGATTTAGTGAGGTAGGTCGATCGATATCTTAACCTATTAATAGTACAGAGATTATGGTGAATGTCAACCACTCATTTAATAGTATAACATAGTAGATTTTGACTTGGTAGGAGGCCTCTCCTTCAATCCTCCTAATAATCCTTTCACTCGTTCACTTGTTGACTTGTTCTGCCACACCCTTCAACTGCTACGCTTAGTACCTCTAATCGTGTTCCTACTTTCTTGGTTACTGCAGATTTGGGATGGGAAGAGACAAATTATGATTTGTCTCTGAGGCTGTTTTGTTAACCAGTCTGCTGATGAAGAAGGTGAATGCAAAACGTTTAAAGAAGCATTTGAATTGGGTTGTCATATATATATATATATATATATATATATATATATATATATATATATATATATATATATTGTTCCTGTAGAGACATAACAGTTTTGTTTCCTTGGTTAGATCGATAGGACACGAGAGTTTGATCGTCTAAATTAATCTACGATTGCAGGGATCCCTCTATGATCCGAGACCATTTTGCAGGTGAAGGAAGAGTCACCCTCCCCACCCCAATCAGTTCATCTCTAAAGAACAAAAGCATCGAAAGGATGGATTGGTTCACCGAGGGAGGGGCTTGATAGTGCCTGAAACCAAGCAAGCAATGAGGCCTGTGATGTATGTACTCTGCTCATTCTCTGGCATTTCAATGCTTGATGATGATGTTTGAGGATTGAGGTCTCAATAATTAGCAACAGCAGCAGCAGCAGCAGCAGCAGCAGCAACTCTATGAGCTTTGCTGGGCATTGCGCTCGGCTACAGCAGTTCCGACAGACTCTGCAGCCAGTAGCAGCTCCACCACCTCCTTCATGCTCGGCCGCTGCTCCGGATCCGGGTGGCAGCACGCCAGCCCCAGCTTCAGCACCAGTTCCATCTCCGCCGCCCGGAACTCCATCCTCTTGTCCGCCGCCTCCGCCAGCTGCCCCTCCGCGTACACCTCCCTCACCCAGTCCACCAGCACCCAGTCGTCGTCCTCCACGCGCTCCGCCCTCTCGATGGGCCGCCTCCCGCACGCCACCTCCAGCACCACCACCCCGAAGCTGTACACGTCGCTCGCCGCCGTGGGCGCCGACGCCACTGCCATCTCCGGCGCCAGGTAGCCCAGCGTCCCCACCACCCTGGTGCTGCACGGCGGCGCCCCGCGCTCGTAGAGCTTGGCGAGCCCGAAGTCGCCGAGCCGCCCCCGCATGTCGCCGTCGACTAGTATGTTGCCGCTCTTCACGTCCCGGTGGAGCACCACCTGCTCCCACCCCTGGTGGAGGTACAGCAGCCCCTCCGCAACGTCCACCAGCACCCGCCGCCGCGCCGGCCAGGCCAGCGCTGGCCGGTCCTCCGCGTCGGAGAAGATCCACTGGCTGAGGTTGCCGTTGGGCATGTACTCGTACACCAGCATCAGCTCGTTCCCTTTGCGACACCAGCCCTTCATGTGGACCAGGCTCCGGTGCTGCAGCCGCCCCATGCTTGATATCTCCGCCATGAACTCCCTCAGCCCCTGCTTCGAGTCGTGTGACACGCACTTCACCGCCACCTCCTCCATCTCCTCCTCCCTTGCCGCACTTCCTCCGGCGTTGTCGGCTCCGCGGGAGATCGAGGCAGGGAGGACTCCCCTGTAGACCTTGCCGAAGCCACCGAAGCCCAACAACCGCTGCTTGCAGAACCCATTGGTAGCACTCCAAAGGTCCTCGTAGTTGAACCTCCTTGGCCAGTACTTCGACTCCCACTCCTCCTCTTCCTCCTCTTTGCGGATTCTCGCCTTTCTCCTCCTCCTGCGGTGGTTGTACAGTCCCAGGACGCAAAGGAGGGCGATGGCGAGGCAGGCAGAGGCGACGCCGGCTATAAGTCCTGCAGAGGTTGAGGAAGACGATGGCGGCGACGGCGGCAGGAAAACGGGCAAATTGGAGGTGTTGAGCTCCCTGGCCGCAGCGCCGGTGTCGCTGAGGCTCCAGGCCAACACCCGTTGCGCCTCCACCCACTTCACCTTCGACGCCGAGAACCCAACGTACATCTCAGGCGACACGTAGTTGGCGATCACGGGATCGGTGTAGGATATCAGCGGCCACCGCGGCCGCGGCTCCTGGGCCGGCGCGACGGTGACATTGATCTGGAACAGAGGGCCGTAGAAATCGATCCACGCCCGGATGTTCCGCCCGGATCGCATGTCGAGCGGCACGAACTCGGGCTCCGTCGACGATCCGTTGGCCCGATAGAACCCGGCGGTGCGGGTGACGGCGGACTCGACGAAGTTGAGGTCGACGCCGACGTGGTTGCCATCCGGGTCGTCGAACTCCGGGTTCCGGCCGGCATCGAACTCGACGACGAGGAGCGGCGCCGGGGACTGGCGGGTGGCGTTGGAGAAGACGCCAAAGTACTGGCCGGAGAGAGCGCCGGGCGGGGAGGTGGAGTTGCAGAGGACGAAGGCGAGGCCGAACCCGGGGCTGCTGTCGATCTCGGGGAGGATGGAGAAGACGAAGGAGGTGGAGAACGAGGAGAGGGCTTGGCCGGGGCCTGCGACCAAGCGGAGGCGCTCGGGGTAGAAGGCCCGACCGATGGAGTAGTAGTTGGAGTCGTTGGTGAGGCGGAGGACGTAGTCATCGACGCGGGCGTCGTCGACGAGGGTGAGGTTGGAGACGGCGGAGAAGGAGTTGAAGAGGAAGTTGATGGCGGAGGCGAAGGGGAGGCTGAGGCTGAGGCTGAAGAGGAAGAGGAAGAGGAGGAGGTAGTGGTGGATGGAAGCAGCAGCCATGATGTGTAGTAGATCGCTCTACTCGCCTGCGGCGCCGTGTCTGCTGCTTTGTCTTTTTTTTTTTTTTTTTGCGTTCGGCGGAGTGGTCAGTCAAACGATGGGATGAGGGGGGGGTTGGTTTGTGGGTAGGGCCCCACACACGGAGGTGGATGGGTAGTGGGCCCCTTTGGTGAGGCACATAGGATGTCTCCATGGATCGCGTTCACATATCGCCCGACCCCCTCCAACCAAAGCTTGATGAAGCTTCCTCGCGGCGGCGGCTGCTGCTGCTTCCCGTGCGACTCACTGCTACTTTTTGACTTCGAAAAGTTGAGACATACCTAAATAAGCATCAAATCTTTCATGGCTTCAGTGATCATCTTAGATAATGATCCGGACGGAACGTGTTAAAAAAATCAAGTGCAGAGGTGAAAGGGTAGTGGCATTTTTTTTTTTAATCTCCGGTACTCTTATATATACTTTTAATTCAAGAATAAGCCAGTCCAAATAATGATATAAACTCCACAGGTATGGTTGGTTATTGGATCGGACATGAGAAGCATAACTTAATGTTATTTTCTCCTTATTTCTGATGATAAGAATAATTTAACAGCTTCAGAATTAAATTCACATCCAGGGTAATGCCAAGTATGTAAAAGAAAGATAAAATGATCTAAAATATTATTGCCGATAATACGTAAGTTGCAGCTGATGGAAATCCAAAAGTCTATGGGTCTACATAATTATTTACAAACTTATTAGGAAATTATACCACGAAGCTTTGTCTCCAGCAAGATCCCATTAAGCTTTGCTTAATGCTGCCACCTCTTTTTGTTAGTACTTTCTTGTTCCTCGCCCTGTCTGAGAAACCCTGCAACCACATACCATCAACAAGTGATGATGGAAATCAAATGAAGCAACATTCTGAAGACAGACAGCGAGCGAGAGAGAAAAAATAAAAAAAAGAGGATCCAATTGAATAAAACTTTGGATTGATAGTGAACTCGAGTTCAAATTCAATCTGACACTTTAGAGGGTTACCACATTATAACATCATGTACAATTAGCATCTTACTTTTTAGATTAACAATAAAATAAAAGAAAAAATAAATAAGAAAGAATATTATAAGAATGATCAGCTTACAAAAAAATGATGTGCAACATACAAAAAGAAGAAAAATATATTCTATAGATTCACCATCCTATACAAGGAAAAAAAAAAACATCATCACAATAATCTCAAAAGATGACCCGATATAATATGCTAAATCATCTTGATATGAATTTTATTTTCTTCCTTATTTGTAACTTTCTTGTATTTATGACCTATATTAAAAAGGTCAAGTATTGTAATGAAATCATTAGTCTTGGAATAAATATTAGTTTTGCTTTTTCACAAATTGTGTAGTGCGAGACCACAACTTCCTCCTGATCAACCTTTGGTAACCATCTTGTAAAGAAAATCCACAAACCAATCTCTCAACAACTGAAGTCATCCATCCAAAAGGGTGTCAAAGCGCTCCTCCTTGATGATCTTGGCATGTGATTGAACCTTCACTTTGTTCTTTATTTCTTCAATTAATATTTTTACAAATCGAGTTCCTCTCGCCACCTCTCTCTCTCTCTCTCTCTCTGTATTTACCTTTTCTTTTATTTATTACTCACCCAAACCACCCCTTCTCTTCATATAGGGTATCAGAGTAGGTTCCTAATCATGTCTACTAGTGGTCAACCTTATAAGGGTCTTTTGAATGATAGACAGAAGCAAACTTTTTTATGTTGTCTCAGTAAAAGGTCCGAGTCTTTTGAACATGAATCACTTGATACCAAGTTTGCCTAGATACTATGTCTACTACCATAGTTTCCTTTGGTAAGAAGCAATATGCTAGATCCAACTCAGAAGAATGATAACTCGAATCATACTAAGGCAGATCAAAAGTTGGACAAACTTCAAAGGTCCTATATCCAACTCAGAATGATAATAACTCAAATCATACTAAGGCAGATCAAGAGTTGGACCAAGAGCTGATATGACAAATATTGGCATGGCTGTCACGTCCCCCACCCTTGGACAACTAAGCCTCCGACAAAGTCAACTTGACACAGTACGACCGGCCCGACATGACGAAGTCAACCTGACACAGGCATGGCGAACCCAGCGACTATAGGGCTGACCTGACACAGGTAAGGTCAACCCGCCACAGTTGCATTAAGCGAAATACACACCACGCTGCTAGTACCACGAAGATGTGGAGGCGTACGATGACATGGTAAGCAACAAAGGCATTAAAGACCTTAGGTACGAACGATCTGTAACGCCCACTATAAAAGCTCCTACACCACTACGGAGCAGGGGGATCGCAAATCAACGACCAAACTGACTTAATTATCGGAGGGGTCACGTCGGGAACCCCACCTGACTCGACCTTCTTGCAGGAATTCACAACCGACACGAGCCGCAGGCGTGAATTCCCGACCCGAGCTCTAAGGCATCAGCCGTCGACCTCCCAAGCTGAACCCTAGGGCTCCTTCCACCCAACTGTGTTCCACTTCCGTCTCCCCTTTGAAGGCGACCGCGGGCGAGCTAGCACACACGGGCCAAAACCAGCCGTGCCCACTCAGCAGACACGGAGGCACAAACCGTGCCTATTGGGCAGGCACGAAGATTTTTCACAAACATTTTGACGCTAGAAGGAGGGCCCATGTTGCAAGAACGCCCATCAAGCAACTCAAATGCGGAGCACCGCACGGAGCCGAACCATCCCCCCCAAACGGAAGAGGTCACCATGTCGACACCGACTCCGAATCATTTCTGGAGGATGATGACCGACCCGGGGTTCTCACCGCCGATAGCTAACCCCACGCCATCTGTCGTCACAGCTGAGGCCTTTCTCAGCCTCACCAACCAAACGCTGGCAGGGATGGTGCAGACCATTGTACCTTACTTACCACAACTCATACAGTCGATAACCCCTCAAACGGCTCCTCTGACGACACTCCCCCGGATGGAGTCTCCTGCGGCCCCGAATCGGGAAGATCAGCCCGAGGGAGAGGTGCCACAACGCAGGACTGCTGAAGTTCATGCGGATTCCCCGGCCGTTGTACTCGTTCGATCACGGTGCCACTCTCGTGATTTGGCTCTCAAGCAAGTCCCGACCTCGACTCCCTCTCTTCTGATTCCACTGATTCATTGAGAGAACAAGTATGTCAGGTCCATCAGCGGCTAGACGAGGTCCAGAAGGAAGTCCTCAAATCCAATGAGGAATTCGGGGAGAGCTCAAAAGGTGGCTCCTTGTTCACCCCCGAAATACAAGACAAACCCTTACCGACCAATTTCAGGTTCCCCTCCCTCGAACTCTATGACGGCAACTGCGATCCGACAGAACACGTTGCAACATTCCGCGCCCAAATGGCTCTATATGACACGTCCGACGCGTTAATGTGTCGAGCATTTTCAACCACCCTAAGGGGACCGGCTAGAACATGGTATAATCGACTCAAACCCGCCTCTATATGTTCATTTGACTTATTGGCAAAAGAGTTCGAACTAAACTTTTTGGCAAGTGCACACCCGAAACCAACCGCCGCCTCCCTTCTTGGGTTGGCCCAAGGGAATGAGGAGTCCCTTGCCCAGTTCGCCGGACGATTCGCTTCGCAAGTTCGAGGAATGCCCGACATGCACCCTTCCCTGGCCATCCAGGCGTTCTTGATGGGATTTAAGCCATCAAGATTTTTTCACCGATCGGCGACCACCGTGATCGAGATCTGCGGCGCACCCGATGCGAGGCGGTGGCCGACAAGCGAGACGAGTCAAAGCGGCCTCGAGCTGAACAGCCCCGAGGACACCCTTCGGGACCACCAAAGAGAAGGGAAGATAGGTCTGACATGCTACTGTCCAGACCACCTCCAATACCCCTCAACTCGACTCGGACGGAGATCTTCCTTCAGATTCGGGAAAGGGGGCTTCTGAAGACTCCTAATCCAATGAAGACATGCTCGGAAAGGCGCGACAAAAGGGAGATATTGTCGTTTCCACAGGGAACATGGCCATGACACGAAGGAATGTTGTGACTTACAAAGTCAAATCGAAGACCTCATTCGACAAGGGCATTTGCATCGCTATGTCCGTGACCAATCTTTGTTCCCTGATGGTCGGCCCCCTAGAGACCTATCACCCCGACCAAAGGGGCCGGTTGAGAAACAAATCGACGTCATCATCGGGGGACCAGCCTCGGGCGGTGACAGCTCCTCAGCGCGCAAGGCTTATGCGCGCACTATGGTAGGAAAAAGGCCTGCGCAAGAAGACGACCTCGACATCACCTTCGGGTCGAGAAACGAAGAATACCCCAACCACGACGACGCTTTAGTGATCTCGACCCGAATGGCGAACGCCCGCGTCAAAAGGGTTATAATCGACACGGGAAGTTCCGCTGACATCCTATATCTTGACGCCTTTCAAAAACTGGGATTGACTGACAAAGACCTTGTTTCCTTGACATCTGCTTTGATAGGGTTTACTGGAGACTCCGTCTCCCCTTTGGGGGCGATCACAATTCCCGTCACATTCAGAGAAGAACCGAAGTCCAAAACCATGATGGTGTCATTCATGGTGGTGAGACTTCCATCGACGTACAACACCATCATCGAACGACCAACCCTCAGCCGACTAAAGGGGATCATCTTAACTTATCACAGAATCATGAAGTTCCCGACCAGAGCGGGAGTGGGCGAAGCTAAAAGTGACCCATGAGAATCCAGACAATGTTATATGATGGCAACGATGCTGCCCAAAAGGCCCAAAGTCCAGACAGCCATCACGGCCCCCCGAAGTCCTGAAAACAATGCTCGAGATCCTGACTCAGCGGAGCAAGTTTTGGAAATACCTCTCGATCCGAGTCGGCCAGACAAGTTGGTAAAGATCGGCTCGGGACTCTCGGAAGAACAACGAGTGCAATTGGTGGAATTCTTGGGAAGAAACGCGGACGTCTTCGCGTGGTCTCCAAGAGACATGCCGGGGATCAACCCAGAAATCGCCCGACATCATCTAAATATCGCGCTTAGCACCCGACCTATCAAGCAGCACCCACGAAGGTTTGCTCCCGAGCGACAAAAAGCCATAGAAGATGAGGTCGCCCGCTTGCTAGATGCCAAGTTCATTGAAGAAGTAAAATACCCGACCTGGTTGTCCAACGTTGTACTTGTCAAAAAAGCTAATGGAAATTGGCGAATATGCATTGATTATACCTACCTCAATCGGGCTTGCCCAAAAGACTGCTATCCTCTTCCCCGAATTGATCAGTTGGTAGATGTCACGTCGGGACATAAGTTGCTCTCCTTTATAAACGCTTTCTCCAGATATAATCAGATCCAAATGGCTCCAAAACATAGAGTAAATACGGCCTTCATCACCCATAATGGCACCTATTGCTTCAAGGTGATGTCATTCGGAGTGAAGAACGCCGATGCGACATACCAATGGTTGGTGAACCGTATGTTCAAAGATCAAGTCGGGAGTAACATGGAAATCTATGTGGATGATATGATAGTCAAAAGACCGAAACTAACCTTTTGGATCTAGCGGAGACATTTCACACGCTAAGGAGACATGGAATGCGGCTTAACCCAGCTAAATGTACCTTTGGCATAACATCTGAAAAATTCCTCTATTTCGTCGTACATCAACGAGGAATAGACGTGAACCCGGACAAGATAAAAGCAATACAAGAGATGCAATCTCCAAGAACGATAAAGGAGGTGCAACGACTCACCGGTAGGCTAGCAGCATTGAGCCGCTTCATCTCCCGTGCTGGAGACAAGCGCTCATCCTTCTTCCGAGCATTGAAGTCGACAAAAGACTTTGAATGGATCTCAGAACGTAAGGAAGCATTTCGCTAGCTGAAGGACCACATCGAGCATCTACTTCAGTTGGTGTCGGTAAAAGATGGAGAGCCCCTCGGCTTGTATCTCACGGCGTCCGACCTGGCGGTTAGCTCTGTCTTGGTAAAACTCGACAAAGACAGACAAAAGCCAGTCTACTACACCAGCTACGTCTTGGCGGGTCCCGAGCTCCACTATCCCCCCCCCCCATCGAAAAGTTAGCCTTGGCACTAATCTTAGCATTGAGAAAGCTGAGGCCATACTTCCAGGCGCACCCCATCAAGGTGATAACCGACCAATCGTTACGTCAGATTTTCTCAAAATTTGATATTGCAAGGCGAATGCTCAAATGGTTGGTAGAGCTCGGGGAATTCGACATCGAGTACGTGGCAAGAACGGCGATTAAATGCCAAGTGATAACATATTTCCTTTCAGAACTCATGTTCCCGGAAGATCCGATAAGCTTGAACCTTGTGTGGAAGCTGCACATCGATGGCTCTGCCAACTCGAAAAGAGGAAGGGTCGGCTTGGTGCTCAGAGATCCCTCCGGACACATCTACGAGCACGCTCTCCGATTGGAGTTCAAAGCCACGAACAACAAAGCGGAAGATGAAGCACTGTTGTTCGGGTTAAAAATAGCCGCTGAACTTGGCACGAAAGATATCGAGATATCTACTGACTCCCAGCTCATTGCAGGTCAAGTCAATGGAGACTTCGAGACCCGAGAAGAGGCAATGGTCAAGTACCTGGCTGAAGTCCGTCGGCTAACGGATCAATTTCGAAGGTGCATTATCACCAAAGTACCCCGGTCTGAGAATTCGTAAGCGGATGCCCTTGCCAGGCTTGCGTCCTCCCATGGGACCGACGGACAGCTATGGGAATGGCAAAGATCCCCAGGCCTTCCATCAGTTCGATTCGTATATCTATAGCCGAAGAAGGGGAGAGCTGGATCAATGAAATCATCCATTTCAAGGAACCGGGGACCCTCCCTGAGGACAGAGTGGCAACCCGATGAATTAGGAGGATCGGATCGTGGTACTGCGTTGTCAATAGTCATCTCCATTGGTGAGGCTTCAGCTGACCTCTTCTCCGATGCTTACATCGGACCGAGGCGTACATCGGACCGAGGCGCACACCACCATAGCCGAGATCCACGAGGGCATATGTAGAGAGCATATTGGCGCCCGAACCTTGTCACACAAGATCCTTAGACAAGGTTATTATTGGCCGACTATGCATAAAGATGCTCAAGCTTACGTACGGAATTACGAGCAATGTCAGAAGCACGCCCGGATCCAGCATCAACTGATGATGCCGCTTGCAACTGCGAATCGCGCCTGGCCCTTCACTTAATAGGGAATGGACCTCCTCGGTCCCTTCCCCCTAGCCTCGAGGCAACGCAAATTCCTTATAGTGGGAGTCAATTATTTTACGAAGTGGCTCGAAGCGGAACCACTGGCCTTCATTACTGAAAGACAAGTCGAAGGATTCGTGAGGAAGAACATTATAACCAGATTCGGCCTCCCTAAGGTTATCATCACAAATAATGGAACACAATTTAACAATGCGAAGTTCAAAGCCTTTTGTCAAAGCTACCGGATCCAACTAAAATTCAGCTCGGTCGCTTACCCCCAAGCAAACGGGCTTGCCGAGGTGACGAATCTCCGGGGCCCAAGCAACCTGGGTTGAGGAGTAGTGGACCACCTGGTACTGCGGAAAGCCGAGGTCAGTGACCCGACCCGATCCCACGGAAAGCTAGTGCCGAACTAGGAAAGACCCTACCAAGTAGTGGACGTCATCCGAGAAGGAACTTGTACCCTGGCAACGGTGGATGGACGATTGTTGCCGAGGACATGGCACATATCGAACCTTCGGAAATTTTATACATAACGTGAAAGAAGGAGAATTATGATTGTATTGACAAAATTTGGTTACAAAAGGAAGTCGGGGACAAAATAAGACTCTCCCCGATCCCGATTACAAAATGTTTTTGTATACGGAAAGAGGTCGGATGCAAAATAAAGCATCACCCGACCTCAACAAAAAATTGAAACTGAAGTTATGACTCGGGTGGGTCCGAGTCGTCGAAGGCCTGCTGCCTCTCCATGGGCATCGAATCATCCTCGGGCCTGATAGTGAAAGGATCTTCTTCGACCTCCGAGTCCGGATACAGAGAGCGAAAGCGGGCTAGCGCGACTCGATAGCCATACTCGTAGGCGACTCGGCCCATTCTTTTCAAACCTTCTTTGAAGCCGGCCGACTCCTTGTAGTCATTGATCGCTCGTCTCGGTAATTCGGCCTGTGTGCTCTCCAAGTCCTTCATCGACTTCAGTAGCTCGTCGTCCATCTTCCGAGCCCTGACCCGTGCCTCCTTCAGCTGCCTTTGGGCCTCAGATAAGTTGCCTCGGGTTTCATTTAGTTCTTTGTCGGATGTTTCGAGCCGCTGGAGCGCTTCATCTCGCTCACGCTTTGTTTTCTCGAGCTCCTTTTCTAGCTCGAAAGCACGCTCTTCGGCTGTGGCCACCGCCTCCGGACCCCCTCCAGACTTCAAAGCATCGATCTCTTGCTGGAGACTGGTGATGCGGTAGTCCATGAAGGTGATCAACCGACCCGCCTCGTGGACTCGATCGAACAACGCCATCTGGACATGTTGGTTCTGCACAAAGCAACGATCGTCAAGACGGAATCCAAGGAAAACCCGAGAAGTCGAGGTAAGAGTCGGGAAATTACCAGCACCATCTCCTTGGTGGCTCGGGCTAGAAGCACCTCCGACGGGAGCGTATACAGTTCCCGCGCCAACTGCAGATGCAAAAGTCCCCTTTCGAACTCCTCTGCGACAGATGGATCATTCCAAATCTTCGTCGAGTTCTTCAACTTTTCCCACCTCGCCTGCATCTCTTTATCCGGGTCCTGATGAGCCAGGTCGGACATATATAGGGCATAATACCCTACATCATCCTTCTGGACTTTCGTCCCGCATAGATCTTTCATGGATTTCGGGCGGTGGAAGGCTGGCGTCGCGACCTCCTCGGCGGACTCGACGGGCGTCTCGAGCTCTTCAACCGGCGCCACCGGCTCCTTACCCTTGGAGTGAGACCGAGACCCCCCTTCGCCACGACGAGACTTGTGTCTACGGGATAGTATTTTCACCATCTTGTGCCTCCGAGCAAGATCATCGGCCTGTTGAATTGACGCATCGGATGGCCTCTTGGAGGAAGACTTTGGGGCTTCTGTTGGCGGGGTAACACCGACGTCCCGAGCCGGCGCTTCTGCACGAGCCGCAGGGAGCTTCCCCCCGGACACCTTCGGCTTCCCACGTAGATCGTCGAGATCCATCCGGTCTACACCCCGACCCACAGGTTAGAAAAACAACCCAAAAAGTTGGAATACTGCAAATAAAGTAATACCCCTAGAGGCCGGGCTGAGACCCGCCTCGACCAGCCAAAGTTCAGTCATCTCCTTTATCGCACAAGAAAAGGAAAGAATTCCCTTGATCATCGACCAGGACGGACTCCTCCTCGGATAGGTACGGGGGGACATTACCGATCGGATGTGACCGATCAAGTCCGAATCCCGGTTTGGACCACTAACAAAGATAGCGAGCCTTCCAACCTTTGTTGTTGGAAGGAGCTCAGCTGACCTTAAAGCCGGCGGTAAGATAATGTAGCCGACTCTTGCAAAGGCGAAAGCACGCCATAAACAAGTTCCGAGTCGGGATAATCCCAGCCCCCCGGCATTCACCCAAAAACACAACGAGATAGCGCCATGAGTTGGGGGCTACCTGACTCGGAGAAATCCTCCACCACCTGATACACTCCTCGATGGTGGGATGAAGGGGAAACCGAAGACCGGCTTCCAAAGCATCCACTGAGATACATACCCCGGGCGCGTCCGAACTATAGGGACGTTGCCCGGGTTGCGGAACATGCAACCCGTACTCGACCGGGATGTTGTACCGTTCCCTGATGGCGGCGAGCGACCCTCGGTCACCACCGTGTCGAGGTCATGACCCGCCTTCATGACCTCCAAATCCCTTAGTACCTTCACGTCAACCGACAACGGAGGTCCCGAAGACGCCCCCGAGGAACTCGCCTCGGGCTCTCCCAGACTCGTCCCCCCGGACCTCGGGGAAGGTACAATCCTAACGCTACTTGAAGAATCCGAGGAGGTCATTCCGACCTGTTCGAGAAACACCGACCGAAGGGGGCTAGGAAGGATGACCCGAGGGAGAAACGAGAGAAGTTGAATTAAAGAAGTGAGGTCTCAGCCTGACCGTAGGGAACTTATAGGATCCAAGGACGCCGTTTGACTTCCCGAGGCAAAGCAATAGGCCGCCTAGAAGCGGCCCGTCGCATTGAATGCGTAATCGCATTGAATGCGATGCAAAAAAAAAAACCATAATTTGTTCTTAGATTTGCCCTCTCGGCCAAATCTCCAAGATTTGGGGTCCGAGTTCACCCTCTCGACCAAATCTCCAAGATTTGAGCCCGAGTTCACCCTCTCGGCCAAATCTCCAAGATTTATGCCCGAGTTCATACTCTCGGCCAAATCTCCAAGATTTGTGCCCGAGTTCATACTCTCGCCCAAATCTCCAAGATTTGTGCCCGAGTTCGCCCTCTCGGCCAAATCTCCAAGATTTGAACCCGAGTTCACCCTCTTGACCAAATCTCTAAGATCTATGTCCAAGTTCACTCTCCCGGTCAAATCTCCAAGATTTGTGCCCGAGTTCATCCTCTCGGCCAAATATCCGTGGTTTGTGCTCGAGTTCCCCTCTTAGCCAAATCTCCAAGATTTGTGGTCGAGTCCATCCTCTCAACCAAATCTCCAAGATTTGTGTCTGAGTTCGCCCTCTCGGCCAAATCTCAAAGATTTGAGCCCAAGTTCACCCTCTCGGCCAAATCTCCAAGATTTATGCCCGAGTTCGCCCTCTCGACCAAATCTTCAAGATTTGTGCCCGAGTTCGCCCTCTTCGCCAAATCTCCAAGATTTGAACCCGAATTCACCCTCTCGACCAAATCTCCAAGATTTGTGCCTGAGTTCATCCTCTCGGTCAAATATCTGTGGTTGGTGCCCGAGTTCGCCCTCTCGGCCAAATCTCCAAGATTTGTGCCCATGTCCATCCTCTCGACCGAATCTCTAAGATTTGAGCTCGAGTTCATCCTCTCGACCAAATCTCCAAGATTTGAGCCTGAGTTCATCCTCTCGACTAAATCTCCAAGATTTGTGCCCGAGTTCACCCCCTCGGGAAAATCTCCAAGATTTGTTCCCGAGTTCATCCTCTCGGCCAAATCTCCAAGATTTGTGCTCGAGTTCGCCCCCTCGGCCAAAGTCCCCAAAACTGGCGCCCAAGTCCACCCTTAACATATAACTCGGCCAATTCATTTCCCGAGCCCCATGCTCGATCGGATTAATCTCTGGTATTTAAACCCGACCAGCTCGATTCCCAAGCCCCATGCTCGGTCGAATCAGCCTCTAGGTATTTAAACCCCGACCAATTCATTTCCCGAGCCCCAAGCTCGGTCGGATCAGCCTCTGGGTATTTAAACCCGGCCAATTCATTTCCCGAGCCCCATGCTCAGTCGGATCAGCCTCTGGGTATTTAAACCTGGCCAGTTCATTTCCCGAGCCCCATGCTCGGTCGGATCAGCTTCCGGGAATTCAAACCCGTCTAGTTCATTTCCCGAGCCCCATGCTCAGTTGGATTAATCTCTGGGTATTTAAACCCGACCAGCTCAATTCCCGAGCCCCTGCTCGGTCAGATTAACTTTCAGGAATTCAAACTCGGCCACTTCATTTCCCGAGCCCCATGCTCAGTCGGATCAGCCTATGGGTATTTAAACCTAGCCAGTTCATTTCCCGAGCCCCATGCTTGGTCGGATCAGCCTCTAGGTATTTAAACCCGGCCAATTCAATTCTCGAGCCCCTGCTCGGTCAAATCAGCTTCCGGGTATTCAAACCCGGTCGATTCAGTCTCTGAGCCCGACGCTCAGTCAGATCAACTTCTGGGTATCCTAACCCGGCCAGGCCGACCTCTGAGTCCCATGCTCAGCCCATGCAATTTCCGACCTATCATATTCGACCGGTTCAGTTCCCAATCTTCCCCACACGATTCCCGCGACAAGATCAATTGGACTCCACTACAAATCCACGGCTCGACACAAGACCTCATCATCAGTGCCCCCTAATTGGGCACCTCGAGAACGTCTGCTCGGGGGGGATCTTCCACCTGTTGCGGATGTGCTTCTTCTTCTATTGCCTCGATGATAAAACGTGAAGGGCGTTAAGGATCTCCTACCTCATCAAGTAGAGGATCCTCTTGGTTCTCCGCTGCTTCGACCCACTTTAACATCGGCTCATAATCTTCGTTATAGAGTTAGAGGTCAATGGGTACAACATCAAGTTCCTCTGGCTCCTTCTTATCAAGCTCAGCACATCTCAACTTTAGCCGTATGTTATAATGAACATATACTAGTTTCTCTAATTGTCTATACGAGAGTCTGTTGCGAACCTTCGTGTGAATCAATGTAAATGTTGACCAATTACGTTCACAACCATTAGACGTTGTCGTCTGTGAAAGTACATGAATGACAACCTTAGAAGTGGTGCGTCACCTCCAAATTGTATCCACCACTCGATTGCAAAAAGATATAAATAAGATTTTATTAGTATAACAAATAATTAACATCAAATATAATTGACAATCAATATGTATAATTTATTCTTACCAGGATTCATAGTGTACCGACTCGATACAGCTACAACATCGGAGAATGAACCAATTGTGTCTCGAAAATATCAACTCTCCGTATGAGCCTCGACTGCATCAATAGCGCTTGGCAAGATTCGATATACAACATTTCTTAGTACAATTAGTGAATCATAATACGTTCCGAGGGCATACCGATATTGAATTATCGGGTTTAGATAATATGCTGCAAGATATAATTTTGTTAGTATAATTTTTAATATATAAAAAATTATAAATTAAATTATTCTAAACACGAATTTACCTGTATTATGGATATCTTTATCCATATGAGCTTTAGTGCGACGATCAATAATTCGTATATATTGGTCAGTCTTAAAATCATTTCTGAATGCTTTTCTGACCTCCTCTCTTGCTGAATTCAGCATATATTTAAGATACGACATCTGTGGGCGCTTTTCTATATTAACCTTACGGAGAACAACATAAAGTGGTTCAATACTTTTTATGATTTCAGCCACGATCTCCCGAAATCTAGAGGAAAGAATGGTTGTTTCCATCTTCTTTCCTTCGCTCGATTTTGAATATCTGGAATCAGACCACTCTTGTGAGGTGACCATTGCCTTTAAGTCATTCCTCTTTTGCTGTAGTGACTTTAATGTAATGAAATTAGTAGCAAACCGAGTGATTCTGGGTCGAAGTATCTCACCATTTACGTACTTTTGCATTAAGTCGAGGACCTAATGATGATTATATACAAACTTTATTATTGATTGTGCTCGAGCTACACACTTCTTGACCGTTTCCAACTCACCAATATCTTTCAGCATTAGATCTATGCAATGAGCTGCACATGGAGTCCAAAATAATGTTTATCTTTTTTCCATTAATTGCATACCAGCTTTCTTAAAATTTGCTCCATTATTGGTTATTATTTGCACAATTATTGTGGTTTAATCTCCTCTACAACACTATCTATCAAACTCTCAATATAGTTTGCATCTTGGATCTTGTCAGAAGCATTGACTGACTTGTGAAACACTATCCTTCTATTGCAATAAATTAGAAAGTTAATGATACTCATTCTTGTTGGCCCTGTCTAACTGTCGCACATCAGTGTTACCCCATATTCATCACACTATCTCTTGAATGATTTGATCCAATCCTTTAGTTCAGCCACCTCTTCATCTAAATACACATCGTGAATCTCCTATGGTGTTGGAGGTTGGATCATTGGACCTGACTTTTGAATGGAGGACACCATGCTCTGATAATATGGACCTTTTGTTGTGCTAGCTGGAATTATGTGAAAGTTGAACCATTTTGAAATTGCCTTCCCAATATCTCGTTTTTTTTCTTTTGTACATGCATCATCAATCCGTGTTTGTTTCGTTGTTTGTGGAGGATAGGCTAGCGGATCGATATCAACAACATCCGGTGCAGATCTCCTGCCAAGACCTCTCATCAAACCATGAAGTCCACCATATCGCATGCTACTAGTTCGGCTTAATTGAGTTGATAAAACCATGAAGTCCACCATATCTCATCAAACCATGAAGTCCATCGAAGCAAAATACTTACCTCTTGATTGTAAACTCCTCTCTTAATCTTCGTAAATTTATCTCGATTCAATCCACAAATTTAGAAGAGTTGAAATGTTGAGAAGGTTTGGAATATGAGAAAGAGTGAGAGTGTGAAGTGAAATGAGAGAAGGATGGGTTTAAATAGAGTTAGGAAGGGTCTGTAACGGTCGAGTTTGACCTTTTACAGGGTCTATAACGGTCGAGTTTGACCTTTTACAGGGTCTATAATGGTCGAGTTCAACCGTTACAGGGATTGCAACGGTCGATTTTGATAGTTACATGGTTTGTAACGATTGGTAACGATCGAATTTTCGATCATTATCGCCCGTTGTATATCGGTCGATTTCAATCGTACCGGGCGGTAACGATAGGAATTTCGATCGTTACAGCTCGATACAAGCCCGTATCAGACAATACGGGCCACAAACTACGTAAAGCCCGGTATCGGGTGGTCCGCATACCGGTAATCTATCGGACCGGTACATACCGCCCGTACAAGGCAACACGGAAAACCTTGGTAGATACAATCTTAGGAAAGTTAATGATGATATCAAGGTTTACAATACCGTATCGTACCACTCAGTATGCTCGGTATGTACTAGTCCGATAGAGGACTGGTACGCTCGATACTTTAGTATACCATATATTGGTACATTTGGTATAGCTCGGTATTGTACCATACCGACAACTGATCAATACGTCGGTATGGTACGAGATTGTGAACCTTGGTTGATAAAAAAAAAAAAAGTCAAAGTAGAAGCACCTTGCTTCGATGGCATGTTGGACTCAAGGGTTTTTATTGATTGGTTGTCTGATATGGACGACTATTTCGGTTAAGGTGCCATGGTCGAAGATGATTCATGTTCGGACACTATAGGATTAATGTTACTATATGACACAGGAGGAAGCACCATAAGTGTAGGCTGTGTGGTTCCCTCAATGGTAACAGGATGGCAACCATCTATTGGGATTTGATTAACAAAGGCTTGACCAGTTCACCTGAAGGGTTGCTGGAGGTGGGTTTAGGAGCAACATTATGAAAGGGTTCAGCATCTATTGTCCCAAGCCAACCTCGACTACTGTTCTTAGGTGGCAAATTCAAATCAGCATTGAGACCTCCAGTAGCAGAGTTTGGTTGAGAGATATCCACCTGTATGAGCAATGAGGGACAGTTATATAACAGAAGACACAAGGTAAAAACACCACAATGAAATAAATAGTTAGCATCAATAACAGACCTCAATATGAACCCAAACTCGTTGTCCAAACATTTACCAAAAGGTGATGCCAATCTCCAGTGTGAAAAACACCTACCAGGCACTGCTGGTGAGGTGAGATCAACTGCAACATCAACTTCCTTGTTCACAGAAATTCCACCAACAGGAATCTGCATGGATTGAGATTCTAACTTCATGACTCATGTAGTAAGTTGAAAATGGCAGTTGTTTGCAGGGACAGTGTGCAATACCTCCAATAAGAATGAGTCCTTGTTAGCAAATTTATCACCACCAGCCCAAACAAGCTGTGTTCTGTAAGGCCATCGGGTAGTACCATTGTTTTGCATCCGCCAAATCTTAGTAAAAGGAGTCGAAGGAGGCATCAAGGTTCCATCTAACACAGTTATATTTTGGATAAAGCAACTTTCTAATTTTGGTCTTGATTGCCTCACACCAAAACCATGTAAATGAGGGGAAGAGATCCAATGTCTAGAATGCCGGAATTAAGAATGCAGAAGCAGGTAGCGCGTCTTATATTATGAAATTAAATTAAGTAAATAGTTGGTTAGACCATGCTGTATTATGAGATAAACGAACCTTGTCAATCCTGGTAAAGTCAGCTTCTTTACTCAGTCTTAGAGAAATCATAGTCTTTCATAGTCTTCCTTCCTGCAAAGGCGAAAACAATATTAAAATATAAGAAAATTAACAGTGAACAATATTATCAAACAATTAAAGTAAGGTATGTAGTGCATTACACATTAGAGATCTGAATCATGGACCAATGATTGGGTACATTCCACAGCCATTACATATAGTTCCCCTGTGAAAAGGACGGCCGATATCATTATATGCATCATCATCATCATCCCTCTGGTTAGAATGGCCAACAGAGTGCAAGCCATTTGCAAAAGGAAGATCAACTGCAGCTAACATGTTTAGCTACCATTCTTCAGGAAAAGGTCAAAAACTAGGATGTACTGCTAGTAGAAATTACCTAACATGTTTAACTCCTCTCCAATAAATAAGCCGTGAAAGAGAGGGAACAAAGATATAAATACGCACGATCATCACTTCATCTCACCTAAGAGACGCTCTTTACAGAAATTTAAACAGCACACTAACACCAATTTAAACAGAACAATACGGAAGATATTAAGATCACCTATAACCCACATCCACATAACCAATCCACAGTCAAAGGAAATTGGCAGGAAAAAGATAGATAAGAGGGAGGACGGAACCAAGGAATCGGACCTTGATCACGAGATCCCGCTCGTTGGCCCGGGGCCCCGTCGGCGGGGAATCGATCAGCGAGAAGTGCGCGCCAGCGTCTCGGGTGAGCCCTAACACTAAAATCTCCACAGCGCGCGCGCGCGACAGAGAGAGAGAGACAGAGAGAGAGAGAGAGAGGTCGCGAAGGGGGAGGCCGGCAGTAGTGGGAGCTCGTCGCGGAGAGCGTAGCACGAGATGATGACGGACTGTTCGCACCGTGCAGCGTTACATCTCTCCCCTTTTGCCCGTTCATCTCCGTCGGCGTTACAACATAAACGCCCCGCCCGGTCACATTTTAAGGTGACAGCTAATCTTGTTAATTAAAAATGTTAAATAAACAGATAAAAAGTATTGAGGTATGTTAAGATTCTACGATCGCAAGAATGAAAAATAATTGGTAAAATTACATATATTGTTTATCTCTTGAAATTTAAATATGCAAAGCTCAAAAAGTATATAAACGAGTCATTGTAGTATATTTTTTAAAATTAGTCGTCAGTCAATATTTATTACATGCATGCATACCCTCTAAATTAGAAGCTTCTATTATCTGAAATAAGATGATCCATGAAGTGATCAAATTATTTTTTTTATATTTTATTTTTTTCATTATGGACAGAGATATATATCGTATTAAAATTAGAGGGACAAATATGATATATTAAACTTTTAAGCGATATGTACCTAAAACCACCCCAAACTAATTGGCAAAATTACATAAGCTACTACAAAGGTTTTTTTTTTTTTTTTTTTTTTTGAACTTTGGGCAGCTGGTTGAGCTTACTTAAGTAGGAACAAGCTAATTAGTTTGATCTAACACTTCAAATAAATAAAGATAATTTTTTTTTACGATTATGTGGTTAATTGCTAACCATTAATACCTCCTCTTCTAGAAGAAGTGCAACTGAAGTTTTCCCGGTCAAACAAAGATCTAATTCGACGTTGACTGGGGTTCAAAGCGATGGAAAAAGTCAACAAGGCCGATCCGGAGAGTTCCAACCCAACATGTCTTCCTCCCGTTATCTGTTGCTTTCTTGCATCAGCGATGATCGAATCTATTCCTTTCTTACAAGGTGACCTCGGCATTAGCCGCCCTGCCTCTCTCTCTCTCTATATAGAAGAACCTCGCCTTCCCTTTCCCCAACATCAACTCCATCGAGCGAGGCAAACGTGTTCATCTTCCTCTTCCTCTTCCTCTTCCATGGAGAGAAGCAGCTCCTTCGGGACGTCGTGGGCGGACCAGTGGGACTCCAGCGATCACGGCCGGCAGCTTGGGGAGAAAAAGAAGACGAAGAAGAAGAGCAGCGGCGGCGGTGGGTGGAAGAGCGGCGTGGAGAAGACAAAGGCGGCGGCTTCCTCAGGGCTGAAGAAGGTCAAGGAAGGATCAAGCACCGGGTTTCGGTGGATCAAAGACAAGTACCATGAAAAGACCCGAAGGCACTGACCGAAGCAAGCCCTCGTAAGGTGCATGGTGTGCCGCAGATGGGGGATTTAGCCGCCCATCTTTTGTGTATGTATGCAACTTTGTTGTTCAGGTTTGATCCATTAGGACATGTACGTATGCATATAAATACATGAATTCATACAACAACTTTGCCGTGTAGATTTGAACCAAGGTTTCATACCGATTCGTATCGACATACTGACCTCAGTTCAGTATAATCGGTATGTCGTCGACACCAAACGATAAGCACAGATACACCGTTTGAGAATTCTTTCTCCCCATGCGATGAGACATTTCTTTTCTCTGTATAGAGAAAGAGTAATACTGATTTTATGTTTTTTTTCTTTTTATTTTCTTTTTCTTTCCTTCTTATTCTTTCATTCTGCCTTGGCTGATACCATCGAAAATCTATCGTCGGCAATCAAAATCGATCGGTAACGATCAATTTCGAGTGATAACGAGACAAACATAATTTCAATCGACGATACCGCCCAATAATGAACAATCCACGTACCGATGATCAACTGATGGATCAATACGTACCACTCATGTCAAACGCCACGCGTCAAAACTATAATCCTTTCTTTGAGTCGTAAGACCACGTAAAACTACATCGAACCCTTTGGTAACAACTCAAAACATATAAGTAGCAAAAATCAATACTAAAGGAGAGATAACCAACAAAAGAATCCTTGATTATTAAGGATCATTTGACAACTTTAATTAAAATGTGAGATTTTATTCAGACTTATAAAGACCTTCGGATGCAATAAATAAAAGAAAAAAGAAAAGAAAAAGAAAACGATGAACTAGAATTGTCGGACACCAACTATAAGCAAGGCATGATGATCAATCACAAGTGTGAAATATGATCAACATAAGGAATACAAGTTATGATTTGTATGCATAAAGTATCTTTAATCGGCAACACCTACAGATCTATAGACAATCCTTGGATAAGAACAAAAATGACATACATTTAAGGAACAATTAAAAATCATTGGCACTGGCATTAAATGAGCACTCAAAGAATTTTTTTTAAAAAAAAACACATTTTACCTCATAATTTAAGTTATTTATGAAGAACTACAAATTTACCGACATGCTGCTTTACTATGATGCTGGATAGATTTTTATACAACTTCATCAGAGACATCCTAATTCTGCGACAACGATTACAAAAAAATTTCTGATTTTTAGACTTCCCCTACCACTCCAAAAAAATTCTGGAAGCATACCTGTTTTGCATTCAAAAAGCTAACCTTCATCTGATACAACATAATGATAAGCTAAGATTAGAGGTTGGCATTCATGTAAGCTGTTCCTCTGTATCTCATTCATTATATACAATTTAGAACAGTAGTCACGAATTCATAGCAACTCAAAACTAGAGCCTTCACAGTGGCCCTCGGAAGAACAGAAATTTGTTATTCCATCTAGAAACGATCTAGCCAACTCATTATGCTCTCCTGTGAACCAAACTGCAAGTCCTGCATTACAAGAAAGATATAAGAACACCTAGTTTTAAGATCATAAAAGCAATAACTTTGAATCTTACAGAAAGCTGAAAGTCTGGTGGCGTGTCAATCAATATGTTGTCAAGATCCGAGAACCCACAAGCTGTGCTGCTGATGGCAGCAACTGTCTGATTCCTGATGCAGTCAAGGTTTGTGCAGTTCAAATGTATAGATGACTCCTCATAGTGAGGAAATGAATCAAGGACCTCATGGCACAGCAATGACTCGTGAAAATTGCTTGGATGCATCTCATCAACAGCTTGCGATTCACCTGCCCACCATATAGGGGTTTCATCTTCACCCTTGGGCTGACTGACAGGTAATGGTGAAAGAGGATCCTCAGATACAGGATGTTGCTCCTAAGAAACAAAAATGGATTATTAAAATTACTGAGAACTTTTGTAATGCTTACATGAACACGCCAACCATCAACCAAGGATATCATCAACCCCAACCTTTTGCAAGGATATTATAGGGGGCTTAGGAAGTTGCAGTTATGTGAGAGCATTACGACTGTATGGGGGACAAAGGAAAAAAAAAAAAGCATGGCAGGGATCTAAATAATCAAAATTACAAGATGAAAAGGAAAGTCAAGCTTGCAATGCCATTATGATACATATAATAGCTTATTTTAACACTATGGATATAGAAAAAGATAAAATCTATTTTGATTAAACAACAATATCAATACCTGGCCCTGCAAGATTGTCATGCTATCTCCATTAACCTCATGGAGAGAGTCTTTTTTCAGTCGGGGTGGTTGTGGCGTATTTGTCTTTGGAGTTCTTGGACCAACTCTAACATTTAAGATGTCAGTTTCCTCATTGACAGGATCCATCGCACATGTATCAAGTTGATTTGTTGGTTGTTGGTAGAAAATCTTTGAAACCACTGTTTGACCTTCCATTTCATCTTCTTCAGGGCCAAGATGGTACTGATGCATCACCCAATTAGCTCTGTCCGGTTTAGAGCCTCTTTTTGAGCTTTTATAAAGAACCATTATTTTCTTCCAACCTTTTTGAACACCATTCTCTAAGACACATTTAGTTTTACCTGTTTTATGCCACCTTATACGTTCCTCAGACGAAGCACAATGGTTTATCTTTCGTCGTTTGCGCCGGCCTGTACCATATGCATTTGATATCCTGTGAAAGAAATGAATACTGCTTCCATCTTTCTTAACACCTAATGCATAAATCAAATTAGTTGCTAAAACTTCAAAATCATACAGCTGAAATAAAAATGGTTGGAGCCTTCTTTACCAGGAAGGTTTTCAGGATGAGTATAGCAAATTCCTTCATCCTCTTCCAGCATTGGTATAAACTCATCAATAAGTATGTGCAGCTTTGAATTTTCTAGACCAGTTTTTCCTGCTAGATGTTCCAATAACTCAGCATCAGATGGATCAAACTTAACACCAGCAGGGAGTCCAGGCCAATCCAGTGTTACCTGCAATGCAAGAAGTGAGGACATTATGAAAACAAATGTTTAGCAGCTGTCTACAACAGGAAAATTTCTAAAAAACATTAACAAAAGGACAATATCTTTGCTCTCTCTCAAACTTCCTTTATCTTCCTCCTTGTTGACTCACAGCACCATTAGGCTGGTCCTAATACAAACTCACAAACAGCACTTGAGCACTGTAGCCTCCCACCAACCACTCTGATCTCACACGTGACAAGGCGATACTATGATCTTACACACTCGTGCTCTAGTCATATTCTAGTGCTCCACCTGCAGCTCTCTTTTCATGTTGATCTGCACACTTTATGCAAGCACCTTGCAGCACTCAACTTTCTCACAGCCGCAGCAACACACAGCACCTCAGACACATAAAATTATAACTACCTGCCCCAGTTCAATGAAGTAGAACTACTTATTGTTAATGACACAACTTTCAAATCCTAATCAAAGAAAGAAAAAGAGACTGCTACTCTTTCCTAACAGAGATCAAAATGTAGCAAAGGAAAATTCACTATGAACCAGTTACCAACGAAGTTTCCCTTCAATTTGAAGAATAAAACTTAAAGAAAAGGAATTAAACTCATATGCATAGATGATAAATCCTTACATGCCAAGTATTAGAAGGGAAGAAATAATTTGTTAAAGAACAATAAATAAAAAAGGTCATGCCTCTTTTGGGAAAAAAGTTATCTTGGTGTCATTAATATACACTTATAACCTATCATCAACTAGAAAAAAGGAAACCAACAGATAAAAAAAGTTCCAAGTACCATAATGCATTATACAAATAGGTGTGCACTGCAACAATTGGAATGGCTGTAACTTTCACAAGCACAATATCAGATGACAACTGCAATGAAGTAAAATTCACAGGCAGATATATCTTTCCAGAAGAGACAAAATGACAAATATGATCAAAGATTCAAAATCTTGGATGAATACAAAACCTCATGAATCTACATCACAAGAAATATAACTGTGCCAGAAAGAGCGGAATTGATAACCATTGCAGATGAAAAGCTCACATCACTGTTGTCAATAAGGTGCTTGCAATTAGGGCACTCCCGATTTGCTTCTACCCCTATATCTTTGATTTGATTGTCAGAAAAGGTGGCATTCTTTACTTTCCTTGCAATCCCTCTACCAGTGATAAGCCATGTCCTACAAGAATATAACGAAAGATAAAAAGGCTAATTATGGCAAATAGATATAGTTAGAAACATGTCTAACATGCAAGGTAAATGTTCAAAAGCTTTCTATTGGTATAAGCAACCATTCGGCTAAGTCTGCATCTGGTTTAAAATTAAATATGCTCCATGGAGCACCTAAAACATCTCAATATAACAATTACCTGAAAACAACATTGTTAAGCAGACTTGAGAATAAATTAATGAATGAAAGAGAACCAAAACAGCTGAAGGATTTAATGTTCCAAATCACTAAAACATTTTCATTAACAAGAATCAGTACTTCAGGCGTCAAAAGGATTTGATGTTCCAAATTACTAAAACATTTTAATTAACAAGAATCATAGTACTTTAAGCATAAAAAAGAAATTATTTCATAGAAAAGTTTCCAGCTTGGTAGATGTTGGTAGAGATAGACATACTGATGATGCTGGTTCTTATCGATTAACATTTATTAGCATCCTCAGTGTACCTCTTACACCATCTTACTGTTTAAACCATTGTATTTAACTGAATACCTGATTTCTGCAACTGGCACAGTTAAAAGTTTACTCGTTATGCAGATAGGACAAAACAAATGATATTGGTCAAGAGAGAAAGATCCATGCAACCTGCCCCAGGTAGCTGGGATCTTCTGTTTTTTGTTATTACTGTAGGTATAATGAAACAAATATGACACTTGAAATTGATTTCTGTAGGTGGATAATCAAATATATAATCATGTCACAACATCCAACACTCTTACGGGATTAAAAATTCTTTCATTATGAACCGTTAAATCTGGTCTCTAGTTACTCATTAGCAACTCTCTGGGGATCATGCTAACAATGATAATAAGAATATGCATAGCAAGATTTGACAAACAATTTTTTTTTAGAAAGAGTTCTATTTCACAGGTCTAGAAAAAAGAAGAGAAACAACATTTGCATGTCACAACACCTAAAAACTCTTGTAATTGAAATACGGTTGATTTTTTATCATATTTTACAAATTTCCTTTGTAGGAAACCATGTGATTGAGGACAAGTTCGCTTTTGGACTAGTTTAGTTTATCGTAGTCCAATCCGAGCTCATCATTATTTTTATCTTTCGAGTACTCCCAATGATAAAACTAAAGCCACACAACTTGCTGTAATTGGTTTTCATTTGCTGAATCAAATCAAACTTTAGCTTACCTAATGTCCTGATATGTCTTGCTACAATTAATTGATTTCACGCTCTAAACCAATTTTTGAGATACCATTGCTAGCAGCCGTCTCTAACTCAGTTTTTTCTTCTTCTTTTTTTTCAAAAATAGAGATTTATTTCTTCAGGGTTCTATAACAACCAATCCCCTGCTTATCAAAAAGCGGAAGGGGAATACAGTCTCCAACTCTTTGTTCAACTCTTCTCTTTCAAAGGTTTCATTTTCTTATTTTCAAGCCCCATATTGTGTGCTAGTAGATAGATTCAGTGCCAGATCTTAAGCATTCTCCTGACTCATCTATCTACGAATCCCACCTATCATCATCCCATATTAATTGATGTATGTGAACAAGATTTATAATCTGCCTAATGTCAATATGCCACTTTCTCCACAACACAGAGCTCAATTTGGAAATCATTGTAATCAATCACTAGCAACTGTCCCAGATCCCAAATTCGGGTCCTAATATCAAAAAAGGGAAACTAAAGCGAACCCACAACACGCTTAAGTACTATTTCAACATTGCTTACAGTTTCATTAATTACTACTAAAGAAGGTGAAAAGAAAACAGAAAACAAAAAAAGGACCAAGAAGACGAAACGGGTGCGATCAATGAGACACTCCATCGAAGAATGGATCAGAAATCCCATGAAAGGCCCCTCTCTTTCCTCAACAGCTAATCGACGCCCAATAGGAGAAGACGCACAAAATCAAGAACAACAGGTTCTCTTTTCCCACTCGACCCTTCCGAAATCAAGATCGATGAGGCTTGAAAAGCCATCCTATCATCAATGCGATTACTGACCCGCAAATTATTCATCGAAAAACAAGAATCAAGCCAAACGATTGATTTTCTTTCAATCGAACGCAAAAATAATCTTATGCCGAAAGATAATGGGCGCGCCCACCACCAGCATCAAACGTACCTCGCCATCCGCTCCTCCTAATTGGGTAGCGTAGCGCTCAGGAATCAGCACCGAGGCCAGCCGCAGGTGAGACCGACACTACACTGGATATATATAGGGGGGGGGGGAGAGCAGGAAGTGAGGAGCTGGTCTCCGCAACACCGAGTAGCGTTGGGCGGGAAAAGAAACCTCCCCCAACATGCTGGTTCGGACACCGCGGCAGAGTGCTTCGGGTGTCAACGGAGCTGCGACTTGATTTTTACCGGTAGGTGTCACCCCCTCGTGTAGACTCACTGGGACCCAACACTCATATCGGCGGCTACAGCCAACAGGTCTGGTAGGGTAGCCACGGTGTGTGCGTAAGCAGACTCGGTGTTGGGGGTTTGGTGCCGAAGCACTGGCCTTGTGTTTGTCTCGATATATGGGGAGCGTCCAACCAAAGCCCGGCCGCTTGTTTTCTTGCTTCCCAAGCTAAGTTGGGATATATTTATTATTATTATTTGTTTAATTTTTTATTTAAAAAATATTTTATTTATTTTCTAATACTAAGAAGTAAAGTGGGCTGAGTCTGGTTGTCAGCTTCGACAAGCCCAGAGATGCATCGGCATTCATATAGAGAGAGATGATGGAAACCATAAATGTGCTATTAAATGGAACAGATTTGTGGTGAGACATCAATTGGTGCAGCACACAGTCCGTAATCGCTTCTAAAAAGCTTTGCAATTGAACTGCCGTTACGCAGCACACAAAAATGTACTGTGATATGATCAATAATTTAGGTCTTAAAAGGAATTTTACTAGATAAATATACAATTCATACAAAATATTATTTGATAAGACCCAATGTGGCTTCTTAGTAGCAACCAAGGAGTGGCTGTATCCCACCGGGTCAGGGCAATTATTGATCTGATACGGACATTGAGCTTGATCAAATGGTGAGGGCACGTGGTCGGTCGCATATGTGCCCACGTACATGGTTTAGCCGGGACGATAAGAAGTCTATCCACGTGTACGTGTGCTTGGATCGTTCTCGTCACCGCTCGATCATGGCGCAGCTCCTGCTCGTAGCATCTCTAGCGCTGCTAATCTTCCTCTTGCTTATAGCTCGGTTGCCAAGGAAGAGGGGGAGAAGCCCCAGGCTTCCGCCTGGCCCACCTCCGCTCCCGCTCATCGGCAACCTCCACCGGCTCGGCCGCCTGCCTCACCTCTCCCTCCACCGCCTGGCGCTCAGGTACGGCCCTATTTTCTACCTCACTCTCGGCGAGATCCCCACCGTGATCATCTCCTCCGCCCGAGTCGCCAAGGAGGTCCTGCGCACGCACGACCTCGCCCTCGCCAGCCGCCCCCCTCTGTACGCCGCCAAGAAGCTCTTCTACGGCTGCACCGACATCGCCTTCGCCCCCTACGGCGCGTACTGGCGGCACGTCCGCAAGATTTGCATCCTGGAGCTGCTCAGCGCCCGGCGGGTCGAGTCATACGCCCCCGCCAGGGCCGCGGAAGTCGCGTGCATGCTCGGCAGGATCGCCGGCGGCGGCGGTGGCGGTGGCGGAGTGGTGAATCTGAGTAAGGTGTTGGGCATGTACGCCAACGGGGTTCTCTGCCGCGCGGCGTTCGGGAGGGAGTTCGTGGAGGGCGGAGAGTACCAGATGCGCGGGTTTCAGAGCATGCTGCACGAGTACCAGGTGCTGCTTGGGGGGTTCAGTGTCGGGGACTTCATGCCCTCTCTAGACTGGCTGAACGCGGTGACAGGGATGAAGAGGAGATTAGAGGGGACGTTTCGCCGTTTCGATGAATTCTTTGATCAGATAATAGAAGATCATATCACGAGGAGGACGAGGCCGAGGAAGAAGAATAAGATAAAGGGAGCCGAGGAGGAGGAGGAGATGATGGATCTGGTGGACGTGTTGCTTGATGCGCAGGCGAATGAGTCCTCGGAATTGCCTCTCACTATGGATAACGTGAAGGCTGTCATCTTGGTAAGCGCTTCAATCTTATGCACCATATATAATATATCTCTGTCACCAAATGTTAATTAATTGGTCGTATAATGATGCACTTTCTTGATGGTTGACAAATCATCAATCCTGTGCAGGACATGTTTGCAGCTGGGACTGATACCACCTTCATCACACTGGACTGGGGAATGACGGAGCTTCTTATGAATCCGGCAGCAATGAAGAGGGCACAAGACGAGGTCCGAAGCATCGTCGGCGATCGCGAAACGGTGTCGGAGAGCGATCTCCCTCACATGCGCTACCTGAAAGCCGTGATCAAAGAGACCTTCAGGTTGCACCCTCCTGCTCCGGTGCTGCTCCCGAGAGAGTCCATGAACTCGGTGACGATCGACGGCTACGACATCCCGGCGAGAACCAGGATCTTCGTCAACGCATGGGCAATCGGAAGAGACCCGGAGTCGTGGCGGAACCCTAACGCGTTCGTGCCCGAAAGATTCCTCAACAGCTCCATCGACTTCAAAGGGCTGGATTTCGAGCTGATACCCTTCGGCGCCGGGCGACGAGGTTGTCCGGCCATCACGTTCGGCACCGCCAGTGTGGAGATCGCACTGGCTCAACTCCTCCATAGCTTCGATTGGGAGCTTCCCACTGGAGTTACTCCGGAAGACATGGACATGACTGAAGTCTTCGGGATAACGATGCATCGTATCCAAGAACTGGTGGCTGTCGCAAAACCTCGTATACTTTGAGACATGTATGTTGGATATCTATGTTGTGGGGTGGGTGGGGGTGTCGGTTGTCATATTAAATACGTCAAAAAAATAAATGTAGGTAAAGGTTTAAATAAATAAATAAAAAGATAAAAATTATCGTTTCTTTTAAATCCTGTATAACAAATGATGATTAGTTAGTTTCTTATGATATAAGTATTTTTTTTTATATAGAGATATCTACTGTATTACTAAGTAAAATAATTCTCTTCTCTAAATTCTAAGCAAAGTTACGTTGTCATGTAGCAATATATTTTTGGTAGGGATATTTTGGTTAATCTAATAAAAAATGATTAAAAAAATAATATATTTATTTATTTAATAATGTAATCCAACCTCTAATATGTAGTTTACATGCTTTCTGTATATGGTTTGTGTAAATATGAATGCTTTCTGTATACATTTCTCTCTTACTCTGGACTATACTATTTCAATTAATTTTTAACATCTTTGGCTTATGTAAATTCAATTTATTTTTTTCCTAAAAGTTCGAATCAGAATAAATTAAAAGCAATTTATTTCAATTCATCGTAAATCTTGTCTACTATCTAAATCATATCTTCGAATTGGATGTATATTAACCCCTTGATTCATTCAAGTGATTTCATATATAATGGGAACAAAAAAACCTATAATTTATTTGCTTACATCGTAAACGTTAGAATAGTAAAAAAAAAAAAAAAACTTTTCTTTCAGGTAAATATGCAAAAGAAAAAAGAATGATACTTGACATACAAGATGGCTTTTTAACTCCACTTTTCCTGAAGGGAAACTGTTGGATTGGCAGCAAGGCAAGACATAATCCAATGCTTGAAGTGCAGTTCAACACTTGCAAATCTTACAACTGCAGCGAAGAAATAGTTCACCAAGATGATGAGGATGACATCTTCCACAAGTGGACAGCTTGAATGACTTGGAAGCCTCAAGTTTGTCGACCTCCTCCTCCTCCTCCTCCTCCTCACTTGTTTTTACTTGTTTAAGGCAGCTGCAGCGGTCCACACGCTATATAAGCTCAATCTCACCACGGCAACAAGCTCGAACGTGTGCAAACCCCAAGCATGAGGCTCGGCTTCCTCCTTCCTTGCATCACCGTGCTGCTTGTTACTGGTAACGTGTGCAAGCTGGCACAGAATTCATCAGCGTTGCCCCTCTCGACGAGCTCCCGGTGGATCGTCGATGAGTCCGGCCTGCGAGTTAAGCTGGCTTGCGTCAACTGGGTGTCCCACCTCGAGCCCGTGGTGGTGGAGGGCATGGGGAAGCAGCCACTGGACACCATATCCAAGAAGATCGCCGCCATGGGCTTCAACTGCGTTAGGCTCACTTGGCCTCTCTTCTTGGTCACCAACGACTCCCTGGCCCGTCTCACCGTCCGGCAGTCTTTCCGGGGTCTCGGCCTCATGGAGTCCATCGCCGCCGTCCAAGTCAACAACCCAGATCTTCTCAACCTCACGCTCATCCAGGCATTCAAGGTTAGGCCATCCGATCACAAAAAAACGCGTCTGCTGTCGGCTTTTTCGTCTCTTAGCGATCCAAGTCGACTTCATATTCATTAATTTACGAGAGTTCTTGTCGGTGGTCTTATCCGGTCACGACGATGACAGTAATGGATAAGCTCCAACGACAAGTTACCCACAAGTCGAAGCCACTTGTGCGGCAGATCGGCGATTGCATCTGTCCTTACCATAAACCCATTAATTAGTGCCAATCCGACTTGGAATCCTGACGAGCAGGCCGTGGTGTCCAATCTTGCCGATAACAACATCATGGTGATCTTAGACAACCACATCAGCAAGCCCGGGTGGTGCTGCAGCAACTTCGACGGCAATGGCTTCTTCGGCGACAAGTACTTCGACGCCGACGAGTGGATCAAGGGGCTCACAAAGATGGCCGCAATGTTCGACGGCTGGCCCAACGTCGTCGGCATGAGCCTGAGGAACGAGCTCAGAGGTCCGAAGCAAGGCGTCACCGAATGGTACAGGTATACAAATGTAGCGGAGGATCACCATGTATCCAGATGTACTCCGATGGCTACAGGTTCCCCGTCGTGCTGTGATTCAGGTACATGCAAAGGGGAGCAGAAGCGGTGCACTCGGCGAACCCCAACGTTCTCGTCATACTGTCGGGCCTCAGCTTCGACAACGACCTGAGCTACCTGTCCAAGAAGCCCGTCGAGCTAACGTTCCAAGGGAAGCTCGTCTTCGAGCTGCACTGGTACGCCTTCTCCGACGGCCAGGCTTGGGCGAATGGAAACCCAAACCAGGTGTGCGGGCGAGTGGCGGGGAACGTGATGAGGAGGGCGGGGTTCTTGCTGGACCAGGGGTGGCCACTGTTCTTGAGCGAGTTCGGACTGGACCAGAGAGGCACAAATGTCAACGACAACAGGTACCTGGGTTGCCTGATGGGGGTGGCAGCAGAACTGGATTTGGACTGGGCAGTGTGGACCTTGCAGGGGAGCTACTACATCAGGCAGGGTGTTCTTGCCATGGATGAGACCTACGGGTTGCTGGCCTGGGACTGGTCCAACCCCCGGAACTCCGGCTTGTTGCAGAGGATTCAAGCCATCCAATCTCCCTTTCAAGGTTTAGGAGTCCGACTTCCTTGCTTTATGATGCATTCGACGATGTAAAGACTTGCATTTTTTTTTTTTTTTTCCCTTGACGCAGGTCCTGGTCTTTCTGATCTTTCACCCTACAGCATAATCTTCCATCCATCAACCGGGCTGTGTGTTCTAAGGACATCTTTGCTTGGACCAATCGAGTTAGGCCGCTGTGATGAATCAGAAGTTTGGAGCTACACAGAGCAGCAGACTCTGACATTGAAGGATGAGCTCCTTTGTCTGAAAGCTGATGGCACAGGGAAGCCAGCCCGGCTCGGAATCATCTGCATCGACACCCAGTCGAAATGGGAGTTCATATCCGACTCCGGGATGCATCTGTCGACCAAGATGTCCGGTGATGGCAGCACCCTATGCTTGGACGTCGACCCCCATGGCAGCAGCATCATCACGAATCCATGCAGGTGCTTGACGAACGATCAAACATGCAATCCAGAGAGCCAGTGGTTCAAGATGGTGAGCAGCACCAGGAAGACCAACTCCTTTCTGCTGCAGCTGCCTTCCCGAGCTGAGATTTGGAGGTCCGTGTGATGATTGCTTCCTTTCCACTTGTGGCTGCAGATTTCTAATCCACGGAAGCTCTGTTCCGACCAAATCCATTTGCAGATAAAATAATCTGAACTAAGATGCTTTCGTGCTTCTCTATACGCTATCTAGAATGAACACCGTACCATCCCCACATCAACCTTGACCATGATGATATCGAACAATAAAATACACATCGAGTTCCTTCTCATCAATCTGTGTGTCAACGTTGACTATGAGTTCTCCCAAGTTTGACCCAGCTGCATGATATATATATATATATATATATATATATATATATTACTTGGAGAGCGAACTACCAACCATTGTTTGTCTGATTACGATGAGGTCCTAATCTGATTAGGAAACCAAAAACATATATATATATATAAACAGCGACCTGCTCTGGGTTGCTGTCGAAAGAATCAAGAGTGTTTCCTTTTAGCAGTCGTTTTTTTTTTTTATTTCCAACAAAATGAATGATCATATAGAATCAAGTTATTTCCACCGAAAGCGTTTAGCAGCTTTTTTTTTATTTATTTCTTTCTTTTATTTCCAACAAAATGGACGATGATTTAATTTGATGGGAGTTTATTTGGATAGGCACTTTAGGAAATCGGACATTACTTACCAAATTGCAGGCCTCAAAGGATTTAACACGATTGGTCATGAAATATTCCAATTGTTGCTGTTTTTTAGTGACATGATTGTTCATCTAAATTTGATTCACGACCCAATCTATCCATTGAATTATTTTGTCCTACTCATGATGCATGTATGCCAGCATTTGTGTTCTACAGGGCAATTTTTGGCTACACAATAATTCCATTTATTTACTTTTTTTTTCTTTTTAACAGCCAAGCGAAGATAAGTAATAGAGGCTGCTTATACGTGCCTAATAGAGCAATTTGGTGCTACAGAAGAAGATATTATATGGTTTTATTGTCAATATATGGTCGATGCATGATCTCTTAACTTAAATGTCATGTACTTGACATGGACATGAATGTTTGGTTATTGCAATAGGTAAAAATTAAATTATTTGATTTTAATCAATAAATTAAATAAATTAAAAATAACCTCCAAAAAAAATAATTATAAGACATATATATAATCATTGTCTTGTCTTTAAGGATGAAAATAATTCTTCATCGATATATTTCTTTTGATCTTATTCAAGCTAACCTCTGTCATCACATTTTGTTATCTCTTATACCACTCTTGTTGATTTTTTTATAAAATTTTTGGAAGAATAAGAAGAGAACAATAGAAGAGACTAATATGAGTACTTGCAATCTGCTCTCCAATGTTTTTTAATACTATCTCTATCATATAGATGAGTATATAGCATATCGGTATATTTGACTATTTTGATATCGCTCTTGAATAACATATAAATTGAGAATATTTATGATATAAGTTTAAAGTTGAATTGATCTTATCATCATGATTTCATTATGATCTAATGCATATCATCTTTTTTTTTCTAATTCTATTTGTTTTTTATTTTTTTTTGATCGATGTATTTTTTTGATCTTATTTAAGCTAAGATTTGACATCACATTGTTGGCTCCAACACCATCGTTCACATCACACTGTTAAAAAGGAAAGAGAAAAATAGAAAAGACTATGATTACTTCCAATCTATGATGTTTTGGATTAATCAAAGAGCATATAATTATATTGACTAAAGAATAAGGTAAAAATTTATTAAAATAATAAAAAATGTAGCAGCTTGAATTAAATATCCCATCTCAGAACACGATGTCGTGAACAAAGTGTTGTGTTCATAATTTATTATTAGACATAAAAAATCATGATAAGATTTATTATCATGATTTCCTTTTTATTTGTCCTAACCTATTTATTTGAAGTAAATAGGGTAAAGTATTTATTTGTCCTAACCTATTTATTTGAATTAAATATGTTAAAATATTTATTTGTCCTAACCTATTTATTTGAAGTAAATAGTTTAAAATATTTATTTGTCCTAACCTATTTATTTGAAGTAAATAGGTTAAAATATTTATTTGTCCTAACCTATTTATTTGAATTAAATAGGTTAAAATATTTATTTGTCGTAACCTATTTATTTGAAGTAAATAGGTTAAAATATTTATTTGTCCTAACCTATTTATTTGAATTAATAGGTTAAAATATTTACTTGTCCTAACCTATTTATTTGAATTAAATAGGTTAAAATATTTATTTGTCCTAACCTATTTATTTGAAATAAATAGGTTAAAATATTTATTTGACCTAACCTATTTATTTGAAGTAAATAGGTTAAAATATTTATTTGACCTAACCTATTTATTTGAATTAAATAGGTTAAAATATTTATTTGTCCTAACCTATTTATTTGAAGTAAATAGGTTAAAATACATATTTGTCCTAACCTATTTATTTGAATTAAATAGGTTAAAATATTTATTTGTCCTAACCTATTTATAAATTTATTAAAATCATAAGAAATGTAGCATATCGAAGTAAATCTCGCATCTGAAACAGCAGAACACGATGTGGTGAACAAAGTGTTTGTCCACCACACTGTGTTCATAATTTATTATTAGACATAAAAAATCATGATAAGATTTATTATCACGATTTCCCTTTTCTTTTCTTTTTTTTTGGGTCCTAACCTATTTATTTGAATTAATTTTTTTTATATTTTATTCTATCTAATTCAAATTATTTGAATTAATCTTTAAACGTTCATGAGAAGAGGAATGCAAACAACCCTGTGCTAGGCTTACTGCCAAAACTTTCGTGGTTTGGAGTATAAGACAAGACAGTTACACAAAAGGAGAGGGACACTTCATTTGTTGCATGGCATGAGCTATTTTGAGTTGAGCTCCACAGTGGCGGGATTCCAAAACATGACATCGGCGATGCCTAATTGCTTGTGCGTGAGGCTTCAGGGCCTCCTCCCCAGCTATCCTAAAGCATGAATGAATCCTTAGAAACAGCAGAACACGATGTGGCGAACAAAGTGTTTGTTGAAATCTCCCATCTGAATTCTAAAAGGAGACAAGATTGCAGCTGCATGCTTCCCCTCTTGATGTTCCCACACCGGTTGTCTTCTTTGATTGCCACCTTCCCATCACACGGCAGCTAACCGAGTCCATCTGATGTGCACGTCTTACTCTTTTTAATCCCTCCCCACCCGCATCGTTTGCTTCACCCTGCAGGGATCGTCTTCATCCTCCGCCCTATAAAGCAGTCCCTTTCTGCGCCTTCATCTCTCGCACACATCTCACGGAGCGTCGTCACAATGTGGAGGGCGGCCTCGTCGTTGGTCATGGCGATCGCACTGGCCCTCGCGACGGCCGACGGCATCCCCTTCACCGATAAGGACCTGGCGTCGGAGGAGAGCCTGTGGGACCTGTACGAGCGGTGGCGGAGCCACCATACGGTGTCCCGCGACCTCGACGAGAAGCTCAGACGGTTCAACGTGTTCAAGGCCAACGTAGCGTACATTCATGAGTCCAACAAGAAGGACAAGCCGTACAAGCTGGGGCTGAACAAGTTCGGGGATATGACCAGGGAAGAGTTCCGGGGGACGTTCGCCGGGTCCAAGATCGACCACCACCGGATGCTCCGGGGCGGCCGCGACGGCAGCGTGGGGTTCATGTACGAGGATGCCCGTGACCTGCCTTCCTCCGTCGACTGGCGGGACAAGCGCGCGGTCACGGGCGTCAAGAACCAAGGCCGCTGCGGTAAACAGCGATAACGCTAAAACGACGCTCTCGTTGTCACCCCATTCATCGTAAAGGTATATATGATCTCGCAGGGAGTTGCTGGGCTTTCTCGGCTGTGGCTGCGGTGGAGGGGATAAACCAGATCAGAACTAATCAGCTCGTCTCCTTGTCGGAGCAAGAACTAGTCGATTGTGACAAGCACGACGACGGATGCAAAGGAGGTCTAATGGACTCCGCATTCGAGTTCATCGAAAGAAACGGAGGCATCACGACCGAGGCAGACTACCCCTACTTAGCCAGAGAAACCAAATGCAATATCATCAAGGTAACTGCGCTCGATCAACCAACGTAAGAAGTTAATAACTCTAAACCTGCATCTTTATCATGCCGATGTTACAGAAGGGCTCCCATGCGGTCGTGATCGACGGGTACGAGGACGTTCCTGTGAACGACGAGGAAGCTCTGATGAAGGCAGTGGCGAACCAACCTGTTTCGGTGGCCGTGGAAGCAAGCGGTCCATATTTCCAGTTCTACTCTGAGGTCTAATCTCCGCCATTAAATAATGAATGCTTTCTCGCATGCTCAAACCTGTACTCATCATCTCTTTTGGCTTACAAGTCTACTCCTGTGTCTGTGTATATTGTATGGTAGGGCGTCTTCACGGGCGTCTGTGGCACAGCTTTGGACCATGGAGTTACAGTCGTAGGGTATGGAACAACGCACGATGGGACAAAGTACTGGACGGTGAAGAACTCATGGGGAGACGAGTGGGGGGAGAGGGGTTACATAAGGATGGAGCGTGGGGTCTCAGCTCCGGAAGGGCTGTGTGGGATTGCCATGGAAGCTTCGTATCCCGTTAAAGCATCCGTCGACGGTAGCAACACGGAGTTGCCTCTCAAGGATGAGCTTTGAGAGAGAGAGAGAGAGAGAGAGAGAGAGAGAGAGAGAGAGAGGGAGAGAGATTTATCTGCTGCTGCTGCTGCTGCTGCTGCATTACTGACCATGAAATAAAAAACAAGTTCGATGTATTGGAATATTCCTTGATGAGACAGAGTAGCTTGTGGTGCTTATTTGAATTATGAATAAAAATATGCTTCCTTTTAATGGGTTTTTTTTTTTTTTGCTATCATATGTTTGTAGGGAAGTTATTAAAGTTGATTTACTTAATAAAAAGGTGAAAATTAATTAAGTTTGGATGGAGTGTAAGATTGAGGATCTAAGTACAAGTACAAAAGGTCAATTTTTGAGTTGGAAGTGTTGAATTTAATTTAAAATTTTTTAAAATTTAAAAATTATTTTTTATGATTATTTCTTTTGGACATATGTCCTTTCAGGATAATCTTTTGGGACTCTATAAATAGATTCATAACCAATCCTAATTTATTTATATAATTTCTTTTGGACATATATCCTTTCAAGATAATTTGGGACACTTTTAGACTCTATAAGTGGAGTCATAACCAATCCTAATTCATTAAATTCATAGTTTAATATAATTTCTCTATATTTATTTTAATATATTTTTATTTTTAATTTTTTTCATTCACTGAAAAATGTTAGTCTAATCACTCCATAATCTAGCTCACAAGAGAAATAATTAGGTGTCTTTAAGTACTTTCTAAATTTTATCCTTTTATTTTTATAATTTTATTATTATTATTAATTAAAATCTGAATTCTGTATATTTTACGCCAACAATTTAAGGCGAAACATTTATATATTTTGATGAAAAAATTAATAAAAATTTATATATGTTTAAAACTGATTTGCTATCATATTTTATTGATACATAGTGTAAGTTTTGATTATTATTTTTTTCAACCTCGTCAATTATTCGATGAAATATGTTGCTTTACATGCACCATGTTTTCTATTAACAAGTGCTCATATTGAGTCACTCACCATTCCATATTACTGTGAGCATCCTTTGCATAAGTTATCATGGCATGTACCACAATTATTTTTATTTTTTTTTGGGCACAACATGTTTACTGTGGATACAATTCAAAAAGCACAATAATCCTTGACTCAAATATTTAGAAAAGCAAAATAAAAAAATTATTTTATTACACTATTCGTGACATTTAAACTTTTGGTGCATATTTGAGAGACCATATGTATTTTTTATGTCTATTAGTAGAATTCTAGGCTAAATGGGCATATTTGAGAGACCTTATTCATTATGTTTCCTTCTTATGAAAGCTATTTACGCTAAATAAAATTCAACCTTTATAAAGTACTTCACTGACCGCAAAGTATAAGCATCGAGCAGCCGCTTTATTGTTTTCTTTCTATTCACTAATTATTTTAATTTAGATAATTAAAAAAATGAAGTTTTGTGAAGAATTATTAGATTCGATTTTAAAATATATTCTTTTTTCAAAATTCTATTTTTTGGGGTTATTTTTCCATGAAAGGACATGTCCTTTATACATATGCTCTTTCATGATAACCTATTTTGATATGTTTCTACTATTTAAACAATCTTAAAGTTTAATACAATTCTTTCACTTATTTTGATATGTTTCTACTATTTAATTTTTTTTTTTTTTCGCTCGGTTCACTAAAAGAGCGTAGTTTAGTCACTCTCTGATCGTGCGGGGAAGAGAGACAATACTAATTAAATTTTGGGATTAAAATTTTAATTAATCTTACATGTAAATATAAGGTTTCGCCAATAATTCTTTCTAAAATATACTTTTTATTTTTATTTTTTATTAGTTTCTTAATCGAAACCCACGACTATCATATATTTTAAACATCAACACAAACAAACAAAAGATATAATTAAGATATTGTTGTAAATTTGTGAACATGTTTTGATGGAGCAAAATTAGAGAAACACAAATTGGTCAGTTCTGAAAACCAAAAAAAAAAAAAAAAAAACAAATCAAATGGTTTCTCAAGTCGCCACTTCGATCGACATTGGAACCCAAACCAAATTATACAACCTTTAGATACATACCATTTGCTATGTATCTTTTTTTATTCTGTATCCGACGCCAGGATCAAAATGTATTATGAAAAATAAAGGAGGCCATCCAATACATATGCTCCTACTAATAATTAATGCGTCTACTTTATTTTTACATACCATGAGTAGATTTCATCATCATCTGATAGCATAAAGTTGTGAGCCGATCCAATTCACTAACACCATTCCAGTTCGATAGGTCATGCAAGCATAATTTTTGATACCAACCCAATTGCCACAGTATTGCCGGAGCTACCATGACTACAATCGAGCTTGAGCGCCCATAAATAAAGGATGGTGCATACACCATCCTTTCTTAACACGTTTACCTTACATACGATGATATGAGCATTCGGAGAGATCATACGTCAGCCTTTCTTAATACGTCTATAACGGTAAAAACGGGAGTATGACCGATTAGATGAGTATAAAAACCCCTCCTGGAAACAAGAAAGAAGATATCTCTCTCTTTTTCTAACTCTCTCGAACTCATTCTTTATATATTAAACCTTTAAGACCATTTTGGTTGGAACATTAACTTGATTGTCAGAATGATCACATCGAACACCTTCATCCTCGACGAGACCTATATGCAAAATCTCTCAACAGATCTCGAGAAGAATAAACTCTAACCGTGCTCCGATTAGACCCAATCTAGATACATTCTACAGCAGTCGAGCAAAAATTTTTTATCTATATGTGAATTTGAGCGGAGTTGGAATCAAATCACGTCAGGATCATTAAAGAGTTATGGTCTGTATGTCTCTCTCTCTCTGCACGGACTTGTAGAAGAAGACACATCCAAGAGAAATGGTAGGTAGTCTTGAAAAGTAAGCAGCAGCCATGGGTTGCTTGCATTGCACATCGGGAGAGGAAACATATCACATCTCTGTCAGCATCCGTGAAGAAACAAGGATCAATTGCAGTGTGGGTGGAAGAAGAGAGGAGATACGGAGGTGGTGGTAGGTGCAATGTCCGGGAGTCACATGCCACCGAATCCATGGCGGCTGCTCTTCCTTTCTCTCTCTCTGCCTGCATGAATCATGTGTTTTCTTCTTCTTCTTCTACTCTTATCGTCTCTCTTTCTCTCGTCCTTTTCTGGCTCTCTCTCTCTCTTTTTATTTTTTTTGAACTCTATGATGATGCTGCTGATGATGAGAGGAGTGGCAGGTGAGGTTGTCGACGATGGACGACGACCGCCTTCTTACGTTTCATTTCATGTACTGCAATAATCCATAAATCATGTTGTCTCTTTTTTCTTCAACCCTCCATCCTTCCATCGAACTCGCTACATTATTTTTTGGGGATATGATAGTACTATTATTTTAGTTATCATCAATCCAACTCGATACATTAAGTTGTGTTGTGGGGATTTTATGTCGTGGCCGTGGAGTAAGCATCGCTTGATTCCACCTTTGTACATAAGTTCATTCATGTCGATCGGGGAGTGATGAGTGGGCTCGTGATGTCCATCGGGCTTCGAATTCTCGTCTCGAGTGTGACACCTCGGGAGGTTTGGCTTGGGCTTAGCATCTCAGGATGCTCTCCTTAGGTCCGCGGTAAAAGGGGTCCTACATGAAGGCTATATTCAAGTCAGTGCCCCTAAATGACTTTGATGTGAAAGTTAGTTCTGAGAGACTGAAAGTGCCCCCGTCGGTGGAGGCTTTATACTTATAAGTTGGAGGGCTGGCCACCCTCGGTAGTGCACCTAGCAAGTTGCTGTCCATTCGGTCGGGGTGGTTGGTTCGTCTGTTCGACCACTCTCTGTCAAGCCAGGCTTGATCGATTGTCCATTTGGCCAAGGTAGTTGGCATGTTTGTCCGACCACTGTCTATCGGGACAAGGTGGTTGGCGCGCTTGTCCAACCAATGTCTACTAGGCCAGGCTGGTCGGCTGTCAGGCCAAACTGGTCGGTTGTCATGCCAGGCAGGTCGACGCGATCTCCATTGCCATGGCAGCTTGGTCCCCGCTCTGCCACCTAGGCTTGGGCCAATGCCTAATAGGGTACATGTCAGATTTTTTGGTGTTGACGTGGATCGTTGACTTGGCATTGTTCCTGGCGAGCTGGGGCAGACCATTTCGTGCCCTATCAAAGTCCGAATGAAGTTATAGGATTGATTTTTATTTTTAACTATTTTATTTGTCTAAAATATTTGAATAAAATATATTTGCCTAAAATATTTTATTCAAATATATCTTTATTCTGAACTCAAAATTTGATTTGATCGTTCGAGGGACTTTTGATGAGAAATTTTCTTTCATATAATCCAAACTCCTATCAACATTCTCTCAACAATTTTTTTCCCTCTCCTCTTTCAGAGACGCTACAACCCTCAAAAAATAAATCAAGTTGGATCAATTTCATGATATAGAATTAAAGATGGATAAAGTTAATTTCTCTATATTTTATCCAATCTACATGAACTTAATCTAATTAACTATAAGTGATCTAAGTAGAACTCAAACTCCACCTAAGTGCCTATTTCTCTAAAATTGATCACCTACATAGGAGACTTAATCTAATTAACTACTTAAGTGATCTAAGTAGAACACAAACTCCACTCAAGTGCTTTTCTCTAAAATTGATCACCGGAGGCTTAATCTAATTAACTCTTTAAGTGATCTAAGTAGAATTCAAACTCCACTCAAGTGCCTATTTCTCTAAAATTGATCATGTACATGGGTATCAAAAAATCCAAATAGATTCAAATATCCACAAGCTTTTCCACCATTAGCTTCATGAATCATAATATATTTCACAAGAAATAAAGTTCTAAATACACAAAAACGAGACGAGGGAAAAGTCAACTCGATCGATGGAACTTAAGACATGGAGGTTGGTAGATTTGGAAGGTGAAGGAAAAAACCAATAGAAAATATTTGTTAGGTGAGGTATCTTTAGTCGACTTTAAATATGAGCTTTAGTGCTTTTAAAAGGGAATTTTTCTTTTCTAGAAATTTATATTTAGATATTAATTTCTCACTAGGCAACAGAAAAGATACATTCATAAATAATTTTTGGAGAAAAGAAAACCTAGCTGGAATAAGATGGATCTAACTTTAATCTTAACTTTTTTAGTCCTTTCATATTTTTTAATTCAAAATACGTTTTTAATTGAAAAACTTTCATTTAGTGCTTCTTTCTCAACTAGTACGAGAAATAAGAGTGCTTCAAAGGAATAATAAAGAGATTTTATTTTAGTTTTTAGATAAAAAAGAAAGAGAAAGAAAAAAAAAGTGTCTCAGCTTGTTGATTCCTGTATTTATATTTAAGATAGGGTTTATATTTAAGATAGGGGTAGCACTGTTTTTTCCAAATTAAACATTGAACATGAATTTTAATGCCGTGCTTCTCTCTATCTTCTTCTTCACCAAAATGTTCCCATCAACAAAAATGCAAGACCTCTCTGCAAACACATCTGAATTATTAGACCACTTCACATCTTGTAATGTCTTTTCATTGATGAAGTGACATTGACCACTTCACATCTTTTTTTTTAATAAAAAAGAGGATGGGGGAGTGCATTTTCAAGAATATATTATTGTCATTATATGTATCCTTCTAAAATTTGGAAACAGTATACTTATTATTAAAAATTTTAATAAAGCATATTGTAACCACTTGGGAAAAATAAACTCAATCACATATCATCACTGTGGTTAAGATTAGTTCAAAGAGTAAAGAAGTATATAAATTATATAAACCACTTAAAAGTATCCCTAATACTTTTGAACGTTATAATGTGTTCCTAAAGACATTAATGTAAACTAGACTTTCACAAATGGCAGAAATTAACTACAATGACTTTGGTGTATTTTTTTTTATATTTTAAAAGGGATCATATATACAGTAAATTCAAATTCAAAAGGATAAAACCATAGCCTTTGTGTTGGAATATATACATAATTTTATTTTATTTTAATTTTTATAGGGTAAGAATTGATGCTAGGATAAAATTTCTCCTTCAAAAGATGATTTGGACTTTTGTCATAAAAATAATATCTCTACGATTTTCCCATAATTATTCTACCTAAGATGATTTTGATTTGAGTCTTCATAATAATCTCATAACACTTTCTCGCCAACATAATTAGAAGTATTGGACAGCTCTTTTACATATTAGGTAAGTCAAATTATATGTTAATATTTATTTATTTAAATAATCAATTTTTATTTATAAAAAATAACAAGGAAGATGAGATCCAATGTTGTCAAAATCTTCTTTTTTTTTTTCCCCCCCCTCAAATTGTCAGAAGTTTTTATGAGCTAAACTAGTTCAAAATTTATCGGATGACGTTTTGAATCTTTAATATTTGACGATAAATGATTTTGTACGCTATCACTATCATCAGATTAATATTTTAAATATATAATAATAATAATAATAATAATAATAATAATAATAATAATAATAATAATAATAATAATAATAACGTGTTACGAGATTATATATATAAACAAATAAATATGAAAAATGAAAAATATAAGATCCAATTCTCATATCATACATAAACACCAATTAAACTAGTCTAATCAGAACAATAGTGCAATTTAATAAATTGTAGAGTCTTCTATATATATATATATATATATATATATATATATATATATATATATATATATATATATATATATATATATATATATCACCCATTTTTTCTACGAGACAAATAACAATCGCATGATAGCACGCCAAGTTCTCTTTGGCGTGTCGCGTTCTAAAACTCAAATAGTATCTAAAGACCAATTAATGTAGTCTAATTTGAATAATGATGCAACAGACAATTTAAATAGTTAGGTTGTGAGTCAAACTCAACAACTCTTATGATCTTTAGTAATATAATATTATTTTTAATCCATTTTTCCTATCAATGATGTATGTGTTACATTCGCATCCTGTTTAATATCCCATAAAAATTAAGTAGATAAAGGAATTATTGCTTTAAGAATCACAAAAGGAAAATTAAGAAACGTAAATACTGAAGACCCGTTTATTAAAAATTATTATTAAAAACGATATATTCAAAGTTCCCAAGTTAGGCGATAAAGTAAAAAATTTGTGGCAAAAATAATAAAAAAGTAAATCCAACACATATCCTCATCAGCTTGTTGATAGAATAATAAATCGCGTAGTTGTCAGATCCACTTTCTTGGACGGAATTTTTATTATTTTTTAAAATTTAATATATTTCTGTTATAGTCAACACGTGAGACACGTTCCACCTACCAAAAGTACAGGGAAATTTGATTTTTAACCTTGCAAAAAAAAAAAAAAAGAAATCATCCTTACAGTTCCTAAGCATAAATATCATCTAAAATAAAAATATACTTGTAGCATGTTTAAGAAAAAAAATCATCTTGGTATTTATCAATAATGTTCCGGTATATTAGGAACATACATAAGATATTACTCAATATAATATAGTCTAAGGCTTAAAACAACAGGCTGTTCTATATATTTAGTGGCCAAGCAATGTATGGTTGACAATAGGTTTTCCATGTATCCACCCAATCCAGTCTGCCTTCTCTTTCTACTAAAGACCAGCCTTTGGCCTTCCCATCTCCCTCTCCTTCCCCCTCCTGAAGCAAGTCTCCCTTGTCGAGCCTCGGAGAGATCCATCAAATAGTTGTCGTCGAGTTGCGGAAATGACAGCTTCAGCTGCTCATCGAAACGGCTTCTTCCGGCGATGCCACGAGGCCGGGAACGAGTGCGTGCCGCCGACCGACGTCCAGATCGTGACCTCGGACGGGAAAAGCATGCCCGCCCATTCCAGCGTCTTGGTGTGTGATTCCTTCTTTGGTTTGTGTTTCGAATCCGATTGGGTTGTAGGTTTTTTTTTTTTTGGCTTCTGACTGCTGGATCCTCAGGCTTCGGCTTCTCCTGTGCTGGAGCGGATGTTGGATCGATCACGTAAAGGTGGCAACTCTGAGAGGATCATCCACGTACTCGGCGTCCCCCACGACGCTGTGCTCGTCTTCGTGCAGTTCCTCTACTACTCCAGGTAGAGAGGCACTCTGATCTCGGCATGTGAACTCATTCTCTTTTGAGATCACCGACGATCCTAGCTTTAATGGGTGTGGCGATTACGATCAGGAGTGGGGTGTGGTCGAGGGAAGCGAAGGAGGAGATGGAGAGGCACGGCATGGCGCTGCTGGCGCTGTCGCACGCGTACCGCATGCGGTGGCTGAAGCGGCGGTGCGAGGCCGGCGTGGCGGCGCGGCTGAGCGCGGTGAAGGTGATGGACGTGCTGAAGCTGGCGAGGCTGTGCGACGCGCCGTGGCTGTACCAGCGGTGCATGAGGCTGGTGGCCAAAGACTCGGAGGCGGTGCGGCAGTCGGAGGGATGGCGGTTCGTGCAGAAGCATGATCCGGGCCTGGAGATGGAGGTCCTCCAGTTCCTTCAAGAAACATCCCAGGTTTGTGATCTGACACCGTAGTCATGGATGCTTGTGTGATCTGTAATGAATCATTGGTGTCCGATTACTTTTGATAGGGTAGTCCGCGATTCAGATACGGCACAGAAGGAACTAGCTGTCCCATTTTTGTCATCTTTTGTTATTGCAAGGTAGATTTTTAGGGGCAAGATGGTGCTGAAGAAACTAGTTCTTGAGGTTTTAGCCCCATAAACCTAGGTTCATTATGATGTACAACAGCTATCTTAGGTAGAAACTGGACAGAGAGAAGTAACGTTGGGATAAGAAAAAGAGGGCTGGATGAAGAGACAAGAGGACAGACAGACATGAAGCTTTTTGCTAATGGTTATGGAGACATTTTTACAGTAAGATAAGGAAGGCATCGTGCATTCCAAGGAAACAACAAGGAAGGAGAGGTTGGCGCCTGATAGATCCAAATCTAGTCAGCCTTAAAATGCTTGCCGAAACAACATATTGACTTCAGTCATATATATACATAATGATAAAAGACTTGCTCTACAGTGTCACTGTTTCTTTCTATGGCTTCTTTTTTCTCTACATTTGTTTTCTCGTGGGTGAATCAAATCAGCTACATGGAATGTGTTTCTTCTTCTTCTTCTTCTTCTTCTTCTTCTTCTTCTTCTTCTTCTTCTTCTTCATCTTCTTCTTCTTCTTCTTTTTAATGAGCGTGTACGTGTCAAATATCACCACCGTCCTGCAACTCTGGATGGATGTCTATGTCATTTCAGTCTTGGTAAATGACGATCGATCGATCACTCGCTCATTTCGTTTGGGATCGATGGCATGCGCAGCGGGAGAAGCGATGGCGGAGAGAAAGAGGCGATCAAGAGGTGTACAGGCAACTGAGCGAAGCCATGGACTGCCTGCAGCACATATGCACCGAAGGCTGCACCGACGTCGGACCGCACAACAGCCGCCCCCCCGCCTACCCATGCGCCAGTTTTAGTACGTGCGAAGGGCTTCAGCTCCTCATCCGCCACTTCGCTGCCTGCGGCCGGAAGCTGCCTCCGAAGGGCTGCACGCACTGCAAGCGAATGTGGCAGCTCCTCCGCCTTCACTCCTCCCTCTGCGATCAGCCTGACTCCTGCAGGGTTCCCCTCTGCGAGTAAGCCATGCATGCATGCCCCCCCCCCCCCCCCTCTCTCTCTCCAGCTAAAACACCTTCTTGCTTCCTCAAGTTGTTTACCCTGTGTCCTGTTATCACCACAGGCAATTCAAGAAGAAGGTGCAGGAGGAGAAGGTGGACAGGACATGGAGACTTCTGGTGAAGAAGGTTGCTACTGCTCGGGTGATGTCTTCTTTGGCCAACAGGAAGGTACCGGAAATAGTGCAGAAATCAAGGATGAGATATAGAGGAACAAGATAGATTTATTATGCTCGCCATGTACAATTTTCGCCTTTTATTTTGGTTCACATATATGTTCTATATATATATATATATAATAGTATTATGATTCTTTTATTCCCTTCTTGTTTTCTTTGATGACCATCTGCCGTCTGTATTTTAATCTGTATTGTAAAGGATGGAATCATGTTAAAGATTAGCTAACATATATTTTTTTTCTAAAATATAATATAATATATATATTTATAATAATGGGCCTTAAATAACAGTATATATTAGTGATAATTGTAGTTTAAACTAACGATATGATAGGAGGTGAAGGAGAATGTACACAATGCTATAAATGCAAGTTTTAAGATTTTGGAAGAATATATCTGATAAACTTAAGTTTAGAGAGATAAATATGAAAAGATAATTTCTCGAGGAAAAAAAAAATTAGTTGTCCCTTTTGCATATTTTGCAAAGAAAACCCTTGGTATTTGTAATCCACGAATATCTTCTTGGCAACAAATATTGATAAGTTTTTTAGTCTCGAGTTGCTTTACGATTTTGAATGCATCTCCCTTAATCTAGAAGAATAGATATTATAACAAAATTGAAGTATTTGAATGAATCTTACAATGAGATGTTAGTGTGTGGATGATGAGATGCTTTAGACATTATGATTATAATATTTCTCATATTGAGAGTGGAATGTTTTAAGACGAATAAAGAAAAGCCCAAAGGTAGTAAGTTCTAAAAAAAGTTCCTGATATTTATAGTATAATACATGATTATTGAGTTAATATCGAGTTAATGTCAAAAATAATTACATGCATTCTCCTATCGTTGGTTATAAGCAAGGTGTCAGGCTAACATGTCGACCAAGTGGAGTTGACTTGTGGGTCAAATCTTTGATGTATTGTTTTATATAAATCTAATTAGTGTTAAACGATTGGCTTAGCATAGTTTACTATATATTTGTCTGTCGAAGAACTTTATGTCGTAAAAATATTATTAAACTTTATACCATGATCGAGGAGTCAATATGGCTTGGATCTACCCGTATGCGCAAGCTCATCTGCGTCGGTCGAGAAGAGACAAGAAACTTTCGTATAGTCTCAGATGTGCATCACATAATGCTCCTGTTCGGATGTGCGTCTCGGGATGCTCTTGCTTGGAGGTTCCTGCAGAGTCCTGTACGAAGACCTAGTCGAGGTGAGGTGTGTTTGATATGGTCTCTCCGATGATCAAGTCAGTGCTCCGATTGAGATGATCTCGAATGTTTAATATGTAGTGAGAGTCCCCTTGAACTATTCTCAAGGGTGACTTTTATACCCTGCCGATCTAGGGATAATTGTATCAGGTTCTTTAATGTTGGGTGGCGACCTCGACTGACTCGGTAGTATGATACCGCATCGATCACTGTCCCTATTGTTTTTCAAGGTCTCGGTTGACGAGAACTGTGTAAGGTTGGTTAACACAGTGTCAAGTTGACTGATACTGTATCAGGTCGATTGCGTTGCACTAAGTGTCGAGGTGGCTTGATGATGGTGAGGTGTTTGGAAATGATTGAGATAGACGATGTGTCCGTGGTTATTAGATTACTCTAGCTTTGATGATTAGCATATATATTTGATGGATGTAACAGAAATAGGATGGCAAATAATATAAATAGTCTTGGTATATGTTCCAACATCATTCATAGCTGTCTTTTCCCGACTACTGGAGCAATTAATTTCCAAATTAAAATGAAATGTTAGATGAGAATGCACACCCATTTTTCTCATAACCCACATTTTATTGGAGCAGAATTAAGTTATGATTATAAAGGTAACCCATCGTCAAGTCAACGCCCGATAACATTATTCTACCAATGAATTCGAAAATAAATGTGGCTATTTGATCGAGATTTGTTAGGTGGCGCCACTGCCAGTTTCGATCGACGGGAAGAGGAAAGAGACAAAAAGAGACACAAGAAAGAGAGAGAGAGAGAGAGAGGGTGAGTCAACAACCAAGAAAGTTGTGGAATCGACCCGAAGGCGTCGGTGGGGGAGGGGGGGGGGTGGGGCGATGATGTCTTCATCTGCGATTCCGCAGCAAACCAAGCAGTAGATCCGGAGGCAGCTACGCCTGCGGGAGGGAGAAGGCAAGCAAGCGGCAGCGCTGTACTTCTCCACTCCCCTCCCAGATAACGGGATCCGCTTCGTTGTGTGGGTGCCACGGCAAGCTTGCTTCGGATCCAAGTCGTCGTCGTCGTCGTCGTCATCCTCGAAACTGGTATCTCGACCGACGCCGCTGCCATGGCGCCACTGCCATGACCCCTGCTCGGATCTCGCCGGCGGATCCCTGCTCCCGGTTCCCCGATGGACGCTGCCTCTCGGCCCGCGGTGATCATCGACAACGGCACCGGGTACGCGTTTGATGTGCTGGTGTTTGATTTCTTTCCGGTGCTTTGTGATTCCACGGTTGTGATTTTGTGAACTCAGAGTTGGAAACGTTGAAAGCTATAATCAATTATGTCAAACGTAGATGCATCACTGGGGTACAGTAGAGATAAAGAATCTGCAAAGTGATTTCTTTCGTCTCTGATAAATCGATTGCAATAGAAGCACAAAGCTACAAAAAAGACGTACCAATGTTCTTCACGATGACAATATGAATCATATGCTCATGGTTCTTTTTTTCCCTTGAATTATACTCAGAAGCTACGAAATTGATTTGAAGGTTTGTTGGGAAGTTGAGCTTAGAGTTGAAAATTTCCAATGTCAAACGTAGATGCATTTTAGGGCTAGAAAGAGATGTAGAGTTCGCAATGTGATCACCTTCTTCCCTGATGAATCAATTGCAATAGAAGAAGCCACCGAAGACATTTCCTTGTTATTGTTATGGTAGAGTGCGATTTTAAATTGACCCCTAGAGTTTGGCTTGAAACCCTATCAGCAGCAATATTGAAGCCTAAAGTTGAAACTACTTAATCCAGCAACCTAAGAATTTAGTCAGAATCTCAAGCTAAATATCAGACCTGATTCACTAATAGACCACCGAATATATAAGCTTTCTAGTTTCCCCCTGTGATCCTGACAATTAACAAGCTACAAGCATGATGAATATGTTATCATGAGACTAGCACCTTATAGGGATTGACATTATGGTTGTTTAAGGGTCTGCTAACTTGATTGTTCAATGTCATGATGGATAAGGTATTCTTGCAACACAGTACTCCTCTTCTATGGACATTGGTATCATATTGATAAGTTGTTTGTGATTAGTAAGGGTATGTGCATTTTACGCAAGGCTAACAAAATCATATGCTTTAGATGCTCATATGTTTTAGGCAATGTTAGGAGTACAACAAAGACTCAGAACACTGCAACAGAAACTATCATCTTACTGCCTTCTGATGGTTCGACGAGACAGCTAATACTGTAGAAATAGGAGACAAATTCATATTCTAGTTGATCAGACTAAATAAAATACCATCTTTCTTGAAGCCTTAATGATTTGAACATACTTGTGTCCCAGAGCTGACTTTTGGCTCTCATCATCTCTTTGAACAATGCAAAACCAAGTCTAAAAGCTTAAAATTTTAGCCTTCATCCTGTTTCTTTCTTTCTTTCCATCCTACTGTTGTTTAGGTGGGTTGCAGATGGCTTGACCTAATACTGAACTAAACCATATGGTAAACGGTGTTCTTATGGGTCAGTGTGAACCCACTATGATTGATGCGTGTGATATTCTCAAATGTGAACAGACAAACTAAAATTTTGTCGATTAAAATCTCACTAGATGGATCTTCACATGAAATATTTATGACTCTGAGATGAGCTGCCTATTATTGTTATTTACTTTCTTCACTGGCCCAAATGTTTTATGCTTAGGTATACCAAGATGGGATATGCTGGCAATGTTGAACCTTGCTTCATTATACCTACTGTGGTTGCTGTTAATGAGTCATTTTCAAATCAATCAAGGAGCTCTGCTAAGGGAAATTGGCTAGCGCAGCATAATGCAAGTGTAATGGCAGATCTTGATTTTTTAATTGGGGAAGAAGCTTTAATGCGTTCTCACTTTAGTACAACATACAATCTTAGTTACCCTATTCGGAATGGTCAGGTAACACATCATTAAGAAGTAGCATTCATGTTTATGTACTCCCATAGCTGCCTTAAGTTTATAGTGCCCTTTTGCAGGTGGGGAATTGGGATGCAATGGAAAGATTTTGGCAACAATGTATCTTCAATTACTTGCGCTGTGACCCAGAAGATCATTATTTTCTTCTAACTGAGAGCCCACTTACTGCCCCTGAGAACCGTGAATATACTGGAGAAATCATGTTTGAGACGTTTAATGTTCCTGGATTGTATATAGCTGTTCAACCTGTCCTTGCCCTTGCTGCTGGATACACTACTTCAAAGGTTATATCTAATCTACATGTCATCCCCGATTGTTTAAAATTATATATATTATCTTATTAATGCTCTTGAAGTGCTCATTGTACAAGGTTCCATTCAAATTCAGTTTCTCATCTCCAATTTAGGAACTACTGATATCAAAATTTGCTACTATGTATATAGTTTTCTGGTTGTCAATAACTTCATGAAGCAAGTTTTCATGTTTCAGTTCTCAGTGCACATCGTATCAGTAGTTTTCTGAGATCAGGGCATGATACAGAGACATGAGGAACATGCACTTGTTTATGTTTGTATGTGCTATTCAGATTTCATTGGACCTGTTTCCACAGGCACAGAGTACATACATCATACTCTGCAGTTCACACCTGTTTCCTTTTCTTTTATTAACCTGCATTTGGTCCACGAAATATAAGTGCTGGTTAGCATGGACTATTGGCTCTTGTCATTATAGATGTCCTCACTCCTAAGAACAGTTGCTTGCCTTTTGAGCTGATATTGTGTTGATAAGATATATGCAGAGTTGCATGGTTGCATATACATGATGCTCTAAAAATCCCCAACATTAAGAGCCTCGTGCACCGTGCTGCACTTTGTTACTGTTCATGGTATATTTGTGCATTTTGTTAGTTCAAAACATGTCTGGTTAGTGATATAATGGTTCTTCTATTTATTTTCCAAATTTTGCAAATTCTTGCCTTAGAGATGAACTTATCCTCTGTAAAAACTATTATTCTTCCATTTTCAAGAACATTCTCAATTGTTTAGGCATATGACAAATGTTGCTTTATTGGTTGGATGAATTAAAATTAGACTATAAAATCTTCCTTTGCTGTCATGTGCTTTGTGTCTGCCTAACTTTCAAAGAAATTAGTAGTGAAGATAGAGAATCTACATTGTAGCACCACTAATGAGTGCTGTTGTGTGGGATCTGATTGAATGTTACAGTTGGATAAGATTACTGCAACTATGGGTGTCATGCTGGGAGAAACACCAACAAAGATTGAAGAAGTAGACTATATATATTAAATCTAGCATATCAAATAGCCTGCTTCTTGAGCATTACAAAAAAATGATATTTCATATATTACTGGATTAGAAGGTTTCTTCTGGAACTCAACCTTTCATCTTTCTAAATGAACAGATTATTAACTCAACCAAGATATAGGTGATTACTTTAGCATCTTTTTTGGTAGATTCTTAATGAAGCTTATGATAAATGTATCTGGTCATCTGTATCTGGACCATTTTTCAACATCTTATCCTTTTTCTAACTTTCGTTTTTACTAATGATGGATCTAATAAGTCTGTTTGTGGTATTTGTGATGCCAGTTTTTCTCACAGAACTCACTTGCCTTGTAGCAAATTTTGGGCTGACCAACACAGCATTACTCTTATTTGTTCTAAGTTGACCTGCGATTTTTCAGTGTGAAATGACAGGGGTTGTTGTTGATGTGGGAGATGGTGCTACTCATGTAGTTCCAGTTGCTGATGGTTATGTGATAGGAAGTAGCATCAAATCAATTCCTATTGCAGGCAAGGATGTTACTCAATTTATTCAGCAGCTTATGAAGGTAGAAGGCTCCCAGTTTAAACCTTTCTTCCCCTTTATATTACATCGATTTTGGTTGATCAAACAAATGAAACCTATTTCCAGTCATCATGTGCAACTAATTCCATCAAATTCTTTTTATCATAATTAAAATATGGAAGAAAAGTTTTGATTTGATTTTTTCTCATCCTAGTCAATGATGTATATTGAAATCAAGTGAAACACTCTCATTCTTGTCAATTCATATGTATTGATAAAATTTTTTGAAGTTAAATCCTTTACATGCCCTAATTTGTTTACTACCTACCTGGCTGTATGGCAATCCTAAACATGAAGTTAAATCCTGTAATATGGCAATGCTTGGCTTGCATTGCCATCCTTTTTATTTAAGCTAGATAGAAAATAGTTATGGGGTTACTTCCTTGGTTTACATTACATCCATTCTAATTTAAGCTAGATAGAAAATTTTGACAGAGTTACTTCTACACAAAATAGCCAATTATGTCAAAATGATTTTAATCTGAATGCTCACTGCCTAGTCTAAGTGAAAACGGTTTAACATAGAAAGATGAAAATTAGCTTATTGAGAAACAGTTTCAAGAAGTACCTCAATCTCAAGTCAATAATTCGTTTTGGAGCCCACACCACAAAAGGTTTAAAATACAATACAATTATGAGCATCAGGGAAGTGAACAGTATAAACTGCAATATCTCTTAAAAAATTATAACTCTGATACATGAATCAGTCCCATATGCTGACTTTAGAATAAGTGACCAAGGTATGTCCAGTGAAGTTAAAGATATCCAGAGGTGAAATAATAGAAAAATGATAGGTAATACAAATGGAGTAACAATGATTAATTGTTCTAATCTTAGCAATATCCATTCTGTTGTTCTTGATGATACTATAATCATGTTTGGTTGGTTAACTTACCATGGAATTGGGGTTATATTTCTTTCAAAATGCCACCATCTCACCAACATTTATTTATCTAATTTATTGTTAAAATACACACCACAGAAAAGTAAAATTGTTTTGTCAGCATGTTCTTGTTTCTTCACGATGTTGCTTAATCAAAGATGTTCTTGCTGGTCTTCAAATCTTATCACACCTCTAAAGCAGGCTTCTTTTATGCAATGTTAATACCCCATGACAACTTAGAATGCCAAATTCTTCTGATGGTTTTTCAGGGTACTTTGTGCTTTATATTTCTTTTGTTCATATTTACTGATCTCTCTGCTGCAAGGCTTAATCAATTTATTTCATTGACAAGTTTCATATTCAACTGACTGTCAATTTTAATCCAAATTTTCTTGTTAATAGCCTTGGGAAATGCTTAATAAGATTGCAAAGTGAAATGCATGTGTGAAGATGTCAAAAACAATGCCTAAGCATTATTTTCTTGAGTTATCTTCAGCCATTAATTACTGGAGAGGAGATAAGAGAATGAGGGGTGCCTACTGACCTTGTTCCTATGAGACATTTCATGTCTCCTATTCCTTGGTTATCTTCCTTCTCAAAGCTTGAAAATGTGTCTATCATGAGCACAGGAACTAGTTTATCGTTTAATGTGTGATTCTTATATGAAGGAGAGTGGATGAGAATCTTAAAGGGACAATAAAATTAAAAGTTCTTTTAATATGCAGCATCCTCTCAAAAAATAAAGAGGAAGAAGCTTGATCATTGCTTTTGCTCTGATTCATTTTCATTCTCTTTGTAAATTTTATACGAAGTTATATGCCGGTTCGTAGCTAGTTTGCCCCGGTCTGGCCAACGACCAGTACAAGTTCGGTACCTGAAATTATAATCCTTGATACTAAAATTATCGCCTAGCATTTAATCTAGCTCTGTCATTCTAGGTAGCTAAAACCCTTGATGTATCTTATTCCAACAATTTAGTTAGTTTATAGCAAGGTTTGCAATTCCGACCTGTCTGCTTGGTACGGGTGGTACATACCGTCCACCTGGTTGCGGTACACGGACCACCTACTATCGGGCGGTATCGCCAAAAATCGACCGTCGATGGTCGATTTCGGCGGTCAACAACTGATTAACGGAGGAAAAAGGAAGAAGAAGAAGAAGAGGAAAAGAAGAAAAAGGAAGAGGAGAAGAAGAAAACCTAGCACCGTCCTCGCTCGCTTTTTCTCCCGCACGAGGAGACGGAACGTATCCCCGCGCGGGGAGAAAGGATCGAGGCGACGTCCCCTTGGCGACTTCGCCCCCTTTCCTTTTCTTTTTTAAATATATTTAATATATTTAATATTATATTATATAATAGTATATTAAAAAATATTATATTATATTTTAATATACTGGGTGGTACACACTATGCATAATCCCTGATACCGGTACCAACAATATGTTAGTACACCGGTACGGACTGGTAAGTCAAACCTTGGTTTATAGTCTAGAGGTTTTTCTCTTCTATACATAAAAAAATCAGCATTCATGCTCTGGTTCTGCTGATTAGGCTTCTGAATTTATATTCTTTTTTACATATCGATGCATGATATGTCAATGTTTCCTTTTTAGGAAGCTAATTTTAGAATGAACTATCTTGGTTGTAATTAATTTTAGACATGAACTATCATGTTTTTCTTGTTTCAGTGAATTGCATTGGTATTTAATCTTCTATTATTTATTTGTTATAACTATTTCTACCATTCACACAGGAAAGAGGAGAACATGTACCACCTGAAGACTCTTTGGAAGTAGCAAGAAAGGTCAAAGAAATGTATTGCTACACATGCTCAGACATTGTAAAGGTAATTAATGCTGTGACATATTTCTGTGGAGACATAGAAAACATATTTCTGCTGTCTCATTTCTCTTCCTGGATGGTGCATGATTTTAACTTTTCTGTATATGGTTTTAGTTACTGCACCAGCAGTGGTTCAAGATATCACATTAAATTTCACGTAATACTTTTTGTGTCAATGTTATTACTGGAATTTAACTTGTGACATATGTATATAGCTCTTGCAGATCAGTATGTCAATGTCATTATAATGATGTCTGGAAACATATGTATATTGGTGGCAGAGCTTAAAGCATGACAGGTGTTAAGCCTGTAAATTGACATCAAATCAAACCGTGAGACCTATAGTCACAACTGCCAGCGAACCACTGATCATTCTTATACTTGAAGTTTTTAGTTTTTTACTTTTCCACTTAAAATTAAACATTGCAAGCAGTTAAATCTCAAGCTTGTTTCCAACTCTAATTGCAAATACTGTTCCATCTATGATATATATGAGAACAGAACTGAAATTCATCTATTGGTCTTGTACAATAACTAGATTACCTCAGCGGCAAATGGCTGATGCTGTCTTACATTCATATGTGTAGGATTATTTGGTTATATGCAACTGGTAAAGATGTTCTATACTTCTTAATGCCAAATTGCAAGTTCAGGATTTTTCAGTGTACTCCAAGGTTTGCAATTTCGACATTTACCGCCCGGTACGTGCGGTACATACCGGTCTGCCCGCCCGCTATCGGGCAGTTCTGTCAAAAATCGACCGTCGACGGTTGATTTCGGTCGTCGGCGGTCGATTGAAGGGAGAAATCAACCGCCGACGGTCGATTGAGGGAGAAATCGACCGTTGGCAGTCGATTGAGCGAGAAAAAGGGAAGAAGAAGAAGAAGAGGAAAAAGAAGAAAAAAAAAGAAAAGAGGAAAAGAAAGAATACCTATTGCCTGTCCTCGCCCGTCTTGTGGTCGCGGCGCTTTTTCTCCAGCGTGGGAGAAAGATCGAGCGTCGCCTTTTTCTCATTTTTAATATTTTAATATTATAATATAATATATTATATTATAAAAAATATTTTATATTTTAATATACTGTACGATATGCACTGTGTGTACTTCCTGGTACCAGTACTATATTGGTACCTAGATGAACTCGGTACATCGGTATGGACCGGTAAGTCAAACCTTGATGTACTTTGCATCAATATTCATCACATTGTGTGGTATTATTTAATGGTAACAATATTAACATTATATATCGTGCGGCAGCAGGCTGTTTGAGGATTGTAACCAAAAGACAAGGAAATGGAAAGAACAAAAATTTAGATGAAAGCTTTTCATGTGGCAACCCTAGATGAACTCATGGGTATTAATTCTCATGAATAGGTCAATTCACCTAATATCTTGGATAGAAGGGCTCATAATGTTTGATCCCAAGTTCCTAGTAGCAAAGCCTATCAAGCATTATCGAACAATCCAACCATGTGAGACTATTTGGGTCACTACAAACACAAGTGACTGACAACAACTAAGGTTATCATGTCTTCATTTTAATATAAGATATTGCAGTCAAAATTCTGAACTGTGTAATTTGCATAAAATGATGACGGAAAGTTCTTTGATAATTTTTTGGTCCCATAACATGGCACCTATTCTGTAAGCTATCTTGTTGCATACCTCTGAAAACCATAATGCATTTGTTGGGAAATAACGAATATATGCTGACATGTGCTAAATTTTCATGATACATGTATTAGATGTATTTTTTCATGAAACTGTTGCATACCTTATTTGTTAGCCTTTGTATATCTGCATCTCAGTCTAATACATGTATTAGACATGTATTAGATGTCTCGTTAACTTCTTTTGACTATGATCTATAAACTAAGTCCAAACATCTTGTTTAACTTTATGGTTTTACTAATAATTGGATTATAAAATATTTATATTGGGTAGATATTTGTCATCTACGGCCAAGTGTTCTGTCAATTTTATATAATTTTAATATCAGAAAAAGTTTTGCTGAGTTTTTTAATCATTTTAGATGAAATATACTCATGAAACATGAGAAAATAATTGCTGCTGTGTGACAATCTCAACTGGCGTGGTAGAGCCTGAAACCATGTTTTTGAGAAGTCGTAAGGATTTTATATAAAGAAAAACATCATCAGAACATTTGCTACATGGAGATTTCCTATTCAATACTAACACATATGTTGGAAAAAAACTACACAATCTTTAGTGATAAGAATTATTATTATTAGCTTTTTTCTTGTTATTAGCTGATAATTATGTTGTATTTTCTCAGGAGTTCAATAAATATGACAGGTTGCCTGGCAAGTACACGAAGCAATGGACTGGAGTTAAACCAAAGACTGGGGCATCATATACCTGTGACATTGGATATGAGCGCTTTCTTGGTCCTGAGGTCTGCATTTCAATTTAACTATTTTATTAGTCCACGATTGTATTTTATGAAGTAATTTCTGTCACATACAAGTGTCAATCGTTTTAAGAATGCAAAGTACCATTTTATATTTTTGAAAATAAATAAATCAATATGGTTCATCTTGCAGAAACATTTGTTTTTAGGCTGGTGTAGGTTAGTCTTCTGTGTGTGCGTGTGTGTACTTTAGAAAGGAAACATGATGAAATTCAAGGAGAAAAGATCATTGATGGCTATTGTTCAATATATGTAAGACTGGTTGAGTTAGATTGTAGCATGCAATTTATAGTTTACAAAATGATTGTGTGCCCGCGTGTGTCTGCACTGTTTGTGTATCCATGAATAGCTTTTTTTGTATAATAGCCTTTTATATCCTATTATTCTTCCTCTTTTGTTGGAATCAGAAAGATTTTTGAGCAAGTACTCTTGACCAAAAATAGAATATGAGAACAGGGGGATGCATTTTAGCAGCTTCTCAAACACCAGAATCAGGGACAAATGATAGTGGACATTTACACTTAAGTATGATGAATAAGAAAATAATTAGGGACTTCGAAATTTGATCAGCATTGGTTTGGCAATCATGACAAAGCACCTTCTCAAACACCAGAATCATTTCTGCAACAAATGATAATGGAGTCTCATCCATCATGTTTTCTTGACAAGTTAGCTACCATATGATTGTAAGAATCTGTTTTGGCTTCTGTTGGAAGAAAGTTATATTTCTACCATGATTGCCTGCTACTTGTTTCTGTCAGCCTTACCATAGGTAAAGTGCAGGTATGAGATTGTTGGTGTGCAAATTCCAAATTGATGGCATATTCTATCAAATGGTGATTTAAACATTGACCATAAAAAATTATGCTTATTAGCCATTTTCCTTTTATTGTCCTGTTCTGAATATTCATGACACACTCTTTAGCAGAAAACATGGATCTTCCATGATATCTATATGAGAGTTAGGAGAACACCGTTAAAGCATTATGGTTTTCAGATCTGCTCTCAGGTTGAAAAAATTGTCAGCATAGAAAATCATTCAAATTTCAGTTGAGGATTTCCAAATGGACAAAGAAATTGTTTCTTCAGCATAGCTTATGCTTTTAAGCTTATTAGCAATGACATTATGTCATAATACTTGACACTTCGTTCTTGCAGTATAACCGGATGTCGGGTCCTTCATAGCACAAGCTCATAACAGTGTCCTAGTAATTGGACCTACCTTAACATTTCTCTCATGAATTCAGATTTGCTTTGCAGTTATAGTGTTTATTCTGGTAATTATTGCTTGGTAGGGTATTCTTCAACTTCTGTTATGATGAGGCTTTCCAAAGTTAGGACAGTTTCAGATTTATCACACTTTTGCAGAACAATATACAACTAGAAACAAAAAATTCTGAAGCGTTGATAAAAAATGTGCATTAAAACCTCAGTATCTTGTTTGAAAAATTGGTGCACATGCATTTTACTCTGCCTCACAACATAATGTACATCAGTTATATGACTCTCCCTTCCATTCTGCAGTGGAAAATCAGCAACTATGGGTATAAACATCTATAAGAAGTCAATTTTTGTTTGGGGTGTTGATGTATGCTGCCATAAAATGTTTGGTTGCTCTGATTTGTTCCTGGCTAGCTATAATACAGGAGCACCTTAAATACTTGCAATCACTGTATCCAATAACATTATTTAGCTTGGATAGATGTACAATTCTTCGTTTAGCTTCTACTTCAAAAATATAAAAATGATTCAGATTATTGATATTTCTCCAGCACTTCTACTTTTCTTTTGTTAATCGATAAGCCAGCTCATGGATAACCATGTACACAATGAATGTTTTACAGTTAGATGCTGACGTTAACTTATGGTCATTTAGATCATGACTGATTATTGACTAATTATGTATTTTTCTTCATTTTTTTAATGGATTTCCACTTGTTTTCACATTTTTTTATATTAACTTGTGGAAAAATTAGTAAATTTCTCGATGAGAATGCTAAGAATGCAATTTTGCCAGTTTGTTACAAGCTTATCATTCTTGTTTAACAGATAGATACTTTTTCAAATTATTATTATTGTTTATTCTTTGTATCCTACAGCATTGTCGTTCAATGTTTTCCTTTATTTTGCAGATATTTTTCCATCCTGAGATTTATGGTAGTGATTTTATTTCTCCTTTACCTGTTGTCATTGACAAATGCATTCAGTCATCACCAATCGACACCAGGAGAGCTTTGTATAAGGTTGGATTGATCTTATCGCTGCTAAAAGCTTAAAATTTCACTGCCCTTATTTGAAGTTTATTATTTGCCTCAGAATATAGTGCTATCTGGAGGATCAACTATGTTTAAGGACTTCCACAGGAGATTGCAACGAGATTTAAAAAGGATTGTGGATGCGAGGATTGTGGCATCTGCTGCTCGACTTGATGGAGATGTAAAAGTAAGTTCTTTTTATGTTCTCTTTCAAATACATGTGCTCAGCGCTTACTGCTTTTTCTTTTTGGCTTCAGTCACAACCTATTCAAGTTAATGTCGTCAGTCATCCTATCCAGAGATTTGCAGTTTGGTTTGGAGGTTCTATACTTGCCTCTACTCCTGAATTTTATAGGGTACTTCTCTTTCCAATTTATAAATTTATATGTTTTTTAAATTCCAACTAGCTAAAATAAGTTAAAAAGTATTTTTTTTATTTAATATGACATACTCTTTTTTGTTATACTTGTCAAATATATCAAAAGATTGCTGTTCAGATGTTGCTTATGTGTCATTTGTTGGTATACATGGGGAAAATCAATCAATTCTAGTACTAGTCATGAAAAATTTTGAAGTTCATAATGTTCCTGCATAGTTAAGTAGATGCCGAGCATGTCATTTGTTGTAACTATCTTTAACTATCAGTGACCTAATAGACACTAATCATCAACAGAAGTTTTATTACTCAATGATAGAACTTTAAAAGATCATACAATTACCATGCCTTGCATTTTTCTTTTATATATATATATATATATATATTGTTTTGGTAAGATTTTATATGAAAGCTTGTTTGTTTGTGCAGGCTTGCCACACAAAAACAGAGTATGATGAGTACGGAGCAAGCATATGCAGAACCAATCCTGTCTTCAAAGGCATGTATTGAAATGCAAAGACGAAGTGCCGACACAATCAAAGCTGGTTCTCCTCGTGCAAAGTTGTACAGCAGCATTGCTACCATTGGCTGCGACCGAGAAGACGATCAAGGGAGCCCTTTGTTTCCAGTATACATGATATGTTGTATGAATAGTCAAACTAATTCCAATGTTGTCAATTCATTACATAGTCATCTGTCGAAGTTTCCCGGGACTAAATGCAGCAAAAAGTGATGAGAGAAATCTGTTTGTTCTACATAGATAAACACGTCTGAGCTGAATGACCTTGTAGTTCTAATAAGCTAAATTAAGTCAGCATGCCAATTTTTTTTCTTCTTTTTTTTGTAGTATAAATTTGCAAGGAATTGTAAGCAATAATGCTGACTGTCTATATCGTTGTAAACCGGACTTTGTCTGGGCATCAGCTGCTGTTACTTAACTGCAATTTAGTGTCATAAAAGCATTGTGTTCCAAAAGACAAAACCAGCACTTGAGATGTGTTTAGAGATACAAAATCTGAGACATTCTCCCATACGAGAGCAAAATCTTGGGTGATATATCAGTGAAAGTGTAGCAAAGTGGTCTTCTTTGCCATCGTGTTGTCTTCAATAGAATTAAGCCACAAACACCTAAATCAAAAGCTTTTAAACTACATTAACAAATGCCCTAAGCCTAAAGTGTCACAAAATTTTGCTAACCATGTGCAATACCTATGACTATAATTCATTACTCGAAAAGCCAATCCACCACAAGACTCAATCTTGCAAGTGAGTAGATAGTGAACTTGACTCGTACCACTGAAGACTAGCAGCTAGAACTTGCTAACCAAATTGCCCAAGCAAGATAGTGAAGTTTAATCCATATATAAAAAAAGCAAAGAAAAAAAAGCACGGACGACATGTCAAAAATCCCAGTTTTGATTGTCGAGAAACGGTACCGTCGAGCAACAATGCAGAAACATGTATACATCATGAAGCAATATATCAAGTTGTTCAAGAACACGAGAAAGTAGGAAACCAAAGCGATCGGAAAAGAAAACCCCACCGCCACTGGAGCAGCTAACGGCGCAAGCCTGGCCATTGCGGGCAATCGCCAGTGAGCAGGCACTTAACCCTCGGGAACCTCGCCGTGCGATCTGATGCAACACCCGCAAAGATCAACAAATAGGAAACCTTTGGATTCTCCTAATTATGGACAGAACTCTTCGGAGGAACGAACGAATCGAGGCTCTCGTTGATGCGATCGACGGACTCACTCCTTGTGGGACACGCCGCCGCTTGTGCCGACTCGCTTCCACCGTCTCCGATCCATTTGTTCAATCTCACCGCGCTGGCCCTTGTAAAATGGATGTGACCACGATCCGCTTACCCATTTACCCGTTTACCACTTGTTTGAGGAACCCGCATACACAACCAACCAACCCCCACGCGTTACGGTCGTGACAAATCGAACGTGCCTCAGTCGTCGGATCACATTAAGATTCGTGGTTTGTTGGTGATGGGCCGCAAACGCGGTCCAACAACACCAAGGTTTCCCTGCCCCATGGGTCGAGCTCGATGCGGACGAAACCCCCCAACCCTAGTGGCTTCCGCTGCCACCGGTTGTTGTTTCCCTGCGGGGATATAAGGGCCTCCGCTCGCCGCCGCCTCCTCCTCCTCGAGGACCTCTGTCTCCGCTTCCTCCTGACACAACCATTCTTTGGAAGTAGTAGAAGAAGGGCAAAGGAAGAGAAGAAGTACAAGGGGGGGCAGAATGGCGCTGGCGTTCGATGAGTACGGCCGGCCCTTCATCATACTCAAGGAGCAGGAGCAGAAGTCGCGGCTGCGGGGCCTCGAGGCGCAGAAGGGCAACATCTCCGCCGGGAAGGCCGTCGCTCGGATCCTTCGTACCTCGCTCGGCCCCAAGGGCATGGACAAGATGCTGCAGAGCCCCGATGGCGACGTCATCGTCAGTCAGTATTCTTCCTTCTCTGCATCCGTTGCCTCTGCTTAGATCTTGTTTTTTGCTTGTTGTTCTTAGCGATCACTTGTGAAGAAAAAAAAACGAAACTTCTTTTTGAGGGGGTTTGGTGGCAATGGGAAGGGAGTGGAGCCATCAGGCTTGCTTGTTAGGGCTTTTTCCCTCAAGTAAATTGTTGGACCTTTTGGATGTATGGAGAACGTGGTATTTTTTTTTCTTCTCTCGGTTGATTGGTGCTTTCTGGTGAAGACGTGCATTCTTTTATATGATTGCTATATGGGGGACTTGATGCAGGATATCGTTGGCAATGATAAAGAAAAAATTTAGTTTGGACCTGAGAGAAAATATGATATGGATTACTAGCTTTTAAAGTAGTGCTCAATGAGGATCTGGTTTCTAAGGCTATGACATTGGAAATACAAAATAGTTAGATGATCGTGATTACTGAAGTTGCGAGGGAACTTGTGTTACAGTGCTCCTGACATTGCTCAATAAATGCTGTTCTTGTACTTGCAGTAGCATGCTTTAACAAATTCAAAACACTTCCCTTGTTGATCTTCACGAAGTTAAGTTTAGTGATCAAGTTTTTCATGGTTTAAGGTGCTGCGTCTGTGTTGCAAGTGCATGTTCCCTGCGCTCACATAAGAACTAGCATGAAATTGATGTGTATTCATCTAGTGTCATGTGAAGCACACACAATGACTATCATAACATGTAGCATGGGGCTTGCCAATGTCACTTGGCACCTTGAACCCTAAATACTGATTATAATTTCTTGGAAAGTGCAAATTTTAAATACATTAATGTACTTGTAATGAATCTTGTTGGATTAGTATGTATTGACCAGTGTGCTATGAGACACCTTGGTGTGCCAATAAAAACTTACGAGAAGATACAGTTGGTACTCTGTAACACTGATACAGTATTGAGATTGTTATAGTACGGATAGCATGGTGTTTGAAACCTTGGAAATGATATTTCGGATGGTACATTGTAGGACTAATTTTAAAAGATCCTTACCTATGGGTTTTATCAACAACTTGTGATGATAAAAACTAGAAGTTGTTGTGTGAACATTGTATCTATTTACACTACTGAACAGTTGCTTATGTTGTTTATAATTCCATTTATCAGGATCTTCATTTTGATTCTTATCATTGTTCTTTTATGGTATCAGCAAATGATGGGGCCACTATCTTGGAGCAGATGGATGTTGACAATCAGATTGCCAAACTGATGGTGGAATTATCTCGTAGTCAGGACTATGAAATTGGTGATGGTACCACTGGGGTTGTTGTTTTGGCTGGTGCACTTCTTGAACAGGCTGAGAAGCTTTTGGAACGTGGTATTCATCCTATTAGAATTGCTGAGGGCTATGAAATGGCCTCTAGGCTAGCTGTGGAGCATCTCGAGCACATATCACAGAATTTTGAATTTAGTGTTACCAATATAGAGCCTTTGGTGCAAACTTGCATGACAACATTATCTTCAAAAATGTAAGTTCAGACATCTTTATTTGGTTTATCAACGTTACATGTTTATGTTCTCTGTTCTTGCCCTTTGTTATGTTTATGCCCAGTGAAATACCATTAATATCTTTATCAGAGTATCATACAACAATTTTAATTAATTTCTTGTTAATATCTTGCTCTCTTTTTTTTGTTTGTTGGAGCTAACCAGTTTATTTTATTTCGTTTGCTTATAATATTCTGTATCTTTTGAAGCATTAGGATTCTCTGGAAAGTATTTAATCTAGTCAGAATCATTGTTTTTTTTTTTCAAAATTGTGAAAGATCTCTTTTTCAGTCTAATCTTTTAACAGAAATAGATGATGCCTGTGGTTAGTAAGAACTTCCTCTTGCTTCTTCTTTCTTCTCCCCCTTCTTTTATTTGGCTAGTTCCTGGACAACTATGTAAGCACTTTTCTAGTGCCATGCTGTGTCAATGATACCTACCGTGCTGGATGGCAATCAGCATAATTCATGCCACCATTAGACAATCCTTTTTTACTTGAAGAATAAGGATGGTAAAAAGAGTTGCATGTAAGTTAGGGCTACTGTGAATCGTAATTATTGATTTTCAAGATAAAGTAGCAAAAAGTATGAAAGATATAACTAAAGGAGGAATAGTGGGAAGTAAAAGGCTATCGCATGGAACTCTTGAAGCATATAAACAAAGAATGGAAAAAAAGTTGATTATTCTATTCCCTTATCAATATTCTTCCTAACATTTTTTAACCATCTTTGATTATGCAGCTGAGGTATCTCTTCTCTTTCTATAGTTCTGTCATCTGCCTATTCAATAAACAATTTATCATGATCATGATGCAGTGTCAACCGTTGCAAGCGTGCGTTAGCTGAGATTGCTGTTAAGGCAGTTCTTGCGGTTGCAGATTTAGAGAGGAAAGATGTTAACTTGGAATTAATTAAGGTAGAAGGAAAGGTCGGAGGAAAATTGGAAGACACAGAACTCATTTACGGAATTGTTGTCGACAAGGATATGAGCCACCCCCAAATGCCAAAAAGAATTGAAGAAGCCAAGATTGCTATTCTCACATGCCCATTTGAACCACCCAAGCCAAAGACAAAGCATAAGATTGACATTGACACTGTTGAAAAATTTCAAACTCTACGCCAGCAAGAGCAGAAATACTTTGATGATATGGTCCAAAAATGCAAGGTACATATGCCAAATGTTGTTTGTAGCTCTGTTCGTATAAATGAGTAACCTCTTGGAAGTGTCTGATTTTTCTAAGTAACATTTGGATCGTAGAAGTGTTGCGTCCTAAGATATTTTCAAATTGGTCTGCTAATAGTTAATTTCTTCTTTGCTAGAGTTGATTTTTTAAACTGTCATTTGTTTACTTGCATCAATTTCAATTTTTTAAATGTTATAAGCATTGAGTTCTATAATGTCTCTGCAGTCATTCAACATGGAAGCTACTGGTTCATTCATTGTCATTCGACCAATTATTGGGTTTTGGTTTTCAATAAAGTCTTTCTGAGGTCTGTTTTTGATTGTTGTAGGATGTTGGTGCAACCCTAGTTATCTGTCAGTGGGGTTTTGATGATGAAGCAAATCATTTATTGATGCATCGGAATTTGCCTGCTGTTAGATGGGTTGGTGGTGTTGAATTAGAATTAATTGCAATCGCTACAGGTTGGCATTTGTATTTTGTCATTCGCCTGAAAATAATAAGATAAGGGAATTTATCTTATGTTTGCTATTTACACAGGTGGGAGAATAGTTCCGAGGTTCCTGGACTTGACAGCTGAAAAGCTGGGAAAGGTAGGAAATACTTGAAATTCATTCATATAGCATTTATAACTTATACATCTGAATATATGTTATGTTAATTGTTAATTTTTAAGTTGATTAACTTTCCGTGTGAATTCAATATTTAGATAACTTTTTTGAAGTCTTGGAAAATAAACTGTACAATTTTTTTTGAATTTAATAATCAATTAAAGATTGTGTTAATTTTACACATCAATTATGAAAGAATAAGACATCCATAATAATGTCTGCCGCTGAATTGTATCGTTGATGATACAATGTTACGGCTGATTTGTTCCACATGATTGCTGAACTTGTTTATTCCAGTTATTGGTTTCAAGTCCCTTTTCTTACCCTGTATAGAAGTTTTGACTCCAGTTGCAGATTCAAAAGTGGTCCGGTTCCTAGAATAGTTACTCATGCCAGATTTGGTTAGCTCAAATAGCTAATAAAGGCTGTTTGTCCAGCAGAAAAGCAAGGAGAAAAAGGCTATCTTTGAAGGGTGGTATAGTCATTAACTATCATAGTTAGGAGAGAGCATAGTAGCATATGATTAGACGATGTAAGCCTCCTCTGACGATCATTTAGTAATTTTACTCTGTTATTCAGCAATAAACCATCTATTTTGTTCTTCAATTTATTTGCTGGATGTTCTTCTCTTCCTCGAACTAGAGAAGCGTTCCAGCACTAATGGTTGAAAGGTGTTAAAATCAAGGTTTTACTTATCGGTACCAACATTTTGTCGACAATGGTACCAATAGGCGGTATGCACAGTGCATACCGCCCGGTATATTAAAATATTATATTATATTATATAGAAAATTATTAAAATATATTTAAAAATAAAAAGGGGCGACGTCGTCTCGATCTTTCTCCTCGCGCGGGAGAAAAATCGCCCGTTGGCGGCGACGGTGTGCGGGCAAGGACGGCGACGGTGTGTGGGCGAGGACGACGCGAGGTATTTCTTCTCCTCCTCTTCTTCTTTCTTCTTTTCCTCTTCTTCTTCTTCTTCTTCTTCTTCCCTTTTTCTCACTCAATCGATCGCCGACGGTCGATTTTGGCAGTATTGCCTGGTAGCGGGCGATCCGTATACCGGTAACCTGGCAGACCGGTACAGATCGGTATGAAAAACCTTGGTTAAAAATGACACCTATAGCAACAAATAAGATTATGTAGTAAGGTTCCATCAGTTGAATGTTTGATATGCCTGGACAGAGTAGGAGTTTTAGGGTTCTAAAATTGTCTGTTTATCTTTGAAGTAAAATTTCTAGAGTGGTTTTATTAAACCAAACAAGTGGGACAGCTTTCCTTAGGTTAATAAGAAAGAAGAAGAGAGGCGAGTAAGAGTTATGGTTCAGGTTGATCATCATAGGAACTGACAATATCTGACATATGCTTCCTGTATCTGCTTGATACAATGTTTCTCTGGCAAGCCAACTGCCTACTTTATGATATGTACTGAATACCATGGCATGATTTGTTTCAGTACTTAAATCCTTGTGACTACATTTTCAAGTGAAATGCATGAAAGAGATCTGCTCATTGCCTTTTTAAAGTGGAAAATACAATGTTTTGATAAGCTTGTGCATGAATATACATCTGTATCTGGATTTATGTCCATTTGGGGTCAAATTTGATTCGATTTGAAGGCTCATTCTCTAATCAGTGGTTGAGTGCCTCCTTTAGCCTCTACATGCAACTTGTATGTGAATTATTGCTAGTTGATTTTTTTTTTTCATTTTTTTAAGAAGGATCTGCTTGCTCATTTAATGGTTTTTAATGCTTTAATCAACTTCATTAATTGTCCTCTTGATTATGGTGTTCATTCTTGCCATATTTTTATACTTGTTTGTTACAATTTGTCAATCTTGCATGTGAACTCAAATTGACTATGATTTCACATATATAGATTTAAGATATGGCATCTGGCTTTTGGCATGCCTTGTACATGTAGACATTCTTGACTTCCTGGTATCGAGATTTGAAGTTACCGATTTTATATATAATTGGGTGTCCTAAATACTTATTATTCAATTTTAATGTTCGTCAGTTCTGCATAGATTACTGTTTCTGAAGGGTTCTTTTTTTTGTTCACCACCAGGCTGGATTAGTTAGAGAAAAATCATTTGGAACAACCAAGGACCGGATGTTGTATATTGAACACTGTGCTAACTCCAGAGCCGTAACAATTTTCATTCGTGGCGGTATGGTAACTATTGGTTGTATTTGCAGTGTGGATACTTGTTCCTTAATTTGCCTAATTATTAATTCTTTAGGAATTTGGTAAAAGAAAAATGTTGGGATTTGACTATGTGAAGTTTCTTAGTTCTAAATGATGGCTTCTGGCTGAAATTTATATCTTTTGCTTAATTTTTTAAATATTTTTAAAAAGCATGTGCATTAATAACATTGCTTCCTAGAGTTATATCTCTCAATGGTTGTTCTAATAATGCTGATGTTCCATTTCATTTAATAGAAGTTTCTAATTTGCTTTATGAACAGTTTGGGTTGGAATAAAGTTCTAAATCTAGTAACTAAAAATCTAAGTAGCATTACGAAACTGTATATCAATCTTTGAGTCATTTACTTTTTTAATTAACTGTGTATCCAAAAGTATTATTGATTGAATAATCAATGTAGGATATTTGTGATTCTACATTTACTAGTTTGGGAAGAGTAGTAGGTGAAACAAATAAGTGCTCATCATCATAGCAGCTGCAACAAGGTTGTGCTTTGACCCTTGTTACTCTTACTACGGTTGGAAGTAATCATGGTGTGTTATTTTTCTGGGTATTCTTTTGATCACAGTTTTATGCCAGTCGCGTCGAGCCAAACAGTTAGTGGATGCCCTGCTGTCATGGTATGAGCTTAGGTTATGGTATTGTCTTCACTGTCATTGTATCCGAAAATTTGTTTTGATCCTTTGATCCTCATTGAAAACCATGTGGCACTTCTTCAAATTGGAATCTTGAAACCATTGGTCATGATTAACTTAAGGGATTCTAGCTAATTGAAAGAATGTTCTGATCAATCCATAGATCATTTAGATGCGGTAACTTCTAATATTGTCAATAGAGTGGGAGAGAGGTTATTATGTGCACTTCTATATGTTTATGCTTTTGCTTTGATAGTGCCTTTCACAGATTAGACCAGTTGGCCTTGGTTCATTTGAATTTGATATGATATTATGATTATGACGCTACAGGTAACAAAATGATGATAGACGAAACTAAGCGTAGTCTTCATGATGCACTTTGTGTGGCAAGGAATCTGATCCGTAACAATTCAATTGTTTACGGTGGTGGTTCTGCAGAATTATCTTGCTCAATTGCTGTAGAAGCTGCCGCAGACAAATATCCTGGGGTTGAGCAGGTGAAAAATTCTGGTCCTGTCTCATATTGTTCTGAATATTCTAAACCCTGACCTTTGTGTTCTGTTTGCCTGTATCCTCCTTCAGTATGCTATCAGGTCCTTTGCTGAAGCTTTAGATTTTATTCCGATGGCTCTTGCTGAGAACTGTGGCCTCTCACCTATTGATACTGTTACAGCAGTCAAATCTCAGCAAATTAAGGTATGCTGTTAATTAACCAATCTGCAACATGTATCTGTACAATGTATGCCTACCATTTTCTACATTGTTGCTTGTACAATCTTATGGAGACTCAAAAGTATGTGACATTTGCACTGAGGTGTTCATGCGCTTTTTGTCCAAGTTTAGTTGTGCTACTGTCCTTTTTTTGTACAATGCGTCTTTTAATGGAACACTATCCATAGAATCGGGTAGCAAGACAGATCAGTTGATGAATTGTGTTGGTAGGAGGAACCCCCTGCCCCTCCTAGAAGGGCAACTAGTAAACCGCTAATTGTTAATATGATATTTTCCATTGAATGGTATCTGTCTTTTAGTAAGTTTGGTAGTGACTTCTACCACCTACTTTGATCATTTTCTTTGGTATAATCTTATTCAAGATTTGAAAAAAGTTAACTTCTGACAATGTCAGAAATCCTTGTTAGCAGAAAAAATTTTTTCTCCTGAGAAAATGTTCTAGACTTGAAACTAATTATTTTATGTAGGTAACCCAACTGGCCCTTCCTGATTGAATCTCCTCATATTGGTGCTTTGCAGCTCCAAAATTTATTGTCGTTGATGAAACTATGAGGAAAAGGAAGGCCTACGGCTTAGATTTTAATAATGCACATATGAGTACTGGTGGCAAAATAGTTCATTTTGTAAATTAGTTTCCGTAACATCTGCAGTGTAAACACTTGATAGACATGCGACCAAAGGTTTAGATGTTTTGAGGGTAAATGCTTTAAATCTAAGCTTGATAATGACATTCTTTTAACATGTTTATCCATGATAATTTAAAAACGTTCTTCCATATATTGGTCATGTCCAAATAATATCACAAACATATCCCTACATGTAGTAGGTGTTAAGATGCCTCAGCATGTTGTGCAGTGATAATGTACTGTCAATTAATCAGCCATCAACCTTATTGCTGTACCTCGCTCTTAGGAGATGTCATTGACCAAGGCCGTATGTTATTCTTGAATTGTCTTTTGTCAGCTTCTTTCCTGTTAGCCAACATCATGTAGACATATATGGTCTTTAAACTGTTCATGTCTATTATATGGCATGCCACATATGATTCTCATGCCTTTGCGTTAAAGCTTTTTTTTTTCCTGAGAGCTATGATCAGTTTTTTATTTCATGTTTAAATGTGAAGCTTAAACAATGAACGTGTCGTCTTCATAATTTTCCCATGGTTGGTGCAGGAAAATAATCCTTATTGTGGTATAGATTGCAACGATGTTGGAACAAATAACATGAAGGAGCAGAATGTATTTGAGACGCTGATTGGCAAACAACAACAGATCTTGCTGGCAACTCAAGTTGTGAAAATGATTTTGAAGATTGATGATGTGATCACTCCATCGGCCTATTGATTTTGGTGGATAAGTTCCTAAGCTAAGATCTATTTGTCAGAATTTGCTATGGCTAAGTGGGATAAGCATTATCCTTGCATCCAAAAACTCTCGTTGCGTATCTTTTGTGCGTTCTTTAATGATTTACGAGTGTACAATGTCGGTCTTGCGACAATTTTGTCACCGGCCGCCAATCTATCGGCATCATATGTAATTTAGTTTCATCTGGTTCTTTCCAAATGGGAAATTAGTTGTTAGAAACTCTAAAAGAAGACTATGGCACTTGAAATCTGGATTTGATACACTGCACCGCTTGATGTTGTAGGAATCTTGATTGGAAAGCTTTGATGCAAGTATTAGCTGTCCAATAGATTAGAGAGCAGTATCAAATATCAATTTGCCAAAAGTATTTAACTTTTGCCAGAGAGCTTGTCAGTGTAAGCTTGGATACTAATTCACTGTTTCTATGGAGTGAAAATTAATTGTGAGATTATATATGTTTGTATCCTTCCGCTTATGATCATTGGAAACAGTATCTATTTCCAGTATAATTTACTTTGAAGGATGTTTCTATTTTTAGCAATGGTGTTTGTATATATATACATATGCAAAAGTCAAAAATATTTTAAGGTATATTTCAAAAAAAAAAAAAAAATCTCCTTGTGTGGTTTATGATGAACATCCGAAGGTCAAAGAATAAAGAAATATAGATTATAATTTAATTAAAATGGATGATAGTAATTAGTTGTCCACATTTATTGGGATAAGAACAAATGACCCATTTAAGTTGGATAAAGTTACCTATCAGTTGGATTCGAGATCAACAAGTTAGGAAAACACATATTTGAGTGTTCCACTTTTGACATTCTTATAGCTCAAAGAATCTAAAAAAAAAGACAAAATATGTTTACCACCGAACGAATAATATTCCTTCACCCGATCGATGCAATACGCAAAGGAGCGTTAGGCCGTCCAACTGATGAAAGCACCACAACTCAAGAGTCTTTAAGATTCCTATCGAGCAAGTTGATGACACCAAGTCAAGCTCGTTGCCGTGGAATGTGCTCCTTTGCTGTGTCGAATCAAGATTTGGGCCAACTTGTTGATTCCAATAAAAAAGAAGTAAAGCTGAAGCATCAATCGGTAATATGATGAAGTCAATCTTGTTCATCACAACCATAAAAAAAAAAAGTGTGCATCTGTTATTTTTGCATGGGAAAAATAGCACAAGTATTTAAAGAACAACAGTATAAAGCTTTTTACATGATGTGTGACTCATAAAATACAAACATCTCTAAACAAACATCCTAATGGTTCAAAGAATTGGGGTTCTGCGGAGCATTCTCATTAATAGTGTGGCTGGCACCACTGTCCTCGAGTCATCGATCATACGTTCATCTCAGAAAGCAGTAATTGAATCCCTTCCACCATATAATTTAATTGGGGGTGAGACGTGGTGAGCTAACACGTTGACATTATTGATGCCAAAAGCTCCATTTGTGTACGCCTTAAAGCAATAATGATACAGAGGGAACAAAGTCAAAGAAGGCCTCTTTGGATCTGCAATTGCTCCCGTCGTCGAAGGTGGCCGGCCGCTTTAAATAAAGTATTGCAGCGTATCTGCACAACATGTATCAAACCCCAAGCAACTGTTCATCGGTTGCTTGCGATGTATGAAACAAGCAAAGTACTTCAACTGTCTCTAGCTCTGAGAACACAGGGATAAACATTGTCACCATTTGAATGCATAGAGTCATAACATCGTGTTATTCTGCAGCCAATCAATGAAACGAGAGAAATCAAACAACAAGTTGACACACTGCAAATCGAAGTAGCTAACGACACAGCTTTTCATCCAATTCCATCATCACCACCTGAGCGCTTCCCCGAGCTCCGCCGTGCATTTAATGAGGTTTTTTTTTTTTTTGTTATGTACAAGAGTTATGTGGGCAAGAGGAGAGCTTTTGATTGATTATACGTGGTCAGGAGAAACCCAAGCTTGCTGCAAAGAATCAATGCTAACTAAGGTCGATTTCGACGCACTCTGGAGTTCCCCTTTCGGTCTGCTGTGCGACAAGTTCGACGCCAAGCTGCCCCTTGTCCCCTGCTCCAAATGCATACAATTTCCCGGAATCTGTCAAGGCAAAGGTATGTGCATTCCAGTAGATTGAGTTGGTGAGGCTAATCTGCACTACCCTTTCGTTGATGTCCTTGAGTGAAGTTACTAATCGTGGGCTGAGTACATTGGCATGTCTGTTACCCTGCAATCAAAACAGAGGTTGGAATTATAGCTTATACAATTATCAACATTGCCCGGTATCAAGTGCCAAAACTCGAACTGGAGTATACAATCCACTGCCGAACTTGCAAAATGTTTCATAATCTAAATTCATCACCTGAAATCAAGAAAAGGATCACAAGAGGCAAATTCCAAGGCTAAACTAACAGTATTGGCCTCGAAGTTGTTAGGCTAGCTCTGTTGTAAATTTAGTACCAAACACCCAAAAGGAAAATGAGAAACAGAGCGACAAACCTGTCCATCGATGGCGGTGGAATGACCCAAGCTTGAGGATTCTCCACATCCAAATGAGTAAACGTCCCCAGTATCGGAGACGACAAACGTAGTGTAGTCACCCGTTGCAACATGTATAGCCTTAATGTTGTCCAAAGATTCAACCACCTTGGGAACAGATTCACAATCCTCGTTCCCATGGCCCAAGCAGCCGTAACGCCCCCATCCCCATGTGCACACCCGCCCATCTCTTCCAACAACGGCGGCATGCCAGGCACCAGCTGCAACCACCATAGGCTGCAGGTTTAAAGCCTGGAACTGCTCGATTAACCTTGGGTACTTTTCATCTGTCCTGGAACCATGCCCGAGCTTCCCTCCTAAGCCACAGCCCACGGAGTAGACAGACCTGCATTACAATCAAGTTAAGATCAAAGATAAAAGTTTGACATCGAATGCATCGATTGCATTCAAGGGACGTACAACTTGTTGGAAATCTAGGAAACCAGTCAACCAATATGATGTATACTAAAACAAGCGAAAATATATTACAGCAAATTGACAGATCATGTGATTTCTATACTAATTAGTAATGCCTTCCTAAAGAACAACACAAAGGATGTCATGGCAAGTTCCTTCTCTTGATGCACTAAAACCACCACATCGGTTCACGACAAGGAAAAGAACAAGGAATACATCTCATCTTAGAATACTAAGTCGAAGGAGACTCACATGCCGCTTGGTTGACAAGCCAATGCTAGAAGGTAACAGTAGCCAGCAGCAATCTGAACAACCGGTACATTCTCAAGTGGGCCTAACAGAAGCCGTGGTTCCAGGTCATTTGGTTCGGTGTGGTGGCCTAGCTTTGAGTCATTTCCCCAACAGAAAGTGTACACCCTGCCTTCTCGAGAAAGGACTGCAGTGAAGAAGTTCCCTATTGCAGCTTGAACCACATATATGTCTCTCAATGATTCCACCATTTGAGGCGTGGTCACAACCTTGGACCCTTGAACTGCATATTCTGCCTCCCCAAATGAGTCCTTTCCAAATGCATAAACTCGCCCAGCATCACTGATCAGCATTGTTCTCCCAGCTCCAGCAGCTGCTTGAATGATCCGAATGCCTTGCAGTGATCTGTCAAGCAGCAAACCTTTCTTGTTCTCGGTACACGATAATGTGCATCAAGTGTATGAAGCAACTGCAAAATTTAAAGCACCTTATGAGTCGTGGCCGCCACTCTTCCTCCAAGGTGCCATGGCCAAGCTGCCCTGAGTTGTTCGACCCAAAGGAGTACACAGATCCAGATGAAGTGACAGCAATACTGTGACCAGGCCCGGCAATTGCCTGAGAATTCTCTCTTCGGCAACATGCCTCACCTGCCAATATATACCTAAGAACTAGTTTCCAAGATCCCCCACAGTGTTGTTTGAGAAAGTCCCTTTCTTCTGAAGTCATCGGCTTAAAGATGGCCCTCTTCTGGCACATGTCCAGTGCTGCAAGCTCCGTAATAGATAACTGGAAGTCGGGAGTGAAATTGGCAGGCTTCCTGAAAAATGTACATGTCACCTGCCACAAACATTGAAAACCATCAACAGCATTATCAATTCTATCAACAAGAGAAACACGAGAACACTACTTGCCTCCAGGTTAGCAAGATCCTGGGGGTCCAAGTTGCAAGCGGTAAGAACATGGAGAACGATAGAAGGGCTTGCTGCCAAGGGGAATTCCCCTGGGGTCAAGTCACCAAAGCAATGCCTTTGCACCCGTTGGAAGGTCTGTTGTAACGGGGGCATGAGAGAGAGCGACGGATCTACAATGGTGTGAAATGGTATGGAGGAACTGCTACCACTAGTGGTGGCATCCATCGGGCACTGTCCCAATCCTTAAGTGCCCAAAAGATCAAGGAGCACAGGCAATTCCAGATGAAGCTTATGCCATTAACCACCATTGCCAAAGCACCACTCCAAAAGACCAATGAACTCCATATTGTAGCAAAGCGACACCCTTGGATAAGATATCAAGAAGCAAAACCCTTAGATAAGATATCAAGTCGTAACGCTGCATTACGTCTTATGATCAAAGTTCCCAAGAGAAAATATCAACTGATTTTGATCCTCAAACCTATGTGATTTTAACAAACAAACGGTCATAGAAGAGCAGGGAGAAAAGGGGATGACCATCAGATAAGATATCAAGAAGCAAAACCTATCCAGCTAAGACAAAAAAATATATAAGGTAATCCAAACGAACAAAACTACAAAAGTTAAGAAACACAAAGGCGGTTCGACAAAAAACACAAAATTTACATCAGCTAACAAATTTATGAATCCGCAATAACAAGTAGAAGGATAAGAGACCAAAGCACCAAAGCAAGGACTGCTGGCTTTATGGGGCGAAGCATGTCAGCACCTTTCTGGCACTGTAGGTACCATGTGTCATTGGCATGCCCTTGCACTGTCCTTGTGCATCAAGATTTGAAGAGGTGGCCATGTCTAAGATTACAGCTCAAGACCATTAACGAGAAAAACTTACGAAGAAACTTAGACGCATCAATTGGGACAGAAGACTGAAAATAAGTCTCAGCCTCATATAAGAGATAATCTAGAAATAGAAAGAGTACAAAGCCAAATAAAACCAAGAAAGCATATTCCCAATGATCAAAGATCATCTATACGAAAAGCATTGCACTTCAAAAAGAATACCTTTTCCCATACACATCCATACTTACCCGTCGACTCGGAAATTAGTCACACACTAAGAACATGAAATATAAAACGAAAGCAGCAGTTAAGAGAAAAGACAGTTAAATATAGAAGGAAAAAGGGAACGGAAATCCCAAAGCAGATGATTATCAACAACACTCCAACTCCAAAGATTAGGTCTTGAAAGCAGGATCCAATCTCATAGACAAATACCCACACGGACAAAAAGAATTGAACATCAATGAACATAGAACACCATATTCTTCATTCAAGCAAAAGATACCAGACGAAGAAAAAATAAACTAGACAAAAAAAAAAAAAAGAGAAACTTTAGGTCAGCATGGCATTAAAACTACAGATTCGAAAATCCTTCCGTAAGAAAAGAGATGGAACTCGGAAGACAGATGAAAAGGCCAGGCAAAGAAACAGAGGCAGGAGAAAAGATAGAGATTTGTATGATCCAGATCGGGTCAGATCGAGCAAGACAAGAACGAGAAACACAGTAAACCACCCCACCGGTTCCCCCAGGAGTCCAGATGGCGCCGACTGACCGAGTGATGGTCGATTGCTTCCTGTGCTCTTTCCCTTATGCTTTTCCCTGTTCTTCTCCACGATCGCAAATTAGAGTTCAAGTTGGAGATGGATGCGATCCCAACACTTGCGTTCTTCGATCGATATCGAGTATAGATCGGGATTGGGAACAATGAAAGAGAGGAATCGTAAGGGATGAGGGAGAAGTAGGGAAGAAGAGGGGGAGGAACGGGAAGAGAGACCGAGATTGGCAGGCGTATATGTGATGAGGTGTCCGCTAGGTGGAGGGCAATTGCCCATTTTTATACGCATGCCGTGATCGCCACGTCAGCATTCGTAACGAAGCTAACGGGCTCCTTAACGTCGGGTTCACGGTTTCACACGGGCGGTGGTCGGTCGGTTAAGGATTGGACTTGGCCGATGGCCCGATCAGACCGGACCACGTCGAGCCGGACCAGACCGGACCGGCTGTTCACTTCACCATGTTCGTTTGTATTGTATGCCTGTTTTCTTCAAATCTGTAAGATATATTGTGCAGGGCAGCATTACAAGTTGGATGTGTACAGTATGTAAACTTGCCTGGGGATGGAGGTTCAACTCTAGTTTTCCCACTGTGAAGGAACACCAGAAGCTAGCTGCATCATCGACCACAAGTAGAGTAGAAGAAGACCCATTCCAATATAAGCTTAAGCCTACGAAGCTCATACGGAATCATCCGTCGTAACGATGAGAAAACGCATTGCAGTGTAGAATGGAGGATCAGATTCTTTGTCGACGTATCAAGGAGAGATGTAGTTTACCATCCGAGGAAAGGAACGAGGATGAGATGGAAGCTTCTTCCTTGGTTCATTCTGAGAAGCCTACAAGCAAACCTGACACAGAGAGAGAGAGAGAGAGAGAGAGAAAGGCAAGCACAAGTTCAGCTTAGCCTTGGTGTCCGTGGATGGCTCTAAAACAATAGTGGAAGGTGAGGTTTCAAGCGTGCGACAGGTGACCTTCTCGACTAGGGCATAAACCTCAGCTTGTCTTCGTCCTCATCCATGGTCATCTTGCTTGTTGGAAGATTGCTGTGGTCAAACGGAACCCCAGTCTTCTCATGTTCACTGAAACTAGCCTATTTCATCCAAGCCAAAGAGTGAGGACGAGCTCACCCGTTTCTGTGCCTCACTATGTGTAATCAATCCCCCAAAGTCGAGCGAGCTTCTCGAGATGAATACGTGATATGTACGGGAAGCTTGCTGCTCCAATGGCACGCCCTCTGAAGTGGTTGCCCACCGAAGGTGCTAACTACTTCTGCATTACCAAAGAAGAAAAGGGAAGCTGCAGGATCCAAAAGCATGTCGAACTTAGAACTCAATTGATGTGCACCACGTTAACATGCAGAGGGTTTACGTGGTGCAGTAGAGGATGTATATAGATCGATGATCCAACCTGCAACGACGTCCGAGCTATGAAGATCGAGTTCAGTGGTTTATTGGCTTGAGGACTTGTCTTTTACCTCGAGTTTTTATCAGGGCCTGTTAATGGAAGCCACAAGAAAACAGAGAAGGTTAAAAGGATGGTGTTTGGATGACAACCTAACACAATGAGATGCTGTTTTCAGATATAAAATATCTTAAAATTACGAAAAGAAAACAACTTTAAAGGATGACAGTTAAGGTTAGAATTATGAACAATAGTTTCCTAGAAAGAATGTGGACAAGGAGCTGATGAACTGAGTGTCTTCACCCTGCTGGTGCTAATTGGCATGCCATTTCTATTGGAACCACCGCCACATTTGGTATTCTGTCGACCACCATCAGATGTTTTACTCCATTCTGTGCACTAGACTTGTCTATAATCTATAGATATAACATCATCCTTCCATGATCTTGGTTAACAACTACCAAAACGCCATATACTTTGATTTAGTAGTAAAGTGAAAGAAACTGTAGTACTTGACATACAACATTTTTTTACTGCTGTAAGTCCACAGGGTTAGAGAGATGGGAGAGGAGGGGAAGGAGAGAGGGAGGCTGATGGTAGGACTTGGGGACAGGGACAAGTGCTGCATTTGGAGGATCCTGCAATCAAAAAAGGAAGCTCGAGGTCATGACAGGAAGCCAGGTCATGAGCAGCCCATGTCACCACCATTATTGAGGTCCAAACGCTTGGTTCCTCTGTCCCTTCAGGACTACAATACGAGAAGACAAGTGATAAGGCTGGGTGATCTGCGAAGCCAAGATCGAAGCTTCAGAGTTGCATTACCAAGTAATTTTATGTGATGGAATGCAAACTTGCCCCAACTTGTTTATGTCTTCTGTCTTCTCTTCCTGGTTGGGCCATTTCCTCATGCTATTTAGCTCAAGAAGCTGGTGAACTGAACAAAAAGCGACTTTGAAATCTAAACTGGTTGACAGATGTTGTGCTCTTGGTTTCTTCCACAGGTGAGGGATTGTTTATGATCTCAAGTCTTTGAAATAATATCGAGCAATAATACTCTGGATGGAGACATCTCATATTTTCCTCTTTTTTGTTTAATTTTGCTCGATCTTGTAGAATATGAAATATTTTTTAGTTAATTATTATCTGTCAAAGAAGAAAAAAAATTAATATGTTTCAAGTTCAGCAACTAAATGCAACAATCTCAAAACCCAATAATGAGGTTTAATTCCTTTGCCGGGATATATCTATACCAACAATTTGCTTTTCTCCCTCCCCAAATTAAGAAAGACAAAAAGAATATTTTGAGATTAATATTTTGAGATTTGAATTAGCATAGTTGGATTCAAATCTCAGCTTTGTGGGAATAAAGGCAGAAAGTGACCATTTCCTAATGGAATCTCTTTTATCAACAGATGCAATTTATGGTGCTGGGTTTGACAATTAGTTCAGCTTCTGCACTTGATCAGAATGCTCAACAACATCATTATTCTGACTGAAAAATTTACATGAAAGAGAGAAAAAAAGGAAAAATAAAAAATAAAAGTAATAAACTGAGAATGAGTGGGGAATAACAAATGATGCATCATCTCTAGGAGATAAAAAGTAGCAATAGGGTTTCATTGAGCTTTATCGAACCAAATCAGGACAGCTCATAATATAATGTAGTTTGCCATACAACCCGATCATTTGATGCGAGTTCATCTTCTGAATCTGTTGCAAAAGAATCATTGGTTGTGATATAATGACAACTCAATTTCATTTTTTGATTAACTTTGACAACAAGCCATAACATGGTTGACAAATCTGACTCCTATTTGTGAATCTGAGAATAAAATTATATATATCTTAGCTGACATATTGCTTCTGGAGAAGGTTGGCACAGAAAGTCAAGTCAAACCGCGCTTCAGGAGGGTCTCCAATGCAATCAAAAACTGCATCTGCTGTCACAAAGTTCTCTTCGGCCGTGTATCTGTGGGCAACCATAGGAAGCAGATTTAGACAATTAGATCCAAGTGACAATTTTGTTTACATGTCTAATACAACAAGAAGCACACTTATGGTTATCATATCTTTGGAAAAATTGCTTGTGGTAACTAAATATAATAGACCTATTACACAATGACTTTATCCACAAAAGTAGTTCCTTTCATTGCAACACTCAATTTAGTTCCTTTGTACAAATCTGATCAAATTAAAGACATTCACTTTCTAGTGGAAATTCGGGATTCAACTTTATAAACCAATATGAATAGATTGTTTTGCATCATTACTCGATGATAGTTCAACCGTCTGATAAATTTGCAAACGTGTTAAAAGGAATACCAATTTCCTGCACCATGTATTTCTTGAAGGAAGAAAAGAAATGACTCCCACTGAGTAGGCTGCAAATTTGGTTACTAATTATATTCTTTAAGCCTTCACCCAGACCCTGGATCTTTATTTATATAAACCTATGAACTAGACTGCCCCTGTGATGGGCCAGTCGAATAAGTAAAACCAAACACTTCAGTCATCATTAAACAATTATCAACTGATGTAAAAGAATATATTTTTCACACATCATAAATATCAAGATCATTCACCAAAAGAAATAAGACAACACTAAAATGTTGTTGGTGCAGCAGAGCAAATTTAGATGATGCTGCCTGATTAACCAGAAAGGACAGAGAGAAGGGAGAAAAAACAAGTTGAAAAAGATCAAATGCTTAAGGACTTCACTGAAAGTTCTTTAGATTCATGAATAGGTATCGGTAACATGGACATGAGAGATGATAGAATAGGTTTTCTAGTAGCTTCCCTTGCTGATTGGCATACTATGCTGCAAGGTTCGCAATCTCATACCGTGCTGGCGTATCGATCAACTATCGGTATGATACGTACCGAGCATACCGACATATGGTACACTAAGGTACCGAGCATACCGGTCCTTCATCGGACCGGTACATACCGAGCATATCGAGCGGTACGATATGGTATTGCAAACCTTGCTATGATGATCTGATAGATTGAACAAGAATCGTGATTACTTAGATATATAGAATTTTATTTAAGCATGGCAAATAATATTTTTGTTTATTCTAGTAGGCTAATCCTCCTAATTTCACAAAAAAGAACCAAGGTTTCCAATGATCAGGCCTATAGTATTTTTAGCTTGAAACTTAAGAATTAAGATAATAAAGTCCTACTTTCTATTCTCTATCATGAATCCTATTGATTCTATAATCTGTCGCCAAAACTAAAGTAACAAAAACAACACCCCGAAAATAAACTTTCTTACCCGCTCTTTGTTATTATGCACATCATGCCAGCAGCTTTGGCAGCTGATAGACCTATGGCACTGTCTTCTACCACAACACAGCTGCAAAGTAATGGATGCTAAAAATGATAAATCGACAACGAGAAAAATTAAAGTATCCTACTTGTTCAACTGAAACATTTATAGAAGATGATGGAAGGAGATTAATTGTGATAATATGCAAGAATGAATCTACTATTCTAGGTTAAATTATAACAACTTGACCTGGATGGGATGAACAAAATTTTCTCATAAATTGAATCAACATACATCTAGCTACGTAGGACTAGGTGTGACAATTTACATATGGTATCAGGTTCTTATTGAACAAGGAAATTGCATGATCTAAAATGGAATTGGTTAGAGGATACTTTAAAAAGATTGAAAATTTTTCAAATTTAAACAGCTGTCCCTCCTGTTCTTCGAGAGAAGGAAATACAACCAAGGCACAAGCGATGAACACATACATGCAGTCCATGACATGACACTGCATGTGCATGGGATGTTAAAGTGTGACCGCAGAGCATGCAGTTTTTCTCCCTCCAACTTAAATTACCAACATGGACCTACATGACTAATCAGGAAAAGCTTTGAAAGACACTATTGGTTAAAGTAGTATGACGGAACCCACTAAAACAGCATATAATTGGTGGATCCATACCTCCAGTGAGAGTAGGTTCAGCAGCTATATAAAGTTATAAACACTGCATCCTACAAAGATATACTGTAACCTCTAGACTATGAGAAAGGATTGTAAAAGCGTACTGGATATTGCTACTTGCAAGATACGTTTCAGATACATGACATATCTTCATTAAAAATTTCAAAATAATTAATACTATTCAGTTAAATTGTAAGTTGTTGTTACCTACTCTGTTTTCTTGTAGCCTTATTTTATTATAAATATGATACTTTCTTTTGTTAGTATACAAGTTAATAATATTCAGATTGTTCTTACATGTCATGTTCTATAAGTACATATTATTCATTGAAGTGCATCATATTTAATTGTCATGTATCAAGTCATACCTAGATGGATCTACACCAAGAGTTTCAGCTGCTAACAAGTAGATGGCCTGTTCAAAAGAAACAATAAGCAGTTTTAACAGAATAAGCCCCCTATAAGGAATTAAGGATCATCATCATGCCTTATAAATTGCAAATATATATTTTGATGGTAAGTGAATTTTATTACAAGAGCAAAAAATAGAAATTATAAATGCAAATATTTTTAAAAATCAAATATGCATAAATTTCAGACAACAGGAAGATACCTATATACATGCTTCAAAACATGTATGTTATCTTTCTTTTGGTAAACTATATTTAAATATAAAAAAAATTGTGTTCACAGATAATGTTCCTAAAATGGCTGCCATATGTAGTCAATTAAAGAAATGGCATAGGGCATATGTGAGTCCACATGTGGGTGCATATGCAGTAGATATTATAACATTCAAATAATATAATCAAAGGTATACATGATTACGACATGGAATAATACAAAGCATTAAATATAAGATACCTAACTCTGTACTAACAAAATAATATAACACTAGAAAAAATAGCACTAAGAAACGTAAATTACATATGATGATCACATATTCATGCATATGCAGATAATAGTTACAGGTGTTGTATATGCTAATTTTCTACACGAAACACATAAGTGGCTGCACTGCTACAAACAACAAACAACCACATATGTAAAAGCATAAGAAATCAGATCATACAATGAGAGGCACAGGCCCTATGCAATGTGGTCATATAGCCACATGTATATAAAGCCACATAAGTGATCTTTTCAACAAATTTGAAAAGTTACAACTTTCTTAAGAGCATTATCTTAACCTGAAACTCATGGATTTAGGCAATCATTTTAGAATGTCTAGCATTGAAAGAGAAAACAATGTTCAACAGACATAGAATACAAATATCATGTCTTCTATATAACTGCAACAGAGGAATATTACGAAAGAAATGCCACAGACAGAGGAAGATGACTACCAGGAAAGTAATATATGATCTACTATATGTCAAAAAGCTTCGTTATTCCACTGCTATCTTCATCATAAGAAAATGACCAAAAAGCTAACAGGTTAAACACAACAGAAATTTAAAACATGTTTTAAAGGTGCTTCGAGAAAAAAATAAACTCGCAGTCATATAAGAATGTAAACATGATTTATCTAGATACTTTCGGAGCTTAACTAAATTATGGTTTCTTTTCCTGATATATATTTGGATACCCAAAGAAGTGAAAAGTTTTTTCTAGCCTGTGATTCAGTAAGAAGCCGACCTGAGAAGTTTATGCAGAAAACATTAGAAAATAATCAAAAGAAAATTGATGGTTCAAACAGTGACTAAATCTATAATCCGAACTTAGCATAGTCAATATATGTCTACATCATGATATATTTACCATTAACAAAATAGCAGAATAAGAAATAGCATACCGGATCAGGCTTTTTGCGAGGAACAACATCTCCAGCAAATATTGTTATCTTATCTGCTCTATCAGGGCCTAGTAAAAATGAAACTATTGCTGCAACCTGCATTACTCATGCATGTAGAATTTTTCACTTACATCACATGAATTTAAAGAAGAAGCAAAGAAAAACTTTTGTTCTTTAAAATCTTTTACTTTCTTGAAAATCATAATGCTTAGCCAGGATGAGAAAAAAATATGGCAACCATGATTTGCACTGAGCAAGCTTACAGTAACTCTGGGTCCAGAAAAACAAGAGAAATAGTCCATTACTGAATTTTAATGATGCTGACACGTGTAAAGGTTCAGAAATAGTACTTTTGTATTGCGATAGGACTCATAACAAGCAGTAATCTCGGCCAATATCCATTGACTATTTATTTTTTACTGAAATAGATATTTTCTGCAAGTGATCGAGTGAATTAGCAAGTATATCTGTGCATTAAATTTCACGAATGACATTTAGATGATGTGACAGTGATTCTGAAACATAGGACATACCGCCTTTTCATTCGAAGTACTACATACAGCAACTTTTACTCCTTTTGCTAGAGCCTCATCAATCAACCTACACATTGCAGGAAACTTATATTATAAAACACAGATTAATCAAACTGTTATTCTAGATTAAAGAAGGTGACAATCTGATGTTTAAATGAAAAGCAAATATCAATTTTCATTGCAGTTTGATGGCATCTGCATAGATATAAACTTTAGGGGAAAGGTTTTGTATAAGAAATTATTTATGTTAATCCATAGCATTAACCACATTCAAGAAACCAGCTATCATACTTATGTTTAAAACTGAGGTTGTGTGTCTTATAAGCTTCCTTATACATGAAAAATCAAAATCATTAACAAGCTTGCAAACTCGAGCAATAAATATCTTGGTTAACAATCTAGAAGAAAATTTTAGCCTGGTAAAAATGAAGTTATAAGAAAAAAGTTAGGAAAACAATTATCCAAATCTTTCAGGCTTATGTGTATCAATTTTTCAGATGCTTCAAAATAGTCCCTATTAAGATGATAGTGCAACCATCACAAAAGCAATAAATGTTAAAGTCACTCAGTAAAGAAAAACATCCAAGGTGCCATTTGAAGTTCAGTTTCATGTATGAAGTTATAATGTGACAGTTACTTGGTATTTTGTATCCACCATAAGTATATATCTTTATGCATCAAGAAACTCAAAGAACAGAAACAAAAAGAAGGCTCACTTCCGATTGTTCATATGCTCACAACCATAACTGGAGTCATCCACCCCTAAAGTTTGTTATGTATGGACCATGGAGGACTATATTGCTCTACCTAATCCTCAGCCAAGACAAGGATGAGGATTAGAAGGCAATTTGTCAATCATTTTCAGAGGGACTGCATTGCTCCCCAAATGTAGTCCATCTGCTTGTGTGAAGCGTCATTGTTGTCCCCCATGGCTCCCTCTATTATCGCATACTACAGAGGATGTTGGGGTTGCAGAGTGACCAACTATCTACTAGCACCAAACACTGCTTCCAAATAGCTGATGGTGCAGGGGTTCAGTCACTCACCACTCCACTATAATCACTAGCGACCAAAAGACTTATAATGTAGACCATTCAACTAGCCAAGGAACACAATTCCTGGCTTGCTAAGTCTTCTAGTGGCTCCCTTAAACCATCATCCCTTCTTCAGTGAGTTCATAAGATAATCAAAGGAACCACCACTTGAGTTCACTCCTATGCACCCTTCACCTTCTTTGCTTCCTTTTCTTGCAAGACCCTATGGAAGTTCTCCTCCCTCCAACAAATGGTCCAGCTAGCTCCACCACCGAAAGTAACACAAAGCACCATATTGCTGCCAACTTAGCTACCCACTTCATCTCCACATGCCAAAGCAATAATAGAGTTCAGAATTTTTCACATTATTTGTGCCCGTGAAAGAACTAGATCGGTCTAGAGGACCTGCACCCCATAACACATGTATCAATATTTGTTAAGACACTTCAGCAGCATTAACAATTTGAAATATTTAATTAACAGTAGTGCCGATAGTATCAAATATGCTTATGATTAGATAACCACATCTATGTAACAAAACATATAGGCCTTTCTACAAAATTAAATATTAATCATAGTTGATGTTGTTGTAGTGGGCTCTAGATTATACTAGGAAGAGGATACCAAAATCATACGCCTCATTGTTGATTGACTATGAAACCCATTTCCCAAATTTCCACATAAATTTATTGTCTGATCAAATTTCCACATAAAAACAAAGTTTTATTTCTTGCTCCAATACAATATATTTTGGTAATATACAGAATTGTGTGGTATCAGTGTGCCAGGTGGTATACGAACCCATCCTGTCCAGTATCACCAAAGAACAAATTACATGAAAATGGATACCAGATCATAGGATCCAATATATCATTCCTTAGACTGGTAAACAACTGTTACTGAAACCATGATCAAAAGAATTTAGGACTGAGCAAAAGAATATATAACACAATGTTTCCGCTCTTTTCTCCCTCTCCAACCATGTTCAAACCCTTCACCTCTCACATATTTAATCATAACACTACCAACAAAATGAATAAATCCAGGTCATATAACATAATCTTACTAAAAGGTTCTTAGCTATCTATAAAATTAGCTGAATTTTGAAAGTTACATAGGTTGCTAGCTTCTCGTCTAGGTGTCTATGGAAATATTCAATGTCATGCATTGTTTACAAAAATAATAACCTTGATAAGTTGGTAGAAATCAAAATAAAATTAAAACTTCTCTAAAAATCCATAAGAAACACATGCCAAAAATATGTGATGCCATTGATTTTACGGAGATAGCTGTGTGTTCAAAAGATACAAGTCAACTACAATGAAAATTAATGCTATTGACTTTGACAATGCATATGATCAAAAGAGCTACACCACACTATATTCTCTATTCAAATATATATCAAGTTGGATCTACACATAATAATAAATAGTTCAAATTGTTCCAAATTCCTGTACAGCTTATTGGAGTAGAAGCTCTATATTTTCTGACCTTTCAACACCAGGACGAAGAGGAAGCAGCTTCTTCTCAATAAGAGCCATAAATAATTCTGTCTTTCTCTTGTGAAGAGAAGCTACAAATTCTTTTCTTTCTTCTTCTGTCTTTGGGGCTTTAACTGGCCATCCCGTCTTGCTAAAATATGCTGTCATTCTAAGAGAAATAACAAAAACATGAATAGAACAAAAGATTAGATAAAACACTAAGCCAAGGATGTGTCAAACTTTTTTGCAATTTTTTCCATTTTAGCATTGTGTAGGGTTTGTCCTGTAGCTACTTACAAAGCCCACTATGGATTCACATGCAATTGCCATTATCATATTTAGGTACTAAGGCCCGGGGACTCCAACCAACTAATCACATCAACCAACTTTTGTATTAATTCAATTATAAGCCACTTAAACCTTATATGATAAGCACTTGGGTCCATGATCATACGTGTCGCTTCATATGTGTTCCACATGCCTACTCAACAAAACTAAGTTTGTTTACTAGACTTACAATGCTATGTCGCGAAACAGGTTGATACCAGCATAACATTCTTTTACATATATGTTGCACATTGGCACATTAAATCTATTAGTGAAATAGTAACAAAAATCTCAGTGATACATTCAATTTTTAGCGATATCGACCTATGTCTAATGATATCGACCTCGTGTTCCCTCTAAAAGAATGTCAAACTTGCGTTAACTTGGTAACTACTGTAAATGATAAGTAAACTGAAGAAGCAAATAACCATAAACTATTAAATTGATGGATGATCAGTCTAGGAACTTAAGAAAAAGCCGTAATAGAAACGAAATTTCACCTCTCCTTCCCACCACCAATCTTGAGTAATTCGCCATAAAGTTGTACATCCCAACTGACTCCCAATTCCCTCTGCAGTCATAGCAGCCAAAAATAAGAATTTTCATGCAATTGAATCAGATCGACTGCCTAGAATTTGTCTGGTAAAGAGGAAAAGATTACGTAAATTAGAAAGGATAGCCAAAATTTATTGTGTAGCTACTGTCACTACCTCCTTGAAAATAAGACCTACTCGACAAACAAGCAATTTATCTACACAATTAGATGAACTCAATCCTATTGACCTCGAAAAATATAAGACCCACCTCAGCAAAGGTCTCATTGAACGATATGCGGTGCCCATCCTTCTCCGTGTCGACGAGGACACCATCACAATCAAAGAGTAACGCCGCAGGAAGAGGGGGCGACGACAACGGCGACGATGAAGAGGAACAAACCACAGCTTTCCGGCCACTGGGAACACTGCCCCACCCACTCCTCCTCAGGGAAGAGGAGGAGGACGGTCTCCTCTCACTTCCATTGAGGAACTTGGGAACCGGCAAAGAAGCGTGGAGTGGAGCTAAGGAGAAGGTTTTCTTTGGTACTAGGGATGAAGAAGCGACGGATGAAGCAGAAGCAGCAGCCGCGGCGGCCATCGAAATATGGAGGCGAAACCTCGCGCGCCGTGTCTTCAGAAACGGTCTATCAACAGCAATGAAAGCTTATCCAACAGCCCGCCACAAGACTTTTATATGTAGCAGCATTTTAATTATCTTTCTCTCCCAACATTTTTTTAAAAATATAAATCTAGTAATTTTCTTTTTAGTTTTCTCATATCTTTATTTTTTTATATCTTAAATACCTTTTATTATCATCGATATATTTTCTTTTCTCACAGTGATAACACTCTCGATCATTGTCACCTCTTCATGCGAATAAATATTGTCGATCATTTTAGATTTGATATGTTTTTATAGGATCTCGATCTTTTGTAATGAGCCTAGTTGAGTCTCTGCCCCATGATCCTTAATATTATTTACCTTTATAGTTTTTTTTATCGGTGTGCTCTTTAGTCTTCATTGCTCGCTCGTTTTGCTTTCAAATTATAGTCTTTCACTTCCTCATCGCTTGAACATGTTGCTTCTGCCTTGCCATGATCATCTTTTTCTCCTCCCTCTATCTTTGATGTCTATCACTTCTATTCTATCATCATCAATTTTACATAAGGTTAGGACCTTGCGAAAGCAAGACAACTCCGAGATGTACGATCTAAAATACTATTATTTTTTAAAGAACACAAAGCATCATGATTTCTTCGAGAGAAGATTACAAACACATAATTTTTAAGTAAATGAGAGAAATCTAAATCCTAAATTATAGTTTCCACTAAACCATTCCTATTGGGCCAAACCAATAGATCCATCCATTTGGACCGATACATCCTTTGGACCGGTCCATAGGCTCATCAAAATGGGTAAAAAATTAGATGGTTGTTTTTGAAGGGATATTTTTGAGATTTTGGAGTGACCGGTTGAGTATAATGACATTAATACCTAAGAGAGAGAGAGAGGGAGAGGGAGAGGGAGAGGGAGAGAGAGAGGAGTTGGGTTCATCGGAGTAGAGGGCCGGGCCGGGCCGGGCCGGCAAACTAGCGGCGGAAAAGAGACTGCTGGGGTTTCTTCCTTCCTAAGGCGGGTAGCGAACGCAGGCATCGATGAAGCGTTTCTTCCAGCCGATTGCGAAGGAAGGGCCCTCGAAGAAGCCGGCGGTCTCCACCGCAGACACAGCTCCTCCTTGCCCCGGAGGAGGCGGCGGTGGTGGAGACGAGGAGGAGAAGGGAGAGAAGAGGGAGGCGCCAATGAGGTTCTTGACGTGGAACGCCAACAGCCTCCTCCTCCGCGCCAAGAACAACTGGCCCGAGTTCTCCCGCCTCGTCCAATCCCTCGACCCCCATGTCATCTGCTTTCAGGTCCCTCCTCTTCTTAATGTGTCTTGCTTTCTCCCTCCATCTACTAAATGTTCAGCGGGCTTGTCTCGGACGTTGCATTGCGGCTTGTGGCTATCTGATACACGTTTCTCGCTTTCTGGCAAGGGTGAAAGGAATTGCTTTCGAGGACGAGGATTCAGAAAGTTTGGGGTTTTCATGATTTCTCTTTCACTGCTCACCCTCATTTTAAGTTGGAGCCTTTTTTAGATCTAATCATTCGGGACAACAATATTGCATGGAGACGTGTTCTCGAATATACCTGGACCAATGCACCACATAAAGTTAGTGGTAATAGTTATGTTATATACATAAAGTTACGAACACTCACTGTTACCTTACAAAATTGGTCTCAGCTTGACTATATGTGACCTAATAAACATTTAGACCTAGTTATGTTGAATGTTCTAGATTGGCTGTTTAAAATATTTCCTTTATCATTATTTTGCATGAAATAAGTCTAGCCAAATAAATGAGATATGATGAGAGGTTAAAGATCAACAATATATGTAAGCACTTTGTATAAGGATAAATTACTTCCTTGTGGGGTTGCACACTAGGCATGTTGACCAAAATTAACATTTAGCCAAGTACCTCTTAGCACATACTATTTACAACTTTAAAGCCTAGTAAGAGGAGGTTGTTGATGCTTTAGGATCTATTAATTTTGAAGCAGTCAAATTTCCCTCTTTAAACAGTTTCTTCTTTTTGCAACTTCTTGAACAGCATGAAGCATTTTCTCATGACTTAGAACATCTGAGTTACACTGCATATATTTACTTTATTTTGTTTGAACAATGACTGCCATGTAATTCCTTTTGGTAAAGATTATCTGCATTTGCAGGAAGTGCGTATGCCTGCAGCTGGATCCAAAGGTGCTCCTAAAAATCCTAATGAACTAAAAGATGACACAAGCTCTTCACGTGAGGAAAAGCAGGTAATCAATGTTTTCTTAACTATGCACTAAACTAAATTTGACAAGCAATATTGTGCCTGTACAAACTCTATAGTCAAAATTCATATAATCTTCGTGAAAAAATAATGCAAATTTTTGTGTTGATTTGTTATTTTCAGTATCCATGCAGTGATCATGGATCTTATTATCTTAAATCCATGGGTCTGAAGTGCATCCATAGAGGGGATAGTCCAGTTATCTATTCTTTTGATTTCGATAATTGAAATTGATGTTGTTGTCGTTCCCATGATCCACCTATATAGATGGAATGATTTGAGACCAGGCTGATAACCTAATTGTTATGTTACCTTCACTGAGAACTACTCCAGTACCAAAAGAGTTAACTAACAATTTGTTAAATTGTTTTTCTATATCAATTCCTGACACTGCTATTCATGGATCTTCAAACAATTTAGTCACATTGACTATCTTGTGGTTTTGTTCTCAAGAGGTTTACTTTGTTAGCAGTTTTCCAACAGTTCATTTTAAATAATGCATTAATATGTTCATAATCAGCAAAACAACAAAAGATATTTGGAGTATATGAATTCTAGGTTAAAAAAATATCAATTCATTCTTTTCCAAAAATAGAAGCTACTTGTATAAATATAATAATAATAATAATAATAATAGTACTACTACTAATAATATAATAATAATAATAATAATAATAATAATAATAATAATAATAATAATAATAATAATTCATCCAGATAATGATAAGCAAATCATTCTTATACTAACTTGATGTCACATTTGTAATCATTGTTGGCCTTAAAGCATTATTTACTCAGGATGAGCTATATGCAAGTGGTGCCTAAAATTGAAGCAATATTAATACAGAAATGATAGTGACATGGTAATGTCAGTGTTAGCAATGACATGTTTCTTCCCACCCGTTCCATTGGATCTGCACGGTTCTGGACTTTTGGTCTTCCCTTTATGTTACTGGTACCATTGGATGCCGATGAACTACCAAAGACTGGTAATCATTTCCTTTCCTATATTTATGTTGTTTGCTCCTGCAATGAGATCAGCATGCCAATGTTCAATTTGTGATTATCCTTATGATACCAACACATGGAACTCTAAGCCTCTTCTCACATCTTAAACATCTAGCTATTCTTTTGATTTTTCATTTTGAGTCTGTATGAATATCCTGATGTTAGATATTTAATCCATGGTTGTTTTCACAAATATGTCCAGCTGCTAATGCGTGCTTTATCAAATCCCCCTTTTGGAGAATATCGTGTTTGGTGGTCTCTTTCAGACTCTAAGTATGCTGGTACTGCTTTGCTTGTTAAAAAGCAACTTCGCCCGAAGAAGATTTCTTTCTCGCTAGACGGGGCAGGTATATGTATCAAGTCTATATTCTGAGATTTTACATTAAGGGTTCTTTGTTTTCCAGGGGTACTTATGTATGGATTCTATCTTTTATTTTGCTCTCAGTTCTAATGGCAATAATTTCTTTTGTTATATCTTTGAAGCTGTACTATTGATGTGTCGACATCTTTCATTTCAAAATAGATTAGAATGATAATCTCACTTGCTTGATCATTGAATTTATTCATTTGTGGTTCTACCGTTCAATGAAAAGTTGTCTGCTTAGCACAATCATTATCTCCACAGAGCTATAATGTTGTCCACCTTCACACCTGCCTGTTCATTTGGCTACTGGTGACTTAACATCAAGTATGATTTGATGCAAGAATGAACTTGCATTTGGTGTTTCAAATAGGACCTTGACATAGTGGTTAAGTTAGGATATGTACATTTTCAACATCCTTATCAAGAAAGTTCTTTGGTGTTTAGAACTTCCCAACTGAGGAATTAAACAATATTTGTTGTAATTAAAAAATTCGTGAAGTCATTCTATTAAAGACAGAAGTAGATTTCATGTACTTTATTGTATCTGTTTAGCATTGCAATGTACACTGGGTCTGCTATATAACATGATACAAATACTCTAATATACCGAATATTAAATAGATGACAAATTATGTAGCAGGTTTGTTGAAATAGTAATTCTCATGGAAAAAAGTAGGATCACATATGTGAAGTTGATTTTACTTGTTTTGCTAGAAATCTTAATAAGTATCAAGTCAATGTATGATATTTATTTATCATGAAATAGCCTATTATGCACAATTGTCACTGCTGATGTGACATCATTGAGTATCAAGCTAGCATATGACTTTATTCATCATGAAAGAGGCTTGGATGCATAATTAATTGCTAGCTAAACATATAAGATTTAGATAGAATAAATGAAAAGATGAAAGCCTTTATGTTTGTTCACTTTACTGTCTTGGCCTGTGCTCCTATCGCTCAGAACCTGAGTGTGGCACAGTCCATATTGTCATTCAGTTGCAATAATAATCAGTTTTAAATTAAGAGATAGAAATACTCACTATGTAGTCTTTGATCTAAATCTTAAAGACAATTACTGAAACCACCATCTACTATGCTTGAAGTATAACTTATGAATATGTTCATTGTCTAATATCTTGACAGGAAACCCTTTTCTATTAATCATTTTAACTGCATGGTGAGTCTTAATTGATGAAGTTTAGCAACAGAACTCGGGATCTAGGTTCTGTCGGGACACCTAGTCTTGGTGGTTGACAAATTGTATGCTCGTACTACTTTTATCGTGAAATGTTGATTGTCGAATGAATGTTGACTTTTTCTTTTGCAACCTAGTAGTGAGTCACACCAAGTGGTGACAATCATAATTCTAATTTTATTCCTTGTGATACTATATGACGTTATAGATTATCAAAATCTGAGTAACTGTTTGAAAAGTTGGATTTTTAATTTGGATTAGTTGTCAAACTAGTCAGTATTTATGATGAGTGTTTTGAATTTTTGATATTGAATGCTTTGACATTGAGTTTGTTATGTTGTTCTAGTGCCAATTACTGATCCTGATATTTGTTTATCTTGGAAGCTTCAAAACATGAACCGGATGGTCGGGTGATTTTGGCTGAATTTGACTCATGTTTCTTGCTAAATACTTATGCACCAAACAATGGTTGGAAGGAGGAAGAAAACTCATTTAAAAGAAGACGAAAATGGGATAAAAGAATTCTTGAGTTTGTACTGCAAATTGAGAAACCCTTAATTTGGTGCGGAGACCTAAACGTGAGGTAAATAGCATACCTTTAGGAGCTATCTACTTGTTAATTTTGTTTTTCTTGAACTCCTTATTACCATGACCTTTTCTTCTTTACTTTATTAAATTTCAAGATGGATTATTGATAATTTTGTTAAGTGGCTTTATGGATGAAGAACCGAGTGAAACTTCATATATGATATAATATTTTGTTCAGTCTGTTGATTTTATTTAAAGCAGGGTTCTTCTTACCGAGCGGTAAGGCCTCGTACCAGGCGGTACGTATCGGTCCGCTAGTTGACCAGTACGCGGACCGCAAGTTACCGGGCGGTACCACCAAAATCAGTCGTCGGCGATCGATTTCGATCATTGGCGGTCGATTTCGACCGACGGCGATCGATTGAGGGAGAAATAAGAAAAAAGAGAAGAAGAAGAGGAGAAACATACCTTCACCAATTCTCCGCGCAGTCCGTCGCCCGTGGGCGAAGAATCGTCGGCGGGCGATTCCTTCTCCCCGTGCAGGGAGAAGGATCGAGGCGACGTCACCAGCTTTTTATTTGTTTAATATATTATATTATATTATAATATATCGAGCGGTAAGCACTATATGTACCGCTCGGTACCGGGTACCATACTATACCGAGATAATCTCGGTATGCTGGTACGGACCGATATGGCAAACCTTGATTTAAAGCTTATCAGTCTAAACATCTGGATTTCCTTACCCTTCTTCTAGGTGAGTTAGTTGCTATGCCAGCCAATATATGTATCAGTCTATTAATTCTCAAGTTCCACATTAATATTGTCCTTAGTCTGGAAGAAATTAGCTTTGCTCCTCCAACCCTCATGGTTATTGTACCCATTACCCATCTCATGTGGGTGTTGTGAAGATGTTATTCTTCCTATATAACCCACCTCTATTCATCTGGTAGGAGCTTCTATCATAAACTGGGTCTTCAAAGCAACGACTCTTGCAATGTCACTAAAATGGACTCTGTAGTTCATCCTCTAATTTTAACTTTTCTTGTTTCGAAACCATTATGTTGTTTTCATAACTAATGATTTGTCTTTTACATCCATAAATGCGATTCGAGATTACTCATACTTCATAGCATATGCTCTATTTGTATGTTTGTTACAGCCACCAAGAAATTGATGTGAGCCATCCTGAGTTCTTTAGCAACGCAAAGCTAAATGGATATATTCCTCCAAATAGAGAGGCAAGTTCTTAGCCTTATATTCATAATTATTTGAACTGATGGTGAAGTCTTCAGAATTGTTACTTCAGTCAGGATCCTTGTATTAATATGGAAAACAACATAAGTGTTACACATGCACAGATTTGTTATTTAGTTTCCTTTAAAATGTTATACAATACATTAAGCTACTTTAATTTTAAACTCTCTTAAGGTTTGGGCTTTTTGAATTGGTCAGATTGACAAAATTGAGTATTTTAATTGGGTCAACCACATTAGTTCATTGCACTGGAATTGAGAGAATTGGTGTGATGGCCTGATTTCAGACAAAACATACTTGGTTGGTTGGGACCAGTCAAAATCTGTTAGGTTTTTACTGTAATTTTGTACCTAGAGGTAGTAATAGGGAAGCATATTCCCTAGCCAATCTTGCTAGACTCATTTTTTGAAACTTTGCCATCTCTACACTCTAGCAATTTTGATAACAAGTAACTTGGCAATATAATCACTTTCTTGCTCTATGGAAGAATGAATGATTATAAAGGAAGCAAGGACTTATATTTGGGATGCTGCCAGATTTACGTACCGACCTATTTTCTGAGCAGATTATGAATTTTCATCTAAACTGGTCTTGTGTATCACCAGTTTTGTTTGTATACTAAATGCCTTGTATCCCTTTCTTCCATACTCCTTCCATGTCTATAGTGATATATGATGCTCTGTTTTGGTATTATCCTTGACGATTACATTTCTGTGGCTAGCTACCAACTGTATACCTCCTTGTCAAACCTGTTGTTGCTCAATCGAAAGACCTAAAAAATGTGATGAAGGATAAATTATCTAGGTATCCTTTCAATCCATTGAGTTTTCTCCTATTTATTAATCCCATGCATAGATCAGGATATGTGGCACCTCGTTGAATGCTGACGCTAGTGTACCAGTTCCTTGTTCACGACTTGCAGGAAAGTGGTTGGCTCAAACAAGGTTTTCAATTTCGATCTGTCAGTCCGAGCAATACATACCGTCCCAGATTCTACATGGACCACCCGCTACCAGGTTCTCAAAAATCGACCGTCCGACCGATTGAAGAAGAAATCGACCGTCGACGGTCGATTGAGAGAAATCGATTTGATCGATTGAGGAAGAAAACGGAAGAAGAGGAAAAGAAAAAAAGAAGAGGGAAGAAAGAATACCTTACTCGCGGCGCCCATGCGCCTCTGTGGTCATGGCTTTTCTCCGCGAGGAGATGGGCGTCTCCCAGGGGAGCGGATCGGACGTCACTCCCTTTCCTTTTTTAATATTTTAATATTATATAATATAATATTATATTATAAAAATTATATTATATTTTAATACCGGCGGTATCTCATGCATACCGCTGGTCGGTCAGATCGATGCAACAATATGTCTGTGATATGAGATAAGTCAAACGCTCAAATATCTCCTTTGTACCCTTGTTTTATTTTTGGTTTTCTAGTTTTAAAGTCTGTCTTTTCTTTTGTTTTTCTTTCTTTTTGGTTTTTCTTTCTTTCTTATACAATATGCGATGCTAGTATTCTGGGGTACCTGATGGTCAAAACATCGGTGATAAGAGATAATTCCTTGCGAGCAAAGGTGTTTTATCCTATTATGCAAATCCTGAATTCTATAATATCACTCAGTTCAATTGCTTTATCATTAAGTATTATCATCAGTCCATTTTAAAAAGCTTTTCTCTATCTTTTCTCAAGTACACAATTTTGTAGTTTTTAACTTGTTATACTGTATGAAGCAAAGTTTGAAATTTTATACCGACCAGTGTAGTTTTTGCTCGATATGGTATAGTATAGTGTATCGAGCGGTACACTAGGGTGTATTGCTCAGTATGCTTAAAAATATATATAATTAATATATAAAAAATAAAAATATATTTTTTATTTAAAAATATAAAAATTAATATATCAAAATATAAAAATATATAAAAAAGAGGCGTAGGCACCTCGGCATTGTTGCCTCCTCCTCTTCTCTTCGTCGCACCTCGATGTTGTCGCCTCCTCTCCTCTTCTCTTTCGTTGGTCTCGCCGCTGCCTCCCCTATCCCTGAGCAATGTCTTCATTAATCTTTCACATTAAATATAAGATCCAATAGACTTAAAACTTATACATAAGAAACTTCTTGTCTGTTTAGTTAATTATCACTTGTTTCTTTGTTAAGCATTATTACAAGCAAGGATTGTAGTTTCGATGTGTGCAGCCCAGTACGTGCGGTACGTACTGGTCCATCAGTTGATCGGTATGCATACCGCCCGCTATCGGGCAGTATCGCTGATTGGAGTTGTTTTCGCCCCATTACCACCCGAAATCGACCATTATCGGTTGATTTCGACCATCAGCGGCCGTTGTCGGGCGATAACAATCGAATTCGAGCGATATCAGCCGAGGGAGGGAGAAAGAAGAAGTGGGAGAAGAAGAAGAGGGAGAGGAAGAGGGAGAAGAAAAACCTGGAGTCTGCGTTGCTCCTCCCCTGCGCGATCTATCGCCTGCGGGCGATTTCTTCTCCCCACACGGGGAGAAGGAACGAGGCGACGTCACCCTTTTTTTTAATTTTTTAACTTATATTATATTATATTATATATATATCGAGCGGTTTGCCTATGTGTACTACTCGGTATCAGCGTACCATACCGAGCTGAGCTCGGTATGTAGGTACGGACCGGCATGACAATCCTTGGTTACAAGTGCTTTTATATATTGTATCCTAGTCCTACTTAGTTGAAAGCTTTATTTTATAATCTTTATCACCATAACTAAAGTTTAATGCTAATTCCAATCGAACCCTTATCAATTAGTTGCTGGTAATTTTATAAGGAAACAAATTGATTTTTCTTCATTTTAGATAGTTCCAAAGAGTTATGTGTTCAACTAATTCTGTACATATTTCATGTGGTACTACTTGATTTGGCATTGTCACTTCTGTTCTCTCTCTTGTCTTCCTTTTGTCTGAGGCAAAATTATATATATATATATATATATATATATATATATATATATATATATATATATATATATATATATATATATATATATATATATATATATATATTTCATAATGAAAAAAAAGTTACTTATCTCCGATGCAGGATTGTGGACAACCAGGATTTACTTTGTCAGAGAGGAAGCGTTTTGATAATATACTGACTCAGTGAGTGAATCTAGCAATGATCCTTTTCTTTTGGCTCTTTCATTATGATAATGGTGGTATATCTTAATTTAGTATATGTATTGTACTGTTAGGACCCTAGCTGAGTCGGGTCCTAGTCGATTGAGATGAGTCCTTAGATTGGGCCTTGTCGGCCAACCTAGACCTGACATTAGTTCGGCTAGGAGGAGATTTGAGTCCATTGTAATAAATCAGTCTAAATCCTAGTAGGGTTAGGATTCGGCTGAACTGGAGTCTGGGTAGGAGTTGGAGTTGGATACGAGTCAGAGTCAATTGAGTCATAATTGTAATCAACCCTAATTGGCCGCCTACCATAAATTGGGGAAGTTGGCTAGGGTTGAGTTCCTTCTAGGATTAGAAAGGAGGAGTTTCACTTAACTTGGGACTCTCTCTAGGAGGAGTCCTCATGGAGTGAGGCTCTTCTAGGGAGGAGTCCTTATGAAATGGGAGTCTCCTATAGCCGCTTCCTCTTAAGAGAGGCTCACTAGGACAAGACGGGGAGAGTCCCACTTAGCTAGGACTCTCTCTAGGGTTGAATAATAATAAAATTAGGAGTTGGAGACCCATATAGCTGCCGGTCATATCATGGTTAGGAGTTGGCTAGGAGAGGGAGTCTATCAAGAGTAGGAGTTCTATTAGGAGTTAGGTTTTTGAGTCCCTATATAAACTCATGTAGCCACCACCCTTTTGTTATCAATAGATTAAATTCCTTTCAGCTATTGTGCAGAATACTAAGGAGTGAGGAACCCCTATAGAGTTCCAAGGAGGCAGATCCCCTATAGAGATCAATCCCAAGCTTAGAATCTGCAAGGGTTCTAACATGTACATCATGCGATTCACTGTTATGCTTATGTGATTATTTTGTATTTAAAAATAATCAACGGAAGGTCAGTAGCTATTAGAAGGGGCATCTGTCATTGTTGACATCAAGTTATTCATGGGAATTCTCAGTTTGAAGAACCATTGAGTACCAAATCCTTTTTCTTTAGCACATAAAAGTATCAGTCGCCTTATAGTGTGGATTGTTGACATCAAGTTATTCATGGGAATTCTCAGTTTGAAGAACCATTGAGTACCAAATCCTTTTTCTTTAGCACATAAAAGTATCAGTCGCCTTATAGTGTGGATTGTTGACATCAAGTTATTCATGGGAATTCTCAGTTTGAAGAACCATTGAGTACCAAATCCTTTTTCTTTAGCACATAAAAGTATCAGTCGCCTTATAGTGTGGGTTTTTTTTTTTTTCTTAATCTCTGTCACCATTGCACTTACTCTAGAAAGATCAAATCTGTTAGATTCTGATGTCTTCAAGATTTTCTTAGCCTCTAAGCTTAAGGTGTCGCAAAGTAGTTTCTCAACTTTAAAGGGTGCGGTGCGTCTTGGCATCATGGCAAGGATGCTACTACCTTTCAAGGTGAACCGAGTTTGATCATAGAAACCGCTTGTGATTCCAGTGATCAGGTTGTGTGTATTTAGCCTCTGTAGATCCCATATGGATTTGGTCTTGATTTCTTAAATTTGACAAACATTATCCAAAAGTTGATCATTAGTACATTCTTTATCAAGATCTTTGTGGGCATACAATTTTAGTAAGAATCTGTGCATATTATATAGATTTTGGTAATCCACTCAGTTACTTCATCCAAGTTTCTAAGGTGTTAGCTTCTCAATTTTTCATTAGAATGATAGGACATGAATACTGATATCTCAGTTTTGTGACTATGTAGCAAAACAAAGGGGTACTGTACCCAAGCACCTTTGGGAGCATGGCAGAGCAACATTAGGTGTCACATTATGTAGGACCACACAAAAAATTTGCTTCTTGTAGGATTGGGAATATTGAACTGAGTAATTAAAATTGCACATTTATTTTGCATGACATGTTTAATTAACCAAATATGACTGGCTGTCAGGCAGACCTTTATTTTCAAGACATTTTGAACTTGTCTGAAATTATTTGTTGAAATTTATTCCTTTTGTCTTCTTCTCATATTCCTAATTTTTAACCAAGCAAGTTTCATGGAATACACCTTGTGGTCTATCTATAGTCTGCTGTTTGTTCCATCCTCTTTTCACTGCTAACAATAATTTCTGATCTCCGGGCATATGTATGTATAGATAGATATCTCTTTCACACACACATGCACACGTGTCCCTTTGGAAACCACAGACCACATATGGAAATGTCTTATTTAAACAAAAATGTTTAAGCATGGGCAAGGTTGGATGACCTATTTTTAAACGTCTGATTCTTCCAAGGTTAAACGTAATGGCTTGTAAGTTAAGTTGTTTGTTTATGTCACTAACCACAGAGGAATGCCTTATAAATTGAACTATTTTTTTCTTACACGGCCCAGAAAACTTGGTTTATAGTGGATGTGACCTCGGTAATTATTCGTCATCAATAAAGCCTAGAGAAGTTCATGTAGATTTTTTTCTACATAATTCTAGGGGTTAAAGTAGTTTTAACATATAAGAGTACATTTTTCAAGTAATGTTTTATTCAAATATGTAACGATAATTATGGCCTGCAGAGGGAAGCTGGTTGATGCTTACAGATTTCTCCACAATGAGAAAGACATGGAACGTGGCTTTTCCTGGTCCGGCAACCCTATCGGCAAGTAAGCATGTTGTGCCCTTTCTGTTCCATGACTGATCCAACTATGAGGAATTATTGAAGCATATATATACGCCTTTTATTGTTTCTCATCGGTAAAGAAGCATCCAACAATTACATTGGAGATACTACTACATTGTTGAAAATGACAACCATCAAATATTTTAAAGTTTTCACCCACAAATCTTTTTGGTCAATAGGACAAATTTTGTGATTTTCTTTTTTGAAGATGAATTTAATTCACTTGAAGGCATTAAGATTGATGGAAATAAACATGGTAAGTTCGCTACTGCTCAGTACAGACTTGTAAACTTACATTACTGATATTCCTCTTATTACTATAAATTTAGAAATCGTTATATTAACCAAGGTTTGACTTACCGGTCCGTACCGGTATATCGAATTTATCTTGATACCAGTGTTGTATCGGTATCGGGTGGGACACACGGTGTTTACCACCTGATATATTAAAATATAATATAAATATTTTATAATATAATATTAAATATATTAAAATATTAATTAAAAAAGAAAAGGGGCGACGTTGCCTTGACCTTTCTCCCTTCGCGAGGAGGCGTTTTGTCTCCTTGCGCGGGAGAAAAAGCGCCCGGAACCCCGCGGGTGGCGACGGTGCGTTGGTGAGGATGGTGCGGGGAAATAGGTACTCCTCTTTTCTTTTCTTTTTTTCTCTTTTCTTCTTCTTCTTCTTCTTCTTCTTCTTCTTATTCCCTTTTTCTCCCTCAATCGACTGTCGACGGTTGATTTCTCTCTCAATCGATCGTCGACGGTCGATTTCTCCATCGATCGTCGACGATCAATTTCTCTCTCAATTGATCGTCGACGACTGAAATCGACCGCCGACGGTTGATTTCTCCCTCAATCGGCCGTCGACGGTCGATTTTTGGCGGAACCGCCTGGTAGCGGGCGGTCCACGTATCGACAACATGATGGACTGATATGTACCGCCGAAATTGCAAACCTTGATGTTAACTTCTATGGCTGACAAATTTTTTTCCGTGTAGCATACAGAAGAATAACCACTGGATGCATTTGTGCATTTTTTTTTAATTATTACTATCAAGAAGAATAACCACTGGATGCATTTGTGCATTTTTTTAAATTATTACTATCAAGATACGGACTAATTTCTTTTTCGTAGATACCGAGGTAAAAGAATGAGGATTGACTATTTTATAGTCTCAGAGAAATTGAAGGACAGAATTGTTGCGTGTGAGATGCACGGGCATGGGATTGAACTTGAAGGTAAAATAATGGCTGTTACCTAATAAAGATATGTAAATAATTTTTTTTAAGAAGCATCCAAGTGACCCTTCTGACTGGTTTGCTGTATGATTTGCATCTTGTGATCCATTGATTTTATTATATGCCATTACCACACTTAACACAAGGCTTCACCCTTCTCTTTTTTGCAACTCCCCCTCTACTGATCCATAAATATTGTTTAGAGTCATATTTTTTTTGGTGTGGGACGTCATCGTTGATCATTTGAAATATAATGTAAATTGATTGTTAAAGCAGCCCTTGGAAGCTTTATTTATTAACCACATCATTTTTTTCCTTGTTTAATTCCAGGTTTTTGTGGAAGCGATCACTGCCCTGTTTCACTTGTGCTCTCACAGGAAACATGACAACCTGAGTCACAACTGTCAGAATTTTTTTTTGTGAGGTTTTGCTTGTAGTGATAATTCAGTGCAGTGATTGCTCTTTCCTAGAAAGCCAACTGCTTTCTTGTTTAATATTATTTGCTTGTGACGTGGGACTTGTGATGCCAATATGATCAAACAAATTCCCTTCGTATGCCTTCGCCGCAATAATAAAAAGCTAGAGACAATAAATAATAAGTATATATATATATATAGTCAATCTGATGGAGTTAACATGTCTCGGAGTCGTGTGGTGAAGACATTAAGAACATAATACAAGTGCTCATTTGATAATGAGTTAATTGATTGATCCGTTTTCGGGATGATATATGATTAATGATATTTAACGTCATACAATGATTTTATAATTTCAGTTGTGTGTTTATTTCTTAGATTTGAGATATCAAGAATGTATTGTTTTAATATTTATTTTTTTTAATGTCGGATTTATAGAATTGGAGGTCTTAGATCTGATATAGTTGATTATCATGATTAGTAGTTAACCTTACGAAATCAATTGAGTTTTCATAGATGATTATTTTTTTTCGGTATCACAAGAGGAATATCTCATGTGTTTTCGCTTAGGTAAATCTCTGGTCAGAGTTATTCAGATCGAGAGAGAATGAGTTTTTCAAGAGAATCTAATTAAAGCAAGACTTGGACGGATTTTATATGTGACCTGACAGTATCATGTTTAATATAAGGTCTTTGAAATATTAGATGGATGAGGGATTATATAAACATGATAATTAATGACAGATAAATTCAATGGATTATTATGATCGGGTGAATTAATGCAAGTGTAAAAACTCACGATTTAAAAAAAAATCGTTCAAATAAAATTGAGATTTGAAGCGTTTCTTGAAATCTTAAATATATGAGTAATATTAAATATGTGAGTAAATCAAACTAAAGATTGAGAAATTTAAATAGCTAATAAATGTTGAAAATAAACAAGAAAGAAACACTCATAATTTTATAGTGGTTCGGCTCTAATCTTGACCTACGTCCACTTCCCGAGTCCTCTTCATCGAGGCCCACCGGTGTCTACTACCGATCTTCTTTGGGTGAAGACCAAAGCTGTAGAGGCTTTTCAACTCACAAAGGAGACTTCTTACAAGAATTTTTTTTTTACATACTTTTAATATATTTTTTTACAGATTTTTTGCCCAATGACTTGTGTGAATTCTTGTGTTAAATGTAAGAAAACTTGGGGGATTTATAGACCCCAATTAACTTCAGAAATGAAGCCAAAATTCAAACATATTCGAAAAATGTAGGTATAGTCAGTATAATAATTATCGGAGCCAGTGGTACAATCGTCGAAAGCTGCTCGAAAAATTGGGCGACGATGGTACAACTGTTGACCTGAGTGGTACAACCGTCATGAATCCCGAAAAAGTGATTCCCTCCACTTTTCTAATCCCAACTTGTACCTTATATTGACAAATTCTAAAGTCAACTAATTGAGCTCAATCTAAGCTCAATCCATCCCATAATGGACTCGGTTTGTCTCACTTGAGTTAATTAGATTCCTTCCAAATCTAACTCAAGTAGAACTCAAACCAAATCGATGCTAACGATGACTTAATCAAATTAAGTTCAACAAGATCCTCTTGACTCCCGACAAGCTTTTTGGCAACTCGCAATGATCTGTTGATGAGTCTCTTGATCTTCTTCTGGCGAACTCCCAACGCAATCCTGACAAGCTCCCGATTACTTTCGACAAGCTTGTAACGAACTCCCAACAAGCTTTCGATACTTTCGACAAGTTTCCGACGAGCTCCCGACAAGCCTCCGATCCCTTCGGCAAGCTTATGGCGAATCTCTCAGCGAGTTCCCACCTACAATGTTCGAACCCCAGCCCGATGCCCGGACTACTCTGGCTCACATCTAATTGTAATTCTCTCTCTATCGTAGTTAATCTTGCATCAATGATCTCTAACACACATGTTAGATCAATAATCCATCAATTAATTTCATCATCAAAATCTGAGATTCAACAAGGATAGTAAAAAAAAAATAAATGATCTTCCACATCTGCTACAAGAAGGTGCACAAGAGTTACGAGCTTTAGATTGCGATTAGAGGAACATCACTGTAACGATCTACTGTTTGAATATCGCTAGAGAGGAGAATATTTAACCTCATTCATCCTCTCCGATTCGACTTTAACGTTTCAAAGATATATGATTTTCCTATGTAATCAATGTCACATTAGTCATAATTTTTTATTTTTAAAATTTTTCGTGCATCAATTTTATATGAGGACATGATAATATGAAAATTTAATTTAATTTAATTTTTTGGTTGCATATGTGAATATAGAGAAATGTAATGGCCATAATGACCCCGTGATCCACTTATGAGAGTAACGTACTAGCCTTAATGATCCAGTGATCCACTTGTGAGAGTATCATTCAGCACTGTGGTTTATTGGAAGTCTTACTCGGAGGGCAACCCTAACTATGTGAGTATATCGAAAGCAATGTCATACCAAAGACGACTATTCTATTCTATTAGGCATGAATGGTCTCCGCCTGCCGACCTCTGGGTGATGGGAGTGATGATGTGTTCATGGCAGGAGCTACATGTACCGGCCTTGCTGTCGTCCCAGGCTCCAACAACGATGCACGACACACAAGCCTCCTTGCCATCTAATAGACGTGCGTGCGTATACGAGAGTTATAGATCACACATATGTCATCATCTAATCTAATAATAAAGCAACACACACACACACACACAGAGCAACTTCATAAGAAGCTTCAAATGTTGCCACTCACATTCCTCCTATGCCGAAGAGTGAATGAATGATTCACCGGAGAGCATGTCTCCGAGCACACAATTGGTTTAGAGGCCCGACGGTCACGGCTGCTACTGCTCATCCCAGTCATCGTTCTTGTAAGACACCAGTGTGTCCACTTTGTGTATCTTCATCAAGCCATATCAGACAAAAAAAAAAAAAAAATTGAAAGTTTTGGGAATAAAATATAGAATGCAATCAGATAGAAAGAGCTGATTAATAATCTTTTGTCCTCCTCCTACCTTGGTATCGAATGAATGTAACTTCACCATTTGGGGGTTCTCGATCAGCTTTGCATCACTTTCCATCCAAGTGAACGGGACGGCAACATCCTTGTCGGTGTAGGCCAGCACGTCGAACACGCCTACAAGGATCAGCAGAGAGAGTTAAGAAGAACACACACACCACAGGCAAATGTAAGCGGATGATGATGATGATGATATATATATATATATATATATACGAGTTCATTACAGGGTTCGTCGAGACAGGGCAGGTAAGTAATGGAGGAGGCTATCTGGCGCATGATGGCTTGGATCTCCCTCATGATTTCTTTGTCACTCTTCTCCTTGATGACGCTGAGATTGATGTGATGTGATCGACCTCAGAATTCTTTCTTTTCTATCTCATAAAAAGAAAGAGAAGAGAGTGGTGATGTGGAGACGTAAATTACCCCTTCTCTACATTATCACCCGTCGTGATTTCTTCTTCGTCACTCTTCTCCTTGATGACACTGAGATTGGTGTGATGCGATGACCTCAGAATTCTTTCTTTTCCATCTCATAAAATGAAAGAGAAGAGAAGAGAGTGACGATGTGGAGACGCAAATTACCCCTTCTCCACGACCTCCGCATCGGTCTCTATGCTGAAATTCCATCTCTCCAGGACCTCTGAGGTGGCCTTGCTCATGATCACAAGAACCACCCTCTGCAGCTTCCCGGCCTCCAACCATTCTTCTCGAGGATTGAAGAGTCAAAAGCTCAATAGATTTCATATGCAGCAGCAATCAAAAACCAGATCAAGAACCCTTTCCTTCGCGGGGGGGGGGGGGGGTTTACCTGTCAACTGGGATGTCAGACCGGCGATGAACGATTTGACGCCCTCGTCCTGGGTGAGCAGCATCGGCAGCCCATATTTCTTCACCTTGGTGAAGCTCTCTTCCGGGTAGATTCCTCGATTGTAGAGTATGCTGCAATTCCTTGTTTCAAGATCCAATCCACGCCCGAGGCGCACACAACAAGAGGAAGAAGATGGGAAGCGATCCGTTTGCTTACCTGTTCGCCGCATACCCTGCGGACCGTCAAGAACAACAAATCAAGGAAGGACATGGGGGGGGAAGAAGAGTTCGCGCAAGGACATCGGAGGGTAAGGGGGGAAGTACCGAAGAACTCGCTGACGATGGCGGCGGAGCCACGGAGGGTGATGATGTCCTTGGAGGCTGTTCTCGACCCCATCCTCTCTACCTTCAAGATCGCGCTTCCTGGTGTTTGGATGAGCCGTTCGCTAGGGTTTGCTATCGCTTCTTGAATCCGAATTCTTTCGAGGAAGGGGGAGAGATGATAAATAGGAGAGGAGGAGCGATGACATTTTAACGGCTAGTTTTCCTCATTTGTTATTCCAGAGGCCTCCTGGCGCTTTGCCTCTCGGCATTTGAACGCTCCCCTTCGCAACGGTCGGAGAGGAGCGGATAATGCCCCAAAAGAAAAGAAAGGAAAAAAAAAAAAGAGGAAATGGGACCCACCTTGGCGGGATTAATCAACCACCGCGGCCTGCCGCTGATGACTGCTTCGAGATTCGTGCGTCGTTAGGTAGGAGGAAAGAAAGCCGCCGGATCTCGACGGGATTCAGGAACACGTGTCATGAGCAGAATGTTCGTCCAATGAACTCGATCGACAACTCAAATGAGTGGCTGTGGACAGCAACAAGAAATCACAAATGTTCATTAAAGGAAATATAGCACAAAAGCCGACTCAAAATTATAGAGCATAACTCGAGCTACAACTCGGCTTTTATTTTTTGACGATGCAAGCCTTCTCAAATCCTTTCTCAAGATCTTACCTGCAGCAGCACTCGTTGGGTACCGACTCCATAAAGAAAACATGATGTATCTTCTTATAAGGTGCAACCTGCAGCATTATGAATACGGAGCATCAAAAGACTATTATTGATGACAAGAAAAAAAGTATCACAACATTAAAATTTATAATTTGATGCATCGGGACATTTGAACCCAGACCGAAGGTTAGATTACCTTACTTGACACAAACTCGATAACCCTCGACTCTTTCAAAGTGCTGTGGGTCTGTCTTACAACAAATGCGACAGGAACTTTGACCTGCTTCCTCGTCAGGATATCTATCTCTGCCGAAGAAACCATTTGAGATGCTATTTGTTGACATATTACCAAGCCGCGACACGAACTTGGTCCCAAGTTTATTTTCATTAATAGGATACTTCTAGTTTTACTCATGGGACAACAGCAGCCTCAATGATATCTGGGTGTGTTTGAAGCAAGCTCTCTAGTTCGACCGGTGGAACCTGCACCATACAATCGGCAAAAGAAACCCGACGTGTTTTATTTACATGTGGATTACACATCAATAACATACATAAGTATGCATATAGAAAACAAATAAATCTCATGAATGGGCACTTTCCAAATTATCCAAAAAATAAATCAAGATTCGGAACATCACCGACACTCAAAAGTTTGGAACCCCCACTGAAATTGAAAAGAAACTTGGCAGCTTAAAGCCAAATATGTTTGCAACAACTATATGGTGCCATAACCTGACGTCCTCAATGCATCATACTACATTTTGAGACAGGTTGGGATAAGAAATCTATCTGCAGAAGAACGCCCACTTGTGCCATAACATGTTGAATGGGTGAAGTTCATTTATTTAATTATTTTCAATGAAATTGCTTTGTATTTTTTATCTTGACATAACTGCAGGCAATAGATAGGGTCTAGAAAAGTGGACCCTTTCAGTGTGTTACAAATATAGAAAGAATCATATCTGTGTCACAAACACAACTGGTTTCTTTCTTTCTTCCTCGTACTCATCACCATGATCTCATTGTCGCTAAACAAACCTGGTCTGTAGGCATATTTTTATTGGGAGCTCTAGTGACATCGCATTGCAACAAAATTGGTCCTTAGCACACACTGCACACAGTGGGGTATATAACAATACTACATTGGTAAGTTTTCATATAATAAAGTAGTCCATTGAATTTCCTAAAAGCCTTCATGATTTATCTTTAGTCAGTGATATAGCAGTTCTGGAATCTTGTAATTTGTCTTTCTGCTGAATTTGCATTCTTACGAGATGTGATTAATGTTCTCTGAATTTCATCCTTTCGTGCATGTCTCCATTCCACTGATTCTAAAGTTTCCTCCTGATCACTTTAGTGCAGTGACATAATCATGAAGCATACTTTAGTGATCTTAAACCTAATGATGCGGAACCTACGAAATTTGTGGTATGACTGGGAATTGCATCATGGAAACAAGGATATCAAAGTTTTGTATTTGTTACACCATTAGTTGAGTGCAAATATTGCTTAATTATGTATCTGCTACATTCTTTAGTTTATAGGTAACTGTTGCAACTTTTTTTTCGAAATTTCTGTATGTAGATCCTTTTTCCTTCTAAATGTTTTGAAGCTTTTACAAACACAAATAAGTTCGCCAAACAAACTTTCGAAAGAAGTGACACTAACTAGAAAGACCCACTTCTGACAATGTCGAACATAGTTTGTATATAATTATTGTATGTCCAATTTATAGTGAAATATATTAAGAGCTCAGATGATGGGTGTTGCAACATATTTTGCTCAACTTTCGCTCTACTTGCTCAAGTTTTCAAATGATAGTGAAAAAAGAGCAAAAATTCATACAAGCAGCAAATTTCTAAATTCTACAACTACGAGAATTAGCATTACCTGATATCCTTTGTATTTTATCAACTCCTTCGATCTATCAACAACAAAGAGAAATCCATCTTCATCAAAGTACCAGAGGTCCCCTGTCCTCAACCATCCTTCAGAATCCAGAATTAATGAGGTTGCTTCCTGGTCACCGACATAACCTACACTAGAACCAAGTAATACTTCAGTTGATTGTTCCCAAGAGAAGATTAGAAACATGAGAGAGATCCAAAAGAACTACCATAAACTATATGGTGTTAATATCATTTAACGCTAAACTTTTTTTGCACTAACATTCTTTAAATACCATGGTAGGAATCAAATGTGTGCTAAGATATTAAACTTTTCTCTTTAAATAAACTTTGCATATAGTGCCCACTATATGCAAAGTTTTTCAATAAAAGATAACTTTGGACACAAATATCTACTGGTCTTCTCAGATTGAGGCTCTCTCCCAACTGACCAAATTGTTAAATTTCAAGTACTCAAAATGTTCTTTTTATTGAAGCTTGTTTGCGCAGCAAGAAACTTTGTATATTCTTTTAATCATCCTGTATTCTCAACTAATTTGGTCAAGTGAGTGCCACCTAGCTTTTGGTTTTAACTTGGCCTGAATCAGTTTTGGTAACCGGTATAGTCCTAGTATATCAGGCAGTACACCGACCTGTACTACCCAGTACCAGATAAAAGATAATAACAACCAGTATTTGACCAGATTGTTTGATATTGGTCCTGCAAGTGATTGATATTTGAAACCTTGATCTTAGCCAATAACTACACAAACAATGGTTGCAAACTGATATTTTAGTGCTAATGCACAAGACCCTAGTTTGCTTTAGGCTCATGTTACATCGTTTGTGCCGGTAACTGCCATCAGAAAACTTCAAAGCAGAAAGGTTGGCTGCCCGAATCTTAATGCAGAGTTCTATAGAAGACTGGTGGAACAATATAAGCAATACACTTTGCAATTCACAGAACAGTAGAATAAGCTTCATTATGTAATTTGAATTTCCTGGATGTATAGTATCTGGCTTGGACTGCCAGTTGAGAAGATCAAACCTACACAGTGCATCGGTTGGATGACTTATGCAGTTCTAATCTGAAGGGATGTTTTGAATATATATACCATAGTTAACTAATTTAAACAGGTAGAAATGTGAAGAAAGTAGAAAAATTACCTTGCATAACCATTGGGCCTTTAAGCCAATGTTCCCCTTGCATGCCCGGAGGCAATGCAATGCTGATGACTGGATCAACTATTCTTGCTTCAAAGCCTGACGAAAGACACCCTGCAGTAACAGGAAGCATACTTTCATCAAGATTTATGGTTCGAGAAACACACACCACTTGTTGATTCTGTCAAGCCATATCCCTTCATGCACATTGGAAAATATAAACATTAAGATTTAAGATGGAGACCAATTATGTAGGTGTAACAACCATGTAAAGTTCTGTAATAACAAAACCAACTAAAGGTTCTTTCACATAATAACATTACAAATCTCTAAGACAATATAACTCATCCTCCAATATTATCATGATTCATGATCATGTATGTCATAATAATAGAACTTAAAGGCCTATTCTGACTAAATGACAGATCTGTCATTATAGGGAGAGGAAACATGAACCAAAAGTCTACATCAAAAATAATAATAATAATAATATGATTATTATTGTTATTATTATTAATTTAACTATTTGGTGTAGAACGGATGTATTCCACTGGTGTGTTGCCGCCACATCTTACTGCATTGTAATGGAAATGCAACTAGAATGCATATATGAGAAAAAGTTATGCTCTGCGGGCACAAGCTATTACCAATATTTCTGGTACCTCTTTACATCTACACCATTGTCCTTAAATTGGCTAGAACTGAATCCCTAAATGTAAACCGACAAACACCTTTACAATCAATTATGCAATTTGTAGCAGGATATGTAGCAGACAGTCACAAGTCTATGCACAGCTTTCAAAGTTGGATGGATGCAGATCACTTATTGGAATTGATACACTGTACATCCAAATGATCATCAAAAGGTACAAACAATATAATTTCCTAGTATGCCAAACTGAACATCCGACCACAATTAGAATAATATAGAACTACGATTATAATCAACAAAGCAGTGACAAAATTCAACGAAAACTGTTCCTTTCATGCTCGATTACATCTATATGTATCAAAACATATCAGAATGGAATGATAGGACTAACCTGTGCTCTCTCACACCTGGGAAACTGGCCATTGGTGCGGCCCATAGACTCACAAGGAATTATCCACTTTGGGTGATGAACGTATTAGTATATTTTACCCTTTGGCTCCAAAGAAGCCTATAATGGTAAGAGAGATCTTAATTATTGTATTCCTCAACCAATGTGGGACTAAATGACCTTATCAGCTGTCTGAAGCTGCCCCACTGCTGCTAGTGCCCTCTTCGCATCGAACCTCTCTGTGTGGATCACCGCCGACTCCCCTGCCGCCACCGCCTTCAAGCAGAACAGAAATCCGTACGCGTGGAATAGTGGCACCGTCACCGTAAGCACAGAAGACTCCGGCACTGCCGACGCCATCGACGCGATCAGATTTCGTTGGGTCAGCACCGCGCCCTTCACTCGGCCCGTGATGCCGGACGAGTAGAGAATCGCGGCCGTGTCCGAGTGCCGGACCACCGCTGGCTCGCCGTCGGCAGCAGCCGATGGGAAGGAACGGAACTCGGAGGACCACCGCTGGCTCGGCGTCGGCAGCAGCCGATGGGAAGGAACGGAACTCGGAGGACCACCGCTGGCTCGGCGTCGGCAGCAGCCGATGGGAAGGAACGGAACTCGGAGGACCACCGCTGGCTCGCCGTCGGCAGCAGCCGATGGGAAGGAACGGAACCCGGAGGACCACCGCTGGCTCGGCGTCGGCAGCAGCCGATGGGAAGGAACGGAACTCGGAGGACCACCGCTGGCTCGCCGTCGGCAGCAGCCGATGGGAAGGAACGGAACTCGGAGGACCACCGCTGGCTCGGCGTCGGCAGCAGCCGATGGGAAGGAACGGAACTCGGAGGACCACCGCTGGCTCGCCGTCGGCAGCAGCCGATGGGAAGGAACGGAACTCGGAGGACGGTGGGGAAGTCGCGGGGGAGCTTGGTGGCGAAGGCGATGGTTGGGCGGGAAGGGTCCGGGCGATCTGAGCGGGGGTGGAAGTGGGGTCGGCGGGGGACACGGGGCGACGCCGAGGGACAGAAGAAGGGAGAAGTCGAGGAGGACGAGACGGGGCGGGGAGAGGACGTCTGGGTGGGGCTGTTGGCTTCTACGCTTCCCGTCCGTCCCTCAAAGAGGGGATTAATGATGCGTCAAACATCAAACCTAGGATGACCGACCCTTTTGACCAAAGGACTTTTCATCAAGGCCTGTGCACATTTAGAGCCATAATAGAACAGTTTTCTACGAGGTCATCATCATGTAGTGTTTAACTGTGTCTAAGCTGTGGCTTGCAGGCAATTAGATCCCACACCACCAATCATGCATCTTTTTCTCCCCAAAATATATATATATATATATATATATATATATTGTAACTGAAGCTTGTTTCATGTATTTTTCATTCATGTAAAAAAAAGACTTCCACATGAAGTAGAACAAGCAGAGAGAACATAAATATAACAAAGCACTTGGGGCGTCTAACCAAGGATTACATTGCAAATCCAAACAACTGAGAAGGGGTAATTCCTAGCTTAACAACGATGTCAATCGGTAAGAGTAGTAAAGTTAAAGCTTTGGGTGAGAAGGGGAGACAAACAACCTATGGATCACATGCTTTGATTCTGAATGAAGCTTTGTGGCATGTGGAACCATGCAAGCCCCGGCTGACTACCGCATTGCCCTGACTCTGGAACGGGAACTATAGGTCCCAGAAATATACGCCATAAATCAAGTATTATAGTTACAAGCATCGCCGCTCCCAATGCATCAACCGCCACTCTTGGAAGGTCCCACTGTTCTTCATCTTTCTCATCAACCCTGGGAATCACAAAAAAAAAAAAAAATGTATGAGATAGATACATAATGCCAGTATGGATTTTGAACTAACTAACATAATCTAACTGCAAAACTCAGTACTTTGGCGTCTTTAGAAAAAGGGAGATCGATACTTTGTTGTCATTTATAAACTAAAGAAAAGATTCAGTTTTTCCAAATCCTTTCCGATGGACAAAAAAACAAAAAAATACAGATTCATTTACAGTTCTAAGCCACTTTTCTTTAGCAAACATGAGGAGCATCAAATGTTACTTGACCCAAAGAGATTCCAGTAAGAAAAAAAAAAAAAAAACTGTCCAGTAATGAATGCTCAGATATCAGCTGCTAAAGTTTTCAAGTGCATGATAGATGAATTTAAGAATTTCACCTCCGGTTCCCTAAAAATATTCAAATTAATGAATTTTCCCAGTTCACCTTCTTACCTTGAGAACATAGGGAAGCTCACGATGAAATAAATTGCATAGAAGAGTGATCCCACTTTGTACATTGATTCCCGATCGACAAACTCATAGTAAGGAAACTGCAACAATTTAGAATATCAAGAAATGTCAAACTAAGTTAAGAATTACGTCAGAAATGGAATAAATGATCAGAAGTAATTTAAATGAGTGTTCATCGAAAAGAACCATCAACTTCTTTAGCAAGTATGGAGCAAGGATTGTACTGCATACAAAAAGCAGTATTAACTCAAACAGTATGCTATTAAAATTTTAACGTTCCTAGTGTCATGCTCAAATATGGTTGTTGATCCAATCAAATGTGCTAATTCAATAATGTTTTTATTTTTTGATAGTTATAAATAATAATATATGTATAATACTTGTCTAAAGAAACTGTATCATCCATGATATGCATCATTGTCATATGTGTCATCTCTGACCATATCACGAGTATAAGATCTCAATAAAATCATAATTAATAACTCGAGGAGTTAAGCAAACAATATAATGCATCTATACGATGATAGCCAAACACAGTATGTCAAGTATTCAAAGCAAAAATATCCCATCTTGTATGCCTAAAACAACTCTATTAGCACAAATCAGAATTCTAATTTTGTCTAATATATTCCCAATAGTAGTCTCGCATCATGTCATATTCATTGATGGTAGGCAGATAACCTAAAGGTTCCTCATTGAGAAATTAGGGCTGTCTGGGACTAACTCAGCCTACGTAGGTTATTGACTTATACCAACCAATGGCAGTTGATATTGACCAGTATTTGAACCTATATCAACCTTGCATTGATTTATATCGATGCTCTTCAATATGGAGTACACCACTGGTACAAGATGGTCAACATCCTGATATCTCATCGTAGGTCACGTACCTCACATACCGACTAGTATGAATGGATATGACAATCTATAGTTTAGAGAATGCCAGCAAACTAATTTTCACCTAGATGGATGCCTTTGTGAATTAAAACAAAATCATTATTTATTAGAACTTACCCGCATATGGTACAAGGACAACATAGTGTGATATACAAGTGAGTCTGTAATAAATTGAAGTATTCTGAACTTCCTATAGAAAATGGCATGGAAGGAAAGATGACTGCCAGTAATGAACCAAAAACATTACCGCTGAACAAGATGGTCGATATTTGAACCTATATTGACCTTGACCTTGTACTGATTTACTTCGACACTCTTTAGTATGGAGTACACCATTGGTACAAGATGGTCGACATCCTGGTATCTCATCGAACGTCACGTACCACCCACACCGACCAATATGAATGGATATGACAATCTATAGTTAGAGAATGCTAACAAACTAACGTTTACCTGCATGGATGTCTTTGTGAATTAAAGCAAAATCATTATTTATTAGAACTTACCTGCATATGGTACAAGTATAACATAGTAATAATATACATGCAAGTCCTGTAATAAATTCATCCTATAATTTAGCCCTCAAACCACCTAAGAGAAGTATTCTAAACTTCCTATAGATAATGGCAACATGGAAGGAAATATGACTGTTAAGTACTGAACCAAAAACATTACTGCTGAACTCTCACCTAGTTCCTCCTATTAATTATCTGCCATGATGCTAGTAGCCAACTTGAAACAGATTCTTTAACCTTGTATTTACATGCGACTTGTATTGAAAAATTAAGTTTCAAAGTCATACAAACTATTATTACTACAATAACATGGGATTCTCAAATACTTGGGGTTGGTTACTTGGATACTTTCTTGCTGATTAATCCCTAGGAAAATACCACTTACTAACTCATAAGCCAATAAGTCACTTGTCTTTATCCACCTCACCTGTCACTACTCGTTTGAATCAATTCACCGTCCCAAAGCGATGCAGTTACAAGACTTTTCTAGTCACCTCAAACAATTATCCCCATTTCATCCTAGATCAGTGTTATACTTAACCACTTACAGATGCATCCATTTTCTATATCATCTGTCCTGATAACCTCACACATCTATCTTAACATCCTATCTTAGCAACACTAACCTTTTAAACATTCAGTTTTTAAATTGTCCAACCCACAAAGCACAAACCATAACAAGCCTTATAGCTATCTCATGACAACTTTTCTATAATCAGTATACAATGGTCACAGTAATGTAGGCATTCTTTCCTTTGGCCCTCCTGTTTAAACTATATATCAACCTACTATTCCTATTGCATGATATCTCTTCTACATATCAAAATATTTTGCTTTGTGGACTTCTTGTGCATCTATATCTTGATTTTTCTATCCTGCTATCCTGACACTAGAGACTGCTTTATACATTTTATTAATTTAAAACAATATAAGTACCTGATCTCCTTTAAAAAAAAAACCTACTAACCCACTACATTATATTTCACAAAACTCCTTCACAGGATTTTCATAACTCGAAAAAACAAAATTCAAGTCTTTCTTCTCTCCGCACTTTCTCACTAATTATTCAACAAGTATATAAGATCTATTGTTGATATTCCTGACAAAACATGGATTCTAGAAATGTTTCTTTCATATCTTAACAAAAAGTTGCAAGGCATGAGTTCAAGCCTTCTGTGCAAATCGGTTGACATGCATCTTTATGTCCACCATATGCTTTACAACTACCTTTCTGAAACTCACGAGTATTTTAACTAATGTTGTACAAATCAAATATAGTCTGATGTGTCACAGTTGACATTTCAACAAGAGGTTTTAGATCCATAGCCACCTAGAATTGGAAAATAAATAATACAATGCACAAATACACGTCAGTCTGTCAGAGTACAGAATATATGGATGTTGGTGTATCATTGAGTTATAGATGGGTTAATGCAGCCAATTCACCTCAAAGCAGAGATAAAACAAGAAGGAAAAACAACTAAAGATACCAAGTTTAGCATAAATGACATCCTTTCAACACTCTCTGTGATGCAAGAAACACAAGTTTCATTCAAAATGAAAAGAAGATATGTAATGCAGCATAGTGAATGTTATTTAACATGGTATGAGATGAATTCCAAATTAAGAAGTACCAAATAAATCCTTCACTCAGAGTTTGTATAAACACCCAAATTTTAAAGCTTATTACTTTGGAAAAATTGCATAGTATCCCATAATAAATACCGAGTAATAAGTACCCTCTGGAAATATAATTATTATATGCAATAACTGAAATTACAGATTTTCACGTGAGCCCTTCGTGCCCACTAAGCATCTTAGCTGAAATATATTTCATTTAGTATTTATTATTTTCATTTTAGTTTTATATATGTAACATGAAATTGACAAGCTAGAAGATGGTGAAAAATCATCAAAACGTAGATGATATATCTGTAACATACATTTGAAATAGCTAAAGTCTCCAAGTAAGCAATGAAATACGAAAGAACCAATATCCATGCAGCTTCAGTAGCCAATCGGATTGACCGTGGCAAATCAGCAATGGAATGGCGCAGTCTCCTAAGTGTTATGTTAGACGCCATGTGGTAAAATAGAAAACACGAATGAGTAAGAAGGAAAGTTGTATGTGGAACCTGTAACATCAGAAATAAATTCTCTCATTAGATCAACGACCATTAAGATCATAACAATTATTTACAGAAACCGACATGATGACAATTGTGCCAACAAATATATGAAAGGTATCACAGTTATAATATTGTAGAATATGTCATTAGTTTCAGAACTAACATCTTAAAAATTTGGTACTGAAGATGAATATACACCAAGGATTTATCTTACCTTGTTTTGCATGTCCTAAGTATAATGCAAGTGCGACACCTGCAACTACGAGGAAGTCCGGTGTTCCCTATGATTTTTATAAGGTGATATTGGCTTTGGGAGCTCAAACATATTAAGTTTCCAACACAGTAGCAGATGTCTCAAATCAAGTTACAAAAGAACATGCATGTACTAGATACACACATGCATATATTGTACTAGATACACATGCGCATATACATAAAGTTACCGGTTGATGTACATACACAAGGACATACATAAACTTGTACCAATCTAAATGCCTCTGTTTTCATATATTTTATTTTAAGATTCTGTCACTACATAGGAGCAATTGATGAACTCACATTTTTTAGGTGTTGTGTCTGTGTCCATATATGAAGTGAGAGGGTATGTGTCATCAGTCAGCTTAAGTAATTTAGACTCACAGAACTTCATAAGTTAAATGAATTCTCATATCAGCCACTTACATCATATCCTACCCAAGGAAAAGGCCATTATTGCGTTACCGAAAACCTGCTGTGATGTTTTATTTGTCCAAATAACAATCAGTAGAGAGAAATAATTTTCCCTTTAACAAAATTTGGCACCAGATTTTAAAATCAAGGATACTTGTGAAGGGTTCCAACACAGAGAAGCATCCTCGTTTCTAGAGTTGTGGAAAAATAAACCACAAGAACAAAAGCTCTAGTGTGAGAGCTCAAAATCAATTCCACACAAATTGTGTTTCTTTCTACAGTAAATGTTGGATGAGCCTCAATAATTAGAAGAATAGTATAAAACTTAGGTGAAATCAGTTGATATTCATGGAACAGCAGAATTCAGCTTATGTAAAAGTTAGACTACCAAATGTTCGAGAAATGCGTCTGAATTTGGTCACAAGTCTCATCCAACACCTACATGAGTCATCTAACAAAGAAAATCCTCTACAGCATATTTTATGTTCATGCGACTAAGTAGCAGGCCTTATCACAGGCATAGATAAAACAAAATTAAATCACACTTCACATAGAAGAAGACAAAATCAACATTTTACACTACCGAAGGGTACCAAGAAGGCTGGAGAGGAAGCTTGATAAAACAAACAAGAATGTCAAAAAGAGGAAGCATGTAAACCCACAAGGATAGTTCACAGAAGGTTCGGACTTTAGAGTTTAAAGTAAATGTAGCCACCTTCTTATCTGTGACAATTGATACACTTAATTAAACTCTTTATCAGATTAAAAGCTTGTGATACTTATACAAATCATAACTCCCTTAACACATACTGAACCAAGGGTTGCCTTTTTGGGTACCGGACCCGTTTTGGCAATTTGTCGGAATGATACGTACCGATCTGTACTGGTGTATCGAGACATGGTATGCTGGTGCATATTGATGGTTCAGCCAGGAAGAAAAAGAGGGAGAAGTGGAAAGGGTAGTGGAGGAACAAAGGAGGACGGGGGAAGGAAGGTAGGAGGAAGAAGTGGAAGAAGTGGAGGAAGAAGAAGAAAGAAGAGGAGGAAAAGAGAAGCGGTAGCGGCAACGGCGAGGCAATAGCATTGTCGAAGCGGCAACAGCAGTGGTGAGGAAGCATCAAAGCAGCAGTGGCGAAGATGCAACGATGAGGCGACAGCATCTTACGCAAGAAGAGGGCTCGCATTCGTGAGCCCTAATTCTTTTTTTTTATTTAATGCTGATTTGGACAGGGCCTCACCATTTCTTTGATTTTTTTATTAATTTAACTGGACAACCCAAAATGGGGAGGTCCACATATTGGCCCATGCCCAGACTGGTACATACTACCCGTACCATACCATTTTGGTTGGTACCATAAATGTTGTACTGAACTACAAAATTTACATACTAATAGATGTACCCTGAATAGAAAAAAGAAAAAAGGAAATAATTAGTATCACTATGTCTAGTTCCTTACATTGTTCATCCTCCATGATGGAAAAGTGTATGATGCTCCAAGAACCGTGAAGAAATAATGAGTCCAGAAGTAGTTTCCAACATAGCTAAAAATTATAATCCACAAATTTGCCTGTAGCAAAGAAGCCATAAACAATAATATGATGTCATTGAAAAAAGAAAAGATTGTGGTATAATCTTCAAAAGAAGCTGAACTTTCTATGCACAAAAATAGCAGCACTAATATAAAATTTGATATATAATATTATAATCCTCAAGGATGACTTAATTCCTTTTTCTAAAAAGGAATAAAATTTTGATTGTACTTAGTAATGCACATGTTCCATTGAGAGACAAGATAAAATTTTGTTTTGATGCGGAATTCTAATTGCTTGAAAACCCCTTTATCAGCCTAGAATAATCCACAAATTTAGGTAATAATAGTCAAATTAGGCCACCAGATGGTGTGCTTGGAGGTACCCACTTGTGGATCCTAGAGTCCATACAAATCGAAAGATGATCAAATCCAACTAGATTCAAGTTGAGACTCAATATCAAGACCTGACTAAGTCCCAGTTAGCCCTCTTGTCCAAGAACAGTCCTTTGGATTAGAAATATTATTGTATTTCTTATCCTTATTTTTGAAGATAATTTCAGAAGGCCTTTAGAGTACTTAGAATCAAAACATAGTAAAGGTTAGGCTGGTCATTTTCTTAGATTCGAATTTTAATGGTAAGCTGTGTCATACATTGTTTAGGAATAAGGGATGGATGACAGTCTATAAATAAAGATCATGAAGTCCAATAGGCATACAAGAAGTAAGGTTATCCATGATAATCTCACTATAGCTCCTTTTTGTCGCCTCTCTTATTTATCTTCTCCTTTTTCTCTTCCATGTTTATCTGTTTTCTACTCTTTCTCCCTTAAATCTCAATTGGAGGAAATCTTCTCTCAATAAACAAAAAGGAAACTTGATAGAAGGGAGACAATTCTATCACAATTAAATTTGACGACCATAAACCTCAAATATATATCACACTCTCTTTTCGAGACATGATTGCAAAAACCATCATATGAGCAGCATCAATAAAACGATTGAGATCAATTTAAAACAAGAATACAATTGACTATGATGATCATCACTCAAGTGATTTTAGTTGTCATTTTTGGGCTAGACTAACAAATTTGTGCAAAACAAATCCAAGAAAATGTAGCATGATCATGTTTATCTTTACACATAGATAGGTAAACATCATATAAACCAATCGCAGCTACTACAACATACTTGAAAAACAAATCTAAGTCAACTTATACCCTTAAACAATAAAAAATTTACTAGAGATCCAAAAAAAGAAGAGTACCTTCACCCAATAGCATTCTCGCCAGCATTTGTCGCTGTCTGCCTGCAAGAAAGGGCAGATAATACGTTCAATTTGAGCTACATATGCTTCACATTAGTGTATGCAGTATCAAAGGTTCTAATTGAAAGTAGACTCTTGAGATTAGTGTAACAAATAAGATGAATGTAAATGGAATTTCAGATGACATTTACTATGACCCTTGTATGTTCCCAAGTTCAAGTAGCTCCTCGACACTTCTAAGTGAATCAATAAAAAACTTTGCTTCCATTGTTGTTATATCACCTGTTGTTGTTTTTTTTTAAAAAAATGCAATCAAAATAGGACACCAGCAAAAGGTAGTTTACATAGTTATTGCTTGTTAATTATGAGAAAAAGAAAGAACCAGAAGTCAGACAATTCTTAAAATAAAATAGAAGGTATTGAGAGGACAGTTTTTTATCTTGAAAATATCAGCATCAAATAGCATTATTCAAAGTAGTAAAACAAGACTAAAGAACAACAACCAGATATACACTAATAGCAAAACTCCAATTACATGTGAAAGTCAGTTTTCTGTCTGACATGATTGACTTGATCAAATGAAAAAAAAGTAAAAGAAGAGTATCCATACAATTAACATATGCATTCCTAATAGCAGCAACGTGGCTTATGAGAATTGGTCAAGGCATCGAAGAGGTATGTATGCATCTGAATAATCAAAAAGCCAAGGCCATTTGAGAAGTATGCACGAACAACAAAGAAAAAGAAAGAAACAGAAGTTTTCATTGTCTGAAAAGAAACAATTGGTTCAGTATGATGTCTGCCGTGTTGTGTGTTCTGGTTAGCAACAGACGCTGGGTCCCACCACAAATAAGTGGTTTTATCATTCAACTATCTGTCATAGCTCTATGTAGCCCACACCACAAAAACAGTCAATTGGACTGTTGTTGATCTACGAATATGATTAAGAAGCGATCAAAATCTGTCATTCAACTATCTATCATTGCTCTATGTAGCCCACGCCACAAAAACAGTCAATCGGACTGTTGTTGATCTACGAATATATGATTCAGAAGTGATCAAAATCATTACCTGAATGGTATGTAACAAGAACACATCCTTATTTTAAAGCTGAAGTTTGTCTTGTATCATTATTCTAATGCTGGAGTGCCTTATATGCCACTTGATATTAATATTGTGTATGCATCAACAAGGGAACATGGTTCACCTTACCGGTCCATACCGGTGTACCAACCAACTGTTAGTACGATACGTACCAATATACCAACACATGGTATGATAGGATGTACCGACGGACTGATATATACCGCCCATATTGATATCCTATTGGATCAGTAAATACCGGTCGGTACACCAAGGAGAATATTTAATGTTTAATCTCATTACTTAATCGTGCTTTCATATTCATTACACATCTAAAAATCTGCAAGATCCAAGCATTCCGCGATACAATCAAATGCGAAACCTACATGAATAACAAAGCCAATATATTCCACCTTTTTATTCCCAATCCTAATTATGACTAATAGATCAACAAGAACAGGCTTGTCAATCAACGGTAACCTAATTCAGTCATTTTTGGCTGCTATACAACATGGATAAAATGTGTGAACACCTAGATGAAGTAACACAAAGGAATAATTGCATTGATGACCACAGAGCATTGTAAACCCGAAAAAGTTCTAGCAAAAGTTTAATAGACAATAATGAAAGGCAGAATAACACAAAAACCAGAACTGTCAGCCATTGGCTAAGCCACTGATGAACAATGCCATGAAAGGAGCAATTCTCACAAACAATAATATCAGCAAGAAAGTGGATATATTATGATAATAAGGTATTCAAAGTGTACACCTTTCCCACTATCAAAAGTGGTATCAAGAAAGCTGGGGCAGCAGAAACCAACCCGAGGATAAGATATTCCAATTCGGTGAATCTCTGTCATCAAAGTCAAAATCAAATTACAAACTCACATGGTTTCTCTATCACCATTGTTACATCAAACTACAGACCAAGCATGTGTAAACAAAGAAGAGCGCTCCTCAGAACCGACCAACAGGTGCTATCCCGATGCTCATCAATTTCCACAAATTTCGAATTTAGTGAGTAAAAGCTCCTTTTTCTAAAGCCAACGACATTCTCGGATCAAAAACAAAATGTTCAATCATTTAACATAAACCCACAAAAAAAAGGGAAAAAAAAAGGCTATATTGCCGATAAATGGAGACGTTCAAAATCTAGCTTAAAGAAATGTTTGCTTTATGTGCATAGATCGATTTACTGGATCAGCCCCACCACGAAAAACTACATCAAAGACCGTCATTCAAAAAAAAAAAAAAAAAAGAGAAGGGAAAACGTACGTACTTTATGTAAAACCTCCGAGTCGAAATAAAAGTTTTAGATCAAATCTAGACCAAGGGGCGGCGTGAAATCAAATACCCAAGGGAAAAAAAAAAGATTACCTCATAAAGCTTATAGGGGACGATGATCCCGAGACAGAGGGTGAGCCAAAAGGGCGTGTAGAGCAAAAAGAAGGCCTCTCCCCATCTCTTGCTCGGATTCGAAGCGAACCACAAGCTCTCCGAGCTCTCAGCTCCCATCCCGTCCGAATCCTGCAACAACATTTCAGAAAACCATAGATTGAGGGAGCGGAGCGCCGAGTCGGCGCGTGGTTCGCTTACTTACCTATCCCGTCCGTCCCTCCGTTCGTCCGACCACGGCGCAGAGGATCTCGGCCGGAATATGACAATGCTTCCGCTCGCTCGCTCGCTCGCTCGCTCAACCGCCTCGAAGACAGTTGTGCTTCGAATTTAAAGAGAGACGGAAAGAAGCAGCGGAGGAATCGGGGGACCGTCACCGAGGAGTGGGAGTGTCGGCGTTCCTAACCACGGCCGGCGCAGGACTCGAAGAGATTAAGGTAACCCAAAGCTCGCCCCCACGTGACTGGAGAATCGCATACATTTTCTAATTTGATATTTCTGACACGATATGTCACCGACTCCGGTGAAAGGCATCCACCACACCACACCACGTGCTTCAACCGATACACTGACACTTGGCATTTATTTATTTATTTATTTATATATATTGGAGGAAACATTTTTGTTTCTTTGGTAAGGGTGAAATTGTTGAATGAAAAATATTTGAACGTGCATGAGGTACTACAATAACTATTAATTTAATAATATATATTTTAAATTTAAAAAAAAAATTTATTTTAACACATGTGGTTTTAGTTGTGGATCAATTAAACTATTATCATTTTATTCGTATCTAAAATAACCCATATATTTTTAGAAAATATAGTATATAAGCCCCTCCCGTCAAGTTTGAGTTGACAAATGTTAAAGTTTGCTTGCATGATATGTTAACTCATAATAAATCGTTAATATAATGATACGTGTCCATCTTGTCGATGAAGATGAAGCAACGAACGAAGGTAGAGGTAGGAGAGGTCGGAGCCTGAGGTGAGAGAGAACTAGACCACCACGTTGTAGGTGCGACGAGTGAGGGCACAAGAGAGGATGAAGTGGGAGGCGGTAGGGATGAAGATGCTCAGGAGGAGGAAGATGGATCAGGAGATAATTGTCTGCGTAGCATCGGACTAGTTGACGCAAGATTGGAAGCTCTTGAGCTTCTCATTAGCGCTGGGAGAGGTTATGTGTGCGTGACGTCCCGCTAGATCATAGCGGCTCAGCGCTACTAGTGATGGTCGCTTCCACGATGGCGTCTCCTCTCGTTATTGATAGTGGTCTTAATTTTTTTAATTTAAATTATATGTATTATTATATGAATGATTTATTACGAGTCAGCGTGCCATAATCTTGATTGTTGATTAATTCTCGAGCTTGTAACTCTTTGAAAACTTATTATGATTGAAAGACTATTATGAGTGTCTTGTTGTACATCTTATATCTTAAGCTTTTCTGATTAATATCAGCAGGAGTACGTGTGGAGGATCTCGCGACGTAAATGCTACACACTATGATTTGTGAGAAGAAAAAAATAATAAAAAAAATAAAAAGAACTTAATTAAAAGAATATATTTTCCCCAAAGTCTCTCCTCGGTGTGAGGTGGAGTAGCACAATCCAAAGGTTGATTTGTTGAGAAGCTCTAATGACTGTGAGGTGGTTTGAAGACTATACGAGTCATCGTTTCTTTGTCTTACAGGTGAGGGGGCTCACTAATCGTTATCAGGCTTGATTTTGTAAGCATTTTACAAGAATAAAAAGAGAACATTTAGAACAAAAGTAAGAATATGAGTATGGAAGAGGACAAATAACTTAAGTTCCATGCACCTGTAGAGACATAGATTATAACAGATGCAGAGCAGATACAGATTAAATGCTGCAGAAAAAAAATTCTCATGAGCAAGAAACTTGGAGAGCAGTTTGATACAGACTGCACAAATCCTTCACTATTGGCAATTATGATCACACCACTATGTGTCTGCAGAAACAATATAAGTTTCTGCATGAATGCAAGTTCACCTTTGCTAACACTGGTTTTCGAGTAGATGAATTATCTTGGTTAAATATATCAGAAAATGAATCATGATATCTGCAGGTTCATGACATTCTCAGATATATGTGAGACATAAATTCACAATTTTGAGCAATCCACAGGAATCTCATTATTATCAGGGAAATGAAGAACTCCTTTTGCCAGATACCTCATGCCAGTCTCCAACCAATGGGAACACAAAAAAAATTGCAGAGTATTGATCTAATCTATCACACAAGGATTGGCAGAAGGATAATTACAGACTACACTTGCCAAATTTTTGGCGGTTGTTCGTCTAGTCCAACAGTAATCGCTAAACAGATTCCTGCAGACATATAAGCACAGTCTACCTCAAGTCCTGTCATGCTCTCTTGCACTTGCAGTTCTCTTGTTCTTGCTTTAGGACCTGAATGAGAAAATTAATGCCAGAATAAGATTACAAGCATCGGATCCATGGAAACAGGAAGGTTATCCCTAAGATGAAAAGAAAGAATATGGATGGTAGAATTGAATTGTGTTGGATGAGTCTTGCATAAAAGTGCTCAAAAAGCTCTCCTTCCTCTAGGTTTTTGAATGTATTCAAATCTCTAGCTTTTCCTTAGTTCTGCAGGGATTAAAATGTTTTCCTCAAAGGCTTCTTGTTTGAAGGCCAGCTATAATGTACAAAAGAAACCATGCATATGATGATTCGGTTCTGCAAGGCAGGTCACACATCATTGCGAAATTTGGATATGGCTGCACTGTCGATTTTTTTACTCATTATTCTAGGACATCAATACAAACTTAACATACAGATAGTAACATGTTATCTTTCTCCTTGTTTCTACATGTCCCACAGTTTTTTTCTTTTTTGTGTCTGATTGCAAACTTCAAGACTTCGATATACATTTGCATCTAATTCACATGCCTGTGTGCATGTAAAACATCAATCAATCAACTTGATGCATTAACATTAGCAGCATTAAATGGGCAAATAATGCTCCAATGACTGTGCCGAAAGAATGATCTTCTACCATTCTTTTCAAGCACATCACCAATCAGAAGAATCATAGTGAATAGCTGCATTCTAACAACCATTGTTCTGAAGCATAGTAAGAGATGAATTTTCTGATTTAACTTAAATTTTGATCGCCAAGTAAGCACAGTTCACCATAATCTGACCAGCGCAAGAATATTTGGAAGAACAAGATGCTATACAATGAAACAAAATAACTAGCCAGATCGTGATAATATTTATCGGTCTCTATTTTAACATGGTATAACAAAACACTAATAAGTTTCACTCATAATTTGACTTGTGCATAACAATATTCTGATCAGGTAAATATCCTAGTTCTACTTATATAAAAGGTTTTAAAAAATACATTGTTAATTATGGAACGAGGGAGAAAATTTATGCTACTGCTTGCTCGATGTAAATAGTAGAAGCGTATGTTGTTGGTCCATGTGAACTGAATTGACCATATCAAGCCACTCTTAACAGGGTTTCCCTCTGTAGAAGCTATTCTCTTTCCATACTTTTGGCAATTAATTATTATTATTATCACACAGTATAATATTCAACCGAAAGAAGATCTAATTTTAAAAAACTTCAGGAATGAATACCATTGATTACCAAGTCGTGTTTCAACAGGCAGGACATGATTTAATACTCACCTGAAGTTGGCTCTGCAACTCTTTGATGTGCTTGATAGACAAGTCCAACATGTCTGCAGTGCTTGTTTGCTGTGGCATTTTGACCAGGAAAATACAAAATTATTCTGTGCTTGAAATTGGTAAAGCAGTAAAAATGCTTAAGAAGAGTGTGTCTCGAAGTCATTTAACCATGTGTTTCTTGAATTGTGTATGGATACCATACCATGCATGCACTTTGATATTTCCATTTTGACATACAAGGCAAAAGCAAAAAAGAGGAATGATAAATTAGGTCCATGTAAGATCATAAAGAGGAACAACCATAAAGGATTTGATATTAAAACAAAGAGTTGAAAAGACTAAATTAGCAGTAAATACAAATCTTTAGTTGTTACCGTGTCCATGTCTGGCACGAGATCTTGTAGCCTTTTCAATTTCTCACTAATTCTTGTTCTCCTTTCCTGGGAAAGAGGGAGAAAAATCAAACTTGAAACTTATATTGATATCTCTACTAAGCACAGAAACAGCCTTTCCACCAGCAAGGGTAAGGCTGCACACAGTAACCCTCTTAAAGACCCCAACTGGCGGGGGCCTTTTGCACTTGCTACCCTTTTTTAAATGGAAAACTAATAAGTTGGAATAAGATTAGCATGCAAAATATAGCATTTATCTGAATATGTATATGAATATATACATAATGTACAACATTTAGATCAGGATCTACTAACCCTTTCCGCGATACTCCTGGGATGTGTGGCGCATCCACGCTTAGCTCGGACTTTGAATGGAACCTGGTCATGTTGGAACCGTAGATACTTATCCATTGTATCCATTTCAAGAGATGTACTTGGTAAGCTACACTAAAACCATGACGATATAAAGTAGGTTAATGCTTGCAACCAATGACAACAAGGTAATGGCAGAAAAGAATGAGGAATGATCATATTGGTCCATATTAATCAAAACATGGCAAAAAGTAAATAATTCGAACATAATAATTTATTAAGATATTGTACACTGTTTAATTGTTAGTATTTCGTAGTACTCGTTCATATGGTTTTTTTCATGGTGATTGCTCCCAGAGGATAATAGACCCAAGTTGTTTTCTGCATCAGATAACAAACCCCGAAAGTGACACACAATAGGCAGAACTTTAGCATCTTTGATAATTCAGCCTCTGTCTCATGGAACAAGAAATCGCCTCGTGTCCGTTATACCTTGCAAGAACTAGATTGCTGTTGGTTCGAAATGCAAAACATATGTCAAGGCAATGAATCATCACAAGAGTAGTGACTGGTCTTGTTATTTTTAAAAACAGATGCAGACACTGTTCTTCGGTTTTGCTAGCAACTGTAAGCCTAGTTTCATGTATTTTTCCTAGGATACATTGATTGTCCACCTTGCATCTCTGCCTCATTTACTATCATAAGGAGAATAGAAAGGCTACCTGAGACTCAATATTGCTCATGGTTATAATATCCCCATTGTTATCCTTGGCGCGTTTGCTTGAAGGTGCGGAAAAAATGATTGAATTGGTATCATCCCATGAACCAATTGAAAAGTTGCTGGAGATGTAAGATTGGCCGATGCTTCCTGATCTAACATCAGAATTGTTGCTGCAACCTATGCTGTCTCCTATCTCTGGAATGCCGATTCGAGGAATTTGAGATGGTTTGCCTCTTCCAGAGAAGCTCAGTTGTGGTTTCAGTCTTCTGCTTGCCATTTCATTGACACCTCCTGTTCCAGGTTGGGGGAAGCTCCTGAAATCCCTTGGCGCCAAAAAACCTATCACACGCCAATAGTAATTGTTATTATATTGTAGAGACTTTAAAGCTTTCCATTTTGAAGTGCAGAATCTGCTTCACTTTGTAAAGTATAATGCTTTTTGGTCAAAAATTCCAAATGCATTGGTCATCAAGCAGAAAAGATAGTGTTGTCTAATTTATGTTGAAACAACTCATAGAATGTTAAATCAGTGAGTTATTTTCATATACTAGTATCTCCTAAATATAATCCAGTCCATTTGGAATTCATGAACTGAACACATTCTTTGATTAAAGAAAGAATTGCGTAAAATGATGCTTTATGAATAGCAGCGACACAAGCTGCTTGTTTTGAAATCCATTGATTTATAAATTCAAATGTGCACTGTTACCATGGCATGCATTGCATGCTATAGTCAATTTGCTCATTAATGAACCATCTGCCAGAATCAAAACTGCACAAATTAAGGATGCACTAGGAGCCATCAAAAACAAGGACTCATGATTTTGTGACACTATAATTCATTGGTAAAACAATAAATGATCAGATTTTTTAATTCATTTCAGAAGCAAGTAACAAAAATCAAATGCGACATCAGATTTGCAGTAGGATAATTCAGCTTGATTTCACCAGTTACATCTTTTTCCTGAATTTATTGTTTTACATAACTATCAACTAAATTTCTCACCACAGAATTGAAAATCAAATAAAAAGTCCTACTGATATTAACTTGATAATTGGAAAACTTGCTCCATTGAAACCTAAGTGTCAAGAATTTGAATCACGAAAATGCCCACCGAGGCCCTACCTTGGCAGGAGCTCGTATAAATTGGGATGTCTTTTCCTTTCTAAAACAGTTATAATATTTATGAATTGTCTATAATATATGACTTCTGATTCTAAATTCGAGCTAAGAAGTTGAACTTCCAAAATAAAGTTTTCGACTGATGAAAACATCCAAAATAATAAAAGGTTTGATGGTTTTGATATCAAATTCGACGCAAATGGGAGATCAAATAAGATACTATTCTTCATAACAGAGCAAGATGGTAAAAATTGTGAGGCCATCTAGAGCTCTAGTACCTTGTATGCTTTATAAATTAAATGTAGAACAGTTAACAAACATACCCAAAAGCTTGAATTTAGAACCCTAGAGAAGAGAACTTAGGTGAATATATTCTTTTACAAAAAAGATAAAGAGTACGATATCCTTGTTCTTATGGAAATAATAGATAATACTAAACAAGGTTAAATTAAGAAAAAAACTTATTATACTAGCTTGGACATGTCTAAGGAAGATTCAAATATGTATTGCCGGTGAGGGAAGCTAACACTAATTAAAGTTGCTAATAAGAGGTAGAAGAAGACCAAAAAGGAATTCATTGAAAACAATGAAATCAGAAATGATATTAGCCAAATTAATTGAGTATTGCCATCAACAGAACCCAATTGAAAGAGGATCACATGTGGTCAATTCAAAAACACTTAGGAACTACAATTGGACACCGGTTATGCTTTAATTTAGAAGAGAGAATGGTATCAAATTTCTGTAGCAGTGAGTCCGTCCCGTCAAACCATTGACTTATGCAGATTGATGTCTGATACTCCTAACACAGTATTATTGCTCATGCAGAGATTTGCAGATGAACAAAAAAATACACCTAGACATGACCTTTTATTCTGATTTATAATTTTTTAGGTGATGTGTTAGGAATCTTAGGATGATGATCTCAAGCATATCATCAGACTCTATGTACCCATTTGACATCGCAAGTAATATTTCTGATCCACCTCTGTTTCTACCTCTAAAATCAACCTTGTTCTTTGCAAACCTTGACATTCTATGAATGACTTCCATGAAAGCCAAGCAATAGAGGTTAAAAAAGGTGAACATCAAATCTCTAGGTGACAGTGAGATACTACTGAATGCTCCAATCCATCTTGATCATGAAGCCTCATCTTAAACATCACAAACACCGGAAAACAAGGCTGTTTGTTGCCAACATCTTCAGTGTTTAATCACACTCAAAACAGCTCAACACCACCCCAACAAGTCCCTATCAATTCAACCTCTCAGCGGCTACCAACCCCCATGCAAGATGGACAAGAGTCAACGGTCAACCCTGCATCGCTGGGCACTGCACGAATCCGAGGCCCTGTGCCCGTGACGTGACCTCTGCAGGGTGGTCCATGCCCAAGTGGGGGAGACATGCAAAGTTTGGATTTTTTTTTTCTTTTCCGGTGCAATATTTACTGCAAACTATATATATATATATATATATATATTATATGATATCGTATTTGATGTCCTCCCGAACATGCGTGGCTGTGACTCCGTCCAATAAAAATGTTTAAATAATATATTGGATCGGAACGCATCAATAGTTATATCGAATAAACTAAACGCTCAAAACCGCCACTGGCCGTTAGTTTTGCTCAAACGGGAGGGTCTGGAGAAACGATTCCGGGAATCTTCCGTTTCCACATGATGAAAGGGAAACGCGAATAAGGTTAGAGGAGGAGGAGGAGGAGGAGGAGGAGGAGGAGAGCGCTGACCGTTGTCGAGCATGAGATGGGAGAAGAAGCCGGCGGGGGAGCTGCTGTGCCTCAGCAGGAGATTACCGTCGCCGCCATTGGAGCCGCTCGACGACGGATCGGCGAACGTGGACGGCGCTGCCTTTCGTCCCCTGCAGTGATCGAGGTCCCGCGACGAAGGGGCCGCGGCGGATGCGGCCGACTTGCAGCTCGACTCCGACGCCAGCGACGGGGACTCGCCCGGGAACAGCCTCCCCGTGAAGCCCGCTGCCGCTTCTCCCCCGATGACCGAATCGGCGACGCCGGAGAGGAAGGACCCTGGCGCCGATCCGTATCGCGTCAGGCCCAGAGAGGAGGGCACCGGCCGGTGAGGCGACGGGAACATCGCTGGCTTTCTTGTGCCGCCGCCGCCGCCGTCGTCCTCCGGAGGGCTTCGGTGGTGGTTCATGGCCCGCGATTGCTTTAGCCGGCGAAACGCGGTAAGCATCTTAAAGTTCTCGGATGGTGCTCCCACTTGCATGGTCGGAGATGACGTGGCGATAAATATGGTTTCAAAGGCGTTATATATAATTATGCTAAGAGTTATTTAAGGATAAATTATTATTCTTCTTCTTCTTATATATGGACCTAACGAATTTTTCCCTTACATTAATTTTTGAATTTTGATAAAATAATTGATGTTTCATATTAAGTTTTACAATTAGCTAAGTCCTGTTAGTCTCTCTCCTCTCTCTCTCTCTCTCTCTCTCTCTCTCTCTCTCTCTCTCTCTCTCTCTCTAATATATATATATATATATAAAGGATGGCTTTAGACTTGAGCTTGGTTTGTTTGAATCCATATAAATGCCATCACTTCAACTTGATGTGTTTGAAATCATGCAAACATTTCATTCATAATGTCTCACATAAATGTCTTTAGAATCATGGTCCGTTGACTAGTCTTTGGGCATTCCTTTAAAAACTAATGCTAATGTTATCCAAACGAAATGGGGAACAGCTACCGCTATCACCTCATTCATAAAATAAAATAAAATTATTATATACAATTTAATATCAGAATTATAATCTGAAACAAAAAATACATATCTTTTCAGTATAATAATCAATAAAAAATCTTGAATATTATATCATATATATATATATATATATATATATATATATATAACAAATAAGTTAACTATGAGAGTTTCTCCGCATCATCTCCTAGGAATATTATTAATGAAATTTTTTTATTGATCGATAAGAATAATTATAATCCAATCAAATCTATAATATATATTATATAATTAAATAGACTCATATAATTAAATATTATTCTACTTGACTCGTTGATTGATAAGATATGAAAGAGTTTAAAATTAAAATAAATAAAATAATTATACCTAATTAATTTTTTAAATTTTTTAAAAAATATATATACATGCACGAATCTAAAAATAGACCAATAAATATAATAAAACTATATTAAGTTTGATGGGCAATATGAGTTACTAGGAGTTGTATGATATCGATAACATCTAACATTATTAATTTTTCCTAATATAATATAAAATAATTTATATAATTCATCTTGTCGATATAATCTCGTTATTCATGTTTAACCATAATCATAATATGTATATACATAAGTGTGAATAAGATCTTATGTAAAATATGATGGTAGAAACAAATAATTTTTCTTACATGAACAAAAATATTCATATTTTTTATGGGTTACCCTCAAACTTAATGATAAGAACATATTAATTCAAATACTTTAGGGGTTTTTTTTTTTTTTTGAAGTATTGTTTTGCCATGGCTGCATGAAGGGTTTTCAGCTTCCTAAGCATGCAGGACTTTGGTGAAGGAGCTTCGTTGCAAACAATATTTGGTGGTTTTAGTTGAATCGGAATGCTTGTTGTTATCACAACTATCACTCCATCAGTATCTTTTTTTTCTTTTATTGTAGGATAATTAATGGTTGATACAAAATGATCTATCTAGTCTAATTGTGCCTGAGGGGGGTCAGCAGCTTGATGCAATAGTAAGTATTTTCTCCCTTAGAATTATGATGCTGCAGGTGGAAGGAAAGTTTCATCGTCAAAGGATGTGGATAGCAAAAAAACGCAATAATTTGCAACCTCTCAGTGTCTTTTTGGACTCTTTTCGATTCATTAACCTCTTATTAATCTGTTGACTGTTGTTTCTTCCACCACTTTGATAGGTTTTTTTTTATTCTGTTGCTTCAATTCATTAACCCACGTTTAATTCTTTTTTTTTTTAAAGAAAAGCTAATCTTTGGACCACCCAATTGGAGAGTTATAATGGTCTTAGTGGAAAATAAGTTTATGTGAGAAGTCAAATATTTAATCATGGGAATTGAAGAGATGAGGTTGGTGAAAGTCCCAGAATTAATTTTTTTTTTATTTTATGATATGGGGGAGTGGGGGGAGGATTAATTAAAGGAAGATAAAAAAAGTTGTCAATCTTCTTATTCTTTTGATACATCTTGAGATGAGGTGTCCCTAATTACGAAATTAATTTGGGACCATTAGTAATAAAATAATTATTAGTATTATATATAGGATAGATTTTCATTAAAAAATCTAATTTTAAAAATTTGTTAGGTAACGATCTAATCTTGTAAAATTTCTATTGAATGTGTGTTTTTTAAAATGATCATCGTACCTTTGTTAATCATCATTTTATCATTTGCCTCCTCTCCTAGTTGATTTCACATAAACAAGTCTTGTCGATGACCTCATCCTCTCTTGGTCACTCACACCTTTAGCACGTGGATTGACCCCATCAATCATCACTCCCTTTTCATATTTGCCTTTGCTTTCGCATGCGAGTTGGTCCCGTTAGTCGCACCTATTACTCTGAGCATGGGTTGATCCCGTCGATCATCTCTCTTTCCTTCTTTGAGTATTTGCACCTCCATGCACTAGTTGATTCTATCAATCATCCCCCTCCCCTCCCCTGGTTGGTTGTGCCTCTGTGCATGGGTTGGTCTCATCAATCCTCTTTGAATGCACAATGCCCTTATGATTCGATTAGGGCACAAGGGTGATAGCAGAGGTGGTATAGAGAAAATAAAACAACAATGGATCCGATGAAGATAGGGGTAAAATAATATTTTCATATAGTCAATGGTGTTCTATAAGAATTATTTGAAGTTGGGGTGTTTTATGAAAAAATTAAAAACTTAAATATCCTTAATATATATATATAGTTGAGATATTTTTAGTATTATTTAATTACTTAGGCACCAAATTGCAGTTCTGAATGGAAAATAATATAGTATAGAGATAATTATATGGTGAACAATTTAGACAATCTGAAAATTATAAACTAATGTTAATTATATAATAAAATAACTAATTTAATTTTTTTAGATATATATTAACTGGAGGGTTATATGTTGATAATCTTAAAATATATAGGGGGACAGATATGCTATGTTTTAAATTTTTCAAGGGGAAATCAGGCATTCCGAACAAAAAAAAAAAAGAAATTTAATTTTGGGTTGTGCTCATAGATTATTTTTAACTATTTAACTTTAATTGATGGCGCTATTAATTATATTGTTTGATTAAATTATATATATTTATTATTCGCTTTTTTTTTTTGTTCCAGCACCAGGGAAACTGATACCTTTACCTTTCTAAGTTCCTCCCCAGTTTCCACCGATTATTTCGCCGTTTCTTCGGTCCGGTCGATCAGAGTCGCCTGTGTATGATCATCTTCCAAGTTTTTGTAACCCTCGAACTTGATTCCGCGGAAGCATGGGGAAAAACCAGATCTTTTGCGCCTGATATATTCGTCCTATTTCGATCTGATTTCGTAACGAAGGTCACATCTCGATCCTCTGCAGCTTTGGTCCTTCGTCACTACGGATGTTTTTGCCTTCCCTTTTGATGGAAAAAGAATTCCTTTTTAAGATTTGAGCTCAATTTTGCCGGATTTATCTTACATTTATTTTTCGCTATATTACTCGTTGTCGTTTCGATCCGAGTCCTGAAAGATCCGTCTTTTAGCTATTCTGTGAAATTTTTTGTTGTAATTAATCCTGTTTGCGCTCCAATTCCCTTGATCCGCTTCACTCCAAAAAAAAAAAAAAAAAGATTTTTGGGTTTTTTTTCATCTCTTCCTCAAATGGCTCGAGAAAGATGTAATCTTGACAAAGATGAAGCTGAAATCCTCAAACGTTCCACTTCTTCCTCTCCTTCGCCGTCTCCCCCCACTCCTCCATCATCGTCACCATTACCGCCATCCTTGTTCTTGAATCCTTGTGAGGAACCGCCGAACCCGAGACCGGGAACTCCGGATGCGGAGACACCCGTCGTGGCGTCCTCCGCACCGAAGCCTGAGGAGGAACCTAAGCCGCCAGTAAGATTCAGTAACAGGTGCTCCACTTGCCGGAAAAAGGTGGGACTCACTGGATTCCGGTGCCGATGCGGAGATATCTTCTGCGGCCGCCACCGGTACACCGATACCCATGATTGCTCATTCGACTACAGGGCGTTTGGAAGGGAGGAGATTGCTAAAGCCAACCCTGTGGTCAAAGCTGCTAAGATCATCAAGATCTAAGGTTTCAGGCTTTCACCACTCTATGTTAGTTGTTCATTTATAGTTGCTACATTTCATATTAATTATAGTAGCTGAAGTTTAATTTGATCTTAGGATATTACATTATTGGAATGTGGATCGAAATCTTGTAGATATCATACTTACTGATTATTGTTTGCATTCTTGTGTAGGTTACATTGCTCTTTTCTTTTTAGAGGTTGTCAATAATTTTTTTATTGTGTGTGTGTTTGTGGGTATTTGTTTTGAGCTTTTAAGAGAATTCAGTTCTCATTTTTCCAAGCATTAGCTTTCATTTATGCTGTTTCACCATTGTGGATTGTAATGGATATCTATGACAGGAGTCCTATATCAGCCTTTTCTTATGTGGTAGAAAAAACATGTTTTTTCTGCAGTTCTCTTTGTTTTGACTTTAGTTCTCTGTAGCTTGTTTATCTCTTGCCTTATGCATTAGATTCATAAAGATATCAAATCCTTTGAAGCTAATTGTCTGTGAATATTTGACTGTGTACTTTATTGTCAATGGATTAGTTTCATAGATTACTTTTATTTCTTTTTAACAGGTGGTCGTCGCGGACTCGCATATATACATTGTTTTCATCCTGAAGCGATCACGGAAGTTGCGATCAAACATTCTCCGGCAATATGTTTCAAGGACTTATCATGATCAGCATTTGACATTACAATGTCAAATAATCTGGTTTTGGCTTGCCATCGGCTAATAGCTGATGCTTCCATTTCAGTTTCATCTCGCCGGTAAACATGATCGAATAGCTTTCGGTCGAAAGCAATTCAAGGTAGCTTAATTTCAGATGTTGTCCTGTGTTTAAGACGATTAGCTTGACGGACAAGAATCTGGATTCTTTTATGACAATTATCTCCATTTTAAGCTGCATGCTATCTATCAGCAACCCTGTCACCCTTCCTGAGGAAGAATGACCAAATTTTAAGCTGCATGCTATCTATCAGCAACCCTGTCACCCTTCCTGAGGAAGAATGACCAAATTCCAAGCTTGGACTGATGCACCCAATGTTCTTTCAACTGCAGGTCATCACTGAGGATGTGAAAGCCAAGGCTGGAAATGAAAGCAAGTGGATCGGTGTTCCTTTGTCATCCCCTTGGGAAACAAAGGCTTACATGATGGCATTGTCCTCCAATTGAACTCAACAGACTCTCCAGTTCTAGTGCACTCTACTCTCTCTGCAGTCTGCAGTCTAATGTGGAGGCTTGGGAAGAATAACAATGTTTGATGTTCCCTCTTCTCCACAGTCAAATGAGCACAGGCTTCTGATCAAGAGCAAGGTTTCCATTGGCCAGTCCAAACAAATTAGTTGTCCTTGAGCTATCCACTTGTGGTAATCAATGGTGCTTGTGCTGTAAAAGAAAATAATGGCCTTTTGTAGGAACCACCTTGCAAGTAGCAGCTTTTCCTTTCTATCAGAGCACAAGTTTTAGTCTCATGATTGACTACTGGACACTGTAGCATGCTTTTAGTGGATGTGGTTAACTTCTAATGTTCATGTAGTCAACCATTCTACATAATCTATTCTTTGAAGCAGAGATAAGAGAAACTGATGAGAGTTTCCAAATTTTGGATGTCAATAATAAGAACCTTTTTTTAGAACCAAAAAAAAAGAAAAAGAAGAAGAAGAAGAAGAAGATATATTATCTTAAGATGGTGTCAGAGATATCTATGTATAAAACCTGACGTACCATGCAAAAACAGAGGCCATGCATGGGAAAAGGTGTCTTCGAGGGAAATGGAAGTGTTTCAAGTACCAGTTTTCTCCAGTATTAATTACTCCATCAACAAGCTAATTTAATCCATATGCAGTGGAAATTAACAGCATGATGACCTTCCATTACATTGTGCAGCTCAGAGAGTTCTTGTGTCCATCTGCATGCTAATAACTAGTGGAGAAGGCTTAGGGTTTTGGGGGACTTGACGGTCTCGAGCTTGCCCGGAGTCATGGGGTACTGTGCTGGGAGAGGCAGCGAGTTCAAGTGCCTGCAGTTGGGACACGAAGGAGATGACTTGAACAGCATGACAAGGAGATGGCAGTTTATGCACACCACCGCAACCATGTTTCCGGTAGGGGTGGATTTCTGTGCTTCTTCGTCTGGATTTGTGGAGTTATCCTCCTCATCCGAGGTTGGCAAGGATGAGATGTTGAGCTCCAGGTCAAGCTTTTTTTGCTCCTTTGGCATCGTCCAGCTCCTTCTCAGTGTCTTCCTGTTCAAGTAATACATCCTTCCAGACTGCAACACATTGCAACATCAAAAGAAAGAAAACAGTCAATGCACCAAAATCTCATAGATAGATAAACCAATGAGTAGGAGTGTCGGAGAGATGATCACTCGAAGGTCTAGGCATTGCTCCCAATCCAGTGGCAAGGGATGATAGAGCTGGAGATCAATACTAGTCTGAATCATCACAGGATCAGACCAAGTTTGCTTCCTCTTCCTCCTCCAATTCGCATCCGACTCTGAAGATGAGCTGTTTGTTCTCTCACATAAGAGTGTCAGGGAACCACCCAGCGAAAGCTCCGGTTTGTCCACAGCTCTCAACTCAAGCACCTTCCTCTCCTTCTCTCCACCAACAGCAATATCTTTCTTGGCCATCAGGATCTCCTTTATCATCCTTTGCTACTCGGATACTGGACCTTCTATGTACAATAGAGGGAAAGAAGAAGGAAGAAGGCTGCCACCAATATATGGAGAAGAGTAGAGTAGAGAGAGAGAGAGAGAGTGGGTTTGGTGGGTGGAGTACATGCAGGAGGGGGTATGATGCTTAAGAGGGTTCTTAAAGAGGACCCTATTGAAAGGAGCACGTACAGGCCAAGCATTTAAAGCAAACAAGTATAGATCTTAAATGCCTGCCACCATTGGAACCTCTCCCTACTTCACTGAGTGTTTCAGCAATTTATCCAATTAGAAGGAGCAAAAAAACTGTTAAGCATCCTTTCCTCGTGTACGTATCGATCATCTCTCATATACCATCCGCATATATGCATTAAACTCCCGCGAAGTAAGCAATATATATGAACTGCTCCTCGTGGGTGAGCATTCATTCATGGCCGTGCCCAACCCTCATTCTGATACAGAAGCGAAGAAGACGACGTACGTCACAACGAGAGAGAGAGAGAGAGAGAGAGAGCAATAAATAGGTGCAGGCTCATCACCACCGTGAAGTAAAATAGGGGAGAGAAGGAACAGAGAGGAAGTGTTGCAGCTTCCACATATCACAATTGGCCAGGTGCACAACCCTCAGTAAGTACTTGGTTGGGTGTTCATCTTTGGTAGCTGGAGCATGAACACCTATTCAATGTTGTGATGTTTACATCTCTCCAAGGTTTTTAAATGCCACAGCACAGACCTTGGCTGATGAATGATCCCAAATTGACCCCATCACTGTGTTGCACAGATCTGATCTATGCATTAAATGAAGTGCTGCACTCTTCTTATGTGCAGCAGATCCATGTTTTTTCTCCTTAAAGACAGCTACTAAGAGAAGCACTTCCGAGAATGTTGGATATCTAATTTCACTAATTATAGGGATGAAATTGTAGAAGAATACCACTTAAGCTTTGCAACTTTCTTTGTGTTGATGATTTGAGTTGGATGCTTATCTTTTTGTCTTTAAAGTCTTCTACATTTCAGTGACTTTTTCCCTTTCATTGCTCAATTGACTATATCATTAGAGTTGCAATATAAATCCCAATTTGTTCAGATTAATATTTTATTTTTATTTTTATTTATATACGTTGGCATTATTCGTTTTATGTCTTTTATTTCTAATACTGCGCTCCTTCCCTTTTCCAACTACTGTTAGCTCGAACTCAAATGCATCATAGTATGCTCTAAGTGGTTGGGCAAGAGAATATATATATATATATAAATGGAATATAGATATCAGTAGGATAGGATAATATTTTTCCTCATCAATTCTCTTTTAAGAAATTATAAACATAGTGTCTTCTTTTAGGCATCTGATTGGTTAGTTTATTATTATTATTATTATTATCATACAAGTGATATGTCTCAGATTTAAATATTTTTAAAAAAACTTTTCTTAAAAGAGGAGTGGTGAAAGCAGACTTTGATCTCTTATCATGAGTTGACAAAGTCTTTATTAACTAAACTAGCAATTCTAAATTTATGGAAGGAGGTCTCATACTTTCAACCTTTGTTAGGTGAGTCCAGTATATTATCATATGATGGAATGATGTTTTAAGCCTTTGATTCTTGATAAACAAATCTAGCAAATTATGAATAAACTAATATATGATATGTAAGAAAAAAAAATATATATATATATATATATATATTGATGAAGAACAATATCTTGATGCACCAAGACATAGAGATATCTTCATAGCTAGTACTAAAATGTAAAAAAAGAAAAAAAATGAAATAAGGTTTCAATATAAATATATTGAATAAGATATCGGTTGGTACACCATCCCTACCTAATATGTTATGGGTGATGCAACATAAAGAAGACAACTAGTATGATGAAGAACAATTTTATCTTCAAAACTGGTACTAAAAGAACACCATCGAACAAGATGTGCATTGAAGACCATCTCAATCCACTCCCTGCAAGCATTTAAATTCCATGGGTTTGGTTTTTTTGCTTGATCAACAACAAGCTCCCACAATAGGAGAAGTCAAGCTTTTCATGTATCTGACACTCTCTCCTTGAATGCAGCATTGATTCTTTGCCCAATCTGTATGAGAATTAATCACCAGCGTCACTGCTTCGAAGACTTATGCTTCCTCTCCGCAGCAATTAAAAGATGGCAGTAATTGGCCAACACGTTTAGCTGCTTTGCCCAGCCTCCTTTGTCCTTGGATCTCATGCCACCCCCCACATCTACTGCCTTGCCATGTCTGCTGCAAAACATTTAGGGAGTGTCATCTCCAAAAATAATTTTACTTCCATGTCAGAAATGGGAAGGAATGAGGTTGTTAAGTTGCATTGCGATGCGAGATTGCACAGTTTGTATTGAAGCAGTTTAAACAGCGCTGCAGATGCATATTGATTGAGGAGCCTTTCTGAACATTTGCAGCACAATCTCCTTGCTGGATGCTGGAGACTGTAGCTCCCCTGGTGAATGCATCTGATCCTTGGACCAAGTGTTTGGCCAATCTGCTTGATATATATATACTATTTTCAATCTATTTTTAGGTTTTTTTTCTTTCTGAAACGTAGTAGGCTCCAACATATCAACCCTCAGGGTGCCAATGTAGAATAGTGATTGAAATCCTAATCGATATACAAAATTACAAACCTTACAAGAAGATAATAATTATTTTGTTAGATTTATTAATCGGAATAATTGGGTCGACAAACAAACATGCACCAAAAGAGTCGTAACAAATCTAACAAGACACCACATGAACTGATGCACAAAATAATCTCCAATACAAACAACCAGGTATGTATAAATATATGAGAATGCCCGTTCATATACAATCGCGGTGAAATAGCAGCAACACGAGCTGCCTACATCTTTTGGAACTTCCGAGCTCCAAACTGAATCAAAACCTTCAACGCCGAGGAAGGCTTACATGCTCGATCAATGAGCGCTCGGCTTCTATCTGGGACTTACATCTTAACTAGCAAGCTTGAAAGCATCAATGAAGAGCCCATATGTGAATCCCATCTTAAAATTATTTAGTAGCGCAATAGGAAATGTTACTTTGGGCCGACTGTAGTAAAATCTGGTCACATATTCGGTAAGAAGAACACATACCACTGCAGCAATTACATCGTTCACACCCAAAGCACCAAATGACAGAGAAATTGTTTGTGCAACGTAAAAGCCACCCAACAATGAGATACCACCAAAAAGTGCTCTGCGAGGACGGCTTCTGAAGTAATTCCTTGAGGCATCTGGGATGAGGCGAATGATGTCAATTAGTCTTCGTGGGCCCTCATTTTCCTGTACTGCTCGAATACTGAGGTATCTGGGTGAATACTTCTGTGTCATTTTGTATCTCTGGAGGTAGAACTTTGTTTGTGAACCAAAGCCAAGGTTCGGTGCTTGGACAACAGCTACACCACATGCCATTTTCTACCCTACGGATCAAGAGAAAACAAGCAACTTCAAAAATAAAGATATGCACTTAGAGCATGCAAATCTCACTAGCTATATGTGAAGCAGCAGCTAATAAGATTATTATGGAAGAGTTTCCTGAGTTCCTAACAATATAAAAGATGAGATTATTATGGAAGAGTTTCCTGTCCTTTAAACAACTTCCTCCATACATCCACTTGAAATATACGTTCAAATATTCCAGTTGCTTCATGGGCAGATCGCTCATGTGGAGAAAAAAGAACTAATCAAGTCCTAGAAGAACATCATCTATAGAACCCATGAAAGGAATAGCAGCATGGAAGCTTTTTGTTCGATAATTATACATATTGTACTCGCACATAGTTTGATATGCCCTAAAGCCTTATACCAATCCAAAAATAAAGAGGATCAATGCATACTACTGAAGCCACCGGCCCACAGGGACCAGTCTCCTTAATCTCCCTTTTCTGCTATATATGATGTCCAAAGCTGTCTGTTACAATGTAATTTTAGTTCCAATTAAACGCAATGTTCTAAATCACATTCATTGTGCCACTGACAGAATTGGGAACAATTTTGAGGCTGTAATAAAATAACTATAAATTGTATGAATTATTGTAGATAACTTTTTTGCTGGCATGAATGTGTGTTATGAGGACATGTCAACCCATTTAGTCATCATTGTACCCATGAATACATTGGATAATTAGCTAGGGCATTATAACTTATAGAGGACATGGATTTGGAACCTTGTCCTCAAAGAGAGAGAAGAAACAAGAATTTTGTACCATTCGACTTCCAATTTGTACGTTGTAGTAGACATAGTGGCATGATAAATGTTGATGCCTCCAACAAGTACAAGCCTGAATTATCAATTGGAGAACTAAAATACTAATAAAGATAAATTTATGGTATAGAAATTAAAATGCCAACCAAGTACAAGCCTTAGGATTCATATATATGGCAGTTGTGAAAGATAAGTTAATCTGTTACTGTACCTCTCAAACTAAAATAAAATAATTTCCTAACTTTATACTATCACTCATACTGGGACTGCATGATACTAATTAGGCTTAAAATAGAACTCTTTTGTCCAATTAAATTATTGACTAAATTAGTAACGAAAATCAGACAGATTAAAAAAAAAAAAGCCTACTACAAGAAGTTAACGAGGAAGAATAAACCCTCTTGGCTAGAGGAGTCTCGAGAAAGGATTTCTCCAATTCAATTCGTTAGAATTGAGTTGTTCACTTTATAGATGTCTGATTCGACAGCAATTTATCCAGAAGTCTATATACTTCGGCGCCCAACAAGATGGAAAATTATTAGAACTATATTAGCTATTGACTGGACCTCAATTCCAATTCAAAGCCAATGATGGAGCCGATGAAAGGGAAATAAAAAAATATTAAGATATAAAGGGCCAAAATTGCTGAAGAACAAAAATTCAATTTTTCTATGATCTATTATTCGTTCATCATGAATACCTAAATTAACAAATCCAGTAACATGATCAAAGATATTGACTAGATTTGTGGTCCAAAAACCATCCAGATAAGATGAATTATTCTAAAATATGATTCTTGACAATATTAATAAATTTAATGTGCAAATTGTATGATTTAAGATAAATTTCTGCAGAGTATTTTTCTCTTTTTTCCGCATCCTCTATTTTGTTCTGAGAGGATGCACCATGAAAAAATTATAGAAAAATAACGTAATTTTACTTCTACGAACTTTAGCCCATGAGATCATGCTAAGATTGTCAATATGTCATCTGAGTGTTCCACCATCACTTTTTAATATGCAACATCGAGGTCTGCATAAATGAAACTTGAGTTTTAAAAGTTCCCTTCGAGAATGTAAGACAATTGCAAAATCATATATGCCATGTCCCAAAAAATTATCAAGTAAATATGCCCCAGATTATATGTTAACTGATTTGGGCAACACACAAGAATACATTAAATCTACTGATTAACCTCCATCAATGGTCGCTAGTGGCTCAAGCAACATGTATTTTTAGTCAACTATCAACGTCCATTAAATCTACTGATTAACCTACATGAGATACTAGCGACCATTGATGGAGGTTAATCAGTAGATAATGTAAATGCGTCCGTTTAGTAAAAGGAGATGGATTTTTAGTCAACTATCAATGGCAGATTATCCATTGCGCTTTAATTTTTCACATCAAATTGACCAAGAAAAGATCAACCGATAAAAGAACTGAATTTTTAAACAATTGAAATTCCAATACATAAGAATAATGGTAACCTAAACAAGACCAGAAGAAAAAGGCAAGGAAGCTTATTAGATTTGCCAACCGACGACTCGTAGGCAAAGAGGGCAGCGACGGGTCCGCAGTAGGAGGTAGGACTCGACCGTGGAGCCGTGGGGGTGGCACTGAAGCGAGTGGGTTAGCGCCGGCGACGGCGGCTGAAGGCTGGGTGGACAACGGAAGAATGGGGAACGCTACGGTGGCTTTTGACCCCCCCCCCGTTTCTTTATCGATCGGCGTCAACTGACCATAATGCCCTCGTACTCGGCCAACAAGATGAACCGGTCCGGTTCTTATCGGCCAATGGAAAGCCGCCTCGTGTATCCACCCAGCGGGACCCGGTCATCGATGTAGGCCCTTTGAACAGAGCCAATACTGGCCCGGCCCAACATAAGAGGAAACGAGAACTTTGTTTGTTTCTCGATTCGTAGGTCGTTTCCCATACATCCTCCCAACCTCCTCCTTTCGCCGTCTGTCCCCCAATTGTCGCCATTTCTATCCGTTTCTTTCTTTCTTTCTTCCATCCACTCGAGATTTGTTGATCGAAGGAACGTGTGTTTGGTCGACGACGAGGTAAGCATGGCTAATCTCATCAATGGTTTGAGACTCGCTGTTGGTCCAACGTTTAATTCTTCCCTTGGATCTGCTCTGGGGTTTAGCTCGATCTGCGCCAACATTTCTTTCACTTTGATATGTAGAACCATATTCGAATAGAAAATTCGTGCTTTCTGATTGCCATGTATGACTTACTTGAGAAAAGTACATTTGCTAGCGGTAATTCCTGGTTTTCTTTCTCTTTTTATGATTGATTTTTCCCTGGGACACAGATGCTTGATGTGTGATCAACACATGATATGAGTGGTTCCATCGCTTCCTCTGGTTGTCCAGAGTATTGCATGTGGGCATCGTCAGCTGTGGTAAGGAGGCAGCTTTTCTTGATAAGGTCTTTGGGTGGATACTGTTGTCAGATGCATTCACATAGAATGCGAGGGATACAAGGTGCTAATGTCGCTGCATCAGAGGCTGATGCTGAGAGCATTATTCGGAGGGTAACTCCAACGCTAGACCCCATTCGTTATAAAGGCCAAGCAGGTGAACATTTTCATGCTTGTAAAATTGGTAGCAATTTATGCATTGTGTTGGTGGTAGTTATTATGCATCTATGAGGTTATTTTGATTTTTTCCATTACAGTAGCATGTAGAGCTATTATACAAAAAGGGTTATATGTTCACTGTTAATTGAGAGAGAAGGAGAACATAGGTTTAAGAAAAGTCATCTCATGAGCTACCAAAGGAAGGTATGCGGAAAAAAAACCTGATGTTTGTTAAAAAGTAATGTCTAGTCAACTTGTGGTGATTCAGAATTAAGTTTCCATCTGTATTGTATTGTAGAAGGTTGTTGAGTCTTCTTGGGGATAGAGAAAATGGATGAGTGAGTGATGATTTTTATCAGCCCTGAAGATCGCATCAAATTGAAGTTATGAATATTATCATCATTATAGTTGCTTCCAAAACCTCTTCTTCAGCCTCTCTTCCTTTTTGTTATTTCTCTCTTGATTCTCTCCTGATTTCTCTCCTTATTCTTTGAGCTTGTTCACAAACTAAGAATTTCAATCTAGAATTTAGCTATACATACTGAAACCCCTGCAGCTGCTACTTGTTTGCTCCTTAAAGTTATTGACCTTGCAACATATGTCATGCTGAGATAACTTTTAATGCCTAAAAATTAAAAATGAATGAAAAATACCCAGTTATGCAAAACAGGAGTTTTTTTTTAAATGTTTAATATACTTTTATGTTTTCAACTATAACTTCATAGCACAACTATTTTCTACCTCACACTTCCTGAATTCAAAAGTGGTCATTTCTTCCCATTACTTGATGCAAAAGCTGACCACTTTATCAACTGCATGTCAATGTTAACTGTTGGCATCCAACAAACCTGTAAAAGAAACCATGAATTCCCTCATCGTTTGGTTAACCTGATTGATCACAAGTCATGCCTTGTTGACAATTTTTAACCTGTACAACAATTCCTGACTCCAAGTTTGTTTCTTTAAATCCAACTTGTTAAGGATGATATCAAGAAAATTATGCTAGAGCTTGAATGAATCAAACAAAAATTGATACCTTTTGATTGGCAAACTTTATAATCTAGCAACTAGATAGTGTGCTGGTTTCTCATGAACATGAATAGCTTATTTCCTTGTAGTTTGATAGCTTTGTCTTCACTTCAGTCTTGCTGTATGGAAACTAAGTTCATATTAAATGGATCTCGAGTTACCTGCAATTTTTTTTAATAAATCATTTGTTTTGCACAAGTTGAAAATAAGATTTGACCTCCAATTGATTCTCATTGAGGATAAATCCTGAATATTATGTTAGATTCGTATTTATATTCACATAAATTGAAAGACATATCCTTGAAGCAACTATTCTTTTTTCTAGCATAACAAAGTATTTTGCTGAAATTTGGATTTATTTTTGGCAAAATCTTTGCTGAACGCAACTCATTGACAAAATCTACCATGACCTTCTTGTACTTTGAATGCGATGAGATCAATGTCATTGTCAAAGAGTTATTTTCACCCTAACTATCTTTTCATCTTTTTTCCCAGGAAAGATTGCAGTAATTGGTGGATGTCGTGAGTACACAGGGGCTCCATATTTTGCTGCTATATCAGCTCTAAAACTCGTGAGTATCATCACTCTTATATAGTCAGCTCATATGTTAATTATGTCAAACTTTGTTCCCGTCATGTTCATTCTTGCTTCTAATTTCATATAGCATCATAAATATAATTTGGTTGGCATGTACCATGCAGGGGGCAGACTTATCACATGTTTTTTGTACAAAAGATGCAGCAACAGTGATAAAGAGCTATAGCCCGGAGTTGATTGTGCATCCAGTTTTAGAAGAATCTTACAGTGTAAGGTAATCCTTTCTTAGGAAAGTCTCTTCGGGGGCCTTGTACAACAAGGGGTGATATATAATTTGGTTTCTTAGGGACGACGAAAGAGACTCTGTTTCTGCTAAGGTTCTTTCTGAAGTTGGAAAGTGGATGGAAAGATTTGACTGTATTGTTGTTGGGCCGGGACTAGGAAGAGATCCATTTCTTATGGTATGCTGCTATCTTGAGAAGTTATTCTCACAAGCATTGGCTTTTATGAGGTTGTCCTATTTCTATCTATGTGAGTGATTTGTTTTCCCATATCATTTCTCCAATTCTTGCCTTCGCCATCTAGTTTCCAAAAAGTTTTGTATGTTTATTACAACATACCTTTCTTAAAATTAAATTACATGAAGAAAATAAGGGTGTGGAATGGGTTCACTAAGGTACCTTCTTCTGAGAAACCTATTGTTCGTGAAGATTTTAGGAAACAATGGAAATTAGAAAGGTATATTAGCTCAGGATTTCTGCTACTAAATCTGAGATGCTCCTAAAACCACATGAAAGTTAAATCTACTATTCAGACATCTGTTTGATCCATTGCAGCAGTTAATCTATTTTAAACTCTTTCTATATGTTACCTAATTAATATGACGTTATTGTGAATTGACACCCTTTATCCAGATGCCCAGTCCATTCACAAGCATCGATGAATGCTCATAATAGGAACATATTTCATTCAGTGACAATCATTATGTGATTAAGTGATGGCTACAACTTGGTGCAGTACAATATTTTATGATTTTTCTGACTATTTCACACTATCAAGGAGGACCAACATTTTGCTAGCTGCAATATACACTCTTTCTAATGACAATTATAAATGATTTGTTGGGAAAACATCAAGAGTTAGAATGACTAAATAACAAAGAGAAACTCTTTATCCTTGGTGGAATGTGGTTTGATGAACATGCATATCCTATTATAGATCCAAATGTTGAGAACAGATTCAACAAACCATGTAATCTTCCCATGCTGAAAATAAAGCTTGTTTGGTATGCCAGGGTTGCGTGAGTGACATCATGAGGCATGCTAGGCAATCAAGCATTCCAATAGTCATTGATGGGGTATGTGTTTTCTGCATTATAAAACATGCGTCTTATCTCAATTGTTATTCTCTAAATCAGAAGCACATGGATAATTCGTAAGGGATAACTTTGATCTGATTTGCAGGATGGTCTCTTTCTTGTCACTGACAACCTTGATTTAGTTTGTGGAAACCCATTGGCTGTCCTAACACCAAATGTCAACGAGTATAAACGCCTTGTCGAGAAGGCTTTGGATTGTGAAGTTAATGATGAAGATGGTACCAACCAATTACAATTGCTTGCCAGGCGGTAATCATCTGTTGAATTTCTTTTTCTGTTTCTCTTGTGATTCACAAGAAGGCTAAACATAGCTTTTTGCCCTCCCAGGATTGATGGTGTTACCATTCTTCGTAAAGGGAAGTCAGATTTTATTAGTGATGGTGAAGCAGGTCTTAGCTAAATGCAGTACATATTACTATTTTGAATTTTAGGTGTCCTAGTCATTATATAATTAGCTGTAGTCCTTTCTGATGGTTTGTGTCTTATAGTCACAAGTGTGAGCACATTTGGCTCACCTCGACGTTGTGGTGGTCAAGGTGACATCCTTTCTGGCAGGTTTGTTGTGATTTAGGTTGTCAGATAAGCTTTGTAGTCTTTTTCCAATCACCTTTTTGCATTTAAATCTGTTGCATTTCTTCAAGTTATAGGCCATTTGTTTCTGTAAGGTTTCATTTTTTCTTTTCTTTGAAAGAAACTAAAATGCATTTACCACAGTAATGAATTTACCTTAAAAACAGATTATACAAAAGGGTTGTAAAGTAGCATTTCTTTGCCAGCAGATATAAGCATCTGACTACATGCAACTTTAAGATAGAGACACACATTTGAGCACATTACAGAACCAGCGTGTATTGGTAGATATATGTAATTAGTATAGAGTGTACATGATCTATGTGCTATGTTTCACGACTACAACACTGTCTTGCAAACTAAAGCTTTCACTTTTTGCATAATTTTCATGTGATACTAGTGTTGCAGTATTTTCATCATGGGCACGCCGGCATTTATTGTCTACAAAAGAAGCCACTGGAAAGAGGTTTGACAGTTTGACTATGTACTTTTTCTTGGATGAGAACATTGTTTTTTTAGTAAAATTCACTTCTAATTCTTTGCTTGGGGCACCATCATAACTGTTTTGAAAATTTCAAGTTTGTCAAATCCAATGGTCCTCGGGTGCATTGCTGGTTCTGCACTGCTTAGAAGAGCTGCTGCTCTTGCGTTCCAAAACAAGAAACGGGCAACACTTACTACAGATATTATTGAGTGCTTGGGGAAGAGGTACCACTGTCACTTTACAAAGTAGTTTTACCAAGAAAAAGCGTTTGAAATCTCAGCTTTACTGACTTTTTTTTTTTTTGCAGTTTGGAGGACATATGCCCTGCTGAATAATGTTGCATCCTCAAGATCCTGGATATCTTGGAAGAACTAATCACTCCTCTCGACATAATATGTGAAGATGTGCTTTCACTCCTTTTTGTTCACTTCTTGTATGGTACATCGAGTCCAAATATCTGCAGTAATTCAATAATTTTCAGTTCAGTAAGCAAACATTGACGATGATACAAGTCTATGTATGCTGATAATGTGAATGTTGTGCTACAAAACTGTAATCTTCTACCTTAATTCAACAACACTGTTGTCAGTTATCATCAAAGAGGCAGATGCACCAAATAATGGCCAAACTCTTCTCCATGCTTGATACTGAGAAGTGAAAAACAATGCATTGGTGGTTTGGTATCCGATAATATTATCAGCGTTGGTTATGCTCATTCCATTCGATTCTATTTGTGTGGTTTATGCTCTTCATATGCAAGCACTGGTTTTTTGCTTTTATTGTATGCAAGCACTGGTTTTTTGCTTTTATTGTATGCAAGCATTGTGTTTTGTTTTTATTGTATGCAAGCATTGTTAAAGCTCATAGCAGTTTTGCGGAATGCATCTTGTTCTCCATTTGTACCCAAATCTGCCGATCTGGGTGGTGTTGTGGAATCTAGTGTCATGGAAGTACAGCAGCAGATTGTGGTGAAGGAACCATTTTATGCAACAATGCTACCTAAAACTTAGGTTTGGATCACGTTCGTATATTTAATATGTAGTTGTATATTTAATATGTAGTTGTATGAAATACTTCGGTTGTTTGGTAAATGATAGATGAAAATTATATTTTAAATATGTTTTGAGGTAGTGTTGTTTAGTAAAAGTATATCTCCGACGTCCGTTCGATACTGTGATAAATTTAATATATATAAAAATAAATAAATATTTTTATAGTCGAGGTGTCAACACAGTTTGGTTCGATCTGAGTATATAAGATTGCCGATGCTGCACTTGAGTTGAGGGGAGTCTGCGAAAGATATGATCGGGAGGCTGCTTTTGAGTGACTTCTCGATATGAGATTCGAAGTTTGCCCTTTCTTCCTGATTGTGGGAAATTTGCACAAAGGTTAGAATCGGCCAAATGAGGTTTTCTGACTCGACATATCCGATGGTTAAATTAGTGAGAGCATAAATTTGTAGCAAATTTCGTGTCCCAATGTAAGAGGTCTAACCTCCACACCCCCCAAAAGTAATGTTTCTAGGGGTGGCTCTTATACATGTTTCGTTATGTCGACGTATGTTGTTGTTTAATGATCGCTAGTGTCACTATACGTAGATGTTCAATGCCCGTTGACGTCTTAGTCAGTCGGCCTGTACGTTGGGCGCTAATGCTGCCTAGGCAGTTCAACGCTGCTTCTTGCTTCTTGAGGCTATGCCACATCGTACTTGTCAGGGGGTTGTTAGTGTGAGGGACATGCCACTATCTTATTCCTGCTTCACAAGGATGAATCGGCTCGGGATGTCAAGTTGGTTTCGCTGTGATACTCAAAGGGTCCCGTGGAATGGAGGACCAGGATATGTCATATGCATTCTCTCACCCAAAGAAGTCATGCCTCAAGAGAATCAAGAGATACGACTCGAGGCTCGTGCTAGTTAGATTATTGGTCTTATTGATCAAACGAATTTCTCTAGAGTGGGTTTGGCTCCCCATGACCGGAGCCTAGAGAGGCTCGAGCATCATCTTAGTTAAATTGTGTCTTGGTGCTATATTAGTCAGGAAGTACCCGACAATGGGTCGACCAAGACGTGGTTAGCAAGGAACTAGTTGAGACTAGGTCGGTCTTGATGTTGGGAAACCACCAGTGCATCACATGTGCAGCGAAAAAATAAAAACAAAAAATTTTCACGTTTATCATATCGTCGTACAACGATTGGTATATGAAAAATTATAAAACCAAAAATTATAATTCGTGAGAGATTTGTTATCCAGGGAGATCATATATCTCTAAAACTTTCAGATCCAGTAGGAGAGGATGAAGGAGGTCAGATGTCCTCCTCTCTAGCGGTATCCACACGATAGATCGTTACAGCGATACTCCTCTAATTGTAGCAAAAAAACTAAAGGGCTCTATAATGGTATCCATACGATGGATCGTTACAACGATGCTCATCTAATTATAGCACAAAAAAAAAAACTAAAGGACTATGTAGCATTATATTGTTAAGTCGAAGGATTTTCAAAATATTAATATGTAATTTTAATAATTTTTTGAAACTTTGACCTAAATTTGAATCACTAGAAAAGTTTAAAGATGAGCTAGTGATATCATATCATAAATCGCATTAGTATTGTTAACTTTTTTCACCAAATGATTGAGGATTAGAAAAAAATGATAAAAATATTTTGTTAATGTGTTTTCATGAAGTACTTACAGTCTTTTCGTTCTCATTTTTAAAACAATGTATGTGTGATATTTCAGTAATTCTTATATTATTTACATTTCATACATATAATTATACAATGGCATCATTTGTATCATGGATTTGAAAAAAGTGATAAAAATATTTCGTTATAGTGAAGTATTATTTTCTTGGAGGAGTGATTGATTAGAAAAAAAAATCCAAAAAAGGATATTTTTTCAAGTAATTGCCCTAAACTCAAACTAATAACACAGAAAAAGCTACGGACAAATAATCTGAAAAGTTAAAGGTTTCTCAAAATATTCGGTCATATTTTCATCATTCTTTTATTGGAACTTTGACCTAAATTTAAATCGCTACATATAAGTAATAATTAATAAATTATGATAAATATGTCTTACTGTTGTTGACTATATAAATATACTTACAAAATAAAATGATTTAGCCTTTATAGTATTTTTTTAAAATTTTATTGAATTCTTCTTTTTATTCAGAAAAAAAAAATCATTCAACATATATGTATCAAAAAGCTAAAATAGATTGTATATACTTACATATGTAACAATATAAGTCTCTTGGATCAGAGAGGATAAAAACCCACGATACTATAAATATAAGTTGATAGGACTAATAATGAGTTAGTCCAGTCACCCACCACGTATCAAAAGTCACACCCTACATTCTCAATCGACTTGGGATAGTAGCAACTTACCTGATCCTCTGATTTCAGAGCTGGACAATGATGAGGGTAAGACGTAGTGCACGACATCACCAGATACAAACACGATGCTCGAGGACCTTACCCCGTCGACCTCTCCCGAGCTCTCTTGTCTCTTCCCATCAACGCGGATGAGCTTGCGCATACGGGCGGAACCGAACCATGCTGACTCATCGGCGACGGTATAAAATTTCACAATATAAGTAAAAAATATTTTTAAATAAAAAAATAAGTATGGAAGATCACTTAACATGAATACTATACTAGCTAAAAAGCATCACAAATTTATTTACAGGAAGACACCCTATCATAGTTACAAACAAGAGAGGGGAGAAGAGAGGAGAAAAAGAGTTGATTTCGTTGATCTTTTATATGAAGTAAAAAGATGGAAACAGAAGAAAGTTGAAGCCTAAAGAGTTTGTTTTGAGGCTAAACCACTAACATTGGACTAAACCAACCGATCCATTCATATAAATTAGACTTGTCCTTAGGTCACTTAGTGTAGCTTTTTGAAGAGCAATTTTAGTATATATATATATATATATATTTTCCTATACAACTGTTTTCCAAGGTGACTATGAAATGGCTTGTGTTGAACTCTCCTGCTAAAATTGACTGGTGGACATCTATAAGTTGTACATTTCATAAGTTTATAAGTGGATTTGACCTCCCCATATATGATAGATACCCAACAAGCTTAGTAGCTTTCTCATCACAAATTATGCAATATGGTGAAAGATCTGAAAACAACATTGGCACATAAAAGTGCATTTCCAAACTCTCGGGCAAATGATATGATGATCGATTGCATCATCAACACACGAAATAGGAGTATTATTAATTTTTGAATCCCTTCTAGAAGAGGGGTTAGTTTGACTAATCTAAATATATTCCATATATACCATCAGATTCTACAAGAAGGTCAACCATCATCATCCACCATCTTGTTAGGTGGTCTTTCTCCAATGTTCTTGTGGACTAACTTTCCAAGCTTTCAACTACTCTCTCCCCCATATCGAAGTACATGTCTCTTCTCATGTCAAGCATCCCACTCCTTTGATATAAACTTTGCAGAGGGTGTGGGTGTGTGTGTGTGTATTCATGTCTTGATGTGATCAATGGACCCTTTAACATAAAACTCTATCATGGCTAACTTAGATGATAGGAATCAATCACAATCACCTTTGTAAGAAAGTACATGTAAAACTTAAATTTAGAGGGATAAATACAAAAATTACATACTTTGGAGACAAGTTTTTCTTCCTAGTAAAACATAAAATAATATACCACATATATAGATACAATTGAAAAATATTTATTTTTTTTGCATTTACTTACTTTCCCTGTATGTTTCATGTCAAGTTTACAATTTAGCTGTTTTCTTTCCTTTCTGCTTATTATATACACATACATACATATAAATATTATTTCCTTAGATGTATCAATTACATATGATATTCCACTAATGTTCTAACATCATTTTAGTTAACTATGTTTTCACCAACTCCTTCAAGTGTTGGGTGACAACATCGTTTGACCAATTCTCCTCAGATTATTCCTGTCAGTTTTGATAAATCGAAGAGCTGAGCACTACAATTTGTAGTGATTTTGACTTCAAAGTTGTTCAAAGTCAAACAGCTCCACCTATGTTTTCTTTTTGAATGTAGATAGATGGTCAAAACATGTCACCTAGGTGGCGTTGTTTGACTCATTAATGCTCTAGTTTCTCACCATTTAAATCTTCTCCTTGTTTAATTAAAATTTACTTTTTAATGTTTAAACAGTTAGAGAACTTTGGATTTTGATTTTGGGATAGGCCATGATTTAATTATTGCTAATGTCATCATATTAATATTTCTTTTTTTTATAAATAAAAATACATTTAAGCTCATTGCCATTCAACAATACAATAGTGATTTTGACCTAAAGTTGTCCACAGTCAAACAACTTCCTTTACCTGTGTTTGCTCTTTGAATGTAGATGATCAAAACATGTTTTATATATATATATATATATATATATATATATATATATATATATATATATACACACACACACATATATCAGTCTTATAGTATAGCCTAATATTTTTCTGACTAAATAACCATAGGCTAAAAGTTATTTTAATGTTCTTAATCTAATCATAACCTTTGTAGGTTGAAGAAAGGACTCAAGGCTTTGGGTTTTTTTTTTTTTCCCAATGGTTGGTGTGGACTCTTGGAATTTGAGAGAAAGAATTCTATGGAGACTTTGTTAGCCAAAAATATATTGCAATCTTCAAGGCAAAGGAATGTACTAAGATTTAATGGGATTGGGTGTTGACTATGGAACCATTAGTAGATACGTGGAAGAGAACATTTTGACCACCATGCTTGGGACAAAAAAAAAAAAAAAAAATTGTCTCCGAGAATAATTTGTCCTCATCACAACTTATTCAATTTGATCACATTATATGACTACTATGCCCTATGTTTCGAAGAATATATCAATTTTTTTAGTTGTATTTGAAATATATTTATATTTTTAATATATATTTAGAGATAAAGATTTGAGTAAGTGTGTCATTGTAGAATGTCTTTTGAGTATTTTAAATATATATATATATATATTGTTGTAAATATTTTTTAGTAAAATTATATTTCAAAAGTTGAACAAGATGTGATAAACATTTTTAATTATTTATTAAATTATGAATATGTATTTTTATTTAAATTAATTAGTAAATAAATAAAGTACATAAACGAATGCATATAATCTTTAAAAAAATGTGACCTAGATATATCATAAATAAATAATATTTTTAAAAATAAATTAAAAATTTTAACTTATGCAAATTGTAGATAATATTGGTTTCTTGCGAAATCATGTCATAAGGTACTTTGAGAATTTAATAAATTATTTTTATATCTCATAAATATTGAAATGCTAATAATGCTATCTTAAGGTAGCACTAACATTTAATAGTTATAATATAACTTTCAAATCACTCATAATTTAAAAATTATTAAATATTAATTTTTATTATATATATATTAAATTTATAATCCATATTTTTCTCAAAAGCTATTCTGGACATCAATGGATTATTCCATCCTTCAACTATCCATGTTTTGTTTATGGCATTACTTGGAAAAGAAAAAGAAAAAAAAAATCTTGTTCACAATTAGAATCACGGTGACCCAGTTTCCCACCTGGAGAGAAAGTAAATGGGACCCACAGACTATCACCCTGTAACGGACGTCCAACCACAACAAAGAAAGGTAAGCGTTCGGGTAGCGTCACTCACGTGAGGCCACGTTCGTCCAAGAAATATATTTCGAGGCATAGGGGGGGGGGTATTCTCGGAATAACAACGAAAAGGAACCGTCCGCTGTCAAAAGACTCCGCCGACTGCGCGTCCGAACCTTCTCCTCTTTGTCGCCCGATCTCCGTAAAGGGAGTTGTGCTCTTTTGACTTCGATGTCGGGCCACTGGCGGATTTGGTGGGACGAATTGAGGCAGGGGTGGGATTCTTCGCTGAAGCTGCCGCCATCTCTCGCGTCCGCGGCTTTAATTGACGGACGGTCCCAAGGTGTTCCGATCCCCGCTTCCCCCTGACGGCTTCTACCCATCAAGGTTTCGTTCTCTTGATCCTGTTCTTCTCGGGATTGGGTTTTGCTGTTAATGTTCTCGGAGCTTGAAAGATCCTATCTTTGAGTTGAGGGACGAATTTCCGAATAATTTCAGCTAGAGAGTAGGGTTCTTAGCCCTTTTTCTTCTTGATCTTTGGAATCGATGATTTCATTAGTAGTACCTTTAGCGTTTGCTTTGATCCATTTCTGATGCATCTTCTGGCATTGGCAGTCCCATTACCAGATATTGAGAGATAGAAAGGACAAATGAGGTCACCGTCGCTTCTGTCCCGCTGCTTGCCGGCGTTGGTGCCTCATGACAAGGCCAGTTTGAAGGCCGATGTTTCCCTGGTCTCTGAAAGGGATTTGCATCTTCCCTCACCAGCCGTCGAGATTCTTCCTTCCAAGGTATTTTACTATTTCAACTTCTAGCATAGTCGCTTTGTTTATTACGTGTCAATTACTTGCTGTAGTTACAGAAATCAACTCCGTTTAGTTTGTGCACTGACCATCATTTGTTTGATTTTTCCTTTTGATCATAGAATTTCGATCTGGGAAACTGTCCTGCTATGTGCATGACTTACTAACGTCCAACAGATTTGCGACCATATATTGTTCTTGTGATGAACAAGCCCTCCAAAATAGGGTTCATGTACATTTCCTCATTTTTTTTTTTTGCCATGGTTGTTTCACAGATTGCCCATCCATACAAGTATGCTGGAGAAAATGTTGATCTGCAAGGTCTCAAAATTTTTAAGGTACATGCGCCAAATTTGTTATTTCTCTTTACATAATTTCTGGTTTAACCTCAACAACCAGATTCTGAATGGATCATCGCCTTTTGTTCCAAAAGGAATCTGACTCACTTGTGATGCCATCAATGGACCTTGCTGTGTGCTATGTTCTTCTTCCTTCAACGTTTATGTATTTATTTTTATTTTTTATGCCCCAGGGAAGGGTTAGGGTGTCTGAAGTGATTGGGTTTTCAAATTCGGAGATGGCTTCATCCAAATCTGATGGTGAATACATAAGATCTAATAGATTTTTGTATTTTTTTCACATAAATTTGGATGGCATCATCCAAATCTATATCTATATTTGCCTATATATTTTGATGCATACTTATAGGTTTACCTTCTCATGCTGCAGGATCTCTGAAATCTTGGGAGAGCTCGACCGATCTTGTCAACAATCTCAAGCTTGAGATTCGTGACGGACTGCTGAGTTTTAGAGGCAAAAGGGTTTTAGAGGTACCTTCATTTTAGGAGTCCCTGTCCTTTTTATTCTCAATCTATCAGCCTTTAGCTTTTGGTTAGTCTGTCAAATATTATATTCCACCTGATGCTGATTAAGTTAGAAAAAATTGTTGCAATTTATATCAGAATGCTTTAACAGGCTTCAATGATCCTTCTTCACATGTCATGATCTAATTCTAATGTTGGAACATTATGATATTAAAACATCATCTCATTCCCAATATTAACAAAATCCAATTGTCGTTTTTATGTTAATAATTTTAACTCTCACGTACATGCTTCGGAAGTTAGATGTTGTTGATTTTGTTTGTTGACAGAGGAATTCAAGATATCTGATTGTTCTTTCGCTGCAGATGAAATAGTATAGTTCTAATTTTTGTTGATAATTGCTGCAGCTTGGTTGCGGTTATGGTATAGCTGGGACTTTTGCTTGCCTCAAGGTATTCATTTGCCTTTAATGACTAAGATGATCAAATTCACATATCCAAGTTCATGTCATCCTGCATTATATCGTACTGGCCTAATTTGTCATGCAAACTTGTCACAGGGTGCCTCTACAGTTCATTTTCATGATCTCAATGCTGAAACCATAAGATGCACAACCATACCCAATGTCCTTGCAAATATTGAGCAGGCCAAGGACAAGCAGAGCCGCCAATCAGAGAGTCCCCTTACTCCATCTCGACAGCATTTGACTTCTGATGTCCATTTTTATGCTGGGGACTGGGAGGAGCTTCCCAGTGTCCTATCTGTGGTGAGGGTAGATGGTTCTGAGTTGGCAAGAGGGGCTAGCCTTAGCTTCTCTGAGGATGACTACATGGATGCATGTAGCAGTCAGGAGGGAAGTGTGATTGCTCAGGAAACTAGCTCCAGGCAGTCCAGGAAGCTCTCTGGAAGCCGTGCCTGGGAAAGGGCAAGTGAGACAGACCCAGGAGATGGGGGCTATGATGTCATTTTGGTTACTGAGATCCCTCATTCAGTAACCTCCCTCAGGAAGCTATATACCCTGATGACAAAGGTTAGTTGAATTTTTCTTCGTAATCTTGAAATTTTTCGTTGGTAACAAATGTGCATGAGATTCCTGGTAAACCAATATGATAAGAAATTTATAAAAATTAGCCAGTTCTCTCCAGATCATTATAATCTTGTTTGGAACTCGTGAAACGGTTTCCAAAACTTGCTTTAATTATAGACTTTGAACCTTCCTATGCAGAATCTGTCATGTTATGTCGTCCACAGTCATCTTCCAGACTCGACTAATGACTAACTTGTGAAAGTTAATATTAAGGTTCATTGTCTTGCGCTGGCTGGCTGTGCTGGTCCTGGACTGGACCAGTCCGCACCGGTTTTCGGAAAATTGACCAGAAAATAGCCAAAAATGACTGAAAAATAAAATACCTTTTTTTAACCCCTCTTTATTCTAATTTTAATGTAATTATAATTCAATTTCAATAATAATAAGGTGCAAATGATTCATGAATGGTTAGTAATTATAGGTTTTTTGGGCCTAATTATTTCAAATTGATCCTAAAAGTAAGATAATGAATCTACATGATGATTAGACCTAATTATAATAAATTGGTTCTAAGAGCAAGATGATGGATCTAATCGAGCCTATATTTAAGAGAGATATACTAATCACGCTTAACATGTTGTGATTAGGCCTAATTACCCTATATTGGTCTAAAAAGTAAGATAATGGTTTTAATTGTGCCTAAACTAAGGAAAGATGATGACCCCAAATTATCCATCATCAACTAGCTGTGATCGAGCTAAATTAGCCCTAATTTGAGCCTACAAGTATGATAATGGACTTATTTATATCTAATATTAGGTGAGATACATTAATCAACCAATTATTCATAATAAGATACTAATAAGGGTCTACAACAACAACAAAGTCATAAGTCTCAGCTATTTTGGATTGGTTATATGGATCTTTTGCCGTCATTGAGATATGTGAAAAATCATATGTTTAGTTAAATTTAGAAAACTTAAATCTTTATTTATAGTTTCTATTAAGGTCTTCCTTTACTTCATCTCGTACCACTAATGTTAATCATTTGACCTCTAGCTGTCGTATCCGTAGGCCTCCTAAGCACATGTCCATATCATCTTAAATGATTCTCTCGCATTTTATCTTCCATCAATGTTATATTTAATTATTCATGAATAAAAATATTTTTTGTTATCTTTCCTAATAACTCTACACATCTATCTCAGAATAATATAGGGATCTAATTATGTCAAAAGGTAACTAAAGAGCAGAAATACTTTGAAGTTGGAAAGATTTTCCACCAAAGACTGCATTTGAATCTCTCTAATTAAAATCCTTCCAACTGAAGCTTTTAAAGTTTTTTATGAGCTCTAATCATGGATTAGGATGTTTAATTGAGAGAGTGAGGGGAGAGTAAGAATGAGGGAGTATTTAGAATGTTTAATTGAGAAAGAGAGTGAGAAAGAGTGAGAAAGAAAGGAAGTAAGAGTGTGAGGGGGAGTGAAAGAGGGGGGAGAGAAGGGCTTTTCAAAGAGGGGATAGAAGGGCTTTTAAAAGAGGGGGGCCTGCCTCAACAAGGAATCCAATGGCGAAATTGATCATTGGATCGCAATTGAATTGGCCCATTGAACCGGTATGATCGGAATCTGACCGTCATCGACCGATACAAGTCGGTATCGACCATACAGGGCCCTGCTTCCTGCCTGCTGCCCAAAACAGGCTGGTTCGCATACTGGTGGTTGGCTGGACATGTACCGCTTGTTTTGTTTCGTATGGGCAGTATGACAGTCATTGGTTAATATATAAAATTGCAGTGATTGCATGGTAGAATGTGAAATTTGAATGTCAACTTTTTCCTCCTTGTGGGCAATATGTCGAGAAGTATACTGTCCTAAATGTTTTTGTTATTTTTAATACTAAGAAATATCTGGCTTGTATTCAAGAATTATTGTACAAGCGGAACAGATTCAATAAGCAATCTGAAGTATGTGTTTCACAGTCAAGAATTGTGGACTAAAAGCTGGCTAAATTCATTCTGTGCAGTGTCTGCGACCACCATATGGAGTGTCGTATTTGGCTGTGAAGAAAAAATTTGTAGGTCCTAATGGTGTAGCGCGACAACTAAAAGCTATGGTGCATGAGGACAACATTTTTAGCGTCCACATGGTTTCCAGAACGTCAGATAGGGAGGTCTGGAAATTATTTTTCAACTGAGCATATTTGATGTTAGAATATATTCTTATAGTAATTATCATCTGACTGGCATTAAGCCACAATGTACATGTCATGTCATGTCTGTTTATTTATTTATTTATTTATTTTTGAAATAACGTTCAGAAATATTGGACCTCTGAACTTGCTCAGAGGCTGGGAGTGGTACCATTCCGTAGTTGATATGTACACAATGATTCATTTATTCATGTTCAATATATACTTAAAAGACTTCCATTTTCTGTGTTGATTGATGAATTTTATGTCAAAGGATTACATGTGTACTATAATTTGTCATTCTGTAATATCAGATGAATTTTAGGATTGCAACCAAAGTGCCAAATCCTATGACTCTGTTGATATATGATTTGTGACAAAGATCAAAATCAATTATGATTCTTGTAAAATGCCTTTGTTACAGAATGGTGATCCCAAATCCTGATGTTTTGTAGTTAAGTCTAAGTAAATGTTATGGCATCAACCGAAGTGGAATTTAAGGCAAAATAATGTTGATTTCTGGTTTTTTTTTTTAATAAAAAAAATACAAGCCTTTCATGTTGTATTCTAAAAGATGATATCAAACATTGTGCTTTGATCTGCTGCAGCATTTCCACGATCTTTGGAACACCTGAGAAGAGAAATGGCTGTGAAACAACTCAACTCGGAACCTGCAAACTCCTACACTTTCGTTTCATCATTTTATGGCCTTTCAATTTGTAAACTTCTATTTACTTTTCAACATCAATATGATGGCAGAAGTAGAATCTGAAGAATAAGAAGATGATGGTGAAGAATCTGTAGGAGAATTAAGTAGAAACAGGAGAAAAAGAAATCTGAAGTTAAAACACTTGATCATGAAACTTTGGTGTGTACATATAAACACATGGCCTAATTTTACTGTGACATAATAAAAATATTGTGGCTGGTAGCAGCCCATTAACATCAGATTTGTTTTACATAGAAAGAGTCAATAATAATAATAATAATAATAATAATAATACACATATAGTAATTTTAAGCAGCTTTTGAATCACCAACCAAAATCCACAAGGGGATTAATTAAGCTCAAAAGGAATAGTCCGGTTTGAAGACCCTCTTGCCGCCCGGAAGCTTTCCCTGCTCCTTCCCCTTCTCTTCCACAGCCATCCCACCTTCTTCCTCACTCTTCTCCCCTCCTTCCTCTATGATCTCCTCCAAGGCTGGGTGTGTTAGTATGCCGCGGAGAAGCTGAGTCCCCCTGAGAGCGTTGGTGAGAGGGAGGTGCCCCTCCGGTGTGTCGTCCTTGAGCTCCCACATGAACTCGCCGGGGAAGGACCTGTATCCGTACTGCTCCACCTCCGTGTCCAGCCGCCTCATCCACCCCACCCTGATAAAGAAGCGCGTGAAGTCGCGGCCCGACTTCTCCCACAGCCGCCGCTGCACGGCGTACCCGAAGCGCCCGCCGCTGTGCTGCCGCCACAGCCGGTCGATCGCCTGCAGGTCCGCGGCCTCTATGAACTGCACCTCCGAGAAGAACACGTACCCGCGCTTCTGTGCGGCCTCACCACCGAGGGCGATGAGCAGCCGGCGCGTCTCCTCGTCCGCCTGGCGGAAGTCGCGCGTCGACAGGTAGTTCGCGAGAGCGTCGAGTGGCACGGAGGAGGAGACGGCGGCTGGTGCTACAGTACTGGATGTGGTGGTGCTCGGGGGGGAGGAGGAGGAGTGGACGTTGGAGACGAGCCTGTAGGATTTGCTTGGTTTGAAGAAGATAGAGTCGGGTGACGAGGTGAAGTAATGTTGATGGTGGTTCCGGTGTCGGAGAATGGATTGATGGAGGGACTGGAGAGAGGTACTGGCCATGGGAGAGAAGAGAGAGAGAGAGAGAGAGAGAGAGAGAGAGGACAAGGAATGGTTGGGAAAGAGTGAGAAGAGGGTGGTTGAGAGGAATGAGAAGCTGACGAAGGCATATCATATCCAGGAGATATGTAAGGTGAGTTGTGATTGGTTGGGAATGGGTAAGGTAAGATACCATCTCCGCGCTATATGTTGGTGGGCATGAGGCCATCTCTATAGAATTATTTACAATTGATTGATTCCTTTTTGCCTTAAACATAATTTTTCTATGAATTTATTTTTATTCTTTATTAACATCAAACTCTCTAAGCAAGGCAAGATAACTCTATTAGATGCTAGTATCTAATCCCTTGTCTGATGATTCTAAGCTTGTCTCATGATTCAAAGGAATCGAATATGCTGCTTTTGGTATTTTGATTCAATTTGGAAATTTTCACTTTGTGATTTCTTGGTCTCATTTGATTCTTATTTAGTTATTCCTACACAGCATTTTAATTCCCAAGTTGCTAATTGTTGGTGCATTTTTAACAAATGCTTAGGTTTTCAGGACACTCAAGCTGGAAGAAGACTGAAGGCAACATTGATGGGATATGATACCAGCAAATACTGTCACATTTAATCAGTCAACTTTATAGTTTGGGTGTTGATGATTAAGTCTACAATCATTATAATCCTCCATAGATTTGGGATAAATTTGCAGTCATGATTGTGAGGTTTTTTGCTCACATTGGGTTAGATACAGATCATTCTCATGATTTGTCTCTTGAGAAAGTTTTTTCAAAGAATAAAAATAGGAGCTGTTGAATGAGTATAAGCTACTTAGGAGACACTAATCATGTTACTTCCAAAGCAACCAAATGCATTCACTTCCTAGACAAACATGCAAATCAAAGCTAAAATATACTGTTCTAGAGTCAACTGAATCATAAATCTATCCACATTTTCTACAGAAATTGTTGAAATACTCATGTACTTCTTCTGTCTCTGTTTTCTCTCTCTTTATATAGTCATTCAAATCACCAGTATAATATGATAGGCTTAGGCAACACTGAAGAACTATCCAAGATCAGGGACAGTGAAGTACTCCTCCTCATCAGATATCTCAAGCCTAGGCTTCTTAAACAAGGTGCCATACTTGTTGCCTCTGTAGAATCCTGTATCACTTGCTTGTGGAACAGGGAATTTGTTGGCCCTGTAGAAGCCTGTGTTGCTTGCTTGTGCCGTGGGGAGTTCAGGGACTTGAGCTGCTGTTTGGGTCACCTTGGGCACTCGATCATGGAAAACTCCAATGTCTGCAAACCAATCCAACTCCCCATATCCTACAGGGGACTCCTACAATGTATTGAATCGAAGTCTGATTACCTTATGTGAAGTAATCAAAGTTCTACGAATCAAGTAAGTGTCAGCCATTCATACCTTGTAACCAGTTTCTTGGTCATAAAGTGGAAGGAACTCATCGACGGCCCATGCCGAGTCCATGAATGATGAAATGGTTTGTGGTGTTTCAGGAACTTTTGTGGCTGGTACGGCTGGCCCTTGGTTTGGTGGCTCGGTATTGTCGCTGAAGTCCTTGTTGCACATCGCATTTGCAGCCACACGGATTCCAGTGGCCAGGTAACGCTGGTGATTGCCAGTAAGGGTGCCAGCGACATGAATGGGTTCATCACAGTCCCGGCAAAATAGGGCTCGATCCTCAACACAGAATATGAAAGCTGCCTTCTCCTAGCAAATACATGGAAACAACAAAAAAATTGATATGAATCATCACATACTCTAAATACTGTTGAAGTGTATCAATATACATATTTACTCGGATACTAGTAGAATGTTTCCAGAATTTACTGCTACTCACTATTACTAGTTTGCAAACAGTGTTATTCCTGTTTTATAAGCTGACTGACCATCTGCTTAATTCTGCCTTTGCAGTGGCATTAGTCGATAAAGGTCAATATGGGGAGTCTAATAATAGTTTTTCTGGACTCCTGAGATTTCCTATGATCCCTGGAATCCTGGTGTTTTTATCGACAGAGGTGATCGAGCAGGTTTGACTTGCTTAGATTTGTATTTCTTGAGTGAACAATGGGTCGATACCTCAGTTCATTTGCCAGAGCTGAAATGAGACACACAATTCTGATGACATCTGATGACCATTGGGTTAATTAGTCCATAACTGTGATTAAATTAGGTGCAGATAATTTGCTAAAAAAAGACAAAAGATGGTTAGCAAAGGTCGACAACTGCTAAATTCTGTCAAATAGATGCAGTTCTGATGTTGCATGTTTTTTTACAGACATGTGCAGAGAAGGTTTTAGATAAGTAAGTAAAGACTAAGGAGGAGAAAGATATGCGAATGAGTGTCATAGTCATAAATCAAACATGTTGAAGAACTCGAGAATCTTGCTGAAACTTTAAGATCATTTTTAAGAGGAATTCTTTTTCGAGTCAATTCCTTTTCAGCCAAACCCTTTGCTTTCTTTTGATGCAGCATGGCTGTATGTTTTGCATTCGACACTCAACTTTATCTAGCACTTAATGTATTATTGTTGGCATTTCAAATTCTTTCAGGCAGAAGGATTGAAGTAGTCAAGTGACACAGAACCAAGAAATATGAATCTAATCAGGTGCATAACAAGGATATCATCTGGTTGGAAGCTGGAAAGAAGTTGGTTTGAAGTAATAATTGGAGAAATATTGTTTCAGAAGACCCTATGACTAAAATTGCATGTCTTAAGCTCAAGCAAAGACATGCAATTCTTCATATGACTTGGATCTGCTTATATTTTTCCTCTTTAATCTTCAGCCTTCTTTTCCTTTCTTAACAAAACATGCCCTCTAGGGAACTGTCTCTGTTCTTGCTGCCGGTGCAATAATGGCATCAAAAGATCATTAATCACGATGTTCCAGATGCTATCAATGAGAAAGAAACCTACAAACTTGTCGCAATATTGAATAAAATGGCAAACATCTCGCGGATCATTACTAACATACTTTTGGAATGTCATATTTTTCTGGAAAATGCATAAAATTTTCCATTGTGCATATCTCCAGAGAAAGCTAATCAAGTAGATGACTTGTTACCTAATTATGCTAGGCAGGTAGGCCTTCCAATTGACCTCGGATCACCATTCTTGCAAGCAATGCTCTTAAAGACATGGTGATCATCTTGTTACAAATAAAAAGACAAGTTTCCATATTCTGAAGGTGAAAACCTCTTTGGTTAGACAATCATCAAGGTGTTTTTTTTTTCTTTTACCCTGAATTGAACACCTTGTTTAATGGATGTAATTAATCAAAAAAAAAACTGTGGTTTAATTAATCTAAGATCTTATGTTTCCTTGAATAAGAAGGATGAAAAATAGTTACTTGTAACAAGCAATAGACAGCAATATGATGTTAATATCCTGATACTCCACAAGCACAGAGGAAGATATCACTGATAACTAGCTTGTAGGTAGGTCCTTGACCTTTGTTTTTGTACCATTCCTAAAAAAATTTTCGACTCCATTTCGAATGTGTATAAAGAAAAAAAAAAAAAGAGACTATTCTCTCAATAAGCAGCATGATGTTATAGCCCCATAAATCCACTTGCATAAAGTGCTACTTCAAAACTACTTGATTGAGTTTGAACCCTCCTAACCTTGAGTTATATTTTCTAGCTGTGATGTGATATAAACTATTGTGCTAATATCCTGATTACCATTGGAAGGCCCCTCTATTTGTGTCTGATATATTTTTCTGCATGATTCAGATCCAGTTACTAGAGTTCCGATTCTGAGATCACAAGTTTACTGCAATGAAGAAAAACCAGATCGATATATGTTTGCTGGACGAGGTAATGGTGCCCCAAAGATGAGAAGAATTGATTGATCTACATGCTTTTATAGATGATCCGAAGGACTCAGAATAATGTTGAAACTACAGAATACACTATCAAGCTTTAGCATGTCCAGATTTGAACTCCTGGTCTAGTTGCTCACCTCATGCTGCAAGAGAGAGAGAGAGGAGCAAGGCAAGAGGGAAGGGGAGTGGAGTATAGTACTTGGCAGATGTCACAGCGAGGGAGCTTGTCGGAGAGGCAGTCGAGGCGAAGCCTCTGGTGCTTGCTCGCCAGCTTGTTCGCCAAGTGGATCTCGACATCGCAGCTGGCGCAAAGGGCGGCCTCGTCGGCGCAGCATATCAGCGTCGCCGGCGCCTTCTCGCACACATCGCACTGGATCTTCATGCCTCCTCACTCTTCCCTCTTCCTTTCTTCCCTTCTCTCTCTACCAACCTCTCTGCTGTGTCTTCTTCCTCCTCTTGCTCAGGCTTCACGTCAGCTTAGCAGGCACCATACTGCACAACCAGAGAAGAGTTATCTTCCTCAGAGGCAGCAAAGACAGCTGAGCTGAGAGAGAGAGAGAGAGAAGAAGTGATCTCAGGTGCAGGCTCCCGTGAAGCTAGCTAGAACAGCGAGGACATACCCCTTATCAGGAGAGCATCAGAATGGAAGGAAGGATTAAAATGGAGAGAATAATAACCCATTATAATGCATTGTTGAAGATAGACTGCTACCAAGTTGGCCAGTGGAGGGGGTGGTGGGGGGGGGGGGACTGCCAAGATGTGGCTGTGGGTGGCCTGTGGAACTCGTGGCTGGGAGTGGCTTCCTCTCTTGCTTTCCACTTCCCAATTAATCTTTTTTTTTTATCTCCTAATGTTTGCCTTCCACACCTTGATTCAGCAGCGTGTTAAGGTGTGTGACTGTGCATTTAAGAAAAAATATTTTAAAATGGGTTAAAAGATCCCTTCTAAGTGATCTGATCTTGATTATAGACCTCCTAAGCTAGTTTACTCATATTTAAAATATTTTTTATATTTTAAAAAATATATAATATCTTTCATCGGATTTGAGTTAACATACGTTACGATCTGCTTACATGACATGCGAAATCACAATAAACCATTCATATAATGATACGTATAAATTAAATTAAAAAATTTAAGATCACCATCAATGACGGAAGGAGACATTGTCATGAAAACGACCACCAGCAACAACACCTAGTCGTTGTTGTCTAGCAGGGAGTCACATGCATACAGTCTCTCTCATATTGATGACGATCTTAGGAGCTTTCGATTCTGCCTTAGCTGGATGTGCATCGATTAATCCGACGCTAAGTATACACATAGTGATCTCTTAGTCCCTCTTCCTCCTCCTAAGCATCTTTGTCCCAATCACTGGCCCTTCGTCCTCTCATACGCCTACGACGTGGTGATTTAGCTCTCCCTCACCTCCGCCTCCTGCCTCTCCTACGTCTACCTCTCTGCCTTCATCCATCGCTACGACTTTCACCATTTCCTCTTCCTCGACCAGTTGGTCGAGGAGAGTGAGCGGTGCAAGAGGACTACATGGACCAGCTCAACCACTCCTTTTGCCTGCTTTTCATTTTCGTAATATTGTGCTTCGCAAGGAGGTGGCTTATAAGGTATGGTGCTACTCATCGGAATCGGAGCGGGTGTCATTTGCGATGGCGAGCAACACCACGGTGGGCAATGTGGTGGCATACATCATAGGTACGACGAGTGGGGACGTAAGATAGGACGAAGTGGGAGGCAATAAGAACGAAGATGCCCAAGAGAAGAAAGAGGGACCAGGAGATCATTACGTGCCTAGCGTCAAATTGGTCAACACACATCCACTTAAGGCAGGACCAAAAACTCTCGAGCTCATCGTCAACGTGGGAGAGGTTGCATGCGTACGACGCCCTACTAGGTAGCAGCGACTCGATGCTGCTTATGGTGGTCGCATCAATAACATCGCCTCCTCCTATCATTAATGGAGATCTTAATTTTTTAAAAAAAATTTAAATTATACGTATCATTATATTAATGATTTAATATGAGTCAGCATGTGACATAAGTAGATTCTAATATCTATTAACTTAAATTTGATGGGAGTAACTTATATGTTATATTTTTAAGAATGCATAATTTATTTTATACAATAACAAGCCATAAGAATTTAAGATGACTATGACCAAAATAATTGAGATTAAAATAGACATTAAAAATCAAACACATTATCTTACATAGAGTAGACTTTGACTTTAACATTTGTTAATTTAAAATTGACTTGACAAGAATGAAGTTTATATATTATATTTTTAAAAATATAAAAAAATATTTTAGATAAAAAATAAATTAAGAGATTCATGATAAAATCAACTTAACCGTACTTGTTTGGCAGGACTACCGACAGCAAAGTATCATAGCGTACAACAGAACTTTGTGTACGAAGAAATCTATCTCCACAGCCACTCTCGGCAAAAGAATGCTTTTGGATGGTGAAAAATAAAATTGCAGCCACATCTATGGTTATGAACTCATGGAGTCCTATCACCAAAAGTTGTTTGTCAGAAAGCTTTCCTGTTCTCATCTCTTCAATCGACAAGATTACTTGCAGTCGAATTCCTTCCCTTTTTTTTTTTTTTTTTTTGTGTTTTCTGTTGTTGGTGGTTGACCAAAAGTGAGGAAGGATGAGAAGGTTAGAATTTTGCATGATGTTGAGAGGGTTCTCAAATCAAAAGCTAAAAGCTTGATCAATGGAGAGGTGAATGGAATCAAACAGCAAGATATTATTTAAGCAGAATGGTGCAAATCCAACTACTCCGAAATATATAATTATGTTTCCATGAGATCAACAGGAGGAAAGCATCGTCACTGTCAGCAGAAACCAAAAGAAAGAAAGAAAGAAAAAACAAAAAAAATTGTGAGAACAAAAATTATGGTATATCTGCTTGGAGAGTCGTTTACTGTTTCTATCTAAATTAGCAATATCCATAATGTTAATTTTCTTATATTTATAAGGAAACTAAAAACTACAGAATTTTCTTTCAAAATGTGGACATGACACTGAGGTTTTGTTAATGTTAGGTTTAAGATCATTCATTATATGTAGTTTTACCCCCAATAAGTAGAATCTTTGGTTGTAAACAAATAAAATGTATAGTTTTATCGAATCTCAATTTTCCTAATAAATAGGCTGATGAAATACATAAATTTTTTTCATATATTTATAAGGAAACTAAAAACTAGAGAAATTTTTCTTTCAAAATGTCAGCCTCCTCTATATCTATATATATAAATATATAATAAAAAAAAAACCATTGCATAAATGCCCTTGTGAACTAACAGCGTAAAAAAGAATCATGCTAATAAATCAAAATAACTACAATAGCCATCTCCATTAATACTCATAAAATATATCAGATATAACATCAACTTCCACAAGAGATGCAAAGGAATGCTGTCCATTGTTCACGGTGATAAATGAAGTGAGCTACTAATTCAAAGCACCTCACACATTGTAAATAATTTTATCCGATGCTTGGACTTGCAGTTATATAATGCTTATTAATCTTTGGCTCAAGAAAGAAAAGGGGAACACGATGAGAGCTGCTTCCCATTCTCTCTCACTTGCTCTTTCTTTCTTCTTGTGATGCAGAGACGATGTGGGTATCGCTGGTGATCATGCACTGGGATTGCTGATAAGAAATGGGACTCCAAAGAAGCTTCCAATCCATTAAATGTTGGATTCTGGATTAAGGCCACAGCTCGATCGACATACGTATGTCAACCGAGGAATAGGTGTGGGCATGGTTAGGAACCGGACGACTAAGTGCAATGCATTCAACCACTTCATTCAATTAACTCCTTCACCTACTCGGGGAAAGGTGTGCTTTGTGCCTCTCGTTGCTTCTGCAGTAAAGACTCTTCTTTGGTTTGGCTTTGGGATGTTAATGCCTTACGGCCAAGAAACAAGTGGCCATTGGTGAGCTTCTGAGCCACCACTCATCTGCATGGATCCACTGTAAGATGGAGGAGCTTCAGCATCACAATGGCGTTTCGTTTCTGCACACTGGCCTTTGTTGTGGCTTCCATTGGAGAGAGACGATGAAGCACTTCTTGCATCTTGCGACCGTCAAACTGCACTCATCTCTATCTATACACAATTAGGATCTATAGATAAAGAGGGAGAGAGAGAGAGGGTCGCCTTGTCAGAATTCACATCCACTAGTAAAAGACAAAGAAATATGATCACTAGTGAGATAAATAAAATATGAAGAGAAAGTTCATGAGAGTTTTTTTTTAAAAATCAATCTTAACCATGACTAAAGAACTTTTTCTCTTGGAGGAATAAATGGTATGAACAACCTCGTGCATAAATTAGTATGTTATCATGAATACTTGGATTAGGAAGAAAGGTCATTTGGTAGAGATTAATGAGGTGTTGAAAATAAGGTTTGAGAAAGAACCTTAGTTAAAAATAAGGTAGTTAGTTAACATTAGATAAAGCAATAGTTCGATAATGATGAATCATAGTAGTTGGGTTTTTAATAATCTTACTTGGAGGGGAGGGGATGAAGCTAATAAAGATACTAAAAGGGGAGGAGGGGACAATGACATCCCAATAACCTCGATAAAACTCACAAGTAAAACCATGGAGGGTAGGAGGACTCTTTCCCATCATTGATGATAGCAAAATGGAAGTAATATTTTGATTAGAGATAAGGTAGACAACCTATGAGAGGCTCACCAATCCAGATTCCTTGTTTCAAAGGTTGGGTTAATATCGATCAATCAATCAATCAATCTTAACAAGGATATGAGCAAGAAAGCGACCATGCTCATTATATAAGGGTACTATGATCGATCCTAAATAGAGAAGTGATTTGAGATGAACCCAAATGGGAGCGGTGTCGATTTGAGTGAGATCATTAGTTGAAGGTTGAGACACCATGGTGGGGATGAGTCGAAGGATATTACCACGAAGATGACGGGGTCCTTTGATGACGACCTCAACAAATCTATAGATTTGAAGACGCCAAAAGAGAGTTAACGATGAAGAAAACTTATCGATAAGACAGGATAGGACGATCAATGATGTCACAACTAAAGTTTCTCTTCCTCGAACAAGACACAGCTGGTATAATAGATTTTAATTGGATCTAATAAAGATAGGACAGGACAGGACGACCAATGATGTCACAACTAAAGTTTCTCTTCATCAAACAAGATAGAGCTGGTGTAAAAGATTTTAGTTGGATCTAATGAAGACTCAAGCAGTCGACATCCAATGTTAACGATTGATAACTGATACGACAAATATTAGATCTGTCGATCCAGCTTGACCATGTCATGGTGGGGGCTATGTCGATAGTCACATCGTTTTGACTAGTCAACCTCGACGTGTTAGCCCGAGGATCACGTGGCTCGACAACATAACAGCCCAAATATGTCAGACCAAAGATCGTGTCGATCACTCTGAGTGTCGTACTAGCGGTCCCCGTCCTCGTCGATCAAAATCCTGATGAAATCATCGCTCGACATAAGATCGACTGAACTTATTAAACGTTATAGCACAACTCCCCTCTGCCCCACAGGTATTGATACCCGCGACTGTAGTTTGTAGGAGGATCCTTTTTCCGAACATTTGACCTCTTCTTTCTTTAACAGCCTCGATCGGAATTTTACCTCCGGACACTAACTTAACCACCGGAGGAGCATCATCAAGAGCCAATCCCTCTATGAGGGCCTGGATGCCTCTTAGAACCTCCTATGTTGCCTTCCCGACTCGAGGAGTCATCGCTTCGTGAAACTCGAATGTGTCGCCAAAACTTTTTGAGTCTTCGAATTCCACCGAGTCAATCCTGCACACGCGGACTGAACTGTGTTGTGTCGACTCCATAGGAAAAGCAATCAAAGACAGACCCAAGAGGTGTAAATGCTAGTGGGAATTTGAGGTATCCATCCGAACAAAGAATGATCGATTTGGGTTTTGCAATCAGAAGCAGACATTGGTTTGTTTGCATCAAAAGCAAGCATGTAGTTGCTCCTTTGATGAATGAAACGAAGTATAAAATGTTATGAAGCACTCGCGGTAAGTAAAAAGTGAAGCGAAGGAGATGGGTGGTGGTGACATTTCTCGTCTTCTAATGCGCTATGGATGGATTCCTCACCAATTATGGTTGACTTTTTTTTTTCAGTGTTATGAAAGAGAAGGTTCGTCCATATGACATCTCCATCAAAAACTTAAGTTTGACTCATTCAACTAAGCACGGGAAGCAGTAGTCATATGCAAAGTAGAATAGCCATTGGATCGCCATGGTCCTAACACAACGCTCTTCTTCTCCCCTAATTGATGAAACCAAGTAACTAAATTGTACGACGAGCCAAAGGTCAACTTTTTTTTTTTTTTGACTTGGAAGATGTGGGTACCTCGAAACAAAATTGTCAAAGTTTGGTGGTGATGGTGGTGGTTGGCAGGTGTTGACGAATCAAGGAATCATTGATGGCTTATTGGCTTTGACCGATCCATGTCCGAGTTCTAGATGGATTACTAGGCTTCCACATGGAAACTTAGCCACAACACACCTAACAAAGAGGAAGAAGACGCCCCATACTGTGATGGATAAGTTTGTGGTTCTTCCTCCATGTCGATGATTTCTTTGGATTCCTTCTTATCATCGTTATAACATCATGTTATTAATGTTTGTTGCCGACATTACTATATGTCTGACCGTTGATTTGGAAGGGTTCCACATTGTGACTTCACACCCAACTACTACTGATTCAGAAGGGGCTCCTATTCTGACCTTACCTTCTGATCACAGTTATCAGAATCAAACTGAATCCGAAAAAAAAAAAAAAATTGTAACTTTATGTCGCGATAGATAGTCCTTATGGCTTCGTTACGTTCAAATATACAAGATCATTCACATGGATTTTCAAGAGAAAAGAAGCTCAGAGGGGAGAAATCGACCGTGGATTGGATCTCGAAGCTTCTCCGCATCCTCGGGGCCGACCCTAGGTGGGACTCGATCTGTCTTGTCTTAATGTATTCCTATATTATGGGTCAATGTCGGAAAGGGGGATTCCCGACTTGATCCCTCTTATACTTCAGTTAGCGAGTGGATTATGCAATACTTTTTTCTCTTTTATCTTCGGGTTAGGAAGCCGATGTATATACTTGTGTAAGCGACTCGATTATACGTGATCGTTAATGACCATCGACATCTTGTTCGATATGATCGTATATAGGAGGCTGATCCGTACGCCCCAAAAAACATCTATCTCCCTATTCGAGTCTTTGTTGCGGAGCCAATTGTGCATCATCGTCGGCTTGACTATTCTTAGCGTGAGTGCACGTAAGTCATTTCACGTCGAACGATGTTGAAATATTTTCTATCAACGTTATCGATCATTTCAATTTACCTATTTAATTAATTATATTAAAAAAATAAAATGAATGGATTGGTAGAATTAGATTTTTTTTATATAACCTACATCAACTGACTAGGTTGGACAACACAAATATGACTTTATTAATAAATCTTATTTATTATTCATTTAAAAGGGGTCTTTATGTTAATTTTTAATTAGGATCAGTGTGAGAAAGAAAATGAGATTTCTCATGCAATCACTTCTCTCTCTTCCATCTCTTCGTTCTACCCCCATCGCTCCTCTCTTTACTTCGGAACCTCTGATCACCAAAATGAAACATGAGAAGAATAAATCTAATGTTCCCATAAACAAAAAAATCGAGTTTGTAATCTAAAATACGATATAGAATGAGCTCCTTTTTAAAAAAAAAAAAAACGAAATGAGTTTCTTGGGATTAATTAATGAATGGCATTTTTATGACAAAAAGGAAAAAAAATCCATTTTGATCTTTGATAAATTCATATGCATCTGTTGCTAATTTAGATATGAGCTTTATGTTTATAATGTTGGTTGATATTATCATTTTTATCGTCTTCTATTTGTCTAAAAAAAAAGTTTTATTTTTATTTATCTATAGTTATTTATTATTTGTTTAAATTTATGTTTTTTTATTTTTGATATGTAGAATTTTGAATTAGTTTTCATATATTAAACTATTTTAGTTAAATCAGCTGTTCTTCCAGTTAAATCAGCGGTCCATATCATATGATTTCTTTAGAAACTTTTTGAAGTAGCTAAAAGTCAACCATGTAAAGGTCCTTCAAAAAGTCAACCGGCGCCGGCATCGGTCAAAGACCCAGCGGTTTCACTCTTGGGGAAGAACTCCAACACGGCTCCGAACTACCAACAACAGGTCATGCATGCCCTCGTCTCCTATAAATTAATCCTAACCTGGAGGAGACCTCCACACTTGAAAGAGTCATGGCACATCAGAACAGGATGGCGTTTCTGCTAGGCCTCCTCCTCCTCCTCCTCGCCGGAGTCATCGCCGTGGCCGGCCAGAACTGCGGCTGCTCTTCCGACCTTTGCTGCAGCAAGTGGGGCTACTGCGGCACCGGCAGCGACTACTGCGGCGCCGGGTGCCAGTCGGGGCCGTGCGAGGCTTCCCCTCCTGCCAACGACGTCTCGGTGGCCGACATCGTGACGCAGAGCTTCTTCGACGGCATCATCGGCCAGGCCGACGGCGGGTGCGTCGGCAAGAGCTTCTACACGCGCGACGCCTTCCTGAGCGCGCTCGGCTCCTACACCAGCTTCGGCCGCGTCGGCACGGCCGACGACTCCAAGCGGGAGATCGCCGCCTTCTTCGCGCACGTCACGCATGAGACCGGACGTAAGTTCTTCATCTGCGTGTGCATGGTGGTTTCTGCAAACCGCTGCTCCAAGTCAAATGGATCATCTTGGACTCATCTCGAACCCTTGCAGATTTCTGCTACGTAGAGGAGATCGACGGCGCATCGAAGGACTACTGCGACGAGACGAACACCCAGTACCCATGCGTGGCGGGGAAGGGGTACTACGGCCGCGGCCCCATCCAGCTGTCGTGGAACTTCAACTATGGCCCCGCCGGGGAAAGCATCGGGTTCGACGGCCTCGGCGCGCCGGAGACGGTGGCCAACGACGTCGTCATCTCCTTCAAGACCGCCTTGTGGTACTGGATGAACAACTGCCACTCCCTCATAACCTCTGGCAAGGGATTCGGAGCCACCATTCGAGCAATCAACGGCGCTCTCGAGTGCGACGGCAAGAACCCGGCGACAGTCAACGCCCGCGTCGGGTACTACAAGGACTACTGCAGCCAGTTCGGCGTTGACCCCGGAGACGACCTCACTTGCTAACTCTGCTGCACCCAAACACCACAATAACTGGGCCGCTTGCGCTCCAAAAAGTATTTTAGTCACAATGGATTACACATTTACACAATAAATAAATAAATAAATAAGGCTACTACAAGTATTTAGGATGACAACTTCTATCTTTGCTACTTCACCACGATTTGTACCATTTTAGTTAGTTAGTGATAAAAAATAGGATTTATTTACTCTTTAAATATGAAAAAATCTTGTAAGTTAATTAAGAAAAATACTCATCCTCATATGTATAAATAAACGATAAAGTTAATTTTTTTTCTTTCTCGTCTTCTCTCTCTCTCTTTTAAGAGAGATTACTTTTTCTTATTATCAAACGATATCCTCTTATCGACACTATCGACGGCTTAGTGGTAGCTCTCTGAGATCTAGTGATTCGGACGACTATCCATTTTGATGCACCTGCTTCTAGACTGATATTACCGTCGAAATTAATCGCCGTCAGATTTTGACTTCGATTGATAACGTAGCAATCTCGTTGGATAGACATCGTTATCCGGTTTTGAAGTATCGAACTTCACATATATTTTTGGATTTCTATAGCCATCGTCATCATCATTATTATTATTATTATCACCATCATCATCATCATTATTATTATTATTTTAAAGGAAAATAAATGCTAAGTATGAACTGTTCATGAAGAATAAAGAATTTTAATATGTACATGTTTTATATAAATAAAAAATTTGAGAAACTATGGTTTGATTATTCTATGAAATATCTTATGTAGTTTTGATATGATTAGTATATGTCTTATAAATCATTGGCGTAGGAAGATAGATTTGGATTTTTCTCTTTGACTTTTTCTTTTATTGGATAATTGGGTTTTTGATGTTCCTTTGGACTTTATGTCTATATTTATGAATGTTAATTTAAGACATCAATCGAATATGATTAATGCTATTTTGCGATTTTAGATTATCAAATTTAGTTTTTTTTATATTTTTTTAATTAAAGAATTAAAAAAATTATCGGATTTGGATAATTTTTAGTTTTTGATGTATTGTTATTGGGCTTTGAGCTCATTTGGATCCTATAAAATTATCGGATTTGGATACTACACCGACCCGAATCCGTTCCATCGTCAACCATGCGAGCGTCACATTTATCCTCCGGCTTCTGCTGCTACCCGACTCCGAAACCGAGGTCGTCGCAGCTGCTCTCACCCTCGCCGGCCTCGGGGTTTTCCTCGTCAGATTCGCCGCCGCGACAACAATGCTGGGTCTCGTCGCAGCCGCTCTCATCCTCGCCGGCTTCGTGCTTTTCCTCGTCAAATTCACCACCGCAGATGGTCGATTCTGCAGTCCTGATTCAATCTTTCTTAGCCTTTCCCTTTTCTCAGAAGTCAGATCCTTTTTCACTTGTGTTTTCAGGGGATTTTACGTTGACATCGAGGGGTAAGCCGAAGCGCGATGAAGTGGAAGGCAAGGTGATTGCGACCATAAAAATATATTTTGTTCTCTAATATTAGCCGACTTGTTTATTGTGATGATGATAATTGTTCTTTTCAATGTTCGATTGGTTTTTCGAGTGTGGATGATGTTGGCTTTTCTTAGGTTGTGTGGATTACGGGCGCAAGCCGTGGAATTGGTGAGTAGATTTCTTTCTTTCTTTGTTAATTTACCTTATCTCTTTGTGGGAGGATTAGTGTTACCGGATGTACTCTGTCAGCTTCATATATTGATCGAGGAATAAGATAAAACCTTTGTTCTAGTATTTTCTTTTTTGCTGTCGTTCCACTAATTAGTTGCTTAGGATTTACCCTAATTACATGGTTTAGTAGATGCCGCTTTTATCCTTTATTTAAGGACAAAAATATTTCATAGAACCTGACTAATTGCTGATGTCACGAAACAAAACATGCAAATTTTATCATTTAAAGAATGCAATGACGACGTAGACAAATTAGAATTGTTGAATATGGTATTTAACCTGTTTGATTCACAGAAATACTAAACTTTATACCATAGGTCTGTCTAGTGGAACCTTTAATGTTATCTGCCGCATATATTGAAGTTCCTATGGAGAAGTTACATGTATTTACTCTATGATAGATTTCTTGTCAGGATTTCCAGATAAAACGAAATTGTATTTACTATAGTGGACATTGATCTTTAAATTTTTTAATCTAGTTTCAACATTGTTGTCTGTCATGCTTATGTAGTTACTCCCAGATTCGTTGCATTCTGAATAAAAATCTTACACGACCATATGGTAAATAGTACTTTTATTGGCCAACATCTACTTGTCTATTTTGGCATGGATGTAAGATGACAACTATTTCTTCGACTAGTACAAAAAATTTAGAGGAGACAAGAGATTTCACCTTCTCTTAAGGTAGTGCTAAAGACATTTTATGTGTGGTAATTAAATAATATGGTCTGATTTCATAGTTAGAAATACAGTAAGAATCTCATGATAATTTCATAAGCTCGTCTCATATTGATATTATTATTGTGTTTGATTTCCATGATATATCACCCTAATTATATAGCAATCTACTTTGATACAATGGACATAACATAGTTTTTTCACTTTAAGGGGAAATCCTTGCAAATCAATTCACCAGTTTAGGAGCAAAGGTGATACTTTCTGCTCGTAATACAGTGGAGCTTGAGCGGGTCAAATCTGAAATCATCAGTAAGTGTTCAGATATCATGTATTTATAACCTTTGGATTCCCTTTGACAGATAATAAATCTAAATTCGGAAACAATCGCTCTATGATACTTGAACTGACCATCTGCTTTATCCATTCTTTTTGTATCAAGGTAAATATCCTGCTAGTAGAGTTGAAGTGTTGCCTATGGATTTGGCATCTGGTGAAGAATCTCTCAAAGAATCAGTATATAAGGCAGAATCTTTGTTTTCCAGTGCTGGAGTTGATTATATGGTCCACAATGCAGCCTTTGAACGGCCTGTAAGGAAATATTGTCACATCTTCTAGTGCATATGCAGGGAATAATCCTTTTTCAAGCATGTATTAATAATTCAACTTATACTCTGAATTTCGGTGCATTGATACGTATTAGCAATTGGCTTATTTATATTGTTGCAGAAAAGAAAAGCTTTGGATGAAACCGAGGAAGGACTTCAGGTATTATAAAGTAGTCATATTTTCTCAATTTCCTGATGTCACTATGGAATGTCATCACATTTGATTTTTGTTGTCATTTAGGCTACGATGAACATAAATGTCCTAGGGACAATAACTCTCACTCGCCTTCTTGCACCTTATATGCTTAAAAGAGGGAGAGGCCATTTTGTTGTGGTATGATGGACAGTGAATTTTGTTACTGGGACTAAAAACTTCTTGGTTTTGCTACCCCTTGGTTTCTGATGATGGTTTACTTGTAGGTGAGTAGTGCAGCTGGAAAGTGTCCTTCGCCAGGCCAAGCTTTATACTCTGCTTCCAAGCATGCTCTAAATGGATATTTCCATACTCTACGTTCTGAGGTGTGTTATTCATATACTGCAATTTCAGGTGGAGACCTAGCATCTGTTGCCCAAGTTATTAATCTAATTGACACAATCACCTTGTGACAAAACAAAGTTGCTTACAGCTTCTATTTGTGCTGATTATCTATTTTTTCTCATTTCATCCCAGTACACACTTTTGAATATCTGAAAAAGTATGATGTATTTAATTATGTGATATAACTGATTTTCATATTTAAGTAATTTTAAATTCATTTATGCTGTTGTCCGCTAGTACTTTATGGTTTACTTGTTTCTAGCTCTATGTTCCCTTTTCTAGTTGTATTTCTATTATTAATAATATTTTCAATTTTTGTTTTATGATTGTAGCTATGCCAGAAAGGGATTAAGGTGACCATTGTCTGCCCTGGGCCAATTGAAACATCAAAAACTTCTGAAACAAGTTCATCAGGAAAAAGTAGATCTTTGGAGGTTTGTTTGTGTTCTCCTGTTCCTTCTATTTGTGTGTTAGTGAAAATGTCTTCAAATGCATAAGGATGAACTCTGTACAATACTATACTTTTTCATCATTGTAAGAAAATCCTCGTCTTAAATTGTTTCTTTAACTGAATCCCTGGTGCTTTGAAGCTGGCTTTATTGAAACCGGATCATGTAAAGATTGTGTTGTCATTTGGAACAGTTATCGTGTTTCATAAGTGGGGGTGGATTTGCATTAGTCTCCATTATTATGAGGGTTTATGTAAAAATCTGATCCAAGATTTAGGTACCCATAAAAAAATTAGGAATTAGTATGCAAGGTTGCTGAACTTTTTAACTTCTTTAGATGACTTGTTTTATTGGACCATAATTTTTCTTCATTTGGTGCGTCTCATGTTTGATAGAAGCGTGTGTCAGCAGAAAGATGTGCTGAGCTGATAATTGTTGCTGCAACCCATGGGCTAAAGGAAGCCTGGGTATCATATCAGGTAATTTCCTTCCTGACCTTTGGAAAGGGTCGCTTTTGGTTTCTGTGAGCCATGGGTTGTTTTTGTCTCTTCAGACCGAGAAGTACTCTTTTTTTAAATATAACTTCAAACATTCTGCTTAATACTGTTGGGTTCAGCTATTGAAGATACACACTTTAATGAACTCTAAAAATTCCTGCCAGAGTTTTCTCTTGTTCCCTAGTTTTTACTTAATATTTAATTTTTTTCCTTCTTATTTGTACATTTTGACCAACCTTTGTGCTTTTCTCATGCAGCCTGTGCTTTTTGTTATGTACTTGGTACAGTACATGCCGACCATTGGATATTGGTTTATGGACCTGGTATCATCGTTTACTCATCTAGATTTCAAATATGCTATTACCTTCACATTCTCCAGTCTTGTGCTGTTATTTACATTGTATTCTTTAAAAAAAATGATTCGATGCATTTGGAGTCCTACCAAGTCTCTTACCTGACAGATAAAGCATTTATTGGAGGCGGCTGCTTAAACTAATTTATATTAGTTTATACATTAGTAGCAATCCACAGATTCTTATGGAGGGCACAGAATATTCAGAACTCTTTCATATTTTGTTGTGCCTTTTTGTACTCTCCTAGTGTATTTCCAGATAAGTGTTCAAAGAGTTTAACTAAAAGATAAACATGCTTACATAAGGTTTTATTTGATAATTAAAGTTGAATTAATATTATGAAAAGGATAAAATTATTTTAAAGAGTCTTGTTGACATGAAAAAAACTATATCAATTTGGGTTTTTGAATTGTCTTTATTGGTTGAAGTTTACACTGTTTTTAATCTATTTTATGTGTGGAAAATTTTCTTTTCAAACCAGGTTCTGCTGTTTGTCCTTTATTGATCTTGTCGCAATAAATTTTCGGTTACACTCTCTTTCTGTTCTATACCTTCGATTGATAACACTTATCCATGGGTTCTCATGTGGTGTCTTTTCTATATCTGTTGGGAGACCTATTCTTCCTTTCTGTATTGATCAGGAGACCCTTTCTTCATTGCTTATGGTTTATTTGATCACCGTTATTTTGCTTCCTTTAAGATAAACGTATTATGGTCTGATCTTTCTCATGGGGTATGAGTGAACATGTTTAATTAATAACTTGCACATTGTTATCTTTTCTTTTTCATACAACAGAAATGCAAATGCTTAATCTGCATATCATAATAGATCATTTTTAGGGAAGTCTTCATAGCTTGCAACATTAGATTTAACTTGGTTTGCATAACTGGTGCCTTGCTAGTTCTTTGGAGATGTGCAAGCTACAATAACAGATATTTTCTTGTATATTATCAGCAATTTGTGTGTTATGGAATAGATCAAATTGTTCGTAAGAACTCAAAGGGACCTTACTGCTCTAGTTAGAGAAAGGAGGCTAGGGTTTTGTTGAGTTGTTACTCTGTTTCTGACTTCAATACCTGCTGGAAATGTTGCATTTTTGTGTTTCTATCAAATTACCCTAAAATAGATTTCAATGCATCTCCAGGTGCCCAATTGTGTAGCAGGTTTCTATCTTCCTCGGTTGGGAAAAAAGATCAACAAATTACTTTCCGGTTCAAAAATACTGGACAACAAGGCAACTCATGGTCTTAAATATTTTCATTTGCTTGGTTCTCCGATTCCATCATGGCTATTTCTCCCCATTTGTTGACCATCCACAGTTTCTGATCCAAATTTCTACTCTTTTTGCATCTAATTTTTCTGAACCAACTATTATGATTTTTTTATATTCAACATGTTATCAGGCGAGGAAATAAATCTTAAGCTTGATACTGTATCTTGAGATTTTAACAGAAAAATAGACCTTGATTTGGTTGTGCAATAGAGTGAGGAAAACATGGTTACTATCCTTGAATCTGTTCAAGCTCTTAGCCATAAGTGTCACTGTTTTCTTCTGATTCTAAATCTTCCAGTTTCTTCTAGGAACTCATCTTCATCTGAACTAGTAAAACATGTTTATGTTAAAAAGGTTCAATGTTGACAACTAATGGATATTTTACAATGTAATTGACTTTAGTTCCTCATATTACTGTTCTGGTATTGCTTGGAATGTGTTACCTTCGCAAACAGCTAAACCACAATATGTAATTTGATGAGATGTGAAGCATAAATCGAATTACATTGAATGACTCTGCTATCCATATAAACCCCCCATGGTTATCCTTCTCTGTAACGTCGTCGGATTCATTTTTGATGTTGAAGAACTTTGTCACTAACGGATTATTTCAACAAATGCAATTGGCATCATGTATGGACATGCAGTACATGACCCTTGCATTCGGCAAAGCAACACTAACTTGTTCATTTTTTGAGCTATAAGTGGATTTTCACTTGATTGTTTGATCATTTTGGACTTTGTAATCGTAGATATCCTTTCTGTTACTTTCTCAGAGTGGGAAAGGTCCACATAATTGTGTATTGTTTGTATATTTATAACCTTCTTTTGCATTAGGGTTCTTCAAATACTTTGGTTAGCCCATGTATACAATGATAGAATCTTAGGACTCATGTCCATTTCTTTACGTTTCAGCAACTTAAGTACCCTTTGTTAATAACAATAGTTAAAGCTAGAGGATAACAATAACGTACATTACAATCTTTAATTAGTGACTTGGGTCAATATTCTTAATTTGTTACTCCAGAGTAGTCTGATGAAAGATGCATGCAAGATCTACACTATTTGGCATTTTCCAATCCTCCACTATAATTGTCTTTTCCTTGTATGTCGAATCACCGTGAAGTTACAAAATAGCTAATTTTTCTTTCTTAGATTTGGGGGCTATTTAAATATTAGAATTGAAAGCAAAAGTAACTTTGTTGGAACACAAAGGCTTGGAAAAACACATCTGGCGCAGGAGTCCTAGAAAACTTGTTCATCGGTTGGCACTTTGAAACTAATGTTGTCAAATGCAACCCCAGAGCATATTCAAACGCTGGCTTTCGTAAGGTTTTGCATAATTATGGTTTAGTATAAATTGTGAATCAGTCGGCTACCAATGCCCTGCAATTATGGTCCAGAGAAGGAACAATAAAATTATCATCATGATTTGCTTGCTATTTTATACATCACATTCTGTAGAAAAATTGGAGTTCTAATTGCTTGTACATCTACTGGTCTCCTAGATTGGTGCAAACCGGCTGGATGCGGCAGCAAGCAAGAGAAGTGCATACAGTTGGAGTTTGCTGTTTGGTCATAAGAAATCTGCATGATGTTGTCTCCGGTTCACCACGAGTCAGATTCTTGAAGATCGAGGATCATGGACGAAGCAAACTGCATCGGACCCAGTAACTCTTCGTTTCGCCAGAATTGTGTGCTTCACTGTTCTAAGGTCTAAAATAATGCGCTGTCTGAAGGTCCAAATCATGTTATAAGTTGCATGAATCCCACAGAATTTGCAAGTAATTAGCAAATCATTATGGGAGTCTTGTAGTGCGATGGTAATAGCTTATGGGGATTTTTGAGGTACAAATAGAAAAAAAAAAGGGACCCATTTTATAGGCAAACACTTGATGTGAAAAAGAAGCTATATGCTATAGTTGATGTGTCATAAACTTCTCTCGAACGAGGCACTAAATAGAGCTTCAGTTTGTGAATACACACACTGCATCATTTTAGGATGAAATGGAAAATGGAGATGTGTTTGCAATTTCTTGGGAGTAATGATGTGTTTCTTTCTGTGGACATCTCCAAAGTTACGAAGGTCTGATGGGTTGTCAGAATCCACATTCCAAAAGAATGTTGTCGAAACTTTCGACCTCAGAACCAAATCGTGTGATCTTTGATTTGACAAGTTGTCGAAACATGATTCATATGCCGACAAGAAAAAAAAAAAAATAATACTTGCAATCGGAACGAACGTAATCGATGCCTAATGAAATTACAACTCGGTATTGCATGTACGACCTCACAATAAAAGTCTCCTCAGGGGTTCGGGAAATGGTTTACAAGATCTCATAAATGTTTCTGAAATGGCTCATAAATGTCATTAGAGATCTCCAACCTGGCTGGCATTCTTTTAGATGATGTTTCTGAAGCATATGAATCCTTTTTTTTGTTTTTTTTTGTTTTTAGATGAAGATTGCATGTCAAAAATTGATACGAAGACTGACTGACTGACTGCATTGGTGGTCGTTGCTGGATGTTGTGCCGTGGCCGATGAGTCGACATGCCACGGTTTGGTCTGTGTCGTAGAATCGATTCAGTAGGATTCGGAGGCTCGGAGAAGTTTGACGAGGTAGCTAGGCTCCATGATGTAGCAGCTCCTCAGGTTGTGGGGGTCGTCCTCGTCGATTGAAAGGGGGCGTGCGTCTAAGACCTACAAGAAGGCCCTGTCAGTTCCCAGGGTCTCGATCTGCGGGGTCAGTGACTACGGATACGACATCCAGAGTAATCGATGCGATCTTCGGTGTGGTATGTCCAAGCTATCGAGTTGCCAAGGTGATCGTCCACATGATCCCTGGACTGACACGTCGAGTTTAATCGATCGGCGGGGCTAGTGACTACGGGTACGATGCCTAAAGTAATCGGTACGATCTTTGGTATGGCATGTCCAGGCTATCGGGTTATCGAGGTGGTTGTCCACGTGGTCTCTGGACCGACACGTCGAGGTTGATCGATCGGGACGATGTGATTGTCCACGTGGTTCTCGAGTTACCGAGATGACCGCCCACGTGGATTTCGGGTCGAGCCGATGAGCTCAATATTTGTCCTATCAATGGTGTTTATCATCAATAATAATAATAAATAAATAAATAATAACCTAAAAAATTTATGCTTCGAGTGGAACTTAGCAAATCACAATATGGAATTTGTTGGCGAGGGCCAAAAGATGAACTCCAACCGGCGGTAATCCTGTGACCTATGTAACAGGATCGACGAGGTTGATCGATGTAAAGGCATGAGGAGGGCAACAACATTGTATTGTACTTTAGCAAAGTCGACGTCTTGTTAATCTCAAACGAGGCCTGCGATCGCGACATGAATGTCTGCAAAAAGAAGAGCAGATTACTGCTTTGCTAGCACACAAATGAGACTTCAATCTCGATTTCTACTCCTTCCTGGGGGCTGCTTTCATGTCAAAGCTTCCCTAGTGGCCTACAAAAGCGATATTGATCTTGACTGCTAAAGCAAAGTACACCAATAATTTACAGGGAAAGAAAGAACTCTGGTGTTCTCTTCTTCTGTGTTCCCACGTTCTATTCTTTCTTCAACCACCTCTTCCATTCTTAGCAGTACAATCTTAGATTGTATGTTCTTATTCACTTAGAATAAGCTATATTCTACATTTTATTTAATTCTGATGATTCCAGTTATCGATCGAAAGTTTACTTAGGAGATGATTCTGATGAAAGACCCTCTTCCACTTTCTTTATCTTAGACAGACTCCTTTGTCTAGCGACTATACGTATATTATTATTATTATTATTTGTATGTTCTCCTTACTTCCCTTGAGAGCTAGACTTGTTGCTAAATCCCTCAGAACTAAAGCTTTTGCTGAAATCTCTTAACTATCACGATGCATGATCCAAGGGACGAGTAGTAGTAGTTAGTAGTAGTTCTCGAGAAGTGGGATTCTATTGTTTGCATGAGTAGTTCAGAGGGATGATTCCCTCAGAACTAGAGTTTCTATCTAAAACCCCTCCCTACATCAATCTTCCTTATGGCGGTAATCTCTAATCTGCAAATGTCCTTCAAACTCTAGTTAGGTCACTCTCTCCACACTCTTCAACAGGTGGCCAAGTGCAGCAGCAGCAGTGGAATGCTTTAGCAAAAGCTCTTTATCTAAATCCCGAGCAGTTGGCTTCCCACTAAATGTGGACCACAGCATACGTTCTGCATGTTTGATTAAAGGCACATAAGCCACTTCTTTTACCACACACAAACCATGGTCGCTGAGAAGACAACCCCCTGATGTCAGTCACTTGTGACCACTGGTGATGAGCTCAAACCATTTCTTTTTATCCAAATGCAAATGATGTGCTCGAGAGAACAAACACCTCACATGTAGAAGAAGACAACAGAAGAGAGTTTTCAAGTTCATCGGCCATAGCCATTTCATGGAATTGATCCCTTGCTCATCTTCATCCCAAGAACAAGAAGCTGCACCTTGTATGTTCGCTTCAGTTTCTAGTGGTTTTATATGATGCTTTCAAGAGATCTTACATACATCTATTATATGTATATATTCCTATGAAGCTATTTGATGGAATAATATTTTATTCCAACCACAGGGAACCTACTTTTTCAGCTCTTTCAACCAATCTAAACTTGCGAAAAAAAAAAAAAAAGGAGATGAAAGCCCAAAAACTTGCAGGGAATAAATGGCAAAAACAAACATAAGCTTTAGTGTTCAAACATAAGATGATGGAAATATAGGATACTATTAAGAAAGAGAGAGTAATCAGAGAAAGAGATGCGACTCGTTCTAAGGTTTCCAAGCGCAAGCCCACACCACTGGTTGCTGCTTCCACGTCAAGTAGAGGCCTGAGGCGTCTCCTTCGGCCGGCATGAGCGACCACCCTGCCCGATACCTCTTCAGCAACGCCTTCAGATCGTCGACGACATCGTCGCTGAAGCTGTTGGGCGAGAAGGCCTCGATTAGTCTTCGGCACCACTGGCTCCCTTTCTCCCTCCTCTCGCAGTCTCCAACCCCATCACCATCACAAGCGAGGACTCTAAGAATGCTCCTGGAGCACTCCCTTTCCAGTGCCAGTCTCTCGTTGCTGGTAGGCGCAAAGCTCTCCTCGAGCGTCTCGAAGTAGGTGGTGTAGAACCGCAAGCACTCGTCGAAGCACACGGCAAACTCGCCCCTGCAGCTGGTGAAGTCAGCCTCTTCCTCCACCACGGTGACCACCCGTGGGCGTAACGTGCCCAGCATACCTACGAAGGCATGCCTCTGTTCAACGCCCACACGTCGCAGGGCCCCGATGCAGTTCACTGCGACGGCCTCCCCCTCTCGCAACCCTAATTCCTCTTCTCTCAGCTCATCCAGCCTCGACAAATCACGTATCACACGGAACTCGAATGGCACCCCCATCAACCTCGCAAACTTCCCCATTCTCTGCCCTATCTCGTCCATGACGTATCCGCCGACGCCGGCCGTCGCAACCACTGTCAGCCTCAAGTGCGGACTCTCACCGTTTCGGGTGGCCAGGGCCTCCAGTAACGTCGGCCATTGGGTGCAGTAGGTGTTGCTGATATCAATTATGTGAAGCTTGGCTTCTCCTTCCAAAGCCTCCAAGATTGCGCCATTGGATGCTACGTGACCGAACGTCGTCCAGGGGCTTACCTCTTGAAACTGGAGGATGACCTTCCTCGTGGACTCGAAAGAATGGCTCGTCTCTGCCACCGAGAGGGACGTCTTGTAGCAACGCTCTCCCGACTCAGTTGCCTTGCAGAAGAGAGCTTGCAGGAAATATGATGCAAGCTTCTGTTCGCAATCACCGTAGGGGGATGCAAGCTCATTCAACATCCACATCAGGCGATGAATCTTACCTGAATCTTTCTCCGATATGGCCCTCGCACACTCTCGAAGGAGTTCGGCGGCCCACTTCCCGGTGGCATCCGGATCGTCGAGCTCCAGCAAGCAGCTGGCAGATGGCTGATGGTGGTGAGGATGTGGATTCTGCATGTTATCTGATCGATCATACCACCGATTCCTGGGGATCATGCAATAAGGAGGTGGCTATGGAGCGTGGACTGGGATATATCCATGTGAAGGTTTCATGTCCTGGGGCAAAATAAAGATAGAAAATAAGTGAGTTCATCACCCCATCTTTATGGAGCAAATCCTATTTTAATCAAGTCATTGTCATGATGACAATCCAACAATGTGTCTGCTTATCGACTTCAGATTCGAAGGAAAACAATCAATAGCAGCAAGTGATGTCTCATCATCATTAATCCTCATGACAAGTAATCGCCAGCTTCGCACATAAAAGAACTACAACAGCCTGATAATTACTGGTTAACAACTGTATGAAGTTTGTAGTGTCGCATCCTTTGCAGAAATGGTGAAAACTGTGGATGATGCAGTTCTTTAAAATTCTTATGCAACAGCTTCTCACCTGCAGCATCTTGTTCATCGTCTTTTGTCGGAAGCTGTGGCGCTTCTGTTTGGATGGAGCAGCTACGGCATTCACACAAAGGCAAAAGCATCTCTACGCAGGCTCAAAGCATTGGCTACCTGCGGAATCCATCTTTTTTGTTGGTTAAAGTTCTTATCTTTTATGCGCACTAGAGAGGAAAAGATATATGTATATATATATAGATATAATTTCAGATGTTAGCTCAAATCCATTTAAAAGTGGGAGTAGTACATCGATCCTTCTTAGGTCCTCAAACCTAGCATTGGAAACGTATACACAAAAGCAATCAAAAGATGTCTCTATCTATGCTCTTGTAATCTTCTTCAAGTTTTATGTCTTGTCCAAACTATGTTTTCAAGTAGATGGAGCCGAGACAAATTAAATAAATGCAAACAAGCAAACAAAGCCAAAGTGCAAAGTATCTCAACATTAGTTATTTCCGGTGATGAAGCTTCAGAAGAGGACAAGACCAAACCTCTTTCTGCCACAAAGATCCCTCCCGTCTTGGGAAGAAGGAGAGACGGCTACTATGTTGAGAATGCAAGACACCATGGCAACCATCGTCTCTCACTGTGGCAGGAGCTACATTCCCCAAGTGCTTCTGGTGGCCATCGAAAAGCTTGCCACTGCTCTTGCCATGGATGCTTTGTTTGGTGCACCAGATTTATAATGCTAATTACCGCTGAGCAAAAGAAATAGTTGTAGTGACCACTTAGAGTGAGAAAGGGCGATAGACTGAGATACCTTCTTCTTGGTAACCTCTTTCACTAAGCCTTCTCTTCAACCGACGCCCTCTTCTGCTGGAAGGGCTTCTTCTTTTGGGGTCAAACCTTCGTCCTCTTCAGTCTCTCCTGGAACTGTGCATCTGGGTTCTAGGGCTCTCTCCTCTACTCTCTCTAATGATAGGCCTCCTTTGGCTGCTTCAGTGGAAGCCAACGGGCCGGGGGTAGGGGGAAAGACTTCTCGTGGCTGTGGTTTCTCAGGTGGAGCCTGCTGCTGCTTCTTCTCCTCCTGCGGAGGTTAAGGATGCCGCAAAGTCTTCTACCTCCAATGTCGCATCTGCTGGTGTTGGTAAACAGGTTTCATGGGCTTCTTTGCTTTCTTGTCCTGTGCAGCTACTGATGTTTTCGATCGAATTAAGCGTTCATCTATGCTTTCGATTTTTGTTTCTGATAAGCAGATTTCAGAATGGTGTAAGCCTTGGGTTTCAGGTTTAGCGGGTAGGTTTCTCGGGGGACTTCCTCCGCTGCACATCCTTTGGGATTTCCTAACAAAGATGTTCTTCTCCTCCCTCAGTAATGGACATGCAGAACAACTATTTTAAGTTTCGGTTTCAATCCGAAGACGCTATGGTCTCTGTGCGTCCTTCAGCGCCATGGTCTTGCATGGCGTCCCTCCTTCAATCCTCTGACTGAAACCCTCAACTCCTTCCCGGTGTGGATTCAGCTTCGGGAAGGACTGTCTCTCTAGTACGATGCATGCGCTTGGTCGACCGATCAAAATTGACGAACGAACGATCTCTTAAATTTGAACGTGGACGTTTTGCACGGATTTGTGTAGAAATTGATCTCTCTGTTCCCCTTCAGCAATGAGTGTGGATTTGCTGACTCCGTTTCTTTCAAGTGTGTTCTTATGAGAAAAAACTTCCCCACTGTCTGTTTTCGCTGCGGGTGCATCGGCCATAAGCTTGCGGAATGGCCCCCTCTAAGTTGGCGGATTGGGTCACCAGTGCTCCGGCAATGGCTGGCATCCAGCTAGCCTTCGTCAACAGGAGGCCTTCTTCTTCTTCTTCTTCTTCTTCTTCTTCTTCTTCTTCTTCTTCTCCGGATGGGACTCCTCGAGCAGGTGAAGTGACTGATGGCCTCCCAGTTCAGGAGGTGATGGATGCATGGGAGACCGGAAGTGCAAAAGCTGGTGTTAGAGTGGCGTGGTTCCCAATCTTCCCGCGGATCGGCCTTTTCACCTGTTCTCAAGTCTCCTCCCTGTTGGGCAGTTTCTCTTCTCTTTTTATGAAGATTCTTAGTTGGAACTGCCATGGGCGGAGGGAGAAGGCCGGTAGTGGATTACATTCCCTATGATGTCCGTAGCAATCGAGTTTCTTTCATCTTCTTGCAGGAGACTCACTCCGATGACGGGATGGTGAAAGGACTTCTGCAGGGAGACATATCACCATTTCTGGTGCTCTGTTCCTCCGCTGCTTCTACTGCTGTCGCCTTGGCCGCGTCGAAGCCGGGAGAAGGGGGGGTGTTATAAGCAGCCCGCTCCTCTTGCTCTATGGAAACGCTAGCGTATGATGATGCCAGTCGCAAGATCCGACGGTCGAGATCGCTCAGCAACTGAGATCGATGGCCGGGTCATGCTTTTGACAGGGAAAGGGCCGGTGGTTCCCACCGCCCTCCTAATGAATGCATCAATACTGTGGTGAACCCAAAGTAGAGATCGCGGGAAGAGAGCGAGCGAGAGGGAAGAATGGAAGGAGAGACCGAGGGTGGGTGGGGCGGGGGAGCCGAATCCGTGCTCAATCTCGTCCCAGGTTCCTCCGTCCCCATCCGTTACCACTCTCTCTTCGGAGCTCACGACGATTTCCTCGTCCTCGAGGCCGACGAGGCGCTCCTCCCTGATATCCTCCACAGCAGGTAATCTCTTGTTCCCCCCTTCATTCCTTGTATGGCTAGATCGTATTGCGATGCCGGAATCCCCTTCCTTCCTTTGTATCGCCTAATATCGTTGCTTCTATAGCCATTGGCGGCTTCTTGATGTTCCTGTGCTAAACCCTACTTTATACGGTTAGGGTCGTAGAAATTGGTGCATTCATGGTGCTTCTTCCTGTTTCTCCTTGGATTTCGGGGTTTCTCTTCCTTCCTTCGATGTAATATAGAAGTCGAGTAAATGGATGATCAATTGCAAAAGCGTGCTCTTAATTGATCCAAATTTTTCGGGTGTTGTTCCCGTTATGGAAGTTGGAAGTGGATTAATAGTCGTATACCTTAGGTGAAATGGTGATTTTTGTGGCAAAGAAAAAAAAAAGGCTTTTTTTATCCTTCCAACGAGCAGGTTTTTTGTTGGTGACCGAAGCCTCTGTTTGGCCATGTTGTGATTTCCATTGTACTTCTCTGCTCGGGACATCGTGAAGGGTGATTCTGCTGTTTCATGCTATTTTCTTGCTCATCAGCCACATTTATATATATCTAGCCCTTTAAATTTTTCTCCTAATCCACTAGTGTTGATTGTGAATTCTCAGTTCTTGATTGCTATAGTTGTCTTGGATTGGTGCTATGATTCAATGCTATAAACTTAGCTTTTCCATGACAAACTTTAGAATTTTCTATAAGGTTTTAGGGAAATGCCAGAAGGGTTAGCCATCAGAAATTCTAGAATGAACTCTAGAAATTTTTATGTCGCAAATGATCTTTTGCAGCAAAGGTGATCAAGTTGGCCTTTCAATGCCCAGAACCTGAATTAAATAGTAATGAGTATTATAAGGCTCAAAGACCTCACAGTACCATGCTAGATTTAGCAATTCTGGATTTCTCTAGAAGCTTGAGCTCATACACATGATTTTATTAATTATAATCCATTAAACACAAAGAAGAAGTGAACCCACCCGTCTCTTTTATGGTCTTATGACTTTTTTGTTGAGAGGCTTGTTTGTCATCCAATGATCGTTTCTGGCCTGTAATACTTACCTGCAAGAAAGTGGTCGATGCCAGAGATATTAAGTTCTTTTTTCTTATCTTATGGAGGAAAGTCTTTTTCGAAGATTCTATATCTATATAAATTTCTTATATGAAACCAAAATAGTTAACTTTTTGAAATTTCAAACATTATATGGACAGGATATAGATGCGATCTATGCTTGATTCCTCTGAAGGTGGGAGAAAAGATAAAACTTGTTATTGATTAAAAAAGTTTTAAACTGATGTAATTAGCTTCTTCTGGTTAACCCCACAAAAATGGGGAAAAAGATACATTTATGTGTAAATCTTTCCTAAATCTGCATAACAACTATAATGATTGTGACCTAAAGCTGCATAAGTCACTCCTAGATCAATTATAATGACTTTCCAAATTGGTAGAATCAGTTCATCTACTACACTCAAAATGAGGAAATCCATATATGTGGTAGATACATGGAGAGAACAAATCCCAACATAAGCTAATCTCTGAATGATCTTCTGATGGATCTTGATCAGTTCAAGCATCTCGTCTGGAAGCATATTCTGTAAGATCAAGGGAGAGATGGTAGGTTTGAATTTGCTTTGAAATAATGCTTTAATCATACTGGCGTGCATAGTTCTGCTTTGAAAGACATTTTGGCCAGTCCTAGTTTTCACTTCTATTCTCTATTTTGTAGGTTTGCCATCTAGTAATTTCTTTTAAACTATGCTTCCACGTTCTCAAAGCTACTGTTCCCCTTCTTTTATTATTTTTCTCTCCCGTGGCGATATCTCTACTCTTTAAATGTATTTGATTTGGCAAACAAAAACATTCCTGCTTATCTTTTTGTATCTTGTTTCTCTGTGTAATAAGAGTTACAATACGAGGGCAGACAGATGAGGAAGCTGTTCTTTGCACTCCTTCAGCAACTTATGCCATGAAGTTTGTAGGCACATCCAACTCGGTATTTCTGATACCCCCAGGGGAGCCGATTCCTCCCTGCATGAAAGATACATGCAATGACAGCAAATCAAACACTTCAGCAGTCCATGAAGTGGTTCCATCGGTGATCAAAGTGGCATCAGGCAATATGGAATTAGTTCTGGTTGCCCCACGCCTCGATAAATTGAAGTTCCTTCTTAATGAGAGGCCTTACAAACTCGATGAGGATGTGGAAACTGATTTTCAGCACAACAGAAGCCTATATAGATGGCAAGATCTGCTTGAGCAGATTCAAGCTAGCGAACAAGAATTGAGGGATGGATTGAAGGCCCTCTCAGCCGCAGAGATTGATGGGTTCTGGAGGATCATTGATGAGAAGACCATGGATGAAATCCTAAATATGGTCTTGAACAATTCTATCTTGCATGGGTGGCCTTTAAATGCACTCAAGGAAGATGAGTTAGTATCAATATTGGAAGCTGATGGGTACCCTCGTAACATTACTCTTCACTGCCTTGCAACATTTGGAAATATGGTGGGGAGTTCAGGTTGCAGTTTATGGAGCTTAGATGAGAAAAAAGTCTGCCTGCACTTTGCTTTACAAGCTTTGGGTGGAGGAAAGATGAAGTTGGAGATTTTCTTGCAGAAATGGAGACACAGTGTTCCTTCTGGGATGCATGCAGATTTGAAAATGCTCGAGGGAGAAGTGTTGTACGAAAAGCTTGGCTTTGAAACTTGGATCCGTGCTTTCAGAGTCTCAGCTCTTCCGTCGACGCCAGCCGAGCGGTTTGCAGCTCTCTTCAGAGAGCATCCAAGATGGAATTGGAAAGACTTGGAGCCCTACATCAGGTCCCAACAGCTTAAATTCGTTAATCTCATGTTCCAAATATGAAATGTTTCGGCGGCTGTGATATGCAAATTTTGTCTTCTGTTCTTGCAGGGACTTGCATGTACCAGGACTCTCCTCAGAAGGTTTGCTTATCAAGTATACTCGAAGATCACAACCAAGGGCGGATGTGGAGCCTATTTTTAGTGCAAGGTAACTTGGACCGGTCTGGTTCTTTGGATCTTCTTTTCCTTCCTCTCTGATTCCTGGAGAAAGTAATAGAATCTACATGACATTTCTCATCATCTTTTTTCTTACTTTCTTACTGTAGCATCCAACTAGTTTGATCCATGTTTTGTGAATTTACCAAGGGGGACTAATTCGTTGTTCTTTGCCTGTTTATTTGCTTGTTTTGGTAGTGGTTCATGACTTGGCAGTATATGCTTAATTATAATTACTTGTGACACAAGGAATTTGCTGTGATGATGACTGCTTGAGACAAAAGGAGTTCTACTTTTCTTACTAAACCGGTGGAATTAGTTGAACCTGAAACTGGTAACTTATCTTTGGATTCATGTCCTTTGAACTGAATGAGGTTAAAGATAAAAGCAGCATGTTCATCAAACAAAGAACATCCACCAGAAGTGTTTTTAAGTCACAGAACAAAGTTAGATTGTAGCTACAAATTATTAGCCTCAAAAACGGGCATTTGATCTGTCTGCAGTTGAAAATGTTTAGGGGCAGTAGGTTCAGGTAAAAAAGGAAATGCTGGAAGTAGCACTTGTGGGTGTAGTGGTTTAGATGGTTGCATGTATAATTGTTTTCATGGTTAGTTGGACAAGGTAAAACATAATTGTTGTAAGAAATTGTAGCATATGCAATTTTGACTTGTAGCATATGCAACAAATTGTAAGCCCATTGACCACATGTAGGGGTGGGGTGTCTTGCTGTTTGTCTGTGTAGATGCTGCAAATGGCCCATCTTTGGACAACAAAATTTGTTGCATTTGGGTAGTTTACCCAAATGAATTGACTTGTTCCAATAATAAAATCTTGTTGTTTGAAAGAGAAAAGACATTGAATCATTTGTGTCTTAGAACTCCTGTAAGTGGGTGGTTGCCCAAATGAGTTGACTTGACTTGTTCCAATAAAATCTTCTTGTTTGAAAGATGTACCACATTGTGTCTTAGAAGTCAACAATGCAAGGAGGCTTAATAAAAAGGGTCATTTTATTTATATTATTTATTTACTGACATTTTTATGCAACAGAGTCATAGGTGGCCAACTGAGTGAGTCCATTGTGCTCTGAGATGCGTGCAGTCAGTCTTGATTGATGCCTGGATCATAGCGGACTATACGCGAATCTAATATTAGTCAATAAGTAACAATGCATTTTTTTTTTTTTTTCGTGGTAAATATCACGCACAGTAAGAAATTTCCGGAATACATAGATCCATCCAACCCATTCGATTACTACCTTTCAATCGAATTTGAGATGGACTATGGGAAAAATCAAACTCATGTAAGTTATTTTTATGTATAATTAACTCATTGGTATCTTAATTATTATGAAATGATAATAGCAGTAATTCACGTTAGCATAGAAATTTTAGATCCTCAACCTATGATAGAAGTCACCATTAGACTATTTGGTAGCACAAAAAACTTTTAGGATGAAGATGCAAACCCTCAACCTAAGATAGAAGTCCAATTTATACATTATTTGGTAGCAGATTAGATTTTTTCCCAGTATCTGTATCTATTTGATCCATTGTAATCTGTGGGGTTTAACCTGAATAGGATTAAAAAAAAAAAAAAAATTCACGAGCCATGAGCGAGAGATACAGATTTAGATTTATTTGGATGCCCGGAACTATGACAAGACATGTATGTCAACACCAGTATGTCAACACCAGTAAGTGCAGCTGCACTTGTGGACGTTCTCAGGGTGGCAGGATCCTACTCCATGATCATACTTGGAGCAGAAGAAGCTGCAACGCTGAGGAGTGCAGTCCTCCCTGGAGTACATGTCCACTGTGCACGTCGTGTGCTCCTCACCTGCGATGACAATTGGATATCGATCATAAGAAAGAGAAACGGAAGGATTTTAATCAATCATCATAGGTTTTGCAGTTCCATCTCATCTTATCACCACTAGTCGATTCTAAAACACCGTTACTGATTCATTGATCCTGTCTCCAGTAGATTCAAACAAGCGGAAGGAAAGAACAAAAGCTCTTTTTTATCCGATACCTCTGTACTAAAAGGAAGGAAATGAAGAGAAGGGAGAGAGAGAGAGAGAGAGAGAGAGTAAACTACATGTCTATCTTATACAGGTTAGATTATACAGTATGAATCTTGATTGTAAACTTGTAGTCCAATGTCAGCTTTGAGTTCTACAAAACCCTTCAAAACTAAATCACGCGTGCAAAAGCTAAACGTAAGCCTGATACAATAAAGCACAATGAACAATATCAAACATACTCCCAACTGCACATATAAAAAGGTAGAGAGATCATCATATGTATGAAAAGTACCCTCGCTGGGGTGAAAGAGCAAGAAGGCGATGAACATGATTCCCAAGAACGACTTCATTTTCTTATGCTCAGAACAATATTGTGCTGCAGACTGTGGGACGTCAGGCACCGGTGTTTATAGTGAAACACACACAGAGAGAGAGAGAGAGAGAGAGAGAGAGAGAGAGAGAGAGAGATCTACATGCACATAATGAGTTGGCTAAATGAAATGGATGGAGTCTTACATTTTCCCTTTTTCCCTTGGGGAGAGGGATGTAATGGTTTAAATGCAGCATCTAATTAATTCTTTCCAAGAAAAATTGGAAAGAGGCACAACAAATCTTCCTAATTGACCTTTGTTAGCATGTTCTCCTCCCTTTTTTTTAAGTTTTTTTTTTTTAGAAAAAAATTTGTTTCTTTCCTTCAACATTAGACAGCAGCATGAATCCCTCACCTTTGGACTGTGTTTTAATCATACGGATATCTTTTTGGATATCTTCTCCCTTTTGAATTATGTCTATCTTCGTTGGTATCTTTTTTTTCATTTCTTTTTTAGGGTAGAGCATCCCTATTTATTGAGGATGAGTCTTGATATAATAGTAAAATTTCTTCGGAGAATATGATTCAAATCACAAAAGTAGATTTTCTATATTTAGAGGTATGATCGAATATATTAGCTTATATACCCTCTTTCTCTAATTGTGAGATGGGTGTTTGTGATTTAAATTATAGAGATAAATTATAGAGATAATAAATCTACATGATGATACCACATGCTAATAGATAATGCCTCAAGCAAAATTATAAACTCTAAAACCTATATACATAAATACATAATATAATTTTTTTTTATAGGCCTCAAATTGGGATACCAATATCAATGTTGCTATTATCTACCTAAAATATTTGGCTGTATCGTGTCACCTCATCACAATAGATGGATGCGTCTATTGACTATCAAATCTAGTCATATCATTTGTTCATATTGTACCTTTTTATGATCGAAGTTAATCTTACGTAACTCAAATGCTTATTAGATTATAATTTTATCAATCAATTTTATCATCAAAATTCAAGATTCAAAATTGACTTTCTTCATCCTCTCCTTTGGATATGGTTTATCAAGGATATATCATCTCCCTAGATAAAATATTTTATAATTTTTCACACACCAATCATCGCATAAACGATTTGATAAATATAGAAATTAATTTTATTTTTATTTTTCACTGCTCATGTGATACACCTACCAGTTTTCCCAATAATTTCGATAAAGAAGATTATCACGGGTATAAGAGTCATAACAAGCAACGAGGAATCGATTCTCAAATATTGCGATAATAACAAGACGATTACTCAAGCAAAGGAACCCAAGTCTTTTTATAAGTCCACTCATGTTCTGTGGAGGTTCAACCTAAGTAAAGAGATCGTGGCTCATGGCGATGTAGCAACAGAAATAGTTTCAGCTGAAAATAACATTGCATCTATTGACGAAGCCGTTTTTATTTTTGAGTGTCACAAGGGTCTGATGGGGATGAAACACATAAGTGATTGGCTTTAGGTCAAGTAGGAGATTGCTAGTTACAGATGCCATGCAATCCAATCACGTAAGTGATAGCACATATGACACGCTACACAATCTTTTTGCTTATTATTATTATTATTATTTATATTATCTCATTTTTATATTATTTATTACATATATTGTGATATCTTTTGATATATGTGATGAAAATCAGATCATGATGAGATCATGATAATGAGACCGATTCACCTTTAAGCACAAATCCTAAATAATCTCAATTATAGGTTATCTGAGAAGGATATCGAGATAACCAGATTAACCAATGTGTTATATATCGTCCATATGATGGATGCAGTTGGTCTCATAGCTAATTGCGTAAAGACACTAGGGATATAGTGCATGTGCTCATTGAAGAATGAGTTCACCGATGTATCCACTTATATAGTGTTGGATGATTAATGATTATCAAACAGCGATGTTGTAGTCTTAATTGTGTATATGATTCTTAGACTTAAAATACCAAGAATGTCTTGTTTGAGCACTTCGCTCTTTAATGCCAGACTTATGGGTCTGAAAGTTCTAGATCTAGTCTCGGTATCACAAGAGAAATATTCTATGTGTTTTCGCTCAAGCAAATCCCTAGCTAGAGTCATTCAGATTTAGAGAAGAGTTCTCCAAGAGAATCTAAATAGAGCAAGACTCAAATGGATTCCGTGTGAGGCCTGATATTACATTGCTTGATATACGATCTTTGGGATATTAGATGGATGATGAACTATAGAGACATAATAATTGAGAACAAAAAAGTCCAATGGATAAGATCCTATATATCGTCCGAGGACTATGGTGTAGTAGACTAGTACGTCCATAGTTGACAAGTCAAGTGAATTATTATTGAGATAATAATTTATTATATTATAAAGAGTTCTAAGTCAAAAAGAGTTCTGACATGAGAGACTCATGGCTAGCTCGGTATTGGGCCTAATAAGTCACACATATATAGTAGATGTTGTAATAAGTAGAGTGCGGATATGAGATATATATGGAGCTCCTATTTTATTGGATATCCAATAAGCTCTTATATTATTGGATCTTATGGATGAGATCTAATAAGAGTCAATAAGAAATTACTGGATAGAGATCCACTAATCTAAAAGATATGGATAGTTGAATAGAGATCTAATGCCCAATATGGTAGAATCTATTAGCGTTAAGCTGCATGCAATTCTATAAATAGGAGGAACTTCAACGTTCCTCCCTCGAATTTATTGTGTGGATCACTACTAGATAGGAGCACACATATTCACCTTCATCTTCTCGCTTGAATTTGAAAAGTCTACGGATATACGATCTCTCTATGTAATACATCTCTCATGATACATATAATTATCAATTTTATGATTTTTCAAGCATCAAACGTCGCATGATGATCAAATATTTGACTTTGAAAAACTGATGGTAATCCGAGATTGCCCAACAATTCAATTTTTAATCTACCAGTACTTTGATAATATTTTTATAATTTTCAACAAATTGTATACTTTATTATAGTACTTTTAAAAAAATTCTTAATTTAAGAATATAACAAATATTATGATTTAACAAATACATATTCAACATAATGCTCAAAATTATAAAAAAAAAAAATTTAACCCTTAGCAAATGTTTCATCATTCGATAATTCAACATAGTTGTTCTCATGGCTGTATTAGAACGGTTGCTGCTGCTTTGGGCTATTGGAACACTTAGATCATTGGCTCTCGCCGGTGTTGTCCCGAATGAGGGTGTCGCAATTAAGCTTATGGAATGAGGTATCTTCCAAGAAGAGGGAGGGAATTGTTAACCTGCTTCGAACACCTGATTGGGATGAGAATTGAAATGATTTTTCCAGAATAATTTTGACTTTGAAGTACCGGCCTAGAAATTTATGGCAATCGGAATGCTGGAGAGGTGGTGGTCGAGTGGGTCTAGTGCGGCGGCGGCGGCGGCGGCGGCGGCGAGCGATGTAGGAGCGACGACGGCGAGCGGTGACAATAAGCTATTCTAGAAGATAAGTTGCGGTGCAAGAGCAGTGATGGTCAAGCAAGTCCGGTGCAGCAGCGGTCGAGAGTGCAGGTCGAGAGCAACGGCGATGCCGAGAGCGGAAGTCGAGAGCGGAGGTCGAGTGAGAGCGCAGAGAGAGAAAGAGGAGAAGAAAAGGAATGGTTAGGTTAAAGGATATATACATTTAATAACTAAAAAAAATTATGTTTTTATTCTTTTCATTAAATCTTTATTTTGTACTACGTGCTATTTTTTTCGTTGCAGGTAACAACAGTGCAACTCTGTCGAAGCACATCTAATCTGTGTGTTCGAGGTTAAGATAGATTAAGATAGATCTCGTAACGCTAAATGCAACTGCTACGTGAACATCTTATTCCTTTTCTAGGGTTTCACTATGAATCATAATCAAAATCTTATCTACTGTTACTGTTGAGATAGATTAAGATCAACTTACTTTTCCTTCTCACCCTCCCTTACTATATAAATCACTCGTACCATTTCTCCCTTTTCATCTCTTCCTTCCTTCTTTCTCGTGCAGGGAAAACAAGATTCATGGCTCCTTGTTCTCCTCTGTTCGTCCTTCTCTTCCTCTCAGTGGCCGCAACGATCGCCGCTGTCTCATACGCCGACGACTTCCCACCCCCCTACGACTTCAAGCATGTCTGCGACCCCGGCCGCTACAAGAAGCTCAACCTCAGCGTTGACAAGTTCGCATTCTGCGACAAGTCGCTGCCTTACCGTGCCAGGGCGAAGAACCTGGTCGACAGCCTGACGCTCCAGGAGAAGGTAACGCTTCTGGGGAACAAGAACGCCGACGTGCAGCGCCTCGGCCTCCCCCGCTACAACTGGTGGTCCGAGGCGCTTCACGGCGTATCGAACGTCGGCGGGGGCTCCAGGTTCGGCAAGAACGTCCCCGGCGCCACCAGCTTCCCACTCCCGATCACGTCCGCCGCCGCCTTCAACGAACAACTGTGGAAGGCTATCGGTCAGGTACGCACACGAAATCACTGACATCGATCTAACATGCAGCAAGCTATTTACAGGACAATGCATATCATCTTGTAGGCTGTTTCCACGGAGGCTCGAGCCATGCACAACGTAGGGATGGCAGGGTTGACCTTTTGGAGCCCTAACATCAACGTCGTCAGGGATCCAAGATGGGGAAGAATCCTAGAAACACCTGGTGAGGATCCATTCGTCGTCGGGCGTTACGCTGTAAACTTCGTGCGCGGCATGCAAGATGTGGTTGGCCAGGAAACCTCCGACGATCCCAACACCAGGCCTCTCAAAGTCTCCGCCTGCTGCAAACACTACGCCGCTTACGATCTCGACCACTGGGCTACCACCGGCAGCGCTGTCGTCGATCGCTTCCATTTCAGTGCCAATGTAATCTTCGATCATGCCACTTAATTCGGCAGTTCTCTTTACTTTCTTCATTTATCTGATCATTGATCGTATGAAGGTAACCGAGCAAGATATGGTGGAGACGTTCCTTCGCCCATTCGAGATGTGCGTTAAGGAGGGCGATGTTAGCAGTGTGATGTGCTCATACAATCAAGTCAACGCCATTCCGACCTGTGTCGACGCGAGGCTGCTGAGGGGAACCATTAGAACCGACTGGGAACTCCACGGGTATTCTTTGTATAGAGATCAGTGTTTCTCTACATTTAGTTTGTTAATATGATCTACATTTTTCTTCAGCTACATAGTTTCTGACTGTGATTCGATTGATGTGCTTCTCAACACTCAAAAGTTCTTAGACGACACACCAGAGGATGCTGTTGCCCAAGCCCTCAGAGCAGGTAAATCCTCTGAAAGAAGAAGCTATATCTGATCATTTTGGGATAAATGAAGGCATAGTTTGACATGCAGGATTGGATTTGGATTGTGGTGATACTTACACCAAGTATCTCGAGTCAGCTACGTTGAGAGGACTGGTGAAAGAAAGCGAACTTGATCAGGCTTTGATCAATAACTACGTTGTCCTCTTGAGGCTTGGATTCTTTGATGGCCAACCTGCGTATGATAATTTGACTGTCTCTGATGTCTGCTCGAAGCAGCATCTCGATTTGGCGACCGACGCAGCTCGGCAAGGCATCGTTTTGCTTAAGAATTCCAATGGTGCTCTGCCTTTGAACACCCAGAAGCACAAGAACATCGCCGTTGTCGGGCCCAACTCTGCAGACAACTCTGTTCTGATCGGGAACTATGCAGGTTCTTCTGCTTAGCTTTGATCTGCTCCTTAACGTGTAAAAGCCACGGCTAATTGATGGCCTCGTTGTGTTGTCTTTTTTCTTTTTTAAGGCGTTCCGTGCAAGTATGTCACGGCTGTCGATGGCCTCCGAAGGTATGCCAGCGTCGATCACAAGATCGGCTGCGCCGACGTCCGCTGCCAGAATGAGACCTTCGTATTCCCTGCGGTGAGGAGTGCGAGGAACGCAGACGCTACCGTCATCGTTGCAGGCCTTAACCTTGACATCGAGAGAGAAGACCACGATCGAACCGACCTCGAGTTGCCTGGCTACCAAAACCAGCTTATCAGACAAGTTGCAGATGCCTCGAAGGGCCCTGTTGTTCTCGTCATCTTCTCGGCCGGCGGCGTCAACGTTACCGAGTTCGATGTCTCTGACAAGATCAGCGCCATCGTGTGGGCTGGTTATCCCGGCGAGAGAGGCGGTGATGCATTAGCCGATGTGCTCTACGGATCATACAATCCCGGTAGGATTCAGTATGCTGCTGTTTTCTATCACACCTTGAGCATAAGCACTCATAGATCTGCATTGACGCAGGAGGAAGGCTTCCGCTGACATGGTTCGCGCCGGAATACCTGCTCCAGCTGCCGATGACGTCGATGAAGCTTCGCCCGGTCGACGAACTTGGCTACCCGGGAAGGACATACAAGTTCTACAACGGCACCACTATATACCCATTCGGATATGGCCTGAGCTACACCGCTTTCAGCTACTCCGTTGTCTCAACCCAGAGGTACGTCGACAAGAAGCTGGCGCCCAACAGCCACTGCACGCTGCTTCGCTACAACCAGACCGCCTACGTGCCGCCTTGCCATGCCGCTCGCGTCGACGACCTCGACTGCGCCGACGACATCAGCGTGACCGTCGAGGTGAAGAACACGGGAAGCCTTGACGGCTCCGACGCCGTGATCCTGTACTCGCAGGCACCGGACGGCATCCTCGGTGCTCCGATCAAGCAGGTTGTGGGCTTCGAAAGAGTGTTGGTGGAAGCCGGGAAGAGCAGAAACGTGACCTTTAGTCTTAGCTCGTGCAAGAGCTTGAGCATCGTGACGGACTCGGCTTACGTTGCGGTGCCGTCGGGGCAGCACACCTTCATCGTCGGCGGCGGTGACAACGCCGTTCCATTTGCTTTCCACGTTTACTTGAGGCATTAGGTTGGAAGGTTATGTTGGTGTGTGGTGGTAGGCAATATTTCAACTCTTGGTTGAACATTACATGATGTTCAAATAAGGAGAGAGCAAGGAATACGTGAGGAACATTTGTCATGGATTTGAATCTATTTGAGCTATTATTTATTTTTCTTTTGCAATTTATTGTTCACAGGCCATCTACTAAACAAAGACGATTCAAGAAATCCAAATATATATTATTGAGATACTACTAGTGATAGATATTGGGTGAATTGATGAAACTTCAATTAGTTCTTTGTTGTTTTTCTTTCTTACTTGCATCATCTGAAAATGATTACATTTCCATATCCGTTAACCGTGTAAAAAAAAGAAAAAAGAAAAAAAAAGAGATATATATATAGTGTTATAATTTTGATAAGAAAATAGACAAAATTTTAAAGTAGTACAAAAAAAAAGAAACCTAAAAATCAACAACCAAAAAAAAAAAAAAAAAACAGAAGTGATAAAAAAAAACTAGAATTTTTACAATACAAAAAAGACCAAATATAAGAATTGCTCTCTCTTGAGTTATAAGCCAAAAATTTTGTACCAAAACCTTGATGTTATGATAAATAAATAAATATATTAAATTCTAATGAAAAATATTCCACTTCTACAAGCATTCCAAGGCTAACTATGTGATTGGTTTCATGTAGGGTTCAAAGTTGCAATGTCTCATGCAATCAATCTGACCAATAGGGATATTGAAATTTTAGAAATAAACTTTAGAAAATAGAATAATGTTCATCCTCTGACCAATAGGGACATTGAAATTTTATAAAAAATTTATTGGATCTCATTAGCTTAATTCTTTATGATTTATGGTTATTTGGTTAAAATCCGATAAATTTAAACTACATTTCTGGGGATTAAAAGTGCTCAAGCAGTTTAATCATTTATGCCCTCTCCCTCTCGAAAAAAACCAATATATTCTGTTCCTATCAATCTCTACTTGTTTAAATAATCCTAATCTTAGGTAGCATCTGATCTTACAATCGATATAACTCAGGATTTAGATGACTTGTTCTTCAAGTGTTCACATTTTTGTCATTTCATATTGTGTGTATATATACAAACAACATTACAATAAAACTGGTTAGTTTAATGATACCATTGACATAAAACAAAATGTTCTAAATTTAACTTCTATGAACCAGTGTAAAAATTGAATAGTAAGTTCCAGGGGAAAAAAAAAAAAAAGGAACCGTGAAGTAATCCCTTAACATTTCATAAACCTACAACCAAGGTGCAAAAAGCCTAGACCTTAGCTTTAAGGTACATCAATGTTAATTCACGACTCATAAAAACTGAACAAAAGCTTCAAAATATAAAACATGTTCCATTGGTGCAATAAAATTACTCGGAGTATATTTTCCAATGTCATTCATACTCCAAAGGAAAAAAAAAAAATAGACCAGAAATCTTAAGTGCCTAATTGTTGAACCACACATTTAGATGGTGAATGAAGCATCAATGCCCATCGTATCAAGTCTGTTAACACCCAAATAGCACGATTACATGTGATGTATTTAGATAAGATGCATATCTCTGATGTAGTTTAAGCAACACCAAACCTTTCAGGACGCAGATACGCCAGGCTTCACTTTTTCTTTTAAGAACTGCCGAATGTGTTCACGTTTCCAGTTGTCTATTCTGTTAATCAATGGGAGAAAGAAACGAGATGAGTGATACATGTATCACATGAAAAAGAGAATCCATTTCAGCATAGAATATATAGATTAATCTTGACCACCATTATGTGCTGATGATAATTTATATAGATCCTAAAATGACCATACATACACCTACCACATAAAATATTATGTAGTGCCACAGGGTTAGTTTAAAATCTTCCAAAGATTAGCCAGAGGGATAAGCAAAACAAGGTTTTAATATCAGTGATATACAAGAACAATTAAGCATGTGAAACATGTGATGCAACTCAATATACAACAATTTACACCCTTGAACACTTTCATGTTCATCAATAATGAATCTCAGAACAGATATAGACAGTGGAGTTACCATCTGCTAATATTGTATAATGTAATAGATCCATTATCATCATGCACCAGATATATTGATTCGTAGTAGTCAAGCACAACCTCTCAAAAAATATTGAATATGCTATGCACACAAGACAAAAAGAGGATTTTACGAACTGACCTTATGATTTCCTTTTGATTACCCTCATCATCCAGCATGATAAGTTTTGGAGGGGATGCATAAGCATATTGAACTTTGAGATACGGGAACTCATCTTTTTCTTCTTCTATAAATGCTACGACTTCAGGATAGAATACCAATTTCCTCATGCATACTTCCAAAATTGCACCAGAGAATAAAACCTGCAAGTGTCAAAGTTGGCCACATTTCAGTTGATTAAAGAAAAAAAAAAGATTCCTATTATTTTGTGATGTTTTGCTGATTTAAGGAGAACAAAGATGCATAACTACCATTAACTACTAAACAAACCTCGTGCCTATATCACAATTTTTTTATTAGCACACCAGCTAATCAAGACCAGTCAATAGATAATATATAGAAGCATGATTAATTTCACCCTTGATCTGCTTCAAAACTATTGTTCATACATCAGACGAGGCAATATTCATGGTGTAATAGTGGCACGATAAACCTATTAGATGAGTTATAGATATACATTGCATAAAAGTTCTAAAGGAAACAACTTTACTACCTTATTATCTTAGACAAGAATGAATGATTTTAAGATGGAAACAGCAGTTGTTCAGAGTCTGATAAAACCATTTTTCAATCCCATGTATGAGGTTACCAACTGTTCGAAGATATGGTAAGTACCACTTCGTACCGACATAAGATGTCTCGATACGACAAGGCATAACGACATGATGGAAAAATGGCCAAAAATGACTCCAAAAATTCCTAAAAATGGGAAAAAAAAGTTAAGTTAGGGTTTTTAAGTTAAAATAAATATAAAAATTTGGTATAATTTTAGAAAAAAATAATCTAAATTAGGAAAGAATAGTGACACATATCTTTTTCGGACTTTTAGGAGTAGTTTATGTTACATTTTGGACCGTCATTCCATTGATATTGAATTATCTACAAAGAAATAATTTGAATTATCAAATTATTTGTTAAACAACTTAAACTTTAAGATTCAAATGAACCAAATAATTGGTTGATGGATAGACTTAGTTCTACCACCAAAAAGAATGATAGGACTTCACGGGTGGTTGATCAAGGTCCTCAATTCTATGTATCTGTATATCAATTTGATATGTTTGTTGGACCCGATCTTAAAATTGATCATGATAGTATACTGATACACCATATGCTATTGATGCATTAATGTGGTGATAATCATAGTCTGATCATTGTGAACCACACGAGTTTAACGCGGCTCTTGAGGCAAGTACAATTGTGACATGTATTAGTGCAAAGCATGGAGAATGTCAAAACTTCTACTTTCACCACTGATATGTTGCTCCGTATCATAAGATCGATCACTATATTGTTGCTCAAAGAAGAATGACCAACTATCACATTAAGTTTCATGATCTAAATCTTGGGCGGAATGTATAAAATATTGCTTCTCGATCCATGCACTACCCTCAAACTATGTAGACAAGACCACTAACTCCGTGGTGTCGTTGCCATTGTTGGTCGAGGGACTTTTGTCCACATTGCTGCCATGTCTTCGGATCGAGTGGGTTGCTGAATACGATTAAGAAGTTGTCTATATACCATCGGATTTCGACCATTCCAACTGGTACAGGCCCCATATTGAGTGACACAAGACCCCCTGTTATAGACCGCTCGAAACAGGACAGTCCATGTGTTGATCCCTTATCAAACCGGTATGTACCACCCATACCACTCGCTACGACTACCAGGTTTGACCCACTGCCGAAGAGGTTCTATTTTCAGATCTTTTGATCATTCAACTTTGTATGATGTCTAACGCAGAACCAATCCTATTTATCTCTTATTTAAAAAAATTGATTAGTTTAGAGGTTATTTTGCATATCATAAATTGTCACATGGCAACATTTGAAAAAAAATCAAATTATGATTGTGATTGAAGATTTCAGATCCTAATAGAAGATTTTATAAAGATTAATCTCTATGAGAATTGAAGTATATCAATAAAGAATATTATCTTCTTCGAAGGGAAGCTCAAATCATATATTTGATTTGGTTCGATTATAAATTTTTCACTTTTGCATTTTCCTTTTCTTTTCTTACACTTAGCGGGACAAGAATATTGTAATGTAAAAAAAATCAGAAATGGATCAATGAAATAAGTTATTTTCCCTACTTAAGTGGGAGTGGAGTGAGGCCACATTTGTTTTCCGATGGCATGATTCTATCATCTATGTGTGAGACGTACGAAGGTACGAGCCCTTAATCCTGGGAGTGTTATCCTTGAGCTAGAGCGAGTCTGGTATTTATCCATTTCTTTTTCTATTATCTTTCAATTACTATCTTCTATTTCTCTTTTTTATGTTCCTCTATTATCAAAAAAAATATTTTGCTCTCTCATCCTACATTAGATTTGGTATCAAAACTCTTAGTTTAGCCAAGATATTCTATCATCAAGGTTGATCCATATCTCAATTATATGAACTCAAGGCGAGTTCCTACGTAACGAAGTGTATACCGTGGAACCAATCTTATCTCTCTTATTCAAGTAAATTTGATTAGTTTAGAAACTATTTTACATACATAAGTCATCACATGGCAACATACTGAATAATTTTGATCTAGTTTCCTACTTTACTCAACGTATTCAAATGAATTTGATTAGTTTAAAGATTATTTTGCATATCATAAGTCGTCACATAACAACATACTGAATGATTCTGATCTAATTTTTTACTATGCTCAACGAAGAAGAAAATATGGAAAGAATTAAAAAAAATCAAATTATGATTATGATTGAAGATTTCAAATTATGATGAAAGATTTTGTGAAGATTGATCTCTAAGAAGATAAAAGTATATCAATAAAGAATATTATCTTCTTCGACGAGAAGATCAAATTATAAATTTAATTTGATTCAATTGTAAATTTTTAACTATTACATTTTCCTTTTCTTTTCTTGTACTTAGCCTATAAAAAATTTATAGGGGTAAGAACATTGTAATGCCAACAAAATAAAAAAATGGATCAAGAAAATGAGTTCTTTTTCCGCCTTGAGTGTGAGTGGTGCAAGGCCACATTTGTTTCCCTATGGCATGATTCCACCGTTCACATGCGAGATGTACGGAGGTGCAAGACCTTCATCCTGGGAGTTTTCTCCTTCAGCCAAAGACTCAGAGCCAAAGCGAGTTTGGTATTTATTTATTTGTTTTCATATTATCTTTCAGTTACTATCTTCTATTCCTCTCTTTTATGTTCCTTTATAATGAAAAAAAATATTCTACTGCACTCATCCTACATCACAACCTTGTATTTTTCATTAGAAGAAATATCAGATTAAACCAAGATAATTCTTTGTAAACAACCAATAAATTATAAAGCTCCTATTTTATTGGAAAAGATCACTCAAGATCCATGACATTTCCAGCTTCTAGAAGAAATTTTGCTACAGAGAACATATCCAGCATTAGATTGCTAGATTTGTTATTGCAAAGTAACATCGTCAAGGCCTGTGAGACGTTATGGATGACTCAGTCGCATATCTAGGAAAAAAACATTAAGATAGCAACTTGGAATAGAACCTAAGTCGTCATGTCATCTAACTTACCATGATAGATAGAGCTAATATAATAAAGTTTATCATTAAGTATATAGAATGCACACTATCAGCGCTCCAAACCTCCTCATCAATCTTGATGACACTTTTTATTATACAACCTAGAATGAAGCTTAGTGCACCCAGGCTAGAGTGAAAAGACAGTGCCTGGCAGATGCAAATCAGGCAGACCATATAATTTTATTGCAACTCGAATCAAATGATGGAGATTAAATGGTCAAAAGGGAAACAGGAACAAACGCAAACAAAATTTCAATTCCTTAGTGGCAAAAGTTGATGAAATACTAGCCTTGTATTTGTAAGGTACTAAGGTTTACAATCAACATGGTTAATTTTTAGTACATACCTTGCTTATGGAATCATCGGAATCCTCTGAGCAGCATTTACGGCAATCTGATACCAATTCTGCAACAAAATCAAATAGAACACTTAACATACTTTCTTTTTAAAGCATCTGACTTCTTATTATTTTTTAATGTGATATTTCAAAACTGAAGTTTCAAATACATGCCATCAGCTATACCATTAGTGTCTTTAGCTGCTTAGCAACATTTGATGAATTGCAGAAACCATAAACACAAAGACTTGCAATTCTTTTGACGTACAAGTGGATGAGCGAATGGTTTTCTTTCCAGTATTGTTTATGTCAAGGAAGGAGCAACATATTATAGGAAAACTTTTTCCTGTGCACAAGCTTAAACAGAGGACAAAAACTGTGATAGGCAGCTAACAGCCAACAAAAAACTTCTGTTAGAATTTATGAACATAGATCTGTCTAAATGACAAGAAAAGAGTCCATGCATCCAACAGCAAATAGATGGGGCCTTACAGATTCTTGTTGTTAATAATGGTGGTGGGCAATTGTAGGAATAACTACATAAAGCAAGGCGTTCGCTTAACAGTTCAATGAAGGAAGATATAAGGTTTTAGCTTCCAAAGTCATTTTGTGGGCTGAGCAATACTGAGAGATATGCCTGAACTGATGAGGCCATAGAATTAACTATCATGAATTTTCAAGAATATGGACCATATTGTACTAATTTCAGCGAATAGTGAAACACTAGTGCCATGGTCTGCTACCCGTATATCAAGCTTAGACCATATACCCACAGCACTTACTGGATAGTAGTACAAGCATGCTGGTATCATGTTACCATACCATGGTACATGATGGTCTGATCAGGTTCCAGGACCAGTGTTGGACCAAAATTAAAACCTTGTATAAAAACATAACTGCTCTTCTGTATTGAAACTCTTCCGATTCTCTCTAATGTCAAACTAGGCTCTACAAATTTCTTTCATTCTTCATAATTCTTTGGGGTTTCAGAAAAAAAAAATCACTAGAGCAGAGACCTAGTTGCCAAACAATTAAGGAACAACAATGTATACCCCTAGATGAAGTGTCGACACACACTGAAAAGCAGAACATCCTGACTCCAAACGACTGTTGCTTCCTTGATGTGCACTAAGCTAGGTTGTAATAACTTATGTCAAGACAATAAATCAAGAAGCACAACCATCCGGACCTCCAGATCCCAACCCCTCTGGCTCCCTTGATGTGCGCCATGCCAGTCTATCATGGCTTAAGCCAGGATCAGCACTCAATCAGCAAACATGGCCTCTTTTTAACGCATCATTGGCCAGCTAGGTGACATTGGTGCGAGAAGCAACCATTCAAGCTAGCCAAGGTTGAACAGCTGATGTGCGTTTCATACGAACTAAGCAATTCAAGAGTACCAAAGGAAAGAAAAAAATGTCAGAAAATAGAAACTATTCATCTTAGGATCGCAGCGGACCCTAGGGTTTGAGATGATCAATGTTTGCGGCATCAGGACTAAGCAAACGAAAAACTGAAAGATGCACACAAATCGGAAGCGTCGGCTCGGATCGTAACTAAGATAGAGAGAGGGGAGAAATGACCTAAATTGGGACGAGGAGGATGTACCTTCATCCTTGACGTACTCGGCGAGGGTGTTGCAATCGGAGCAGAGGGCGAGACCCGTGAACCCTAAGTCCTCGCACTCCTTGGCGCCGAGTCGCTCGCCGAGGCCGAGGGCTGCGCCGGCGAGCCAAATGGCGAGGAGGAAACATAGGGCAAAAGTAGATCGGATCATCTGTCGCTCTGTGAAGTAGGCGAACAACGCCTGAGCTCCTTTGCGAAGACTCACCGGGCCAGTTATAACGGGAAAACAAGCAACCCGTCATAAAGTTATAACGTGTCGTTATATAATTTCATAACAGACGATAACGATTGAAACGTGCGTTATTTCAAAGATTGCAGGAGCCTTGGCAGACTCCCGATATGTCCACAATAGATGTATATGTAGAGTCCGCTCGACTCCTTCGCGTGGAGCCGCCCCTTCCGTTTACCTCGGAAGCCCCTGTGCATCTTGGCGCAGGCCCTCGGGTCTCTTCGATCCCTTGCTGGAGCTTCTCCCTTATGGATCTGAGGGACTGCGAGGAGTTGCTCAAGGTGTTGGACTCGTGCCTCTCGCGCATCAAATGGCGCCTGAGACCTTTGGCGAGGCGTCGTCTCGAGACGGGTCTGTTTTTGCCCTTTCCCCTTATTTATTATTCCGTTCTATATCGTTTTGGTTGCTTTTCTTCCTGGTCCTTTTGAAGATTGGATTTTTGTGGTGCTTCCCGGTCGGTCTGATTTCAGTAGTCTTTTTTAATTCTCGGGTCAATTTTTTGGTCTTCTGTGGAAATTTTTGAAATTGAATCTCTTTTCGTCGGTGAGTTTTGGCTGAATGCCAAAGTTCTGATCTTGGAAGCAACGTGAAACGTGGGGAAGGGGGTGGGTGGGAGGGTCACTGAGAGACTAATGATGGTCGTTCTCTTCAATAATAGTTGGTTTAGTACCTTGTTTCTATAATTTTATTGTTCATTATGAGTTAGTGACTTAAAGGTTCATCCTAGCAGCAATTTCCCATCTTTGCGCACTTTCGGGATGCATGTAGCAACTTACAGATGCTAGTCTGTTCTGAGTCCACAATTTGGAACTTTGAATTGTAAAATAGCAATACCAATCATGCACATTTTAGTTGTTGTTTTTGCTCGTCTTTTTCTTCTATTACTTTCCTGGTAATTGTATATGCTTCTGGGTCTATTGTAAAACTCGTGAACCCCTCTCCTTTTCTTTTCAGTAATTGTATGACAGAACGTGTAATACCTTTTCTATTGTAGGATTTTAGTTGAGGAGTTATATTCGTTAAAATCTTTGATTTAGAAATTATCACTTCAATGAAATAATAGCAAACAGTTGTTTCTTTATTATTTCTTTTTGTATTATTATACTTATCGTTTATATATTTTTTCACAGACTTCCTTTTGTATTAGAATATGTATTTTTTGTATATCTGAAAACGATGAGATGTTGTTTCAGCACTTGGATTGCCTTAGTGGATCCTAATCAAAGACAAGGCTGCAGTAGAACATTCAATCATATATTCATGTGGAACCTAAAATACTGACATTCCACTGCAACCACAATAAGGTGACTAATGGTGGTCTACATCATTTTGATTGAAGGCTCCTTCAGAGCTTTAAATCAGCTCTCACAGAAGAATGATGAAGAGGGTCCTTATCACATTCCCATTAGATTGAGACTATAATTTCATGGTCTACATATCTATTATTCCTTCCAAGTTAGGCAAGCCCAAATAATTCCCTGAGCTCTTACGTTTACTTGTCCTAAAATCTGAGAACAAAGAAACATATTAGCTGGTTGCGTACTATATGTGGGCCATAGATGCATAAATCTAGCTTTTCAGTTAGTAATTGCCATCTGCTACATATATGGATATTGATTTGTTACTAACAGTCATGCATTCCATATGTGCATGCTAAGGAATTTCCAAGGAATCTGCAGGGCATCACCTAGGTCACTGCTTGAGTTGTGCATAACGTGACAAATGATCCATCACTTTGCCTCATGATAGCGGGAAGCCACTGGTGGGGTCTGTAGTTACACCAATGCAATCACAAGGACATATATGCTGAAGTTATAAAAAGTGACAAACTTGCATATGTTCTTTTGAAAAGCATCACTTTTTGCATCATAGCACTTGAAATAAATATGCCTCGATCACCATATATTTTGTCATCTATCCTGACAAATTATTACCCGAGATTCTATTTGCAGATATCCTGGCTTTGTGCACGAGACTGCGGCCTGTGGTATTGGTGGACTATGACGGAATTATGCCTAAACTTCAAGAGAATCTATCTGCACTTTTATTTCTTGCTCAGAAGGTCTTGAACTTGGATAATCTCAAACCTATCTTCTTGTCCTATTATACTTCATTCTCTATGTCATACAACCTGTCTATTCAGCCCATATTATGTTCTCTTCTGATTCTAGCAGTTGTGTCACATCTACATCTCCTTCATTTGGTTTCTAGATGATAACTACAGCATCCTCCTACCTTATTTAGATTCTAAAGTCTTTTTCTTTTTTGGTTGCACTGGATTAGTCATAATTGATGATGTTAATTTTTTGACTGAAATGGCGAGACATATTTTATCAGATTTCAGCAAGGTTAGACATGTTCTTTCTAGAGACTACATAAATGATGAGAAACTGAGTCTTTGCACTTCCTAAAAAGGTTTAGGTAAGAAAAGTGTTATTGAAAAATTTTCTTTTGTAATGACAATTGTTTCCATGTCAATTTTTCATCAAAATATTTGATGATTCATACACTTTTAGTCTCCTTGTTAAATGAAAATGTCAAGTTTCACAGCAGAAGGAAAACTAATGCTAGTGAGTGGCTATTTAGATCAAGGTTCGCAATCTCATACCATACTGGCATATTGGTCAGTTGTCGGTACGGTACATACTGAGCTATCCCGAGCATACTAACACATGGTACACTAAGGTACCAAGCGTATCAGTGCTCTATCAGACCGGTATGTGCTGAGCGGTACGATACGGTATTGCAAACCTTGATTTAGATATCTATAAATGTGGCTTCAAAACTATACTGATAAAACAGTGTGATGTTTGTCTATCTAAGCTTTACGACTGCCCAAAGTACTCACTTAATATGTTTCTTTGAATAAATTTTCAATGGAAGGCCAAACTCTTTCCAATACCTATGATTAAGCATCACTATGAATTATGCTTGGATGGATCATAATGCATAGTAGTTTTTTCTCCTGCAAGGACCATAAAAAATAGTACTACTACGTAGTTGATGACACCTGGATGCTATTTGTGTAAATTAATACTGCATTGGACTTCTTCTTTATATTAAGTACTTGCCAGTCGTAGAACAATGGGAATGGAGCAACAGGGTTGGTTAACATAACTATTAAATTTACAAATATCCCCTTTGATGAATCCATTCTTACAACTTCTTAGTTGTGTTGCTTGATCACTCTATCTTCGTTTGGTTTTAGATTGTCTTATTTCTAATGCAGGAATCAAATGATTTACAATATTTGAGAATAATGATCTTAGATGACATGGCTTACATCATTCATGTCAAAGAACTTGCTGAGCATGTATTATCAAGTCTCAGCTCAGAGCAGCAGCTAACTCTTCTGGATCTTGAGCAGTATCCTATGAAGGTTCCTTTTTTATTTTCCAAAGCTTCTGCTACTGTCACTTAGTCATCATTGCCATTATTTGTTTTCGTTAAGTTGCAGATGCTTTCACCAAGAGAAGAGAACAAAGTTGCATCAGACCTTGTCTTAATCCAAAAGCTACTTTCATCGGCCTTTCCTGTTGAAGTTGAAAAAGGCCACATGCTTAGTGTGCTTCCTCCCTTGGGAAAACCAGGAGAGGAGACTTCACATCTAAATGCTGTTGGTCTTGCTAATTTAAGCGGGCATTCTGCTCCTCAACCTGCTGATGTTATTGATCTTAGCAGCTTTCTACAAGATGTAAGGATCACCTTACCTTCTCTGAACGGGTTAGTTCCACATAAAATCATAGAGAACACTCTTCTATTTTCTACCATATAAGAAGTTACTAGTTGAACAGTTTTGAAAATCATCAAACTGTCGTTATCACCAAATTCACAATTAACAACAACGTTAGGATGGAGCAGGGGTAGTTTCTACCAAATCTGTCCCTATTGCCACTCAAAAGCCTTGCCTTATTCTTGTCTCTTGCTCAGATTAATAAATACAACAACATTCTCTGACTTCAAATTGGTGGCATTAGAACTTTTCTGCACTATCCACAATGATTTAAATAGGCGCTCGGGCGCTTGCCTAGGTGCTCGGGCAAGGGGAGGTGAGGCTTGAGCGCCTTATGTGTGGACCAAGTGACGCACTTTAATGAGGCGTCACTTGGGCGCTCACCTAAACCCAGGCACCGGGCGCTTCGAGCAAGCGCTTGGTTCAAATAAGGCAATCGAACCCCGGTTCAACAATAGTTAGTTGGTTCAATTGAACCAACTAATGCAATTTCTTGCCCTCAAAAGCCACTGTTCATGCAGGCGTGACCCTGAGTCAACCCTAGCATTGCTTTTGCCTTTACCGTCGACACTTTCTATCGTTGCTTCCACCACAGACGTAGTGGACCAACCCTTCCTCTGTCATTGACAGACTGGTCTGACGGCCTAGCAAGAGCCCGTAGCTTTCTTCCGTCATCACTCCGTGTGCAGTTCCTTCCATTGTCGAGGGAGAGGACCGCAAGTTCCGCCACCACCAACGGACGCCCTCTGGAGTTCCGCTGTTGTCGTTCGCAGCGCTGCCACGACTATCTTAAATTAATCCTCCGTCACTGTTGCTGCTGCCAGCTTCTCACCGCTGTTGCTGCCATTTTTCATTATCAGTTTCCACTATCAGTGACCCTTTTATCTCCCTCTATTACTATTAACAGTTCTTTTCTCCCCCTCTAACTACTGTTAACAGTAAGTAATATACTGTTAACAGTATATTTTTAATTTAATGTCATATTTTTTTAAATATATATTTATTAATTATATTATTTATTTTTTATATTTTAATATTTCAGAACGCCTCTCTTAGCTTGGGAGAGCGCCTAGCACCTCGGGTGTTTTGGGACCTTGGCACCTTTTGGCACATAGCACTTTTTAAATCACTACTGTCCCAATATGAGTAACTTATTGGAGTACATGCAATATCAAGAACATGCATTAATTATATTGTGATGTATTAGTATAAATTGCTTTTATGAATTGTCGAGGATAGGGATAAAGATATATTGCCCCAGTCAAGGTCCTGATCAGCTTTTGAAAATTATATCTTGACCTTGCCCATTCATTGGTCAAATTTGGTCAAACCCAGCTCGAGTGGGCCAGTGCATTGAGTCTGATTCAGATATACCATCACCATTCGCATTTTGTGTTTTGAATTATTGTATTTGCTTCTTTAGCTTATTCCTTTTGTTCCTTAGCTTCTAGTTCCACCCTTCTCATTCCCACATCCAGATTCTTTAAAATTCAGAAAACTTCCACAGTGTGTAAGAACACACTGGAAGTCTTAATATTTATAGAGCATCGCCTATGTTTGTCCTAATTGTGAACTTCTGTAGTAGAGCATCAGTAATGTTTTCTCTTCTAGTGAGAATGATTGGAAATTATACTTATGCTATCTAATACAATTATTCTTAATATTTAATTAGAACCTTTCTTTGTAGGGGGGAAAACTTAAATTATGCCAGGATGCTTTCATGATTTCTGCAAAATGACTAGTACAATACATGTAGTCTGATGTATCTGAAATGAGCTTTTTCGGTGTCTTATATAGTCTTAGGGCAGATACCACTGGGGTGGTGCTCACTTCTAATTATGAGAGTATGTCTACCATTACAAGAATCTTCTATTTTCATCCTATATGTGTCGTATCGAACAACTCTTCAGTCTTGTGCAATGTGCATATGCCTTTTCTTCTTACCAATGTTTATAATCTTCATATACTGCATGACTGAGACTTGTGAACTACATATCCTCATATCTTCTATTTTACAAATCTGCTTGGTTCTGTAATTGCTGCAGGTGGCTTCTTGGATATCCTGTTACGTATTTGTTCAGCAAGGAGCATGCTGAAAAAGCTTCATACAATCTTTCCACCAAGTCTCTTCGTATATTCAAAATTTTCATTTGCAGGTTTAAATTTAAGTTCATATTCTCAAATTACTTTGGGTTCTGGCACCAATTTGCTTTAGTATTTTGCTAATCTTCAATGTCATTTTGCAGAAAAACATCTGGTTCTCAACTCTATGAAAATGAACTAATGAGGTAAGTCTTTTTCTGTTTAAATCTGAAGTTGCATTAAAGCGTGGCTAAATTTGGACGCAACATATGCCATCTAATTAGATATTCATTCCCTGAGATTGCTCTAATGGAATTGTTTGCAACAATAGAAGTTGAAGATGCTGTCATTTCTTGAATTTCCTTCTGAATAATTGAGATAGAAAATGGATCGACTTCTTTTGCTGGTATCATAGCTTGGTAATTTTTCAATTTTCTTGATATTACATTTGTTCAGTCCGAGTAGCAATTCTTGAATTATGCATTCTATCTCAGTAGTCCATGCAGCTAAAAAAATTTGTGTATATGGCAATGGGGACTATGCTTCCTACAGTTTGGCAGCAGATTAAGGAACCTTGTGCACATTGCTCATGAACATAACCTTTACAAAAGATACTTAGAATCATGATGGACGAGGGGATTACACTTGAGGCATGCACATTCTCAAGTGTCGTAGACAGACGGGGAATCATGTTGTGTGCTACTTCTGATCAACTTAGACCAACTGTTAGGTGTCATTTGATTAACTGCTTTCCTTTCGAATCAATAAAAGATTTGATAAAATTCTGTTTGTGTATCCAGAAATATTCACAGCTAATTCATTGGGTGGCATCGTTTGCTTTGATTATTCTGATGACGGTTGCATATTCAACCAGCTTTACAGTGCCCTGCGATATGAGTCAGAGACTGGATAAAGAGCCATGGATCGAAGCATTTCTCGTCCGGTTGTCAGAAAAACTTAGAAGATGTGAGCAGATCTGGGCGTCAATGCGGTTGGAGATGGAGGTAAAGGAAAGCCATCAGCAGTCAGTAGTTCTGTAGAATTGATCAGCAGTCAGTTGCTCTTTCAAGGAGCTGCATAACTTCAGATACACACACTTATGAGGGGATTGCAACCTTTTAGTGGTGGTGATTGCTCTAGACCCATTGCAAATTTTGGTATTTTTATGCAGTGTTCAACTATATATTGTGATAGTAAACAACATCATCTGGAATATTGTATCTCTTCGTATATAGATCTCGAATGAGTTGATCTTGATTGCCCTAATGTCAGGCCTCCACGTTTACGTCTCCTGCAACTCTCTCTACATACTGAACATTCGAGATCATCTCGATAGTAACACTGACTTGATTATTGAAGGGATCACATCGGGCGTATTTTATCCCGATTAGACCTTCGTGCAGGATTCTCTGAGCAAGAATATTTCGAGACGCACATCCGAGAGACAGTTGTTGCAGTATTTACTGCTCTGGTTTCCCTTTTGGTTCACTCACTCAAATTGTGGTGAGGCCTTCAATATATTTTCCTTCAATATTTTTGGATTTCTTTCTCTTGCAGGCTAAGATCTTGACACGAAGCTTGCTTCTTAAGAAGCGTGATTTGCTCGGTTGCATCCGCTCAAAAAGGCCCGCAATGCTTCTCCCCACGTCACAACTTGCCGCCGTTCCCTCCCCTCCAAATTTGAGTTCAAGAAGCCATGGGGCATCCAAGAAAAAGAGTCGGCCCTTGCATGGGGCGAACCAGCTCATCCCCCTCCTGCGGAGCTGCAAATCCATCGGCCAAATCCCGCAGCTCCACGCCCTGGTCATCAAGGCCGGCCAGGACCGGAATCCCCTGGTGCTCTTCAAGATGCTTCGTCTTTGCTCCAAGCTCAGTTCCGTAGACTACGCCTTGCAAGTCTTCGAGACGATCCTCGATCCGGATGTCTATCACTATACCGCCCTTTTGGAGGCGCTCGCCTCGCCTCGCAGTGCCATCGAGCTCTACTTGCGAATGGTCGGCGAGCAGATCCGACCTGATGCCATCGTGATCGCTTGTGTTCTGAAAGCCTGTGCGTCGGTGTCGGCTCTTCCCGACGGCAGACAGGTTCACTGTCAGGTTGTTAAGCTGGATCTCGGTCGTGAACGGCGCATTAAGATGAGATTGATGGAGCTGTATGGCAGGTGCGGGAAATTCGAGGATGCGAAACTGGTGTTTGGTGAAATGCCCGAGAGGGATGCTGTTGCTGCAACCATCTTGGTCGCCAGTCTCTCCGATCATGGTTTGCTGGAGGAGGCACGGGCGGTGTTCGATAGCGTCCTGGATAAGGATACTGTATGTTGGACCGCAATGATCGACGGGTATGTCCGGAATGGGCTGGCGAATGCGGCGTTGGATCTGTTCAGAGAGATGCAGAGGGAGTGCGTCCGGCCCAACGAATTCACTGTCGTTTGCATCTTATCGGCTTGTTCTCAGTTGGGAGCACTGGAGCTGGGAAGATGGGTTCATTCGTACGTGGGAAAGAACAAGGTTAGGTTGAACTCCTTCGTGGGTTCTGCACTCGTCGACATGTACGCCAAAAGTGGAAGCCTGGAGGAAGCACTCGTGGTGTTCGATGAAATGGAAGAGAAGGATGTAGTAACTTATAATGCGATGATTGCTGGCCTAGCAATGCATGGAAGGAGCAACGAAGCAGTAAAGGTTTACGAGCAAATGGTCAGAGACGGTCTGAGACCAACACAGCTAACATTTGTTGGTGTTCTGAATGCTTGCAGCCACAGCGGGCTTGTGGACGTGGGGTTCGAGGTCTTCGAATCCATGGGCAAGGACTACGGGTTAGAACCACGGATGGAACACTATGGCTGTATGGTGGACCTTCTTGCCCGTGTCGGACGCCTAGAGGAAGCATACGAGTTTGCCAAAGGGATGAGAGTCGAGCCTGATCATGTTGTATGGAGTGCTTTGCTCAGTGCTTGTAAGATCCATGGCCACCGCAGCCTAGGCGAAAAGGTAGCTCGGATTCTGATCGATAGTGAAGCTGCTGACTCTGGAACCTTTGTTCTCCTCTCCAACGCCTACTCGTCGTTCGGGAAATGGAAAGAGGCTGCAAGGATCAGAGCGAATATGAGAGGAAAGGGAATTCTGAAAGAGCCAGGGTGTAGCTCCATTCAAGTAGATGACGAGATCCATGAGTTCCTACTGGGGGACATCCGACACCCTCGCCGGAAAGAGATCTACGAGAAGCTAGAGGAATTGAATGGTGCGGTGAGGCAACAAGGATTTGTCCCGGCCAAGGACGTTGTGCTGCAAGACATAGAGGAGGAAGAGAAGGAATGGGCTTTGGCTATCCACAGTGAGAGGCTGGCGATATGCTTGGGGTTGATCGCGACCGAGCCAGGTAGGACGCTGCGAATAGTGAAGAACCTAAGAGTGTGCAGTGACTGCCATTCCATGATCAAGATCGTTGCGAAGGTAACAGGGAGGAGGATAGTGGTGAGGGACAGGAACCGGTTCCACCATTTTGAAGATGGATCCTGTTCTTGTGGGGATTACTGGTGAACAGAAGTCAGCTCTACTTTTGTTGATCTCACGGATGAACTCAAATTCTTGTGCCTTGTTTTCGATTGACACTTGAAGCTTACAGAGCAAAGCATTAGCGGAAGAAATGAAGCGGGGTGGCTGACTGCTTGAGAAGAAGAAATAGAGATCCAACACTGTGCTTCTCAACTCTGGGGCCGATGATACTGTTCAAGCTGTACTATTAACTTCTACAAAGTTATGAAGTGTACGGGTAAGAGACACTGCATGGATCCATATCACTCGCTCGAGAAGAACACTGGCCGTAATCAGGTTAGCAACGTTTAGCCCTCTCTGAGTCATTGCTTTATTCCTCAACGCAGAATAGATGAAAGACAAAAAGTAAACAGACGTTTGTAGACTCAATTGTGTCCGCCCAAGTCATTCTCATCGAACTTTCATCAACTTGATATTTCCGAAAGGATTTGTATTCGATATTGGTGTGTAGTTTAGACTGTGACCAACAGACAACTGCCCCTTTTTACAATGTCATCCTTTCGACACTTGAAATATCATCTTAAATTGTTCAGTGATCTTGATGCGAAAATAACTTTGTTTTTTTTTTTTTTTTTGTTATAGCACAACGTAGAGAGAACCAACCATAGGGACACGCCGAACATGCTATACCGAAAGAACGGAGCATCGTCACGTGATACGAGATCATGTTGGTCGGTCTACGTCGTGTGAAGTATATGGTCCGACTGCTCGAAGTACCTACGACCATAAGTATATGGTTCGACTGCTCGAAGTACCTATGACCATTAATAGATCGCGTTCGATCGACCCTCGGCTATAGGTATAAAAGTCGATCTCTTGGCCAACTCCAAATGTTGGACTTCAAAATCTCATCATTTCCACCGCTTGCTAATTGAATCGTCAGAGATGTCAAGTCGAGACACCCCACCCGACTCTTACTTTTGTGCAAGAACCAAGCTAGGAGACTAAAAGAGGCTTGATGTCGTCTACCTCGATGCGGTCCACCAGACGACGATTCAACTTGACCAGGTGCCGACCACCTCGACGATCCACACGGGCGACCATGCACACTTGGATCGAATCAAGCCGTGCTAACATCTCGGCTTCGACATAAAGTTGAACAACATATTCATCGCTAGAAGAAAGGCTCGATATTGCAAGAGCGCCCACAGCCAAACAAGGCCACTTAGCATCTCGGGGAGGAGATCCCAACTGCCCACCATGCCCTTGGACTCGGAGGGCGGCTCCCTCTTCCCCGACACAAAGATGGGAACACCTCGGCTCTAACCCCGAGCCACCCCTAGAGATTATTCAACGATCCCGGGTTCTTACCCCCTAAGTCCCAATGTCAGGCATCCCGTCGTCTCCATCGAGGCATTCCTCGATCTCACCCGCCAGGTCCAAACATTTGTAGGGATGATGCAAACTATCATTCCTCTCATTCCCTAGTTGGCTCAATAGATGGCGTTCTCTTGTTAACCGTCCCCAATGGCCCAGCCAACCCTCCTCGCCGCACCATAGGACCTTCCCCCGGTCGGCCAACAACCTAGCATTGCAAACGCCCACTCGTCGATCGAGGAGCAGTCGGGAGACCCAAGACCAACAATGAAACGTAGCGCCCATGGCTCTTGACGCACTACTATGAGTTGCCTCTAGACAGATACCTTGTCATCTGACTCGACATACTCTTTCAAGGCTCAGCTATGCTTGTTCAACCGACGCCTAGACGAGGTCCAGAGGGAGTTCATCAAATCAAAGGAATAGGAAAGGCTCCTCGGTAAGATCCCCCTTCATCCAAGAGATTCAAGACAAGTCAATTCCACTCAGCTTTTGCCTCCCAATGTTGGAGGCATACGATGGTGGCTCCGACCTAGTAGATCACATCGTCACTTTATAGGCTCAAATGGCCCTATACGGCAGCTCTAACACTCTAATGTGTTGGGTTTCCCCACCACCCTCCGAGGCCTAGCTCAAATGTGGTACAACAGGTTGAGGTCATCCTCTGTCTCATCTTTTGATCAGTTCACGAGGGAATTTAAGCTTAACTTTTTAGCCAACGCTTGACCTAAATCGTTCGTAGCCATTCTCATTGGACTGGCTAAGACCTAAATCGTTTGCTGCCATTCTCCTTGGACTAAGCCAGAAGGACGACGAACCCCTCTCCCACTTCATCGTTGGCTTCACCACCGAATCTGAGGTGTTCCAGACACCTACTCCTTGTTGGTCATACAAGCGTTCATGATGGCCCTACGACCCTTAAGGTTTTTATAATCACTGGACGAAAGGCTACCAACGACCATCCTCGAAATGCTCCAACGAGCTAATCAGTACGTCATTGCTAAGGTGCTAGTGGCAGAAAAGCACTAGTGGCACAAAAGGCCCTGCATGGAGCAACCCTGAGACTCCCCTTCAGGACCACCCAGGAGGAAGCTCAAGAGACCCAAGCTACTACTCTCGAGACCCCCCTCTACCACCTCTCAATTCGTCCTGGATAAAAAAATTTCGAGATTGTACATGCTAATTTATAGGCAATCTAATACTGTGAACTCGGCTAGTTGGAATTTTATAGAAGCTCAAGGCCCAATACGACGTACATACACTTGAGTCATGCACTTTGATCAAATAGTGCTCGAGTCATGCATCTTGGCCAAACAGTGCACAGGTCATGCACCACGGCTAAAAAGTGCCTGGGTCATGCACCTTAGCAAAACAGTGCTCGAGTCGTACACCTCGGCCAAATAGTGCCCGAGTTATGTATCTCAACCAACCACAAGCTAGAGTTATGCCTTGGGCCAATAGAAAGCCCGAGTTATGCATCTTGGCCAGTCATAAGCTCGAGGTACGTCTTGGGCCAATCGAAAGCCCAAGTTATGCATTTGGGCTAGTCACAAGTCCGAGTTACACCTTGGGTCAGTCATGAGCCCGAGTTATGCATCTTAACTAGTCACAAGCTCGAGTTATGCCTTGGGCCAGCCACGAGCTCGAATTATGTATTTCAGTCAGTTACAAGCCCAAGTTATGCCTTAGGCCAATCATGAGTCCAAATTATGCATCTCTGCCAATCACGAGCCCGAGTTACACATTGGACCAATCGAAAACTTGATTTATGCATCTCGACTAGTCACGAGCCCAAGTTACGCCTTGGGCCAGTTAAATGCCTGAGTTATGCATTTCGGCCAATCGCAAGCCCGAGTTACACCTTAGGCCAGTCAAGAACCCGAGTTGTGCATCTAGGTCAATTAGGGCTCGGCCAGTCACAAGCTTGAGTTACGTCATGGGCCAATCATGAGCCCATGTTATGCATCTCGACCAATCACAAGCCTGAATTACACCTTGGGCTAATCATAGCCTGAGTTATGCATTTCGGTCAATCACAAACCCGAGTTATGCCTTGGGCCGATCATGAGCCCGAGTTATGCCTTGGGCCAATCGAAACCCGGAGTTATGCATCTCAGCTAATCACAAGCCCAAGTTAGACCTTGGTCCGGTCGAAAGCCCGAATTATGCATCTCGGCTAGTCACGAGCCTGAGTTACACCTTGGGCCAATCGAAAGCCCGAGTTATGCATCTCGACTAATCATAAACTCGAGTTATGCTTTAGGCTAGTCAAGAGCTTGAGTCGTACATCTCGGTCAACTAGTGCCTGAGTTATGCATCTCGGGCAATCATAAGCCCGAGTTATGCCTTGGGCCAATCATGAGCCTAAGTTATTCATCTCGCTCAGTCAGGAGCTCGAGTCATGTCTTAGGCCAGTAATGAGCTCAAGTTATGCATCTCGTTTATTCACAAGCCCGAGTCACACCTTGGGCTAGTCAAGAGCCCAAGTTATGCATCTCGGCCAGTTACGAGCCCAAGTTATACCTTGGGCCTATACATCTCGGACAAACATGAGCTCGAGTTACGCTTTAGGCCAATCGAGAGCTCGAGTTATGCATCTCAGTCGGTCACGAGATCGAGCTATGACTTGAGCCATTCAAGAGCTCGGGTTGTGCATATGGTAAGTCATGAGACGAGCCTTAGTTTCGCCAATCGAGCAGTCGTGCATCTCGCCAATCAGAGCCCAAATTTTGTATCTCGGTCAACTAATGAGTTATGCACCGCGCCAATCCTTTGCGTTCGCCTCACCACTAGTTCTATGCTCGAGTTATGCCTCACGCCAATACCCGAGTTATGTTGCTTGGCTAGCCTAGTACTTGAGTTATGTATCTCAGTCAGTCATGCACCCAAGTTATCTGTCTCGACTAGTCCGACACCCGAGTTATGCATCTCGATCAACCTACACTGAACTACGAATCCCAACTGAACGAAAGGCTCACAGCGATAGACAGGTGAAACAGAGGCGGGCCACCAGACCTGAATGGGGACTACAACGAGAGAACCCATGCACTTACCGGGACCGTGGACCTAGCTAGCGAAAGAACCAAGCCATGCCTTAAGGCCCTCCTCCATGAGGCATGCCTCTAGAGGGGGGGGGGGGGGGGGGGTGGTTTAGAGAATGATAGGGCATATTCCGGCTTCACCCCTGTGGCAACAATGAGCAACCATGTCAGCACCAATGTGGAGCAGCCTCGGAGACTGTGAAGTGTGTGTACAATGACATGATACATCGAACTCATACAAGGTAGCAAATTGTTCCTGCACTATTTAGGATCATATAGGATGGCACTACAAGGTGTGTAGTCTCTTGAGAATGTGCGAAATGGTGCCGCATGGTATGAGACCATGTTGGTCGGCCCACGGCATGCGAAGTACAAGTTCGATCGCACGAAGTATCGGTGGCTATTAATAGTCCGCGTACAACTGACCCTCGACTATAAGTATAAAAGCTGACCACCTAGCCAATTACAAAGGTCAGACTTCAAACACTCAAAATCTCCTCATTTCTACCACTTATTGATTGAATCATCAGATGGGTCAAGTCGGAATGTTTCACCCGAATCTAACCTTAGTGCAGGAACCAAGCTAGGAGAACAAAAGAGGCTTGCGACCATCTACCTTGAGGCGGTCCGCCAGACGATGATTTAACCCGATCAGATGCCGACCACACCATCGACTCACACGGGTGATCTTGCACACTCAGATCGAATCAAGCCATGCTAATATCTCGACCACGACATAAAGTTGCACAACACATATGTGTGTAACAACAAACACATGAAATAAACATTATCAGTTTGTTTAACCCAAAAAAAATTGCTGTAGAATTAAATGCCCTCACGCAGGATCGAACTACGGACCTTCAGTTTACAAGACTGACGCTCTACCACTGAGCTATAAGGGCGGTGGTGGCTATTGTATTAATACGTTGTTTCACAGCTTTTATTTTATCTATGATATACTAAAATTTCAAATATAATTGGATAAGTTTCTCAAAAAAAATAAAAAAACCCCGAGTTTTCACTTTGATCAAATACTAGCCACTTTTTATTTTATTCTCCTATGAGCCTTATTTACTAAAAGATGCGATTACCTATGATGGCTATCTTCATCATGAGACCCACTATCTCCTGCCACACCAAATGTCGAGTCATCTCCATGCATCGTAGTTATCGACCTTAACATAGGGGAAGAAAACGATCCTTGGTGGAGGATTGGATAATGACGAGAGAAAGGAGGAAAAAGTAAAAAGTAGATTTAGGGAGTGAGTGAGCGACGATAGAGAAAATGGTGAAGATGGCCAAGCCATCATTAGAATAAAAGAGACGAAAGAAATCATCAAATATTGAACGATGGGTATCATATTGGTTTTGGGTAAAATGGGAGAGGATATTAGGCAAGCTAAGGATGAGATGACTATGCGAAAACAAAGAGATAGTAGAGGGGTGTGGTCACATACAAGGTTTTGAAGGCCATAAGCCGATGAGGGTGAGGGTAGAAGCAACCTTCGTGGTGGGTAAAACGGATAAGGACATAGTGACAACGACAAATGAGGGACGAGACAAAGATCAACGATAATCTCGTTTCTTAAAAAAATAAAGGGTGCCTTGCGGAAATAAAGTGAAAAAACACTATGTTGGAATATATATATATATATATATATATATATATATATATATATATATATATATATATATATATATATATATATAGGAAATTACCCAATTTAATTAATCAAATACAAGCTTTTTTTTTTTTTTTTTTTTTAGCCGTTATCCTCTTCTTATAAATAATGCAAGTATGCATGCAAACGTATAGATTACTAAATAGTGCAACAATCATCAAAACATTATGTTTTAGTGAAGGACTAATTAATAGAGGTTGAGGCCATCCTCTGTCTTATCTTTTGATCAGTTCATGAGAGAATTTGAGCTTAACTTCTTAGCCAACGCTTGACCTAAATCGTTCGCAGCCATTCTCCTTGGACTAAGCCAAAAGGACGATGAACCCGTCTCCCACTTCATCATTGGTTTCACCATCGAATCTGAGGTGTTCCAGACACCCACCCCCTGTTAGTCATGCAAGCGTTCATGATGGCCCTACGACCCTTAAGGTTCTTATAGTCACTGGATGAAAGGCTACCAGCGACCATCCCCGAAATGCTCCAACGAGCTAATCAGTACGTCATTGCTAAGATGCTAGTGGCAGAAAAGCACTAGTGGCACAAAAGGCCCTGCATGGAGCAACCCTGAGACTCCCCTCCAGGACGACCCAGGAGGAGGCTCAACAGACCCAAGCTACTGCTCTCGAGACCCCCCTCTGCCACCTCTCAACTCGTCCTAGATAAAATTTTTTTTGAGATTGTACACGCGAATTTATAGGCAATCTAACATTGTGAACTCGGCTAGTAGGAATTTTATAGAAGCTCAAGGCTCGATACGACGGACATGCACTTAAGTCATGCACTTTGATCAAATAGTACTTGAGTCATGCACCTTGGCCAAACAGTGCATAGGTCATGCACCACGGCTAAAAAGTGCTCAGGTCATGCACCTTAGCCAAACAGTGCTCCAGTCGTACATCTCGGCCAAATAGTGCCCGAGTTATGTATCTCAATCAATCACAAGCTCGAGTTATGCCTTGGGCCAATGGAAAGCCCGAGTTATGCATCTTGGCCAGTCATAAGCTCGAGGTACGCCTTGGGCCAATCGAAAGCCGAAGTTATGCATTTGGGCTAGTCACAAGTCCGAGTTACATATTAGGCTAGTCAAGAACACGAGTTGTGCATCTCGGTCAACTAGGGCTCAGCCAGTCACAAGCTTGAGTTACGTCATGGGCCAATCATGAGCCCGAGTTATGCATCTCGACTAGTCACAAGCTCAAGTTATGCCTTGGCCCAATCACAAGCTCGAGTTATGTATTTCAACCAGTTACAAGCCCAAGTTATGACTTGGGCCAATCATGAGTCCAAATTAAGCATCTCGGCCAATCACGAGCCCGAGTTACACCTTGGACCAATCGAAAACCCGAGTTATACATCTCGACTAGTCACGAGCCCAAGTTACGCCTTGGGCCAGTCAAATGCCCGAGTTATGCATTTCAGCTAATCACAAGCCCGAGTTATATCTTAGGCTAGTCAAGATCCCGAGTTGTGCACCTCGGTCAACTAGGGCTCGGCCAGTCACAAGCTTGAGTTACATCATGGGCCAATCATGAGCCCATGTTATGTATCTCAACCAATCATAAGCCTGAATTACACCTTGGGCTAATCATAGCCCGAGTTATGCATTTCGGCCAATCACAAACTTGAGTTATGCCTTGGGCCAAGCATGAGCCCGAGTTATGTATCTCGGCCAATCACGAGCCTGAGTTATGCCTTGGGCCAATCGAAACCCAGAGTTATGCATCTTAGCTAATCACAAGCCCAAGTTAGACCTTGGGCCAGTCGAAAGCCCGAATTATGCATCTCGGCTAGTCACGAACCCGAGTTACACCTTGGGCCAATCGATAGCCCGAGTTATGCATCTCGACTAATCATGAACTCGAGTTACGCTTTAGGCTAGTCAAGAGCCCGAGTTGTACATCTCGGTCAACTAGTGCCTGAGTTATGCATCTCGGGCAGTCATAAGCCCGAGTTATGCCTTGGGCCAATCATGAGCCCAAGTTATTCATCTCGCTCAGTCAGGAGCTCGAGTCATGTCTTAGGCCAGTAATGAACTCAAGTTATGCATCTCGCTTATTCACAAGCCCGAGTCATACCTTGGGCTAGTCAAGAGCCCAAGTTATGCATCTCGGCCAATTACGAGCCCAAGTTATACCTTGGGCCTATACATCTCAGACAAACATGAGCTCGAGTTACGCTTTAGGCCAATCGAGAGCCCGAGTTATGCATCTCAATCGGTCACGAGACCGAGCTATGACTTGAGCCATTCAAGAGCTCGGGTTGTGCATCTGGTAAGTCATGAGACGAGCCTTAGTTTCGCCTTAGGCCAATCGAGAGCTCGAGTCGTGCATCTCGGCCAATCATGAGCTCAAATTTTGTATCTTGGTCAACTAATGCCCAAGTTATGCACCTCGCGGCCAATCCTTTGCCCGCGTTATGCCTCACCACTAGTTCTATGCTCGAGTTATGCCTCGTAGCCAGTCCAATACCCGAGTTATGTTGCTTGGCTAGCCTAGTACTTGAGTTATGTATCTCAGTCAGTCATGCACCCAAGTTATCTGTCTCGACTAGTCCGACACCCGAGTTATGCATCTCGATCAACCTACACTGAACTATGAATCCCAACTAAACCAAAGTCTTATAGCGATAGACAGGTGAAACAGAGGCGGGCCACCAGACCTGAATGGGGACTACAACGAGAGAACCCATGCACTTACCGGGACCATGGACCTAGCCAGCGAAAGAACCAAGCCATGTCTTACGGGGGGGTGGGGGTTAGAGAATGATAGGGCATATTCCGGCTTCACCCCTGTGGCAACAATGAGTAATCATGTCAGCACCAATGTGGAGCAACCTCGGAGCCTGTGAAGTGTGTGTACAATGACATGATACATCGAACTCATACAAGGTAGCAAACTGTTCCTGCACTATTTAGGATCATATAGGACGGCACTACACGGTGTGTAGTCTCTTGAGAATGTGCGAAATGGTGCCGCATGGTATGAGACCATGCTGGTCGGCCCACGACATGCGAAGTACAGGTTCGATCGCATGAAGTATCGGTGGCTATTAATAGACCGCGTACAATTGAACCTCAACTATATGTATAAAAGCTGACCACCTAGCCAATTACAAAGGTCAGACTTCAAACACTTAAAATCTCCTCATTTCTACCACTTATTGATTGAATCATCAGATGGGTCAAGTCGGGATGCTTCACCCAACTCTAACCTTAGTGCAGGAACCAAGCTAGGAGAACAAAAGAGGCCATCTACCTTGAGGCGATCCGCCATGCTAATATCTCGACCACTACATAAAGTTGCACAACACATGTGTGTAAACATTATCAATTTGTTTAACCCAAAAATAATTGTTGTTGAATAAAAAAACTTAAATGCCCTCACGCAGGATCGAACTACGGACCTTCAGTTTACAAGACTGACGCTCTACCACTGAGCTATAAGGGCGATGGTTGTTATTGTATTAATACATTGTTTCACAGCTTTTATTTTATCTATTATATACTAAAATTTCAAATATAGTTGGGTAAGTTTCTCAAAAAAAAAAAAAAAAAAATCCTTTTAAATGTTCTCAAATCCGATAGGATTCTGGTTTCGGATCTGATGGAATCCGAGTGCTAATAAAATCCGTTTAATGTTCTCAACCCCGACAAGAGTCTCGGTTGGGATCTGTAATAAACTCATGGAATCACTTTGCATCCGTTAATGTTCTCAAACCCGATCTATAATAAACTCGTGGAATCCGAGTGCTGAGCGACGCGACATCATCCCCGCCGGGGGAGAGACCGGAGAAGCCCACGTCAATTGAGGATGATGAGCACGTTTAAGTTATGGGAACAATTTAGAGGTTCATTGAATCGAATCGGTGAGGCATCATATCATATCAAATCAAATCAAATCACATCGATCGAGCCTTGCAGCTTCAGCATCCCAATCCCAATCCCAATCCCATACCATGAACCTGGCCGGTCGCTGTTTGCAATGGTGGTGGATTCTGGACTCCATCCCTCACCATCATATCCATTGAACGGGATCCCCATTCCAGTCCCTACATGAATTGGTGTAGTATCATCATCATCATCGTCTCCTTCTTCCTCAGTCTGCGGATGGTCATGGGAAGCCCGACGCAGGAGGCGCGCCTGGCGATGGGGATCGCCGCCGTTGGGTTGGCTTACGTGGTGGTGATGGTCATCGAAGCAGTGGGGAGCAGCAGAGCCGCGCAGCTGCTCCCGGACTACTGCTGCTTCCCCACGCAGCATCTCCTCGCCGTCGACCGCAGCGGTGACGGCCTCCACGCAAAAGGCTTCGTGTGTTAGTTCTTCCGTTCACCTGAATCTGGCGGCGTCGAACTAACGCAGAATCTATCTATTTATCTATCTATCTATCTATCTATCTATCTATCTATCCATCTATCTATCTATCCATCTATCTATCTATCTATCCATCTATCTATCTATCCATCCATCTATCTATCCATCTGGTGAGAGATTGGCTTTAGCTTCAGGATGATAGGATTACTGGTGCAGCATACTTCCTTTTTTTTTTTTTTTATGAAGCTTGGGAATAATTTGATGGCCCATTTGGCCACCACTGTTCTCTGGTAATAAATAATTCGATGGCTTACCAGATGAGATGAGAAATTTGAGAGTGGTGATGATGTATAACATCTTTAACAACAATACATCCCTATAGCTAAAAACCTGCAAATGCTAATTAATACTCTCCAACATATTAAAACAACACCAATTGTTCAAGATTGAAATTTTTTAAAAAAATATTTTAATCATTTTATCAATAAAAAATAATGAAATAATTAGAACAACACTTTCATTCTCTTAAAACATCACAAACTAAAAAATTTAATAAATTAAAAGAAATACAAAGATTTTAGAGTTTTGGACACTAAAAGTTCAAAGCATACCTCTTCTTTATGTATAAACCTCTCAGAGTCCTGGACTTTATACTCAACTTTAAAAACAAAACGCACCAATATTTCTGAAATTGTCATCTTACAAAGGGAATCAATCTTATTTATATAAAACAAAGCCAAATACAAAGAAAATAAACCAATTAAATATATTAAATGATGTTGATATTCCAAACTCATGAATATTGATCATTTATGAATTTATCTTGAAAACCTAAAATAAAATATACACACAATTTTCAATATAATCCATCATAGTTGAAAGACCTTTATCCTTTAAAATGAATTAAATTTCGTCACTCTCAAGGCTGGACTTTTTATTCACATATAAACTTATCTGAATCATGTTAATAATTTAGACTCTTCTTACATCCATAGAACCTTGAACCAGGCCTAACTTAGACCAAAAAAACATGTTGACACCTCCCTTTGTAGAGCCTTCAGATTAGCAATTTTAGTTTCATTATTCCCTAATCTTCAGTAATAGACATACTGCCATAGCTTACAGAAAATTACAATGTCGAAATCAAAGGCTTAGGCAAATACAAAGTTCAAGACCCATTCATCTTGGTTGAGCAGTCTTTGTCTTTGATTCGCACTCAAAAACAATCCTCACTTATAATCAAAAGCAAATTCTTGACGGGAAATATGATCATGAAAGTTGTACAAAGTCCTACCAGAAACTACCATAATATACAGTTTTTTGAAACATCAAACATGAAACACGCTTCTGCTGATACTTATTATTACAAGCAAGTTTACAAGGATGAGAAGATTTAATTAAGTTGATAAATTGCACCTTACCAATTCAGCAAATAAGATTTTGGGAGCGCGAAAGCAGCTATCAGCAAAATCCGCCAGCCTTATTAGCTATGATAAAGGCTTCACTGGCAGCTAATAAAATATCAGCAGAATCTGCCTTCCACACTGTATGGTGTATGATCTATTGTTTTCGGGTTCCCTAGGATCATATCAGCAACCATTTCTGCAGTGCCCAATGCCTACAAGAGTAATGATGAAAACCCCAGTACCAATCAGCATTTTCGTTTGACCATCAGGGTATAAACATTGATATGGAAACCTAACTAACACGTCAAATGCCACCTTTTAACGGTTGCGGCAAATAACATTAATGTAGCACAGCCGGTAAACAGATAAAAAACTTGAAGCAAAGCAAACCATCATGACATAGAGAACAAAAGATATGCCAAAATTCACCCCAAAATGTCAAAAAAGACCTGGGGTCCAAACTTCTACTAATCGGCTACACAGTTTCTGAAAGCAGACCGAGCAATGATCATCAAAATTATTCATAAATAACAAAAATTTCAGCATAAGCCACTTACCAATTTGAATTGTTCGCATAATGGGTCATAACACAATTATGACTGAAGTTAGGGAAGAAAGTGATACTGTTACGGGATCCCCTAGTTACTTTAATTACCAGTTACGAGATGCCTTAATTACTTTGACTCTCAATTGTTTGACAGTCATGAATTAGAAGCCAGCTTAGAGATTTCAAAACATTCAAGTTCTTGAACGCTAGCCACTGCAGAGGCAATTTCTAACTCAGTGCACCTGGGGAATGGCTTCTGGGATATATTTGGATTGCAATATTTGCCAGATAATTTTATGAGCAAGCACAGGATACATGCCTTTCTATATCTACATTATGTAGAAGAACTGCTGCTTCCAAGTGGTTCTTCAAGACTACTGTTACAGCAAAGATTCTAGTACTAAGACATGATGAACCCTTCTTTTCAATGTGTTCAATTAAGAGTCTTAAATTTCACACAGTAAGTTAACTCCTTTGGGAGTGATGACCCATGTATTTCAGAATCCCAAAACTGAATTGCAAAATGGACAACAGAAAAATTCAAATAAACAAGATAACATGGATCATAGTATATTATCTTGTGAATAAAAAGGGAAAAAACACTTGTAAAATCCTCCTTAACACAAAAATAAATGCCATATGTGATTTGAGAAAATTACCAGGCAAAGACCACTTCCTTCATGCCCAGCAGCAAGAAAAACATTTGGCAAACCAGGAACTGGCCCAATGACAGGCTTCCCATCAGGCACTGAAAGAAGTAATTTTTGTTTAATGCTTTTTAGCTACACGTGCTCTTCACGAAATAGGTCTTCGAGGCATTATGTCACAAGATATTACACAAGACCAAGGAAGAAAAGTGGACTTACTATAAGGGCGGTGTCCTACTCGTATCTTGTCTATTTTATTATCAAGAGACTTTAAAGCAGGAAAGAACTCCCCGGCCCGATCCCATATCCGTTTAACAATAGATTCATCCATTTCTCTACTGAATCCAACGAATTGGCGACTGCTCCCTGAAATGACCAAGAAAAGAGAGGGTAAGCAAGTAATAATCAACATTGATAACGATGGGCAAGCTTAGCCAACTTTATATGGATGAATACAGCAGTCAAATTCCATCAGCAAGTGCTTTTACAATCTCCACAGAGAAAAGCAACAACTTCGGGAGAATTAACAGAATTGGCACCAACTCAAACATTAAGTAATCACATTAAAGTAAGACGCTTGCTGTTTAAGGGTTTAGAAGAAGTCAAAGTTGTGACAACTACCGAGTAGAAGATTCATCTTGACGTCTAAAGTGGCTGTCATTGATATGGATGACAAAGTATCATCATCCTCAACTGCTCCTGGAGTAAAAGACCTGGTGGACGAGGTAAAAACCTGATGACCAATATATCCAACCTCCATCACACCATGGTTTAGTTGCAAGTCCTTGAAATTCTCCAATAAAAGAAGATGGCCCTAGTTATGCAAGGGTAAACATTTAGCCACTAGATATCCAAAGAATTAGTTCTAGCAACTAATTAATTTAATCAGAAAAAGATGAGGCAACATTATGTCCAACTAAATGAAGTTCATCAGCACCAATAAGAAAAATGTAGGTAAGACTCATCATGCATGTTTCATAAGCACTGTCTAATGGATTAATTAAGAGTAGAGTAACAATGATGAAACTGCAAAGATACCAAGTCCGAAGCATGCCAAGGTTGACAACCACAACCTCTGACTCATAGGTTATGCTGTCTCACATATATGTCCATTATTCAATTTAAGATTCCAAATACTGATCAGACTTCTAATATTAGCCAGTATCTACTAATCCCTGGTACATACTAACCGATATTTATGGCTCCAACCAAAAAACGGTAATGGACGATATAGCTCAGTACCGATTGGTATTTTCAATTTCATTGTTTTTTTTTCAGTAATACCAGATAATACAAGTCAGTATTCCATCCGGTGTAATGGTACCATAACTGATTCAACAAGGTGCCAAAACCAGCGTAGTACTAAGAATAAACATTAATTTGTACAAGTCTCAACCCAAGAGACAAGCTTACCTCTCTTAATATACAGAAATACAAATATGAGCAGTTTTTTGTGACTTCTGTTCACCTTCGGGTGATTCAATTGAATGTCAATGAAGATGTTTGGTCATTGGAATAATGCTATCTAACTCAACCGCTTAGTTGTGAATCTGTCTGGTCTTGATTTGAGCACATGTGAATATACATAAATATTTGAATCAAAGTGCATATTGGAATGTTCTTTTCGTGTATTGCTTGAGCGCATACTACATGTATAGAAGTATTTGAATCAGAGTGCATTTTAATGTTCTTTTGGTGTATTGCTCATCTCAACCATTTTCGTAGATAATGTGGGTATCCATTTGCACCTCCTTCAATGGTCATTTACCAATTACTTGGGTAATAAGTGGGTACTTGAATCAAGTTTTATGGAGATTTCAAAAATGATATGTCATCTACAAACATATTTTTAGCTATAGGAGTGAAAAATGGTTTAGTTAAAATGAAACTACTTTCACCAAATTAATGCATAATAATAAGCTCCAAAAACCCAAAATCATATGGAGTGTACATCAGCATCTAATGTATGTCTGGATGGGCCTTTCCTAATGTCTAATTTAACATGATGTCTCCATAATCCTAGATCAGGTTGACTCTAACATTTGCACAAACCACCACAGAAGATAAAATTTCAATACCTTTCACATGAAATTTTGATTCAAAAAAATAAAAATAAGTAACGAAAATATGAAGCAAATAAAAACTATTTTTCTTCAGGATAACCTCACTCTAATTAAATATACTAAACCAAAAAAAGGGAAGAAAAAAACTTAAATGTTAGATTTCATATATAATCGAGTGAAACCTTAAATATATAATTGCAGAAATGATCACATTCTTCATAAACAACTGAACCTTGAATTTCTTGTTCTTTTATTTTTCACTAATTCACTTCATATATAGATATTACATTATAAAACATGTGCACTAAAGGCCACAAAATTCAGAGTCCACTCCTTGACTTCATGCACAATGCTTTATCTCCCAAGGTGCCTCCTCAGAGACAATATTGGGCTTTTTGTTGTTATTGCTGAGTTAAACTACAAATGTTAAATTGATCATGAAAATGATTCCTATTTTATTGAGCTTTGAGGAAAAAAGGATGAGAAGAAGAAGGATTAGAAGAGGGAGCTCTTTGCAATTTTTTTAATAATGACTTTCTTAATTAAAAAAGGGAAAGCTGGGCCAAGGCTGATGTTTCAAGCAAAGGCAAGCACAAGCTTTGGCATGTAATTTTGTTTAGGCCTCCCTGAACACAAACCAAAATTGCCCAATCAAAACTTAGAACCACTGTAGGTATCGTACAAATTTCATTTGTATGAGAACAAAATAATAAATGATACATGGGTTGCGTTGGAAGTTTACTTCACACAGCTAGGTTGAGGATTAACAGCTTAAAAGTTGTTTGATGTTCATTATGCTATCCCCATATTGCACGATATCACAAGAATTGTTCTTTGATACACTAGTAATAACAGATTGGAGCCAAATTTACTTATGATCCATCTTTGTGTAGGGCCTGTAGGCCATATCCAAGACTATTTTATGCATCTCATGTATTATATTGGTTACTACCAATAAAGATTCCACAAAGACCCGAATGATGATAGTTATGCAGATGTTCATGGCACATATAAGTGAGGGCAACATATGCAAATGAACAAGAACTGAGGCTACTTCAAATTGCACCATGAATAAACTAATATTACCAATGCTAACTCTGTTTTGGTATTGTGACCATATTGTATTGTAGAAAAGGGGGATAATAAATAATGCAAGAGAACAAACACTTTGTAACTCCAATATTACCTTTCTAGGCTTGACAGGTATATTTGGCAAAAGATTTGGTTGCACAATGAGGCTTTTCATTAAGGGCCCAGACCAGGCACCTGCAGCAATCACAACAGCTCTTTTAGCATACAAGTTGTTCTTGGATGTTTGAACACCTTCAACCATTTGTGTGCATGAAGACCTGCAAGGTTTTAGGATTAAGAAAAGTATACCAGCTCTTGTACAAAGGAATTAGATTGTAGAACAATAGTATCTGATGCTCATAAAAGAAAAATATCCACCTCAGCAAAGAAAGAGCAGGATCATTATAGAACTCAGCATATCTGCCTTGTGAATTGAACTGCTTATTACCCTAGAAAATAATGCAAAACATCGACAACTAACGATGAATGACATATTGGAAAAAAATAGCATGAATGACATAGATCACTATCCGATAAAGCACATATGTAATACAAGTTAGCAACCGAAGATGCATGACTAAATGATAAGTAATAAAAGTAACCTCTTCAATGAATGCAACAGTCTGAGAGGCATCCAACTGGCAGTCATCTGGTACAAGAGCAGCTCCTCCTTCCTTTCCAATTTGTAATGCTGGTTCCTCCAAATGCAAAGAAGATGCAGGCAAGTATTCTGCTTGCAACCCTGCCTGATTTAGGAGCTTGACCCTTTCTTCCAACATGTATGACTCCTCCAAAGTTCTACCAACTAGCAAACTTCCTAAAAATCGAGACATGGACAATATTTACATGTTTCTTATAGGAGTTTCTGATGATCAATTCAATTTTCAAAAAGAAAAAAAGATGATTATCAACACTACAGTCTGCAACCGAATGTCTGACAAAACTTAGAAGTCAAAAGAATGAAATTTAGGTTTTCTTATATAATGCTCAATTGCATAAAGAACTCAGGACAGTAATGTCCAGAAAATATGAGTTTAGAACTTACAACCAAGCAGAGAACAGGAAAATAAAGCCAGATATTCCCTGCTGTGATTCATAAGACAACCAATTTTAACAACTCTTTGTCCATTCTGATATTTCGCTGACATAAGTATGCTTTTCAATCATCTTAGTGGCGGATTCCAGTGTGAAAACATGACAAAGGATGTTAGTGTCAATAAATAAAAGCTAGATGGTCAGTGGTGTTTACCTTGTTGGTATTTTTCTTTCTTTTAGTCATCTCGGTGACAAGACATTTTGGATTAGAGCAGATTCATCAATGTAAAGACAGTTGATGTGTTCTTTTAATTCTAAACATTGTACCTCAACAGAATGATTTTAACTCAGCTATCAGCACTATCATAAGTTGGCACCTAGACAATTATCTTGATTAGTGAGGAAGCCTCCAAAATATTGTTATAGTTGATGGTTCTGATGTTCCATATGGAGATGCATCGGCTGTCTACTATGATCAATTCCATGTCAAGATTTCACAAGAAGTGTAGAGCCCCACTAAGGCCGTCCTGCCCATCCACCATCCATCTCCACACACATTGATATACTACAGATGTATGCATATAGTGGTAAACAGACAACTATAATTAATGTACACCTGAGTAACTCTGATGTATATATTTTTTTGTGCCAATGCATGTTTATGAAGCTAGTGGAGTCACATTTAGTGTTGCAAGAAAATGTCCCCACTCGAGCCAATGTATCATCTATCATCATGACTAAACACTTCCTCCCATTGGCTACTTCAATAGCAAGTAGCAACTCTAGCCCCTCACTAATCCATATTGGAAAATCTGCATGCATAGTCAGCTTCCATTTATAAAAATGATCGAAATTAACATTTTTTCCCCAAAAAAGAAAAGAAGAAACTATATTACTTTAAAAGTCTCTTACAAAAAACTTCATTTTTTTCAGAGCACAAAATAGATCATAGTTTTGGAGGCCAGTACTGTCGCCAGATAGCAGAATTTTTAGAAGATCTAGCCTGATTAGCTAACCGATGGACACTATCATTACCATCCCAGTATACATGAGTGAATTTATAATCAATGAACCTAGTAACTAAATGAAAGATACTCCTATAATAATTCAAAACATTCCATGGAGGAGTTTCCTCCTTGTTCAAAGTCTTAACCACGAGCTCAGCATCACATTCAATTATTAGCATTGAGATCCCCAGTTTAATAGCATGCTCAATTCCAGCATCAAAATTTCATTTTTAAGTATCTGTGAAACTCTCCATGTAAACTTGCAGATTTGAAACTCAGGTAAAGCAAGGATTAAAATACTGAGAATGTGATCAGTATGACGGCTCAACAGCACCTGCATTTTTTTTTTTCACCCTAACACAAATAACCATAATCCAAAGATTGAATCACAAAAATCAACACGATACAAAATTTAAGAGCGAGATACCTGTCTTCTTCCAACCCAGTACTTCTGCGGGGTCCTTACCCTGGTCTCGTATACTCTCTGCCAACTCCTCCCACAACTGCTTGCTTCTCGTAGCCAACTCCCAAGTCTCACTTCCCGGCGTCTTGTGCGCCATCCAAATGTACCCCTGCCCTGACGCCACCACCAACAAACAAATCAAGCACATTTGCGACCCATGAATACATCGATAAAAGAATCACCCAAAAAAAGTACAGCATACTCACCGGCTCCGGTGGCACCGGAACAGGGGACGGCGGCGTCGACCACGGCGACGGAGAGGTCGGAGGAGAGCAGGAGCTGGCGTGCCACGGCCAGCCCGATGATCCCGGCGCCGACGACAACAACGTCGTGATCGGACCTTGGATTCGCGACGGCGGCGACGGGAGGGCGCCGCCCGGCTCTGAGGCGGGGGCGATTTCGCCACTGATCGAAGGGGAAGCGGGAGACCGTGAAGGATCCGCGGGGGAAGGAGGAGGAGAGGGTTCGGATGTACAAGTTAGGGTTTGGGAACGGGCGGGAGACGGATTCCATGGTGGCCTTGCTCGGGCTTCGTGAGGTGACTGTAGTTTATTTATAGCATAGGCAGAAGGGTGAGGGATCCGCTACAATGCCACTTTTAGTTGGGATGCCTCGTCCCTCGGGTGTGTGCATCTCCACGGTTCAAGCGATCGTCGGATGCGACCAAATGTTTGGAGAGGATCCGAACAAATAATTTGGAGTCAACCTGGGGACGACGACGGGCTTTAATGATCTGAGGACAGAGCCAAACAATCCACTTACCTATTTTTCTTTTGAGATTTTTCCTAATGTTTTTTTTAGTAATTTTGATAATTTTAGATATTTTAAGAAAAACAACTTTCAATAAGGCCTATAATTTTAATTTATTTTCTATATCTTAAAAAAATAATTTAAACGATGGAAAAGGTTGGTTTTTTGGATCGACCAATGATCCAGTATTACAAACTTGGAAGATTTAACCCAAACAAACGCCGCAAGTAGTAAAATTTTCCCCACAGGGATCCGCATCACCACACACAATAATACACAAATCTAAAAGCCCACAGAGTAATTGCTGAAACCATATTTAACATTAGATTGTACTGCAAAGATTAAAAAAAAAAAAAGTAAAAACTGCGTATCTTCTAAACACTAAAAAATGTACATACAGATATGTACAGAAATCACCTGATAACTAAGATGTGTCTCTGCTGTTCATATGCGACTTCTCTCTCCCCACTCCCCAACACTTGATGCTTCGGGAGCTCAGGTTGAATATAGCCTTCTCGGTTCCACATCATGTACAATTTTCCACATTACAACAGCTACTGTTTATTTGTGCACACAAAAGCCGGTGGTGCACAAAATGATCCCAAGAATTTGTTTTATTTTTAGTCTGTGATCAAAGAACTGCAGAGCAGGGCCAGAAAGGTATGATACTGATGTAATGAGGGATCCAAATCTAGCTGGGATCATCTGCTACAGTTGCTTTGCTACTTTTCATTTTTCCAGGCATGTTGCCAGGACTGCTGGAACCACAACTTCTGCTGCTGCTCTGAGGGTCCGAAGAATCTACATCCATCAGCCCTCTTTCTAGCGCTTGAACAAGGTTCTCAAAGTAGTTATGAGTCACACTGTTTGGTGCACAAACACAAAATGGAGGTATAAACTTCAAGTTTATAGCTTACTGAGTAACAGAATAAAAGTAGAAACCAGTTACAGATGCAGTTCTATTAAAAATTTAAAATCAACAATATATTGGTAGAAAAGCTTTTAAATGCCATGCTTCGATTTCTTGACATTTATAGCTTAAAGTCAGGAATTAGATTGACTAGCAAACACATCAATATTTCTTACTGCTTCGATCTGAATGTCAGTTAAAATTAAACGGCAAGCACAAGAACACAAATTTATCAACTCAAGTTATTACCAAGCTCTCTGTTGAAGGAAAAGTGCAGGGATCATAGACATAGGGAGTAGAGAGTCCGACTCTTCGTACGTAGTTTTCTAAAGCATCAAGTGTATATGTCCATCAGAATAGAAGAAATTGATATAAATCAAGAGTCAGTAGATCACCACCCACCGACATTAGCAGGATTCTCAGATACAACTCAAGGATCTTTCTACCCATGTTACAGACAAACAGAAATCTACACTTGGCATTCTATTACTAATGAAGACAATTAAACTTGAAAGTATCTACCATTTGCGTTCTATCGCGTAAGGCTAACAACTAAGAACAGTATAGATTGTGCCATAAACCTGAGTTAATAGACAGAGACCAGAGGACAATTTGTCCCTACTAGCACATACTTATGCGATTCACATGTCATGCAATGGGCATTAAGTAAAATTAATATCTAAGAACAAATGCATGCAGAAGAAACCTTTAAAAGCAAGCATGACGAATGATGATAAGAGCAAAGGCCAGACGATATGGACCAATAAATACAGGAGCTTAGTCATAAAAGAAAGAGCTTCTTGCAATATTTTGACAAAGGATCATATGAAGCATAACAAGGTAACATGTTTTTTTTTAAAAAAAATAACCTAAAAAGAAACCAAGAAACCATTAGGTCAAAGTGTCAGATACGAACAATCATAGATTGGCTACAATACAAGGTTAATATACATACCTAGTTAGTCTCGTTAGTTTCACACGGAAATTATCAAATCCTTTCATAGGGTTATCTGCATCAAGAAATTCTTGGAGTTCCTTCTCTGCACATTGATGAAGCCGTTCTAAGCCAAATTCAGCCTCACCTATACAAGACTACCATCATGGAAACTCTATGTGAAAGAATAAGCATATCAGTTGATGTAATTAAAAAGAGAAGTTTATAAACCTTGCAGATACTCAAAAAATTGCCTCTTAGTATCTTCATGCTCGGGCAGGTAATACCCATATGCATATGTCCATTTCAGCACTCGCCTGCACTCCACTATCTACAAAATGGAATGAAAAAAAAAAAGTCCCAAGATAACAGAACAGAATTACAAGGAACTGAACGTATCAAAAGGATAATTACATATCTTTTATCTTACCTGTAACCAGGCATCAATTATGAACTTGAGCTGGGCCTCTGACTGGCCTTGTCTAAGACTCAGTTTCTCAAGCTGTGCATACCAAAAGTCACAAGCATTTACAATTGGAGAACTAAGAAAAGTTAAATGATAAACTAACAAGACCATTAAGTCGGAATTACTATATTATAGCCAGTATTCACACTTGAAGGAAAACCAGTGATCATAGAGTTCACCGTTATATTATCGAGCATGAACTAAAAGAAGTTCAATTCTGATGTCACTCTTTCATATAAGATTTTCCATTAACAATCATATAATCTGTGCTCTTTAAAAAATTGGTGTGTTCATCTTGTGTACTACAATGAGCGATAAAGAACCTATTTCTTGAGTGCATGCCAACATGTGAAAAAAAAATTATTTTCATACTGCACCCCATTGTTAGACACTTTGGCTATGATTTTATATCTCTAGTTTATCTGCACCAGCACACATTTCTTCACCTTAAGGAAACAATGATGAGGTAGAATTTCAGGGATCAGCTTGACCAAAAGAAAAGGTAACATCAATAATGAACACAGTTTTTTACGGATTTCTTTTGAAGCCAGATGGAATACCAAAGCTTAATGACATCAATTGTGCCTCTACCCATGGTTCAAGACTCGTATTGTGCCATCAGGCTTACATTGTTTAAACTTGACATTCTGACAAAAGAATGGTACACCTACAACAGTATTGCATCGGCATAGATATGAAACATGGTTATCAGGCCTTGTATCTGTATTCGTCTTGTTCATGTCTTTTTTTCTTTCCAGAAAAGGATACGAAAAATTGCATTGTTGGCCAAAAAATGGCATCTTCAGACTTCAATTAGTGAAGAAGAAACTCATTGTTTCTGCACAAAGAACTAATTCACTGTGCTGTATTCCCCTATGCTCATTCACTATCAACTGCTAAACATTGTAGATTAAATGTATACTGGGTAATGAATATCTATAATGCTTCGATGAGATTAACCTTTCTAGATTGTGGCTTATAGCATTACCAAGACATAAGACTGAAGATGATAAATAATCTCCAATTTGTTTCAGAACAGTATTCTATTAAATTTCATGTGTCAGATTTGGCAAGAAAAGAATATACACAAATATATATGATGATAAATTATTACTTCTATATCCTGTAGAATGGAAAACAATGAAAGATAACATATATATATATATATATATATATATATCTTTTGGAAAAACTGCCTAGGCAGTTGGCCAACTCAACATAGATATCTAATAGATTGATACAAATATGGAAAGGATATTTTGAGGTGCATATATAACCCAACTGATAAAATTGCTTCACTGCAAAACATCATGTAAGGTTAGGTTTCATATGTATGATTTCGAGAAAGACTTACATATGGAGAACATATGTAACATTTTCTAGAAATTGGTCTAGACCCTTGAGATCACAGCAATGAGTAAAGTGGTGTACAGTTCAACAGAAACCATTTCTAGGACAACATAAAACCGAATTTCTGGATACAATTATTTTCCTAAAGATGGATGGACAATTTTGATTTCATCCTGATTAAAAGCTTTTTTTCAAACACAATCTCCATAAATCCTAAATCAGATAACTAATTTGAAATTTTGGCATCTTAGATTATAGCATAACACAACTATAAGCTTAATCCTAGTATGTCCTAAACCACAAATACTCTTTTAAGGATAAAAAGGATGTCCAAAAGAAAGTACAAAGCACAAAAATATGATAGACATGTAGTGAGTAATAAATCATGAAGACATGTTTAGTATTATATAATTTTTGTGGAACTGTAAGTGAGCTAGACATGCACTATTGGTAATGAAGAACGAGGAATAGTTCCACGGTATTAAAATCCTTTTAAGAAAAACGCACAAAGATGTATCAGCTTTTGCATTTACCTGGCCATTCTACAAAAAATGTTATTTCCTAAACAATTACTGATCTTATATCCACAATTATGTTCTCAAGAAAGGTAAATCATTTTTTGTACTGGGAAATGAGAAACCAATGGTGCAATGATGCTTACCTTGTTAGTTTGCATAACGTGAAGATCTTCAAGTGCCTTCTTTCTTGACTGTAGATAAAATATAGTATGCAATCAGAAAGAAAGAAATTTATAGAACAATAAGGAACCAGGACTAAATAACTTAGGTGCTATGGGAGGGAGCGAATGAGATCTTGATTCAATGAAAAAGAGTCCAACATTGTTGCTATGTTCATTGGTCACAACCTTTACATACCCACTCATTGAATAGTATAATCATACACACGTTCATATGAAGAAACAAGAATAATGGTCACAAATTAAACATACTGATTCATTGGTCGCCCAGCGTTCATAATAATGAGTGTATCTCTCAAGAGAAAGTCTCGCCCTCTTTCTCCTCTTTTCAGATTCATCATACTGAAGTCAGATTGGATGTGAAAATGATAGTCAAGGATTCTCCAAAGAGGCTTACACAATAAATGTTGAGTTGCATATACAAACAACAATTATGAAACAAAATTAGATGATAATAATAGATAACTGACCATCCCATCACGCCTTGCTGTTTCAAAGCCATTACAAGAATAGAAACCACCAGTTTTAGCCCCATGCTCTGACCATGCACCAAGACATAACCTAAGAGAACAATACGATGCACATCAGACTGGATCATTGAAAGATAATAATGTTGGAGCAAGAGCAAAATCAAAGTAGTCAAGATGCTGGAGCAAACAGTTCTACCAGCAAAATTCAAATTTACAAGGGGCTCTACATGTCATATGCATACAGCCCTGGTTTTTCTCAATTGGCCTCTTGCACTTTGGACAGGGCTTGGAATTAACCAGTATCCTGAAAAAAGAAACCCACATCATAATGTATCGACATGGGTACAGTGTCATGAATGAAATTTCATCAAGATCAGGATATCGAATAATATAGAATATTAAAAACTGCTTAAAATAAGTATTTGCTAGACATAAGTGATAATGAGATACAATGGACCTTAAACATTTTGGACAGCAAAAGATTGTTTACTGACTTATTAAATATAAATAATATACAAATATACAGAAGAATTCTTTGAGGGGAAAACATGGTTTTTTCTACTAACTTCACCACAACAATAAAAATAGAATGAGATCCAGATGAACTAAATGTAGCAATTTTGCCATGTAAAGTAGAACACCAGTCATGAAGAAATCTCCAGCAGTAGTGATACAAAAAACAACAAAAAAATAAAGCAAACAAATGAATTTGAAGTAAGACTGCATACATTGGCCTGACTCCGTGGGAGCGTCGTGGATTAGGTATATCCTTTTTTATAAAGCAGCAAAAGAAAATTGAATCTTAACACTTTTAACCTAAATAAATAATAGTTATATGTGAACAAGTCATTATACACAACAAGGTTCGCTGTACCGGTCCGTATCAGCATACCGAGCTCAGCTCGATATGGTATGGTACACCGGTACCAAGCGGTACATACAAGCATACTGCTCGGTATATATATAATATAATATAAAATAAAAAATAAAAAAAGGGGCGTTGTCACCTCGTTCCTTCTCCCTACGCGGGGAGACGTTTCTTCTCCCTACACAGGGAGAAGAAATCGCCCGCGAGCGACGGATTATATGGGCGTCTCCCCGCACGGGGAGAAGAAATCGCTTTCGGGCGACGGATCGTGCGGGTGAAGAGGACTCTAGGTTTTTCTTCTCCCTCTTCTTCTTTCTCCCTCCCTCGACTGACATCGCCCGAAATCGCTCGACAATGGTCGAAATCAACCGTTACCGCCCGACAGCGATCGGCTATGGTCAAAATCGATCATTACCGGTTGATTTCAGACGGTAATGGGGTGGAAACAGTCGCTACCTGGCGGAACCGCCCGGTATTGCAATCCCTGATACACAATGACCCACTAAAATCCTGTACAACAAGAATTTGTAAATCATATATGTTTTATATCTTGAAGACTCATCTCTACCTGGACACCTTTCCCATCCACCAGAAGAAACAAAGGATGATATTTGCTAAATGTTTTTTTTCTCTTACAATAAAAGTCGTCCTGCCAATCTAAAGTTTTAAACATTACCAAGTTAGGCATAGAATATAACACATATGACTTCTGATGATATAGTCCTCACTCATGTTTAACGGTTTCTTCTCAGGTATGCATAAAAGAGTGTCAGACCCATAATAAAATCATGTAAATAAGACATGAAAAATTAAAACAAAACTAATTTATTAAGATACTAATCCATAAATCTAATCATCCAAAGACATTCTTGAAAGAAAAAAGAAACAAAGTTGGTAGTAGTTACAGGATTTGATTTCAATGTCAAAATCAAACAAAGATAACAAAACTATCACATGTTTGTGTGTCTAAAAAATATTATGACACAATTATATCTTAAAGATGCAGCATTCAAGTACATCATTTCCTTCAAAAAAATATATAATTCAACAAGGTGAATAAGACTCAAATTTGATACAACATGATAGACAATATATTTGGCTGTTATGCAAGAAAGAAGGCAACTTTGCAATACTTTTGAAATTTTGATCAGCTCTAGATATTTGTAAATATTCCAAGATATGCTAAAACATGTATTTACATAAATGGACAAAAGAAAAGAAAGACAAATACACCAGCAGGACCTTAAACGTAGTGGCTTGTGTAAAACAAGGGATCAACCGTTAGCAACTTCCAACAACCTACCAATTTGTATTCTCCGACTCTGCATTGTTTTTTATAATCCACTTGGCCACCATACCACATTCCACTGGACGGTGAACTTCCTCAATGCACTGCATACCTTACAGAGGTCTCAGATAATGGTGAAAGAAAAGAATCATAATAAAAAGTAATAGATGAACAGCAGACACATCCTTGGGAGATACTCACATTCCAACAAAAGCTATGAGAACAATAGCAACAAACATCGTAGCTAATACTGTTGATATCAAAGTCTACTGCAAACTCACATCCAGGAGAAGGGCACCACTTTATCTACAAACAATAAGAAAACGAGGAGAAGGAAGATCCAATTATTAAAGATGGCAAAACCTTGTATCCTTCCAGCAAAATCAGTATGCATGGATAAGGAAGACGTCAAAGATCAATCACAAAAACTGCTACATCTACAAATCTCATGTGCTTCCAGGAAAATTAATATACATGGATCATGAATATTACAAAATGCAAATTATCTGCTAATAGATATAAACTATTTTGCTGTATCACAAATGAAATCTTTGTTCCTAGAAACTTGATATATCTCAAGGAACAATGGGACGATGGAGTCAGTAACTGTTTTTCCATGTCCTTTCCATGAAAAGTATCTAAGAAATTAGGATGAGCCTACATCACAGTCCAAAGCAATCATGTTGCATCTGACACTTGTGAAATATAAAAAACAAACTACAGTATTCAGCTTTCTCAGGAAGAATGCCTAGGAATCCAGGATGTAATTACCAATAGCAATTTTTTGCAAGGAATATAGATGCACCTTTTTACTGTCCTCAACATATGAACGAAGAAGATGACGTGCATACTTTTCTTTCTCTTCAAATCCAGCGAGTCTATCAATCATGTCCCAGTCAACAGCAGCATTGCAAGATGGGTCAGGACAACGCAGCATCAAGCATCCAGGGCCCTCATTTATTGATGTGGAAATGTAACCTAGGGACAAATATTACAGTATCAGACTTCTAAGTATGATTGTTTAATTAAGCAACCAGTAGAAGAATGATTTGACCAAGTACAGTCATCTAGATGTTGAGAGCCACAAAAGGCTACTAGGTCCAAATAAAGAGGATGAATATCATGGGAAAAAGAAACTGCAAAAAAACTTAAATATTGTCTGCTTGTGATGCAGTACAAAGATATGCTTTAACAAAGGACCAAAACTTAGATGCCATTTTAGAGTTGCCTAGTGACCAGTAAATTAACTAATGAAGTATCCAAATGAATATAAAGGTTCACCCAAATGCTACAAAAAACTTAATATACTAACATTATATAATATAAGTCAGAACATCCCTTCCCATGTTGTGTCCTTGGTCAGTTTAGTCTTCAAGAGATCAAATGTTCACTTAAAAAAGTTATCTCTAATCTGTTTCAATTCTGCCTCTCTAGAGCCTGACACATTCTCATATCTTCAGTTACTCTTCTCACCTCTTTTGTCTTCAATTCTTTATAAGACTTCTAAAACTTTGCACCCTGTTCAGATGATTTAGATTAAACAGGAAAAGCATATTGTTGATTTTCTTACGCCAAAACATATGCAACTAAAATCAGTACCTAAGTCAACTTTAGACACTTCAAAATACATATTGGATTATAAATTTGTTAACGCAAATATATATGATATCACAAGGCATGTATTCTATACATAAAGGAGGTCATTATTTGATTACTTGCCCATTGATAAGTTTACAATGTAAATATACTATAAGACTCAGGAAACTAAGATAACTATTTCTCTGATTATTAAATGCAAAATTCTTGTAGTATCAAATAGAAAGAAAATATCCTGCAATGTATGTTCAGCACAAACCGTATGGATCTAGCAGTTGAAGAAACACTTACATCATAGAGCAGTGACTCAAAATAATGCAAGAGAAAATAAAAACATGTCACTGCCAACCCATCGAGAAAACTGATCCACTGTCTTGGTAAGTATGAACTACTAGCCCATAATGGTTGGTCCCAAGTTAATCGCAGTACATCAGTATTGTAAACTAACTCCCCTCTCACCCAAAACGTGGGACTGAACTGGGGTGTCACAATCTCCCTTAAGGTCCAACTTTCTAGTCAAGGCCTAAAGATAGATTAGAAATATCCAGTAGAGTGCCCAACCCAATGATGACTTCACTGTGATGTTGCTATAGTTCCATCCACAAATATTTTCGTTTTTTCTACTTAAGCCACTCAGCTTGCATAGTACAAGGGCAGCTCTAAAACTATTTATCACAACCCAACCCGATGAGAGAACTGATCCATTAACTTGATAGCCTGAACTACTAGTCTAAAATATTTAAATTTATGGTAGTAGACCAATCCAACCTTATAAACCAACTTAATGTTCCTTATTTTCCTCATGACAGATGTTGAACTAAAGCAGGGTGTCAAAAAAACAAATCAAGCATTAAAACCCCAATTTGGAGCTGAATTTATAACAAGAGTGGTGTTTACTACTTACTAGTGACTTGAGCAATTAATGATGGTAGTTCTAGGAACATTTTGCAAACCAACTAGCATATGTGAGATCAAATAATACAAAAAGAGAAAATCATGAACAAAATAAATTAAATAACCGAATTTTGTGGACAAAAAAAATTTCAAGATGACAACTAACTGAAATTGAACCATTTGTAGATGAACCAACCTTTCCAGCATGCATTGCAGAAATAATGCCCACAAGAAGCTGCACTCATCTTAGAACGATCATAGCTTTCGAAGCATATACCACAATTCAGCTACCACAAAACAATAGCATTAGCATACTGAATTTTACAAAAGAAAAAGTGGCAAAAGGTTGATCCTATTTTTACGCAGATAATGATTATGCATTCCATGTATGGAACCTTAAGAACATCAACAGGAAAAGAGATGCATACTTTTCTATTATTTGAAGTTTTGACAGGATTGTGCAACAAGCCAATGACCTTGCAAACATTTTCTTCATTCGCAAACCACTCATCCTGCACCCTACTGACATTCCTGCATAGTCAATAAAGAAGCATGAAAGAAATTCAAAACTGAAACAAAAAAACCCAATCATTCACATATGTTGCAAGTATATAGACAAATGGTATGATGCTTCAACAACAAATAGAGATTTTAAATCAGGAAAACTGATATAACTCTGCAACAGTTGGCTGAGATCCAATTTTGGCTATCAACTTATCAAATCAATAGCCATATATCACTTGCCAAATTGGAAGGGTTTAATATATCCCCATATTGATGTATGCATATTATGCAGCTTTAACAGACAACTGATGGCAGTGAAAAAATGCTGCAAAAAATGACATCTGAAGATGTAAGCACAGACATCTGAAGAAATCACTTGCTAAATCATCAAATATTGTCTTGTTATCAATGATGACAAACTTCATATTAAATAATCCAAAAGAATACTTGAAACAAATTACTAATGTTATGTGGTTTTGAGTTAACTCACTCTCACACAAAGTAAAGTTTGTAACAAAGATGCCAAAAAGAACTGGGACCTCAGCAATCTACAGTATCAATCAAAAGCATGTGAATTCTAATGAATGCTGGATATTATCTTTGTTACCAATTATAGTGACAAAGAAGGTTGCATGCTGCGCTCCGTGAAACAGATAGTATAGCACATATCTGGCTTATGTCCTCCTCTTGTCGCTGGCGGATATCAGCTTCACTTAAAATGGTATAAGTTTGCTGAAAAAGAGGCAGTTAGGTTTTAAGTAGAAGAATGAAAGTGATCAAACTATACCAGAGGATAGACCACAAAAATTAAACTACTGAAAATGTTTCTGAATTACAAAAGTCATATTAAAGGAATAGATTAATTTCAACAATGATCCAGATTCCAGTCATTTATGTACTTGGCTTATAATATATAAACTCTACAAGGCGACTACATGGAATTCAACAAAACTCACCTTTGAACATCTAGACCCTAGAACAATCAGCACCCCTTTTGCAAACAAAAATTTGGATAGTGAAATTACATCACCGGCTTTGTTTTACCTCTATATCATTTTCCTCAGACTCTTTATCTACAATAATACCATCACCCATGTTATGTTTTCCCTTTTCAGGGCTTGGGAGTGGCAATGAAAGAGATTTAACATTAAGCAAGGAATGGCAGCGTTACCCACATGCTTCTTTCACTCATCTAACGGAACTTTATGTTGAATGTAAACAATTCACATATTAAAATCTCTTATCATTCACACATTTAATTCGACTCATATTGGGATAGGAAGTCAGTTGTCTGGATTTCCCTCTGCAGATAAAACACATCTTATTAATACAAGATTTCCTTGCAACAATTAAGTGGTTCTATATGCATGTGCGTTATAAGAGTTTCTGAGAAAAGGCCCCATGAACTGTATGGGGTTTGGGTTCGATGACCCGTCGATCCGATACCACTTCACGGATAGAAGTTTTGGTGGGGGGAAAATTATCGTGTATAACAAGCATAAAACCGAAAGAAGAGCAACCTCTATTGCTTGTAAATTTTAAGTGCCAACTACAAGGGCTAAGCAATGGAATAAAAGCATGAAAGAAGAATTATAGATGCGTAAGAATGCAGGTTGTCTTAGGACAACACATGGGTGCTCTCAGCAGATTGGGGATCACTTCCGGTTTCGGTCACCTTCTCTCTTGCTACTGGAACCTCGTCCTGAGGTTTGGACAGCAAGCATGACCAAGCTCATTGAGATGTGGTTCTTTTGGCACAATGTCGAAAATCGTGCCAACGACTTCTTGCTTCACTTAGATATTCATGTTAAATGGCTCTTCTCAAACCTTTGGACTGAGGGTCAGATTCGAGCCTCGACTAGAATGGGTTGAGTTTTTGCTATGATGTTTAGCTCGAGAGCATCTTCTTCACACTCCTTGCTCAAGAGGAAGAAGGGTTGTTGTTGAATTTCCAAACTCCTTGCTCTCTTTCTCTCCTCTCTTCCCAGCTTAGGATTGGTTGGTTGCTCAAGAGGAGGCACGACTTCTCCTCAGTTCCTTGCAACTGCAGGAGTCTTCTGTTGAGGGGGTTTCCCGAATCCTAGTCTAACTAGGGTGGGATTGAGTTGACATGGGGGATGCCTTAAATGAGGCTATCCTCCCTCTTTTATAGCTGAGGTAGGGATGGAGTCCTAATGTATTTAGGACTTGGAGCTGACTGAAATCTGGTCTCGAGATTGGACTTGGTCTAGGTTTGGATTGACTAGGATCAAATTGGAGTCGGACTGGAACTCCAGTTGGGCCAAATTGACTCAAAACTCTGCTAGATCGTCCCTGATCACTCCAAACCAAAGGAATACTTCTCCAATATAAGAACAAACTTGAGAAAAGTGGGCAGTGGAATGGAGTGGTCAAGCTGCAACAAAGAACCATGGTATAGAATCGTATTTAAAATGTACAAGTCCCAAGCTTACTGCATAGCAACTTATCCATAACTTTGGCTAACTAAGAATGTGAATTCAACATTAACATTTAGTAGAATGGGCTTGGTTGATTTCACTTATAATTGACTCAGGATGAAATTCTTTATAATTTCGGTCTTTTTGTTGTTTCATGAACACTGCACATGGTATTTGCGTGTGTTTATACTGATCAAAGTTTCTAGTAAATTCAAGCCAAAAATCAAAGTTTTTTTAAGAAAAAACAATGACTAGGTCTTCACAAGAAACCAAAATTTCTATGCAACAAGCTTAATTAATCTGCACGACAAGAAGGCGGATCCTCCTTTACATATCCTTCGATCACACCTTATCGGAAGGGGAAAAAAAAAAGTTAATCTTCTTTCCGCACCTTAAGAGGGGAGACGATCTCCTGAGACTCGGCGAAATCGGCGTCCCCGTAGTCGCAGTCGGCGATCCCATCGTCGCTGCAGAAGTCGCCGTCCGCGGGGGACTCGTTGTCTCGCGGCTCGTCCTCGGGATCCATCTCCTCCGTCCCCGAACCTAATTGCGCCTGTCTTCAGCGAGAAACCCTGAATCGCACGGCCCCCTCGAAGAGCACGTAGCGACGAGAGATCAAAGGTTCGATTGGGGGAGGGATGAGCATTTAGCGTTTGGGTTCTGCTAACCAGAATGGAAGCTCCTTTCCCATGCCGCGAAGGATCCTATCCAACACCAACTCTAAACTTCTCTTGCTCCTCTGATCTGAACGGTCCGTGGATACCACGGTCCCACATGTCGGGGTTCTCGTTCTTATACATGAATCCATACAGGAGACAGCCGACTCCCCATCTCTCCACCGTAGGATTGGTGTGCCCACCACATCATTCACCGACCAATGTGGGTCTCACGCCGTTTTGCGATGCTTACGAATCCCCCCCAATGCGGTCCTCCTCATCGCTGAAACAAATAAACAAAATTATATATATATATATATATATATATATATATATATATATATATATATATATATATATCATCTAGTGAAGAAGTTTTGATCAAAGTGTTCTTTTATCCAAATAATATTTTTTATAAAGCAAAAAACCCCCTACAGCACAACATAGACAAGATTGAAAATTTTTCATTATATAAGGTTTCCTAGCGGAGGTGACATAAAATAATAAAAAAAGATAAATAATAAAAAAATTCATTATATCAATTTTCCTCCTCCTGTTGATCGTTGGAGGTGACATAAAATAATAAAAAAGATAAATAATAAAATCTTTCATTATATCAATTTTCCTCCTCCTGTTGGTCGTTGGAGGTGACATAAAATAATAAAAAAAAGACAAATAATAAAATAAATAAATGATGAAATCGGACAAATCGAAGAACAAAGAAAATAATATAAGAAATAGTTGTTCATGTTTATTGTAATTATTTAAAGTTCTTAGCGTTATATACATTCTATAAGAACCCAAAAGATATTATATTTTGTATCAATTGCATTAACCCAATAAGTAACGAACCTTTGCAAACTTGGGCAGTGGAGAATCGATGGTAGTAGTATGCCATTATGTGAAAAGAGAAAATAAAATTAAAAATAAAATAAACGAGGTTATGAATGGTAAAATACTATTTTAATATTTTTTTAGAGATTATTATAAATAGTAAGAGGTTATGAATGGGAACAAAGGAGCTTTATAGAATTCTAATCTTGAGGGTTTGGGAGTCTAAAATATATACACAAAACTCGAGACCTACTCAACAAATTTAGACAAAATTTATTAAGTTATAACCAATTATAAGATCTTTTAAAAATAATATGACAACCTCACTATATCATTTCTCAAGATTGGAGCAGCTACATTGTTTCCATTAAGCCTTGTAAATGCCAAGGATATCTATTTTTTTTTTTTTCATCTTTAACACGGAGGATCATTGTGATCATAACAAACTATCACTCAGATCCAATCTACAAGTGACACTCGGATCCGAGGATGCATGATCATAACGACTGTACATGATCGAACGCTCGACTATCCGACTTCATGATGGGTGTAGTCAAAAGATAGGGTCTTCAGGAGTGGTGAATATCACGTCATGCTCTTGTCCAAAACATCATAATATCCCTCTCACTATTGGCAATCTATCATTTCCACACCACCTATAAAATCGAGTTACATATTCAAGACTTTCTATTTTTTATCTCATTAGCTATTCAGTCTAATCGATCCAACTAGCTCTCAATATTTTGACGTCAAGGACTAACTTTATCATCGAAGAAGTTTTTTATCGGGATACCCACGACTTAGTCTTGTAAGATCAATGCCCACGACTAATCGACTTTGACTCACCAAAGAAGAGTCACAATCGACATGCTTCGAGGGTCAATGGGGTGGGAGGGACAAGAGGGGATAGGAGAAAGATAGCATAGCGAACATGAAAGTTCAAACATAGCAACACATAGCCAACGAGTCAACAATCCTAGCAACATGTCAGTCAGATCCCATCAACATGTGGCAATCATGGTTGCAACAATCGTATGTGGCTGAATGCTTGACCATCCAACCCTGTAATGGGCGTAGTCAAATGATAGAAGCTTCAAGAGCGATGAACATTATACTACACTCTTACCTAAAACTCACACGATCCCCTCTCATTGTTGATGATCTCGAGCATAACTATTTTTAAACCACGTATAAAAGGGATCTATTTGTATGCAATTAAGATTCCTTTTTTTTTCATCTCATTAGCTAGTCGAACTAGTTCATTCGGTCTAACTAGCTCTTAATATTCTAACTTCGAGAACTAATCATTAGAGGAGCTTTTGTCATGAAAACCCCCAACTTAGTCTTGTAGGGTCGATATCTCAAGAAATTATGAAAGATTTATGAGATAGCTTTATAATCAACCTTAGCTGGATCCGACTCACCTTCTAGCTAGAATAACCAAATCTCAATTGAGAGCTCAAATTATGAAGTGTGTATTTATATTTTAGGTTAAAGAAAACTCAAGATTGGAACAATTATGTTGGTTTTTTTTTAAAAGAAACAAAGGATTTCATTTGATTGGTACTTAAAGGACTAAAAAAAACTTGTAATTCTAGCAAATAAAAAAAACAAAAAATTCATTAATTTAGGTTTAAATTTGATCGAAATTTGCAAGATCAAATTTCATGATATGGAAGATGGAACTCATTTTGAATTATGAATTGGTGTCAAATTTGGTCTCCAAGAAAACCCATTCCTCATCTCCATCCATACGACGATTCAAACTACTTATCAAGGAGATGAGAAAGTTCTTTTAAGATTTTTTATTTTTATCGAACGCACTTAGGAATCATGATGACTCGAAGAGCAAAAATATATATATCTAAAATCTCTTATTCCATTTCTCATTAAAAAAAAAAAACGCTCAATTCAAGGCGTTTGGTATCCATATAATGAGTTCAGAACAAAGACATACATTGTGATATCGATTTATGTAAATATCAAAATTATTACTACTGCTGGTTTAATGAGATCATGTTGATGATATGGTATACCTAAGAATTGACATAAATAGAAAAAAAATACACTTCATTTGAGATTATTATGATTTGATACACTCTTTATTTATAACTAAAGAGAAAAATTAAAATCTTTTAAAAATCGCATGAGAATAATCAAATAGAACAAATAAAACTCTATCGTAAGTTAATTCAGGTATCAGCTTCACATAAATTAATATCTTAAACATATACTAGAAAAGAAAAATTGTAAAAGCACTTTATAAAGTACCTTCTCGCTTTACATCTTCCTTAACATATATAACAAAGGTATTTATAAAACCAATATCTTAATTCTCGAGAGTTCTTCTCTATATCTGAATTCTTCATCTTTAGATAGTTTTAATCATACTATTATGATTCTAATACTTATCGATCATAACAAAATCGATATAATGACCTTTTTTTTTTTTTAAAGGCACCAATGAGTCTACTCACCTACTAAGTATTCTTAGGTCATGTATAGAGAGAGAGAGAGAGAGAGAGAGAGAGTTATGTACAAATGGATTGATACTGTACTCCCCGTCATGTTTTGGGTTAGCATTAGACGAGGAACACTGTTGGGACTTGGAAAACCAATGTGGTGTTGACACCAAAAGTAATAGTAATAATAATGAAAAGAACAAGCCAATAAGATTGCTGAATGTGATGATATCACATTGGCAACAATCCCAAAGAGATATATATATATATATATATATTTTACTTCTTTTGGGAAAAACAAAATATGATGGAGAGTAGGCCATGGACGACGGCCTAACAAAGAAAGAGATATAAGGATAGGGAAAGGGAGGGTCACCTTCGTCTTAAGCTCCGGCGAGCTGCTGCTCCCCCACCCACCCCACCACCGCAAACCAAAAGCAGCTGATGGATTTCACAAAGCCCCTTTCTTCCCCTTCCACATGTTGTGTTCAGAGCAATAAAGTTCCACCCTTTTCATCCACCCATCACAATGCCTCTACCATTATTTGATCCATCCATCGTCGTCGAGCTACCTACCGGTCGCAAACAGAAGGGCATGCCCAAGCTTCCCTCGTCCATCCACCTCTCTTGGCTTTGTTTTCCCAAATCCAAACCATGGGATGCTTGCTTCTCATCTGTTTCCTTTTGCGGATGGAGAGAAATGTTTCCGACTACGTACGTGATCGGTAGGAGTAGAATATGATGAACAGTAAGAGAAAAAAAAATAATAAGTATTTTTATTTATCAACATACAACTCGGGTTAAGGGTTAATACATGAATTTGAATACAAGATAGTGATGAGAACTTACTCAACATTTTTAAGGTTTTTCTTAGATGATGATCTCATTTTTAGTGTCTTTATTTTTCTTTTAATATCCTGTTGTTTGTCATCAATATCCCTTTTTTATTTCGTTGCAATGACGATGCAGTTGAAGCGATAAGACAAAAATAATAAAATCTCACGAAGATGGGAAGATGGTCACAATACGACGGAAACAATAAGGTCGAAACAAAGAGGTGAAAACTAAAAGAAAAAGATGATCACGTCAAAGTAGAAGTACCAAAGTCTATTACGAAAGTAAGACAACTTAGAAACATTCGATAATAATTACTCGAAGAAAAAAAAATGACGATAATAAGCAACATTTAAAGTATCAGAGGAAAACGAAGACACAAAAATGAGAATGCTATAAAATGCGGACTGCATTCGAGAAATTTTTTTAAAAAAAAAATTCAAAAAAATTGCCTAAACTTTCATAATATTTATATAACTTATGATATCATCATCAACCGTTCATGTACATATTACCTTATGCAACAACGAAATTGTCACTGACTTTGTATTGCAACAAATAACCTCCTCTAAAAGTTCAAAAAAAAAAAAGAATAGGTGGAGCCAAATGTATAATAATGATGAAAAATATGCCCAATGACTTCATACAAAGTAAATATTACGTATATATATATATATATATATATATATATATATATATATATATATAAACAAGGATCCAAGTGTAAAATAATTACCTAAGGACTTTTATACAAATCCCAATGTATACATAAGTAAATCAAAACCGCTTTTTTTTTTTCCAAAAAATTAAACAAGTGTTTTGTTTATTCTGCGGGTTGCAAGAGGTTTTTACTTGGCGTACACTATTAAGTGGACATCATCCACGTGGGATCGATCTTGACCCTTGGTTTTAGATCAGATTGTGGTTCGACGAAAAAAAATAAAATAGATAATAAAAACGGAAGGCTGGTCTGGTGGCCGTCCACATCAACCATGCTAACTTGCACGGGTGGACCAGCCATCAAGTCCCGGAATTTTCAGGTGCGCCACGTGTCGCTCTCAGCAACAGAGAGACGACGGCGCAAGTGACGTGGCAAAACGTGGCAGTCCCCAACCCCAGCGGGGACGCGTGTGGGCCGGGGCCCACTTCAGGCCCCGCGGCGTCACTCGTTGGTTCCGTGCCACGCACGCAACGCGTTCCCCTCCCATTGTGGTACGCCTGGCGTTACGAAACCTGACACGAGATCCACGTGAGACAAATACTTTATTCTATGGCGGTCGTGGGCCACCCTCTTTCGTACCTTTGTTATCATTGGAGGAACAACTGGGGAAGGGCGCCGTTACAGGCAATAACAGGTAAGGCAAAGGCGAGACAAAATAAACCAAGAATGGGAGTCGGCAAAAATAAAAATGAAGGTGCCTATCTAATTGACATGCCATCTCTGATCATGATCACCATCATCACGATCATCGTGCATGCACCCATCCACCGTGCCCCCACATGAGAGAGAGCCCCGTTTAAAAGACCGCACACATCAAGAGAAGCCGAGAAGAGAGCCAAGGGGACATGGAAAGCTCAGATTCGCCTCTTTCGATCTCCTCGAGACCTAACCCTAGTAGGGAGATGAGGGAGGAAGAGTCGGAGGAGGAGGAAGAGGAGGAGGAGGAGGAGGAGGAGATCCATTGGAGGGGACGGAGGGACGAAGAGCCGTGGCCGCGGAAGAGCGGTGAGGTGATGCTGGAGGGGTACGTGGACGCGGAGGGCGGCGGGGAGCAGGCGACGAATGGCGTCGCGAGGACGAAGAGCCTGACGGACGACGATCTCGAGGAGCTCAAGGGGTGCCTCGACCTTGGGTTCGGGTTCAGCTATGAGGAGATCCCCGATCTGTGCAACACTCTTCCAGCGCTGGAGCTCTGCTACTCGATGAGCCAGAGGTTCTTGGACGAGAAGCAGCAGCAGCAGAACCGGTCCATCGACCGCTCATCCTCTGGCGAGTCCCTAGATCTGTCCGCGTTGCCGCCGTCTCCTCCCGTCGCCAACTGGAAGTTCTCCAGCCCAGGTAAACGTGTTTCCCATGTACCCTCTCTTTTCTTACTCTTGCCAAGGACTAGTCTCGTTCGCTGCAGAAGCGAGCCAAAGATTCGATTTTTGTTTCTCGACTTACGATTCGGAACGTCCTTGCCTTGATTTGATCTTTCAAGAAAAAATAAAAAAAAAGATTTATCCGAACGGATTCTTCCTCATCTTACTTCATAAATATTTGGAAGGTCAAATACCAAGAAAAAACCAATTTAGTTATCCCCCAATACGTTTCTGTGAATAAATGGAGGAGGTTAATAATTTTTGAATTTTTTTTACAGCATTATCAAAAGCTTTCCTTGAATTTGTATAGTATCTGATCCCTTTTAGGTTCAAAAGGTTGCTTGGTGAGTTTGATTTAGAAATTTAATTTTAGTTTTCACTTCTGATGCTACCAGGAGATGATCCTGATGAAGTTAAAGCAAGGCTGAGGTATTGGGCCCAAGCAGTAGCTTTTACTCTCAGATTATGCAAGAAATAGATACTGCATTTTTATGTGTTCTTTGGATGACTGGAAGAATTAGTTGGTCGGATTTTAATGCCGAGCCCAAGTTCGGTAGAGTGATTATGCCCGATGCTTTCCTGCTCAATGTCATCAGATGCATCTGTGACATTGTTGGGGGAGGAGAGTTTGTTGTTGGAGTCGCATACCAGTCATGGGAATTGAGGCATCAAAGAAGAAGAGAGGTGTAGGAGAAAAACACTGATGTTCTGAGGTGTGACAACAGAATGATAACATGTCTGATCCGCATTACTGTAAAGAATTATGTTTCTAGTATTCCATGTATGATAAGTGTATATGAATAAAGTATTCTTTTGCATGTTCATAGTCTTAGTAATGAATATTGTTTAAACATAAGGATTGGTGTGCAATGTAAATAAATGCTTGTTCATTGTAACAAAGAATGATGGTCTGTGACATCCTCCTGACAATAGTGCACCTCATGTTGCCGCAAGCATGACAAAATTTAGCAGAGATTGATGAGACAATGCCCAAAACTCTACATGTAAATGGCAGACTGAAACTTGTTGTTTTATTGATCTTATTTGCTTGCACCAAATTCTGTCCTACAAGTTTTGCATTTATCAGTGTTGTGTTCAGAATTAGATTGAATTGCAAATCGGGCATTGTTTGCTTGGACTTTTATGTATCAGACTATTCTTGTTCCTTAATTCTCTAGGCCTCATTCAGGTTATGAAATGGGGTCTTTGTTGGTGTAGTAAGTCTGTAACATATTTCGATGGATTGACTGGAATCTTGAGAATTGCATATTACCATTTTCCATATGATACTGGTATTAAAAAGTTTAACAGATGTAAGCTCAAGAGATTTAGAAGTTGATTAGTTAAGGTGTTGATGAGTGTCACAAATTGTTCTTCTTGGATGAGAAAGAAAATTATGGTAAGGCAATTATACAGCTTAATATTTTTTTATTCTTGGAAGTTTTGATGAATGTTAAATGAACCTTGCAATTATTCATGCTTTGAATACTTTTGATCTGATAAGCTAGGTTACTAACCCCCCTTTTAAGACCCAATGAGAAGATGTCTGTGTTTGGATGATTCAGGGAACAGATTGGAAATGATAAATTATGATGTGGATACTGCAAGCAAGCAACAGTGCTAACCCCACTTTTAAGACCCAATGAGAAGATGTCTGTGTTTGGATGATTCAGGGAACAGATTGGAAATGATAAATTATGATGTGGATACTGCAAGCAAGCAACAGTGCTAACCCCCCCTTTTAAGACCCAATGAGAATATGTCTGTGTTTGGATGATTCATGGAACAGATTGGAAATGATAAATTATGCTGTGGATACTGCAAGCAAGCAACAGTGCTAACCCCACTTTTAAGACCCAATGAGAAGATGTCTGTGTTTGGATGATTCATGGAACAGATTGGAAATGATAAATTATGCTGTGGATACTGCAAGCAACAGTGCTAACCTGTGATGGAGTTGTGGAAAAGTATGAATTGTTTGTTGCAAGGAGGCAGGTAGTTTGTTCAAGTAAAACTACTGGTCTCCTGAAAGAAACCACTGTGTTTGCCAAAGGACATTTAAAACATGTTATTTTAGGGATCCCAGTCATCCATGCAGCCAAGCATGAGATGGAAGTAGGAACAGCTAAGCAACTTCTTCTTGTCAAAGGACAGTTGGGCAGTGTGAATTGGGGCACTCAGCTTCAAAGTGAAGAAAGAAAGTGTATCTATCAAGGTCACTGAAATGTGTGTTATCAAACCCTCTTGTTTCATGTTCTCACATAATTTTAGTCAATTAGCAAGTAGAGTGGTTTGCATTGCTTTCAGTATGCATTTAGCTCACACAGGACTTCATACTCTTTCCAGCAGATAACCTTTTTTCAGAAAGAAAATTTAAGAGAGAGAGAGAGAGAGAGAAGAAAATTAATATGAAAGTATGACTTGTTTTCTGAGGCTATATGCCACCCTCATGCAGATTTAAGTCAAGAATCAACCCCCAAAATATGGTCGGGCAAGAGTGTTTTGTATGCACAAACATACAGATTCAGTAGGGTTTCTTTTAGCGACTCAAGTAGCTAAACAAAAGATAAATAAATAAAAAGTTTTTGTGAAAAATAAAAGGGTATAGGACTAATTTTATCTTGTTCAATATACAATAATGAGTAATCAACCTTATAGTCATGTTTTCAAAAACCTATAAAATTCTCCTTTTCTTTAAAATTTTATTGCTTGAAGCCAAAAGAAATTTTACTAAGTCAATTCATTTTTCTCTATGCAAAGGACGACTTCTAGCCCATTTATCTTGGGGCTAACTCTCGATTGCAGCCCGTACAAGGAAATTTATATCTAGCCTTTGGATCACATGCCCTGCTTTCGGATTCTTTTTCCTAGTTTCCTTTATTCTTTTAATAAATTTTCTTAATCAAATCCTGTATAGTTTTGATCTAAATGCTCCGTCAACCTAGAATTTGGATGATCCTCAAATTTATATTAACATATTCGAAACCTCATTATGATGTTAAAAATTCTTCTGATCTCTCTTTTTGAGGTCACTGTTGACTTCCTTGCTTTGGTTTTCTCCAGCATCAGAGAAGATTACTAGACTTCCACAGGGCATTCACAAGTTGTCACCTTCATCATAACCGGTGTAGCCATTAAAAAAGCCTGTTCAAACTAACGCAGGCAGTGTTAATATATAAAAGTTTTGCAATGATAATGACAACTGCAATAATTTGTTTCGTCTACCTTTTTTTTGTCTGGTACACCACTTAAATTTCTAATGCTATGCATCCATTACATGTATCTGCTAGGTTTGTGCAACCTAATACATTTACTAGATGTAAAACAAAAGAGATTTTGTGGATGCCATCACTATTAGGTAGTACAACCAAACTACAATTCCAGAGTTTAAATAAAGGATATGGTTTCACTGCAGGATCATGTCCTATCCATTATTCCCCTTTAAACCCTGCACCAGGATCCAAGATGGCCTGATATGTACCCTCTCATTCATGGTCTTAAATCGTCTAGAAAAATAATGCTGTTGGTTGAGGAAGCGTGCTACACATATCAAACTCAGAAGGTCTACTTGCTTTTGCTTCTTGATAAGGATGACCAACAAAACCTAGATGGTCATGCTCAGCAATGTCAACTCCTGAATGCAAACCTTTTGAGTTTGACATATGAACAAATCCCCATTTGGCCAACCTTACACATATATACACCAGGGCTGAACTTTTCAATTCTTCATTGAAGATCCAAACAATCCTGCAAGCAATGAAGGCTGTTGTGAGATTGCTGCCTGCCCTTTTCATCTTGCAAGTCATCTTAGTTGGGACGGGTGATGCTCGCTACCTGGGAGAGCACAGCCAGTGCGACGAGTTTTTTGTGGCAGAGGAAGGTGAGACACTTCAAACCATCAGTGTAAAGTGCAACAATATCTTCATTCTGGAAGACAATCCTCAGATCAACGACACCGATGATATCGGCCCAGGAACAGTGCTGTATATGAGGCAGATGTGAAATCTGTAATATTGTATGTATCACAGAATCTTTTGTAACTTTTATTTCTTCTCCTGAAAACATAAATGAGAAAATAATGTGCAGATAGAACATATGTGAGGTCTCTGTCCTGTCATATATTTATGCATCATATTTATAAGTTAAATAGGACTAAACCAGTTGTGGAAATACTGATAGTAACAATTCTGGTTGCCGTATATTTGTGGAGGTTGTGTTTCTCCACTAGTTTTGCTCTCGGAAAAGGGCATGTTGTGCTGCTGTAGGAGATATTCAACATGGTGATTTTGGTTTGCTCCTGTTTCTTGGAATTTGGCTCTCTTTTGAACTGCTCTTTGCTGCAGCCACGTTTCTGACATTGCTTCCACTGAAATTCTACTTTCACCACATATGCTTTTGTCGAAGCTGGAATACGTCACCACAGGAAAATCCACCGTGTTCTTTGTACTATATTTTCTTCTTTCAGTGCTGTTGCATTTTTTTGAGGACCATGCCGTGTTGATGTCAGTTTGCTTTTCTATAAGATTTAGCTGACTTTTGAGACTTCAATAGCAACCCTTCTCCTTTGCAGGGATTGCATTCAACTTCATCTCTAAAACATCCACCTAGGATAATACTAGTTTAAATAATTTGGATAACATAGTGGTCAATAGCCATAGTTATCAATTATTTAGTCATAAGATATTATAACAATACATTATACAAGTGTATGTTTCACTGATTTATTCTGGAAAGCTGATAATGGCATAATATAACTAACTCATTGTTTACTAGAGGCAAACAAACATGTAAACAAAGTGCTAAAATGAGTCTTAGGTTGACAGTTGCTGCCACAGAGCCCAGCAGGTTGCTGTATATTACGAGCATCGCATTTGATCAACCGATAACTGTTCACCAAGTGGCAAACAGGTAACTGCTGATCCCAATTTACATTAGAGTTGTTTAGATCCCGATGCACATGCCTCCGGAGAACTGTAAATGCTTACCCTGAATAAGAACGGCAAAAATTTATGCCATAAGAAAATTTAAAATATGTGATCAGCCTACAATGTCTAGTCTAACTTGGCAAATCACACTAGACTCAAAAACAAATTGTCTCATCCAAAGTAATGGATGAGACAAATCACTAAATAGTTTCTAAAAACATTCTTCAAAAGCATTAGCAAGAGAAAATGATAAGAAGCCAAGTATAACAAATTGTTTTCCATGTATTATCAACTTCTTTTGTTATTTCTCGTCATCTTTTCTTATTCTACAATGAAGAAAACATTTCCTAAGATTTTTATCTTCCTTACATTGTCATCTTGTTCCTATGTATTTATCTTTCTTTGCGGCCAATATAGAACTAAATGAGACTCCTAGTATAATTAGGAATTAACACTCCTAAAAGAAGTTAAAAATGAAATTATCTGACTGATTGAAATAAAAGAGGCTCAAATAATACACTAGCCAATAAAGTTCACAAACTCCTTACTGGATAATATATATTTGTAAGTGGGAAAAATATGTTATAAACAGGATATTGTTTCATGTAAATTGTTTCCTGCATAAAACCTGCAGTTTGTACCATTCTTTCATCAATTTAATCATCAAAGAATTGGTTAATAAGAGTACCGGCTAAGTCACCAAAGCACGAGTACATTTCTGGTTCCCCCGAATTTCTATTGATTAATAAACATTGATGCATATAAGAATTTTTCACTATCAAATGCCTGAAGTATAAATGAATTATCATCATGAGTAATCAGAATGCCTAGAGTACTGGCTTTGTTGTTTCCATGGTATCATAATCTCCTCAAACAAACTAATAGATCTTCCTGAATCTATGTTTTATTGTAAAAATCTCCTTTAAAGGATGTGGTATGTATCAGTTATAAGCACTTCCAGCAAAACATACCATATCATTTTCCTTCTTACTCCAATTTTGTTATGGTCTGTAATATATCTAACCAGGATAAGATTACAAATCAACAGATGTGAGTCGAGAGAGACAGCTGCCTCTCATACTTCTCAGACGGTAGCATCACAATAATTTTAAAACTTTGGTTTCCGTTAGTTGAATATTACAATTTGTTTCATCATCCCTTCTTTAAGCACATAAGAAAACTATGAATGATAAATATATTAGATACCATTCTTACAGTTCCAGATTATTGATAGGTCTGGTGGCAATTCAGATCAACTAAAGCTGACAGGATGCAGACGGACTCATTTAACTATGGTATTGTTGATAACATACTGAAAAATTAATATTATCTAAACTCTGATGATCTGAACACCATGCAAACCTCACAAAATATTGAAGCTTATGTAATCAATTTTCCATTCTGAACAAACAAAACAGGCATTTATTGTAAGTTGCATGTCCAACTTCTTGAAAGATTACAGTTAATAAAAGGAGAATGATGCCAAGTTCGGCCTCAATAATAAATCTAGTAGAAAAATCAAGACAAGCTATTTTGAGAAGATATTTGCAATTATTTAATTGACTCAGAACGTATTATACAATTGTTCTTTCAAATTATGTTAGTTTTCTTCATGTAAGACAAATTGAAACGACTAACATCTTGCAGATTAAATTAGTTTTATGCATGCTTAAAAATGAAATTTTGGTTCTCGAAAACAGTTCCGCAAGGTAAATAACAATCGCTACGGACACTTGGAGATTCCATATATATATATATATATATATATAGAAGAAATACAACTAGAGCTCGATTGAGGCATTACGGAACTGAACATTGCATCAGCAAAGAAACTAGGAAATCGTAGAGAGAAACGAGAAGGGCGAAGAAAAGTGAGTACATTGCGGGAGAGGAGGTCGAGGACGGGGAGGGTCGTCGATGGATCTGATCTCGTCCATGCTGCAGTCGTTCCTGGGGCGGTCTCCGATGGCCCTGTCGGCCTCCACGGCAGCGGCGGCGTGAGCGGAGAGATCGGGTCAGGAGCACGCTGCCGCCCTCGTTCTTCCCGCTTCTCTTCCGCTCGCGTCCACAAATCACCTGCCACTTTGGTTGGGGAAGAGGGCAAAGATGTGCATGTCTGTCTAATCCCAGCCGTCCATCATCCTCATCAACTTGAGCACGCACATAAATCAACTAAGTGGCCTCTCGGCCCATTAATTACGGCCCACACTGCTTTTGCTGAAGCCTAACCATCTCGTGCTGCACTGTCTCGGCCCATTAATTACGGCCCAAATTGCTCTTTAGTGAAGCTTTGTGCTCTTTCGTGCTGCATGCACTTCACACCCTTTCAAGGCTATGTGTCTCTAATCTCAGCCGTCCATCATGCTCGTTGACTTGAGCACATGCTTCCCGACCCAAAAAAATTAACCACGTAGACTCGGCCCATTAATTGAAATTGGCCCATAAATTACGGCCCAAATCGATGGAAGCCCTACCCTCTCGTCTCTCGAGCTGTACTTACACACAGCACTCTCTGTATCCCCAGTGTAACAAGAGCGGAGCCGCGCGGGCAAAGCAAATGGCGACGGCCCCTCGGCCTCCTTCTCCCCCTCCTCTTCTCCTCCGCCCCGCCGACACCGGTCCGATCCCGCCCATCACCGGCTCGGCGGAGGATGCGGTGCTGCTCGCGGCGGAGCTCCTCTCCCGGGAGGAGGTGCTTCGCCGCCGCTCCCGCCGGGTGAAGCAGCTAGCCAGGCACTACAGGGAGCATTATTGGGCGCTCGTGGAGGAGGTCCGGTCCAAACTCAACGAGTACTACTGGAGCATCGGCGTGAGCCCCCTCGAGGTGGACGGACGGGACACAGCGGCGGCAGCCGCGCTGGCCGAGGGGAGCGGGGAGAACGACGACGGGGTTGCAAAGAAGGGTTTTTGCCGCATTTCCGGGTGTAAGTCGATGGCGATGCCCCTGACGAGATACTGCCATAGTCACATACTCTGCGATGACCGGCAGACGCTTTACAAGCCTTGTACCTACGAGACCTACAGGTATGGATTCCCCTTCCCTTCCGTTACTGCTGCTTCTTGTTGGTGGTGTGCTTGTACAATCATCAGATGTTTTCGTTATTGTAGAATTATTAGACGCTTTAAAATATTGATCTTTTGAAGTGATTCGGAGCCATGAAAGGTTGCAATATGGAGTTTTCCTCAACAAAGGAAGCCAATTTAGCTTGTGGCCTGTGGTTAATGACGCCCACTTAAACAAGCTTAACACAATTGTTTGGTTTATGCGCTGCAAGCTGGTTATCATCAATAGCAGATATTCTGAGCTATTAACTCAGGCTTCCTTGTTGTACTGATTGTTGTCATCTGTTGGGCATGCATCGCCATGCCAGTTTTTTTAATTATATTTTCTTAAAATGTAATCTAAGAAAGCAATTTTAATGGAAATAATCTTCTTTTAGTGGATTGTTGGCTAGGGCTTCAACTTGTAATTTCTTAGACAAGGAGCCAGACGCTGGTCCCTTGAACAAGAAACATAGGAGGATCGAATACTGGATGTTACTCTTAGATCCATGCTACTGGTTGTTGGTTCAATTCTCTACTCCTTTTGCACATCTGATGCGGTTGAAATATATGATACTCTTACTGCTGTTGATTGAGGACTTATTGTTATGTTAAACTCCTATAAATTATATTTCTACTTTGGATATCAGCAGTGGACAAACTTGCGGGAAGCCAGTTCTTCGAGCTGCAGTGCCTCCTTTCTGCACACTGCACATTCAAAAGGCTCGGAACCATCTCTCACAAGTTTCCAGTAGGGAAGGCTTTAGAGTATATTCTTCTGGCAAGCCTGCTCCAGATTTTCATGTCATAATTGCTCAATACATCCACCAGATCCAAATCAACAGAAGGAAAGCACCAAATTCTGCCATTACAAATGCAGACAAGGATGAGAACGCTGGTTAATGTTGGTTGTGTTGGATGCTATCTTGAAGAGTAAAGACTTCTTATTTTTGTGTACAGAACTTGCTATTCTAGATGTTATATAGCGGGGGACATGGGCCCTTCTGAAGGAAGAAAAACATTCTCAAACGTTCTCATACAAGGTACGCTTTTGATGTTCTTGAATTATGCCTTCTACATATTATGCATATCATTTATTACTTGCGGACATTGCTGGTCCTAGTTACACCAGACCAGGGATTGCTGGCCAATGTATCATGCATGCGGTGTTCGCTTTGTTCAGGGTCGTGCCATCAACAAACCAGGCATTATCTCTAGGCTTATTAGACACACATGCATACATGCACCATGCCAAGCATACATAAATTTAATGCTTTAAATTTGAAAAGTTTACTCCAATATTGCGTCAACTTTGAAATTCAAAGGTTCTGAGTTTGTTGTAAACGGTCTTATATATCACAGATTCACAAAAAAGAAAAGGACTTAAAGAAATGTTTGTCTAGCTTGTTTGTGCTATATGATCCTCATAAATGGAGTTGGTTGGGTTGGAGGTGGAGTAGAAAGCAGTTGTGATTGGCGAGATCATTGATCCTGCATTCTCAAAGATTTGAATGATAAATAATCCTGCGAAACAGCTAAAGTAATAGGAATTAGATGTTAGATACTTAGACGATTCCAAATAGAAAAACCTAAATCCTTTTGGGTTGTTTAAGGGGATAAAAGAGAGGTAAGATCTATCCCTGAATTATTAAGATGAATTATCTGTGAATCTCAATGATCAAGAGTTGCGGATTAATGTGAGAAAGAACCACTGAATACCTGGAATCTCATAGAAATATTTGTTTTTTTAATTAAATTTCCATTCAGTTCATTTCAAATAAGTCATATCTTGTTCAAACCTGAATAGGGTCGGGATTGTAGTTAAAGCAGCCAGTAGAAAACCAAAATAAATTTTCATTATTAAGCATGAAAAAGTGAAATTAGAAATTGCATTCTAATTATACATTATGGTGTTTGTGAGGCAAGGGTGTTCAAATTAACTTAGATAGAATAGCTTGTTTCCATGGATATAAAAGGATGCCATTGCCAGGCATAGTAACTGTTAATTAGCTTAAAAAGAAGTACCTCCTTTTTTGTAACTATAATTAGAAAAGTTTCCATCAAAAGGATGTCCCAACCCCTAATAACAATAATTTGTTTCTAGCAATTGTTGCTCTTGACTCTTTGGGAGACCAGGGTAATGGCCTTTTTATTTAAGTGAACTTGCTAAAAGAATGTTAAAATGGATCAGGCATTGGTCTTAAACTGTGCAGACATACTGATATGAGAATATTTTATTTTAAAAGCCTTCTGATTGTCCACCATCTGCTGCTATTTGTCAATATGTTAAGCTCAGATATAACAACACAATTCCTCCGAGGCTGGCTACTCATTATTATGTGAATTGATATGAAGTGTATGATCCCAACACATCAGTAGTGACCTCATTCTTTTAAATATTTTCAATATAACTGCGATGTTATCTATAGAAATTTTGGTGAAATCCACAAGTGGCAACTTTTATCGAGTGTAAAGGCGTCCATATCCAAGGTTTGATTTACCGGTCTGTACCGGTGTACGGAGTTCATCTCGGTACCGAATGGGTACTCACGACACATCTTGCCAGATATTAAAATATAATATAAATATAATATAATATTAATATATTAAAATTTAAAAAAAAGGAGAAAAGGGGCGACGTCGCCTCAATCTTTCTCCCCGTGCAGGAGAAAAAGCGCCCGCGACCAGCGGGCGGCGGCGGCGTGGGCGCGCCGCTAGGTATTCTTCTTTCTTCTCCTCTTTTCTTTTTTTTCTTCTTTTCCTCTTTTTCTTCTTCTTCCCTTTTTCTCGCTCAATCGACCGCCGATGGCCGAAATCGACCGCCGATTGTCGAAATCGACTGCCGACAGTCGGTTTTTGGCGGAATCGCCTGGTAGCGGGCGGTCCACGTACCGGCAACTTGACGGACCGGTATGTACCACCCGTATCGGGCGGTACAGGTCGAAATTGCAATCCTTGTCCATAAGTACTCAGTGGATGCAAATAAAATTGCTGTGTTTATCTTTTATTGCAGAATCTTGTTAACTGCACTTGCACTGCAATCTTTACTTTTTCTCAATTTGGTCACTGTGAAAAGAGATTGTTTTGACCAAACACCTCCATTATCTATTAAGATTCTCCTCTGAGTTTGTTGCAGGAGAGGCAGACAGTGAAGAACCTACCTGCCAATAGACGACAAACCCATGAGACAACTGCTCCAGTCCAATATCGACATTCACTAGTTTCTCCAAAATGAACCTAACCCAAGATTTTGCTTTGCATTTGGCAGGTTTGTGGATGTTTTTCTTTGGTGTGAAACACAAAGTGCTATTAGTTGCATATTGGAATTTAAAATTGAATACATTGGAGAGATGGAGATCTCAGCTGAGGAGATGAAACTGGGACTAAAGGAGTATCAGTCATTTTGTAACTGAACAATGTACAGTACTGGATGCAAATCTGAAACTATACTACCGCGATTGATTCCTTTTCTTTTTTAAGCATAGCAACCAACAGCAGCAGTTGCTTTTGATGTTTGCTTGTGTCTTTAAACTCATTGGCACTTGTTGTGAAACCATCTGTTGTAGATTTCTTTGATGACATGCTGTTTTGAAGCTCATTCCATATTAATAAAATTAATGCACCGTTGTGATGAGATTTTTATTATGATGAGATTATGATGAGATTTAACTCATCATGGTTAAATCTATTTAAGTCGACATGGTTATTATGATGAGATTTTTAATTTCAGGTATCGGATCCTTGGTCTTTCCACTTGTGCTGCGGATTCGAATTGCACTAGTATTTGTTGTTCTTGAGATTTTTATTATGATGAGATTTAACTCATCATGGTTAAATCTATTTAAGTCGACATGGTTATTATGATGAGATTTTTAATTTCAGGTATCGGATCCTTGGTCTTTCCACTTGTGCTGCGGATTCGAATTGCACTAGTATTTGTTGTTCTTGAGATTTTTATTATGATGAGATTTAACTCATCATGGTTAAATCTATTTAAGTCGACATGGTTATTATGATGAGATTTTTAATTTCAGGTATCGGATCCTTGGTCTTTCCACTTGTGCTGCGGATTCGAATTGCACTAGTATTTGTTGTTCTTGAGATTTTTATTATGATGAGATTTAACTCATCATGGTTAAATCTATTTAAGTCGACATGGTTATTATGATGAGATTTTTAATTTCAGGTATCGGATCCTTGGTCTTTCCACTTGTGCTGCGGATTCGAATTGCACTAGTATTTGTTGTTCTTGAGATTTTTATTATGATGAGATTTAACTCATCATGGTTAAATCTATTTAAGTCGACATGGTTATTATGATGAGATTTTTAATTTCAGGTATCGGATCCTTGGTCTTTCCACTTGTGCTGCGGATTCGAATTGCACTAGTATTTGTTGTTCTTGAGATTTTTATTATGATGAGATTTAACTCATCATGGTTAAATCTATTTAAGTCGACATGGTTATTATGATGAGATTTTTAATTTCAGGTATCGGATCCTTGGTCTTTCCACTTGTGCTGCGGATTCGAATTGCACTAGTATTTGTTGTTCTTGTTACATTAGTGACTGCGAGTTTTAAAAATGATCCAAAAAAAATAAAAAAAATCTTGTATCGAATTTTTTTATTTTTGAAAAAAAGAACAGAAGCTTATATCAGAAAACCAAACTGCAACTAAAAAAAAAAAGAGGAGGGCAAACTTTCTTCCAAAAAAAAAAAAGAAGAAGAGAGAAGCAGAAAGCCAACCAATTAGATGGTTTGTTGCCCTCCCTCAAATCATGCCTCTAAAACTTCAGAAAAGAGTTTGCAAGTAAGTGGATGGCAGATGTCCCCTCCCCGTATCATAAATTGTTTGCATTCCCAGTTAGCCATTAATAAAATTTTCCTAATAGCAATTGCTTGCTTCATAGTAATATTGTACCCAATAAATATGGATAAGCAAGAAGCATAAGAGTGGCGTATAATAAATACAGAGTTGTCTCCCTAATCCTAGTAGGCATCGTAGTTTAACAAACATCATCCGATTTATCAAAGATATCAAGTGGTATTCTAACATAAACCGTAGATGCATATGTACCAATCTGTATTGTTTTACATCACTTGGTGTCATCAGATAAAATAATAATAATAAACAGACATAAACCGTAGATGCATATGTACCAATCTGTATTGTTCATACCTTTACTACCGACCAATAAATCACAGCGTGTTCAAATGATTTCTTACCGAGAATTATTTAAACATTTTGTCACCACACCAAATCCAAATGCTTAAAAAAAGATCTGAATACCATCATTTAATTTAGATTTAAAGTATTTTCAGTCAGGGATTCAAGTTCAATAAATTAATACATCTATCAACCTCTTATCAAATTAATGGCTTGCATCCCATGAAGTTATGCTGACCTGAGGGTAACAAGGTATTGCATGTTCATTCATATTTGGGAGGGAAGGAGAGAAGATGCTGCAAAGCTTGAAAAGCTGATGCCATAGTCAATTGCAGTACTGTTTACAAGGTGGTGGTCGTCCTCCTCTTGTCAGCTCCTCCTATATATATAGTGACTTCAATTATGCAGGCTTAACAATGTCCAACTTGCAAGCAGTCTCTTGGTCCTTGAACCAGTTTGCAACAAGCAATTCCATCTTACACTGACATGGCCAAAGGAAGAGTTCAAATCGGTTCTATCCTGGTCCACATGAGATCTTCCAAACACATCTAATCACACAAGCAATCACAGCTGATGTTGGTAAATGTTATCCTACTATATCCCTTTCAACGGTACAAAGCTTTAAACAGAGGATCAGTGTCATACACAACCGCAGAAAAACCTTGGGAATCACCTACTCAAATAGTACACTGGAGCCTTCTCCCCTTTCAGAAATCTCGTCACACAAGATTATTCTCATGGATCATGGATTATCATCTTCTGCAAAATGACAAATGACCAATGGCCTCCGGTCGGAATAGCACCGGTCGACATGGTGCCGTTGCTAATGGAAAAGCTTTCCAAAAGTTAAAAATTCTGCTGCAAACCAGCACACCCAACGTGATCCTTAATTGCGTCCTATGTGCATGTCTTGGCTGAATATGAGCAGACATTATGCTATGAAGAGACTAGAAATAAGAAATCAACTTATTCAAATGTGAAACTTGAGACATTTCTACTTTACAAGTCCCTGATGCCATCGGTCGCAGGTCTTAGCTTTTTTCTGTGATAACGTGGGAAAAGCATTCTCTTGATCTTCTTTTCAGCTGCACTCTCAGACATGGCCTGAAACAAACGGCAAATTACTCAATGACTGAGCATAAAAGGTAATTGGGAGTAGAACTAACCAACCAAGAGTACTTGTAAAAGAACTAGGAGAAGTTCCTTGCATTACAATGCTTACTTTAGCATTGAATGGAAATCGAAGCGTTCGGGCTTCCATCCCACAATATACTCGTACATCTATGCCAAGACTATCTATGCCAATGAGATTTGCTCCCTGTATGAATTGGAGGGTGTTCGTAAAACAGTCGATCTTCAAAAGAATGGGGAGAAGAAAATTGTAATAATAATAAAACTTGCTTCATCAGGTTATTAAAATATATAAATTGTAATCTAGTTCTGAGAAATGGCAAAGCGATGAGAGTTTCATCCAGAAACTGATTGTAAATACTAGCAGTGAGTGAGCACTAACCTAAATAAAAGAGAAGCAATACCTATAATTATGATATGACCACATGGCCAAATGACAGGATAAAGATGATTGGGTAATAAAACCAATCAATAGCATGCAAGACTAAAGTTCATAGCAGCAAGTTAAAAGCATACTGTCACAGCATATTAAGCTTTTTAACAAGCAACTTGAAAACCTAGTCAGGGCTAAAAATAAAAAAGACCAAAAAGACACAATAACAATGGAAATATTTCAAATAAATTTGAAAGAGATGTACAAATCTAAGCCTGATGTAAGAATTCTCCACATGAGAAGAGAAGCCTAGCCCTCCATGCTAGTATAATAGTGTTGGCAAGTTACAAGTTAAAGGCCTACTACACCTCCGCGAAAAGAAAGATGGCCAATTTTTGTTAGGTTCACTATCAGTCAAACTTGAGAATGTTGCTGTCCTCAGTTACATGGAGCCATAATTAATCCCCAGGATATGGAGTCAGTGACTTAATGAAGGAGATGAATAAGAATAATATCTGCTACTGTTGATAGAGAAACTCACCTCAACACTAAGGCCCTTCTTCCTGCGACAAAGAGCTTTCAGAGCAACATTGCATTGTAATCCATATTCATTTATGCGCTCTATAATTGCTGATGCAGAATGTGCAAGGAGATCAGGTTCTGCATCTTGAAATTCTTGCAGACTAATCAACGACTGCATGAGTTGAAAAATAGTTGATGAAATCATCTCCTAGAACTCTAAAGTTTAACCAAAAAATTTCAAATAATGTGATGCTAGAAAATCTGTGTTCAAGTTATTCTTTTGATAGACAAAATAAAAACATAAGTTCATATACAATAATTTTGGAGCATATATTAGCAGTACATCATCGCTAAGTGTACTTGCCTGGTCACCATATACAGAACGTAACTCCACTGAAAAAATCTCCAATTTGTAAATTGTGGAGCTTGTTGGGCTTTCATCACGTTTGGAGTTGAAACTCAACATTCCTCCATCTACACAAATTAAATACTTATCCAATTATCCAATTAGTTATAAGGATGACTTGACAAGTTAAAAAAAATCATTTGGGAATATCATACCAATCAAGTCATAAGCTCCCGCGACCTGTTCCTCTTCTTTCTCAGACTCGTCTGCACTTTTGACAACAATTTTACACATATTATATGCTCTTTCAGATGAAGACAAATTACAAATCAGGTTTTTTTTTTCTTCTAGAAATTGATTTCCATCACAAACTAAGGTGTTATAAATTACCTCTCCAGTCTGAAATATAATTGTCACCGTCATCAGGGTGGAACAACCTCCTTAAATAAGATTCTTCATCTATAAAAGCAGGTCTTAAACAACCAACAATTTGAAGTCCATTTGATGGCCAGTCCACCACCTTCCCAAACTTTGTATGGACAACCTATTCAATAACAGAAACCATATTGTCATTTTGCTTGACATCACCATAAATCAGGCAAATGAATAACAAGCTCTGCTAAAAGCAGCAGAAAAATATATTGGCACGCAAAGCATCAGAATATTCAATCTAGTTTCTGTCGAATTCTGTGGTTATCCTAACTTTAGAATTAAGGCCCAACCTATGGTCATCTTACCAAGTGAAATCCACAAACAAATGCAGGTGCACGTGCACGCATATAAGTCTATATCTTCACAGGAATATGTGATTTTTCCAATAAGTTCATTCTAATCCATGATTCTGAAACAATTCATGATTCTGAAAAATCGCTGAGTTTTAGCAACACATTGCTAAAACTGGTATGTTACCTCTATGGCGGCTGTACTTTGTGAATATCAGAGATGTAAACAAGCAACAAAGATCTATGTAAGTGAATGAGGCACACTGGCTTCTGATGCTTTAGAGACTAATTGCATCTTCAAGCATCTGACTGTCATAAGTTATATCAGCAAGCAAAGAAATAGTCATATTTAAGGCCTGTCTAAGTGAACAAACATACAATCAGGTGTTTAGCCGCAAGGCTCAAGATTTAAGTAAATTTTACCGACAAAATTCTTCATGAATCTTACCTTGGTCAAACACTTTGCAAAATATAGAGGATGAATGTAACGCAAAGTCTCTGGCATCCCCCAATTTATCAGAGTATCCGTTACTTCCGTATCATCAATCTGTATAGCAGCAGATACATGAGACTAGAATAGATTTTAGTTCTCAATGGTTCGCAGCAATTATTGTCAAATAGATTTCCTATTGTTTTGACTGCACAAACCTCATTAAGTTCAGATATACCGATGCCATTTTCACCATCCACATCAAAGTTATCTGAAATTGTACTGATTTCTCCATATGTAGGACAGTCACTTCCTATCAAAACCATCTGCATAATCATTCAACAGAGGTAAATTGCTTACCAATTTCTTTCAAGAAAAAAACTGAGAAATGGCTGCATCAATCATGTGGGAAAAGTTATTACCACGGGGCTGTTTGCACCATGATCTTGCAAAATATTTTCATCATTGAATAACTCAAAAAACATATCTGGAATATATGAAACCTCAGGTGTTAAAGGAAAATTGGGTTACATGACATCACGAAAAGGATGTTATCCATGAAACCAGACCTCCATAGTCATCAATGACATACTGAAATTCTGCCCATGAGACATGCCGATGTGGTTCATTATGTACTCCTCCAGGAAATATGAGCGAAGCCTTGTTATTAGCCTAGAAACACAAACACAGTCATCTTCAATCCTTGGAGGATCATGAATAATTTGCAATTTACACGGTCAGATAAATGCACCTTGAATATTCATGCAAAAAGGAATTTTATAACAATTTTCCATTTTTTCGGCAGCATAATTATTTAGAAAAAGCATAAATACATTAAAAAGAAGAATAAGAATCAGCAACCAACAAGAGAATAACCGAAGAAATCCTCTTGCATGGGAACAAAGATTTTACACTGTCAGATACTCATAATTGTCGACACTAAGGCAAACCTAACATTTCCATGATAGCCAACAATAATGTTCAACTAAAGATGGCAAAATTTGTGTTTCTGAGATTATAAAAGGGTCACCTCGACAGTTGTCCTAGCTAGTTCAGCATTTGTGAGCACAATGTTCTTGTTCTTTTCACGCTCTTTCAGTTCTTCAAGAGGGTGGTAACCAAGATCTTTATGATACTTAGATGAATCAGGTACTGAGTCTGAGTAGTCAGCAGCAACCCGAACTTTTACAGATAGCTCCTGTGCTGTTTGCAGCCGATATGATTGCTTGGACCCGAAATACGGGCTCCTCCATCTACTGCCAAAATGAAAAGAGAAGCATGCGATTGAAAATCAGTTATAGGTTGGCAAGGGATAGATAACAGGCAAAATAAGAAGAAATGATAGTCATAGAAGATACTAGAGTCCTTCGTACTGGGAACTTGAGCATTACATCATTTTGACACTATTGAGGCTTACGATAACTTAGCAGTACTTTTTACAAGCAGCCATCTACTATTGCTCTTAGGGTTAGCAGCAATCATAGTCTGTCATTGCCTCATTGGAAGCCGAACCGACTCTATAGAACTTTACATAAGCAACCAATTTGGTATCTACACCTGGTTGGTTGAGTTGAATCCACTACACCGAGGCACTTATTGCTTGTTAAGGTCTTAGCTCCAACAACACCTTACCTGAACGCCCATACAAGGCCTAGGCAAGTATCCAGGTGCCACGGCCTTTTGTTTAGCTCGCCACTTAATTGCTAATTATTTTGTCACTAGAGGGTAAAAGGACAGGGTTAAGTTTGAACCATATAGACTTCTATTACATGTACCCTTTATTTTTATTGAGGGGCTGACACCCATTACCAAATCATGTTTCTTTACAAAGAGAACAAAAATCTTATTGCAGTAAATTCTAGAATTTTGACCAGTTATAAGTAGACCTGCACAAATTTTGTTTTATCCTGCATCTCAATAAATTTTTCACATAGCACTATTTCTAGTCACTATAAATTTGCCGGAATCAGCACTATGTTGCTCCATGTTGTTTGATGTTTAGATAATTAACAAAAAGAATTGTTATTCATAATAAATCGAGTCCAGGTTATTTATAATTGACCAATTTTTTGCACCTACGGGACCTCTTTTTTTAATGAGTTCATATAAGTTAATAAAAAGTTCCATGATTGTTGCCTTCTAAATATATTGCAAGATCTAAGAACACTTTTACATGCCAGTTAGTTGATTTATACATAAAAACATACACATCGTTTCTCTAGGTGAATGCCTAGCCACCTAAGTGCTTTACTTCAACCAAGGTTACTACAGCAGTCACCAAGCAGGACCTGCTAGACTCTTTGCAAGTAACATATCAAGAAAGTTATTGCAAAGATGCCTGCATAGAAATCCCTATATACAGAAATTTCTATAACTGTGCCTCATTCACTGGGCACAAAAAATGACCTGTAGGCAGACATGAAAAAGAAGCAGCCCAGTGGACAAGTCTCTCACCAATGAAAGCTTTGAGGAGGACCAAACACATGTAGTCTTACCCTTTAGCTAGACATTAATGGTGCACAAACAACATGACAAAAAAACATATATTTTTGTAAGTTATGCTACTTCGAGCATGATAATACAAATTCTGATCAGGATCTTCACATCCAACACCAGCATGTGATTAACATGAAAAATAACCAACTCAAGTAAGCAACAGATAAACAAGTTTCTCATGTGTGCATTCCTTTCACATCATAATTTTGGTGAAAAAGGTAGCATCCTAAACAACTGAAAATTTTCCCTTTCTATCTCTTGTTTTCACACGTGGAAAACACAGAAATAGGCAAACAGCAAAGGTGGAATACCTCAAGCTAAAATTTTCAGATACTCTCCGACCATCCAACGTGGACTTGATCCAACTAGCTGCGGTCCCAGCAGATATTGAACAAGAAAGTCCTTCTCGATCGCACAATTGACCATGGGAAGATGCTGGAAGAAACATGATGTAAGACGGAAAAGAAAAAAGATGTCATGAAAACGGACCTATCAATTAAAGCATTGATCTGAGATCAAATTGATATCAACGACCAAAGAATTCTATGATCCTTAAACATAAAGCCTCTGTCTGAAAGAGATAAAAGCAATCTGAATTAGTTTGCAGTTCTCGTCACGAGAACTAGAAAAGAAAGATATCTCCTTTCTCAGAAATATCGAAGTGTCCCGCATCGGATACACAACCGATCGGCGCTTTCACATGGTAGCTCACAAGAACGTCCAAGAATCACTTCATAAAAGAAATCCTCTTTTCATTGATAGAGAAAGATGCAAAATTGACGCACGACGAAATAACATCTCATCAAAATGAGACGATCTGCACTGAAAAAAGAAGCTGCTGCAATAATCTCCTCCCCCTTCTCTTGATGGATCAGGTAGAAAAAAAAAAAATCCCAAAGTGGAACTTTTTTCACCCAGAGAATAAGCTCGAAACAGAAGGCCCACTTTTCAGCCCTTTCTCTGTGGAGCGCTCCACGATAGCTTGGGGTGGCAGTAGCGCTGGCGCGGGTTTCTCGTTGTCCGCACATAACGAGACACGGGAGGGAGGAAGATCAGAGAGGAGGAGAGAGAGAGAGAGAGAGAGGTGATTACCGGGGTAAACGAGACCGATCGCCATGAGAGGGGGGAGGAGGGATGAAGGAGTCCGCTTCAGAGGGATTCGCCTCCGCCTGCTGCTGCCGCCATTAAACTAAACATAGGTTTAGTGTTGAAAGAGACAGAAGACACATGGATGCAACGACACGCCCCTCGCCACCACCGTTTTCTTTTTTCCTCCGCTTTTTTGACTTCCTATCATATATACATATTTATTTATATATAATTGGTGTATTTATACACCAATTAGCATCGGACATTAAACTACCTGTATGTAGCCAATTATATATAGATTTATATTATAATTGAACAAAATAAATTCATATATATATATATATATATATGAACTGAAATAATATATCTGCTCTCTTTCGAATGATTTAAGTTATTGGGTCGGGTATGAATCGCCATAAATCGGATTTTGGATCCATATTTTGATTAAATAATTATTTATGTTTTTTGTATTAAATTAAAATTCATATAACCTATTTGTCTAAATTTAATCACGTCATTTGTGTCACGAGTATTTGATTTAATCAAAACATAATTATGTACTTTAAAGTAAAAAATATATACAATTTAAATAATATAAATGTATAACTAAGTTATTGTTGTTAATAATATTTTAAAAAAAACAGTCATTGGGTCACCGATCAAACCGGTGGGTTAATTGGTTGGAACGTGCATTTGATTAAAAAAAACGCAGTTATATATAATTAAAATAAAAAAACATAAAAGTATTATTAATAATATATTGAAAAAATAGATTAATGTCATGACATCCATAAGTAAGTAAGAGACAAAGGGTAGAGTGTGCTATCATTGTCCTTTAAACTTGCTTAGGTCACACATCAAAATTATCCGCCACAAATATTTTTGAAGAATTTTACATAATTTTAGCAGCTACCTAATATATATATATATATATATATTCACAAAAAAGCTAATTAATTTAGCTGATAATGATATTGATAGGTCTCCAGTGGGATCCAATAAAAAAGAAGGGTGAAGCTAATGAGTAAGAGGAGGGATTTGACGGGGAGAGCAGCTCGAAGAAACTGATCGCCGTGTGGCCTCCTCACCGTGAATCCCTTTGGCGATGGCTTGGGGATCCCGAGTTGGATGTCATGGAGATCTCACTTCCATCTTGCTTGGTCTCATAATAATAATATTAAGGTGGGAAGACCACATACCAGAAGATGCACCAAAAGCACGAGGGATTCAAAGCAGCTGCAGGCGAGGAGGGGAAGCCAGCAAGCAGCAGCTTCATCACTCGGTTGTGTCGTGTGAGAGCCACATACAACAGGAAAAAGGTAGACCTCGGAATTATGGATATGCAGAGAGATAAGGAATGGATGACGACGAGAGAGAGAGAGAGAGAGAGAGAGTTATGTATGCTGGGGGTCTGGGAGTCCATTGCAGGATCAGCAGCAGTCGCCTGGGTTTCTGCTGTTGTGCTGCCTCATCTCTCTTTAACTCTACAGTGATGATGCTGACTCCCGATTGTTCAATGATTTGATAACCAAAGTTGATAAATGATCACTCCGAGTTACACTTAATAAGATTTGATTAATTATTTTTCTTGTTGTTAAGATGAAGAATTGAATAAAAAAATCTCTTTTTTTCATCATTAATATCTTTTATTCTCATGATATGAACTTTGTCTAGCATGAAAATTTGTTGGTTCTGGTTTTGTTTTCCAACGTGTCATATCTACTTCATTATTAATATTTAACTGATTATTATTATTATTATTATTATTATTATTATTCAGTATTTTGATCTGGCCCAAATGACATATCATTGATCAAACTATGGAATCCATCTTCTTGATGACTTCAACACCACCCAACTCCCCTTCTTCTTCCATTCTTACGATTCCCTACAAGATATGATGCTGTTCGAGGTCGGTTTGCAGCAGCCGCCACTGGTGGCTCTTTCATTCGATGAGCTTGAGTTGCTGCTGCAGAAAGAACGCTAAACAAACGATGGCGACGGTCAAAAAGGTGAGAGGAGAACAATTTAGGGCTGCGCATGGCATGCATAGCCGAAGAAGAAGCTCTCTCTCTCTCTCTCTGCTCTCAGTTGGAATCTGCACTTGGTCGGTAAAGCAAGGCACTCATTTCTGGGAAACAAGGACGCAGCGGAGAAGAAGACCAAACACATGCAATAAACCTAATCCATGGGCTGCTACTGCTGCGTTGCTCCTCGACTGCATCCACATCCAAGATGAGTCAATAGGCTGCTGCTATATTTATTAGTCAAGGATTCTGGATAGGACCGATCGAACCGGACCTTCAACCCTGTTCGGTTCACTATTTGGATTGTTTGATACCTTTAATTCTTTAATTTATCAATAAAAAATATTTCCAGTTTGTATAAGGGCATTTAATTAAGTCTTTTAATTTTAAGAATAAAAGAGAAGAAAACTCTTATTTATATTTGGTACACTTTCATCCCCTTCGACGTGTCTATGCGGTTCTCATTTCACTACATTATAAAATATAATATTTATATTTTTATAAATCGGAGGAGATCTAACAGAAGAGGTTTACCTGTACGACCAGTTGCACATAAATCTAGTGGATCTCATCATTCTCATGTGGAACTCCCACCCTCACACACACACACACAAACAATAAAAAGGCAGGCAGCCCCACACAAACCTTCTTCCTCACTCCATCCACCGGAGCAGCAGATGAACAGAAGATATCGGAGCCAACCTCCCTCCTTTTTCTAATGCTTATCCAACATCCACTGGAGGCACACAATCTTGGCAAACTAGCTCGCAATCTTAGATGGGAATATTGGATGCCAGTCCCACCTTCCAAATCCTCCCAACTCCGACGATTACGCCCACACCACCATTAAAGTACATGATCCGTGGCCAACTTGTTCAAGTTGCTTCTCCATGGCCTGCTTTGCCACAGCTCGGCAACCTCATTTCCATATTCCCTGCCTTGAAGGCATGGCCATTTCTTATATCAGAAAGGCTTGCTGCTCCCCAACTACTGCTGCTTCGTGGCCAAGCCAGGACTCTCCCCCCCCCCCCTCCCCTCCCTCTCTTAGCTGTTGCAGGTAGCCAGCCACAACATCAATGGAGATGTGTCTCTCTCAGGCCCATTAATTCAATCATAGAAGTGCCTTGCATCCACATTCCTTGTTCTGACGAACACGTACGCAACGAGAGCTTTCCGAGGACACGTGGAGCATCGAGCGGCAGAGTCCAAGATACGCCGCCGTAACCGTGTCCCCACTTGGGCGGAAGTATCCGACGGCCAGGTTTGATCCTGACCTTATCCGACGGCTGCGGTGTAGCCTCCGTCCTCGCGTTGACTAAAACCCAGGACAGCCACAGGCGCGAAATGTCGGCGTTCACAAGGAGGCTCGGCGCCAAGTAAGATGGCGAGAGATGTGATCCCAGGTCAACTCGGATCCTCGAACTGTTCCAGTGTAGAAAGATCTGCGCAGCTCTTTTCTGCGGATATCGGTTGCTTTCCTAAAGATTCTTGCGAAAGCCTCAGAATATGCGAGTGACAGATGATCGAAGGGATCAAACAGCAAATGGGAGAGAACCCGACCGAACCATTAAAATAGAAGCCACGAAGAAATCCAGTCAAACCCTCGCCAAACATGCTCGTCGATTGTTTATTCACTACCGATCTAGAGATATCAGTTATGACAGCCCCCAATCCAAGCTCAGGTGTTGGTGTCTACATAATGGTTGGCGCTTCCCCTCGTTGCTGTTTGCGCTGTGCCCGCCCATATGGCTTCTGCCGCTGTCTCCACGCAGAACCCTCCCCTGATCTTGCAGAGAATAAGCTCGTCCTGGTCTCGGCCTGGGATGTCCGGCGTCTCCCCACCGAGGCTTCCGTCGGCCGCCCCCAGGCTTCGGTCGCGGCCGGTCAGGTTGCCGGAGGTGAAAGGTTGCCTTGCCGGCATGTGGAGGAAGATTCAGGGCGCCGACGACTGGAGCGACCTGGTGGAGCCGCTGCACCCGCTCCTGCGCGAGGAGGTGGTGCGGTACGGGGAGCTGGTAGCGGCGTGCTACAAGGCGTTCGACCTCGACCCGAGGTCGAAGCGCTACCTCAACTGCAAGTACGGGAGGAGCCGCCTGCTGCAGGAGGTCGGGTTGGACTCCTGCGGCTACGAGATCACCAAGTACATCTATGCGACGCCGGACATCAGCATCCCCACGCAGACCGGCGCGTGCTGCGGCCGGTGGATCGGGTACGTGGCGGTGTCGTCGGACGAGGAGGCGAAGAGGCTCGGGCGGCGGGACGTACTGGTGAGCTTCCGGGGTACCGTGACCGGCACCGAGTGGATCGCAAACCTGATGAGCTCGCTGACGCCGGCCAACCTCGACCCTCACGATCCCCGACGAGACGTCAGGGTCGAGTCCGGCTTCCTCGGCCTCTACACCTCCGACGACAGCACCTGTAGGTTCAGCCAGGGCAGCTGCCGTGAGCAGTTGCTCAGCGAAGTCGCCCGGCTCATCAACAAGCACAAGGACGAGGAGGAGGAGATGAGCATCACATTGGGCGGACACAGCATGGGGAGCGCCCTCGCCCTCCTCTTCGGCTACGACCTGGCCGAGCTCGGCCTGAACCGATTCCGGCTGCAGCGAGAGGTTCCGATCACGGTGTACTCCTTCGGAGGGCCGAGGGTCGGCAACACCGGCTTCAAGGCGAGGTGCGAGGAGCTCGGGGTGAAGGTGCTGCGGGTGGTGAACGTCCACGACCCGGTCACCAAGCTACCCGGGCTGTTCTTGAACGAGAACTTGAGGGCCTTCGCGGCGGGCTGCGACCTGCCATGGAGCTGCTCGTGTTACGCTCATGTGGGAGTCGAGCTCGCCCTCGACTTCTTCGAGATGCAGAACCCTACGTGCGTTCATGACTTGGAGACCTACATAGGGTTGCTGAAACGCCCCAAGCTGGTGCAAGTCCACAAGGAGGGGGCGGATCTGCTGGCCAAGGCAAGGACGTCCCTCAGCAGGAAGAAGCCTCAGCCATGGCCATGGCAAGATGTGGCAAGGCAAGTGGGTCATTTGGTGCAATCTCTGAGTCTGATCTGAGATCAAGGACTGCATCATATTTGCAGGCTTTTTTTTTTTTTTTTTTTGTCGTCGTAATCCACATCTCCAGACACATACTGTACATCATCAAACTTGTAATCTTCTGATCATGTAACAAGCTACTCGATGTAGGAAGATAATTCTTTTGAGGTGTCACAAAGCTTTAGAATCGAAGTTTGCTTGTGTTGGGTGTATATAGCTATTCCATGTGATAACGATCCTAAATAAGAACAGGTTTTATCGCATGTGAGAATAATTTGGCCATTCGAGTATAGGAGTTTGTGCTGCAACTATACTCTTCTGATATCAACAAAGATAATAATGAGTTCCTTCCCATCGTCACATATATAGGGTGAATAAAAAGGAGGGCTTCTTGAGATATTAACATTCAAAAATACTTAGCCTACCATCTTGCACATCGTTGTATTCTTAGTTCATCGACGAAAGTAGGCTACAACGAGAGTCGTACCCATGGGTAGATCGAAGGCGTCGCACTCATTAAACATCTCGGTATGATCTCACTTTGCTCCACAGGTATAAATACCTCCGTTGTAGTCCAAAGGGGGGACTCTAAGAATTTCTCTTCTAAACCCTCGGGACCCTTTGAGTCTCGACCTCCAATTTTCACTCCCGAAGGATTGACTTGGTCATCGGAGGGACTGTACGGGACACACACCTTCTCGATGAGGGACTTCTTGCAAGTTTCAATCGTGAGTCGAAGCTAACTAATTGTCCCAAACCCGAAGGACAGCAACGGAGCAAAGCCTAACAGCTTCACTAAGCCTTTCTGAGTCTCCTAGTCCAGCTCGGACGATCCTGTGCACGCAGGTCGAACCATATCGTACTGACTTCTCGTCCACGACACAAAATCCAACAAAAGTTTTATATTGACATACGATTTTATAAGGTTTAGAAATTAAAATGATAGCTCGATGCACACGGCTCCTGCTACTTAGTCACAGTCTTATCCCTGTAAGAGGAGAGGTCGTTCTCATGATTTCTTTGGCATCATACAAATCAGGAACTTGCATGTTTATTTATTTATTTATTTTTTGACATCGTTTGCTTTGAGCCACGACATGTTCTTCACTCCTTTTCATGCATGTGTTAATAGCGTGCTTCCTTTTCCTCTTCCTTCTTCCTCGAACTCTCTCTGTCACCTTCCTCGCAAGAAGAGAACAACATTCCACGAATTGGTACCTGATTCTCTCAGCAGATTAGGCTGCTGCAGCCGCAGCTCATGATGATTCGTAAGGATAGTGCCATACCACACACCAACAGATCACCAGTCTATATCTCCGAGTGCAATTTGATTCTTGTAAACAACTACTTCAAGCACAGCTTCCTCAGCCATTTCTGACAGAAGCCAATCGCAGATCATGTTGCTGACACTCCCTGCTTTTCCCTGATAGTTATAGTTGAGCTTATCATTCTTTTTCTTCTTTCTGACACACAACCTAATCACTGAAACATCCATCCATGAAGCTTCATTCTCCGCAGCGAAAGCATGGTTCCGACTCATCAGATAACGATGGCAGAGACGGACCGGGGTGAGATGATGATGGCATCACAAGTGGGGGCTTCCCACTACCACTACGTTGAGAAGACCACGACATGACCTCAGATTGTGGCAGGAGAAGCAAGCCAAAGCCGCACGCACTGCATATATTCCATACACACCACAACCTGACGTGCACATCAGCTTGTTGGAAACAATAAACTTCGATTAGGAATCTAATCACAGGTTTTCTTTAATTAAATTAACAATCGATCAACGTTATTATTTACTATTTAGAGATGATGAAAGTGAATTGTGATAATATAAAGATATTTAGTTTTCATATTCTTTAATTCTCCCTATTATTTCTTACTTTCCCACCAACATAAAACTGGCAGCTTCAAGAATGTTATTCTCACTTTGTTAACCAAAAGGCAGTGATACTCTCAAATATAAATCAAATACTCATGGAATTTTCTTCATGAATGTACTGCTTGCTATCAAATTTTCTAACAATCGTAATACGTACAATGAATTTTTCTCGAGCAACTTCAAAGAGATTAAAACGACTATTCCGTCGCACCTCCGGGAATCGACAAGTTTCAGCAGGACATATCGGAAATCACAAGATGCTGTATGCTACCAGAACAAGTGAAGAGTTATAACATGGTAAAAGGAAGAAATGAAACTGGAGATAATAACAAAAGGCCTGTACATCTTTTCTATCAGGGGAGGCCAAGGGGAAAATGCCACATTACCCTTGTGGAAAAGGAAAAGGGATTTGGAGAAAGAAAGAAAAGAGAAATGCTGATGCAAATTTACATGCTCGGTGACCGAGAACACTACTAGCATTGGTACATCGAAAAACTCTTGTTCTTCCATATCAAACTTAGTGTCCGCCCAAATTTCTTTGATTTTGATTTATGAAATGTCTTGGACTCCATGGTCACCTGACGACCAGCGTCACTCACTACCTGTTGTGGTTGCTGCTTCGGGGGAGGAGGAGAAGGCTCTCTCTGGCGCTGTTCCCTGAACAGCCTCAACAACCTCTCTGCCTTCTCCTTGCCTTTAGTTGTCCCATTCACTGATATCGATACAAGTGACGGTATCACCCCCTCTTGCAGGACCATCTGACTGCATCGCTCGTCACTGCTGCACAGAATTAATAGGCACGACACAGCCTGATCTTGTTCTGCAGGCTCACCAAAGTCTAAGACCCCCGCAAGACCACAAAAAATACCTGGGGTCAACACGATTTCTTTCCTTCCTGCCTGGCTTGATGCTAAGTTTATCAAGACAGCAAGGGCCTTCTCAGTCCACGTTATGCCTTCAGTCACAGAAGGCGACCCGAGGAGAGGATGGAGACTGTTAATGATACCTGATGATACAAGGAAAGGGATGTTGGGCGGATGTGTGGAAAGGTTGTACAGGGTGTGGAGAGCATCGTACTTGCAGGAACTGCCCTTGTTGTCAGCTTGTAGAACCTGGATCAGGAAATGGACAGCTTCGCTTGAGCCAATAAGGAGCTTGGCCTCATTGAGACAGGAGAGGTTCAGGTAGAGGGCTGCTACACATTCGAACATTTCTGAATTTGAGATCATCTGCTCCAGCAATGGTAACACTCCAGCAGCTATGAGCATTTCCTTGTTCCTAATACGATATGATATACCTTTAAGTGCTTTATAATGACGAAGAGCCACAATAGATGATCACAATGTAAGAATGGCGTATTTGCGGTAACTGAGGTGACCAACCACCAAATAAAACATCAGCTATAACACCAATAGTGAATCTCAAATGCAAAGTAACATGTTTTTATAAAAAAAGAAATCCCAAATGCAAAGACTGCTAACTGCAAATGCCATCAACTATGAACACTAGTAGAAGAAGGCAACCTACCACAATTTCATGACTAAGTAAATGTATATAATAAAATAAAGTTTAGTACCTATTGTTGTTAACTGCAAGGTTGAAAAGGGCCATGGCACCAGCTTTTTGAGCCTTCTCATCACCGCCGAAGAGAGCCATCCTTAAAAACTGAACAAGTGCCTCCACAAGCCCATTAGCTCCCAGATAGATCCTTGCTTCTTCATCCTCTTTCAGCAGATACCTTATCTGCTCTACTACTCTACATTGTTTATGTGCACTTTTAACCTCATGGAGTGCTGACAGCAAGCTTCGATATCTTTCAAACTCATCTACTACATGTTCGTCGTAGTAGTTGCTTAAAGTTTCAGCATCCGTCTCGTTGAGCTCCTCATGGCTGTGATTCTCTTCCATAGGAGCAACCTTAACACATTGCAATTTGCAAGAGTTTGTACAACCAAAGGAACTGGAATCCATGGCTTCGCATTGTGAGAAAGCCAACCTCCAATAGTTGGCATCAAGGGACTCTGGTGGGCCGGTTGGAATGGGAAACCCATTCTGTTCGCACCAATTAGCAATCAGCCCTTTAACACAATAATTTGGAGTTAAGCACAGATGGGATAGCTGCTGCTGAGTTTTCGGACAGGTGCTATGCCCATCATTAAACCATTTCTCAATGCAGAAACGTTCATAGGTTTGTCCAGATGAAATAATGACAGGATCAAACATGAGCTGCAAGGAGATGGGGCATATGAATTCTTCAGGAGGGATTGGCATATTCCCTGATTTTCTTCCATTTTGTTTGAAATTGAAAGAGCGTAGCTTAGATAGTTGTCTCTCAAATGTGCGACTGTTCCTATGTGGACTGGACACCTCTTCAAACCCTAGAATGGAAGAAGTGCGTGGAGTTGATCCCTGAGAATCAGTATCATCTGTGTACTCACTTCTGAAAAGCTTCGAATACTTTCTCATGAGATGATATAAGTAAGATACTATTGATTCCTTCCGTTTGTCATCCTGAGCACGAGCTCTTTCCATAAGTTTTTTGAGAGCTCTTCTTTCAGTCAGTGCTGCTCGGGAAGAAGTAATCCCCAGCCTTAGTGCAGCTTGGTGGAAAACTTCAAGCTCATCACTGTCGCTCAAGTTATTATTAAATTTACTGTCTTTCTGAAGCAATGAAATTACTTCATCACCTGCCTGCTTCTCCAATTGATCCATTTCAAACACGATGTCCTCCATCACACCAACAATTTCAATAATCTGGTATGGGAAGAAAGAATACAATCGTTTAGCAAAATTAACTATAGTTGAGCAGAAAAAAGACAAAAAGTGTAATTTTAGCAGTTCTAATAAATGGGTGTTCTGATAGTAAACCGGCATTATCATTATGTGTTTAATGGTCTATTATAGGTAAATGGTCATGTAACAAGGACAAGGTCCTGATATCAGTGAAAGGATCAATTAAATACTTAGACCAAATTTGCTATTGCCTGAAATGCATATGGATACAAACATGTAATCCTTTTGTTACAAGCAGATACAAATCAACGGGAAAACCCCAATGTTCACCAGAAATATACATGTAACTGAAGTTCACAAAACAGAATTAAAGGGATTGAAATAGAAGAATCTTGGGTATTAAAAAGAAAAACCAAAAAAGATATTTCAGGTGGTAATAATACAGGGCGGAATGCTGCCTATAATAAAGCAACTGATAATTATTAAAATATAATAACGTAACAGAGGTGGTCTCAAGTTTTAACTGAAAGTGGCCAGGTTTACAAACAGCCTCAACAAACATGATTCCTATAGAACTTCTGGTGCAAACTGCTATATAAAGAGTCATACAGTTTTGATCCAATTTCAGCGACTTCCCTCTTGGGACACAACAAAAAATCAGGATTATTTTATAAATGACTCGCGGCCCACTAGACATGCAGTCTCTGAGTACCAAGTGAAGATTCTAAAGCCTAAACAATTACTCTGTTGGCCCTCACATGTAAACAACACAGAAGATTTAAGCAATTTTAAGTATATAGATATTTTGATATAATTACATAACAATATTTTAACAATGAAATTGGCATAGCAAAGATGTGCAAGTAACTTTAAATGCATAGTTGCATACCTGACAACCAATATGTTCTGGAACTATTTCTTCAACACGTCTAAGACTTTCTTGAAGTGCACATTTTGCCTTTTCAAACTTTATTAGAATCGAGTCTCCAGTTATCGCCTAAAGAGATAACACACATTTTATAAATAGTTTGTAACATAAAACATGTCATCGAAAAGGATATAGCATATCAAACTAATCTAACACATACTAGTAACTATAGTGCTCCAGTCTATGCAAAGTATGCATCCACAAAATTTTATGCAAAGAATGCAAATCAGTTTCCATTTCCTTAAAAGCAGCTCTCTGGCAATAAGGCTACATTTGAAGCAACTATTAGCAGAGATTGAACCAGGAAGAAGGAAGAGAAAAGAAAGTAATTAAAGCGAACTGATGAGGATCTAGTAAAGTTCCAGAGCTCCAAATGTGTACAGATTGTTAAGTATGAAATCGAATCATCTCTGATTGTTAAAATAGTGAGTGATGATCTATTGAGTAAATTAAGGCTGTCAGACCGTCTTGTGAAAACCGGTTCAATGATGACTATAAAAAGAACCAGGAATAAGTCAAAATGTTCATTACATTATTTACCCATAGTCTAAAGAAAAAGGTAGTAAAAATTGTACAAAACAAGAGATGTTCATGTCAATTCCAATTTGTCAAGGCCAAAAATGCAAAAAAATAAAACCCACCAAGTAAAGCTTGCTACATTCTGAGCAATGCTGAAGAAGGCTTTTGGCTTTATCAAGAGCAACGTGCAACGAGCATAGTGCCTGTATGCCAGACTTACTTCTGGGTCTTGCTGCTTCTATGAATGGAAAGATCTCCAACACCTTACCAACAAATGTATGTAGGACCCTAAACATTCCTCCATGGACCTGCTTATACACAGAACAGGTCAATTAGTACTATGCTCTGATAATCATGGGAAGAGAGTAATTATGCAGATCACATCATTTGCAAAGCTATAATCATTTATGAGATATTAAATTCAATCACCAAGTTGATGTTGAGACATTCTTCAATTTCTTCACAGAAAGTTGATGAAATGTGGCCTAAATGAGTAACATTTCAATATTGCTTCCAAGATACTCTTGGAGGCACAGAGAACAATCATTACAAAAAATGAAATAACTGCACTGAAATGTGTCGTCAGGGTGACATTGCAATGGAAATAATGAAACTTTTATCTCAAGGAACTGCAAAAAGAAATGTTTTTAAATCATAAGGAGGGTGGTGCTGTATAACAACAACAAACAAGAAACAATCAAGCGATCATGTTACAAACGTTTTCTCCGTTTCGTTTAAACTGATTCCAAAATCAAATCGCTTGAAAGCATTAATACCTTTGCATCACCAGCAATGAACAGATTCCCCTCAACCTCAGCCGCATCCATTATTTTTCCCCCAACAGAGCTGAATCAAGTGACACGGAAATGAAAAGTCACAATAAGGATAACAATAAGCAAAACCAAGAAAGCTCTGATGAACAAACAGCCCCCTCGAACACCATCCTCTTCCAGGAGAGAAAGCAAAATCCTATAATTCTTGTTCAAGGAAGATAGATCCAGATCCAAACACAAAAGGAGCAATTTTTTTTTTCTTTTTCCCAGTGGAAAACCCCGGCCAGACTACGAGGTCCCGCGTCTTCAATCCTTCAGAACCAAATAAATCACAAGGGAAAAATCCATACTCGAAAACCCTCAGAGTTAACAGGGGTCTCGCCAGCTTGTCGATTCAAGACTTACCTAAAGAACAGAGGCGAAACCAATCCAGAGCGCCGGAAGAAGAGACGACTCAGATGAAAGGAGGCATGACGTGAGGAGAAGATTGAGATCTCATGTCCTCCTCAATCTCGGTTATCAGGGACAGGGTTTTCAGCATTCGAGGCACGAATAAGGTTTTTTTAAAAAAAAAAACGAAAAAAACAAAGAGGGCGCTCCCTGCGAGGCGGAAGGGGAGCGAGAGAGGAAGGAGTGAGAACAAAGCCAGAGAGATTCCATCCACTATTACTCTCTCTCTCTCTCTCTCTCTCTTCTATATATAAATGATAAAACAATTAGTAGAATGCACAATTGAAGATTAAACAACTAGATTAAATTTCTCCCGTTTAAAACTTACCCCACCTTCGTCTCTATTGTATGCTACGTGGGAGCCACACCCAAAATATCCAATAAAAAAGAAGGTACAAAAACTAATTGTTTTTGGAACGAAGGAGATCTTGAAAAGAATACATGGCTTCACCCAGGCCGTCGATTGGGAGGCGAGTACGATCCTCGCCTGTCATCCGTCAACGGATCGGACGGTCGTCATCGGCTCGCTGGGCTCGTTTCAAATATCGAACCGTTGGTTGAGTTCAATCATTCATTGCCGCTCAAATCTCCCCGTACCGCGCGGCCTGCCGACCTCCTTGTCGTTTCGAAGAGACATAAATACCCCTGTATGTCGCTTTAAATAGCACAGTCGCAGAGTAGCATGACCGACGTTTTCGCTCAATAGTATGGACATTTACGAGACACTGCTCCCGTGTCACCACCGATCGGTACGGAGTCCCGGAGATTGCGGTGTCGGCTGTGATCAGTTATTCCGAGCTGTTTGATCTGACGCGTGGCGACCTCTGCGCCGCCCGTTTTGGCGGGGATCAATTTCTTTCGTCTCTGCGGTCGCGTGGACTTCGGTGCCACATGCAACGAGTCGCGACGGACGGTGGACCCTTCCCTTCACGTTTACTCGCCGTCCCACCTGCGTTTCCATTGGACCAAGAGCTGGGCCCCCGGTGACCTTGCTCGCTGTCCGAGTCACCGACCAAACGGGTTGGTCGCCGCCGCTGGTACCGGTGACTGCTGCTGATTCGGACGGGAGGTGATGGGACGGCAAACATCCAGCGGGGCCCGCAGCATTCGGCCGACAGCCGGAAGCCTTACCCGCTCTGCCGAGTGGGTCGGACGCTACCGTCCGTGCTCCGTCCAATCACAGGGCGGGTGGGAGAGCGGGTACGGAAGTTAGACACTGGATTATTAGAGGGAAATGTATCAGCGTAATCTGGACCGTCCATTGGACAGCGGGCCCACCCATCATGGAAGACGTACTAGTGTCGTCTCGACGGTAGCCAAAAACGTAAAAAGGTATTGTTTGTTTGCGGTTGTAGGAAGACTAAGTAGGCGTTTTCCACCCCATAATTAATCAAGTTTCGTTATTATTTGGTTCCTTTTGGATTTGCCAAGTGTTAGGGAAGATGCCATGTCTATTTCTAAAGCCAATTGCAAGAATAATTACTTTTTTTTTTTTAGGTTTCCAATTTTAATAATAGCATTGTCATTCTCAACTTAAAAAATTGGCATGATGTGACTTGGTAACAAAGATACTTTAAAATCGTAATATACTTTGAGGAAGATGTCATTCTATTGAACAACAACATTCTTTTGTTGTCTAAATCAGAGTTAACAGAATTGTATATGATGTCAACTATCCAAAATTACTAGCATAAATACATGGCTTGACATGCATATTATGTTCTTCATGCAATTTGATATGGGAAGGATCAATATGCATAATTCTGTTCCTACATATATATATAATTTCTAAGATTTCAACCATAAAATTATGCATATCACAAAGACACGATCTTATTATTACATCCGACCTTATTCTCTCTTGACCAATTTATGATTTATGATGGTTAATCCTCTCACTGTAGTAAACTATTGAGAATTAATCTGTCTATTAATTTTGATAAATGGTATTGTAGAAAAAATTCTTATGAAGAAAGTTGAATCACGTGCTATGCAAGTGTTTATGATATAAAAAAAAATCAAATGGGAGTCTGAAGGATAGGCAACATTGTGAAGTGATGAAATGGGACATTTCATTGTCTAACAAAGCATGACACTTGATGTGCCATCTTCGATATTTTAATCAATCACTATAGGTATGTGACATTTAGAAGTGCAATGGGGCATCGTCAACGAAAGCATAACACTTCAAAGTGGCACCATAAATTCTTTAATCACTGTTAATTATCATCTCAATTTTAAGTCAATGAATTTTTAGGATGGTGCATGTTAGGGGAAGTTGGAAGCAAAACAACATAGGAACCACTTGAAACATCACTATTTGTTGACTTTGCTAGGAAAGGATCTATTATACTTACAAAATGAGATGTAAGAGTGACATAAAACCTTTAAGTGTATTATGATGTATTGGATGACTAAATAATCCCCAAAAATATCACTATATCATCAGAGTGGTATGATCCATAAAATGTTAAATGCTATTTTGCCCGGCTTTCGTAGACGACCTAATCATGGTTATGCTAAACTAAGTGACTCCAAATTAAACAGCAACAAAAAAAAAAGAAGCAATTCCTTCCCAGCATATAAAAAAGTACATGGAAATGAAAAAAAAAACATATGATTGATAATATATAGTACTGAACCTTTGCTTTTATCTATAGTTGTGTCTCCATTATGTTGGTTGATGTGCTTGGGGTGGCCCAACAGCAAAGCGACACACTATATTTTAGGCCAATTACTCATATGGATGAGCAACATGGTGAGGGACAGCATCTGCCTCCATCAAATAGGTTATCCACATCCATCAGGTGCATTTAATATACTTTTTTCTTGTGATGGCAGCAGCATGCATGCACTGAAAACTCTCTCTCTCTCTCTCTGCACACCCCAAACTTATCCTTTTCCTCGGCCTCTTCTCTTCAGTCATGTGATACCAAAAGCACTAACTAAAGCCTGATGGAGAGAGAGAGAGAGGAGCTGTTCTTGGCATGGCCTTTGGGTTCATTCACTTGTTAAGAGAGGGTGATGGTCTAAACATAAATGACAGGAAGAAGAGCCACGAGCATGTGAGGCATATGATGATGTTTCTCTGGGCATCAATAAGTTCCTGCATTGTTTAATGCATGGTGGCCTGTTTCCAAGGTTCACTGTATGTGCTGCGGATTGAAGAAGTCCATGGCGAACAACAAAAAAGGTTTGGGCAGGTCCAACATATGAAAGGAGGAGTAGTAGTAGCAGTAGTGACAAGCCTTTTGTTTCATTCGAGTGCAGGCAAAAGAACAATGCATGCATGCATGCATGCTGTGAGGCAATTTGGGTTGTCTCTCCATTTGTATTCTTATGAGTTAGCTAGTAGCATCAATGCAATATACGATTTAGTTTCACATTTTTTATAATACGAGACAAGATTAAGTTGGCTTCATAAAGCTACATGGATCTTTCACACTACTGCATCAGTTACTCTATCTACCCAAATTACAGGTATTAAAGTTGCTCTGATGTCGACCACAATATTATCCCTCGGTGGGGTTGAAGGTGAAGAGATTAGGAGAGAGAGAGAGAGAGATGAAAGCATATTTTTTATGTAATGTTTGAGAATAAGTATTCGATGGTGTTCAAGCTTACTAACTTGATAGATTAAATATCGAGTTAGGATAATAATGCTTAGTAAGACCTCTCTTACTTCATCTTTTCTTCCTTCTAATAATTCCATTCAGCGAAAAAACTATACGTTCTTCCAAATAAGTCTATTTAGGATCTACAGTACTTGACATCAGAAATTTAGAGTTGGTTTGAAGCAATTTAGAGTCAAAATTGCATTGAAACAAGATCTAAATACCATTATATCACCTCACCTTCTATTTTAACTAAGTAAGACAGTACCTGCATGCTTCCCCATTCATGTTCAAGGTAGTGTTCATCCAAGGGCATAATATAAAACCCACTCCATACATAGAGTTAGGCCATTTTTAGACCTAATTGAATTATTAATTTTTATCCCAAGACCATTGAATTCTATACTTTTTCAGTTCTTGTTTGTTTGGTTTAGGAATGATCAAATTTAATTTAACACTCTAGTTTTGATAAGTTATATAGGAAATACTTGATCAAGGACTTGGATCATCGAAGCGCCAACTATAGAGTAGGAGAGTCAAACATTTCGTTAAAAAATTATCATATTAAAAATTGGACATGGAGCTAAAGAATTAATCGACATGATAAATATTAGACTTTGTATTATAAGTACGAGCATCATGCCGGAGAATCAAATATTACATCAGAAGATTAGATGTCATTGGAAAGATGACATACTAATAAAACGAGCGACATACTGAAAGAAAAAGTGATGTACTGGAGGTTTAAACGAAATGTCAAAAATCGGATGACATATTGGTGCTGGTTACAAATACCTTGCAAGCCAATCACATGAGTGATGACATGTGCGACACGCTACACGATCTTTTTGCTTATTATTTTTATTGGCATACTTACTTTGTATTTCCTATTGCATATATTGTGATGTTGTTGGATCTATGCAATAAGAATTGGATCATGATGAAAATACAATAATGAGACCAATTCGCCTTTAAATATAAACTCTAAATAATCCCGATCGTATGTTACTCAAGAGGGACATCGAGGTAACCGGACATAATAGTGTATTGTATATATGTCTATATGATAGAGGTGACTGATCTCATAGCCACTCATGTGGGGACACTAAGGTTTCAATACAATTGCTTATTGGAGAATGAGATTACTGATTGATCTGCTTATGAAATGTTGGATGGTTGATTATACCTGACGTCATACAACAATTCTGTAGTTTCAATTGTGTGTCTAGTCCTTAGACTTAAGACACCAATGATACCTTATCTGAGTATTCCTTTCTTTAACTTCGGACTTACAAGTCTGAAAGTTTCATATCTGATATAATATGTTATCAGGATTGGTAGCCAATCTTACAAATGCAATTGAGTGTCAATAAAGAATCATCCACTCTCTGTATCACGAGCGGGATATCCTATGTGTTATTGCTTAGGCAAATTCCTAGCCAAGTTTGTTCGGATTGAGAGATAATGAGTTCTCTAGGAGAATCCGATTAGAGCAAGACTTGGATGGATTCTGTATGAGGTCTGATAGTACCATACCTGATATATGATCTTTGAAATACTAGATGGATGATGGACTATAAATACATGATGACTGAGAATAGATATGTCCAATAGATAAGATCCCATTGTACCGTCTAGGGACTATGACGTAGTGGCATATGATAATTTACTAAGTTAGAAAGAATTCTGATAGGTGGAACTCATGGCCAACTTGGTATTTAGGTTAGAGGATCACACACATATGATGAATATTGTGACGAGTAAAGGTTCGAATATTAGATATCCACATAGCCCTTACTTTATTGAATATCTAATAAGTCCATGTATTATTGGATCATACGAATGATATTCAATAATTGAGAATCACTAGTTAGAAATAACGAAGAGAGGGTGATTTGTTGGGAAAAACCCAAAACAAGAGTTTTTTTAGATCAATCACCTTTTAAATAAACTATTTTTAAAATATATTTTAAAATTATAAAATATTTAAAATGTAAAAATAATTAGTTCATTTAATCATGTCATCATCTCGATGAAGTTGTATGCTTCCAACCTCACATCCATGCACACTAAGTATAAGATTATTATTTAAGATTAATTAGCTCGTTCAATTAAATATTCTTTCTTATTAAGAAGTCATTCTTTATTTTTTGCGTACCTTTCCGCGCAAAAATAAACTAAAAGAATGTTTGTGCCGTATTGGCCATCGCATCGACCCTGTCTCGACTAATACATATGATCGATTCTTCTTCTCTTGACACTGATGCATCATTGCCAATATTAGTCAACGTTTGCCAACTATACCATCTGATCAACGGCTATGATTTTGTGTGATATTTTTGGTCAACAAGTTTTCTGCGCCTTCTTACCGTTTTGTTTCACCGAGTTTGCTTTCAAAAGCGGAACCACATTTGGAAATTGTTTTCTTTATAAACAATAGGAGAAGTGTTTCCTCACCGACCGACCTTGTTTTTTGTAATCTAATAATAACACACGGCCTTATTCACAGACCTTTCGAAAGCATTTTTTAGGTGTTCTTATTATTTATTTCACATGACATCTATTTCCCTCTTCATTTACTGCCACCAAATTAAGGGAAAACGTTTTTGGGATTTGGACTCGTGGAAGAGTCCACCCCACTCCCCCGACCCCTTTTTTGTCTTCGCCCCTGAACCCTCTTCTTCTCCGTTCCTATCCCCAGTCGATCGAATTGTAATCGCATTTTTCTTCTTCTTCTTGCTGCTGCTGCTGTTGTTGGTGGTGGGGGCCCGATGGGGGGTGGGAGCTCGAGGGATTCGACGTCTCGGAACGAATCCTACCAAGAGCGGAGCTATTCCGGGGAGGAACCTTCGTCGCCGTGGTGGCACAGGTATTCTCGTGACTACGACCCCTCTCCGCCTCCTCCGCCACCATCTCGGAGTTATGCTTCCCCTCCGGACGCCTACGCGCCGCCGCAGCAGCAGCACAGCACTGCTTCGCGGCCGAGGATGCTGGACCGGCGGTATTCGAAGATAAGCGACAATTACAACTCGCTGGATCAGGTAACGAATCCGCGTTCGCTTAGAATACTGGGTTTGTAGGTGCGATCGTTGTTGTTCGAGTTGCTAGGTTTTCTCGTATGTTTAGTTTTGGAAGAAGCAAGCCCAACAAGCTTCGTAATTGATTGTCATTGCGGGTAATTTACTTGATAGCATCACTGTCAGACCTTTACTGTGTGAAGGACCTAAACTTTTGGTGCTACATTTGTATAAGATTGTCGAACTTCAAGCTGGATTCACCATGTTGTAGTGTCGGTTGCTTTTGCTTTGTTTTTGTCCACCGGTATGTTCTCTGGCAACAAGTTGGAAGGGTACCTAGAAAAGAAATTGTGGATTGAGGTTGTGAGAGATCTATTATGATATGGTGAAGCTGTTGTCTAGTTGGTATGGACATCTTGATGATTGAATAATAATACATTAAGAAAACTAGATTCAGGATCTTGGCGAACAATGCAGTCTACCTCATCAGGATGTCAGATGCCTATAAGCATGCTTGCATGTGTTTTATAGTCTTTAATACTTCCTTCTATAATAAGCATGATATATATGTGAGGAAAAAAAAAACAAATTAAATTTTCACCAAATGGGTAAATATTTTATATTTTAAGAGAAAAGGAAAGATGTGAACCAACTGAAAAGATTTTGCCTACTGAAAAGCCAAAAAGAGGCTAAAAAATTGGGTGTGACATATTGGTTCATCCTCCTTGTCTGAGCTGATGAACCCAAATTTTTCGATTTTGGGTATTTGGATATTAGTGGATGTTGCTTTCATCTCAGTTCTACTTGTATATTATATCCTATACTGTTTTGATGAAGTCTCATGTTATGTTCTACCCCGCACTTTTTGTCTTGTGCCTAGACTCTGGCATCCTTGTCTACAATGATAATCAAAGGATGGTTAGGGCAGCGTCACTTGTATCAATTGTGCCCAGTTGATTATCTTGAGAAACCATCAGGGTCCTAGAGCAAGGGTGTTTCCTCTGATAATAATACCCTGGTAAGAAATCCAATATAACTGGGATGTGAGAAATCCAGTAAAATATGGTGCACAAGTTTCAGCTTAGTTTGTAGGGAAGACTTCTGATAGAACTGAACTGTAGCAAAAACTAAACTGAATTTAGTTTCATTTCGCAATTTATTTATATTAATTTGTTCCCAGAGTCTATTGCTTTGAAAGATAACTATGTAATAAATAATTTTTACATGAAATGTCAATGTTCGAAGATATGGTTGATCCTGATCTTATTCTACTGGTTCCAGCCACAGTAGCTAAGTCTTCTGAAAAACACTGTGTCTTTGTTTTCAGGATTATAGATACTTTCTATTCGATGTGATTCATTTGACCTCAATCAATTTCTGACTAATTGTAAATGATTTCAGCCAAATCCTGGATGATCCGCTAGTTATTTGCTGATGAAGTATTTCTTGTCAATCCTAATTTATTTCTGGCATGTCTTGCCAATTCTGATCAATTCCTAGATGATCCTGTCAATTCAAAAACTAATTTATGAATGATTTTTGGTCACTATAAGAAAAGTATGACCTGTGATCTGATTTAGTTGATTGAAGACAATTCTGATCAGAAATCCTACCATCAACCCTGAACTTGGTTTTGATCTGATGAACCTTGTCAAATTATAAGAAACAAATTTATTGTAAAAATCTATATTTTTAATGTATGTTAAGGATGATTAACAATTTATATTCAGCATCTATCCAAATGAAATATATATTTTTTGTGACTGCTTATCTGATCTGGCCAATATCAATCATATTGCTGCTGGCTGATCCCAACCCCAAATCTGTGAACTTTGTTTCTGACATAAGAAAAGATACTGAGTTTAAGAAATTGATGAAGTGAGAACAAGTTTATGGAGGTGGCTTTAAGGTGGGAACATTTTTGGCACTGGCTGCAGGTGGTGGCATAGTCAGTTTGTCTTGGTGTGAGTCGAGAAGAAAGAGCTAAGATATGACTAGTAAATATCTGGCATCCAGTATTAGGCCAGTGTCTGCTGCAGTCTGAGATCCGAAATGGTCTGATTTTGTGATAGGTCTGGAAATATTTGATTTGAAATGATTTGTCTAAGATGCACCAACTCATAACAGGACAATTGGCGTAATCTGTGAGTCTATGTTTATCAGACACCATAGTAGGGTAGATTTCACTGTAATATTACCAGATTAAATTTATCTTGGGACATTCTATGTCTAACCAACTTCCCATCTGACCTTAAGAATGTAATAGATATACGGTTGCTCTAGTTTGCAAATATATTGAACTTTCTGTTGGTACATTTTGCAACAGCATGCTTGCTGCTTACTGTCTAGTTTTATCAGTCCATATTCATATTCTACTGGCTTCAAATGTTGGTGATTACTATTCTTGTTGTAGTTTCAACCTAGCAGATACCTAGAATTTTTAACAAGTTGTAATTCATTTGAGGAATCTTTGTTTTAGAGTCTTCTTATTTTTTTGTGCAGTAATGATATTGTTCATGGTCCTGAATTTTGTTGATGTGGTAAGAATTCTATTCACATTTGTATTGATTTTGTTGATAGCTTGGGCCTTTTGGTGCTTATCCAAATGATCGCTCTTAAAGTGCAGCATCATTACCATTATTAAAATGTTTTTGCTATTTGTTTCTTTGGCTTCCCTCTAACCCTTCTTCGCTACAAGTTTTGCCCTGTTTTCCCTTTTGCATTAGATTCATTTCTGCAACGGACTAGTTCCGCAGCCTTTCTTTATTCTTGTGTCGTGCCACATTCCAATGGCCTACAAGCATTTCTTCATAGAAGCTCACTGTTGTGATCCTGTCTCTCTAGGTTTCGGAGGCATTATTGCTTATCCTGGATACTACTACTATAATTTGGCCACATTGGCAACTTTTATGTAGATATTACTTAACTAATCTGACTCTACATACAGATCCATCTAGATGGTCTCCTGTGTTCAAGTCCAAACCTGGCCGCTTAGGACCATATTTCTAATATATTGGTGGATGGAGTAGCTTGGTCAGACTAGCACTGTTTGCATTTCTTCTTGTGCTTCCCGAATCATTAGATGATATATGTACACACATTAAGGAGACTTAATTTGTTTCACCATGTTGCTTAGTTTTTTAACTTTACAGTTTGGAATTTTCAATGTTCAGGTTACTGAGGCTCTTTCCCAAGCTGGCCTTGAGTCTTCAAATCTTATTGTGGGCATTGATTTGACAAAGAGCAATGAGTGGACCGGTACTCTATTACATGGGATAATTTAGTCAATTACTTAATGTAGTTATGTATTGAAATCAAATATAATGGCACCAGATATTATTTGATAATTAGGAAAATATTCATTTGGAGGCCGCAGTTTGCATCATATTGATGATTCACCAAATCCGTATGAACAAGCAATATCTATTATAGGACGAACCTTATCAGCATTTGATGAGGATAACTTAATCCCATGCTTTGGTTTCGGAGATGGTAAATGTCATCTGAACTTACCTACCATTTAGACAAGACTCTTCTTTATGTTAAGATCTTGAATTTCTTAATGATTTGGCAGCATCAACACATGACCAGGATATCTTTAGTTTCTATCCAGATGAGAGACCATGTAATGGTTTTTCAGAGGCTTTAGAGCGATACAAAGAACTTGTTCCGCATTTAAGATTAGCTGGTACATCTTCTACTTTCTAGTATTTCTTGCATAAGCTAGTGCCTGAATGATACTCTATAGTTATTGTAACTCGAAGGTGTATGTTTTTCCTTCAGGTCCAACCTCATTTGCACCAATTATTGAAATGGCTATGACTATCGTGGAAGAAAGTGGAGGACAGTACCATGTCTTATTGATAATTGCTGATGGGCAGGTATGTTTCTTCAGGATCATGTAATTGTTCTTGATGCAAAATTTGGTACATCACTGTGTCCAAATATGGATACATAGAAACATATTGAAGGCAGTAGCAGTGGCTTTGTTGTCATATACAATATGAAACATTAACCTTCATTAATCTTGATGATACAGAAGATATTTGCATTTAATTTGTGCAATGACTCATAAGTAGTTTTAAAAATGTGAGCATTCCGAGCTTTCTTGCAGTTATCAATTTTGAGTGGCTTATCTGTTGAAATAATATAAAAATGATGACACGATATGTAGAAGATATTCTTTTGTTATTTATTTCTCTAGATATTTTTAATCTTCCTCGATTTACAAACAGGTTAGTTAAATCAGAGTTCAGTAAAGATGCTGATCTAGTATTATTAATTAAATCAGAATTCATCAATTTCCTCGCTATTAGTAGTCTGGTTGCAGATTTTATACTAGTTCATACCATCATTAGTTGGTATAATGGAGATCCCGTTAAACGTGAGGCTTGTTTTTTAATGTCACAATATTCTAAGGAAGGCTTCAGATCTCTGTTATGATGTCAATATTATATAATAAAAACTACATGTTCTTTATGGAGCTCATGGGGATGAGTTCTAAGGATAGGATCATAATGAGAACTACGGAATGATGGTTGTGAGAAATTTTGTGATGACATTGGTCACAACAGTGTTTGAGAGGGAAATTTCATCCTGTTCCCACGTTTTAGTCAGGTAAGGAGAAGGAATTTCAAGTGGATAAAATGATCAGGTTCCAAAAAGTTTGGGATTTAAAAAAGTTTATTGACAATCTGAAGCTTTCTGCCCTTTTCAGTACAGGTTAGGGACCAATGTGTTCATGTTTCTAGAACTAACAGAATAGGCAGCTTGCTATTACTGTTAAATTCAAATTTGGCTCATCAAAAAGGAATTAATTGGGAGCACACATGCATGCAAATTCGAGGAGCTCAGTATATTTGTGTGAGAGTTTTGGAGCCATTGATGGCATGAATTAGCTTTATTAACATTTATCTCTGCTACTGTTAAAGTGCCATGTGCTTGAATATAGTTATTATCTCCTTTCTAACTACTACTGTTCAAGTCCTTTTCAGTCTCTCTCTTATGACCCTAATATGATATTGCAAATATATTGTTTACAATTACTATAAAATCTTCTTTGATGATTTAAAAAATATAATGTATGATGCTCTATGCAATTAGATCTTACATGATGGCAAGCTGTTCGTTTTTGTGGGTGTGTGTCATTGCAAGTTCTAGTCATTGTTTGTGTCTAATTATTGACATTGATGATAATTCTCATGAAATATTGGCTGGCACAGGTTACAAGGAGTGTGGATGTTGAAAATGGACAATTGAGCTCTCAAGAGCAAAAGACCGTTGAGGCTATCGTGAAAGCTAGGTTAAAATAATGCTTCATTCCTTTCATCTATTATGCAAAACATCCCATAAAATTTAGATGTTTCTTGATGTCGACCAAGCAATATGTGGATGAATTATAGATGAAAGTGCAATTGCTTTTGTTTGTGATCATTATGTAGTCATTTGACTCGTGTAGACAAAACAGTTTATTGGTGACTTTCTTGAAACTAAAAGTACTTTGCCTTGATACCTTTTGGTGCAGTGAATTGCCCTTGTCCATAGTATTGGTTGGAGTCGGAGATGGTCCTTGGGACATGATGAAAGAATTCGATGATAACATTCCTGCACGAGCTTTCGACAATTTCCAGGTAAGGATTGGATGTGACATCTATATAAACTTTCCCTAGTCTCTAATCTATTATAAAAAGTAATTTTGTGGAACTGCATATTTTCTAGTTTGTAAATTTCACGGAGATTTTGTCGAAGAACATGCCCCAAGCCAAAAAGGAGACAGCATTTGCTCTCGCAGCACTAATGGAAATACCTTCACAATATAAAGCAACACTTGAACTAGGAATTTTGGGGTAACACATGCAAAAGCATTTTTATCTGACTTTTACTTTGTCTATAATTATTTACTTTTCTGCGTCTCTAGGACATGTTTTGATATCTTTGTTACTCGACAGTCGTCGATCTGCGAAGTCTCCAGAAAGGGTCCCTCTTCCTCCACCTATTGGAGGATACAGGACATTCTCTGTTGGTTCTAACAGTTTTAAATCGACCAGTTACCAGCAGAGTGCACCATCATACACTGGCTACCAGACACCATCTGCATCTGGTACAACACCTGCTGCACCAAGTTCTTCATACGATAATAAGGTAGACTCCCAGAAATGCATGACATTTTGTTCCGTCCGGTGTCTCATTGGAATGCTGGGTTCGCATCTGGTTATTCCATGGTACTGTCCAAAGTGGCAATCTACGTTGTGAATTGTTCAGCTAGCTTTGCTTTCTTTTCTTTTCTGAAGCTCTGCTGACATCAAATGTTTTATTTTACTCCTGACAGCTATGTCCAATTTGCCTTACAAACCCCAAGGATATGGCTTTTGGCTGTGGGCATCAGGTGAAACTTCTCCCTTTGTCTGCCTTTTTTCTTTCTCTTTATTTTTGTTGCTATTTAGAAAAAGAAGTTAGCGGTGGGAGTGTTTAATGAATGATAAAACTGTATCCTCCTTCCTTGCCCTAACAGTCTTCCATCATCTTTTGCTCTTTAGAGAAAAGGTGTACATTGATTGTTATACTTACCGATAACCAGATTTCTTCCACTTGAGATTTATGTCAAAACTTGAGCTTGTCAGTTTCAATAAGGTTTTACTATTGATGTCTTCTTTGCATCAAAACTCTCTTTTCAGACGTGTTGCGAGTGCGGTCCCAGTCTTCAGACTTGCCCTATCTGTCGTAGCCAGATTCAAACCCGAATAAAGCTCTACTGAGACGAAATATATGTTTGGGAGCTTTTTACTCCTACTACAGCAAAACAGGAGGCTTATGGGACTTTGGTATCTTCCAATCAATTTAGCTGTGCTTGAAAATTCATCATAATCTTTTCCTCCAGACTATTGATATGTACTTTTGTACATAGATCTTACAAGGTCAGTGCAATGTGTATTTTGATATCCTATTTAGGCCTAGAGATTTTTTTTTTTTTGTGTGCTGGAACACAACTTTAATTCCTTTAAAATCCGGCCGTTGGTTATCCAGCCAGCTTTGAACATCTGAGCCTTCAAACTTACAATGCAAGAGGTGCAACGACATAGTATTTTTCTGAAGTGTTTTTTCAAAATGAGTGTATGTTCTTTTTTCTAGTTTTAATGTTACCTTAAGCTGATCTATTCAACAATAGTAAACTTTGTGCCACCCTTTTCTAGAATCTATTATTTGCTGTTTAGGAAATTAGTAGACAATCCCTATAGCTATTTGATTACATGTTGACGTCGCGTGACATGATGACCATGTGTTAGATATCTTTAAACTATGGTCGAGTCGTTAGCACGGCTTGGTTCGAACTTGAACACGCAAGATTGCCCACGTAGCCTTTTTGGTCGTCGACATCAAAGGTTGATCAGATACGATCATCCCCCTTGTGAGGCGATCGATGATGGAGCAAAGAGATATGCTCGTTGGTCCTACACACAATCGGAGTCGGGGGATTCCCGACCTAGCATCTCTGAAGATTAAGTTATAAAAGAAAAGTGTGATGAGTTCTCAGGCTAGAGAGAGAGAGAGAGAGAGGGAACCCCTCCTTTCGTTGGTCTTGGAGTTCATTTTATACTTGCGGTCGGGGGAGTTGGTCATATATAACATATTCATGTCTTCCTTGGGTGGCTTACCTATATGTCTCATACGAGTCGACCGATCCGCATGGATCAACATTGTGTTATGGGCTTTGCGTACCTTGTATGGGCGCCAACTGATCCATGTGGGATAGGTCCACATATCGCCACTTCAACTTATCCAGAGCGATTGGCTTGAGAAATCGATCCGAGGCTCCTTGTTGGCTAGTAGGGGGCCTTTACTTAGGGCATGACTATTGTCTCTTGTTGTTTATATTGAGATTGATGATCTCTTCGTTGGTCGGTAGGGGGCCTTTGCTTGGAAATTGGATCGGTCGGGTAGCACAATTCCGAGACTAGGCTAGTTGGGCGCCAAGTGGTATGTCTTGGGGCCAAGACAGGCTGAGTAATGTCTCAGATACTGGACCTGGGTTGATGAGCTAACTATCCTGATAGCTTTTCGTTTGGCCCAACCACTGACCAAAATGCTCGAGCCGAGAGTTACCAATAGTACACTCATCAACCCTTATAAGACATTCATATGTTCTCACATTTCCAATGTGGGACTAAGGGGTGTTACAGGCCGAGTAATATGTCTTGAACACTAGACAGATCGAGCAATACATTGTTAGGATCAATTAGCACTAAGAGGGGTGGGGGTGTAAATTAGTGCAAGCTAAGATTTTTCTTTCTAAAGCAAAAGCTTTTCGAATAAGATAGAATAGGAAATCCGAAGCTTTTCGTTTTTAATAAAACAAGTGAGTGATTAAAAGTAAGAAGTCGGAAAGATAATCACGTTTGAGGAAAAGAACTTATCATCTTGCTTTCAAGGAGTTTAGTTAAGTTGTAAGCATTAATTCAACAACATTCAAGCAATGCAAGTATGAAACACTTACAATTTTATAGTGGTTCGGTGCCAACGGCCTACGTCCACTCCGGAGTCCTCCTTCTTGAGGCACACCGACATCCATTATCAATCTTCTTTGGGTGAAGATCAAACCCTTACACTTAAGCTTACAAGGGAGACTAGATTTACAACTCTAAGCTCTCTCCGTTACCCCTTTTCTTTTTCTTACAATTCTCACATAATATTTTCTCAGAATATAATCCCCCAAAAGTGTTGTTCTGAATGTAAGAAAACTTGAGGTATTTATATACCCCAAATTGGCTTCAAAACCGGAGCCAAAATCCAATCATATCCAGAAAATCCGGGTACGGGCTATTTACCCGTCGACCTGGGCGGTTTACCCGCCATCAGCAGCTCACCACCACCCAGATTCTGTGGTACGAGCGGTTCACCCGCCACCTAGGCGATTTACCCGTCGAAAGCTACTATCTGTCGCCCGAATTCTGTGGTATGGGCGGTCCAACCGCCGCTCACCGACGGTTTACCCGCCAAAATTTTCGCAAAAGTGATTCCCTCCACTTTTCAAATTCCCGCTTGACTTTTACGTTGACCAACTCTTTGGTCAACTGATTAAGCTCAACTTGAGCTCAACCAAACCCAGTAGTGGATCCGATTGCCTCATTTATTGAGTTGATTTGGATTCCTTCCAAATCAAACTCAATTAGGACTCTAACTTCTAACTACGACTCAATGATTACAACACTTAATAACCAATTAAGCATAATTAAGACCTAACTCCCGCACACTCCGACAACCTCCGGTAATCTTACGACAAATCCTCTGGTCTTCTTCCCGACGATCTCCCTTCGCATTCCCAGCGAGCTTCCCAATTCCTTCGGCGAATCTCCTAGCGAACTTCAGGCGAGATCCCATCGCATCGTCCGAACTCGGCCCGATGCCTAGGTTGTATCTTGGCCCATCATCTGATTGTAACTTCATTGATCCTGTCATAGTTAGACCTGCACGATGCTAATTATGACTTAATTAAATACAATCATAATTATCAAAATATCCATTACAAGACCATCCTGACTCTCGGCAAGCTTTTCAGCTACCCTTGATAATCTTCCGGCAAGTCTCGGTCTTCTTTTGGCGAACTCCCTTGCGCCATCCTGGCAAACTCCCGATACCCTCGACGAGCTTCCGACACACTCCTGGTGAGTTTTCAAACGCATCAACTCGATGCATTGACTTAACCTTGGCCAACCCTGATTGTAATAATCCTTCTATCGTAATTAATCCTACATCAATCAACTCTGACAATCTTGTTAGATCAATAATCCATCAATTGATTTCATCATCAAAATCTGAGATTCAACACACATCTCGGGCATTGGACTGGCCGAGTAATATGTCTCGGATACTAGACTGACCGAGCAATGCGTCTCAAGTACTGGACTAACTGATTAATATGTCTCGGACACTGGACTAACCGAGCAACGTGCCTCAGGTATTGGACTGGTCGAGCAATGCTGCTCAGGCTCTCGATCGCCGAGCAACGCTTGCTCGCACGAGTTTGGCCAAGCAACGTCGCTCAAACACAAGTTGGGCATGGTTTGGCCAAGCAACACTACTCGAAGACAAATGGGTCGTAGCTTGGGTTTGGCCGAGCAACAGCTTGGGCATGGTTTGACCGAGTGACACTTCTCGGATACAGGTTTGGCCAAGCAATGTTGCTTAGGCACAGATTGGGACATAGCTCGAGTTTGTCCAAGCAACAACTAGGGTATGGTTTGGCCAAGCAACAATGCTCGGACACAGTTTTGGTCGAGCAATGCTGCTTGGACACAAATGGGGCCATAGCTCGGGTTTAACCGAGCAACGCTACTCGGGCACAGATGGGGTCATAGCTCAGGTTTGGTCGAGCAACAGCTTGGGCATGGTTTGACCGAGCGACACTGCTTGGACATAGGTTTGGTCGAGCAACGTTGCTCGGGCATATATTAGGGCGAGCAATATTGGTCAGGCATAGATTGGGTCGTAGCTTTGGTTTGTTCGAGCAACAACTTGGGCATGGTTTGATTGAGCAACACTGTTCGAATATTGTTTTGGTCAAGCAACGCTGCTCGAGCACAAATGGGGCCATAGCTCGGGTTTGGTCACGCAATAGCTTGGGCATAGTTTAGCCGAGCAACGTTGCTCGCACAGATGGGGCCATAGCTGAAGTTTGGCCAAGTAACAACTTGGGCGTGGTTTGGCTGCGCAATGCTACTTGGGCACAGATTGGGCCGAGCAACATTTCTCAGGCACAAATTGGGTCGTAGCTCGGGTTTGTCAACAACTTGGGCATTGTTTGGCCTAGCAACACTGCTCGAACATAGTTTTGGCTGAGCAACGCTGCTCGAGCACAGATGGGGATGTAGCTCGAGTTTGGCCAAGCAATAGCTTGAGCATGATCTGGTAGAGCAATACTGCTCGGACACAGGTTTGGCCGAGCAACGTTGCTCGGGCATAGATTGGGTCAAGAAACATGCTCGGGCACGGATTGGGTCAAGAAACATGCTTGGGCACAGCTCGGGTTTGTCCCAAAGAACAACTTGGGCATGGTTTGGCCGAGCAACGCCACAGATGGGGTTGTAGCTCGAGTTTGGCCAAGCAACATCTTGGGCATCATTTGGCCGAACAACACTGCTCGAACATAGGTTTGGCCGAGCAATGTTGCTCGAGCACAGATGGGGTCGTAGCTCAAGTTTGGTCGAGCACCAACTTGGGCATGGTTTGGCCGAGTGACACTGCTCAGACATAGGTTTGGCCAAGCAACACTGCTTGGGCATAGATTGGGTCATAGCTCGGGTTTGTTCGAGTAACAACTTGGGCATGGTTTGGCCGAGCAACATTGTTCGAACATCGATTTAGACAAGCAACACTATTCGAGCATAGATGGGATCATAGCCCGGGTTTGGCTGAGCAACAACTTGGGCATGGTTTGGCCGCATAGATGGGTTGTAGCTCGGGTTTGTCTGGGCAAAACTTGGGCATGGTTTGGCTGAGCAACATTGCTCGAACACAGTTTTGGCTGAGCAACACTATTCGAGCATAGATGGGGTCGTAGCTCGAGTTTGGCCGAGCAACAGCTTGGGCATAGTTTGCTTGAGCAACATTGCTCGGACACAATTTTGGCCGAGCAACACTGCTCGGGCACAGATGGAGTTGTAGCTCAAGTTTGGTCGACCAACAACTTGGGCATGGTTTGGCCGAGCAACAGCTTGGGAAAGTGTTTAGTCGAACAACATTACTCGGGCACAAGTTTGTTGAGCAACAAGGCTCAGACACATGTTTCTCGTAGTGGGCCTTGCTGGGGAGGGCCTTGAGCTTCTCTGAATTTCCTTCCTTTGCCACTCGACTAATCGAGTCCATAGTGTTGGACTGCCTATAAATTATTGCGTACAATCCCAATTTTTTTTTGCTCCAAACGAGTTGAGAGGTGGTAGAAGGGGTCTCAGGAGCAACGGCTTGGGTCTGTTGAGCCTCCTGCTGGATGGTCCCGATGATGAGTCTTGGGGCTACTCCGTGTGGGGCCTTTTATGCGACTCCTCGTGCCTTTTTGCCACCAATGCTTCGACAGTGATGTATTGATTTGCACGCTGGAGCATCTCGGGAACTATCGTGGTCGGCCTTTCGACCAATGACAAGAAGAACTTGGGCGGTTGCAACCTATCAAAAATGCTTGCATGATCAGCGAGGGGTGGCATCGGGCGCCCCTCAAATCTCGGTAGCAAAGCGAGAGGTGGTTTATCATCCTTTTGATTCAACTCGAAAAGCCAGGCTGCATATGGCTTAGGTCGTGCGCTAGCTAGAAAGTTCAACTTAACCTCTCTTGGAAGTTGGTCAAAGGATGAGATCGAGGTCGGCCATACTCGTTCGTACAACATTCGAGTCGAGCCTCGAAGAGTCGTGGGGAATGCTCGGCACATCAAAGGGGCAAAGGTGCCATTCAAGGTCATTTGGGCCTGGAAGGCAGCTATGTGTTCTGTTGGGTTGGAGCCGCCATCGTATGCTTCCAACTTGGGAAGCAGAAGTTGAGAGGGATTGGTTTATCTTAGATTTCCGGGATAAAGGGTGATCCAACTGATGAGCCATCCCCAAGTCGTCCTTTGATTTATGGAACTCCCTTTGGACCTCATCCAAGTGGCGATTAACCGAGAGCAACTCAACTCGGAGAGAGTCCATTGAATCGGAGGAGATCGTGTCAGGCTCAGGGCAGGTTGGGCTCATGCATCCAGGGGCACTTGTGTTCATGCATCAGCCTCGATCCACCGGCCACTCCTTGGTAAGTAAGTGAGCGTTTGTAGTCCTAAGATGTTGATCAACCGGGGAGGGTCTCGTGGCAAGTTGGTGAAGACTCGCTGTGCTGTTGGAGATGGTGGTAGAGGCTGTGGTTGTTGTTGAGCCAATTACAAGATGAGGGGGATGATCACTTGCATCATCGCATAAGAGCTTAGACTTGGTGGGCGATGTTGTGGAACACTTCGGATGAGACACCAGGCCATTCGAGGTTTACTCCGGGAGGCAAGAGTCCAGGGTCATTGAATAACCGCCAGTAGCAGTTCGGGGTCAAGACAGTGGTGTTCTAGTCCACGCGAGGAAAAGGTGAGGGTCCTCTGAACCCTAGGGTCGAGAGAGCTCGAAACATTTCCTCCCTTGGGCGCTCGCTTGGGTCGCCTCGTGGTGGGAGTTCTTGTGACATCCGATTGGGCCCTCCTTCTAGCGCCATAATGTTAGGTATCTTTACGTCGTGGCCGAGTCATCAGCACGGCTCGATCCGAACCTGGACATGCAAGGTCGTCGACGTCGAAGGTGGATCAAATGTGATCGTCCCCTTTCTGAGGTGATCACTGATGGAGTAAGGAGATATGCCTATTGGTTGGTCCTACACAGGGATTGGAGTTGAGGGATTCCCAACCCGACCTCTCTCAACAAACAAGTTATAAAAGAGAAGTGTGGTGAGTTATGAGGCTAGAGTGAGAGAGAGAGCCCCCACTTCCGTTGGTCTGGAGGTTCATTTTATACCTACGATCGAAAGTTGGTTGTACACAACTTGTTCATGTATTCCGTCGCTTCAAACGGCTTACTTGTACGTCTCGTATAGGCACCGATCATTTCACATGGGTCAACATTGCACAGCATCACTCCGAGCTTCTCGACATGAGACGACTTACGTACCTTGTACAAGCGTTGACTGATCGACGTGGGATAAGTCAATGCGGTGTCGCTCCGAGTTATCCGAAGCGATTGGCTCGAGATACCGACGACCAAGCCTCAAGATGTGATGCTGACATGTCATGCCACATCAATCTTGAAGCTTCTTGTTGGCGCTCTTATGGCTGATGACTAATTACCACGAAAAAGTACTGGAATATGTCATATCACCATGTATCAAAGCCAATGTCAAGGATTCTGATATAAAAAGGATGAATCCCGAGATTCTTATGGATGCATAGGGGTCAAAATATATACTCTTTATCACTATAGAGATGATGTGGATCAAGATAATCTCTAAACACAAGATCTAAAGCTAAGTGATGACTTTATAATGAATCCTTTTCACCATAGTCATTTCTGAACCTTTTCACCATACTCAAACAGTAAATAGATTTTGATATCAAACGTCACAATCTGGATCTATCAAAATACTTAAAACTGAGATAGATAATAATACACCCATCAATCAGATCATTATAAGTTGATGTCAATTTTATCCGCTTTCAATCAGAAACTAATAGGAGTGCTACAACCAGCCAGCAGGAATTACCTGATTCGAAGAAAATGCTGTTTCACTTATTGCACTTTCGAGTCCTTTCATCTGTGGTTTGTAGACTCGCGCCCCACTCGATGTGTCGGCAGGTCAGTGTTCGACAGGATCTGTTCGTGGGCCAGATCAGGCCGCTGATGCACCAACTACGTTGGGCTGAGAAGCCTGCACACGAGAAAAGAGACCCAAGGATGGCAGTGGCATGTGACATATTAAGCAACAAACAAAGAAAAGTTACAGTCAAAGGTAACTCCGGTCTCACATTCTCTTCAAATACACTAAAACTGGCATCGTGGTACGTGACATATTGAACAACAAAACAAATGAAAAGTTGGGTCAAAGGTAACTAACTCCTCCTCCTGTCTTGTGAAGTGGTGGTGGCACGACCCACTCGGACTCGCATTCTCTTCAACACACACAAATTGGTAGCCGGATCAGAGGAGCTCTTTGGATTTCGCAACAGCTTGAACATGGAAATACAACCTCCACAATGTCACATTATCCTAGAAAACAGCAGTGAAACATTCAATAGTATGTATGACTAAAAAACCTTTTCGAGTTTTTGTCAAAGCCAGAGAGAGCTGAGCCAACCTTACCATCTCTTCCAAATTAACAAAGACATCATCAGGAAAATCTGTTGCTGAAGTGTTCGTCTGTCGAATGATGTCTACCACACCACCAAGCGCCTCTCCTGGAAGCTTCTGGATCCATCTACCAAGTTGCTGCTTCTCGGCATTGGTCATCGGTCTGCAAATTACACGAGCCCCAGAAATTACATAAAATGGCATCAGAAAATTGACACCTATACTATATATTGTCAGCAGGCAGCCATCAACAAACAAGAGCATTACACTTGGAAAATGAAGTCCTCTCACCCCAAATTCCCCTCCTATAAGATCCAAACATGATGGTTTTCACAAATATACTGGCACTACATCATAAGGCCATCAGATAAGAAATTATACTGATCGCGTACTAAATAAATTTAATACATCATAAGTCAATACAAATAAGATGGAAGACCAACTTAGAGAAGCCCCAATTATCCAACTAGCAAATTACACCACAAACTGCAACTATAATATATTTTCCTGAGGAAAGAGTTCATTAAGAAAGAACTAAATATAGATTTTAAAATGGTGCTTTATAGAGACGAATATAACCTCAAGAAGATAGAGAGAAAATATACTTTTTTTGACAAAGAAAGCAAACTTCACTTGTGATAAACAATGCATTGCAAGAAAACTTAATTATGATTTACTTTATGTACCAGCCCTATATGCTTCAAATCTTAGGGATCATTATTGTTGTTACCATACACTTCATTACCTTCCAACTACTGATAATAATGAAAACTACTGCACCAATCAAGGTATGATTTGACAAGTCGGTAAAAATTCAGATACTTAAAACCCCTGTGACTTGGGCAAATTTGAAACATATCTGACATCAGAGGAGCAGAGACCTGACGTTAGGTAAATTCTATAATTTACCAATGCTGTATTGACAGTTCTCCAAATCTTCAAAAATTTGAAAATGTACACTCCCAAAATTAAGCTTGTCAGCTACAAATACTGGGAAACCCAGATTAGGATCACAAAGAACACATATTGGGAAATTACTCCAACACAGTTTTGGTGATTGTAGAGCTTAAATAAGTTCACAAATTGATCAGCATACCTTATCATATTGGATCATAAATGATTTTTGATACTTTGATGATATTGCTGGGGAAAATAGTATAATATCTGCTTGCCAGTCATCTCATTACATATTGACGATATTTTTTGTATACTTAAGTGATCTTAAAACACATAAAAAATTTATAGATGTGTTCAAATGTGAGTGATTTGATAGATCTTTCCCTTCTATTTCGTATGAAACTCAGCATAACTTGATCTATATGGATAATTAGGTATACTGGCACAAATTTTGGGTTCAAGAACTGAGACCAAGTTCCGTGCTTCCATAAAACAAAATTTCAAAAAAACAAAAATCAATTTCAAATAAAAGATTTTCCATTTCCCTTCCCAATTGTGGTCATAATGCATTCCTAAATCAGGTGCCCAATCATTTAAGTTTCTCATCTGCCAAAAATTACTAATCCCTTCAACAAATAATCAGGGTCTTCATGGAAATAAAAAACCATACTCCAAGTTCATTATTGGTTTTTTAGATGATTCAAGATAACTGGACCAAGAGAATCTCATTTCTAGACAGCAACTTTGGTGCCATGTTGAATGTTTCTGTAAAATAAAAAAATTACAGTTTACACACTCGAATGTCAAGGTATTACATCAATGAGGTTATAATACTCTTCCACAATTTCAAGTTCTGATTTTATTCCAGTGTCCAGTAAGTTCTAAGAAGCATATGCAGGTAAAGTCTTTAGAGAATTAATCTTTTAAATTAACCATGAGATCCAAATAGCCCATGCATCTTGTACTAAAGATTTCAAAAGTAAAAAAGTACTCTACAAACATCATGTTCCGAGATCAAGAAATACTAAATAGAGTACCTGCATTTGGAGACCACCATATCCAGATAGCCATTGATGTTCTCTTCCATTTCCATAAGCTGAAAACAAAAGAGATGTTCTTACTCCAGTGTTAACATTTCAGAACACCTACCCTACTTTGAACTAACAGTATCGAGTATCCATTGGCAAAAAAAATGTTATATTCTAGGGAATAAAATTAACTCAAAGGTATTTCTTTCAAGCCACCATACATATTAAGGAGAGCACCTTCTCATGTATCTTATCTGAGTACTTTTCCACAGCTTCCATACATATTGCACCATCTCCTTTAACAGCTTGAATTTCATTGTAGACCTAATGTAATCCAAAACCTAAATATTTACTGACCAATATATGAATGAAACTAGTAACAAATTAGAATGTCATAATGTAGTCAGTCGACAAAGCCAAGTTTAATATTCAGGGGCACATAACTCAGAGACATTAATTGAGATGAAATTGTAAGAATAAATTTAATCCCGACTAGAACATGTAAGGCAAAACAAAATTGGAAAAAAGACAGTGAAAGCATTTGCATAGTGTCACTGTGCCTTTGTGTGGCCAGGAAAGACTTGTCTTTAGTACACTTTATTTTAAATAGTACCGTTGTTGGTTTTGTCTAGTACAAATACTCAATAATAAATCAGGTAAACCCATCACCCACTAGTCCACTTTTCAAAAACTCTAAGCTCAAAGGAAAAAAAAACCAGTTTTCACTTCCATGCTTGTAAAGGAATCCAATAGATCAAGGTTAATGTAAAGAAATATTCATAATTTCTATATGTGTCTAATAGTCTCAGAATTGATAGTGTAGCACCACCAATCAGATATCTATAATGGTCAAGGAAGATCCGAACCAAAAAGAAACACAATTTTCTACTCAAGCTTCTAATGCTATATAATGTTTATGGCCAAAGATGTTCTTTATTTGGTTGATATCCATATTTACCTACATTATTGGGCTTAAGATGCTGAATTCTATTCCAAGTATCCAACCAGTGATTTAAAAAACACTAGGCACCATTCTCCCCAATGTCAAGATGTCATCTTCAAATACAAGCTCGTCTTCGGCATCTTGCAGGTTTGCACCATTCTCCCACCAACCACTCATTTGAATTATCAATGTCTTGTAATGAGATTGGATCAATGTTATTTCGCAAATCATGAAAAGCCATCAATACTTGATTATACTTTATATTCACAAAATCATGTAATCGTTGATGCTCTAACTTATTTCTTCTTTTTGTGTGAATCAATCATGTCATATAATTTAAAAATATATTAATACATATACCAAAAAAATAAATTAATTGAAACAAAAATATTCTGTAATCCTTACAAGCTCAAAGATACTCCAATTTCGCTCAACTCGTAGCACCACATTTCAAACTAAAAATGTTGATAGTCAATTGCTGCAATTTCGAGATGGAATTTCCAAATAGACTCCAGTATTCAGCTGCAAAATTTATTTTATTATTAGCAATAAAATAGTAACATACTATAGATGAAATTAATTATATCAATTTATTAATACTTTGGGATGTAGTTATCCTAGATCGAACTGTTATTGGAATTTCAAAAAGATCATCGACATTCTTATATAAAGATAATTCACGTATTGAGCTTATCTTACACCTCAAGGCTTGGGACCAATCTTGTAATGCATTGATATAATTTATTTACAACTTCTACATCAAACCTAACGGAGGTGTTCTTATAAAAGAATTTTGGGTTTAAATAATGTGCTGCTACAAAATAATGGACTATGAAGTTGACAATTCGACCTTTCGTCAATGATTGCAAATATTTTCTTATACTTCATTTCCATCAAAAGACTTTTAAATTATCTCTTTTGCTCTATCTATAACCTCATAAATATATCTTATTGTATGCTTATTTTTCATCATTCGCCAGCTGAAGGAGTTAAACAAAAGGGCTCATTACCTTTAAAATATTAACTACAAAATTCCAAAAGGACAACATTAATATGATATCACTAGCCATGCCTTTCACTTATTTTGCCCATTTGCTTGTCACTCATTTCTCTGAGATAAACATGCTTCTTAGGTTATGCTTTTCAAGATGCACGCCCTGTAATGTCAAGAAGGAAGTAACAAATCGGGTGACACCAAATCTCACCAATTCCTTATTGCCTATGAATTCTCTCATCATATTCAAAGCCCTAGTATGATTATAGGGAAATCCAACGATAAAAATTGCCCTTTCTAAAGTCTTCTTGATTTCAGGATTCTTTCTAATATCCTCTCACATTAACTCAATATAATGTACCACATATGAAGTACAATATAAGTGGCCTTTTTTACTTCAAATAATTTACCTAAGACAAAGGATATTAAAATTTATAAGACTTAGGAGTCACATAGTTCTTTCATTCAAATTAGAAACAAAATAATTAAAAAATTCAAAAATTCAAAAGATAAATTTTACCAGTTAACACATAGTTGCTTCCATTGTCGATTATAACTTGGTCGACATTTTGTTCACTAATTTCTTCCACAAACTTATCAAGCAAATCATATATGTTTTCTCTAGATTTCACAAAAGATGATACATTCATTGATTTAATAAATATGGTTCCTAAAGAACAGTTAACCATAAAATTCGTAATACTCCTATGTCTCCTATTGATCCAAGCATCTGACATAATAGAGCAACCATGTTTTACCTATAATTGGCCCTTTAATAAGTCATTTGTATAATCCAACTCTTTTTTCGATAATGAAACTTGTATCTCATAATAACTTGTTTTTTTTATATCTTTTAGTAGTTTCAATCATCTCCTTAAAACTGTCTAAATGAGTTGTACTAAGGGGAAGGCTAACCTGATAGAAGAAGCGAGCAATGTGGTAATTATTAATTCCCTTATTTTATTATCACAAGCATCACTTATATTTGTTTGTCTTAATTTTGATCTTACTTGCCCTTGTTGCTTTTATGACCCTTGATACATACATAAATCGATTGATCCCTTTTTACCCTTCTTAACAACCACAACTTATTTTCCTTTCACATGCGCTTTTCCCACTTGGATTAACACTTCCAGAATAATCTTCTTCTTCATCATCCCTAATAGGTGGAACATCATCCTCTAGTAAAATCCCATAAGATTTATTCTTTTGTATTTTTTTTTCAAACCATATAAGCCAACAGCTCTTATTTTAATCAAGTAGACACTTCTTGCAGGCTAATGGATTCGTGAAATTTCCTACTAAATATTGCTTTGCACAAAAAATATCACATCTAGTAGTCTTATCATAAAAGATGCAAGTAACTGCATTAGGATCTTTAGAATCCTTTATATAATTGTATTTCTAAGTAGGATCCTTTTTTTGAATTTTTTGAAGTTCTTGAAGAATCTTCTAAATTGCTTTGTACACTTATTATTAATCCTAAAACTCTAATAATAATTTTAAATAAGATTTGTAGTGTTAAAATCTAAATAGTACATTATCAATCTAAATAGAGATTGCTTTATACGATAGTTAACAATCTACTGCTAACAGTATACTATTTACTATTAACATTCGTTAGAGGGAGAGAAAGGAACTGTTATTAGTAGTAGAGGGGGAGAATAGTGTCACTAATGATGGAAAGTGAGGAAGGAGAGGGCAGCAACGACGAAGAAACTTTCGGATGACGACAAAACTATGGACGATAGTAGCAGCGATAGAGGAAGCTAAGGATGACAGCTGCAGTAGCGGAAGAAGTTGCGAACAACAACAGTGACAATGGCGGAAGCAATGGACAACAACAACGATAGTGGCGTCAGTGGCGAAAGCTATGGACGACAACATTGTAGGCGGAGGAAGCTTCAGATGTGTCTGTCGGTGGCAGAGGAAGCTATGATCCACTCCATAGATGGTGGAAGGAACTATACACAAAAGCAATGACGACGAAAGAAAGCTACGGACAAAGGCTAGGCCGTTGGACCTGTTTATCGACGGAGGAAGCCTCAATCCACTACGTCTACAACGGAGGTAGCGACAAAAAGTGTCGATGACAGAGGCAAAAACAACGCTAGGGTTGATGGCTCGAGGTCGTGCGAGCATGCAGGGGTGGCTTTTATGGGTAAAAAACTAGTTAATCGAACCAACTAACCATTGTTGAACCGAACCATACTTAAAAAGTCTAGTTCGATTACTTCAATTGAGACAGGCGCTTGCTCAAGGCGCCCAGTGCTTGGGTTCAAGCGAGCACCCAGGCGATGCCTCATTAAAGCGCGTCGCCTAGTCCACCTTTGAGGCGCTCAAGCCTCGCCTCGCCTCGCCCAAGCGCCTAGGGAAGCGCCCGATCACCTATTTAAACCATTGATTCCAACTAACCTCTTGGAACATTTATTTCTCACCAAGCATATATAAATATTATTATGCTTAAAAATCACCTACATAATTGTACAATTCTTTTTACACAAGCTTTTGTATGATCTATGGGACTTTGGACAAAGGAACAATTGTACAAAGCACTCATCTTACCAGTTTCTATTCTAAATTTCACGTTGTATCATGTTGAGACTTGGAACTTATAGTTTGAGTTGCTTAAGAATTACCATCTTTAGTTTCTACAACAATAACATCCACAACAACAATAAAGTTGCAAATTTTAACTATTTGAGATTGATCACATGAATCTTTTGTCATCCTTGAGATCTTGTAAAGAACCATATCCTTAATTAAGTTAAAAATATTTAAATCTTTTATGTATAATTTTTACTAAAAAAATTTATGACCCTCCATTTCTCGTACCACTAATAGTAATCATTTTATCTTTTCTACAATATGATCTCTGTAGCACATTCATATCATCTTAAGCCATTCTTTCATATTTTATTCTCTACCGAATAGACACCTAATTGTTCACGAACTATCCTGCAAACTTCATACATTCACTTTACATTCATTTCAACAACACAAACATCTTATCCAATAAATGTAACTAATGTTCATACAAAACTCCTAATGCCCCATTTTAACCATTTTGTTTTTACTCTATGGACAATATTTTCAACAATCTCTCCATTTCATTGGATAATTAAAATCATTACATTTTGAAAAGACAGATGATGTTTCTCATGTCAGCATCAGATGTATCTATATTTTCAGTTCATGTACTTCAAATGATGAATTGCATATAGTTCTCAAGTACATGCATATGTATACATATACAAAAAAGACAATATCACCAAAAGATCACCAAAGTAAACCCAATGCTCAAGAGAGAATAACCAAGGAGAAAGGTGCTCTTACTGAACCTAACTATCACACCTAAAGACCCACGGCAAGATAGGACATGCTTTGCATAAAGCATGTTTTCTTCCTGGTACTATGAATATCTGGACTTTATCCACAAAACAACTGGAGGGCAGGCTGCTGATTCATTAAAGTACAATGATCCTATGTACCATCACAATCCTTGTGATAGGTTCCAACATTGAAGTTATAAATGATATATAGTCCATGTTATGTACTAATAGCACTATGATATGCAGTCAACAACTGCCACCATTATGGTAGAGCACCATTCTCACTGTTGCTACCACCTTGTCTCAAGTATTGTTGCCACTATTGCCATCACTATCACATGGATGGAAAAGATAAAGAAAAAGACACATATTTAATGTCTCATTATGTTATTTTTGCACTTCTTACTTTTAATAATTCTACATAATTCTTCACATCCATCCCAACATTTTCATCTTGGTGGCATTAACTTTTTTGTATGTTATATTGTAATTCCTCAACATCTTGATCCACGAAATGTGGCTGGCCTTGTAATATCACATATAAATTTTCTTTTAAGATACACAACAATAATACAAAAACCCTTAATGCCTCTCCTCAATTTATCTATTGCACTTTGAGTCCATACTCAATAAACAATATCTTCATCAATCACTCTTTTTTGTTAAATATTAATCCAAGATATCTAAAAGTTTACTTTTGTGATCTTTTTGTCCATCTATCTTAATTTATCCCGTCACAATCCTAAATTGTTAAAACCTTTCATTTCTAACTTATATATATATATATATATATATATATAGAATCAAACCCAACTAAACTCCCATGAGCCTGAATGATATCATCAACAAATAAAATATAGCACCAAAGCCTATGTGCATGATTCGTAAGTTCATCCATTATCAATTCAAAAAGATAAAAACCTTAACATTAATGCTTGGTACTGCTCTATGACTACAGGATACAAGTTACACATATCTCTTACTTTCCTAAGAGTAGTGACTATTCTACTATGCATATATTTAAGATAAAATTCTTAAACAGAACATATACCTTTGTCCTAAACTGGGAATTGACACCGAAAGGATTAGAGCAGCCACCAAAGTTGTTGAGAGAAGCTGAATTTCGCTTCTTGTTGCAAAGAGGTTCACAAATCTCTTCATTTGAGAAACTTGAATGACACAACAATTGCCTTTTATCTTGCAGATCCAACTCGATCAGCAGAGTTGTTAAAATACAGCCAAAAACCTGCATTCAATTTTTCAGGGTGGTAATAATCATTATAGATCTTTGCAACTTTTCTCGATTGCTTCATATGATAAGAACAAATAGAATATTGACACACTTAGCCATCTCATGCTACAAAACATATTATAGACAGAACAATTTAATGCCTCAAGGGACAAAGAATGCCACTACCATACCAAAGGGATATTTAGTAGGCAACAAAAAAATGTCACTTTATACATATGATAGTATCCTAGAGAACAGAAGTAGAGAGGCTTAGAATGCCAAAATCTTGTCAAATACATCTAAATTTTATATGACATGAACAGCTGTGATTATACACTGTTGATGCATAATATATGCTTTTGATGCAAGCAGCCAAGCATGACTATTTATCTGCAAAAGTTTCCTGAAGCAACAATTTACAGATTGTAAAAAGCTAACTTAATTATTAAGGAGACATTTTAAGATAGTGACAAAAAGTAAATTGTAATGTACCTCATCAGCTTCCTGATTAAGACAAACTGTTGCATGGTGGAGGATTGCCTTCAGTCTCTCTTTCTTATATTCTGAAAGCTCTTCACCAATTACTCTGGTAAAGAATGAAGCCGAATGATAGCAACTTTTATCTTCCACAACATTGTTTGGACTAACAATGCCTTCAACCTGTTCACTAGGATATCCTAACAGTGACTCCAAATTTGATGGCGGGGAAGGTGAAGCACTATCACCACTTTGAGGAAACAATTCAAAGAAAAGATGCTTGAGGTAACCAAAATAGTCAGGCCCTAGTTCATTTTGCCTAACAGAAGAACTTTCAGGCATCATAAAGAAGTCAAACCCTGTCATAAATCATATATCAAGGATTTACCTAATAACATATCAGAAGAAGACAAGATATGATGACATGGAAGCACAGAAAGAGCATCAGGTTTGCAATGGATATTCTCAAAAGCAAGATATAGGCATAAAATATTAATAAATTTAACAACTATTTAATTTAATAGTTTACGCAATTGTATTTAGTCATCAGCTGCCAAATTATGAAGGCATACTTAAAGATGTATGTCAGAATATAAAACAAGATAGACAATTGAAGTATGTTACAAAAATAGTTTGGTAAATTTTCTATATATGTTATTTTTCATATACTATAAATTCCATGCATAATTTGAGTTGATTAGGGTAGTGACATTCTCTTGAGCTTCAAGGCTGACTTAAACAGCTTTAAATACAAGGCACATAAAGACATGAGAATAAAGATAAAATACAAAGAAAATGTGAAGTGGTAATGACTTGATGATGATGATGATGATGATGATAAATCTCAGGGTTTATCTCCAATATCAAATTCTTTACCCAGCTGCCCTGAGCTTAATTAACCTAACCTAGGAAATCTAGAGAGCTATAGGAGGCTGGATTCACAGAAAATCCATCATATGCACTACAGCAGTAAGTTCCTCAAACTTTCAACAGCTGAAGGAGATCCTAATTATTGCATATTTTGTTTTGCTCTTGTAAATGTTGATCTCATGTTGCGTTTGTTCAGTATCTTGAAAAGAAAATGTTGCAGTAAAAAGCTTACTTATGTTGAAGGCTTTAACACAAATACACTCATGGAGCCCTCGGTCAATTCAATTCTGACAGCAAACTTGCAAACTATAATGTTTTTTAATACATTAATTACTAGCCTATATCCATCAATCTATTATAACATGTGTCCATTTCATATTTAATTCACATTGCATCCTCCCATGATCTGTTTTATTGTTTAGTTTTAACATTCCATTTGTATTCATATCAACATGTACATTTGTATCCACTTTAAAAATATATGATTTCAAAATTTAGCATTCCTTAATATTCATATTCAATGTGGTTTTGCCTATATCCAGCCAGTCAAATGGCTCTAATCCATTTTTTTAAAAATGGAATTTTTAAAGTCCACACGCCAAGAAATATTATTGTAAATAATAATAATCCAAAAATCAAGAATTTGAAGAAAGCATCCATTTCTTTTTAATCCATTTTCCAACCGAAAGTTGACCCATGACAACGATAAATTTAAAAAGATTAAGAGCACAACCTTTTAATAAAAATCACACAAATAGTCACAAAGCCTTCTGTCTATCATATGAGATTGTTTACCTCTGACAAAAATAAAATGCGACAAAACCATCCAAGTGCAACCATACCCCTCGAACCAATCCATCGAAAGCTTATTTTCAAAAATTTGATGCGTCAAATATAAATACTTCCACAAAGAAAAGCAAAAAGGCACAGGAAGAAAGAGAAAAACGAACGGAAAAAAGAAAGAGAACGAACGACGGGGGACCAGAAAGAAATATCTTACCTTCTTAGATTGAGAACGAAAACGGAAATCAAAAGCTTTTTTCGCTGGCCAAATCCTGAAGATAACCACCAAGCCTCTCCCAAAATCAAGGAAACCAAACCCTAGTTGGTGGCGTGCGAAAAGCATGTGCCACGCGGAAGGAATTAATAAGGCTTATCGCCGTCTCCCCGACAACTTCTACCCTCAACCGTGCACCTTTTTACAAAGAGACGTTCTAGTCTCATCCATTCACAGTTCAACCATTATTAATAATCTCTTATAAAATAATAAAATATTATTTTAGTATTTACATTGGCATCATAAATTTAGCTATAAATTACTTAAATCGTTATGATTTATCTTATCTAAAATAAACTTTATATTTTTAAAAACATAATATATAAATTTATTTCATCCAATCTATCTAAGTTAATAAACGTACATTCTAATTCATAATAAACTACTAACTTCAATGATATATATAATTTAAGTTTTTTTAAAAAATATTTTAGCTTTTATGATTTTGGCTACAGACCACTTAATCCTTTATCATTTTGCTCGTGTTTAACATAATCTCTATATTTTAAAAAACATAACATACAAGTCTCTCTCATCATGTCTAAGTTAATAAATATTATATCATAAATATGTATGTGATACATTAATTCATAATAAATTATTAATATAATGATACATATAATTTAAGTTAAAAAAGATTTTTTTTGTTGAGAAGAAGGGAGCAACGGAAGTCGAAGTGATCAACAAACATGAAGAGACAAAGGTAAGAAAGGACAAAGACGGAGGTGAAGGAGAGTTAGACCACCACGTCATAGACGCAGTAGGTGGGGGCAAAAGAAAGGACGAAGTGGGAGGTGGTAGGGATGAAAACACCCAAGAGGAGTAAGATAGACCAAAAGACCATTAAGTGTTGAACGTCGTATTGGTCGACGCACATCAACTTGAGGTAGGATCGAAAGATCCTGAGCTCTTTGTCAGAGTGAGAGAGACTACGTGCATATGACATCCTGTTAGGCAGTAGTGGTTCGGTGCTGCTATTGGTGGTCGTTTCCATGACGACGTCTCTTCCAACTATTGATGGAGACCATAATTTTTTTAATTTAAATTACATATATTATTATATTAATAATTTATGATAAATCAACATGTAAGTAGACTCTAATTTCTCTTAATCAAAACTTAATGAAAGAGGGTTACATGTTATATTTTTAAAAATATAGGGCTATTTTAGACACAAGTAAAACCATAAATACCTAAGTAGCCTATCGCGAAGATTATAGGGTAAAAATAATTTTTTTAAAAAAAATTAAATTACATGTGTTATTATACTAATGTTTTATTTTGAGTTAGCATATCACATAAACATACTCTAACGTTTGTTAAGTCATACTTGACGAAATAAACTTATATTTATATTTTAAAATATAAAAATTATTTTATATATAAATAATCATAAAAACTTAAGTGGTATACGATTAAAATTATGGAGGCTAAACTAAACCTTAATCCAAAAATAAAACACCCTCAAACTACCACCTTTTTTATACGGAAACTTTCTATTCACAATTATTGACAACTCATTTGTTGTTGTAGTTAAGGTGTTTGATGCAAATGAATGATGCTTTTAGATTGTGTTTTTTAGTGTTGTCAAGTGTTTTCTTATAGACGACTTATTATATAGGATGTGAAATACTTTTTATTAGCACTACTTTTCTTTTGGTAGCATTTTTTTTATTTTTATGATTCTATTTGTAAAACTTGAAATGTTGTAGGCTGTGCAGGTCGTACAAAGAAAAGAAAAAAAATATAGTGTTCATATGGAACCCCCTTGCACACAGTCTAACAAGGTCTTGGTTATATATGTAAGGTTAGTGAATTTTGTGGCTTACCGATTGATTGACCTTGCCTCTAGCATTTGTAAAACATACATAATGTATATACTAATGGTTCAAAAATATATAAAAAATCCATCTCATGATGACACAAACCAAGTCGAGAGATGATGCTACTCATTTAGATCGCCCATTCAAATTTTGAAAACGAGTTTTTTAGATTAAAATTATACTCTTTTGTAAAAATTTGCTAATAATCTAACACAGAGACCATTATGCCATTTAGGAAGACGACGTCAAAGAACATGACCACATCTTTTACCATAAGGTAAATTGTGGGGACCAAATTCTTATTTTTTATATTTTTTAATTATCCAAATGAAATCACCATAGTGCAATCACCAATTTTTTTATATTTTTATTTCCTAAATCATCCCATAATTAGCAATTAACAATAACAGCACAATTTGCTTCCTGATAGTTGTCTCCTAAAATGAAAATTTATTTTGTTATGTTTTTTAATGAACAAATATGGACTAACATAATTATTTAATTATTTATTAAACAGAAAAAAAAAATACAACTACAGTTTCTATCTTAATTAACATCCTCCCTGCTCTTATAGTTAGGTCACATGAAGTACCCCAGTTCATCCTCACGGTGATCCTGAAGAGTTTCGAGGACATATGTAAGCCATCCAATATTTCTATAATTTAAGCTGAGAATATTCAATTTATATAGATAATTTTTTTTAATGAATTTCACATATTATTTGATACTAGACTTTTAAAAAGCTAAAAAAAAGAAGAAGAGTTACATTTATAATTCATAGTGATACTAAATTGCCTTAGCATTGTTAGTTTAGTTGCGTTATTACAAATTTTATACTATTATATAATAGTATATAAAGAGGTCTATCAAACTATGATCAAAATAAAATATATTTACATCCAAATTTCATCACCAAGTCCCCGATGAAGAAGAAATGTCTCATAGTTCTCGTGGAGTGAGTGGGAACATTTAATGAGCCTGTTCTTCACATCTTACACCATATAAGAATGAGGATCATATAAAGAATTGACCACATCAAACCTGCCAACCAGATGCAGCTAATCCTACAGCCCCTGCCAAAGAAAGTTGCAGCAAGAATGCCCTTCCCTGATATCTAACTCACAAAATTGTGGCATCTAATATGAGAATTCATGTCCACGGATCGATATATACTTCTTCACCCATATTGCAATGTCCTCCGTGCAGGCCTGCGCCTGTGGAGTTTTGAGGAGCATGTCGAGCGTGGCAAACTCATGAACTGCATCTTTGTATTCAAGGACTGGTGCGTCAACATTTACCTTGCGAAGCTCCTCGGAATATGCAATTGCACGGTCCCTCATCCAATCATGCTCCGCAACCACTGTGAGGGTCGGAGGCATACATTTCAATGGAGGTCCCCTACCTGGAACGAGAGGATTTGCAGCTGGATGGTCTAGACTAAACTCGTCCCCTGGTAAGAACAACTTCCAAGCAAGCACACATGAAGATTTGTCATAGAAGTAAGAATTTGCTAGCTTTATCTCAGAACGAGTGGGGATGCTTCCGATGAAGAAGGGATACATCAGAACTTGAGCAACAACCTTAACTGGCTCGGCGAGTTTTCCTGCATCAACTGCTTTTCGAGCCACATGATCTGCAATATTAGCTCCACAGCTTACACCAAGTAGAACACATCTGTTTCAACACAGCAGCCAGTAGCCAATAGGTCAAATGCTACAGCTGCAGATGTAATAGCTATTATCTTTAGAGATGCACTAACAGGTCACCAAATATTAAAATATCCGAAGAATCAAGCAGATCATACCTAACAATTACAATTAAACATCTCATAGTTGTTTAAAAGGCAGATGGTGCAGTTCATGAGGCTCTCACCAATATAACTTATGAGAGGGTCATAGTTGCTTAAAGGAGGACAGATTTGAAGAGTTTGTCATGATATTCAACAAATAGTAGCTGTAAGATAGTATCAGAAGCTACCGAGTATCAGCAAACTTGGAACAAATGTTGCAAACAGCAACCACAACATATGCAAGCAGATTCAGACCAGAAAGCAATGTGCTGTTGCATGTGTCCAAGTGCCACATGTGCTGTGTCTATCACATGCATTGTCACATGGCTTATCATACATGTATTTGAGCACAGCACGAGCATGGACAACATGGTGCCAGTGCCCAAGCTAATGGCATAGGCCAATAAAACCAGCACGAAAACCTTGAGCATATCAAATAAATAAACAAAACACACATTAAGAGGAAAAGAAGCTGCACAATGGATTTGGATCAGCTGGACCTAACTCAAAACTCCTTCAAACTTTTGGTCCAGATCCAGATTAATAGTTTCAAAAGCAACTAAAGGTCTTCCATGATTTTTATATAATTATATTTGTTAATGTTCAATTAAAAACCACCAAGTCCATTATGAATCAGCTGAACAGGCAAAACCTGTCAATAGTCCGTAAAACCACAACTACCAAAACCAAAGGACCTGCAAGATTGCTGATACCGACACTTCCAACTGGCTAAAAAGCATAATTGGAATACAAATTGATACTTAGGCTTGACATTTTTGTGGCAAGCAGAATAAAAGTTGGTTATTGGACCTTGTTGATCTGCAAAAATTCAACCTAAGAGACTCACCTACTTATACTGCTTTTAACAATTCAGAGTCTTTCTACCATGAACTTCATTAGCAACCAATCTAAAGGTGCACATTCCCCTAGAAAACCAAATAGGCCAAAATCTATACAGAAACAAAGATCATTTTTTACAAAAAAAAAAGACCTTATTCTTTTCACACATCTCAAACTTCCGTCTTCCCAAAACAAAAATAAATAAATAGAAACACAGACAACAAAACGATATTACTAAGAGTATGGATGCTTTGCACAGAATTTAGTGTCCGTCCCATCCATCATCCCCCGAAATACTCATCCAATCCTTTTCCATAATCTCAAGTTGCCACTTTTCTTTAACATAACATGTTGTTCAGGTAACCAACTATCGAGTCCAAGTCAACATGACACAAGTGAAAGAACAAGATATGTGTCAGCCCAACTTGGTCAGATTGAATTAGCAAACATAATGTAAGTGGTTTACCCAAAGGGTTTTATTGAACATCTCATCTTCAAAATACAATTCAATCACCACTTAACAATTCAGATTCTTAAGATCCATTATGAAAGTACACATCAGGCATTTACTTTAAGTTATACTCATCTCAATTATAGACATGTGAAGTACTGGGCCGTTAGCATAACATATGATTCAAGCACTATGCTAGACCTTAAAGAAAATGAAACACATAATCTATCACGATGTCCAAAAATATATACAATGAAACAATGCAAATTTTTTTTTTGACATAACTTTCAATAAAAAACCTATTGCTTGTCTGAAATTGGTTACCAGAAAACATTGGTCTTACATTTTTAGTCTATAAAAATGACTACAATTAAAGACTTAAGTCCATCATCTTGTTTAGGCTTCAGTGCAGCATCTATATTCCATAACATACTTGGCTTTTGAAATTCTCTTCAATTATTAGATGTAAGAAACAAATAATCAGAACAGTGTTTGATTCTGAATATTGAACGACTTCTCCCCATATTTATTTAAACAAAACCTCCGAAACTTCTGTTATTTCCAATATGTCATCATTCCCATCTAAGAAGACTTACAGCCAATAAATTGCATGTTTGCGGCAAAAACATGAAACCACGATAAGTATATACATTCAGTTCAGCATTTAAATACTTGCCAAATGGTAAGCATCACCTTTTTGCTGTGAGTTAAACTTGGCAACAATAAAAATGAAAACTGTGCAGATCCCAAATTATTCATTCATATCAAGTCTTGTGCCTCGCATATCAAAAATGCACATGAGCAGACAAATCTTTTGGCTAAAAATCTTGTGTGCATTTTCCATGATGCAAGTATTTCATAATAAATCTTTCAAAATGCGTCGTACGCAATGATATGTAGCCACACACCCATTCTAGTTGCTTTCATTAACAAGCTGTTTCAAAAATCTTACATTTAAAGTTGTGCACAAGAATTTCACCTTGCTCATTCAGTTGTTGTGTCTGGCACAAGTTATCAGTCACCAACAATTTATAACTCAAGTGCTAAACTAATTCCTCCATTAATGGTTTACAAAAGTTCTCTATGTAACTAATGTTTCCTAGGTGAATCAATACTTTACTGCATATAGGCATGTTTAATGCCAATTTTTTAAATGTTACTTCATGTCATGCACAACTACATTATCAAGTGCCAAAGTCCATGCAGTAAAGTCATCAGATGTGAATCTGAATTATCTCTAATTGGAGTTCCAATCCAAAGCAACTTCACAAAAATATATAGGGTTAATGTTCATTTTAGCCCATGTCGTTTTGGTCATGGATCACTTAAACCCTTATGTTTAATCATGTCTAAGATAACTTCTATACTTTAAAAATGTAACATATAAGTTCTTCCTGTCAAGTCTGAGTTAACAGACATTAGAATATGCTTATGTGGCATGCTGGTTCATAATAAACTATTAATATAATGACATGTGTAACTTAAGTTTTTTTGAAAAAAATCTATTTTAACCACTCTGGTTTTAGTCATGGACCATTTAAGCCCTTATAGTTTTGCTTATGTCTAAAATAACCGATATATCTTTAAAAACATAGCATATAAGCCCCTCCGGTCAAATATAAGTTGACAAACATTAAAGTCTGCTTATGTAACATGCTGACTCACAATAAATCATTAATATAATGATACGTGTAATTTAAGTTAAAAAAAAATCTATCTTGTCGAGAAAGAGGAAGTGGCAAAGGTCATAGCGACGGACGAAGGCGGAGAGGCAAAGGTATGAGAGGCTGGAGGCAGAGGTAACAGAGAGCTAGACTACCATGTCATAGGCATGATGGGTGAGAGCATAGGAGAGGACAAAGTGAGAGGCGATGAGAACAAAAACGCCCATGAGGAAGAGGGACCAGGAGACTATTGTGTGTCTAGCATCGGACTAGTTGACATGAGGGACTTATATGCTATGTTTTTTAAAATATAAAGGTTATTTTTAACACGAGCAAAACTATAAGGGCTTAAGTGATCTATGATCAAGATCTCAAGAGTAAAATGAATATTTTTTAAATTTAAATTATATATATTATTATATTAATAATTTATTATGAGTCACTATGCTACATAAGCAAACTCTAGCGTATGTTAATTCAAGCTTGACGGGAGGGGCTTATATGTTGTATTTTTTAAAATATATGGGTTACTTTATACATGAGTAAACCATAAGGGCTTAAATGGTTCATGGCCAAGACCAATACGGCTAAAGTGAACCTTAACCCAAATATATAAGCAGTGATCCATATGTCGGCGACTATTTTCATCTATGTTATTCACATACACCAACCGAGTTCATACAACCAAGTCCAGAAACTTAGATATCAGTCCATTTGAACATCATCCAACAATGAGAAGATAATCAACTAACCTGGAAAGAGAACTAATTTTAGGCATTATCTTCTTGAGATAAATTCTGTGGCATATAACTAACGGAAATAATTACCTAGGACCAACACAAACCCTAAGAAGAAGATTCACCTGGAAGGATCACCATGAGCTGCTATCCATGGTTCCACAGCGGAAGCCCCAAATGTATCGACGATCTGGGTTCTCCTCACCTCTCCAAGCCCTAATTCCCTGGCAGTCCCCATCGACATCCTACATTCGACTAATTTTGCCTGCTTCCCCAACCAATTCAGCACCTTCAACCCATCCTCAAATGCAGCAGGATACCGACTCTCTGGCGCCAGCCTATACCCAACCGCAATCACTACGGCATCGCACAGCTTAGCGATCCGCCTGCAGAAGAAATCGTTCGCGGTTGAGGTATTGCTCCCGGCAATGAACCCGCCTCCATGAAACTGGACGACGATGGGCAACTTGTTCGATATGCCAGCCCGATGACGCGCATCCACGACAGAGGGCAGGTATCCCCTGTAGGTCCCCGTGGCGGCAGCCTCAGGCGCAGCGGCTCCATTGCCGTTCTGGGATCCGGGGTCGTCATAGCTGCTGCGGCGGGTGTGGTCGGGCGGGGGGCTGGCACAGGCGCCGCCGCCGTAGCTGTTGCGGCGGTCCAGATCAGGGGCTTGGCGTGGCTTGGCGCCATCGGGGTCGAGGGCGGGGTCCGGGAGGAAGATGCGGATGGAGAGGGCGGCGAGGGGGTCGATGTGAATGTCCTTGGTGGCGACCCCGTCGGGGCCGAAGGAGGGGTTGGCCGGGGCGGTGGACTCCTCCGGACGGGAGGTGACGCCAAAGGGGTCCGCCGCGTCCTCCATCTGCAGGCGCTGCTGCAGCTTGTGCTTCAGGAGGAGCTTGAAGAACACGCTGTAGAGCTTCACCGCCACGCTCGGCATCTCTCTCTCTCTCTCTCTCTCTCTCTCGCTCCCTTATTGCAGAGATCTGCTGTGAGGCGATCCTTTTCGGATGTGCGTCGGTGGGTGATTTGGGGGTCGGCAACCGTGAGGTGTTTGCCTCAACATCTCAGGAAGGAGAAAGAAAAAGGACTTGGCTTGCGTGATAAAATATGGTTGAAGTGAATGAAGCAAAATAGAGCGGGCCTGTCGCTGCCCATTTTTACATCAGCCATTGGGTGTCGACGCACCTGAAGAGGTTAAGTTAGTGCGATCTTTTTTTTAAGAAAAGATCTGTCTCAGATTTGTATTGTGAATGTATTATTAATTTTTTTTTAAGAAAAGTAATTATATATATATTTATTTATTATAATTTTTTTTTCTATTTGAGATTATAAAAACACTTAAGTTGGGTTGAGAGCTCACATCAACTCCATATAATTTAGTGGTGCGATCTTTTTTTTTTTTCTTCTTCTTTTTGAAAACATAAATCAACTATTCATCGTTGGAACATAAAGTAGTAGACAAATTATAATAACCCCATCACATCCGGGAAAATAATGAGACGGGTTTTGGGTGGGACCGAAGAAGGATGGGGGTCGGGTTTGGGCCATCAGAAGCGGAGCGGTTTGGGCGGGCCTTGGTTCGTCGTTGCACTCGGACCGGAGGCCCGTGTTGGGGTGGGGCCGTCGTAGGGGAAGAAACACTAACAACAGTAACTGTTGGCTTTAGAGAGAGGAATTCAACGGAACATCCTCCAATGAAATTTCATGGCCAACAAAGCCATCATGAAAAATAAAAATTAATTATCAATTTCGAGATGTTTGCGTAGAATAAAGTGGATTTGAAGTAGAATTTTTGGATGTAAAAATTTAAGAGGGGCAACTGCAAATTGAATCCAAGCGAGTGCAACAACAACGATATTTATCTCGGAGCGGTTGAAGAGACTCTCTCCAAAGGGTCGTTCGTCACTGTTTAATTCTAATGGCACGAACAGGTGGGGGGAGGAAGGGAGGTGTTCTTAGTTTTTTAGTAAATTTTAATCTATTTTAAAATTTGATCAAGAAATATATATATAGAGTGAGTAACAAAGTAAACGATCACGAGCAAGAAAGAATATATAGTGATATATAGTGGCTTGAATTTTTTGAAAACTATCTCAAAATTATCAGTTTTCACTATCAATCTTCTTTCCAAGGTTTATTATTCTTATTATAATTTTATTCTTTTCAAAGCTTAAGAAATAACATTCACATTCACTCTTTAACAAATGACCTCTCACTTTATATAACTTACTAGCATAACTCAAACTAAAATAGAAAGAAACTCAAATACTACTCAAAGAGAGAGATATATTATTTCACAATATAAGGAATGGATGCTCATCAATCATGCTTTACTGGAGTATTTTTTAGGTTATAAAAGACTTCAAAAGCGGAGTTAAAAATTTAAATTTTTAAAAATTATATAGGTGACTAAAATTATAATTTTTTACATGAATAACAAGTCTAGACTTCGACAATTCTATTAGGGGGTGGGGGGAGGAGGGTACTAAGACCTCCTAGGTAGTACCGTTGTCGACACCTTTGACAAAGCATAAATGATGTTTGTAACCATAGCCCATTAAACTTTAGGCCAACAAAGCCATAATGTTTGTAGTCTCACTTGCTAATAACAACAAAATGAATTGGGGAGTAATATGTAAACAACAAGCATTCGAGAATGTATGAGAATAAAAAGAAAAAAAATACACCGAGTTAAGATTCAATACGTGGATGTCGATATGTTAGAAAAGGATGAAACAAAGTTGATAAGACTTATTAGGTCACAAAGATATTATTATAAAGTGAATATCTTTATCAAGTCTCGATGATGACGTGGATGGTAATACCTCAATCGACGATGGTGATGATGATGGGGAGTTGATGGTTCCGCCTACTTAACCTTAGGGTGATGCATGGATCGAGAAGCATCATCTTATGCATATCGTCAAGATTCAGATCATGGAGCTCGAGATAGTAGTCATCACATTTATACACAAAAGAGTAAGGGAAAGGTAGTTGATGATTTTGTGTAAATACGACAGAGACTATACGATTTAGACATATAGTGGAGCTCGTTGTATTCCCAACCATCATATTATACAGGATTTTACGACACATAATAATATGATGATAGTCGATTAATCGATCTTATAATACATAGTAATAAATCAGTGATGAAAATAGAAGTTCCAACATTCTACAACCTCACACTAATTCATGTCGCAATCAAGCATGAGGAGCCACACCTAAGACGTGTAATTTAGAATGATTCACACTAATTCATGTCGCAATCAAGCATGAGGAGCCACACCTAAGGCGTGTAATTTAGAATGATTAGGCTACAATCATCACCACAATGATACATTAATGACATACAATTTATCGATATACTATGTTATAATAATAATTTTAAAATTGAATTAAACAAATATACGACATTGATATACAAATACACAAAATTAAGAACCTGAGACCTAGATCCACTACCTATGCAAGTCCGTCATTTATTTTGGTTATAAAATCATATATATATATATATATATATATATCCAATTATTAATTAGTTCATTTGAACTTTAAAGTTTCTGCTCATAATCTAGCAATTGAAGTCAGATCTTTATTAATAATTCAATATGTACGAAAAAAAGATTCAAAGCAAAGTTGCCCCTCAAGCCTGAAAAAGAACAATTAAAGCCTGAAAATGATTCAATATGAAGCTTTTGCTTATTTGGCAGAGGGTTTAGATGTTCATATAACAAAAGCACAGCATTCTAATTGTAAAATTTTAAATCTGATATAGTATCGACCATACGAACTGTGTGGACAAGTACCTTTTCACTAATTATGAACCATCAAAAGACAAGCAGATATCCAGAATTCTACCACATTATGTTTTACTCTTAAAATCATGAATCACAAAATTGAAATAAGCATTATTTACTTCAGAACAGATTCCCACAGGCAACCCAAACACACCACAGGTGGTCATCCATTACTTTGCTTTCCTTGCATGCTTGATGAGCCAATCAATAACCATGTCTATGTTAACTGATTCCTTGCATGAGATCATGTGGCAGCAGACTTCCCTATCCTTGATGTGTTCCAGCCCCCTAGATACACCAAGAAGAGTGACACATCAAAGAAATAAGAAAAATTATTGAATAAACAATGTGTAGTACTTAGGAATACTAACAACAGGTCAACTAGCGCCTGTTGGGAAAGAGCTTCCGATTTGTCGATTTTATTGCCAAGAACAAGCAAGGGGATTCCACTGAGGGATGGCTTCATCAGCAGATCATGCAATTCACTTTTGGATATGGGCACACTGTCTCTATCTGCTGCGTCTACCACATATCTGTCAGAGTGTTGGAAGCAAAAATGAAGCAATAATAAAAATGTAGCAGAAATGTAGAAGACAGAACAAGCATTTCAACATTTGCCCATTTTGTAGATGGGGCATATGGCTCCGCCATCTAGGGGTGTCAAGTCATGTTGAATTGAGATGCATATACTAGAACAGAATTCTCAACCCATAACCATACCAGTTAATAATTATGCCAAAAGTTTAAATCCAAACCCAGCCCAACAGCTACACATGCTATTTCACCTAGCCTGCATAATCTGTTTAATTAAGAGGCCAGGTCAATTAATAACAGGGGTAACCCACTGTCAACAAGATTTGACCTATTTACACTACGTGAACTCATACAAGCCACTCAAGTCAGCAATCACAAAATCCGCTATATATAAGACTGATATTATTGACATGTTAATCTGAAGATGACAAACTAACACATTTAACTTTACTACTAATCAAGTCATTTCAAGTATGCCATCCCAATACTCTTAATATGAATCTGACAGTAAGTGGGTTTCCGGTGGTGGACAGGTTAGTAACGCCCAAGTACTTGCGCTTCAAGCAGTTGCTAATACCCTGTAAAGTGAGTAAAAGATAGTATCTGCTGAAGAGAGATGTCAGATGGCTCCCCCTGCTGGCTCTGGCAATAAGAGCAAGGAGATGGTGGTAGCCGCCTCTTTGGTGTTAGATCCCAGGCTGAAGTGGTTTCGTGTGCCATCCTAATCCCAGGGCCGTTTCATCCTCCCAGCAGAATGTTTCTTGTGACTACATTCCTGCATCTCATGGTCAGTCTATTGCCGGTGTTGTTGCCTGTGAGATGATCTGGGCTCAAATGCTTGCAGGTTCCTCTACTGGTCCAGCATCAGGCTCCTTTCTTGTCTTCCTGTGTTTACAACGAATTTGTGAGTCTTCCACAAATTTTGTTGAGTTTGATAAAGCATGCCTTCAGGAATGTTGAAAGCCTTGGGTTTTTAGCTTGGTGTGTCATGTTCTCCAGCATCCTCCTCCCTCATATTTTCTTAGATCAGCTTTCTCATTTGTGGAACTATACTTCTCCCCTCATTGACATGGCTAGGGATTTTTTTGCCTTTTTTTGCTTCCCTTGGAAGGTGAGATGAGGTCCTACATCTTATGCCCTGGTGTGCCAACTTTCAATTGCTCACCTAAAGGACTCTGCCGGCCCTAGTTTGGGTTCAGTTTGTTGGTTTACCATTTGAACACTGGAATCATGATTGTGTTTTTTGTATAGTTTTCTTACTAGGTATCCCCTTCACATTGACGAGCATCCTTTTTCCTTCGAACAGGGTAATTTTGTTAGGCTTTGTGGTGAGATTGATTTGTCTAAACCATTAATAGAAGGTATTTGGTTAGGTTGTCCCAAAGAGGGGATATTTCATGTTGTTGTTTCTTACGAAAATTTATTTATTTTAAATGTGGATGTGTTGGTCTTAAGATGGAGTCGTGTCCCTTGGTTTCATCTCCTCCATCCATTCCCTCTTCTGTGGTGGATCTCAAGGGGCTGGAGAAATGCCCTTGGAGGTTACACAGCTCCACTGTCCCGATTGAAGAACATACTACCACTTTGGGAAGAAGCTTTATGAACTGTGGATTAGGATAAATAAATTGTGGAGCAATCATGGCTAGAACGAGATCACAATGGGAAATTGGTATCCCCGACCATGGATAAATGATCTACTAGACCAACTCCAACACACCACCATCTTAACCAAACCGGACCTTAAGTCAGGCTATCATCAAGTCCTAGTTCGAGAAGATACACGGAAGATAGCCTTCAAGATGTGTCAAGGGTTGTTCAAGTGGCTGGTCATGCCAATCAAACGTTGCAATGCCCCTGCCATGTTTATGCGATTGACGGACCATGTGCTATGTCCATAGATTGGCGACTTCGTCATCATCTACCTTGATGACATTCTCATCAATAGTCGATCAAGGGATGAACATATTGAGCACGTCAATCAAGACAAAACATATTGAGCAGATGTATAAGGTGTTTAACCAATTGGAGGTTTCTCCAATTGGTTAACAGTAAGTAATATACCAAGTGTAGCTCAACCCAAAGTAGTGCGAGTTCGGGAAACAAACCCTTGGTTACCTTGGCCATGATGGACACCAAATTGAAGAAAAACAGTGATTTAAAAAGCGCTAGGCGCCAAGGTCCCAAAACACTCGCCCGAGCAAAGCGAGATGCTCTGAAATATTAAAATATAAAAACTATATAATTAAAAAATATGATTATTTAAATAAAAACATGATATTAAATTAAAAATTACTGTTAATAGTATATTACTTACTGTTAACAATGGTTAGAGGGGGAGAAAATAATTGTTAGGAGTAACAGAGGGGGATAAAAGGATCACTAACAGTGGAAACTGATGGAAAGTGATAGCAACAACAATGAGAAGTTGGCAACAATAGTAGCGGAGGATTAGTTTAAGATAACCACAGCAGCCCTATGAACAACAGTATCGATAGTAACGGAAGTTGCAAACAGCAACAACGACAGTAGTGGAAGCTATAGACAGCAGTAGCGATGACGACGAAAGCTCCAGAGGGCATCCGTCGGTAGTGGAGGAACCTGCGGTCCTCTCCCTCGACAATGGAAGGAACTGCACAGAGCGACGACAGAAGGAATCTACGAGCTCTTGTTAGGTTGTCGGACCCATCCGTTGACGATAGAGGAAGACTCAATCCGCTGCGTCTGTAACAAAGGAAGTGGCAAGAAGCGTCGACGACAGAGGCAGAAGTAGTGCTAAGGTTGGCTTGGGGTCACGCGGGCATGAAAGGGGGCTTTTGAGGGTAAGAAATTGTGTTACTAACTACTGTTGAAATGAACCAGACTTAAAATTCTGGTTCGATTGCCTTATTTGAATCGGGCGTCGCCTGAGGCGCTCGATGCTTGGGTTCAGGCGAGCACCCAAGCGGTGCCTCATTGAAGGTGCCGCCTGGTCCACACACAAGGCGCTTAGGCCTTACTTTGCCTTACCCGAGCATCTATTTAAATCACTGAAGAAAAGCATTGTGTTTCATCAGCAAACAGATGGGCAAACCAAAGTAGTGAATCACATAATGGTACGAGGACACAACTCTCGACATTTGAAGACATTAGACGAAAGCCTACCATATTTGTAATTCTTGTTCATTCGAGCAATGCACAAGTCCATGACCAAATCATCATTCAAGGTATTATTAGGCTACTTACCTCAAAGCAACATCATTTAATGTAGTTTATGATCGATTCAACATCACAAACCTCCGAAGAAGGCAGTGTAGCACTACAAGCCGAGAAATTTCTTGAGTACATCCGACAAGTGCACAAGGATGTTGAACAACTTCAATGGGCTCAGTAAAAATACAAAGTGTGATATGACCGAAACCGTGTTAAGGGTCAATTCTAAGAAGGTGACCTCGTCTGGAAGGAAGAAATGGTTAAAAAGAGAAGGAAAGAAACTCAAATCTCATCCAATATGGATAGTTCAAAGTATTGAAGTAGATTAGAAACAACACTTGTCAACTTAAGGTACCTCCATACATGGAGATGTACTCAATTATGAACGTGGAGAACTTGAAGGCATTCAAGTCATCGATGCTAAATGCCGAGCCAAGCAAAGTGTTGCCTTTAATATGTAACTTGATGGCCAACCAAGAGAAGACTTTGGATGAAAACTCCATCATTGAAAAGAAGGTAAGTACTATAGGACGAGGCAACAAACAACATAGAATGCAAAGGGCAAAAATTGAGTTTAGCAAGGTGGTTCATGAAAGAAACTAGCGAAGCAGGGTTTACCGTCTTTAAACAAGAATCGAATCACCAAATTGGGGGAGACCAAGGACAATCAACCCTCAAGTCCAAGTTCAATCGGCCCAAAAACTCAAGCCCAAGATTAATTCAAGTTAGACTTAAATAAGAAGTACTTCAATTAGAATTCTAAAAACCCCTTTTGTGGGACTAAGAGTTGGACCCTGTTTGAGTGTCTTTCTCTAATTAGAAGTCTTCCCCTCGACAAAAGTAAAGAAGGGTTAGTAGCCATAGGATGGAGGACAAAAGAGAGAATTGATAGCAAGAGAGAAGCCTCAAAAAGCTGAGCTTGTTCAAGAAGTCCATGCTATTGCTAAGTCCGAGGTTGTCGCTCAAGAAGTTCTTCACAATTGCATGATTAAGCATTCCTTTTTCAATAAGCAATCTAGATCTTTTTCTCATCAGATTTATCTTCTTTCAACATTGCTATCAATCCTCCCACAAATCATAAATCCACGATCAACTCGAAGTAAGGATTTTATCCCAAGTCCTTCCCCAAATGGATCTTAAAATTATTCTATGTTCTGACTTATCACATGAGACATCATCTACAGTTATCTACAGTTATCATATGATCATGTCATTTGAAGTCTTTGCACTAAGAATCAATTTGGTATTGCAAAATAGGTAGTTGATGCAGGGAAGTTACAGAATTGCAGAGACTCCACGACAGTATCTTTCCCACATTGTGCGAAATCTCCGTTGCCCTCCTAGATCCCAGAGTTTTATGGTGACATTTCCCTTTGTAACTTTCCGCATGTTGAAACCCACCTGGTTATCAGAAGCAGAATAAGGGCAGACTAACAGTTTATCAAATCACATGTTAAAAGCATATTTTGAGGTAAAGTACATACAGTAGGAATCATGTCCTCGCTGTAGCCACCAGTCTAATGAATTCAGAATACTTATGGTTAAAAAAGGAAGGTAACTATTCAACTTAAGAAAAGAGAAAAGGGTTATTTGAAAAAGAGAAGAAAAATATTTAATAACAAAATTATTGTAAGAAAAAAGATTTACACAACTCACAGCAATAGCATTAACAAGCGATGTCTTTCCTGCATTTTGAAGGCCGATTAATGAAAGTTCCATTTCCTGCTTGAAAAACAAACTGAAGTGGAAACTGTTAAATCTAGAACCAGATCTTGACAATGAGGCTTCTATTATAATTATTTCCAACAACATATGAATAAAATCAATATAGCAATTTCAAAGTTGAAACTTGAAACATTAATAAGGAATTAGTTTTGGGATGAAAAAAGATACTTTGTAGCATTATTCTTCATGCCATATCCATAACCAGCAAAAAAGGGAAAAAACTTAGCTCAAGTATGCACAAAATTATGAGTCAGCTGAAGTTAGATATACATTGATATGTACATGATAATTCATAATCACAAACTCTGGTCATATGTTGCCTGATGTCCACTAAAGAATTAATTGGAAGACACTGGCCATCCTAATAAGCTCTTACACTTCAGGCAACTTATAAGAGTAACATAGCTTTAAGCATCAGCATGTCTGGGCTGAGTGCTTACTGATAATCGATTCATCTAGTAACTGTACAGAATCTACAGATATGTTAGACAATCTAGATAAGTTGGGCAAAAACAGTCCAACAACTGGATCTGTTCATTTTGTTTTAGTTGTCTATAATTTTTCCTGATTTATCTTCCTTATCTTTCCCCAATGTACAGGATTTTTCACATGTTTGTTCACCATTATACAGGAGGATACGGCATAACATGAGGAGAGGAACAGGATCTCACCAAAGAGGAGAAGACAAAAAAAAAAAAAAGTACCATTGAAAATATAGTAAGCATCTGTCTTTATTCTCAAAATCAGTTGAATTTTTCTTTTCAGTTTTCCATCTTGATCATAAACACCTGTGCCTACGGTCAGAACATCATGGCCCATTGGCATGCCCTCTTCCGATGCCAGCAGGCAAAGGAGAAGAAGAAGCCTTTTTAAACAACCATATGCTAGGTCCAATCTTACTCATGTAGGACGTGCAATATTTTGAGACAAGATATACCATTTATGTTGTTTCATTAAAGGAAACAATAGGGTTTCTTGATTATTTACAATAGGAGTTAAACATGTGTGCATATTGCATGATAGGTAGGTTGAAAAGCATGAAAGGACTCAAACTCCCATTGTGTTCATTATAACAATCAAGATTTACTATTTCAATATCAGAATCATAACGGTCGCACATTGGATTGGTACGGTTTTAATACATACTAAGCATATTCATATATGATAGGTTGGCATATCGATTGCCATGTGTTCAGTTGACCCGGATTGGTCAGACTAAAAAAGTCTTGATTTAAGGTTCTTCAAATAAATTCAACCTAATAGAGCAAATGTGCAGTAAATATAGGTACATTTTGACTAGACAATAATAAATAATGAACCAAAGCATGTTGCATATACAGAATACAAACCATATTAAAAAAAATGCATAGAAGAGCCATAAACATGATATATTCAGTATTAAAGCGTATCTGATTTAAACCAAAGAATTTGTAGAATATAAAACTCTGTAAAACTGAACAATTAAAAAAGCTCAACAGAAAACTTTAAGTGGCACAACATACTTCACAAGACCAAAGAAGAGAAGTCATGCTTTGAAAAGGATGGATGTGAAAAGCATAGTATAGTACTTTGTGCAAGTGAAACATTATAGCCATAATCTACAATGAATTATCATTTCTATCATTTCGATGCCAGTGCTGACAGCATGTAAATAGACCAAGATGACAATTTGATCAGCTAAAACTATCCCATCCATCAGATCTCAACCCTTTCTCCTTATTAACTCAAAAACCAACAAAGTAAATCCGTATGTCCCAGCTGAAAACAGAAATAATCTAACAACGCACAAATTTCACAATAGTGATAACTACAAGCGGGAAGGAATAACTTTAGTTCGCTCCTATTCCAAGGACACCAAGTTCTGTTACAAATCCCTAGGATCCATTCCAAATATTATAAAACCAAAAGTAGATGAACTCGAACCGACATATACAAGCAAGCATGACAAAATTCCGAAATCCAACATAAAACCCACACAAACAAGCAGAAACAAAAAAGGATCGCAACTTTGTTTCGCTTGATGGAGGGTTGCGGGAGGAAGGGAGAGGGGGAAGAGTACCTGCGAAGCCAATTGAGGAAGGATTCCCAAAGGCCCATCTCGAAGGAATTGGAGAAGCCGTCCTCACGGAAAAACCCTAGATAATATGGTCTCCCCGAATAAGAAAAAGAATGGCGAACCGAAGCCCCGTATGAGTTAATGGGGAAGAAGACGGGAGTCGTAACAGCGATGTCTTGAGCACGGACAGAGATCTACTAATTGTAAATTAGAAGTGGATTAAACTCATGACCTCAAACGACACACGAACGGCATCCATCTCCTTTCCAACTTCTTCGATGGGTCAATTCAACCCGTTCCCGATCAATCTGTGGTTCCACAGAAGCGAACGATGGATTAGAAGTATAGCCCTGCTGTTGTCGTTTGTGCTTCACCGGTTTTTTAATTGTTTATGTTTTGCTTTTGTTGTCATGATTTATTAAAATAAGATAATTTTTTTTAAAAAAAACTTTTACTCCCCTTATTTAGTTTTATCAATATATATTTTTTTAACTAAAATTCTTAATAAAATCATAAAAGGATAAAAGACTCTACTAGTGTTAGGAGGCTTGAACTCGCTACCGAGCCATTCAAGTCATGACTTTTTTTTATGTTATATTATATTTTCTTTAATGATTTTATTAAAATTAAGATAATTAAAAAAAAATAGTAATAAGCTTTCACTTTTCTTATTTAGTTTTTAGCAAGAATTTTTTTGTTAGACTTAGACTAAAATTCTTAATAAAATCATAAAAAGATGAAAGTCTTTACTAGTCTTAAGAGGCTTGAATTCTCATGGTTATTAGTGATCCCTCATCAACGACAATAACCCCCTCACAGGATACTATTGGCACTATGCCATAGTTCCTCCCCACCCTCGCGAGCCTAAGCCACATAGGCCATGAGTCGTAGTCCTCTTCTTATTGCTTCCCACACCGCATCGTAATTGATGGTGGTATTTGATGATCTTTCGAGCAATTGGGCTTGTCACTTGTGTTCGAGTGCATCGCAATCACCTTATTGTTACGTGCGTCCCCATTGCTATCGAGGCATATAGGGTCGATGGACAATCACCCCCATCCACTTGTCCCTTGTGATTGCCCTACCTAGCATTTCTTCGTAGGTGATGGATCATTCTTCTATGTTGATCAAAATCGATCCTAATCGTTCAATGATTTTGGCTATTGGGGGTCCATCGTCGATGATTCTTGCTATTGGCATGGAATCGTTGACCCCCATTTCTTATCTCTCACTAGATCTGCCCAGCTCGCAAGATGATTCTTTGATGATTAGGGCAGGTGAAGGGACACCAGCTTTCGATTCTTCTCTATCGCCAATAGTCGTTCTTGATCCCATAATGGCTTTGGCAATCGAGGGTCCTATACCAACAAATCTTGTTGCTAGCATGGAATAGTAAACTTCGTAGATTGCTTCCTTAGTGACTCGGGTTAGTGAAGGGTCACCAACTTTTAATCCCATAACGTAAGTGCTCATAACAATTTCCTCGTCGTTGGTGATGGTCTTACCCACTTACGACAAAGGAGTCATGCTCCCCCTACTTTGGATCATAGGTGATCGTGGTCATTTCCTTATCGTTGGTGGTGCTATAACACCCTACTCCCAATCCCACCCATACCTACATGCATGGCTAAAGTAGGATGTCACTTTCTAGTTCTTTTACTACTATAAATAAGAGTGTTTTAAATATTAAAAGTAAAAATATGTTAATTTACTATACAAAATATTCATAATTATAATCTCGAACCAAAAGTGAAAATACACCCACACAAACAAAATGTATGTTATATACATACAAATGTCCATAGGTTATCCTCAAATTTTGATGATCAAATCAATTGATGAGATTATAGACTAATAAGCTTTTGAGATAAGTGTCAGAAAAAATATTGATAATGGATACAAATCATCACAAGTCAAATTATCGAAATATGAGAATCAAATATTGGGTCAAAAAGTATCATGTCAAAGATTAGACAGTTGGAAAACCTGATATGAGCATCACATGTGCAGCGAAAAATAAAAATAAAACTGGTTTCCCATGCCTCTTGGATTATTTGATCTGTAACCAATAATATCTTATTAGCTCTTATTTCTCATTCATAATATCCAACACTATATAAGTTTATTGGATATCCAAAAAGCAAGGACTCTGTAGATATATTGTAGATATCTCATATATACTAATTACAATATATATCATATATGTGTGACCCTCGTATCGAGTTGGTCGTAAGTTACACATGTTAGAACTCCTTTTGACTCAATAAATTATTATCTCATAACAATTCACTCAACTCCTCGATTATGGACTCATTAGGCTACTACATCATAGTCCCTAAATATTACAGGGGAGATCTAATTCATTAGACTTGTCTATCCTTAGTTACCGTGTATTTATAGTCTCTCATTCATCTAATATTTAGGAGACTGTATATTGTGCATGGTATTATTAGGCCGGCAAGGAATCCATTTAAGTCTCACTTTAATTGGATTCTCCCGAAGAACTCTTTCTCTCTCATTCCGAATGACCCTGATCAGAGATTTGTCTACGTGAGAATACATAAGATATTTTTCTCATGATATCGAGAGTGAATGATTCTCTATTAACACACAATTACCTTCATAAAGTTATTATCATTCTCGATAACTGATTGTACTAGATCTAAAACTTTCATATCCATAAGTCAAGTATAAAAGAATGAAATATAAATCTCTCACATTAAGTTTGAGTTAATAAATATTAGAGACTGCTTACGTGATATGTTGACTCATAATAAATTATTAATATAATGATATGTATAATTTAAGTTAAAAAAAATTCATCTTGTCGAGGAAGAGGGAGCGCGAAGGCCGTAACGATGGACGAAGGGGAAGAGATATAAGAATGATAAGTCAGAAACGGAGGTGAGGGAGAGCTGGACTATCACGTCATAGTCACGATGGGTGAGGGTACAAAAGAGGACAAAGTAGGAGGCGGTGGAGACGAAGACACTCAGGAGGAGGAAAAGAGACAAAAAAAAAAAAAAACCATTACATGCCAAGCGTCCACACACATCCTCCTAAGGCGGAAGCTCTTAACCTCGTCGTGCTAGGTAACAGCGATTCGGTATTGCTGATGGTAGTCACCTTTACGACGACACCTCATTTAATCATCGATAGTGATCTCAAATTTTTAAAATTTAAATTACATATATTATTATATTAATGATTTATCGTGACTCAACATATCACGCAATTAGACTCTGACATCTCTTAACTCATACGTGATAGAAGGGGCTTATGTGCTACGAGATTATTTTAGATACGAGTAAAATCATAAGGGCTTAAACGAGAGATTTAAACACTATATTTTTAAAAATATAAAAATTGTTTTAGATATAAACAAACTATTAAAAACTTAAAATGATTGAAGAATAAAATTGGAGAAGCTAAAACACAGCACCTCCAAGTGATGTGGAATGCTGGTGCTGAGTGAGTGAGTCTTCCATCACTACTTTTATATTGTTGCAAAAGCCACAGCTCTTTGTGCGATTGCCACTCCATTTATAGTCCGCGATAGAACCATCGTTTGCTTCGTTATCGTGCAAAACCAATGACTTGTATATCAACGTACTTACTGTCATCCTCGTCCATCGTTCGGTATCGCAGCATAATAAAGCATTAATAAGGTGATAGATAATTCGCTGTAGCCTTTGTAACTCTATCATAACTTACTACTACATATTGCATCGTCATTAGAGATGTGAACAGATTAATAGAGCTTCGTACCTCTGGGCTTGCGTCGGCATTCAAGTTTATCTGATCAATAAAAGCACAAGCTGTAGATTATTTTTCTGCAAAAGAAATAGATCATCGAAACCCACCCGGCACTGGTGGGTAGGTAGGACATGAAATCATGATCCAAGCAAGTTTATCTGATTAATAAAAGTACAAGTTTTAGATTATTTTTCTGCAAAAGAAATCGATCATCGAAATCCACCGGGCACTCGGGAGGTCCTCGTGCGACCGGATTGAGCTATGGACGTATCTCTCAACCACTGTGTCGTCCCATCTCTATTTAAAGTATTGTATTGCAGCATACAGTTTGGAAAGAGATCGATCAGGCTTTGCCCTCATCCATCAGTCTTGGAAAGAGACGTGACGCCAATTTTTTAGAGGTAGGAGAGGTCCCAATTATCCCAAGCCTACTTAATGAGTGACACTAAATCTAGCCTAAGATATTGAAAGTATGATTGGTGTATTTTAAATTGCTAGCGTTGACGTGCTTGAAATCTTCTCTTCACCTAAGATAGATGATGGGGCGATATTTTATTTGTGTTTTTGTTGCCTTGACGCTTAGGTGCGGGCGATATCTATCTAATAAGCTTCCGAATTATTTTGAACTGACTCAGCTATCCTGGACGAACAACCATTTGAGCTACGCAAGTTTCTCGATGGAGATGGATCATTAGGTACCCAACAACATATCTTAGTTTTTCTTACTCTTGAATTCATCAAAACATCATGCTTACTCATGAAACTGGACGATTGTTGACCGGTGGTGGCAAGGAAGCTTCCAAAGCTGCTGAAGCAAATGAAACTATACATTAGGTTTGTTAAAAAAAAAAAGAGTAAATAAAGAAAAAAAGAGAGAGAAATGATGAATGAAAAAGAATAAAGATGATTGAGAAAAAAAAAACAAGAAGAAAGATGTTGAGCTAACATGAGTTTAGTAATCAAAGTTAAGCTGTGGTATGAACAGAGTTAGTCATTCATACCATTAATTAAGCTACGTGATTTAGGTTGAAAAAATCATATCTAAATCATAACTTAATCTTATCTTCTATCATAATTCATTTTAAATTTATATTTTTTTGATATTATAGGATAGATTCACTCGTTCGTCTTTATCTATGACATGGGGACTTTATTTTTTTTTTTATGATTGAGATGATAAGATTCTGAATACTTTGGTGGAGTGGGGCCATGTAAGTACCCAAGCCAGCTATGCCATTGTAGCTCCTTTGTTTCTGTCTTGTTGTGCCTGTAGGAGGAGCTCATCTCCTGGAAATGCATTGGCTTCGGTGTGACCTACCATTAAGCAAAGACATGAACTCTCACCTAACGAAACCACTTGAAAGTGAAATAAAAAGATGGTGTTTATATTGCAGATGCAAGTAGAGTGCGACCAAAGTGCATTTGCTTGTGTACTTTGTTTATATATATATATATATATATATATATATATATAATTGAAAAAAATGAAAGCAATGCTTGCCTACTGTTGTCCACCCCACCCCAAAACTTGTCCTACAACTACTACTTCTTCTTGGTGTTGACCACACTGCTGGAGACTTCAGTATGCACAAACCTTCTTCTCTATACCCAACAAAGGTTTTCATGGGAGTCGCTTGCGATTGGTTCATTCTTTATCTAAAGCAAAACTAAAAAAAAAAAGCATACATCGGCTGGATGCATGCCAGCATTGCCCACTGGTGGCGGGTCACGTCGGGGAAAGGGTTGGAATCACTGAGGTCCCATTTCGAGGACAAAGTTTGCTCCTTTTTACTGTCCGTCTGCTTCTCCTATCTTCCTCAGTTACAAAGTCTTTGCTGGTGCTTCCAATATGCAGCAAAACCAGTTTATTCCTCGATGGGTTTCTAAGTCGCCAGGTGATCAATGGATAAGAGATAATAATTCCTTTCCAACTATGTGCTGATCGTGTGTATATATGTTGGAGATTTGATTTAATATAATAAAGTTTTGATTGTGTAGGAAGGATTGGAAGCTGCTAATAACAAGGAAGGGGTGCAGAGACTCCTAATGAAAATGAATTCCTCTTCTCTCATAAAACTTATTAAAGATGGGATTGACTCTTCTTCATGAGTATTATGAACTATTTTTTTTTTTTTGTAATATCCTTCGTCCGTTGACCCACTCTTCAAGGAGGTCAGATTTTTATATATTTTTTAAAAAGAGAATCATTTAGTAGATTAATTAGTGAATTTTTTTACTATACTAAATGAGGTGATTGGTTTTCGGAAGGGAGTATTTTTCATTGAATTATCTGGATTTGATTGTTGATTTTATATGCGATGGTTGTACTCATATTTTAAAATTATATATATTTATATATATTTATTTAAGGAAAAAAAAAAAACTCTCCTCTTCTTACTTCGTCACTTCGACAGTTGACTTGGAGTTGACGGTCACTCATGAACTCAGGTGTCCTAATTGAGAAGTTACCCCCATCCGTTTGGACCAAACAAGGAGGAGGCTACAAAGAAGCAGCAGCACATTTCTGGAGGCCCTTTGTAGTATTCACTCACTGTAGCAGATGACTCCATCAGTTTCACCCATCCTCTTCGCCTTGATCAGCTCAATGAATCTAAAACAATCACTATTTTTGTCTTTGGGCTTCCAAACTTTTGTGCCACTCCACTCTCTCTCTCTCTCTCTCTTTCTCTCTTTGCTTCCCCTGTACTTCACAGCAACTCCTCTCTACCAACCTCCTCAGAGACCTCTCTTTCCCTTTTCTTGTTCCAGAAGTCCACGCTGATCTCTCCGCAAAATGGTGTCCTGAAGTCTCTCAAGCAAATCTTCTCTCTTCGGCATCATTTTTTCCATTCGCTGCCATCCTTTTTTCTCTTTCGCTGATCTGCTTCTTTGGCACTTCATTCAAGCTTTAAAAGCAGCTGCTCCTCCATTGGGTTTCTCGTAAACTCTCGTCGCAATCCCAAGAAGTCGTAAAGCGAGGAATAGGAAATTGAGGCAAGGACCTTGCCAAAAAAGAAAGGAATGGCACCTTCCAGTTGTCCTCAACCTTTTCTCTTCTGTATTTGCTTCCAAAAGTGATTGTAGACTTATGTCATAGTTAGTTTCTCTTTTCCGAGGGTCTGAGAGAAGACTGATTGGCTCGTTATTGTCCTTTCTGCTTCTTCTTCGCCTTCTTCTTGCTTTGGTTTGGAGGCAGGTGAGGGAATGGTGGGGATTTCAGTGGGAATGGAGAGGAGCTGCGGTGCTCTGCTCAATGAGCTTAAGGTTCTTTCTTCTCTCTTTTTGTATTTATGGTTGATATTGAGGCATAGGCTTGAGTTCCAATTAGCAATGTTTATTGGTCGTTCTCTTTTACTTGTTTCTGGAATTACATGTACATTTGAAGGTATAGTAGCATCTTTAGCCTTTACAGTAATCAGTGTTATGATCAGTAATTACGGATTCCACCCCCCAAAAAAAAAAAAAAAACTCATAGATATATGTTAGCATTTTGAAGCCAGTCTAATGAGTTATTATAATATAATATTGAGATGTATCATTTTATCTAAAATTAGAAGAGAAATTACAACTTGCTGAAGTTATATATATATATATATATATATATATATATAAGCCGAATGGAAATATGATCCATGCATAAAATTTTTGTACCTTTTTTCTTCTTCTGAAAGAACAACATTACAGTTCAATGTACAGAACTTAAGGTGTCACTTTATGTTTATGTTTTCTAATTGCTGGAGAGCAGCACATCAGGGAAGAGATTGGGGAGAGTGAGGCAGAGAAAGAACAAATGCTGGTGGAGATTGAAAGAGAGTGCTTGGAAATATACAAGAGAAAGGTTGATGAAGCCAGCAAGGCCAAGGCACAACTTCATCAGTCTGTCACTGCCAAAGAAGCAGAGATTGCGGCTCTTGTAGCCTCCCTTGGGGAACATACAGTTCATTCAATGGTATGCATGCCATATCAGTTCAACTAAAACAAACTCCAAGTGGTTTATATGCAATTTCAAATCAAGCAACTAGCAGACATGATCTGCTAAGCTTCTGCATCCACACATGACTGCATAGTTCTGATTTGTTGGTTCAACATTCTTTCTGTTTTGTGTACTTGTCTATAAGTAAATGTTGACAATGTGAACCAAACCTTCCGAGCCTCTATTTCCTCTTTCTCTGGTATTGATAAAATGGCCACTTGCTTGATGGGTATATCTACATGATTTAAACCAACCATGGTTTTTAGTTTGCTTAATTTGGAGATCATGACTTTTTGGTAACTGTAGAAAGATTTATGTTACGACGCATGATTGGGATCAAATTGTATGTTTTTGTTTACATTGGATTCTAATGGTCCATGCTTTGGCTTATGTTGTGCCACAAAAGAGGAAAATCTTCTGTTCTTCAACAATGTGTACCATTTAACCATGAAATTCCTTTTATGTTAGCCTTCATTTTCTTTAATCATCTCCCATTAGAAGGTTATGCATAACCTTTCTTTTAATCCAATGAGTCAGATAGAATATCCATATGTAGACTAGCTTGTTTTTTCGAACTTACAACTCATACTATTGTTCCTTTGGTGGCTTTTCTCATGCAAACAAATATGGATTATTGCTAGTTTTTGCTTCTTCTTGAATGACATGAACTCTATGGTTAGTTCTTCAACTATCAATGAATTCATTTCTTTTTATCTGTGAGCATTTTAGCTGTGTGGATCAGCTGTCAGCTTTCAGTTCTCATGCTATTTGACTAAACAAGCAAACAGATGATCCTGGTCTTTTCATAGTTCTAATGCCAGAGTTTGTACCAAATTCTTGTAAAAAGTATATCCATAGGCCAGAAACTGAAAACTATATTTTTGCTAATATCTCAAGTAGCTTGATTCCATTGGACAGTTAATCACTCATTACGTTTACAATCAAAGCACACTTATTTTGTTCACAGCTGCTTGTTTTAATTTGCCACTGCAGATTACCTGTATGGCATGTTGTTAAAATATAGTGCTTTTCAAATTCTTTCAAACAAGTTTCATTCTGGTACTAAAATTCTTGAAAGAAATTATACCTGTGGACATGAGATGCGTTGTTTATTTTGGTTATTAACATGTTATCTTAGAAATTTGTGGTTATTATACAATATGTATTACATTTTTTGCAGGAAAGGATTCTATCTGTTCCATTTGGTGCTGTTAATCATTTAAAATTGTTCACCTTTGAAAATGCACCTTAAACTATGCGGGATATTCAGCTTTCCTCAGGGAATCCAGAATTTTTGTGAATCTTACAGTCAGGAAAATGGTCGGGAGTGTATCATTGTGCCAGAAGTGCTTCAATTATGCACTTTCTCCATTTCCAGATCAGCTTGACCACAAGATAATGTTCAATTAAGAAGCAATGCCAATAAAATTAACCTACAGTATACGTCGATTTTCAAGAGTATGCCAATGTAATGGCTGGTGTTTTCTGGATTCCTTGACTTAATATTTGATATCTATGGGCAATACATCATGGCTTGTCGTTAGATCAATATAAAGTTTTTCTGTATATGATTCTTTAGTGCTACTTTTTTATAAATTAAGTTATTAACATATTTTAAGAATCTATATTATGTTTAAGTTTTTCATGTAATACACAATGCCAACAGTCTCTTTCCTGGATTGTTAACTGGATTTTGGACATCATAATGACATGAAAATAAGTTTGTATGCAGTTATAATTACTTTAGCTTCCTGTCGTGATTGGAATGAGAAGGTTACCATTAGAACTGGCTTTATTTCCCCATCACCATTATACATTTATTCACCTTTTCTTCTTTAACTCTTAATCTATTGCAGGCAAGAATTTTTTGGGTGTAACATACATAACCTGACTTCAAATTTTTTAAATTTGCTTCAGTTTTTGTTGGTGCAATGTATGTCAATTTACTAATAGGTAAATCATGTCATGGTTGCTTGCAGAAAGACAAGAAACCAGCATCACTTAAGGAGCAACTAGCTTCTGTTACACCTATTTTAGAAAATCTAAGGATAAAGAAAGAGGAGAGGATAAAAAACTTTGCTGATGTGAGATTACAGATTGAGAAGATCAATGCTGAGATAAGGGAACATGAACATCAGCATGATGCTACAACAAGTCTTGCCATTGTAGATGAACATGATCTCTCCATGAGGAAGCTTAATGAATACCATGAACAACTTCGTGCACTCCAGAAAGAGAAGGTACTTCTTTTTATAATTTAATTCTCCTCCACTTTGAATTAGGAGCATTGGAGCTTCTATAAATATATGTTATTAACAATAGTAACCATGACATACTAGTTATGGCATGTTGGTCTGAATATGTAAGGTAAGGAGATAGCAATCGAAAGCATTGATATTTGGAGAGAGATTTTGAACTCTCTTCCATGATGGTTGAACAGATGTGAGGTGCATAATTTGTTGACAATAAAATAGTAGTTTGTTAAATCCAGAACCAATCGTGTGCTTTATTTATGATATACACCAAATGTAATTATTTCTGAAACAAGTAATAGAGATTGAATTCTGTAAAGAATGATTTGATGTCAGCTAAATAGGTAGAGAGATCCATTCATGCCTGATTTTTCCAACATTAGGAATAATTTCAAGAACAATTTACTTATCTAGTTTCAATTTAGTCCTATTTTACTATTGACTCTCTTACATAATTTCACAATACTAACTATTTGCCTTTACCTTCCAATGATTCTGCGAAGGTATCTCCAAGAATTATTCTCTGACCAAAAATATCTGCCAAAAATTAAATTTTTTACTTTGCTGGCCTAGAATTGCTTTTTCACTTATTTCTTCTCCCATGCTTTCTTAACCCTTCCATACTTTGCATCTAGTCCCTTGCTACAAAGTTGTTATGGTTATGCTCGCTTGTAAGTGTGTCTGATTAAATTCTTAATCTTCACAAACATGCTAAGCACAACACTTCCTATATTTATATGCATAAGATTTGATAAATGTACTGATAATTTCCAACATTTTCTACCTTCAAGTCTGATCGCCTTCATAAAGTTCTGGAATATGTAAACGAGGTGCATTCTTTATGTGGTGTGCTTGGACTGGATTTTAGGAAGATAGTAGTAGAAGTACACCCAAGTTTGCACGAGACTAGTCCAGGGCAATCTACAAATATTAGCAATAAAACACTGGAAGGTCTTGCTCTGGCTATCCTAAAGCTAAAAGCAGAAAAGAAGATTCAACTTCAGAAGGTTAGTACAAATTGTTGCGTTTCAAGATTTTCTCTATTCATTTTGGTTCCTACACTTGGTATCATAACAGTTTTCTATCTGTAGCTGCGAGAAACTATGGAATCATTGTTCGAGTTATGGAAGTTAATGGGCTCACCTGAACAAGAGAGAAAGCATTTTGAAAGATTAGCTTGCATCCTTGAGTCACCGGAACATGAAATTACACACAGTGGTTTACTCTCACATAAAACAATTGAGCAGGTCTGACAGTTGACGAAGCTTAGAGATATTGCCCTTGAACAGTACAAGCAGCTTGTTTTATCTGCGCTATGTGTTTGACAGGCAGAAGTTGAAGTCAATAAGCTGACTAAACTAAAAGCTAGCAAAATGAAAGAACTTGTCTTAAAAAGAAGGTTAGAACTGGAAGAGGAATGTAGAAGAGCACATATTGAACCCGATACAAGCACAGCAACAGAGAAAACAGCTGCATCCATTGATTCTGGTGCGATTGATATTCTTTATGCACAATTTATTGAGAGTATTATGGCAGTTCCTCTATTTCATTAGTTTTTAGAGTAAGTGTTATTAAGATTGTCACAATATGTGATACCTTTTGCATTCCAGGGCTTGTAGATCCTTCTGAACTTTTGGCCAATATCGAGGCACAAATAGTGAAGGTAAAAGAAGAATCCAGTAGTAGGAACGAGATTCTGGACAGAATAAGCAAATGGCTTGCTGTTTGTGAAGAAGAAGGTTGGCTCGAACAGTACAACCAGGTATCAATATTTGTAGATAAAATCCACAACAATCACACTTTTTGTGGCTTCTCCTGACTGCTAGCAGCAACAATTACATTGCTATGTCAACATACAACTGTTCCTTTTGTGAGGATGAAAATTTGAACTTCACAATTCCTAAGCTGTGATTTTCTGAATGCAACCCTTCTTGTCCTGTAAGCATGCAGGATGAGAACAGGTACAATGGTGGAAGAGGTGGTCACATGAACCTGAAACGTGCAGAGAAGGCAAGGATCGCTATTATCAAAATTCCAGGTATTCTCATGACACACACCCTAAACCACTAGTACCTTAATCACATACTTATTCCTGACCGAAGATATTTTTCAGCTTTGGTGGACAATCTTATAAGTAAAACATTTACCTGGGAAGATGAGAAAAACAAACCTTTTCTGTATGATGGGGTGAGTGAGAGTTTCTGTTTATTTTTTATTTTTTGTTCGATCATCCTTTCTTCATCGAATTGGCTGTCGACTAAAGATGCCACCTTGAACTCCAGGTTCGCTTGATATCCATGCTTGAGGAGTATAGACTTACAAGGCAACAAAAGGAAGAAGAGAAAAGAAGACACAGGGTGGGCAGCTGTTCCTTGCTAAATTACATTACATCTTCCACTGCTACCTATAGGAAATCAATCTATCATCATCTTATTTTGTTGTAGGATCAGAAGAAGCTGCAAACTCTGCTGCTCACAGAGAAAGAAGCAGCAGTTTTTGGTTCCAAGCCATTCCCAAAGAGGAGCAACAGTTTGAACAGAAAGCCCAGTGGGTATGGTTTCAATGGAAAGGGGAATGGTTTCATGACCCCTGTGCCAAGACGGCTCTCGGCCGGAAGTGCAACCCCGGAGCTTCTCATACCACGCTCATATTCCGGTCGTCATAGTGGATACTTCAAAGAGATGCGGCGGTTGTCGACCACACCCCTAAACTTTATTGTTCCACCTAAAGATGATTCCTTGTCCACATTCACGTCCATCAGTGGTTCAGAATCGGAGTCTCCAACGCTAAATTGAAGCTCACTGGTACAAGCTTTAAAACTTTCCTTCTTTTTTTTTTTTTCTTTCTTTTTTGACTTCTTACGTTGACCTTACATTAATTGGATTAAGATTCCATAACTTAGATTTGTTTTGGACACTTACTGCAGGGGCTTAATACGTACGTTGAATCTACAACTCAACTCTTCAAGTTAGAGAAGAAGAGTGCTACTCTGGCTGGCTGTAGAAAGAACGTACACTCTGCTGCTGCCATTGGGCAAAACTGTTGTGCTGTAATTTTACTGTGATAGGCGATGTTTGAGTGAGCTGACATATAGGTTGTAGATATTACCGATTGATGCAGGTTTGTCTGAGGAGTGACACCCACGATGCTACTTTAATTGAGTTTGGTTTTATGTAAATTAAGTTTGAAGCCTGGCAAAATGTGATCCATCTGATTTCTTGTACGATTAGAATTTAATGCAATTTTATCTCCTTTTCTTGCTTTTCTTTTCTATTTTTTTTATTTTATTTATTTACAAAAATTATTGTTGATCGTTTCATATTATACCTCAAAATTAAAATCATCTCTTGTAATTTTAAACTTGTACTTTAAAATTGAAATAAATGACTCACTATATTATGTTTTAAAATCAAAGACATTTCTCATATTTTAAAATTCGGATAATTGATCTCGTGTATTACGATTTCGTATCAAAGTGACCCCCTCTATTAGAAATAATAGTACATGAGATGAATTACTATTAATGTACATTTCACTTGATATGGTTGTTGGATTACTAGTAGTTGGGTATATAAGATTTTTGTATGACATGTATAATTGTTAATGTTTCTGACTTTATGTTAGTTCAATCAATTGATTATATCTTATAGTTTTTTTTGTAGGTTATGTGATTGGTTATAAATGAGATACGAGTTTTAGAGGAGGTGCTATCGAAATATAGTCATACTTAAAAGAAGTAAACAATCATAACAATCCTGCATGTTAATATATTGTAGTACAAGGGGGTGTCTTTGATTTTTTAAATTCCCTTCGCATAGTTTGATTATATTGAAAATTAAATAGACCCCCAATTTAAAATCATTTGCCTTTTTTATTAATAAAATGAGTTTGTTTAACGTTCATAGAATAGTACATGGGGCTACTTAATGTAAAATTATTATAGGGGGGTCATTTATACAAGTTTTAAAGTATAGAGATTGACTTTGATTTTGAAATTTAGTACAAAAGATCAACAAAAATTTTAGTCATTATTTTACCTAATGACATAATCTTATTTTTAGCAAAAGAGATCAATTTGATATGAAATTATAATACGAAAGATCAATTATACTAGTTTTAAAATACAAGTGGTGACTTTGATTTTGAGACATAATATGAGGGGTCACTTATACGAGTTTTAAATAAGAGTGTGATTTTGATTCTGAGGCATAGTAGGGGGCCCAACAAGAATTTCGACCAATTTTTTTTAAAAAATATTTTTTTAAAAAAAAATAAATAAAATTATAAATTTTTATATTATAATTTTTAAAAATATTTAAAAAAGTATCAATTAGGAATCGACAACTTTAGTTCCAAAACGAACCATTGTCGGTTCAATTTTGGTTTCTAGTTTGTCAAATCAGAGTTGATGGTTTCGGAACCGTGGTTAGGCATAAGCGAGTGGGTACAAAGTTTTTTTATGTTTCTGAAAAGTTATTTATGCTTCTAAAGCAAACACAACTACATGAAGTCTATCTTCGGCAAATCCAAACAATAACCACTCCTTTTGCCCTCCTTTTTGTGGGCTCTACCTTACGTTTCTTCACCTGTATTCACCGTAACACCGGTTTCCTATCCACACCACACATGCAAAACCATGCAATTGATCCCATAAAAGGAAAACATTTCCAAGCTTCAGAACTTACCCCAAGCATGTCACCTTAGTTTTATAGTTGCAGAGAACCCACAGCCATTCCCTATCATCGTCTCTCTCGTCTTCCTCAATTTTCTTCTTTCAACATACTATTTTATTGGACAAATGAGATCGTCTAATGCAGTCCTTGTTGTGGCATGCTTGGTCCTCATCTCCAATTATGCCTTTCTCACGGCTGCCGGAGGTGATTACAACTACAAGGATGCGCTTACCAAGTCGATATTGTTCCTCGAGGCACAAAGGTCCGGCAAGCTCCCACCCAACTCTAGGATTCCCTGGAGGGATGACTCTGCGCTCGATGACGGAAAGCTCGCCAATGTTGGTTTTGTGATTGATTCCTTTTTGTTTTGGTTACATCTTCTTTGGACATAACATCAATTCTGTGTCGACACAAATACTGCAAAATTTTAATTAGTTTGATTTTTTTTTCTCTTTTCTATGGGTTTCTCAACTCAAGATTTATTTACTGAAATTTATGTATACATATTGTTATTATTATTTTAACTCTTCGCGAAGGTGATGGTAAGGTTGTCGATAACTTGCTTGCGGAATATATAATTCGAATGTTCTGGTTCTTCTGAATTCACCACTTAACAAAATGTCTGGTTTTCTTGGGTTTACAGGTTATTTTTAATTTTTCTTGTGTGTGTACATCGGGAGTTGATTACTATTCTCTACACATGAATAATTATTGCAAGATAATCAAAGAGGAATTAATTTTCTGATGAAAGAAAATTTTACTTTTATTTACTTTTCTTTGTCTTTTCTAAATGAAAATTTTCTCTAGGTGCAAAATTTCCTCCAATATAACGTCCATCTTATTACAGCAATCCGCTGGCTCACCATTTATTAAGCAAGCGAGAGAAATCTGCATGTATGAGTGAGAGTAGATAGGAAACTCCTGAGGTCATGTTAGCTTCATAATGTGATTGTGTGTGTGTCTCGAAAGATTTATTGGGAGTAGTCCAAGAAACAGTTCTTGGCGCTTTTTTTTTTGATAAATCTCATGAGGTACCGACCCATCACCTGCTTTCACTGAACTGCATCGGAGCTCATCATCTGCTGCTGTGTTATGAGCGCAGGTGGACTTAGTGGGAGGGTATTATGACGCAGGAGACAACGTAAAATATGGGCTACCTATGGCCTTCACCGTCACCACTCTAGCGTGGACAGCACTTGCTTATGAGTCGGAGCTTTCAACTGCAGGGGAGCTCGAGAACGTATACGCTGCTATCAGCTGGGGAGCAGATTACTTCCTCAAAGCCAGTGCAAAGAAGAATAGTTTGTGGGTTCAGGTAATAATTGTCACAGTGCAGCATGCATTCACCAACCGATACGCTTCCTTCTTATTACTTGTTTAAATATATATATATCTTTTCATTCATAAACACGTATAGGTGGGAGATCCGGTGGCGGATCATCAGTGTTGGGTGCGGCCTGAGAACATGAAGACGCCAAGAACACTTTACAAGATCGATGAGCACACGCCGGGTACAGAGATTGCGGCGGAGACAGCCGCTGCCATGGCTGCCTCTTCCATCGTTTTCAGAAACCATAACCGCACTTACTCCAGGCAGCTCATCAACAAAGCAAAACTGGTGGGTGTTTCCCGTCTTTATTGAATAATCATGGCATATGGAGGACCCTTTTTGATTAAAATATGATTCACTACGGGCAGGCACTTGTGTGGACTGATGCATATCAGGTTTGAAGTGTACACTAACTCTTCTTTTTTTTTTTTTTTTGGGTCTGAATCTTCGAAGCAGCTCTACGAGTTTGCCAGAAATCACAAGGGAACTTATGATGGAGAATGCCCATTCTACTGCTCTTATTCTGGCTACAACGTAAACTTCTTTCCCCTTTTGTTTATCTCAGCTTCGGCATAGTTCCGATATGATAACAGGAGATTGATGATAGCGAAACAATAGCGCAGCAACAACAAGTAAAGAGCTTATACGTGTGATTCTGATGGTGCCAGGATGAATTGTTATGGGCTGCTTCGTGGCTCTACATCGCCACCAAGAGGATTAAATATCAAAAACACATCACGCAGGAGGGTATATCGGCAAGCGTTGCTGAGTTCAGTTGGGACCTAAAATATGCTGGTGCTGAAGTCCTTTTGTCAGGGGTAGACATCTCAAACTCTACTCGCCTTTGATGACTTTTTACCTAATCTATGGACCGTCGTCTCCATAGAGAAATCTGCGATAGTAAAACACCAACATCATCACTATAGGAACACACAAACATCCCAAAAAAGATTAGTTCTACAAAATATATGCGTCTGATGAATTCACAAGTAGCCTAGCTATATTTCATACATCGCCTTTATTCTTTTTCTTCTACTTCTTCTTATCATTATTCTGGGTATAGGTACATCTAACCGAGGGTGGACTCAACAATTTCAAGAGACAGGCTGACAATTTTGTTTGTGCGGTGCTACCTGATACTCCATTTCACCAAGTGTATATGTCTCCAGGTTTGTGCTACAACCGATTTAATTTGCATGAGAATTAATGGAAGTCGATAAGAAGAATACACCAAAAAAATAATTCCATTTAACTTATCGAATTATTTTGAGACACAGAAGCACCAATATTCTATCATATCGAATATATATTATCGATCAAAACTACTATAATAATATCACGCGGAAGCTTGCTTCTCTTTTGTGAAAGTAAGGATGGTATATGATGCATGTATCTGCCTGCCTTCACCCAAGTGTCTCACGATATAATAATATATGGGGTAAGAAACTGCTCTTCTTCTTGATCATGTTTTCCCCGATGCATGCAGGGGGATTAATTCATCTCCGAGATGGAGCCAATACACAGTATGTGACTGGCACCGCATTTTTGTTCGGTATCTACAGTGACATTCTCATCAAGAACCACCAAACAGTGTCGTGTGGCAACCAAGTGATCCAACCTTCTCGTCTGAACGAATTTGCCAAGCAGCAGGTGACCTTACTATTTACACTTGTTTTGCATTTGGTCTTGTGTCTTCTACTGCACTGCAATTCTTTGTAGAGACGATGGAGGACTTCTGTCATGATCGATGCGCAAAAGATGGATCGTATTTTTAACCCTGAAATCTCATCTGCTGCTCTCCAATGGATGCGCAGATGGACTATCTCTTAGGCAGCAACCCAAGGGGCAGGTCCTATATGGTTGGCTTTGGTGCCAACTCACCGACGCAACCCCACCACCGTGCTTCGTCGGTGCCGGTGATATCGCCCGACACGATCGTCAGCTGCTCCATGAGCTTCGTGAACTGGTACAACAAGAACCAGCCCAACCCCAATGTGTTGACAGGAGCCATTGTTGGTGGCCCTGATCGCTACGACAACTTCGAAGACCAGAGATGGGACTCGTCCAAGCTCGAGCCCACCACCTACATTAATGCCCTCGCCGTTGGCCCCCTCGCCAAGCTCGCCATCCATGGCTCTTGACCTCTCTCTCTCTCCTTCTCCCTCTCCGTGCGATCAATGCGTGCGTGTGATGGAGCTCTCCTTCCCCTCCGAGCTCAGGCATATCAGCTGATTCACATACTACGAGAGCCTTGACCTCTCTTGCGTGTGGTGGAGTTTGTGTACCAGTTAGCTTTTGTGGTTTTTTTTTTTCTTTCCTTATAGAAAATAAGAACTTGATTCGTTCCCTGTGTGCATATACATCACAAAATTCACCTAAATACATCACGAGTAAGATCTTCCTCATGTACTTGAACAAAACTAGCAAGAGCTGCCCTTGTCTTACCCAAATATATAGCAAAGGTTGATAACATCTTCAAACTGGGCAAAAAGAGAATAACTGTTCCAAACACACCTTAAAATGTCAAGGATTATGTTTACAGATCATTGTGGTTGAATGCATCTGACTTATAAACAACAAAAATACTTTTTTTTAAGCGCCTTTTCCATGAGACTTCGTTTGAGTTTTAAGAAGAAAATGATAATAAAGTTTCATGTCAATAATGATTCCATATAAATACCTTCCTCATCAAAGGACTAAAAAATTCAAAGAATTTGAAGACCATTTTCTATGTGAAAACGAATTATCATAACTCACGTAAAACTTCAGTAGCTGAAGAACTCCAACGGATGCATTAACACCATAAAAGAAGGGCCTGTTTACATATGTATCCGAAGCTATGTAAGTTATGTTTACATTTGTATCACCATCAACACATGGCAATGCTTCCGTAATGATAAAAGTCTAATTTTAAATTACCCTAGTCGAAATTTACACTATCAAATCCAACCCGCTCTTTAACGGTCTTGTATTTGTATATAATTTTATAAAGCCTGACTTTAACCCGATTTAATTTAAATTTTGAGGCAATCGAGCCAAACTGTGGTACATTGTTGATTGCTAATTCTTATGACAAATTTAAAATAGAAAAAAATGATGGAAAAAAAAAAAAACAATCATAGCTCTTTTCTGTTTCTTATGACAAATGGGAAAATTTAGTCAAATAAATCCAAGTCATTGGTACCATTCAAGGTAAAATGTTATGAAATGAGCATGTACAGCGGTATAGGTGACAAATCAAGCATAATAGTTCGAATTCCAAAGAATTATAGCGCAAACCCAAGCCAAGCTCCTTGCAAAGTTAGTTCGGTTGAATTGTTTATGATATTTATATTTTTTAAATTATTTTAATATAAAGATTAATATTAGAGAAGAGTAAATTTGATTAAGTGTACGAGACCCATATCTTAATTTATTCAAAATAAGACATTGATAAAAAGATAAGAAGCGTCTATTATCTCATGAAATAGATTTTCCTTAAATAAAAAATTGTGTGTAGAGCCTTATAATTAAAATAATGCAGATAGGATAGGTCATTTTATCTTTGTTTGACATAAATGAAGGATCAATTAAAATAAATATTTGGATATGCATTTGTATTTCAAATCATCTAAAATAAGATATTGAAAGAAAGATCCAAGAGTCTAGTTTTTTTTTAAAAAAATAAGTTTAACCTGAATTAGAATTTTACATAAAATATTATAGTTAAAACAATATATATAGGTTAAAATTCTCATAATTTTTATATTAGTAAATTTATAGTTCAATTGAGGTTGATGCAAATTAGACATGATAAAATCACTATAAGATTGGACAGAAGGCTTGTCCTATAAAAAGTTAATCCCAAAGGTGTTGAATTAATGGCAAAGGAACAATTTTCCTTCTTCTTCTCCATCAATTATTCTTCTTATCTCTACTCTAAAGTAATGACAACCTATTTCTAATTTAATAAAATTTTATTTTTCTTTTCTAGTTACTTAGATTTAACTAACGTAAAAATATTGGCATATGATAAGCATGCAACAAAAAGTCATAAGTGCCAAAAATATAACAAGTATGGGTGGCATACTCCTTAGGTTAGCTAGTGACATATGTTTTTTATTTTTTTATTTCTATTTTTTCTACTAACTTAATATGAAAACTTTTGTAAATCCTATTTAAATTCTGAGGATTCATAATTAGATCCCTATTACTAAGCTTCCAAAACAAAATTATTTAATATAAAAATTATGAAACAAATTATAGTAAAAATTATTAATATTTATTCAAAAAAATATATTATTTTATATAAATTAATAAGTAGATAAATAAATGAATGTAATAATTTTTTAAAAGATTTTGTATGACCCATATATATATTAAAATAAAAAATATAATCATATTAATTAATATAACATAATTAAAATTTATCTTATAAAGATATAAATCATATTAATTTCTCACTAAACAATTTTAAATTTTTTTATAATTTTAGGTAATATCATAGGATATTTTAGATATTGAAAAATTATATTAGTATCCTATAAATACTGGAATGCTAGTGAGCACCAGCATTTGAGTATTTTCAATGTAACATTCAGGCCAATTATGATTTAAAAATATCAAATAATATGCATTAGGCTTTTAATGCACCTAAAATGTTATAAATATAATCAATTTTATAGATGGCAATACTGGAATTCCATGGTCTTGGAACGTCTTAGGGAGCTTATTACGTGAGTCCCTATTTACCATTTTTCTGACATTTTCCAGAAGCCACAATTAAGTTTCTCATAGTTTAGTTAATTTTTATTTTTTTTTTGGAGAAAAAAAATGATCCTTTACTTTTCAAAACAACACGAAGAGAAATAAGAAATTAAAGTTCATTAGGATAAAAAAGAATGCTCGGCCCATCCCCCACCTCCCACTCGTCAATTCCGAGAACAAGTCCTCCGTAGGTCAACCGTGCATGCACGCCGTCCGGCACCAATCCGGAGTACACGGCAAGCCAATTTATCTCTTTACGCGGTCGAACGGGAACATAAAACCGGCCGTGTCGATCTCTGAGAGAGAGAGAGAGAGGGTGGAACCGAATTAATTCCAGTTTCTTTCCCATTGATCCCTCAATTAATCCCCGTGCTCGTCTGTCTCCTCGTCGTCACCTGTTGGGTTTGATTTGATATCTGTGGTCCCTCTCAGATCTCTTGATGGGAACCCCGGAATTCCCTGACCTCGGTAAGCACTGCAGCGTCGATGATTGCAGGCAGATCGATTTCTTGCCCTTCACCTGCGACCGCTGCAATCAGGTACTCAAGCTTCGCGGTTCTGTCTTTTTTTCTTTTTTCTCCTTTTGTTTTCTCTCCCGCCCTTTGTTATTGCATCGGACTTTCCATAAGGGAACAATAACTCCCTGTTTGATTTCAAAAAATTGGGGTTCTTTCTATTAAATTTTGGGCCATGTTTTAATTTAAACGCTAAAGTGCTGAATTTTAGTAGTTTAGGATAATAGGCCATGTTGTGCTAACCAAGTATAGTCTTTCATGTTTGCTCAACGACGAAAGGAAAAGAGGGATCTTCATTTGTGAATGTTTTGCTCGAATGCTTGGTCTGAGTATTGGGCCTTGCTACTCTTTATTTCATTTTTTTCCCTTTTGATTGGTCACCCTAAAGATGGATGTAATGTAGGTAACTCATAAACTATACAAAAATTTTCATTCCATCTGTTAGTCAAGCAATTTACATTAATAATCCTGCCCCACCCATGATTCTAACGACATTATGCACTAAGGTTTGTGCAACCAATTTCAGGCCGTCTCTGCTCCATAGTTGTAGATACAACTTTAGGACATTATTTGAGCTATTTTGTAGCACTTTTGGACCTTTTCTGAGCTCCATGCATATTTGCCATCCCACAGAACATCCACACATCTACTTTCTAGAGTAAAATCTACTAGCTGCATTAGATATGCATGTATCACAGACAATAAAGACATGAGTTACCTGAGGACTGAAATATGCATGGAACATTTTAAGTGTCTTTATAAACCCTGTGTTAAAGACTTTTGGCTATTGCTACTTAAGATATGATCAATGCATATCAAGACTGGATGATAAAAATGGACTGATCGATCTGAACCGCTTATTCAAGTTACAGAAAACATAGCAGGTTCAATCTTATTTTTGGTCATGGATGATCTAATTAGTGAATCAGACTAGCTGAGGGTCTGGTTCCTGGTTTTCTCAGTTGAACCAGTTCGTCCTCTTAAAATCTGATAACTTTCATCGGCAGTTTCTCAGTCTTTAAAAAACAAAGATAAATATCTTGTGATAATGATTTTTGGATTGTTCGCACTTGATTAATGAGATATGATAATGTTATAGATTGTCCACCTTTGGCTAAGATTGCATATTGAATTAATCTTAGGATTTTCTCTAATCGTTGGACTTAGATGGACTGGACGGTAAGGTGATTTTATGCAGGAACTGGCCTGAGTTTGATTGTTTTTGCTTATGGTTCCTAACAGAGCAAGTGAATGTAAGAAATAAACTAAAAAGACAGAAGCAATTTGCAGGAACAACAAAATGATTCAGCATTTTGTTGTCTATATAACTTTAGATCTGGGATCAATATCTCTGATCCATGGTAGTAGGGTGGTTGGAAAGGTGCTTCTATTGTGGTTTGCTTTGTAGCTAAGAGGCCTTATTACGGTTAGTGATCTTTCTAGGCTAGAAATTGAGCTTGATGCAACTCGATGACTTGAGAAGAGATCTTACTGGCTCTTATAAGGTCTTCACTTTCCAACACTCGACCAGTGTGAGACTATGTGGCATCATCAAGACCCCCAACTGGAGAGTGGGGAGTTTTTTGTACCCTGCATCTCCACCATAAATGAAGTTATAATTGTCATCACTTGTTCACATGGGGTTTGTGGTTTATTATCCATTTTTGGCTATGATCCGCACAATTTTATCCTATGGGGCTGAACCAAAAGGCACTTTAAGGAGAGGACCTTGCCGACTCTTTCGACACTCCCCAGACCCCACATTGGGGCGAGCCTTGTGCACCAGGTTCCCTCTTTTTTAGCTTGCTGACTCGTTTGATACCAACTCCTGACTAGGACTGTGTCATCGGCACATTCAGATGAGCTTAAAACTCGGGTTTAGTTATATCTGTGTAAGTGGTGAGATGCTACGAATAAAGACATAGGGGTCAGATAATGAATAAGAGACTGCTTCAGATGGATTGTAAAGTTTGAGTGAAATTTTATAGTGATAGGTCTAGTTTAGTGTTTTGTAAAGTAAGACAAAAGAAAGAACAAGAAAGAAGAGAATCAGGATAGAGGAAAAAAGAATTACTACTTCAGTATCAGCCTTTATTATTCTTCAAGCCCAAATAGAAAAGCAAAATGATAGATAAAATTGATGTCCATATGTGATGTTTCTACTGAATGTTTGTCACCAACTTTCTATTTTGAAGCTTCTAGTGATCAGCCATTTAACTCAGATCAGTCAACTAGTGTATGCACCAAGGTTTTCCTTACCGAGCGGTAAGACCCGTACCGCTCGGTACATACTGGTCCGACAGCTGACCGGCCGCTACCGGCCGGTACCGCTAAGATCGGTCGTCGGCGGTTGATTTCGGCCGTCGACGATCGATTTTCGCCGTCGATAGTCGATTTCCGCCGTCTGCGATCGATTTAAGGAGAAATCGACCGTCGGCGGTCGATTGAGGACGAAAAAGGAAAGAAGAAGGAGAGGAAAAGAAGAAGAAGAAGAGGAGGAGAAGTACGCGAGCCGTCACCGCCCGCGTTGCCCTAGCGTCGTCGCCGCCCGCGCCGCCCGTCGGTTTTTTTCTCCCCACGCGGGAAGACGGAACATCTCCCCACGTGGGAGAGAGTTCGAGGTGACGTCGCCCCTTTTTATTTTTTTAAATAGATTTTAATATTATATTATATAATATTATATTATAAAAATATTATAATATATTTAATATACCGAGCGATACGCACTGTGCATACAGTACCGTACCAGTACCGTACCAGTACCGACAAAATGTTGGCACACCGGTACGGACCGGTATGTCAATCCTTGGTATGCACTATGTTTCCATTAAAAAAAAACATAAGATGTCAAACCATGTAAATAAGTTAATTATCGATTGTGTTCATATCAACCTGTAATTATCAGTTTGACCAAGGATCGTTCCAGCCATATAGCTTAGTACCAATTATTTTTTTATTATTTTTCACTGATATTGAATGGTACGTATCACTAATCTGCCTGCTAGATTATTACTGTACTAATATTGCAATGTGTTGTAACCAGATTTTTCTTTTTATATTTCAGTGATATTAAGCGATACATGTCTCTATACTGTCTGCTATATTATTACTGTACTGATATTGCAACTTGTTGTAACCAGTATTGGACTGAAATTTCTAACCTTTGATACCTGAGTTGGCTCAACTTAAGTAGCATTAAAGATGATGACGCAATCTTTCATTTGTTGTTCACAAGCTACTGCTAGCTTTGATTTATTCATAAATTGTTAATAAATAATGGTAATCTATTCAATCAATTTTGTATTTTTAGCCCATTAATTCCTAAGTCATCACTTCTTTAGATGAGTATCTCTTTTTATTTTGCTAACTTAGCTTAAGTTCTTGTGGACTGTTTTGTATGGTATTGACCCTTTACTTTATTACATTTTGTAAGCTCAAGTGTATGCCTTGGTGAATTCTGTAAAGAAACAGTTCTGTGAGTTCCCTTGATTGACATGTCGTTGAGAGGAAACATTGATGATATTTAAAACTAATGAAGGCTTCCATCATTTGGTTTTATGCTGATTGGGGTTTTTTGAACCTCATCTACTTCAGTTTATGTTGATCATAATTTTCAAAATCAATCATTCCAATCTGGATTGCAATTGGCCACTCCTAGATTGAGATTCCATGATTTCATGGATGGAACATTGTTCAGTTGCAAAAATGGTTGAGGTCGACCAAGAATGGTTGGAAATGGTCTTAACTCATCAAGATTGGATGATCACAGAAAGGATAAGTCGATTTTGCAGCACATGATTGGAGCTTGGACCATTTGGTGCACATTTTTCCAAAGAATAAAAGAGAAAGGACGAGAAGGAAAAGAAATAAACAAACAAAGCCATATATATGAAGCATTGTGCTACAGCAACATCATCCTAATGCCATTATTTTCTTCATTGTCATCACTGTTTGTCACTAATCCTTGAATTCTGAGCCCTTTCAAAGTAAATATTCTCTACAATCCATCAATTGATGGCCAGTCTTATTGAAATTTTCCCTATTGTCTATCACCACCTGTATTCTCTACGACCCATCAATTGATGGCCAGTCTTCTTGAAATTTTCCCTATTGTCTATCACCATCTGTGTAGCATGCTCTGGTGCAAGCTCCATCAATAGGTTTATCAAACCTTCGATACAGTGTCCAGAATGGATTTTATTGGAAACATTAATGGAAAAAACTATCCTTCTATTGCATAAACAATGAAGTTGATGTTGTTCACCCTTGCGTCTGAACCAATTGTCATATGTTATTTTAACACCATAGGGGTCCTCCTGCATTTAATCCAATCTCTGAGTTCCTGGATCAGCTCATCCAGATAGGTGTTATGTAGCTCTCTTGGGATGGGATGTTGTATGTCGAGATTGACCTTCTCGATGAAGGACGCCATGCTTTGGTTGCAAGGCCCCGGGCTATATGTGTTGAGATTCGAGCAAAGTAAACCAACTTCTAGTTGCTTCTTTGATGTTCTTTTTTTCTCTCCAGCGTGTATGCATGCATTCAGTGATGGGCAAAGTTCAAGTTGGACTGGATCTTGGACTTCAATCTTATTCTTTAGCCTCATTTTTTTATGGGTGATTGGTTTTGTAAAAGAACTGGTACAGATTTTTGAGAGATTTAGTATGAAATGAGAGTGACAAAGCGTGTGCGAGAGGAAGAGTGAAGGGAGAGGAAAGAGGGCTTTAAACTTGCCAAATTTTCGTTTGATTCTTATGTGCTCAACATTGTAAAGGGGAAGTGAGCTTAACAAGCCATTACAAATGGGGACTTCCTATCCCAGATGACCACCGTAACCACAGATGGGAAAGTCTATTTAACATGGCGACTGAAACAAGGTCATTTTGTGACAGATCTAGCATGTCTTATCAGAATAATATTGTCTTGGACTAGGCTTATAGCCTTTGGTAGCCTTTAAAATCTCTTCCATTTTGGTCATATAAATCATTTAAGGTACCAGTGAATCTATGAAGTACACAAAAAGATTTGTTCGATAGAAGTCATGCAAGAAAATACTCCTTCCAGTTAAAAACTACTTGCATCCTAGTTAAGTGATAATAATTATATCAACCATCGTTAACATTTTACCATAGAAATCATATTTTCTGCTAGTGAGCCCATGGGAAGTTCAGAGTTCAACTGTGTTCATTATATATGTGTACAAGTAAATTTAATGTAGAGACCAGGTTGATTCAAATTAGCATATCTCACAGAATTGATTATTGAAGTTTTTGCCTATTTATTGCTTATATATTTAACAGGTTTTTGGTCTCTGTGGTCGTTTGAAATTTGTGCTTCCCTTTTTGCTTTTCTTTTACAATTTTTTATCAGAGTTCTTAGGATGATGTTGAAATATTTCCAGGTGTTTTGTCTGCAACATAGGAGTTATATCAGTCATCAATGCCTTAATGCCAGTCAAAAAGATGTGACAGTTCTAATATGCCCAATATGTGCTATGGGAGTTCGTCTAGTCCTGGATCAAGACCCAAACATAACTTGGGAGTTGCACGTTAATACGGACTGCGACCCTTCAAACTACCAAAGAGCAACCAAGAAAAGACGCTGTCCTGTCCCTGGATGCAAAGAAATACTGAATTTGTCTAATTCAATCAGATGCAGCGACTGTACTCAAGAACACTGCTTGAAGCACAGATTTGGACCTGATCACAAATGTCCTGGGCCAAAGAAGCTGGATTCTGGCTTCCCATTCATTGGTCTTTTGAATAGGAGCCAAAAAGGGAAGCCGTCTCAAAGTAGCAGTTCAAGTAGTTCCTCGTGGTGGGGTGCAAGCTTAATGAATGCGGTCTCCAATGTCCGTGTCTCAGCTGAATCAGGCATGTTGAAGTTTAGTAATGCGGCTACACAAGCTTTACAGAAGGCAAAAAATGGGATTGCAGAAAGCAGTAATAGTGGCGAATTAATGGAACACAGTGAACATGCTGAGAGATCTCATCAGCGAAGTTCTCAACCAGCTGGCAATAGAGTGACAATTGATGTTTGCCCAAAATGTAGCAAAGGATTTAGAGATCCAGCATCACTGGTGGAGCATGTTGAGAGAGACCATGGAGGTACTTCACTTACATAGTATTTAACATACTCCCACCTCCCTTAGTTAAATATGCTTGCTTCTAACACCTGGTTGCTGTGTTACTCAATGTGGTAAGTGTGTTCTAGTGCCTGATCATTCTCTTTTTTGAATGCTTTTGAACAAGGTTTGAAATCTTGATTGCACCTGTATGGACCGATATTTACGGGTCGAACCAAGTACCAGTATCAAAAAATATTGGTTGATATTGGTACAAAAATCATTCTATTTCATTTCTTTATTCAATGATATAGTATGTTACAGGTTGGTGTACTATTCAATATTTAAGGTCTGGTAGGTTGAGATGAAATAATCTTTGTGGGTATCAGAGTCCGGTGTTGTTTCATTATTATTCTTTATCAGCATATTCTACTTACCGATGAATATTTTTGTAGCTTCCTACTAAAAGATATCAGACTTAAGAAAACAGAATTTGTGTTCTAAATGTCAAATGTAGAGTCGTGCAACATATATAACTGCTCTGGTTCCCTCAGGTCGGAGAAGCTCTTTGTTTCTTTTGATATCATTGCTTATCATTGTAGTTTATATCCAGCTAATCTGATACTCTCTTATTTGTTGTTACATTGTAAACAACTCTCTCATTTCTTATGTTCATTGAGGAACTTGAGAAATTAGGTGCCGTTGACTTGCTATGTCTAGAGAGACTAGTGTACAGAAAGTTTTGGATGCATATAGTTGGATCATTTTCCTTGGATGGCAGATTACCCTTCAGTTTCTCAGGTATAACCCAACTAAATTTCCTTTATGAGCTACAAGGAAACTTGTCTGGCATTCTCAAATTCAGAGCTGTTTGCTTGGTTAAAAAACAAATATGTTTTGTCTATTTTAATGTTCCATTTCTTTATGCATTGCCTAATTGGTGTTCTACATGAACCATTAGAAACCGACACGATTTCCCTATACCAACGTGAATGGTGTTTCTATAAGTTGGTTCATTTTAGAGACTCCAAATTGTGTTGGCACGGATTCTCCCATTATACATTTAGTGGTATTTAATCTAGCATCAAACTAAACATGCCACTCATGCATTCGCTGGTTGTTTTATTACTTTAAGAGTAGTTATGTACAACATCACTTTGAAACGATAGTTTGATTATGTTTAGTTTGTTCCTAATGTGCATATAGATAGATACATTTTATTATGTTTACATTGGAAAATTATGAATTATTTTTTTTATAGTTGACCTGAAAAATAATTTTGCCTACCCGTGGGTTGGAATGCATCACGTAATCTACGGAGAGTGATTCCTGTTCTCAATATTAGTCGATTAACAATCTGTGGATGATTGATCTATTTACATCCATATTTCATGATTAGAACTAAACACCAACTGATCCCACGAACTAAAATCGGCTCTTGGTTGTTAGCAAGGACCGATGCCGTGCGAAAGGGGTACTCGGTGTCCCTTCTGGCGGTCGACCATGTAAAGCACTTGGAAAGGTTCGTCCTTGGCGCGCGCGCTTGAGTTCTATACAAGTCACGCATCGGCTTGGGTCGAACCGCCTTCTTCGCTGATGAGTCGATGCCAGAAGATGAGGTGTGCTCCTTGCATCAGACGCTTCCAACGATGAATCCCTCACCACGAGAGGCCCCCTGAGATGCATCGTCCGACCGGTAGGCCTTCCATCACTACTGTAACTCCGCTGCCCTCAACCTCTTCCCGTCACCACCTCCCTCTGCAACCCATCACCGATGCCTGCATCTGATCACCACCATCACTGCTTCCCCTGCTTTTCGCTACCCTCTTCTTCCTCTGCCAATCGACAATTATTGTCATGGGTTGTCGACGTTGCCTCTTGCAGCCACGCAGCCGTCGACTGTCGTTGTTTCCTGCAGCTGTTGACCATGGGCTCCCGATGACACCACGATGCTTGTCGGACCTTGCTGCAACTTCCCACATCGATCGCTTGGCGTATATTGCAACTTCCATAGTCACGCAATCTTGTTGCTCCACTCGCGTCACCACTGTCGCTGCCTCCTCTACCTCTCCCTTTTCTCCTTCAGTCGCAGCAAGCATCACTGCTTGCACGACGCTGTTGCCCTTCTTCTTCCCTATCCTTTTCGTCACCTATATTCTCCCTGTGACTCCTCCGCTCGACTTTCTTCCTCTGCTGCCACCGTATGACCACGACCGCCAACGCCTAAGAGCCACCATTGCTGCCTCCCAGTGATCCGTAGCAACGATTTCTCCTCCCCATGCAACCATAGCTATTACTGACTTCCAGCCTCGGTACTAAACGATCCCTGCTTATCTACTACAGAGATCAACACTGCCTTTCAGCAGGTCGCAGTAACAATTTCCCACGCATCACTGTCCTCCAGCTCGACAGTAGCCATCGCAGCCTCGATGACCTCATCCTTGCAGTATCATCGCACCACCACCCTTCTAACCACCAGCCTCACAGTAGCAAACACCGAGTAGGACGATGCTGATATCCTTAACTCAATATCAGAAATAGGAGTTGAACATTATTGATATACAATCTTATGTAATGGCTACTGATGGTTCAGTGGAAGCAAGATTTGAAGCTTTTGATGCCCGAATAAAGAATAGACTGTAAGAAATTTTAATAAGTTTAAAAGAAATCTATTGGAGAATTTTAATAAATCTCAACATGGTGAAAGTTTCAATTTTAAGGAAAATCAATATGAAAACATAGGGAAAAGTGATCAAGGGCAAGACATAGGATACCTACGCATGATGGTGGAATTTCCAGGATGGCAAGATGGAGATTCGACCAGTTGGATCTCATGGGCTGGAAAGTTATTTCACTTTCACAGAACTCTACAAGAATCCAAGGTGAAAGTAGCTTTAAATCAATTTGATGGTGATGCAATTCAATTGTACGACTGGTACAAAACCTCTTACGGGGTTCCCTCGTGCGAGCAATTCAATAGAGGCCTTCATGGTCGCTTTAGACCATATAAGTATGAGAATGTTGATGAGCAGCTCACCACAATTCGTTAGACTTCCACAATGTAAGAATATCATAGCAGATTTGAACGATTATCAAATCATGTCAGAGATTGACCTGCACGACAATTGGTGGGAACATTTATCAAAGGATTTAATTCAAACATTCGGTGTGAAGTCAAAGCTCGCCAACCCCGCACTATCATAGTTGCAATCTCTTTTGTGCGTGAACATAAGGAAAAATCAACAGGGAGAATCGCTGAAATAGAAATGACAACCCATAGATGATTAGCAAGTTGCCCACCCCGTCTATTCCTAACCAAAACCAAAACACTCGAAAACTAACCCGAGAATAACTCAAGGAAAGATGAGCAAAGGATTTGTGTTGACATTGTGATAAAAAGTGGAGTAAGGAACATCGATGCAATCAAGGGCAGCTTCTGATGATTGAACTAATTAAAGAGAAATAAAAAACTAGCTATGTGGAGTTTGATCATGAAGGCTGTGACAAATTCAAAGTTACTGATAGACGAATCCTAACTTGTGGTAACAAGTGTTCAAAGATAAACCTGATTATATAGGGCAAAAAATTACTTATGGATTTATTTTTGATACCCTTGAAAGACTTCGAAGTGGTGATCCTTAAAGGAAGACATGAAACTGCCACTAGCCATCTGATGAAGAGAATTCATCAGAAGACTACAATGACTACTGCACGAGAAGACCAACCCATTGCTTACACCAAGTGGAGACCCTACTTAATCGATCAAAGGGTTGTGATGCACGTCAAATATCCTAGACTGAAGTGCTACCGTGATTTGATGTTGCTCAGCCTTGAGGACAAGGCTGATTTGAAGAGGGCAAGTATGATAGGACCCTAACAGGATAGGGTCCAGATCTATTAAGTCATGTTCTTTATTGAGTCATGTTGGTCGGTCCAGTCAAGTCAATTAGGAGTCTATTTGATTAGGAGTCATAGTAAGATTGGAGTATATTTGATTTAGGAGTCGTAGTAGGGGTTGGAGTCGGCTAAGGGTCTCTATAAGTAGGGCTATAACTAATTATTTTTAATCAATCAATGAAAGGACTTTTGTTTTAGCCTATTGACCAAAACTGTAAGAGGTCGATCCCCTATGGTGATCAAGGAGGGTCGATCCCCTATAGAGATCAAGGAGGCTCGATCCACTCGAAGTGATCGTTTATCCCCCCTTTTCCGTCTCCATCTATGATATAAATCCAAGGGTTCCTTTCAAATTCTAAATCTAGATGGTGAGGATGAAGGAGGTCAAATGTCCTCATCTCTAGCGATAACCACATGATGGATCGTTGCAACGATGCTCCTCTAATCAAAATCCAAAGGCCCGTAACTTTTGCGCACATTCTCGCCACGTGGAAGAAGATCTTTTATCTTCTTCGTTGCCTCCTCATAGTGGCGAGAGGCTGGTCGGTTGAGAAGATGAGAGAGGGAGGAGAATAGGAGGGAGGTGGCCAAAGGTGCAGCCTATCACTATTATGCCACCCCTGCCTCCCATATATAGAGAGTCACCAAAAACCCTAATGGATCTTGCCTTAATATGTATTGGATCTTCATCCAATTACCCACTCCTCTTAGATTATTAGATCTCTATCCAATAATCTTAATTGGCCTCTAATTAGGCCATATGCAATGAGTCCATTGATGTTTGGTCTCATCCAATAAGAACATGGGCTAATTGAATAACTCATATCTAATCATCTACTAGCTGCAATCATCCACCATAAGTGTGTGACCCTCTAGGACCAATATTGAGTTGGCCATGAGCTTCACATATCAGAACTCCTTCTGACTCAATGAATTGTTATCTCATGACAATTCCCTTAACTCATCGACTATGAACGTATTAGGTCATTGCGTCATACTTCCCAGATTATATAGGGGATCTAATCCATTGGACTTGTCTGTCCTCAGTTACCGTGTATCTATAGTCCCTCATCCATATAATATCCCAGAGACCGTATATTAGGCATGATATTGTTAGGCCACACACACAGTCTTGCTCTAATCAGATTCTCCCAGAGAACTTATTCTCTCTTAATCCGAACGACCCTGACCAGGGATTTGTCTAAGCGATAACACATGGGATATTCCTCCCGTGATACCGAGAGTATATAATCCTCTATTAACACTCAATTGCCTTTATAAGGTTTTTTTACCAATTTCGATAACCGGTTGTACCAGATTTGACCCTTCTATACCTGTAAGTCTAACGTTAAAGAAATGAGTACTCAAATAAGTCATCATTAGTGTCTTAAGTCTAAGAACGAGACACACAACTAAGACTACAAGATCGCTGTCTAGCGTTAGTTTTCATTAATTATACAATATTTCGCAAGCGGATCAATCAATTAAATTATTCTCCAATGAGCAATTGTACTATACCCTCAGTGTCCTCACACGAGTGGCTATGAGACCAGTCGCCTCCATCATATGGACAGTACATCGGTCTATCCGGGTATCTTGGTGTCCCTCTCGAGTAACCTATGACCGAGATTATCTAGGATATGTGTGAAGGCGAATCGACCTCATTATCGTGATGTCATTATAATTTGATTTTCATTGCACATAATCAAGGATATCACAATATATGCAACATACAACATAAAGTGAGAATATGCCATTAATAATAGTAAGTAAAAAAATCACACAACGTGTCACACGTGATTGACTTGCAGGGCACATGTAACCAATAGAAGGCCACAAGATAATGCCACAAGTTGGGCGCCATCTGTGATGGCGAGATCCCCACCACTTGAGACAAGCCTCAATGATCGAATGCAGCGAAAATCAAAGCCCTGCCTCGAGTGCAACGGTGGTCAACCCAAACCCGTTCGAGAATTGGTTGTAAGGGTGATGCCTAGGCCGAGGAGCATGCAACTCGTAGTCGCCCGAGGAGCTATAGCATTCCCGAATGCATCCAAGAAGCTGCTCGGTCATAACCAAGTGGCAGTTATGGGACCTCATCACTTGCAAGGCTTGGAAAGCCTTCGCATCCATCGGGGACATGCCACCCGAGGACGAAGTCACAACTTTTATCCTAGGACCACCTGAGGATGATGCTATGACATCGTGCGATGAACGATTCAACAAAGAGGAAGAAGAAGAGGAAGAGGAAGACATCCCGACTTGGGCCGACTAATGACCGAGGAAAGGAAGGTCTGAGGCGATGGGAAGGAAAGGAGCAAGTAGGCAGAATGACACTCCTTGCTGCTAGCATAGAGTTTACAAAGGGAAACCTACCACTCAATATGACCCTTCACCTTCCCAGAGGAGAGAAATAGCTCAGCTCGCCATTATGGCGCTTTGGAAAAACCCCAAGATTAAAAGAATTCGAATCTCGCTGAATATGGATCCCGTATAAATCTGAGTCTTGCCAGTGCCCCGCCAATACCTAATTTTTTTGCTAGTAATGTTTCTCGCCAAAGCCTAAATTTCTCGCCAACTATGTGTTCCGCCAAAACCCGATTACCGCCAAAAAGCATGAATCCCACCAAGGATTTCGGGCCCATCGAGAAAAACCTAAGTTCCACTAGGCAACATAAGGCCCTCCTCGACAAAGACTGTATCGAGTGAGCCTGAGTCATGCATCTCAGCCAATTAGTACCAAAGTTATGCATCTCAGTCAATCAGTGCCCGAGTCACGCATCTCGACCAATCAGTACCCGAGCCATGCATTTTGGCCAACAGTGCCCGAGTTGTGCATTACATCCAGTCAACACTCGAGTCATGCATCTCATCCAGTCAGTGCTAGAGTCATATCTCGGTCGGTCAGAGCCCGAGTCATGCACCTCGGCCAGTCAGAGCCTGAGCCATGCATCTCAGCCAGTTAGCGCTCGAGTCATGCATCTCAGCCAGTCAGTGCCCAAGTCACGCATCTCAGCCAATCAATGGTCGAGCCGCGCATCTCGGCCAGTCAAAGCCTGAGTCATGCACCTTGGCTAGTCAGAGCCCGAGTCATGCACCTTGCCAGTCAGAGCCTGAGTCATGCATCTCGACCAGTTTGTGTCTAAGTCATGCATCTCGACCAATCAACGCTCGAGTCATGCATCTCAGCCAATCAGAGCTTGAGTCATACATCTTAGCCAGTCAATGCCCGAGTCACGCATCTCGGTTAGTCAATGCCCGATTCATGCATCTCGACCAGTCAGTGCCCGAGTCATGCATCTCGACCAGGTCAATGTTCGAGTCATGCATCTTGACCAATCAATGCCCGAGTCGTGCATCTTGGCCAATTAGGGCTCGAGTCATGCATCTCGACCAGTCAGTGCCTGAGTCATGCATCTCGATCAATTAGTGCCCAAGTCGCGCATCTTGACCAGTCAGAGCCCAAGTCACGCACCTCGACCAGTCAACGCCACAATTATTCATCTCGGCCAGTTAGTGCCCGAGTCATGCATCTCAACCAGTCAGTGCCTAAGTCACGCATCTCAGCTAGTTAGTACTTAAGTCGCACATCTCGGACAAACAACGCTTGTGCCATGCATCTCGGCCAATTAGTACCCAAGTCGTGCATCTCGGCTAATCAAGACTAGAACTATGCATCTCGACCAAACAAGCCCGGACTATACATTCTCGGCCAGACAAAGCCTGAACTGTACACCTCAACCAAGAAAAGCCTGAGTCACGTGACTCGAAGCTCGAGTTGTGTACCCCAACTAGTCAACGTGCTATGACAGAAAGATCTCGTGCACCTAAGGGATGAAGGTGAGCCACCCGACTCAAAGGGGGGCTACGATGAAAGATCTCGTGCACCTAAGGGAACTGCAAATACAATTGGAGGGTAGGGACCTCGATCGCTCGTAGCGTACAGACATACCTTAAGCCCTTTTATGAGGAACCCAAGACATGCCTCTAGGGGGGGGGGAGAGAGAGAGAGAGAGAGAGAGAGAAAAGAAGGATTGGGCATATTCTTGTACCACCCTTACGACAATAGTCACCAGCCACGTCAGAGCCAACATGGAGCTTCAAAGTTGACGTGGTGCACACGCACCGAAATGGCGGAGCAAGCCCGTGCCATTTGGGCCGTACGAGACAATGTCGTGCCGCGTGGAACTACCGAGGGACACATGAGATGACACTGAATCATGTAGGTCGATCCGCATCATGTTGAGTGTACGAGCCAACCGCCCAAGGCAGCGATGACAATTAACAGACCGCGTATAATTGACCCTCGACTATAGGTATAAAGGTCGATCCCCTGGCTAGCACTAGGGGATCGAATCTCGAACACCCAAAAGACACTCAACTCTACCTCATACTGACTTAAGCTTCGAGAATCCTCCTCCGACTTTGGCCTGTGTGCAGGAATCTAGCGCTGGTGGAAAAACAAAACAAGAGGAAGAACAAAGCGAACCTCCAACTCTACTCGGGGGGCGGCTCAACAGATGGAGTCCCAGGTCGGACATCGACCCTCTCCAATCGAGAAGTTACGTGGATGATCTTAAGCACTCGGGATCGAGCCGAGCCGTGTTGACCCCTCACCCACGTTGTAAAGTTGTGTAACAATGCGCATCATTGGAATCTGTTTTATTGCAATTTAAGCATGGTTAATTTACTTTATTTCATTATATTTTGCTAGACATTCGACATTTGTGGTTAAGTCACAGCAAATAGAAAAGGTTGTGCAAGTAATCTAATGACTTCCACTACTTTGTTCTCTTACGAGATATTTTCAGTCACTTCGGTCATTTTGTTTACATTGTTTTTAACTTTTAACAACAAAAAAAATTTTAAGATTGTAAAACACGAGTAGAATAATTCAAAAGAAAAGACATGACTCCTGCAACAGTAGCTGCTTCAGGCAGAATTGGTTAATCAGATGCGCAAAGAACAAAAAAATAATAATGGAAAATTGAACTAAAAGAAAGTACATATCATGTACCGCACACATCATTATTTTCTCGGTAAACTAACCGGGCTCATAGTTCAATTCTATATAAAAAAAAATAAATGTCTTTATGTTATTTAAGTTATGATCTTACTCATTTATCCTAATAATCTCAGAGAACCTCCAATACTATTAAATATATTCTGCAGTCTCTGTATGTTTCATGGTTCATACCATTTCCATCTAATTAAATAAAAATAAAACTTTCACATGTGAAGCCACGACGCACATTGCTTGCTAGTTTCATACAATCAAGCTGGCATCCTTGCAGGCATATTTTGAAAGACAGTTAATTATTGATGTCATAATGCAACACATCCCTCCCTTCTAAATAATCAATTAATTGCTCCATGGAAGATCCGACTATGTATTGTAGAAGATGACATTCTGAAACAGATCCAATTATCACAAAAAAAGAATGGTGTCAACATTCCAAGTCATATAAAACCTGATTTCTTTTATACTTCTAAATTTTTATTTTTTATTTTTATAAACTCACTTTGTATACGGGGATTAGATCTAGGAAGAGTTTTCACCATAAATTTCATTTCAAAAGCATGTAAAACTGAAAATTGGCAAAATTGATCCCACATCTTAAATTGGTACATTTGTATCTAGAGATAATAAAACCCGCAGGAAATGAGAACCCCAGTGAACAATTCTGTGAGCAATAAATTGACATTGAGAAAACAAAAAAAAAAAAGAAAAATAAAGGGAAAAAAAAATACTTACCCAGAATTGATCCTAGTATTGCACCTGGCAAGGTCACTGGCAAGAAACATGTGTGATATTATCTCAAATCCAATGGTTTTTGTTTGCTCATCCAAATCTCTGATGAAGTCCTGATGTTGTTACATGGTATTATTCCCAGAGGACCATTTTAGGTTGCGACTCGGCTATGCTTGTTCAATAAAATCAGACTCAGCTGTAGCAATCAAGGATCTAAAAGAACATCTCTTAAAAGTAGGTTAAGAGGTGATCCCCGTGACATATGTGAAATGGGCAGGAATTCTCATTCTACCAAATGCAGCAGCCTTGTGGGGAACTTTATATACCTCTTACACAGCAATCAAACAAAACCAATGTCAAAGTTCCAGACTAACCAGCAGATGGCTCAGCCAACAGCCTAGGGCTACTGTTATCAGTTTGAGCACCCAAATGTAACTGCTGCTCCATTTCCTGATTTGGGAACACTTCAGACTGCAAATATGGAGCGATATTGTTTGCATGTACCCATGTTAACTCCCACAAATTATCTCCACCTACGATGCTTCCTTTTGCAAGGATCCCAGTTGATTTCATCACAAACAGAATGTTCTTGAGAAGCTCAGGAATCAGTTCTTGCAGTTTCTCACTCTTCCTGCCTCTCACCTTGATCTTCATGTACTTCTCCATCCGACCAATGACCCCCAGCCAGAGTTTGCAGAAACTGTTCTGCCCAGAAAGCTGTTGCAGTAGCTGCAAAAACACCTTCGACAGTAACTTCACTGCATGCAAAAAGGTGCCTTCCATATTTCGGTAATCTTTTGGCGAATGATTCTGTGCAATCTCCAGCAAATCATCAAGCATAGTAAAGATAACTAGATCAAAAGCCTGCAGCCAAGTTGAAAGTAAGAGGCACATGCCTTCTGCTGCTACCAGGCATTTCTGCAATGATAACAATGCATGATTCCTTACTACTTCTCTCTGATCCAAGGAGATCTTTTTCAGTGCTTGCACAAGCCGCAGCCACATCTCTCTGATTCCCTCAGAAATTTTCTCAGCTTCCTCACCAGCATCTCTAGTCTCACGAGACCAGCGAGCAAGACAACTAATGGACTCAGCCATTAGATCTAATGCACGGACCGATCTATCTGTTTGCCCAACACGAGATTCTGCAAAATGCCGTGAGGCTTCAATCAGAAGAACATAGTTGGCTGGTGAAATGTGAGCCCCTTCAGACATAATGAATATCAGTGCCTCAAAACCTACTTCTGAAGCTTCCGGGTGGCGAGCAGTGATCGAGAGCAGGGAAGCAATGGTCCGCCAACCCATCTGAGATTTCAAATGGGTTGCATTTGCCTTCACCAGGCGTGTGATTTCTTGAGTGATGTTCTCACAGTATGCATCTGCAACACGTGCATCAAGCTTTAACACCAATTGCAGTGACCTCAGAAGCTCATCGGCCAAGTTTTCCTTGTAGGGTAATAACCTCTGACAAATTCTTAAGAGTCCAAAGACGGCCTTTTCCACAAGAGCGCAAGGCATTACAGTGGACTGAACAATGTTGGCTATGTGCTCATATACATCCTGCCAGAGAAGCCCAATTCTGTCTCGGTTGTTTAGCATGATAGCAATAAGCAGCTCTAAGCAGAAAACTGCCGTGTCTTCATCATCAGGTGAACCTGTAATCTTCTGAGGATGACCAGCTGCAATGAGTGCCCTGGTGATTTGCATTAGTGAATCAGCATGTAGGAACTTGCTTTCTGTAAATATACTGTCTATGTGGCACTCCTGTATTATCTGCAGGGTTCTCTGATGAGCAGCAAGTTGCTGTTCATTTGGTTCCAACCTTGGTTCTTCAGTGTCAAAATATAATAGCTGGCTAAATCTCCCAATTAGTCCAGAGGATTTACGAGGAGTACCCATAATTTGAACATGAGAGGTGGGAAGAGGGCTAGGAACAGGCTTTCCATGGATTGAATCTGGAGATGACTCTGAGTCATCATCAGCATCACTAGCAACAGGAGCAGGAAGCAAACCTAACTTGTGCAATCTTAATATGCAATCAAGGATATTTCTCCAACCAGTACGTATGCAGTCACCATATGTATTCGTGATGCTAAAAACTGTCTCAAGTGCTAACCTAGCTTTTGCGTCATCTACAAAGATTGTCACTGGTTCCTCGATGAAAGATGAGTCCAAGAGGGTCGTATATCTGCATAGGGACACAACTGAATCATCCAACACTTCTTCCAGGTGGTGGTGTGCTGAGATCTTTGCAACAGCCAAGAAGCCATCTACGCAAGTCAAAAAATTTTCTTCATGCTCTGCATAATCAAACACTACTGAGATAGCAGCGATCGTGGGGCCTGACATGACTGAAAACATTTCCCGATCAAGGAATGGACGGGAGTCACAAACCATGTAAGGAGATGTCCTTTTTGACTTCAGGATAAGATCAACCCAACGGCTGGGGTACATTTCCAGAAAACCAAAACCTTGTTCAGGAGCAGTCCTAATCTCATTCCTGCATATCGAGTGATAGAGGTCTGACAGGAACTCCCTTGGGAGGTCATTCCCACCATTAATGCGACGGTTATTCCGAATAAAGTCCTCTTCTGTCATCTTCTTCTTGACTTGCACATTGTGTTGATCTGTATTCAGCATTATAAGTGAGTATGCCAATATGAGGGCAGCATCCTTGTCCACAAGAATCTGTGGTGATTGCTCAAAGTATCTCTCTGAGAAAGCCTCAAGTACCCTCTGTATCTTCTGAGACTCACCTGGCAACCGGAAGGTATCTAGGAAAAGTCGAAGAGCAGTATCCATATTCATGTCCCTAAAATCAAAAGTACGGGCAAATTCATGAAGCACCTGTACACAAAACTCATCATGATTGCCCAAGAAATCCCCAATAAGGTTTTTATCCAACCCAGTTGTGTATCTGAAAAAGCATGCCACACTGTTGGGATCAAGATTCTCAGGCAAGAGATGAGTTCCTTGCAGAAACTCCAACCCCTTCTTGGGATCTCTGTTAAAGTGATCAGCAACAATCATTAGTTTTCTCTTGATGTACTTCATACGATGGACAAATTTAACCCATTGGTCTGGATCAGAGTAGTCTTCACACTTCACTGTCCAAAATGAAGTATATTCCTCCAGCTCCTGTGGTGTTTGTTCTGAAGGAGGAGGTGCATTTTCAATTCTATCGGCCATTCCCTGAATCACAGCAATCAAACCATCCAATGCAAGCACATGAGTGGAAGACAGTGGGCAGTTAACAGGAAATGCACTTTTTGATAGAAGAGTAGCTAGTTCTTCAAAAATATTGCTGCAAGAAATGTCACAGTCAAAGTTGGCATACATCTCTGTCATAAAGGTCGTCTGCCGGCAGAAGTCTACAAGAGCCTCCATGGCTACCTCTTGCTGATGATAGCTAGCTCCATACCGGCTCTGTGTGACTCTCAAAATCACACAAGAGAAGAATGCCTCAAGCTGCAATTTCAGTTCTGTGCGCAGGTGGCGATAAAGGTTCAGAACTATGCTACAGACCATCGATAGTATTAGTGGGCTCACAGACAACCCAAGCTGCATCAAATTCCTAAACAATTCATCCTGTATCAAGGACAGTAACTTTGGGTGCCTGCATATTGATGCTCCCCCTAATTCAATTACTGAGTTGATCATACCAAGGGCAAAAAGTGGTACATCCTCATCAAGAGCTATCTGATTAGGTGCAGGACCTATCCCAATCTGGTCAGCAACATTCAAAAGAGAACATAAGAAGTGGAATATCTCCAACATGCAGGGAATTCCATATGGCTCAACCATGATTTCTGCACTGATTGGAGCCTCTGGGCTTGGCATATTGTTAACTGCCATACTAGTCATCCCAGGCTCAACACTCCCATTCCCATTCTCCACCTGCTTGATCCCGAAAATCTGATCCTTGTCAACTGCACCCAGCTGCAAACAGAAGGTTCATCTGCACTTTATATGTATGTTCGTGATAGAAATTTTGCAAGTTATAAACTTTCAAATACAAGAAGATCTTTGAAGTGCATATCATAATTGTGGTTCAAACAGATTGTCAAAATATAAAATTTTCTCTAGCCCATTATCCGAATTAGTACCTCTGGCTTCACAGAAGGAGGTCGGCCACCATCCTTTACAATGGGCAGGTGGGAGAAGATGCATCGTATGAGTTCGTGCATGGTCTGGCGTGCGAACCTCTGAAGTAGCTCCCCTTTAGTACCTGCCTGGTGGACGACACGGAAGCATGTATTGACAATAGTGCAGACGTGCTGGTTGCTGAGAACAGCCGAAGCACGGCTCCGCATTATAGCGAGCAGAACCTGGAGGATCTTCATCAGTACAGCCTCCTCCGAGGCAGGATCCGTCACCTCGAACCGGCAACTCGTGACCGACTCGACGATCAAATGCATAGCAGTGTCCAACCCGGTGCCAGCGCCCGGGTCGAGGACATCGAGGGTGAGGATCTTGTACACGGCGGACAGCGCCACGCCAGTGATGGGAGCGCTGGTCTCATCGGAGCAGACCACATCGAGGAACGGGCGGAGGTAAGCGGAGGGCTCGATCGTGCTCCAGGGGCGCCGGGCATCCCCCCATGAGAAGACCTGCCGGCGGAGGGACTTGAGGGACCGGATGAGGAGGTGCTCAATGACGTCGTCCTCGTCGGCGGAGGCAGACCGGCGACCCCACCGGACGTTACGGCGCATCACGGCGAGCACGGCGCTTACCTCAGAGCATATCACGCAGGCAAGATCCACACCGGCGGCGGCGTCCCTGTGACCTCCGGGATCCACGACTGCGTCTACGGATTCCTCCTCGTTCCGGTCGATGGCCGAATTCTGGAGTCGATGGCGACCCATCTAGGCAAAAAGGACCGGATCTTTAGGATTATGGGCCGCTAGGAAAGCATCAACGCCTGAGGGTTCCGAAAGGGGATCAGATCTAAGAGGAGGAGCAATGTTCTAATGCCCGGGCAGCAAAGATATGATATTTCTGGATCGAAACCCCAGTAGATCTGGGAATTGGGACGAGTTGTGGAAAGAAAATGATCCCGTGTGGCGATCACAGGGGTTTTAGGAAGGGATTAACGAAGATCGAGGAGGAGGAGGAGGAGGAGGAGGAGGGAATTCCGACGCAGGGGAATAGACGCGATCGGAGAGATATATGGTGGTGGTGGTGGTGGTGGTGGTGGTGGCAATGGAGCTTGTTTGCCCTCTCCCTCTCTCTCGCTCGCTCGCTTTCCCCTCCTATGGAAACTTCATTTATTGGGGTCAATGCTTTGTTTTATTCTTTCATGCAAACCCTGGAAATATTGTCTTTTTTGCATTTATACCCCTCAGATGTGAGGCTTCCGTATTTTTATGACATTTCCGTAATTGAGTAAATTATTTTTTTTTTCTGATCCTGACGCTAAAGAGCACTAAAAGTTACAAAATTATAATGCTTAAACATGTTTGATCGATCCAAAATTATTTTTTATATTGAGTTGCTACTGATTTTTTTGAAACTTCATGGAATCGGCGTAGATGGGTGTATATTTAATATGTTTTATGTCGAAGGTTGTACGTGCAAAAATAAACTTTCTAGAGGTATATATATTTAAATTATAACGTGGCGAGGGATATCCACGTAAAAATACCCTAACTACGTATGCAATGTGGTGGGAAGAACTTGGTTGATTTGGGAGTCTAATAAAACCGACCACGGCTTACGTCACCATGCCTATGCATTTGATCATTCTTAGCCCCTACGAACAGCTACTAATAATAATAATGCATGATGATAATAATAATAATAATATCATTATTAGTCACTAATAATAATAGCAGTAGTAGTAATAATAAAAATACATGATATTTCAACGTCCGTAGATTCTTAATAATGTAATTAAAAAATATTATCATAAAACATTTTTTTTACTTTTTTTTATGCAAATGAAAAATGATGAGGATGATGACATTTGCCCCTTAGGCCTTTGCCTTAATTAACTTAACTGACATCCTCCAAAATTTATGGATTCTAATATTCAATCTTCGATTATTGGATCAAATATGTTATTGACGTACCTAAAATATTAGTTTGATAATGGTGTAACCCAATTATCAAGGAGAAGGTTGAACATATCATCCGATAAAATTTTATATGTTTTTACAAAAAAATTATCTTTCAGCCCGTTCTTTATTAAATTTAAAATCTTAAAATATAAGGTGCTCGATCAAGTGCGCAGGAGGAATAAATAATATTTCTTATATCTTACTAGATTTTTACAGATTATATTTATTACTTCTTCAAATTTATTACTAGATGTTTACAACGTCAAAGTGACATTTACTAATAATAAACTCGGTAAAATAATTATGATTTTTATTATGAACCACTTAAATCATCGTAGTTTTACTTATATATAAAATAATTTTTATATTTTTAAAAATATAATATATAAGTTCATTCCGTTAAGGTGACAGATATAGAGTCTGTCTACATTGTATACTGACTCAGTATAAATCATTAATATAATAACACATATAATTTAAGTTTAAAATAAAGATATATCTTATCGAGTAAGAGAAAACGACGTAAGTCATAATGATAGAGGAAAGCAGAGAGGTAAAGATAGGAAACACTAGAGGCAAATGTGAGAGGGAGTTAGACCACCACATCATAAGCATAGCGGTGAGGGCGCAGGAGAGGATGAAGTGAGTGACGATAGAGATGAAAACGCTTAGGAGGAGGAAGATAGACTGGTCGACGCACATCCATCTATAATATGATTGGAAGCTTTTGAGCTCGTCATCAGAACAGAAGAGGCTATGTGCGTACGACTCCCTGCTAGACAATAGTGGATCGGTGCTGATGTTAGTGGTCACTTCTACGACGACAAGTCCTCCTGCAATTGATGATGGTCTAATTTTTTAATTTAAATTATATATATTATTATATTAAATAGTTTATTATAAGTTAGCATGTCATGTAAGTAGACTTTAACATCACTTAACTCAGACTTAACAAGAGGGACCTGTATGCTATGCTTTTAAAATATAGAGTTTATTTTAGACACGAGAAAAACTATAAAGACTTAAGTGATCCATAACCAAAACAACAAGGACTAAAATAATTTTTTTTTAATACTTAAATTATATATATCATTATATTAATAGTTTATTATGAATCAACATATCACGTAAATAGACTCTAATGTCTGTTAACTCAGACTTGATGAATAAGCTTATTTGTTATATTTTTCAAAATGTATAGGCTATTTTAAACATGAACAAACCATACGAGGATTAAATGATCTATGATCAAGATCAGATGCGTTAAAATAAACCTTAACCTTAATATTAAATATACATTTCAATCTCGACAGAAGCAACCATTAATGCTAAAAATATGTTACGGTTCATTAGCAATAACTTAAGCTTATGACTTCCATCTTGGTTTAGAGATTCGTTATTGGGTCATATTAGTGTTCCGCTAAACTATTCCATATGTCCCCCGCAAATTAATCCAACGAGTACAGAGATCCTGGGTTCGAGGTCTAAAAGGATGTTTTAACTTAATGCAGTAGTAACTTTCTCAACCTTTTGTGTTCACCCTGCCCATACATGGATCATTTCTGGTGCTTCTCAACTACTGGTATGTCAAAGTTCAAGAATCTTTCTACTTGATTACTTTCATGTGTATCTAACGTGACTTACACGGCCTTAGAGAATCAAAGACATGTATCAGCAGATCCTCGAGGAATGACTTGAACGGCCGACCTCCGAGAGAACCAACTCGCCTCCCCACGTCTGGAATGGACTGTTCAATCCCAAAACTCGTCCCTCTTCTCCTACAAGTAATTCAATGGAATTGGTTTCAATTCAATTGAAGGGAGGGATCTATTTCCATTTCTTAATTGGTTCAATTAAGTTAATAGTCCCAACCCTCCTATCATATATAGGTTAACCCGACGCCAGCGGACTGAATTACTTGCAAAACAATTATTTTTTGAAATGAGGAACTTAGACATTAAATATTAAGATGCTCAAGAACACCTGTATAATCTACTATTGATTTCAGTACCATGGTGATTTTTGTTTTTTGAAATATTAATGTTATTATTATTTAAATCAACAATTGACTTATGAGCTCACGGTGACATAGAAAGTTTTTATGTATTATAATATGTTTATATGGACACATGCTTAAGAGAAATCTGAGGAGATATAAGCATTGGGTACATACATACCATCCTTGATTTAAGCTTCATGAATCAAGAGAAACTAAGAAATAAAAAAAATATAATTTAAGATATAAGCATTACAATGATGAGAGGCCTACAGTCTCAGCTTACTGGGGTAGCACAGTGGAGATAAGAGCAGCTGACAGAATTAACTATCAGCATGTCCATTGGAGGATGCAGATTCGTCTGATAAAATCGATTAGTGATCCAAAACAAAAGACTGAACCCATAATATCCCTTGGAATCCCTTTTTAGCTCCGTTGTGCTTAAAATATAAAACATTCATGCCAGACAGCACTTTCGGGTTTGCTTGTTACATGTATCCCGTCAGTTTTAAGAGCAAATGCTGACACTTTAAGCAATCATATCAACTAAGTCTGGACGAATGTAGGCCTTCACCTGAACATCTCACAATCAGTTTCCGGTTTGGCCCTAAAAAATTGTGTTAAGGGATTGTTGATGAGCTCTTTAATAACAGGTGTAGCTGATACCAGTATGAACTCGGGAACTTCCTTGGCACCACTCACTGCTGCTATACGGAACTTTTAAGGCCATGCCATTACAACTTATACCTGATGAGCAGGATGGACAAAATGATGATGGTTCATTCGTATCTCAAACCTCTTTGTTCTGCTACATTTTTGCAATCTCAACTACAACGAGAAAAATGAAGAAAATAAGTAAAAATAAAGCTCTGACAGAGACGAACAATATGGATTGCAAAATGTTACAGAAGTGACATGGTCTGTTAAATAAAAGATGTACACACCATAACTTTTGCAGCAAAATTGATGCACAGAAATCTTTAAAATGTACCTGTCATTTCTTTTCATCTTGAACGCTGTAGCCCTAAATCTGTGGCAATTAGTCTTAGAAGTACTTGCACTAGCTCCCTCACCTTAACTTCCCTAAAAATTGTCACACACAACATAATTTAACTTAATTTGGAAGCAGATGGATGGTTAAGCACACTAATTACAAACTATAGATCACACAATATTAAACATGACAATTGGTGAAAGGCAAGATAAGGTCTTTTTAACTCCTTTTTGAACAAGTGGAACTTTCATCTAGATCATCCAACTTCCACAAAATTGTGTACAACAGCAAGAAGACATAATATTTTGAGTTATAGCACCACAAAGTACTTCAAAGTATTCTTAAATTACAGCAAGGTAATAGCATAATATCATTTCAAGTTTCCAGGGTGAGTTGAGAATCTAGCTGTCCATGCATGGTCACATGTTCTATCAAGCCAGAAAAAAGTGTCTCGGCATTATAACCATGCAACGATTGGAACATCCTTTGTCATGAGCCATTATCAAGCTCCTCAAAAAAAGGTGTTTTTTGAGGGTTGGTACTGTCTATAATGCGGATGTGGGACTAACAATATACTACAATCCACTTAAACAACCGATATCCTTGTTAGGCTTATACACCATTCCGGTTGGATTATAGATGTCATAACCTATCTTGCCATGGTGTCTGTTCCTGCTAAAACCAAGATTCATTGAACAACATGGCCAAAATATATGAGCAAAAAAATGCTCCAATGAAGTTATCCCAAACCGGTTCAACAGAATCCACCAACGTAGTAACTGGTACAAAATTGGCCTTTTAACCATATGTCCTGAGATTCTTAAGCCCATGCCACTGGCAATAAGCTCATCTAACCTTATATTCCAAGGAACCCATCATCTATCTCTAAATTGTAATCTAGCTCGGCAAGCCCATTCCAAACCTCCACAAAACAGTCTCTTAACCACAAGGACCAAATGCTTAAGCCATAAAGGTAAAAATAAGCCTACATGCTATCATTTCCAATGTAGAAGTAATCAGTATATCACAAAATACCACACTGGCATGCATGTGGTAGCATCCATCCCAACAGTTGTCAGTCCACCAAGCAGCACAGAGAGTTGCCTTGGCACCATTTTGTCCTTTTTTATCACGATCAAGGCTGAAAACACATGGGTTTAGTTCCCAAATATAAGTACCAAGAAATTCTAGAGATGGGTAGTGGTCCATATACTATCTTAAATAATCATCCACAATTAATGTGGGATTGGCCGAAGCATCTAACCAGGTTACTTGTTATGAGAAGCTTCATAGCTAGATGTTCATGATAATTAGTTGAAATTGTTTATAGAACCTGCAATTTGGGTGCCAACTACAACTGGCACTTGCCATACTGAAAAGTTGTTTGAAAGAGGCATCTTATTTCATAGTTTGGCGTTAAGTTGATCAGTTCACAACTTTTTGCAATAAATATTGCCACAAAGACTTAAGGTGCAAGACGTACCAAATCCACAAAGCTGGATGAACTACACGAAATAAGGCCACACACCAATACATGGCATTCAACCAGCATACGTTGTATAAGGTACAGTGAGCGAAAAATGTTCATATATAAAATTGTTCACATATAATCAGCTTAAGGCTTCCATTTCATGAATATTATTCATCACTACAGTTTTAGCCTTTTAGATGTTAGTTTAGCTAAATAACAAAAAAGAAATATATTGTATACTCTTCAAAGGTGCCCTAGTAACCTACATATCCTCTATAGGTGAAAACATCCTTTTGACACTGCAAATCTTTGAAATTGATCATATATACCATGATGATTATTGTTCATCCAACCATCTATTAAATTATCACCATTGAAGTGTAAAAAAGCAACAGTACTCAACAGTATCCTCAATCTAAAATGCCCTAACAGATTTTTGCTCTCTTCATATTTTCCATCCAAAAAGTACAACATGACAACCATGTCATGTTGACAACGTGAAGATGTCACAACCAGGCAAATGATGTTACCAAATGCCGATCCTCATGCCATGTGGCTGCCACTTCATTACACATGGATATCATGTTACCACGTGGGTACCAGTTCACATCAATGTCATCTGGCAATCATGTGATTGCAGTTGTCTCAGTTTCCTTCTTGCGACAAACTCCGTGTTCTCAAGCAAGAACTGAGTTCTCAACTCTCGCTTCAAGTCTCCCCATGTATCCACTCAACATCGGCCTTGCTGGATCTCTTCCCAACGGGTTCGCCACCAAAGTTTTGCATTCCCATTCAGATACATTGTTGCTATAGCAACTTTGGTCTCTTCAACATCGAGCCTTATAGCACGAAAATACTGTTCCATGTCGAACAAGAAATTTTCAAGCTCTTTGGCATCCCTAGCACCACTGTAGCACTACGGCTCCGGTGCCCTGAAGTTTTATGGTGGCGCAGCGCGGGTGTTGTTCCCTCCCGCATCAAGAGTCCTTGTTAACACCATCTACATCGAGGCATTTTAATCTTTATTCATGTATCAACTAAATATCAACTAGAATCAACTGAGAAATGTTAGCTTCAGCTAATGGAGGTAAAGGTAGTAGTAACTTCCTATGTATATAAAGTCTGCAGGGATGATAATGGACATTTGCAAATTAAGAGTATACTTTGACATTTTGTAATACATTAAAAATTCTTCCAGGAAAAAAGGCCAACACTAGGAAAAATTATAAACAAAAATGGTGAGAAAGCAGGACCACTGAGGCACAAACCTTGATACAACAAGCTCGCAAAATGATGGAAACAACACATATAGATGGGCACGTCCAATATTGTTATTCTTCTTGAGGATTTCTCTTATGGATGGTGGTAACTGAAGAACAGCTGCTGCATCCGAATGAATCGACAGTCGAGCAAGTTCTTGAAGAACATATACAGTTTCCTCGATTCTCACACTCGGCAGTGAATGCTCTCCTGCAATAGTAATTTGAGGCATTTCAAAAATGAACTTACAAGAAAAGTAGATAACACTAAAAAATACCATTCATTCTTATTATCTGCACGGAAAGAATAAGTAGCTAATTAACACCTCAGTCCAAAAACTTACCTATGCTATTTTCATCAGTCAAAAACTTGTCCAAAATAGTTTCACATCTCCTCAAAAGAATGGCAACTGTGACCTTGCTAACTTCCGATCTTGTTTCATGCCAACTATCTTCACATGTAAAACTGAGTAAGAAATACAAATTTCAGTTTATATTAAACAAAATGTGAACTTAAACTTAGATAAAACAAAATGTTAATTCTCAGTTGGAGAAAGAAAAGAAAAAATGAACCCACAGTCTGCTCTTTCGAGTGAACATGACAAAATTATGGATGTTAGCTTTAAAACATGATCGGCTTACATATTAAAAGTAAGCAGTGTGTATATATATCTAAACAAATTTTTCCAAAAAATATTACAAAGTGCGAAACAAATTGCCTAATGCACCTTTTTTCATAGTCATAAGAATGGACCAGATTGGCTGATTTGAAGGAGAAACTCAAAATCAGACCTCAATTTAGTTTGATCCTTCTATTAGATCTGAAAAGTAGGAAAAATAAGGCCAGGTCATAATGTGGAAGTGATGCAAGTAACCTTCACCACTTGGATCCCTCGAAGTACAAAGGGTGGGCTTGGATGTGGTGTAAAGTAGGCAAGAATCCTTGTTGATCAGATTGAACCAATTGATCGGATTACAAGGGGGTTAATATTGGTCCACCACATATTCCTTGTTGATCCCTATTTTGATATTCACTTCTTTGATTCAAGCCACACTTTGGGCTGCTAGTGGCAGTGCTTTGACCGAGCAAAGTGAGAAGATGGATAGGCCAGTCAAGTAGTGACATACCTTTCAAGCGTAAAGAGTAGGAGTGAAGGACAAATTGACATAAAAAGGAAGAGTAAGAAGTGAGACGAAGAACAAGATTAGTAGCAAAGAGAAAAGGGAGGAAGAAAAGCTACTCATCAAACAAGGGAAAATAAAAGAAGGAATGGGGAGGATCCACTGACACAATATGCAGGAGGAAGAATGAGAAGCATAATAGGAGGAGAACAGGGAAGGAAAGAGGTAAAGAAAGAGAGGAAGAAGTAGGAGGAGGAAGAGGCGGAGATGGTAAGAGTGGTTAGATGAGAGGGGGAGAAAAAAAGGAAAAAAGTAGATAAAACGGAAATGGAAGAAGAAAAAAGCAAGAGAATAATAGGAAAAGAGTAAAACAAACCTATTAAGACAGAATAATAATATAACAAAATATTATATAAATTCATCTGTTGTCCAACCAATTAACCACTGGTCCAACCAGTAATCTGAGACTTGGCCAGGTCAGATCTGATAATTTGGATACTCCGTGTGTCATCTTTCAGGCCTAATTCACTGGTTCAGAAGTTATGGTAATGAACAATCCCAAACTTCAAGATTCATGAGTACGTATATTATATATATGTCCTATACACCTAAGTGAAAAAATGCATCCAACCATTTTAATTTATCTGCATGTAAGAGCTTAATTGATTGACTAAGTGCACATCCCAGAACTACTGATGAATTATGTGACATTGGATCATAATTCCAAAACAAAACAAGACTTTTGAATATGAAAGAAACGTGGCACTTAAAAAAAGCCATTGAGAATAAACATACTGAGATAAAGAGGTGATACTGCATTGAAGATAGAGCATCGAAGAAAATGCCTAGTGTATTTGCTGTTCAGAATCACATTTGTCGAAGCGATATGGCTATGGAAAATATGGTTAATTCATAATAGTGTGTGCTTCAGTTACAAAACTTACCTACATAAGGAAAATATTGTCTGTAAACAGCTCAGAGAGAATCTGCTACAATGCGAAGGCATAAGCCCAACACTCTCAAGAGGTAAAGAGTCAATTCTGGATGCACAACGGTCAAGGGTTGTAATTAATCGTTCCAATATCTGGGAAAACAACATTACCCTTCTAGATAAGCAGCTGAGATGTGAAACCAAGGCTAATCCTTGAACAAAGAAAATATAACAGGAAATAGATTTTGTTTTAATTATACCTCAAGCGGAGCATCGATTTGGCTTCTAAGAACCTTGTCTCCCAGAGTACTCAGAACATTCATCTCGATGACCTCATCAGCTAAAAGTGCTTCAACCAAAGGAGTTCTAGATGATAGAACCCGTCCACATGAACCAATCAAAAATATTTCATAGACATCTGCCACCTCATTCCAAAGACTTGCCCTAAAACTTTTATAGATATTTTGATCAAATTTATTTTCTGAATTTACTCCGGTTATGGCATTAATAAGAACACAGTTGAAGCCATCAACTGCAACTTTCCAAAGGGTACCATTTGGGTTATCTCTTCTAGTACTCATGCACCTGAAAAGAAAAAATCAATATATGTGTATAAATGCAGATTTGATGTTATTCTTACCCTCCAAGAATAGAAAATACTATTTTCAAAAAAGCATGCCAAAATGTTGTCCTAGAATGTCAAAAGGTTAAAAAACCAATGACACGACACATGTCAACTTACTACGTTGTTCTGCATTCACTTTGAAATTTAAAGAACATGCACATTAAGAAGTGCCATAAATTTTGTGTCATTATATGCACCATGACATTGTGAAAGTTGCACATAAATATGAGTGCTTATTGCATGCCATTTCCTATATAAATTTTACAGACAATATAGGAAATGTACAAATGTTTCATTTATATAACCACAGAACAAAAGTTCATTTGGAAGAATAGAGCAACAAGGAAGGGCCAAGTTTCATTTTTTGACTTGTTTAAAATAATGTACAAATGTTTTTCAGCTAGAGAATAATCAAGCATGAAAAAATTAGTCACTGCGGATTATGATGTAAAGAAGAGAAGGCAACAAAAAACAGTCTACAGATTACCTTCCAAGTGCATGCAAGATTTCAGCAGATATGCAGCACTTTTCAGTTGGTGAGGCCTCAAGATAGAGCTTCACAATAACAGGAAGAAGCTTTTCTCCAAACAAAGGGCTCAAGTGGGAGCTTGCTGTGTCATCAGAAGTAGCTGAGTGAAGAAGCGAAGGCTGTGATTTTGTCATGGAGACAGAAGAGGCACCATTAGCAACATCAGGCTTTGGCTTCATGTTAATTTCCTTATGATTTGTGAAATCCCCGGATTTGTTTTCTGGAGAAGAACTTGAAAAATTATGAGAGTCCTTTTCTAAACCCTCATGATCATGGTTTGAACGCACTGCGAATTCCATGTCATTTACGATTTTATGTGAACGAGCTTCATATCCAATCAGATAACACAGCAGCGCGTTGATAAACTGGGACCACATGGATGATAGATGTTTTGCAGGACGTAGAAGAGGTAAAATCTCCAAAATTGTACGCTGTACTGGTGGAAGGTTTTCCTGGATCTAAAAGTACAAGAAAACAAAACAAGAATATGAGAAATATTGAAAGAATAAAGGATTCTTTCTTTAATCATCCACTCCATAGAAGACTACAAAAATAAATAAATAAAAACAGAACAATGGGCAATAAGTGGTAGAACCAACTGAGCAGAACTGCAAGCAAGAGAACTTACTTCACTTTCCATATCACCCGAACTCTTGGAACTTCTAATGGCCAAATGCAATATAGCAAGCAGCTGCAAGTACATGTCTGCATCAAACATTATGTGTGCTTGGGTATACAGATCTCCTGTTAAACATAATGCATTAACATCAAAGAGACAAGAACGAAACATATTGTAGAACTTAGAATATCTGATTATTCATTACCAAGACCATTCAGGATCTCCTGCTTCACCTTGCTAGCTGCACTACTAGTGTAATTAGGGAACATTTGAATTACAAGTTCATAGACATCAAGCATAGATTTGACATAAGATACAGCCAGGTTTCCCTGAAAAAATTCATTGCAGCAAAAACTAGTCAGTGCCAGTCAAATATTTCATGCGTTATTGAAAGATCGCTTGAACCTATATCGGCTTGTAGAGTAGAGTTTTTACACAAATGCAAAATAGTATTCAACATCCGTATTGAAAAAGTTAGAACTGGGATTCAAAGCAATAACTGTTTTCAGCTATAATTAGAGCAAGCCTATACAGAAGTATACATGAGAAAAATCAGCATATAATACCAGAAGGCACACACACAATTACCTTTGGACAATGTGAATTAACAATTGTCTGTAAACAATTTATTGCAGCAAGTGCAACTTCTTTACTACCATTTAAGATGCTATTCTTGACAAAATCTAGCAGAAGTTCCCAACCTGCACAGGTAAGTTACCATTCAGTAGATGAACTAGCTCATCAAAGAGATCAATCAAGTTTGATAGAAATGGTCAGAGAGAACTAACAAGCAGCAAAATTGCCTAAACTCTGAAGAAAAGGGAAAAATGAGCGCAGTAGCCTTGTTATTCCACCCAAAACCAATACGATAGTCTCATCCCATTGCTTCTGAGCCGTATTGCGGCTACAAAAACTCAAGGTATAAGTACAAAAAATGACACATTTTCTCAGTCGAAAAAGTCTATTAGGATAACAAACAATTTGCATTCTTCATAGTTAATACCTGTGGTGAATCAGCATATGAACAGCCTTTCCTCCTCGAGTCCCTAATTCTTTTCCTTGCCACTCTTCCCGGGATGAAGTGGATGCCTAAGGATAGAATTGTCACATAATCATCTAAAGCATAAATGAAGCATATATTTCATGATTCTGTAACTTACCAGGTGAGAAACACGATCTAGAATGGGGAATACATAATTCCATAGGCAATCCTCCCACATACTTCTGGGTATCTTCTGTCCATGACTGCCCAAAGTCTGAAACAAAGTCCTAATGGCTGAATTTCTTACCTGAAAAAAGCAAAGGTTTCAGCCAAAGTTTCATTAAACAATTTAAAGATTTAACAAGCAATAAGACATTTAAATTTGAAATTTTTAGATGATTAAAGTAATTCATTCTGTTGGTAAAAAGCTAGATTCCAGGATAGATGCTAGATAACAGGCTAGTTGTTTTATAGAGGATAGAAAACCATTACTCATGTGATGCTGCACCTTCAGCGTTGTATCAATAACATGATCATCAGGCAGCGAAATCATAAGCAACTAACTAGAAATGCAGTTAAGTGATTTTTACAGTGTGCATCAATTAAGAGGTAAGCCAAACAGCTAACAATGACGATAGTACTCATGCACTTCAAGGAAATTCCAAGGGTCAATCCACAACAAAATTTGTCTAACACCATTGCTACTGGGGTCCCTCTATAACCTTCGAACCACAACTTGATTCCTCATTCTGATTCAAGAAGATTTGCATCTCATATTAAAATGCTCCATGATCTTTTTCATGGAACATGACCTTAGATAATGACTCTTTTTCATGAAATGGAATTACGACAAATATGCAATAATACGGTAAGTGTGTTTTTCGTATCTTTTTTTAATGTGTACCCTAGGTGATTGGGCAGAAGTGTCTTTGAACTTCTACCATGAAATCATCACACAAATGGATGAAGATGCTAAAATTAAGCACATTAAGTGAAAACTTGAGATGCCAGGTACACAGAGACACAATGCAGCAAAGAAATATGAAGTCTTTGTCAAACTTGTCTTGCATGACAACCGTTTGCTGTTTACAACAAGGTCAGATTTGAAGAGTCTAGCACACAATAAAGTGTATTTTAAAGTGAACAGAATAACAGAGGATGTAATCATGTACGAATCAACCATTACACAATTACATGAAAAATTCCAGTTAAAGAGAAGACACTATACCTCAGGCCTCTGATCTCCTGCAAGATTTTGAAGAATCGAGAAAACTGAAAAAAGCAACTTATTGTAATCAATCAAACTTTTTGAGATAATTGGTTCATGAACTTCCACGGCATGAATGGCCTGCTCATCTTTGGGGTCTACGCCAGAAGCAATCCCTGTAAATTAAAAAAATTTGCTCCATAAGGCATATGGAAACAAAAATGTAATCCAGATGTACTCATAATATAAACATCAGCTGAAGAGATTAATAACCATCATCCATTTCCTGGATGAGACTGTGAGCCAATCCCTTCACAATAAAGTCAGTTGCAGTCCAAAGTAGGCCAATTGCGGTCAAACTTATATTTATTTCCTTCTTCTGAGCACTATATGCACCTGTGACTTCTATACAGCTGGATAAATTACAAGGGGAAACAAGTTAGACTGCTGCATAACTGCAAAAACTATGATATGTCTGTGAACTCTGAAGAATCTTAATTTCAATTTATGTTCCAAATAATGTTCAAAAGAACAGAAAGCAAGTCCATTGCTATGTATCAAATATTAGAAAAAGCAAAATTATGAGTCGATCAACTAAGATATAATTGAAATATATGAATGGTGTATATGAGTGAGCATTTATAATGGCTACCTGATACAAAAGATATATAGAACATGTATTTAAGATATTGCTATAAAAGCAGAAAGACTCACTTCATAAAGGTTTCCTGTGCATAACATACTGCCACAAGTGTAGAACCAGAGGAAATCCCATTTGTGAAGCATTTTGCTTGTGTTTAGGGAAAAACCTCCATATAGATAATGATATACAAGTTAAAGCAAGCTGCATGTTGAGAACAAGCTATACAGGGCACTGACATTCCATGGCAATGCCGAAGACATTGCAGAAGGTGTTGCTTCAGAATAATGTATTTAAAGATAAATTTGACAAACACAACCAGGTTCATGTCATCATGATAATTTAGAAGAACAATTCTTAGCACCACTAGAGCTAGAAGAAAGGGCTGCAATTTCGCTAGGACCGGTGAACCGGCAAACGAACCACCCCCATAAAAAATATTCAAAATTTTGAGTCAAATAGGGATTGTGACTCTTCTACGTGCAGAACCTGCTGCTGTCCACAGCCGCCTACCTCCCCACTGCCCACAGCATGTCACCAACCTGATATATATCCTCCTCTTCTTCCTTCCTCTACCTCCTTCCTCTTCCCCCACTGCCTCCTCTTCTTCTTCTTCTTCCTCTTTCCTCTGTCGCCTCCTCTTCTTTCCTTCTTTCTTCCTCCTCTTCTTCCTTCCTCTTCACCTTCATCTTTCTCTTTGCTACACACCAATGTACTAACACTAATATCGATAGTACACAACAACATTCCCACTTTGCTTCCACGCATTTCCTCGCGTGGCCCTGACATGAGGCATTATGCTCGTGTGGCCCTCACATGAGAGCCGTCTACTTTGGATTCTATGCGAAGGCAGATCATCAGTGTCGCAAGGAAAGAAATCTGCAAACAAATTTCAAGATCGTCGCAAGGAAACATATGTCAATTATATATGAAGGTAGTTAAATATATTATATTATTCTCAATCTTTATTTTGGATACTAACATTTAGATGATTCCAATTGTTTAAACCTGTATAATGACATTTATTTGTTCACATTGCTGAGTTTATAAAATTTAAGTATAAAAATTATAAAACTCATGTTAACTCAATGATTTCAAAAGGCGCTCAGCACCGATATTAACCTCCCTCTCACGACTTCGCCAACCCTAAACCTACTCACAAATCCGCCGTTGACATTTCCTCTCTGCTGTCGCTACTCTCCGATGCCACTATCGTTGCTCGCCGCTGCCATTATCATTGGAGCTACCACTGTCACTGCTGCTCTCAATCATCAGCCTCAATCTCTACTCTTCTCACATCGACTTGACTCAGTATACTATTAACAATCTATTAACAGTATACTATCAAAAGTATATTGTTAACAATATACTGTTAACAGTAACAATGGTAATAGTCTTTTTTATTTATTAGATTAATAATATATTATTTTAATTTTTATAATGTTAATCTTTATTTATTTGAAATTATTATTAGGGTTACAGGATAAATGATTTGTTTGAAAATGACAATAATATTGATTACGATAAATGACTTTGATGTATAACTTTTTTGTTTTAAATTTTGAGACTTTTGTTAATGGGACATTGTGATTTTGCATTTAGATTTTCTTAGTTTAATATCATATATCTATTTGAATAATCATATTCATTAAGTATATTGTCTCCTTTTTATATTTTGGCACCTCACTTTGCTCGGGCAAGCGCCTAGGCGAGCGTCCAGCGCATCAAGTGTCTTGGGACCTTAGCGCCTAACGCTTTTTAAATCATTGAGTTAACTAAATATTATATATATAAATCGATGTACCGACTGACCGATGGTACAATTCGTACCGCTCCATTCTGACATACAATGTGTCGATACGATGAGGCATACCGACGACCTAAAAACATGGCCAAAAATAAGTCCAAAATTTTTTTAAAAATAGAAAAAATAGATTATAATTTTTAAATTAGAAATAAATATATATTTTGTATAATAATATCAAAATTAATAATTAAAAAAGAATAGTGATACATCTTTTTTGGGCTTTGAGTAGAAGCTTTGTGGTACGTTCTGAACCGTTCTTTCGTTGATGTTGAATTATTACAAAGAAATGATTTGGATTGTCAAATTATTTATTAAACAATTTAAACTTTAAGATTCAAATGAATCAAGTAATCGAACGATAGATACCATTGGTTCTACCATCAAAAGGAAACACGAGACTCCATGGACAGTTATAGTTTGACCATTGTTAACCAAAGATGTCCGAGACGACTCCAGAGGCTAATATGATTGTGGCATGTAGTGATTTGAAAAGCGCTAGGCACTAAAAAGCGGCAAGGTCCGAAAATGCCCGAGGCACTAAGCGCTCGCTTGAGCGAAGTGAAACGCTAAAATATAAAAAAATATATAATAAATTAATAAATAAAATTTAATTAATAAAAAATATAAACAATATACTATTAAGTGTTAACATATTGTAAACATATTGTTAAGATAACAGATATCATTAACGATATCTTAACACTTAACATAAGATACTATTAACGATAGATTAATATCACAGTTTGAATCGATGTGAGAAGTGTGAAAGTAGAGACCGAGGCGGAGAGACGGCATCGAGCAATAGTGGTAGCAATAGCAGCAACAGAGAGAGGCAACGGTAGTGAGAGCGAGAAGATTAGGGTTAGGGAAGACTCGTGCGGAAAACTGATGGCGATGCGTTAGTTGGTTCAACTAAACCAACTAATACAAAACACGACTAAACACCTGAAATCCCAGTTCAGTGGCTTGGTTTAACCCCGGCACTCACCCGAAACGCCCGACACTTGGGCTCAGGCGAGCGCCCAGGCGATACCTCTTTGAAGCATGCCGCCTGGAGTAGAAACGAGGCACTTGGGCCTCGACTCGCCTTACCCGAGTGCCTACGCAAGCACCCGGGTGCTTTTTAAAATCGTTGGTGGCATATAGTGGTGCATAACATGGAGAAAATCAATACTACTTTTGCAACTGATTTGTTGTTCCATATAATAAGATCGATCATTATACTATTGCTCGGAGAAGAATGACCAACTATCAATGTTGCTTGTAGAAAAATGATCAACAATCACGTCAAGCTCCATGATCTAAATCTTGGGTGGCATGGGTAAAATACAAATCCTTGATCTATTTACCACCCTCAAACTATGTAAATGAGACCACCAACTTCCCAACGTTATCGCCATCATTAACTAGGGCATTATTGTCCATGGTGCTGCCATGTCTCCGGATCGAGCGGGTTGCTAAATATAGTTGAGAAGTTAACTACATAATCTTAATTAGAAAGTTTCCTCTAACTTAAGGTGTTAATCCTCTCTAATCAGCCTCCCAAGCCTGATCCAATCCACAAATCATAACTTTATGAAGTTTTAAGAGAGTGCAAATGTGAGAATAAGAGAAAGTAGTGATTAAAAGATTGAGTATAAGATGTGAGAGAGAGTGAAAGGGGGTGAAAGAGGAAGAGGAAAGGGTTTAAAAATCCTTTCAAATGGATTCGAGCATTGGAAAGGGTCAGATTTGAGCCGCTCGTCAGTTTTGATTGAAATATGATTAGTACAGTTCAATAACTGTTGGATTTTGATCCTGACCAAGCAGTACAAACCTGTATCAGGCGAAATAAAACCTTTCAGTATATACCACCCAGTCTATGGTGGCCCGCATACTAATCTCCTATTGGACCAGTAACATGGTATGACAAATATATATATATATATAGTTACCAGGGTTTTCGAAATCGAATCATATTGCTCGGTACAAACAGTGCGTGCTGGTCCGCCAGCAGACCAATATGCGGACCACCCACTACCGGGAGAAACTGTTAATCTAAGCCTATATCGGACAATACATTATTGTTTCCGCTTATCGCTCGAACCAAGTCGGTAATGATCGACTTCGACCATCGCCACCTGCTACCGAGCGGTATTATCCTGGTTGCGACCTAGCTATGGCAAGGGAAGAAGCGACAACGGAGAAGAAAGCGAAAGAGGAAAAAGAGGGAGAACCTCGAAGCGTCCTAATTTAGCACCATCCTCCCTCGACTATCCTGATCCAGTAGGTAATGATGAGGCGACGGCTCGGCTGCTTCTTCGTTGTGTTCTTCGACGAAGGCCGGAGCAAGGTTCACCATTTCGCATCATACCGATGTATCAAGCTCAGCTCGGTATAATGCGATACAAGTGAGAGAGAGTTAAAATAATGTCAAAAGAAGTGACCAGCATTACATATTCTGGTGAGTAATTCTCTCTATATACATAAAGAGAGATGAACTAGGTTACTATGAGGACTCCTAACGTCTCAATAGAGATTAATCACAAAGGCCTAAATTGAAGATCAACTTTGTAAACACTTCGAAAAATAAAATTGAAATGACTTCATATGTTTTTGGTGTTCATCATATCAACACTAAACTATTGATTGAAACTACATATGCATGCAAATATAGTGAAGATCATTTAACAAGCAATCTAAACACTATCATAACTAAGTTAGATGAATGCATGTAGAAGTTCAACTTATTTTGATATTTTGACATTATAGAAACATATCCTATGCCATTAAAACAAATTTCTTTCACATGATACATATGTTAGAATATTTAAAGAATGTGAATTTTTATTTCTAGGCTCTTTAATTGTTATAAATTATATTCATGAATATATGTTATATTTGTAACAACCATGATTAATTTGGAGGTAATAAGATAGACAGACTTTGTGTCGATATGCATGTACAAGCATTTGCAGGGACATGTTATTATTAATGATGGAAAAACAACTTACACATCAAGACAGTGTGTAGGAATGGTCGACAGTCCATCATTCATGATGATGCGCATACTCTGCAAGAAAAAAAAATGTAGTAGGTTGAGCTAAATAATTAAAACAGACGAGCCACCACTTTAATAACTTATTACATGGCCAATATTAAATACTACATCTAGGTTATACATCTGAGAGCAAACTAGGGATAAATAGAGGATATATACATATATATATATATATATATATATATATCCCTACAATATTTGTCCCTAGCTCTAATAATTTGATATATATCTTTTTTCTTATCTGTTACTACCAAATTTGTTATAGAAATTATCATATGTTTTATATCTTGTCATACTAATAGCTCTTCTAACCACTTTTCTACATTATAGATTTCTTTTAAATTTCCCCTTATATTTATAATTTTACCAATGTTTAAAGCATGCTCTTTTAGTAATAATTACTATTTGAACTTCCTCACGCCAATACCAACTCTCACTAAAGGTTACACCTCTACATTTAATTTCACCAAAAATCTCTTTTGATAAGCTCCAGATATTATTGACTATGGTAGACCAATAATATTAATATTATCCCATTTAGGTTCCAAACTGCTTCCTTTTCCTACCTATTCCTAAAAATCTTCACATTATTATCATTAAAATTTCACATCTAGTCCTACTAATTTTTTTACTGTCTTTTGTTTCTTCCTTTAAATTCATCACTCCTTTAAGTTCTCCCAAAAATTTTCTTTCAGTTTGATCATCTAATCCAACTTGAGGACATAAGCACTTAAATCATACAAAACTTCTTAACCCTTAACAAACTTTAGATATATAATTCTATCTTTAAACATTTTTACATCTACAACATTGTCCTTAAGTTCTTTATAAAAAAGAAAAATCCATCACCACTTGTGCTTAACTTTTTCAATATACTAAATTTTAAACCCTTATGACCAACAACAAAATTTTGTCCTGAATGCCTTAAAAAAAATTCCATAAATATGTATCTAATTTCTTAACCTAGTCTCCTTAAATTTCTTTCAATTAGGTTTCTTTCATTTGGGCCAATCATAGCCAACATTTCTTTCATTTATACCTAATTTGGGTTTAGTTTACAAGCCAAACATAGCCTAAATTTCTTCCATTTATACCTAATCTGAGTTTAATTTAGAGAATTGGATAGAATAGTGCTATTCATGCTAGATCTATGCTAGATTCAAACAGATCCAGCCTAAATCTGTACGGATCTAAAATAGATCCTTGCAAAGCTAAGGTTATTTTTTAAACAAATGCATATCTTATTAGTTGTGGATCAGATCATATGTAGGAAAAAGATCCAAAAGCAGCATAGCTTTGATCTGGAATGATAACACACCTATTGCTTGAAGCTATGTCATCATTGATAATGAAATGACAACATTTGTCGGAACAGAGAATTAACCCATCTAAAACAGCAATTGACTAGAGAATTTTCAAATGTAACAAAATGCTCAAAAGATCCTCAAGAGATCAAAAGAAAATTGGATGCTCTGAAAGTACTAAAACTGTAGAAAAAAAATAACTGAGAAAATTCCAAAATTATCATAATGGATATTGCAAAACTTGTCTTGTGCTCTGTGTGATCTAAACTCCAGTCACACTAGGATGCAGCAGATCTGGAAAGATAAACTTACAATTGAATTTATTTTAGAAGAGAACATGCTTCAAATTCAAGTGATTATATTGATTAAATCCTAGTGCTTCCTTTGTTTTAAAATGGTGTCCTCAACAAAAAAAATTAGTTAAAAGCATTGATTCAATCAAAGACACATGTTAGGAGACAAACAAGTAACTTGTCAACTACAATAGATTTGAATCTATTAACTTGAAAATGGAAGATCTTAGGATACATATTTCAGATGAAATTGCTTTTCTTATATTGCAAGCAGGTGACATCCTTTTTATTGATGATGTCAGAGCTGAGATCACCACTAAAGATCCAAAGAGAGTATTCTCAATCTAAGATAAAATAAATGCATAAATGCAAACTGGTAAATAAAATAAAATAAGAAGTAACAAAATTGAATTCAAAAGAGATGAAAAATAAGTCTTAGTAGAAAATAAGAAATTACATATATTTGCCCTATTATTTGACAAGAAATGGGATATCAAAGAAGATATATCAATTAAATAAAATGGGGATGATAAAAGATGCAGAGGTTTGATTGTTGTAAGACTACTAATTGCCTCATAGATTGGAAGATTTTTTTATGGAACAAGTGTAAAGTGTCATTAGGCTTGAACAGTAAAAATGTTGGAGAAATAGAATTATATACAGAAGCCAAAGAAGCATACATGTGGATATCGAAATGGATGTATGGTAATACAAGATAAAATCAGAATTGCATGGTATCTCCACCAGCATCTAAGCCGAATCCTTGTGGAGTTAGGCCGAACTTGTGTGGACTAGGCTAGATCCACAAGGATCTAGGATGCATCGGCACAGGCTACAAGAATTTTGGTCAAACTCAAATGAACCCACAAGAATTCTGACCAAAAACATTCATCAAAGCATATACAAACCTGAACGAAAAAAACTAAAATTTATGTTTAAATCCTTGAAATCATGGCTTTAAGAGAAAAAATCACATGAATGCATCTTCATGCAAGAGAAATTAAGTGATTAATTTCAATTTCAAGTTTGGATGGCTCCTTGGGAATGACCCTTCAATCCTTTGAAATTTATCTTGATTTGAAAAAATGGAGTTAGAATAATAAGATTGAGAGTGCCTAGGGAAGAATTGGCATTAAGAATGGGTAGAGACAGCGGTGAAGAAACAACGGAAAGACGCTTTAAAAAGCCCTCCAAACAGCCACAAAAACCCCCCTAGTGGATCTATATTAGATCTGGAGAAGGGGATACACTGTCATCTGCTAAATGAGCAATAATAGTACCAAACCCAACAGTATGCCTGATATGGTATGCTCAGTTTTAAACCAAATGGGGCAAAATCGCTTATCTAAGTGTTGGTCCCAACCCGATGGTGTACCTGATAGTACCAAACCCAACAGTATGCCTGATATGGTATGCTCAGTTTTAAACTAAATGGGGCAAAATCGCTTATCTAAGTGGTGGTCCCAACCCACTGGTGTACCTGATGTTTGAGACCTTTGGTTAAACACAAGAATTTAAATCTCAGTTCAATATCCATTTCAGCAATTGATCAAACAGGTACAAAATCGATATACCAACTGATAAACCAATCTGTGTCACCCTGTATTAACAAAACATTAATTTAAAAATTCAATACCACTGGATAGCATCCTATATGGTCTGACCCAAATCCTTTGTCGGAACAATAAATATCAGTCAATATCTTCAAGTTCAATCGCCATTTGAAACCTTGTTTGAACCCATGTAATTAAGGAGAAATCAGAAAATTAAATAAATAAATAAGCTAGTTTGAATATATTCAAAAAACCCTATAAATGCAACAATAATACATCAAATCGATTGAGAAAAGAAGTTGCCAAAAGAAGAAGATAAAGATGGAATAAGACCTAACCAATAAGAAAAGATACTGAAGCTCTATCATTATCTGACAAAAAAGTCCATCAGGTGACGCCACTCCTGCTGGTTACCCAGCATTGAGTATGTTGTGACTGATGTTCAATATCCCTATAACTCCCATCTCCTCAGGACAGGATATGCAAATAGGATTATCATAACTAAAATTTCAATGGAGCTACATCTAATTTGTTATTGCTAATTAAGTGTCCATCTTTTAAATGTTTGACAAAAAGACCACACTCTACGACCTAACCGGATTCTAATAGTCTGTGGATTAGCACAGGTTGCCAGTCAGAACAGAAATTGCAAAGGGTAGAGGAAGGTGGCAGCAAACATAAGAGAGGAAAACATCAAAGAAATGGAAATTCCTTCCATATCATATGCCTCGTCACCTCCTCCAATCAAGCATACGATCTGCCATGGTGTCATAGATTGAAGGTCAGAGCCTGAGCCTTCTCCCTCACAGACACCAAGTCCTTGAAACCCAAAACCAACATATGAGGCATTACTTGGATTGGAGGATTTGACAATTTCAAAGAACAATTTAGTGCCAATTACACTTGTGTAGTGGACTATTTTAATTTGGTTTTTCAATCTTGTGCATAGATGAAACATCATAAACATGAGTTTGACTTTAGAATCGGTCCTTCATTTGACTAATTTCCTACCAATTTGTTGCCAGAATAATTAACAGGCATTCCATAGTAAAGGACAAATAGATTCCATATTATGAAATTTGTTGTCGTAAGACTAGCTACATCACATCTACTACTACTTTATTCTATCTTGAAAGTTGAAACAAAGAAAAACGTTTGAACAAACGGATAACTTGACCCACTTTATAGTTCAATTACTTTTATATATCCATCTCATGATAACAATGATGACAAGTTTACATTCACAATATTCTCAGCAGTTATATGTTTACAAAAGACTACAATTTTGTCATATCATCACTGGATGACAATTGTCATTAAGACAGCATATAATACACCATACTTTGTGCATTCCATGGATAAATCAACAAATAATCTGCAATGAGAATGAAATGAAAAACCAATTTTCAAAACTACAACATAAGTGAAAGAATGAGCCACCATCTGCTGAATTCCAACTTACTAGATAACTGCAATTTTTTTAATTCACTTAATATCTAATCAAAAGAGGTCTCCACAACTAATGATTAATTCTGGGATAAAAAAGGTATAAATTCACAAATTAATAACTTCTCTACATCTTGCTTCTTTCCTTTTGATGACAAGGTGATGTACTCCTCAGTGTTTTTTGTTTCAATCTGTACCGCCGTATGACGTATCCGATAGGATCTTGATATGCGGACGCCCGCTCGCGATCTTGTCAAAACCGACATCGCGTGGGAACGAGGCAGCACCTCATCTCTCTGTGCGAGGACGAGGCGCCGCCTCGTCTTCCCACGCGAGGATGCGACGCTGTTTTTATTTTTTAATATATATTATATTATATTATATAGTATATTATCATATACTGGGCGGTATGCACTATGCATACCGCTTGGTACCGGATACCTTACGTACTGAGATAAACTCGGTACGCCAGTATGGATCGATACGGCGAGCCTTGATACTCTATCAATTTTTAGTGCCATCAAAACAAGTTAATGCAAATTCATTTTTTTCATTACACATGGAAGGATATTTCATTACCTGGAATCCTAATGGCACAAGATCTCTCTCTGATGCATCAGCCACAGCCCTAATAATACAAAATTTATAAGGTGTTAAATGAAGAAGAAGCTAGAGTCCAAGGCATAAGAAACAAACCTCAACAATTTAAGTATACTGGGCCAGCTATAATACAGTTTGTCCCCATGTCTCTGTGCATAATGATCAAATGATATAAGAATACAAAGGCAAGATGATAGCAACATGCAAGCAATATGTTCTACGAAGTTGAGAAGATAATACCAGTACCTCTAAAACATGCAATAATATTTTTAATGATCCTGCCCGAACATCAAGGCTCTGACTAGACATATAAAGAACCAACAATGGAGATATAAAAACACATTCAAATGATCCAACTTCAGCATCCGTGGCCTCCTATAAAGAAGAATACCACTCAATTAACTATGCTCAATAAAAGTGACATCCTGAAAAAAATAATAATAATACTCACATGAGAATCAGGCAACTGTTGAGATGCTTTAATGCCCTGAAATTCATCTGAGCCCAAGACTGCACAAATTGACTGATCTAGTGCATCTAGTGCCAAATTTCTTACTTGTGAGTTTGAATTATCAGCTAGCTGGGAAGATCAACTTCATGTCAATCTCAAAAATAAGATGCATTAAGAAATATCATTAAACTCAAAATCACCTCAAGAAGATGAGCAACAATTTGATCCCATAGGGGCTCAGCCCCTGCAAGAGAGAAGATCAAGTCAATATAAGTGGGATGTCACAACAAAATTCAAGTTTAAACAATTCCTACATTGCATATATAGTAGGATTGAAAACAAACCAAGATTCCAAAAGCCTCTAAGTTAGGAAGAACATATAATATCTATCTTACCAGCCCCAGACCCAAAAACAATTATTTCCCTTGTCGTTATGCCAATTCAATTCAGGACCATGACTAGTGTGGGAATGGCCTTTGTAGTAGTTAGATATAATAGCTCATGCTTTCAAAACCTGAATATTCGTCACAACACTTCAACATTTATTTCGGAATGTGTGTCAAAGGTCAATTCAAAATGGTGTTAACCATATGGAATGAGCCTAGGGACTAACAAATTTGTTTCTTTTCTTTTACTCTTTAAAGTTATTAGAAGTAAAATGAAAGATCACTTTATTTTGAGTTGCTCATTTATATTGAGAATTTCATTGATGCCAGCTATTAGATATAAATCCACAAAATCTTTTCACCAAGTATTATCATTTTCTGGCACAGGGTCATCCAGGACACCAAAAAAATGGACCAGACCATATATTAGCATTTCCAGCACAGGTTGGCACCATACATGGCAAATACAATACTTCGGCCATGCCAACATGTCATTGGCATATCAATACCTGCCTTTTAGTCCTATGGCAAGTTAGTACTGAATAAATCATCTCATTATTCATTAGATAGCATGAATACAACAGAAAGTATTAAGGACATAACAAACTACACAAGTACAATATTGTTGAATGCTACTAAAGTGTCCTATTACATTTGTGAAATGGCTTATTAAATATATCCTTGCAACACCAAATAGTTTACGACTTCAACTACAAGTATCATTTTAGTCAAGCCAAGTAGCTTCAAATCTCCTTAAATAGGTAAATGGAACAATCTATTTAAACATTTATTCCACGGTCCATGCTGTAGAATAGAACCCTTGTCTAGGAAAAATGCCTTTAAAATATGTATCACTTAAGAGTTGACTCAAGGTTCTTCAGTGCCTATATTCTTTGTTCTATTTAAAATAGCAAATAATGAGTTGTCAAGGATTTTTCTTCAGAATAATGTTGCAAATATCAACTTGTTCATAAAGATGAATAAATGAGTTAATCAATGGATTCCACAAGTTACTTCTTTCATGTTTTTTTCTTCCTTACATCTTTAAACAGTTTTATTTGTATATAAAATAACATCTTGCCTACAGCTACCAACCTGCCATGTCACCCTATCTTCTGGCTTAGTGCAAGAAACAGCAAGATACAGGATGTCTCTTGGAAGAATAGGAAAAAAAAAAAAACTAATTACTCACTGTGGAGATTATTTACAAGTATAGACGTCATGCGCTCCACGGAGAATGCAACACCTCCAATCTGCTGACTTAGTGCTTGAGAATTTCCAGAACTGCACTGACTTGATAACTGACGTAATGCAGATAGCAGTGACTTCACCGCAGATACATGCATTAATGCTGAACTTTCGAATAGCTTTAAATCACAGGAGACTAGTTATCAGAATATAAGTCAAAAAATAAGACAAAATGAAAACTATAACTGTAAAACGAATGTCACTTCTCCAACCTGAGAATTCAAAGAAGAGAGAATGTGGAAGTCAGTATAATGCCCAGATGTTTCTCTTGCAAGTCTTGAAGCAGAAGCTGAAACTTCCTATACACACATATGGAACACATGAATGGCCTCGAAAGACATTTATATGCACCTTATCTTGATAATGAGCTTAAAACATGTTCCTGCTACAGCCATAATGAGACTGCCCTTCCCAAGGATAAAACTTGAAATTCAAGAAAAGGTTAAAAAACAAAACTCCATGTCAGTTTATATACACCTAGGAAAATTTTGGCAGTTACAAGCTCCATCAGAATTCAATTAATAGACAATATATATCATGAGCTTTCCAGAGCTAATACATTTGGTCTTTAATTAGAGAAATGGACACCGCTAGCAGCCAAGAATAATTATCTATCGCTCAGATGGAGCACATTTAATCAAGAGACAAAGAAATTCAACATTTTCCTACTATTGTTAGTTTGTCCGTCTACAACAAAGGACTCGACAACTTAAAACAAATGGGATTCTTTTCTCAGCAAAATATGCAACTTCTTAATCATTATTTACCTGGGTAGATGCATGAGGAGAATGAATGGTTCTATCTAGAGACGCCAGTGTCTCCAAGACCTACAACTTGCAGGACATAGTTAAATTTTTAGAACTTATAAAGATGATTATTTCGATTCGAGAAGTAGTGAGCATAAAATTCATACCAAAACCCAGGATGGACCCAAGACATTATGTAAGCGGTGTGCTACGTTGAAGAGTGTTCTCAATGCCTAAGTAAACAATAGTAACCAACAATTAGCCCACGAACTTCTATGCTCAGAGATAATAATAAGATACCATAGTCTCATTAAAAATATCAATCAAACTAGAGAAAAAAGAAGCATAACCTGCACATTTTTAGGGGTTAAAACAACATTATCTCGCTGATCAGGTAGGGAGTCTGACCTCTTTGATCCAGGAGAGAGTAGAACACTGGTAGAATTTGCAAAACACAGACAATAGCTTCAATGGAGCCCTCAGACAATATCATTAAAAAACAATAAAAGCATATTATAGTAATGTTAACAAATTGATGTTTACAGACTGAATATGCTGTTAGTACAACAAGGAACAGAAAATCATAGAAGCTAAACTATGCTACTGTTTTCGAAGCCTTTGTAGATCTATTAGATATTAGGTAAAATGACTTCCTTAGTATCATAATTTTGATACTTAGACAAGCATTTGGCAGGTTGAAATTTAGTGTGAAGCTCGAAGTGAACTTTAGAAAAGAAATTAGAAATATTAGTTTGTATTTTTAGAGAACCACTTTCTGCAGCTGTCCTGGTAAGTGTCTCAAGTGATATGAAATTAAAATATATAAAATCATTTGCTAAACCTTCCTATCCAAAATTTCACCACATAATACAAAAATCTGACACTGTTAACCCATATGCTTCCAAGGAAAATAGGGTAAAAGGATTAGTGGCCAAACCCTTTGTAGAGAAGACTAAGGAAAATGAAAGTTTGGTCATGAGCAATACTGTCTAGTATGTCCTATCATTTTCAAAACCTCTACTATGTGTTCATCAAATCTTGTATGGTCAAGGCCTACTATTTGTGGCAACTAACGTTTCCTACTATTTCGGGCTATACGACTCCAAAATTCAATAGTATCATAGATATTGAAACCTAGAATTAAACTTGAGAACTGTAATTTTCCAGAAAGATCCCTAGAAGGAGGAAGATCCCCTCAATCAGAACGTGGCGAAAGGATTTAGACAACTCGAGGTCATGACACCAATCATCACAATGGTCCGTTTAGCATGCAAAGGCAAAAGGGAAGGCAGTAGCATCAGCCAGTCCATTAGAAAGAATCGAGGGCAACGAGACACCTTCTCAATCACTTTCAGCAACCCACTCGGTCCATAGACAAGGCAGTGACATGGATAGCAGCGCATCCACCAATGATGGCTACGATGCCAAGGAGTCGATGGTTCCATCTACTCAATTTTAGAGTAGTGCATGGACCGAGGAGCAGTATTTTATACCTGCCACCCAAGATACAAATCACAGAACTCGATGAGGTATTGATCAGGCTTATACACGAAGGGGAAAGTCAATCAATGATTTTGAGCAGTGATTTAAATAGGCGCTCGAGCGTTCGCGTAGGCGCTCTCACGAGGCCTCATATGAGGACCAAGCAACGCACTTCAATGAGGCGCCCAAGCATCGGGCACTGCGAGCAAGAGCCTGGTTGATATAAGGCAACCGAACCAGACTTTTAAGTCTGGTTTAGTTAAATGTGCGTTAGTTGGTTCGATTGAACTAACACACGCAATTCCTTACCTCAAAAGTTGCACGTGACCTTGACTCCAAACCCTAACGTGTGTTTTCTCCCGCTGCCTATGCCGCCAACGCTTTCTCTTGCTGCCTCCGTCGTTGATGCTTTCTGCCACTGCTATGCCGCAGATGTAGCAAATAAAATCTTTCCTCAGTCATTGATCGAATCTTTCTCCCGCTGCTTCCGCTACTGTCCTCAGCTTCCGCTGCAGTCCGTTGTTGTTGTTCACTACCACTACTATCTACTATCTGCTGCCTGCTATTGTCCGCTACCACGATTGTTGTTTGTTGCTTCTCTTCTAACTTCTCACTATCGGTTTCACTTGGTGACATTTTTCATCCCTTTTAGCAGTTTCATTCTTTCCTTCTAATTGTTGTTAACAATAAATACTATACTGCTAACAGTAGATTATTAATTACTATACAAAGTCAAAACTTTATTGTTTGACTTTTGAGCAAGGCTCGAAACCTCATACCATACCGACGTATAGATCAGTTGTCGATACAATATGTACAAAACTGTACCGAGCATACCAACACATGATACACTAAGGTACCAAGACGTACCGAGCATACCAATCCTTTATCAGACCGGTACATACTGAGCGGTATGATACGGTATTGCAAACCCTTTTTTTGAGTTTCTTGATATTTTTGTTATTAGGAGATGGATAATGTGACTTGGAACTTTAGAACAAGGTTTTACTTATCGGTCTGTACCGATACCGACATAATGTGTGTACTGCTCGATATATTAAAATATATTATAGTATTATATAATATTAAAATATAATATTAAAATATAATATAAAATATATTTAAAAAAAGGCGACGTCGCCTCGATCTTTCTCCCTGCACAGGAGAAAGATCGCAAGCGAGGGCAGCGACGACATGCAGGCGAGGACGGCACGAGGTATTCTTCTTCTTCTTCTTCCCTTTTTCTCCCTTAAACGACCGCCGACAACCGATTTCTCCCCAATCGACACGACAATGATTTTATCTGAGAGCGGTGGTCCGTCGTAACCTAGCGGACCGACACGCGTGCCTGACGGTGGAAGATCGATAGAAAACCTTGCTTTAGAATTTAGATCTTTCTAATTTAATGACATTTTTATTTATATAATCATATTTATCAATTATATTATTTATTTTTTATTTTTTTAATATTTTAGAGCGCCTTGCTTCGTTCAAGCAAGCACCTAGCGCTCAGGCATTTTGGGACCTTAGCACCTAATGGTTTTTAAATCATTGATTTTTAGCAGATATGATAGAGCCTCTACAACATAAATATAGAGTGGAGCTTGTCGAATTCCCAAACAACATATTATGGATGATATTACGACCAATAGCAGTACAATGACGGTTGGTCTTTTGATACGGAGCAACAGGACAATGGCGAAAGAAGTTCCCCTATTCTCCAATATCCATGCCAACACATGCCACAATCATACTTCCTTAGGAGCCATCTTGGAAAAGTGTGGCTCCAATGATCAGGCAAGAACTATCACAACATAGATACACCAATGGCATACAGTGTATTAATATACCATGTGATGAGAGCAATTTCAAGATTGGTTCCAACAAACATATCATATTGATATACAAATACATAGTTTAACTCATAATTTAATAATTCAAGTCATATCTTTGCAAATATTTCAATATCAACAAAAAAACGGTTCAAAACATGCCACAATGTTGCTCGTCAAATCTCTAAAAAGATGTGTCGCTATTACTTCCTGATTTAGATGATTTGTGATGAAATTATACTAAAAACCCTAATATGTTTTTTCTCTTATTTTTTAGGTATTCTCCATCGTTTTTTGGGGCTTTTTATGTGTCGCCGACACTCCTCGCCATAACGACACGAGACACATCAACAAAGGGTAGCACGTGTCGTACCATCAACCGGCACACCTGGGTAGAACGATAAGTCAAACCCTAGCTTTCTTACATCTTTAAATATAACCATCACAAATGCATATGCCTTCTCATTATTATATAAACTAACTTCAAATTGACAAGTTTACAAGAACAAATTTAAAACTATCAAATATTTGTAACCTTGTACATCTTGCAAATTTGGTGAATGTGAATCATGATTCATGGTTTACTCAGTTTTAGGACGTGCACTTGAATAAGTGGAAGAAAGAGGTACACTAATGATCAAGTATCATGCAGATACAATGTAGGATTCATGCTCACCTTCACCTAAGGTTTGCTCATATGACTTTTATTTTGACAATTTCCAACTGTTAATAAGAGGTACGAGTACCACTACCAGAATCAGTCCTACAACTTCAATCGTGAAATATCGATTGTTTGTTGAACCCTACAAATCACATAAAAGTTGTATACTCCAAATATGGGGGATCAAAGAATTTCTTCAAGCAGTCTTGATAGAGAACAATGGGATTGGAAGATTCCGCTGAATTGAATTTGAACCATGAATCTAAAAAATAGTCACACTTCTTTACCTCTCTTAATATCTCACTCAATTCAAGATCCAGGATTTGAATTGATGTTGTTTCATTGATTCCTCCTAAAGATTTCATTTCAATTGGGATTTGGTTATTCATGATATTGATGATATCTGTTAATCATCCATTGTCGAATGGTTAAAGCACCCAACTCATTATTGGCAAAGTCGTAGATTCAGTTCCGCTGGATGCATGCCAAAGCGAAGGTTCAATGTCTTATAATGTTTAACATACCATACTGCATCAATGGTTGATACACAACCATTCCAGGCAATTCGATCAGGGATTAACTTCCATGGTTGCACCTCATGTTGAGCAGTCACCAAGATCTCAATATGCAAAACAACATGTTCTGGCCTGATACAAATAAAAACCCTCAAAAACTTCTACCCACATTTTTTTTGAGGACTAAGGTTACACAGAAGTAGCTCACTTCAGCTTTCCAATTAAATGTTGGATTTCAGTTTAAGGCCTACTGGGCGAAAGTTCAAACATCTAATTATTCCAAGATATTTGATTGCAGGGATAACTCCTCGTAAATGTCACCATAAGGTCAAGTGACTCACCAATATTTCAGCAAGTCAAACAAGGTTTTGGGCTTGATAAAAATAATAGCTTTCAAATGTATTGACCAATTATTTGTTATGTGGTATAGGACTGAACCACCCATTTAGTAGCTCACTTCAGCTTTCCAATTAAATGTTGGATTTCAGTTTAAGGCCTACTGTTCGAAAGTTCAAACATCTAATTATTCCAAGATATTTGATTTCAGGGTTAACTCCTCGTAAATGTCACCATAAGGTCAAGTGACTCACCAATATTTCGGCAAGTCAAACAAGGTTTTGGGCATGATAAAAATAATAGCTTTCAAATGTATTGACCAATTAATTGTTATGTGGTATAGGTCTGAACCACCCATTTAGTCTAGTTTTCTGTTTAAAGCTAATGCTTAACCAGTAGGATTCAAATGATTCTACCGTCTGGTCATTCCAAGCAACTCAAATTAATGATTTTTTTTTTTTGTGTGCCACCCACGTTGACTGGTAAATGTCTAAACAAAATTTGTCTTCAGAAAAAAAGGATGTTCTGAGGTGGGATCAATGAGAGCCTTTGAAAGATTTCAGCAGGATTGTTGATCTGGACTAAATGTTGAATTAGAACACTTCAGTCCAAGCTTAGAAGTCGGGTGTTGGATTTAGGGTTTGCATTTACCTACTCTTTAGGGAAAAAACTAGGATATATGAGGGTTGCCACAATGCCTAAGGTTTTTTATGAGTTTATATAATGAACCATGAGGCCTACTGCCATGTATTTACTTATCTGGACAACTTGAAAAAAACCAGTTAAGAAGATAGGAAAACCAATTCAAGAAGAGACACGCACCCAGGAAGCAGGAAATGTTACCTTTTCTTATCTCCCTCACTTGGAATGTTTATGGTAAATTTACATAGCGATGCCAAGAATGAATTTAAAGGTTCTACAGCACGAAGTACTCCACATGCCTGAAACCATGAAGCGAAAGTGTAACTGCTCTTTCTGAGGTAGATAAATAGTTCCACTGGTTAGCATTTAAACATAGATAATGTGAGGGAAGACAACAAATAATCCATTTGCAGCTGCATCTCAAGTGACACAGGATTCTAATTCTTCGGAGAGAACTTAATAGTCCTGCGGAAATTATTATAAATAGTGATCATGCAACAAGAACATCATGTTTCTACTATCAGGGTCGACTACATGAATCTTTTGCCGTCATCGAGTATCATGCAAAGCAATATCCTTACCTAAACTAAGAGCATTTAGATTTTTGTTTAAATGTTACACATACACCATACAGCAGTAAATATTACAAATCTAAGGATTCTTCAAACTTCATATGGAAGCCACAGAACAGATGCAAGAAGACAAACATGCTTTATGGGAAGTACTACTTACTTGGGTAAATGCTTGATATCCTTTGAGAATCTCCAGTATTATAGCTTCCCCTTGCGACCTACATATAGTCTCATCATCTTCTCAACATAATGGAAACTATGAGAACACTAAGAATTCAATTACTAAATTTACTACCTCATTAAAATAAGAGACAAAGCATCAAGCATGGTTAACCATGTTGAATTAACCATAGACATGCACAAAATAGCTGTATTTCCAGTGCATTCTGCTGATGGATCAGTATCGCATCTAGGAGAATCAAGCTGAAAATGGAGCAAAAACAAAGTCAAATCTTATTTAGCATATTACAAAACAATTTTCAAGAACTTAACCTTACCTCTCCCACCTCCACAGCTTCATCTGTTAATGTAGCAACTGTATAAACGACTCCCAAAAGTCCTTCAATAGCCAACGTGATAGCATGGGCTTCACTAGCAACCAGAACAGCAGCATTAGATGCATCACTATCCATGCTCCATTCAATTCCTGCAAATATAAGCCAAGCAGTTGATAACACAATCTCCCAAAACCCAAAAGATAATTATGGTAAGAAAGAAAAATCCAAGTAAAGACTGGAACATGACACACGGTAAATGAACTGACACCCTGGGCGCCTCTCTCTCTCTTTCTCTCTCTCTCTATCTCTTTACAAAAATAAGCAAAGTCTATCCTCGAGCCGCCCACCATCTGCCAGTTTTTCCTCCTGTTCTTTCTCTGCCTCCTTATCCCTTTATCCTTCTCCTCTTCCTCCTCCCCCTCCTCATCTTCTTCTCCAGCTAATCCTACCCTCCTTCAGTGCCAAGCAATATGATGGCATATTGCATGTCGGAAAGCCAGTTTGTCGCAGACTTGTATCGATCCACCAAAGGACCATTACCAGCCAAATACAAGAAATTTAAATCATTCATAAAATTGAAGCTATTTATGTAACTTGGCAGACTAGTATAAGTCCGATATCAGAATTTAAACCAAGATTCACCTTGACAGTCTGGAACAATATACTGACTAATTGTTCGTATGATACATACCGAGCTGTACCGAGTCATACCAAGCATACTGACACATGGTACATAGGGTGTACTAATATACCACCCATACCAGTCCCTTGTCGGACCAGTATATACCGCTCGTACCAAGCGGTATGCTGCAGTTCGGCGAACCTTCATTCAAACCTTTTATGTAACTTGTCCAAAGAGTTAAATCATGAACATTGTGAATGCCCCACGCATGATGTTGAAGAAAAGGAACAAGAGGTGAAAGAGACAGCAGGAGGAAGAGATGGTGACATTTACGAGGAGGCAGAAACGATGCATTGGAGAGGAGGCAATTGTAGGCAAGGTGTAGGTGTGAGGCAGCGATCATGATGGCAGGGAGGAGGCAAATGAAGGATAGAGAAATAGAAAGGGATATACAGTCAGAGAGAGAGAGAGAGAGAGCCAAAGAGTAGGAAGGAGAGAGAGTAGAAAATAAGGAATTGAAAAAAAAAAAAGGCAAGCACTAGTCTTTACTACCTGGTAAACCCGGTGCAGTGAACTTAACATCTAGTACAAATTATACTGGAGTCAGTGGGCTGTAATTGACCAATCTGCATCTCAGTTGGTTGTCAACCAGTAAATACCATCTTGTAGCGACCAATATAGACAATAGTTTAAACTTTGCTTCTATCTCATTGTATACTACAAGGATTGCCATACCGGTTCGTACCAACGTACCAAGCTCAGCTTGGTACAGTATGGTACCTGGTACCGAGCGGTATGCACAGGGCATACAGCTCGGTACAATATAATATAATATAAAATTAAAATTAAAAATATCAAAAGGAGCAATGTTGCCTCGTTCCTTCTTCCCACAAGGGGAGAAGAAATCGCTCACGGACGACGGATCGCATGAGCGCCGCGAGCGACGGATCGCACGGGCGATGGATCGACGAACTCTAGGTTTTTCTCCTCTCTATTCTTCTCCCTCTTCTTTTTCCCTCCCTCGCATCGCCGAAATCGACCGACGGTCGATTGTGGTAGTAGGAAACAACCCAATCGGCGATATCGCCCGATGTGATCCGTGATGCCACCGACGGACCGGTACGTACCGCCAGGTGTTGCAAACCTTGGTACACTATATAGTATAACTCGAGGTTTTATGTACCGGTCCGTACTAGTGTATCGACATTTTGTCGATACCGATACCAGTACAGGTACCGAGTAGAATGCACAGTGCATACCGCTCGATTTAATAAATATTTTTATAATACTATATTATATTATATTAAAATATTAAATATATTTAAAAAATCAAATAAAAGGGTGATGTCACCTCGACCTCTCTCCCCGAGGGGAGAAAAGTCGCCCGCGGACGACGAGGGCATGCGGGTGAGGTATTTCTTCTTTTTCTTATTCTTCTTCTTCTTCTTCTTCTTCTTCTTCTTCTTCTTCTTCCCTTTTTCTTCCTTAATCGACCGCCGACGATCGATTTCTCACTTAATCGATCGCCGACGACCGATTTTAGCAGTCCGTCGACGATTGATTTGTCCCTTAATCGACCGCTGACGATCGATTTTAGCGGTACCGCCCGATAGCGGTCGGTCCACATACCGGTCAGCTATCGGACCGGTATGTACCGGGCAGTACGGGCCTTACCGATCGGTAATGAAAACCTTGGTATAACTGTTGTAAATGATAACCTCAGATACATCAAAGAGCCAATAATAAATAGAAGGATAAACAAACCTATTTATACACAAAGTTTTGATTAAATAAAATTTGACATCAAAGGAAGAACTATTAAAAGTTTTAAAAAGCTATTAAATGGAATGTGATTGGTATAATGATGGGACCCATTGAGGATACAAAAACAATAGATTGTTGTCAACCTCACCTTTAGCTTTACTGCTAAACATTCCTGCAACAGCTGCAAGGCTCTCTTCACTTGATTCTGGAACCTAGAACAGAAAGAGTTACCACAAGAAAGATGGTAAATCTGAGCTATAAATAATTGATGCAGCATTATCATTAACAGCTAAAATGCACTAAATCAAAATGCATTTCATCAATCTACAACAATTTACAATGCATAACAGTTTGGTTCACCTTCAACAGTTATTAATGTACTTCCAAGACCATGCATGTGCAAACTAAGGAATGCTATATCACATAAAAGACACGCATTAGTCACACTCCGACAAATTTCATACTGGTACATGATACCAAATGCTGAAATCAAATGACATGCTTCTTTGCAATTTTTGGTATTTTATTCTATAGCATGAATAATATCATCTATGATACATGTCATGACAGTATTTATCAATTAAAATCTTAATAATGTATGGTAGGCTTAATATTTTTTAGAAAAATTAACATACCAACAAAATGAGTAAAAAACAGATCACCATTATACATTACAACATGAGTAGAAATAATCAAGGTTTGCAATTTTGACCTATACCGCTGTACCACATACCGGTCCGTCAAGTTGCCGGTACACGGACCGCCGCTACCGGGCGGTTCTACCAAAATTGACCGTCGAAGGTCAATTTCGGTTTGCAATTTCGACCTATACCGCCATACCACATACCGGTCCGTCAAGTTGCCGGTACACGGACCGCCGCTACCTGGCGGTTCCACCAAAATTGACCATCGGCGATCGATTTCAGGAGAAATCGACCTTCGACGGTCAATGGAGCGAGGATGAAGGAAGAAGAAGAAGAGGAAAAGAAGAAAAAATAAAAGAGAAGAAGAAGAAAGAATACCTAGCGCTGCCCTCGCCGGTCGCTAGCACTGTCTCATCGCCTGGGTCGCGGGCGCTTTTTCTCCCATGCAGGGAGAAAGATCGAGGCGACGTCGCCTCCCGCTTTTTCTCCCGCGCAGGGAGAAAGATCGAGGCGATGTCGCCCCTTTTCTCTTTCTTTATATTTTAATATATTTAATATTATATTATATAATATTATATTATAAAAATATATATTATATTTTAATATATCAGGTGGTACGCACTGTGCATACCGCTCGATACTCATACCGTATCGGTACCGAGACAAACTCGGTACACCGATACAGACCGGTAGTCAAACCTTGGAAATAACAAGGTTCGCGGTACTGGTCCATACCTACATATCGAGCTCATTTCGACAAGATATGGCCGATACCAAGCGATGACCATACCGCTATATATATAATATAATATAATATAATATAATATAATATAATAGTTCAAAAATAAATAAAAAATGGACAACATTGCCTCTTTCCTTCTCCCTACGCGGGGAGAAGAAATCGCCCGTGGGTGACGGATCGTGCGGGCAAAGAACAGCACCGGACTCCATGTTTTTCTTCTTCTTCTTCTCACTCTTCTTCTTTCTCCCTCCTTAGGCTGATACCGCCCAAAATTGGTCGCTGATGGTCGAAATTGACTATAACTGATCGATTTCAGGTGGTAACATTGAAATTCAATCGATATCACCCGATAGAGGCGCATACCGATCGACTAGCGACAGACATACCCCGATGCGATCGATTGGTATTGCATACCTTGGAAATTAATAAACAATAACCTAATCTCTCAAAACATACAAACCATCAAATCTCAAAAACATCACAACCCGACCCTAAAAACCTTGCACTATATTAAGTGGAATGGAAAAAAACAAGAGTCTAATATCACTAACATTAAGGTTGTCTTTTGTATAATATAATCTGAGTAATAGTCATATCTCATGTGATTTGAATATCTATGGCACTTTCAAATAAACCAAGTGCAATACATTGTCTTGCAGATTGATGTTCACCTAAAATTGTGTCTATGATATGGCCAGTATTTTAGACCGATCAAAACTCAACACGTGGAGCCAATGAGCCAAACATGTCATGTCATCATAAATTTGAGGGGGGAGTATTCTTTAGAATATTTCTTATTGTTAGAAAATTCCCTCACTATAGAGCCTCTCGTTAGTTTTTCCGTTGCGCATGTGATGCTCTCGTGGTTTCCCAACAGCTACGCTCAAGTTAGTATTCAACGAAGGGAGTGTACTAGGGATTGGAAAATTTGCAATCTTTTTCATTGTGTAGGAGATCTACCTTTATGATGGAGTTGCCAAAATGGAACATAGGCCGTATGGGCATCGATAAGGCACAATAGTACATACAAAAAAAAGCTTCCTTGCGAATCAAATCATATGAGGGGTGGAAACTTTCAACATGGAGTTGGGATTGTTCCCGCCAAACTATGTACAGCGATAGAAATTACGTGGCAGAGTTGAGCAGTTCTTATTAGCTGACATAACTCAGGCTATATAAAGCATAGCTATTGCTCAACTGATGGTATAATGATCAAATTTATTGGGGAAAACATTCAACAAAAATGAAAATCCAAATTCAGCTTGGTCAAAAAATAAAAAAGCTAAATTCAACAATTAAAAAGCAAGTCTATGGCAGTGCCATTAATAGAAATTTTTTTAAAATAATATTTTTAAATAAAAAAGACATGAATGCAGAACAATCCAACTCATCAAGCACTATGTCATCTCAAAAACTCTATAATATTAGTACAAGGGAAATTAGAAAAGCAATTTATTCATAACAATAGTCTAACACAAGTGCACCACTCTCTCCTCTACTCTATATCCGTTTTGTCAATTATCTTGTGTGGACTCTCATGGTTGGGAAAAGATGCTAAATCAGAGGGATCAGACCAGTAATGCTTATTCAATTTAAACCCTCTAAAATATTTTGAAATTACTTTACTATTATGTTGAAACTGGTTCTGTACTATTTTGAGTCAGTTTAAGTTTTGTCAATCAACTTTTCGATAAAGTCTAACAAATCATCATGCTAGAGGAGAAATGTTGAGAAGATCACTCGCAAAGAATCTTGGTGGTTCTCTGAAACTTTCCTATCACTCAAGTCTCTCTCTGAAGACTGCAACTGATCATTATGAAGCTCGGATATAGATTCCTGGTAAGAAAAGCTAGCTGTACTAATTAAGCAGCAACAGATTTGAGTTACAACTTCTTGGCCCAGGAATTCCTTCATCACAGGTAATTGTTACAACTCACTGTCAGGATCAATCACATGTATCTCTATTGAAGATGAGAAGATTGACAGGCTGTACCAGAAAAGGTCCTCTTCTAAAATATTTACGTTGATCCTCCATAAGTTCTTGAAATGATATATATCTCATAATTTATCAGTCTGGAGTTCCTTACAGCATGGCCTAGAAATTCCTTTATTTCAAAGCCAGTATCAAGCATTGTATCTCTAATGACAATGAGGATTAACAGAATCTCCTTGAAATAGTACCCTTAGAACAGCATTTAAGTTGATCTTTCATATGTTGTTGAATTGATAAATATTCCTTACATTAGACCAACTTGAGGGTCCTCCAAATTAGGCCCACAAAAGCAATTTTTTATAAAAAGGACATTATAGTTAACAGGCACCGAAAAAACTGCAACTATTCTTGCACGGTCACTGGTAACATCCTGTTTATGTCCCCCCTTACAGTATGCAAAGGAGGAATTTTCAAAGTTTGAATAGCAGATAGTTTCCTACAATCTTATGTTTGAGGAAACTGGAGAAATTTTGTTGGGATGGATTATTCATTGTTACATGCTAAAACATTTGGAAAAATAAAAATGCAAGAACTTTTATTAGATCTCTCACATCTTAAATTCTTAATAGCCTTAGATTTTTTTTTTCTTCAGCAACTTTTTCACAAGAGAATCAATTTCATGAAGAACATGCCATATTCTGTTGCTTTACTAGTGTTATTGCATCTTGTTCTTTTTTGGAACTTGTAATCATTATCATTTTAGCTTAGTGAAATGAGGTCTTGATAGGTTTCTCCTAGCTAGTAATAGAAAATGTAACACGATAGGCATAACTCAAGAAATGTAACAATATAGGCCAAAAATAATTTCACAAAAAAATGAAGGGAAGTGAAACAAATACCATTTGGATAGTGGAAACTACTCTGGCAAGTGCTTTCACCATGTTCTCCACGACATTTGTGTTTTTTGGATCCCTGGGCAAAACAAAATGAAATAGTGCAGCAAAATACATGGCATGAAAACCTTAAATTTGTTCAATAAAGCTTAGACTTAATGATACAGACAAGTCTATTCTCATGGCAACTTACATTCACAGTAAAGGAAAGCTTGCAAGAAAAGAACAGACTGACTTAAAAGTTAGTACCATTTCACAACAGACAACTATCATTTCTTGATTTTCAAGGAAAAGCAGTTCGTCCAAAAGTAATGGGAATAGCAGTTGATTTACATTCACAATAGCAGTTCGTCCCAAATGCATTCCCATATCGCTTGACACAACAAGACTAGCTGGAATGCTTCCAAAAGTAATGGGAAGTTTTATTTACATTTCACCAGTGATTTAAACAGCGCTACACGCCAAAAGGCGTCAGGGTCCCAAAATGCCCAAGGCGCCAGGCACTCGGCCCGAGAAGACACTAAAATATTAAAAAAATATTTAATAAATATTATATATATAATTAACAAATATATAATATAATTAATAATATAACAGTATATTAACAGTACTATTAACAATATACTATTATGGTTAATAATATATTGTTAATAGTATATTAACAGTATTGTTAACAGTATGATGTTAACCAAGGTTTTACTTATCGGTCCGTACCGATGTACCGAGCTTATCTCGGTACCGATATCGGGCGGTACACAATGCGTACCACCCGATATATTAAAATATAATATAAATTTTTATAATATAATATTATATAATATTAAATATATTAAAATATTAATAATAAAAAAGAAAAGGGGCGACGTCACCTCAACCTTTCTCCTCGCGCGGGAGAAAAAGCGCTCGCGACTCGCGGGCAACGACGGCGCACCGGCGAGGATGGCGCAGGGAAATAGGTACTCCTTTTTTCTTTTTTTCCTTTTTTCTTCTTTTTCTCTTCTTCTTCTTCCCTTTTTCTCCCTCAATCGACCTCCGACGATCGATTTTTGGCGAAACCGCTCGGTAGTGCATGGTCCGCGTATCGACTACCTGATGGACAGGTATGTACCGCCCATACCGGTTGGTACAGGTCAAAATTGCAAACCTTAATGTTAACAGTATTGTTAATACTTAAATAGTATACTGAATCAAGCAAAGTCGATGTAAGGAGAGTCTGAGAAGGGTAGAGACAAGGCTACTAAGCGAAGGCGCTTCGAGAGCGGCGACAACGACAACGCGGCGGCGGCGACAAGAGCAGCGGAGAGCAGCGACAGTGGAGAGAGGCAGCGGCAGCAACAACAGAGTGAAATGTCGACGACGGAATCACGAGTGATATTAGGGTTGATGAAGTCGCGAGTGGGAGGTGGGAAGCTGATATCAGTGCATTAGTTGGTTTGATTGAACCAACTAACGCGAATGAGACCGAACGAGAGCTAAAACCATAGTTCGATCGCCTAGTTTAACCCGGGCACACGCCCAAAGCACCGGGCGTCTAGGCGCCGACTATCGCCAGGCGACGCCTGTTTGAAGCGCATCGCCTAGAGATTGAGCGAGGTGCTCAAGCCTCGCCTTGCCTCGCCCGAGCGCTGAGGCGAGCGCCCGAGCACCTTTTGCAATCACTGCATGTCACTTCAATCACAAACATTAGCTTTCTCTTTTTGTGATGGGATTGAACAATAATCTCAAATTAGTTAAGGAAAAATTAGTGGGACATACAAGACATTTCGGCTATGCCATAGGCTTTGCAAAATGTTATTCGATATAGACTACATCACTTGAGCTTTAAAACTTACAAAAAGGATATTTGTAGTCAAAAATATTCAACTTTGGGTGTACCTTTTATCCTGGAAGACAAATTTGACTATGGTCTTATTTGCACCCGATGGTAAAAGGAGATTGTGAATTCTAAATCTTGGGGTGGTTTTATGTTACAATTGCATCAGTTCTAACAAAATAGAGGTATCTTAAATTTAAGGAGTGTGACTAACAAAATATATAATTGTTTGTCCTAATATGTCTTTTGAATTTCCAAAATCCGAGATAATTTTTCATAAAGTTCACAAAAGCACAATAAGACAATTAGAATTTTGCATATAAAACTACTGGCCCATTTCAGTCAGTCCTTTCAATACTTGTAGATATTAAATTAAGCGTCTCTCCCTGTGGATAAATGTAGGAGCTTATGGTGAAACGTTGGTTTTACAAATTACAACAACACAAGAAACAATAAACTACATAAGAAAGATTTTGAGTTATCCAAGGCTTCTGACTCTAACTGCTGTATCATATAGCATTGTTAGATATGTCAGTTGGATCACTAGTCAAAACCCAAGAACTTAAAAAATAGGCGGGCAGTAGCCAGTGTACCTAAGAATTTCAAAACTCAAAACTAGTTTCTACTTAGAAAAATAACTGCCACCATCATCTAAATTATATTGTACACATTAAATTATCAACTTCAGCACTAAATGAACAAAATTTCATGAATATTGTGATTACAAAAAGAACCCTTGATTTCTCAATTAAGCAATAAGACTTATATGTATCACGCAAACGACATTTTATCTTCAAACTTAAGGTTCTCTTGATATGTTTACTTAAACTCCTTCCTCCACTGCCAACTTTTGTTATACCCATTTTTATATCTCAAAACCATTGACCTTAATAAAGACTTTTTTCAAATATTCCCTGCCAACCAAAGCAAGTAATACCATATTTTGAGATTTACACCCACAAATTATTGTATTAAATACGAGAAATTAAAACCCGATTGTACTGGCCAGTTTGGACCAGTAGTAACCTATTTGATGGCTGAAATACAAACCAGGCTTAGATCTTCTTCAATAACCTTCCAAAACAATTAGGAAAGGTTGATTTGCATTCAAAGGGGGCTTAAATCTAAAGATCCAATCCTAGCTTCAAATTAGTGTAGACCAAAACCTGATCCGTAAGAAAATTTTATGTAATTAGTTTAAAGAAAATGTTTATTCTTCATGATACGAAAATTAAGGGTTCCACATACACCTAATTAAGGACTAATTAGATACAATTAAGGTTTAATTCTGGTATGTTTTTTAATTAAGAAATTATCTATCAATTAAGAGCTTTTTCTTCCATGTATAATTAAGAGCTAATTAGAGGTAATCAAGGGCTTACTGTTGCATATTTATTCTTACTTGATTAGAGAATTATCCATGAAGCAAGGGTTTATTGTTTCATGTTCACATATTTAAGAGTTAATCAGATGTACTTGAAGGCTCATTGTAGCATGTTTCATGTTGCATGATTATGAAATAAAAAGATGAATTAACCATTTATTATTTCCATTTACAAAAGTCTATTTGGAGGTAATTGAAGACTTGTTCTAGCATGTTTAACATTGCTAGATTAAGACATGAATGACAAGTTGAGGGTTTATTATTCCATTAACACATAACTAAGGGCAAAATAGAGGTAATTTTAGGGTCATTTTAGCATGTTTATTGTTCTTAGATCAAGAACTGAATGACTAATTAAGGCTCTAATATTCCACTAACACATAATTAATGGTTGATTTAAGGTATATACCCCAAATGGCATCATTAGGAGGAATAATCCAAATAACACAGCATTTGACCAATGGATTTTGTAATATCGCGAAATGCACAAAAGTTCCTCAAGAGATAAGAAGGGCCTTCCGAGAAGAACTTGATGCTGCAAAAGCACCATGCTGCAAAAAAAGCCAGCCAAGATGAACTAGCAGACCACAGAGTTGAAAGGTCTACGACAAGTACAAGGGTTGATGTTGATCCGAACCTCACAGCCAGCGTACATGCTTACCTGGAGGACAATATGAGTAGTGAACGAGGGACTTGCAATATGAGTAAAGCAGTGGCCGCAACTGGCAATCAACGATTTAAAAAAGCACCCGGAGGACAATATGCGCAGTGATCTAGGGACTTGCAATATGAGTAAAGCAATGGCCGCTACTAGCAATCAGCAATTTAAAAAAAGTGTTCGGGTGCTCGCTTAGGTACTCGGTGGAGGCGAGGCAAGGTCCAAGCACCGGGCGCTTTGGGCGAGCGCCCGAGTTAAACCAGGCGACCAAACCAAGATTTTATGTCTGGTTCGGTCGCATTATGAGTTAGTTGGTTTAATCGAACAAACTAACGCGCCGATATGAGTTCTCCGCATGAGTTTTCCCCAACCTTATCTACTCGCGGCCCACTCCCGTTGCCGCTCTCCGCCACCTCTCTCCGTTGCCACTCTCCGCTGCCATTGTCGCTCAACATTGCCTCTCCCCACTATTACTGTCGTTGCCGCAGCCTCAATCTCTACTTTCACACTTCTCACATCGATTCAAACTGTTAACAGTATATTAACAGTCACTGTTAACAATATATTGTTAAGTGTTAACAGTATACTGTTAACTGTATATTGTTATATTGTTAACAGTATGTTTACAATATGTTAACACTTAATAGTAAACTATTAATAGTATTTTTATTTATTAATTTATTATATTTTTTTATATTTTAGTACCTTGCTTCGCTCAAGTGAGCACCTTGGCTGTTTTCGAACCTTGGCGCCTAGTGCTTTTTAAATCACTGCTGGCAATGGACCAAGTCAATTCAAGGAATCATCTATATTCTATAGCATGAATTACCAATATTACTATTGCACCAGGCTTGGGTAGTATTTGCTTGAGGGAGGTAACTGCCCCTCCTTGGTTGGACAGTATGGGTGGCAGTATGAGGCATTCTGGATTACAAGACATGAATAATTTGTCACTAAGCATGCTTATTTTGTGGTAATAATGTTGCTAACTGGATTGCTTCTTACACTAGAAATCAGGGTTGTGAAATATTTTGGAGGTACTACCTTCTAAACTTTTATTTTGGAGCTAAGTCTCATTTTGGCAAGGTCTTCAAGTGATTTAGCTCTACAAGTTCACGACCAACCGACTAATACACCTATAGGAAACTGGTGTGTCCAATCAAATGTCAAAAAGCAAAATCTAGTCTTGACCAAAATATCCAGTAAGAAATATCAATGTAAAATTGTATCCACACAGTACAAAAAAATCAATTCAACCAGCTTAGGTTAAACATAAATACAAATGCTACATAAAGGCAAAATCTCATGGATAATTTGAAGATGGCCAGCAATCTAACAAATCCATTAATAAATGAGCAAGAAAATAACTATTAATACTTACATATCAAAATTCCAAAAGAGCAGACCTAATGTCCTTGCTTCAACACAAAAACCCTTGAAACAGTAAAAAAGGGCTAGCTCTCAGTCACTCCAGAATTTTATAGAATAGTTCCAAAGAAACACAATAACTAGTCACAGATTAAGTTGTTGAAAAGTTACCCTCAAGACTTCAAGCACAAGTATTCGATGCCATAGTGGCAAGTCAAGACGGGTTACTTTTACCAACATATTTAAAAATACCTGTAAAAACAAAGTTCCCTGATGTTAATTGAAGAATATGTTTCCAGATTCAGCAGCAGTCATGTCTGGATAAAATCAGAGAAATAATGGCAGCAGAAAACAATGGTCACACATCATGGTACTTCAGTAGTTCCTTTAAGTTTCAGTTGTCTTTACCAAATTTTGAGTACCACAAAACCAAAGTTGATTTCAGCTCTACAATCTGGTCTATGTATAAGCAATTAGCTTAACAATTAGCATTGTTTTATTTTCTAAACGGGTCTGAGATCTGAACACTGTTCTGCAAAGAGATTATCAAATTTTGTTGTCGACTTGACTTTGCCACAAAAATCAGATCTGTGTGAATCGAAAAGGATCATGCAGTTTGAAAATAAAAACAATACAAAAGCAAAGAGGTCACTGGAATAGAATGCCAGAATAAAAAAGGTTAAACCAGAAACTAATTTGAACTATCAAAATAACACCCAGATATAAATCCATAAAAAGTTTAATCTACCACAGAAGGTGAACAAACATCAAACAAGGTTTTAAATTTCACTGGATTGGTGTGTACTAGGTGGGTTTTGTTGGTCCAAGCCTCAACCCGCATGAAAGCCACCCTTTTTCAGAAGGTTCAATGCTGTTTAAGTAATTACTGATGGCAACCCTACTAAACAGGCTTACCCAGTCCGATTCAGTCTTTTCTTTTTCTAATTTTCGGTTAGAATAAAGCAACCCTGCTGCCCTTCCCTCAATATCCCTCATGCTCACTTCCTCGCAATGCCCATCACTCACATCGTGCACCGCCCATCACTTGCATCGTGCATAACCCGCCGCCCTTAGCTGTCGGCCCAACCAGTCACCTCTTCCTTCCACTCCTCCTCCTCTTCTCCTTCTCTTCCTCTTCATCCTCTCTCTAGGTATCATGGTACTTAATCCTACTTAAAACGTCTAAGTTTCTAAAGTTTGTCTTTGTAACTCAAATTAAGAATAAGCAAAACTCTCATCAAGAAACACAAAATCATCTATTAATAACATTACCATTTTGTCTATCCTACGTCTAGCTAACAAGATAATCCATTGCCAATGTGAACCTAAACTGATTCTTGATGCAATCCTATAGTAACAGAAATCTTGCTAGATACACTTACTACAGTTCTAACGCCAATGACTACTTTATTTTTATTTTTTTTACCATGTTAGTATAATTGATAGATACATATCTTTTATGCACATTTTTAGGGTCGTCGATAGCATAAAACACAAAAATGCAAATATCTGAATGAATATTTCAAGATACCAACCAAAGGTAAGCATGACCAAGCCACCAAGGAATGCCAAGGGAGCGAACTAAAAATCGAAGATGGCGGAGGCCCTACGATGTGTTAGCAGAGGCCACACGTAGAGAAGTCGTAGTCCGAGTTCATCACACGAGAATCTGTATGCAATGGAGATGTCACCAGGAGGCGACATGGTGCAGCGGATCGTGGTGGAATAGTTCGTGGCAATGCAATCCAGGCAATCTTGTCCCGTGAGGGACAAGATCATGCGGAGGTATGATCAGGAGTTACTGGGAGCTCCACTTTGGTGTACGACACAACAAGAAGAAGGGCTATGGATTCAAGGAGTGAATGTCGTAGTACCGCAGATGCGGGTCTTCGTATGTGCATCGAAGCTTGCATTGGATGGAAGTCTTAGTCATCAGCATATGGGAGCTGTATACCACCGAGGAAGAAGTCCAAGTACAAGTACCGGTGAGTCCCATGGAGGGGGACGTGACCATGTGAATGATCGAGCTGGGAGCTCCACTTGAATACAAGACAAGAAGGGGTGGATTCAAGGAGTGAATGCTCTGATCGCAGAGGCGGGTCTTCCGTATGTATGCATCGAAGCTTGCATCGGATGAAAGCCTTGGTCATCGATGGGGGTGTACCACCGAGGAGTAGTCGATTGCAAGTACCGGTGAGTCCCATGGAGGGGACTTGATTATACTAAGGTATAATCGGAGCAGCTGGAGAGTTGGACTGCTTCAGTGCTTACATTCGCTTAAGGGAGCCCGGCAAGTCAGAGGACAAGGCCGAGTAAGCGAACGTTCCTACCAAGGAAGCTAAGGAGAACAGAATTGGCACGAGCCCTGCAACAAGATGGTGGAGGCCATGCATGAGAGTTGCAGTCTGTCTTTCCATCGACCAAGGAGAACTGCTAGGAGGACACAGTGGTGTCGAAGCAGGTGGTCGAAAGGGGCGAGGAAGTGACAACGAGTCCAGCGGGGCTCAGCTATCCAAAAGAAAAGCGTCGGTTAGAAAGGAGGTGGACTCGGAGGAGCGCCACAGTGCCACAGAGGCAGATCTACCGATTGCAAAGGAAGGGATGAAGATGCAAGATAACATATAGTAGTGCTATGGGCCTGGCAGCACCATAGTACCGCAGATGCGGGACTTCCGTGGAGTCATCAATCCCTTGCTCTCATGAAGGGAGAGCATTGGTCGTAAAAGGGGCCGAAGAGGTGGAGAATGCAAAGGCAAACTCCAAGTACCAAGACAAGGTAGAAGGGCAGAGGCCAAGAAACTTCATGAGACCGATGTCGATGGGCTTCTCATCAAGATAGCCGAAATTAAGGAACTTCGGGTTGATGCAGGAGTGCTCGACCAAGGAACGAAGTAGGCAAGTACTATACCTTTCTACTCAAGAGGAGTAGGCGAAAGGTGATGGAGAAGACGATACAATCCCGAGGCCGGATCTATCAAAGACTTACTCCAAGTTGGGGATTCCAAGTTGGAGTAAACTTTACTCTTTTCGTGCAAAACTTCTTGCATTCCGAAGTTCAATGGCGTGGGAAGGCGAATCACGAGCTAACCCAACGCAAAGAGTGCAACCACTTCAAGTGCTTGAAGTGTGAGCAAAGAGCGAATGTTAGTAACTAGCTCAATGCATGAAGTACAAACTCGAGGAGGCAGGCGAATTCGAGTAACCTTTGCCTTCTCAACTCGAGAGAATGGGCGAAACCGAGTACCCCAATTCTCTTAACTCGAGGAGGTGAGCGAAGCCAAGTAACCTTACCTTCTCAACTACGAAGAGAATGGGTGAAGTGAAGTATCCCAGTTCTCTTACTTATCCAAGCAGGGGAGCTCTACACAAGTTCAGTGACCCTTCAAAGAAAGCTTATGGAAGACAATAGTTGTTAAATCCTCACCATTGGTGATCAGTACTACTTAGAGTAGATTTTCTACTTCATTTCCTGACTAATCGAAAGAAGGAGTGATGCGAACATACTTGGAAGTGACAACTAACAGTGGAAGAAGGTTCAATGGACAAACATTATGGAGAAAGGACCTTAAAAACTTGAAAGTCTGCGAGGCGATGCTCGTTAAAGCTCCAACAAGCATCTACCCAGCAATATGAGTATCTTTGCGATACTAGCGCATAATAAGCGTGTCTTTTCCTTCATCGAGGGATCTGCGAGAACCAACAAGGATCAAGACAACTCACCAACCCCACACCGATTCATCATTGGTGAGTTGAAGCGATGGCGGATCGAGTTCGACTACTCAACAACGCGAAGAGCGGTTGGGAGCCAAAGGCGTGTTGCGCCAAAGTAGAAGATTGAAGATTGAGAATGTGAGGAGATGCGTGTTTAAAGTGGCGAGGACGTCGAAGGAATAAGTGGGGGAGAATGTCACGGACAATAATGTAAACAAGGTGTTCGATGAAATGCTTGTGTTAGTCCGTGTCCTTCGGTTTAGGTACATATCTTGTACAACAAGAAGTGGCCAAATTTGGCTTGTAAATACAAGTGTGTCTTATAAGCACTTGTGGGGACTTCGGTCTGTAATGGACCATTATCCTTTGTGTGCAACCTCTCTGAGTTTGTAATGTCCATGGGTGTAATTTGTATTTGACTTTATAAAGTGTTTTCTTGAGCAGTTGCTTGTGGATCACGTGGGAATTACTTCTTCTGGCCCGTTTTCTCTTTTGTAAGTCTAAGGGACACTAGGAGATCTCGGGAGGGCGACGGACAGACACGCATGGGTGCCGCAGCTGCAACACGCGATTTTCCCGCACGAGGAGACGAAACGTCTCCCGTGCGGGGAGAAAGATCGAGGCAACATCGCCCTTTGTTTTTTTAATATATTAATATATTATATTATATTATATTATAATGTATTTTAATATACCGAGTGGTACACACTGTGTATACCGCCCGTTACCAGTTCTGAGATAATCTCAGTACACCGATATGGACCGGTATGTAAAACCTTGAACTGAAATTAAAAGATCTTATTAGTTTTAGATCAACGATTTTGCACATGCTATCACAACCTGATTCATGAATTATTATACATTTATACTTTAACCATGTAATCTAAAATAGCTCATCCAGCCTCAAATACCAACAACCACCTACCAACCACTTTTGTTGTGGAATTCATTTGGGCATCACAACCTCTTACCGACACATATCAAACAAGACATACTACATCAGCATGATAATAATTATGAGACTCCACTTGGTATCCATACCATTGCACCCTAAGTCAAGCCAGCACAAAATGGATGCCAATAGGATAATTCCACTCTAACTGAACAATTTATAGAAATGCCAAATGCTGCCAATAGTTAAATATTGGATCCTTGATCCAGAAAAATGTTTTGGCCACTGGAGCATCAACTTTCTTTTTAAGTCTTAGACATATAGGATTTCTTAACCAATATGGACCATGAAACAGAGTCAAAATATAATAAAAGATTGCATGGGGAAGAAAATTGATAAAATGTATGCTGATACATCAAACTCATGTCAAATATCCCAAGCCCATTCTAGTAACTAAATGGCACTATGCCACAGTTCACACTATTACAGCAAACACTAGGCAGAATGCCGATGTTTGTCCTAGGCCATATTAGGCTGCTCGAGTGCATCACCGTATTCACAACACCATGCTTGAACATAGCAATCACCACTATGTAACAACCATGGTACTCGCATTTATTTACTAGCAGGGTACATAGCTAGGAATGGATTATGCATCAGCCCCTAGTCATAGATGTAATAAATATTTGCATATATCCAAGCATGGGCACATTAAGCCTATACCTCACTTTCTGTAACAAGGGATAAAGAATACATTCTGATAACATTAGCAACAGCTCGCAAGACCAATCGTCGATATGTAGGTTCCCCAGCTTCCCCTTCAAGCTGATTTTGAATGAGAAAACATATTAACAAGATGTGAAAGTAAGTTAGATCAATGTCCATAACAGCAAACATAAAACTTAAGTAGGCTACCTCAGCATTTGTTCGCAGCGAAGTCATAAGAAGAGAACATATTTGGTGGCGCAAGACCTGATGTATCAAATGCATTCATAAGGATTGAACATCCAAAATGGAGAGATTTTGACTACAAAGATAACAGAAAATGTGACACAAAACCTTTTCATAAGGTATTAACTTCTGAAACATTGCTGTGTAGTTGGACAAAATGAACCTGCAATGGACACAAATAAGGACAGATGCTAGAGTGACAGATAAAATCACTTGGTTTATAATTTGCACATTCTATGTTCCATAAAATGTGTGTATATATTTATGTATAAGCATATGTACAAATGTGTACACTTGTATCCATCAACTAATGAAGGTACAAAGGATTAACAGGAAAATTCTATACCGGAAGGTAGCTAACCTAATGAAGAGCTAGTTGTAAATCTTTCAGCATCTTTTCTATGTGATAGCCACAATGTTCATAAAATCTTAGGAACGATAAATCAACCAGAAACTATGTTCATGTCTACTATTAGTAAGCACATAGATCAACGGATGTTCCCCCCCAGATACCACGTGCGGGGTGCTATGTTTTTTTATATATCAAACTTATTGACTGCACCATCAAATTATGGCAGCAAGTGAGCATAAACTCAGAAACAACTAATCGGGTTATGAGAAAGAATTCAAAATATAAAGAACAGATATGAAGTCAAATGGTTAAAGTAGTTAAAAGTAATTTCATTCAATTAATTAACAACTAATGGGGTTATGAGAAAGAATTTGGTAACTCTTGAAAGAAGGTGCACTTCTATAAAGACCCATAATACATCATGACCGAGATATATGTTAAAACGAATTTAAAATCAGCATGCTCAAAAATTTTATAAGGCAAATGTGTCTACAGAAAAATTCAACAAAAAGCCCTCTTTCTCCAAAGTCGTGGATCCTCCAAAAACATGAAAACAATAAATAGATAGCACACGACTACCATAGTAACAACTAACAAGGTATAACTAATGTAGCAAAATATCTAGAAAATTTATTTGTCATAAGGATATGTCATCAGCCAGCATAGTCTACATGACTGTTCTTTTTTTTATCAATCATTCAACTTAGTTTTCAATTAAATAATACAATCAAGTTAACTAACAACATGTCTTGATGAATTGGAGTGGATCATAAACAGTGTAATAAACCTTTTGGGTTGCATGTGGCTGTTGAATGCTCCATCGATTTTTTGTAAGAAGAGGAAACAGAAAAGATAAAAAGGAGAAATAGTGTTTCAATAAGGCTACAGGGAATCAGGATATAAGAAAAACATAAGTATATAGGTGGTTGAACATAAAATAATAATAATTCCTTAGAAGCACATTTAAATATATCTTACATTTATCAGCATGATAAATAAAAACCAGACCTGGAAATGCGAAAACTGTGACAAAAATTTCAGAAGCCATTCAATGAGATTTTATGTAATACTTGTATACACAACCTAGTAACAAGGAACGCAAGGGGCAGCTCATGATGGTCTATGTCATATATCATGGAATTATTTCCAATGGAAAACCCTTTTCGAGAACAACATCATCATTGACAAACAACAAAATGACTGGTGAGAGCACCAAAATCCAAAGACTTATATTCAATAATATTTCCCAGCAGTAGAATCATGGGAAATAATTTGAGCTTCAAATGGAAACACATGGGAAAAAAGAAGAGTTGTCTTTTGTGAATTCTATTTATGAATATTAGAGCATCAAACTTTAACTACTGACTTGGGTGAAATTGCATAGATATGTCAGTACAACTGTCCCTTGCTTATAGTCAAAATGATGTACATGGAATAAGAGTAGTCTATATGAAAAGAAACAATGCTAGAAATGTAATTAGAATAATACCAAGAGCAAAAGAAGATATAGAAAATCATAAATTAAGAATAAAAATGTTCAGGCTGCAATAGGCAAATTAAATCAGGATATCATGTGAAAAAGCATAAGAAAATTATTACTCAAGTATATCAAGAGCAAATGACCGTTGAAGTGAAATAACTCGCAACCAGGTCGCCTGACAAAGACAAAAGTGAAAGCTACTCAGATCATCAATAAGCATATTTTCTACCTTCACAGAAGACAATGAAGAGTAGGCATATAACAGTTAAAGGAAACCAGTGTGACATGGCATATTGATGAAAAAAATAATTCTTGGGAGATAACTACTAGTGCAAAACAATAACAATGTTTTATTTCTTTTAAAGCATTCATAAAACAAAAAACTTTGCAATAAAAAGTTCATTGATTCATTCAACACATACAGATCCACCTGCAGCAAGTGCTGTCAGGTCCTCAAGCAGTCGAAGTCCAAGTTTACCAACTTTACTAAGACTTTCTCGCTTTGCTGGCCCTCCAGAAACAAAATCACTATCAAGTGATCTGCAAAAGTTCAAGTAAGCTAAATGATGAAGTAACAAAAGGCCAAGCTCAAAATTATGTAAATACCAATTTCAATAACACTTACACATGCTATATTAAAGAATGAAAATATGCATAAAACACATGGCAAAATTATCATCGCAATAAAAATCATAAATTAGAGAAACAGGCGAGAGGAAGAATTACATACACCGAGTTATTGAAACTATGACTAATATCATCCATAATGGTACTAGCTCGAGAAGTGTGACTGCTAGAACCAATTTTGCCAGGAGGAAGTGATTCAATGCAAGCAACGCTATCAAAAATAAGAGCTACGGCCTGCCTGAATGTAGCTGCAGCAGTACTGTCCCACAACAAATACAAATAAGAGACAGTTAAAAAATAAAGCTTGACTCAGGTCAGGGTTTTAAGATAGCTTTCTAAAATACACACTTGTGCACACTGTCAGAAGATCGACTGCTATCAAGTAGACGGAGACATATACCAAGAGCTTGAGCCATGTTGTCCTAAAAAGTACAAATATTGGCCATAAGTGATCATCTGAATAAAAGCTGCTCTATGAACATATTGGCACTATAAATAAAAAAATAGAACTTTTAGCGGTCATGTTCTCAGTATTTATATAAAAGATACTATTTATATAAAAGATACTACTACAAAAGGCATGTTATAGAAACTCTAAAAAGTAAAACATAAATGTTCAAACATGTAATGATAATTAACTTATGAAATGTGCAAATTCCCAGACATGTCTGTATGCATATTTGTCCACATATACACACACGAAGCTAAGTTGTACCAAGCAATATGCTTACAACCAACTACTAGTATCTGATCTCTTATAAAGTCGAATCACATCCACACTCTTGTGATCTTTCCCTCGACAAAACTAATCCACCAATAACAATAGTAAAATGCTCCATCAGTACCACTTTTGCCTATTGCTAGCTGCTCACTCCAACACCAACAGTGGCCATACAACCTGGAATGGGCCTCCCACATGACCACATGACCCTTTGCATGCCATGCTAATGCTCCGCTGCCACCGGATGTTGTTGATATGTCTGCACCACCTACACCTACCAAATGCACTTCGGTCACCTCCCCTACCGCACACACACAGACACACCCCTCCAAAACAAAAGCAAAAAAAGCACCTAGCAACCTTATTAATGGCCGCTTCCTTTCGACTGCCTCCTACAACCTCAATTCCACCTTGCTTGCTATCACCAGCTATCCTTGGAACTCCCAGAATGTGAGCATCTGCTCGTAGCTGCCTACTTCCCCTTGTTTCCTGCCCTTGTATCCTGCCCCCTCAGGGTGCTAGACTGATATTCTACTTGTAACTATGGGTATTTCATCAATCTTTAGTTTTGCAAAAGTCAATTGTGTGAAACTTTGAGAAACTTGCCAATCAAAACTATTCTTCACACCACATTTCAATGATAGATCATTGAGGCAGCTTGTCTTGCTTTTTAAGTGAAAATTTTGGATGTACACCTTTTTTTCTCATGATCCTCGAGGCCATATCTATATGATCCAGATTTATCACAGGCACTCTATTATATTCATGGACTAGATTCAGATACATGTAAAATACTCCAAAATGCTTATGGCACCTTTGAGTACCTATACAGCTTTGGTACTTGTCATCTCTAGTAAAATGCATTTTAACACCTTTTCCCTGAAGAAATTTGATTCTATAAATCAAGGTTCGCAATTTCGACCTGTACCGCTCGATATGGGCGGTACAAACCGGACCATTATCAGGTTGCCGGTGCGAGCAAAAATCGACCATCGGCGATCGATTTCGGCCGTCGGCGACCGATTGAAGGGAGAAATCGACCGCCGACGGTCGACTGAGGGAGAAATCGACCACTGATAGTCAACTGAGAGAGAAATCGACTGTCGGCAGTTGATTGAGGGAGAAATCGACCGTCGACGGTTGATTGAGCGAGAAAAAGAGAAGAAGAAGAAGAAGAAGAAGAGGCAAAGAAGACAAAAAGAAAAGAGGAGAAAAGAATACCTAGCGCCAGCGTGCGGTCCTTGCTCGTGCACCTCGCCCGCCGCCCGCCGCCGCCGCCGTCGTCACCGGTCGTGGCGCTTTTTCTCCCGTGTGGGAGAAAGATCGAGGCGACGTCGCCTCGGTAATGTCGCCCCTTTTCTCTCTTTTTTTTAAAAAGTTAATATATTTAATATTATATTATATAGTATTATATTATAAAATATTTATATTATATTTTAATAAACCAAGCGGTACACACAGTGCATACCGCCCGATACTGAGATGAACTCGGTACACCGGTATGGACCGGTAAGCCAAATCTTGCTATAAATAATCACTAACAATTGAATACTTCTAAGCAAGGTTCGACTTACCGATCCGTACCGGTGTATCGAGTTTATCTCAGTACCGATACGACACCCGATATCGAGCAGTATGCACAGTACATACCGTTCAGTATATAATATAATATTATATAATATTAATTTAATATAATTATATATTAAAAAATAAAACAGCGTCACCTCGCCTCACGGGAGAACGACGCTGCGAGAGAACGAGGCAACTCCAGAAGGGAAGAAGAGGTGACGCCTCGTCTCTCCTTCCCCACACAAGAACGAGGCAACGCGGGACGAGGCGTCGCCTCACCTTATTCGCGCGACGCCGCTTATGTGCAGGAGACTTGGTTTGATCAGGCGGTCCACGTATTGGTATCCGGTCGGACTGATATGTATCGCCCGTATCGGGCGGTACAACTCTAAATTTCAAACCTTGCTTCTAAGATACTTGGGAGATGGGCACTACTAGGGACTCTAAAGGACTTTATTTCTCTCAAATATTCATTTTAGCTATAGGAAAGGACAAATATACACATGTACATAGAAATATAGATTATTGTACACATACCTTCATATTTGAGACAAAATCAAATTAAGGTTAATAAATAGCAATGACAACATTTTATTATATTTCACCAATATTCTACTAAAAGAATCTTCTTCTTAATGAGCGATGATCTAGATTCATCAATTGTTTGATGTTGTCTATCATAATGTCAAACTAACATCCTAGCTCTTCAATTAAAAGCCAAAGTTTGTCAGATATCATGTACTTTATAGTTGAAAGCATCAAAGATTTTTTTTTATCTTCAACCATAGCCAGCCAGTGAAACAATCATCTTGAACACTTGAAAAGAAAAAAAAATATTTGTTTATCTCATTCTTATCTTCTTTAATTCCGGCTAAAGGAAAAAGGAAAATATTATGAATATGTCATTTTTTTTGCTCACCTCCTCTAAAGGATGCAAATGTGACTGGAATACAATTAAGATAGTCTGCAAGGTTTTAAGCTGAACACTCTCATCTGTCATCTCAGCATGCTGCAAAAAGCATATCAAAAACATCATAGTAAAATATTCCAAAAGACTATAACGATAATAATAATAATCAATAATATTCAAGTACCATACACAAGCTACAGTATCATATGGTTGGATCACTACATTGATATGGTCACAACAAAAGGAAGTGAAAAGCTTCTGATGCAAAACTCCTTAACATAAACAACATAAATGTGCATAAAAATAATGCAAAAAATTAACTTACATTGTTAATAAATGTATCAACTACTAGCATATTTATTACTGACCAGATCCTTTAATGTTTTGTTCTCCACTTAAAACAATCTAAATAAAGATCCACGATCTAACTTACTAAATTAAACCTTATCACATCTATTTAATCAGTTTCTTAGTTGTTCTCTACTAATCCATCACTTTACAGCTTCAGGAATCCCCGTTGCAGGTTGCAAAGATCTGCTCCAATTAACACAAGTGACTCCTTAATGTCCATCCAAACGAGCCCAATAAAATCAGGCTCATCAATCTTATGGATCGATATGCAAACATTTTGTACAGTGACTTTCTTGAAGCATAAACCTCAGACAGAAGCTTACATATATTTTGACATATGTAAATTAGAAAAAGAAAATTGGCCTTCCTAAGTGGGAAAACAATTTGCACAAAGATACAAGAAAAAATAAAACAAAGTGCAGGCAAACCAAGGAGCATTTACTTTTATATACAACAAGAAATCAATAAGGTGACACAGCACAGATATAATTTTTTTTTAGCATAAAAGTAGCTTCTTTGAGCTCCCAAAACTGGAGATTCTAGTTACAATAGCTTCTTGTTGGTAATATAGAACTCTCTTGCCAAAGCATGAACAGAGTTAACACTAACCCACCTAAAGAGACAGTAAGGTTCAAGCCACCTAACTCCAAATCATATTAACATTAGAATCTTTAGGATAATGGGAAATAGTGTTTTTCTAGTTCATGTTCTAACATTATTAGTATCAGAGTCTAAAATCCCCATAATAGTAATATTATACATAACAAACTTGAGAAGCATTGGAGAAGAAAAGAATATAAAAAACTTTGTATAATAGGAGTGTTCATACAACAACAGCAAGCCATGGACCCCCAGAAATTTTGCTTCAAGTACAAGGATACCTTTCTTGGACCAGGCATTCACATAGCATAGATAAATGGATAGTGAAATACAGGCACTGAACTTATATATAAAATGATTGGAAGTTGAATGCATGTTCAATGAGAATTTTACCTCTTTCAAGGTGGAAAGTATATATTTCACAGCTGATGGCGCAACAGCATCATGTGCTATGAGCTTTTGCAAACAAGAAAGTCCAATGACACTAAGTTTTACTGACCTAACATCACAAGCCATCAAAAATATGCGCAATATGTCCTCATCGTGAGCAATTTCATTTGGACTTGACAAAGAGCGAAGCTGAAGATAACACCATGAGAATGTGGCATTAGAACATAAACAGTTGCTACACCCAGAAAAAGAGTTGAAGAAGGCAACAACGATTTACTAAAGTGATTGGGAACAGTTCCATAAAAAGAAAAGGCATGTTCAATGAGATCGGTGAGTCGATCAGATCTGCCACAAAACTTTTGATACATAGTTCAAGAATCAAGATAATAACTTCAAAACATTTAGCATAGGAAATGCAATATATATGGGTTTGTCAGAACGTCTATATATCAAAACTACTCCACACATTGCCCGTCTAAGTCATAAACCTCAAAAATTATTTTCGTCGGATAAAAAAAAAAATTACAACTGAATTGAAGCGATAAGACCTAAATCACAAACAAATCAAGCAAAATCTTTCTTATATGTAACTGTGGAGAAATCAGATGTTTCAGATCCGAACAAAGACCGACGGTCACCTTCAAGATCGCATGCTCCGCGCCGTCCTTCACGGCCGGATACCTTCGGCGGGCTTCGACAGACAGCGCCCGCAGATCGGACTCGAGCACCGCCATAAAAGCCATCTCTTACCACGGACGAGGTCGACTCCTCTCGCTGGTGTCACTCCGATCAGAGAAACGGAAGAGGGTTAGGGTTCGGATCTCGAGGAAGGGAGGAGAGAAGAAAGAGAGGGACGACGCATCGCGAGATCGCGAGAGACGGAGGAAGAAGAAAACAACTAAGCGGCGAGTTCCATTTTCTCGCCTTCGCTTTTGATTTACTCGTGGCGAACCACGATAATTCAGAGACGAAACGAGCGTGCCGGTCGTCTGATCTTCATCCGACGGCCTTTAACCATAGATCTAAACGGGTTCGAGGTCATCGCACCCTTTGAGGTTAAGGAGGCAGTATACCTCCCGAAAACGATTCGAGGTAAAACTACTTCCTACCAATTGAAATTAACCGGCTGATTAGTATAAAGAACTCGGAAAGCAGAAACCCATGGAGAGGGTTAGAATATGAAATGATCCGATCGTCTGTTTAATTAAACATATTTTAATATATATATATATACAATATTTTTTAAATTATATGTCCTTAAAAAAATAAAATATTAAAATTAATAAAAATTCAACTGGCTTGGATATTTAAAAATAAAATCGGTCACATGAAATGTGATTAAAATAACAACGTCAACCAATATTATAAAAAAAAATTTCTAAATAGAATATGCAATTCGATTACATAAATATTGATATTGGCATGTATCTAATATTGATATTGGCATGTATCTTTATGATGTAATCGAGGAATCAATACGGTTTGGTTTTGTCTGTGGGCATAAGTTCATCCATGTTGGTGGATGAGAGATTAGGAAGCTCATGAGATTTAGATGCTCATGAGCGCTCTTCGAAATCCTTCTTCTTAGGGTTTGTTGAAGAATAATGCACGAAAATTGATTCTAACATCTTTTAACTCAAACTTAACGGGATAGATTTAGATGTTATATTTTTTATAGTATAAGAGTTATTTTAAATATAAGTAAATAATATAAATAAAAATTCAAACGTAACGGGATAGATTTAGATGTTATATTTTTTATAGTATAAGAGTTATTTTAAATATAAGTAAATAATATAAATAAAAATTTAAATGATACATGATCAAAATCATAGGGGTTAAAATAAACCTTAAGTCAATTTAAAATTCGTCCAGTATAATGTCGAGAAATTGAATTAACCATTTGATATTTATTTTATCCATGTTTAATTAATATGATATAAATCCTAATTACGAAACCTTCCTACATGTGTGCTTCATAGAAGTGTGAATAATCGATGGAGACGAATGCAAGTAAATGACATATTTCTTTTTCTCGATGGGATGATGATAAGATAGAATTATCCTGGTCATGATCGTAGTTTAAAAACAAGACATCATTTCTCGATCTTTTTAAGAAGTTACAAACCAATCCCACTCATTTCTTATAGAAATTTTTTGAAAAGGCTGATTCTTGGCTCAGATAAAACAAATAGATAAGGCATTGCATAAAATTGCACAAGATTAAGATTATGTATACAGCCTTGACATGTTTGACAAATAAATAAGGCATTGTATAAAATTGCACAAGATTAAGATTCTTGGCGACAAGATTCGGATAGAATCTGCCCTTAGTACATTGATAAAATGCTACAAGGCAAAATTGTCGTGATGCAATTATACATACAACCATACAAACAATGCAAATAATTTTGTTTTATTCTTGCTTCTGAAAAAATGAAAAGAAAAATCATCCTCGCTGAGGCTTGTAACTTCTTCTTGATGATTTGTAATTGTAAATGTAGTCTATTATGGGATTATTCCATCAAACTCAGAAGATTTTTGCTCATCCAAGACAACCGCTGGGCAACTTTATTTGTCTTGATGAAACTTCAAGAACCATTCATTCTATAAAGATTTGAAGCTTGCTGATTTAAGCTCTCTCTCCAATGTTGTTCGAGAGTTTGTTGCCTCACATAGCTGCACATTATTCTCCGCAGCTAACACAATATCACTAAAGATCATTCTGAAATCTCTGTATTAGTTGATATACCTGCAAAGGCTAGTTCTTAGTTATTTTTAGGATAATATTGAACACAAACCAAAAGGTCTGTTAAGTACCTATGCCTCTGAATACCCATTGCCATGGGACTTGAGTTCCATAATGTGGATGCACGGACTCGATAGTTCAAGCTGTCAAGAAAGTATATGTCAGCCACATGGATGAGATCTCAACTTGACAGAGACTCAACAAAGCGCTCACATAGATTGAATTAGCAAGAATACAATATACCCTGAGATGAATTAGCAAGACGAACCTCATTGTCAATGAGTTGGCACCATAAGCAGCACCTGTGAACATGACCAACTAACCAAATTCCATTTGGTACTTAGATACACATATAGCAACTTTACTTTTGTGCATCCGTCGTGGCCAATCAGGTCTTCCATCTGGCAACAAATTAAAAAGAAGCTAACCCATTGTTGACAGAATAAACTCCCAAGTTCCTGAATCTAGAGGGTTTGACCAATCAATTTGACTGCCACATCTCCAAGTTAGCTGATCTACTTGGGGGTTTATGCCCCACAACCAATTCAGAAACAAATGGATAATCAGTAACTTGTTTTACAATTTATCTGAACTGCATGATCCTGTAAATGGAGAAGCATGAAACATTTTGATAAGCTAAGTGGTGAGAGAGAACAAAGACTGCTTGAAACTTGGGATATCTCTGAAAAATGCACAACTTGCATACAAAAGATTGCAAAGTTGCTAAAGTTCATACTTTATGATCAATTAATGAAAGCTGAACTCTCCAATTTAATTCCACAGTTTTCTTCCATATGCCTTGGATGGTTCTGTTGATAGAATTATCATTCTCCTTTTCGTTCTTTGTGGTTATATTTTCCATCCATATCAGCCATGTTCATAGTTGCTGATCTAAATCAAAACCACACAGCAGTATAGACCATTGAAAATTTGTAATCCAAGTCCCTGTACTAGATGCTAATATTGAAAATGATATACTAGTTCATGTTGTTTGTAAGTGACAAATTAATGGACAATAACAATAGTGAGAGGCATACAAAACAAGTCTCAAATGGACTTGAAGCCTAGAATCAGAATCCAAACCCAACTTTAGTGCACGGAGTTTAATAAAGGCAGCCAGTATATATTAGGATTGAAGATATAAAACAAAGAGGAACTACTAGGGTGCTTAATGCTTGAAGTATGAACAGGTGTAAATGGGAACTTTGAGTGTTACTATTAAACAAAAAAAAGAAAGAGCTACAAGATAAAGAGTGTCAATCGATATTAGCTATATAAATGAAAGTGGAAAAAGACATTTCGGAAATAGTAAAATCAAGAAAAAGGAACAAGTGTGACATGAGCAAATCTAAAGAGCAACAGAACTTACATCAGCTTTAAGATAAAGAAATGAAGTAAATAAAAAACTGATGGAGAACCAATTTAGAGTGGTTAGGCATGTACAACCATATTAGATTTCTAGTTACGAAAATATAAAATATAAAATATAAAAAAATATTGATGCAACAATGGGTGATAATAGGATGACTCAAAAAATAATTTTTGAAGCTAAAACATGTCTAGTTACCTTGGCACAGGTCTTTCCAATTACAGCATCTACATAGATGAGTGTGCAATATTAAATAAACACTTCAGTTATATTGTTAGTCTGCATATTCAAATCTCAGTATCTGGTAAAAGCTTTGTTCTTTCCATCCATTCTTTTATACCAAAGCTATATGGGAAGACTTCCAGTCCAAGATAAAGACAGCAAAAGGAATGCAACCAACAATAATGTTTTCAATAATGAGTTCCACGAAGAGGAACAGTACCAAAAAAAAATTTTGCCTGCTTAAACTATCATTGAATCAAGATAAATAGAGTTTTCCCTTCAGTGTTTTTCATGCAGTCAGTTCCTACATAGTATTTCTTTGAAGTTAATGGTATAAGAAAAATGACACATTGATATTTGAGGGCCACAATAGCACTGGACCAACACTTTGGCAGCACCTAGAGAGTCCTATGTGTCAACCTCCAGTCAACATTTAAGGGTGTGTCCAGTCAGTACATGTCATTGGCAATAGTGTCCGCCCTTCACATACAGATAAACTACCCACGACGAAGTAACTACCCACTAAATGCGAAGGGTTACACATTGCGACTATACAAGGCCTGGGTACTTTGCTTACACTCTCTGAAAGACAATACAATATTTACCCATTGGACTTAATCATTCTCTAACTTGAGCATCGAAGAGGAATTGTCGGTATGCCCCCAACCTTAGTTCTACAGGTCAAGCAACTGAATCCTCAACCATCCTCGACACTAATTGGACTCATCTCTGGTCAATCCGACACCACTCATGTGAGAAAGGCGATCCTCGACGATAATAGGACTTGTCTCCGATCGATCGATCCAACACCATTCCTGTGACAATTTGCTGACGATGCGAACAACCCAAACAAATATTTATTGCTGACAAAGCGGAAAATTTTACTTGTCTTAGACCTAAACAAGATATTATTGTCTAAGCCTACCCAAGTCAGATCTTATGTCCAACAGTAATAACATTTCATGCCGGAGACCAAATATCAAACACCCACATTATCTTCTAACCTGTCACGAATACAGTTCCAATGCCAATTTGACAAAACAACAGAATGAATGCACATTGGGCATGGGGGCTTGAAAAAGCACCATGACAATCACAAAAAAGTTGTCTTTGCTGCCTAAAGAAATTGATGCAAACATTTTTTTACATCAGATATATGTCATTGGACTTGTATTTGCAGTTTAGCATAGACATGAGTGATCATATAAGTGACAGTTGCCTGCATCCATTTACGTTAGATTTCAGCCAGCAATCAGATTTGGTTATTAAACATCCAAGCAAGAGGTTGGATGTTTTTCATTAATATTACATATGCATTAAAGGTAGACTGACAACTTGACACACATCACAGCAAGCATTGATTAAACAAGTGTTCCCAAAATAAGACTCCTACCTCTTACTGGTAATACGGACAAGGAGCATTGTCATTGATTAGATACAGCTTGCTTATCCAAACAAATATATGACCCATTCCTTTTCCATTTTCTGAAGCATCCAGTATACAACATCAGAATTTGAGACAAGTGTTTGAATGGATTCAATCAGGTTATAATTTCCTCAGTTTCTGTCACTACAAAGACAGATTTATGACAATAAAGATCAAACAAATGAATACCATTTTATGGCCTTTCAGGCAACCAATCCAGTGTACTTCATGAATTTTGGTAATGATGTAACTTGTACAACAAAACCTTTCCACCAGCATTTCCTACCATCATAAAACCTCCAGGGCTAAAATCAAGACACCGTGGGTACTGCACACTGAATCTGGGAGGGGGGTAGTTTGAGAAGACATTAAATGATGGGATATGCACCAGTTTTAGACCATTCTTCTTCATTCTTGAGCTGCTAGCCAAAATCTGAGCATCAAGGTTGAACTTTATATGATCAACCATTGTGGTTAAGTTTTCGATTGTCTTCAATGGCTTACGCTTACCACCAAGAAACTCCTCCCTTTTATAGACATTAACGATGCCACTACTAGACCCTGCTGCAAACAAGGAACTGTCAGGTGAAGCACAAAGGGCATATCCAGTTATGCTACCTTCATCAACAGCCGTATGAATGCATTTCCTTGTTCTAAGATCCCAGTAATAAACATGCCCATCACCTCCACTACTCAGTAGCTGCTGCCCACCATCAGCAAAGGCCAAAGATCGGACACTTCCATTCATCTTTAGAGTCCCAATCAGCTCCTTTGTTCGTGATGAAACTAGAAGGATGTAACCTTCAATGCCGATGAATGCAATGGTGCTTGAATCGGGATAAACCTCAAAAACCTCCAGGCTTTTCTCCTCTCTACCTGTCAAGGGACCTATCTTACTCACAGATGCTTTGACTAAATCAAAACTATAAAAGAACTTCCTCCGGCCAGCAATTATAACCTCTGTACCATAAGGAAAAAAGGATGCCTTATGTACCGGGCAGTCCTCCATGAAAATGCTCTGAATCTTGGGATTACGCTTCCCATCAACTTGGAAAAATCTCAATCGCCTATCCAATCCAGCAGTCAGCAGCAACTGACCATATCTGTGAAACTGGACCGAGTTAATTGGACCATTAGAAGGTTCTTCCGCATTAGCATCCACCAGCCTTGAGTACTCCAACGATCCAGGCAAAAGTTTAGTACCGCCCTTTATGACAAGCTCATCATTGCCCCGAAGAATATCATCACCCTCAGCATCCACGAGCAATGGTGAGACCACTTTCAACATTGGACTCATCCTCAGAAATGCCACGGGGAGCATACTTCCGGTCAACATTCACCCATTATGTTCCTGGGTTTAACTTAGCATGCTGAGCACGCAATTGAGCAACATAGTCTGCACCTGAGATCACATGTTCGTCAGCCTCCTTCCTCAGCTTCCTCAACCTATTAACACGGACTATGTCAACCTCTGTCCTTTCTTCCTCCTAGTCAACCCAGACGGGCTTCCGCTCTTCACTGAGGTCTTCTTTGCCCATAATTGCGTGCTTTTTTTGCTTTGACGAATCGTCAGAATCCCTGCTCCTCTTCTTCTCTGATTTTTTTCGACTTGAGTTCATCAACCGGCTCTTCTTCTTCATCAGCATGTGCAATCGGAGACCCATCAGCTATTTCTCTATCAAGTTTTTTGTCCCTTTGCTGTTTAAGAACGGCGTTTTTGGGAAATTAAGCTCATTTTAACTGCAATAGTTATAGAAAATAAAAGCAAATAAAGGGATGCGAACACAATTGAAAAAGGGAGACCCAGTGCAAAATGCTTAATCACAATTAAAAGTGAAGAAAAGCATTGTTTTTCTACGAAAAAGGCGGCATCGCATTTGCAATACCTCGCAAGTGTCTGGTTCCCTTTTTCTTTTCTTTTTTTTTTCCTATATTACCTGTCTTATAGTGACCTCTAAGGTTCTAGCAGAGGCGGTGCCTCTGGTGGCTGCGGCCTGAGGGCGGTGGTGTCACGCACTGTGGAGAGGCCGAGGTAGAATCACGGTAAGAAAGAAAGAGAAAATATGGCGAGGCTCGGCAGCAAAGAGTAGCAGGAGGCGGGACCGGCGAGGCAGAGCAGCCAGAGAAGAGCGAGTGACCGCGCGGAGGGTGCGGCAGCGTGGCGGCAGGTTTCGGGAGTCTAGGGCAGAGACGGCGCGGCGGCAAGTAAACGGTGCCTCGTTCGAGGGTTTTATGTAATTTTCGGTCTTTACCAAAATGTCTCGAGTACCCCTATGAACTCCATAATCTTTCGTCTCGTCCCAAGTTTTATTTTAAAAAAAAAGTCTTTTAAGTCAGGTAATTATACTGCCCTTGCTGTGTTATTATTTAAATTTTTATTTTTCTCTCGCCATTGGATGGGACCCACGGAAGGCACCCAATGGATCGGTCCGACCTTTGCTAGAAAGATCATTGAATTCCTCGTTCCCCACTCTCATTCCTTTGCTTTGCTTTCCTTTATTCTTGTCGTAAAAACTCGCACGCACCCCATCGACTAAATCTCCTCGTATGTCTCTTAACCCTTACGCCCATAAAAACATTCAAAGAAATCATATCTCTTGTCTCTTTGACTTCGTCTAGTACATTTATTATCATAGCAATATTTTACATGTCTTGATCGTCGATGAATCCTCCCTAACCCTTATCTTTAGATATGCAGATGAATAGATACGTAATATTATTGAGATATTATCATTTTTCTTTGTCACATGAACCAGTCAATGAGAGATTACATATCTTTTCTCATATCCTCTTTGTCTCTTAATTTATTATTAACATTGGTCCGATGGAACATAGATAGAGAGGAGAAAATGAGTCTCATTCTCATTTGAAATCGATATCACTATAACTTTTAAATCTAATGATAATGCATTAGTAGATCAAATAAAAACTTTTTAAGTAATATCTACTCATCATAAATTTAGATATGTTGTTATTTGATTTAAGATTTTGGCATAAAAGTCTTCTACATAATAATAGTATATCATTATTTTTATACTTACAATTAATATAAAAGTCATGGTTATAAAATCAAACACTTTATATCTATTTGGTAGCACCTTTTGCTCACGAAAAGATATTCGTCAATTTTTATTTATAATGAATGAATGATTTGTTAGTATTATTGATATACTTTTCTATCTAGTCTATCATATCGCTTGCTTATGGGCGATGAATAGTTTCTCATGCTTGACTTACTATCGATGATAGTATTATTGAGGGTGACTGTCATTGGTGGTCGCTTGTCCAATCATGGGCAGCGATTGTAGCAACACCAATACTAGTGACGACTATTATGGATACACAGTGTCGTTATGTGTGATATATGAAGTAGCACTGCTATTCCTTGCAACTATTGTGGCAATACCACTACGACAGCATTGCTGACTCATATAAGAGTGATATGTGGAATTAAAAAATATAAAATATGATTTTCTTTTATATTTTTCTCATATGACTTATTGATTATATTTTGAATGTGATAAATAAAAATCTAATTATTATTCTTTGATATTTATTTGGTTATTCACATGTATATATTTAAAATTAAGAAATAACATTTATTTTTTACATAAAGCATGATATATATTTTATCATGATTATAATTATCATGTGTTTTTATTTATGTTGATTGATATTTAATAATTATTATAATTATTATTTTCTTATTGAACTATTTTGATATAAATTAGATTAAAATTTTTTGATAAACATTATTTATAACTTATATCTCTAATTTTATCTAATCGATAGTTACGAAAATGATCTCAATTTATAGGCTTATGGGGTGTAATTTAAAATAAAGACTTTATTATTTATAAAATATTTTAAATTATATTTTAAATTATTTTATAGGTCTTATAGTCGTCAAAGTCGTCTAGACATAACTTATAAAATTATATTAAAAAATTAATCATAAATAATATCAAAAAATAATATTAAAAAATAATATATATATATATATATATATATATATATATATATATATATATATATAATCAAAAGATTTGATATGTATGATGATGTTGTTTTTGATACCTTTGTAGTTTAGGATTGTATACCCAAATATAGTAATAATATTTCATGAGGATAATATAAGTATTTCATAAATAATTTTATGTGAATGATGGATTGATTATGATATTTTATGATACTAATAATAATAGAGATTCATTTTAATATAAAAATTAAAAAAGAGTAAAATATTTATCATTATAAGAAATTATCTTAAAGCAAATGAGATAATAATTGGAATTTATCACTTATGCATACAAAACGATTCATTTGATAAATATTGAGAATACATATTATATTCTTATAAATTATAAAAAAATTAAATTATTTACTAAAATTATCAGTTATTTGTCTCTTGATAGGTGTAACCTCTGTATGATTCAATTAAAAGATTCATAAAAGATTTTGAGCTTGTCATATTATTTTTCGAACTATATTTAAATATCTTATTGAATTTTCTGATCAATTGTTTTTATATTTCAAGCATATCCTTTTTTTACAAACACAACAGACAACGGTCTATAATGATTATATGGATAGACACATCTCTTTCTTCGTTCACTACCTGTCGGTGAAGAAGAGAGCTCCGATCTCGAGACCATGTCACAAAAAAGACTGGCGAGAGGGTCGGGGTGGGAGCCAAAGCCTTTATCTTTAGTCCCTCTCCATTCCCTGCTTCTTCTTCTTTTGGATAACGTCTCCCAGCTTTATGCAATAGCAGGCATTTCTTCTCGTTAAGACATGATTAAAAGGTCCAACACAACAGATGGGTTGGAATCACTCAATCGAGTCCAGAATCCCTTTTTCTAATACTCATCATCTAAAATTCATGGCTTTGACGAATCCATCTGATGATGACCACATTTCTGAGAAATATATATCTATATCACAGGTTGAAATTTTGTCCCTTCTTAACTACCATAACTTCTAAACCCCCCCCCCCCAACCCTCTCTATATATATATATCTATCCATCCTTACATACAATATTTTTCTTTGAATGAAAAGATGGTCTCTTCGGCTAAATTTCCTCTCCCACCATGCAAAGACAACATGAGCAGAGGAGGCACGTCCCAGCTTGGTCTCGTCACAGCTCAGTGAGGAGGCACAACAAGGTCTTCTTCAGCTTTAATGGCTGTTGGTTCGAAATCCATTCTGGAATTGAAGTATCATCAGCCTGTTGTCTACTCTTGTCCAATCTTTTGCCAGTCAGGTGTTGTTATCTAATTGGCTGCAGGTAGGTGGTGGTGGATTCTACAAACGAAGCAGCAACAGCTGGTGATGTTTTTTTTTTTTGGTTTTTGTGAGATCAACATTCATATGGATGACACATTTCATGGAATCGAGTAAAGTATGGTAGTAAACGAGTCTCCGTTTCATAATTTCCAGTCTTAGCAACGGGAACGGGGGGGACTACTTGCTGCCATCACTCAACCCATTCCTCGGATCCAGCAGCAGGTTTTCCGGAGCTCCTTTATCAACTCATTTCTTAAAACATATCGCGTTATACTTCCTTTCATTAAAACTTGCATCTTACAAGGAAAGTTGTAGCACTCGTATAATTAATTCTATTTCCTGTAGAACTGTCACTGGCGTGCAATCTTTAGAGACTTCAATATCCATAGATAAAAGAGTAGCATTCGCTTCCCTAGTGCAAAGAGTGCAGTCTTCGTTCCGCTCGACGTGTCTTCGACTGAAACCTACTGAATGTTATAAGCAATCAGTATATATTTATATATCTATATGTGTATATGTCTCAAAAGCATACAAGAATTAGCCAAACAAAATTCTGTTCATCGATGCATATAATAGATACAAGCTGCAGCTCAGTAGCCTTCGCTTCTCTAATCTTGTATATTTATGAAAAATCTAAGATAGTTTCTTGATGAGAGGTTAAAATGGTATCAGATGACAGTATGGTTAGGGTGGTGAATTCAGAAGCTTTTTGCTGCTAACTAAAGCCAAAAAAAAAAAAAAAAATGCAAGCATACCATATGCAAGTCTTTTTGCAACATTCTTGGTTACTTGTTGTTTCAATGGAGCCTTTGATAGATGGTATTGCTGCTTGTGATTTCTGAGATGATAGATAGCAGGGCCTACTGCAGGCTTCATGATGAAAACCAGATGCTTTTGTCCCCCTCCCCCCAAGTTCTCCTTTCTTATTGTTCTTTCCTCATCTCCTTCCACTCGGGAGTACCTCAAAATGCTTTTTGTTGGCCCTCTTTCTTGCTTCTGCTTGTGTCGCGTCAGAGTTCATTCGCAGAGACTAGATACATTCTAAGAAAAAAATTATTAACGATTACATGACACTTTCTTTTATATATATAACTTTCTCAAAACATCAGCTTAACTTTTCTTCAGAACAATGGGAATGCCATGAGCTTGAGAAGGAAAGAAGAAAAAATTTCCGAAACATATCCTTTCAGAATCACGGAAGTAGTAAGCTGAAGGTAGAGAGAACACGAAGCTGTCACATGAATGACAAGGAATACAATAAAGATAATGTTGTATAACTTGATCTCTGTTAGATCATGCATCATCCACAAGACAAATATTTGGAGCTAAAGTTGGAAGTTTTCTAGCCCAGCAAACAGTGTTGACTGTAGAGGTCTGTAACATTATGACAAACCGTCTCACTCAAGTCCACAGGGTTGGAAACACAAGAAGAAGGGAAGGGCAATAACATGATGCAGGAACATGAGAACATTATTGAGCCAAGTAATATTGAATAAGTTGTTGAGGCTTGATGCAATCATACACTCTACCTTCATATATAAATACAAGTTTATTTATATATGTAAATTTTTTCTTTTCCTATTTCGTGGAACCTTTTCAACATCTTAATCATCATCATATCTTAGTTCCAACAGTCGGTCAATGTTGTCCATTCTTCCAATAACGTAATTTACTTTTGACCAAAGTTAAAATACAAACTCTGTAGAAACACATGTACTATCAAGCGCACTAAGTTCCATAATATTATTACTTTTTTTTGTTTAATGAGTTACAATTTACTTTATAATTTACCAGTGCTGTTGTATGTATCAATCTTTTGTATGGTGTCAACGTCGATCTCCTTCTAATCCAAAATTTTATTAGTGAAATGATATTTAAAAGAGATGTTCTATTAGCCAATCTGTAATTACGTTGCATCCATCATTAGGCATGACAAGTGTCTCTCAAACAGAGCCACCAGTCTAACAAGGATCCAAGGTTTTCTTATATTGTTACTAATGAAAGAGAAACTTAGATTGCACAGACCTCTCTCTCTCTCTCTCTCTCTATAGGGTTCACATGACACGACAAACTTTATGGCGACGGGATATGCAGCCATCCTTCAAAATTTAGTGGGGGGAAGTCAGAGAGTTTTCCCCTTTTCTCAGAATGCTTGCTTGGGGCTCAGCTGCTATGCACTTTTCTCTCTCAAAACACAACACCCACTGCTCATCACTGACTTGCTCTTCAGTCAAAGTGTGTAGAGTGTGATCTAAGGCTGTTGAAGGCCAACAACAGCCACAGCCTGCCAAAGAGGAAGAGGGTAACCCAATCACAATTGTGTTGCGATCAGAGAGAGAGAGAGAGAGAGAGAGATGTGAAGTTGGCAAGGGAATGGGAGGTCGAGGACACCATCTGGCCTTTGATTGAGCCTCTAATGTTAGCTGCTCCGGGTGTACACCAATCGCCGAACAATGCATATTTGTAGACAATTATGGGTGGACATACCACATGCACTTCTTCCTCGCGAAAAAAATTTAAAAAAAAAACAAGAGAAAAAAAACCTACTTCTGAAGGCGAGGTTATGAAGCAATCAACTACGTGTTGGGAATCTCTGCTGCATCAAACAATGGAATCCAAAAATTGCAAATCTAAATGGATGTCTAAGGATCGATCAAAATTCTAAACGAAAATGATCAGCCTAAAAGCCAACCACGGTAATAATATTCTCTTAGTTTATTCCAAGATTATTCTGTTTTCAATTACAATTGTGTCCATTAATTAGCTTCTCTCGTGAGCAGGACCTTTTTTTTGGGAGGGGCGATTAGTACTCCCGCCTGAGTTCCTTTTTTTTGTCTTATTTTTAGGTTCTGACGAACTTAAGAGCTGCTTGTTGTAGATAGTGTAGCCTTTTAATAATGTGTACTTACTTTCTCATGTGGGAAAAATAAATCAAACTATATATATATTACCTGAAGTACTAGGAGATTCTAGTTTATGTGATACTGAAGTCACATTAGAACAATGCAGGTAGACTTTAATGACATTTTTATGGTTTAATACAAATAAAAGGATGTTTCATCTGTTTAAAGTAGTAAGAATATGGTATTTGTTTGGTTTGCATCAGAGGTTATCCCATGCGATTTCAATTGACATCTGTTGTCTCTTTAATATATATATTTTTTTTGTACATTTTACTGGACTAGAAGAACTGATGGTTTGGTCCGACGTGGACTGGCACGATTGCTGAAGTGGCAGCTAAATTGGATGGTTGACACAAAACTCTAGAGTTGGTGAAGTGGGAAAGAAGAAACTTAGAAGCAAAGTATTTTTTTGGCATTTGCTGTTCTGGGCAAAGAATACGCAAACAAAGACAGTTCTGTCGTGTAAATTTAGACCGGAGAGTAGAGTACTTATCCAAAGGTTATACTTTCAAAGGTGGGGGGGAGAGAGAGAGAGAGAGAGAGAGCTCCTCAGCTTCACTGCAGTTAAAATATCCCGAAGGCTATGATTCAAAAGCACGTAATGTTGCGACAGTAAAAACCAAGCAATGGAGCTTTGGAGCAATGACACCCTCCTCTGTTCTCTTTTCTCTGTCCCTCGCTACTATAAAACCCCTTCAGCTACCCTCCCACCCATCACCTCGCATCTTCCCTTACTGCCACTGCTCTCTACTACCTAGTGGGTTGATATTATTATTATTATTCCTGTTGCTACGACTGCTGTTGATTCTATGGAAGATAACAGAGAGCCATGGCGGGCGGAGGCCGCGCCAGCACACGGCCTCAGGCCACCGGAGGTGCCAAAGGACCCCATGGAGTTCCTGTCGCGGTCCTGGAGCGCCTCCGCGCTCGAGGTGTCTAAGGCCCTAGCGCCTCCGCCGCCGCTGCCGCTGCCTCTCCCGGCGCCGACAGGGGCGATTCCCGAGGAGGAGCTCGAAGAGGCGGTGGCGGTCGCCGGAAACCCCTTCTCCTTCGCGTCGTCTGCCACCTCGCAGATGGTGATGGAGCGGATAATGTCACAGTCGGTGGGTTTTGTTGCTTACAGAACAGAAAGAATCCAATTTTCACTCCTCCGACGACTACTACTACTCTGTTCCTGTTTCTCTTATGTTAGATTCATTCATGTTTTCTTCTTTGTTCTAACTTCGATTCTTGAGCTTCTATTAGCTTCTCGGAACGATTGAGACAACCCAGAGCTCTTTCTACACTAAAAAGAGCCAGCCTACTTTGTTTACAGCACAACTTTTTTAGCTGCTGCTGCTGCTTCTGCTTCTTCTTCTTCTTCTTCTTCTTCTTCTTCTTCTTCATGTTTTATGATGCAAACGGTCGAAAAAAAACTATTCTCTTTGGACGAATTCCATGATGCAAGTCTTCTTCTCTTTGTAATCATTACTAGGACTGGAAGGTGACAAAATGCAAGCAAAGATTACACTTTTGCATAAAATTTTGGTCCCCTGTTCTTACTCCTCTACTTGCGCTGGCAGGAAGTCTCTCCTCTGACATCTGGCCGGCCATCCCACAGCAGCGGCCCTCTGAACGGCGGTGGATCGCTCTCCGATAGCCCTCCGGTCTCCCCTTGCGAGATGGATGACCTTAAGGTCCCTTCTTCTCTTCCTCTATGGCCCAAAAGCACAAAACATACTGGTTTTACTTACATCCACAAGATGATAGTAGAACTGAAAGTTCATAAGCACTTCCAATCTTTGGTCTGCAAGAAGAAAATAAAACTATTTTACAGGTTTAAATCTCTTTTTTTTTCTCGGTTTTTATGCTGTCAGACTTCCATCTCCTCTAGACAAGGTAGTAATCCACTGTGTTGAGATTCGTACGAAGAAGGATGGAGTAAAATTGTAAGAGAGAACGAACGTATTAGAGTCTCGCTTCAAGTTTAGTAACTCTTCGGCAATGCAAACTCTAAGAAACTGGGTGGGAGTAATTTACAGAAATCGAAGAAACAAATGGCTTCTTTGGAAGATGGAGCAGCGAAGACAAAGCCACCACGTTACCAAATTATTTAGCGTGGGAACGGGGTTATAGGAAGAGAAAGGAGACATAGGAAGATGCCTTCCCCATCTTCCAATGGAACACCTGACTGCTGGCACATATTTATTACCAGGCGAGTGATTTAATGAACGTCGTTTTCACTGGTTTGCGAGCTTTTGCTTCATTTATTTTTGCCATTTTTAGCGCCTCTTGGATCCTGTCGATGGCAAGAATTCATCAGCTTCACTGCTTCTGTGGCTTTTTAATCTTGTAACTTCTGGGCGAGCGAAGACACCGACGTTTTGATTCATTTACCGTCCTAAGTTTTGTATCAAGACGATGTTTGCATTGGTAAAGTCAAAGATCTTGTGAGGATAATGAAGAGGAGGAGATAGGTGTTTAGGCTCGAAAGTGAAGCTCTGGTTTAGGTGGGGTGCTGGTGAATAAAAAATAAGGTCCGTTCCTTTTGTCTTGTTGCTCTCTGAGCAAAGCCTGCGTTGGACTACGGGATTTGTTCTGCTTTGAGGTCAAAGCAGCCCTGTTACCCCAGCGCCTGCCTGGGTAAAGAAGCAAGCAACCTTTGTCAGTGAAAGCAAACAGCACCTCAGTGCTTGTCTCCTCATCTTTCCTTGCTGTCTTGTTTGATTTCCTTCGTTGTGCATGCATGTAGGAAGGATAATATTGTCACTCTCCCCGCAGCATGACGCCTCTGTAGCCACCCCCCCTCTTCATGATTCTGTCTACTACTCAATGCACTGGAAAGCTCCTGAACACTGGATTAAGGATTCCTTTGTCCCTCATACCCTCACGTTAGATGCCCACCAATAGATGTCTCATAGTGATGACTCGAAGAGAAAAGATCCAACTTTGACCATTAGGTGTTTTGGTGGCATGGAACGAATGCAGTACTGCCGGCCCACTAACACGCCCAAGCCCCAGCACTGCAGAGGGACCAGCAAGACTGTCGGAAGGTGGCTCAAGGACAGAAGGGAGAGGAAGAAAGAGGAGACCAGGGCCCAGAATGCACAGATCCATGCCGCAGTCTCGGTGGCCGGAGTGGCTGCAGCGATCGCGGCCGTCGCAGCCGCCACCGCCGCCGCCTCAGGCTCCGGCAAAGATGACCGCGCGGCCCGGGTCGACATGGTGGTCGCGTCAGCTGCCACCCTCGTGGCCGCACAGTGCGTCGAGGCGGCCGAGTCCATGGGGGCTGAGCGCGAGCACCTGGCGTCCGTCGTCGAATCTGCCGTCAGTGTCAGGACTCCCGGAGATATCGTCACTCTTACAGCTGCTGCTGCAACTGGTAATCACAATTCCTCTTTCATTTTTTATTTTTCTTTCTTTCTCGGTTTTGGATGTTTTAACTGGGAAGATGATGAGAACTCATGGATTTGACAGCACTACGAGGGGCGGCAACGCTGAAGGCAAGGGCGCTCAAGGACGTGTGGAACATCGCCGCGGTCATACCTGTGGAGAAGGGAGCAATGGGGAATCACAAGAGTCACCACCGCAGCAAACAACACAAGGAATCAGACAGCAAGGGTAGCAGCTTCGGCGACGAGTTCGCTCCCGAGGAAGACAACTTCTTGGGCCTCTGCAGTCAAGAATTCCTTGCCAAGGGGACTGAGCTCCTCAAACGCACCCGTAAAGGTATTGGACTCTAAACGTGTGTAGTTCCTATCGGAGGGGAGGGTTCCTACTGTTAATCGATCTTTTATGTTTCAGGTGCGCTTCACTGGAAGATAGTTTCGGTCTACATAAATCGCATGGGTCAGGTGAGTTATGTGTCTTCTTCTTTCTTCTTGGTATTTTTTGATCGGGTAAAAGTTGTTCCTTGGTTTTGAGATGGGTGTTCGTTCTCTCCGTAGGTGATGCTCAAGATGAAGAGCCGGCATGTTGGTGGGACTATTACCAAGAAGAAAAAGAGTGAGCGGCCCACACGACGCACGCCTCCCTCCCCCTAATAATCTCTTCCGGTGAGCCTAACTTGGCGTGTGGGAAACACTAAACTGCAGGTGTAGTCATCGAAGTGTGCAAGGAAGTCCATGCATGGCCGGGGCGGCACCTGGTGGAAGGCGGCGAGCGGCGGCGCTACTTCGGCCTGAGGACGGCGGAGCATCGCGTGATCGAGTTCGAGTGCCGGGGCCGGAGGGAGTACGAGATGTGGACTCAGGGAGTGGCGCGCCTGCTCAACATTGTCAAAGCGAGGAAGCACCACAGCTGACTGGGTGCAGGAGCTGCCGGCGATGCACGCCCAGCTTGTGGCCGGGGATCCCGGGGGAAGACTGCTTGCTGCGTGAGCCACCACCAGAATCTGAGAGCTGGGCAACAGCATCTGCAATCAAGAAAGAAATGATGATGTTTGTTGTAGAAAAGTGGAAGGGAGGATAATTAGATCTACCTATTTCAAGATCAAGATCAGCTAAAACATTGGCAATAACAAGAACACCTCTTTTTGTGTCATTAGATGTTTGAGATTATTACAGGAGCAGGGGATTGATAGATTTCCCATCACCATCATGTGTCCAGATGAGAATGTCCACTGAGCTGGATGATTCGCATAGCACTACAGCCAAAGAATGGCCGAGCAAATCATTACCCTTTTTTTTAAAGCTTTCCTCAGTGGCAGCTGATAGAACTGAATCCTCAATGGCAAGCAGGTTGGACAGATCCAAATTACATTATCCCGTAACATTTATGTAATAAGATTCAATTCTGTACAATCCCCGGCTGGTTGAATTAGATGCAGTTGCGCAGGCAAAAATAATTAGAAGTTTCATCGATCGTTCAACGTCACCATAGGAGGAGAGACGAGAGGAGGAAGACACAAATCCTCTTGCCAAGTGAGGCTTTGATCAAAAGAGAAAAGAACTTGAGAAATGTGTTTTTTTTTTTGACTTGGGGTCATAAATTTAAGCATGTTAATCTCATAAGCCAGCCACAAACATCAATCAGTAGTACTGTGGGAAAGAAGTCGAAGTGTGGGATCGTGTCTGTGGATCTGAAACTACAAAAAAAAAAAAAAAAAAAAAAAAAGGGAATCATCAACCACTATAGGGTGGTCAGGCAGACATCATCCGCACGAAATCCTCGAAGTTGACCTGACCATCGCCATCCAAGTCAGCCTCCCTGATCATCTGAGCTGCCTCTTCATCGGTTAGTTTCTCTCCCAGGCTCATCATCACGTTCCTTAGCTACAAGAACACAAAAGACCCATGGCATACTTCATGCTTTTCCAGTCGAGCTAATGTCTGCTGAGTTAATCGACTTTGAACACTCACCTCAGCCTCGGAGATGTAGCCGTTTTGGTCCTTGTCGAACACCTTGAAAGCCTCTTTGAGTTCCTCCTCCGAATCGATCTCCTGCCAGGAGTCAAAAGTCAAAACATGGATGGATGGACGCATGAGAACATTGTCGGAGGAGGTGTGTCATTTGTCAGCTACCTACCGGCTTGCTTGCGGAGGCCATTTCTCTTACCTTCATTTTGTTGGCCATTAGGCCCAAGAACTCTGCAAACTCTATGGTGCCGTTGCCATCGACATCGACTTCGCTGATCATTCCATGCAACTCTTCTTGAGAAGGCTTCACGCCAAGTGACTTGATGACCGTCGACAGTTCTTCCGGTGCGATCGAACCTGCCAAACCCCACTAACCAATGATCAGCCAACGAGTAAGAGGCAAAGAAGAAGAAGAAGAAGAAGAAGAAGAAGAAGAAGAAGAAGAAGAAGCGACCATCTCCGTCCTTGTCGAAGAGGCAGAAGGTTTCATAGAACTCGGTGATCTGTTCCTGCGTGAAGAGATCCATGCCAAACTCTGGGAGCTCAAGGCAGTCGTGTGCGATGAGAGGAACCTCGGCCACGCCTTGCCCATATATGGGCCGGCCTCTCGTTTGACTTGTTCCATTCACTGGTCAACCATCTTCTCACGCTGTTGAAAGATGGGAGGAGGAAAAGTAAATGCTGTTGACTTTACGAGTTCCCAAAAAACCTCCTCTTTGGTCACCTTCCGCCATTCCTTATCGTCCACGGGAGAGAAAAAGGATGTCACCTATCAAGAAAGTCTGACCACGACCTGTTCTTCGTTCCTGTTTCGGCTTTTACTACCTCACCTTTTCTCCTCTGCAACATGTACAAATCACCGTACGAACCGCTACTATAACATAGTATATGTGATTTATTCTCTCGTTTTTCATATTAAATTGCATGAGTTTTGACTATATGGTTACACGAGAATCACTTTCCATTAACTAAATAATAGTTTTACAAGATATAGTTGACTCCATAAAATTGCTTTCCGTCATCGTTGCATACTTCATCTAGAGTTGAGAATGTTGTATTTGATGGTGACTGATATCTACATAAAATATCTGTGGTCTTGCGAGTCACTATAGGTTATCATCCTCATCGTCGTGGAAGGAGATTATATATATATATATAAATATATTATATTAAACTCTGTTGGCATTGAAACGGTCAAAGCATACTTGCAAACTGATACGTGTCTTTGACTCTTCTGGGTTAAGTAAGTTAGCTTTTTTAGTAGGATGTCATTCTGCCGTTTCACACACACATATTGTTGCCTCCACTCAACACGGAAATAATAGACGAACAACGCAGTGTCCTACTTCGGACTTTTTCTTCTTCGCCTGCCCTCAGCGGAAGAACAAGTCTACCCCAAAACTGTAGGAAATGTGAGGACGATATCTAAATTTGCTACAGATTCACTGTAGCTGTTGTCGTCTGCTGTCATTAAAGGAAGTAGTATGTTGCTACGGATACTCGTCTTTGTCAACGAGCAGAAATACCAAGCATTCGGCTCAGAGAATGGTCTCTGTGGAAGAAAATATTCTTTCATTCATAATAATATGATCATATCATCATATCATATCGAGTTATTTATCCTAAAAATAGAAAAAAAATAAATTTTTATTGATGATAAGAGTGAAACTAGGTTGCTCTTGCCATTCTCCATTCTATATTCTCCCGCATTCCTCCACAAGTCCATTAGTTTTAGCAACTTTTCGATGCTACACCCTCCACAAATATTAGTCTTCTGATGCTAAAGCAACTACTCCTGTCAAACTGCATGCATGCATGCATTCATTACGTGACGCTGTTTACGCCCATTGATTCTGGTTTTGTGAGCCACAGTGCAGGTTTTAATCAACTCCCATTCCAATGCTTATTTTGGGAGCAAACTATCCATGAAAATTATTCATAAGAGGTGAGATGATTCTGGCAGTGTGACAAAACAAAGATAGTTAATTCTGGGGAAGTATTACAAATATGTTACGGGATAATTCTTGAACTGTATTCTTTTTTTTTTTTTTTGCCAAAAGAGAAACAAAGTATGCTACACAAAATCTCTCATCAAATGAGAGAGTACAAAATCTTGGACTGTGTATTAGGTTTGCACAACCATGAACTGAAGCCATCAGGACCTGTTCTTCTATTTCTAGCTCAACCAATGGTTCAATCCGCAGATTTATTTCTCTACCTCGCTAAAAAACCTGGAATGAAGCTGTCACTACCCTCAGATAACTTTTGCTCAAAATCTAACATTACTTCCACACTCTTTCGACTTAGTTCGATGAGTGTTACCATCAATATGACAAAGTAACATTTCTTTTTCATGTGTTTGTAACAACAGTTCAGGCGTAAAAATATTGATCTTAATTATGACATTGCTGTTTAGATCATCTATAGTTTTTCTTTTACGACAATATATATATATATATATATATGAAAGAGGATCGAGCAAAATGATTTAAATTATCGATTTAGGTGAAGTAACCATTTGTGGGGAAGAAGATATATGAGATGACATTTTTTACCTACACTTGAGATCAAACTAAAACTCCCCTTGAGGCATCTCCGACTCCCTTGTATATTCTCTCTACTCTCTTCAATAAATAATTTCTCTTAAATAGCATACCATGAATAAGTTTAACTCTCAAGAATAAAGAAAATAATATATATATATATATATATATATATATATATATATATATATATATATATATATATATATATAATAGATGGAATCAAATAACATATACTAGAGTTCAGTCGGATCTTACTAAGTTTTTGGGTGGGTTTTCATAATATTCTATCTCAATATACTCAAATAATATAGAAACTGAATTATATCCTAATGCAACTTGATCTGTATAATCATCTTGAAGCTCGATATAAAAACATTTAGAAAAAAAAAGTCATCAAACTATATATACTCCATTATTATTGGTTAAAGACTCTTTGATATAACATAATTTTTTTATAAGAGTAATATTTTAGAGTAAAATATCAAAATATCCTTCGATTAAATTATAGAGAATTATATTTCTCGGCCGACATTAGATAAAGAAGTTACTCAAATTACATATAGATAGATTCTTATACGAGTATAATCGTGAAAATTCAAAGACATTCGTTGAGGAATAAAAGATATAAAAAGAATGAAATGAAAACACCAAATTTCTCCCTTTTCTGCATTCTATCATCCATTTTTTTTTCAAATTTCCTTCATTTTTTTAATGGAAAACATGGATGCGTAATTATAACCTAATCCAAGTAATAAGAAAATGCCACGTGGAATTCATAACTAGTGTACTAGGGGTAAAAGAGTATTTTCACTAAAATATTGAAAAATTAATATTATATATTTTAAATAAGATTATATAGAATTATAGAGATTAGAAACTCTTGTATTTTATATATAAATAGATCCGTATTTTTTTTTTTTTTGAGAAGCTTGATAAAAAATTTCTTTCTCGTCTTAATTTTCTTCTTCTTATATTTAGTTGTGATCTTGAATTAGAATTAGCCTATTACTATTATTTGAGAAAGGATTATACTTGGATCCTCCCTTTGTTCGCAGAAAGAAATCCCTGACCGAGTTGGGGAATAATATGTGTTCTGGTCGAATTGCAATTTAAATTGTTGTCGGAATTGTACATTAAACTACCTTGAAATGGAATTCGATACCCAATCGGATCTGGAGACTCCTGCTATATAGTCTTCCCGAAGACCTATCACGCCTCTTGTCTCCCATCCGCTTTCCAAGGGGAGGCGACGCGAGGGCTTCTCCACTCTGTTGCTGCTCGAGAGCGTGGTCGGTAGGAGCCGCCCCTCTTCGATTCTGCTCCTTGTTTTCACTCCCGAGTACCGCAGCCAGGATCTGATGTGATGTAAAGTTTTCGCAGGGTAGAGTTTGCATGGGTCGGCGAAATCTCTGCTTCGAGTTGATTCCTGACACGAAGGCTCGGCGACGGAGCTTCGCGAAGAGATGCAAAGGGCTGAGCAAGAAGGCCTCCGAGATCCACGAGCTTTGCGACGTGGACGTCCTCGTCATCAGCTTTTCGTCGGACGACGACAAGATGGTGGCATGGCCGGAGGAGCCGGAGGAGGTGCGACGCATCGTGCACCGCTTCCTGACCATCGACAAGCGGCAAAGGGAGCGCTGGTCCAAGAGCCTAGTGCAGGTCCTGGAAGAGCGGGTGATGCAGAAGACGCGAGCGAAGAAGATGCCCGCAGACTACGCGACGCGGGTGCAACGGCTCGACGGCCGGTCGAAGGATAAGGTAGCGGACCTTCTCCGTGACATCGACTGTCAGATTTCACTCCTGAAGCTGAAGATTAAGTTGTTGACGGAGAAGATGGTTGTAAGCCAACAACAGGTAGACGACGGTGGCTCTCAAACCCACTGTCCCAACGACAACGTTGACGAAGAAGATATGCAACCATGCGATCCGGCGGAAGAAGACCAGTTCCATGTCTCGGAGTACCTAAGTGTCGATCTTGGGGGTGATGCTGTTGCCTCCGATCATTATTATGTTGCCGGTCCCCTTGCCGCCTCTTACGATTCCGTGGAGATGGGGATGGCGAATTCATTGTTACCTGTGCAGGATTTCGGTGACGGGCTTGACTGGTTTCTGTCGCCGCCAGCAGATCAGGGTGGCTTGGAGCTTATTGTCCGGCAAGCACTTGAAAGGCGTTAAGGATGCTAATAATTAGCGTGTGGGTGTAATATATATACATATAAAAACTTGGAAGGCGCAATTTTTGTTTGTCTGAGATTATTATAGCTCTTTCCCGTCTTTAACTACAATTCTGTAATCTCTGATCGATCCGTAATAAGAAAGCTAGTTGTTGAACCAGAATCGGAGAAGCAACCCATGCGCACTTATGAGCCAACAAGAGCTATTCATTCAACCATAAGGAAGCATCATTAGATTACGCTTCTAATTTTGGGAACCACCAGCGGAAGGTGCCGTATGCATGCATGGACGTCCCTTACCGCCGAAATATGGAAAGTTCTCGCCGCGCCGCCAGCTCACGGTCGGCCCTCGGTGGTCCGGAGCGGGCTCCCGTGCAATACCGCATTCGACCGATGCATCACGCAGCGGAGAAGCGGGGGCGGCGGAGGCCGCGCAAGATGAGATTTCCACAAGAGGGTCAGGGAAAAGAGAGGGACCGTGAGGCTATATTTGGAGGAAGAGAGATCTAAGGAGGAGGAGGAGGACGAGAGCCGAAGAGAGAACGGAGTTTTGACAAAAAAAAAATATAGATATAAAATAATATAAAAGTGAAAAATAGACAAGTGAATGATAGAGGTTTTATTTTTTTTAAAAAAAATTACAATTCGTAACTGGTTTCTTTATTACTACTTCCATTCAAATATTATATGCCTTGCCTTGCTTGCTGAAGGCTTATAATAAGATTCCAACTCTTGAACTAAAAACTGCATACTATGTATTAATCAAACCCATAAAATTTAATATTGTCATCATCAGCTCCTCAAAAAGATGAGAAGAGATACAAAAAATAATCATTATAACGATCAAACCTACAAAATATGTATTATTGTTACAATCAAACCCACAAAGCTTAACAGTAAGCCAAACAGTTACTGATGGGCTTCGTTTGTGATGTATAGTATCACTAGATCATCAAGCACAGAACAAACAATAGGAGTTGAGTTTACAAAACCAACAAGCTTGCAGCGAAATGAATAATGAAATTCATGATATATACAAGATCTGAGCTATATAAGTTAAAAAAGACACCTCTGTTAAACCTAAAGTAATCAAGATCTATGATGTTAGATCAGTTAAAAATATAGCTACACGAACCAAAACTAAAATAGGGGAAGCTGTAAAACCTTGTAGAATAGAACTGTCAAATCTCAATGGGCATATAAGCCACACAAAAATATTAAGGACGTTATCATAGCAGCACAATTCAGCTCTTAAAAGCAACATGCAACCAGTAGTTCCAGGGCCACTATGTCCTTTTAGAACAGATTCAATCAGGTTGCGATTTCCTCGGTTTCTCTCACCACACGACACACGTTTATGAGAATAAAGATCAAACAAGCAAGAGAAATAGCATCTGTAATTCATTTATGATGATTAAATCAAATAAGCACCATTAATGCACCAATGACATAAATAAGTTTTAACAAAAATGAGAGCTCCGCAAACAAATTAATACCATTTTGTGGCCTTTCAAGCTACCGATCCTGTGTACTTCATGCGTTCTGGTAATGACGCAACTTACACAACAAAACCTTTCCGCCAGCATCCTGGGTTAAAATCAAGACACCGTGGTGATGATGCTACCGATCCTGTGTACTTCATGCGTTCTGGTAATGATGCAACTTATACAACAAAACCTTTCCACCAGCATTTCCTACTGTCATGAACCCTCCACCTGGGCTAAAATCAAGACACCGTGGGTACTGCACGCTGAATCTGGGAGGGGGATAGTTTGAGAAGACATTAAATGATGGGATATGCACCAGCTTTAGACCATTCTTCTTCATTCTTGAGCTGATCGCCAAAATCTGAGCATCAGGGTTGAACTTTATATGATCAACCATTGTGGTTAAATTTTCAATTGTCCTCAATGGCTTACGCTTACCACCAAGAAACTCCTCCCTTCTATAGACATTAACGATGCCACTACTAGACCCTGCTGCAAACAAGGAACTGTCAGGTGAAGCACAAAGGGCATATCCAGTTATGCTACCTTCATCAACAGCCTTATGAATGCATTTCCTTGTTCTAAGATCCCAGTGATAAACATGCCCATCACCTCCGCTACTCAGTAGCTGCTGCCCACCATCAGCAAAGGCCAAAGATCGGGCACTTCCATTCATCTTCAGAGTCCCAATCAGCTCCTTTGTTCGTGATGAAACTAGAAGGATGTAGCCTTCATTGCCAATGAATGCGATGGTGCTTGAATCCGGAGAAACCTCAAAAACCTCCAGACTTTTCTCCTCTCGGCCTGTCAAGGGACCAATCTTACTCACAGATGCTTTGACTAAATCAAAACTATAAAAGAACTTCCTCCGGCCAGCAATTATAACCTCTGTACCATCAGGCAAAAAGGATGCCTTATGTACCGGGCAGTCCTCCATGAATATGCTCTGAATCTTGGGATTACGCTTTCCATCGACTTGGAAAAATCTCAATCGCCTATCCAATCCAGCAGTCAGCAGCAACTGACCATTTCTGTGAAACTGGACCGAGTTAATTGGACCATTAGAAGGTTCTTCCGCATTAGCATCCACCAGCCTTGAGTACTCCAACAATCCAGGCAAAAGTTTAGTACCGCCCTTTATGACAAGCTCATCATTGCCCCGAAGAATATCATCACCCTCAGCATCATCAAAGCCACGAGCAATGGTGAGACCACTTTCATCATCAGACTCGTCCTCAGAAATGCCACGGCGAGCATACTTCCGATCAACATTCGCCCATTCTGTTCCTGGGTTTAACTTAGCATGCTGAGCACGCAATCGAGCAACATAGTCTGCACCTGAGATGACATGCTCGTCAGCCTCCTTCCTCAGCTTCCTCAACCTATTAACACGGACTATGTCAACCTCCGTCCTTTCTTCCTCCTCGTCAACCCAGACGGGCTTCCGTTCTTCACTGAGGTCGTCTTTGCCCATAGCGCACAAATCGTTTTCATACACAACCATCTCATCGCTCGTAGACCTATCCATGAAGAACAAAGGGGCATCCTTGTCCACCTGCTCCTGGCCATCGTCATCTCCGTAAGTTTCCTTGCCGAATTCAATGGGAGTGTAAAGGTTGCCAAACAAGAAGCCCTCAAGCCTCTTCATCTCCTCCTGTTCAGTTTCACGTGCTTTTTGCCTTGACGAATCATCAGATTTGGTCCTCGTCCTCTTCTTTGATTTTTTCAACTTGAGTTCATCAACCGGCTCTACTTCTTCATCAGCATGTGCAATCGGAGACCCATCAGCTATTTCTCTATCAAGTTTCTTGCCCCTTTGTGGTTTAAGAACAGCGTTTTGGGAAATTAAGCTCATTTTAACTGCAAAAACTGCAATATCAATAGAAAAGTAAAGCAAACAAAGGATGTGACCATAAATTAACAATGGAAACCGAGTTCAAGAAGCTTCAGCACAATTAAAAGTGAAAAGAAAGCCTTTTTTCGATGAAACAGATGGCATCGTATTGCAATACGTCGAAAATTTCTGGTTTGCTGTTATGTTTTTCTAGTTCTTTTCTCATATTACCTGTCTTCTGGTGGCCTCTAATGTTCTAACAGAGGCGGTACCGCTGGTGACTGCGGCCTGAAGGCGGTCGTGCAACCGATGCCGCGGGTGGCGAAGGCCCAAACTTACCGAGTATCACGCAGTGTCGAGAAGCCGAGGCAGGATCACGGCAAGGAAGAAAGAGAAAAAGGGGCGAGGGTCGGCGGCAAAAGCGTAGGAGGACGCAGGGCCGGAGGGGCTACGACGTAGCGCAACGGGCAGGGAAAAATAGAGAAGAGCAGGGTGAGAAAGAAGGGTGGCCGCGCCGAGGGTGCAGCAGCGGGGAGGCTGGGCTGGGCAGGGCGGCGCGGCGCGCAGTGGTACTTAGGGTTTGGGGAGTTTGCGCAGAGACGGCGGTAAGTTAAACCGGTCTTTGTTCGAGGGTTTTATGTAATTTTGCTTTTACCAAAATTACTCAATTACCCCTATCAACTCCGTAACCCTTCTTCCGATCCCAACTTAAGATACGACTTAGTTCCGGAAAGACGACACACGCCGCTCATTATTTACTTAGTGGAGTGGAGGCGCGAAGATTAAAGTTCTCCACAAGCTATGGTATTTCAAATTCCAATATAGAGGTGGCAAGAATCATAATTTACTTATCACTAAGATACTTAATTTACCCTTCTTTTTATATCGAAAACACATAATTAGTAAAAAAAGATAATTAGTACACTTAAACTAATCATTTACTTATTAACGAGAAGATTAATTTACAGTACAAGCATCGAATGATGTCTATTAACTAGGTCAATATTTTTTATTTGTCCAACTAAAAGTTGGAAAAAGAGAATGACATATGTTGAAGAAATAAGTATATTGAACTTTAGGCATAAATCTAATTGGAATCCAGATATTCATAAAAATGTTTATGCAACAACATAATTCTCATTATATATGGCTTCTAAAATTTCTCCATTTTTTTCTTGGTTATAGTCCAAACAAAGGTGTGGATGAATTTTGGATAATAGTCCTACAGTTGTCTCATTTTTCATATTTTCCCAAGTAATTTTTATTTATCATAATCCCTAAAATCATTTTTTGAAAGGACAACGAGAGTAGGTATGTTAGACAATGGATCAATCCATACGAACTAGTCGAATTTTGTATATATAAGATTTATAATAATAATATTTTTAGATAGATTTATTATATTTTGATATTTTCATCAAATTATTATTGTTATAAAAAATTATTGACACATCAATACCAGCATCGTACACGTAAACTCTGTCTTAATAACTTAGCTCGACATAACCAAGTTACTAGGGTCACTCGATTGACCAAATGAGACCACGTGATTGACAAGTAGATTTCATGTGGGTGACACTTCAATTCTATGTGGTCGATGCCTTAGCTTAACATGATCGATATGATAAAATCATACGATCGACACCTCAATTCAACATGGCCAACATGATGGAGTCATCTAGTCGACACTTTAATTCCATGTGGTCACTATAACGAAGCAATCTAATCGGTACTTCAGCTCCGTGTGGCCAACATGGTAGATCTAAATAGCACCCTAAAAGTGAAGCCAATTAGTTGTGCTTGATCGTTACCTCACGAGAAAAGTTATACAATCTTAAGTTCAATATGAGTTGGTAATAGTGTCGAACCTCAAAACCCCTTGAAGTTTTGATGGCAATAAGTGGATATATAAAATATTTTTTTGGCATCTAATTCATAATTCTAAAATATAGAAATTATGATAATATATTATCTTGATTCTATCAAATAATGATCTAAATATAAATTTTTGATAAATATTTTATATTTATTAATATTAAGAAAATTTTATAGTTATATAATCTCTATTCAATTTTATAGGTATTGAAAGTTATTATCAATAAAAGATTTAAACTAGTCATTTTTTAAAAAAATTGATATTTGCATATATGTGTTCATTTGTAGTTATTGGTACATCTTTCATAATGCTTTCAATGATGATTTACGTTATCTTCTAAAAGTTAACTAGACACGATCTAGTAAGCTTAAATCAAGGTCTGGGAAAGAAGTATTATTTTGGACTACCGCTTGAGGGGCTAGACCCAAGCATATCTCTTACCTCCATGATAAGGTTTTTTTCCTAGATAATAAGATGACTTGTTTTAACTTAGACAACAACTCACGGAATTATCATACCTATTGTAGATATGCAATAAAAGCAACCAGTACAATAGTCAAAAATTGACAGACAAATCGAGGGTTCATCCATCGACTAACGTATAGCCGGCCTCCCACCCACACACATTAACTCACTTCGTACGACTTCTGCCTCACAGATAGTATAAAAGGTATTCAGGCAAATAAGTTACAGGACCTTCTTAAACATTAAGCATACTAGATATAACAATTCACTTAGCTGATTTGACAATCGGAGAGGTCGAGTCGGGGCGACACCTTACCCCTTGAACATGACTTGGTGCAGTCGTCTACGATCGAAGAACCAACTGAGAAGTAAAATGACACACTCGAAAATAGGGAAGCTTTGCCCATAGAGGCCAACCAAATAAGCTTCTCGACTAAAGATGAGCAACTCTCCTCGAAACATCACAACAGACTTCGAGTAGCTATAGTTCAACCAAGGATCAAAAGTTGATTCCAACACAAAACGATACCTCAACCTCGATACATAAAATATACAACACACCTTAACTTGAACCAAGATACATAAAATGTACAACACACCTCAACTTGAACGAGTGGTGAGTTATAGAGAGAACTCTTGTTTAACCCATACCAACTATCGATCAAATGCTACAATCGCTCCATTTAATTAGCTGTAAAGCAGCATAAACCATTGAAGCTTCTAAACCACCTTTCCCAAGTGTGTGCATATATATATATATATATATATATATATATATATATATATATAGTTGGCGACGTTTCAGTAGTTGATTAGACTGATGTTATACCAATATATCGAATGATTTATACTGCTCAATATCATAAAGAAAATGAAGATATATTGGTATCGAGATAACATTTGATAAGAATGGCAAGTAAATGCCAATGGATATTTGAAATTGGAACTCTACTTCTGTCCAATTCCCTATCAACATCTGTCTGTACAATCTCCTCTACAGTCTGTCCACTGTCCTATGACCGCTCTTGCATGCCATGCTTGCAGATATACTCAATCAATCCCTTGAGAACTGTTACCAAACCAAACCAATCCAATTTGTCGACATCAAATTGACCTCTTGGATGGCCGAAGAGCTATCTATATCGACTACAACAAAGACAACACACAACTGAGACGAAACACCCAACACAGACAGAAAACGGAAACCACTGAAGCAAGAGAGGTAACTCTCTCCTCCATGAATCCTCTACTTGCAATCTTATTACAACCAATCTCATCTCCCCTGCGGGCTCATGATGAGTCCCCACTGTCCTGCCATGCGAAAACCATGTCCCCCAGCTCCGCCTTCAGGTCCTCCCAGCTGAATCCTTCGTCGTCGCCGCCGCCGCCGCTGCTGCTGCCGCTGCAGTTTTCCAGTCTCATCTCAACGAGCATCAACGGCGAGGCCACCTCCGACACCTCCACCGACAAGATCGAACCCTGCCTCGACAACCCGGCAGCAACCACCCCTCCTGCTGATCCCTTCCGCCGCTCCACCACGAAGCCCAGCTTCTCCCCGTCTCCGAAATCCTCTCCATGATCTTTTCGATGGAGTGTGTCGAGCTGAACCTCTTCTCCTTCTTGTTCTTGGCCTCGTCAAAGAGCCCGGACAAGTCCAGGCCCAACGACAGCAATATAATGTCGAATGCGTTCATGACGGGCGTGATATAATCTCTCGTCGTCGGAGGCTGGTCCACGAGACTACTTAGCTGCGAGTCCAAGCTGAGGGACCGCTTCAGCCAAGGGTGCTCCATCAGTGCGGCGATGGTGATCCTGGTCTCGGGGTTGGGGTCCAGCAGTCGGTACAGCAGCCGTCGTGCCGGCGGCGAGACCCATTTCGGAAAGGCGAAGTCGCGCTTGTGAATCCTCCGGTACATGAGGGCGAGGTTGGCGTCGTCGAAGGGCAGAGAGCCGGCAAGGAGGACGAAGAGAATGACGCCGCAGGACCAGGCATCGGCTTTGGTACCGTCGTAGCCCTTGCGGCGGATCACCTCGGGCGCGGTGTAGGCCGGGGTGCCGCAGGCCGTGTGGAGACGGCCGTCGCGGAGCTGCTCGGGGAGCGCCGCGAGGCCGAAGTCGGAGATCTTGAGGTTGCCGTCGCGGTCGAGGAGGAGGTTCTGGGGCTTGAGATCGCGGTGGGCGACGCCGCGGGCATGGCAGTAGTGCAGGGCGGAGACGAGCTGCTGGAAGTAGCGGCGGGTGGCGTGTTCCGGGAGCAGGCCGCCGCGGCGGGCTACGCAGGCGAGCAGGTCGCCGCCGGGGGCGTGCTCCATCACGAGGTAGATCTTGGAGCGGGTGGCCATGACCTCGTGGAGCTTCAGGATGTTGGGGTGGGCGAGGCGGCGCATGGCGGTCACCTCGGTCAGCACGCTGCGCGCCATGTCGGTGCCCACCACCTCGGGCTTGTCGAGGACCTTGATGGCAACAGCGGCGCCGTCGCTGACCGAGCGCGCCAGGTAGACCTTGGCGAACGTTCCGCGGCCCAGGAGGCGGCCAAGCTCGTACCTGCCGAGGAGGACCTCCCGCTGGCGCTTGGCGTTGGCGACCGGGGCGGAGCTTAGCTTGCAGGGCCGTTGCCTGTCCATGGACTACAATTACAAGAGGGAATAAAAGACGACACGAGCAAACCAGCTCTTCTGTTTGAGCCCCTTCCTCCCGCCTTCAATCTGGGGAGGGGAGTTGGGTAGGGGGTTGTGTATTTATACCGACTATGAGTGATTGCTTCACAATATGATCTCAAACTCTTTTTTATCGTTTTAAGCAAAAGATTAATTTATTATTTAAAAAGGAAAAAAATTCCAAGGACTTAATAATAAAGAAAACATAGAGAATATGACACAAGAGAACTCTTACAAGCTGAGCCAAATCTGTTCACATTTCTAATCGGTCCATTGACATGAACGTTATCGATTCTCGTTTCGTGGGAATGAACAATCACATGAAAAGATGGACCAATTAATATAAAAAATTTGACGGGTCATCTTGTCTTGGGTCCGGTTGGAGCAGCGGTTATCGATATCAAATCATATTGCCATCAACTATATATATATATATATATATATATACTTTATAACTATAGTAGCTAATTTAATTTAATTGAGTAATAAGAGCAACGAATGGACATGGGCCCCCATGGACTATGAAGCATGATTGACATGTGGGCGTTGGTGAGTCTGTCGTATGATAGTGGATAGCTACGTAGAATGTACACCAAACTGTTGTATTGATGAAAGAAATCGTGTAGATCCAATGCTTGCTTTGCATGTCCTCTCTAATTTGTCTTTTGTGCCAAATGGTTGGTGCTTGCATTAAAGCATTAACTACAATGGGAAGAAGCCTGATTCATGGCAGACAATAAATGGTGTGAAAAAGAGAGCTAAATTTAAAGATGCCCAAACAAGGCGTGAGGTCCTTTTCCATGGGAATTCACATGGAATATGAAAGCCCCAAGGAGAAGGCATCCCTATCCAAAACTCTCAATGAATAATAGAAGAAGAAGAAGAAGAAGAAGAAGAAGAAGAAGAAGATAGAATTACTTTCTAAAATGTTGAAATTTGGAACACAAAGTTTTTTTTTTTCCCCCACTTGGATTAGGGTTAGTTGGATGATGATGATGCACAAAACCATTGCCAAAAAAAAGATGCTGCTAAGTTTGACTCAGTTGCACAAGCTGATCGCTACTCAAGCTAAAACGAAGAAGAAGAGGCTGAAGGCATCCAAGACTTCTGCGATGCATTTTTTGGAAGTAGGAGAAGATGTCAAGAGGATGGCCAATGAATTAATTTTTTTAAAGAAATAATTGTTTAGTCTTGTTGTCCAATCCAAATCACTCAAACAACGGGAAAAACTTACTTTGATTTCTCAAAGGAGAATTCAAAATTTTAAAAGATGAAATCTTGAATTCAAAACCTTGTATTTCACATGATATTATTATAAATTTAAAAAGATGAAAAAATGAAACTTTAGGAAAGAAAAGAAAAGATTGCTTAAATAAAACTCATTAATAGTAAAACTTCAAATCAATACCATCTTATTGAAACCTTGAAGAACTAAAATTGAAATAATTTGCAAAATATCGCGATGAAGTAATAAAATTATCATAATATAGATATTGACAAGAATGATGTTGCATGTTTTCATTTAGCATAGTTGAACGTAGAGCCTTCACTGTATTAAAATTGACTGTTTAGCCGACGCTAGTTTTATCATCTCAAACCACATTGAAAAGTAGGACAATTCCTATTTTCCTGCAATCATAGCTTCTCTAAAGTTGACAACAGTCGATCACTTATCGTAACAGTTGACCCTCCTCAGTAGAGTCGTTAGATATGTGCTACCCATTAATCGATTCAAACTTGACATGACTTGCTTGGAGTTGGGGATGTTTTAGTTCTTGTTTTATAAGCAACAAGCCAACTAGCCTTTTCCTTTTTCTTTGAGAAAAAAAAAATATTTTTGCGTACATTCCAATGCAATTACCTCATTCAACACAAAGCTCAACCTGCAATAGTGTTGCAGAGTTTCACATGCGAGGTAATTACGGTTGGGGAAGAATGAACTCAAAGCAGTATAGGCTAAAGAATGGAGGTAGGCTTACTTGGCCAAACCACCAAAATTTTTTTAAAGTTGGCGTCCTTCTCTCCTCTTATATGATCCTGTGTATGCATAGGTTCGTCAGCAAGCATTTTCTGCGAGAAAGGCAATGGCGTTGATAGCATTCACTAATCGGTACAGTCTCAGTACTATCTCGAACCAACGATTCCTACTGCGGATGGAGGATGTTGTCAAGGTGAGTTATCATTAGTAGAAGGGCAGGGGGACAAGATCTAGTTATAGAAAGATCCATGGAGTTGACCTGCTACCATGCACTAGTTTGGGGGACCTCTTCTCCAAATGATGAACTGGAGTGGGGCTTCTACTGAGAACATCCAAGTTGGATACCTTCTACCATCTTCTGAAACTGGTAATAGTTTAAGATATATGGAGGTTGGAAGAGAACCGAGAACTTTGATGTTCCATGTCTACGTGCTGTATGTATAGAGAGAGAAAGAGAGAGAGTGAGAAGAAGTCGCTCATAAGTAATAATACTTCCTGTAGCCAAAAGATATGAAATTAATCCTCCCTAAGGATGCTACAGGATTTGACGTTCTTTCTCATTTCGCTTTGGGTGTTCTCCAATCTGAAAAAATACAGCAGCAGCTGACTCATTTGGATCTCCGTTGTCATTTGGGATGCTGAGTGGCCCATGAATTGGAAGGACCACAGAATGCCAAGCAAACAGTGGGACCCCGGTTTTGAATCCTATTGTCCCCTGCGGAGTTCCACAGGAAAAAAATTAATATTTTTGATAAGACCCATTGAAACTTCACAAAATAAAGACACCCTAATCAGGACAAAACGTGGCAAAAATCGAAGGAAGGGAAGAAATAAATATCCTTCACTGTAGTTAGGCAATGATACGGAGGAAATTAATGGTTAGGAAAATTCTGATCTTTTTTTCTAATGCTTGCTTGTTATGTGGGTGTAAAATAGATGAGGTTGAGCCTACCTACATAGCAGTAGTAGTGCAGACAGTATTCAATGATAAGGAGGAAGAAGACAAACTCACTGTCCCACTTGTTCATATTTACATTGCATCTTCCATTTCTCCACACTGATCTTTCTTCTACCTTTGTTGTACCAAATGGAAAAGAATAAAAGAAAAAAACTTGTCACATCTTACAATCCAAAAACATGAAAAAGACTTGTATTGTCTACTTGATTTGTAAGGAAAATCTTATTTAATGCTCAAATCAAAGTTGGGTTGGGTGCTGCCAAGTCATAAACCCCTCAAGTTTATATATATATAATGTTGTTTTCAATGCCTTAGAGTTCACTCTGAAATAAATTTAAATGAAGCCTTCCTTTCTCCCCATTGTATAGCAACAAAAGTGGCTCTGCGTTTGTAGGGCATCCCTCCGAGAGAACTTGTGGCTGGAAAGCAACAAAGACGAAAGGTAGCAATGTCAATTGTGATAGCGGACGCCACTTAATGTCTGACCGCATCATAAAATATGAGGAATAAACCTTCCTAGTAAGGGCGTCCCCAACTCAGTACTCTTATCTATCGCTGATAAAGAAGATGAAGTCGCTTTCTTCGTGGTTGATTATTACACCCACAGTAGAGAGATAACAATATAAAGAGAGAAGATGAAAGCAAAGAATGAGTGAGAGAGAGGGGACAAGTCTTACTCGTGCTGCAGTGGAACACCAGCCTCTGGGATCAAGTGGCATGGCCACCTAGATGACAAGTGGAGGGAGGGAGGGAGGGAGGGAGGGAGGGAGGGACCCATGCATGACCTTCGAAAAATTAGGTTACAGTGATGGTACTGGCAGCATGCATCGTTATTTTTTATCGTATGGTGAGCACTTGGGGGAAGGAGACCCCTCCTTCACCTGCTGTGGTTGTCGACTTATTAAGAAAAGGATGACCAACTTATGTTTGCTGGACCTCACAAACGATATATAGCAGTGGATTCATCAGTTTCCATTTGAGCCACCACCAGGAGAGGAATAAAATCTACTTGCAAACAAAGGTGATGACCGTGATGATGTCTCCTTATACACCTCCACATAGTTATTATTATTATTTATTTTTTAAATTTTATTGGGACCATTTTTTACCCATTTGGCCACAGCAGAGCCAGTACGTGTTACAGATGCGACGGTCAGTAGCAGCCAACAGTGTCGGACAGTAGTGCAACAGTAGTACTACTGCATGCTGGCCGGGGTAAGGTTGAAATATAAAAATCACATGGATTTTCTATTTTATATACAAATATCACTAACCAGCGATAATGTCCAAAAACATCTTATAAATATCACATGGCACGGATCTAATTAATTTTATTTAAATCATATATATATATATTAAATCTCTTATGATTCCTTAAGTAACTATAAAAAAATAAACTAAAAATATATTTAATTTAATAAATATTTTATAAATAATATACATTAAAATATATATAAATTCATAAGCTCTGAACGATTGTATGACAAAGAACCTAGAGCTAATTCGCTCTGAACCATTATTCCCAATATTATTATTTGGACACTTGATTGCGATAAATCATATCTTCCAAATCACATGAATTTATGTCAAACTTATTTGAAATCTTTATTGGGCAAACATTGTTAGCGAATAATATCCTCAAAATATCTTCCAAATAAATTACTTAATCTTAAGATCATACTGACATTCTTATGATGTCTTCCTCCTAAAAAATTTTAAAATTATTTTTTTTTTTGTAAAAACTGTTTGATCTTAGAACACAAATCATACATATTCCTTGCACATGAATATGCTCTCCTAAGTTGTCCATTACTCGTGTATCGTATCCTTTTATTGCATTCATAGATCTATGAGTACTTATGGGCAGGCAATATGTCTAGTAAAACAAACACATCCTTCACTTTGGATCTCTCTTATGTTTGGCAATGCAGTAAAGGGCTAGAAGTAGAGATCCAAAATGCCACCTGAAAGCTGAACGCAATTGTGATATTTTGGATCTCCAAATCTAGGCAATGAGACAAGATGATACGCGCCAACAAGACATGATGCTATCTTGGTTTCACTCGAATTCTTCCTTCCCTGACTATTCCTTATTAATAATAATAACTGAAAATTTTTGGCTTGACATCAATACTATTTGTCTTTGTCCTAAATTTTGTTTTATATACTGATAATTGAAATTATTTTCACACTTGGACATCGGCTTATTATGTGATTATCGAAATATAATTATTAAATTTTAATAAAATATAACTAATAATGTTATTTGATAACTTGAGTTATTCTATATTGATTGCTGATTTATTTACTAATGTCTTAGAGAATATGTTCTTTTAATATGGCTTATGAGAACATTTTTTACTTACATAATTAAATTTATTTGTCTTTGCTATCCTATTCATATTTATGTATTTATATATTAAAGTTGAATATGATAGTAAGATTATCTTGATTATATTAGAAGTATGATATTGATGATATAAAATTATTATGACTCATATTAGTAACCATTCTTAATGTAGTATTAATGTATTTATTGGCTTACTTTATATAAAATTCATGACCACTTATAATATGCTTTTCAAAATTTTATAATCCAATTAAAAATAAAATTTTATTTTATTTATTACGATCTTGGCTTATATTATATCTCACCAAGTTATGGATCAAATAGGAGAATGTTATATTATGTGGTATTGTTTAATTAGATAAGGTATATTATAGTTTTGATTGAATTCAAATTAAGGTTATCTATGAAGTTTAATTATGATAAAATTCTTTATTAGGCCTTGATAGGAGGAACTCTCCTAATTACTTATTCTATATCTCTTATAATCATTTATAAATAAATATGACCTACAAGAGACTACATATAAAAGATAGATTATATATCTACTCTTTTCTCCTATTTCATTATTTATATTAATACTACAAATATGTATCCTAGATTTAGTTCATTATTATTTGATTTTATATTTTATTATTAAATATATTATATAAAATTATAGTTTTGATGATTGCAAAGATATTCATTTGTTGTGTTTAAAAAAGATGGCATCAATTGAGGGCATCAACATGAGTCATTGGATGTATGTTGAACCCAAAATTTGCAAGAACAATTACTACGAGACTCTTTGTCATCAATCATACTTCAAAAATATTTTTCTAGAATGAAATAACATATTTATGATCATTTAAACTCATCAAAACCATTATTTAAGTAATATTTCTCTTTCCCTGATCAATATGTTAGCAGAAACGTGATTATTTTTCCTTCACAACTTCTTCCATCAGTCTATCTTCAAATCAATATCAATTAATCACGAGAGTTCTCACCGTTAGGGTATTAGGATTATAACTTGAGTTTGGTTCAACCAAAACCATCTCAGTTACACAAGGGAAACTTGCAACTTAATTAAACCTTATGGAAACAAGTGCGAGTCTAATTTGTACCAAATCAGAACGTTGTTTAACCCAACCTAAACTTGGCTTTATGATCCTATTTAACGTAAAGCATTTTTCTATTTTTAGTGCTAACACTATCTAGGTAGGTTGGGTTAGGACATGAATTGATCTTTAAATTCCGCAATGCTTTAGCATGGTGAACAAAGCATAGCCCATTTACATGAATGACTAGCCAAAATGATTAATTCTCCAAATGAATGATAATATGCTCGTCTAATCCTTATCCTACATTTATTTTTTTTTCTTTTATTTTTAATGATGGACTAAACTAAGGCATTATAGGGAGTCATTAAGTTATAAGAAGTAGAAATAATTAATACACGAAAAAAATTGATTCAATTAGGTATAATCAAGATGATTGATTACTTTATAAATTATATATTAAATCTAAGAAGTATATATTGATTGTGTGCTATCCCATTATTAATAAATTGAAATACTTATTATATGTTTAATAATGCTTCACCTTCGGATAAGGTTGAGAATAAGATGAAATTATTTTTAGTTTATAAAGAATACACTAGGGAAATTTCTGAGAAGTTAAAAAGAAGAAATTGGTGGCATAACAATGTTGACCAATTAAAACAAACCATTAAAAACTCCTTCAATAAAATTTAAATTAAGGGAGAATGATAATTTCCTAATTTTTTAAATCTTACCTTGTGTTTGAGCACAAATAAAAGAGATCAACTTTTTTTTTGTTAATCACATTAATAAGAGTTTTTGTGTTCTGTGGTAGATTTCAGTTACCGGATAGGGCATTCAGCTAAAGGTTCTCTTTATAAAGTAATGAGCACAGGGTGAAATAATAGAGAGAAGAAAAAGATTGAATTGAACAAACTTTGCGGTTTTCCTTCTGCATTCACCTCTTGTGTCGTCTTTGTTTGTTGATTGAACCTTTGAGAGCTTCTGATAGCAACCATGAATCGACTTGCCATTCTGATAAATTCTTCAAAATATCTTATCTAAATAATTGTTTGTTTGGGTATAATTTCAATACATTTTTTTTAAAAGAATTGAATTAGTTTATTGTACCACAGAAAACAAATAACTATGTATACGAGATATTAATAAGCATTATTAATAGTTTATTATATTATCGACTTATATTCTATAAATATTAGATTGATCGTCTTTCCGAAAAAACAGCACAATCGTCGAAAGAAAAAAACAACTATTTGGAGGGGTTAGGTGGGACCCACCATCATTTGACTTGGGGAGGTATCCAATTTAGATTAAATATTATAGAAAAGGTATCCATTTTAGATTAAGACATAGAAGTCCACCAATATAATGTTGTCAATGATCACCGTTGGATGCTAACGAGGGAAAATATGTTAGCATAAGAAATCATGTTATGTTGTTATTTTATAAAAGAATTTAATATAATAAATTAAAATTAAGTAATAATAAATCTAAATATTATAATATATATATTTGATGTTATCTAGAAAATTTTTCTTTGATACGAGCGTATCCTCATTCGATCCGAGATTTATAGTGATGTTAATATGTAATAAAAATTAGTCTTATCTTTTTCTCTCTTTCTATTCTTCATAGTACCATTACTATAGATATATTTATGGATAAAAAGAATATGAGAGATAACATCTCATTGATGTGACTAAATGGAGATGAGAGAAGATATATAAGCCATGTTATGTATATGCGTATCCACGTATTCACTTATAGTGTGTTTTGTGTTGAGTTCCTAGAAGGTATTGTCTATTTATAAAAAAGAACAAAGGGTCTATGATAAGTAATTACGAAAGTTCCTCTTATCAAGGCTATTTATTTAAAAATCATACTATAATTAGATTTTTTTTAATTACTCGTAATCAGAACTCAATCATATCCATAATATATTTTATATGATTAGATAGTGCCACATAATCTAATAAAATATCATTGACTTTTTCATCAGTCTGATGTAGTTCGGATCATATATGTAGAATTATCTGAGATAAAAATAACGAGCTTCCGAGATACCCCCCCTTGTAAAAAGACTAAGGTCGAATTTTTTTTTTTTGACTCGATCCCTTCGATATAATAGTTAATAACACGAGGTCTATGAGTGTGGACGTGAGCGATGAAAAGAAGTAAGCCCCTAATTCTCTCGCTCATTGTGTTGAATATGAGCATTTATATTTGGTCATAAAAGAATAAATATTTTATAAAATATTCTATGGAGAAGCATCCTCTAAATGCTTCCAATAGTCCCCTCTTGACCTCATGTCCACATGAACGATAAAGAGATGAGGAGATGACCCCAAACTACCTATTATGGACCTATTTTGGACTCTTAACGATGCGCACAGAAGAGTGAAACATGACCTAGGTCTTTTTCCTCCCATCAAGAACTCTACATCTGATGATTAGCTGAGAGTATATTCCCTATCTTATACCCAATTACAGTACTAGATATAACATAAAAGTAAAGAGATTTATACATCTAACTTAACAAATAACATATTGTATACTCTCTATCTTTATAAGCAAGTTTAGATCTTTATCGATCGAGAATTTAAGGTGACATCAGCATGTGATATGTTAATCTCATTCATTGGCAAAAACAAGTTAGTTAGATTGTTTTATCGAACTATTAATAGTCTATTGATATCGAGCTACTTATCTAGAATGTCTAGATCAAAGTATATTGTTAGTAGGTCATATAAGTCGCTATAAGGTAGTTTAAATATTTGCCCATTGTTAATTCAAGTGATGTCATATAGCCTTTTCTTACTAAAACCCTACTTTCAATTGGTTAATTGAATTCTTATTAATCTATTGAAATCGAGCCATTGATCTAAAATGTATAGGTCAAAGTTAATGTTAGTAGGCCTTCTAAGTCGCTATAACCTAGTTTAAGAGTACACTCGGAACACATGTACATTGAGGGTCCAATATATATTTTAAATATAAATTGATGTTTGATAATTTTTTTATGATTATATTTGACTTGAATACTAGATTATGAATGTTTAAATGCTAATACCATCTTAAAGGTAGCTTTGACATTTCAATATTATATGATAATTTTTTAAAGTACTACATACATGACGTTGTGTAAGATCACAAGATTGTTCCAAGCATCATATTGTATTCACAAGATTATATACATATTTTATTAATTAATTTTAAATAAAATATTCATTTTTGAACAAATATTAAAAATGTTAGAAGGATAAATTTATCATATGATATTTCGATGAACTTCTGAAAAATATAATTTAACCAAATAACATTTTATGTCAATGCATATTTAAAATACAGTTTTTATTTATTATTTATCAAACGTTCATATTACACAAATGTATATTCACTAAAATCATTTTCTTTAAATACATATTCAAAGTATAGATGTATTCTACATACAGAGTAAAGCTTTATCCTTGTGAACTTCCAATGTTATAGTAAATAAAATGTTCTATATCACTTCCCAAACTCCTCCACTAAGCTTGAATTTAAAGAGACAAATATAAAAAAAAATTTATTAATTTAAAAGGGATGTATGTGTCCCAGCCTAGTGTATCAGTATCAATTGGAATCTTAAGATCATTATATGAACAGTCGATTGAAGGTGATTAATTATAATAACATATTAATTAATATGCACGCTAGACTTAAAATAAAATAGCTGCTTTCGAGGGACATTCGTGTAATTTTACCAAAAGAAATGGTAAAAAAAAATTCAGGAGTTTACTATTCACAACACCTCTATTGTTCATAAATCTTTTACAAAACTATTATTTTTTTAATATTTATAACCTCTGTAGTTTTATTTTTTATCTGTATCTTTTCTTTTCTTTTTCTTTCTCCAGTTGTTGACTCTCTCCATTATCCATTGCTACTAATCATCGCCCCTAATATATTCATAATTTTTTTTTTTATCATCGATCATCGCTCCTGTATGAACGAATGCCTTTGCTTTCTATCATCGACACTATCATTTCATTATGTTGATATCATCATCGTCAATTTTACTGTCTACGGACGTTATTAAGAAGAAGAATGAAAAAAGAAAATATAGGTAAAAAATAAAAAAATATAAATTAAGAACATATATTTATTAAAAAATAACTTAAAAAAATTAAAAATTTTAACATAAAATTATAAAATGAAAAATAATTTGGTCTTCGTTCCGGTCACATTGTCGGTCGGAGGACAAGTCGGATGGTTGTTCAAATCAATCTGCTGTCATGTGCATAACTGACCGCCCTTGTGCGGAAACTTTCACAGTAAAGCGGCCCATAAATTGGGTCCGGCCCAAGACCACGTTCTTTAAACGGAGGACTGTAGTCGTACTTTGCCCAAATCCATAGTAGTAGTCGTCTCCTCTCTCTCCTCCCCCTGCTCTTCCCAACGCCTCCCCCGCTGTTCCTCCCATCAGATCGAGCAGATCGACGCCCCCTGCTAGAGATTTCGAACGCCGGAGCTCCAAATCCAGCATCCGCTCGCTTCTCCTCGTGCCTCCCGCCAGTGAGTCTGTTCGTCCCTGTCGCCTCTTGGTGTGGGTCCCTCCCCCGCCCGGCTCCCATAGATGGGATCTCTGGTCCCTGGAGTCGGCTCGGGACTTCCGCTTTGATGCAATTCGATGCAGCTTCCTTATCGAGGATCCGATCTCTGAGGGTGCTTCCTGCGGCCTGCGCGTGCTCTCTCGGCGAAGATGGCCTCTTCGCCGGTGAAATTCTTCGCAGTTCTTCTGGTCGTCTCTGCTGTCGGATGGGTCATCTTTGTGTAAGATTTACGAGAACCTGTTTATATTTTGAATTTTGTTTCGTGATCTTCTGGAATTTTACTTTCTTGAGATTTAAGCTCGTTTATTTAGTTGTTGTTTCAATTATTTGGTTTTTTGCATTGTCTCTTTGTGTGGTTCCTGAACACAATTTCCCTAAGCTATTATTTACAATTTTCGCCGATAATTACCTCGTTTTAATAAGGATTATGGATAATACCAACCATGTCAAGCTTTGAAAAACTGCAACGGTCCAATTTTTGCATGGCAACACAGTTGGGTGACCTGTGCAATTAGCAAAGACTGCTTAATGACAATCTTTTGTTATTTTAGTTTCTAATTAAGCATGGAGCATGTGTAATTCATAAAAATCTAAAAGCTGATTGAGGTGCTTGAACCTGAAGAATATAAGTTAATACGCTTCTGATGATAAACATTGTTTAACAACAATATCATCACCAAGTGCCATTAACTAAAAGCACGATTCAAATTTTCTTCCAGGTGCATAAAAATGAGGGAAAACTAAGTACAGAATGCAGATTCATTCAAGACATACAGAAATTTATACGTAATTAGAGTTAGGAAGAAAATATGTTGATGATATAAATCTTTCTGAGCCTAAGTCCATGGTTGAGGTTTAAGATTGATAGGACCCTAGCAGGGTCGGGTCCTAGTCGACCGAGTTATGATTGCAATAAACCCTAATTAGCATGTAATAAACCTTGATTAGCCGACCACCTTCGATTGAGAAAGTCGGCTAGGGTTTGATGGATCCAAGTCCTACTAAGGTTAGGATTCATCTAAGAGAGTTTTACTTAAAGTAGGAGTCCTACCAGGGTTAGGATTTGAAAACCCTATATAAGCATGTAACTCCTCCTTCATTAAGCAATAAAACTTTAGTAAATTTATTCAGCCTGGTGGTCGAATATTGGAGGGTTGAAGCCCTATAGAGTTAGAGGAGGGCCGATCCCCTATAACAATTAATTATCCCCGATAGATACCCTAGAGGTTCCATCAATCTAGTATCAGAGCAGCGTTCTTGGTGTCTCGTTGTTCTTCCACCCCCTGTCGCTGCCGTCTCCATTTCCATCTCCGCAGACCCTCCGCCACGCCATCATCGTCATCATCTTGCGCCGACCGTGGTGTCGCTTCCATCTACATTTGCAGTCGGCCCTCGTATTGCATCTACATCTGTTGCAATCCTTACCTGCTGCTGCATCTTTATTCATTGCCTACCTCTGCATCTATCTTCATCTATTATTGTTGCTATTACCTTCGTATATTGCTGCCATGCTCGTCGTAATATTACTGCCATCTTCGTCGTAATCTACTGCACCCACCTCTTGTGCTGCTGAACCATCTCCCTGTTGCTGCCGCAACCAACAACCCTACGACTGCCTTCTAACCCTAAAACGTTGCCGTTATAGTCCTCTTTTACCCTATGCAGCCATATACCGCAGCCTTCTAACCCTAGATCGCTGCCGCTGTTGCCCTTTTTCCTTTCTATTGCTGCCAGCCCCATCTGTTGATCTATGCCCCTTACTCGTCAACAGAAGAAGAATCTAAACATCACAGATCTGCAATCTTATACGATGGCCTCAGACGATGCAATTGACGCGAGGCTTGAAGCCTTCGAGGCCCGCATGGAGGACATATTACGCACACTCTTAGAAGAATTCAAATTGGGCCGATTAGAGAGCCCAAAGAGATCTCCGCGCGGAGAAAGTTCATATCACAAAGAGAACCAATCAGGGAAGGGAGATCAAGCACAGGACTTTGCGTACCCACGCATGAGGGTGGACTTCCCTAGATGGGAAGATGAGGACCTGACCGGGTGGATCTCACGCGCTGAATGGTATTTTCGCTTCCACAAGACTCTAGATGCATCTATGGTCGACATTGCCGCCATATACCTCGAGGGAGACGCGATCCAGTGGTATGATTGGTTCGAGTATATTCACGGCGTACCTATGTGGAGGCAATTCAAAAGCGAGCTGCTGATCTGCTTTAGACCATCGGAGTACGAGAACGTGGACGGCCAACTCGTGAAGATTCGTCAAACCTCGACCATCCAAGATTGTCAAACCAGGTTTGAACGATTTTTGAATCAAAATCGTGATTAGTCTGAAAAGCAATTGCTAGGTACGTTCATCGAAGGATGAAAGCCGGAGATCAAATGCGAAGTTAAAGCACAACAACTATATAAATTAATGGTGGCCGTCTTCTTCGCTCGCATCCAAGAGGAACGACTGAACAACGATGCACGAAGGACCAAGATCATAAGTGCTTTTGATACCAAATATGATATAGGACAAAAAGCAAAAATGGGTAAAATATATATTTTTAGGTTTCAATAATTGTAGGACAAAAGAATAAAAGATTTTAGATAAGATGCAAGAATATAACTATCATGTTCATTTCGACTCAAGGAGTAACTCTCAAGAATGAAGCCCTTGCATTTCTACACTTCTTCTAAGAGGTTAATTGAATATAACATTGAGAAAAGAGTATGACCTTACACCACTTGTATGTTTATACGACAGAAAAATCTATTTCTTTGTTCACTGGCCGAAGCTCCAGTTACAATCCTATTGGCCCTTTATAGGTCTCTAAGTATAAGAAGGAAACAAAACTCAAAAAATAAGATACAATTTTCTTCTTTTTTTTTGAAAATAAAAATAAAAACAAAACTCTAAACATAAGTAGAAAACCAAACTATAAAAATATGAAGAAAACAACACAAAAAATAAAGAAAATAATATTTTTATAAATTAAAAGATATCAATTATTTCTTCTTTCTTTCTTCGGGGAAGATACATTTACAATTTTATTTTAGTAAATAGTCTTGTTGATGATATTTTTGATTGATAGGCTTTTTTCTTTGCAGATATTTTAATCAAGAATATCCTTGGTAGGGATGAAACTTTCGATCAAAACAAGACTTATGTCTTTTTTTTTAAAAAATCTTTAATCAAACTTAGGATTTTTGTATTAGGCTTTTTTTTCTTTTCCTTGGTCAATATTGGAAGATCTTATTATTTGACAACTATCCATTAACAAAATTTATTCAATTCAGAAATATACTAAAATGATCCTGCATCAACAGGCAAAGCAAATAACTCTTTGTGGTTATTTTTTTCCACATGTAGGTTAAATTAGATTGCATCAGCTTACACAAATAAGTCTTGAAAAACTTGCTCTCATATTGTAATATTACACAAATGAAGGAGACTAAACTCTCATGTATTTTACGTCTTCTATATCTCCCAGCATTAAGTTAGTCACTCAAGAATTTAAATCTCAGTTTGATATTGGTTTGAGTAACCTATCTGACTACTGACTAGTATGCTATCAGTACACAGGACATTACAGGGCATCATTGAATAAAATAATAAAAGTAAAAATGAATGGTATTATGCCAATTTCGAGCTATATATTCTGATAGTATTACTTGTATAGATTCGTAAATAATGGTTCCTACTAGTATACTCTGTTTAAATCATCTGATTATATTAGTATCTGACTCATGACACATGACCATCTGTCTTATTTTATTTGGATGTAAACTAAAAATCCCTTGAAACTATCTATTTTTCTTGAACCACCATGAATTTTAGATTCGTATGAAACAAGGTATATCATATAATTCTTGCATGATTCTTCATGTTGCAGTCTAAAACCATGATTGTTGTTGCTTGTACATTATCTAAACGGATACTTCTTACTTTCACTGCACTTTTGCTCTTTCAGATTTGCTGCTAGATTGCTGGCCTGGTTTTTGAGCAGGGTATTGGGAGCATCCGTTGGGTTGCGGGTCGCTGGATGCAATTGCTTAAGGGATGTTACCATGAAATTCCAAAAGGTTTTCTGCTATCTGGACTCAAAATTATAGTTGAATTATCCAAATTAACTTCATTTTCTTCTGAACATGTAGTTCAAAACTTGCTTGCAAGAAAATGTAATTAATTTTGCTTCTAAAGTGGGATTAATTTTCTTTCTTAGGCATGATTGTCAATCAAGCACATTACTTATCTTCTTTCTCTTTTTAGCTAATTCCTTGTTTGTTTCTTGGTAGATGACATGGAGATTAATTACATTTATTATAGATTTCTACCATTCAAGAACCTGTTTTGGGATAACATGATTAAAGCTTCCAACACACCTCTTTTCTCAGTGACTAATATTACACTTTATCTCTTCCTATTTTAGACTAATTTCCATATTTGTGCCTTGCAAACATTGGTACATTGCATAGAAATTTGTAAAAATTTTCAAACTATAATTTTTTACATCAACCTTGAGTTAAGTGGCAACTTTTTAGCGCTGCAAGGAAGTGTTAAATGGTGGTTATTATGGTTTTTGTCTTTATCTTTTTTATTTTTAATTTAATTAGATAGGTAATTGATTCAACCTAAATACAAATTAAATCTCATCCTTTTGTTTCTTAAAACAAAATTGGTACTGTGGTTTACAATTAGAATTTTATCTGATAAATTATAAGCAAATAGTTAAATTAGTGTATTTGGTTCAAAGATTCAAGAATTAATTATAGTGGTATTGTTGTTATCAGATAATTGTTTCTTTAGGCTCTGTGTTCAGTGTTCTTTTTGTTCAGATTTTAGGCCACTTCAAAAGTGAGATATGTATTTTCTTCTTCTATAATGGTAAATGAGATCCAGTTGTTCTCAATCAAACATCGAGAGTTAGTTGTTAAGTTTGTCTCCAATTCTGATATCTATATCCTCTAAACCAAACACAAGATTGAGTGAAATAAATAGATAATATGATAGTGATCTGAAAATTTGGTTGAGAAAGACAAGAAATAGGGAAACAAGGGTCCTCTAATTTGAGCTAGTTTAAGTAAAACTTAAAATGGTGATAGAAAAATTAGCAAGAAAAACTATTTAGTAATGGTAAACAAGTTGAGGAAAAGGGTTAGTAATCATGAGCTTTTACTATGCTCATTCAGGATGAACTTAAACTATTTAATGCTACTTGCTGATGACATTTTCTTGATAAGTATTAATTAAGTTAGGATAATCCTTAAAATTGAGCAATGGAAAGAAAACTAACCAACAGAGGATTTTCATCTTAATAATACTACATGTTTGAAGTGTGCTTTAAAATTTTAGCAATGATAAGAAAACTTGTTAAGTGTATATATGAAATAATGGTCAAGAAATCCCCTAAGACAGACGTATGAGGTGTTAAATCATTGTTTGAGGGGAAGGTAGCATAAGAAAATAATTCTCATAAACTTAAGTTTGGAAGGCTGAAGTGAAGAGGATTGTTCCAACTGTTGGTTATCAATGCATTGCTAAAAGAAATTATAAGATAATTACCATGCTTAGTATATTGGGTAGTAATATCCAAAATGATTATTACAGAGGTGAGGAAGTTATGATGGATGTGTGGTGGCACTTAAAAAGATATAATAAGAAATGTTTACATCTGTTGTCAGTAGTAGTTCTGATTGAAGAATTGAATATGAAAATATTGAAAACCATTTAAGAGGATCCCAGGGAGGTATTGCAGGATTAGTTATTTGATGCAAGATTTCCCTTAGGCAGAAGACCCATATCGCCTTGACGTATCGGCAGCTTGATGGTTCTAAGACCGCTACTGGCGATCAAAATCGATCGTCAGCGATCGATTGAGGGAGAAATCGACTGTCGACGGTCGATTGAGGGAGAAAAAGGGAAGAAGAAGAAGAAGAAAAGAAGAAAGAAGAAGAGGATACATACCTCCTTTCCCTGAGCCGTCCTTGCCTGCACGCAGTTGCCGCCCACGCATCGTCCTCGCCCATCGGTGATTCTTTTCCCGCAGGCGATTCTTCTCTTGTGCGAGGAGACAGAACGTCTCCCCACGCGAGGAGAAAGATCGAGGCTACATTGCCACTTTTTTAAATATATTAATATTTAATATTATATTCTATAATATTATATTATAAAAATATTATAGTATATTTTAATGTATCGGGCGGTATATATTGTGTTGTACCGCCCGATACCACGTACCACACTGAGATAATCTCGATGCGCCGATATAGATCGGTATGACAAGCCTTGATTTGATGTTAATTTATATTTGTAGCATAGATTACAATTTCGAATGATACCGCCCGTATCGGGTGGTACGCCGGTCTGCCAACAGATTGGTACATAGACCACCCGTTACCGGGCCGTACCTGTGATGTAGTCCCATATCAGATTATACAAGGTTGTATTGGGTGGTAACAGTCAAAATTTTGATTGTTATTGCTCGAAACAGGTCGGTGACAGTCGATTTTGATTCTCACCCTACCGGGTGGTATCAGCCTGGCCGCAACTTGGCTATAGCGAGGGAAGAAGAATCGTCGAGGGAGAATGAAGAAGAAAGAGAAGGCGCTCGAAGAAGAGGGAGAAGAACCTTGACGCGTCCCGATCCGATGTCGCCCTCCCTCGACGATCCTGATCCAGGAGTGAACAACGAGGTGGTGCCTCGGCTTCTTCGTTGAAGGTCGAGACGTCTACGACCTTTGCCGTGTTCTTTGCCGAAGGTCGGAGACGTTTGTGGCCTTTAATGTCTTTGCCGAACGTTGCAGATTAGGAGATGGAGAGCGCGTTCTTCTCCTCATCTGAGGCGACAAGGAGAAGAGGAGGTGATGTCGCGAGGCAGCATACGCCTCCGTTTTAGATTTTTTAATATTATTTTGATATATTGATTTTTATATTTTATATAATATATATGTATATGTGTGTATATATATATATATATATATATATACATATATACCGCTCAATACGTAGTACCGTACCATAATGAGCAAAGCTTGATACATCTGTATGATACAAAATTTCAATCCCTGATTAGTAGTGCTAGGAGAGTTAGTAGAAGGCTTAAAGAAAACTTGAATAAAAACAATATGATTCCATGGCTTGTAATTTAACTCAAGGTTCGTCTTATCCTTTCGAACCAGTGTATTAACCAGCCATCGGTACGATATATATTGAGGCATACTAACGTATCGTTTATCGGTACGGTAAAATTATTGAAAATAGCTCTAAAAATACATGAAAAATAAAAAAAGTTAGATTAGAGTTTTTAAGTTGGAAATAAATAAAAATTATATATTTTTAGTAAAAATCAAAATTAAAAAAGAATTATGACACATCTTTTTTGGGCTTTGAGTACTAGCTTTGTGGTACGTTCCGAACTGTCATTCTGTTAATATTGAATATCTATAAAGAAATGATTTAAATTGTTAGATTATTTTTTAAATAACTAAGACTTTAAAGTTCATATGAATCAAATAATTAGTTGATGGATATACCTGGTTTTACCAACAGAAAGACTGAGGGGACTCCACGGGCAATGGATCGGGGTCCTCGATCCTTAAATATATGTGAAATATAACTATTTAGCATATTAAGAATCTAATTTTGAATAAACCAATATTAAACACACTAATCATGATATTAAACATCTTATTTACTCTCTTATTAAAGCAATATAATACATACCTGTTGATTAAAAAGTTCTTCCTCTTGGTCGTCCTAAATTAGCCTCGATTCAATTCACAAATCGTTGCATTGTAGAGTTGAGGAGAGTGCAAATGTTGAGAATAAGAAAGAGAGCTTAGAATGTGCGAATGTGAGAGAGTTTAAGAAAGTGTGGGAGCGAAATGAAGTGAAATAGGGGGGAGGATGTGTTTAAAAAGAGGTGGGAAAGGGTATTTGACCGTTATAGGGTCGGTAATGGTCGAAATTGACCCTTATCGACCTGTAACGGTTGGTAACAATCAAAATTTCGATCGTTACCGCCTGATACAAACCCGTATCAGGTGGGTACGGGGCCAAAACAACGTTATCGCTTGGTGGCGGGCGGTTTGCGTACTAGTCTGCTAGCAAACCAGTATGTATCGCCCCGTATACGAAGTGAAACAATAGACATTACTCAAAGGAGTAGGTGGTAGAAATGATGGAGAAGACGGTACAATCCCAAATGTGACTAAAACTATTAAAGATTTGCTTTAAGTTGGGGCAAAATTTTGTTCTTTTCGGGCAAAACTTTGTTCATTCTAAAAGTTTAATGGCAATAAGAAGGCGAACCGCAATAACCAACTTAGCACGAGTGCAAACACTTCAAGTGCTTCAGAAGTATGAGTAAAGAGCAGGGAAAGGCTAATAACCAGCATGATGCATAGTGTACAACTCTTGAGGAACCGGGCCAAGTCGAATATCCTTTGCCTTCTCAACTCTTAAGAGAATGGGCGAAACCGAGTACCCCAGTTATTTTATTTATCCAGCAGAGGAGCTTTGCACAGATTCAAAGACCCTTCAAGGAAAACTTAGTGGAAGACAACAGTTGTCAAATCCTCACTAATGGTGATCAGTGCTACTTAGAGTAGATTGTCTATTTTATTTCCCAACAGAATGCCAATCGAAAGCAGAAGTGATGCGATCCTACTTGGAGGTGATGACTATGTAGAAGAGGAATCCATGGACAAATTTTATGGAGAAAAGACCCCAAAACCTTCAAATTCTGCAAGGTGATGTTCATTAAAGCTCCAACAAACATCCGCCTAGTTTAAGTGGCTTGAGACATTGAAGAGACTAACACATAACAAGAAAGGTCTATTCCTTTATTTGAAGGATTCACAAGAACCTATAAAGATCCACACAACTCAACTGGTCCCACACTAGAGTTAAGAGTCATTGGCAGTTGAAGCAGCGTGGCAGATTAAAGTTCGACTACTTAGCAGATTAAAGTTCGACTACTCAACAACAGCGGTGGAGAGCAGCTGAGAGCCAATAACACATTACAGCTAGAGTAAAAGATTGAAGATTCAATAAAGGTGACAGCATCTGCAAAGGCTTCGACGAGGATGTTGAAGGAATAAGTGAGGGAGAATGTCACGGACAAGGTTGTAAACGAGGTCTTTGATGTAATGCTCATGTATGTTCATGTCTTTCGGTTTTATTCATGCTTTGCATAACATGTAGAGGGCTTGCAGTAGGCTTGACAACCACATTTTTGTTGGCTTCGTTTTAGGCTTATAAATGCATGTTTTGTGCAGTCGTTGTGCAGAGGCAAAACTGCCCAGAAACAGACCATCCAAGCAACCATTTTGGGGGTTTTCTAGCTTCGTAGAGTTGTACAGAGTGTCAGCCAGTATAGCACCTAGGAACTACCCGGGTGGCACATGGCTGGATTGGCCTTTGGGGTATTGTCTAGGGTTGGTTCGTTGTCTTATTCCGCAGTAGTGTCATGTGGGCGCTTGTGAGGACTTTGGGTCGTGGTGGACCACCTTGGATCGTTTAGAGCTTACAATATCTATGTTTGTAATTTGCATTGCTTATTTAGTATTTGCTAAAATTGTTGCTTGTGGATCCCGAGTTAAATATTTTCTTTAACTCGTCTTCTCTTTTGGAGGTCCTTAAGAGACCATAAGAGGTTTCGGGGAGGTTGACCCTTTGTGGACGAACACGTAAGGGTGCCGCACGACTTAGGCAAAATTAGCTAAGTCCGTGACATGATGATAGCTCGCCAATATCCTTCAGCATTAGATCCATGCAATGAGCTGCACATGGAGTCGAAAACCAAGGTTCGTCTTATCGGTCCGTACCGACGTATTGAGTTTAGCTCGATAAATTATGGTATTGTGTGGTACACACAAGTGTACCGCTCGATATAATATAATATAATATAAGTTAAAAAATAAAAAAAAGGAGACGTTTCTTCCCCGGGCAGGGAGAAGAAATCGCCCGCGGGCGATGGAGAGTGTGACCGGGCGACAAATAGCATGGGCAAAGGGCGATCTAGGTTTTTCTTCTCCCTTTTCTTCTTTCTCCCTCGCACACTGATATCGCCCACAATCGATCGTCGACGGTCGAAATTAACCGTTGCTGGTTGATTTTAGGTGATAATGGGGCGGAAACAACCCCAATCGGCGATATTGCCCGGTATCACATTCCTTGTCGAAAATAATGTTTTCTTCTCTTCAATTATAAATTGACCTTCTTGAAATTGGCTTCTTTGTCGATGAATATCTAGATATTGTATTATGGTCCAATCTCCTATATAACGATGTATGTTAGGTTTTTAATTTATTTTTCATTTTGAATCTTCTTGGAGGAATTAATTGACTTATGAAAAACCACTCGTATGTTGCAATACACAAGAAAATTGATGATACTGATTCTTATTGGTCCGGTCCAACTATCAGATATTAGTGTCACCCCATATTTGTCTTGTTGCCTCTTGAAGGCTTTGAGCCAGTCCTTCGGTTCTGCCACATCCTCATCTAAATACATGCCATGGATCTAATTTGGTGTTGGAGGTTGGATCCTCGTGCCAGACTTTTGAATAGAGGAGACCATGCTCTGATAATATGGACCTTGAGTTGTGTTTGCCGGAATCCTGTGAAAGTTGAATCATTTTACAAGTACCTTCTTAATATCTCGCTTCGTTTATTTTGTATATGCATTGTCAATCCGTGTTTGTTTCATTGTTTATGGAGGATGACTTGTGAATCAATATTAGTAATATTTGGTGCTGACATCCTGCCATATCCTCTCATAAAACCATGGATTCCACCGTATCTTATGCTACCAATCCGACTTAACCGAGGAGGGGAAGTTGGCTATCTCATGCTGGTCGACCTTTTGGATTCCTTATGATGCAGACCCACTACCACCGCCATGCTCTCGTTGTGAGTCAGGTCGTCGATGTCTCGTTTCTTCCCTTAGATGTACTGATGCTCTAGTGATGCACGAATACCAGCTCTAAGATCTGGGTCGATATCATCGCTGCGACCATCATATTCGTTATAAATCAGTTCTTGCGTCGCCCTATACAAGTCTTCCTCAGCTCTTGCCTTCTTTTTCATTGTATCTTTCCTTGTTTGTTGTAACTTGTCTTGAAGTGATTTATGGACCTTTGTTGAAACCTTTTTGCATTTTGCAACATCGATTCTCGTTTGCCAACTGCATCTTCACCGAACTGATTCTTCCACCATTGCTAATGTAGTCACAATAAATGCATTGCCAATGATGATAGTTTTTGTCTATCGGCGGGAATGATCTCATTCGTCATCATTTGTCTATTCCTTTGGTGTCATATTCTTCTTACCAAAATTGAAAAAATAAGTGAGCTATGATTAGCCCTAATTTAAAATAAAAAGGTACGATTATACGTATAAACCCTACTTTATCATGATAAACATATCAATCAATGTATTCGACATTAAATATGTAGAATTGACTCAATATTATGTAGAATTGATTCAATATCATTCAAGGTTTTACTTACCGTCCAGATGTCGCAGACGCATCGTGTAATCGCCCAGATATTAAAATAAAATATAATATAATATTAAATATTAAATATATATATAAAAGGCATGATGTCGCTCGATCTTTCTCCCTACGTGGGAGAAAAGTCATGCTAGCGGCGCAAGACGAGTGACCCTCGGCGAGGCGGTGCCGAGGACTACGAGGTATTCTTTCTTCTGCCCCTCTTCTTTCTTCTTTTTTCTTTTCCTCTTTTTCATCTTCTTCTCTTTTTCTCTCTCAATCGACCCCCGAAGGTCGAGTTCTCTCAATCGACCGTCGAAGGTCGAAATCGACTGCCGACGGTTGAAATCGACCGCCGACGGTCGATATCAATCGCTGATGGCCGAAATCGATCGCCAACGGTCGATTTTGGCGGTATCGTCCGATAGCAGGCGGTCCGCGTACCGGTAACCTGGCAGACCGGTACATACTGCCCATACCCGACGGTATGGATCGGTATGGAAGACCTTGATATCATTAAATACACTAAGTGCAATAATAGAAAAATTAATTAAACCCCAATTAGCTCTATTTTACCACTATGAATATGTTAAACACCCTAAGAAACGTTAAATACATAAATTTGATCTAATATAGGTTAAATTACGATGAGATCATCATTAAAAACAGTAATCACACCATTAATATGGTTAATTACCCCATATTTGTTCCTCTTTCATCACTATAAGCATGTTAAACACTCTAAGAGGCATTAAAGACATTTAATTGACTCAATATGGATCAAATTTTGATATCATCGTAATTAAATACACTAATCACAGCATTATATAGTTAATGAATCCTCAATTAGTCCTCTTTTACCATTATAAATATGTCAAACATACTAATAGGTATTAAAGATATTGAATGCACCCAATATTGTTTATGTTTCGATTAAATCATCATTAAAATCACTAAGCACAGCATTAAAAAAATTAATTAAAACTTAATTAAACTTATTATATCATCACAAACATATGAATCACCAACTTAATATGCATGAAAGACAAAGATTTGACCCATTAGTGACTAATTTCGAAAAAAAGAACAGCATTAAACAAACTAATCATAGTATTAAAGGCCTTAATTACTTCTTAATTAATATTATTCCACCACCAAAAACATATCAAATAATATATTAGACATTAAGTCATTAATCACATAGAATAGGATTAATTATTTCATAAATAAAAATCTAAAAAGAGAATATATACCTCTTGATTAGAGTGTTCTTGCTCTTAATCCTCCCAAATTGGTCAATCCATAAATCACAGCTTTGTTGAGTTTAGGAGAGTGAAATGTGAGAATGAGAGAGATGTGAGTGAGAAGGAGTTTGTGAGAGCCGAAGAGATTGAGAGAGTGAAATGGGTTGAAATAAGAGGAAGGAAAGCATTTAAAAACCCTTTCCGATGGTTCAAATGATCAAATTGACCATTTAAAATAGGACAATCTCAGCTCTTGATCGGTGACAATCTAAGTCCGATCATTAGTGACCACCATAGGTCGATAACGGTCGGATTTCGACCGTTACCGATTGGTACATACCCCTTATCGCTTGATAAGGGGTCATGTAATGCTACTGCCCGGTATAGGGTGGTCCACGTATTTCGTCCCCTATTATATTGGTATGTACCACTTATATTGGGCAGTATAGCTCAATACGACAAACCCTGATTTAACTAGTTAACTTGAAAGGATCTCTATGACCATTACCAAATAGTTTGGACTTTGGATTTGGTCTCGTTTTTTCTTGCATTTTTATGTTTTTAGTTCTGGCAGTCACCATTATGTTGTGATTTGTGCTTAGGTAAATCGTATTTCATTTATTTGTCAAATACTTTTTCATAATTCAGCTTCATTACTGTCTATGTTCTAAAGTTAGTTGGTGACTTTTCTTTTTCAGGGCTCTATTGAAACTTTATCAGTTGGTGAAATTAAACTCAGTTTCCGTAAATCATTGGTCAAGCTGGGGTTTGGCTTTATCTCTAGGGATCCTAAATTACAGTTGTTAATTTGTGATCTTGAAGTTGTATTAAGACCTTTGCAGCAAAGTAAAAGGGCAAATAAGGCAAGTAAGGTGGAGAAACCTCGTTCAGCTGGAAAAGGAAAGTGGATGCTCTTAACTAGCGTAGCAAGACTTTTATCAATTTCTGTTACAGATATCGTTATTAAGGTATGTGCTTTTGGACAAGAGTGTATAGTATCAAACTATACAGATTGATGCTTACAGGCAATTTTACAGTTAAAAGAGAGAAGTCTCAAATCCTATTTGCACAATTGCATAGGGTTATTTTTCTAATTCTAATAATTGATTATTCTAGAGTATTGTTTGTGTCATTTTATGCTTCATATTTGGTCAAATTGTGTAGGTACCAAAAGCTGTTATTGAAGTCAAAGAACTGAAGGTGGACATTTCTCGAGCACAATCAAATCAGATTCTTTCTGTCAAGTTGCACCTTGTACCTCTTTTTGTTCAGCTAGGAGATCCACACTTCAGTTTTGATCATACTTTGAATTTTAGTCAAAAGGAATGCTTGCAAGCTGAACAACAATATCCATCTGTTATGGAAAAGAATTCTTTTCTTTGTGAGGATTTGTCTGTTTCTTGTGATTTTGGTCATGACAGGTGCGTCCTATTTCAAGAAGAAGGCTTATTTGGCAATCATCTGGCTGTAAATATATAGACACTTTCGTGGTTATATCTCATAATCCAAATTCATATCTCATAGTTGTTAGTAGCTACCTACCAAAAGTAAGAACTTCATAAAAGCAGAACAAATGTATGGCTTGTGAAATATGTATCTTGTGTTCAGTGTGTCTATTATAAAAAATTCACCTATTTTGTATCTTTTGACAGAATTATGCATTAGCAGTATTTGAGATACCTTGCATGGCCTACTTTTGTCCTTCGAAACATCAGTTATGCTAAACAACATGATTGATTAATTCATGAAACAAATTAAGATCTATGTCTATTTGCCATAGGGAGAAAGGCATCAAAATCAGTGATCTGGACATGGTATGTGGTGATGTAGCAGTGCACCTTAATGAAGACCTCTTTCTCAGAACAGATAAAAAATTGGAGACTATTTCTGACACCACTGCAGCCGAAGGGGCTAGATTGGATACATTGGCTAAGACATCAGAGAAAAATAAGTCCTCCCTATCCTTAAAGAAGCATATTTTTGCATTTCCAGAAAAGGTTTGTATTCTGTACTATTTGTTCATTTCCTGTCTTGTACCTTTGTCAACCATTCTTTTTTACAAGTCTTAATATTTCTTTAGGCCCTTAACAAAAATGCACAATCCAATTGTTTTGTTAGGTTACTTGAATGGTTGTTAATTGGTATTTATATGCATTATGGTGTTTTTTTTTACTGGATGCTTAGTGTAGCTGAACAAGCCATCACATGCAAGGAAAGATTTGAAAGATTTTGAGCAATATCTCCCATGCTAATTGACATTCAGACTAGTATTTGCTATTGCCAAGTATGCATAATATCATGCAATGCTTTCAGAAACAACCAACAATATTTGCGCTACTGGTTGCATGATGCATATGTGGTATGCAGAAACATATATCCAAATATGCAATCTGATAAGATATATAAAAACATTAACTTTATATACAATAAGATACATTCAAGCCTAAATCATAGGTATGCTATGAGCAAATCTAAAATTATTAGATGACGTTATTCTCATTTAAGAGCTTATTTAAATGATCAAGTTATAGTCAATGAATAAAGGTCTAAGTGATCAATGCTATATTATAGAGGACCATGTGTAGTAGTACCAACGTCGGCGATTTCGAATCGTATTGTCCGGTACGAGCGGTATGTACCGGTCTGCCAATTGGCCGGTACGTGGATCGCCGCTATCGGGCGGTACTGTCCATTGGGGTTGTTTCCGCCCCATTACCACTCAAAATCGATTGGTAACTGTCGATTTCGACTGTTGCTGATTGCTGCCGTGCGGTAATGGTCGATTTCGGCTGTCGACAACCGATTTTGGGCGGTATTAGCCGAGGGAAGGAGAAAGAAGAAGAGGGAGAAGAAAATCTGGAGTCCGATGCTGCTCTTTGCCCGCGCGATCCATCGCTCGTGGGCGATTTCTTCTCCCCGCGTGGGGAGAAGAAACCTTTCCCCGCGTGGGGAGAAGGAATGAGGCTACGTCACCCTTTTTTTTATTTTTTGAATATTATATTATATTATATAATATATATATCAAGTGGTACACCTAAGCATACCGCTTGGTACCAACATATCATACCATACTGAGCTGAACTCGGTATGCCGGTATGGTACGATTTGCCGAACCTTGAGTAGTACCAAAACTTAGTATTAGTTAAAAATTTAAAAGAGTAATAACAATGAGGAAATATGAATAGTTATACAGACTACAAAGGACTACACATGTAGGATAAGATTTACATAGATAATCACGTCACATTGATAACCATATTTTGGATAGTTAAACAACAGGATATTCATATTGGGCCACATAAGCTGAATTTGGAATACTATTATTAAATTGATGTAGGCATGCATCCAGTGGGATACAAATCCTGAAAGATATAGAATTATAAAAATAGAAAAATAATATACATCCTCTTTGATTTTTCTTTGCCTCTTAATTTTAGGTGAATGATTTTTCATGGTCTTAATCTCTTTGAGAATGATCAAGCCATGGTTGATTCTTTTCCATTAAGGTGCCGACTAAGTAATCGTGTATTCCAAAGATGGACATGGACCATCAGAAGGAATAAGTGAATTATTTGACCTTTCTTTCTATTTTCCTTTGGCTTTTAGTCTTTAATATTAACACAGGAATAAGAACCAAAGTAAAAAAGAGAAATAATTGTAAGTGGTTTTTTTAGTTGCATTTTGATTATGCTTGGACTGATATAATACTGCCTTTATAATGGAATGATTATCATATGTAGTTTGATAGAGTTATAATTTATTCCATTTTAGAATGTATAAAGGATTATTCAAATAGTAAATTGCTGGACTAGTATACTAGATGTGATAATAATAAATTTTCTTTTCTGAAGGCATGGTACTTGTTTAAAAGCCAATAGAAAATGTTGAACATAATTCATGATGGCTTAGGGTGTATACTCATGAGCAATAGGCTCTCTAACTGACACCTTATGTCAAATTCAATGCTATTGTCAATAATTTATAAATTAAAATGCTAACTGTTGCACCAACAGACTTCATCAAACATGATTAAGATTATTAGATAATAGGATCAGTCACAAACTTGATTTTCTAAATCTAGAGTAACTATATTAGTTTGTTCATGTTAAAAGTTTTTTACCTTTTTGGTACCACTGCCACTGGAACCTCTCTATCGTCACCACTTACTTGAGGGCTTGAACTTGGCAACCCTAAACAAGGGTCTATTTTATTGGAATTTGTGTTTTTTATAATATATTAATGTATTTTCATCCATATTCTGCTTGCTGTTTAGGTTGAGTTGATTGTATACTTGATCTTGATTTCTATTTGGTTATTTGACTTACTGTAAGCCCTTACAATAATATAGATTAGTTACATTCAATTGCTTCTCTTTATTTTGTTTTAGGAGGCTTTTTCACCTTGAATTGAGAAAATGCTGATAGGAGGGTCATATGATATTAATTATTGTGATGCTGACATTGCCTAAATTAAGCAAGATCACCCATAGATCTTTGTGGGTTTACTCTAGCTCAAATCCATCTTTGTTAGTACAGAGTTGAATTGATTCTTGAAGGGTATGTATGTCCCTACAAAAGCCCAGAATATATGTTTTGACTATGAATTGGATTAATACAATAATGGGACAATTTTAGAAAGCCTATGCTGATTTCCTAAGCTGAAAATGACTTCTAAAGATGATAAGCGTTTAACAACTCAGGAAATTTATTTTCCTATTTATTGGAAGCAGCACATACCTATAACATTTATTCTCATCAATTTGCTTATTTCATCTTATGCACCTGTATTGCTTTTTATCATATAATGTGGTTTTTGGTCATATACCTATGGAGTAAAACACTGACTATAAATTTAATTACAAAACTGACTACAAAATTAACAAGCTAGAATGATGCTGAATTAGTTCAGGAATAGAGATGACAGGCAATCTTAGTAATCAAGATGTGATAGCTATGTATTAGGAAAGAGTGCCTTTGACATAAAATGTTTTAAATTTATTAGTAATTAGGATTGACAGCATGTAGATGGTTATTAATTAGAGTTAACCAACATGTCTAATACCATAGTCCTATTTTAAATTAATGTTTTTACTGGGAGGTTGTTATAGAGGTGTTAATAGTGTTGATAGACATACTATTATTTGAGCTTTCTTTCATATCAGGTCCTTGAAGTTAAACCACTATGTTACAGAAATAGGCTTCATCATGTAACTAGATTTACTGGTTATATTTGGTCAAGGATGGAGAATTTATGAGGAAATGCCTACATTGGCAAAATATACCCGTCAATTTGAGTGGTATCTAGGGATGTTGAATCCCATTTCTAAGTGACCTGTTTTGACTGAACCAGTCAAATTTTTTGAAAATCTTGTTGCCATCCATCAAATACCTACCTTCTCTCTTCTTCTGTTCCATTCATCTCCCGGCATCCATCTACCATTTTGTCTGGCAGCACTCTCCATCGGTCATTTTCTGGCAGGGTCTGCAGACTCTCAAAGGCACCAGCTTAAGATGTGAGTTAGAAGAAGCTGCTAATCACTAGAGAGCATTGGTAAGGTGGGTACCTCTGTATGAGGATCTTCTTAATTTAAAACTTTCAGATGAATGCTTCTATGTGCTTTCTTTGTTTTTTAATTAATTTTTCTATGCATCACTGGCATGGTTGACTGTGCCATGTGTTGGTATCAAGATGGTGCTGGTACCATACTGGTGCCTGCAACACCTGGAAAGTTAGGCTGCTGCATTGACTATTGAAACTGGTATGAAGATAATGAGAACTTAATACATTTGTTTAATCATTTATTAACTCCACTTTATTTTACTTGATTGTCATGTATTCATTATCATGTGGATATGATCATTTAATCTTTTCTTTGTAGATATACTCATTAGTACTTCATCATATGGCGTGCTCAAGTTGTGCTTCTTAAACCAAATTTCTTTTTAGTTACTTGAAAATTTTCATGAATTTATATTGCTGGTGGAGGTGGACTTTGATAATTTTCCTGTGGAGGAAGTTGTGATCTATATTTTGTTAAGAAAAAGATTCTCATAGTAATTAGTGTGCCTGGTTGAAGCTTGAACATCAATTAACAAGACCTATTTGTATTTTGGAAGGTTAGCTTCAGTATGCCAAAACTTGATGTGAAGTATATGTACCGAGGCAAAGATCTTATGATTGAGAACAATGTCAGGGGCATCCATCTCACAAGTAGTAAAGCACAGCTAAATGAGGACTCAGGGGAAACATCACATTTTGATGCTCAATTAGTTCTCAGTGAAATTCATGTACATTTTTGTTGTAAAACTTCTTTTATGGATTTGATCTTGCTATTTGGTTGGTTAGTTGACTATCCTGTGCTTATTTTTCAGTTACTAACTGAAGATGCAACTTCAGTCTTCGAAATTATGAAAGTTGCTGTTGTCACCACCTTAGATGTTCCGATGGAAGTAAGCTCCTGATTTGTTCTCAACTCTTATCACTTTATTTTCATAAGAACTTCTGAAATACTTTTGTTATTGGCCAGAACAGCATGACTATTGGGCATTGGCACAAGGGTTCTATGTATAGCTTTAGTGAATAGTGAGTTTTTAATTTTCGAAGGGAAATAGGAGGCACTGGCACTTTATTTCTATTATTACAGAGCAGCAAGCTGTGAAAGAAACTCATTGATGTTAGGGTTCAATGTGGATAATGTTATGTCCTTCACGTAGCCATCATTATATTTGTCAGAACAATTGTTGAATTAGAATGTTATAATATAAATCACATAGATGCATCAAACTGTAGGAGAGGTTTCAAATGCTGAATTTTGGCATATACTTATGTTAATTTTCATATCTAAAAACATAGAAGTTTCATTCAATAAAAATTATTTCTGCAATATTCCATTAGTTGTTTCGGTAGGTTAAAACTTGTTTTTAATAAATCCTTGCATAGCATTTTTGAGAAAAAGCTTCTGCATAAGAAAATGCAATTCCAAGAGCACTTAACATTGAAACGTCAAAGTACCTACAATTTGCAAAGATGTTACTATACAAATTTCTACTGATCCAAACTTCTCTTCCTCATATTGATACTAATGAAAAGAGGTTCAAATTATTTGGGAAGGTGCAAGTTTTTCAGGAGCAGGCCAAGATAGTCATGCACAAGCAACGGAGTCCAGTAGCCTTGGATGCCCCTGTCATATTCTTGGATGGCCTAGAATTTTGGCCCACTTGCCATGTCAGTAGCATAAGCTTAGTTGAAGGCTTTCGTCAGCATTTTAGCCAACTCATCACCATGTTTAGGCATATTAGGGATAGTATTTGGTGGGTCAATTCCTAGTCCTAGCAGCAGTGTGGACTGACCTATATACACTGTAGAAATTCTTACTGGACCCACACTTTGTTGGATTGACTTTAAATCACATTGAGAGATACAGTTTATAGGATAATGTTCTCTAGATGTTTGGAACTAATTGGGGTACAATTAAGAGTTGCATGGAACTAATTGGGGTACAATTAAGAGTTGCATGGACAAGCTTCAACAACTACCTAATTGACACATTTCCTCTACCTACTCCAATTAGAACTTGAAGGATTCATCATGGGTTGCATAATCGTAGATAGAGTAGAATTTATGCTTTATTAGTGTATGGGTTCAGATTTGGTGAATTATGTCATCCTGGAGGCATATAATTGAAGTATTGCTGTTAATAAAAATCCTCCTTTTTACTCTCTTTCTCTTCTACCTGTTCATTCTCTCTGTTTAATTTCTTTTCATGCTATTTTCCCCATTTTTCTCTCTATTTTCATCCCTAGAAAATACCACTTTCTCTCAAAGTATGAAGGTTCCATTGCAGTTACCAATTCATTTACCTTGGACATAATTCACTCAAGTCAAGCAATGGTTGCATTAACATATGCTAGTAAACTTGGTTATGAAGGCCATCCCATTTAATCATCGACCAATTGTTTCCTGTAAGATACTATGTTCCATAGTTAAACAGTATTAAAGATTTGTTTGAGATGTAGTTTAGGTCTTGTATAGTTTTTAAGTTGATGAATTTTATTGACAGTTGTTTCTCAATTTTGTTAGTCTGTTGACCAAAGGAAATGTCAGATGAGTGTCATGAGTTAGTCTTGGCTACTATCTAGGACGCAGTTGTAGGTTGCTTCTAGAAAAAATAGTTTGAAGGCATCTATGATGCAGTTGCAAATGTAGGTTGCTTTGTCTTCATAAAGCAGAGCTGGTTTTAGCTTGGCTAGTGGAAAGAAGGTTTTAAATCTCAATCCATTTGCCAGTATTGATACTAGTACAGAACTGGATCATGTGCTGTTATAGGTTCATCATTTAAAATATCACATGTATTGATTGGTTGAGCCAATGCAGTCCGACAGTCAACTGGTATGCGGACAAATTTGCCTAATTCGATTTGATATGGACTGTACTGCACAGTAAGCTCATTTTATATGTTTTGTTAGGGATATCAAACTGTATAGGTGGTAAACTTATCATTTAGTATTGAGGTATTGATAGTTGTTTGACCTTTTTTCTCCTCCTCGCTCTTTCTTCCCCTTCGGCCTTCCTGCCACATCATTGCCAGCCATTGCATTCTCCATCTGATTGTGTCACTGTTGTCTTCTCCTCCTCAGCCAGGTTTTTAGATCATCCTATTGCTATGCCTCCTCGTCTCTTCTCCTCTTTTTCTTTTGTTCGAACATTATTGACCTATACTGAGTGATTGCACTTCAGTCAGTACTGCTACTATACCTGTCTGCATGCTGACCGAGATTGGTATCGAATTGAGACGTGGGCATCAATATCATCCACGAACATGGCATCAATATCATCCACGAACATTATCCTACCTAAATTTTTGTATAAAAGAGCTACTGGCTCAAAAGTTCATCACAGATGAACTGCAGTTTTTTTTGTTGTAATTCTCATTTTGAGGTTTAGATTTGTCCTTACTTTGTTGCTTTTCCTGTTTAAGTTTGCTTTCCCAAATTGCCATAGCTCTAGTATGATACTTTGTAGATCCTGAATGATAAGGAGCCTCATGCACTAAATCACCGTTTTTCTAATATTATTCTTGTTATTGACAAGTAGAATTTTAAACTGAGTTTTATGTCTTCTTTTTTCATGGTTCACTGCCATAATACCTGCATGATGTTTTGGATCTTCCATCATTGCTCTTTTGATTTGTTATTGAAGCTAATTGACTTCTTCCCTGCTTACACCTAAATTCTATATGCGGATGTGTATGCCTATATGTTTCTTGTTGTTCATTCAAGATTAACATCTTGATTTCTAACATGAAGTATGCCTTTGTTTTATTCTTAAGCCGCTTCTACCAATTAGAGTTGAGGTTGATATCAAGCTTGGTGGTACCCAGTGCAATCTGATTATTAGCAGATTAAAGCCATTGTTGCAACTTCACATGTCCAAAAAGAAAAACCTTGTTCTTGTGAAGAATAAGTCTCAGAATGATAATTCTGAAACTAGTCATGTTAAAGCCATCATGTGGACATGTACTGTTTCAGCCCCAGAGATGACTGTTGTCCTTTATAGCCTTACTGGTTTGCCGCTATACCATGTAAGTTCTCTACAGCTAGGAACAAATTTACTGCCACTTGAAATCTCCTTATCTAAGAATGATTACTATATTGTACTTTTGAGTCTCTTTTGCTACAAAATATGACAAGAGAACGGTAGGATATCAGTAATACTTTTCTTTTTTCATTTTATTATCATCAGCAGATATTTGGTTATGTAGTTTCTAAATTTGACTATTACTAGTTTCTGTAATATCATCAGCTGATATATTACCAGTTTCTGTATGTCACTATGTTGCTCATAATCCTGTGATTAGGTTCATCTTTGGCGAGACTTTTCTATGTCATCATAAGCATGATTTGCGATTTTGAATCATATCGCCCATACTAGGCGGCAAGGTTCACAATTTCGTACCGTATCGGAGCGTACCAAGCAGAGCTTGACTGTGATTTGGTATGGTATGACAATACCGAGCGATACGCCTTGTGTACTATTCAGTATGCTTTTATATATATGTATAATATAAAAAAATTAAAAGAGGCAACACACACACACACACATATATAGACTACGATGCTGCCCTCGGCAATGTCGCCTCCCTCTTCTCGTCTGAGACGACGTGGGGAAGAGGAGGCAACGTCTTCTCGTCTGCGGGGTCTGGCAAGGGAGGGTAGCGACGGATCAGGATCGTCGAGGGAGAGTGGCGTCGGATCTCCGGGTTCACCCTTTTCTTCTCCCTCTTCTTCCTTCTCTTTTGTTGCAGCCAAGTTATAGTCAGGCTGACACTGCCCTTCAGCGGGCGGCAACGGTCAAAATCGATAGTTGTCGACTTGTTTTGGGCGGTAACGGGGCGGAAATAGCCCCAATCGATGGTACCTCCCGATAGCGGGCGGTCCACGTACCGATCTGCTGGTGGACCAACACGTATTGTCTAGTACAGGCGGTACCATTCGGTATTGTAGACCTTGTCGGTTGGTACGTGCGTTCCCCGTGAACAAGCATGCGGATTGCCCGCTATCGGTAAATATCGTTTCGCCACCGGGCGGTCCGCTCGATATGGGGCTGTTTTTTGTGAAAATGTTCGAAATTTTGATTGTTACCGCCTGAAATAGGTTGGTAACGATCGATTTCGACTGTGATCACTTGCTATTGGGCGTTATCAGCTTGGCTGTGGCGAGGGAAGAAGGGAAGAAGCGTTGAGAAAGAAGAAGAAAGAGAAGGCGTTCGAAGAAGAGGGAATCAAGAGAACCTTGATGCATCCCGATTCGGCGTTGTCCTCCCTCGACGATCCCGATCCAGGAGGTAATGGTGAGGTGGCGGCTAGAGCAACGGAAGAGGCAGTCTCCTTCATCGCTTCATTTGTGATTTTGCGGCTTTTTATTTGTTGCGTTCTTCGCAAAAGGCCAGAGACGTCTACAGCCTTCGTCGCCTTCTTTGCCTAAGGCCGGAGGCTGCAGATGAGGAGATGGAGACTGCGTTCTTTTCCTCATTTGAGCCGACGAGGCGAAGAGGATGAGGCGATGTCGTCGAGGCAGCATACGCCTCATTTTTAGATTTTTTTATATTATATATATATATATATATATACCGCTCGGTACGCCCTTACCGTATCGTATCGAGCAAAACTCGGTAGAATACAAAATTTTAATCCTTGATCATAAGTGTAAGTTGCACAGTTGACTGATGAGTTGCAAATACTGGAAATTAATGTCTACAATACCGAATGGTACCGCCTGTACTGGGCGATACTTACCGGTCCACTAGCAGATCGTTACGCGGACCGTCCACTACCGGGCGATACCATCGATTGGGGTTGATTCCGCCTGCTACCGTGCAGTATCAGTCGAGGGAGAAGGAAGAAGAGGGAGAAGTAAAGGCAGAACTTAGAGATCCAACATTGCTCTCCCTTGACGATCCCGATTTGTCACCGCCCTCCCTTGCGGGATGTTGCAATGAGATGTCGCCTCCTCCTTGTCTAAGGTGACGAGGCCTTGGTGTTGTCAGCGACTTCTCATTCACGTGGGGAGAAGAAGCCTCAGCGAGGAGAAGAAACCAGGTGATATATATATATATATATATATATATATATGAAGGTTTTCCATACCGATCCATCGTCAGATCGGGTGATACGTCCCACCGTTATCGATGCGTGGACCGCTACCGAGCAGATCGCCAAAATCGACCGTCAGCGGTCGATTTCGACCGTCAACGGTCGATTGAGGGAGAAATCGATCGTCGGCAATCAATTGAGGGAGAAAAAGGGAAGAAGAAGAAGAGGAGGAAAAGAAGAAAGAAGAATAATACCTCACGCCATCCTCGCCCGCAGAAGCCGCCACCGCGAGCCGTCCTCGCCCCACGCCGTCGCTGCTCGTGGGTCGCCTGCGGGCGATTTTTCTCTCGCTTGGGGAGAAAGATCGAGGCGACGTCGCCCCTTTTTTATATTTTTAAATATATTTTAATATTTTTAATATAATACAATATTATATTATATAATATTTTAATATATTTTAATATATCGGGTGGTATGCACTGTGTGTACCATTCGGTACTGGTGCCATACCGGTATCGACAAAATGTCGGTACACCGGTATGGATCGGTTATAAAAACGTGTATATATATATATATATATCGAGTGGTACACCAGAGCATACCACTCGGTATGCTTGTACTGTACTGTACCGAGCTGAGTTCTGTACGGTATGAAATGACGAATCTTGCTGGAAATGCTGTATTGGTGCTCCCAATTGATTTAGTGTGTTACAATTCTGCGATTTTAGTTGTCCTCATGTGCATATTTATTATTTTACTTCTTGCATTATATCCGTAGTGCTGCTGTATGTTCTTCTCGTGTCATTGGTCTTATTGCAAGTGATAACAGTAATGCATAGGTATGATCAGGAATGCACATAAATATATACACATATCCGACTTGAATTTGTGTAGGTCTGGGCGTGAACCATCTGGATCTAGGCTAGATTTGAGATCGAAGCTAGATTCACATGGATGGGACCTTAGATCTGCGCAATCTAGCGAACACCCGTGCAGATTCGGCCTACATTTTTATAGAGTTAAAATAAATGTTTTGTTTGTTTTTTCAACATTTTTATGGAGTTAAAATTAGATGTTTGTTTGTATTTTCAATATGAAGTGTAATGTATAGTTTGTGCAGCTAAAATTGCCAACACCTTAGATCTGTGCAAACTAACCAACACCCATGCAGATTCCCCCTACAATTTTATAGAGTTAAAATAGATGTTTGTCTGTATTTTCAATATGAAGTGTACACTGTATAGTTTTGCAGCTAAATGAGTTTTTTGAAATTGGTACTTTTTTTGAAAATGACAACTAACGAACATAAAATTGATTTGACTTGGTTGCATGTCTATCACTTAGATAATCATAGTGCATCCACTATGACTGCATTGATCTAGGTGGAAAATTGATCCATTTGAAACAATCATTTGGTTGGCGATTTCTTGAGATGGCCAAATGTACATAGGTTTGACCATTAGATTAAACAAGCTTTTAGGGTAGAGTTGGATGCTTGCGATACCCTGAAAGCTTTAATAAAAGACATAACAGTAGCACATGGATTAACGAGCATCTGAGTTAACTATTGGAGTCAGCTTTCTATGATTTTTAGGGTTCCGAGGGCCATGGTTCATCATTTCGAGTGTTGGCTCATGTTGGTCCATGATTGGATCAGTATAGGTCCACTACTCTTTCTTTATAGTTTAACCATTTGAAACTCCAAAAGCACCTATTTCATGGGTTTCCTACCCAATAAGGTCAAAATTCGTATAGTTTATATGGTTTAAGATATAAAACATCTATTGCATTGAAACATGTAATGGAAAAGGAACATTAATGAAATCTAAAGGATATGTCATAATACACAAATAAGTGAAGAGATATCTAACCATTATACATTAAAATGGTTGCATAGAAGATCATATACTTGTCCCTATTACCAAAATGAATGTTGTGATCTCACGGCGGTGGATTGGGTTCCTAAATGTGATGAGGTTGCATATCAATGTGGTACTTTGGAAAGATCAAGCGGGTTAAGATTTGATTAACTTGATCCTTGCGGATCTAGGCTTGATCCACAAGGATCATGATCTAAATTAGGTGAATAGAGCCCTAATTCAGTTATTAAACAAACATCAAGCCCCTAAATTAATTCATTAAACAAAGAATAAGCTTCAGATTTGCCTAATTTTGATGAGATTAACCATGGGATTTTCAATTCATATGTTCTCCTTAAAAAAAAATTAGACTTCTCCTTGAACAAGCTCTTGAATATGAAAAAAAAATTCAGTTAATGGGAGCAAGGTTCGCAATCTCATACCGTACCATGTACCGATCAGCTGTCGGTATGGTACATACTGAGTTGTATCGAACTGTACTGAGCATACCAACACATGGTATATGAAGGTATCGAACTGTACCAAACATACCGGTCCTCTATTGGACTGGTACGTACTGAGTGGTACGATACGGTATTGCCAACCTTGAGTGGGAGAAAGTGGGGAAAGATGGTTAAGAGGAGGGATGGAAAAGAGAGATAGAGGAAGGGAAGAAGATTGCTTTTGTTAGTTTATAGAGGGAAAGGAGTGAACAGTAAGGGGAAGGGAATGTAGCTGTTAGCAAGGTTTGCAATGCTGTCTCCTATGTGTGGTAAGGTTGGTATTTATTGGTCCCACAGTCTAATGGTAAGCAGGGTGGTATGCTCGATACCGGGCCTATACTGCCTGATATTCCCATACAGAGCTTGTACCACCTAGTACAGGACTGGCATTGTTCAATGGACTGTATAGACTCTTTATCAGGATGTTGCTTTTTTCTGTCTTTCCAAACTGTTCTGCACTTCTTTCAAAACTCAGTATGTACTGGGGTTCTGATTCGGTATATAGGTTGGTGCATATGTTCGAACAGGTACTTTATCAATCTGAGCTATGCTGTTACATTAACGGTATACGAAATTGCAAACCTTGGCTTCTTTTAGTGAAAAGAGGGTTTGTTAGCCCTTTTTTACATCTCAAAAGAGAGCCAATGAGGTATCTTTAAGTCAAAAAGGGGGACAGGGTGGTCCCATCAATTTGGGATAGCAATAGTAATTTATCATACCTATTTGTATGAAAATTGATTAATGTTAGGTGTATATTTTTTCATACTGTAATATTTTCTATATGTTGCTTGAAAGTTCTATCATATTTACTTATGATAAGTTCTTATAATTTTGTTCCATGTCATTACCTTGTTTTCCTTATAATATTCTATTACATTTCTACTTTCTTTCCTTTGTTTCTTTATCTTGGGTGTCAATTTTGATTGCTACATATAGTGCCCATGTTGTTGGGAGCAAGATATGTTGTGACGATTGGCAGGTGGCACAGGTTGGAATAATCTTGTTTCAATATGGGCGAAGTATGTTACTTAGTGAAAGGTTGGAAAAATCATGTATGTCAATATGTGCTGATGTGCCAATATGCAACTTGGCCAAGTTTAGCCTATGGAAGCTGGCACTGGCATGTGGCAACAAGTAGCACAGCATGATATCATGGCATGTGCTTTGGAATGATGTTGGTTTAAGTAGGATTGTAACCCAATCATGTCGTTTTAGCTATGTTGAAATTTTTTGTTCCAAAATGGTATTAGCACATGCCATACCAACCTGTGCTTGTGTATGACTAGGCCATTTTTTTGGTTAGTGTCATCTGGCACAAGGGCAGGATTTCTGTTTGAACTTTGAATTGCTTGTTATCCTACCACTTTTAAGTTTAATATGTTTTTTTTAACCATTCATTCATGACGCAGGGTTGCTCACAGTCATCACATCTGTTTGCAAACAACATAGCAAGTAAGGGGATTCAGATACATATGGAACTTGGTGAAGTACATCTACACATGGAAGATGAATACCAAGAGTGTATAAAGGAAAATGTGTTTGGAGTGGATACTAATTCAGGCTCCTTAATGCACATTGCACGGCTGAGTCTAGACTGGGGACAAAAGGAAATTGAATCTAAAGAAAAGCAAGATCTGAGTAGGTGGATGTTGGTATTTTCTGTTGATATAAGTGGTATGGGAATAAATTTTGGCTTTCAGCATGTTGAGTCTCTTGTATACAATTTAATGTCCTTTAGGAGCCTGATTAAGTCCTTTTCATCTTCTAGTAAAAGAGCTACAGAGAATAATGTAGGACACTTGGGCAATTCAGCCAAAGGAGCACCAATATTTAAACTGAATCTTGAAAAATGTTCTATAAGTTATCATGGTGAGGTGAATGTTGATGACACCGTTGTTGCTGACCCAAAGCGTGTGAATTTTGGTTCGCATGGTGGTGAAGTACTAATAAGTGTGTCTGCTGATGGGACACCACGGAGAGCAAGCATTATTTCAATGTTAACAAATAAGAGCAAGATTCTCAAATTCTCTACATCTCTGGACATCTTCCATTTCAGTTTATGTGTGAATAGAGAAAAGGAATCTACCCAGGTGGAATTAGAGAGAGCTAGATCTTTCCATATGGAATTTACTGAAGGCCATGAACCTGGTAATAAGGTAGCACTGTTTGACATGCAAAATGCAAAGTTTGTGCGGCGCACTGGTGGCCTTACTGATGTTGCTGTCTGTTCCCTTTTTAGTGTAACCGATATTACTGCCAGATGGGAACCTGATGCACACTTGGCACTATATGAAATTTTTACTCGTGTTAGATTCCTGTTGCACAATAGCAAGCTCCAACACTATGACAACGATATAAAGTTATCAACTGGTACTTTGAAAGAGATGGAAAGAGAAAAAATGGCTACAAAAAACCAAGTACGAGCTGAAAAACAACCTAAAAAAAGGGAGGCAATTTTTGCTGTTGATATTGAGATGTTAAGAGTGTCTGCTGAAGTCGCGGATGGCGTAGAAACAGTGATCCATGTGCAATCTATTTTTTCAGAGAATGCCAGGATAGGTGTATTACTTGAAGGTCTTATGCTTAGTTTTAATAATGCTAGGGTTTTTAAAAGTAGCCGCATGCAAATCTCATGTATCCCAGTTCCACCAAGTAACATATATGATACAAAGACACAACCTGTGATCACAAGGGATTGGGTTATTCAAGGACTTGATGTACATATATGTATGCCTTATCGATTACAGTTACGTGCTATTGAGGATGCTGTCGAAGATATGTTCCGGGGTTTGAAGCTTATTATTGCTTCCATAACCAGTCACATTTCCCCTGTTAAGAAGGATAAGTCAAAGACAACAAAGATCAGATCAGAAAAACTTGGATCTGTTCGATTTGTCATACGTAAACTCACAGCAGAAATTGAAGAAGAACCAATACAAGGCTGGCTTGATGAGCATTATCATTTGATAAGAAATGAAGTTTGTGAGTCAGCTGTGCGGATGAAGTTTCTTGATGAAATTCTCTCTTCTGTTAGCAAAATTGTGGGGAATAGTGATCAGAGTGATCTCAATTCTGAAAGAAGAATAGTTCATAACGGAGTCGAGATTGATGTAAATGATGTTTCATCCATTGAAAGATTACAAGAAGACATACATAGGAAGGCATTTAAATCTTATTATCAGGCATGTCAGAAAATAGAACATGCAGAAGGATCTGGTGCATGTCACAGAGGCTTCCAAGCTGGTTTCAGACCAAGTAGTCGTAGAACTTCACTTCTATCACTTTGTGCTACAGACTTGGATGTAACTTTGACCAGAATTGAAGGTGGTGATCCTGGAATGGTCCAATTTATAAAGAAGATTGATCCTGTCTGCTCAGATAATGATATATCATTCTCCCGTCTCTATGGAAGAGATGTTGATGTAAATGCTGGATCTTTGGTTGCCCAACTAAGAGATTATACTTTTCCTCTCTTTTCTGCCACTGCTGGGAAATGTAAGGGACGTGTTGTGTTTGCTCAACAGGTTATCTCAACTCATTTTGCACTTCCTTGCTTCTCGGTCATTATATTTATTGTGTTCATCATTTGTTCCTTTTAACTGTGCTGCTTGTACCAACAGCTTCCCTAAAACTAAGCACCTTCTCTCTGCTGAGTACATTTGTAGCAGTCTGCATGATATCTTTATCTATCTTTTTCATTCATCTGGGACCTTTTAGAGCTTCTCTAGGTAAAAGAGAAAAAAATCTGTCTGCGATCCACTTCAAAGGGCAACAAATATCAACAGTTAGACTGGCCATGGTTGACCACCGTTTGCAGATATTTCTTTGAGAACCAAACAATTCCTTTTCCTTTTTTTTTTCTTCTAATAATGCACGAACCCATCATCTCCTTATTGTTGCTGGGATTTCAGAAGCCTAGACCTTGTAATAATGGAGATATATGGAGTTCAGGTAGGAGCCAGGGAGAAATCGGATCAAGCTAGAGGAGCGCCATGTCCCTCCTGAGTTAGGGAGGCACAAAGAGGAGAGGTGGATTTGAGTTAAATGAGATGGTGCAGGTGTGAAAATAAGATAGAAATTTATAACAGGATCAGATTAGCAACTGGGAAGAGGAAAAAAGAGGGGCTCATATTAGTTTAGGGATGGGGAGGGTCTTTTAACTTTTTATTTTTTTCTTCCATTGGCAGGCTTCACTCACCCTTGTGCATGATAGTCACTTTCCCTCTTAATGACGTGTGTTCTTTTTTAAGATAAAACTTGATTTCCTTAAGCCTATTTGATCCTAGTCAAAGGGGTATTTTTTTCTATTTTTTTTTCTAGAGGGCACATAATATATTTCATAATTTCAATGTACAAGTAGGATATTTATTTTATCACTTGCGTGCACCTTTCTCACCTACATGCTTTGGCAAGGTGAGGTACCCAATGCGGTTTGAATGCCACTTATCTGAAGGCTTCTTATATGAGTCGATACTAGTTCTAAATTTATATTGGTGTGCTTCACTAGCATAAGATGTTATTTTCCTTTTAAAACTGATCACTTGAAGTTATATCATTACTGCAGCTACTTGCGGTCAATAAGCTTCTGATTTTTTTTACTATTATCCTGTAGTCAATAGGCTTCTGATATTTTTTTTAGTATTGCCAAGTACTTTCCTTGTGACTCATGTGACAACATTTTAGTGAAGTTTCTGTTGAAATTGCCTGGCACTAGAAAGCTTTTCATGTTCATTATATATTTTGAACAAAATAGAAATATGATCTAGGAAATTATTGGTAGCTTTGTACTGCTGGAGTTATGCTTATCTCTTTTCATACTCGTTGCTACATAATTTGTTGTCTCCTTTGCCGGCTGAGAATCTAGATGACATTTTTAAAGAATGTCTTTTATAGTTTCTTGTACTCTATGAAAATATTTCTCCTCCTTTCAAAGGAAAGATATAAATGTTCCTATGCACTTCTAGCCCACATAACTGTGAAAAAAAATTAAAATTGGTAAGCTCAAATGCCCTATCATGCAAGCGATTTTTTGTTAGTATCCTGTACAATATCTCATATTGCATTGTTTGTGGTTAAACTTGGGTCATTCAAGAGCAATATTAAGGATGCTAGCAAGCCTTGGCCCCACAATGATGGTGCTCCTTTATGACCTGGGTAACTGATGGAAACAGCTTCTCTGCCTACAGGTGTAAGGCATTGACCTCCAAGACCTTGCATCAATGGAAGCCTCATGCACTGGGCTGTCCATTTAGTTGTAGTGGGAAGGATTTAGTTGCAAACTTGGAATTAGTTTGTTGTCTTTATTATATGAGTTGCTGTGTAGCATTTTATAGTTACATGATGATGATAACATTATTCTTCTCTCTTTGGTTACAGGCAACTTGTTTTCAACCTCAGATACATCAAGATGTATTCATTGGTAGATGGCGAAGAGTGTGTATGCTCCGTTCAGCCAGTGGCACAACTCCACCGATGAAAATGTACTCTGACTTGCCTATATTCTTTCAGAAAGGCAAAATTTCTTTCGGTGTGGGTTATGAGCCAGCTTTTGCTGATATTAGCTATGCATTTACTGTAGCCTTGCGCAGGGCTAATCTTAGCATCAGAAACCAGAGTTCCAATTCAAATGGTCGAAATTCTTCGAATTCACCACATGCTACAAATTTTGTTCCGGAGTCTCAACCACCTAAAAGAGAACGTAGTTTGCCATGGTGGGATGATATGAGATACTACATCCACGGGAAGATTGTTTTGAATTTTAATGAGACTAGATGGAACTTGCTTGCAACAACTAATCCCTATGAAGAGTTGGACAAACTTCAGATTGTTTCTGATTACATGGAGATCCAGCAAACTGATGGGCATGTTTTTGTTGCTGCAAAGGAGTTTAGAATTTATATAAGCAGTTTAGAGAGTTTGTTGAAAAGTTGCAGTTTGAAACTTCCTCGTAGTGTCTCTAGACCATTTATTTATTCCCCTGCTTTCTCTCTTGAGGTGGTCTTGGACTGGGAATGTGAGTCTGGAACTCCCCTGAATCATTATTTACATGCACTCCCCAATGAATGTGAACCTCGGATAAGAGTATATGATCCATTTCGTTCAACTTCTCTTTCTTTAAAGTGGAACTTTTCTCTAAGACCATTTCTGCTAGATGGAAATGCTACCTCTGGATTTGGAGACAATCTGATACTGGATCAAGCCATCTATGATACTTCACAGAAGTCAGAGACTGTTGATTTTCCACTTATGAATCTTGGAGCGCATGACCTAGTGTGGGTATTCAAATGGTGGAACTTAAATTACAACCCTCCTTACAAATTACGTTCTTTCTCCAGATGGCCACGTTTTGGAATTCCAAGAGCTTCACGATCTGGAAACTTGTCATTAGACAAGGTTATGACTGAGTTTTTCCTTCGTCTTGATGCTACACCTACTTGCATCAAACATATGCCTTTGGGTGATGATGATCCTGCAAGTGGGTTAACTTTTAGAATGTCAAAATTGAAATATGAATTATATTATAGTAGAGGAAAGCAGCGATATACCTTTGACTGCAAGCGGGATCCACTTGATCTTGTTTACCGAGGTCTTGACCTTCATATGCTGAAGGCATATCTGAATAGAGATTGTAGTTCATCTGCTGTTCAGGATATCCAAACAAATAAGAGAGCTTTGCATACTGTAACGACAGGTAAAGTCAATGACAAATGCAGTTATCAACATAATTGTGCTGAGAGAAGTCGGGATGATGGTTTTCTTTTATATTCTGATTACTTCACAATACGAAGACAAGCTCCTAAGGCTGATCCTGCAAGGCTATTGGCATGGCAAGAAGCTGGAAGAAAGAATCTTGAGATGACCTATGTTAGGTCTGAGTTTGAAAATGGTAGTGAGAGTGATCACACACGATCAGATCCTAGTGATGATGATGGATTTAATGTTGTAATAGCTGACAATTGCCAACGGATATTTGTATATGGCCTTAAACTCCTATGGACACTAGAAAACAGAGATGCTGTCTGGTCTTGGGTAGGTGGAATATCAAAGGCTTTTGAACCTCCGAAACCTTCTCCATCTCGACAGTATGCTCAGAGGAAGTTGATTGAGGAACAACAGAAGTTGGATGGATCTGAGGTTTCTCCCAGTGATAACTTAATCTCCTCCAGTTCTGCAACACATTTAGCTGATTCTCCTTCCAAACAAATCGAGATATTGGACCTAAATCCAACAGCATCTTCTTCTACTAAAATCGAATGCTTACAATCTGATATAGTTGGTGAGTTTGTTAGAGTAATTGGAGTTTTTTACTCTTTGACTAACCACTTTAAACATGGGAACAATAAAGTTAATAAGTTCCTTAGCCAGCTAATTTTTATTGATCTATGCTTACTCTGCGACTTTACCTTCCATTCTATGTGAAAACTCACTGTCTTGTTGTCATGTTTGTGATGCCATCTCTAGTTTTAGATTAAATTGAGAGCTTCTATTTTGCCAAAGTTACTTGCAACAATTACTTTTTTTTCCTATAGATCTTTTTTTTTTGTATTAACTATTAAGTGTTTGTGGTTTTCTAATTATTTGGAATGAACATCCACCAGTAAAGCATGGACACATTGATGACTCGGAGGAGGAGGGTACACGCAACTTTATGGTTAATGTCATTCAACCTCAATTCAACTTGCACTCTGAAGAAGCTAATGTGAGTAAACTATGCCATGTTTGTTGAAACACCAGCTTGTGGAATTCTGTTTTAATTTTGAAAATATAAATTGGCTTGTTTATGATTTTCTTTCAAGCATCAATAGCGCACTCTACAGTATATGTTACTATATCTGTTGATTTTTTTTTCTGGTTTGCATGTCAATGTGGGTCCTTTTTTTCCTATTTAATTTGGTTGGATCATACTTGGTGATAGTTTTAGAAATTAATCATTGGTTAGAACCAAGGTTTGCCTTACTGAGCGTAAGGCCCCGTACCGGGTGGTACATATTGGTCCGCTAGCGGATCGATACGAGGATCGCCTGCTATCGGGCGGTACCGCCTAAATCGATTGTCGACAGTCGATTTCGGCCTTCGGCGGTTGATTGAGGGAGAAATAAGAAAAAGGAGAAGAAGAGGGAGAAGGAGAAGAAGAGGAGAAAAATACCTCGTGCGCTACTCTTCATTGGTTCCTCCATGCGGTTCGTTGCACGCGGGTCGCCGCGCGATTTGAGGCGACGTCGTCAACTTTTTTATTTTTTAATATATATATTATATTATAAAATATTATATTATATTATATCGAGCGGTATGCATTGTGCATACTACTCGATATCGTACTGTACCATATCGAGATAAACTCGGTATGTCGGTACGGATCGATACAACGAACCTTGGCTAGAACAGTGATTTTAAAAGGCGCTCAGGCACTCGCCTAGGCGCTCGGGCAAAGCGAGGCAAGGATCGAGCACCTCGTTTAATGTCCAAGCAGTGTGCTTCAAAGAGGCGTCGGTAGCACGCTCGCCCGAGCTCAAGCGCCGGGCGCTTCGGATGAGCGCTCGTGTTAAACCACCCGACCAGCTTTTTAGGTTTGGTTCAGTCACATTTGCATTAGTTAGTTCACTCGAACCAACTAAAGCATTGATATTAGCCTCCCAACCTCCCCCTTATGACTTCCCCAACCATAACCCTACTCGTGATTCTGTCGCTGATGTTTCCTCTCTGTTGCCGCTACCATTACCTCTCCGTTGTCACTACCACTGTCGCTACTCTCCGCTGTCATTGCTCTCTGCTGCTGCTGCCACTATCGTTGCTCACCGCTTGTATTGTCGTCGCTCTTCGCTACCTCTGTCACTATTGCTGCTCGTCGCTTCTATTATCGCTGCTCGCATTGCCATTGCCGCTATTGCCGTCGCTGCCGCCTCCAAGAGCTCGCCTCGCCCAGCCTCGCCTCTACTCTTCTCACATCAATTCAACTCAGTATATTGTTAATAGCAAGGATTGTTATACCGGCATACCGAGCTTAGCTCAGTACGTATGGTACCCGGTATCGAGCAGTACGCATTGGGCATACTGCTCAGTATAATATACTATAATATAATATAATAATAAAAAAAGTTAAAAATAAAAAAAGGGCGACGTCGCCTCATTCCTTCTCCCCACGCGGGGAGATGTTTCTTCTACTCGCGTGCTGGTTGTCCTCCACACAGCCCAACTAGGTCCCCCACGTTTGTATGGCAAGTGTTTCTGCGTATGCTTGTCCTGCTTGGATACCACACTGTCACGGGCTTAGCTGATTTTGCCTAATTCATGCGTGTCCGTCCGCAAAGGTCAGCCCTCCCCGAGATCTCCTAGAGTCCCTTAGACTTACAAAAGAGAAAACGAGCCAGAAGAAGCAATTCCCACAGGATCCACAAGCAACTGCTCAAGCAAACACTTTATAAAGCCAGATACAAATTACACCCATGGACATTACAAACTCAGAGAGGTTGCATACAAAGGAAAATGGTCAATTACAGACTGAAGTCCCCACAGATGCTTACAAGACACACTCGTATTTACAAGTCAAGATCGGCCATAAAGCAAATCAAACTAGGGCTGCTAAGCCTACTGCAAGCCCGTTACTTGCTGTACAATGTATGTACACAAATCAAAATACACGGACAAACATGAGCATTTCATCAAACACCTTGTTTACATTGTTGTCCGTGACACGCTGGCGAAGAAATCGTCGCGAGCGACGGATCGCGCGGGCGAAGAGAACTTCAGTTTTTTCTTATCCCTCTTCTTCTCTCTCTCGCTTGGTTGAGACTGCCCGAAATCACCGTCGACTGTCGAAATCAATCGTTACCTCCCAACAGCGGCTTGGTGATGGTCGAAATCGACTGTTATCGATCGATTTCGCATGGTAACGAGCGGATTGGTATGTACCACCCAGTGTTGCTATCCATGGTTAATAGTCTAGTAACAATACACTATTAATTGTTAACATTATACTGTTAACAGTATATTGGTAACAATATTTGTTATTTATTAGATTAATAATATATTATTTTGATTTTAATATTGCTAATAATTATTTATTTAAAATTATTGTTAGGATTTTAGGATGAATGATATGTTTGAAAATAATGATAATATTGATTATGATAAATGACTTTGATGTAAAACTTTATTGTTTTGAATTTTGAGACTCTTGTGATTTCATACCTTAGATTTTTTAATTTAATATCATATTTTTATTTAAATAATTATATTTATTAATTATATTATATATTCTTTATATTTTAGTGTCTCGCTTCGCTTGGACGAGCGCCTAACGCCTCGGGCGTCTTTGGACCTTGATACCTTTTGGCGCCTAGTGCTTTTTAAATCACTGGGTTAGAATATTTTTGATTAATACCTTCAGCTTTCTATAATCAGGCTGAGATTGTCAAGATTTTATTTATAGATTGCAATAGAAGTAATGGTATTCTTGAGTTTGCTTTTGTTTAACAGGTCATAGAATTGGATTATACGTATCTACCTTAAATGAGAGTGGGTGTGATATATATATATATATATATATATATATATATATATATATATATATAGTTTGTCGTACCATGGCATACCGCTCGGCAAGGTTTGATTTATCAGTCCACACCGGTGTATTCTTTCTTCTCCTCTTTTTTTTTTCTTTTCCTCTTCTTCTTCCCTTTTTCTTCCTCAATTGACCGCCGACGGTCGATTTCTCTCTCAATCGCTCGCCGACGGTCGATTTCTCTCTCAATCGACCACCGACGGTCGATTTCTTCTTCAATTGGCCACCGACGGCCGAAATCGATCGCCGATGGTCGATTTTGAACCGCGGTGGCGGTCCACTTACCAGAACTGGCGGACGGTATGTATCAACGACGGCGACAGTCGAAATTGCAAACCTTGTCTGACGCACGAACTGGTGGATCGGTATGTACGCCGACGGGCAAGATCTTGGTCGAAATTGCAAACCTTGCCACTCGGTACGTGTGGTATGTACTAGTCCGACAGGGGACTAATATGGGTGGTACGAGTGTGTGTATGAATTTTTAGAAACTTATGGAATATTGGGATGTTGACTTAAACACTGATTGGACTGGTACTTACATACAATTGATTTTGTTCTTTTATTATTTTATTATATGATACTGAGTGGTATAAGTCAGTTTATTAATTTTTTTCTCATAATGGTTTGCCCTCTTGCCATATTTTTCTAACATCAAGTTGGCTAATCCTAATAGTAAACTTTTTTTCTTAATATTTTTGTCTGACATTCAAATTTCATTAATCTATATGACTGCAATAATAGCCATAATGCCATGTACTTGCTGTCTGGTCAGATCATGTACCATTATTTATTAAATGGACAACACCCTCTGTGATCTTGTGGCTAGTGACTTGGTCTTCTTATTGTCTCCCTTCTTTTGTGGTACTTCCAATTTGATATTTTTCTGCCCCTTTACATGTGCAATTATGATTCTTTTTCATGTCAATGCCAGGTCAAATGATTCTTCTCTCTTTTTTTCAACTATGCTGCCTCTATATTACTATGACTGCCACCGTTTTTCCTTTCGTTGTCTTTTGAGTCTTCAGCTCAAACTTTATTACCTTGGTAGTAACCTTTTGTATGTGTCAGTTACTTTATTTTATAATTATTAACCCATAATTCATGCTCATAGATGACTTATAAAATCTACCTTTTAACTATGGGTGTTTTACGAATCACATAGACTCAGAGAGACATTTACTGTTCTATTCTCATTCTTGGAGCAATATTCTCCTTTTTTTTCCGGTTATTAATAATCAAGACAAGGTACTAAACAAATGCGCCTTTTGTAATGAATTGCATATGTTCTTCACTCTGGTTCTTTATTTCCAGGGTAGATTTCTTCTTGCTGCTGCCAGTGGCCGTGTCTTAGCTCGTTCATTTCATTCAGTTCTTCATGTTGGATATGAAATGATCAAACAAGCCCTTGGAACAAGCAATGTAAAAATTCCAGAATATCAGCCTGAAATGACTTGGAAGCGAGCTGAGTATTCTGTGATGCTTGAACATGTTCAGGCTCATGTTGCACCAACAGATGTTGATCCAGGTGCTGGACTTCAGTGGCTACCTAAGATTTTGCGAAGCTCACCAAAAGTGAAAAGAACTGGTGCTTTACTGGAAAGGGTATTTATGCCTTGCCAGATGTACTTTCGTTATACTAGGCACAAGGGTGGGACTGCAGATCTGAAAGTAAGATATGACAATATCGAGCATTATCCAAAATAATTGTACATGAGAATATTGATCATCCTTATTATGTATCATTTGAAAATTTTCTGGCTACTAATTTTAGGGAACTATTTTTTGCAATTTGTAAAACATGTGCTTAACTTCTTGACTTTGGGAATCCAGGTGAAGCCGCTTAAAGAACTCTCCTTTAATTCTCCTAACATTACTGCAACAATGACTTCACGCCAGTTTCAGGTCATGCTGGATGTTCTGAGCAATCTTCTTTTTGCCAGGCCTCCAAAGTAACACTCTGAACTTTTTATTTAACTCTTTAATTCATCGAAAAATTGACCTTTCTATTTTTCTGCTGATTGCTTTTTGACTGTTCAATTCTTTTAATCCAATAATTTACTTTAAATGAAATAATTTGAGGACTTATGGATTAAATATGTTAGCAAATCTTACATGGAAATACTATAGCATTGTTTTCTCAGTATCTGGTTTCTCAATTCGAGGTGTTGCTTTTTCACATTTTCTTAGAATTGTAAAAGCAACAGATGAATTGTAAGATTTTTCAACCTTGTTTGGAGCTAATGTCAGATTTGGTGCAAGACTAGCAAGTGCTGATAAATTTGATGATGGATAGAGTTTGGAGAGACACAAGCACTTGAAACAGCATTGCATCTAATATCCAGCAATCCCCACTTTTGAAAGCTCACTTAGAGTGTTGTTCGACCGACCTTAAAGATTTACTGCCTCATTTTGGAAGGCTTCAAGAAGAACAATCTAATTAAAAGTCTATCTTAAACCATACATGGAACCAAGGTTTGCAATTTCGACATTTACCACCCGGTACGGGTGATACATACCGGTCCGCCAGGTTGCCGGTACGCGGACCGCCTACTACCGGGCGGTACCACCAAAAATTGGCCATCGGCGGTCAATTGAGGGAGAAATCGGGTCGATTGAGGGAGAAAAAGGGAAGAAGAAGAAGAGGAAAAGAAAAAAAGAGAAGAGAAGAAAACCTAGTGCCTGTCCTCGCCTGTGCACCGTTGTCGCCCTTACCCGCGGTTTGTCGGCGCGTCGTCGCCGTTGGCGACGTCGCCCCTTTTATTTTATTTTTTAAATATTTTTAAAATATATTTTAATATAATATAATATAATATTATATTATATTTAATATATTGGCGGTACATACTATATGTACCACCTAGTATCGGTACTATACCGGTACAGACAATATGTCGGTATACTGGTACGGACTTGTAAGTCAAACCTTGCATGGAATAACTTGATGCATGCCCAAAGCACCATTCTAATGCCTAATCTCATTGTGCTTATCATTTTTCAGGCTAATTACTTGGTTGCTTTTATTGTCTTTATAGTTTACACTATATATTGAATCAACCTCTTGTTAGTGACACATATAATACCAAGGTTTTCTATCTATGCTCGGTCCACTAGCGAGTACGGACCGTGCGCTATCGCAGATCGCCAGGTGTTGTTTATGCCTGTTACTATGCTAAATCAACCAGTAATGGTCGATTTCGATCGTCGCAGGCCGATTTCGAGCTGTATCAACGAGGGAGGGAGAAAGAAGAAGAGGGAGAAAAAGAGGAGAACTTGGAGATTTCTTCGCCCGATCCATCGTGTGATCCGTCGCTCACGGGTGATTTCCCGTCCGGGGAGAATAAACATCTCCCCGCATGGGGAGAAGGAACGAGGCGACGTCATTCCTTTTCTTTTTTTTACTTATATTATATTATATTATATCGAGCGGTACATCTTGTGTGTACTGCTCGGTACCGAGTACCATAGCGAGCTGAGCTTGGTATGCTGGTATGGACCAGTAAGGCAATCCTTGTATAATGCTATAGAATGATGATGGATGCTAAAGCTTGAAAAGAAAATAGCTATCAAAATACTAAATGGGCCATTTTTCTATTGACTTGATGATGTCCACAATCATGTTCTCATGGATTGATTTGCAAAAGTTGAATACAGAAGCATGAAATGGGAGAGACGAGAAAAAGGGAGACACGAGGAAGAGACCACGTTCCTAAAGAATTCCTCTCTAATGACATCATGAAACCACATTGTGCACCCAAAACTGTCAGGTTTATTCAAAGATGGCTTCTCAATTAGTATGAGAAGAAACATAAGTTGGCTCCATGTATCTTGGATCAAATTGGTCCTTTTTTGGCAACTAATAAGACGGAAAAAGATTTTTAAGGGGCTACTATCTACTTCTGAATCTGACAGAGTAATTTTACATTAGTAAAGTATGTGCCAACAGGGTTTTGGGTGATGCATGTGCACAAGGACGTAAGTTCTAGTGACAGTATTGGTGTTGGTTGGCTCTCAAAATGGTGCATTCCACGCTGTGTCACCTAGCATGTCCATTTTGCTAGGGACTGGACGCAATTACTTGACAAATAGACAACAATGCCTTCTGTTAGTGCTGCAAGGCATAATGTGGCCGTGTGAGGAGTTTTGAGGAGTGTAGAGGAAAAATTAGAGGCTTTTTCAGGTCATCTTTTGGGAGACCAAGGATGGTGAGATTCTATTTTATACTTATATGTTATGCTTTGATACACCAATAAAAAAACTAAGGACTATTAATGTGTCAATACTGATTGTTTGTACACTCATATACTGGTAGGCATTAGACAGTTATGGTATTGGTTGGTAAATTGTGATATATGATGCAATTTACAAGTGTCAATATGATGATGCACTTGCTATCTTTACCAATAGAAATTGATAGCATAGCAATGGAAGTTAAAGATTGAGCTTTTACTTGAGATGGTCTGATATAGCTATTGCTAATAAGAATAAGATGCAAGGAACAACAAGGTATATACTAGACGTTGCAGGACAAATTTCAAAAATTAAGAAGAGAATTCTTAATGAAGATTCAAGGTAATATTAGTTGAGATGATTAAGATGTCATTTGAATTGTTGGATTACACACTATAAGATATTAGATTCTTATCGTAACATGTAGATAATTTGAATTAATAATCCAGGTAAGGATAAAATATTTGATCATGCATCTCCAAACCAATTAAGCTTGCACATTATGAGGAGATTAAATATCTTTTTCATTAAAAGATGCCATACAACTCTGACCATCAAATGTATCTAAGAACAAAATAGCTTGAAAGTTCTAGAAACTGAAATACTAGGTATCTTGTGAGTTTGTTGTGACCTTAAGGTTTAAACTTCTGTCCTTGCAATCATAGTGAAGTTGGTCTTCAGTGAGTTCAATCCCTAACAGATAGCTCTGTGCTAAAGAGAATATTTCAGATCATGATTTTGGTTGCAGTTCATGCCACCTTGGATTGGGCAAATGTATTGTAGTGGACAAGGTTTCTTTGGTGAAAAATGGATCAAGCTATTTTTTATTTCAAAACATTATTTGGCTCGAGCAATATGAATATGAGGGTGGCCTTTTTACAATAGTCACAATCTTGGTTGTCACTAATCTCCATCTTAATTTTCGTCGGCTATCTCATCTTCTATCATCAGAGTGTCCTGTTCAATAGCTCGAAATGATGGTGACTAATAATGAACTTTTTATCACTAGCACATATGCCTGGGGATATGAGGCCCAGGGATAGGACTTGAAACAGAAAGGATGTCATTGGCAACAAGGTACAGTTTTAATCCTTTAACCAATTCATTAAATCTTCTTTAAAATATGAATATTTCTTTCTCTAATTTGTTTTTAGATGCTGGTTTGGCACAATGGTATCTGTCAGTTGGCACTGATGGTGGTAACATGTAGAACAATGCCTTTCGATTATAAAGTCCAACTTGATTATGTTGTTGGTATTGTAATCAACCATTTGTTTCTAAAATTAGTATCTGTAGCAAGTAGCTTAGAAGACAACAAAAGATTATAGTTATATTATTTAATATTGGAATGGAGAAATTTAGTATTTAAAAAATATTTAAGCTAAGGTTATATTATCTGTGACAGCTTTTTGCAAAATTTTGTGATGTGGGTTACTAGTTGAAAATCATGATTTGGAACCCTTTTTTTTTAGGCAAAGCAGCATGGATGCAATTTTATTTCATTAAGATCATGAAATAAATACTAGATAATTCACTTGAACATTATATATTGGACTTGATTGGAGGTGCATTGAAGTTTGTTTTAGAGAAACTATTTTCAGAAATTGATTCTTTCTTATTATCATTCATCTTTTCTTCTTGTCTTTATCATGAAATCTTAATCTATATCCATATTAGGTGTCTATTCAAAATTTACTGTAAAATGTTGGTTAAAAATTAAAAGCGTCAATTATTATGGTCTTTTTTTGTATTTTTTTCCTTTTACCTAGCTTTTCACACTTTCTGCATCATTCATGGGTATTATTAACATGTATGATGGCTTTACCATTAATCTTTCTTTCTAGACCTCTTAACTACATGATCATGGTATCTTTTGCAGTTTTCTTTTTTAAATTCTTCTCATGGCCTATCATTTAAAATGAGAAATGATCATTTCTTTTGGTTGGAGGTGGTGTTATTTGGAGTTAATCCAATGTTCGCTGTATCGGTCCATATCGGCGTACCGAATTTATCTCGGTACGGTATGGTACTTGGTACTGAGCAGTATGCACAGTACATACCGCTTAATCAACCAGTCGCCTCATCTCCCTCTTCTTCTTTCTCCCTTAATCAACCAGTCGCCTCATCTCCCCTATGGATCGTGCAGGGAATCGGGGAAGCTCTCTCTTTTATTCTTCTCCCTCTTCTTCTTTCTCCCTTAATCAACCACTGACGTTCGAAATCGACCGCCGACAGCCGATCTCGACGGTACCGCCTGGTAGAGGGCGGTCGACGTACCAGTATCCTGTTGGACCGGTATATACCGCTCATACCAAGCGATACATATTGAAGCGGAGAACCTTGAGTTAATCAATATATAAGTGGTACCTGATAATTTACTGTATTCTGCCCAGGTCCTTAAATGTTTCTACTTGTCTATGCTGTTATGTGTTCTTATGCTTTTGCTTTTTAAAATTCTTTAGGTTGCTTTGAAAGTGTGATTATATTGTTCATAGTAGTGGAATTCGACATAAAAGGAAATTACTGAATTTTGATTATTCTCTTGCTACATGCCAGGCCTCGTAAAAGTAGCCTTTCTTATCCATCCGATGATGATGATGAAGATGTTGAGGAAGAAGCTGACGAGGTGGTACCTGATGGTGTTGAAGAGGTGGAACTTGCAAAAATCCACCTTGAAGAAACAGAAAGAGAGAGGAAGCTTCTACTTGATGACATTAGGACCTTATTGGGAGATTATTATTCTGATCTGTGTTCTCAGGAAAAGAGTGGTGACTTGTGGATGATTACTGGTGGAAAGTCAGTGCTGGTAAGATTTCAACTCAAATGAGGTGCCAGAATTAAAAGTTTTTATGTTATTTTCTGATATATCTTAGGCTACCATTAAGTAGATCCTTTAGTAGTCTGCAACGATGATATTAACTGACAACATCAATTCAAGTGTAAAATGATGTTTGCTCAATCAGGAACTAACACTTGAATGTATACTACCCTAGCTTTTTGTTGATCTATGGGTTGGTGTACAGCCCGATATGCTGGCATTGTACCATTCTAGTTGATAACTGAAACCTGCATGTCCTCCTTTCAGAATTTTTGACAAAACTGATGGTACTCCCATATGCTAGAAAGTTTCAAAGCTAATTCCTTTTCTTTTCACCCTATGGTATTTATCATTTTACCAGGTGCAAGGACTGCAGAAAGAACTAGTAAATGTACAGAAGTCCAGAAAGACAGCATCTTCTGCATTGAGGATGGCTTTGCAAAAAGCTGCACAACTACGTCTGATGGAGAAAGAAAAGAACAAAAGCCCATCATATGCTATGCGAATTTCCATGAGAATCAATAAGGTTGTCTGGACTATGCTTGCAGATGGCAAGTCCTTTGCTGAAGCTGAAATCAACGAGATGGTATGTGTTTGCATATCTTTCTGGAAAATAATAGAAAGATTATTTTTCTTCAATGATGAATTTTTATTAGTTTTGATATATTATTTTCTTACTGAAGAAATGTTATTTATAGCAAGAAAAAAATAAACCAGCAAGAAAACTTCTACGTTAATTATCTAAAGTCTGGTAGCAACTTAGAAATTAATCTCATGATATAGTTTTTGTACTTGTTAGATTCTATTCGTCGTAGCTATCTTGTGTTTGTTAAGCCCCCTACATTTTGCTTCTCTCTCTTTCATTTATTTGTGTTAAAACTGGCTAAAAAATTAGGACCCAGTAGAAATTTTGTGAAATAGTGTTGTTAACCTCTAGGCATCAGTCCAGTATGGTTTGATTTTAAAGTAGAAAATTAGTTTTAACTTCAAAAACCACTGATTCTTTATTCATAAGCCCTCTCTGTCTTCTCATTGCGGACTGACTATCACCATCTCCTCCCCTTAGCTACTCCTCTTCTTCATTTCTCTTCCTCTTCCTTCTTCCTCTTCCTCCTACCCCACATGGTAAATTCTGTAGTATGGATACATGATAAGTCTGGATAGGTCATGGGCCCCGCACAGGTCTGGTACCCAAAATTGTATAAATTATTTTTTAAAATTTTCTAGTCTAATGATAAATTAACACAATGATTTGCTCGAGGAATTCAATGTAAATGTGATCTTTATGCTTCTAATAATTTTACTAATGAAATAAAGCATTCAACAAATGACAGTGCCAAAAATGCAATAGTAGAACTAGGATTGCAAAATTTGTAACAATAATGGTAAAAAAGTTAAATTATTGCTTTCATCATCTGATAAACATCATTATTCTCTCAAATATGTTCCACAAAATTTTCAAGTAGTTTAATTGTCTTTCTTTTATGTTTCATAAAGGTAAACACATCAAATGTCTGCACAAACATTGTATATAATGAATCATTCGTCCGAAATTAGCTATTACTTCTTTGTCTCGTATCAATTTATGTATCTGATACTACAATAATGCTTTGCATCCTTATGACCTTCTTCCATCAAGTCATTTGTGTTAGCTAGCTCCTTTCCAACTTATGGAACTTGGATCTCATAACTTGGAGATTCAAGTTTGGACCATACCTTTGGTGATAGCTTCCAAATTCACCCCTTTTTTTTATTCACTCATGTGCTTGGTTCTGATGTCACTAGGTGCAGGATAATGTGTAGGGCTTCCTACACCTAAATCCTTCTTTGGCAACTCCTCAAAAATTTATATAATTTTTGCTGCATGTTGTCTGGTAGGACCATTACAGTTCTTCAGCAGAATGCTTAAAAGAAAATAATAATAATATCACAAGAATGTCTTTTTTTAGTCATTATTTGTGGCTTAGCTGATGACAAAAAGGCCACTTCATCATGCAACCACGCTCTTTTTTTTTAAATTCGTCTTTCTAATAGGACCTTCTGTTGTTGTGTTCGGGAGTCATGTATCTTCAACCGAAAATACAACCAAAAGAAAAAATAAGTTAATATGCATCTTTTCTGAGATAGTATAGTTTCAGAAAAATTGAGCAACTCTTGTAGGTTCATATTCTTAATTTGTCATATAGCACACCTCATTTTTTCAGTTATGAATATAAGTTGATAAATTACTGACACCTTTACACATAAGACATTTAAACAAAAGGTGATGTTTGAGCTATGAGTTATTAATCACAAGCTATCAGAACTCTAGCATTGCCATGTAGAAGGCTTGACGATGGATGATGGATATATATACATAGATAATTTGATTCTCATCTTTTCTTAAGAGAATCTATATTATCATTGTCACTTTTCAAACTCCAGACCTTCAGTTTATCTTGGTTTTTCTGTGCATAGTCAGTTGGTGATCAGAAGTTCAGAACTAATATTGCAGAAGGGATTTTGGGTGCATCTTAAACAATGTTCGCCAAATGATTATCAAAAACTGTATCACGGCTCTATTGTCGTAACAATGAGTTGAAACACCAGAATTGAATGGAATAAAATTATTTTCCTAAATAGCTTTTGTGCTTTATTTCATGTGAATTATATTGTTGTGTGAAGCTTGTCAATGTAGTGTATAATCATAGAATCCATTAATTTGCTCCAAACATATTTGTGGTGGTTTTAGATTCAGTTTGTAAAGAGTATGAGACATTTTGTTATTATTTTGCTTATAATTTGTAAGTGTAGTGATTTTTAATCATCATATAATAATATCCATTGCCTTTACAAATGTTATTTCAGATATATGATTTTGATCGAGATTACAAGGATATTGGTGTTGCTCGATTTACTACCAAGTCTTTTGTTGTGAGAAATTGTCTGCCCAATGCCAAGTCGGACATGCTATTATCAGCTTGGAATGCTCCTCCTGAATGGGGAAAGTAAGACCATATGTTTCTCTTATTTTCTGCTAGTCAAAAGACAGTTTTTTGGCCATGGTAGTCAAATTTGGCATAATCATCTCGTATCACTGATGTTGCGTTATCTATGTGCCACTGTTTATATTTTTCTGGATAAGTAGCTCTTCATGATCAATCTGTAGCCACAATGAAACGAATATGTGGGAATCTGGAGATGCATGCACTAACTACCAGCTGAAATCTCCAAGGATCTTTATTGTATACAAATCTCAGAATGTAATTTACCAAGACCTAATCACTATTGATTTGTACTTCCTCCATTTCTAACAAAGAAAATCATAATGTGGATATCTGTAAGGCTAAAAATCAAAATTTGCTATGCAGAAACTAAATGCCAATGTGTATAAAGTATAAACAGAATCATTGTATATGCGTATATAGGTGAAAAATTCTCTGTTAAATTTAATCCATATGCCAAATCAAAGTTACAGGAAGAAAAAGCTTCATGATTGAGAAATGATTTTCAACTAATCTTAGTGAAAAATAACATAAAGATGGAGGGAATGCAATTTGTTCTGCAGTATTATTTCTAAACTTTCTAAAGTTGACCATTTTAGTCATGTGTAGCGTTACACATAAAAAATAAAGGATGATTTCATTCGTAGCAGATGTAACATGATATGTTGAATAAGAAAAGGTCATGTATTGCCCTAATTTTCCAAAAATAAGCATTTAGTGACCGAACTTAGATGAATCCAAAATTCAGTGCCATGAAAGAGAAGCAAAAGGACCTCTATGATATAATTTATCTATCAAAGAAATTAATCAAAATATTTCCTAGACCAAAATTGCCTTCCTGGAAGCATGCCTTGTGTCAACCTTGAGCTGCCAGTCTGCAGAAGTGTCATGATGCAGCATATGCATGCTTAAATAAGTTAATAATGTAAGAAGAACAACAAGAAATAAGAAATAAAGAAAATATCCATGGAACTACAGAACTTGACAAGATACAAATGTATCAGTTATGTGCAATGCTCATTGTCCTATTGAGGTGGGTAGGTGTTTATGTCACGATGACTGCTAATCTAGGTTACCCTTTATACTCTCAGCATGATAGTGAAGGGAACTCTAATGGTGCTTATTATCATCAGGGTGACATAAATGTAAAATTGTCTTTGAAAGAAGAGCTTGTTCAGGAATTCTTTTTGTAATCAAATGGTCAACTGGTTTGCTAAGTTAGATTCAACAAGAAGGGTCTTAAAGGTCCTATGTCACTCTAAGGTTTGTTATCCTTATGTCAAGACCAAGATGCTTCATAACACAAATGACCTGGAGACACATTATTTACCTGGGGACACATTGTTTACCTGCACAGACTGATCTCTATTTTATCATATTTTCATTGTAATGTTTTTTTAGGGTTTATGTTTTCACCATGATATAATAAAAATGTTATTTAGTTTACTTATATGATTATGTTCAGAGTGTCCCGAAATATTATATCTCAGTTTCTTGTGAATGCAATTACTTTTTTATTGTTTTTGATGGCATGAAACAAAAATTTAAATCTTGTTCCAACTCCAATTTCTAAAACCAGTCGAATACCAGGTTTAGACATGGTACTACCAGAACAAACACTAAAAAAAATATTGATCCATTTGGCCTCTATGGTCTAGTATTGGTTCATATCAGACTGGCACATACCTATCATTCACCAGATTGGTAAGTACCAAATTGTAGTGACCGGTACAATCAATTTCCTTGGTGCCGTACACATATCTAATCATGCTCGTCTTAGACAATTATTATGTTTATTCCAACACTTCTTCCAGACAGTAGAACAACCTAAAGGGCACCAGCACACAACATGATATATCTACATTTTTTATCTTTTTGCTGTAGGTTCATATTCATATTTTCCTTATTTATTTTACAATCTCCTCGTCCTATTGAATACTTGATCTATTGAAAGTCTTTTACAATTTGAAGTTTTACAGCCTTCAAAACTAATTGAACTCATTCTTCTGCTATATATTACTAGAGTTGTCCTTTATATACTTGCCATATTCTTGTTGGTCTAAAATCATAGATTCTATTGGTGTTTTCGGTCTTACATTTTATTCCTATCCTATAGTTTTAGAAAAAGAAGGATAGAAGAAGCGAGGAGGTAGCGATGGAGGAGTAATAAAGATAAGAGGAAGCACAGGACGAGGAGGTGGCAGCGGCAACGTGGTTGGGTGGAGGTGGCTACAATAATGTAGCTGGGAGAAGGATGGTGGAATAGGAGGGGAGGAGGAAGCACATATGCGAGAAAGAGACGAAGAGCCCGTGTGATGCCTTTCAAACCTTGTTTCCAACCATATATAGTCAAGAAATCTTGGGGCATATTGTATCAAAACCAGATGAAATAAAGAGAAAGATATGAAGTGGTGGAGGAGGTGGAGCAGGAGGAAGAGACAGAGGAGGAAGAGAGGTTGTGGATGACGATGAGGATGGTGTAGGTAGGAGGTAATGACTCAGACAACATGGAGTCGGACAAAGAGATAGAAAGTTGCAAAAAGAGAAAAAGAACAAAGAGAAAACTATGACAACTATCATAAGTTAAAGAAAAAAGGTTCTGATTAGGCTCACCACTTTGTATTTTTCTCTAGTAATATGGTTCCTGAGAAGCTTGGTATGGCGACCTTGCTTGGTTGTATGGCCCATACTAGATTCCTGGTTATAAATCTTGGTTAAATCTGTAGCAATCCATGACAGCACCAGTGTTCGTCCAATCCAAACCAGCAAAAACTGACACATGGTACATCAGTGTATGCTGGGGCACTGGTTTTGAGTGACCTGAGCCCGTCGGAATCTGAAAAATACCTAATTTAGGGTTGTTTCTAACCTTTTTATTTAGATAGTCAAATTATATAAATTTAAAGTGATTTTAGTCTAAAAATCAAAGTCTGTCGTTTCACATCGTACCTCTCGGTATAGGCGGTACGTACTAGTCTACTAGTAGACCAATATGCAGACCGTCGGCTACCAGGCGGTACCTTGATGTACCCCCATATCAGATGATATGAGGTTGTTTTCGCCCCGTTACCGCCCATAACAGGTTAGTAACGGTCGATTTCGATCGTTGCCACTGGGCGGTTTCGGCTTGGCTATGGCGAAAAAGATGGAGAAGAAGAGCGAGAAGAAGCAAGAAAAAAAAAGAGGGAGAAAAGAGGCAGACGTCTGCGGCCGGAGAACCCCAGGACGACGCCGCGGATGAGGAGAATCTCGCGAGACGGCGACTTCTTTGCCGCAATCTTCTCCTCGTCTGAGGCGATGAGGAAAAGAGGCCTCGGCGACATCGTCGAGGCTTCTCATCCGCGCCAGGCTTCTCATATAGAACACCTCATTTACTTTTTTAATTTTTTTTTATGTTATATATATATATATATTAAGGTTCACGATCTCGTACCATACCAGCGTATCGATCAGCTATTGATATGGTACATATCGAGCTGTATCAAGCATATCGACACATGGTACACTAAGGTACCAAGTGTATATATTAACAAGACCTAATTTCTGATAATAATAAATTTGATGTAGAATATGATAATACCTACTTTAGATCCAGCTCCTACCACGAAGATGGTTCAGGGTGCTCAATGTGACTCTACTTTAGATTAATGCAGTATTCGTGTAGGGTTCATGTGTATAACTATTCTCACGGTATCTAATAATTGTGTATTTTAGGACATGCCTATTTTCCATTTCTTTTATCATCTTGTGTTGACTTTGAAGTCTTCAACTTAGATTAACTTAACTTATTAATGTACCAAAAAGTTTTGATTGATCTGTGGCATGCAATCTAAGAAAATTCTTAATTATATCTAACTCATGCAATCTACCTCACAACAAGACACAAAAAGTTTTGTTGTGAGGTTTTAAAAATTGTGTACTCTATATATACTTGCCACCAAGGTTCGCTGTACCGTTCAGTATGGGTGGTATGTACCGGTCCGATAGGGAACTGATGCAAGTGGTACATCGATATGTCTCCATATACCGTATGTCGGTATGCTTGGTACAACTCGGTGCATACCATATCGATAACTAGTTAGTACACCGATACGGACTGGTAAGGTGAACCATGCTTTCCACAACTAGATAACAATACATACCACAAGCAAGGAATGAAATTTCACATACCAGACCTGGATCTGGTCAATGCTGATCAACCAGCACATGGTACACTGGCATGTACCATGATACTATTTTTACGAGGGGAAAGGGAGAAGATGGAAAAGGGTGAAGGAAGAAGTATCTAAGGTAAATTTTAGGGATGAGGTGAAGGCCATCGCTGAGTGGGTGTAAGAAGAGGATGAGGATGAGAAGGAGAATAAGAGGAGATAGAGCAATACTTGAGATGCGGCTCAGGGAGGGGGGGAAATGGAAGAGGTGAAGGAGAAGAAGAGGAGAAAGAGAAATACTAGAGATGTGGCAGATGTCGTCGGCTAGTGGTGGGTGACAAGCAGTGAGCGACAACCGTGTGACAAGAAGAGGAAGAAAATGTAGTGACAATCATGCAGCACTGCAAAGTGGCAGAAAGGGAAAAGTATCCAAATCAATCCTTTTAAAATAAAAAATCAAGCCCTAAATATTTGTCTCAGTTCGTGCCCTTTTATAAGAGAAAACCCACAAATGCATCTGCAAAAAGAAAAATAGAATGGCCCAAAATAGAGCAATCTGCATCTTGATGCACACCCAGACTCGTAAATGCCAAATGTTAACTGGCCGAAAGTGAAATCCATGACCACAAGCCTAAAAATTATAATGAGCAACTCAATTTTTTTTATTTCATTAGAAATCTAAAAGTTCAAGGAAGAAAAAGAACCATATAATAGTGTTTTGTTTAATTGATTAATTGGTTTTTCACTTTCATTACATGTTTGGTTGAGTGACTTGTCAGTTATGTCGGGCATCTTAATCCTGATCCTGCTATCTTCCTCTTTTAGAATCAAGGATTCAGTAGATATTGTTGTTTGGTAACACGTCTAAATCCAAGCAGATTTTACCATCAATTGCGGCTATTTCAGCTCACTGGTATCATCAAAAAGCATACATAACCATTGCCAATAAAGTAGAGAAATAATAATTATGCTTCTATTCTATGTCATATTTTACTGTAATTAGAAATTCTTATTATTGAAAAATCATAACTAATTTTTTTCTATTCGGTTCCAATAATATTTTTTTGTGTACATTTTTTAGATACTCATTGGCATACATGATAATGAATATTGAAAAAGATAACATATTGCTTTCATCTGCTATTATGTGTCATGCTTCATTATAATAATTTCTAAACTAGCGAATTTGTGAAAACAGTAACTTAAACTTTCATGAATTATTATCTACTATGATTGTGGTCTGCCTTGTTAAATAGTAAAAAAAAAATTTACATAATCTTCATTTCTAATGATATCTTTTTCACAAGTATGGACCATGGAAATGTTAATGTATTCTTAAGATAATAATATATGATATCTTTTGTTTCTTTGACACAATTATGACCATGATTCTTTCAACTTATTTTGGTCCTTTATATAAGTTGAATGATATTTAATTATGGAAAACAAAGAAAACATTTTTTTATCTATTCCATTGATATCCAAGTACAAAATGTCAATGCAGAAATGTAATGCTTCGAGTGGATGCCAAGCAAGGTGCTCCAAAGGATGGAAATTCACCTCTTGAACTTTTCCAGGTTACACTTGTATAGTTTATAGATGCTTAAGCATATTTGACCTTGTTGCCAGTAGAGGAATTTTGCATGATGTAGAAGATGCACATCCCATTCCTGTATATCACTTTCATGCACTTCTTGACTTCTTGTTTAGGTTGATGCACCATTTCATCTCTTACTTTCTGCCGAGCACCCACGTACTTCATTACAATAGCGTCCACTTATTTTTCCTCTCTTCATTCTCATCCAGTACAATTGTTTCTTCCAATTTTGTCTGACATCGTTACCATCATTTTTTTTTCATCCCTCACATTGTTTTCGAAAGTGGTCAAAACTAGGTCTATCTATAGTATGAACTAGCTCATATCAGCATACTTGTTTTGGCATTTTTGGCAGGAAGTTTCCCATTCACGCTAAAACTTAAATTCTTGGTCTCAACTATTGGGTTTCAACTTTCTTCTATAGATCATCCTTAAAATTCTGTCTCAGCTATTTGGTTTCAGCTATAGAGGATCTTTTCACAATTGAGCCCTACTGAGGGTAAAATTACTCTTCAAGGTGTAATCGATATTTCTTTAACATCATTCTATAGCTTTCCTTGCGCTACCATTCCTTCGAACATACTTTCACCACCTTCATCAAGTTCTCCTCATTTTATCTTCAAGATAAAGTTTTCCTGGGTATTCTAGAATGTAAATGCTTTTTTTTCTATAAATTATATACCGGAAAACATTCATCTTAACATTTTCATTAGAGTGACACTGATTTTTATATCTATTGTTTTGCAATTGCCCAAAATTAGTCCCATCAAATATATCTAGTTCTTTAATTGTTTTATTAATTTTTGTGTGACCATTGGCATTATATAATGAATCCATATGCTGGTTTTGTTCTTAAAGGATTAGCTGAGTAAAGTAATTTCTTTCCTATTGTTTTGTGCCAATAAGGTTCTTCACTAGAATTTTACAATTATGTTAATGAGATAGCATAAGAAGCTTGTAAGAATTCCTAATTATATTTATTGGCATTTTTTTATCAAAATTTTCAATATTTTTTTGTTACAGATCTTCTTTAAATATGCCATTATGTCAAACAAATGTAGTAGTTGGTTAATCAGACATTAACAATTGAATTTGTAGAATCCATAAAAATATGTTAAAAGGTTTTTCCATTTCTCATAACTAGTGTCATTGCAACTACAGATTTTGCATTTACAAATGGAAAATAATTCTTTGGTTTGCCTGCACTGATAATTGCACTTTTCAATTTTGTTTGGTTGACTGTCATTGATATTCGTAGATGACAGGTGGATGTTACTAATAGAGCTAGAAAAGAATATCTTCATCTGCATAGGTATCCCTCTTCAGAGTTCAAACCATTTTGCAATTCAAGTTTGCTCATTTGCTATCCAAAATTTAGCATAGATCCACAAGATTCTAGGCTTCAGTTTTGAACATCTAGCCCTAGTCTATGTTACATATCGTAAAATAATCATAAACCTTAACCTAATTGCATGAAACTAGCTTAGAGTTTGGTTTGGATTTACCTTGATTTGAAGAGAATTTAATCGAAATCTTGAGATTCAATCTTCTTCTTGTGCAAATCAACCATCCCAAATGATCTTCCAATAGTCTGTAAGGGAGTTGAGAGATTTCAAAGAGAATGAGAGTGAAAGAGGCAGTGAGACTGTGAGGGAAGAAAGGGACTTGTGGGGGCTGCTGATAGCCACCCAACAAGCCTTAGTGACTAGTTTGGTAGTCTCGTCAAGGATGGTATGCTTACTGCTTGGCGTAGACCCTTACCAGGTATATATACCAGGCAGGAAGCCCAGTACAAGGCCCATACCCGGTAGTACTCGTAATACCGGACTTGAACGTACTGGTAGACTATCGAATCAATAAATATTACCCGAATCATACTGTATCTGGTGGTATTAAAACCCATGATATAAGCATTGATAAAAGAAAAAACTTCAAGTCCATTCTTCTGACATAAAACAAGTACACATGCTTTTAGTTTATAATATAACCTGTACCAGGTGGCTGACCAGAGTCTGGTACATGAAGTGCTTGATTTTGACTAAGGAATGTATCTGGTTCTAGTTGAAACCAGTAGAAATTAGCCTATTTTAGTCAAACTCTACTGGTCTCAACCAGAACTGGTTGAAATACATTTTAAAGTATAATGCTTTGATGCATCATAGAACCTTTCTCCTCTAATATATTGCTGATTGTCTGCTCCTACAGTCATGCATCAGCCTCAAACTTAAATTCAGTTATGTCACATGGTAACCAGTAGTTATGTCTCAAAGAGTAATCCATATATTTTGTTTCCACAAGATTCAATGCTTTGAATGCATGAGTTGGGAAGAAGAGGGAGAGGAGAAAAATACAAATAGAAGTTGTGGAAAGCAAAGGCCAGATGATTGCTAAAACCAAGAAAGTGAATAACTTATTAAAATGACAATAAGCCCGAACTCCTAAGTATAATGGAAAACTGAGAAACTACTATATCCTTTTTGCTGAAATTGATCGCTGGATAATACTATTGAACAACAGCAAACATTTTACTTTCTTATTTAAAATCTTTCTTCCTCCTTAATTTACTATCAGCCTTAATCAAGTGATACAATACCATCCCTTCAATGATAACAAATGCAATTTCATACTCTACTGATTCTTAGCCAATCTGGTACACTAGTATACCAACACATGATACACCGGTATGTACCAAAAATGAAGAAGAAAGAGTGGGTGGAGAAAGAGGAGGAAGGGGAAGAAGGGGAGGTGATGGAGGAAGAGGAAGGAAGATGGTTGAGGAAGAGAGAGGAGTAAGGAGAAGAGGAGGCAATGGAGGAGGTGGTGGAGGAAGGAAGAATAGGAGGACTAGGCACTGGAGAAGGATGAGGAGGAAGAGGAGGCTGTGGAGGAGAAAGAGGAAGGAAGAAGAGGAAACAGTGGAGGAAGAGGAAGAGGAGAAGAGGAGAAAGTATACTCAAGGTTGGCAGCACATGATGGGTGGTGAATCAGTGAGCAGCAGCACACCCGCACGTACGGTGAAAATGGCTCGCGTGCTCTGCGTGTACAAAGAAGAGGACTCGCGATCTTTAGATGGTTTTGACATTTTCTTTATTAATTAGGCAAGACCAGACTGGACTGCCCAAAATGGGGCTGCTTCATGACTCAGTTCAGGTTCGGATTGGTAAATTGAACTCCATGCTGAGATCGAACCAGATGAAATTGAATTCCATACTTTGTGCTCCACTTCTAAGAATAGACTTCTATGTTGATTGTTTCTTGCTTGAATTTTGTCCATAAACTTCTTTTGTTATATAAGCTTTAAGCATCATATTTATACTTGCATGTACATCTTTTGCTTCGTAGTGTTCAAGTTACTTGTATGATTGCTTTCTTCTTGCTCTATGTGAGAATACAACTCATTTTAATGCTGTGGTTTCACATTTTTAACAGTTTAATCTCTAGAAAAAAGAGCTAAATATTGTCTTTTCTTGGATTTATATAGTATTTAACCCTATATACTGTTCTATTAACAAATGATCATTGTAGGTGGAGATCTATCCATTGAAGATTTATTTAACTGAAACTATGTACAGAATGATGTGGGATTACTTTTTCCCAGAAGAAGAACAAGATTCACAAAGACGGCAGGTTAGTCATAGTTTGTAAATTTTTTATTTGTTTATGTCCATGATATTCTCATAAACTACTTTGAGTTTGCTGTGTTTCTATTAAAAAAAAAAGGAAGTCTGGAAAGTTTCCACGACTGCTGGTTCAAGACGTCCAAGGAAAAACTTTGGTAGCCTTGAAGCAGCTTCAACTAGCCAATCTACAAAAGAATCTGAGGCTCCAGGTAGACTGAGTGCAACTGCAGCTATGTCGGCGAATGTTGGGTCTACTCACACTGCTGTTCATGTGGATTCTTCTCAGGTAATTTATGCTCAACTTTTTGACAAGCTTATTTGAGAAAATGCTCATAGTTCAACTTCTTCATTATTAATGATGTCTTTTATACTTTTGTGTTATATGTCTGACCAGTTATCAATTTTGGTTAATCAAAGTGTTGGAAGTTTCACAACATGCATCATTATGAAATAACACAGTTGGATTATTATTGTATTCCTTAAATGGAGGTTTACTTGCAGGTCTCCAAGTTGCAGAGCTTGAAAGCAAATATGGTCTGTGGTTCAAATCCAGAACTTAGGCGAACATCTTCATTTGATAGAACATGGGAAGAAAATGTGGCAGAGTCTGTAGCCAATGAGCTTGTTTTGCAAGTTCAATCTTTGACTGTCTCCTCAAAAAGTGGGCCTCTTAACTCGATGCCAGAAAATCAGCACACAGCTAATGAAACTTTCAGAAATAAACCAAAAGACTCCAAGTCTGTTAAATCAGGTCGTTTGTCTCATGAGGAAAAGCGAGTAGGGAAAACTCAAGATGAAAAAAGAGCTAGAGCCCGAAAAATGATGGAATTTCATAATATCAAGATAAGCCAGGTTGATTGTTTCTGACATCTAAAACAATATTGGCAATTCAGGATGCTGTTGTTAATGTTGATTACTTAATTCTCATTTCTGATTTACTCGCTTACAGGTTGAGTTGCTTGTTACTTATGAGGGATCAAGATTTGCTGTTAATGATTTGAGGCTGCTGATGGACACTTTTCACCGTGTTGATTTTACTGGCACCTGGAGGAGGCTATTTTCTCGAGTTAAGAAACATATTATCTGGGGAGTCCTGAAGTCAGTAACTGGCATGCAGGCAAGTATGGTAACTAGAATAAGTGATAAACATCATATGATGCCTTTAGATGCATTTGCCAGCAATGCATAATGAAAAGATTTAGCTAATTGCAATTCTTCTAGTTAATTACATGTATCACATGGCCTCTGTAGAGATCTAATTTGGATTTTTTTATTAATATTTAGATTCAAATAATCTGTGCTTGATATGTTAATCAGACCATTCAACTTTTGTCACAATGTTTTCTCATTTAGGGTAAGAAATTCAAGGATAAGGCCCAAAGCCACCGAGAGGTACATGAGAATTCTGTTCCTGAGATTGATCTTAACTTCAGTGATAGTGATGGAGGTCAGCCTGGAAAATCTGATCAGTTCCCTATATCTTGGCTTAAGCGGCCAAGCGATGGGGCTGGTGATGGTTTTGTCACTTCCATCAGAGGGCTTTTCAATTCTCAGCGGCGCAAAGCTAAAGCATTCGTGCTGAGAACTATGAGAGGTGATGCAGAAAATGACTATCATGGTGAGTGGAGCGAGAGTGATGTTGAGTTCTCTCCATTTGCCAGACAATTGACCATAACAAAAGCTAAGAAGCTTATAAGGCGGCACACTAAGAAGTTCCGGTCAAGAGGACAAAAGAATTCAGGTAGTTCTATGTTTCAGTACATTCATTTTGTTTATTATAGAAGTGACCTTTTCAAGTTAAACATGGTTCCTGAAAAAGACCTTCATCTCCACATTTCATACTTTGTCGTAAGTCTATTTTAGATTTTGTTGGAGGGCTAGAATTATCACTTCCGATGGCTCACCCCAACACCGGCTATTTTTCGCTCCCCCTGTACCATTCTCCTTCTGTGATGCAGCAATGTGTTCATGACATATCAACCTTGGGATTAGGTATTCTAGTATGTAACCTAGGTTCACATTTATAATTCACTGCTGGCCTAATTTAAATGGTTGTGGATCCAACAGATTTCTCAACAAAATGGTTGAAACAAATATCTTGACTGTTAAAAAGTTTTCCTTTTTTTTTTTTTTGCATCAGTCACATACATGACATGTAAGTTATGGGCTGCAGGTATTTTCCACTAGAGCCTTTCATCAGCCTCGTGTGTTTTTTCTCCCATTCTTAGTTTTCATTGGTATTTAGCACATAGCAACTACCCTCCCCTTTTGATCGCATTATTTGCTGGCATTAGTGAAGAGTTCTATTAGCATTTTTCTGTTCTTGATTTTCTAGGATATCAAGCACTGAATGGCCACGATGTCTCGCTGACTTGTTTTTTTATTCTTCTTCTTCTTAAGGGTTGACACTGCAACGCGATTCAGTCCCATCAACTCCGAGAGAAACCACACCTTTTCAAAGTGATTCCTCCGGTGCATCTTCTTACGAGGACTTCCATGGGTAGAGCAAGCACGCCCTCTACTGGTCAGAAGCAATTGGCCAGAGGCATGGTTGAACAGATCAAAAGTGGCGGAGCTTGAGCTTGCTGTGTTATTTAAGGTTCGAATCAAAATGTGGCCTACAACCCTGACAATAATTAATTGCATAGCCATGTGGGAAGCTACAGAATGTTCTTCATTCGGCAAAGATTGGAAGTCTGCTTCCATGCTAATTTCCTTGGGAAGATGCAGCAAGCTTCATATTGTACATACTAGTGAGTTTTATTATTTTGTTTCTGTTATGCACCCATGTAATATTATGCCTCTTCTGTATAGTAGTAGTTAGTGTTTAAAAACTACATGATTTTTGTAGACATAACTGTTACCATTTAGTCAGCATAAGATTTTCCTTTAGAGATATTATAATTTTTATTAATATTATAATACATAAAAAAACATGTCAAATCAATATTTTTATTATTGATAGTATTAGATAGAAATGATCTGATTGGTGTTTTCGACGTATTTTCAAAATAAGATATATGAGAGAATTGAATACCCCTTTCGATGACTCTCACAAGATGATTTCTTCATCATGATCTTCGTAGACAATAATCTTGAAGCAATAACTGACTTGAGATAGTAGTTAAAAGATTATAAATCCCCATATATGACATAATAAAAGGAATATTTATGAATATTCTAAACGGTATTCTATATGTTGCTCATGCCAACATGACAAGTTTGACTGAATTCCATGGGACCTAAAAGATCAGTAAATATATTGGTTATTCATTTTTTTTAAATCAATTAATAGAATTCCTGTTTTATTAAATTATTGAAACAACTGTTCACTACAACAGATGAATTCATTCATTGGTTTACATGTAGTTAAGGATTTCGCATTATTTTACATGATTCCATCACAACATCTGTCTCGAAACATGCGACCCACTCTTTGTTTTAATAAAAATTAACAGGAAAGATACACCGCGTCATCAATCAACAAAGTTGAAGGCAGACGTTAATTGACATCAAGTAGAAACTCTTAGGATTCGAACTCGGACACAAAAGCGACACAGATTTGAATCATGGAATACAAATTTAAAAAAAAAAAGTAATAAGACTTTGGAAATATCATATATTATTATTTTGTTTGTACATTCTTAATATAAAAGAATGGGATGCTTCAAATAAAGTGAGAATCGACTTGTCCGACTTTAATGCCAGTATAAAACGGGAAGAGTGAAACCATCGGCCGCCCATGGCAGCAGGTCAAAACGAGCCCACCGGATGAAGAAGCACTGCATCCCCCCCCCCCTGACACGAGATGTGGCTGGCTGGCTTCTCGAAACGAAACCCGCGACTTCTCCGAATCCAGCGGCGGTTTGCCCCGGTCCGCCTTGACCGGTTCCCGATCAAGGTTATCGATGTGCCGCCGGAACTTTATTCACCCGCCATTTTCTTACTCCCGTTGGTCTTCGTCTTAAGTCTTCTGACCGCTGATTGATTGCCTCGTAGGCGGATCCGTTTAGCTAAGACGACCTGAGAAACATTAGGGCCAATAATCAACAAACACAGTGGACGATTCGACTTTGCGCGAATCTTAGGGCAACAGTTCATCTCATTCGCACACGTCTCGAGGCAAAACTTCATATTTCAAACTTTTAGAGGCGGCTGATTATTATTTGAAATTATTCTGGTGAAAGATTAATTGGACACGTCCACCTTCTGGCCTATATAAGGAATCGAAACCCCCCCACGGCTTTCACTCCGTTCTCATTTCTCGTGTTCAGTTTCGTCTTTGGTCTCGCCAGCGATTGCCATGGGTGAGCCTTCGATCTTCTTAAGCGGCTCATTGTTCTTTGTTCTCTATGGTCTTCTATGCTTGGATTTTGATTACTTTTGTCGTTTCTCTTCATCGTGCAGCCGCAAAGATCAAGATCGGCATCAACGGTAGGTTTCCCCCCCTCCTTTGTCTCTTTGAACGAGTCTAGCTTCGATCTTGCGGTTTTTTTTTTTTATATATATATATGAACTATCTAGGGTTTTATGATAGATCTGTCAACCTTGTTGATTCGATCTTGTGTTTCTCGATAGGGTTCGGAAGGATCGGGAGGTTGGTCGCCAGAGTCGCTCTCCAGTGCGAGGACGTCGAGCTCGTGGCCGTGAATGATCCCTTCATCACCACCGATTACATGGTGCTTGTCCATTCCAGCGATTTTATGACCTTTGTGCTTTATTTGAATGTCTAGATTGATGACTTATCTCCACTTTTTTTCTGCATCTTCTTAATAGTTGAATTCTAGGCCGCTGTATTAACAGTGAATTCCATAGATCTATTGATTTCGCTTCGGTCAGATAAGAAATTTGCTTAAAATGTTTCGAACTATCTAATCATTTATAGGGTTCGAGTTTTAAATGATCTTCTTACAGCAGTCTACTGTTATTTTGTCTTCTTTCCTAATGTAGTTCTTCTTTAGGAAGGTTGTTTTTCTGATGGTTTAAATGCGAAGTTCATATGTTCGCTCCATTTTTCTTCAAACTGAATTTTCTAAACGGGTGATGCATTCCAGACATACATGTTTAAGTATGATACCGTGCATGGATCATGGAAGCATCATGAGATCAAGGTGAAGGACTCCAAGACTCTTCTCTTTGGCACGAAAGAAGTTGCTGTATTTGGTTTTAGGTATTTCAATTTTTTTCTTCTCATAAGGTTGTTTCAAATCACTGTTTTTTTTTAGATGTTAGTGTGTATTAATGTTGTTCTGGATTTTAGGAACCCCGAGGAAATTCCATGGGGTGAGACTGGTGCCGAGTACGTGGTGGAATCCACTGGTGTCTTTACTGACAAGGACAAGGCTGCTGCTCACCTTAAGGTAATTCTGATTCAAGGTGTCGTTGGTTTATATGGTTAATAGTTTATGATTCTAAAGTAAAATTTGGTACTTCAGACTATAATTGATTTTTTCTTAAGACTATATTTTTATATATGGTAATTTCTCCATGGTTCTAAATTATTTTAAAGTGCTTCTTCATTGCTATTGTTGCCTGGACGTCTCATTTTATAGGCTAGGCTAACTTCCAGGGTGACTAAAGCATTAATCCTATAAAATGTCACACTGAATCTGTTAATTGACAGCCACTTCATCCCTTTTTTAACTTGGTAACTATTTAGCTGATGTTAGAAAATTTCAGAAATTAGCTTCTACAATTATTTACTCAAGTAGGTAGTTTGAAATGTGATGTTTAATATATCTGTTGCTTGAAGAAACTGGTGAAGCTTAGCTGGTAGGTGGATGATGACAAAAATATCGTGTGCCTTCTGGAGCTCATTCTAGTTTTCTAGAATTATCTTCCACTAAATATATAGCTCATCGTAGTAGCATAAAAACTCTACTTCCTGCCCTATTGCCTCACACATTGGCCCATTTTGTTTTCCTCTATGGTCCCTGTAATTATTGGTATTACATTTCTTAGTTGCAACTACAGTTGAAGTTACTTGAAAAGCTGCACCTACAATTGCTGTTTGTAGCACTTGCTTTTGTGACCAGTTGCTACCTGCAGGCAACTCTACTTGTAAGCAACTGGACGTTCCATATATGAATATTGTCAAGTACTTGATTTGACTGGATTTGCGTGCTGCTATCTTCTGAAATTTAAGAGTTATGATTCTAACATTCAATTGTATTGCCAGTTCTTCCATTGAGTTTTGTTCTAATTCTTTTTTTTTTTTTTTTTGGTGAAGCTACTTCTTGTGGTAGTAGGATTTACTGAATTTCCCTATTGGTAATGATTTTTTTTTTAATTTTTAAATACAGGGTGGTGCCAAGAAGGTCATTATATCTGCTCCTAGCAAGGATGCACCAATGTTTGTTGTAGGGGTGAATGAAGATGAGTACAAGCCTGATATTAATATTGTTTCTAATGCGAGCTGCACCACCAACTGTCTTGCTCCTCTAGCAAAGGTAAGCCACATTTTATCGTGTACTACTCTCTGGATATTTGTACTCGGTATTGATTGATGAGCTTTATCCTATGTGTCACAGGTTGTTCATGACAAATTTGGTATAATAGAGGGTTTGATGACGACAGTTCATTCAATCACCGGTAACTAAAATTTGAGTTATACTTGATTCTTTTGTGAAGTGTCTATTTCAAAGTTGTAAATATGATCTTTTGCTTTTATCTTTTCTCAGCCACACAAAAGACTGTTGATGGTCCATCTAGCAAGGACTGGAGAGGTGGACGTGCTGCAAGCTTCAACATCATTCCCAGCAGCACTGGTGCTGCCAAGGTATTTCCGGTAGATTTATTATGTTATGTCTAGTTGTGCATCCTAACATATGCACGTGTGGTGTATGCTGCTGAACTATATGTATATGTGCACATAATGTGACAAATTCAAGAAATAGTGTTGCTTTCATGTGATGCATTACCATAATTATTGTATGTATAAGGGAAGTTATTATTTTGAATTTCCCAGTTTATTAGCATTAATGTATGTGAATGGTAGAAGCTTAAAACGCTCTAGTCGTATACTTCATTTCCTGGTGGCTTTGTTTTTCATGCTTGCCTAGCTTATTTGATGACTGCTCATGACTAGGATTTACATCAGATGACACCATGAACCATTTTGATTTGATAATGACAGGCTGTTGGAAAAGTTCTCCCTGCCTTGAATGGGAAGTTAACTGGTATGGCATTCCGTATCCCAACTGTTGATGTCTCTGTTGTGGATCTCACTGTCAGGCTTGAGAAAGCAGCCACCTATGAGGAGATCAAGGCTGCTATCAAGTAAGTAGCAAAAGTTGACACATTCCTGTCTTTTAATGATATGATGATTACGCCCCCGCCATTGTATGTCTGTATCGATTGAATTGGTGTGTGTTTATAAAGTGGGTTGTTTGTACAGTCCTGGTAGATTAGTCGTGAGAAGATCATGGTTTGCATATTATATTACCATAATTTAGTAAACAAGCCTATCCTCCTAATATACTATCTAGCTACTATGTGTAGAGGAATATTCTGGAGTCAATCTCTTCTTTTTCTATTGTGTGGCACTCAACAAGTTTTTTTTTTTTTTTATAATTTGCTGCAACTCAGGGCAGAATCCGAGGGAAAACTTAAGGGCATCCTGGGATACGTGGAGGAGGACTTGGTGTCCACCGACTTCGTGGGTGATAGCAGGTATTCTTTATTGTCAAATATATAATTTCAAACTAATTACTTTCGTACTAAATTTCATTCATCTCCAAATGAATGATCGGAACATTGTCCGCCTCGTATCTTTTGACCTGATGTTGTCATGGTAATAGAGTGGTTTAAAATTCTATGAGATTGGTTGTTACAGGTCAAGCATTTTTGATGCAAAGGCTGGAATTGCTTTGAATGGAAATTTTGTCAAGCTTGTGTCTTGGTACGATAATGAATGGGGCTACAGGTACTTAAAATCCACCTCGTGAATAGATTTATGTATGCGCTACTGGTAGACATGCGGGATGAAGGCCTTGTAATCAATCTGATCTTTATTTTCTTTCTTATGTGCAGCTCGCGCGTTGTTGATCTGGTCCGTCACATGCACAAGACCAAGTAAAATGTTCCTCTTATTGGTCGCTGTCGTAGGTGGCAGTGCTTGTTTGTTTCTGTTATGAATAAAATGTTCTGTCACGATGTCTACTATCCTAATTGTCTCAGGGCACTCTGGTTTGGGCATTATATATGCGCCCACCTACTTTTTTTTTTTGTATTGAGAAGTTTGGTATTTTTGAATTACTAATTTGGAGCACGTTGAAATAATGTAGTGCGTGCTGAGGCTTTACTCTCGTTGCTGTTGCCTCTTAAGCGTGACAGTGCAATTTTGATATTTTCCATGGTTTGAGTGAATTTTGTTATTTTGAATGCTTTTACTGGATTATCCTTCCCCATTGAAATATAAAGTACTGTTTAATGAAACCTTTTATTTTGAAAGGTTTGTACCACCAGAATGTTAAATTATAAGTTTCTCATGGCTGTTCTACTTAATAACACTGGACCAGGATCGTTTTCCTAGATTTAGTATACATGATTCCTCCTCACACTTGATTGGCCGTACATGGAGTTAATAGGGAAACGTGCCATTCAGCTTACAGTCCCTAATGTGAAGATCAATTGTAGTAGGTATTTATTAGACACTCTGGAAAGAGGGAATTATACGTTAAGAGTACCCCATTTAGTTTAATTAAGCACCCGACGAAGAACGAACGAGTTTGTGATTGCCAGGCGCGCCACCGAGTCTTCTGGCGACATCCATTAATGCTGAGTGTGCACTTTCTTATCATACTGTGGGTGTTCCTATAACCCATCGACAACCAAATGAAGAGAAGCAAGATAAATATTTTCTGCTCTCTGGATCTTGTTTGTCATATTCATATAGTAGTATTCATTTAATCAAAAATTTTAGTTTTTTTAATAATCTTTACGAAGTGTCTCTGAAGATTACTGATATAACATATTTTGGATTCCACTTCACAAAGTCTCTATATTATCATAGTCAACTCACCTATGCTCAACAATCAGTATCGTAAGTAAATATGAGATAAGATAGTCTCTTGTCATCTATGCCAGTGGACATCTATACCAGTTTTACCTCAGGATGAACGGGACAATGCAATCTACACCCGATTACTGGGGAAGCAAGGAATAGCGTCTAACAATCTAGATGATGTTTTGCACCCAATGTACAAACCGATCATTTGAGGCACCAGCAAACAATATATGCCTCCATTTACGTCAACGATTATTAAACTATCACATACATCTATAGAAGTCACCCTCAAGAAAAATATTAGGGGGTTCGACCCTGAACACACTTACACATAGTCTTCCATTTCTTTTCTTGTCTCAAGCTCTAGCTCTGACTAACTTAAGCATCGAAATGGTTGAGTCGGCGATCCCTCTATCTGACTCCAGCCTTTTGTGCAAGGTGCTTGGCCAGGAGGAGGGAACAGCCCTCACCCACACCTCAAAAAGATCTATTAGGCAATCTTATGATCAAGTCCCCTGCTAACTTTCTCTCTAGCTCGGAGGGCAACGTTGGCAATCTTGCACACTTGGATTGGACCAAGCCGTACTGACACCCCGGTCACAGCATAAAGAATGATAATATTTTTTGCGCTAAGAGGGTTGATGTCATAAGAACGCCAACAATCGAGTAACCTCGGTGAGTGCCCTGGAGAGGAAACCCACATGACATAAATATTACTCAGTTTTGGGGGATAATGCCCTTTCTTCCTTTCCCAGGAGGGGAACGCCCCATCTTGGACTCCGAGTCGATATTGGAGATTGTTCGATGACCCATGACTCTCGCCCTCGATGAGGAGCAAGGGACATCCCGTGCATTTCTTAGCCTCACTCACCAGGTTCAAGCTTTGGATGTAATGATGCAAACTATCATTCCCTTCATCTCCCGAGCGGGCCTTTTCTCTAGTTCACCCAACAGATTACACCATCACTGGCACTGTTACTGGTGCCCGAACCAACTCTCTTCCTCACGCCTTAGGATCTCGTCGCATCTAAGCGTGAGCCCGAGCAGTAGATACCTTCTCACAAAGTAGAGAATCTGTTAGGATTAAATTGGTACTAAGAGAGGGGGGGGGATTAGTGCAAATATAAATTTTAAGTTTAGATGAAAACTTTTCGATTAAACTAAGTTAGGAAATCCAAAGATTTTCATTCTTAGCGAAATGAGTGAGTGATTAAAAGAAAGTTGCTAAGTTAATGAACAAACTGAAAAGATAAGCAATGTTTGAAGGAAAAAAAATTATCGTGAAAACTTTGCTTTCAACGAGTTAAGTTAAATCAGAAGCATTAATACAAGCAATTGAAAAAAAAAAAAGTACTCACAATTTTTATAGTGGTTCAGCGTCAAAGGCCTACGTCTATTCTCGAGTCCTCCTTCTTAATACAAGGGCGACTCGAGAAAATTTCTAACTCTAGGATCACTCTCTTTCCTTTTTTTCTTAAAAATCACACATAATTTTTTTTATGAAATTTAATTACCCAAAAAGATTTATTGTGAATGCAAGAATACTTGGGGTATTTATAGACTCCAAGTGGCTTCAGAAATTAAAGTCAAAATTCAAACATACTTGAAAAGATCGGCGCGGTTTACCCAACTGGCTCAACCACCGAACATCTAGGTACGGTAGTTTACGCCTTAGGTGTCAAGCCCAAAGTACCTAGGTTTAGTGGTTCACCCGCGAGTGGTATACTTGTTGTTCACCGGCGGTTTATCCGTTTAAATTTCTACAAAAGTCGTTTCCTCCACTTTTCGAATTTCGGCTTGAACCTGATATTAACCAACCCTCTAGTCAACCAATTGAGCTCAACATGAGCTCAATCAAACCCAATAGTTGACTCAATTGCCTTATTGAGTTGATTTGGATTCCTTCCAAATCCAACTCAATTTGGACTCAAACCCTGGCTATGACTCAATGATTATAACATTTAATTACCATTCAAGATAATCAAGACCTAACTCCTACCAATCTGGTAGCCTCCGACATTCTTGTAGCGAGTCTTCCGGTGATCTCTCAGTGTGTTCCGAGGGAGCTTCCCGATACCTTTGGCGAATCTCCTAGCGAACTTCGGCGAGATCCCATTGCATCGTCTGAACCCGGACCCGATGCTCAAGCTTGATCTTTGCCCATCATGTGTTTGTAACTCCATTACTTCTATCATAATTAGCATTGTACGATACTAATTATGACTTAAATAAATACAATCATAATTACTAAACATCCATTACAAGACCATCCTACCTCCCGGTAAGCTTTTCGGCTACCCCCAATAATCTTCTAGCGAGTCTTGGTCTTCTTTTGGCTAACTCTCATGTGTCATCCTAGCAAACTCTTGATACACTTAGAGAGCTCCCGACGCACTCCTAGCGAGTTCCCAACCGCATCGACCCGATGCATAGACTTGACCTTGGCCAATTATAATTGTAATAATCATTCTGTCATAATTAATGTAGCATCAATCAATTTCTAACAATCCATGTTAGATCAATAATCCATCGATTGATTTCATCATCAAAATCCGAGATTCAACAATCTCTCCCTTTTTGATGATGACAATCAATTGATGACATGAGTCAATCCTAACTCCCCCTAAATCCATGCCACTTAAATTTAAGAGAAGCACACACTCTTAAGTTCAAGCAATCAACATTTTATACAAATTTTAACATAAATTTTAATCAAGTCATCAACTTATGAGTAAAAAGGAATTAAACATCTATATCCAAGATGTCCAATTTATATCATTATCCAAGATATTCATGTATTTTAATAAGATCATGTGTCATCAATATATATTTCTCCCCCTTTGTCATCAATAAAAAGGTGAAATATAGTTAATAATTTCAAAGCACAGGATTACATTACTCCCCCTTAGTGTATATATTATAAAGTTGTCTTTCCCTTTAATAAGAAGAGAAATAAGGGAGGTATTGTTGAATCATTTCATCATAGAGAAAAGCTCTTAATAAACTTTAAAAGCAATACTAAGATAAGCTCAAAAGTTCAAGAGATTTAAAGATTACTTTTGTATCTCAAATATAGCAAAAGTCATTTCTTGATATCAAGGATTATCTCTTGTAAATGTGGCACATCTTCATGCAATTCATTTTTTCTCTTTTTTGAAAATAATAAGATAAAGTCATGAAAAAAATTTTAAAAAAAATATTATCCCAAAAAGGCTTCATTTCATGAAATCTATATTAGTAATTTATATATTTTCATGATTTAACATTTATAGGTCTCAATCACAGTCTTGTATATATAAAATTTTGAATATGACCTCAACAAATTTTTCTAATGTAAATTTTAAGAAAATATATCAAATAAATATGAATAATAACAAATCATTATCTTTATGTAGATTTTCAAAACCATCATTACATGTATGATCATCATACATGATTTCACATCATTGTACCTTCTCCTCTTTGTCATCAACAAAAGTAGAAGTACAATTAGCAATTTTTTGATATATGAAAACTTACAATTTAATAAATTTTTTATTATTTTAGAACATGCAAGCTAATGAATTCATTCTTCTCTTTTGAGAAGTGCAAGCTAGCAAATATTTGCTTCCTTTACATTGTTTAATGTAGCAATTTTATAAGCTAACGAGTTTTGCTCCCCTTTTGTCATTGTCAAAAAGAAGGGATGGTTAGAATAGTACAAAATTTTTCCCATTACATCATTTTTCAAAACATAAATTAAGAAATATACCAATCATCACATGAAATATATCAAGAAAAATTAACATGATTTGTGTAATAAAAATCGATTTGTGATAAGATCATGGTAATAAGATTGATTCACCTTTAAACACAAACTCTAAATAGTCTTGGTCACAGGTTACTCGAGAGGGATATCGAGATAACGGGACATACCAGTGTACTATGTACTTGTCTATATGATAGAGGTGGCTAATATCGTAGCCACTCATGTGAGGATACTAAGGGTACAATATATGTGGTCATTAGAGAATCAGTTCACTGATTGATCCACTTATAGAATGTTAAATGATTAATGATACTTAATATCTGATGGTAATTTCGTAGTTTCAATTATGTGTCTAGTCCTTAAACTTGATACACCAATAATGTCTTATTTGAGTACTCCTTTCTTTAACATCGGACTTATAGGTCTAGAAATTTTTGATCTAGTACAACTGATTGTCGGGATTTGTAGCTAATCTTATAAAGGGAATATAGGATCGTCCACTCTTATATCATGAGAGTAATATCTCGTATATTCTTGCTCAGGCAAATCCCTGATCATGGACATTCAGATTGAGAGAGAAGGAGTTCTCCAGAAGAATCCGATTATAGCAAGACTCGAAAGGATTCTGTATATGGCTTGATAACACCCTGCCTAACATACGATCTTTGGGATATTATATGAATGAGGAACTATAGATATATGATAATTGATAACATATAGGTCTAATGGATTAGATCCCTCGTACCGGGTGGAGACTAGGTACAGTGGCCTAGTACGTTTATAGTCAATCAGTTGAGTGAATTGTTATGGGATAACAATTCATTGAGTTAGAATGATTTCCAAGTTAGAAAGAGTGCTTGACATGTGCAACTCATGACCAGCTCGGTATTGAGCCTAGATGGTCACACACATTTGGTGAATGTTGTGGCGTGTAAAGAATTAGATATAAGTTATCTAATAAGCCCTTATTTCATTGGATAAGACTCACTATTATTGGATTCCTTAGATGAGGTCCAATTAGAGGTAAATTGAGATTATTTGATAGAGATCTAATAATCCAAGAGATTAGGATAATCGAATAGAGATCCAATACTCACTAAAATATGATCCATTAGGATTTAAAGAGGCTCTCTATAAATAGGAGGAAGGGGCAACCAAGAAAGTGGATAGGATGCACCTTTGGTCGCCCCCTCCTATTCTTCTCTCTCCCTTCTCTTCTCAGTCGACCACCCCTCTCCTTGGTGCATGAGGATAGCAAAGAAAAAATGAGTTCTTCTTCCATGTTTGCTGAAAGGTGGTGCACAAAAGCTGCAAAGAAGGTGCACAAAAACTATAAGTTTTTACACTGCAAGGAATGAGCATCCCGACTTTTTCCACTGTATGGATACCGCTAAAGAGGAGGACATCTTATCTCCTTCATCTTCTCTTTTTGGATCTAGATTTTTAGAGATATACGATCTCCCTATATAAAACACTCAACAAATAATACAAAATTTTCAATTTTATGATTTTCGTATACTAATCATCGCATGATGATTTGACCAATGTGGGAGACCTTTTTGTTTTATTTTTCGTTGTGCAATTGATTCTCTGATAAGGTTTTCTAATATAACCAAGATGCAATCTTCTTGGACAATCAAAGAGACACAATGACTTATTGGAAGGTTGGTCACCATCTACCGATTTTTATCTCGGTTAGAGGACAAATGTCTCCCTTTCTTTCGCACATTAAAATGCACTAAAGATTTCCAATGGAACTTTGAATGCCAAGATGCCTTTGAGAAGTTGAAGGAACACCCTACCTAACTGTCGCAACTTACCTTAGCAAACCTGGGTGAACCACTTAGCCTTTACCTGGTCACTTCCGAGCATGCAGTTAGTTCAATTCTAGTCTAGGAAGAATCGAACGTGCAATGGCCTATCTATTATGAACGAACCCGAAGAATGGTACCCTCCAATCTGAAAATTGGTCTAGCCCTAATTTAAGTAGTTAGGAAACTACACCCCTACTTCCAAGCCCACACAATAAGAGTGGTAACCGACCAATTGCTTTACCAAATTTTGTCTAACTTTGATATATTGGACCAAATGCTTTAACTGTCGGTCGAACTTGGAGAGTTCAACATCCAATACGTCCCGAGGATAGCCATCAAGGCACATGCACTAGCAAATTTTATTTCTGAGTTAACCCCCTCCTCAAGCAATATTCTCGGGAATACAGAGCAAAGATGGACCTTGTATGTTGATGAATCGGCCAACATCAAAAGAGGAGGAGTAGGTCTCAGCTTGAAGAGACCCGATGACTAACTATACAAGTATACACTTTGCTTCAAATTCAAGGATACTAATAACAAAGTCGAGTATGAGGTATTGTTGTCAGGGTTACGTATAGCCTCGAAGTTGTATATAAAGGAACTCGAGGTCTTCAACGACTGTCAATAGGTGGTCGGCCATATCAACGAAGATTAGGAGGTTTGGGATCTGACCATGGCGAAATACTTGACCAAGGTATGACAACTTATCAATAATTCCAACATTTTTCTATAACCAAGGTTCCTCGAGCGAAGAACGCTCAAGCCGATGCACTGGACGTACTAGACCATTATGTCATAGTCCCCAAATGGTACAGGGGATATATTTCATTAGACTTGTTTGTCCTTAGTTACCGTGTATCTATAGTTCCTCATCCATCTAATATCCCAGAGATCGTATACTAGGCATAGTATTATCGGACCATATTCGGAATCTATTCAAGTCTCGTTCTAATCGGAGTCTCATGGAGAACTTCTTCTCTCTCTATCTGAATAACCCTAGCTAGGGATTTTGCCTTAGCGAGAGCACATGGGATATTTCCTCTCATGATACTAAGAGCGGATGATCCTCTATTGACACTCAATTGCCTTCGTAAGGTTAATTATTAATCCTGATAACCAAATATATAAGATCTAAAATCTTTTGGACATATAAGTCTGAAGTCAAAGAAATGAGTACTCAAATAATGCATCTCTCAAGTCTGACGTTAGGTATCATCAACCATCTAGTATTTATAAGTGAATTAATCAGTGAACTCATTTCTAATGAGTACTTGTATTGTATCCTTAGTGTCCCCACACAAGTGGCTAACTACCTCTAGTATATGGATAGAGTTACAGTCAATCGGTCTATCTGATTATCTCAATATCTATCTCGAGTAACCTATGACTGAGATTATTTATGATATGTATTTAAAAGTGTATCGATCTCATTATCATAATCTTATCATAATCTGATTTACATTGTTCAGGCCCATGGATATCACAATATATATGCAGGAGATAATATATATAATATAAAAAATATCAATAATAATCATAATATAAAAATATTATGTAGTGTGTCACACATGTCATCACTCATTTGATTGACTTGCAGGGCACTTGTAACAAGCAATCTCCCACTTGACCTAACGCCAATCACCTGTGATGCTCAAAGACTATGTATTTAATCCCCATCGGGCCCTTGTGATGCTCAAAGATAGTTTGAGCCAATAGTTTTGTTAGTAGATCTGTAATATTATCTTCGAATGAAACTCTTTCTATTGTTACATATTTACGAGATATGATCTCTCTAATCAGGTGGAACCTCCTCAAAATGTGCTGAGATTCTCGAAGCTTCTATTTTGCCTTCTTTGCAAAGTCATCTTTGTAGTTCCTCTTGCAGTGCTCGTCTTTGCTATAGTAGAAGCACTGACCTTTGTCTTTTCTTAGATCTTTATTGGTAATCTTTATCTTACCCAATTTGCCCTTATCCTTTTTAAGGGTCTTATCAACCTTCTTTTTCTTCTTGGTCTCACTAATATAGAGAACTGACTTCTTTTTTTTTATGGTGCATTTAACTTTTCTCAACATATTGAGGAGCTCAAGGAGAGTCAACTCAAACTTGTTCATATTAAAGTTTATTATGAACTTAGAAAATGAATCTGGCAGGGACTAAAGTATAAGATCAACATATAGGTTATCCTCTAGGATTATTCGTAGACCTTTGAGTTTCTCGATCCACTCGATCATCCTTTGGATATGGTTCTAAACTAATGTTCCCTCTGTCATCTTGGCTCGGAAGAGACTCTTAGATATCTCATATATATGAGTTCTTCCCTATTCCTCAAATAGCTAGCGAAGAAGAAGAATGATGGAATTGGCATCTATGCTCTCATGTTGCTCAAGAATTATAGAGGCTAACATATAACACTTTGTCAAAATGGGATCGTCTATATACTTCATATAGTAAGTGATCTCATCCTTGCTTGTCACTCCTTTAGCATGGGCAAAATCGTGCCAAGGACATATACGATTTTTTTTACTATAAGAACAATTCTTAAATTACAGAGCTAATAAGTATAGTTTGGACCATTAAGGTAGTTGGCATCAAGTATGTCATGTATGAGGTTTGAAAGCAACACGTTTTTGACAAACAAGATATAGCACAAATAGATAACATGTAGATTTTATAAAAAAATAATTAAGATATGGACTTCTATCTTAATCAACTCACATTATTTTTCTGGCGAATCATGTAATACCCTCATGCACATGAAACAAAAGTCTCTGATAGACTTCTAATGGGGATCGAGATTCAATCGACATCTTAATATAATCTCAAGAGACTCGACCAATCACACTAAGTTCAAGAGGTAGGCAACTCTTGTCAATCACAACTCCTTGTAATTCTCATCATGTTCAGCCTCTAAACCATCATGGTCTCAAGGGACTCGACCAATCATGATGTTTAGTTAAGTCATCACCAGCATTACAAGATGAGCCTAATTTGATGATATGTCATCGAGAAACTCGACCAAGTATACTAAGTCCTTAGGTCATTAATGACATCTTTATGGTGTAGGCAAGATCTCAAATCGCGAAGATAGGTGAGCCTCGAGGGACTCGACCAACTCAACTTATGTTGGGATTCAATTTCTTCCTATAACGATGGAAGGCCACGTGGGTCAATCTTATTGTCTCATGTTTACCAACTTAATATTATCGTAGGAGGGGTTTTTTTGTTACTGTCTTATAATATGTTGTGTCACATACATACATATTTAATATATATTTACATCGGATGTATGTATATATATATATATAATCGGTGTATCATCATATATCAAATATATATACTACACCGAAAGATCATGAACTATAACCTAACATGATCAGGCCCGAGCCAATGGGCTCAATCACACACAATAGAATCTATGTATGTATGGATACATCTTAATGCCATGTGATCATCCATTTTGTTATCATGAGTTTCGTTATATCCTCGGTGCATCACCATGTGTTGCGATTGCTCATATTGACATCATGGGTCTTATTGGCACCTCTGCACTCCCGCCACGCCTCTTTATATAATTATATTATAATCACAGACATGTAGGTCTGATAATAAATGAGAAAATATAAGCTTATAGGCCCCAATAATAATGATCATATATATGCACATCACAACACATGATCCATGATCATCTATCCACATCATACATCACATGTACACATTATCATGTAGGACTATTAGATAAATAATAACTAATTAAACTATTTAATTAATTATTTCTAGGACTGTTTTAGGATACCATACCATAGGGTGCCCCCATATGACAGGAAATGGACTCCTTATACGACTAGGAAACCTTAGCCACTTGGAGCACTCTTATGGCTAGGAGTCCTTCGCCAAAAGGCAAACTTGGGCGACCAGGAAACCATAGTCCCTAAGGAGTCCCTTTGGAGCTAACCACCTGGGCTGCAACCTACCATGGGCTTATTGGATAACTCAAATTCAATCGTTTACTCACTACAATCATCCACCATATGTGTGTGACCCTCTAGTCCCAATACCGAGCTAGTCATGGGTTCTACCTTTCAGAACTCTTTCTGACTCAGTGAATTATTGTTTGATAATAATTTACCCAACTTATCGACTATGGACGTACTAGGTCACTACGTTATAGTCGCGAGACAATATAGGGGATCTAATCCATTGAATCTATCTGTTCTCAATTACCGAGTATATAGTCCATCATCCATCTAACATCCCAGAGATCGCATACAGAGACCGCATACTGAGCATGGTACTATCATGTCAAATACATAATATATATGAGTCTCGCTCTAATCTGATTCTCCCAGAGAATTCCTCTCTTAACCTGAACGATCATGGCCAAAGATTTTGCCTGAGTGAGAGCACACGGGATATTTATCTCATGATACCAAGAGTGGATAATCTTCTATTGACACTCAGTTACCTTTGTAAGGTTGGATATCAATTATGATAACTAGTTATACTAGATCTATAACTTTCCAGACGTGTAAGTCTAGCGTCAAAGAAATGAGTACTCAAACAAAATATGGATGGTGTCTCAAGTTTAAAGACCAAACACACAACTGGAATTACATAATTGCTATATGACATTAGGTGTTATTAACCATCCAATACTCCGTAAGCGAATCAATCAATGAATTCATTCTCCAATGAGCACTTCTCTTGTATCCTTAGCATCCGCATATAAGTGGCTATGAGATCAATTGTCTCCATCATATAGATGAGTATATAGTACATCGGTCTGTTTGGTTATCTTAATGTCCCTTTCGAATAACTTGTGGTCGAGATTATTTAGGATCTATGTTTAAAAGTAAATCGGTCTCATTATCATGATCTCATCACGATTTGATTCTCATTGCACTGATCCAAGGACATCACAACATATATACAGCAAACAAAATATAGAATGTGAGAAAACATCGATAATGATCATAGTGCAAAAAGATTATGCAGCGTGTCACACGTGTTATCACTCATGTGATTGGCTTGCATGACACTTGTAACCAGCACTATCACCCACGCTAGTGGCTATCTACGCTAACTTTACCCGAAGATATATAAGGTGATGTAGCCTCACACCCGGTTACTTAGGAAGTGAGGAGTAGCGCCGAACAATTTGAGCAGTGTCTACGCCTAATGTACAAGTCGATTGTCTAAGGTGTTAGTAAATCTTAAATACCTACACTGACACTGGCAATCATTAAATCACCATATATGTTGCCCAAAGCAATATGTATAAAAGTCACTCTCGAAAATAGTACTGGAGGGTCAGACCCTGAATACACACTCATACCATAGTCTTCCATTTCTTTCAATTTTTTCGATGTTTGACTCTAATTAACTTGAGCATTAGAGGGGTCGAGTCGGGGATCCCTATGCTCAACTCCAATCTTTATGCAGGGCGCTAACTGCTAGGAGGTGGGAACTCATCATGTCTCTAAAGATCTACGAGGCGATCTCGCTATCAGGTCTCTCACCTCGAATGCAATGTTAGCATTATTTTGGTTGGTAACACCAACTAAATCAAGTAGCATAATAAGAGGGGAGTTGGCTTTTATTCTAAATTATTTTGTTTATATGCTAAGATATATAACGGTTTTATTAATTTGATTTAACAAAATAAATTATATATATATATATATGAAAAAAATTAGTTTAGTCATTGTTGTCTGTAAGTATCTGTAATCATTGCTTCGACGTCGATTGATAGAAGGAATTAAACACATAGCATAGCAGTTGCAATGCTGTGTCATTGTCAACCCAACACCTGCTTAGACGCCTCACTAGTTTAAAAATGTCGATTGAGCAGCTAATGTGGTCGGCATGATGGTGCTAACAACTCCTCCTCCTCACACTCGAGTACTACCCAACGATCAAGTGAAATCTAGTGGATCAACTTGCCTAACTTATTTTGATAATTACCAAAGTTCTTTATAGAATGCATTAAGTTTTCTAACTCAGAAGAAGTCTATGAATCCTCCGAATCCTATATTATCACACATTATAGTCTTTTATCAAACATAACTCTAATTAGTTTTGCAACTAATATATATATACATGCATGCATGAGTATGTAAAACTTCAGAAGAAACTCTATAGATTTTGATGTTTAAGCGGATCAATCCTTGAAATGCTGTAAGTGTTCCTCTCTACTAAACTCAGCACTGAAATAAAATTATAGATTATTAGATAAAAAAAGGGAGTGGCTATATCACTATATAGGGTTGCAAACCCTAGCCCATGAGATATTTTTCTAACTAAAATTAATCTTCTGCTCCTTCTCTAGCTTATCTGTCTTAAAAGGAACAAGTGACTGCTAGATTGGCTCTATAGTCAACCTAAGCAGGGGAAACCTTGACCAACTAGCTCAGTAAAAAGGGCGATGACCACTAAGCCCTAAGGTCCCAAAATAAACCCTTCATAAATTTGAGATTGGACCCACCTATGTTCCTTCTCAATTCCTCCTATAGTTGAGGGTGAGATCCAAAGTCCTGTGCAGTCTAATTATCATTGTTATCCTGCACAATGACATAATTGGTGTGTGCTTACTGATAATTTTACCAAACAAAGTCCTTCAGGCTTGGGCACGTAGATAGAAACTCACAAAAGATAAGCCACAAGGAATGGAATTGAGGTGAATTAGATCACGACAAGTATCTGTTTCGCACCAAGTCAAAATTTTAAGAGTAAACTTCAAAACTACATTTAATTGGTTTCAGGTCCTATCTTCAATTCTATTGGATAAACTTGAAAAAAGTCATTAAAGATGGAGAACTAGGAAACAAATTTGACTTTTAAGTCATTTCGGATCTAATGCATGTTGCGTCAAACAAAAAACAAAAAAAATTCCACAAAATAACAATTAAAATTGCATGGTATTTTTGTGTCGTTTCCTAATTAAATTCTTCTCTCTTTTAATTTGTCGTTCACGTAGAAGACAAACGTTCCCGATGGTCTGCATTATATCCGTATCTGTGGCTTTCAGGATGTAAAAAATTACCTACCTACTACATAGTTGTTCATGCTAAACTTCTTTCAAAGTGATCAGGTTTGAAGGACCAAATCTTTTGAAACATCGCGTCTTCCTTTTATAGATGTTGTGTACTCGTTTGTTGAATTAATATAAGTGCTTGCTTTAAAGGATTTTTCATGTTAGGAACTTGCATCTTACCCAGCCGTCCTTAATCATGTATGGTGGGAGTTCTATAGACTCCCATTCGTTTCTTGAAAGTATAATCTTAGCTAGAGATGGAAATGTGTGACGATTAAAGTAAACTAGAGATAGATATATTCAGTTTGATGAACACAAATCACTCTTTTTAGATTTATTAAACTATCATCGCATAAAAAATCATTTCCTGAGAGCATATCTAAGCTAGATATGAAAACTTATGACGATTAACCTAAAGTAGAGATAGATATATTAAATACAAATCACTCCTCTAGATTTATTTACTATTATCACATAAAAATGAGAGTATATGTACCTTCTATGTCTAGCGATTAACCTAAAATAAAGATAGATATATTTCTAGATTTCTTTACTACCACCGCATAAATATCATTTCCTGAAACTATATCCAGCCAAGCATGATAATGTCTCACGATTCACCTAAAGTAGAGATAGATATATTCCATTTACTAAACACAAACCACTCCTCTACATTTATTTACGACCATCTAGCTAGACATAGAAAAATGTCTTATAATTAACTTTATATATACATATATATTCAGTGTAAATCACTCTTCTAGATTTATTTGCTAACACTGAATAAACATCATTTCTTGAGAGTATATTTAGACATCGAAATTTCTGACGATTAACCTAAAGTAAAGATAGATATATTATTCAGTTTGCTAAACATAAACCACTCCTCTAGATTTATTTTACTACCATTGCATAAAGATCATTTCTTGAGAGTGTATATCCAATCAGACATGAAAATATCTAACGATTAACCTAAAGTAGAGATAGGTATATTCAATTTACTAACACAAACTACTCCTCTGGATTTATTTACGACCATCATATAAAGATCATTTCTTAAGGGTATATCTAGCTATACATAAAAAATGTCTTATAATTAACTTATATATATATATATAAGTACAAATCACTCTTATAGATTTATTTACTACCACCGTACAGATATCATTTCTTGATAGTATATCTAACTAGACATCGAAATGTCTAACGATTAACCTAAAGTAAAGAAAGATATATTCAGTTTGATAAATTCAAACCACTCCTCTAGATTTATTTACTACCATCGCATAAAGATCATTTCTTACGAGTATATCGAACCAGACATAAAAATGTTTGACGATTAACCTAAAGTAGAGATAGATATATTCAATTTACTAAACACAAACCACTCATTTAGATTTATTTACGACCATCATATAAAGATCATTTCTTAGGAGTATATGTAGCTAGACATAAAAAATATCATAATTAACTTAAAATAAAGATATATATATATATATATAATATTCAATACAAACCACTCCTCTAGATTTATTTACTATCACTGTAAAAGAGATCATTTGTTGAGAGTATATCTACGTAGACATCGAAATATCTGAAGCTTAACCTAAAGTAAAAAATAGATATGTTGGATAAACACAAACCACTCCCCTAGATTTATTTACTACCACCGCATAAAGATCCTTCCACCGCATGCCTTTGTGGTAGTTCTAGTAGTATTGGTTACAACACGAGAGTTGGTATGCACAAGGACCAAAGGTGATGAAAATATAACAGGCATAAGCAGAGACTCCCTACGGAAGCAAAGATGGTTCGTTAGGGTTTCGGAATCTGCTTTTTCCCATCCCGTCGATCACCTTCCTTCTTAGCCATGCATAGAAGATGGAACCTCGTCGTCGTAGTTGTCGGCATCATAATGGATGAGACTGCGTCCTTTCATTTTAGATGCGCCAGCCATCTTCTCCAAGCCATTCCTCCTCTGATGCGCCTTCCCGGTGTTCTTGCTGCTCGGTGCTCGCGGCTCCACCGGCTGTCGAACCTTCACTCCCCGTATCATCTGTATCGTTTTTAACCATGTACCAGAATGTCAGTGATGACTTCGCTCGACAAGCGTTCGAGATCTGAAACAAAAATAGGTGTGTGTGTTTTACGTATTTGCCGCACTTGACGTCGGAGTAGATCACGATGAAGTCCCCTTCTTGCAGCCCGTTTGACCTCACAAAATCCCCTGAATTATCATGGTACTGAGTGTTCGACCAAATGCCAACCACGAACTGAATACACTATGTTACAGAAGAAGAAGAAGAAGAAGAAGAGTGAGACTTTGATTCACCTGTATTCTCCAATAGATACATTCTGCTCTTGTTGTTGGGCCAGAACCTGTAGCATAGCCGAGATCAACATGCTCGGAATCAAGCAATGACAAAACGATGCCAATGATATGGGAAGGCGCAACGCATATACCTGTAGCGCATGTTCCACACCTGGGATGTGCCGATGTCCTCCATGGGGATGGAGATCCCATCCCTCGCGTCCAGCTCCGGCAAGTGGCTCTCCGCTTCCTTCTGTTGGATCAAAGAAGAACAGCAGCAGACGAATCAAACCACGTTAAAGCTTTCGGAGAAAGACGACGAATATTAAATCCTGAGATCATGGAAGCATGGAAGAATCGACTTCTAATCAAACCATGTCGAGGATGTTGGCTCACTTTGGGTAGCACGATCCGACCCAGGCTACCCACGTCGCTCTGCTTCAACACCTTCTGCAGCAGGAACTTCAAGTTCTTCTCACCCTTCCATCCCTGCATTAACGTCGATTACTAGAATCCACCGAGCAGTGCGCTGTTTTGAGATCGAGGACGGACCTGGCGCTTCTCTGAGGTCGAAGCGGTGGAAAGCTGAGGCCTCTGCAGCAGTTGCGCCGCAGGCGGCGGTGTCTGTTGCATGTTTGAAGCATTCTGCGCCTCGGCCATGTGGTTCATCTGGTGGGACGAGGAGGACATGCTGGTCCAGAAACCCCAATTCCTTGTATTCGAATGAGACAATCCGTTTTCACCGTCGGTGGATCCGACGGGATGATGAGCATGCTGCATGTGCGGCGGCTGGCTGTGGTTGCGGTGCTGATGGAGGGAGGAGAAGCGCCGCTGTCGCGCCATCCGCTTCTTCCTCGCCTCCTTCGTCGCGGAAGTCGTCCCAGGTAGGCGTTGGCCTTGGTGGTACATCGGATGGCCCAGAAACTGGCTCGTCATACCCCCGGAATACTGCGGCGGCGCCATGGACAGCGGATGGGGAGCGGAGGTGCCTGGGTAGGGCGCAAACTGAGGTAAGGCTGAGGCTAACTGCGTCGACCACGGTCCCCCTGCAGGGTCGACGAAGTCCGGAGATGGAGAAAAAGGTTGGTTGTTGACGACGACACTGCTGGTGCCACAGCTGTGGTGGTACGGATAAGGATTGCCTGTTGCACTAGGATACCCCATCTCGCCGTTGCCGCCGCCGGCGTAGGCGCTCAGTAAGGCTGGATGCGTAGCCGCCGTCGAAGGATCTATGGAGTAGGGACTCCAAGGATTGCAGCTGTAGTCGAGTTGATTAGGGTTAGGGGAGATGGGAAACGGCCGGGGCTGGTGGTCGTAGGAATACGGCAACCGATGACGCTTCCTCTGGAGATGGTTGTTCTGGACCCAGGTGAGTATGAGCTTCAGCAGCTGCGTCCTTCCCTGCTTAGTACGGCCGAGGCGGCGGGCAGCGCACTCGATGGTGGCGCGCTTCAGCTTGATGCTACGGAGGTCCTCCGGCGAGATCGAGTCCTTGTTGCTCCTTAGCCACTCCAAGAATATCCTCGCCAGTTCCTCCGAAGACTCCTCCTCCTGCGCTTGCTGCGGCACTCCTTCCCCGTAACCATGCAAACGACCTTCTTCTACAGCCTGACAGGGCTTCTTCTCACGATTCCCGACGGCTTCATCCCCGCCGCTGATAACGGCCGCACTAGCTTCGTCGGTGTGGAAGAGGGAAGGCGGGTCCCAGGGATCAATCGACAGATCGAAGAGGTCGATGTCCCCGAGGATGTCGAGACCATCGGCGAACTCGCTCGACTGGTGATGGTCTAACGGCGGCGGCAGCGGGGGAAGCATCATTATGTCGTCCACCGACTGGAATTCGCCCGCCTGCTGCTGCTGCTGCTGCTGCTGCTGCATGTCGGCCACCCTGCCACTGTCAGGGACCTGTAAGAAGGACCAAGAGGAGGAGGAAGAAGAAGAAGAAGAAGATGAAGTGGAGGAACAAGAAGACAGGACTGCGTTCTTTGCATGCAAGGTGGAAGCGGAGGACGGCGAGGGGGTGGCCGACGGTGAAGACAGGCATGGGAAGTCGGGCAAGCAAGGAAATGTGTCCTCAGAGAAGATGAGATCCTCCTCCCCGTCTATATTAAGCACGATGTCGTCCACTCCTGCCGCCGTGTCTCCTCCACCACCGACTCCTAAAACTTTTTCCTCTACTTGGACCTTATGATCTGTCATGGCTTCCTCCACCTCCTCGGAGGCAAACGGCACATCCCCCTGCTTTCGCCGACTCTCACACTCAGATCTTTTGTTCTCTCGGCCCATTTCACAGGGGTTGGTCAAGAACCATTTCGAACCACTATGTATATAACAGGATGAAGGCATACAAAGGAGGGGGTAGTCTTATCAGCTTGTATCTATCTTTTTCTTTCTTCTGGTAAATGTAAAACACAACCGACAAAGACCAAAGAAGGGAAACGAAGGAATATAATTAACAAAGGGAGAAGGACTTACGACACAAGTATCCCGAAGGCGGAGGCCGAGGAAGAGGGTGCATGAGCGTGCGCGAGGCCATGCGCATGAGGTCGGGCCCAGAGAGAGGATAGAAGATAGAAGATAGAGGAGAAGAGAGAGAGAGCGGGAGAGAGAGAGAGACAGAGAGAGAGAGATAGAGATACTTGTTGTGAAAGAAAACTGAAACGGCTGCCTTCTCCTAGGAAACAAAGGCGAAAAATTTAATACAAGGGAAAGCGACCCCTCCTCTTCCTTACCGTGCTCTCCTCTGCCTTTTCACACTACCATTAAAAAAGGAATTATAACGCGAGTAAAAAAGAAAAAAAAGAAGAAGAGAATGCAGAACCAGTCATCAAGAGATCGAGATGAACAGAACCGGAAGAAAAAGAAAACACGATAAATAACAAAGAAAAGGAGAGGAAAGGAGAAGGGATATAAAGGAGGAGGAGAGAGGAGGAGAGAGGGGGCGGGGGGCGACGGGAGACCGCGCCCACTCGGCTCCTGCACAGTTTCCTGAGTCGCCGGGAGAGGAAGCGGGCGAGCGAGATGGCTACAGTTACAGACCACGAACAAGGAGGAGCGCAATCCGGAGGCCTACCGCTGTTGCCATCGCCTGTTATGTGCTCCGCAAACCGGCACTGCCACGAACCGCACCGAATGCGTCAAAGTCTGTATTCCTACCTATCTCATACCAACGCCGAGCTCATCACATTTATTCCAAACGAAAAATAAAAGCAGATAATGATGAGCGTAAATGAAAACTACGTGCTATTTCGAACAAGCAAAAGTAAGTCTTTGATATAACGTCACATGAGATTGGTAAGAGAGGAGAGAGTGAGAGAGAGGGTGGGTTTCAATATACCCCGGATGGTGCGCCCGCTCGACGGATGCCAAACGTTGTGAGCTCAGTGGTGGCAACCCGCGGCGCATCAGGCTGGCCACCTCCCCTCCGGCCGCTGAGCCCCTCCCCGCAACAGCGTCGTCCTCACAAGCGATGCCACGTGTAGTCACCCCTCGAACCGGACGACTGCTTCAAAGTTCGCGACGGGGCGAGCGGCGGTGGTTGCTGTTCGTCGCGATGCAGCCTGCGCGGCTGGCTGCATGGCGACCCCCCGGGAGTCATCCTGGACGTATCCTTCCTGAGGAGACCGAAATCACGTGCAGCCCACCTGCTGAGAGATGGGATTCCACCTCTCATCAACCGAGACGTGGTTCTGGCTTTTTCCACTTACCTCCTCCGCCTGTTTCCTACGTCCTATTTTGGCTCCTACTGCTTACCCACACCACCCACCGGAAACCACAGAAACACAAGGCACTCACTCCTGCCATCTTCTCGCCGCTTGTTCGGGTTCACATCAATCGTTTGTGATACATCCAAAGCTTCCGAGTAGTAAAAGTAGTATTACTGCCTGCTATTATTCTAGGTTAGCTCTCACTTAAGCCTCAACGTAAGAGATGGCGTAACCAACATTGCTGCCGAGTTACCAAGTTCCATCTTTTTCCTTTTTCATTTAAGAGGATGGCAGCTTTAGGATACAGTCACAATGATTGTGTGCTTCCCTTGGTTGCCAGTGGAGAATCCCTCCACAGGTTTTGTCGCCGTTCGTCGCGTTAGACGGCGGGTCCGAAGCTCCAAGTGCTACGCGTCAACGCAGAATGACGTCAGCTATGTTCTTATCTACCCGCTTCTGGATACTTCTCCAAGCCTCCCGCGTTGCCCGTCGTGCCCTTCTCTACTTGTAACGGTCCGACGTGGCGGTGTCTGTTCAACCCGACCCGATAAGGTGGCCAAAGGAGCGGCCGGGTCAAGCGGATTGATGGAGTTGGGTTTGGGTTGACCATTTATTTTCTTTGACCCCTATCGTTTTGAAGAACTATATATATATATATATATATATATATATATATATATATATATATATATATATATATATATATATAGTTCTTCAAAACGATAGTCAAAGAAAATAAATGGATATATATATATATATATATATATATATATATATATAGCACGAAAAGCATATTATCACCTGAAACTACAATGACCCGAACGTATTCTGAGAAGCACAGAAAAGAAAGAGAGAAAAAAAAAAAGGTGAAGTCAGTTCCACGTAAAGAGTTTCTTGTCATCAGGGGAGTTCATACCCTAATTTACACTTAACCTAAAAGTTAATACCTTATATAAACTCCACCAACAAAATCTACAGTATCAAAACAGGTAACACGAAAGCAGAAGTGACTCGAAGAGATTAAACTAACATAATGCACGACATTATCCTTACGGAAGCTTCTCAGTCACAGCAGGAGATCAAACAAATAAAAGAACATTAAAGGCCAAGGAAAAGCACATAAAGTTTAACATTTAATAACCAATTCTTGCAGCCAAAAAAATAAAATTCTTCTAACCAGAAATTACAAAAAAAAAATGAAAAAACTTAAAAGATTCATAATACAAACAGGAAATGTCATGCATGTCCTTGAAAATGATCTGAAGTAGTGCAAGCAGCCGGTCAAGTTTTGTAAACATCATTTCTGAAAGATAATATATGACACGTACAATATTTGCTACTTTTCATTCATATTAAGGCATACATCTCGGTTCATGGCATCAACATGCCTTTTTTTTCTGGGTTCGTGACACTCGCGAATCAAAGTTCTACATGCAATCTGCCTTACCTTCAACTGCTTGTATTCTCAAGCAGGTTCTATTAGTCCTACACATAACAATCCCTTTCGACAGCCTTTATAGAATCAACCATCTTTCATCAAAATGAACAAACATATCTATCTTGTCAGTTCAATATTTAAGCACTAAGATCAATGGTAGACATGCCACCCTTTGGTTTACACACTTTCAACAGCCCTTAGAGGATCAATCATCTTTCATTAAACGAACAAACAAATCTGTCTTGTCAGTTCAATATTTTTTTAGCACTAAGATCATTGGTATACGTCCCACCCTTTGTTGTTGTTGGGGTTTACACGCTTTGTGCTGCTCTTTGCAAACTATAAGAAATTTGCTGAAAAAGTAATTCTTTGTTCCGGTTAAAATAATTTGATCGAAAAGAAGAGTATTAACTTTAAAGAATAACTTATATCAGATTAAAAAGATTTGGTCGAAATAATATTTAGACTCTATTTTCTATGAATTTATCTGATTTTTTTTTGTATTCTCTTTTTGGTCTATCTTAGATGAATAAAAAATAAAATTTATTTTTTAATAAAATAAATAGAAGAGACAAGTTTATTTATAAATATTGGAGAGACTCAATAGGGTGAAGAGTCATAACCGTTCGGGTGAAAGATCATATCTATTTAGAATGAAGTCATTATACGTCTTCAATAGCTTTATTTAAATTGATAAACTTAGATTCTATAATTAATGTAACTATTCATGTTTGCTTCATGGACTTAGGATCTTTTAATGGGTTTAAAATTTATAACTCCTTGTAAAAGCATATCCATTAATGGGTTTAGAATTTTTTATATCAGATATCCAGTTTGCATTATAATATCTTTTTACTATAGTTGGATATTTTGTATAATTAACTCATAATTTAAGGTATATCTAAAAACCTTACCCAATGCCTTACGATAGTCATTTCCTATATTACTTATAAATCTGCTCAATGTATTAATAACATATGTCATATGTCGATGTGTACAATTTATTACATACTTTAAACACCTTATGATATGGGAATACTCTAACTCTGATATAGATTCATCATTAGTTTCGACTAAGTATATATTTAAATCTCTTAAGAGTTTTTAAATAGACTATTATCAAACACATTAATTTTTTTAATATAGTCTCATTATAATGAGACTATGATAGTATGAGAGTTTCATATGTTTTAGATTTCTTAATCCCTAGGATAACACCCAAATCCTTCATATTAAATATTTTATTCATATTTTCTTAGCTGATATGATAATATTATGATTGTGGTCCATAATCAATATATCGTGAACATTATAAACACACAATAACATAAAAATTTGAAGTGTCTTTGGTGCTCATTTTAATCCATATAGAGATTTCATAAGCTAGTGAACTTTATTCTCTAGGAGCCAGAAATCCCTCAGATTATTTCATATAGATTTGTTTATTTTTAATTTATATTTAAAATTATCATCTTAATATTCATTTAATGAATTTTGAGATTATACGTTGTCACGATTGTGTTTAATATTCTAATCCACATTATCCTTGTAACCAATAATTTTTACGTGTCAAAAAAGGTCAAAACATTATTTTTATTTGAACATTTTAGCTACCTTGTTAACCATTGGTCCATCAGTTTCTAATTTTCTCTTGAAGACATATTTATAGCATTTTCTCATATGTTCTTCTAAAATTTTTGAAGTGTCTTTGGGAACATGAAATGTGCATTAAGAGCCTAATACATATTTCAAATATGAATTGATATTTAGTAATTTTTTTTTTCAAATCGTATCGAACCTGGATATTCTATTGAAAATGCTGAATATATATCTAAAATGTAATTTTTATCTACTATTTATCAATTTCGAGACTATACATTCACTCAAATATTTTTCACCAATTATACAATAAAAATATAAATATGTTCCAAATACACTGTATATAGTTGCAATAGAATTGAAACACTTTATATAACTGCGCAGAAATCCGATATCAGAATAGAATTTATTGCATGATAGCTTCGAGATCAATCCTATTGAGCAAATGAGAGCTCAATCACGCTTGATATCTAAAGTGCAATGGTGGCTAAAAGAGTCTAATATTTAGCTACAGAAGCAACTCTTCTTATCCACGGAGGTGCTGTTTGTTGAAAGTTCTCATCAGGAGAAAGAAAAAAAAAAAAAGAGTAAAATAGTGATGATTCAAATGACCTTTTAAGCAATGGGACGTAACTTGGAAATAAGTGTTTTTAAGAAATTAAGATAAATAGTTCCCCGACCAGATTGGATAATAAATCTGGTTATTGAATTACTTTTGCCTATGATATAAATCAATAAATAATTGAATATTAAAATCTTGCGCTCACCGAGCGCAGATGAAGTGGGGAAACTGTAGGGATACCGGACGTTTCACGTTTAATTAAAACTGTGTTGCCGAGCCATCTCTCCCTCCTCCCTCTCGGTTTCTCGGCCTTCCTCCTTCCGCTTCACGTCAAAGTGGCGACCGCCGACTTCTCTTCGCCGATCCGATCTGCATCCTCGCTCACCATCGCCACTGCCACTGATGTCCATCGCCTGGCCGCCATCCTCGGTTCGGCGACCCCGATTCCCCTCCCCCAGCTCAACCAAATCCACGCTCACATCTTGCGCTACTTCTCCGGTGCCGCTTTCTCTTCCGCCTCTCTCCTTCCGCTTTTCAATGCCGCCATCCGCTCCCTCTCCAAGTCTCCACTTACCTCCGCCCCGTTTGCTGCCCTCCGCCTCTACCTCCTCATGACCCGCGCCTCTCTCCACCCCGGCCGCTTCACCCTCCCCTTCCTTCTCAACTGCTCCGCCGCCATCCCCTCCCTCCCCCTTGGCTCTGAGCTCCACTCCCGCGCCCTCCGCTCTGGCCTCCTCGCCGTCCTCCCCGTCTCCAACGCCCTCGTCGACATGTACGGCAAGTGCGGCTCCCTCCTCCTCGCCCGCGCTGCCTTCCTTGATATCCCCGTCAAGGACGTCGTCTCCTTCAACGCCCTCCTCGGCGCCCACGCTCGTCTTGGTGCCGACATGCCTTCCGCCCAGCGGCTATTCGACGCCATGCCCCACCGGAACGTCATATCCTGGAACGCCTTGATTGTCGGCTATGCCAATGCCGGCGACCTGTCCTCCGCCAGGGGCGTCTTCGACTTGATGCCGGTCCAAAACACCGTCTCTTGGACCGTCATGGTGGTTGGGTACTGTAAAACTGGCGCTGTCGTTGCTGCCAGACAACTGTTCGACCGAATGCCCGAGAAGAACCTGGTATCGTGGACTGCGATGATCACAGGGTACTCCCAATGTGGAATGCCTAAGGAGGCTCTTGCGCTGTTCCGCCAGTTGGAACGGCAGAGGATTGAGCCGGACGCAGCCACAATGGTCGGTGTCATTTCTGCATCGGCTCAGTTAGGGAGTGTGGAACTGGCGAACTGGGTTGGGTCATATGTCGATCGCAAGAAGATCGACAGGAATGAACGTGTTCTCACTGCACTTGTGGATATGCATGCCAAGTGCGGGAATGTCGAGAAAGCCCTTCATGCATTCGAGGAGATATCTTTCCCGGATGCATACTCATACACGGCCCTCATCAATGGACTGGCAGCTCATGGACATGAGATGAAGGCGCTCGACATTTTTGACAGAATGCAAATGGAGGCGATCAAGCCAGATCCGATCACGTTTGTTGGCGTGCTGAGTGCCTGTAGCCATGCAGGGCTCGTTGACAAGGGGCTCGAGTACTGGGAAAGCATGTTTCGTGTCTATGGTATGGAGCGGAGGGCCGATCACTATGGTTGTGTTGTAGACATGCTTGGACGGGCAGGAAGGATTAAACAAGCTTATGAGATGATTCAGAGCATGCCGATGGGGCCTCATCCGGGAGCCCTTGGGGCATTGCTTGCAGCTTGTAGGACTTATGCAAATATTGAGATTGCAGAGAGTGTTGCAAAAGAGCTCTTTAAGCTGGAGCCCAATAATACAGGGAATTATATACTTCTATCCAGTATATATGCGGAGAGAGGACAATGGGAGGATGCTGCAAGAGTTAGAGCAATGATAAGGGGCAGAAAATTCAACAAGCTTCCAGGATTGAGTTGGATTGACGAACAGCAAAGAGGCCGTAGATTTCGGAATAAGGTGTTGATGCACATCAAATGAGGGACAGATTAATGTATCACCTCTTTTGTTGGTCAGTCCTAGACGAGTTGATGATTTGTTGCAAAGGCAAAAAATGGTGATGATTGGTTGACAAGGCAAAGAGGATTGATGGTTGCTGGGGGTTCTTGTTTATTATGGTGCAACAGGAAGTATCCAGTATGGCGCACTTTCAGGTAAAAACCATTTGTGGTAGTCGATTATACCTCAAGCCATCTGTTATATGTGGCAAAATGAGACAAAGACCACGGAATAGTGTCAGTCAAATGGAAGACTCAACCTTGTATCCTATATTCTTTCTTTTGCTTCCAAGGACCATCATGGAAACATGATGGTAACACTGAGGTGGCATAAGAATCATCTCAAAGCTTTCTTCTATAAGGCAATCATTTAAAGCTGGCAATGATCATGTGCAAAGTGATAAGAGTTCCTAAAAAAAGAGATCTTTTTATGCGATTCTGATCTTGGTCTTGTCCGCATAACAGGATGAAATATCGCAGCTAGAGAGTATCTGAATGTCCTGAATTTTGAGCTCTATCAGTTTCTATTCCTGCTAGTTGATCCACTCCATCATACTGGCTGCCGCTTGTTTATTTCTTTGGGATGTGTCATCTGGGGGTCCTAAGATGGCTAAACTGTCTGAGTCATTCATATTGATCTATACGTTGTCAGAGCATATAGCAGTGGCTGTGGTTAAATCTCCTTCGACATATACACCTGATGAGATAAGTCAGTGTTGGAATTCAAAACATTTATTCTGTGTTTATTTCACAGGGCATTTGAAATTGATATCAAAATGTACAACTGGACAGCCAGGAAATAACTTCGTTTGTGTGAGATACCAAAACTGCTGGGCGGCCATGGACTTCAGGTGCTATGCGGAGGTCTCTGATGATTGTTGGTTTAGCTGGAGGCATATTCTTTTTCCAGCTCAGCTCTGGCCTCCTATGCGATAAAACTTGAGCCAAGGTAATCTGTAAGTATGCTTCTTTAGCATAATCTATAGGAGAGCCAGTTGATATATAGCTCGATTTAGATCGTAAAGAATGCTTATATATGGTAGATAAGTCTCTTATGATGCTCTAAATGTCTCTTATATAAGTTATTTGTGCTTGTTAGTAACTTGTCAAGTGTAGAACAACTTTTTTTCCTGCTTTAGAAAACCCCCCAAAAACATATTTGGCAAAGATTTCTCTTTTGCTTATTGAGTCATTTCAGATTCAAAATTTTAGGTTGGTGAAATTGTCCATTACATTTTGTTACAATCTTTTTATGTGGAATGGGGAATTTGAAACTGATTGAATTACGTATGAGATTTAGAGATGAGTAAAGGACTTATATGATTTCAGATGATCATTAATCTCACTACTGAAAACTCCTTTTGGTCTTCATCAAAGTGGAGTATTCTTTCTGCTGTTCGTGGAGTAAGTTATGTAAACAATGGCATACTGTGGAGGATTAATTTCATGAGGAAGTGTCGTGCAGATAATAGAAGAATTAAAAACCTTGAGAAATCATACTCTTCACTTCAGCCACAACTTTGCTCTTGTAAGCTGCAGTTATAGCTTGAAGTAACTAAACTTCTTCATCTAGTTGCCACATTTGAGATTATAAATATCTTTTATGCTTGTCAGCTTATTATCTTTCTTTCATGGATATAGGCATGCTAAATTGTGTGTTTTTTCTTGGATATATTTTGGCAAATGTACGGTAAACACCTGTCGGGCCTTAATTTGTTAATTAAATCGGATCACCGAGCATCACCTTGACTGTACCCCAAGTATCAAACCCCATGGTCATGAGAATTCCATCAAATACTTTTGGTATGTTGCAATAATGTGTGTAGGGGCTCAGATCCACATTGTTAAAACTTAAAAGCATCTGAGCGTACCCGAGAGACAGGTGTTATCGAGAGCCAGGAGGATTAACTATGACCGTTACGGAGTTTAAGTTAAGCCGGAAGAAGACCATTGGGACAATATCATGCATCTTTTATGTGTTTTGCTGTAGTCTTGATCGTTTATGGGCGATAGAGAGGAAGTAGGTAGAGAGACAAATATCGGAGTTCATTCTATACATGAATAAAGCATGCATAGAGAGGAAGTAGGTAGAGAGACATTCGTGTCAAGTGTAAAAAAGATGTTTTCATCATTTTTTTTATAAAAAAGAAAAAGGAGAAAAATTAAGGGGTGCAGCGAATCGTTCCGACGATCGATGATGGGCTTTTGTATCAAATGGTTCAGAGCCCACCAGACAAACACCGCACATCGTGCAATGAAAAATGACCCAGACACCAGCTGAAGACATACGTTTAAACTTGAAATGAAACATATAACTTTTGTCTAAGATTATTTTATACTTGATTAGAGGATGCATAGAGGGGTAGGCATACATTTGTACCGACTAAAAAGGATTTCTCATCACAAGTGGTGCAGTGAGTCGTTCGTCAGATCCGATGGGCTCGTATCAGACGATTCAGAGTAAAAAACCTTTTTTATTCATGTTATCCTGATCGTTAGAGCTTACAAGGCATTAACTGGCACCGCACAAGCGGATCAGAAAGCCAGTGCACCGTCTTTTTCCCTTCCACCCTCTGCATGACGCAGCCCCTGCCTTTAAATAACCTCCCTTCCCTCGTCCTCCGTTCTCTCTCCCCCCTCCCGCATCGATTCCATCCTAGCGGGGCAAGAAGCGACACCCCCCACCAACGTGGTATATTCCGCTCTCCTCGTCCTCTTTCCTCTTCTGGCCGCTGAGGGCGTCGCCCAGGGCTTGTTGAATTCCCCAAGATTCTCGCATCTCGGCCCGCATTTGGTCTTCGACCCTTCCCGCCGATCGCGGATAGAGTAGAGTTCTGTCAATGCCGGTGATTCCCCGACGGATTTTCTCCCGCGCACGGGGAATCCGAGGATCTTCCCCTTTGAATCGCCGCTAGAGTCGTCAGAAGGCTGGTTTTAGGGTTCGCGACGGTCTTGGACGCCGGCGAAGATGTCTCGGCAGGCGGCCACCGCTCATTACCACAAATCCAAGACCCTCGACAATAAATATGTCGGTGCCCTCATCTCTTTCAACCAAAATCGTGCTTGTTCTCTTCTCAAGCTTATCCTTTTGTTCGCATTTTGGTTGGAGTTCAGATGCTGGGCGATGAGATTGGGAAGGGGGCGTACGGACGGGTCTATAAGGGTCTGGACCTGGAGAATGGAGACTTTGTGGCGATTAAGCAGGTCTCGTTGGAAAATATCCCACACGAGGATCTCAGTATCATTATGGTCTGTTCTCTTTTCCTGTATGTGGATTTGTTGGTTGCTCATGTCCTATATTTCAGTGGATTTACGAACTTTGCTATTATAAATTCAGCGTGGAAAGTTTGCTTCTAAAGGGTGCCTACTCCATGGTTTAGCTGTTGGATCCTTTATATATTTCATGATTAACTCAATGGATTTTAGATAATTCTACTGCTACATCTTTGAGAAACACAGAAGTCACATAACAGCTCTGTTTAAGCTTCCATTAACTTGCATCTATTTGATTGTCATGAAAAGTTGTTTTTATACATTGATCCAACTACACATTCCCAAGCAATACGCCTGGTAACAGGTCCATGGTGATGTTTAATGGTATCTTAAGGTGATAGGTCATAAAGGTTTTCCTCCTCAATTGCATGGTGTTTAAAACTTATAGATGAGAGTATAACATGCTTGGAGTGATAAAGTTTATAATTCTGTTATGATTAGCTTTTTCTTGTTTGAAGCCAAAATGTAACAGCATAGTCACAACATTAGGACCATATGCAAAAATAAGAGATTTGATGCATGCATGCATGCATGATGATGGAGGTGGTAGTAACAGTGTTGGATTACCTCTTACTGATTTTATTTTTCTCTGATATTACATCATCACACTTCTTCCTCCTAGTCCTTTTTTCTTTTCCATTGGCTCTCTTTTATCTTTGTTTTTATATTTTCATTGTAACATAATTAATCTTCTTAAGGTGAATCTAAGAATGATTTTGGGAAAATTTTAATTCCCAGAGATATATGTAGTAAGTAGAAGATGAAAGGGTTTGAACAAGCTATTACTGAAAATTAACATTGATTTTTAATATATATATTAACTTGAATTTTTCATAAAAGGAAAATTAATATTATTTAAATCCTTATTTAGTGAAAGAAAATACTCTGGAACATTAATAGAAGTCCATGTTTTAAGAGCTATATAAGCTACACCAAAAATCGATTCTAGAACATGTATAATTTCTGTAGTCAAACCTATGGCTTAAATCAGAATAAAAGACTGCTTTTCTGAAACATTAATAGACTTTCACGTCTTTAAAGCCATATATTCTATAAAAGTTCGTCAGTTTTGTTTTCTTAATGAAAGAAAATAAACTGAAAACCCAATAGAAATCCATGTTTTTAAAGGCCTAAGATACACCAAAGGCAAGGTTAGATGTAAATTGTGTAATTAACCCTATAGCGATATGATTTGATGCATTAACATGACAAATGTTCTTGAGATCCTAGGATTTTCACTGAATTGTATGGCCAATTTTATTTCCATGAATTGATATTAAAGTCCCGTTCTTTCTGTTTGTTAGTGTCTAACCTCTACATACGTGCATTTTATATATACATTTGTTGTTTTCAGCTTTCAATTGTTTGATACACGATGATCCATCACTGATCACACGATGATGATCCATCACTGATCACTTCCAAGGAAAAAAAAATTGTAGCATGAGTTTATTGATTGATTCCTCACTCTAAGCTTAATTGGTACAATGCACTTTAGGTATTTGCTTGCATGGGTTTGCATGCATGTATTCTCTCCACTTAATCTTTGGCCTTGTGCAAAAGGGAGAAAGTATAATTCATGACTATGTTCTCTCAAACACTTGAGAGAGATACAATTCAAGACTAATGCGATGGTCTTGTATGTTCTCAACAATCCATGGAACTGCTACAAATGTGATGAATCACATTATCACCATCACTTCTTACATCTCTCTACTTTGCGGAGGAGAACAACATAGCATACCAACCCCTGGTGTCACTTAACGTCACATGGTTCAATTGTTTCTTGAGCTAAGAGAGAAAGGAAGAGGTTGTAGGGTTTACAATGGAGAAGGAGAGGGGAGGAGTTGGTTGCAACAAAGTAGGAGCAGGGAGACGAGTGTTGTTGGGGGTTGTGGTGGAGGAGGTGACTGCAGAGGAGGATGAGGGATTTTGTCGGGGGCTATAGCTGAGGAGGCAACTATGGTAGAGTAAGATGGAGAGGGGTGCTGTTGGGGGTTGCGATGTGACTAAGGAGTAGGAGGGAGAGGTGTGCTGTCGAGGGTTGCAGAGGAGGAGGAGGAGGGGGGAGGTCAGCTGTGGTGAAGTAGGAGTTAGAGGGGTGTGGCGAAAGGAGGCAGTAGCGAAGAAGGGAGAGGGGTGCTACGGAGGAGGAGGTGGTTACACTCGAGGAGGGAAAAACGCAATGACAAACGAGGAAGGAGATTGGTACCGAGAAAGAGTCCACTATGATCTACTGTAGATCACACTCGCATGAAAGCCTCTCGCCGGAGGAAGACACCATCACCATTCGCAAAACGAGAGGAAGATGTCACCTTCATTCTGTCATTGAACAATGCAGACAAGGTGTTTGACACTTGTCTGTGATGGTTTTCGATTGTTGTATCATGCTGTTTTCTTCATGTTTTTGGTGTTTTCTTATAGACAGCTTGATGACGGGTAGAAGACACTATAGGCAGCCCCATTTTTGTTTCCATTATGTAAAGCTCAGAAACATTTCTGGTTGTGTGACGCCACACGAAGGGAAGATGGCCCAAAACTGTATCGTCCTCACATACCATGGGCTGATATTTAGCTGATAGCCTAGCAGCGTGAAACGTTAGTCATCTCAGCACCTTGGAACCCCTAAGGTGGCATTGAGGTGGATGAGGCTTTGGATAGGTGTCTGATAGTGTGCCTCTTTTATATAGTTTGTTCAGCCTGCTTTCGAGACCTTTCGAGCGTAATAAAAGCTGGTTTCTTTGTGTTGCTACGGATCTGGTTTTTTTGCCCTTTTTGTGTCCGACGACGATAAATTACTTACATGTTTGCCTTTTTAACCTTTTCTTTGTTGTGCAGGTCCTTTGTGGACTACACAAGGTTGAGGTCTAGGCTGACTCTTACGGATGCATATCACTTGGGTGCCACAGGCCTTAGGCATGTGACAGAGTGGTATCAGAGCGAGTAATTCAAAACATTGAATTGCCATGCAGGGCAACGTGGCAAAACCAGTATTGCTGTACATGATGGGCAATAGCAATGTGTGATCATTCCAGAGAAATGAACGAGCACTCGTGCGGAAACTAGCAAAGCCGCTCAAGTTGAGCATGGCATTTGCAGTGATGTTCTCATAATACAAGTTCTTCGCGCAGCAGAGGCAAGAATTAAAGGGTAGCTTGAACAACATAGACACCAAAGAAAGAGTTGTCGAGTAGGAGCTGTTGGTCTACCTTGTTAACCGAAAGTTGACGGATCTCTACGGAAGCGGGGAGCTTCTGGATATAGTAGAGTTGATGCTAACAAGGTTGGAATCCCAACTAGATCAGTTGAAGGTCTAAGTCGAAAAGTTAATAAACGACCCAAGAGTCAGTGCAATACTTATAAGGGCAAGGGACTTGACGACTTAAGTGTTGGTATTCATGCAAGTTATGTATGTGAGCAGAGGAATGTCTAGCGGCCATCTTTCATTGAGATTAAGGGCTCCTGAGCCATAAAACTATAGTACTTCAAAGTGATCCAACCCGAATCAGAGGATTCCATGGTGTCGTTAGCGATGATGTATCTCGTCAGTGATGCAAAACTGTGGTGACACACACAGTAGGAAGACGTGCAACAAGGTCAATGTAACATCTACAGTTGGGAAACCTTTAAGAGGGACTTGCAAACTTAGTTCATGCAAAAGAATATAAAGTTCGTGGTACGACGGAAGTTGCGGTAACTTCGCCAGACCTCTACTATCCAGAACTATATGTTGTTTTCTACATTGAGGCTAGATATCCAAGACATGTCCAAGAAAGTCAACTTTTTTTCTTCCTCGATTGTTTGAAACTGTGGGCTCAATAAGAGTGCATCGTTGAAATGTCTGTGAGCTAACAGGTGTGCAATCGCTGAGGCGGAGTGACTTATAGATTGCTTTGCAGAGACAACAAAGAAAAAGAAGTTTGCATCAGAGAACGAATCTTTGAAAGCTTGCAGATGGAAGGGCCTGAAGAAAGGTGCTCCGACAGGATATAGATCCAGAGGGAACATCCTAAAGTTCAACAGATGTCTTTTTTATGGTGGAAAGCATCCGATGTTGGAATGCTCATAACAAAAAGAGACGCTTAAAGCCCTTACGACCTCTTGCTAGTCGGAGGAGAAAGGTAGTGCGAAGGCGAAATCCTCTAGGTTGAGCAGGTCACGTTCGAGTAGTGACGAATCATCTTTAAGATCCCGCATGGGAGTTTTACGTTTGCTGAACACATTGCAAGGTGAAGTCTGGGAGACACTGAAGTAGAGGCCAAAGAAGAAGATTTACTCCTCAAGCTCAAGTTTTTGGGAGTCGAGCAGCGATGGAGGATCACCACAACGATCTTGTATTGGGGTGGTGCAATTTGTTGAATGCATTGCAAGGTCAAGTGGGGGAGCGATCTAAGGCAATACCGAAAGACGCAAAGGCACATGGCAACTTGTTGATGTTCGTGGACATCAAGGTGAACGTGAAGGCAACTTGTATATTGGTGGACACAAGAATCACACATAATTTCATAATAGATCGAGAGGCAAAGCGACTTGGATTGAAGTTGGCCAAAAGTTCGAGCCGAATAAAGAAGGTTAATTCGAAGGCGAAGCCTATCTCTGGATTGGTGAAGGGAGTCAACATCGAAATTGAAGACTAAAGTGGGAGCACCAACGTCATGGCACTTCCCTTGGACAATTTCCAAGTCGCCCTTGGGGTGGAGCTTCTACAAGAGGCAAATGCAGTACTTATGTCGTTCTTTAACTCTTTCTGATAGATGGTGACTCACCATGCATGGTGCACTTTCAAAGAGACCGTCGAAAGACACATACATGCTCTCGGTTATGCAAGTGATGAAAGAATCGAGGCGGGAAGATTGAGTCATCCCACAACGATGCAGTTGGAGTCAAAAGGCCTCAGCATCGGGCAAGTGTCCGCCGAGGCGAGTACACTTGACGTATATGCTAGTGTGCCAAGATCTCAATTGCTAGAGCCCTTAACATGAACGCACAAGGTGGAATGGCAATTCGAACTCGGTGAAGGAGTCGATGATCCAGTCAACCTTCCACGTTGGGGATCATTTTCAACGTGGTAGAATCTCCAGGACCTCTTAAACTAGCTACTAGACGATTGACTGATCCAGAGCTTACCTTTGCTTGTGGGTGACACGATGCTTTGGAGGGGCAAGACTGGGTGAGCGACTGTCAAAGCCAAGCAAACAACTGAAGAATTAAAGTCGACAGGAACCCTTTAGCAATCTGATTAGCAAAAAGATTAGGAGGGAAATGCTTCCTAAGTCACAAGGTGTGCAGAAGCAGCAAATCAAGAGAGACAAGGCATTGCAACGACCCTAAGTCCATAAAGACTCGATTGCCCAAAACAAACTTGGTTGAAAAAGCATCAGATCGGATTGAAGGCCACAAATATCAGGAGATGAGGCATGGTGATGTAAGGGCGGGTATTCCAAGCACTGACCAAATTGTGCTCTGGGAGGGAGAGTTTATTTTCGGTCGCAACTAGGGCATGGGCGATCCCAACGACGCAACCAATGCTACCAAACAAATGCTCTACAAGGGCGAGATGTGGCTTGGTTCGTGCAACACTTCTTGTACTCCATAAGTGTGATGGTGAATAGTGGGCGAAGTCTAGTAACTAGCTTGGAGCAAGGAGTACAACTCGAGGAATTTGTGTGAATCCATTCCAAACAACCAAATTCTTCTCATGTATGCAGTAGAACTTTAAATCAATTGGAAGCTCCATTAAATTGTTACGAACGGTTGTCGCTCAATTGCAACTCTTCGCTCAACGAACCGTTCGTTGCTTTTGTTTGCTTGTACGGATGTTTGACAACATGTTTTGCCTTGGTTTTGTGTGATTTTTCTTCAAAAATACGAGCAAAAACAGTCTATAAGGCTGCAGAACAGTCGCTTGTTGTGCGGAGCCAAAACTGCCTAATTTTGAGCCGTTTTCGCGTGCTGCAGTGACCTGGCCGAGCGGTGAAAATTGTCAATCATCTCAGCCCTCTGGAACCCCTCAGGTGGCACAGGCTGGATGGGGCTTCAGGATAGTATCGGGCGTGAGCATTCATCGACTGTTGAACTCGTCTTGCGTCCGATACCTTGGGAACCATCGTTTGTGGACTTGCGCCCGTTCTTACAGCCCTCTAAAGTCCTGTTTCGCTCCCTTTCTCGCTTTTTCTGTTGCACTCAAGGTGTTCGACGAATTGCTTATAAGAGCTGCCCTCTTTGCGAGACGTCGGGACTTGTCCGTCGCTCGTCTTCAAAACTAATCAACTTCTCTTTTTGTAGATCCTTCGGGACTAGCACGAGGTTGCAAGTGGGCTGACCCTTTGCGTACAAATATGCTTTAGCGTTTTCATGACTGAGGCAATTTTAGTTAAGTCTATAACTGTGGGCAAAGGTTGCTTCGTGACTTAAGCAATTCAGGCTAAGTCTTCAAAGTTACCGCTACGGTGCCGCATGGCTTAGGCAAATTCAGCTAAGTCTGTGATAAAATGGAAGATGCAAGGGACAAACTTCACTGGAGAAAGCCACAAATTCTTTAAGTTATGGGACATGGTATTGACCAAGCTCCAACCAGCAATAGTCAAGCTTTTGAAGGATGACACCTCCAAGGGGCTTGAACGCAAGCATGAAGGCTCTTCTCTTGTTGATCAAAAGATTCCTAGGATACAATGACAATTGTTCTAACTAGCCAACTTCCTCACCTGAACTAACACAACGATGAATTGTAACAAAGTTGACGGAGCAAAGTTGACTCAATAGAAGCTGAGAAACAAGTTGCAATAGAGGATGATCAATCCTTGGTGGATAAGAAGGCTTCGCTAAGGGTGTCAAAGGAATAATTGGGGGAGAATGTCATGGAGCAATGTAGACAAGGTGTTCAACACTTGTCCATGATTATTTTCGGTTCTTGTATCATGCTGTTTTCTTTGTGTTTTTGGTGTTTTCTTGTAGATAGCTTGTACAAGGTAGAAAACAATATGGTCAGCCCCATTTTTGTTTGTTGTCAGTGTTTTTGTTGCATGTTTTCATCATGTGTTTTTGGTTGTGCAGCGTCATGCGAAGGGAAAATGCCCCAAAACTGCATTTTTCTCACGTGCCATGGGTTGATTTGTGGTTGACAGCTTAACTGTGTGAAACGTTAGCCATCTCAGCACCTTGGAATCCCCCATGTGGCACCAGGGCGGATGGGGCTTTGGGTAGGTGTCTGAGGGGTGATGCAATGTCTTTAGTGTGCCCGCTTTCTCTTCGATGGAAGTGTTAGGTAAACATTAGGCCTGCATCTACCTTCGGAGCCCCCTTAGTGTGCACTTGTTCAGCCTGTTTCTGAGACCATTTTGAGCCTAATTAAAGCTGGTTTCTTTGTGTTGCTTTGGATCCCAGTTATCTTGCCCTTTTTGTGTAACAGCGGCAAATTCCCTGCACAATCACCTTTCTAACCTTTTCTTCATCGTGTAGGTCTTTTATGGATTGCAGAAGGTTAAGGTCTAGGCTGACCCTTGCGGACGCATATTGCTTGGGTGTCATACGCCTTAGGCAATCCCAGCTAAGGATGTGATAGTTCGTCAATGGAGAAGAAATCGCTGCCACATAGTTCGTCAATTAGGTCTTCCAATGGGGCAGTGGTTTGTGTCTGTAAGGGGAAGGTGTGGAGGTGATCATACCAAATCAACGATTGAGCCTATTTAGATTATGCTCAACCCTGGTTCAATATGCCTTAGGTGGGCTCTTGGGTTGCTTGGCACCTGGACTGTGCCAATTGAAAGCTCTCGCCTAGACTAATTACGAGGCACTCGGGCCTAGCCTTGACTTGCCCGAGCACCTGATTTCACTAATACACATTGCTGTGGCTGATGATCTGATACATCAATGTTTACTAGCATCATATTGGATGGATGCTTTTGTCCTTGGAACTATTATATTACCTTGGCTTTCAGTTTCAATAGGTTAATTTATGTTGTGAAGATAAATCAAATAGCCTGTTGTTCTAAAAACTTCTTTTACTTTCTTTCAAGATTACGTTAACTTCGGGTTTTGATTGTTGTTTAATGATGTGCTGCTTTATGGCTTCAGTTGTATAATTAAATGATACTAGTTTTGTGGTCTTTTCTGGACAATAATTAGGCACTAGATGCTTTACGTGATTCACATGTTTGCAGTATCTAACTAAATATAATTAGGCACTAGATGCTTTACATGATTCTGTGTTTTATTATTCAACAACATTGTGTTGTCTTTTGAATCATTTATTGAATATGCTGCTTATTGCATGGATATCATCTAATATTTTCTCTTTCCTTTCTTTTTCAAAATTATCTGGGCTGCATCACATTTCATGATCCAGCAAGAAATTGATCTGCTAAAGGTAACACTATATTTTCTTTTTTCTTTTGGTGATTTAAACATTCACTAGTTAAGTCATGCATTTTTAATGACTTCATAAATGGCTTTGTTTCTAGTTAATACTGTAAAAAAGGCTTTGTTTCTAGTTAATACTGTAAATCGGTTTTTTATTAAAATCATAACCCATGGCCAGAAAGACTTATCTAGCACATTAGATACAGGTCTTGGGAAATTCTTACTTCCAACCATTCCTTTAGATACAGAATGGTCCTGTTTTAAGATCTTCTAGTTCCATTCCAACAGCTTCCACAAGCCTTCGCTTGGTACTTCCTTTTTAAGTTTCACGTCATTCACTGTGAATTTTAGTTTATTTATATTCTCCTGATTTGTGTGTTCTTATACCTCTGACTGATGTCATGTCACTTTTGCTATATTGAACATGTAATTGACCATGGTTGTCACTGTCTGATTTATGTTTTTACCATGATAGCTGCTGGCTTACAACCACCCTTGGGTGAGATGTGTGCTGGACTGTCACTCCACATTGTGTAGTATGTAAGCCCAGACTCAATCCATGTTACAAGGACATGCACTTATTTTTTTGCACTAGTAAATGGCAAAAATTAAGCATTCAGTTCACATTCTTTGGAGGATAGTGGTGCATTTCTAATTATTTGCAAATATCTTAACTGACACTAATTGGAAAAAAAAAGGCATAATGAGTATGTTATACATGCATGTTGATGACTATTTTAGATAATTAATTTGGAAAATGTGAGCTTTCCAGATACAGGTGATTTCTATTTAACTTAAGTAAATTTTCACATGCAGAATCTCAACCACAAAAACATTGTAAAATATCTTGGGTCCATCAAGACGAAGACTCATCTGCACATCATACTCGAGTAATTATTTATGGATCTCTTCTTTCATCCATTCTGTGTTAGCGGAGTAGAGTCTGTCTTGGTTGTTATCATTTACTTGGTGGAGGGTATGTAGGTATGTGGAAAATGGCTCTCTTGCTAATATTATTAAACCCAACAAATTTGGGCCATTCCCTGAATCTTTGGTTGCTGTTTACATTGCTCAGGTCTGTTTGAGATTTCTATTTGCCTTTCTTTTGCTTTACGAAAATGGTCCTGATATTGCATTTATGTTTACCACTTTACCTGTAAGTAGGTACTGGAAGGTTTAGTCTATTTGCATGAACAAGGTGTAATTCATCGAGATATTAAAGGTGCAAATATCTTAACTACCAAGGAGGTAAATTTTTAACATGTCTCTTCATTTTTATTGTATATCTAACTTTAAATTCAATTACAGCTTGTTGTTGTTGTTGTTGTTGTAACTTTAATTTCCAACCAATGTTTAGGTTTTGAAGCAATTTTGATGTACTACTTTGGAGGGTTCTATCTTGAAGATTATCCTTCATAACCTTTTCTTTTGGTTTTCTGTTGCCTCTTCCTTGTTGCTTTTTGTTTATATATTTATTGTAATATTTGATTAATTTTGAAAAGATTTCTCTATGAAGTGTAATGTAATTTTCATTTCAATAATCAAAGCATTTCGACTACAGGGATCTTTTTTAAACACATGCAAATATGCAAGCAGGCTTGCATAGCTTTTCTCTTTGGATAGTGAATGAACAAGTGATATAGATGGATCCCATTTTGTAACCACTACCAATCTTGTGTCTTATTGGTCATTTTATCAACATTGTCATCATGGTCACCGAGTGTTGAATAATCATTTTATGGGTTGTCCATCATACAAGACCCCACTTCACCTGCTTTTTGCTTCCTTTGAGTCATCCAACTTGCTCTTGGTAATCCATTTCATCTCTTGTGACTGTTAACATGGAGCTATCCTGGTCTGTGTACCAGTAAGCTGTTGTACCAGACCAGGCCATACAGTGCAGTGCAAAACATTTTTTGCAATTATAATTTATGCCGGGCTACTTTTATTTGTGCCCAACATTGGCTGATTTATTTTCTGTGTTTTGGTTGATTGCAGAAGATAAATTTTGGGAGAAGATTTTCCAAAATTTTCATGATTTAGTCATTGAACATATAAAAGGGGGATGAGTAGGTTATGCATGAGTTTCACTCTTTTAATTCCTGATCCTGGCTAACTATGCTAGTTTGTTAACCCATCCCAACCAATTAAAAATTAATTTCAGTACCTGCTTCTGTTACAAACTCTGATTATCAGCATCCTAGCTAAAAATAAGGACAACATGAAAGCTAAAAATGAGCTTTTGTCACACAATCACAAGTTGCAATTCTTGTTTTTATGCTAAACAAACAGTGCATGAGTTTGGGTAGGAGTATCCTAGTGATGGTTTTAAATATCAATTTGATACCAGTTCTGCTAACTTGTATAATATGGTACTGAGATACCGAGCACTAAATTAACTTGTATCGCATGGAATCATGGAGAAAATAATAAAAAAGTTATATACCAAGCAGAATCAAGCTGTATGGCCTGTTATCGGTTCATGGTGAACTGGTAAATGCCAACTGAGATGTACTGGTCTGATTGGTTCTATAAATCAAGGTTTGCAATTTACTGTCGCCTATGCAGTGGTACATACCGTCCGGTTACTGCAGGCCGCTCACTACAGGCGATTAAAATCGACCATCGGTCGTCGGCGATCGATTGAAGAAGAAATCGACCATCGGCGGTCGATTGAGAGAGAAATCGACCGTCGGCAGTCGATTGAGGAAGAAAAAGGGAAGAAGAGGAAAAGAAAAAAAAAAGGGGGAAGAAAGAATACCTCGCTTCGCTATTGTCGCCGCGTCGTCGCCGCCTGGTCGTGGCCGCTTTTTCTCCCGAGAGAGGAAATCGACCGACGACCGATTGAAGAAGAAATCGATTGTCGGTCGATTGAGAGAAATCGATCGTCGACGATCGATTGAGGAAGAAAAAGGAAGAAGAGGAAAAGAAAAGTAAAGAAGAGGGAAGAAAGAATACCTCGCGCATGTCGCCGCCTGGTCGCTGCCCGCCACCAGCGGGTCTCCGCCGCTTTTTCTCCCGCGAGGGGCGTCTCCCGTGCGGGGATCGAGGCGATATCGCCTCTTTTCTTTTTTTTAATATTTTAATATTTTAATATTATATTATATTTTAATACCGGGCGGTATGCACTGTGCATACTGCCCGGTATGGGTCCCGTACCGGTACCGACAATATGTCGGTATATCGGTACGGACCGGTAAGTCAAACCTTGCTATAAACTATAGTCCAAATGTTTCAAGTCCATAATCCATATTACCAATGTACTTCTAAAATCTCAATTGATGGGTACCTTAATTTAGCTTAAACAGATTGGCTGGGGACAGGTACAAGAAAAAAGGAAAAAATTGCTGCCATCCCTAGTTATGTTTGTGATGAAAAAAATGACGAGGATCTATATACTGGGTACTTGGAATGAGTGACTAGGATTTTCAATCCTCTCCCTCCCAAGCATTGGTTAGCTAGCACTTAAAGTGAATTCTCCTCTTAATAATAAGAGGATAGGAGAGTCCACCTATGTGAAACATAGAACGGTTTGATTTTTTTTGACATGCAGCATTTATGGTTTAATTTCTGGGAATGTGCTTGACATAAGGGAGCACCTTTCTCACAGAAGACAGTGTCCTGGTTTTCATATTGAACATGCACATGCAATGCCACTGCCTGCATAGCAAACCAGACTATGGATATCACTTCGGTCTAGTGATGTCTAATCATAACCAACAAATCTTAATTTTCTCAGGATCAGCCATCGGAATATGTCCTCATTTTATCATGTTACAGTGTTTTCAATATACATGTAATTGATACTGTTACCACTAAGCAACTTTTAGAACCAGTTGTTACCTTGATACACACATTTAAGTTGATGCTCTTAACAATATTTTAATTATTGGTCCTATAATGGTTTTGGCAACAAATTTGACTGGTACAATACAAAGGTACCAAGCGATATACTGATCTGAAACTTTTGGTATCACTGAAAAGATGATATACCAAGTGGCGTGTAGTTTATGGTTTCTTTGTTGGTCCTTGATTTAACTGGAAAACATTGGCTGGTATATATTGATTCAATTGTTATTTTAAATCAAGTCTTTCTACAGTCACTTTCTGATGACATTTTCTGTAACATAGTGTCTACTCTTTGTTAATTGTTGCCTTATTTTTTATGACACAATTTCTAGCACGGATTGCTGGAAAGAAGATATCAAGGATCCACATTGTTTTGCTGTATTTTTTTCGCTAAGACCATAAACATCAATGAGAAAAAAAAGTACTAAGAATCTATACTGTTGCAGCAGCTCATCTTAAAGAAATGGTTATAAATAATATCGGATGAAGGTGTCAACTAAGTTGTTGGATGTCTATTGGCACTTGCATTTTACAACTCAAGTTAGGTGTTTCTGTCTCTATATGGAATGAAGATAACTGTCTCTTGAATGAAGATAACTGTCTCTTTCTTTGACCTTGCTTTCTTATACTACAGTTATATATAATGATACATATTCCTTGGTATAAATTCCAATACCTGTTTTTGTGCATCTACCTTTATGTGCCCATTCTGGCATATACTTATGGAAGCAGATGGTGTCTCCTGTGCTCCTCTATTGTTTGTGTTCTTCTTGTTTAATGACTTGATCATTTGGCAAGTACATGGTTAGATCAAATTATTTAGTTAAGTTCTGTAGGATTCTTATCTTTGAGGTGTTTGATATTGTTTTCTCAAGATGATTGCTGTCAAATTTTCAGCAATATAACTTGGACTTGATTTTGATGCTTAATTTTGTGTTTTTTTAATTGTTTTGATGTCTTTAAGAATTATCTTTAGGGCCTTGTTAAACTTGCTGACTTTGGAGTTGCAACAAAGCTCACTGAGGCAGATGTTAATACACATTCAGTGGTTGGAACACCATATTGGATGGCCCCCGAGGTAAACACTATCAGATTATTGGGTATTTACCTATTTATATTTGCCAGTCTTTGTCCATAATTTTTCATTCGCATTAACAGTTTTTATAGTTGTTAAGACTTAAGACAATGTAGAAATTTAGACTCAGATGATTATTAGGAACTTGCTATTACACTTTATGCCTATGTTTGACCAACAATTAGTGAACAAACATTAGCCTAATAAATCTTTAACTTTGGCTTGTCAGGTTAATGAATGTTGTTTGTATAACCACAACTAAGGTGCTAATTAAAGAACAGAATGAAACTGCAAAATATCATGGGAAGGCTGTATTTTGTGCTTCATGATTGATCTTATGAAAATTTAGTCTATTTTATGACTTTTTTGTCGATCATGTTTTACTGTGATCTATTTCTTCCTTTTTTCAAGCTACCATGTAGGAAGATCTAGTTAATATTGCTCCATGGTTAATTCTTATGCTAATTTTTACCAATGGCTGCCTATTTGAGCATCTTACTAGTTAGTAATATGTTCTTGTCCAAGAAAAACTCGGCCATAAAGGTCTTTCTTTCAGCTTATCTGATATGTGCTGTAGTAGTGCTTCCTTGCCTGCTTGAAACATGTGAGCAACTTATAGTGTTTCTCCAATACAAAATAATGAGGAGCAGCAAGTCTCCATTTAGTTTTATTTATCTCTATGATAAACATATCGATTTCAAATGAAATATGGATAACAGCTTTTTATATTTATTTTTGTTAATAATGGTTATAACTTAAATGATAAGGACAAAATGGGAGGGTGTTGATATGAGAGCAGGTTGAGGATGAATATGATGAGTATTGTAGTAATGGTAGCATGTTGATGACTGTTTGTAAGCAAATGGTAGTCAGAGGAGAAGTGCAAAGTCAAGAAGAGGCATGGGAAATTCTGGGGAAGCTTTCTATCAATTGTTATGCAAGCTTGTCCATCTACCGATTGAATGGTTTTGAATCATATATAAAGATTATATATACATATATCAATCAGGATTCAAGCCTTTAAATAAGCTGACTGGTTTGGATTCAAGTCTTTTACTAGATTTACTTTCTCAGCCAGGTTACATGATATGTAGTTAGAAACTGGCCTCAATGAACACTTGTTTATTTGGCCTCAATAAACACTTGTTTACATGATATGTATACATGTTCTTACATGTATACATAGATGGATTTGTGTCTGATGCTGGAGCACGTGCACAAATTCTAAATTGCAGTTGCTAGAAAAAATAATGTTATAACAGAAAGCAATTTACTGTCATCTGATTTAACCATTCCAGTCTTTTGCAAGAAAATGAGCAACTGCAAAATGCAATTCTAATTTTATGATTTTTTAATGAAGGAGTATTGGATGTCTATTTATGCTTGTTTAATTGATCACATGTGGTCATTATATCAATTTTCCTTGAGGATATGGTTAGAGTAGTCTAGCTATGTCAAAGTAATTTTAAGATCCAATTACTTAGTTTTGAAGATGATTATTTAATTGATCTCCTGTGACCATTGTGTTTATTTCCTTGGAAGAAATGTTTGGAGCAGTCTAGCTATAGCAAAGTAATTTTAAGATTCAGCCACTTAGTCTTCTGGGGCCTGTTGATATGCAAGAGTCCTTGATTTAGAAAGATCTGTTTGTTCAACTCTTATTTAGACCGTCTAGTCAGATTGATAAATTTAGATCAATATTAGGTGCCTGAAAGAAGGAAAGGTAGGTAGATGATGCGGTTGTATGGAGGCTTCTAGACTGGTATAACTGAATTGTTGCATTATGGAAATTAAAGATGTGCTGGTATCCCTTATTTGAGTCCAATAATGACTCAGAAACTTTGGTTATGAGTGATGTACAATGGCAGTGGGGTAAAGTTCCTATAGTCTTTCCAGTTGCATTACCTGTCTTAAGGGTTTGGCCAAGGAGGCCTGTACTCCTATTTTCCACTTTTTTCTGTTACCTACTGCTCAAAATCCTCCGAAACTTTTTATGTGAATCATCTTCTACAATTTTTATGGCTCTTAAGATTGTCTTAGCTTTTCGTATAAAAAAAATATTTATCTAGAAATTTGAAATGGAAATCATCTTCTATGATTTATATGGACCTTAATATTTTCTTAGCTTTATGTATCAAAAAAATAATATTTTCCAGCATCTTAAATGTCCCAATTGGTTCACTGGACTGCAAAACTATCCCAACTTCATGTACTATCAGTAGACCTGTAATGAAGCCATTTATCCTTGTGATTAAAAAATCCTTAAGTAGTTTTGAACTTTTTATTAAGGTTTGCAATAACACCTAGCAAGGGTCACAATTTCGCTTGCTCATACTGGACTAGTCAAGGCTCAAATTGGTACCATACTTGTCGGTGCCAATGTATCAACACTCGTTAGACTGGTATGTACTAAGTTATGAAAAAAAAGATGGAAAAAATTGTCCAATGCAAAACCTGTACCATCCAGGTAGTACCAATTCTGTAATGAACATACTGATTGATTTTTGTCCATGTATCAGTCACCTGTTGGATTGGTAAATATCACCTGTACCATGTTAATGTGGATGGTATGCCTGGTTCAGGGCCTATACCAGTCAGTATTTTTTTTTATCCTGTTTTTAGAAATTTTCTGAAACTCAGTAGGCTGGTATGGCTCAGACCCATACTGGTTTGGCCCAGGGTTTGTATGGGACCATGGGTTCAGTACCCAAATTTAAAAACCTTGGGTTGTATTTTGGATATTTTGTCTATTAGATCCTGTATCTATTCCTTGTAATTTGTTAAGTCTATGCCCTTCTATAAAGCCAGCTTTTCCTGGAAATTCTTCTGGTTACATAAAAGGCTTTACATAAAAGGTTCATCATTAGATTTCATTACAGTGTCAATTTTATCTTATATGTTTGCAGTGTATATAAAATTATAAATATGCTGTTTAGATATAATTGTCTTGCCAGATAACTCATTGAGTTCATGTGTCATTTAGCTTTAAATGGTCGTGCTTCTTGAGGATGAAATAGTTTGATCTCTTTCAGGTTATTGAAATGTCTGGTGTATGTGCTGCATCAGACATCTGGAGTGTTGGTTGCACTGTCATTGAGTTATTGACATGTGTTCCACCATATTTTGATCTGCAACCAATGCCTGCACTTTTTCGGATTGTTCAGGTATAGATAGATATCTTTCAGTATGTGGCTTTTCAGCCTTTCATTTACTACATTTCCATTCAATTTACTTATAGAAGAGTTAAAATTCAAAATTATGTGGTTGGTGACATGGTGGAATAGTATGCAGCAAAGAGACTGCTGCAAGGAATAAAGCTTTAGCTGGTATAGAGGTTTTTGGCCATGTGCTGGCATGACACGAGAAATTTCCATGTCTTGAATGTGTGTTGTAGGCGATGGAAAAAATAGAAGACATGATGGAAATAATGAATGGCTTACCTGGATTGTGGACTCCTTCCCATTGTATTTTTCTCCTTGGCCTCTTTACTATTGTTGAGAACCAATTTGGCAGAGCGTCTAAGTGATGGCCACAAAATATTAAGCACTGTCCATTTAGTAGACAAGTAGGATAATAACTGAAGTGGCTAGTTAATGAAGCTGACCAGTCTAGTATGATTTAGTTTATTCAATTTATGAGTCAATTGACACTGATAACCATCCCTGGTTTCCTTGTGGGTATTGGTACACTCCCCATGTGGCACTAACTGCCACTGATTATACACTGATGTAAGCTGCCATCTGGATAAGCCACTTTTATCAGAGTTCATGGATGCCCTGGTGACTTCAAAACCGTAAGCCGGAGTTATCCAAAGAAGACTATAAGTTGTTTATAGTCAAACCTAGCAACAGCTAACAAACATTTCTACCTTTCACTGTTAACCTCTTGGTCACTGCCGATGACCATCCACTTAACCAATCAGGCAAACATCAGTATGCTGATGGTCAACCGTTGATGATCATCTAACAACTAGTAATTTGCTTGATGATTGTCCTGATGGAGATTAACAACTGCCCTCTGATCAGTTGGAATTTAATTATCATCTAAACACTGAATTAATTGCTTTCACCTAACTAGTACATCAGTCAAAACCAAATAATCAGAAGCAAACAAACTTAAAGTGACTAAAAATATCCTTCCATCTTGTCATGATAAACAAACTAATAAAAGTTGAAAGTCATTTGATGAAAGTATCATTTTCAGAAGGAAATTAATTTTTTATGTGAAGTTACCTAAAATCAAGCAGGCTCCTAGCACTATATGGATGAATCTTTGTTAGGAGGTTATCTACATGGATTCTTGCTTGTTGTATAAGTAGTAGCATCATACTATTAGTTTTTTCTCTGACATGATGCTGTCATATTCATGAAGATTCAGAAGGAAACACCTTGCAATAATTTGGTGAAAGTGTTTTAAACTATAGAAATCCAAATCAGAAGTTTTTCCAAGCTGGCAAACTTTAATGTGCAACATATGAGAATCGACAAATTTGAACAGTGAGATTCACTAGTTTTATTTTTAGATGGAAATTTCTGTTCTTGTTTTTGCTGTTTTCCCATTCTCGTTTTTTGCAAACTTCTTTATCTGCTTCTTTGCATATCTTTGTGATTAGATATGTTTGAAGAGAAAAGGAACTGTAGCATTACTCTCTAGAAAACACACAAAAATCGAAAAAGAAAGATGCAAGTAAATTAAGGGATAACAAAATAGGATGTTCAATTACAAAGCAATCTGAATATCAGATGATCAGTTAAAGCAATCGGAATAGGTTTAGTATTTCAATATTTATGATTTTGATATGTTAAATATGAAATAAACTACATTTTAGAATATATCAGTTTCATGTAAGTATGTTTCTAAACGTATAAGCATTTATGTGTTTGTAACTGCAGTTGGTCCAAACTCTTCTTTGTTGATTTTGCTATTGAATCTCCATTTTATATTGTTACATCTTTTAATTTATCATAAAAATGGGCATTTGGATTAGTATAGAATTTGAATTGTCTTGTTTATCTTTCTGCATGAGGAAATATTTTTTTTCCTTATTATCATTTATGCTTAGCTGGACCATATTGTCCTAGTGCGAACATGTGTGTTTGTTAATGACAAAAGCTTATTGGACATCAAACCCTGCAATATATACTAGACTTCCTTGGCTAATACTATAGTGTAGGGCAGGAAGTACCTAAGATAGCTTTGCTAACAAAAGAAGGATGTGACATATTTCTTTAAACTAGCAATTTTGCATGGATGACATAAGGAAAAGTAGGCATTTGATTTTTTTTTTCTGATACAAATCATTACTTACCTTTTATATTGTGCTTGATTGTTTTTATGATCTCTATATGTATTATATAATATAATTTTCAGGATGAGCATCCTCCCATACCTGAGGGCCTCTCACCTGACATTACTGATTTTCTTCATCAATGTTTCAAAAAGGTAGATTACTTATTACTTGGAGTAATTCTGGTAAAAAGATGGTACCATCATTTCTCCACTTGTGATCTATTCAGTAACGTTGCTTACTTGAAGAATCATTTTCAGGATGCAATGCACAGACCAGATGCAAAAACATTGTTATTGCACCCATGGATCCAAAACTCAAGGCGTGCTTTACATTCTTCTCTGCGTCAAGCAAGTGGATCAATAAGGTAAGCTATTTAGTTATGTGGCATATTACTCTAAATGTGAAATAAGAAATCTATTTGCAATACATCATTAGTTGCTTATTCTTTACAACATATTTTGATTTTTTTTTTGTTCAATTAAAAGTAGTAAAATCTTGATTTAGTACTAGTACCGACCCTTCAAACTACTTGGCGTTGGTATACATCAGTTCAGTTTGTTGGTTTGGGTATGTATTGAACTGTATGGGTGACTAATTCTTGATCGTATTAGATTTTGTTTAAAACTAGTGATTGAAATTTTGAATTGTACCCCTGTATTGGGCAGTACGTACCAACCTGCTCGTGAACTGATATGCGGACCGCTTGCTAGCGGCGGTCTGCTCCATATCAAGGTTCGTAATGTCGTACCATACCAGCGTACCGAGCTCAGCTCAATATGGTATAGTACGGGCATACCGCTCGGTGCAAACACACACACACACACACACATATATATATATCAAGGATTGCAATTTCAATTTGTACTGCTCGCTACTGGGCGGTATCGCCAAAATCGACCTTCGGTGGTCAATTGAGGGAGAAATCGACCAACGACAGTCGATTGAGGGAGAAAAAGGGAAGAAGAAGAAGAGGAAAAGAAGAAAGAGGAAGAGGAGAAGAAGAAAGAAGTACCTTGCGCCATCCTCGCCTGCGCGTCGTCGTGCCCGCTGGTCGCCCATGAGCCATCGCCGCCCTCGTCCACGGGCGATTTTTCTCCCGTGCGAGAAGATGGAACGTCTCCCTGCACGGGGAGGAAGATCAAGGCGGTGTCGCCCTTTTTTTTCTTTTTTTAATATATTAATATTTAATATTATATTTTATTATATTTTAATGTATCGGGTGGTATGTCTTGCGTCTTGCTCGGTATCGATCAGATCTTGGGAAAAATGTCGTTACAACGACCGGTATGTAAAACCTTATATATATATATAGCATAAAAAAATTTTAAAAAGGCGATGTTGCCTCGTTTTGTTTCCCTGGTTGGATGAGAAGCCTTAACGACGTCGCCGAGGAGAAGACCGCGGTGAAGAAGTTGTCACCTCGCGTGGTTCCCATCCACGACGTTGTCCTGAGGTTCTTTGGTCGCAGGTGTTTTCGGCCTTCGGTAAAGAATGCGGTGAAAAAGTCGAGTCATCGCCTAGCCGTTAGAGGGCGGTGCTATATTAGGTTCTCCCTCTTCTCTTTTTCTCTTTCTTCCTCCTTGCTTCCCTCATCGCAGCCAGCCTTGTTGCAACTAGGCTGATACCGCCGAGTAGCAGGCAGTGACGGTCGAAATCGATCGTTAGTAACCTGTTTTAGGTGGTAACGCGACGAAAACAACCTCGTATCATCCGATATAGGGCTAGGTCAAGGGTATCGCCTAGTAATAAGCAGTCCATGTACTGATTTGTTGGCGGACCGATACCTATTGCCTGGTACTCGAAACAGAAGTCCTTGCTCGATATAGTCCTGTATCGAACGATACAGGGCTATTTAGGGTGGTAACAGTCGAATTTCAATCGTTATTGCTCGAAATAGGTCGGTAACAATCATCTTTGACTGTGACCGCTCACTACTAGGCGGTATCAGCCTAGTTGTGGCACTGCGGGAAGAAGAAGCGTCGAGGGAGAAGGAAGAAAAAGGAGAGGGCATTTGAAGAAGAGGGAGAATCAGGAGAACCTTGATGCGAAGCCCTTTCTCAATCCCGATCTGGCGCTGCCCTCCCTCGACGATCTCGATCCAGGACGTAACAATGAGGCGATGGCTAGAGCAGCGAAAGAGGTAGTCTCCATTGCCTCGTCTGCGACTTTGCAGCTTCTTCTTCACTGCGTTCTTCGTCGAAGGCTGGAGACGTCTGCGGCCTTCGACGTCTTCGTCGCCTTTTATGATAGATGTCGTAGATGGGATGAAGAGGAAAAGAGGAGGTGACGTCGCGAAGGTAGCGTACGCCTTTTTTTAAAAAAATTAAATATTTATTTTTATACTTTTATATATTGTATTTTATATTTTTTTACATTTATAGACATACAGCTTGGTGTGTCGTATCGTGTCGTACCTAACAAAGTTCAATACATCAATATGGTATAAAATTTCAATCCCTATGCAGGGTTTTTAATTTTGAATTATATCGCCCATATAGGGCGGTACATATCGGTTCGCTAGCAAACCAATACGGGGTGTATCAGAAGAATTTCGATTGTTACCACCCGAAACATGTTGGTAACGGTTAAGCAGACTGTTCACTATCGGGTGGTACGCATGGTCTAATACAGGATTGTGTTGGGCGGTAACAGTTGAAATTTCGATCGGTACCACCTGAAACATATTGATAACGGTTAATTTTGATCGTTACTGCTCGCTATCGGACAGTATCATCCTAGCTACAACTTGGTTGCGATGAGGCTGAGGGAGAAGCATCAAAGAAGGAAGGAGAGGGTGTTCGAATAAGAGGGAGAATAAGGAGAACCTCGGCATGAACTTGTTTCTACGCTCTTTCTCGATCTCGATCCGACTCCACCCTCCCTCGACGATCCTGATCTAGTAGGTAACCGCAAGGAGAAACGTAAAGAGGAGGATCTGGAGGTGCAAGGATTAGGGGAGGTGGCGGTTAGAACAACAAAAGAGGTAGTCTCCTTTATCGCCTAGTCTGCGACTCCGCGATCTTCTTTGTCGAAGGCTAGAGATGTCTGCAGCCTTCGACGTCGTCGTCGTCTTCTTCACTGAATGTCGCGGACGAGGTGACAAGATGAGGAGGTGACGTTGTTGAGTCTACGTATGCCTTTTTTTAGATTTTTTATATTATTTTTATTTTTTTATATACTAATTTTTATATTTTTTATATAACAAATATATATATATATATATACACACACACACACGTATCGTTCGGTATGCCATGCCGAACAAATCTTGTTACACCGGTATGGTACGAAATTTCAATCCTTGTTCTATGGTATGGTAAACCAAGGACTAATGTCTTATACAGACCACCTGAATCAGTCCCTGGGTACATTGGTATGTAGAGGAAGCAATAGAGGAAGATGAGGAGGAAAAGGAGAGAACAGATGGTGGTGGAGAAAGAGGAGAAGGACGAAGGATGGAGGAAGGAAGAAGAGGAGGATGGAGGAGGCAGAGAAACAGAAAGGAAGAAGAGAAAGGAGGAGGAATGAAGAGGAAGGAAGAAAAAGATGCAGTAGTGGAATAAGAGGAAGCAATAGAGAAAGATGAGGAGGAAGAGGAGGAAGCATATCTGGAATTGGTGGCGCATGGTGAGCGATAGCAGGTGGGTGGCTCATGGGCAAAAAGGCTCACGAAGTTGAGCGCTAAACCATTTAATAAATAGTTTTATTAATAAGTCGAACTAGACCATTGGGGGAATCCGCGTGTCGGTTCATGCATGAACTAGTATATACCAAGGATTGAAATTTCGATCTGTACCACCCAGTACGGGCGGTATGTACCGGTCCATCAGGTTATTGGTATGTAGACTGCCCGAAGCGGTACTGTCCAAATCGACCGTCGTCAATTTCAGCCGTCGACGGTCTATTGAGGGAGAAAAATGGAAGAAGAAGAAGAGGAAAAGAAGAAAGAAGAAGAGAGAAGTAACTCGCGCCGTCCTCGCTCGTGCGGCGTCACCGCCCTCATCCGCAAGCGATTTTTCTCCCGTGCGAGGAGACGGAATGTCTCCCCGCGCGGGGAGAAAGATCGAGGCAACGTTGCCTTTTTTTTTTCTTTTTTAATATATTAATATTTAATATTATATTATATAATATTATGTACCACTCGGTATTGGTACCATACCGGTACCGAGAAAATGTTGGTACACTGGTACGGACCGGTATGTAAAACCTTGGTATATACTGATCGTTTTACGGGCAAGATGACATTTCACATGGTAAACCAATGAAAATAAATGAAAAAGTTGATTAGTATGTTGGTATTGCTTAACACCATTAATATATGTGGATACCAGTACATTATTGATTGGTATAGTGTGGAGGATGTTACAGTGGGTATTACCAAATAAATACATCATTTGATTCATTGTTTGCAAAACTTCTATTACATATTTGAGTTCTTTTTAGCTGGATTTCTGCTTATTGGATGTACACTTTAGTACCACAATGTGTAATGGAGCTGCGCTATTATTTCTTATTTTTACTGCTGATTTGGTCCGATGACTTGTATATATTTCAGGAACATCGAGGAGGACGTTACAGTGGGTATTACCCATTTAAATATGGATAATCATAATGGCAGCGATAGCCCATATGCAGAGAAGATAAAGAGTGGTGTATCTGATCTTCAACAACTATGCTCTTTGTTGCCTAGTGATAGGCCAAAGCTTGAGGTTTTCTCAGTTTGCAGATATGCGTTTAAGAAGTAATTTATAACTGTAATGAAAATGATGTCGTGTTTATTCATGCTTCAGGAAGAATCTAACAAAGAGCAGTTGGCAACTGATTATATTCAAATAAAATGTTCCGATGAGGATAAAAAATCCAGTCCTCTTCAGAATACCTGCTTAAATGGTGTAGAAAGTACAGCAGAAGATCTGCTTTCTGCTAAAGATCCTACCTTAGTTATCTATGAAAAACTATCTTTGAAGTCTCCTGTTAGAGAAGTTTTAAGTAGTCCAGTAGTGCCAGAAGGCGATGGAGGCGTGAGTCCTGATGAAAGTAGTATGTTCTCTTTTGGATCAAGAGTTGACAGAAACAATTTTCAGAAGGTGAGATACTAGTTTCTCTGGTGACGAAGTTTTCTATTTTGTCACCATTAACTTTTTCTGAGCATAAGATGGCTTCTAGTCAACAATTGCACACAGATTTGATGTCATTTTCCCATTCTTTTAAGACTTTGTTTATGTAATTTCTGTGTTGGCATCCTCTATGTTCTCTGTTTCGATCTAGAATTTTTCGCTCATCAGGCTAGAAGGTTATATTATAAAAGCTCAAATTGCAGATACAGCAAAACGTATTTTTGTTACTCATTGGTTTTTTCGGTTTTACTTCTATTGTTCTTTCCTGTGTCTTTCCTATGCTTCCCACAAACTATTTTTAGGCACTGTGATCTTCACAATATTGGTTAACTAATTTTTTGACTTAACTATTTTTCTTGTTGATTTTGTTTCTCGTCTGACAATCTATTCTGAAGGTTTTGAAGGAATCAATTTCTTATGGAGTTAATGAGCTCAGTAGGTTTAGTGACACAGCAAAAGATGCTTCCTTGGATGATTTATTTCAGCCACTAGATAAACAGAGAGTTCAAGGTCTTGAAGCTTCATCATCTGCTGCTGGTCAGCAATCTGACTTGGCAAAAGAACTCAAAGCTAGGATGGCTCAGAAACAAATGGGAGCAAAGCAGAACAATGGTGGAAAGCTCTTGGAAATGGTCATGGATTTGCACAACAATGTTATTGATATTGATGGTTCAGTAAGTTTGGAATGTATATGTGAACTATTGTCTCAAGCCTTACTAATCTTTATATTCTATAGAATCTATTCATAGTGCTCAAATTTTGAGAAGTATTTGCTTGCTAATTGTTGTTGCATTATAATTTACCAGGTCTTTGATGAAAACCTACCGACCGATAACCTTTTCCCGATTCAGGTGGTTATTTTATTTTTTTCTAGAATTAAAATTTAAATAATTTAGATGGATCAGATGTGCTTTCATGCTTTACAGATACTATCACCTTATGATTTGATCATGTAAATTTCTTAATGTTACTATACAATTTCTTGCATTGGTTCTTCTTTGAGCAAATTCATTAATTGAATCCTCATTAAGCTGAACATGATTTTGCAAATACATCGAATTTATGGATGCTGCTTATTTCGCCAAATTTAGATGGCACATGTGTAATAGTTGATAGTCTAGTTTGTGTATTCATGTCAAGAGAAAATTTATTAGTATTCTGTTGAGTTATAAAGATAACAAGGTGCAATCCTGTTTTTTTCTAGAGCTCATTTGATACAAATACTCCAAAAAAAAAGCATTGTTGGTCTTTTATGAAAGTAATCTAGTGATTGTACAATTTCATCTTGCAGCTGAATGTGTTAATTTGTTATGCCTTTACCGATTTCAGGCATGATTAGTTGGATTTGAGTGTCTACAAGTAATTAGATTATCAATTTATTTGTCGTAACTCCTAATCAGCTTCCATGATATAGCTTTACACCTCTTGTATTCTGGTGCTCTTTTTATTTATTGTTTGGTACAATTTTGATCTTTATAGTGTTCCTAGCATCTTATTGGTCAGTTCTTTACCATGTTGTAGATAATAATTGCTCATTTATAATCAAATTTCTATGTAGGACAAAAATCTAGGGGCTATTGAACTGCTTATGAGTTGTTTGTTTGGACCTTTGCTTTACCATGTAGATAGGTGCCATGTACCTCATTTGATTTAGGATATTTGTATGTTGAGATTCATCTTCCGAATTGATGATATCTGATAGGAGATCAGCCTCGAGGGGATCAAGCCTCCTTGATCTCTATAGGAGATCGGCCCTCCTTAATCTCTATAGGGGGATCGACCCTCCAGGGTTTTGGCCTATTGGCTAAAACATATTTTCTTTATTGATTGTCCAAAAAAAATATTTATAGCCCTAGTTATAGAGACTCTTAACCAACTCATAATTAAACTTGGACTCCTAAAATAAATTCCTAATTGGACTCTTAATCAAATAGACTCCAACTCCTACTATGACTCTTAATTGACTTGATTGGATCGACCAACGTGACTCAATAAAGAACATGACTCAATAGATGAGGACTCAACCCTGTTAGGGTCCCATCAATATCATTCTTTGGTAGTATGGACCTTGGTTTGCGTGGACTGTGATCTTCTGCAAGTTGAACCACCTGATAATGACTTTCCTAGTGTCCATCTTTTCCTTTGTATATACATTGTTGATCCGTATTTGTTTTGCTGATGGCCATGGGTAAGCAGCAAGCTTGAACTTGAGCACGTTGGGTGATGCTAATTCTTCTGATGAAACCTCATAATCCAGATTGCCTCGTACTACCTACATTGTTGAACTAAGGAGGAGGGGCAATCCTGCCCATTCTCCATCGCCTGGTAATGGTTATTGCTGTGACGTGGAAGATTAAGTAAACTGACTCGGTTCATTTCTGCTGTCATTTCCATTGTCATGCTCATACTGTGAGTGACCCGGTCGATATCTCATCACCTTCTTGTACATATACTGATGCTCCAAGGAAGCCCGTATTCCGGCTGAAAGGTCCATGTCAACATCATTGCTATGACCCTCATACTCTATGTATATTAGTTCTTCTATAGCATGCATATTAGATTCCTTTCGGCTGACCTCCTCCTATAGTTTAAGTGCTTTTCAGGCATCAAGTTCTTCTTAGAACACCCTTCTTATTTCTAGAGGATGAAAAAAATCTTAGTTATGATAATTAAGTGCCAATGAAATGATAATCAAGTACTTATTATGATCGTTCTTTCCAATTATGCAAGAATAAACCTTTTATTAGCTGTTAAACAAGTAGAATGAACTCCTAAATGATGCAAGAAATCTACATATGATAGAATGTGATCTCTATTCTTGACTACTAATTAGGACTTAATTAATCATCAAACTCCTAATCAGTCAAAAATACATATAATCCTTAAGCTAATTAGGAGATGGAGTGAGAATGAGAGTGATAATGAGAATGAGTGAGCTAGAGAGGAGAAGAGAAGGCACCCCAAACAACTGCCAATGGTCAAATTGGCTAATCTGACCATTGGCCACAATATCTGGTCAAAACCTGGACGTTACTGGTAACTGACTGGTATAAGTTGGAAACGGCCAAGATTCAACAATTTCACCGGTACTCTAGGTGTATCGAGCAGTACCCCATTAGTATGAACCCCCAGGTAGGTATCAGTCAAATTCCACCTTTTCAGCTGGTATAAATGTACCAGGCAGGACCCCTTATACCGGGTTTGAATCACCCTGCTTGGGCCTGTTTAGTGAACTGACAGCTGGGTGGATGGGTAAATGCTGGCCATACTGTATGTACTATGCTGCCTGGTGTTTCTGTCCTTGGTTTTGAACAACAATCTGTGGTTTATTTTGGTAGTCAATCTGTGGTTATTGGAACAACAATTCAGTTTTTCGTAGTTTCATGCACTCTGAAGCTTTACGACACCTCACTATCTGTTAACAAGAATTTGATATTGCTTGCAGAATGTACTAAAAATGTTTTCTTGCTTGCTTGATTTACTATGGGCAAAGACATGTATAATAAGAGTAAATTTCATACTTTAGCCTGTTGCAAATTACATACATCTTTTCTAAACTGAAGTTTAGGACATATGTCTTCTTTGTACTTGGTGATTATTTTGTTGCTTTTTTTCTATGCAGTCTGTTGAATTTAGCAAGATAGTTGGTTTGCTAAAGCCTGAAGCATCTGAAGATACATTGTTGTCAGCATGCCAGAAGCTTATGGTGTTTTTCACTCAGCGTCCTGAGCAGAAACATGTTTATATGTCTCAGCATGGTTTTCTGCCACTTATGGATCTTCTTGAAGTTCCTAAAAACCGTGTAATTTGCTCACTCATTTACACAATTAGAATTTTGCACTGCATTAACTTTTGGATACTAAATGATACAATTGTGTGAAGCTTCATAAGGATAACCTAATATTCTTTTACATTTGAATAACTGATTTTGTGAGGTTTCTACAGGTTATATGCTCTGTACTTCAAGTTATCAATCATTTAATCAAAGACAACGTTGGTTTTCAAGAGAATGCTTGTCTTGTTGGCCTAGTAAGATAACTTCTCTTATAAGATTTTTATAGTGGATAAGTTAGAGTCACAGTTATGAAGTTGATTTCAAACTGGGGATGCAGATTCCAGTTGTAATGAACTTTGCAGTGCCTGATCATCCTAGGGAAGTTCGCATGCAGGCAGCTTTCTTTCTTCAACAGCTTTGCCAGTCCAGGTTCAGGCTTACTTCCATCTCTAATTTTTTACATTTATAGATTACCTTTTGTTATTTTCAACTCATGTTGCATCATCATTTAGCACTATGACATTGCAAATGTTCATCGCTTGCCGTGGGATACCTGTTCTGGTAGGCTTTCTTGAAGCTGACTATGCAAAGTACAGGTTGGTTTACCATGTTGTTAGTTGATCCATTTCGTGAATGATTTTGTTTTTTTCTTTTATAAGTTTTCCTCCATTGCCAGGGAAATGGTTCGTCTTGCCATCGATGGCATGTGGCAGGTTTTTAAGCTTAAACACTCAACCCCAAGGAATGACTTCTGTTGCATTGCTGCAAAGAATGGCATACTTATTAGGCTTGTCAACACACTTTACAGTTTGAATGAGGCAACTCGGCTAGCATCTATAGATGGAGGAGGTGTATCCATTCCACAGAATGGTTCTGCTTCAAGACCAAGATCTGGTCCATTAGATCCTCTTAATCATCCTGCTTGTTTGCAGTTTGAATCACCAATTTCCCACTTGTGTCAAATTGATGCTTCTAAGGTTAGGGTAGACCATCCTTTTTCATCTGGAACAAAAGAGCAAATGCAAAATGCAGCTTCTTTTTCTCAACGAACAGATGCAACCCAGTTGGACAAGCAATTTTTTGGTGATGGAGAAAGGACTCTCCCAAGATATGCTAAATTGGAAGCATCAAAGGAGAATGAACATTATAATTTGTGGGATCATGAACCTTCACATATGGATGTTGACCTATCTAGGCATCAGCGAGGTACAAATTCTGTTGCTAGAAGTTCCACTGATAAGCCTCCAAAACATATGGAATTTGCATTAAATGGTCACTCCAATGGTGCAAATCAATTAATATCTCAACATGACCAAATTCGGCCACTCCTGAGCTTGCTGGAAAAGGAACCACCTTCACGACATGTCTTGGGGCAGCTGGATTATGTACGTCATCATTCTGGATTGGAAAGACATGAAAGCATATTGCCGCTGTTGCATTCTTCAACTGAGAAGAGGACAAATGGTGAACTTGACTTTCTGATGGCAGAATTTGCAGGTATTTGTTGGGTTCCTTCATGAACATTATTAATGATCAGTTTTTAGTTAATAAATTTTGAATTACGGATACAGTGATGTTTCCTATCTAGAGTAAGATTTGTTTGTTTACTCTTGTAGCTTTTATATAATTCAAAAGTGTAGATATGCTTGATCAACTAACTTTATTTTTTATGTATTATTGTTACTTCCAACTTTGATAATATAGGGGTTTTTATTAAAAAAAAAACTTCCAGGTATGGTGAGGATATGCTTGATAAAAATGATCCAAAATTCAAAAAATTCCTTTTTTAGGGTTTTTATTCTAATTATTGTATAAAATTACATCTAAATACAAATAAAGTTTATCTATGCAGTAACCTAATATAAATTTGAAGTTATGGGGATAAAAAAATGAATTTATCTTTTTAGATCCGTCGAAGAACAACTTTGTTTGATGGTCCTCCATTGAAGGAAGTTGGTTTCATTCCATTGATTTTGAATCATCTACAAAGAAAAGAGCTAAGAAGTTGGATAGGTGCAAGACTTTAAGATTTAAGTAAAATAAACTAGCTAGATAACATTGATGCATACATGCTTTTACCACCAAAATGAACAATCTGAATCGTCCGTTGGTCTGTATCCTCAAATCATATGAAGTTGTATATTGATATAGCAGACTTGTTGGACCCAATCTTGGAACTGCTCCCATGACATATTGTATTGGTAAAGAGTTAGAAAAAGAGGGAGGGAGGAAGATTTAAAGGCCCAAAATATGGTCCAATTGATGGGAGAGTTGATTAATATGGTCGAAATCTGACCTGTATGGGTCGGTAATGCACTTTCGATCGTATTAGCCAATGCAAGAAGCATGTCAGTCGGTACTCCTAATGCTTACTGCATACTGTCTAATATGGGCTAGTTTGTGGATTGATCAGTTGGCTGATTGGTATGTACTATCCATTGAAATCATCCGGCGCTTGGGTGCTAGCCTAGGCATCCAGGCGAGGCTATGCAAGGTCCGAGCCCTGGTTAATGGTTTAGGTAGGTGCCTCTAGTTGGGAGTGGCCAAGCGCCGAGTGTCCCTCGCTTGAGCTAAATGTTATGTGGCTTGAGCTTCGTTGGTTGGATTCTAGTTTGATCGAACCAGATCAACAACTCTTCCCACCGTCCCCACAAGCATGAGCCCCTTGAAAACCTAACAATATTGTGTAGTCAACATCTTTCTCTCCATTGACGAACAGCGACATTGTCCTACGACTTTCATCCGATCTTCAACGGTCTCTTCCTAGGTAACCCTCTTTCCCTAACCTCCCTCCGTTGTCATCACCCCCTCCTTGAACCTTAACATCACCATTTTATCCTCTTCCTCCTCTACCGTATTTGGTTTCTACTCCACATGGTCGCCTGAACCACGACTACCTCGCCCTTGCCTAGGTCGTTGGCATCCTCCCTTGCCTGGCCCTCTTCCCCCCTGCCATAGTCCCTCGAACCCTGATAGTCTCCTCCTTGCTCCGTCCCAACCGACAGCAACCCACCTCCCATACTCTACGACCCCATCTCCCCATTGGATAGCTCCTTGCTCCAAGCAGCTATCTCCCACCCATATCCCTATAGCCCCTTGCCGTTCTCCTCCTTGTATCTCTTTTTTGTGTATGCATGTATTTTAGTAGGAATTATTTGGCCAATATTCTTTCCATTCATAATCATAAGATAATCACTGTCATTTGATGATCTTGAATGCATTTTGATGAGTCATTTTTATTTTAGTGTTCATATTTATTTATGATGATATTTTTTTAAAAAAATAATATTTGGGAGCACCCAAACAAAGCCTATCGCCTTGGCCTTTTGGCACCAAGGTGCCTTTTTGTGCCTAATGCCTACAAACATACCGCTTGTTTTGTACCGTAACAAGCGCTATGACACCCCATGTGTCCTGTTTAGGCATAATGCTTCTGAGTCAGAGTTATACAATTGATGGCTCACTATAACATCTTGATAATCCTTTTGCATCTTGAAATGCTTCTGCTATTTTCTCTCAAATTCAAGGTACAACTGAAATGTGCCTTATTCTGCCTTCCAATTCATGCGGTATGTTCTTACGAAAGGCAGCTCCTTGATGATACCATTTAACAAAGATGGGGACCAGTGAGAAGCATCTTGAACTTTCTGCCATGATTTTTGAAATGTTTAATCCGAGTTTTGTGTTTAAAAAATTGTTGTTCCAAGATCCTGTAAATTATATGAAGTAGGTGAACTGCTTGAAAGCTACTTCATAACCTCTTCTTCTTAGGCTTATTATCCCTGTGGTTGCATAATTATGGTTACAGAATATTTCTATTACTGGCTTCTGTTGGATAAGGTTGGTAGCCTGGGATTTAGCACTCCATTTGGGAATTAATTCTCTCTTTTGTTATCCATGGAACTTCTTTCACAAATTTTGTGTTTCTATTAATGGAACTATTTCTATAAATAATGCTTGCTTGCAGAGTAATTTGTTCAGTTCGTAATTACTTAAAATTTGAAACTTAAGTAGGTGCTTCCAGCATAGTCCCACTGTTCCTTGATCTATATATCTTCTTGTCTTCTTTTTTTGAAGAAATTGCTTCATTTTGTTTTTTCTTTCTTTCTTTCTTTCTTTGCAGAGGTCTCTAGGCATGGACGAGATGATGGTAACATGGATATTAATATGAAACTTCCAAATAAAACAAGCAAGAAGGCTTTACCCACACTGGGGTCATCAAGCTCTAATGAAGGAGCTTCAACATCTGGATTAGCATCACAGGCAGCAACTGGTGTTTTATCGGGATCTGGTGTATTAAATGCTAGACCTGGTAGCACTACCTCATCTGGATTGCTGTCACAAATGGCATCTTCATTGAATGCTGATGTGGCAAAGGAATATCTTGAGAAAGTTGCAGATCTTCTGTTAGAATTTTCCCAAGCCAACACTTTGGTGAAGTCTTACATGTGTAGCCAAAGCTTGCTTGCTCGCCTTTTCCAGATGTTCAACAAGATGGAGCCTCCTATTCTTCTAAAGGTCAGTCTGACTTCCCCTGATGGCAAATAGCATCTTATCTTATTTAAGTTACTAGTCTAAAATTCTGAAAATGTTTCTATATTTTGCATTGCAGATTTTAAAGTGTATCAACCATTTATCCATCGACCCAAATTGTTTAGAAAGTTTTCAACGTGCTGATGCAATCAAGTATCTGATTCCAAACCTCCAACTCCGTGAAGGGCCTCTTATCTCTCAAATACATAGTGAAGTGAGTAAACTAATTGTGTATATTGCCCTGAAGTTATTAGAAGTTATATACATGTACAACTGATTTTCCTGTTTAATATGTAGCATATTTGTTACAGCGTAAATAGGCACTCAGGCACTCGCCTAAGCGCCCGGGCGAGGCGAGGCGAGGCCCAAGCGCCTCAATCTACACCCAGGCAGCGCGCTTCAATGAGGCGCCGCCTGGGCTCTCGCCCGAGCGCCTCAATCTACACCCAGGCAGCGCGATTCGGGCGAGCGCCCGGTTTAATACAGTCGGTCGAACCAGGCTTTTAGCTCTAGTTTGGTCGGTTGCATTAGTTGGTTCAATCGAACCAACTAACGCAGCTATATATTTCCCGTTAACCCAAATCGGGATTAGCATCTCGCCGCTGTCGTATTTGGTGCCACTGTCGTTGTCTTCGCCGCCTCGCTGCTGCTGTCTTCGCCGCCATCGCTGTCGCTTGGATTAGCATCTCGCCGCTGTCTTATTTGGTGTCGTTGCCGCCGTCGCTGTCGCTTGGTTTATGTCGCCGACACCAGGCTTTCTCTTCGTCGTCGTTCACTACAGCTCGCCGCCGTCACTACTGCCTCTTGCCGCCATCGCTGTCGCTGCTACTCCTCTCGCGGTTAGGTCAGCTCGTCATCTATACTGTTAACAGTGTAATGTATATTAAATATTAACAGTATAGTATGACATTTTTATTTAAATAATTATATTTATTAATTATATTATATATTTTTAAATATTTTGGCGATTCGTTTCACCCGGACGAGCGCCTGGCGCCTCGGGCGTTTTGGGACCCCTAGCGCCTTTTGACGCCTAGCGCTTTTTTAATCACTGATTTGTTACGGTGGTGAATTATTTTACATTTAGAACTGATGCAAACCAGGTTGACTTCTTGGCTGTATATTTAGTAATGTTATAAACAATGTTAGTTTGATCTCATTTTGTTTTGGGGCTTATGCAAGTATAGGTAACCTATACAACAGTTGTAGTTAAGTGCAGCCTCAGATCTTCATATACTTGAGTACTCAATTTATATTTGTAATTACATGACTTGAAGTTTGAACCTAATTTCTTGGGTTACATTTTCTGAATCTCTCACACAGGAGAATTAGATGGTCTGGATTATAATAAAAGGATGATTGTATAATCCAAACATGAAACACCTTTTATTTATCTTCATGTGAATAAATTTTTCAAGAAAAAAAATTCAATTAATACTTTTTTACCAAACAGATCCCAAGCACCTCTTATTGCCAACTACGAAAATATAGATTACTGTGATCTATTGTCATGCAATGTGCATAACCCAAGAAAAATCTGTACGTTGTATATTAATTTTTCTCTAGGCTAAGTTCTTTGTAGTAAAAATAGGGAATTCAAATTTTTGAACCATATATTATATATATTTTCTCAGTATATTATGTAAAACTGCACAATCCAGTGGTCATTTTTTTAGGTTTCAGTGGGAAAAAAGAATTTGCATTTATTTGATGTTCTCTGTTGCTAAATTGGCAAGTGACATGTGACTAATTAAATTTTCTGATGATTTGAAGGTCCTTAATGCGCTCTTCAACCTTTGCAAGATAAACAAGAGGAGACAGGAACAGGCTGCTGAAAATGGAATCATCCCACACTTGATGAATTTTATCATGTCAGATTCACCACTCAAACAATATGCATTGCCACTACTGTGTGATATGGCCCATGCATCTCGAAACTCAAGGGAGCAGCTGAGGGCTCATGGAGGATTGGATGTGTACTTGAACCTATTGGAGGATGAAGCTTGGGCTGGGATAGCATTGGATTCAATTGCAGTCTGCTTGGCACATGATAATGACCAAAGAAAAGTAGAACAAGCATTACTGAAGAAGGAAGCAATACAGAAATTAGTGAAGTTCTTTCAGAACTGTCCTGAACAATATTTTGTTCACGTTTTGGAGCCTTTCTTGAAGATAATTACGTAAGAAACAGAACACACACATTTGATTCTTGCTCTTTGATCTGATATTCCTGAGTTGTTATGTTAGTTTCCTGATTTCTGTCATTGACTCGACAAATGAAAATGCAGGAAATCATCCAGAATTAACACGGCCATGGCCATCAATGGTCTAACGACATTGCTAGTGGCAAGACTTGATCATCAAGATGCTATTGCCCGTCTAAACCTGCTGAAACTAATAAAGGTAATCGTTGTCAGCTTTAATAAGAAAACAGGGGTTTACTACAGATAATGTCATTGGGTGAAACAACAAGTCATGAGGCTTCAAATAGATATTCACCTTAGTTTGTTATCACCACGGTACACACATTGGTCTTCCTTTATTATTTTGTGGCTCACGTGGGGTTCTAAATAGATGGATGTTCACCTGAGTTTGTTATTATTACCACAGTAAACACGGTTGGCTCAGATAGATGTTCACCCTAGTTCGCTATTACCACAGTAAACACATTGGGCTGCCTTTTTTGTATTTCAGGCTGTGTACGAACACCACCCTAAACCAAAGCAACTCATAGTGGAGAACGATTTGCCCCAAAAGCTCCAGAGTCTTATTGAAGAACGGAGAGATGGTCAGCGCTCTGGAGGTCAAGTCTTGGTAAAGCAAATGGCGACGGCATTACTGAAAGCACTACATATCAACACTGTATTGTGAACTTGGTTTGTCACGGCATATATTCAACTTCAACAGAAATGAAATGCATTCTTACCAGTTTATTCACTCCTTCCCTGTTTTTTTTTTTAAGGGGGGCTCATATAAGGTCAGCTCTTAGGGGTTTGCGAGTGCTTTGATCTTCAGAATGAGGTTGCATGATTTGGCTTTAGCAGATGGTTAAAGTTGTGAGTGTAGTCTCAGAAATTTTTGTAAATTGTTTCTGTAAATAAGTTGTGTATTTTAATCCATATAGCTAATTGCAGTGGTTAGGTTATTTATTCTTGGTGCGGTTCAAAGTGTTATGCTTTGATTTAGGTTGTTCACCAAATTTACTACTGTAGTTTACTTGAAACATTCTATAGTTTACAATACGGGGATGATTGCTTCTAATTTAGGTTTGAGCACACTATTTTTAATCTTGATGTCATTTTTTTTTTACAACTAGCAGGATGTGGATGAGAGATTGTATCCAATTTTAGCTTCTGTATGATCTCCAAATATATCATATTCTCAAAGTTATCACTCTCAATGATCACTATGATGACTGCATTTAGTATGAAATATATATATTTTTTCATTAAATTTTCATCCTCAGCCACATAGGATTTTTGTAAGTTATGTTGAAACACAATAGATAAATTAAGCAGAAGTAACATCCTTCTCATCATCATCATATTTTGGTTTATTATTGACTTTATTTTGGTTTGTCATTTGTTTCATTTTTTTCTCTATTATTATGATTTTTTAATGAATGGAACAATCTCTCATATTTGGACAAATCTGAAGTAATATGTTGGAAATTATGATTTTCATTCATTTAGTGTAGAAGAATTAGATGATTGTTTGTTACCGGTTAATCCTTTACTCTTATCTTGCACCTTTGATGCCAATTTGTTTTCCTCATATAATCATCTTTCGTATGAATTTTTTTCAAAATTTTGATGTTTCTCCATTTTCAAAAAGTCAGTTAGGTCACATATTTGGAAGACCAATATGGTTAAAGTTGAACCACTGATAATTTCATATTTTAGACCTCTTAAATCTCTTGTATTTTAATTTTGTTGTATTCCTCCACACTAAGATCTTTTTTCTGAAATCATAGATTTTGATTTCATATTTTAGATCTCTTAAATCTCTTGTATTTTAATTTTGTTGTATTCCTCCACACTAAGATCTTTTTTCTGAAATCATAGATTTTGAGAAAGATCTCTTGCATATAATTGTTAGATAAGTTTTTTTTTTTTTTTCAACTCCTTTGTGTAAGAAATTGTATCATCATCAAAATCAAACCTTTGAACATTATTTTCATTATTTGTATTCCAAAGTTTTTTAATAATTTTATTTTTTATTTATAGACTATATAGTAATCTTTATATTTGTAACCTCTAGTTTTTAGCTCTGATACTAAATTAATATTAAAAAAAGAATAAAATTTAAAAAAAAAAATCGATAGTCGAGTTGTATTTGTTGAAATAAATATTTTAGATCGAAAAGAAACAAACTCAAGATATGAAAATAAGTATTAATGCATAAAAGAATTCTTCATACAAAACCATATAACTGATAACTTTATCTAAAAAATATACTCATGAGCTATCTATCATATTTGAGTTGAGTTGATTAGGTTAAAAGTTATAAGACAATATTATGGACTATGGAAAATATTATAGGATTAACAAGATCTAATTGTTACAAATTACACATTCCGTGTCAAGATGCAAAAGACTGAAATGACACAAGAATTAGGTTGCTTTTTTATTGGAGCGAAATGACAGCCTCCGATTCCAACATTCCACACACTTTCACCGAGCACTGTCAAAGAAGAGGCTATTTTATCTCTCATCGCATTTCCATATAAAAATGCACAAAGTAAAGTCGTTTAATCATTTCGTCTGTTACGACAAAACAGAGATGCAACCCATCAATACCGCATAAACTCTCAGGGGGGGGTTATTTTTCAAGAATACATCAAATGATATGAAACTACTCAGAAACTATTCTATAAATAACACGCACAACAAAACAAACATATGGTATGAGGCTTACACCACTAAATCAAGAGGATAGGCTATTATTTCTCATTGACAAGATGTGATTAAATAGACTAACCTGTTTGGAGCAAAATAGTTGTGCAACTTACTTGGGCATAGGAATCAAAACTTGGAATAAAGAAAAAAAAGGAACAATTGGTAGTTGAGTATCAGTTTGATTATGAAGGTTTTTATTTAGTGAAAACTTTAATTCTGCATCCTCCATCCTGACTCTTTTGAAAATGTGTTTGGGTCTTCTTCTAATCACCCCAAGTACCATCATCATGTCCTCCTGATCCAGACACAACCAATTTATATATCATATCATTTGTGCAATTTCCATGTTAGTGTTACACCAACCGTATTTCCAGAACTTGAAAATTGAAGACTCATGTAGCGAGGACATAATCCTGGGAACGCACAAAGGTGCAGTGGCAGATCGACAGTGCTTTGTATGTCCTTCCATGAATTTGCTCACACCAAACGCATATCCCAATTCCTTATCGCTGCGTTGTCAAGAACAAAAAATAAATAAAAACAAAAAAAAGTGTTAACAGCTACTAAGGTGGATGCGAAATTTTTTTAGCCACCAAAAAGGGAGGAATTGTGACATGCCTGATGGCTCATTAGAATTTCAATGGCAACACTAGGATCTCCATCGGCAGCAGCCAAGGCAACTTCAGCTTGAGTCTGCAGTAAAGCGATTTGCATAAAGTCAGAACTTGGCAGCCTAAAATAGGTAGCTCATGAAACGCTTATCCCAAATCGAGTACATGAAGCGAGTACATAGATGTGAGTACTACTCATTAGCAGAAATCACAAAACTATACCCATATGGGGGACAAATGCAAGTAAGATTAAGATGCAATAAAATTGAAGCTTCAAATTCATGAGTTGATTTTTTTTTTTACCAGTGAAGGTTTTAACCTTTAACAATCACAACTGAATTTGATCAGGTTTTTCAATTTAGCTTTAGATGAACTGTGAGTAACCACCACACTTTCAAACTTCGATGTTCAACAATTTCTACCTATCTCTTTCGAAATAATCATTTTTGATATTCCTGGACCGATGACCAGAAAGATCATATGAGAATTTTTTTCACAGTGAAGTTCCCATCACCACAATGACTAGAAGATTCAGTATAGCATTATTAATTTCCATGTCCTATGTTGTTTTATGCAATTCGGAGCCTTGCTTCAAACAATAGAGAAGGTACCAAAATTTCATAATCAAATCCCCCATGGCTGCTTCCACTATAGAAGGAAATAGTCACAATATCATAGTTTCATAGCGGCGTTTTTCAAAACAAAGGTTATGCGAATATGTCCGTATGCAATAAAAATACCTTCTCAAAACCCATTGCTACAAGTTTCTTGAGTTCCTCTTCGAAGATATCTACACCCTGTAAAAGATTTACTAAATAAAGGTTTCTACTAATAAAGAAGTGAAATTATTAATAAACAAAAAAATTATTTCAGTAAAAGAACTGAAAACATCAACCTGATTGGAAGTCGCTAATCCAGCAACTGCTTCAGTGTCTAGAGTAGAATGCCTAAACCATGATGAAAAAGTTCCATAAATCACACATGAATGATCCAGTCTAAAGGAAGAAAACAGATCAAAAGATAAAGAAAAATTCATTGATGACAAATTAGAATGGGAGGAAAGGTCTTGGATTTTTAAGGATCTTGAAAACTAACAGTATGATGATTTATAGATTCACTTTTCCATTTTCTTTCATTTTGTATTTTCTATTTTAATAAAACATCTCAGGTGTCAAGCATGTACAAGTTCATCTAAGCAGCCTAAATACAAAAGAAGAAACTAAAATAATATACTGGACAGTCAATTTGAACTAAAAACGATATATCTGAAGATCAACTTAATAAGAAATACCTAATTAATTTGTTGAAGACAATCAAATTGTTTATCGACGGGTGATACTAGAATTCCTCAATATAGTTGATCAAAGCTTTAAACAATAAATGCCAATAAACAACTCAAATAATTACTCATGTTACGTCTCCCCAAAATCACGGCTTTTAATTTCGTACCATACCGAGCAGTACATACCGGTCCACCAACCTATCAGCACGCGGACCGCACGCTACCAGGCGGTATCAGATTTTTGGCCCCGTATCGGGCAGTACGGGGCTATACCGGGTAGTAACGGTCGAAATTTCAATCGTTACCGACCTGTACTAGGCGGCAATGGTCGAAATTGACCGTTACTGATTGATAATGGTTTTCAAACGATTGATTTGACTGTTGGAGGCATCCTAAAGGGTTTACAGTTAGGGTTCAGGTGACCATGCGGAGTAGAAACCAAATACGGTAGAGGAAGAGGATAAAAGGGTGTTGTTAGGGTTCAAGGAGGGGGTGATGGCAAAGGAGGGAGGTTACAGAAAGAGAGTTATCTAGGAAGAGACCGTTGAAGAACGGATGAAAGTCGTAGGACGATGTCGCTGTTTGTCAATGGAGAGAAAGATGTTGATTACACAACATTATTAGGTTTTCCAGGGGCTCATGCTTGTGGGGAGGGTGGGAAGAATTGTTGATCTGGTTCGATCAAACTAGAATCAACCAACCAAGCTAGAGCCACATAACATTTAGCTCAACCTAGGGACACTCGATGCTTGGCCACACCCAACTAGAGGCACCTACCTAGACCATTAACCAGGGCTTGGGCCTTGCATAGCCTCGCCTAGGCTAGCGCCCAAGTGTTGGATGATTTCAATGGATGGTACATACCAATCAGCCAACTGATCAATACACAAACTACTAGCCCATACACAAACTAGCCCATCTTAGACAGTATGCAGTAAGCGTTGGGAGTACCGATTGATATGTTTCTTGCATTGGCTAAAACGAGTGAAACTCAACCATTACCGACCCATACAGGTCAGATTTCAACCATATTAATCAACTTTCCCATCAAATGGACCATATTTTGGGCCTTCAAATCTTCCTCCCTCTTTTTCTAACTCTTTATCAATACAATATGTCATGGGAGCAGTTCCAAGATTGGGTCCGACAAGTCTGCTATATCAATATACAACTTCATACAATTGAGGATACAGACCAACGGACGATTCAGATCGTTCATTTTGGTGGTAAAAGCATGTATGCATCAATGTTATATAGATAGTTTATTTTACTTAAATCTTAAGGTCTTGCACCTATCCAACGTCTTAGCTCTTTTGATTGTAGACGATTCAAAATCAACGAATGAAACCAACTTCCTTCAATGGAGGACCATCAAACAAAGTTGTTCTTCGACAGATCTAAAATGATAAATTCATTCAATCAAAAGACTAAGCCTCCGGCGAATTGCTTCATCAAAGCGTACAGCTGTACACCCAATTACTGATTCAAATACCAATCAATAGTCAATATCAAGGACCGTCGTTTACCGTTTAATACCGGTGTTTCAGATAGCAGAGGGTGATGGCGATGTTGCAAGAAGAGGGCTTATGTTTGCAGGCCCTAATCGTTGTTATATTTTTATTTTTATTTTTCTACTGAATTGGACCAAACCATCTGAAACTAGGGTGGTCAGACTGGTACATTTCACTCATCTCATATCGTATTGAGCAATATGACAGTCATCTATCAGTATCTCATGCTCATACTGGTATTAATCATAACGTTTGTATGTCTTAATCTACTCACATATGTGATAATACTCTTATCAATACACAAATACCAACAACAAAATTGGGGATATCAACAATACTATTCCCTCGACCATTGTACTCATCATAAACTAATTGTTTAGATGCTTCCCTATCAAATTTCTCCCATCTGAATTCTTTGAGAGACTGTGTATATCAAGCTTTCCAAATTTCCTTGCCTACCTATGATCATAAAGGTCATAAACTCAAATCATAGGATTGGATCATAAAATCTTACAATTTATATAAAGTTAAATTTAAGATTACATATACATAATTCTTTTAATAAGATTGAGTAACTATTATATGTCCTTAAGTTACTATTTGTACTTATCTTGAAGTGAATGTATATTTTAATTATTATATCTCTAATCTCAATGAATAACATTTTTGAAGGTTTACAATGGTTTGAATAGTCCCTCTATTACTCAAGAATCACAACTAAAGAATGATACTCATTAACAAAAGAGTGATTTTATGAGCTACATAATTTCTATTATAATAAACAAAGATGTTCATATCATGGTTAGCCTTACCAGTTTGTACCGGTATACCAACCACCTATTGGTATGGTACGTACTGAGCCATACCGAGCCATCTCGAGTGCACCAATACATGGTACATGAGGGCATACCAATGTACCGCCTATACCAATCCCCTATCAGAATGGTACGTACAACTTGTACCGAACAATACACTACAATACGAGAACCTTGGTTCATACATTACTAATGATAATTGACGTAGAAATTTAAAGTTATTAGCATAATATTTTGGTTTCATTGAAGTACGTTCCTTTTTTCTTTTCATTTTCTTTCCTTCTTCATAACATTTCAAAATCTCATTGAAGGTAAGGACAATAATTTAGAGGGAGGAGTGGGGTTAAGTGTCCCGAGAAGCCTAAAGAAGCCAGGCAATTGAATCAAAGGAGGTACTTTGGCAATGTCTCAAAAGTTAGTCTTGCAGGTGCTCCTGAAATTTGCCCAATTAGTGAGCTATTTTTATGATCTTACAATGCACCTAAGTTACCTTTATGAGCTCTAGAAAAAGAAAACAAGGACTGACAGTTTAAGTACTCCTTACTTTTCTTTTTTACTTCTCGTATTTTGTTAACTCCAGCATTCGATTTTTTATTGAAACATGGAAGAAAAACCCTGCTACATTGTTGTAGTCATAAGTTTATGCCTTTGATTCCAGCTTTTATAAAAGAATAAACTGAGCTCATGAAAAAAGAGATCACAGATGTATAGTCTCATAATAAAATCTTCAACCCCAGAGCTCAGGTCGCCAATTCTTCCAAAACAAATTTAAATGGAGAAAAAATAAAAAACATTTCGGCATCAACTTAGGATTAAAAATTTAACAGCAACTTCGTATCCTTTGTAATCATGAACAGTCGATAACAGCTGAAATTAATTGATGTTTTATTGAGTGATTGTAGAAAGGGGAGGAGACTGGAGAGGAGAGAAGAGAGAGGAGAAAAGATAATAGATGGTAGGGAACTGGAGGAGGAAATAGGAGAAAAAAGAGAACACGAGAAGACAGCCGAGACAACAGGGAGGCACGAGAGAAGAGGGTAAAGAATGAGAGAAAGATGAGAGAACAGGCGAGAGGAGAGGAAAAAAGTGTACTGGCTAAAAGAAGGCAGCTTGACCTGTAATAATGAAAGAGAGGAGCGGGTGGCCTGTGGCAGCAGCAGCGGAGGTGCCTTGGCTGGCAATGTCAGTAGTTGTGACGCTAGTTGCTAGGGCTTCAACATGTTTTCCCATTGCACCATGTAGGTTCATGTTTTTTTTTTTTCATATATGTCCATTGAGTCCACTCGATAAATTAGAGTCAACTCGAATGATTCAACCAATTTTACTAAGTCAACTTGTGAGTTGGCCCGAGCCTGTTCGATTTTCATTTCAAAAACGGGCCCGACTTTGACAATTTGATCAGTCGGTTTGTTGTATCTTGTGATCTTACAACCCAGATCACGAGTTTAACAAGCTTGGTGCATATAGCCATGTCAAAAATTTTCACAGGCCAAAAACAATTTTGACCTTACTGCAACCAATAATGGATAGGCTGCTGGACCGCATGGGCATTTGTTTTAATGTCATTTTTCTATGATAATTAACAAAAAAATTATGCACACAAATAAGAAACATTAGTGAAATATGATCAAGTTCCAGAGGGACGTAAACCAAATATGAGGCAAACATCTGATGCAAACATTCAACTATCAGTGTAGAACCAAACTCAACAGCATGAGGAAAGATTGCATTGAAGCAAACATTCAAGTACCATATACACAACCACAAATGAAACTTAAGAAACAAACCATTCAAAAACAAAAAGAATATAAAGATTTGACTTCAGTTTAATCTTGATTTGGTAAATAATGCAACGTTATCCTAAAATGCTAGCTTGATTTGATAATTTACCAAGGCTTTCGATTAAAGAAAAATAAGAGAAGAGAGAAGGAGGCTGCTAGATGAAAGTGGGAAGAGTCAAGGCATTAAACATAGGATTACTAGCAAATATAAATGCTTGTGCACTCAGGCATCAGCCTATGCAATAAGCAAATAATATGAACCAGTAATGACTGGCTTTCATGTAATCTTTGCCTGGCACTAGACATGCCTAATGCAACAAACCATGGGAGAGCAAGTATTAGATATCCTACGAGTCACCTTCTAGAGATGTCACCACTCGAAAACTGTGAAGAAACGCTTTCATCATCCATTCTCTAATGCTCCGAGTAACAACCCCTTCCCCGTTTTGTAGACACCTAGATACAACAATATACTATGCAACTATATGTGTGTGTGCGCGCTTATGTGTGTGTGTGTGTGTATATATATATATATATATACATTTTCAAAATTGTTTTAGGAAATAGTTTTACTTAATGATAAAATATTTAACTGTTAGGCTTCAATTTATGTTAACTTCCAAATCATGGAATGAAATCTTCAATTAAGATATGGAATCTCCAACTGAGCTCAAGATTTTACTCCTCCCTTATTCCTCAGAAAGTCAAATCAAACACAAAATTGTCTCCTTTTTTGGGTTTTTCATTTTTTCTCTTCGGATAATATTAATAACTCATGTAAGATCATAGAAGAAATCACATAAAAATTTATGACATTTGCAAAAGACAACTAACAAAATTATTTTAAAGAAAGACAAATCAAGACGATCCTGCACCAGCAACGTCAGCCTCATAGGTTCCATCACCAACACCCACCTTTTCCCTCCCTTCACCTCGGTCGAAGACTCCACCTCCCCCACTGCCACAAACTTCAGTCACCACCACCTCTCGCATCCATGGTCTGATCACCAACTGATCTCGGTATTAAACACGGATTCTAAAACTTGACGATGGCAACCCTAATTTTAGTAAACCATACATACATACATATATATATATAGTTCAATCTGCTTCCAAACATATTTGATCCACCTTAATCATAGGTCCATGCATCACATCTTAAAAGATCGTTCAATTGTATGCACTAAACATGCAATTTAAGCATGCAGGAATTTCAGTGATCACCATGTAAAGTCTAAACTCAGGGGCATATTGGTAATCATCTACAGACTGAAATTTGATGCATTCTGCTTTGTCTCAGTTTAGCAAGATATAAGATATATGATAATAAAAAAGGTGAAGCATGGAACAAAATATAACTAAACATCTTATGCCTGTGAACTTGAAATCCTCATGGGATACAAGATAATAACTGATGAGGTTGTCATCCCAACTGATAAAACTAGTCGTAATTGATAGTTAGAATTAACATACTAGACCTATTTCAGTATGTTGCTGGAAACACTTTCAATTTGTTAAATCAGAAGATAGAAAGCACATAGAAAACTTGGTAAATATAAAAGACATGAAAAACCATATGTTCCAAGAAAAAGAAGTAATTCTACAAACAACATTCGCCATACCTTGCGTCTGGTAACCGTGTTTCTGTATTTAATGCTGTTGTCTCCATTGGACGATTTGTAGAGTTATCTAAGAGTCTTGCATGCAAGCTCAAGTCGGAATCAGCTGGAGTTATCGACTGATTTCCTGTAGAACCAAGAGTCCTTCCCCTTCCAGGAAATCTTGGATCCTGTGCTGGCTACAATTGTTTATATCATTATAAACTCGCTGTAATTATGGAACATTATAAATGCTTTCCATACAAGAATCATGACAAATAAAAAAAGCAACAAAGTCAGAATGCATGGGACAAAGACAAGATGAGTCTAAATATGAAATAAAAAAGAATGGATAGACATGAAAAGTGTCTGGCATCAAATTTTGTTGCATATTAAAGTCAGATTCTGCACTAATACTGATAGCTTCAAATAACATTAAACAGCTCATTTCCCTGAGAAGGAATCTAAGGGCCTCATGATGACAACAGCTATATATGGACTCAAGAAAAAGCAACAATACCAGATTATGTCAACTAAAATAGAAAATATTGAGTACCAGAAAGAAAGTTTAAGTTTACGAGCAGCAATAAAGAAATGAAAGAAAAATAAGAAATAAAGGGCAGTGTTGAAACCATATTTATCAGAAACAAACCAAGCAAATAGATGGTTCAACTAGTTGGACCACATATTTAATCAGAAAATATATCTAAAAATATAATGATAGATTGAATTACATATAACATTAGGAAAATGTTTTTAACAATAAAATTAATATAATTATTAAAAAATGTGAACAATCTTAAGCACTATGTTGACTGGAGGGAGGGAGAGGGGCTGTGAAGGGAAGAAGAGGGATCATTGAGTGAGTGGATAGGACGAGAGGGACAACCAAAGCAAGAGGGGCAAATGAAAGAACAGTTACGACAAAAGGTTGATCAAAGGGAGAGGGACTATGTTCGATATATGTCCCTGACCACTTTCTATACCACTTCTGGGTGTTTTCAGGTGTTTCACCCAGGCATCTTGTAACGACTATTTAGTAGTCTTGTCGGCCCCATTCTGCTATTAGTAGTGTTTTTACTATGTGTTTTTTGTTTTGTAAAACATGCAAACATTATAGGTAGAGCAGCTAGCCACGTGAAATCACGTGATACAATTGAATTCTGGCTAATGGTCTTTTGGCAAAGATGGTGGCATTGGGTCAGATGGGTTTCAATTATATGTCTAAGGATGGGTCGTTGCTCGGTCTTAGTGTCGCATAGGCACTTGTCTGTAACTACTTTGTGTGTGACGAACTACCTTGGAACGCTTGTTGCATGATCATTCAAATCTTTGCCAAGTCTATCTTTATATTTTGCAACGTGTTTTCGTTAGTATCTAATTGTGTGATCCCGTGCTTCACTTCCACTAATCTATTTTATCCTTGCAGGCGCCTACGAGACTACAAGGTTACGTGGAGGCAGACACTTAACGAATGGATATAATAAGGTTAATGCAATGCTCAAGTAAAATCAGCTAAAATTTATCACAAGATGGCTGAAGGGCGAGAGACAACTGAAGAATATCCTATTATTATTAATAATGGAGGAGCCAAACACTTAGAGTAGGAAGATCGAACCTGTCATAGAGTGTTTCCCCTTTTCCTTCAATCCTATGACAAAATTGACTTAAATATCCTCAAGAGCAAAAAAGAAAAAAAATAAAGGGCAATTAAATCATCTTGAACAAATTCCAAATAATGAAAGCCCTATAAACAGGGTTCGCAATTTCGTACCATACCTGCGTATCGAGCTCTGCTCGGTACGATATGGTACAAGCATACCGAGCAACGAGCAGTACACCTATATATATATATATATATATATATATATATATATATATACACACACACATATATATATAGACATATATATATAATATAATTAAAAAGGAGGTGACATTGCCTCAAACGAGGAAAAGACATTAAAAAAAAATTGAAACAAAGGGGATGTCTCCCTCTTCTCCTCATTGACTCAGACTAGAAGAAGAACATGGTCTTCTCCTCGTCTGAGGTGACAAGGAGAAAAGGAGGAGGCCACGTCGCCGAGGCTTCTCCTCATCTGCAATGTTCAACAAGGGAGGGCGATGACGGATCGGGATGGTGGAGGGAGGGCGACGTGGGATCAGTACATGAGGTTCTCCCTCTCTCTTTCTTTTTCCTTCTCCCTCGCTACAATCAGGCCGCAACTAGGCTAATACCGCCTGGTAGCGGCAACGATCAAAATCGACCGTTATCGACCTGTTTAAAGCGATAACAGGGCGGAAACAACCGATCAATGGTACCGTCGGTAGCAAGCGATCCACATACCGACAGATCGGTACATACCGCCCATACCAGATGGTACGATTCGATTTTGAAAACCCTGCTATTAAACATATCTCATAATTGAGTTCATCATGTGGGTCGTCCAAAAACTAGTAACATTAATCGGTTCATCATGGTTTACAAATGGAGACATCTTATAATTGAGTTGAGCCAATGAAGTGTCCAGTTCTCAGCATTCCAGTTTGACCATTTGATCTGATTCTTATAACTATGGTTTTGACTACACATTGCTCAATATATAATGTACAACCTTCTTTTTAAGGTGATTACATCAAACCAAATATCTCCACCGAAGAAATTGAGTAATATAGGCTATCTCTTTTTGTTTTATACAGCAAATTTTTTGATGATCTGGATAGGTTATAGAAAAACCTAAACTATTGTGTCTTTAGACAAAACAAATTGCTTCCACAATTATGAATTATAGAGTTACCATGACAGCTCAGTTGATTGGCCCACTATGGTCTCTTGTGGTACTTGCTACATGTAGGAAATTCCAGTAAACTCATGAAAAAGTACCCAAAGGCTGCTTCTCTTAGCATCCTACTCATCATCACTTTCTACCAAGGTGCATTTCGCAATTAACGTAACTCTCTACCTTCTGAATGAACAAATTGAAATTTTAAGTATTCACGTATAATGAATGTCATGTCAAACCTTAGTTTCATTTCACCTGCAAGTTTCTTGTCAATAAATATGTTGTATGTATTGCTTCACTGAAATGTGCACCACCTCTCGCACAGTGAAGTCACTAGGCGCTCAAGCGAGGTCATGCAAGGCCCAAAAGCCTGGCAAGTGATCTAGGTGGGTGCCTTCAATTGGGGCGGCCCAAGCGCACGTCTAGGCTTGGGCATGGCCCAAGTGCTTCTGTTGTGCCTAAATGAATTGGGTTAATTGATTTTGGTTCAATCGAACCAGGTCAACACGCATCACCAAACACTCCCACCCCCCCTTGTCCTATACACAACCCTGTGTCTCCTTAGGAAACCTACGGGCACACATTCGGTGTCTTCCTCCCCATCAACAAACGACAATGTCTTCCGCCCCATCAACGATCACAGATAGGCATCAATCATCGACAAGAAACTGAAAGAAGGATGCTACATAAAAGTACAATCTTGTTTTGTTGATCATTGCTGATTACTTTGCTTTTTCATTTTTACTATTGGAATTGGATAATGTAATTTGATATTTCAAATGAATACAATTTGATTTGTCATTTTTATTTTAGTGATCATATTTATCAATCACGATATATTTTTATATTTTAATATTTGAGAGAATCTCGCTTCGCTGGAGTGAGCGCCTCGAGCAATTTCCGCACCTTGCCACCTTTTAGCACCTAGCACCTTTGACTAGGCTACTCTTGTGCCTTGTCCCTAGGCTCTAAGGACCTCAATGACTAAGCATGGATTAGTCCAACATCCTTTTCATTCAAATACAAAGTACAACCATTAACAGATATTTCAATTCAATTCAGTTTCCCACTATCAAAAGCCTTCCACCAAAATATATGCCATGATGTTAAAAATGCATACTCACCTTATTCCAAATATTATGGTCAACTTTTTTTGAAGATTGCCAATGTAAACACATTTACCAAGGTTCTAAAGCATCGATTTGTTAATCTAAAAGTTGAATCTAAGCCTTAAAACAATTGATAAATACATGAGTGCAACATCTTTCATTTCAGTCTCCCACTCTCAAAAGCCTACCACCTAAACATATGACATGATGTTAATAATGCATACTCACCTTACTTTTTCCTAATATTATTGTCATACTTTTTTGAAGATTGCCATGTAAATACATTTACCAAGGTTCTGAAGTATTGGTTTGTCAATCTAAAAGTCAAATTTAAGCCTAAGAGAATTTAATAAATACATTAGTGTAACATTGATTATTGCTCTTAATTTGACTAGTGATGTTGTCCTCAATAGAGTTTTCAGTGACAACAAAAGATTGATGTAACCAAACCCCTGGAAACTTCCAATTTGTTGTTGTATCCATTAATTCAATAATCCATCGAGAAAAGAGCAGAATTTGACAAGCATCATTCAACTTTCCAGTTCTTTCACCAATTCATCTTTTTGCTATTAATGCAAGACCTTTATGTCTGCTTTAAAAGATTAGTATTTGATGAAGTTGTCTTGGAAAACCTATGATATGGTTAATGAACATTATTACATCTAGATATTATGATAATCATAAAATCAAGTCAAGATAATGAATTTTGACACAAATGATCTCTCATCTGTTATTAGAGTAGCTTTTCTACTGAGTTGTGTCACAAGAACACTGATCTCAGTCCAAGAGAATTTAAGACTACTGAAATATGTGCCATAACAAATCCACATGTTTTCTTCACTGTGATATCTAACTTCCCACTCTAGTCTCTTTCTTCCTTGTTGAGTAAAGCCAAAGATGGAGAAACTTTAAGATAGAACCACTGCCTAGACCAGATAAATCCAACAAATTAATCTTCTTTTATAACTTTACCAAATTAAAGATCTAGCTTTGGTCATTGTGCTGAGATGGATGCGGAGCTGCTACCTTAATAAATAAAATAAAATACAAGATATTACCATTCTTAAACAATTAGGGATAGTTCCAATTAAGGAAAACAGTGGTAAACCCCTTTAAGTTGGTATGATAGACAACATAAGTTGATTAAAATGACTGTCCAAGAAGTAGAGGAAAAACCTTAAAAGATTAGCTGGTGATATTGCCCTCAAATCTAAATTGTTAGAAACAACAAAAATGGCTCTTAGTTTAACTAGTGACATTTTCCCTCAAATCTCTAAATCATGGCAAACACATGTACTCACTCCAGAGGGATGGAAGTTTGAACATATGACTTGTGGTCGATGAACTAAATGCCAGTGAAGTATTGCATTATATAGAGTGCATAATGTGCTCTTGTGCATGTGCAGTGAAGTATTGCATGATACAGAATGCATAATTTGCTCGTGTATGTGCTGCCATGTGTACCGGTGCATTTTTCCAAAATGCTGGTGACTGCACACAACAACAACACCAGCTGCATGATGCCCTTGGGTTGAGAACTGCCACTTCCAGCATGAGCACAGTACAGCTAGCAAGGATTGTGCCAGATTGTGATCATCACAGGCATAGCATGTAGTATTATTGTTCCCATATATAAACAACTTCTAAACTACAAGACATTTGGTATTGTTTTGATAGATCATTTACCTGAGCAGTTGATGCTGCCCTTTGTGGCATCCATGAAGAGATGTTCCTCCATAAATTTCCTGAACTCAGACCACTACATAAAGGACATATGATATTAAGTCCTCAAAGTCCAAGTTAATCAGAGAAACATGTAGATCTGACATACTTGGACATTGTAGTTGTACTTGAATGTGTGGGAAGCTGACCATATGTAGTCCCTCCGGTGCACAATATAAATCCAGGACGCCTTACACATAATGACTGCAAAACCAAATATTAAATTTTAGCATGTCAATAACTAGGAAAGTTGTAAAGCTAGATAAATGGATCAAATCACTTAAACAGTATAATATAACTATCTGTAATTTTTTTTTTCTACTAGTGAATATGAATGTAAGATTTCATGCATGCCATTGCAATGCTTAAGCGCAAACATCTACCAGTGTGGTCCTTGGATGGTTGATCTTCACAGAGGACTTGCATGAAATGGCCAAATATGCTGGTTCAAATAAAAAATTACCAGGATAGAGGAGCTTTCAATGGCAGAATAGACAGATGGCCCAGGAAGTAAGTAGTTAAAGAATCCATATGTGTCTGGATGAAACAACAAAAGAACAAATAACTAATGAACAAAATGAGCATAAAGAACAAACATGAGAATCAAAAGGAAATGGAAGAACTAACATGCAAACCCAGACAGGATGCCACACAAGTGCCCCAACAATGATACATTAGATGCCAGAATTTGAAAAAGTACCAATAAGATCCATGCATACCTAAATAAAAACAATTCCATGGTAAAGGTTTCCATATTATCATGAAAAAAATAATTAACAGAGTTAGACAAAAACGAATTGACAAGACTTCTTAGTTCCTATGACAACAAGGCAGACACATACCATTTAGCAGGAACATTGAAGAGTCCAAAAACACTGCAAAACAGCAGTATAGGTCAACGCAATATGAAAGGTCCATTTATCAATAACATCACAAGTTATCATATATTGATTGTGGTGTTAACTGACATCAAAAAGCTTACAGAAGCAAAACAAGTATTTCCATATGTGGATTTGAGTGTACATGCCAAAGTGCAATAAAACACTACCAACCTTCTAGATTGAACACCGCTTAAGCTTGTTTCTATGACGATCATTGAGAATATGATTCCAGAGAAGCCAATGGAGCATTGATTCATGAAAAATGGCAAAGGATGTAATGGATTTCCAGCCACCACTAAAGCAATGATGAGATGAAATATAGAATTGGTAGTTGCAAGAAAGAGCATCAAATATAAAAGTCGAACAGAACCCATTATTCGCTCCAATTCCATGCCCAAAGGTACTAAAGCTAACATATTGAAGAGAACATGCAGCAAAGATCCATGAAAAAGAGCAGACGTGTAGATCCTATATACTGCAAGAAGTTAAAAAAGATGTTAGAAACTTAGAGATAAAAATGACTAATTGGACTACATAATAGAACATTTAACTATTGATGTAAGTCAGACATTCATAGAAAGACACATAACCAAGCATCAAATTGTGACTACAATATTTTGAGTCTGCTACATGCACATTCTGTAGTAATTCTATTTGTTGATTTCCTCCAGCAGCAACTTTAAGGACCTCCTGGCTTCCTAATAACTTTGTGTTCTTTACAGTAACTTTTGAGTAAATTGATGAACCTAGAATTCATGCATTTCCTGGCTATGCCTAAGCAAATCAAGGCTTACCAAATTCCTTTGATTGGATGACATTAATTTTCACCAAAACATCATATTGCATTGTAAAATACTATGACTTGAATGACATGCCTTCATAATTAAGAATATGAACACCTTATCTTATGCCTTTACCATTCTTAGTTAATGAAAAAAAAAGGTATAACTAGCACATGAGGCTCCTGGCAATACTAGATCTGAAGAGGTTCAATGTATTCAGCCATTAAATACAAGGTTTGACATATCGATCCGTACCAGTGTACCGAGATTATCTTGGTACTGGTACCGGCCGATACGCACAATGCATACCGCACGATACATTACAATATATTATAATATTTTTATAATATAATATATATTATATTATTAAATATTAATATATTAAAAAAAGAAAAAAAGAGGCGATGTCGCCTCGATCTTTCTCCCGGCATGGGGAGACGTTCCATCTCTTCACACGGGAGAAAAATCGCCCGCAGGCAAGGGCGACGATGGCGGTGGGTGACCCACGACGACGATGCAGGCGACCCACGAGCGGCGAGGACGGCGCAGGGAAAGGAACTACTTCTTTCTTCTTCTCCTCATCTTCTTTCTTCTTTTCCCTCAATCGTCATCAAATCGAAACGACGTTCGATTTTGGTGGTACCACTGAGCAGACTCAGTGTCTGGTAACTCGACGGTACATACCACCCATACCGTACGGTACAAATCAAAATTGCATTCCTTAATTAAATATAAGGAAACTATTTTCATACTTCGAGCCTGATCTCCCAAAGAAGCAACCTTCCTATTGTACCGAGGCCCACCATCACCACTCTTAGTTAACATGGCATTAAAATTTTAGCTAACATATACTCTAAATACTAGATAAAGTGCATAAATATTTGTCAACTGGGAATACAATGCCTCGTCATTCCTTCAGCATGTATTATGGAAATTATAAGGATAAACAAATGCTTCACAAATTAAATGACCATGAATGCATGGAACATAACAAAGTACTATCAAATGGCAATAAATATCTGTTGGCTGAAGATAAGATATTTAATCATCACAGAGAAAAGAAATGTTGATTGCAACTCAAACAACCACATATTTCGTATAGTTGAATCCAAATGGAGGTAAACTGTACCTTGAAACTGTGAAACGACTGCAGAAGGCAAGAAGCATATTTCATAAAAGGAGTCATATCCAACCAACAAGCACACCAGATAAATTACACCACAAGTGATAATGACACCAGAAGTAATAAATGGAACGGTAGCCCACCACTGATGCAGCCTTGTTGGCAGCCCTGCCTATGAAACATAAAAAGAGCACAAGAGCAAGAGTTTAAGCATGAACATATCATCAGTATATGACAAAAATATTTTTGGAGCGTACTAAGTCAAACGCCATGAAAAACTCAGTCTTCAATAAAACTTCTGATCTTCAAAAAAATCAAATTATAACACGCAAATGCTGGTCCTAAGTCCTGATGAAAAAGGTGGAGGGTTGCGTTAGGTCATTGACGACCAGTGTAAACTAGATCTCATGAACATGGATCTTAACCAATCTCAGTACAAGGCTAGGCCATTACCCAAAAATGACGCAAGGCACCCTCACCACCTAAGTGTTTCGAATTGCAAATGATGCCTAGGAGGTCACTCGAAAATGTCTTATCACAAAGTCATGATGCAAAGTAGATAAGGGTTCTCTCATTTCTTTAAACCAATGTGAGTAAAGAAGTTAGCCCAAGATCAAAGGATTACATTAGCAACTTGAAATATAGAAACACTTTCAATAAAGGTTCTAAAATTAGTAAATACTATGATCAAAAGAAGAATAAATATTATTTGCTTAAAAAAGACTAAGTGACAGGAGAAAAATCTACAGATATTGATAGTACTCGATTTTACAGATGGCTTTGTAAAGATGGTACTCTCAATCAAGGTTTTCCGTACTAGTCTGTATCGGTGTACCAAGTTTATCTTGGTATGGTACAGTACCGAATACCACGTGGCACACACAGTGCATACCACTCGGTATATAATAATATAATATAATATTAATATAAAATATAATATAATATAAATTAAAAAAATAAAAGGGCGACATCGCTGTGCGAGGAGAAGGAATCGCCCACGGGCGACGATCACGTGGGGGAACTGGGGAAGAGCAACACGCGGTGAAACAAGTTTCTCCCTCTTCTTCTTTCTCCCTCAATCGACCACCGACGATCGATTTCGGTGATACCACCCGGTAGCGGACGGTCCACGTGCCGATCAGCTGGCGGATCAGTACGTACTGCCCGGTACAGGCCTTACCGCTCGATAAGGCAATCCTTGCTCTAAATTTATCTAAATATATGACTTTTTATATATCTCAATGACGACAAAAGAACCATGTAGCTGACCCCAAATAGTTGGAACTTATGGTTTTATTATTGTTATTGTTGTCTTGATAGTACTAGATTTAAGATTCGATATACAAGAAAAGTTAAACATAGAATAGCACAAAAATTGTTTATAAGAATCTTAAGAATAATATTATAGATGTGAAAAGATTTGGAGATAGAATTATATTTTGAAAATTTGTCTTAGGAGATGATGTTTTGCAGGTCATAAGTGCCTATGTCCCTCAAGTTGGACTAGTTGATCAAACCAAAAGAGAATTTTGGAAAACTTAGATAATACCACTCTCGTATGATTTTGTAGATTTGAATGATCATGTAGGAAAAATATATGGTGAATTTAAAGGAGTGCACAAGGCCTTAGTTATTGGGAGAAAAACGAAGAAGGTGATATGATTTTAGATTTTACCACCATGTATGATCTTATAATTGTTAATACTCACATCAAGAACAGACATAAACATTTGATTACTTATAAGAATAGTCACAACTGTATAGACTTTTTTCTCATTAGAAAGGTAGGCAAAGTTATATGTAAGAATTATAAAGTTATAAATATTTGTTGTATAAAATAGAAAAAGAAAAATATAGTAGAAAAAATTACTAGGATTAGATGATGAATTTTTGAAGATGATAATGTAAGGGTCTTTAGGAATAGGATAAAAAAGGAGGAGATTTGGAACTTAGACGCAGATAATATTGATATTATTTAGACTACAATTGCCAATAACATTAGGACCTAAAAAAATGATATTTGTGATAAAACTAAAGGTGGAAGTATAGCTTTAAGAGAGAGTCTCTAATGGTGAGAGGAAGTTCATGAATTAATTATTACTAAAGATCATATTTAAGAATTGATAAAATTGTAAAAATAAGGAGAAATTTAAAAGATATAAAGAATATAAAAAATGATGCTAAAAGAACTATTAGTATGGCAAGATATAAAGCTTATGATAGTTTTATCACAAAAATTAAGTACTAAAGATAGAGAAAAAATATATTAGAATTGCTAAAGCTAGAAAAAGAAAGGTTAAAAAATTAGGTAATGTCAGATGCATTAAAGATGAAGATCAAAGAATTTGTTAATGATAATAAAATTAAGGAATAATGGAGAAATTATTTTTCTAAATTATTTAATGAATATTTCACAAATGATGTAACTTTAAATAATGATATATTTAATAATCATAAATTGTTCGTAAAATTAGAGGATGCCTTAAAAAAGATAAAAATAGCTAAGAGTGAGGGATCTAATGGTATTCTTATGAGGTTTGAAAAAGTTTAGGAGATCAAAGTGTAGCTTGGTTCACTAGTCTATTTCACAAAATTATGAGATTCAAACAGATGCATAATGAATGAAGAAGAGATTCTTAATGACATAGAAGAATTAATGACATACAAAACTATCATAATGATATAGAAATCAAAATTATGACTCATACTATGGAACTTTGGGAAAGAGCTACCAAAAGTAGGATAAAACTTAAAACAGATATATCTGAAATTAATTTGATTTTATGCTTAGAAGATCAACAATATAAGCTATTTATTTAAGATAATTAATAGAATAATAAAAAAAGATTTGCATATGATTTTTATTGATTTATAGAAAGCCTATGATAGAGTTCATAGAGATTTATTATGGTGGGTCATTAAAAAAAGGTATAGCCATTAATTATATTAATGTTATTAAGGATATGTATGATAATGTAGCTACTAGTGTTGGAATTATTTAATAAGAAGAAGAGATTGATGAAGATATTATTTATATAATAAAAACAAGATGGTTACCACAGTGTTAGGAGGCTTGTGGGATCATATGTAACTTTGACATTGAAAAAAAATTATGACAGTTGTTGGACGAACAATGCTTTATGAATCTAAGTGTTGAACGGTTAAGAAACAATAAATACGGAAATTTATATTTTTAATATGAAAATATTGAAATAAATTATTTGAATAAAAAAGAAAGATGGAAAAAATATTTTTATCTGTGAATAATTCAGTATCAATTCGATATAAAATAAAATGAGAGAGAATCGTCTAAGATAGTATGGACATGTGCTTAGGAGACCTATAAATGTGGTAGTTAAAAGAGGTGAAATGATAAACGTTAATAGTATGAGAGAGGTTGATGAAGATAAAAAGATTTTAATAAAAACTGTAAAAAAAATTTAAGTATTTTTAACTTAACTAAACATAAGGGCTTTAAAATATCACAGTGGTGGCAAAAAATCCATGTAACCAACCCCAAATAGCTATAACAAACACCCTTATTGTTGTTGTTATTGTAATAAAATCAAATAGTAATTTCTTTGACTTTTTAATATTTGCTTTCATTTTTTACATCTTAAGTAATTTATAAAACTGAATAGAAATACTGAAGATGATGTCATGTGACAAATTGTTACATTTGTAAAACACACACAATCTAATCAAATTAATTCAAGCGATAAATAAATTAAAAGTCTCTCACGTCATATGTTTTTGCTATGTAAGAACTCATCCGGAGTTCAGATAGTCAAAACTTGGATAAGCTTGATGATCAAACATTTTGGTTTAGTTAGAAGCTCTTATATCAACTTAATGTAGGCCAAGTTTAAAAAGATAAAGGAAGTGTCTTTTTTATATAAAAATTATACAATAAAAAGCAAAAGACCAACAATAAACACCCCGTAAAATTAAAGCTTCCAAATAAAGATCTCTATGTTGTCAAAGATGCTAGGCGCTAAAAGGTGCTAAAGGTTCGGACACTTGCCTGAGCAAAGGAAGGCAACCATCAATATAAAAATTATAAAAAATACATTCAATGAGAAAAACAATCATTAAAATAAAAATTTGACAACAAATGAGTTTCATATTATTTCGTATTCAAAATATCACCACTAAAACATCAAAGTAAATTTATTTAACCATCTAATCTACTAACATAAAAAAATCCAAAAATAAATAATAATAATAATAATCCTAAAAATACATTAGCTATGATTCAAGATGTCAAAACTCCAGTGACACTCCAAAATACTAACAATGACAAATTCAATCCTTTAAACAATTAATATTCTATAATTAATAAAAACTAATTACTATTAATAATTAACATTATTATTAAAGTCAAGATAGATCATATGGGGTTGTCTTGTCGACTATAGAGGAGGGAGAAAGTAGGAAACCGACAATGAGTAGGAAAGAGAGGCAAAGCAAAGCGGGGAGAAGCACTGAGGAGGGAGGGGGTGTCGAGGAGGCTTGACGAGGCCTACAACGAAGGATGAGAAGGAGAGCGACAACGAGTAGGAAAGAGAGGCAAGAGGCACAACACCTGGTGGGAGAGATTGAAGAGAGGTACCTCCACCAATAAAGCGCTGCCATGTGCACGGATGTGAGGAGTAATGAGAATCATCATTAAACAGGAGGCAATAGTAAGGAGCTATGGCCGCAGGTGAAAAGGAGGCGAGGTGGTGACAATGGCAACGAGGATAAAAGGGTGATCGAGAGAACAAGAATATGGTTTCTCTCACTAGCAGGTCTGTGACACGGTATTGGAGTTAGGACTTGGCTTGGTTGAACCGACTGTAACATTTTGGTTTAACTCAAGCTAAGTCACTTTCAATCAAGATTCAAATTGGGCTATGCGAGCACCGATGCCACCCAACCCCTGGCTCAAGCATACGTCTAAGCGATGCACAATTGAAGCCAATCGCCCAAACCCTATTTGAGGCACTCATGCTTCGCCTCGCCTCGCCTCTCCTGAACACTTACACAAGCACCCGAGGGCCTCCTGATATCACTCTTGTGCCTTCGTTTAACATGTGAACAATGGAATCATGCCAATGAAAAATGAATATGGCCTCACACCACTCATATATAATGTGAAAAAAGAACTTTAATTCATTAGTTCATTTTCTCATTCAATTATAATATTTCTTTATTCTTCTTATAGACCTTAAGTATACGAAGAATATAGAAATAAGGAAAGATTACAGTTATATAAAAACAAATAAATATACTTTTCCTTCTTTCAAGAATATTAATTTCTGTATATGATTCATTGAATAATATTCTTTTTTTTATGATATTCTTAATTGATAATATTCCATCTTTGTAAAATAATGAATCTTCCTCGTAGAGATGAGATCCTCAATTTGTAATCTTCAATCAAAAAAATTATGCTTTCTTCTTTTTTTTTTGAATTTATTTCATTTTTTTGCTTTACCGAGTATCTAAGAAAGTAAAGTAGAAATAGTGCAAAGTTCTATCTGGCAATTGATACCATTTGAATTTCCATAATCTAATCAAATTTATTCAAACAATAAATAAAATAAAATATCCCTGCATCAAAATAGGCAAAAATATATAGCCCATGATTATCTAGTAATCATATTAAAAAAGGAACTACCATCTATAAATGATGGCACTATAAGTCTATAACCGTAATATATTCACTTGAATGATGGTTTGAGGAGAAATTTACATATTAAAGCATTGAAAAGTTGACTCCATTTTACCAATCAAATGTACAAACTCTATGAAAACATTTTGTATATAAGAAAAGACCTTGCGTATGAACAAAGTCAAATCTCCATTTTCCATAGAATAGAATCTTCTTGGTCATTGGCTATCTCTTCAAGGATTTTCAATTTTTGTTGATATGATTAAAGTCACATAATCACTAGAGATGAAAATACTACTTCTAGTTGGTTATGCATCTTTAACTCAGACATGATACTTTCAGACTCTCTAAGACTCTCATTTTTTTATAAAAAATAAAAAACTAATATAACACATCACTTTGTCAATATTCCTCAAGCAATCAGTCATGCATACTTCCGACATATAGAATTGAGGGCTAGGTGCCAACATTCAACATCACCACAAGTAAGAAACCAGTAATGTAGTCCCACTTCCAGCCTCTTATAATATATATGAATCATCCCAATCTTGTTTTATTATATCAATCTTTATATCATTTATTAATTATATATTTATAGTTGGACATAGCTAAACAAGATAATTAGTTGACATATTAAAATGTTCAATGACACAAAAACAGTCTATTTGAGGAAGGTTAACAAAATTCTGAAGTGGAGTCCCTAGTTCAAAAACATAAGACTCTAAATATGAAAGATGAGTTAAAGGTGAACATCTTGCACCCTAACAACATTACTTCCATGCTGTTTTGAAGCATTATTTTTTTCCCTAGGCCTCAAAAAACTATCAATATTTTACAAAAAAATATTTAATAAATACATTTTTCTTTTATGGCAAGACTTCATAGCCAAATCATGCCAAGATCTCATAATCATCCTGAGTCCAAATTCTTTGTCCTTGGAATCGAACGTGTAGTTCCAAATGAACATACAGATGCTAATCATATGACTATGCCTATGGTTTATAGGGAAGCACATCATACATATCAAAAATTCCATTTCATGGAAAAGGTTTCTTCCACCACTATCCTTTCGTCAATTGTGATTATTTATTATATCGGGATAACACGGAATTTCACAGGTCTGCATATTTAAATTCATGACCAAGTGCTATAGCAGAACTTACAGCACAAGAACTGCACTCATTATAGCAAAAAAGTCTTTAAATTTCGTATGAGCTTAACTTAACCAAAATTCTTGACCCAATTATATATTGGCTGGTGATCATATAGGAAATAATGGTAAGTTACTCAGTTGCCTATGCAACATTTCTGTAATCCTTATCCTTGGCATGCCAGAAATGTGCATTAATTCTAGTAAGAGATAAAGAACTTCAGTAATATCCACTTTTCTATTAGTTTTAGACAGGATTGGAAATATATGTACAGATCGATCACAAAGTCCACAATATGCTACTAATAAATATCGAGATTATTTTGCTGAATAACTATAAAGATCCTCAAATAACCAGCAACCTCCAGACCAGTTCAAAGCAAGTTGTTACGAAGTTATTCTCCCCCGAACAAGTCTACAACTAACATATGCAATTTGCATGATATACCCCAAGTATAACTAGGTCGAGATCTGTAACGCTCAAACCGTAATCGTCCCACAACCTCGATTTTACTTCATTTCCGCAGGAACCAAACAAGCAAACAACAGCAAAGAAATTAAACTAGAAATATGCGATTCTTTAGCGGACATTTCACACATCCCACAGAACTAGCTGCAAAACCCCAATGATCGCAAAGAAACGTGCAGCGGAGCTACTCAGGATCCCCGACAGCGAAGCATTCCGATGAAGACCAGTGGATCCATCCAACATAGGCTATATCTAGCAGAAATCAGAAAAAGAATAAGAAGGAAGGGGGGCGGGGACGGGGAGCACTCTTACCTCGGTGACGATGTTCGGTCGCATCTCGCTATCCCCCGCTCTGGTTTTTTTTTTTTTTTGCCCTTTGCCTTTGTTCTGCCTCTCCGTTTCTCCCATATTTATACCGCGGTGGACCAGGGTGTTGTCGGGGTGGATCCGGAACGGATCCTTCTAGTGCAGTCCAGATCCGATAATTTTTTGGACCCAAATGGATTGTTAGTACCTTCCATTTTTCGGATCGGATTCAAACACAGTCGTTAGTACCTTCTATTTTCGGATTCAAACACATTAGTTAGTACCTTCTATTTTCGGATCGGATTCACACATTATACCTTCCATTTTTCGGATCGGATTCAGACACTAAGCTTAGTTATTGGTTGATGGTCAATCCCAAGTTCTATTAGATAATAATCCCAACAAAAGAGAAATTAACCACAAACTTTTTTTCCTTTTGGTTAATTCCTATTTCATCATAAAAAGTTTCAACGCGTGTCTCATGAGCATAATTCTCATAAGGTTTTGGGGAGAGAATTAATTCGCTGGTAATGAGGAATAAAAATAGAGATGAAATGCATAAATAAATTAGAGATGCACGTGAAGAAATCATGTAAAAAGATGATGCAAAAACAATTTTTTTTTTAATATAGTTTCCTTCCTAGAATTTTTGTTTCCGGAAAACTCATTTTGTGGCTAGTTTTGGGTTTATTAATTAATTACTCCTATTTGGATTGATTTAATAATTGAGTATTTCTATCAATAACCCTTTTCGCTATTTTTTTAGTTTAATTTTTAAAAATATTTTCAACATATCCTTCTATAAATAGATTTAAATGCATCCATTTATCTTCCACTTTTTCTTTTATTCTTCTTATATCGAAATGGAGAACACTTAGATTCTGTCATCTCTAAAATGTCAATAGGATTGCTAATTAATAGTAAGCATCATCTTATCCACTTTAGAAAAGATTTTTATTCTCTCACACCAAAATTGTTTTGTTTCTGTCCTTCTTGGATCATTGTTTTCGTTCAAATAACAAGACAATAAATGCTGAAAGAATCCATCATTCTTTATTATATTTTTATCTTTTGTGTTCTTCGAGGATTCATTTTGATCATCGTCATCGATCGATCGAACGATAAGCAGCCACAAATATCGCTCCTCCCTCAATGAGCGATGCTAAAGGGTCGTGAGAAACAAAAAGATAAGATTGATACTCGAAGAGCTAAAAATTGTATAATTATATATTATTATTTTTTGTAGAGACCACCAATAACATAAAAGGATCTCGATGACAAATTTATGATAATTTATTATGCCTAGCTTAGTTTTGAAAACATAGAAAAAAAAAATCACTAAACAACTGTTTCTCGAAGCATAATCCACATCTAAAGGAAAGCGTTCCCCTTAAAATAGTAGTGTATTTGCGAAGGATCGAACAAATCTAAGCAAAGTGGCCTTGAGGTCAATGAGCTGCACCTTGCTTCTTAATAAAATGCTTGATTATTGTATTGAGAGATTAATAAAGCTTACATGTTTTTTTGTTTGCTTTTCATAGGCTGTTGATGATATTCTTGTTCATACAGTATTGTTGATGTTATTAATCATTCAAACCTTATCTTGGATGGCTATAATGTCATAGGTTTCGATCTTCTCTCATCGTGTTTAGTTTGGGTGCTTCATGATATTTCTATTATCTTTAATCGAATGGCTTCTTAGCGTAGCAATCGTGTCATGAATAAATACTTCTCAAAGTTTGGTCACTTCAATCGTCTTGGAGTGCTAACTATGGTTCAAATGTTTTATCACTAACATTAGCATCCCAATGACCTATCTCGACCTCATGAGTCATGTAGTATTATGAATTTATGAATTTGACAAATCACTTAAATTAGACTACCTACTTTGTTGATGGTGTTGGCATACATAGATAATAGTAAATTATTGTCTGGGAAGGTGTCAAAGACAATTTGGCCCTCTTGTCTTCATCTTGTGAAGGTATGTATAGTAGATACTTTAGTAAACTACAAATTCATATGGTCATATAAACAATTTTCTTGAAAGCAAATTGCATGTCTTAACTTGACATATATACTCTTTAAGCTTTGATTCGATAACAAGAACATAACATTATGGTGGATGATATGGTAGAGTCTATTTCACTCAGTGATTCTCGTAGATATTTACTAATTCGAGCATCGGAGAAGTCAAGACTAAACGCACTCTTGACGACACTAGTCTCGTAGGAACCTCTCCATGTTGGCTCCACAAAGCCTAAGTTGAGACACATTTACTTTTTAGGTTTGAGATGTAAACATACCTTCCCTCGGAAAAATGAGCTGACTGACTCATCAATACTATATATATATATCAATATTAATAGATTTGTGCTACACCAAATAGCTTAATATATGTCATAAGAAACTAAACTTAGGAGCGCCCCTCCGTTCTATGATGGGGTTGAGTGGTTTCATTCTTTTGTTTAAGCATTTGGATTGACTCAATCCCCATTGCAATATATGGACTTTTCAACACTGACCATATACTGTTCCCTTTATTGAAAAATATAAGTTATTGTTTTAATACGATAAAATATAAGGTGTTTTCAATACCACCTCAACAAAACAAAAAAAACAAAAAAACAAAAACAATACCATAGCACTATTACGATAAGCCAAGTGAAATCAAAACACTGTAAAACCTATTTGATCTATCACACTCGGATTCAAATAGATATTTATAATGGTTTAGTAATAACATCACCCAAATAAGAATAAAAAATTATTTTATTATAATATTTTGATTACCATAATAAAAACAATATAAGACCTTCTTGAAAACATGTAAATAACATAATTGAACCTTTAACCTCAATCAAACTAATTGCAAGCCTAAAAATATAGTATCATAATGATCTAGAATCAATGACACCTAAAGAGGCACATATATCACTCACAGTATTTATCAATAATTTTAAGATGTTTTCAATACCTCGACAAAAAATATTATAAACTATTAAAGATAAACTGAATACAAATATTCTAATAAGTTCATAATTGATGAAAAAAATTAATGGAAAAGAGTGCGCGGTCCAATCCAGATAGAAAGCCTGCTCTGACTTGTAAAGAGGCAAAGCCTTCTCGAACAGCTGCTTCATCAATTCGGATAACCTGCACATAAACACAGTGAAAGAACATTAAAACGCTCGAAAGACATCAATGGAACGTTCGTTGCATATCAAAAACTGAGCCAAAGATAAAAGTAGTGCTCAAGGCATTGGTTATTGAGAGAGAAACGAAGAAAGTGATATGATTTTGGATTTTATCACCTTGTATGATCTTACAATTGTCAATGCTCACTTCAAAAACAAACATAAATATTTGATTACTTATAAAAATAGTCACAACAGTATAGATTTTTGTCTCATTAGAAAGGTAGGTAAAGTTATATCCAAGAATTATAAAGTTATACATATTTGTTGTAGAATATAGAAAAAGAAAAAGAGAGTAGAAAAAGTTACTAGGATTAGACAACGAATTTTTAAAGATGATAATGTAAGGGGTTTTTAAGAATGGGATTAAAAAGGAGGAGATTCTGAACATAGATGGAGATAGTATTGATATTATTTAGACTGCAATTCCCAATAAGATTAGGACCTTAAAAAAAGGATATCTTTGATAAAACTAAAGGTAGAAGTGTAGCTTTCAGAGAGAGTTGGTGATGATGAGAGGAAGTTCATAAAACAATTATTACTAAAAGATCATGTTTTAAGGATTGATAAAATTATAAAAATAAGAAAAAAATTAAAAGATATAAAGAACAAAAAAAAAAAGACGCTAAAATAACTACTAGTATGATAAGATACAAAGCTTATAATAATTTTTATCACAAATTAGGTACTAAAGATAGATGAAAATTATATATTAGAATTGCTAAAGCTAGAAAAAGAAAAGAATATAAAGAACCAATTAGCTATTGTTCAATCGAACCAGACTTCAAAGAAAAGTCTAGTTTGGTTGCTTCATGAACCAGGCACTCGCCCTATTTTAATTGGTTCAATCAAACCAACTAGTTACTATTCAATCGAACCAGACTTAAAGGTCTAGTTCGATTGCTTCATTTGAACCAAGCAATCGGCTAAGGCGCCCAACGCCTAGGTTTAAGCGACCGCCCAGGCGACGCTTCACTGAAGCACGCCACCTGGTTGAAACCTGAGGCGCTCAAGCCTCGTTTCATCTCATCCAGACACCTGGGCACTCAAACCTCTACTCAAACCATTGAATTAAATTGTGAATAAGCCCATAATTATTAGACTCACCATGGTATTAAACATTCCGGGAAAAAAAAGGCTCTATGAAACTATACTGGCAGATGCAATTTCCAGTCTGCTTTTCTCAAATAGAAAAGGTAATTCATCAAATACATTCCTACTTTTATCTGACCAGTTATAAGTTCTTTATCAATTATTAATAGCTTGGCATTAGATTCCCCGATTCCCAAATGAAGGTCACAACAAAACGAATACATTGTGCTCATGATGAAGGCTAAAACATCTCATCTGAAACCACACTGATCTCGTCAGTCTAAAAGCATGATAAACTTAATTTCTTAATGCCTTTCTGGCACCATAATGCTGCCACACATTAAAAAATTTGTAACAGCCACAAAATAATCACATATCTTACACTTAACTTTGCTGCTGCATCAAACAAAATGCTGCAGACTTTATTCTAGAGATAATCTATCTCATCCAGACATGTCACATTAATCTTATCTTTTTATATGAGCCAAGGAATGAGCTCCTTTGTTTGATCTTAAACAATATTATGTGAATGAGAAATCTTCAACATGAACTTGCAGTTTGTTAACCTAGTCAACAACTCCCACTATCAAAAGTTTTTATTTTTCTTATAGAAACTTACAACTTTTACAGTTTTATGCAGGATGACATACATGAAGAGAAAAAAAAAAGGCATACAAGAAAACTAATTGTACTCAACTAGCTCTATCATGATGTGATAACAATCTCAGTGCCAGATTACAGAATTGATCAAATCCTATGACTTGAGGACAACCATGAATTATCTTGAGCAAATAAAAAATACATCAAATAATGAAAGTATATTAGTCAAGAAAATGGAGCTTCTGGGGGCATGAATCAGTATTTTTTCTTTTCTTTTTACAAAGGGTAAATGGAGAAGATAGAATTTGATCTTACAATTTAGTGCCAAAATCTTTACTAACTAGATTAGATTGCTCCTATTCAGACTGGAGTAAATTAAAACTACTGCAGGTGAAGTTGTAGAAGGTATTATGAGACAACCAAAAGCAAAAGGTAAAATACAAGCAACTTTATTGCTTAGTCTGTCTTTCTTGTGAATCCTTTTATTACCTATAAAATATATCAGATAAGATTAATCGTTGACCAGCATTTTAATATTTTAGTTTATCCAAGTTGATCTATATTAGGCTAATGCACGAACGATTCTAAATCATAAATCATTTTTTTCTGGATTAAATTATACAGTTTTCCAAAGAAACCAAAACAATTATCCATATGCGGTAGCCATGTTTTAATCAAAGTGGTGGTGAAATTATCCTCTATGTAGTCTCTGCGATTACAGAAAGCCACAGAAAGCTTATACGATATTGGATTCTGAACAAAAGCGTACCGGACGTCTATTTAGGTCTCCGGAAGACGCCAGAGCGGTTCCCAGAAGAGAAGCGAAAGGAGCGCGAGATTGGGAACCGCGAAGGCCAGGACGGGCGAGACCCTGACACCGATCCGCCCCCGCCTCAGACGCTTGCGAACGGACTCCCGGCGCTCCTCTGGCCCCCAGCGAGGAGGCGGCGGGTCCACGGCGGAGGAGAGGACGATGGGCGGTGGCTGCTGGAAGGGGCACTTGGCGCGCCAGGAAGAGGCGGGTAGGCCCAGGCGCGATGAGCGGCGGAGGAAGATGGCGAGGGACCAGCGGAGAAGCGGCGGGGGGAATCCGGGGGCCGGGCGGCATAGGAAAGGGGGGTAATCCCAGGAGAGGAAGCAGGGGACGTTGGAGGCGACGAAGAGCTGGGAGTGGAGGGAGGGCGCAGTTGTGGGGTGGGTTAAGATGTGGGTGAGAGTGTGCATCCTTTGCTCCCAGGTGGGTATCTCAGCTTTTGCTTCCGCCATAGACGGGGGGAAGGAACGCTGACAGCAAGCAGAAGCAAGATAGAACCGGACATGAGTCGGACGGGTTGGGTTCCGTGGGGTTTGCTGCGGATTGAAGAGATATATTTTGTTTTTATTTAATTATTAATAATTCCAAAAACTTTAGTAGTTAGATAAGTATTCTCACATATAAATTATATACGCTGCTTTACACGTAAAATTGAAACCGAATAAATGGATCCATCTAAAAATAATTCAAACCCATGGTCTGCTGGGAAAATAAGATAATATTTTTTTATTGGATTAATACTAATCTCAAATGCTTATATTGTTAGAAAAAGTCGGATATAATTATAAACCTTTACATTAAGCTTCGAAAGAAAGCCTCATGCCACAACTGGGCCGGGTCAACAAGGTTGACCAAATGACCGATTCCAACGCACGCAAAACGCTCCTCTAATTACAACGCACTCCCTCCCCCACGAAGCTTTGAAGTGGGATCTCCGACTCCGACTCCGACTCCGGCGCCGGCTATCCATCCCGACCACTGAACCACCCTATAAAACCCTCCTTCCCATCCCACATTCCTCCTCAGGCCTGCAGAGGAGGAGGAACAAGCCATCCTAAAATAAGTTTCTCTTTCTCCCTCTTTATCATCTCTTCCGCAGCTCTAAAGCCCACACCGCCGCCAGAAATGGAGATGGGAAAGATCGCCTGTGCCATCCTCGTCGCCGCCGCGTCGGCCACCACCGCCCTTGCAGCCGAGGCTCCGGCTCCCGGCCCCGCCAGCGCGTCCTTCGCCGTCACCCCTGCTGTTGGAGCCGCCGTTGGGGCTGCTGCCCTCTCCTTCTTTGCCTTCTACTTGCAGTAGCCTGCCTCGTAACGAGACAGAGAGAGAGAGAGAGAGAGAGAGAGAGATCCCTCTGCTTGATGCTTGTGATCTTTTTTCCAACACAAATCTAAATGAATTAAGTCGACCGTTGATCAATGACATCAGCGTTTACGTATATGGCCAAAATAGTACATTCATTGTCACAATTCCTTCATAAAATTCACGGCGCGCAAAGACCGTATAAAATTTCCTTCATAAAACTGGCTCATTCGTGAGCCCAATTAAGAGCTATTAGGTTTAACCGTTGGGTCCAAATCGGCCCACATTTGGACCCGTTAGCAGCCAGTTTCGGATTGTGTCAGAAGTCGGCGCCTATAAACTTCTCCGAAGCTCTCCTACAGGCAAAGAGCAATGGCGTCCTTCTCCTTCCTCTCTCGCTCTCGCAGATCAAACCCTAAACTTCTCCACTTCCTCTTAAACCCAATTAAAAGCCCTACTCCTCCTTCATCCTCCTCCACGCCCCTCTTCCGATCCCACCACCTCCTTGCTACACCCGGTTCCACGTCTACTAATCCCCTAATCCCCGATCCCTTCTTTCTCCTCCGATCCTTCTCCACCACCGCCGCCGCCGCCAATCTCCGATCCCGATCCCTCTCCAAGCGAACCCCTACAATCCCAAGTCTTGTCCCTACTCCCTTCAGCTCCCTTCCCCGAATCCCGTCTTTGCCTAAAACGCTAAGCCCCGATCCCAGAAACCTCTCCGCCGGCCCGTCGGGAGGCTCCGAGCCAGAGGGCGAGCCTCAGGTCCCGGAGTTCCGGCACCAGGAGATCGTCGGCCCCACGGTGGAGCGCGACGTCTCCGCCCTCGCCAACGAGACCCGCCAGGTGCTCGACGGCCTCGCTAGGAGCATCTACAGCCTCAGCTCGGCCTTCGCCTTGCTGGGCGTCGCCCACCTCGGCCTCGGCGCGTGGATCGTGTTCACCGTACGGCCTCCCGACGAGGTCCTGGTCCAGGGCCTCGCGGCTTTCGGCTTTCCCTTCTCGATGGCGTTCCTCATGCGGCGGGCCCTTAAGCCGATTGTCTTCTTCAGGAAGATGGAGGAGCAAGGGCGTCTCCAGATTCTGACGCTGGCTCTCCAGTCAACAAAGAACTTGAATCTCTTGTTCATGAGAGCTCGAGTGGTTTCCTTCTGCTGCATCGTGGGCATCTCGGCAGGATCTCTAGCAGCTCTTCTTGGGCGATAATGTTATCATCAGGTATTCCTTTGTAGAATAATGTCCCATTTCTTTCCAACAGAATAATGCGATCTTGAGTTGTAATTCATCCCAATTTCCTTGAGATTGTTTAAGATCCAACAGCAACGAGAGGGGTTCACTTTGAAGATATATTATACTTACGGGTCCATAACTTATTCTCTACAGCTAAGAAAACCAATAAGGCTTCATTGCTTTTATCGTTCTCTGGATGAGATTAAATTATAGGTACACTCTCAAGGAAATCATACGGACAGGTAATTGCTGACCTTCTTTACTAGCTCACTTGATAGATATTGTAAAGCTTGCTTGAATACTTTCTGGAAATAAAAAATATGCTTGAGCCGTGAATTGGAAGATTTGATCAGTTGATGCTGCCCTTGGTAGTGCCTTATGGCTTAGGTTTCTTGTGCTTGGCAATTAATAGGTAATAAAAAAGAACAGAAGTAAGCTTCTTTTCTTCTTTGTTTAAAAAAATATTGTTTTATTATTATTTTCCTGAAAATCTGAACATGTCAACCAAGCTTTTCAATGAAAAATGGTGCAACACTCATGTTGTGGTCTAATACAAATTGAACTTTAAAGTCAAATCATTTGATTTGGCCATCTCTTACCGAGCATCATGAATCATTAACCATATATTTAGGATGTTGAGAAATCACAGAGGATGGGAAACTCAATTTACATTTTTTTTGCTTAGTCTTTCGTTCTTCTGAAATTGTTAGAGTTCATGTCAGCAAATATTAATTATGTGATTTCCACCAAGTAAGCATTAGAAATGAAGTGGAAGTGCTCATTCTGTACTTTAATGATGGTTTAATTTTTATCACTTGGATGCAGACATCATGCATGAAATGAGCATTTATGTCAACAAATAAGAAGAAAAAAAAAAAAGGATGTATGCAGTGCATGCTCCTGCCGATGCGGGGTTTGGGGAGGTCAACCATATGAAATTATTGTTGGTTTTTTTGTTTTTCTTATGTCAGATAATCGTATACCCTTTATCTTTCTTAATTTAAACCCGTATAGCTCAAGAAAGTAATAGGAGTTAGCAGCCACCAGATCTGTGGTGTGGGTGCTTTGAGATCATGTTAATCATGCAGATACTATATATAGTTCTTACACTACAGTTTGTCATACTTATAGTAGATACTTACTTTCAACTTGTTACTTTGGTGTCCTTTTTTTTCATTGTGATACAGATAAACCCTCCAAATTTTTTGTATTTTCATGACTCTTTGTTTGCATATTCCCTGTTAATCTCGGTGAGTCTTGGAGCAATACTGAGTTCAATAAGTCTCTTGGATTCTAGCAGCTGCATGTGGTAACTTGAGATTAAAAGGTCTAGGTCTTTTACAACTCTGTGTGCTTTTTATATTTATGTTGAAGGGCAGGTATTTCTGATTGAGGAGTTCTCATACATACTGTATCTCTGTACCCTTGATGTAGGTTTTTTCTTTCTTTAGGTCATGCTAAGCCATTGTTCTAACAGCTTCTTTCTACTACATGATGGATTTCACTGTATTGATGCATCATCTGACATGCATCCAGTCAGAATTTTTGTCTCCAGATTTCAGAACTTTTTTTTTTGTCTGAATTCCAGCCTGGGCAGAAATCTTGTAGCATTTACAAAGGGAGTGTTACTCAAGCATTTCGTGGTCCTGCATTTCTGGTAACTTCTTTCAAAAATTTTTTGTTTGAAAAGCCACAGTTTGTTCTTTTCATTTTTTGTCTCAATTTGAATCAAAGAATCCAGTCAGTCAGAAGGTAGTAGTAACCTATAATATCAAATCTTGTGTACATGATGTAGTAATGCTTATGAAGGGTTTGTACAAAGGTAGGTGAACAACATAACTGGGAACCTTTTAAAGTTACATAAAAGGTTTGGGGACCTCAAAGACAACCCTTGAGGTTATGGGGTATCTGATTATTGTATTATTTTAATAAGATAATATCTATTTTTGTAGAGTTTCATCACATAGTTGAAAGGTAGGCAGTCATAGTCGGTCAGCACTAGGCAGAATTGAACTCAGCTTCCTCCCCAGAATAGACTCATAGGAACACCACAAAAACACATGCATCAAGTGGTCAGTTCTACTTCCTTCCTCCCAGAGTGTAGAGGAACCAATACAAACAGGTAGCTGTCTTAAACATGCAACAGGCTTGAGAGAAAACTTTCGTCATATTGCATAAAGCGACAATACATGTACAAGTATTACACACTGACCAATTAACTGGTTCATCCATGAGGTACATCTGCTTGTGTGTTTGTAGTATGCACAACCTTGTAGGTGCAAAATGTGAAATTACATACGTATATGTGCCACTTCTTGATATTATTCTATTTCTATAGTATTAAAAAAGCAGCGGAAACAAACAACACGAAATGCAGGAGCAAAATCTTCATGTTGTTGGATTTGTAATTGTGATTGATAAATGGTTGATGTTATAAAATTTGACTAGCAAGTTTTTTTTGAAAAAGTCTCTTGTTTTTATTCTATTTTTCGATTGGCATCTTCTTTTTTATTTTTTCTCATAGAGCGTTTTTTTTCCTCCTAAAAGATGAAATCCTTTTGCGTTCTTATGTTGCTCGCCACAAAGGCTCTGTCGCCCTCACTGCTACTCTTCTTTTTCTCTAACCTTTTTCTTTCGTCCTTGCTAGCCCAATTGTCTCTAATTCTCACATTAGCCTTGTTGCTTTCATCTCCCCTCTCTTCTTCTTTTTTTTTTTTTTTTTGGCCTCATCGTCATCTTTATTCGATTGTAATGTGCCCTCGCCTCCCCTCTACATTTTTACCATTGTCATTCGTAGCTTCCGTGATTTTACGTCGAATTTTCTTATCCTCAGAGAAGAGACAAGGATGACTATGATACAATCACTCCTCCCCTCTCCGTCTGTGTCTATCGATCGGAGGATGAAGGCGATGATGACCGAGAACAAAGGTAAAATTTATTTATGTTAAAAAAAATTACTTAAAAAATAAATAAATAAATAAAATGCTAACGAAAAAAATAAAGGATGTTTTGAGAAAATTAACCAAAACTTGATCTTTTTATTATAGAAACAGATTGAAATACATCGAACACCTGCTGGCAACCTAACGTACGTCCATATATGTGTTCTTTAAAGAAACCTTTCCGAAACCGGCCATTTCACCGAACCGTTGCCGATTCACTTTGCAGGTTTCGCGCACCGCCCGGGGAGCATACGCTGCCCGGTCACCGATCCCGGCTTTTGAGCCGTAGTTTTCCTGCTCTGCAACGCAACGCAACGCAACGCGACGCAACGCGCAAAAATCACCCTCGTTCTCTGTGACAGGAGGAGCGAACGGTGTCGGACCCACAGTGGAGTCCACCAGAACCCTCCAATTATTCAGAGGGTAGGAGTTGGAATGAGTTGGTTTCGAGGCATGCTTTCTTTCCCAGGATCAGTTGCGCTTGTCCGTCCACCGTTTCGCGAGCTAAATCGCATTCCACTTTCTTTACCCGGTGGAGTTGCCTTGTCCGGTTGGACTCCTCATGACTCCCCCCTTCGTGTTGCAATTATGTATGTATATATCTATATATATACTCCCGCCCGCTCCAAGCCCCATCACCGCGATCCCGTTATCGGCGATGGACCTCCCGGTGGTTGACCTTTCCCGTTACCTCGAGATTTCCGCCCGGCGCGGCGCCGGAGCTCTCCCCCCAGCGGCTGCGGAGGTGGAGGCTGAGGAGGTGGCGCTGAGGTCGCTCTGCGCGACCGTGAGCGGGTGCCTCAGGGACACCGGGGCGCTGCTCGTGAAGGACCCACGGTGCTCCGTCGAGGACAATGATCGGTTCCTCGACATGATGGAGCGATATTTTGGGCGACCGGAGGAGTTCAAGCGCCTCCAAGCCCGCCCCGCCCTCCATTACCAGGTTTCCTTCTTCTTCTTCTTCGTTTCCTTGATTGATTTTTTTTAGTTTTTGGGTTGTTAGATCGATTATTTTTATAAATGGTGGATCGTCTTGCCTGCCATCTGAAAAAAATATGCTAGGTTGTAATCTGGGTTTTGATCCCAACATTCGATCTTGTGATCCGAGTTGTTTTTTCATGCAACGGAACAGATCGCAAACGGACAGGATACTATAGCAAAAACAAATCATGTCTCTATCAACTTCTCTAAGCGGGCATGAAAAATATGGAACTATGGGGGATGTTTATTGGGTGTTCTTCCGGATCGAATTTAGGGCATAGATGGAAATTACCATTGTAAGAATCCAATCCGTTACCGACAAAACAAATGTTTTAAGTGCCTTAAATCCATCAACAATATTGTTTTGGATAGGAATAAATGAAAGTAGATGGGAGAAGAGAAAGGGAAAAAGAGACTATCTGATAGTTGAAGCTGTATATCAAATGGCACAACTGTTACGAGCATCACCATATTTCTGACAATTTTCATCTCATGATGTTCATTGCACACTGAAGGTAAGACAATTTTATAGCTTGGTTCGCCTTGTTGCATGCCATAACTCTGCATGTTTTGCCTAGTAAAACCTTTTCCGGTAGTTGTGTTGGTTGGGTTGCTTTCTTTCATTATGTTTTTTCTGGAAACCTCCCCAGTGACCAAAGACCGAGCACAAGTTGTGTGCTTGAGGATCTAGGCTACGAAGAAAGATGCCAGAGGAAAAAGTCCCTTCAAAACTAAACTAGCAGTTCAGAATGCTGTTGGATACAAGAAAATTAGTATTGTAAAAAAGACAACGTTCCATCAATAACGCAATAGTGTGATCATAAAATGTTCCATTTATAGCACCTGATTATCTTTAGTTGGAAATATAGCAAAGAAAATTTATACCCTGATGTTTAATTGAATATAAAAACTAGGTCGGAGCAACTCCCGAGGGAGTGGAAGTACCACGTAGTCTGGTTGACGAGGATATGCAAGCAAAGATCAGATTGATGCCAGAAGAGTTCCAACCTGCTATTCCTAGAGGCCCAGATCCTAAATGGCGATACATGTGGAGAGTAGGCCCTCGACCAGCAAACACCCGTTTTCAGGTCTCATTTTTTTTCATAAAATTCTTTTCTGCAGGAATATATGACCCTAATGTCTAAACTGTGAAATCTTTTTTTTTTTTTCTGATTCAGGAACTGAACTCAGAACCTGTCATACCCGAAGGTTTTCCTGAATGGAAAGAAACTATGGATTCGTGGGGTTCAAAAATGATAGCTGCAATTGAGGTACATCACTCTTATGGTTAGGTGCCTGTTAATTCTAGTTTGTTTGCATCATTTTCTTGTGATTGCCTATAATTGTGTATGCATATGTAAGATTTTGTTTGTGCCAGGTTGTTGCTGAGATGGCTGCAATTGGATTTGGTTTAGACAAGGATGCATTCACTTCTTTAATGAAACAGGTTATACCATGTTTATAGAAGTATGTTGATTATGAAATTTTTTCTTCTAAATGACCGATATGGAGCTTTTAATGCTTTAGGTTGCTCCTGTCCAAGAATATTTTGCGAATCATTTTGCCAATTTATTGCATTTATATTAAGCAGTACTTTAGAGTGCCTTCTATTGATGCCCCAATTCCGTGAAATGCCCAATTCTTAATCTATTTCTTCTCAAATTAATTTCCCTTTATTAATTTTAAGACATCTCATTGGTATTTTTTATTCTTGTCAACTTATTGTTTTGACAACTTCATCATGGATTTGACCAACCTTATTTTACCAACTTTATTTTAACCATATTAGTTTGCGGTCATATGTTTCAATGCGACAGCAGGATACTATTTGTAACAAATAATTCTGTTGGTTAAAGGTCCCACTTTTTTCATGAAATGGGTTTGTGCTTTATCATGGTCTCTTGGTTATTTTATGACATCCCGCCTGACCCTCCGTAGATAAGAAGCCATATCTTTGCATGATAGGTGTCCTCATGCTTGATATTGAGGGACACATGTTGACTAGAAGTACCTAATCTTATATCTGCAGATTCTTTATGATATGATTCTGAGCATTCCGACACTAAATTTGTCCACATCAAGTTTCACAATGCTTTTGTTGCTTTATTAATCTATTTAGTCAAAGTTCAGGAGAGTAGAGTACAAAATAATAGTCAAGAAAAGATCTATGTGATGTATTTGAAATTGACAAGTTTCATGCTGATGAACAGTAAAAATGACCAATGTGAAAAACACAAACCCACGAGAAAGTTTTGAGTCTGTCTTCTGTCTCGCTCACATGCAGTATGTTCTTCTATTCATCTTTGCTCGTGTACCCTTAACATTTTTTGTTTGTGTATGCCTTCCATCTTTAATGACTTCAGGAATGTGATACAGGTGGCCTTGTGCATCTCAATATTACACTCTTGTATCTTATAGTTATCTTATAAGACGACTGTCCTTTTAAGCTTGTTGCCATTCAGCACAGACCTCATCTTGAAATTTGAGCATGTGAGCCTTTGGTTTTAACATGCATCTCCTTCAAAGGAATTGCAGTATGACCGTTTAAGTTCTTTAAATGTGAAAATATTTCTTTTTCTAAATCACTTTTCCCCCACTTTAAACTGTTAGTGGATTCTATATTCATGATATGATCAAATAGCTCTGAAATTTAGTACATTTAACATTCATAGCTAATCCTATTGATTGAATTATCAACTCCAAAATTGTTTTCTGGAACTTCTTTATAGCATCAATGGTTGGTTATCTCTATCCGGAGAGTATGTTTCCTTTTTTTTCTAATAAGATTCATGATTCTCATGTCTAATGTCTGAAATGATGACCTTATGGCAATTTTAACCATCTAAAAAGAAAATCTCAAGATGTGCCCTTTTTCCAGTGCCTCCTCTCTACTTTTATTATGTAGGAGAGCGTTCTCTCCACTTTGATCATGTAGACAAGTCTTCGTATGTCCTGTTAGCATGTAGCAATCACCGTACTATACTTGTCAGTCAGGTTGGTCATACTGGCGTGGTCCCAAAAAATTGATATCAATTTGATAACCCATCACAAAATTTGTAAAATTCTGTCAAATCTTTTATAGAGCCTTCTCGAATTTGAGAAGTGTTCTGTAGCTGACCTTGTGTTGACAGGGAAAGGTCTGAATGATGATGGTTAAGAAAAGGTCCAGCGGGTGTGATATGTAATTTGGTTAATTCAGTAATAGGCTTTTAGCTTTATCTTGTACATTGAAATAAATATATTGTTTTGGATACAATGAACGAGGACTATGCAGAATTACCAGTGAACCCTGCTGCAGGATGAGAATTTGGTTTTCTGATTGCTATATTTTATTAGTCTCAACATTGTAAGACACACATGCTGGCAGCTTTATTTCTTGTTTCAGGGTATCAGATTCCAGGTTAATATATTTGTCTGGCTTGACTATTGTTGGAAAGTTTTATTAATCAGGACTCAGCTTGTATGTCTTCATTAGTTAACTGCATGTACTCTCTATTTATTTGGAGACGTTGTCCCCAATTCCAGGATTTCTTTCAGTAATTGTGGAAAATTCTAAAGTAGTTACACTATAGTTAGCGTGACATGCAGGAACGTTAACAGATCCATTTTAGATTATTGGTACCTTTTCCATACATGACTAGGATGAAAAATCATTAACTAGTAATAGTTTTATTTATAGACAGAACTACTCATCATACGGTGTTTCTTGTTCTTATGGTTCTTCTTCATCCCCTGTAAACTGTAGGGACCTCACCTCCTCGCTCCAACAGGAAGCGACCTCCAACGACATGGCAGTTTGGGCACAGTTTTTGCAGGATATCATTATGACCTAAATTTCTTAACAATCCACGGCAGAAGTAGATTCCCAGGTTTAAGCATCTGGCTGAGAAATGGGCAAAAAATGGAGGTCAAGGTTCCAGTGGGTTGTCTTCTTATCCAAACAGGAATGCAGGTATTTATGTTTGTTTCTGCCAATGCATGGTAATTGAGCCATTAAAAAATTGTGAGCACAACACCAATATGTATAACAAATTCTAAGGAAATACCAGGTGTTTCAAATAGCAGAAAATAATGTGTGTTCTTCTCTAAACTCCCTTGTATGGATGCAGCTAATATGTGTGTGATGCTCATACGCAGATAGAGTGGTTAACTGGAGGCAAGTGTTTGGCTGGAATGCATGAAGTTACTGTGACTAATAGGACACTTGAAGCTATTGAGTTTGCAAAGCAGCAAAACCGCAGCATTTGGAGGGTTTCATCAACTGTAAGTGTTTTAAGTTTCTTTTGGTTACAATGCTTCGTCATTTTGTCATCCGCTAATAATTTTTATTTTCTTCTCGTCTTTGTTATGACCAGCTCTTTGCACATATTGCTTCGGATGCGATCTTGACGCCATTAGGCCATTTCGCTGAGACACCGTTTGCGAGCAAGTATCCTCCTACCTGTGCTGGAGATTTTGTTGAACGGGAGCTCGGTGTAATTAATCTTAAAGCGAGGAAGGGATACTCTTAGACCATATAAGAGAACATAAATCGATTGTTGACTTCACTAGGAGTGATTCTCCATTGTCTAATTCAATTTTTATTCTTCTGGAAAAACAAAAGACATTTTGATCGTAGGATCCAACTTCAACATTTATGTCATTTTACAAAGTGATCATAATCTGTGAGGTCTTCAATCAGATCATTTTTTGAATTTATGTAAAGTGACGTGGGCCCATAGATTATTCTCCAATCACGATGCATGTATGTTATATTTCGAAAATATCAAGGGTTTTGTCATAAACATGAATTATCTATTTGCGAAAAGAGTGGTAAAAACCACATCAAAAGGCCGGCTTAACTTACGACTTGGATTACGAAGCAGATACCAACCACTTCACGATGCCCAAAAGCCCATATGAATCGAAGCCCACATTACGCAGCGGTAGTACTCCATAGCCCCCATAGGCTCCCTCTCTCTCGTCTGGACTCTCGTCGATGGCTGGGCGAGATGGAGATGGCGGCGACGGCGACGACTACATGGGCGATCTCTCTCTCTTCCTCCCTGCCGAACTCGATACTGATTCGAAGAAGGTAATTTTAACCCTGACCCCCTCCATCTTAGCGTTGTTCTTCGTAAAAGGATTCCAGCTTTAGCCCTAATCGCCTCTGCGGACCGGCAGAAGTTTGGCTCGAAGGCGAATCAGAACCAGCCGGAGTCGAAGCCGAAGCCCAAGTGGCCCAAGGGCCTCAGCTGGCAGGAGCAGCGGAGGCTCGAGAGGGAGCGGAAGCAGCGGGAGGAGGACGAGCGCACGAGGGCGAGCCTCGAGTCGGCGATCCCAGTCTCCAACGTTGGGTTCAGGATGCTGAAGATGATGGGGTACAAGCCCGGGTCGGCGCTGGGGAAGGACGGCGGCGGGCGGGCGGAGCCGGTGGAGCTCCAGATTCGGCGGTCCAGGGCAGGGATTGGTGTCGAGGAGGACGCGGTGAGGAAGGAGAGGGCTGCGGAAGAGAGGAAGCGGAGGAGAGAGCAGGATATGGTGGCAGAGTTCGGGTCACGGCAGAAGACGCATTGGAGGAGCCGGAGAATCGTTGGAGATTACCGGAAGGCAGAGGCTGCTCTGGCCCAGTTGGAGAAAAGGGAGGTGGTTGAACCCCCAAAGGACGTTGCAGAAGAGGAGAAGCCGGAGGAGGAGGAAGAAGAAGAGGAAGTAATCACTGAAGAGGTAAAAGTTCACAACATGATTAATCTTTATATCCCATCTTGCTATTTATTCATATTAGAACATGCGCCACATGCTTATTTTGATCTAATTCCGTTTGCACCCTCCCCTTGTATGTTAACAATCAAGAAGCAAATTGGAAAGCATAAATAGAAGGATTTGATATAATATTTCTTTTGCCACTGAACTGCTAAGACTGCTTCTCGAACTATATATTCATTGAAAGGGGAGGTTAATTCCAAACTTAAGCTATGGCTATACAATCCAGTGCTCATTGTCGGGTATTGTGGGGCTTTGACTTTTTTGTGTATATTAGGTAGAGAGACTGTTATGAGCTTACAATTATGGGAAAATATCCATGTAGTCGACAATGTGAGATTATGTAGTTTGTTGTTGTTGCTTTTTGTTGTAAGTTGTTAAAGCTCAACACTAAATCTGTCACCTTAAGGGTTGCATATGGTTTCCTGGGGTAAATTTTAAGGCAACCTTTATTAAGCAATGAATAGCTGATAGAAACTGATTGTACAAGATTGGCCTAGCATTATCATTGAAAGATACATATCTTGTTAGTCTCCCATCGTATCTCAAATTGCTGCTGGTTTGCAAGAATATTCATATTATCAAACCTGAACAAGCAGACATTAATTCAATCTGGTTCAAGCGAAAAATGGCAACTGTATCACTATTATAAAGCAGAAGCAGTTGATCTTCTAGAAAAATTACAGAAAACAGCGGAAAAAAAAATGCATAAAGGGTCTGCAGCCACTTAATTTGCTTTGGCAACTGTTCAGCCTTTCTGATTTTACAGAGCTATTATACCTTTTTTATGGATAAACCCAATCTGCAAAATGGTTGACGGTCAACGCCGTGTTCTCCCACCAGACCGCGGTTATCGAATCGCGATGTGTGACGTGGCACGACGAACGCGGTTTCTCGCGTCACTGCCTTTTTAAGAAGCTTCGACGACCTCCCCCGATTGCTCACGTCCTCCGTCTGTGAAAAAGGAGAAAGGGTTGCAAAAGGATTGACGGTCAACGTCGTGTTCTCCCACCATACCGTGGTTATCTGAATCGCAATGTGTGATGTGGCACGACGAACGCGGTTTCTCGCGCCATCGCCTTTTTGAGAAGCTTCAACGACCTCCCCCTGTTGCTCGTGTCCTAAACCTATGAAAAAGGAGAAAGGGTTGCAAAAGGGTAGTTGATCTTCGCCCGTTGAAAGAAGATCATTTGTGAACGTCGATGGCCTCGACGGAGAAGGAATCGGAAGTGGATGTAGATCACGAGAACCGAACCACTACAAATCTGGTGTGCTCTTTTCCTTTGTGTTTTTTCATTCTCATTATTCACTGATTTACTTGCTCACTACTCCTTTGAACATTTTTAAGTTAAACGCATTTCCGGACGGGTTTGATTGAAGCTTCTTAAAAAGGCGGTGGCGTGAGAAACCGCGTTCGTCGTGCCACATCACACATCGTGATTCAGATAATCGCAGTCTGGTGGGAGAATACGGCATTGACCGTCAACCCGCGGCGGCACCTCCCATGACGATGACGGCACTCCCACCATTATCCGAATCGCGATGTGTGATGTGGCACGACAAACGTGGTTTCTCGCACCACCGCCTTTTTAAGAAGCTTCGACGACCTCCCCCCGTTGCTCGTGTCCTTCGTTAATCGAGCTTGGATTGCATCAAACCTTCTTTCTTATTCGCTAGATACATCCAGCAACAAGATTTGGTGACACAACTGCTCCATTTAGTATTCTCACAATCTCACCAATTTACCAGCTGTAATTGACATTTATTGTTGCAGCAATGGTCACAAACAACCGAATGTGACAGCTGCGGCAAAGCATAAATCAACACTAAGGTGGTGGATGTGACCGCAAATGCAGCAACTGTGGCTCTTCTCCTTTTGCATTTGTTTCTTATATCCTGCTCCTACCCGTACTCTTTCCCCTTCTACAGCTCCGGAAGCTGTCAGCTTCCCTTTCTACATCCTCTTTTTCTTTTGGAGTTGAGTGTTTTTTCTGGAATTGGCCAAAAATTCCTAGTCTAACCAGTTGCAACCGATTTTAAGCCTTCCAGTGATGACGCCATGAAATTGGATATAGGGTTTTTCTTGGCAGGTAACAGTGCAGTTCAAGGTCACATGTTTTGATATAAACTGATGTTTTAATAAAGATTGTTGTCCTTTATAGCCTTCTATTTCCTTGGTTTCCAGGACCTTTATCTTTCGTAGGTAGATTTTCGATTATTATCTTCAACCACAACACAACGAGAAGTCCAAAATGCCATGAACTGGAGTAAATCTGGACAAACTAAAGTGTGTTCATATGGAAGCCGTATAAGCTGTTATATGTCTGTTACAGACGTTTCTGTTATCTAAAGCAGAAACATGGTAAGATCTACTGCAATCAGAAGAATATCTAGAGATGGTAATGATCAAGATTTAAAGGCCATCGTATCCTTTCATGAATTGAGGATAAATCATATCCCTGTAATTTTTATGTGAATCAATTGGGGGTTGTCCTGTTTTAATGTTTTAAAATACTTGTTGGAACATTCTTCATCCATGGTTTTGAATCTGACAAACTGACTAGAAACTTTTTTTTTTTTGCTTTTGCTTTGCAGAACTTGCATGATATACTGACAAAGCTGAGAGATGAACATCGATACTGCCTCTACTGTGGATATCAGGTCAGCAAAAGTCTGAAATATGCTATTTTCTAGACAAATCTAATATGCCCATGCTATCACTGTTGAAAAAAGAGAGATTGCATTTCTGCACCTGAGACTAATGGAGCTGCAATCAGATATCTATGAATAAGATGGCAAGCTCAGAGATATTTCAGAAAGTTTATGCATTAGCATGCACTATTTTCCTGCTTGCATTGCAGGGATTTTATTTATAATTCAGTACTCCGTATCTCATACATACCGCCTGACCAAATGCTAAAACAGTCACATATTTTGCCTTTTTTACAGTATGAGTCGGCAGAGGAATTGGCAACTAATTGTCCCGGACCAAGCGATGAAGATCACTGATCGCAAACAAGTTGCGGAACCTCTTTATCCTTGTTACAAGTTCCAAATGCTTAGCGATCTGATGTCAATCTGTGGAACAAATAGAGAGTGATGTTCAATTTGTAGCATTTCTCACCGATTGTTTGTTCCACTAACGAGATTGATCGTCTTGTCTTGATAGGGGTTCCAGATATAGTGGTTCTGAGAACCTATGAGAACGGCGTCAGCACGCTCTTCTTATTCAGACTAACCGAAAAGAAAGATGATTCATCTTCAAGTGGGATGAACTTTTTAGTTGTTACCAGATTGGTCATACAGTGGTGGAAGTTAGGGACAACTCTGAGCTCTAGGAGCAGCTTGCCCAAATTGTCGGTGGCCCTGGTGGATATAGTTGGAACAGTGATACTATCTAATTCATCCAATAGTGACTCTAAAGAACATTTATTTATGAGGGGGCCAAGTACTGGGTCCTCAAAGGAGGAAATTGACAACCGATGCTGTCTGTGTATATTTGTTTTTTTTTTTATAATCAGAAGCCTGTGGCTGGCACTCCGATCGAAATTATTGTAATTTTATTTGTCAGCAAGAATCTTGGTTCTGGAACATAAACAATTGCTCTCTGCCAGCCTTTCTTCAGATGCAGCAGATAAAAATAAACTGAGCCTCATCTTTTGTGGCTCATCATTGCACTCCCTGACACCACCAAATTGTAAACTGGCACATTTAAGTTTTTTTTTTGGCTGACAATAGTATCATCAAAAAACAGAGAATCTTGCTGATGAGAGTAAGTAAGCTTTTCGATTGAACAGATGGGGGTGTGGTGACACCATCAACCAGCTTGACAATGATGCGTGGCGGGATGGGGCAGATGAAATAATTGTTCACCATCCCCCGACTAAGGAATTTATTCTCGCTCATGGGTATGGTGTAGCTTTTTTTTTTTGTGGCTCGCTTGCTTCCAGGCATTCTCTTTCGGGGTTGTTTGGAGGAGAGCTTTCTTTGGAAATCAATCGGCTGCATATAATGTAATGTCATGTTCTCTCCTATCTATTCTTTTATTAATGTCATGTTCTTCGACAGTGCATATAATCTGGAATGGTCGAGTGCAGAAGGATCTCAAGAACATTGGGCTATTTGTTCAAGGAAGGAAAGCTGAAGACATGATGATGATGGCTGCAAAGGCATGCATTGATAGATTAGTGTCTTGATAGATGACTACTTTTGCATCTTTTACAATTTCATGTAATAATAAAACAAAAACAAAAACAAAAAAGTCAAACCCCCAAAGCTACAGAAATAGGAGGGCACCCCACACCCATCCACAACGTCTTCGGGAAACAACAAAACAAGCCTCTCGATGAATAGAATGGGATGTGTGTTCATTCCTGCGTGATGCTGACACCAAAATCCAACCCATTCAGAATTCTTGGGAGCAAAACGATGCCAAAGGTCTAGAGAGACCAGTGCATGATATGTTGACCTGAGTGATCGTATTCCCTGCCCAAGCCATGGCCGAGGCACTGCCCGTTTCCCTGCAGGGCCAACTCCAGTTCACCTGAAAATTGAGCACCACCACCACCACCACCACCAGCCGCATCCATCCCCATCGTCGCCATCTCATGCAAACTATTCCTGCTTCCTTGGTGTCCAATGTGATTGTTGTTGGAGTCGAAAGAAGGTGCCAAGATGGAGGAGGAATTGTTCAGGCCTCCGCTTGCGGAAATAGTTGGGAGTCGGCGGCTTCTGGAAGTGCGATCGCCCCATGGCTGAGTTGACAGAAGAGAGAGAGCACAGCTGGCATCCGAGGCTCCTCCGAGACACTCACCGGGCGGGAACTCTGGGGAAGAGTAGAGAATTTGGCCTGTTGAACCTTGCGAGTATGGATGGGCTCCTCCGTGCACCGCAGCAGCTGCATTGGAGGATGGAGCATCTACGACATCATGCCAGTGGTTGCTCGCCACCTGATCCCCGGCCCTGACAGTAGTAGGCCAAATGTCTCTTGCGCTACTCCAGCTCGAAATCTTCGGGTAAGAGAAATCCATTAGAAAGCTTCTGAATCTGCCAGGTTCTGTTCTTAATGCAAACAAAGCATTCAGAGAGCTTTAAAATTAAAACAAAAAACATCCAGTAGCATAAATGCAGTGCTAAATAAAAGGTTAGATTGCTGGATGACCATGGAAGGATGGTGGCGCCAAATTGCCATAGCGCGGCGCAAAGGGCCCTGGGGGCGGCTTTCTTCGACGCTCGTTATGCCCCGCGAGACGTCTGCGACAACTTCGTTTCCCTTGGTCAAATTCACTCAGCTGGTGAAACCTGTGACCCACCAGAAAAGAGTAGTTTACTCTAGAATGGTTAACTAAACTAAAGGGAAGACAATTGTTTATCCACAGTCGGTCAATAGGAAGCACATATATTAGAACATCATACACCCAACAAAATAATAAGTAGTTTGCATGGTACCAAGTAAATTAAATGCCAAGAACACCTAAACAATCAACCATTAGAATAAATGATGTTATCCTTCCTAATTTAGAGTTAATGTTTACTAAAAACTAAACAACCCCATCTACACAAGATTAGCTAGCAGCATCACACCACCAGTATGGAAGAGATACAAGTTTCTTATTCCAAATAGAAATAAATGATTAGTCATGATGCAAGCATGAGAATGAACACAGAAGAAACAATGGAAAAGCTCAGTTGCACTTGATCAGGGGATGACAAAATATGAATCAGCTGCACTCACTACAAGCCAAGAGTTGAAGATGTAAATGAGAAATCAACCAAAGGTGAAATCATCAATCTAAGACTACAATGTTTATATATACTATCAACTGAAATCCTTCAGCCACTTTTTTTTTTTTTTTTCTCTCAGAAACTGGCCTTTGGCATCCCCAAAGCATGCCAAGTCTACAAGCCCAGGCATATATATGAATCTCTCCCAATACCCACTCATAAACCCAATCACAACCAACCAAGAAATCAGTCATGGCACAAGCAAATAAGTAGAGAAAAGGAAACCAACCCTTTTAACACCAACTCAGTGGCAAGAACAATGCTTGGTTACCAGCATTAGAAAAAAAAAATCTTCTGCAGTAGAACAGTACCCACTCAACGTCCAGTAACAGAGATAAAATTAAAAAAAAATAAAAAAAAATGGAGCACACCCAGTATCAATAGTAGTTGATCTAACATGCCAAAAAGTGACCGTGATCATGCAATCAACGAAGAGATATTAATTATCAAGCTCCCAGGCCAAATAAATAGTACAGGCTTTTCCAAGAACACGAAGAACATTAAAATAAGGACATGGTGAACTGGAATCCGAAGAGCTTTCGGCAAGCAGACTCATATCTCAAACAGGAAAAAGAAAAAAAAAGGGTCATCGATCGACCAAAAGGCTGATTCGAGAGAAGGAGAAATCTGAAAAGCTGTTGTGGATGGCAACCTAAGAGAGCCTTCATTTCACGAGGCAGGAGATGATTACACAACGAGACGTCTACCCATCGACGTGAAAGCAAATATAACATGTGTCTGCCACCTACAGAACTAAACGGAAGCATCGATTTCACCAGAGCCTAATCTCAAGAACAGATTCGACGAAAGATGAGCACCGAAACATGGAGAACGAGGAGATAGCAACAGATCGAACCTGCTGCACTGCTGACAGAACCTCTGCTCCATGCCTCCAACCACCACCTTGGGTGCCTTGGAGTGCATCCCACAGACCTTGTGCCGACAGTAGTAAGCCTTGACCCCAGTCAGATCCGCCTCGCACCCCTCCACTTGACACCTGGGTGGCTGCTGCTGACCACCTCCGTGAACCACCGCTTTCCCCTTCTTTGGCGCCGTCGACGGAGCTGGAGGTGCCCTGGAGGTGCTGTTGCTGCCGCCGCCGCCACCACCACCAACCGCATCCTCGAAATAGACCTTCTTGCCGAACATAAGCCCATGGAGGGTGTCATTGGAGCTACGGGATGCTGAGGCCCCAAGGGAGCTCGAACTCATCTCCATTTTGCTTGCTGCAGCTCACTGCACAGCCTCACAGCCCGACCACCACCACCACCACCACCACCACCACCAGCAGCAGGGAAGAAGGAAAGAAGAGGAGACGGAGTTGGCATCTTTAAAGGGAGCGACTGAGAGACTTGGGTGGTCGGAGTAAAACTGAGCAAGCGTAAGGGTTTTTGGGTCTTTCCGTACGGCATAAAGCTGACACCTGCCATTGAGGCTACTGTGCATCTGATACACTGTCAAGTAAACATATCAGTGATAGATTTTGATGGTACCTTTCGGTTCCTTAATTTAGTGCGGGAGATGAAGCATTTTTTTTTACTTCAAAAATGTTGTGATTATTCGATAATTTCATATTTCACCAAAAAAATAAAAAATAAAAATCATATCTCAGATAATATATATCATGTTTTCACATCTCAAACATTGTAAATTATATCAATGCACGATCTCATATACAACTTTTGATATGGTTTCTGATTGGGTAAAGAATGGGACGTCCCAATTCATCGAAACTAATGTTAGATCGATGACCACATTTGCATTTGAGAGGAAATCACGTCGGTCTAGGCGGTCAAGTAAGTGATAGATTCACATGTGCCATTAATACTACATGGCACATCACATCCTCGGCCAATACCACTACACCAACAGGTTCGTCGTATGACTCGGCAACGCCCGAGGTAACAATAGAGGTAAGGTCGAACGTACAGACGAGCTCTTCTTCCATAGGTATAAAGCTCCCTTCTGGCAACGTCAGGAGAAGGGGCCTTCTCGCGGATATCTCATTCTCTCTCTCTCTTTTGCCTCTTTGAAAGGAGAGACAACTTACATTCTTTCTCCACAAAATCAACTAACTCAGACGTCGGAGGGGTCTTGTCGAGCTAACCCCCCATTCCTGACGAGGCTTATGTGCAGGACCCATAACTCCAGAGTCGAGCGGAACAAGTGGATAGACAAATCAACCGACGCTTGGGTGCTGACTACCGAGAGGCAGTTCCAACCAGAGTCGAAGATCCTAATCCCGACCGACGTGGCGAATTTGCATACTTGATAGATAACAAGTCGGACCGATACCTCAGCTCGACCCCAAAAGGTTCAATAATATTTTGACGCTAGAAGGAGGGTCCCGAGCCGTGCATCTTGGTCGACTAGTACTCCCAAGCCAAGCACCTCGGACATGAGCTCTTCGCTCCCTTTGTGGAGGGAGCAATGATAAGATCATCTTTAAGCCCACGTTGATTGAGAAGTAGGGGAGCTAAGGGCTCATGAGTCCACCAGTCTCCTTTACTCTTAGAAGTGTTTTTTGGAGGTCTCAATCTCCACAAAAGTCAAAATTGTGAGTACACTCAAAGCAGATAATTTCTCATATGCCAACGGGCTACACCAATGTTCAATCGATCAAAATGTCCCTTATTAATTTAAAAACTAGGTAAACAAATAAATTAACGAGTTAAAAGATAAAAAATTAAATATATTTTTTCCTACACAGGATAGACGGATAAGACATGAATGATCTATCTATCGAGTTAGCACATACATTCTCAAGAGATGAGTGGTGGTCACAATTAAGTGTTAAAGAAAGAAAAAATATATTAAATCATATGGAAAGATGTTAAGGAAAATATGGACTATTGCTAAGAGTAAAAAATAATAATAATAAAGACATTAGTTAGATCTGGTTCGTAGTTTGATATGTGTAAAATTCTAAATTGGATGGATGTTTAATTTCATGTAAATCCAAACTCTCTCTCTCTCCCTCTCTCTAACACTTGATTGTTGTTGTTGTTTTTTTTTTCTTCCGAAAGTTAATAATGTAAACGATAAAAATTTATGTAATTAATAAAGAAAGTATGCCTTACCCCCCCCCCCCCTTGACTCGTCTTCCATTCTTTTAGCTCTTTTGCGTTAATTTGAGTTCTGATTTGTTCTGATCGAGTTACTCTCGTCTCGTGCGGCGAGAAGAGTTGCAACGGAGGAGAATCTCTTGGAAATGAGCTTTGGATCGATTAGGGAGGGGAGGGGGCGGCCTCTCATGGGGTTCTGAGATCACTGGTCCGCTTTCAAAGTGCTCGGTGACTGCCGACCACTGCTGCAAGGAAAAGATCCAGCGAACCAGTCGATAGATTCGAGGCGCAAATGGACGTGCCATTATTACACCTACCGTTCCTTGAAGTTGCCGATGACCTCCTCCCTCTCTCTCTCTCTCTCTCTCTCTCTCTCTCTTCTTTTACTCGTTTCAGAACAGTGCAAAGACCATTCGGTGACGGACGCCAAGGTTGATTCCTGACTTGTTTCCGAACGCACAGTGGAGCTCAGTCGGGTGGTGCAAAGACCATGGAGGGAGGGAGGGACTCCCAATCTATTACTTGTTTTATTTTTGGCCGAGACATATGTCAGAGATCAGCTAGCTGTGGCAACAGTGTGGCTTAACTATGCTGGTTTTGGATAGGCAGGAAGACGCTTCGCCATTATCTTGCCTTCATCTGCAACTGCTGCCTCTACGAACTAATGACAAGTACTACTATTACTACTACTACTACTACTACTACTACCGTCCGTGATCTCCGAGTACAACTCTCGCTTCTACTTTATCTCGTCTTCCACATCGGGTGTTGTCGTCATGACTACCGCACTGTGATTGAACACAGCCGACTGCATGTTCACGGTGAGAAGACACCGATGAGAAGGAGGAATTCCACTGAATCTTATACCATCAACGTCCCAACAACACTATACTCTCTTCGCCATAATGATTGTGATCGATCTTTGGATGCAGTTTACGGATTATTATTTGACAGGAACATAAATCCTTCCTCTTCTTCTTTTTTTTTTTTTTTTTGACAAGAAGAAGTGGATTCATTGCACTTATTTCAAGGAAAAGGAGCTTTCTCCCATCATATCCAGCCGGTTCATTCTGTCACACTTAATTCTTTCCTTCTTTTCCATTATTTTTAGCCCTCTTCTACACTCATAATTTTGGGCCTCTTCCTTTTTCTCTTCAGTTTTCATCTTTTTATCTTTTTCTACACTCATCTCTCTCTTTCTTTATTGTGCCCCCTCTCCTCTATTCTTCTATGATGTTTGTTTCTTCCTCTTCTGTCATCGTTACCAACCTCATTTGCGACTCCTCCTATCTCTTCGTTGTCATTCTACTTTTCGCCTTCCACTATATTACCATTATACTAAAAAGAATACTTCGATAGAATTTTATAAATTATATTAAAAATATAAATAGTCATATATATATATATAATAAAAATAATATTAACTTTATCATTAAAAAAAAAAAGAAACAATGACGCATCCCACTTTTTTTTTTTTTTTTGACTTCGTTTGTTATAACAGTGAAGATTTTTTTTTTTTTTTTTGTCTCTCTCGTAGATAACTTTGGAGGCCAGATGTGGTTTCTTTTTTTCCTATATTTTATTTTTTAATCATAAAAAAAAGATTATTATGAGCTAGAAACGGAGTGATTTTTATGTAGAGCATCTCAGGGAGAACTCACTGCATATCTAGCAAACTATTTAATGGATTTATTTTTCCCTCTCAGCTTTGGGTGAACTAACTAAACAAACACATAAAAGCTTTTTGATGCATCTAATTGCTTGTGATTGCTCTGTGGAATGAAGATTCTCATGTACTGACTTGTTTTGCTGCTGCTGTGGGTGAGGCAAGAAAGTACCTTTCAGGCTTTTGCTTCTTCTGCAGCCACTAGCACTTGTTGATGATCACCTTTTTTTGATGAAGAAGGTTGCTGGAATCGTATGATATGATGAGGGAGTGCTAAAGCAGGAAAAGATGCAAAGCAATACATCCAACATGAGGAATGTTGCAAAGGAGAAGCAATAAAAAGAAAGCTCATGGAACATGGCCTGCCTCCAAGAAACCTACGTTTTTTTTATGTAATATTGGATTTATTTATCTAGCAAACTATTTTTTGATGTAATATTGGATTTGACGAGATGCCTACATAAAAAAAAACACAATTAGGTCTCTCTCATTCATATACGCCATGTGTTAGGGTTCAATTTTGAATTAATTAGGCTTTAATAGTAGCATACTCATCGAGTCCCTATAAATCGATTTAATATTTCTCTGTATTTCATATTATTTTTTTGATATATATATATATATATATATATATATATATATATATATATATATTGTCGTTGTTATTTAGTCAAATACAAGCTAAGGTTGAGAAGGAGTTAACCTTCTTCCAAGTGTAAAATGAGGAGAATTCAGGTTTATGGTGCTAAGGTATCCATCTCTACAGGCAGAAGAAGAAGAAGTCGAATGCTCGCCACCTGTTAGCTCTATGGTGCTTCTCAAACATCAAGAAGAAGAAGAAGAAGAAGAAGAAGAAGAAAGAAGAGTTTTCTCAAAAAATAAAGATAAAGAGGGGACAAGAAAAAAAAAAAAGAAGAAGAATAGGTCCTCCTGCTTCTTCTTCTTCTTCAATTTTCCTCGGCGGAATCCATAAATAAAGCAGTGCTTCTTTCATGCACTTTGTTGATGTACAAACACTGTGAACCATACGATAGTTACTGAAGCTATTAATCGACGCACACATTTTGATAAAAAAAATTCACACCGACCTCGTTCGTTTCTGTGGCGTTCGATGTGATGTCGTCTGAAGCAAAGATGCGTTCTACCTCGTTCTTCGAGAGTTGTTGAATCGTTCGACCTCGATCGGATGGATAGTCCTCCTCCTCTCCCAGATAGATGCTTATGTTAGTATTTATATCGAAAAAAAAAAACTCTTTTTTTTTTATTATAGAAAGTTCCTCATCTTGTTTCATGTTCTTAAGAGACTCATATCGACAGTATTCGATCCGAATCTATCGTTCGATATGTAATAAATATTATTGACTTGGATGCTGTCTGTATCTACGCGGCAAAATCTAGTTAGCAGCATCCTTTGGTTTCTAATTGGCTGGACTTTTAGTTTACATGTTTTATAATCTAATGGCAGGGATGTTGGCATCCCACCCGACATTAATATCATCATGCTGAACAATGCTGAGACTTGGATTGCTATTGGTAATGGAATAAAAAGTACCCAATATGACATGGATGCAATATGCTAAGAACAAGTGGTAACTTTGCTTATTCTTCAGAATCCTTTTGGGTAGTCAGTCATGTATCCATCTCGCTGAATCAAATGTACAATCATGTAGCTGTAGAATAATGCTTCAGCATAGTCTTTCTTTTTTTTTTTTTTTACAATCTATATTATTCATGTATAAACAAAACCAAGTATACAATCAATGCTCTTGTTGTGTTAGGAAACTTTTTTTTTTTTTGTCAACAACATAATATGGGAAACTTTTCCAACCAGATGATGTGTTAGGAAAGAAGCAACATATACAGGGCAAATCACCCTACCCAGCTGATTAACAATCACAAACAAGTGATATAAACAACCTTTCATGATGAACTTGCAAGAAAAGTCTTGCAGCTTTCAAGTTGGGTCAGATTTGACATTGTTGCCGGTGTTCGTGGCAGGATCAAGTTTTGCCAACAACTATGGGGCTTCTTTTTCCCACGGAAAAGCATCGAAAGTGACACAGAAATCCTCCCTTTGAGAAGAATGAATCATCATCATGTGTGCCCCAGGGAACATTTTGCTTGCCTTTTTTTTTGATGCAAGGCCATCAACCTGCCATTGCAAAATAATTACACATACTAGTAAAACTCACAGAATGAAGGAACTGTACACAAACGGAGATGAAGAATCGAGCAAGGAACAGAAGAAGAAGAAGAAGAAAGAAGGTTACCTGGGGCAGCTTCATCTGGTAATTTGATATGTGACTTTCTAGGTTTTTTTTTTCTGCCTCTCCATGTGATTGCATACATTGGCAGTCAACAGAATATCTATTTGTAGGATGTTAAATGAAGATCACAAATCAGAAGAACACAAATTGGCATTAGGCTGTACCATTTTTTCAACCTCAGCTGTCCATTTTTTCTAATCTTCTGTTCCATGCTCCCTCCAAGATTCTTATTCTTTTGGCTCAATCACACCTTTATTCTTACTAGAAGCTTTCACGATGGTGTCCCATTCAAAGAGGACAAATCCATAAGCAGCTCTGGCAAGTCTTCCTCAATCTGAATGCAATACTTCCTAACTCACCTTCTACCATGTCCATACACTAGTGCCACTTATCTCAATCTCTAGTTATCCTTTGCTGCTCAAATGTATGTAGAATCCTACTCCATGATCACAGCAAAGGATCTCAATCTCTAGTTATCCTTTGCTGCTCAAATGTATGTAGAATCCTACTCCATGATCACAGCAAAGGTAACATTCATGACACTGACTGTAGATAGAGGACTAAACAGTTTCAGATCTCCATGTCGAAACTCCAAGTCTGTGCATCATTTCTTTTGCAAACATATTATCTTGATTCCTTTACCCGCAGTCCATCTGCCAAGTCTTTATTTCAGTACGCATTAGCACTTGCAGTGTTTGCCGCAGATTCCGATTTGCACCATTTATATTTCTCCTTCAGATAACATTTGACAATAGTTGGTACGTGAACATAGATCTCATTCTATATCTAAATCTTCCAGTTTCCTTGAACATGTTTGAATTCCACAAAATTACAGGAAATTAAAACTAGCGTAAAGCCCCAATCAGATCACTCTCCTAAACTCTTTATTAACAGAAACATCAATAGCTCTCCTCATCTTTCCAGAGATTCTAATAATGAGGAAAAATTAAATTGCATAACTGCACAACAGCTGCACACGTGATTATTCAGATGAATGGACAAAATAATTTAAATGTAAGACAAGCAAAACACAGCCCAGTTAGGAAACCATCCATTTACAATTAAAACTGAGACATCAACTAGGGAAAGATGCAAATATATAATATGATTGGTTCGCTACTACTCCTATTAGACAATTTAACAGTCATCAAATGAACTATTTTGACAACAAATGTATCAAAAAATTCTGAATAGCCTATGTCTAGTCAAGTCTTTAGCTATTAATATTTCAATACCCATGAAGTTCTCATTAAGTCTAGTGCACCAATTAAGAGTTGGAAAGAAAAATTCCCACAAAAGTGTTATGTCTGACACTTGTTGGAGTTATAATTGACTGGAGATTAGGAAATCTGGAGAAAATAAGGAACAATGAAGATATCAAAATATGCTTTTTCCAGAATTGTCAACTTTACAACTTGAAAGAAATGCATACTAGAATCAGAATTGCAAGCAAAACCGTGGTATATTATAATTACAGATTACAAGCAATTCAACAATTTGTTCATGTCACTATTTTAAAGACAAATACAACATGCATGCATGGACATACTATCACAAACTTAGCTGGTTTTGCCTAAGTCGTGCGACACCTTTGCGTATCCGTTCGTAAAGGTAAACCTCCCTGAAACCTCCTATGGTCCCTTAGGACATATAATAGAGAAAATGGGTTAAAGAAAACGTTTCACACGGGATCCACAAGCAACTATTTCAGCAAACACTTTATAGCCAATGCAAATTACAACCATCGAGTTCACAAGCTCTGAACGGTCCACAAAGGATCATAGTCCATTACAGACCGAAATCCCCACAAGTGTCCACATGACACAACTCTCATTTACAAGCCGAAAATGATCACGAAAGCTAACCAAACTAGGGCTGTCAAGCCTACTGCTAGCCCGATACTTGCTGTACAAAGCATGTACAAAGATCGAAAGTCAAGAACATATAAAAGCATTACATCGAGCACCCTATTTATATTTTTGTCTGTGACATACTCCCCTACTTATTCTTTTGACATCCTCGTCATAGCCGTTGCAGACGCTGCATCTCCTTACCTTTTGTTGTATCTTCAATCTTCTGCTCTAGCTGCAACACGCCTCTTGGCTCTCAGCTTCTCTCCATCACTGTTGTTAAGTAGTCGAACTTTGATCCACCATATTGCTTTAGCTCGCCAATGACTGACTCTGGTGTGAGGTTGCTTGAGTTGTGTTGATCCATGTTGATTCCTACGAATCCTTATGATGAAGGAACATACCTTCCTTGTTATGCGTCAGTATATCAATCGCCTCATGCTGCTTAAACTGGGTGGATGCTTGTTGGAGCTTTAACGAGCATCGCCTTGCAGCCTTTAAAGTTTTTGAGGTCTTTCTTCCTTCACAAAATTTGTCCATTGATTCTTCTTCAACTTAGTTGTCGCTTCCAAGTAGGTTCGCATCACTTTTGCTTTCGATGGACATTCTGTTGGGAAATGAAGCGGACAATCAACTCTCAGTAGCACCATTCACCATTGGTGATGATTTGACAACTCTTTATCTCCCATTAGATTTCTTCGAAGGGTCTTTGAACCTATGTAGAACTCCTCTGTTGGATAAATAAGAGAACTGAGGTACTCGATTTTACCCATTCTCATAAGAGTTGAGAAGGTAAAGGTTACTTGACTTCGTCCACCTCCTCAAGGTTGTACTTCATGCATTGAGCTGGTTACTAGCCTTCGCCCGCTTTTTTGCTCACGCTTCATCCCAACTTAGAGCAAGTCTCTGATAGTTTTGGTCACCTTTGGGATTGTACCATCTTCTCCATCATCTTTCTCGCCTACTCCTCTGAGTAGAAAAGGTACAGCATCACATATTGCCTACTTCGTTCCTTGGTCGAGCACTATTGCATCAACCCGAAGTCCTCTACTTTCGGCTATCTTAATGATAAGCCCATTAAAACCGGTCTTATAAAGTTTCCTGGCCTCTACCCTTCAGCCTTGTCTTGGTACTTGGAGTTTATCTCTGTATTCTCCACCTCCTCGGCCCCTTTCACGACCAGCACTCTCCCACCATGAGAGCAAGGATTGATGACTCCACGGAAGTCCCGCCCCTGCGGTACCATGGCACTGCCAAGCCCATGGCACTACTATTCGTTGCCTTGCATCTGCGTCTCTTTCTTCGCTATCAGTAGATCCATTTCTACGGCACTGTAACACTCCTCCGAGTCCACCTCAATTCTGACCGACGCTTAGTTTTTTTGTAGTTGAGCCCCTCTGGATTTGTCGTCATTTCCTCGCCCCTTTCGACCACCTGCTTCAACACCTCTATGTTCTCTGAGCAGTTCCCCTTGGTCGATGGAAAGATAGACTGCAACTCCCATGCATGGCCTCTGTCATCCTGTTGTAGGGCTCGCGCCGATTCTGTTCTCCTTAGTTTCCTTAGTAGCAACGTTCGCTTACTCGGCCTTGTCCTCTGACTTGCTGGGCCTCTAACTCTCCAGCGTTCGCGAATATAAGCTATGGAGCAATCCAACTCTTCAGCAGCTTCGATCATACCTCTGTATGATCAAGTCCTCCCATGGAACTCACTGGTACTTGCACTCGAGATTCTCCTTTGGTGTTACACATCTCCCATATGCTGAACACCAAGACTTTCATCCAATGCAAAATTCGATGCACGCACGAAAGACCCACCTCTGCGATACCATCGCATTCACTACTTGAATCCATATATCCCTTCTTGTCGTCATGTTGTTCACCGAAGTGGAGCTCCCAGTAGCTCTTGATCATACCTCCGTATGATCAAGTCCCTCAATGGACTTCTCCGGCGTGTGTTGTATAGCCTCGAATTGTTCCAATGATGCGCTACACCATGTCGCCTCCTGAGGACATCTCTATTGCATTCAGATTCTTGTGGGATGAACTTGAACTATGACCTGTCTATGTGTGGCCTCTACCAGCACATCGTAGGGCCTCCGCGACCTCCGATTATGTTCGCTCCTTTAGCAAGTGACCTTCGTGCACTCATTCTCGGGTCACACTCGGACGAAGCATCACTCTAGGACAGTCCATCGCCTAGCAGCTTTCGAAGTCCACATACTTAACTGAAATTGGTGCACTATTGACTGGATCTTAGGCCTCTATCCCCTACCAACACACTCTTCGATGCGCACCGCTTTCTTCATGACAACTCAAATGGCAACACTGTGGCATATTCTTCAAGATTACTCGTCGCTGCGTCCTGTTACCCCGTGCTAAGGCCTTCTAACCCCAACATCACCTCCGCAAGTTGAGTCGCCTTATTTCCTCCGTCAAATGCTTCTCTGAGATATGGTGCATGTGTCTCGAAGCTCCCTTCATCTTTGGCTCAATGCAAGATAAGTCTGCTTCATCAGAATAAAGAACTCATGGAATGACATGATCCTGCACTTACCTCTGCAAGAGTTCATGTCTTTGACCTCTGTCCAAGGAAAGCTTCATGCCTCTACTCCATGTTTCATCTTCTACATCGGCTCCCTTCGTGCGGCTTGGACACTTCACCAAGTTCCACCTAAGTTGCTCTGCACCTCGATTTGCATTGAGTTGATGGTGGCCCTCACCCCCACCATTCCACGAGTCAGTCCTATGTCGAGTCTAATTTTCACATCGGCTCTAAGTGTACCTTCATTTGATGTTGGCATAGGTCACTCCCCCACTTGATCTCGCAATGCACCCACCAATATATTACCTCATGCGAGATTATACAAAGACTCCTCGCCGCTTGCTCGGTCCGTTGAATTTTGTGGAGTTATTATCTTAAGGTACTCCTGAACATGTGCGGTCCGCTGCACATGATTCACCCTTTGGAGAACCAGGACTTATCCCTTCTGGACATCTGTAAGCAACTTTTCTCTTCGCATCCTTCCCTTTGAAAGTTTTGGAGATCACCATCCCCTTGAACTACTCTATCTTGTTGAACAAACTATCACAAATACACTTCCTAGATTGCGACTCTTCGCCAATATAGCCCTCACTGCACCCTTTAAGGCCTAGCAACATGCCGAACTTGTTACATACTTTAGCCTCCTACGGGCGTATCCTTCTTATGCCGAAGAAAAAGTTTCAATTGTCCATGTCGCCAAGTTTCGATCGCCTTGGGATAGCCACAGACACTCTATCGTCCGCATACAAGCCCTTGCATGAGTACCAAATTCTTCGAGTTAGCAATTCCCCTCACTTCTGTGAGTTTTGCATAACTCTTTTCGAGTGTTATGCAACTCATCCTACTTTACACTATCTCACCCTTTACTGAGCGCCCCGCTTGCAAGGCGCACCATCAAAGTTTCGTTGCCAACATCGAGCTATAGCTCGAACTCAGCCATCTCAACCTTTGTGCGCTACACATTTTTCCCAGCTTGCTTGTCCTCGTGATGCCTCTCGCGCAAAAGGTGGTTATTCCTATGAATACCAATCTTGGATGTTTGCTCCTCTGAGTGACCCATTTCCCTAGATCACAATGTTCGTTTCCCACAAACGGTCGCACGTGCTGGCTGCCCTCCACGCAGCTCAGCTAGATCCCTATGTTTTCATGTCAAGTGTTTCCACGTGTGCTTGTCCCGCCCTGATACCATACATCACGAACTTAGCTGGTTTTGCCTAAGTCGTGCGGCACCCTTGCCGTCCTTTCCCAATAGCTTCCCGGAAACCTTCTATGCTCCCTTAGAACCTATAAAAGAGAAAACGGGTTAGAGAGAGTGTTTCACATAAGATCCACAAGCAACCATTTGAGCAAACACTTTATAACCAATGCAAATTACAACCATGGACTTCACAAGCTCTGAACGATCGCACACAAATGATCATGATCCATTACAGACCGAAATCCCCATAAGTGTCCACATGACACAACTCTCATTTACAAGCTGAAAACGACCACGAATGTTAATCAAACAAGAGCGGTCAAGCCTACTACTAGCCCGCTACTTGTTGTACAAAGCAAGTACAAAGTCCGAAAGACACAAACATATATAAGCATTATATCGAGCACTCTGTTTATATTTTTATCCGTGACAATACGTACACAGAGGAAAAGAATTTAATTCAAAAACCAATAAACAAAATATTGAATATAAAATGCAACAAATGGTCACCAAATTCAGGCACTTAAAGAGGGCTACCACCCTTGAAGCCTTAAAAGAATGAATACCATAAAAATATTGGAACACATGTGGCCATGAATTATCTTCATGTTCACCCAAATTGTATACATACACAAAAAGATAATGCAAGAAGATATAATTCGAGTCAATCTATAGAAAACTTGAGGTTAAATTACAATGATTGTTCGAGAGCATACATATATCAACAAGAGTCTACCGAGTGAGAATATATAATTAGAGAAGTCAAAGCAGATGATTTTAAGAAATAAGAACCACAGAGAACCCCACCTAAAAGCAATCAAGGAAGACAAGAAATGTTTATAATAGGAGGTATTTGAATGTTGGATGGCAATGTTAGTAAAAGAAACAACATGAGTAATAGACAAGAAAATGTTACGCTTGCAGCTCTTCATTTGAAACAAAATAAAAGAAAAGATATTTTTACAGCACTTGGATGCCAACAAAGATCAGGAAGTGGTATATCTAGTCCCAAGCTTCCTGTTTAGTTTGCTCATGAAGAACAAAGGAGGAGAAAAAGATGGAAACTAGGAGAAAAAGAGTCAACTGCAAAGGATTTGAAGTGTTCACCATGTCCGGTTTTGTAATGGCAACAAGAGTCACAGTAATAGCAAGCTGCAAAACTGGCTCGCACAGGACTCATGCCTCGGCAGCCCGGTGAGGTTTGCTCTTTCGTCGACTTCCATTATGTCGAAAACCATTGGACCCAGTTGACTCTTCAGTTTTCGGTTTCAATTCATCACCATTCTCCTCTGAAACCGAATCAGACTTGTCTTTTACTTGTGAACAGCTCTTCCTCTTCCTCCCTTTCTGCACCGTCGAACCCTTGAGCTCTTTGCTTGTCACAGTAATTTTCATATCATCTGCCCCTCCTTCATTCTTCTCGGCATCATCTTCGCCGATGTCATCCTTCAAGGGCTTCTGCAGCCTTCCCCTCCTATAGGCAGGAAGGGGATGTTCAATATCATTCTCCAGATCCTCATGACTTGTGACCGCTCTCAATTTCTTCCCCTTTCCTCTGCCTCTTCCCATTAACCCACAGATAGATGATCAAAACAACTTGAACAGTCACACGTACTGGCAATCATAGGAAATAAGATTGGGAAAAGTTAGTTTCAAACGCTGCAAATTTCATGATTGACTGCATATCCACAAGATAATGTACTGAAAAGCTTGATCATGTGGACTAAATCTGTAAAAGGTTCTAAGCTACCCAACAAATGAATCCAAAATCCTAAGCTACTAGATGATTCAACAAAGAGGCAAGTAAAAGGAAAGATTCATTATTAGTTGCCACAGTAATTAAGAACCTCTTAATCTGAGAGAAATTTCAGTAAAGCAAAATAAAATAAAGAGAAATGAGCTGAAGGTATTTTGTTCACCAAAATGATCTAGGAAATGGTTATAAGGTAAGAGAACTCAAATATTAAGCATGCAACTAATTCCAAATACATGATTTTTTGGAAAGACTGATGTTTCAAGACAAAACCAGATTGCTTGAACGATTAGATCCAGTGAAGGCCATGAATGGGGGGTTTTAGATGTTCAGAAAAGCAAACCATCAAAAGCAAATAACCGGTAGGATCTCCTCAAAAAGATCAACAAGAAAGACAAAAGCAATCGCTTTCTTGATCGAAAGACAGATTGCAAATCATTACTGACAAGATTGCCCCCTTTTTTTAAGAACGTTTGTTTAATCCTGAAGGAGAACGATCGAGAAATGACCTGAGCTTTTCAAGATTGCATAGAGTGCATGATCTGCAATTTCAGGAAATACACAACGACAGCTCTACAATTTGAAGAAACCCCAAAAAGATTTGCTACAGATAGCAGCCACAAGTAAAAAAAGCTACGATCTTTACAACACACGAAATCCCAAAACAGGAGCAAAGGAAGATGTTTCAGAATGACAAGATTCAATCTTCACAACTGACCTTACACAAGCAGAGCCGCATCTCCGTTGACCAAGGAAATCCCATTTGCTCCGACCCGATACCTGAGAAACAAAACAAGGGAAGAAGGCTAGAAAAAAAGATCCAACTTTTAACGCAGATGCGGCTTGCTTGTTTAAGGTCAGTTACCGATTTAGTGGTTCGGGTACCGATCACTGGATGAATCAATCAAGCCTTGCATCACAAAAGGAAGAAACAGGATTACACTTGAAGAAGAAGAAGAAAAGATTCACTGAGAGAGAAACCACTGAACCAGCAGAGGATGCTGCAGAGCACAAAAGAAGGAACAGAAGAGAGAGGGAGAGGAGGAGCCAGTGACATCTCACTTGCTCCTTGGCCCATAACTATATATCGATCCAAATTATTTATATTACCACAGTATGTTTTTAAGCACTTAATTGTGAATACAATTTATATCATTAAATTGCAGTCACAAATAAATGAAAAAGCAATCAAAATTGAGATAAACAATGAAACTATAGGATCAAAGAAGCCTTTTTTACCAGTCCATGAGACAAGGAAACAGAGGGAAGTGATCTGTAAGCAGAATTCTGTCCTAATTGTATATATATATATATATATATATCATTATTATTATTCTGTGAACAGTAAGTACCTTAAAAATTATATTTTTATTAATAAATTTGAAGATAGTATGATATCAAAAATAGTAGGAGTAATTTTTTTTAGATACTTTAAATTTTCTCTATCCAAATAAATTAATATCAACCACGGTAAAAGAGCACTTGATCTGTGTTTTTTGTATTGACCCTATCACATGATAAAAATATTTAATATCAAGACTTGACCTCATGATGTGCCGGATTTTGTGCAACCACAAGCTATTATTTATGACAAAATTTTCCTATTATAATTTAGCCCAAATCCCTTTGCTAATGCTTAGCTAATCAAGCGTGATGGAAAGGCAATCCATCCTCCACCCCTCCTTCAACCCACACAAGGAGATGACGGAGTAAATGCAAAATTTAAAATATTGTAATCAAAATAATTAAATTTTCCCTCATATTTTTTGTCCAATTAAATGTCGAGTTGGCTATCCAAGTTAACAAAGAAATAAGAGGTATATTTAAGCTCATAATCTTGATAGGTTATTTGTCTAACTTTGGCCAGGGTGAGTTTAGTCTGATTCTTCCTTCATTTTGAGCGTTTGGTAATCACCAACTTAAATTCCCCTTAAACACAAATCAAGTCAAAATTTTCTACAATGGTTGAATGTAATTATTTTTGATAAAAGTTGAGAGTAGTTAAGCATAGAAAATTTTAGAAACAATTTTGAAAGAAATCACTCTCTTTGACTACCTACCACAAAAATAATATTCGGCATTGTAATTATAAAAAAAATTCACTAATTAAATATCTAAGCATTGGGTTGACAACCACTTTTTATTCCTGAAAATTTCATAACATGGTGTAATAATATCATCACGATGTAGTAATAATAGGTCAAATTACAAATTTCATAACATGCAAAGCCAGTACAACACCGAGATACCAAAAATAATGTCTGTACCATTCGGTATTAATAACAATTATACTTATCAAATCAATAACTATGAATTAGGGCACGTGTGTAAATTATAATATAGGTTGATAGCAAATCAGGATTACAAGCACGTTTGATAAGCAAGTAATTAATTATTGTCATTTAATCGATGTAACGTTTCTGTTTTGGATGTCGAAATGGCGGCTGGTGTTTGACTCGGTCACCCTCCCACGTGGCTCGCCATGCAGCTTTGTCGCATACGTGTAGTGCAAATATTTTATGAGGACGCATAGGCTCTACGTAATATAATATTCTGCTGCAAAATAATATATACATATATATATATATATATATGTATAAAATTAGTGCTGTTTAATTTTAAAAATTAGTAAATGAGATTATTATCAAACTAAAATTTGTAAGTACAAGATATATCTTCTAAAAAAACTAGAATCTTATTGTTAGAGTTAATTCCTGTCAGCGCAAGTTAATAGTCGTTGAAAATATTATTTATGATGCATCTTTTCTATGACATCCAAAATATTTGGGGGTGGTAAAATAATTTTATATATTTTTAAAAAGTTATGTAAAGTGAAAATTTTGAATCATTAACAAAGATGTAAATGAACACAAGGAATGATTTTGAATATTTAAAGAAATATATCTAGTGTATTAAAAATTTATAAAGAATGTGACAGTACATCTCACTTTTTGATCTGAAACAACATTACTTTCCATCGGTAGCAGATCAATTTTTTTTAGAGAATAATCATACTTAAAAGAGTTAAATAATCATAATAATCTTATATTTTTAAGAGATCAAATTTTTAATTATTTAAAATAATTAAGTATATAATAAATAAAAATCATCATCAATCAAATTTAAAGTGTAAAATAAATTCAAACAATAATTAAAGTTAAAGATCAATTTTTTCATGATTTTTCTATTATTTAATAGTAATCAGGGAATAAATTTGATGAATAATGATAATAGAGAATGATTTGATTAACATATTATAGTACATTAATTATTTTTAATTTTTTTAATTTTCTTTACATGACTATATTGAAAATTAAATTATCTGCCCCCGCCTGCCCCCCCATAATTTTAAAAACAAAAATTATTATCCTTTTTATTAACAAAAAAATTATTTTACGTCTATAAAATATTATGAAGGATCATTTTGATGTGAAACTATAATACGATGGGTCATTTATATAAGTTTTAAAATATAAAAGATAATTTTAATTTTGAGTCATAATAAGAAAGGTCAAAAAAAATTGACCTATATAATTAGTGTATTAGTTAAAAATATGATTTATGATGTATCTTTTTACGATATCCAAAACATTTTGGGGTTATAAAATAATTTTATATATTTTTAGAAAGTTAAATAAGACTAATATTCGTAGTAGTTGAAAAGTGAACAACTTACCATCAAGAAATAATTTTTAATATTTGAAGAAATATATCCAGTGAATTAAAAAATTATAAAGAAGGTGACGGTGCATCTTACTTTTTTTATCTGCCAATTGAGGAACCATCACATGTGTACTTTCCACCGGTAGCGGACCACATCGGCATTGGTGGCCACAACGTGGATATGGAGGTCATCCACAAAGGAGTCAACACTTGCGACTGTCTCATTGACTTTTGGAGTCTTTCGACCAGCAAGCTGTACCTCATCGACCGGCACTTATAGTGGTAATCTATTGAAGGACGCGTAACTGATGAATTGTTTGACCATTGGTCGACACGGTTCTAAGCTTTCAGATAGATTAGATCCTCGGAATTGCTGCTCGTCCTTTATTCATTAGCAAATAATAAAAAAAAGCATGCGTTTGCTTAATCTTTTCAAGACGCATTCATGATGGACATCGTCATCGGCGTAAAGTAGATGATAGCAGAAGCGTGTGGCTTTCGAGCGGCTACCGTAGCATGCTCAGTGGCGGCAGGGTGGGAGCGGCGTCCCGCAGAGGCACTTGTTATGGAGGTAGCAGTCGGCGCCGTGATATGCCATCGCTCGCCCCGTCGGGATCTCCCCACAGAGTTCGTTGTAGGAGAGGTTGAGCACCAGAAGCTTGTAGAGGTCCTTGAGCGACTTGGGGACGCCGCCCCTGATCCGGTTGTGGCTCAGATCCAGGTACTCCAGGTGCCATGGCAGCGCCGCCTTGGTGATGTCGAACGCCAGCTCGTTCCATGACAGGTCGAGCTTGACCGTCGGCCTCGTTCTGTCGAACAGGAACGACGGGTAGCCGGTGAGCCGGTTGTGCCCCAGGTCGATGGTGTTCACGTCTCCTTGGCCGTAGGAGCTAGGAATCGCCCCCGTCAGCCGGTTGTTGGAGAGTAGCAGGAACTGGTACTCCCCGTGCAGCAGCCCCGGCGGTATGGGACCGGAAAGCATGTTGTGGCTGAGGTCCACGTAGCGGAGGTAAGGGAGGCGGCTCAGCGCGGGTGGGATAGGCCCGGAGAGCTTGTTGTTGGGGAGGGTGAGGGCGCTGAGGTTGGTACTCGTGAGGAAGTCCGGGACGGAACCGGAGATGGAGGTGTTGGAGATCCATAGGAGGTAGAGTTGTGAGAGTCTGGCGAAGGAGCGAGGGATGGGGCCGGTGAGCCCCGGCATGTCCTGCAGGGAGAGGCTCTGGAGGGCGGAGAGTTCGCCGAAGGCCACGGGGACTGCAGCGGTGACACCGGCATTGTAGATGTAGACGTTGTACACGCGGCCGGTGTCGTCGCAGTAGAGGTTATCCCACGCGCAGCAGTTGGTGGCGGGGATCCACGTCGAGAGCAGGGGAGGGTTGCCGAGGCCCTCCTTGATCTTAAGGAGGGCTTCGCGGTCGCCCTTATTACAGTCCATGGACGCAACCGGAAGCGTCGAGGAGGATATGAGGAGGAGGAAGAAGAGGAAGAATGCGACGGAGAGCGTGGGGGAAGACATTGCTGTGGCTTATGGAGCTGAAGCGGATGGAGGATACGGTCAATTTATGGAGAAGCAAAGACAACGGAAGTGGCAGGGCAAACCACGTAGGCACGAGGAACACATTGGTTCCGACACGAGCCACATGCAAAGGGGTAGTTTTGTCACCGTACAGCATTTTTCTTAAAATATTCTAAACGCACACATTTCGTGAACACGACGACTTGTGGGTACTCACGTGGGCCCCATGTTAGCTTCACCGTTTACCTCGCGGGTAGGGAACAATCATTCTCCGCGGAACACCGCTTGGTGTTTTTTATTTTTTATTTATCGGATGTCGTGGTGAATATACTTATATATTTTAATGTACAATTATAGAATTTTTAAATATTTAATAATAACAGATAAAAATTATATTTTAAATATGTATTGATCGAAATTAGTGCATATTTTAATTGTGCAGTTACGAAATGTTTTGAATATTGGTAAAAAAAATTATATTTTAAACCTATAGTGAGTGTACAATTATATATATATATATATATATATTTTTGAAATTTTTGTCATGCGGAATCCTAGACACTATAAATTGGAATCGTATGTTTCAAATACGTCAGGTCATGAAGTGAGGATTTTTCTCTTTTTAGAATCTACAAAAGTCCTTTTGTAGGGTAATTTCTGAGAACTATTTAACTTTTTTTTCTTGAGAAATGGCCAAATGTTTAATGCATAATAGAATAGAACAGAGGAATAAGAGGGCTTATAGAACCCTGGACGCACACCTCCTGATCACCGTCCTAATTCTTCTGGTAGGAAGCAGGTTGCTTCTCCTATCACAATGGAGGCAGTGGAGCATCACTCAGCTCTTGAAGAAAACTATCGATCTCCCCAAACTTACCAGAGAAACAAGCTGAATTCTTCTCCTCCCACAGTTCTCTCGTCTCTTCCACGTCCGACCCTCTCTTTGCTCCTTCCCCACACCCGTACTCCTCGTTCTTCTCCTTCTGTCCTCCCATCACCTCGACTGGTTTGCCCCTCGGAGCCACCTCTCCCTCGGTTGTCATGCAAAGTGTTTTCGTTTTCTTCTTCTTCTTCTTCTTCTTCTTCTTCTTCGTCTTCTTCTTGTTTTTACCGATTCCTATAGTCGGCTTCCCGGTGAGCCTTTGTACGAGCTCACGGAAGTTTGCTGCATCTGTCTTGATGATCACCGGTGAAGATACGTGCACTACTCTAATCTCCGGCTTCAGCCTTTTGCTCTCGCGCGAGCAGTCCTCCTGCATGGCAGGCGTCGTCGGCTGCTGTGGCACTGCTACGCACTCCTTGGGATTCATGGCGCACCCAAGATTTGCAACTTATCTGTGCAGCAAAGCTTGTATGGAGATAGGAAGTAGAATTTGCTATATGATGCAAGGATGGATGGGAGTTTGGTGGAGTTGAACTCAGGATGGGAAAATGAGAGAGGATATGTTGGCTTGAGGGAAGGAGTCGAGGGGCTTTTATAGGGTGGGGAACCACTTCTGCTGGAACTGGGAAAGGAGTGGAAGGGGAGAAGGATACTATGTTTCTTGGATCAAAAGGATGTGAGCTATATATAACATAGGACGGGGAACAATGGGTTTCCTCTATCTATCCCATCAAGCATTAACTACGATAAATGGATACCATATATTTTGTTATATATTAGAAGCTTGTCATTCTAATGTAGAACTTTTAGGGTAGTCTAATGTATATAGTATTCATTTTCTGTTCCTGAAAATGGAAGGCTTTTGAATGCTTAGGAAATGACAGAATAAACCCATATTTATGCCATATCATATGGAGGGCTTCATCGTTTGGATATAACTTGTGGTGGTCTTCAAATGAGTACGCAGATATAAGATCACACTGCGACGGACTCCCTCGAAGCATTTGGCAAAGGTCAATTCATGTTGATATTTATGCCATTTGCTGAGTTCGTAACTTTTTATATTTGTAGATTTCATATCCATTTCGGACCTTTTGGTCTCTGAATCAAGCATTTTGTTGGCATCGTAGATGAGTTTTCCAAGTAACCAACAAACCTAAGCCTTGGTTTAGGAGTCACTTCAAAGGTCTCTTCTTATGGAAAATTTGTATGGAGCCATAAACTCAGACTGCTTGTCCTAAATATGTTCGTTGAAGTCTCGAACCAATACAAGTTCTCAGTAGTAGAGCCAGCTTTTGCTTCTTAATTAACCAGATCTAAGAATGAGTTGATTGCACAAGTGTTAGCTTTAATGTTCGAGAACAACACTGCCTTTTTCTTTCTCTTCGATGCTTAATGTTGCTTGCATCCTTATCAGTCATAATCACCCCCGTTTGTTCGTTGTTAGTGAGAACAGGCGGAGAGGGACGTTGATTAATTGTAGCCAAACGCCTCAGCAATTTCCCAAGTTATGCATGAAGGACGAGCTTGTGTTTGTGTATAAGATCAACACTGACAATTAGTATGCTAAGATGATAGATACGAAGGAGCAGTTCGATCTCATCACAGGACCGATGTTTAGAAATTTACGTAAACTTGTATCTCAGAGATGGGAATCTTCTGTTCGATCTCACGGATGAAGTGGTGGTTGTGGGACAGCCACCACCACCACCAGCAGCAGCAGCGCACGATGGGAGAACTGAAGCGAGGAGACGAACTTGATAGCAGAAGGTGTGGAGTGAGGTAGACACACTCATGCATGCAGCAAGATAAGTCGGACGTACTCTGACATGGTATGCTTCCACCGCAGGATAAGCGGGAGAAATGCTACGATGCTTCCCCCGTGAGGGTGGGAAGGCGACGGCAGAGCGCACGAGACTCGCGCCGGCTGACGGCCGTCCCCTTGCAGGAGCAGGAAGGATACCGGATCCCCATCCCACCTGCCCTCACCTGCCCCTTTGCCCCTCATTTTGTTCTTCCACATTATAATATTTTATATCATTAAAATTAATATTTCCAGACGATCGATTTTTGGATACAGATTAGGGACTCTGGAAACAGTTGTCAGATGTTGGTAAAGAAATTTTTTTAAGAATACAGACGATAGTCCGAAATATTTTACACGTTATGTCTCATTTTGTCGAATGTAAAATTAATTATGTACGAAAATTGTGTTGCTAATCGGTCGGCAAAAAAATATTACAAAAAACTTGAGGATCTATACAGATATTAATGCTTCGCTAGGTTGAGAATAAAGGCAGCCCCAAGTCAACAATCCACAAGACCGAGTCAATGATCGTTCGGTAGGACCTTTGGCCACCTAATTCTATCTCGAAAATAAATGAATAAATATCAAATTCATAACAGTATAAAATGGGATGTGGACATTCTATTAATGAACTTGATATGGACTTGGTGCTTTAACAAAGCTACTACTTTTTCTTTTCACCACATGGGATCTCGTTGAGCTCATCTTAAGCATTGCCTCTCGAGTAAACAATGAACTTGTATCGAGTGAGAAGTTTATGGTCAATGTCAATATATATATATATCTTTGTGTGTGTGTGTGTAAGATAACTTTTTACTTGAATGGTGCAAATCTATTTAGCAACTTTGCTGTTGACTTGTACTTATGGTCCTCTTAGTTTGATCAAATCTTCGTTTTCAGTAAGTATTATTAAAGCTACTTGACGTAAAATACTGTAAATTATGTTTCTAGAAGAAAGAACATTCTGAGAATTAAGGTGTGGGTTGAAAGAGTAACATCACAACACCACATAGTTGGCGCCAGTAGGAGCTATTTAAGTGTATTAATGTAGTCTGCATTCACAAATAGTAATATCTTCACCAAGAATTTTGATGTCTTCACCATAAACGTCAAGAGAAAATAACATGCTATCACAGAAGATACTCTTTAAGATAGCTTTATTCAACTAGTTAGAATGGCTGGAGTCGGTCAAAAATTGGTAATATGTGTAAGATTATATGGTTTTTTATTAATTAAATGATATATATTATATATTATTTAGATTTTAATAAAAAATATTAGTCAATATTATATTGAGATATTTTAGGTGTGTCATTCATGGAATGAACTCTCATAATAATTTATCTTATATCCTCTGCTCTCGTCTATAAATAGACAGGAGGGAATAGAGTTAAATAGATTATGATTATTCTCTCGATCTCCCCAAAACCATCAATTACAGTGGTCTTATGAAAAGATAGAAAGAGATGAGAAGAGGTCTAATCTATTCTAATTCTCTTTACAGATCGATATTCGACGTTATTTAGATCCAACAGGCGATGCTCTTGAAGATCTAATTGGATCTCAATTAGATGACATCTAAAGGTACACATCGTAAACAGATCTCGTATTATTTAATTTCAAATCCTGGCATAATAGTTTTTTGCATAATAATTTGCATGATTATAGTTTTTATGTCAATAATTGGTATCAGAACCTAGGTTTTGAGATCAAAAATATTAGATCTATTATTTTTGTTTACAATGCATTGATCTGAATATCTTATTGATGATTGTTGTGCATCGTGGAAAAGACGAAACTACCAAAATAGTTCAAATTAACTGTTTTAGCATAAATTAGTTCAAATGAACTTGATGAATATTATTTGTAGTTCATCTCCTTAAGTTATACTTGACCGGTAGCTGCTAAAGTAGCATGAGATGATAGACTTATAGGATATAAAATAAAATTAAAATATTGTCATTCATAAAACAATTTAATTTATATTCTATATTAATGCATTGGTCTTGTAGTCACCAAAGTGACATAAATTAATAATTTATAAAATTATATTAAGTAACAAGTCCTTAATGACATTGAGAAAATAATATTTAAAATTACATACATAATTAGGAGATTTAGATAATTCTAAAGGATAATCTATTTCAAATAATTATGTGATGGGGTAGGATGATACTGTTTTGGATATCCTTGCAGTCTAAAATTGTATACTCAAAGATAACAAAAATATTCCACAAGGATGGTATCAGTACTCCATAAATGATATTGAGTGAACATTAGATATATTAATATTTTTATTTAAAGATTAAATATTGATGATATCACATTCTCATGATTTTTTAATCGCATGACTATTGATGTTGCTAAGTTATCTTTTAAGTTGCAAAGTTTGCTTAAGTTACGATTTAAATTGATTATAATATTATATATATGACTTTAATTGTAAGCCCGTCTAGCTCAGTCGGTAGAGCGCAAGGCTCTTAACCTTGTGGTCGTGGGTTCGAGCCCCACGGTGGGCGATTAAGTTAAAATTTATTATTTACCGAATAAAGTAATATATATAATTTAAATTAAATAAAATCATTATTTAAAATTTAATTTTTTCTATAAATATCTTGATAGAAAATATATAGTCAAAATTTTTATTGATCTCATGTACTAAGTCTCAAAATTAAAATCAATTTTATTACTTTAAAATTCGTCTAAATGACCTCCAATACTATAACTCAAAATCAAAGTAACAATTAAGTTATAATTTATTAATTACCGAATAAAAAAATATATATGTGACTTAAATTGAATAAAATTATTATTTAAGGTTTAATTTTTTTATAAATATCTCAGGAAGGCTTTGATAGAAGAGAGTAAGAATATGTGATGCTTTGTCTTTAGTATTATTAGATAGTTATAGAAAATATATGATGAAAATTTTTATTGACCTTATGTACTAAGTCTCAAAATTAAAATCGTCTTCCGTATTTTAAAATTCGTCTAAGTGACATCCGATACTATATCTCGAAATCAAAATCAACATTGATCTATTAGGTTATAATATATTACTTCCTGAATAAAAATATATATATATGACTTAAATTAAATAAATTATTATTTAAGGTTTGATTTTTTTTATAAATATCTCAAGAAGGCTTTAATAGAAGAGAGTAAGAATATGTGATGCTTTGTCTTTAATATTATTAGATAAGTTGATAGAAAATATATGGTCAAAATTCTTATTGACATCGTGTACTAAGTCTCAAAATTAAAATCGACTTTCGTATTTTAAAATTCATCTAAGTGACATTCGGTAATATACCTCAAAAGCAAAGTCAACATTGATCAAGGGCTTATTAACTTAGATGCTTTGTCAAACCGTATCGATCGTAGAGAAGAGCTCATGGACGAGTGAGCTTCATTTTTAGAGAGACAAAACTAGATTTGGGACACGATTGGGAGTTAGCCTATAAGAGATCACCAGAGTATAAGATACGATTGCATTTTCTGCAATGAAGTCGACCCGAGGAATCTCCCTTCGGGGGCACTGGGGTACTTGAAACTACAACTAATTAATGAGCAGCCAAGAATAACTCCTGGAGGAGATTAGGTTATGTCATTAAGTAAAATAATTTATGAGATTATTTATCACTAAAATAATTTAAAACTAAAAAAAATATTTTTACCTTTAATTTATTTGTTAACAAAATTATAGAAACCGTATATCTTAAGCAAAGAAAAAAATAGAAAGACAGAAAAACAGTAGAAAGATGAACAAACTAACTTCGAAGAAAAAATAATAAAGACAAGAAGATAATGGAAAGACGAAGAAACTAACGTTAAAGGTTGATGAAAAAGGCAAAGATCAGAGTTGTATAAAAGAACGCCAATAAAGGTTGGAGAAGAAAGAAAAAGAGGGGAAAATAGATTAGGGTGTAGGGACCCCCCTATTATGTCTCAAAATCAAAGTCATACCCCGTACTTTAAAACTTATCTAAGTGACCCTCCGTACTATACCTCAAAATCACATATCTCATGAAAAAATAGAAAGACAGAAAGACAGCGAAAAGATGAACAAACTAACTCCAAAGAAAAAAAAAAGAAAGATAGAAACATAGCGGAAAGACGAACAAACTGACGTCGATAGAGATTAATGAAGAAAGGCAGAGATCAGAGTTGCAGAAAAGAACGACGATAGAGGTTGGAAAAGAATGAAAGAGAGGAGGAAATAGATTAGGATTTAGGGACTATTTAATTATAATCTTTAAATAAAAATAATATCATAAATTATTTTACACAATGGCATAACTTTATTTCTAACAAAGGATGTCACATTCGTAGTACGGAGGGGTCACTTATATGAGTTTTGAAGTACAAGAGGTAACTTTGATTTTGAAACATAATACTAAGGATGACTTTGATTTTGAGGTATAATACGAAGGGTCACTTAGACAAGTTTTAAAGTATGAGAGTTGATTTTGATTTTGAGACATAGTACGATGGGTCACTTAGATGAGTTTTAAAGTACATGAGATAAATTTGATTTTGAGGCATAGTATAATACGAGAAATTATTTAAACGAGTTTTAAAGTACGAATGATGACTTTGATGTGAAATTGTAATACGAGTGATCACTTAGACGAGTTTTAAAATACGAAAATGATTTTGATTTTGAGACATAGTAAGGGGGTCAATAAGAATTTTGATCAAAATATATAAATTAATCAAATATATACTCTCTATGATTTTTATATAGGATAAAATAAAATATATAAATTTTTTAAATTTATGCTAAAGGATGGATAAAATGATTATACTCAATTGGAGATAGTTCAAAGGTATTATAATTGATTTTACATGATAAATGATTTGATTTTCTACATAAATATAAGCGGGAGTTATTGAAAGTTTCCATTGATTTTTTGATATATTATTTATTTATTGATCTTTATTTTTTAAAAAATATTATTCCCTTCAGTCAATTATGGTGATAGTATTCCAACTAACCGAATACTATTCTAGAATTTTAAAAAAAATATATCTATCCTTAAAATTTTAATCTGGCGCTTAGGTAACAGATATATTTTTTAGATCGAGGGTTGTGGTCTTTGTCCTACCTACTACAAGAGTTTTTTTTTAACTAAAAGATTTATAACAATCTTGGTGGGTTTTACCGGGCCAAAAAAGCCTCTCCAGCCCAAAAAGTCATTTAAAAACATGCACATCTTATGAGTCTCTCTCATTTATATTTTATTATATGTATATTATACTAAATCGCTGATTTGATCTATTCATTTAATAATGATCTCTTCTGTCGTAAAATTATGGGAAGGTGAGTAACGAAGCTAATATTTTCGTGTAATATACACTTAGAAACGGTTGATGCGGCGATCGAATCCCGACAATGTTACATTGAGAAGAGTGAAAAATTATATAATAAACATAAATAAATTTCCCCCAAAAAAAAAGAAAAAAGAAATAGACACGCGCGAAGCCATGAAGGGATACGAAAAATAGCGCGTTCATCACGCTCGGGTTGCGACCACCACAAAGTAGGGGGAGACCAGTCAACACACTCCAGAGAGAGAGAGAGAGAGAGAGAGAGAGAGAGGATGCATCTTAGCGAGCACGAGGGCATCGAGGGGAAGACCTTCGTGGTGACGGGAGGATTAGGGTTCGTAGGTGCTGCCCTCTGCCTGGAGCTCGTCCGCCGCGGCGCCGTCGAGGTCCGATCCCTCGACCCCCGCCCCGCCTCCCCCTGGTCCATCCAGCTGCGCAAGTCCCGCGTCGAGTGCATCCAAGGTCCGCCTTTTCTTCTCCTCTCTCTCTCTCTTACCCTACGGCCTCTTCCAAGTACGGCGCGGTTTCAGCTTCAATCTGACATTTTTGACACGTTGTTGCCCTAAAACTCTTTCTTTTGGCCGTTAGATTTTCTCGGATGCCCTAAAATCTCTAATTTATCAGATTGATCAACTGTAGAAATCGAGTGGTTGGTGATCGCGTGCTCTTCTTGTTCTCTTCGAGAACTACATTTGGTGTAGGGTTCTAGGCGCAGTTGTCAAGTTTTGTGCGCTCACTGAAAAACTGTATTTATCTTATCAGTCTCATAGCTGGTTGTTCAAATTCGAGATAGGTCGATCTTTAAAACCTTTTCAAATACTTTTCTGATTACTGATTACTTTTCTTGAATGCATTGTCCGGTTGCTGCTCTTTCTGATGAGTCATTCACTATTGTAAAAATTCATGCAACCTTATGCAACAAGTAGTTTGCCTACCATTGGGCAATCATTTATTGAACCTAAAAATGAATAGGTCTTTCTTGCATATTGTTCAGTTGATTTTTCATTTTTGCAGCCATTTACCAGCCTATCATTTAACCTTAAATTTCTCACCTTATTTGCATTCTGGGATGAATGCCGCACCAACAAATATGATCCTTTAAGGCAATGTTCAGTTATGGAATTCATTTGGCTAGTGATAATCACAATGGAGGCACTTATCAATGACGTAACTATGCAAATGTCCACAGGTTTTTTGAGTTGGTTATTGTGATAGGACAATGTGGCTTGTCCACATTCCAACACCAATCTGACCTGGGGTGAGAGAGAAAGAAGAATAAGTGTTGGAATAGGGCCTTATGATGGTCAAACGGTATATTTGGTCAAGTTGTGTTTTATAAGTAGGAATTTTCATGAAAATGTAGCCAACAACAAAATCTAGGGACATAGGATCCTGAATATGAATGAAAACAGGAAGATACTGGGTTAGGGTACTTCAGAAGACATAAAATCTAAACATGAAGATCCAAGTCTGTATGATTTTTTCGTTTGGGTGTGAATGGGCAAAAAGATAAAGGAAGCTCTGAAATGGGGTGTTGTAACTGCAGATTGGATCTAGCACAAATAGGTTGAGCATAGGATCTGTTCTTCTTTGGATTACAAGATCTGTTTTTATCTGATATATTATTGTTGGTATAAAGGTTGTAAATCTTAGTTTGGATCAGAGAAGTGTCAGCTGGCGATATTGTTGAAGAAACATTTGGGGTGGTAATGCATAATACTAAAATACAGAAATATTAATAAGGAATTAAGAAACAAAATAGTCTACATGGACTTACTTATTTGAGATCCTAGGAATTGTTTCTACGGCTGGCTTATAGTGCTGTGTTTCTATTATGATGAGCTATTGTTAAGCCACTTGTATAGTAACATAATTCATCTAAATTTTGCAGGGGATGTTAGTCGGAAGAAAGATGTTGAAAAAGCTTTACGAGGTGCAGATTGTGTTTTCCATCTTGCTTCATATGGAATGTCAGGGAAGGAAATGCTCCAAGCTGGGCGTACTGATGAAGTTAATATAAATGGAACCTGCAACATATTGGACGTCTGCCATGAGTTTGGTATCAAAAGGCTAGTTTATGTGAGTACATATAATGTTGTCTTTGGAGGAAAGGAGATTGTAAATGGGAATGAATCATTACCGTATTTTCCTATTGATGAACATGTTGATCCATATGGTCGGAGTAAATCTATTGCAGAACAGCTGGTTCTTAAAAGTAATGGGCGTCCATCCAAGTAAGTTTTTGAAGTTCTTAAATATTATTTTGCATATAGTCGTTTGTGTTTCCTTTAATGATTTTTCTTTTGTAATAAGCATGTCTCTCTTTAGCAGTTGAGGTAGTTCTCATAACCTTGATAAGGAGACATAGAGAGATATGCCTAGGTTGGCTTAAGAACTTCCTGTTGCAGAATGAAGGTAAATTGATCAAGTCATAGTTGAGCCAATTAGTTGAGTTCTAGGATTTGTTAGTGCGGTGATCTTGTGTTTTGTTTATGGCTTGTTTTAATAGTTACAGATGATCAAATTTTATTCTTTAGGCAACTGAGCGAGCTTAGCTCTTTGTTTAATATTTTAGTTTTTGTTGGATCCGAAAGCATCTAATGCTAAGTTAATTTAATGACTTTATGATTTTTTTAAAGAATTAATGAGTGCAAGGGAAGGCTAAGTGATGCATCGGGTAAACTCTAGTGGATCGAGAGGCTCTTGAGTAAAGAGGAGCTTCTTCATGAGCCTTTTTTTCTGTGAGGTTCTTGGGAAACTCTAGTGGATATATTATTTATTCCCAGATGAGCTATTGTGATGCCACTGATTAAAACCAAATGACGGTTGGTTCCATAAACATGAAGCAAATTCAGCTATTTCTGGTAGCCTGAACGTAGCATCAATCTTTAAGAATTTAATGAAAAAAAACAAAAAAAAAGCTTATATTTAAATTATAGCACAACTATCTCTCCTCAAGCTTCTTCTTTTTGGACCAAGATTCCATTTCTTTTTCTCGTCTTTCCTCATGTCTAGTGGAGGCTTGAGCTTCTGCAACTCAAACTAAGGGATGCTAGCTCTTTCAGACTCTTATTTCTTTCATCAGCCTGTTTTATTTGTTAAACAGTTGGACCGCTGTTATGGAAAAAGTCAAATACAAAACTAACTAGGGAGCGATATAAGTCATCTAACATGTTTGGTTGATGTATTGTGGTCCAACATTTAAGTTCCTGGTCAGATTGGTTTATACTGTATTTACACTCTGGTAGACAAATATTCGATGAGTACCATACTTACTGTATTTCCACCGTGGTATATAAATTCTTGATAAGTCCACCTCACTAAGCTTCTACGAGACCTTGATAGTATTTTCTTTATAATTTTTTTTTCTTGTTATAGGAAAAAAGATGGTTGCCTTTATACTTGTGCAATTCGTCCTGCTGCTATTTATGGACCCGGTGAGGAAAGGCACTTTCTAAGAATTATTTCCCTTGCACAATTGGGCTTGGCGTTATTCAAAGTGGGCAGTCCAAGTGTAAAAACAGACTGGGTCTATGTGGAAAATCTTGTTCTTGCTCTGATATTGGCAAGCATGGGACTTTTAGATGACATTCCTGGTAGAGAAGGACATCCTGTGGCGGCTGGGCAACCATATTTTATTTCTGACGGTAACAACCAGATTCTTGAAATCAAGCATCTATAATGTATTACACTTGCATATGGAGATCCTAAAGAAGACAGACCAACGCATATACTGTCTCTGTGTGTCCTTTGTTGTGAACTATTAGATTTTATATCTGTTTCAAAACACATGTTTTCATGTGGTTTCATTTCATTAGATCTTGCAGTATATAGTACTTAGTTCCAAGGATTCCTTTTTCGCATACCTGACCCGTATTGGTCCCTGGTTGGACTGATATGTACCGGTGTTTCAAAGATGAAGAAGGAGAAAAGAAGGTGCAATGGAGGAAGAGGAGAAGGAAGGAGGAAGGGGAAGGGAGAAGAGGAGGTGGTGGAGGAAAGAGGAGGAAAAGGTGGAGGAGAAGAGGAGGGGAAGTGTACTTATCAGTGGCTCACGGGTAACGACCTTAAGGGCTTGCATTCGAGCAACATGAGCCCTCTTTGTGTTTATTATTGTGTTTTTAAATGGTTTGGATTGAACCATGCAAAACGGGGTCGATCCACATACCGGTTTACTCCCGAACCAGTATGTACAGCCTAGTCAAACACTGCCTATTTCTCTAAAATGTGGAAATTGTTTAAGACTGAAGTTGTATAAAATTCATAAAGAATTTGTTGGTACTAACTGTACTACATGGTGTTAGAGAGTGAACCTTGATTGGATGACTAGTGTTTGAGTAATGGTTAATCTCTGACTGCAAGGGTAACACTTATCTTGCCCCACATCCTGCATTCATATGAGTTTTATGCACTGGACTGCTCTTTTTTTATTAAAATTATAAAGAGGAATATCAGGACTATGTAGTGATTGCTAGGCCCAAATTATTAGTTCACGTTGATTGCAAGAGGAATAAAGGGCTAAAAACAGCTGATATCTAGAGAGAAATATATAATTACTTGGTAGAATTTAAAGTTACATTTCTTAAACATCTGTATCCTTACCTTGGAAAATGCGGATGATACTTGACATTTTTTTTCTTTTTCTCTTGACATAGCCTGAGCTCTAATTTTGGAGAATAATGGACCTCATTTTATCAAGTAAACGCTCTTATTTTAAGGTCTTTTGGCAAGGCCTGGGGGGGTTTTTCTATGGCTTGTAGCTCTGTGCTGTCATACTTTGAGCCACTGGTTCCACCTTTTTACTAACAGATGTGTTTCTGAGGATACCTCTAGAAGGGACATTCCACCTTTAAAAGAGACATGAAAGTATATTTCACTTGTTTCACTCTTCAACTTTCCGCAAGAACAATAATAGTGCATATGAGCTGTGATGCAAAGGGCATGCCATAATTGGGGTTTGAATAGGAAGACCTTTGCATGGGATTCTCATCTGTTCTATAGCTTGAGATATTTTAAAATTCAAATGAGTAGAATCATGTGAAGATGCCATAATTTGGTTTTGAATAAGATGACATTTGTATCTTAGATTTTTATCTCATTTATAGTTGCAAATATTAGAAAACCCAAGGGATCTTTTAGCTTTCTCAGCATCGTGGTATTGAAGGAATTTCTCAAAGGCATCTCTTTTGCTGAATTTTGTCTTTTTTTTTTCTTTAGCATTCTGGGCTATTAACCTGTAGAGTCTCTCATGATGGTATGGTCTTTTTTTTCTTTAGCATTCTGGGTAATGCCATATTTGATGGTATGGTATTTTCTGGTCAATGCCATGAAGTAAAATAATGTAAGTAAGCATCTGTAATAACTCATAGGTAAGCATCTGTAATACCGAAGATACATGTTACATCCATTTTATGGTTTTGTTAGCCTATCAAAAAGTGTGCTCATATTGTATTCATGAATAATTATTCAGCATATATTACATATTTTTCTTTATTCATGTATCATGAACTAATTTTTAAAATATATTTGCTTTTCTATTCAGGCTCACCCATCAACACTTTTGAGTTTATAATGAAGCCTTTGTTTCAGAGTTTAGATTATGGCTGGCCAAGATTGACTCTAGGTGTCCGTCCTGCACTGTTTATGGCACGAATTTTTTGGGTCATTTATACACTTTTATATCCATGGCTCAATCGTAGATGGCTTCCACAGCCTCTGCTTCTTCCAGCCGAAGTTTACAAGGTCAGTGATACTTGAACTCTTCATCGAATTGGATCACTGACACTTGTAGATTTTACTTGTATTCTTTAGAGTTCAAATGTGAATTCTCGTTCAATTTTGAGTTTTCACTTGCAACATGTATGCAGAATCTATTTGGGTAGTCTCAATAAAAAAACTAAAAAATAATCAGCTGGTAGCGAAGGTTAACACCATAATTATTTATTTCCAACTAATCTTGTTTACATGTGATGTCTATGTCTTGTTGTCTTGCCATATTGAGATCTTCCCATGTCGTCTTGTGACTGTGCTTCACATGCTACCAATTACAATTTCATCCTCCAGTACCAAGCACAATGAACATAAGTTTGTCCGGAGTTTCTAATACCATTTTTTAGAGCTTTGTTAAACACTGAGAGACGAAGTCATTGTGGCATATGATGCTTTTTCTCCATATCATGTGTGATTTACTATGTGCACTCAAATGAAGAGGTCATTGACGGCACAAGGTGCTGCTGAAATATCTAACTTCCATAACTCTTTGAACAGATTGGTGTGACACACTACTTCTCGATCGTGAAAGCTAGGCAAGAGCTAGGCTATGTACCAATTGTGAGCCCTCAGGAGGGCTTGCACGCGACAGTCTCATATTGGCTGGAGAGGAAGAGAAAAGAGCTGGATGGGCCGACGATATATACCTGGCTCTTCTCTGTCCTGGGGATGACTATATTGTTTTGTGCAGCTTACCTGCCTCCGATGGGACCTTTTGCTTGGACAAGGGCACTCGGTCTTTTCTTCTTCCGGTCGGTCTGGACCCTGAGACTCGTCTTCAACGTGTCAGCAGCTTTTCATGTCGGTGAAAGCATCTACGCCTGGTACCTCTCGAGAAGAATCGACCCTGCAAATTCTAAGGCGTGGTTTTGGCAAACACTGGCACTGGGCATCTTCTCACTGAGATTTCTGCTGAAGAGAGCGCGAAACTGAGGGAATAGAACCCAACATTGTCATTGTTCTATGTTGATTCACATTCGTATGCATCAAACATGTGGAGTATTAAACTTTTATGATGCATGGTATGGTATGCAAAATATCCGAAGCTCTTTTTTCATGTCATCATCATGGAAAATTGCGTCGGTTTGATGCCAAGTGCTTGTCTGAGGATGATACCAACCATGGAAAATTGCGTCGGTTTGATGCCAAGTGCTTGTCTGAGGATGATACCAACCATGTTTACCATGCAGCAGTATTCAAAGCAATGTGATAAAAACTAATCATGGAAAAAAAAAAAAACAGATTCCTGCGTAAGGCTTCATGCCTTTCTTTTTTATCTATTTTTTATCCTTTTCATCAGTATGAAACGACAAAGTTTGTGTTTTGGGTATCCAATTAGACCTTCGGAAAAGACTCGTTTGCTTCTATTTTATATAGATTGTTTTCTTTAAAACCAACAACAGTTCGTTCGTGCCGAAACGAAAGAGACCGAACAACAAATAAAATTTCAACTTTTTTTTTAACTTGGCAGATCTTATTAAATGGATACAAATCCTAACGACGATGAGAAAAATCGAAGAAACCTACCTCTAAACCCTCGAGGCTCAAAAGTTTCTTCCCAGCCTCGAGGTTAGCACAGAACGAGCACACGACCGCTAAAAAGAGAAGTAAAAGGTCAGTTTTTAGCTACGGGTTTAAGCTCATAAGCATGATGGTGAGAGTTTCTTTATGTAGCTTATTATTTAGAGCTCTTTTATTACTGCTCACAACCCCTTATTCTTCATAATCCCTTAAAATTTAATAAAATAATATTTTATTATTTATAATCTATCAAATTCTACTTTCTACCCTTCTCTTTTATATGTTTTTTCCCTTCCCCATATCCCTGCCTGTGCAACCTACTACCGCTGACTCTCCCCATCGATTGTTGACGTCGATCGTAGCCCATAGCCTGTACCCCATCGCTCCCTATCGCCTGCGTATGTTATTGTCATCTACTCTCCCCACTGCTCGTTGTCGCTTATCATCGCTCCTTGTTGTTGTGCAAGCTAATATATCGACTATCCCTATCAGTCGCTGTCGTTGATCATCACTCCCCTACCGATTATCGATCCTAGTTTGGCCATCATTGCTCCCCATCGCCTATGCATGTTGCTGTCGCTGAGACTCTCCCCATCGCTCGCTACTATAATTGACTCTCCCTACTGCCCGATGTTGCTAATTATCGATCACCACCATTATGCATGTTGTTGTTGTCAACTATTCCCATCACTCATTGCCACTGATCATTGCTCCTTGTCATCGATTGCTACTTCCAACTTGTTCCTCATCACCCTCTGTCGCTTGTGCATGCACACTATTCTTATAGGATCTTCTCTCCACCACTTGTTGTCGTTGATCATCGCTCCTTACTAATGTGCATGTTGTCACTACAGACTCTCCCCAATGCTTGTCACCCCCAACCCACGCCCCCCTATCGTTGTTGACCTCATTCGATGTCGATCGTCACACTCTCTGATGCCTCCCCGATGATTCAATGCACAACCTTCGTAGGCCCGTGGGCCATGTCGTTGAAATTTTAAGGAGGACCAATTCTAAAAAGAAAAATAACATGAAATATGTATCTTTAAAGCCTTTTTTATGATTTCCAGAATGCTTATATTCTAAACATTATCAAGGCTATCTGAAAGATGCATCATCTGGGCTCTTCCAATACTATCTGGAATCTACAAATTTTTGGGTATTTTTAGGACTATATCTTCCATGTGTTTTTAAGACTACATCTTCCAAGCCCTTCATCGATTTGTTTGTCATGATAAAAAGGTTATCAACATCTCTCAAATTATGGCGTAGACACGCAGTGGAGATAAAGCCATAAGGATTTTTGACATCATCCTCCTATCCTACTGCATCCCGAAGGAAACGAAGGTGACACGAGGGTGAGGCATAGCTCAAAATCTATAAGCATATCCTTATAGTAGCATAAGGATCCATCAATATTGAAGAGTTTTAAATCGCACATTGCTTATGCTACATGGAGCAACGGTTATGTGTTTGATCCATCCTCACCAGCTTAATTATATATATATATATATCATTTAATTTTGATTAATTTATATATTATATTTACCAGAGTAGAAATAATTAAAAAAATGTCTAAACCATGCTTGTCAAATATCTGAGTGGTTATAAAGTGCCCCAACAAATGTGTCGGAGAATATGTGATCAGTATTGTCATCATTTGTGGACCGGCGAGAAAGTGAACTACCGTTAAGAGGAGAGTGTCGTCTTGTGTTATCAGTAGATAATGAGGTCTTAGTGTTAGAATAGTGTTGTTGAGCCTTTAGGGGTTGAGCTGAGGTGTCGGGCTCTCTGTTGTGTGCGCAAGCTTATCAACGTTAGTCGGAATTTGGATCTCGGACCTCGGTTGGAGTCTTTTCTTGGTAGTTGGCACCCAGACGTCGGTTGGATTATCTATCGGCTTGTCCCTCTCGGCTCTGGGATCGATGGTCCTGCACATTCGGCTCTGGGATCGACGGCTCTGAGAGAGAGAGAGAGAGAGAGAGAGAGAGAGAGAGAGAGAGAGACCCTCCTAAGCCTGTTGCCGAAATGGGGGTTTTATACCTCTAGGAGAGGAGCTCGTCCGTACGTTCGGCCTTACCTCTGTCGTCCCTCGGACATATAGGGCGTCAGACTCAGCTCGAATATATGTCTCAAGAATCTCTAGTCTCTCTTACTCGGGTCCGCGGCGAGGATTCTGCACGAAGGTATTATCGAGGTGGGAGCGTTCAACATGACCCCTTCGATGATCAAGTTAGTACTCTGAATAGTTTGTAGTTTTAGTGCAGAAGATTGTGTGTCCGAGAGAGTGAGAGAGCGAGCATCCTTTTTTCTGCCCTCAGGTGGGGGTTTTATACATACCAGTCGAAGGCTGATTATATCATTGGTCTCACCTCTACCGTCAGGCCGAGCATGGAGGGCAGGTACGATTGGTCGTTGTCTGTCCGACCAGCGTGGCACAGAGACGTAACACACCATTCTTCGTTAATTGGATCTTAGCGTAACCTATGCTATCGTGGTGTTGACATTAGATTTGCCACCTCGGCCAATGTCTGCGCTAGTCAGGTTGATGTCGGATCTCGATGTTGTCGTGGACTATTGACCTATCGTGGGTCTCGGTGAGCTAAGCCGACACATTATTTGCCCTGTCAAAGATGAAATAAATATCAACATAATTTACATTCAGGTGTTTGATATCAAAATTATTTACTATATTTTAAATAGTCATTACAATATTTTCGTTCATATATAAAAAAATATTATATCTCAATAGAACAAAATACTATAAATGAGGTCATGATATAAAAAGTCTTATGATTCTTTCTATTGTATACAATATGAATAAATGAATTTGGATGTAATTTGCATTGAAATGTTTGGTACAAGTAATAAATTAAAAAAATCAATTATAGTATTTTTTTTTTTTTAGTGTTGTTATACTGTTTCATTCATACACAGAAATTTTTTATCATTGGATATGAATGTAATTTATATATTATAATGGAATCATGATGCAAATTCTTATCATTTGATATGAATATAAATTTTTTGCTCATATCATTACACTATTTTTGTTTTTGTTACATATAACGTCAACAAGTAGATATAAATATAATTTATATTAGGGTGTTTGATTAAAAAAAAAGAGTCAGTTACGATGTCGTCATAGTTTTTTTTGTTTATATATATATATAAAACATAATATAATATAATATAATATAATAAATTAGTCATGTTATGAATTCTTGCCTTTCCTTTTATTGCATATAATGTGAACAAATGGATACTGACATAATTGGCATCGAGGTATTTGATGCATACATTGTTATGGTATTTGATGCAACTCATAAAAACTCAGTATATGGTATTTTAGAATGTTATTAAAATATTTACGTTCATACATTGTAAACATTATATTTGTAAAATAATGTAAACGGATTGCCACTCCATTCTTCTGACTGTTTCTAATATATAACGTTGATATTACCGAATTCTATTTGAAGATAGATAGATGCATTGTATTCATCAATGAGACCAAATAGGAATAGGAAAAAATAAAATATCATGGGCACCTTTAAAGAAGAAAAAATAAAAAAATCCAAAAAGAGATATATTTTCAGAAAAATCGTCCTTTAAATGCAACTTGGTATTATTAATTATATCCAACAATTTTGAACCGTTGGTCAGTGTAGACCGAGCGAACCCGGTTGGTTTCCGGTTCAGATGAACCATCTTCTTTATAAACTACCCAAGGGTGGAGCGGCAGGAGGAGGAGGTAAAGCCACCTGTGGTGAACTGGATCACGGTCCCCTGCCCGAAAACCTAGTAGTCCACCCCGTCCATTCCTCATCTAATTGAAGAAGATCTAGGGTTTAGAGAAGAGGCTGGTAGGGTGCATCTGGAGCTCGGATTCCTCTGACGCTTTATCTGAACCCACGCCACGTCTTTGCTTTGACCTCGAGGTGATTGGAGCTCGGCAGCGGCGGCATCTCCAGAAAGCTAAGTTCTCTCATCCTCCCCCCGCAGTAAATTGATGTCACTCGAAGCTTCGTTGAATATGATGTAGCTTTGGCATACATTTGCATCCAAGAGGAGCGCATCGATATTTCCTTTTGTTGGGAAGTGGGGGGGGGGGGGTTCCGGAAGTAGAAGAAATTAGTCTTCTCTTGGAGAGGTTCTGGTTACGGAGAAGGAGTTTGAGAGCAGTTGGAAGCTTTTGTTTTCTTCGGGTTGGAACATAAAGTTTCCTGAGCTTTCCCTCGGAACGTCTGCAAACTCTCAGAATCGAGCGGAACGAGTTGCATTTTACCAACATCTGAAAAACAAAGGCAAAAAAAAAGAAAAGAAGAAGCAACCTTTAGTGATATTTGACCCGTGTTTTATGAAACTTGGTGGTAAGCTCATCTGACGGAATCTGGTATCTCTTTTTGCTACCTAGTTGATATCGATTTGAGGGGTTAATCAGCAGGATGAGTGAGGTAAGGGACACCGGTGGGATGGTGGAGAGCAGTGAATCGGAGAAGGAAATCACAGAGATCTCTGAAGTTGAGCAAATGAATGCAGCTGAAGAGGAGGAACTCACACCTCTAATTGATAACCCTTTGGTTGAGAATGACTCTGGGCTGCAAGCAGAAGTTTTTACTGAATTTTCTCAAGAGCTTGTTTCGTCTGAACCGAATGGTGGAAATGATGAGATGCCACAAGTATTAGAAGATGATAATGCTGATCCTGCTACAATGACTCAGGTGGAAGGTGCCCCTGATCAGGTTGCTGCTTCCGATGCCAATATTGGAGAGAACTCAGGGAAGACTGAGGTGAAAAACGAACAACTTGAGAATGGGAGCTCTTTTATGGTGACAGATAAGGAGGAAGATAATTCTAAAGAACATCAAGCTACCGAGGCCTCAGTGAAGCAAGAAAGGGGGAACGAAGAGTTCCAAGGCGGCGTTGTAGAGGGTTCTAACCAGTCTTCTGATTTTGACTCTTTCTTGGATGGTTATGATTCTGGAACGGAGGAACAACAATCAGCTTTCATGAAAGAGCTTGAGAACTTCTACAAAGAGAGAAGCATGGAATTTAAGCCACCTAAGTTCTATGGTGAAGGGCTGAACTGCCTCAAGTAAGCACAATCCTTCACTCTTTTTATGGTACCTTTGTGTTGCTGTCACAGTAATAGTCTTGTACACTTTCTGGACCAGGTTATGGAGGCAAGTCACCAAGTTGGGTGGTTATGACAAGGTAAAAGTGGCTTCATTTTACATGAAATTCTCTCCTATTCATCGTTGCGTCTAGTCTGTGTTTGAAATATGAGATTTATATGCCATAGTTCATAATCTAAAATAAAAGGTCTGGCACAAAAATAATTTGTTATGCATCATAAAACCCGACAAACTCTAGATATTTGATTTATTTATTTTGTTTCAAATTGGATTGCCATTTCTGAATGATCGTTTGCAACTTTGAGGATTTACCTTCTGTAGTTGTTGGGTGAAATGGGACCAGTTTCGGTTGGAGATGTAATTCCATGACAGGATCCACAACTCAGATATTACAATGCCTTTCCTTCTTCCATTTGGATCATAATTTTGTTTCACATTTAATAATTTTGAGCTTTCTTTCTGACACTGGAATTGCGTTATGAAATCAAATCAGTTGCATTCTTTTAGAGGACGATCCTGTAGTTCATTCATAAAATCAGTTCGTCACATATTAATTCACTTATGATCCTAATAATCAGGATCACTAAAACCCTTCTAGAAATGTGATTCTGCTTCAACATCATAGTTTGGGTTTTTCACATTCCAGCCCATGATGGTAGGCAATTCGGATAGCCAAATCATGGATCTCTTGTAATATATGATTGTTTTTTAAGATATAAACCAAGTAAGCAGAAGCAAAATCCATGGCGGACATTTGTGACCTAGAATCTATTCACGAAAAGCTGAAGAGAAGATTTGACACGCTTGATCAGTCCCACATCAGAAGTGGGAGGATATTGTGATGGTTCCTGTGGCTGGATGGATCTTCTCTCGTTATTCTAAGCTTAAACATTTTGGGGCATGTGGATCTAGGTTGATAATGTTAATGAGTCAATTTGATGATCAGGTTGGGTCGCAACAAATGGCCAGATGTGGAACTAAAGGTGTAACAGAACACTAACTTTCTGAACGTAAAAATATATAGCATTGGGTTTAAAGCAAGATAAAAAGTTTCAGATCTGATTAAATGCAAGACTAATGGCTTAGTAATGCCAAAATGTGTTGCCCAATATAAAGAATGATACCATAAGTGGTTCACTAACCACACATTTCATTTACCATGAATGACATACCATGTATCCACTCTCATTTGAGCAATCCACATAACAGGTAATTATGCCTAAGACTACCGAATGTTTTTACATTGGGATGACTTGTGTCTCTAAAGAGAAATCTGATTTTTGCTTGCTGCTTCTGTAGGATTCTTTCTTGCATCTTTTCCCAAACTGTTTGATAACATGGAAATTTAAGTAAAGGTTCTGCTTGTACATTGATATGTCATTGCATCCTCCAAAACGAGAATAGCATGTTATGAAAAATGAGTTTAGTTTCTTAAGTGAAACCATAATCTTGATGTGTAAATTTATTTGTTTGTCTAGGTGACATCATGCAAACTTTGGCGACAAGTGGGAGAATCTTTCAAACCTCCAAAGTGAGTTCCCAAACCAAGTCTGTTTTCTTTCTCCATTGACAACTGGCCAAAAATTGTTTAAGCAATTTAACCAACTAAACTCAGTGAACCATGCAAATCCTACATACTTCAAGTCCACATATTTACTGACTGAGTATCCCCCTGAAAACATTGTGTAACTAACTGTTTGTTTCAGCTCATAAATGCAGAGTGTTAGAAAGACACATGGAGAACCTCATAGTGGACATTTTTTGCACCATATAAAATATTGCATTTCAAGTGACAATTATTAAAATTTTTTTACGGGAATGCATAATGGATTTAAAAAGAAAAGACTATTGCTGTATTCTGAAAATTTTATAACATACGGTAATGCATCATTAACTTATTGGTCATATGAATAACATTTTGATGCTCATCTCCAAGGAAATTTTGACATCCATACTCTTAAATGATTTATTGTCGATATTTTTTCAGGACTTGTACGACAGTGTCTTGGACATTTCGGATTTTCTATGAGAAGGTAATGCTTACACTAGAAATGTTGCAAGCTGGACCTTCAAAGAACTTTCTTTCTTAAGCTTCTGACCTCTTCTTTTAAGTATACAAATTTTTACCTCATACATCAGTCAACTATAATTTTATTTGTTATGCCTATCGTCAAGGACTTTTTGTTGCATCTTATATACTGATTCTATGTATTAGCATAGTATTGGTCTGATCAAATCTAAATATGATGGTATTACATTGTTGAAAATTTGTTCTTTTGTTTCCGCCTTGGTCTTTTGATAACTTTGGTTGGAAGGGAGAAGAGTTCAAAACTAGGTTTAACCAATATTATTATCTTGGTGTTAGCTTCTCAACAGCATGAAACAGAAGAGATGCATTTGTGTCATTTTCAAGATATTGTAAGGTACATTTCTATCTGGGTGCAAAACATTTTGTGAAGCTGCTGTGTCCAGAACAAACACTTGAAACTATAGTGTATATTTGATAGATCTGAATTCTGCTGATGAGCAGGTCAAAGGAACTACGATTCAACTGCTATGGTGACTCCTTTGAATATCCATGATCCTAAAGTGAACTAAAAGTGTAACCACCATTGTTGCCATTGAGAATCAAGTATTCGTATCCTTGCTTCTTGTTCTTGAGGTTTACATGTTGCTAGTAGCAATGGACTTTGATACACTCGATTTGATTCTAGTACTTTCACACTGATCTTTGTTTTTAATTGATTTGGAGATCCTATGCTAAATACAGCATTTTTTTTCCTTTCGATTGATGTTACATCTTTAACTTAAAAGATATTAAAGAAACTAAAAGGGACTTAAAATTAATAGAGAGGCAAAAAATCTGGGTCGCAGGAACCATTTCCTTTTGTCTGTTTTCTTTCTTTTCTCCCTTCCTCAGTCACTCTTTTTTTCTTTTGCTTGGCTCTCCGTCCATCTCCCTTCCACTATATATTTTGATTGATTTTTTGACCAACTCATTTTTTAAACAACATGGGCAGTAATTCACTTTTGTCTGATGCAGGCACTTCTTGAGTATGAAAAACATAAGATTCGTACTGGAGAGCTCCAAGTACCAACTTCTTCTCTTGCAGAGCCTATTATTTCTGAACATCAGGTAAGTTTTAGCCTTGTCTTGTCATCGATTGTTTTTTATAATACCACTCTTCTCTTTTGGAAGATGTCATAGTTCTACTTTGATGTAGAAGGCCATATTTCATTTCATATGTTTACATCTGTATAAATTGACCAAGGAACTGTGTAAGAGTAGGAATTTTTAATTTTTGACTCCTAATCAATGTCAACACTCTATGAATGAATTTGAGCTAAAACGATAAAAAATATTATACAAATTAATGAAATAAGGGCAGGCCCTGATACAACAGTAATAGTCTCTCTAAATATTAATTTAAGGTTACATACATTGACTTTCTGCAAAAACCCTGTATTGGTTGAAGCCTCAAGCTTTGGATTCACACTTTTTATTAGTTAATGATATCTCAGGAAACTTGTAGTAGCGAGTTGGCAGGTAAGAGGCCTCCATCATGTTACTTGTGCTGTTGTTATTTAAAGATATGGTATCTAGTAATGGTTATTGTAGATTGTAGAAAGATTCTGAAGGAGTGGATCCAAGGTTTGTTACAAGGAACTGCCTATTCCTTAAGCCAATATTGCTGCAGAAAACTGCTTTTTAAATTTTGTTTTGTTAGTCTGGACAAATATTGCCAAGTGGAGGAAAATAGTCATGTGTCTGAACCCAAATGGTTGGGAATTTATGGGTTCTGCTTCTTGTTTTGCCAATCATGGCTGCTTACAATTAGCAACTATATCCTATGCTATTAACCTAAGCTGGTAAATGCTTTTTTTAGTTTTGGAACTTTTCGTAGTCATGATTACTGTTGCCTGACTTTGATGAAACTTACATGCATTTGTTGTGTATGTTGGTTAGTATGGTAAAATGGGTTCTTATTAGACACCTTTCATGGTTGAATTGTTTCATTGTGTTTGTGGCAAAGTTGAATTGTTTCTTTGACACCTTTCATGGTTCTTGCAGGCAAGTGGAAATCAGTCATCTGGCTCAGGTAGAGCTAGAAGAGATGCTGCAGCACGTGCTATGCAGGGTTGGCACTCTCAGCGCTTGCTTGGTAATGGTGAGGTTGGAGACCCAATTATTAAGGTTTGTGAGTGTGATTTACGATTGTTGAGATCTGTAATTATTTTCAGGAAACATGTTTTTGGAGTCTTCTGTTGACCCAGCAAATGTTTTTTTGTCTTGTTTTGGTTTTGTAGGATAAGAGCTCGTTCCAGTTGACAAAGCGTGATAAGCATCTTAAAAGCATAGGTTTGGGTCCTCGGAGTTTTCTGTTTGTGACATTCATTTTCTGATTACTTATGTTTTCTGAAACGTATGAAGGTGGATTAAAGAGGAAAAAGCCATCTGGTCTCGACCGTGCTGTCAAATTTGCGCACACTAAAGTCATCAAGTCACAGTTAAGATTACTCACTCTTAATTACATGAAATTGTATTCTAGTTGGTATAGGACTATTACTTCCTCTGGTTTAATATGTTTGGTAACCTTTTTCAGTGGATATAGATGTAAGCTCACAATTTTGTCTACTTGGAGGTTATTTCTAAGACTGGAACATTTAGTTGCGTTGGAGGTGCATGCATGTTTAAAATGTTACTCATGTATATTCTTTAGCTAGGCTTAAATGTCCTAAAATAAAATTCACACCAGCACATATTTGAATATGGTCATGTGAATATCTTGCATAAGGCCTGTCTCTAGTTGGATATCCTGAACATGATGTACATGTAGTGTGGATGCTGCTGCACAAGCGGATCATGTAGCCACAGAAGCTGCTTCTTTTCCGTACCTGCTAAAATTTGTTATGGTGTGCATTATTATTGGGCTAGAGACCACTATATACAAAAAAACATAAAAAAGTACCTGGTGCACAAGACTCAAGGGTCTGCAACCTTATAAACATAGAGAGGCTAACCATTTCCTATTATTTACCACTCAAATAGGTTTCTGAATCTGTCTAAATATTATTATATTTTATGTGGAAAATCAAAAACAAATAAAGAAGCAAAAAAACATAATTGTTATTTGGACACTTTGATTTCTTATACTTAAGATTGGGGATGGAGCCTTCCCCACATTTGCGGTACTTTAAGATTCTTTTCCCTAAAAAGCTGATATTGGATCTTTGTCCAATCACACGACTCGTTGTATCATGCACTTGGAATTATTAGTTCCTTTTTCCAATGCAACTTGCTCTGGAAAAGCTATTATAGTTTTGTTGTTGAAGTCAAATGGTTCTCGAGAACTGTTTGGATCAATATATGGTATTAAAATTGGGTGCTCTTATGACAGAGACGACTCGATGGTTTTTGATGTTGGGACTCCTGCTGATTGGGTGAAGATCAACGTGCGGCAAACTGTATGGTTTTATTGTAATTTCAGTTTTAGTTAAATCCCTTACTAGTATATAGTGTATATGATGCAAAAAAAAAAAAAAGTGCTTATTTCTAGAAGTTGTGAACCCCTACGAAGTTCATACTAGTGCAACCAAATATGGTATGCTGGTGTACTGCTTAATATTTTTGTTCATTATAACCTTTTACCTTGACTATGATCTCTGCTCTCTGCAGAAGGATTGTTTTGAAGTCTATGCTTTAGTTCCCGGGCTTCTACGTGAAGAGGTAGATGCTTACGTTTTCTATGATGTGTAATGATATTGGTAACTTCTTGAATGATTAGTACATGAGTAGGGGAAGGTTAACAATTTTGTTTCTCCAACTGATTGTCCTAAATTTATGAATGCATCAATTCAGGTGCATGTGCAATCTGATCCTGCTGGTCGATTGGTTATATCTGGCGAACCGGAGCAGCCTGATAATCCGTGGGGCGTCACTCCCTTTAAAAAGGTGGATGGTTGATTGTGTATAAGAGTTAATTGTTACTGACATCTTTTTTCGCTCAACAATGTCGCACAATATCCTCAGGTTATCACCTTGCCTTTGCGGATTGATCCTCATCAAACTTCCGCGGTTGTGACCCTGCATGGCCAACTGTTCGTCCGTGTGCCATTTGAACACTCAGGTCTAGAGCTATGAGACTGTGGAGTTGTTGCACTACTCTTTTATCTCATCTGAAAACAAGTATGTCATGTCAATAGTATTTAGTCTAATTCTATGTATTTATTGGTTGTGCCAGATATTTAGGGCTTATATTTTGCCGAGACAACTGAGGTAGTGGTTGTGTCGGAGCAATGCTTCAGTGAACCTGCTGGATTCTTCGTTCCTTTTCGACCCAAACAAATGCCTCGGGAAACATCTGTATCTGATTTAGTACACTGTCCATAAGTCAGGAGTACTAATGTAGGGGGGAAGAATGTTGACTGAGTAGGTTGTTGTTTTGATAGCAAGACTCAGCATTATGTTTCAGTTTGTAAAAGTACATGATGTTGGCTTCAGCTCATCTATATAATGATTTCAAACCCAGGGTTCTATGTTTTTGCTTGGACGTATTAACCATATTTATTAGTCTGATGAGTAAATATGGTCGATCTACCTTTGTGTATTGCGATTGTTAGTTGACTTATATTGTCTCTTGTTCTTCGGTAGAGGGTTTAAATTCTAACTCAATTGGATAAAATTCGGGAGGCATATGGTAGTTCGATTTGTTTTGATTTTAGTTGCTTTTTATCTGACTCATATGATATTCTTATTTTTTCGTTCGTAAAAGTCAGTCTCATGAAAACCTCTTATACTATCTTAAGATCTACAAAAGAAAAAATAGATTATAGAAAACGTTTAGATTATAGAAAACGTTTCACACGGAATTCGTAGATAATAATTTTAGTAAATACTTTGTAGTCAATACAAATTATAACAAGAAACTCTAAACGATTGCACATAAATGATTATGGTATATTACAAATCGAAATCTTCACAAGCGTTCACATGATGTGACTTTTATTTACAAGTCAAAAACGATCACATAAGTTAATCAAACTAGGGTTGTCAAGCCTATTGCTAGCTTGCTACTTGCTGTACAAAACATAAAAAAAAATCGAAATACACATGCATATATAAGCATTACATCAAATATCCTGTTTATATTTTTGTCTATGACATTCTCCCTCACTTATTCCTTCGATGTCCTCGTCGAAGCTGTTACAGACGTTCTATCTCCTCGCTTTTTATTGAATCTTCAATCTTTTGCTCTAGCTACAACATGCCTCTTAGCTCCCCACTGCTTTCTGCCATTGTTATCGAGTAGTTAAACTTTAATCCGCCATGTTGTTTCAATTCGCTAATGACTGACTTTGGTGTAGGGTCGACTGAGTTGTGCTGATCCTTGTTGATTCCCGCGGATCATTTTAATGAAAGAAAAGACATTCATTAATATGCACCAATATCTCAATCGTCTCATGCCGCTTAAACTGGGTGGATGCTTGTTAGAGCTTTCATGAGCATCACATCGTAGATTTGAAGTTTTTGAGGTCATTCCTTCACAAAATTTGCCCATTGATTCTTTTTCTACTTAGTTGTCACTTCCAAGTAGATTCACATCACTTCTGCTTTCGATTAATATTCTGTTAGGAAATGAAGTGAACAATCTACTCTCAGTAACACCGATCATAATTGGTGAGAATTTGACAAATATTATGTTCTATTATGTTTCTTCAAAGGGTTCTTTAACTTGTGCTGAGCTTTTTTAATTTAGTTTCGTCAATTCTCTTAAAAGTAGAGAAGACAAAGGTTACTTGACTTCGACCACCTCCTTGAGATTGTACTTAATGTATCGAGCTGGTAACTAGTCTTCGTCTATTCTTTACTCGCACTTCTGAAGCACTTGAAGTGTTTGCACTAATTGGATTGAGTTAGCTACTATGATTCGTCTTCTCACAGACATTGAACTTCTAGAATATAATAAGTTTTACTCTAAAAGAGTAAAATTTCACCCCGACTTGGAGCAAGTTTCTGAGTTTTGGTCAGTTCTGGGATGGTAAAATATTCTCCATCATCTTTGTCGCCTATTCATCTGAGTAGAAAAGGTACAATAGCATGTACACCTACTTCATTCCTTGTTCAAGCAATCTTGTATTAACCCGAAGTCCTCCACTTTCGATTATCTTGATGAGAAGTCATTGACACCGGTCTTATAAAATTTCCTAGCCTCGGCCCTTCAACCTTATCTTGGTACTTGACGTTTGTATTTACATTCTCAACCTTTTCGACCTATTTTATGACCAATACTCTTTCTCCATGAGAGTAAGGGATCAATGACTCCACGAAAGTCCCACCTCTACGGTACTATGGTGTTACCATGTCCATGATACTATCTGTTGCCTCGCATCTGTGTCCCTTTCTTCGTGATCGGTAGATCAGCCTTTACGACACACTGACACTTCTCTGAGTCCACCTCCACTCTAACGGATGCTTGGTTTTTGGGTAGTTGAGTCCCTTTAGACTTGTCATCACTTCCTTGCTCCTTTCAACCATTTGCTTCAATACTTCTATGTTCTCTGAGCAGATCCTTTTAGTCAATAGAAAGACAAATTGTAACTCTAATACATAACCTCTGACATCCTATTGCAGGGCTCATGCCAATTCTGTTCTCCTTAGCTTCTGTTAGGAAACTTTATTAAAAGAATCACATGCACAATGAAAAAATAAAACAAAAAGATCTCTAACATTGGTCAAATGGTCATACGATGATTGGTGCACGAAAAACTACAAAATCGAAAAACTATGTAACACATGTTATATGTTTTACCTAACGAGATTGTATTTTCCAGAAAAAAATGAGATCCGAAGGAGAGGATGGAGGTCAGATGTCATCCTCTCTAGCGGTATCCACATGGTAGATGTAGTGATGATGCTCCTAAAATCACTGCGGGATCTCTCTCTCCAAGATTTATCACCCAAGGAGGAGAAGAGGATTAGGATAATACGAGGGATAGCTACTAGAAGCTATAGCCTATGAACCCTTTAGCACCCTCCTATTTATAGGGGTCCATGTCAACTTAATTCTAATATATCCTATCATATTGGGTACTGGATCTCTGTTCAACTATTCAACTCTTTCGGTCACTATGCAACCCATCACACTTTACATGGTCTCATCTTTTACTAAGCTTCTCGCTTGCCTTTAACACTATTAAGTTTGGTTGCCAATGTCGAGTCGTAGCTCGAACTCAACCATCCCAACTTTTGTGGCTATAAATTTTTCCTAGTTTGCTTGTCCTTATGTGCCTCTTGTGCAAAGGGTTGGTTATTCTTCTGAATATCAATCTTGGATGTTCAGTTTTCTGAGCAACTCATTTTCCTATATCTCAATGTCCGTTTCTCTCAAACAATCACGTATACTGCCCATTAGGTACTGGATCTCTATCCAACTACCCAACTCTTTCGGTCACTATATAATTCATCTCACTTTGTATGGTCTCATCATTTACCAAGCTCCTCGCTTGCCTTGAACACCATCAAGTTTGGTAGCCAATGTCGAGCTGTAGCTCGAACTCAACCAACCCAACTTTTATGTGCTATAGATTTTTTCTGATTTGCTTGTCCTTGTGTAACCTCTCGCGCAAAGGGTTGGTTATTTCTCTGAATATCAATCTTGGATGCTGGCTCCTTTGTGCAACTCATTTCCTTATATTTCAATGTTTGTTTTCCCCAAACGATCACACATGTTGGGTGCCTTCCACACAACCCCATTAGGTCCTCCACGTTTGCAATGACAATTGTTTCTATGTGTGCTTATCCCGTTTTGATACCAAATGTCACAAACTTAGCTGTATTTGCTTAAGTCGTGCGACATCCTTACGTATCCATCTGCAAAGGTCAGTCTTCCCAAAATCTCCTATGGTCCTTTAGTACCTTAAAAGAGAAAATAGATTAAAAAAATATTTCAAATGAGATTCAAAAATAATTATTTTAACAAACAACTTATAATAAATACAAATTACAATCAGCAAGTTGATAATCACACACAAAGGATAATAAGGATTACTCAGTTATTTACTAGTCATAGTTGGAGAGTTGGATTGACAACTGGTTCAGTAGGTTTTGATAGTTCGATTAACTATAGAATCTACAATTCACAAACTATTTAGTTGTCCGATTGGTAATTGCGAGATCAATCTTCGTTGCTCTCTCTTTTTTCGTTTTTTTTATTCCCATTGTCACTACAACTTTCTTAATTTTTTTTTTTTTTGTTATCAATACATCCGAACAAACCAAGTAATAATCCGAACAAACCAAGTAATAATCCAATCATGGACTGACAACGGATCTGATATCCAAAATTGGAAAAAAAAAATCTTAATATCGATCTGTGAATGTAGTTTAACCGGTAAAAATATTATCAAATTATTGTAAAAATCCTGTAATTGAATCATACTTACCGTCATTACCTACCAACAGGGAATCTTACATGTCAAGACAATGCCAACCAGTCGAGCGTCCATAAGAACTCGGACACTTTGCAATAAAGATTTGAGAGGGGGGAATTTTAGGCGACAACATACATAAGCAGCCAATATGTGATCAAAGCTTTGACATCACAACAAAACAAATATGGCAGTGAAAGTGGTTTGTCATGATTTCACCGATTTAACAAACGTCGTGTTGCTGTTACCTAAGAATCTTAAATGGTTGCAGCAAAATCCTACATCTTGGCTTTGGCTGCCTTGTAGTCAGCTTCAGGAGTCTGGTCTCCGCCGCCAGATGCAGAACCTGAAGACCCTCCTCCTCCACCACCACCACCACCACCACCACCACCACCTTGTTGCATATGCTGTCCGATCTTTGAGACTGCCTTGTTTGCAGCATCCACCTTCTCCTTAAATCTTCTCCGCACTGTCTTGGCTCATTGCAGCCCTCAAATCAGCCACCGAGTCTTCGATCTCTTTGGCAACCTCCCCGGGAATCTTATCTCTGAACTCCCCGAGTCTCTTTTCGATGCTGTAAATGGTAGTGTCTGTTCTTGACATCGATCAGCGACTTCTGAGCATGAACCTCGGCCTCCTTTACCATCTTTTCTATATCCTCTTCAGACAGCCCACCCGAGGATCTGATGGTGATTTCCTGCTCTTTGCCTGTTGCTTTATCCTTGGCCGAGACCTTCACGATCCCGTTCTCATCGATATCAAAGGCGACCTCTATTTGGGGCATGCCTCTTGGAGAAGGAGGAATGCCGGTGAGATTGAATTCCCCAAGAAGCTTATTATCCGCAGCCATTTCCCGCTCGCCCTGCAAAACCCGGATGCCCACCTGGGTTTGGTGAGAAGACCTGACTCTTCTTGGTCGGAATAGTTGTGTTTCGGTTGATAAGCCGCGTAGTAAAGATCCCTCCAAGTGTGTCTCGATGCCAAGGGAGAGCGGGGTGACATATCCAGCAAGAGAAGCTCCTTAACATCACCCCCCCTCAGGATGCCCCCTTGTATTGGCAGCTCCCATGGCGACAGCCTCATCCGGGTTCACCCTTTTGCTAGGGGTCTTGCCAAAAATCTGGCCAACAATTTCCTGAACCTTTGGGTACCCTTGTCATACCACCGCACCAAAAGTACTTCATCGAGTTCTTTTGCTGAAATGCCTGCATCTTTCAGGCAATTGCTGCATGGTATCCGGGTTCTCTCAATCAGATGGTTAACGAGCTGACTCAATCTTAGATCCCGTCAATGTGATATTGAAGTAAGTGTTTGGCTCCTGAAGCCCATCAGCAGTAATGAAAGGAAGGTTTATCTCTGTTTGCAATGTCGATGAGAGTTCCACTTTTGCTTTCTCTGCTGCTTCTCTTAGCCGTTGTAGTTGTAGCAACGCCAATCGGTCCTTGGACAAATCAATGTTCTCTGACCGTTTAAATTCACTAACCAAATAGTCTAGCAGCCCATTATCGAAGTCTTCACCACCAAGGAATGTTATCCCCATCGGTAGCCTTGACCTGCAAATGCACAATTCACTACAATTTTAATCGAAAACACAGAAAAAAGAACATCACTATGGGATACAGCTGATTCAGATATGTATTGTCGGGAACAAACCTCAAATACCCCATCGGAGATTTCCAGGATGGAGACATCGAAAGTACCACCCCCCCCAAATCAAAGACGGCAATCAAACCCTCCTTATTGTTCATTCCATACGAAAGTGCAGCTGCAGTTGGCTCATTGATGATCCTAAGGACTTCAAGCCCAGCAATTCTCCCTGCATCCTTTTGTCGCCTGGCGCTGTGCATCATTGAAGTAGGCTGGAACAGTGATGACAGCCTTTGTAACAGATTTACCAAGATAGGCCTCTGCGGTTTCCTTCATCTTGGTGAGCACGAATGCACCAATCTGGCTCGGGGAGTATTGCTGTCCATTCATTTCAACCCAAGCATCCCCGTTTGGTGCCTTGACGATTTTATATGGCACCATTGTCAGTTCCTTCTGAGTCTGGGGGTCATCAAACCTTCTTCCGATCAATCGCTTGGTACCGAATAAAGTGTTGGTCGGGTTTGTCACTGCTTGGCGTTTTGCTGGACTGCTCACCAGAAGTTCACCCTTCTGATTGAAGGCGACGATAGACGGTGTCGTCCTTGCACCTTCTGCATTTTCGATCACCTTGGGACTCTGGAGAAGTAATCCAAGATACACATATTAGAGGATCTTCGTTATCAACCAAACATATATACCTTCACAAATTGAAAAGACCACAAAATGTTCAGTCAAGGAGGACAACCAAGTAAAACATGTAAGCATGAGTTCACCTTTCCATCCATGACAGCAACACAAGAGTTTGTTGTACCCAGATCGACGCCGATTACATCTGCACTTTCCGACTTTGAGCTACATAAATCAGCCAGTTCAGAAAGCTCAGACACTGACAACGCAATTTGCAAAGAGACAACCACGGAGCGCAACAAAGGGACGATCGATACGATAAAAGGGGTCAGTGTATGTTATTTACCTAAATGCTCTTGCACCAGCGTCGGCCCAACTTTGGGTTGGAGGAGACATGCCATTTGGAGCCTTCAGAAGCTTAGAAACCTGGGTATGCGCAACAACAATGCGATCGATTGATAACATAACATTCACAGGTGTGAATAAAGAAAACGAAACAAAGAAATTTCCAATCAATCTCAAAAACAACCGAAGACTTTTCTGCTTCACGACAGGGGAAAGATATGGAGTTGATAGAAACAAGAGGAGAGCTACGACCACCACGTACCTGGGGCAAAGTGGAGGAGATGGCGTAGGTCAATGACCTGGACCTAGTTATCCTCGAGACGAGTATGGAGCCGATCGCCATTCGAAGAAAAAGAAGAAGAGGGGTATCGGAGGGAGAGGCGGAGAGGGAGGAGGACTTAAAAGAGCGGGAGCAGAGCAGGCGAAAACCCTACAGACGTCAGTAAACCCTTGCCGCCGATGGAAGCTCGAGGAAGGAGGCACGATGCAGAGCAGAGCACAGAGTGCCGTTCCAAAGCGGACCGTTATATAATGAGAGACCCGAAATGCTCTCTGGAAGCTTCCCGGAGGTTCTAGACACGCGAGCGTGTTCTACGCACTCGCCGTTGTGGTCACTACTTCCCCTCTCGTTCTTGTGGTCAGACGGAGCGTCGGCCCCGAGTACTTTCCAATGAAAAAAAGGGTACGGAGGCGGGTAGCTGAGCGTCCTAATCCATGGGTTCCGATACTGACGCTCATTTTAGATGTTATTGGATTAGAATTCACATCATGTGTGGATCCGACCCACTAACATCCGCAACAGATTAATATCATCATCCGGGTGCCCTTTGTGGGACACGTGTATGGACTGGATCTGGTTGCACCAAACCCTTTCGATAGCTCCCGATAGTTATCTTGTCGTTGTCGATGGCTCTCCTGTCAATACTTCCAATCCCTGGGGTCTAACTGACACACCTGCGACGCGAGGGTTCGGTAGCGAGACTCGAGAACAGATTTCCGGATCGCCTGTCCAAGATAAGACATTATTTTCTACAGAACATTATTTCGTTGCTAGAAAGCTGTGTTTGAAACGTCTTGACCAATCGCAAGAAATAATTTTCCTGGTTGGTGCTTGGTCCGAGACACAGGAATGGTGAGCATCGCTGACGGTGAACTTACCGCTTATTATTACAGGATCGCTATCCCTATAACAGGAGAGACGACGCAGCGAACGAGCCTCGACACCGAGGAATGCAAAAAAATGGATTCCGATTACGGCGTTCCTCGACAGCTCTCGGATCTCCAGAATCTGCGCGCTCTCTACCAGCCGGAGCTCCCTCCATGCCTTCAGGTCTCCCTTCCGTCCTCTGACTCTGATCTAGTCTTTCGTCGTCGCCATTGCCACCCCTCGTTTCTTCGCCTAGCTCTTCGCCTTCTATTCTCTATTAGTTCCAAACACAGATGCATATTCTCTTTATCTCGAGGGTTTCTCGGCCAACTGGTAGTTTACCCTGTTTGATGCTTGTGCCGGTCGGATTCTGGTGGTTTCTGGCGTCTTATCGCATTGGGGTCATCGCCTCTGGGAAGGATCAGAACTTTCTGATGTTTCGACTTTGTTATCGTAGCACTCTCTCGTCCTTGCATGCGACGTTCTCGAGTTTGTATTTGGTAAAAGGAGTGAACTTGAAGTCGCTGTTGGATCGAGAAGATCCTATACTATTATTATGTGGATAGTGGTGCTCTGCCGCCCTTTTTTTTTTTTTTTGGCTAATTTACTCTATTCTTAGTTTTGGTTTGTTTTGGATCGGTGATTCCTTCTACTCTTATTTTCTGTAACAAAATACGCTGACAAGATTTATCTTCTGTGCGTATAATATATCGTGTTTGGATTGGATAACATCCGATTGGATTCATGCAGCTATGACATCTGATATACTAAGTATCCAAAATTCTCATTTCTATTAGTATACAGCGGTTGATTAAAAACAGGACTTTCCTGGATTCAGGCAACTAAACAAATCTTAGTTTATTTTGTCTGATAAATTTAGATTCATAATATTTCACAATAATGCTGGGCTTTCTAAATATATTCCGTTATCTTGTAATCTTTCTGAGAGATAACTCTTGCCTTCTTCTCGATATACAGGGCACTACGGTTAGAGTTGAGTTTGGCGATGCAACAACTGCTGCGGATCCAGCTGGTTCACATGTCATAAGCCAAGCGTTCCCTCACACATATGGGCAACCTTTGGCTCACTTTTTGAGGCCAACTGCTAAGGTTCCAGATGCACAGATCATTGTAGAGCAACCGGCTATCAGGTCTATGTTCTTCTTTTAGTTTGGTTTTCCCTTTTGAACTGATTTTAATTGCATATAATACATTCATTAGAATTATTTTTCACTTCTATATGCATGTCATTACCTTTTTATCTCAAAGGTCTTTATGACTTTTGGTATTGAAGTATGACACTGATATCTTATGCCTAGACTTATTTTTGAGAACATAAGGGATACAACAAAGCGGGAGAATGATAAGCAAGTTCGTCGAACTTTCTGCTAGGAATCTGGTAGCTGACTTTTAACAATTGGTGCAACTTATAGATCAGAACTTTGGGCATTTATCTTTCAGGAATGTGGATTGATGTTTGGTTGTATGCTCAAGTAAGGAAAACAAAGAAATAAGGTATTGTGTAAGGTATTTGAAGAATGTGTAAATTTAGGATCCAAGGAGGTTTAGAGGTAAAAGTACGTGGATGATCTACTGTTTTGGTGCTTAAGATATGATGGCTAGGCAGTAGGGAGAAGCAAATAGATTATTATGGCTTGTATTATAGTTGGCTAAGTATAGAGTTTTGGACAGTTTCTGGGTTGCTTCCAACAAGCAGTAAAAGAAAATGACTTTGGATTTCTTTTCTCGAAAAATCAGGCAAACCTATTTGACAAGGTTCACAGTTACCCAAATAGCAAAGAAGCAACTTATTGTACCAAGGCTCACCCTTCAGAAATCCTTCAGAGATCATGTACATAATGGATCATGCTTTTGAGAGAAAAACCCTGCTGTAATTATGGATTTATAAAGGCCCATTTGTGCTAGAATATTAGAAAAACCTTCATCTCTCGAAGATGAATATGACTAGCTGTTATTTGGCCATTAGCCTACCATCATCAAGCCTCTAGTACTGAAACTTTTATTAGTCTTCTACATGAGGCTCCCTTTAGACTGAACTGCTGCAAGAATGCTACATCTTAGATTCTTCAAAACCAGTTTCTTGCTTTTGTTACTACCTTCCTTTGACCACATGAAGCTAAACTTTGTTTCCAATCTGACTGAATACTAAGTAGTTCTAAAATATAGCCACAGAACCATTTAATATTGTGTCATTGGAGATTAATGTGCATAGAGTACAGAAAGGTAGACCTTGTACAACTTAAATTCCCCATAATTTTGACATTGGGTCCGTTGCCATCTTTATATATGTTATGAAAACTTGCTACCCCTTGTGAAAAAAAACCTTGTAGGTTACTGGTGGAAGAAGAACCTCCTGGGTTTCATTTTCATCATCTGACGAAGAGATGACTAAATTTATTATTTAGCATAATAAACTATCTTGAATATAAATAGTAAAATTTGACACTTCCTAGCTCTTTTGATCTGCAACTCAAAAGTTGAATGGGTTGTAGGCATTCTGATCTAGTCAACTTGCTCTGCTTTTAACTGCTTCTTTAAAGTTGCCAGTGACATATGATTCCGGAATCACCACAAAATTTTCTGATTTGCATTTTGACAAGTATGTACATCTGCCTTGCTGCTTGTAGTTGCGCAATCTAGCCATTTGGGCCCAATATATGGTGTCTGTAATTGTATCTTGTTATGAAAAAGGTATACATGGTTGTTCCTTTTTATAATTGATTGTTCCTAAAGACTGAGGATCAGTTTTCTACAAAGTTAACCTCTGCAACCCAATGAGCTTAACCAGGTTCTTTCTGTAATTCCATATCAATTTATTTTTTCACTGAACTTTCTGTTAGTAAATACAACTAATTAGAGTCAAGTTAGCTGTTCTTACATAATGTTGGTGAAGTTCTGTCAAATTCTTTTGGCAGTAATGATATTAGTAATGTTGGTTCTTGTCACTTATGCTGATAAACTTTTTAGGAATCGCTAACTTTTTGCTATAGTAACCATTAAATTTTTTTCTCGACTGATGTGGACTTTCTTTTGTGGCTCAAAACTTGTCTGATATAAAACTTAACATTCATGCATTCAAATTTCATGTTGCAGGGTAGGTGTAGTATTTTGTGGGAGACAATCTCCAGGAGGACATAATGTCATTTGGGGTCTTCAAAGTGCCATTAAGTCTCACAACCCTAAGAGTACATTGCTTGGTTTTGTTGGTAAGTATTTGTGTTATATACTGGCTCATCAGAAATGGATCTAAAATTATGCCTTTTCCATTATTTTCTTGTAGTGATGACAAATCATATTTCTCCTTAGAACTTCTGCTATAGTTGATTCTGCATTAATTTCCTTATCTATTACCTGTTGAATAAATGGAAACTTTTTTTATATAGAACTTGTCATTATACCTTTCTCTAGTTTGTTTTCAAATTTTGTAATTTTCTGCCACTTGAATCAGTGGTGTAGCTCCTTGAAGTCTATCCTTTTTCACCAGCTATAATCTTCGGTCAGTTTTGCTTTTGTCTGTCTTTGGACTATGACTATTATATGCATTGTCCGTACATGAGGATTTGCTTCGTCTGATATATTCAAGATAGAATGTGCAAAGAGAGCAAAATTTACTATTGAATGCTGGACACTTTGTTTCCTAATTAGTTTGATTAAGCTCATAGTTCAAGCACTCCAAGATTTAAAATGCTTGTGCTTCAGCATGAAAATTTTTGGAGATTGATGCGATGTGAAGGTCATGATTTTCATTTTCTTTAATGTCAAGTGAAATTGGCAGGCACTTCATTTTATGTAAGGCAGCTTCAAAATTTTTAATAACTTGCATTGCATGATTTGTCATATTTGTTCTTAAGAAGAGAAGTCCTTTGACTTGTATACGTCAGGTCATTCCAGATATTTCTGAATCCATCCAGTTATAAGGAACACAAAAGCTAGCAGAACAACAAGACATGTCTTTTGTTCGAGTTTATACTTCATGGTTTGAACCAAAGTTCGCCAAACCGTACCATACCGATGTATCGAGTTCAGTTCAGTATGGTATGGTACACTAGTACCGAGCGGTATATATATATACATATATATATATATATAATTAAAATAAAGTAAAAAAAAAAAAGGGCGATGCCGTCTCGTTTCTTCTCCCTGTGCGGGGAGAAGAAATCGCCTGTAGATTAGGAGAGTAGAGTCGGGCTCCAAGTTATCCCTTTTCTTCTCCCTCTTCTTCTTTCTCCCTCGGTTAATACCGCCTAAATCGATTGCTGACGGTCGAAATCAATCATTACTAGTTGATTTCGAGTGGTGACAGGGCAGAAACAACCCCAATCGGCAGTACTGCCCGATATCGGGCGGTCTGCGTTTCGATCAACGGGCAAACTGGTACGTACCACCCATACCGGGCGGTATGATTCGAAACGTCGAACCTTGGTTTAAACTATTGCATGATGAACACCCTTTATCTAGCTTTTCTCCCCTTATGTGGTGCCAACCGCTATTATTTGCACCATTCTTTATGATGCATCACTGACAAAATTTTGTTCACAGTAGTTGTCGAAAGAAATAACTTATTCATAAGTAAACCATGGTTTTTGGTGAGTGCATTGTTGGTTGAGATTTGTGACTTCTTTGTTGTTGGTTTGGACATAGTGTTGTCTATAGATGTTAGTTTCATTCTGAATCTTTTCACTTTTCATGCCTACTATCATGTCAATCAAATACTTTTGAGTTTGTGATATTTCATAGATTACTTCCTCCTAATCTTTCATTCAATTAATATTTATTATGCCTTCTTCCATGCACTTCATTCAAGTCCCGCATAATTTGATCATTTCTTTAGAAAATTTCAGTCGGTAAAGAAATGTAACAGATCAATTTAAACTGCTTAGTCTTATTGAAATTGATGTTCATTTGGTAGTTACCTTCATGATTTACATGATCATATTTGTTGGATGAAATGTGATGTATGAATGCAAATACTTATATACTGAAAATTATATGTAAGCCTATCCAATGCTGATTCCTCAATGTTGTTGTAGGTGGCACTGAGGGATTATTTGCAAAGAAGACTTTGGACATCACAGATGATATTCTCTCAACATATAAAAACCAAGGTCTGGTAGAAGTATCTATGGCTACGTTTGATTCTACATTTGTACAGACAACTGATTATAATATGACAACTCTTTGGTGTCATCAGGTGGCTACGACTTGCTTGGCCGCACAAAAGATCAAATAAGAACAACTGAGCAAGTCAATGCTGCAATATCTACCTGCCAAGAACTGAAGTTGGATGGTCTTGTCATTATTGGAGGTATTTTTCTTATCATGCATATGTTTATTTATATGGGTTGCAAGGATAAATTATGATGTTTAACTACTTATCCTTACATTTATGAAGGAGTTACATCCAACACAGATGCTGCTCAGCTTGCAGAGACATGTGCTGAGTTAAGATGTCCAACGAAGGTACTCATTTTGGTTTCAGCAAATGTTTAGGAACTGACTACTTTTAGAATCCATTTTAGTTCCTTGGAACTGTATGGTTTGGCATCATGGATGCAATATATGCTTGAATCAGGCACATTTTTGTGAGGAAAGATTTTGTTATGTGATGTGTTTAGACTGAGTAGCTAAATGCAAGAAGTTTGTGCCCAGGTAGTTGGAGTTCCTGTAACCTTGAATGGAGATTTAAAGAATCAATTTGTTGAGACAAATGTAGGATTTGACACAATATGCAAGGTATTTTTTTCAGTTATCTGTCTGCATAGTTATATCAAATTAGTGACATAGTATTCTCTCATGAAATTATTAATTGTTGTTTCCTTGCATTACTCATTAGTTAAGTTCTTTATTCTTGGCTCTGGATACAATTCAATTCTCTGAAGTGCATTATACCATATGTTGTCATTTTCTCTCTCTGTTAAATATGAAAAATGATCAACATTCTAAGCATGTTATTGACCTTTTGCTGACCACAAAATGCGCATTTGGGAACCAACATTCAACTTACCTTCTCCTTCACCTTGGTTATGATTAATTTTATCCTGTGTGATGTCCTACTGAAAACTTTTCGCATCTTCTTCACAGGTCAACTCACAACTCATTAGTAATGTATGCACAGATGCTCTCTCCGCTGAAAAGGTAATACATGGTATTCAGCGGAGAAATAGTTATTGGTTGAGAAATCTAAACAGATTTCTAATTCTCAACCAACTCATATATAGTTATAAGGAAAAATAGTAAAGCTTCTTTATATTTGAAATAGCTGTGAAATATGTTCTCACACAGTTAACCTTGTCCAAAAACAATGGAAAGTGGATAATCCAAATTTTATTTCATGTCACTGAAAATTACAAAAACAAAAGGTTACACATTGTTCTGTTCTGAGCTTGATTCATGGTATTCTTCTAGCAAGATGTTGATTCTTGTTGCTAAGCGATCAACTCGACCTTACTTTGCTGCTTTGCTTTCGTTTCCTTATTCCTCTAACCACCTTAGGCCCTAAATTAATCTGCAGTATTATTATTTTATTCGCCTGATGGGCCGCAAGGCATCACATGTAGCCTTGGAATGTACACTCCAGTCACATCCAAATATGGTCAGTTTTGTGTCAGATCTATGATATTTTCCCTTTTCAATGTAATTTTTGCATTGGAAATCTTCTTTGTTTGCTGATGTGGGTTTACTTCAACTGATCTCAGGTCATCCTAGGTGAGGAGGTTGCAGCATCAAAACTTACAATTTTTGACATTACAAAACAGATCTGTGATGCAGTCCAAGCCAGGGCAGAAAAGGGTCAAATGAGTTGTAATTTTTCTTTTAAGTGATCAAAATTTCATTCTGTGATGTTCTATTTTGCTTTTTATGCAGACAAATATCATGGTGTCATCCTTATCCCGGAGGGGCTTGTAGAGAGTATTCCAGAATTGTACGCCTTACTTCAGGTAGGTGGCATATATAGCATAATAAAAGCAGATTCATTATTATTCTTAGCTTCATGATTGAAGCTGTTGGAACTTTCTCCTTCGTCATGTCATAAATGTTTTAGGAAATCCATGTTCTCCATCGACGAGGTGTATCCATCGGGGATATTTCTTCTCAGCTTTCACCTTGGGCATCTGCATTGTTTGAATTTCTGCCGCCATTTATCAGGAAACAGGTTCTCTTTTGACCACTTTTCCTTAGTGAATGAGTATATAATGTGGATCTTTATTCTCTGGGTGTTTCTAAAACTACTTTTGAAATGTTAGTAACTCTATGAATATCCTGCAGTTGCTTCTGCATCCAGAATCTGATGACTCGGCACAGCTTTCCCAGGTAAACGTCCAACATTTTGACAGACATTGAAAATCATCAAACTGTTATTATACTTTTTGTTTCATAATTTTCTGCTCAGATTGAGACAGAGAAGCTTCTAGCCCAGTTGGTGGAATCAGAAATGAATAAGCGGTTGGTAAGTTCTGTTTAGATTTTAAGACGGTCTATTGTGGAGAGACCATTAGAATTACTTGGTTGAGAATTAGAAATCTTTCACTTTTTTGTTTTTGTTTTTTTACCAGTAACTTCTGTGTATTGATTATTTTCAATTTTATTCATTTCTATATTTTTATCTTTTGTCCTCGCTGCAAAAATGGGCATTTAACTGAATTATCTTAACAGAAGGAAGGCACGTACAAGGGAAAGAAGTTTAATGCAATATGCCACTTTTTTGGATATCAGGCTCGAGGATCTTTACCATCAAAATTTGATTGTGATTATGCCTTTGTAAGTCCTTTGTATAGTAACTCATCTCTAATTTCCTTATTTGAGGTGTGAGCGTTTATCAAATTACTCAACTGTACTATTTTAGGTTCTTGGGCATGTGTGCTATCACATATTAGCAGCTGGTCTCAATGGTTACATGGCAACCATTACAAATCTGAAAAACCCTGCGAATAAGTGGCGGTGTGGAGCTGCTCCAATTACTGTAAGATCTGTTTAACTCATGTGTCAGGACTCAGGAATCTGACTAAAATAAGATTGAGAAACAACTACACTGATCTGCCTATTTCTATATTCAAAATAAGCTCTATAAAACTACAACCTCTGGTTCCTGCTAGGCAATGATGACCGTGAAGCGTTGGTCACATGGTCCTGGAGCCACCCCAATTGGAAAGCCTACTATTCATCCTGCCACTGTTGACTTGAAGGGAAAAGCATACGAGTATGTTCCCAATAACAGCGTCTAGCTGATAATTATGTTGCCCCTCATTACTTTGCTAGGGGGGCTTATAGCTGATTAATTGAGTGTCTGATTGTTTTTCTGTTTCTTCACTTTCTGCTGGGCATATTTATCTATTTATTAATGGCAAACTGTACCTGGCTTCGATAGAGTATTATACTAGTTGGATTTTAGGTGTGGCTCTAGAATTTACTGAGATAAAAGATAACCTCGTTCACATAACAAGAACAAGGTTTTGGGGGAATGGTTTAGTTATAACATGATTCTGTTGGTGCTTGTTGCTTCTTCCTTTTGATACATGTAGATTAGTATGTCTGTCTTTACCTGTAGATCTAATTCAATCTTGGATCCCAGGTTACTGAGGCACAGTGCATCAAGTTTTTTGATGGATGATATATATAGAAACCCAGGACCACTCCAGTTTGATGGACCGGGCACTGATGCTAAGGCTATATCATTGTGTGTTGAAGATCAAGATTACATGGGCCGGATCAAATTACTTCAGGAATATCTGAACAAGGTCCTAGTACTTCTTCATTACTTTATATCACAAATATTCTCAATTTTGCATATCAGTGATGTGGAACAGGAACTAGACACAGAAGTTGTGGCAGTATTACTGCAAGAAATGATTTTTTTTTAATTCTTTAAAGAAGTTTTCTGAATTACACTCATGATTATAATTGTTAATATATTTCTTCCAATTGACTTGAGAAATTTTGTCGCACCAAAAGCCTGATTCTTTAACATAGGCCATGATGACTTCTTTTGATGCATAATATGGACTCTGTAACATCTATTGCATTCACACCAAGAATAAGTTGGTGCTTCGTTTGGTGTTTTAAATTTTGTCTCAACCCAGGCCCTCTGTTTTTGTACTTCTTTTCTGCATAATTATATATCTATATGATATATAATTATATATCAAAGGAATTATATTTGCTTTTCTCAGAAAATTGATTCTCTTGCAACAAAATCTGTTCTTTATTTTGCTTAGAAAGTGGTCCATATTTTGCTTCTGCAAGATATTTCTTCTTATATCTTTGTTTTAGTTGAATCCCATTTGAGTAAATGTTGTGCCGGCAAAACTAAAATATATTGCCTTTAGAACATGTTATTTGAAATATTTTACTTGAGAACACGACTGTCATTGTTCCCTCACTATGTTTCTACTGGGGTCTTGAATTGCATTTCAGCAAAGTCATGCCCTCAAACTTTCTTATTAGCTGTTAGTTACGACAGTCATGATTATCATTCTGTGCATTTTTTTCCCCTCCCTCTGCACCAATTTTACAATGTTACCTGCTGCGCTACTTTGATTCCTGTGCTGACACATCCAGTTTTATATACAGGTGAAAAGCATTGTGAAGCCCGGATGTTCACAAGATGTTCTAAAAGCAGCTTTAAGTGCTATGGCTTCCGTGACGGACGTGTTGGCTGTAATGTCTTCCTCGTCCTCGCTGAATGGAACAACACCCCTTTGAATGACCTTTCTAACCAGAAGGTCTTATCAGTGCACACTTGTTTTCCTCCGAATCTTTTGGTTTGTTCCGAGCAAATTGGTTTTCCAATTACCGTTATCTTTTTTTTCTTCTGTATCCATGTTTTTTGACCATATGTTGTTGTTCGTGAGCCAATATTTATTGGTCGGGAGTGGAATGAAATAGGATAATTGGAGGAAAAAAAGCATGTTCTGCATCAAATTGGTCTGCCTTTTGAATCTGAGATGCTGAGATGTGGGAGTCGCTGAATCCTGTTCTGGGGAATTGAGATGCTGAGATGCGGGAGAGAAAGCATGTTCTTTCACTGGGTAGCCGCAGGTAAATAATTAAAGATACACTTGCTCATGTCGTAAATACTGTTTAAAGGGCTGAGGAATTGGTAGTTCAAAGAAATGTTGTGTTTATTAGCAAGCATTTTGCCTTGTTTGGTTGTCTAGGAACCATGTCACCAACGAACGCTTCATTGGCTAGCAGTAACCACAAGTTTTTGGATTTAGAAATAGGCAGATCAGTACAGTTAGTTGTAAATCTCAATTTTAATCAAGAACATGGTTTACAATACTGTACCGTATCGCTCGGTATGCTCAATACATATCAATCTGAAGAGGATCGATATATTTGATACAATTTGATATCCTAGTATATGTTTGATATAGTTAGATACATATCGTACTAATAATTGATCAGTACAATACTAGATTATGAATCTTGATGTTACAGGAGCAGCTCCGCTCCACTTATTCCATGGAGGCCAGCAGCGGCTAATACGTTAGAAGATGACAAATTTTGACGGTAAAGATGCTTCCCCCAAATTCCAATTTTATTTCCCTTGTACGTGCCTTCCTTGTGTCAAGCTAAGAAAATTCAGTTAAATGCCCGTTTTTGCAATGGAGGCAAAAGATTACAATGTAGAGATGAATAAAATTGAAAATAATATTACAGAAAACGTTACAAATGTAGTAATAGGATTAGTCTGGTTTCATTACCTTCTCGGCTCTTTAAGTAAGTTACTATGAGATATTAGTTCATTACCTGATCTCTTCCGACACGGAGATCCAATAGAACAAAGGAACGAGCGATCAATGGCACAGTTGCGAATGGGTAGGTTTGTTGATGGGCAGACATCGATCAGAATTTTCTTGATTCGAGAAATTTTCACAAAGTCGAGCCTTTCGAAAATATCATGTGGTCTCTACTTGTTTCGTCGATCCATCGTACCCTTTGTAGATCTCGTTAGCTTCGCTCTTTTGCATGTCTTACTCGTGACCCTCGTGTGAGGGCACGTTGTCATCATTGCATATAATCCTAAACCCGAAATTCCAACAAAGCATCTACCAGACCTGTTATTACCTACATCTTGCATCGCCTCTGTCGCTGTCGCTCTTGTGTTGCCTTCGTCTCCTTCATGCATCACAAAACATTGTAATTGCCTCTCCTCTCCTCTGTCTCATAGGAACTATCACCATCGTCGCCTCCACCCTATTTCATAGGAACTTGTAAGTAAAAATTTTATAAATGTCAAATAAGAAGGGAAATGCCAAGAAGAAGAGTGATAAAGGAGAATAAAAATATAAAGTTGACTGGTAGACTATAACATGGAGCACAGCACCACAACACCTACCATACACTATACCAAAAATTGTAAGTTTTTGAAATCATATTAAACTAATTGTGAATCGATGTCCCAACAGCCACTGTTGTGAGCAGAAAAATAGTAGATTAGCTATCTAAGGGTAAAAGGGTAGAGTCATAGTGTTATCTGAGAAATTTTCAAAGTAATAATGTTTTGTGAGAAATTTCGAAAAATATGAATTCGTTTTTTTGGAGAATTCATCAAATAAAAAATTGGATGTCTAGGGAAAAGGCTTTCTTTTTAAGAAAATATATCACGTTCAGACCCTTATTAATGCACTACACTTTAACCATTAAAGATTGTATCCATCTTCATATGAATACTGAGCTAAAAAATAGTACATTAAACAGCTGAAAATACCTAATGTTATCAAATTTTATCTCCATTCAATATCTGATTGATTAAACTTTAAAGACGCATAATTTTTTTTTTCTCCCGTTTTTCTTGATGAAATTCTAATTATTCAATTCGTCAACATACGGATCAGTATTATTAAAATGGTCAACGCGTCAAATCTGGAAGGTCAAACTTAGCCTATTTAATAATAGAATTAACTGGAGCCCAATCTCCAATTAAGGAAGCCGCCACGGAAGACGCTCGCGTTCGACGTCCCCACATCGAACCCGACATATGACATGGCCGAGCCACAAGTGAGGTCAGTCACATCAGATCACGATCGCGTCATCGAGGGAGATGCGGTGCGTATCTCTATAATTCCAATTCCAACGCCAAGGGGCTCGGTCCTTGTCGCCGACGAAGAGGGAGGCAGCGCTTGGGCTCGTGGAATCCCAACGACGACGGGGAAGAGAAGCCGGAAGGCAGGCGTGCCTGCTAGTCGGAGCGTAGCCGAGGGAGGATCGACAGCGATCTTCCGGTGGTTCCTACAGTGAGTCCTTTTTTTCTCCTCCCGATTCTTTGTTTCTCTCTTGGTTCTTCTTCTTCCGGAATGAAATAAATGAAGATACCTCGTGATCCCCATTTCTTTCTTTCCTCCTTTCTTGTATGTAAAAGAAATCTCGTGCTGTCGGCTGCGGAAACCAACCCGGATCGGATGATTTCTGATCCGATCTTGACTCGAGCCTGAAGGATATAAGATCAATCGATCCTCGTCGAAAATATGCACGAGCACGGAGCTGTTCAAAGTAGGATTGTGATGAGAATTTCACGCGTCTCATGAAGGAAATGTAACAAACGTTAATAAGATCTAACGCATGGGTGATGTAGTCAAGCCGTAACACAAAATGACAAGCTTATTGGATATCTGATGGTAGAGATCTATGAGATAATGATTTAATTTATGAAGAATACCCTATCTACGATATCCTTGTTAAAATTCCACTGATCGAGGTGACATTCATTTATACCTCCTGTGTATTTCTTGTACATCTAAAATGTTTCGGTCCGTGCTTCACGGATTTATTCTGTGTAATGATTCCATAAGTTTTGCTGGTTCAGCTTTAGATAGCTGTTTGTATTTTCAAATATTTGATTCTCAATTAAGAAATCTCCTGAAGATTTTTTGATGATTATGGTTGATAGATAGAAGACAATGGTTATAGGGAAGTTGAGTTAATGAAGTATAATCAATCATGTAAGTGTGACATACGCACAAGATTGGTAAATTTAGAATAATAAAAGATAAAATGATTTTTTAATAAATGATGTAAGAGGAGGTCCATTCGAACCTATAGTCGAGGTTATCAGCATTTAAGCTTGCAAATAATACCTTTTTGTGGTGGATATTGATATTGATATTTCATTGAGAAAAGCAAAAGTATGACATGATTCGAAAGTTTGTATTACTTCTGTTTCCTTCAGTTCCATGACGATTATTGTTCATGTCAAGGGAGATATGATTCGGTGCACACTTGCTAAACATTTGCTCTTTGGTTGCTTATCTAGTTATTACTTTTACGGACATCAAACAGCTGTTGTTTCAAAGGAAGTGACCTGATGAAATGAAGTTCCACCGGAAATGACCAATAAGGAAGCATGTAATTAATTAATTCATAATGGTCCAACTTAATTAACTATAACTCGATCCAAATACACCTAATCATTATGTCAGAATCAAGTTTAATAAAATAACGAATATAACTAAAATAATAAAATTCAATTTCATTAAAACCCAGAGTCCCTTTACATCACTCTTGCTATACAAATAATATAACTCTTTGGAATGTGAGTTTGTGAAAGGTGGCTTCCTGGATAAAGCAAATTACTGGATATAAGAAAAAAAAAAAAGTGTGGCCGGTAACTGGTTAACATTGAGTGACAGGAGCAGAAGAAAGGGAAAAGGCAAAAAAAAAAAAAAGAATAAAGAATAATTACTGCTAACTAGAAAAAAAGGGTAATAGAGACACTTGGGCATTTGCTAAAGTGAACTAACGAGTTGAGGCGAGACTAGAGCACATCGAGGGGCCCTAGGTGAGGCACGGCACCCCCTAGGTGAATGCCTTAGCTGAGGCATCGGGCTGCCAGAACCCCGCTTAAGCCTCAATTGAACTTTTCAACAGGGAAAGCTTTATTTTCCTTCCCTACACTTGCAACCATCCTCTTTCTTTGTCTATCAGATTCATATGTATGAGTAGGTTTCTATTCCTAATTCTGTTGATGTGCTACAGGAGTTGCTAAACTGTCAATCAGATAGTTGATCATGGAGAATGGTGAAATTGAAAGTGCAGATGAGGAAATTACTTCACGTGGTGGACGGCAGTACAGACCAGTGGTTTCCCATGATCGATCTGTTGTCCAAATGACTTCCATAGATTCTGGTCCTCCTACAGAGATACAGCTAAAGTGAGTTCCTTATTTGAACTTTTTTGCAATTATTCAATCAACTTTTATCTTGTAGGAATTAGTTTGCTAGATATTTTGTTTCATTTGGTTATGTTTTATTCTCATTTTATCCAGCGTATACTTGATCTGCAAACTTGACCTTTCATTTTTCAAAAAAGAAAGTTTAGCATAAAGTGTTCTATTTTATCAGTTCTCACCTACTTATCCTTAAATCACAATCAATTGCATGTCATTATGGGAGCAACAAGATTTATGGTCATTTTGATGCAATAGGAAAACGCAATGCATGTTGGCTGCAACTATCTTCATTAATTGAAACCTTGTAACAATTTTATACCAAGAAAAATTTAATGATAATGCTACATATATAATGTTCCTGGGGATGATCATCTTAAGTCTGTCATGATGGGAGTGCATATATGGATCCATTAATTGTTAGTTTATCAACAGCATACTCTAGATTGCTCAAAAGTGCTTGATGAACTGGCTTCCCCTATTGATCAGATTCTGCCGCAGTTTCACTTCTCAAGGTTCTTGAAAACTAGTTCTCTTCTTGGCAAGGCACAGAATGGATGACAGTAGAATTAAACCATGTTTTTCACATATTATGTTTTGTGTTAAGAAAGGGTTATGCTTTAGCTCTGCACTTTGATAGATAATTTATTTGTTGCAATATATTAGTCTCTTGAGACAAGCTTAGTTGAGCTTAACTCAAATGATCGGAGTAAATTCTCACATATATTTTAACAGTTATTTAGTTTCATTTTTGTTAGCCCATAAGATATCAATTTGCCAAATTTTTAGCTGAACCTGAGCTGCTGACTTTCTGGTTGTGGCCATCAGGCTGCATTTGTGCTTGAAGATGAATACATCAGTAAGGTCAATACTAGGTTGGCATTCAGTTTGAACAGAATTCTTTATTTTTCGTGAAACCTCAATATAAAGCTCCATTAGGCTTAGCTTATAACTTGTATAATGATATGTGGCTGACCTTCTTAATTTCCTGTTTCTACGAATTAAGTGAATGCAATTGAGATTTTTTCAGAAGTAACAGGGTACTTTTTTTATGAATCCATGGTTATTTGTGCATTATGTGTATCTCTTTAAAGTTTCTATTCCTTGTCTCAAGTTAGTTATTAGCAAGGTTTGTTGTACCACAAAATACCGCTTGGTATGGGCGGTATATACCGGTCCGATAGGGGACCAATATGGGTGGTACATCGGTATGCTTTGATGTATCATGTGTTAATATGCTCGGTATGACTTGGTACAACTTGATACATACTGTATTGATAGCTGGTCGGTACACTGGTATGATCAGTAAGGTGCACTATAGCAATTAGTATTGCTTGTCTTAGATCTTGCTTTGATCAAACACAGTCCTTTCCCTTACTATTTCAGACATATTAGCCTTGAATTTTGTGTTGTGGATATTCTAGAGAATATATATTCTACAATATTTTTTGTTTTTGTTTTCTAGAATAAATTTTGTTCTTTTTTTATTGGTTGTTTTTCTACAACAACTTTTTTGTTACAATATTTTGCTTGTGGATTGCTGACAAAGTAATAATTTTATTCATATTTATTTTAGGAATATTAGGATGTCATCACAATCAGAGAATGTTCCCAATGCAACGGTAGGACCTTCGCATGGTCATGATGGATCCAACAACTCCCAGAGGGAATCGAAGTTGGAATTATTTGGTTTTGATTCTCTTGTGAACAAATTGGGACTCCAAAGGTACGTGACACTGTCACCATCTTTTTTTCTTCAATATTTGCATTCAGTTTTTTTGTTGTTTTTTTAACGGCTGATTGAAGCATTCATGCTCTTAAAAAGTTCATAACAATAATTGCATGTTTGGTATTTTGGTTGAGTTAAGGTTTAAATTTTTGGTCTGTCACTGATATTAGAACCTTGTTGGATCTGCACGTATCAGTATGTTACTAAAAAAAAGACCCAAAATATATTATGAAATAGTTCAAATCTGGTATATGGATGGTATTCCATGATACTGGTGTCCCACTACCCAGTTTGACTAGTATAATATCATTGGTAGAATGTGCAATTTTACACCTTGGGATAGTCATTAGGTATATGGATATTTGTTTTCTTTAATTTTTAATTGATTAAGTCATTACAGTATGACAGGGGAACAAATTCCAACACCGTCAAGTCCCAGAAATGGTGAGGATGTATCCATTACTCTTGGGGGCCCAAAGGTACATTTGCTACCTTTTTGCTTACAGCTACCTTGTATTTGCTTTTGTGTGTTGAAAAAGTTCATAGGTTTGCTTGCACAAGTTATATTATATTTTTCTAAATTCGTGCATGAAATATATCACCTGCTGGTAGATTTACTGACGTATTGTAGGTTTTGCTCATTACCAATTGTTTTTTAATCTAGATCAGCCTTAATTTTTATATAAATTTAATTTTAGAGTGTTGGTTAGAGAAATTTTGTATGATGAAAGTATAAAATAGAAGTTCTATTTATAAATTGAATTTTTAGAGCTCTTAATAGTGTTCAATTACTTAAACTACTTTGGTCATATTACTTCATTGTTATCTATTAAGTGGCTAGTTTTATTATCTATTAAGTTTTCATGCTATCTGTTGTAAAAATTATTGTGTAATATTCAAGTCAAGATGTACTTTTCTATTTTTATGAGTGTTGAGGCTTATGTTGTAACCTATTTGACTCTGGAGTACAGGATTTTCATTTGCTGGGATCAAAATTGACTTTAGGATCAAAATTTTGTATCCTAGTTTCTTTGTATTCGGAAAATTATAAAAAGTAGTAAGACAATATTTTAGAGATGATGAAAGTTCATAATTCCTATCACAACCAAAGCTACACTTATTTCTTGTTGTAAACTGTCCTCTTTCTGATGGATTGCTCAATGGGATCTCCAAAAAGCACAGCTAAGTTACCAAGAGAATTGTCTCTTACGTTGCCAGCTTAAAGGGGATGCTTCCAGCTTCTAAGCTCAGTGCCTTTGATGATTGGGAAAGAGGTTTCTTAACCTTATATAGTTTATCTCTTTGTGTGTGTTTTGTGAACCAGAGGTTGGAAAACTTTTCGTATTTTTCTTTTATCCTCTTTTCTTTTGTTTGCTTTCTTTCTACTAATTTTGTTATCTTAATGAAATAAAATTGTCTCCTTGTTCCTTTGCTTAAAAGGACCTAATTTGATGATGATCATTATCTTGCTTCCAATCTTGAGATGGAAGAAGAATAAACTTTTATTGCAAGAGAGAGAGGCTAACTGCTTTCTGTTTCTCCTTATTTTCTCACTGCTCCCTGTTTATCTTTTCTCCTATCTTTTGTCATATTTTGTTCTCTGTTTTTCTTCTTATTCTATTTGTCATGGTAAGTTAATTACCCAAGAATGTTGCCTGTTCAGAAGGCATTGAATGTCCTTGCTAGATAGACCAGAACAGTTTCACAGTGCATTTGTCAGTTACTTGGGATGCTTTTATGAGCCCTACACTCACCTAAAAGTTGTTGCTGGACTTGTGCTCTAAATTATTCAATTTGTATTAACAAAGCACATAATTCATGAGGAGAATGGTAGCGCATGATTACCACAGAGTAGCTAATGCAATTTACATAATGAAAGAAAACTAGGGAACAAAAGCTAGTAAATTACATCCAGACGAAAAAATTGAGAACATTATTCATTATTGTATAGTAGATATGGAAGCTGCAAGAGCAACAAACAACTGTAAGAAAACAAAATTGTTTTTATCATTAACATAGTGCAATGACGAAACATGATTGATTCAGATCTACGAACAATGCTAGGAGCTTTGCAGGAAATGGTTACCAGTTTTACATAATGAAATGATAACTGGAGGAAACTTGTTTCACTTGTATCTAGGTTGACCCATCCTATACCTGGTGGAATCCTCCTGTACCTTTTACCATGGCCTTCTTCATTACAAATTTGTTTTAGTTTTTGGTCTTTGTTTGGTGTTTGAACGAGCAATTGCTAAATTGAAATTTGTGTTGTCATTTCACCTGGTACATACTGGTCTGACTGGGTATTGGTCTGATGGTGTGTTAATTTTAGCCAAATTATGACATTATATAGTCGTTTGGTATATTTCAACAGCATAACAACCATCACATGCTGGTCCGACCACATTCCAGCATTGTCTTGGTACCAATATTTAATTTTCTGGTCACAAACAGTCTAATGAAACTAGAGCAGGATGAACTAGAAAGGCATTGCAAGCCTAGCAAAATTTCTACTCACACACAAAGCATGTTCAGGTTGATGTGTGGTGAATAAGGACACATGAGCAAGCACCTTATTAAGAGGTGTATGTTTTAGTTTTTTTCAAAGGCCAATAAATGAATGAAGCAATCAAAGATGGTTATGACTAATTTTCTGTGTAAAATGGAAGTTCTGAGGTTTCTTGCTTAAGGAGCTTTTAGGGTTTCCAATAATTATGGAAGAGGAGGATAAGGTTAAGGGTAACCTGGGTTAAATGTTGTAAGGAAGTATCTGATATTTGCAGCAACATCATTAGAAGCTCATCAAAGGAATGATTGACAAACACGATCAATTAACCAGTTTAAGTCAATTACTGTTCATTCAATGGCCATGTTTATATTTCAACAGCTACAAAGCCTTCTATTTTTTCAATTTTACATGTTATAAAAGTTATGCTGTTAGATATTACACGATGCTGGATGTCTAAATGTGAGCTAGATTCATTAAGTTAATGACTTAATGTATTGTGTTTTTTCTTTTCTGCTTACTGCTAACTAAGCATTATATCATACAATATGCACTAGCATGCTTATGCATGCTGGATACTTTTTTGACAAGTTATGGAGACACTAATACATTAGAATTGAGATAGTAGAATTTGGTATGGAGCAAAGATTTAGAAACCAGTTCAATGTCGGAAGGTATACTGACCTATACTGCTACTAGGTAAAAAAACAGGTGAATACACAAGACTCCTACTATTGGGACATTGAATAAAATAATTAAGAAAATAAATGAATGGTATATATCCATATATGAACACATTTGTTTCAGTATTGGCACTTGATTGGATCATATATACCAATCTGTATATACCGGTCCAGTTGGTACTTAAAAGTTAAAACCTTGGTATGAAGAAGGCAATAGTATTGTTTAACTATGTACAGAACCAGGCTCGATACTTATTTATAGTGTCAAAGCATATTGTTGTAAACAATTAGTAGTGAACTAGCATTCAGAACCTATTCATCATAAAAGAAATTGTTGGAATGTGTTCAATTGTCAAATTATGCATTTACCATAGTTTTTTAATGATGTGCTGCTCCATTATGTCTCACTATAAAATAATAAGTTAGTACTCGTGAAATGGAAAGACATTTTGGTGTCTCACTGAAAAAAGAAATTGTATTCTGGACTCTCTGTCTTTCCTTCTGGTCATCTTTCTTTATATGTGGTGATGGTGGACCGTAGTGTCTTACACACACATGCCTATCGGAAATGGGAATGTACATGTGCTTACTATGTATTGCATGTATAAGGAACATAGTATCCTTCATTTAGATCCATAGGTTGCATGGAAGTATTTATCTTTTGTTCACAAACCTAATCAATCTGTTAATTGTGTTTTTTATTTTTCACTACTCAATTTCTCCGTCATATGAAGTATATTTGCTGATGGATTGATACTGTAGTAATAAACAATTGTGTACTTAACTATATGAAGTCTCCTATTAGCAGCTTGTCCTTGTCCTTTTGCCCTTCTATTGCTATGTTTCTGCAGTACAATAATCTTTTTATGCCAAATCTTAAGATGATTGCTATAGTTGCACATAACTTCAAATATATTTATGTTTAGCATATTAGTTGGACTTAATTCTGTTCTGCAGGATGCTGGCCCCAAGTTGGGGACTATGATGGGTGTGTTTATACCTTGTTTGCAGAACATCTTGGGAATTATATACTATATCCGTTTTTCCTGGTGAAGTACATTATACTTTCACTTCCCTGTCGAATGTTGATTTTAGCATGAACGCTAAAGGTTTTTTTTTTTCATGAAGCCTCTCGTAAGTGAATGATCACCACATTGACATAAAGGATTCTTCTAGAATATAACTTGTCTATTTAAGTATTGGAGGAATTTTATCTTGCTAATTTGATGATTATTTCCTTATACTGGTCTCCCCTTTGGCTAAGATACAATTGTGATGGAGAGACTTGAGGCAACAACGATCAGATGATCTAAAAAATTTCCTATCTTTATGGTACAATGAAATGTAGCAGATGCTCATACTTTTACATCTTGTGTTGATTTACTTGGTTTTTAAATGAATAATGGGCAAAATGAACTTCACTGAGCATAGGCACAACTCACAAGAAAAGATTATACATGTTATTGAATCCAAGACCAATAATTATCCGTTGCAGTAGAAAAGAAATGGCTACCATACATGACAAAATCTGTTATTACTAAGTATGAAGCGTAATCATTGTGCTGAGGCTACTTGATGAAGCCTCTTTACTTGTTACACAATATACTATTTAAATTTTGATAAATTTCATTTTGTGGTGTCTTGTTGGGAATATATTTTTTTTTGTTTCCATTTGTTAAGATGTTACTTATGACTCATCAATTTTCTGATACATTACATATATGATGCTCAGATTTGGCATCTATGCCGTTGACATCGATGTTGATGTAACATGTTACTAGTGCTGGTATGCTCTTTGACTCAGATTTGCCTGGAAACTATTGAACTCAGACTCTGCTGGGAATCGACCCAACTTGGCCAAAAATCAGCTATAGTTATCCAACTTAAGTCAATATCAACAGATTCTTGCCGATCCTTTGTCAGCAAAGAATGGAATTGGCGGATGAGTAGGAGGAGATGGTTGACCCTCCTTTACTGCTGCCATAGTTTCTCTGCAGTTATTACCATTGATGTTCTCGTCGCCAACACGTTACTGTACACAGTTGAATGCACCTGTGCAGTAGGTTTTACTTACCCAGCGGTAAAGCCCGTACTGCCCAGTACATACCGTTCTGGCAGCTGATCGGTACACGGACTGGCCGCTACCGGGCGGTACCGCTAAAATCGACCGTTGGCGGTCGATTTCGGCCGTCAACGATCGATTGAAGGAGAAATCGACCGTCGATAGTCGATTGAGGAAGAAAAGGGAAGAGGAAGAAGAAGAAGAGGAAAAGTATCTCGCCCGCGAGCCGTTGCCGCCCTCGCCGCTCGCGGGCGACTTTTCTCCCCGTGCAGGGGAGATGGAACGTCTCCCGTGCGAGAAGAGAGATCGAGGCGACGTCGACCCTTTATTTATTTTTTAATATATTTAATAAATATTATATTATAAAATATTTAAGATATCGGGCGGTACATATTGTACATACCGCCTGGTACTGGTACCATACCGGTACCGACCAAATGTCGGTACACCGGTATGGACCGGTACATAAAACCTTGCTGTGCACTCACAAAAAGAGAGAGAGAGAGAGAAAGAGAGAGAGAGAGAGAGAGAGAGAGAGAGAGAGGTGATGTCACAGATGATGGAACTTTAGATAAAGTAACATCTAATCTATTCCAAGGCCTTATAGAATCATTCTACAACATATCTTGGCCATTCATTGATCAAAGGAGGAAAATAAAGATAGGATAAAAAGACGAAGAAAATTAAGAATAGAAGAGAGGAGAGAAAAAAGAAAAGGAAAGAAAATAAGAACAAGAAAATAAACTTTATTAAATAAAATAAATATTTAGTTATGTTTTTGTTAACTTTAGATCATTTTAATCTTATAATTGAAATATGTTATATAATATTGTACTATATTTTGATTTGGTCTCTTATCCCTATATCTTACTTTAAATTTGATTATTTTTTACTATGTTCCTCTATCCTTAGTTAATAGGATGACCATGTCAGATACTATGATCATTTCAGTACATGAGACTGTATCCAAGTTTGAGCAACATAACATCATATAACTGCTGCAGTTAATGTAAGTCCCCTTTCTGTAAATCTCATCAAATAATGGAGACTTTGTTTTTTAGCACCTTATTCTTTTCTCAATTTGAATTACTGAGTGTAATTCGTAGGCCTTAACCCTTTAAATGCATATAGAAAAGGTTAGTGCACTGCATGAGAATCCTGCCAATGGTTTGCAGGTGGGTGCACAGAAACATTGCCATAAAAAAATACATAAAGTTGTATATGGATGGGCTGCCTAGAGCATGAGGCTTGTGCCATTGTTGGTTTGAGGAGGATCACTACATGTAGCCTTACCTTGCAGGCAGTAAGGTTCTTTTCGTGATTCAAGTTTTGGTCACCTGGGTTGCAAAAGGAGGAGCAACTTTACTGTGGCTTAAAGGCTAAAAATAAAGCCAATACTTCTGATAATCTGAAGTTAGTGTAAAACATGCAGTTTATCATGTGGAGTCTTCTTGCATTAAGTTTTTTGTATAGGACGTGAGCATTCTTATCATAGTCCTAAGGTTTGTAGAGCAATTAAAGTACTAACATAAATTTGAGTAGAACCAGTCAGAAATGGAGTTAATAATTCTATTAATTCATACACTATGTTCTGAAAGCATGTGTAATTGAGCAAAGAATATATTCATTATGATGATAGTATTTCTTGGGTGAAATTATATTACATTTTACTTATGTAATAATTATAGTAAAGGGGAAAAAGCAAGGTTTGCAATTTCGATCTGTACTAGTACCCGGGCAGTACATACCGGTTCATCAGGTTACCGGTATGCGGACCGCCTGCTACCGGGCGGTACCGCCAAAAATCGATTCTCGGCGGTCGATTTCGACCGTCGGCAACTGATTGAGGGAGAAATTGACCGTCGACGGTCGATTGAGGGAGAAAAAGTGAAGAAGAAGAAGAAGAAGAGGAAAAGAAGACAAAAGAAGAAGAGGAGAAGAAGAACATACTTTCCACGTGATGTCCTTGCCTGCGGGCGCTTTTTCTCCCGCGTGAGGAGACGGAACGTCTCCCCGCACAGGGAGAAAGATCGAGGCGACGTTGCCTCGGCGATGTCGCCCCTTTTTTTTCTTTTTTTAATATATTAATATTTTAATATAATATAATATTATATTATATAATATTATATAATATTATATTTTAATATACCGGACTGTATATATTATGCATACCACCCGGTACTGAGATAATCCTAGTACATTGGTACGGACCGATAAGTCAAACCATGGGAAAAAGTGGACTTGAAGGATTAGGTGGCCACTTAAACCCCATCTAGCTGCTTGTGGATCACCTGACCTGATGCCTAGATGGTGTTCACTAAAATATAGACATTGACTTCCCACCTGATTAGGCTGCCTCTTGTGACAATTTGGAAGTTGTGCCCTTTGAGCATTGAGATCAATTTTGAGTGTATACTTGTGTTTGTGAGGTCTACTACAAATAATTTAAATTGAATTATTCATTTTTCCTTACTTCCATGCCAGTGATTTTAATATACACCTCTGACTAATCATATTATGTTGTTGACTATATATCTGTTATCAATATCATAATTTTTTAAGTAATATTGATTATAAGTTGATAATTAGCATAATTCTAGCATTCAGTTTTAACATTTCCATTCTCTTCATTAGCATTCGAACAAAGTAAGCTGACAATATTTGGTTATTGTTTCTGTAGGATTGTGGGTATGGCTGGCATTAGTGAGGCATTTTTACTGGTTGCATTCTGTGGATCTTGCACCTTTTTAACGGGTATATCATTAAGTGCAATTGCAACAAATGGAGCAATGAAGGTAAACTTTATCTTCATTGTTTATGAATTCTGTTGGTTGAGAAATTGTTTATTTGTATTGTTTTATAGACATCTAGTTCTTGAGTTTTGGATTTTGGTTTATTACATATTGCTGTGGCTTGGAGAGTTTGTAGACCTGTTATTATCTGGAATGGGCATTTTCCATGACACATGAAAGTAACAGTTGGGAAAAGTCTAATAATATAGCTAAACCTCTTTTTTGGGTGCTTAGAAATTCTTCTTGTATAGTTATTACAAATTGTACACCAAGTTGAACAATTTTTGACAGTTAATCAAGGTTGGGAACTAGCAAATTAATCGGGTCTTGATAACTTGCCGAATCATGAGTACCAACTTAAACATCTAGCAGAATATGCTGTATCTTAGATAATCAGTTGCATCTTCTTTATGGGCTTATTTTTTTGTAATTTATAATATCTGCTGATCAAAATTATCCTTGTTACCTTTCTAGCATATCAATTTTGGAATAGATTTTCTTTTCTTATTATTTGATCATTCAGGGTGGTGGCCCATATTATCTAATCGGTCGAGCTCTGGGTCCAGAAGTCGGAGTGAGTATTGGATTATGCTTCTTCCTTGGTAACGCAGTTGCTGGTGCTATGTAAGTTTTCCTTTTACTTCTCATATTTCTGTATTTTTGCTTTGCACTTTCAGATCTGTCTGCCTAATCATGTTTTAGATGATAACATCTGAGTGACTTGTGCCCCTTTTTGCAAGAATAGTTATTTTAACTCTGTTATTGTTTCAGGTATGTTTTGGGAGCTGTGGAGACCTTCTTGGGTGCTGTGCCAGGTGCTGGATTCTTTAGAGGTAAACCACTATAATGGTTGTGGAAATTGGATTAAGCTTTTGCTTTGAAAAAACCTTGTAGTATAGAAATTCAGTGGTCATACAACAGATCACCATATTGGATATGGGAGTTGACTGGTTAGACGCTAATCTAACCAGACAATCTGATAAGTTTGTCGTGGAGAATTCATAGAAAAATGGCAGTTACAAAGTAAGAAAAAATGGTTTTGAATATGAAAATGGTACTTATCTGACATTTAGTTGGATGTCAACAATTTTGGAAGGTAGTCTAACTAAGGTAAAGGCCAAAACATGCATGATATGTGATTTTCTTTTTTTTTTCTTCGATACTTGATTGCTAAATTTTAAACAATATATGTATATTTGATTTTAGATTAGTATAAGAGGATCTTCAAAATACAATCTGCTTTAAAAATACCAAACTCACCTTTAATGAATTACTGTTATATATTGGAAGTGATAGAATAATACACTATTCCAAGAGCATTTGTGCAGAAACTAATATAGATGGAAAATCGATTATAGATTTTCAGCTGGCTATAAATGAAGGTATCACAATGTAAAAGATCACTAAGCATAACACCTTTTAGGGATATCAAATTTTCCAGCTAAAACTAACGTTACTCTGCGAATTTAGGGGCTCTGAGTTAGCACAAGAAGGCACTCTGTTTTAGCCAGCCACATGACTGTCCTTGACATTTTCAATGAGTAATTTATTATATTTTTTTCAGCTGTTAGCATATCTGATGTTTAATAATATCATTGTTATCTCTTTGCTCTTCAGAACTAGTTTGTAACTTTGTAAATCTCCAATGAGCAATCTTTTGGGAGCTCTTGCTCTTCATGCTTTACATATCCCTGCTTAGTCAAGATCCACAATGTGTTAGTTTTTCCAGAATAATCACAGATTTTGAAATGGCAACTATGAAATGCTGGCAAGAAGTGTAGCTCTGTCACCAGGTAGTTTAATAGGCAGCCAAGTGATCTGGAGCCCTTGTGGCCCTCTATGATTTGGTATTGGGTAGGTGCCTAGCTTCTAGAGCATGTTTTGGCTTGGGCACCCACATTGATTGTCAAAACATTTATATATAAATAATAGAGAAGTCATTTGTTTAAACCAAGGTTCGCCATACCGGTTCGTACTGGCATACCGAGTTTATCTCACTATGGTACGGTATCCGGTACCGAGCGGTACATATAATGCATATCACTCGATATATATAATACAATATAATATAATATTAATATAGTTTAATATATATTAGAAAAATGAAAACATACAAGGCGTCTTTTCGCCTCGTTGGATAACGATGCCTCGTCTCCCCGTGGGAAAACGAGGCGGCGCCTCGTTCCCACGCGAGGAGACGAGGCATTGCCTTGTTCTCCCGTTGGAAGACGATGCGGTTCCTCGTTCTCTTGTTGGAAGACGAGGCGTCGCCTCGTTGCCTCGTTCCCGCACGGGAAGTCGAGGCGTCGCCTTGTTTCCGTGCCATATGCTCAGCAATTGTCTTCACTTCTTATGCCATGTGCCATAAGGCCCCCTACCGCCCGGTACGTACCGGTCCGGTAGCTGACCTGTACGCGGACCGCCCGCTATCGAGTGGTACTGCCAAAATCAACTGTCGATGGTCGATTGAAGGAGAAATCGACCATCGGCGGTCGATTGAGGGAGAAATCGATCATTGGCGGTTGATTGAGGGAGAAAAAGGGAAGAAGAAGAAGAGGATACATAACTCCTTTCCTTGCGTCGTCTTCGCCCGCGCGCTGTCCTCGCTTGCCGGTGATTCTTCTCCCGCGCGAGGAGACAAAACGTCTCCCCGCACGGGGAGAAAGATCGAGGTTATGTCGCCAGTTTTTTTAATATATTATATTTAATATTATATTATATAATATTATAATATATTTTAATGTACCGGATGATATGTACTGTGCATACCGCCCGGTACCGTATATTGTATCATACCGAGATAATCTCGATATGTCGGTACAGACTAGTATGTCAAACCTTGTTTCTACCACCTCTGCTTTTTTTCTTCACTGCTCTTGATGTCCACTAATCTAATGCTTACCTTCTTTCTTTCTTTGATTTCTTTCTCTCTCTTCCTTTTCCAACATGATGAGACCATTCAAGGTAGCACATGCTAGGATCAAGATTGGCCAAGCCCATATGACAAACTATCAGAGATTACTCACCTGTATACTACATGTGTTGGTCAGAAGTCAAAGGCTTAAATGGTGGCATATAAAGGATAGCCAAGGAGGTAATTTCAACTGTGTAAACTTGAACATCCTGTGCCAACATGTTATTTGTGTTAATAACCCCCTGTGGACCTTACCATGTTTGCCTTAGACAAAATGTATACTACAGTACTACACATGTATACTACATGTATAATAACCCCCTGCGGACCTTACCATGTTTGCCTTACACACATGTATACTACATGTGTTGGTCAGAAGTTAAAGGCTTACATGGTGGCATATAAAGGATTGCCAAGGAGATGATTTTAACTTGTGCAAACTTGAATATGTTGCGCCAACATGCTATTTGTGTCAATAACCCCCTGTGGAACATACCATGTTTGGCTTATCCAATGGTCTTTTGATTTGTTTTTTGGGTTTCTAGAATTAATGTCAAGCCCTGCTTTGATGGATACTTGTGTATTGGGCAGAACTTTTTTAAAAGAGATGCCCCTCTGTTTAAGGTATATATATTTCTTTCTCTAGTTATCTATTGTTTCTCCTTTGTTCTTGGTTCTATTTTGTGTCAGCAGCAAACCTTTACAGGCAATTGGCATAGCATTAGCATGGCGTGTGCTAGTAGCCACTTCATGTGGATCCTTGATCTAACTCACAACCTGATCATAGCTAACCAAGTCATTTGAAGGAAGCTAATGCATGGGCATATTTGATGGTATTTTGAACTTTTTTTGGTTTTAGTAACAGATGTCCTTGAATGTCATTGATAAAGATGTTTTGGCATTTAGAGGGTACACATGAAATTGCTTCTTTTTAAATAATATTGCTTGGGGAAGTGTATTTAGTGAAGAAAAGGGATTGAGAGTTGTTTTTTATGGATCAGTTTTCGTGAACTATGAGAAGCTCCAATAACAATTCAAGAGATGCTTTGATTACGTTTTTAGTCATGTTTAATATTTAACTAGGATCTTGAATCATGTTATGTACTTGAAAATCAGTGATAAATATACTTAATTGTCTGCGTAGTCATGTTAAATTGTTTTTTCTTTTTTTTCAGAGTCTGTGACAGTCGTCAGCAATACCACCGCAGCTAATGGCACAATATCTGAGGTAGTAACAACTGTATCTACTCCAAGCTTACATGACCTGCAAGTTTATGGAGTTATTGTGGTTATCCTTCTCTGCTTCATCGTATTTGGTGGTGTCAAGATTATAAATAGGGTTGCGCCGGCTTTCTTGATTCCTGTCCTTTTTTCACTTTTCTGCATATTTGTTGGAACCTTCGCAGCTCCAAGGAGTAATGCTCCAAGTAAGATCCCTTTATTAAATACTTCTTTATGCATATGGTTATCTTAGTTACTACTTCAAAGTTCACTCTTTTCCAGACTTCACTGCATGAAGTGATGTACATGAACTTGCAATTCTTTTATGGTATCTCATGCATATGTTGCTCTTTTTGGAGTTGGGCACAGGTGGCATAACAGGGTTAAGATCACAAACATTGAAAGACAATTGGAGTTCTGCTTATCAGCGTACTACAAATGCTGGAATACCTGAACCAGATGGACCTGTCTATTGGAACTTCAAGTAAGCCTTTACTGTATACATATGCTCTGTTTTTTTCTAAGTTTGCAGAGGTTTTATTACCTAAATGTAAACCAGGTGACAATTTATTCAATTTTAAAATGTTAGATATTAGATTTACTAGTTGATTTTGTTTACTTGGGGGACTGTAACAACAAATGTTGACATACATCTTGGCATGTAACTATGACACCTTCTAATTCCTTGATATATATTATAGGTTTAACTTTGTTCGTAAACGCATCATGAAATGCTTTATCCTTTTTGTAGTGCATTGGTGGGCCTATTCTTTCCAGCTGTAACAGGAATTATGGCTGGCTCAAATCGATCTGCATCGTTGAAGGATACACAGCGTTCTATACCAGTTGGAACATTGGCTGCAACACTTACCACCTCCTTTTTATATTTGATATCAGTATTACTATTTGGATCATTGGCCACTAGAGAAGAGCTACTGACAAACCGGTACCACATTTTTCCTTATGCTGTGTTAGTATTGAATGATAATATTTGACACAAAAACTATAAGGTTCTGTGATCTTTTACCTGTATCCACTTTTTATTTGATCTGAAATTTATGTGAATCTTACTTTGGCACCACCACCATTTCACCCTGCTGATTTTTTTTGAGAGCATGAGATTGGAGGGATATCTTACATGGAAAGCCAAGGTGATGGTTAGGATCTTATATATAATGCATATCCGATATAAGTCATTATGATGTACCTAGTTATAAATATAGATTTATTGTTGGGAGAAACAGCTATTATAGAATATTCTGATGATTGGTAGGTATATGCTGTTCTACTGACCGTTGATGAAGTAAAGCATTACATAAATAGAGAGAAACTAGGGAAATTATTGATGTATTTGTGATTAATTATATCATCAATTTATCAACAATTCTTCCCATGCCAAAAACCTTTTTAATATTTTATTAGGTTAAGATCCTTAGTAAAACATATGCGAGAAGATCTTTTTCTTATAAAGAAAAACATCTAGAACTCTCTACAAAAAAATGATTCTCAATCGTTAAACCACTCAAAGAAGTAACAAATATACCCTTTAAATGAGTATTGTTGTAGTTGTGCACATTTGGCCATGGACCACCTTGTATTGAATGGATCATAGGATTTTGACTTTCTTCTCTGAAATCTTATATTTTAGTTGGTTTTGGTTGCATACCAATTTAACATAATGGTTTTGGCTAATGCTAATATGCCATTGGCTCTCTAACCTTTGAAGTTAAAAGCATTTATCTGTTTGAAGTTACTTATGTCTTATTTCTTTGCTTGAGTTTCTAATGTGGAACTTTATGCAGGCTTCTGACTGCAGAGATTGCTTGGCCTCTTCCAGCAATTATATATGTTGGGATTGTTCTCTCCACTTTAGGTGCAGCGCTTCAGAGTTTGACAGGTGCACCACGCTTGCTTGCAGCAATAGCAAATGATGACATTCTCCCTGTTCTTAATTATTTCAAGGTCACAGAAGGGGGAGAACCTCATTTGGCAACGCTCTTTACAGCATTTATTTGTATTTGCTGTGTCGTGATTGGGAACCTGGATCTGATCACACCTACTATAACTATGTTCTTCCTTCTATGTTATGCGGGAGTTAATTTGTCTTGCTTCCTTCTTGACCTACTTGATGCTCCTAGCTGGCGCCCTAGATGGAAGTTTCATCACTGGAGCCTCTCACTTCTTGGAGCATTGATGTGCATTGGTATGTTACATAAGTTCAGGATGTTTCTTTATCATCTCTACCATCTGGCAAGCTAGATGTTGAAACGTGCCCCAGGTATAAACTTGTATAAGCTATGCCTACCATAGCATAATGGAAGTAGCTATGTTAGATCAAGTTATAATTGACAGAAAGAAGTAGGCAAGTTTAGGGCCCCTAGTGTTGCTGGTTGGCCATAGAATCAGGGAAAAGCAATGTGGAAAATTTTCTTGTGGATATGACAAGATAAAAATGTGACATATTTTAGGATTGTGATGAAAATCTTAGGATGGTAATTATATCATTTATAAGATAGCAATTTGTGTTTTTTTCTGTTGGCTGCAGTATTAAATGGAAATGAACTGATAATTTAGTTATACACACATTTCCAAGCATTTGGTTCATGGTTTTCAAAATCGAATCGTATTGCCTTGTACAGTTGGTACATACCGGCCTGCCAGCAGACCTGTACACGGACCGCCCGCTACTGGGTGGTATCGTTGATCTAGCCTTGTATCGGACAATACGGGGTTGTTTTCGCTCGTTATCGCCTGAAACAGGTCGGTAACAATCGATTTCGATCGTCCCCGCTTGTTACTGAGTGGTATCAGCCTGGTTGCGGCTTGGCTGCAGCGAGGGGGGGAGGGAGAAGAATGGGGAGAACCTTGACACGTCTTGATCCGGTGCTGCCCTCCTTCGACGATCCCAATCTAGTAGGTAACGGCGAGACGGCGGCTAGCCTCTTCTTCGTCGCATTCTTCGCCGAAGGTCAGAGATGTTTGTAGGCTTCGATGTCTTCGTCGAATGCTGCATATGAGGAGAAGCCTTGGTGACATCACCTCCTCTTCTCCTTGTCACCTCAGACAAGAGACCATGTTCTTGTCCTCGTTTGAGGCGATGAGGAGAAGAGGAAGCGACGTCGCCGAGGCAACAACATTGCCTACTTTTAATTTTTTATATTATATAATATATATATATATATATATATATATATATATATATATATATATATATATATATATATATATATATATATATATATATATATATATATATAGGCATACCATTCGGTGTGTCATACGGTTCCGAGCAGAGCTCGATACGTCGGTACGATATGAAATTATGAACCTTGATCCGGTTTGTCATAACAAGAGATACTTGGCATGTAGAAACTAGTGATAGCCAAATACCCTTTAGAGGTTTCAAGCAAGGTTTGCAATTTCGATTTGTACTTGACAGGTATGTATCATCCACCAGTTCTGTGCGTGGTCCGCCCTATCTTGGCGGTACAAATTTAATATAATATAATATAAATATAATATAAATATAAATATATATTAAAAATAATTAAAAAATGAAGCGGAGAGACGAGGCGGCGCCTCGTCTTCCTGCGCTAGAGGGTGATGCGTCGCCTCATCTTCCTGCACGGGGATGAGTGCGAGGCGCCGTCTCGTCTTTCCGCTCGGGGACGAGGGCGAGGCATTGCCTCGTCTTCCCGCGCGGGGATGAGGCAGCACCTCGTTCGCCTGCTGGAAGACGAGGCGTCGCCTCCTCTTCCGGCTTAGGGATGAGGCATTGTCTCGTCTTCCCGCGCGGGGACGAGGCAGTGCCTTGTTCTCTCGTTGGAAGACGATGCGTCGCCTCTTCTTCTAGCTCGAGGATGTGGCAACGCCTCGTTTCTCCCGTGAGGCTTTTTCTATTATATATTTAATATTATATTATATTTAATATTATATTATAAAAAATATATTATATTTTTATGTACTGTGCATACCATTCTATACCGCATATTGTACCATACCGTACTGACCATATCTCGATATGTCGAGACAAGGCAGCGCCTCGTTCTCCCGTTGGAAGACAAGGCGTCGCCTCCTCTTCCGACTCGGGGACGAGACGCTGTCTCGTCTTCCCGCGCGCGGATGAGGTGTCACCTCATTTCTCCTGTGAGGCGAGGCTATGCCTCATGTTTTTTATTATATATATTATATTATATTTAATATTATATTATAAAATATTATATTATATTTTAATGTACCTAGTGATATGCACTATGCGTCATCATCATCTCTGACCGGATCTCGATATGCGATGCGGATCGACAGACAACCTTGTTTCAGGTATGTGTTATGGAAAATTAGTGGCATGATTTACCATGACGATTCATGATAGTGCTTACTCATCATCAAGTATTTTCTTCATCAACTAACCAGTGACCTGCTACCGCTTGCGAGTTATTAAGATTTGCTGGATCTTAAGGACTTACCATTTAAAGCCTCCTCTTAGATCTATTTAGTATATCATTTATCATTACTTGACTAGCTAATGTTATAGTTATGCACCTAAAACTTTTTATTGATTTCTATCCAAGACTGCTTTCAATTGAATGGCTATAATTACTGTACTATAACGATGTTGATGTTGGAATAATTACTTTAAATTAATAAATTAATAATTACTTTAGATCTCATTTTATTTTCACAATCTATGAGATGGCTTATGGTTTGTTTAAGAATGATCGTTTTATGCTGCTTAGGTAAATTACATAGCTCGTCTTCTTGCTTTTGGAGATTTTTATGGTGCAAGAAGGGTAGCAAGGTTTCTTGTTTTGGAATTTCAGCTAAAAATGAGCTTTAGCAGGATAGACATGCAAAATGTTACAAGCTCGAGGTAATTGTGCCAATGATTATATTAATGGCAGCATTGTCACGGATTTAGTTGAATGTGATACCCTTGCGGCAAACTCAAAGATTTGGTTGTTGTTGCCCAAGTCGTAAAACAACCTTGCCCAATGATCTGGACTTAGTTGAGATTGCCTAAGTCAAGAAACGCTCAAGCGTTACATGTCTGCAAAGGGTCAACCCAATTGCAACCTCGTGCCAATCCCAAAGAACCTGCAAAAAGAGAAGTTGATTAAGTTGAAAGCGAGCGGCGGACATGTCTCGCGAAGAAGTAAGCTCTTACAAGCAATTCGTCGAACACCTTGAGTGCAACAGAAAAAGAGAGAAAGAGAGCGAAACAGGACTTTAGAGGGCTGTAAGAACAGTCGCAAGTCCACAAACGACAGTTCCTAAGGGTGTCGAACGCAAAACACTTCAACTTGTTTTAAATGCTCATGCCCGACTATTATCTCGAAGCCCCATCCAGCCTTGTGCCATCCGGGGTTCGGAGAGGGATGCCAGTTTGCGTCGCGTCGCCGATGAAAATGGCCCGCGCTTTGGCTCCGACAAACGATCGTTCTCTGACCTTACTTTCGCCGCATTTTGAGGCAAAATCACATAAAAATAAGGCAAAACATGTTACGAAACATCTATACAAGCAAACAAAAGTGACGAACATATCGCTGAGCGAAGAGTTGCGGTTGAGCGACGATCGTTCATGACATTCTCCCCCACCTAAACTGTCGACGCCCTTGTCAACGCTTGTTGGTAGGCTTTTATATGGGCTTCTTCATGTCGTAGGGCGTCTTCTGGCTCCCAACTGGCTTCTGTTTGGGGAAGCTTTTGTCACTTCACCAAGTACTCAGTTTGCTCTACTCCACTGGGTAGCTTAGTCTTGCGATCCGCCAGAATAGTCTCAACTTGCTTCTCGTAGAAGGCTCTGATTGGAGGTAGTTGAGTTGAAATATTTCGTGAAGCATCTTGCAGATCTGAATGGTAGGTTGCTTGCACGGAAGACATTGTGAATTTTGAGTTATGCTGACAGTTGCAACTTGTAGGAGACGTTGCCTACCCTGTTGATAATTGGAAAAGGGCCTTCATACTTGCGCACCAATCCTTTCTGCACTTTGTGCCTAAAGAACTGGAGTGGTTGGAGCTTCACCAACACTAAGTCACCAACTTTAAACTCTTGTGGTCGCTTTCCCAAGTCTACCCACTTCTTTATCTTTTTAGCTATCTTCTCCAAGTAGGCTCGCGCAATATCTGCATTTTGATGTCATTCCTTTGCAAAGTGATATGTTGACGACTACTCCTCGTATAACCAATAGTCAATGTGTGAGGAGTCGACAGTTGTTGTCCTGTGATAATCTTGAACGGGCTCTTGTTGGACGCAGAGCTCCGCTGCAAGTTGTAAGAGAATTGGGCTATGTCCAACAGCTTCACCCACTCGCGTTGGTTGGCACTCACGTAGTGCCGGAGATACTGCTCTAATAGTGAGTTAACTCTTTCAGTCTGGCCATCCGTCTGGGGGTGGAGGCTTATGGAGAAGTATAACTTGGACCCTAGCAATTTGAAGAGTTGAGTCCAAAATCGTCCCAAGAACCGTGAATCTTGATCACTAATGATGTTGTTCGGGACTCCCCAATACTTCACCACATGCTTCATCATCAACTTGGCCGCCTCCTCTACTGAACAGTGTAGGGGTACAACAATGAATGTTGCATATTTTGAAAATCGATCGACCACTACGAGTATTGATCCGAGTCCCCCTGCTGCCGGCAAGCTTGATATGAAGTCCAAAGAGATGCTCTCTCATGGCCTTTTAGGTATAGGCAATAGCTCTAAAAGTCCCACTGGCTTCCGCTGCTCTACCTTGTCTTGTTGGCAAGTAAGGCATGTTTGAACATAATCCTCCACACCGGTCTCCATCTTTGGCCAATAGAAGGTCCTCTCCACGAGAGCCATTGTTTGGTGGATGCCAGGATGTCCAGCCCAAAGGGAATCGTGGCACTCTTTCAAGAGTTCATGCCTCAAATTGTCCGCTCGCTCTATTCCCTTTGGTATAGATAAGTCCCTCCTGGACCCAAAATCGTCGTGCCTTGCCTTCTTTGATAAGTTGCATCAGGGTTACTGCCTGAGGATCACTGTACTGTCCCTCCCTGATCTTGGAAAGAAAGTTGGAGTGTAACTGGTTTGCTTGGCCTCCACCTTCCAACTGTATAGCATTCACCAATTCAACTTTTTGACTCAAAGCATCAGCCATGACATTTGCCTTTCCGGGCTTATACTCCATTACCGTGTCGAACTCGACCAAGAAGTCCTACCACCGTGCTTGTTTCGGGGATAGCTTCTTTTGAGTTTGGAAGTAACTCAATATGACATTGTCCGTCCTTAGCACAAATGGTGCTCTCAAAAGGTAGTGTCACCAGACTCGTAGACAATGGACTACTATTGTCATCTCTTTCTCATGCACTGGGTATCACCGCTCGATCTCGTTGAGCCTGCGACTCTCGTAGGCTACTGGATGACCCTATTGCATGAGTACTCCCCCAATAGCAAAATCAGAAGTATCTGTATGGACTTCGAGAGACTTCCCATAGTCTGGTAATCTGAGTTCTGGTTTCTCCAATACGGCAGTCCTTAGGTCTTGGAATACCACTTTGCATTTGTTTGACCATCTCCACGACTGCTCTTTCTTTAGCAACTCCGTCAGTGGAGTTGCGTACTTCGAGTATCCAGCTATGAAGCGCCAATAATAGTTAACGAACCCAAGGGAGGATCTCAATCTGGTACTTTCTTTGGTGTTCGCCAGTTTACCACAGCTTGCACCTTGGACTTGTCCATTTGGATAAAATTATTGCCAATTCGATGCCCCAAGAACAAAATCTTCGTTTGAGCAAAATAGCACTTCTCCCTCTTTACGAACAAAGTGTTCTCCCTGAGAACTTTGAAAATTGTCCGAAGGTGCTCAATATGCTCCTCAAGTGTTTGGCTATAGACGACTATATCGTCTAGGTAGATGACCACAAACTTGTCCAAATATTCCTTGAACAGCTGGTTCATTAGAGTACAGAATGTGGCCGAAGCGTTGGTTAAGCCGAAAGGCATTACCAATAACTCAAACGCTCCATACCTGGTCACACAGGTAGTCTTCGCCTCATCATCTTCTGCAATGCGCACTTGCCAATACCCCCTAATCGAAGGCCGAGTTTGGAGAAATATTTGGCCTTGCCCAGTTGATCGAACAAATCCACGATAAGCGGAATAGGACATTTGTTCTTCACTATCACCTTGTTCAGGGCTCGATAGTCGACACATAATCGGATGCTCCCATCTTGTTTCTTCTGGAAGAGAACTGAAGCTCCGAATGGTGCCTTTGAACTGCGGATGAGACCACCACTTAGCAATTCATCTAATTCCTTCCTCAGTTCTGCCAACTCTGGAGGGGCAATGCGGTATGGTGGTCTCGCTGGAGGCTTAACTCTCGGTTCCAACTCGATATTATAATCCAAGCCTCTGCGTGGAGGTAGAGTCTTGGGCAACTCAGGTGGCATGATGTCTGTGAACTCCTTCAGAACATTCGCCACCGTAACAGGTTCGTGAATGGCCTCTCCGTCAAGTGGCTCTAGCTTCACAACAGCCACGAAAGTTAATTCTCCTTTTTGTACCCCTTTCTTTAATTGTAGTGCCGATATTTGCTGTGGGTCCTTGGTTCCTCCTCGAGAGACTGGAACCACGCAGGGGTCGTCACCTCTTATTAGACATAGTGAGTTTAGGAACGGCATCGGCACCAACTTCGCCACGTGCATGAACTCCATTCCAAGAATTATTTGGAAGTCATCCAATGGCACCGCCATCATGTTTGTGCATCCGCTCCACGTTCCAATCTTGATAGGGAACCCCTTTGCTAGTTTGGAGATCTGTTGAGCCTCAGAGTTCACAGCCTTCATACGACTTGGGTTCTTCTCCAAGATAAGCCCAAGTTACCTTGTTTCATGATCGGCAATAAAATTATTGGTAGCGCATGTGTCCACTATTGCCTGGGTTGTTCGGCCATTTAGCTTGATGTCCACATACATCAGCTCGTTGCTTACTGCCTTTGATGGCTTTACCTTTACGTTCTCCTACGACCTCACAATGCATTCAACAAGCACATCACTCCCATTCGGGGTCCTTGCAACTCCTGATCATCGCTGCTGGATTCAGAATTGCTCGAACTAAGGGCGACAACTTTGCCCTCGTCCGACTTATGGGGGTGTATTGATGCCGTTAAAACGTTGAGTGCCTGCTTTTGCGGGCACTCCCTCACCATGTGCGATCCTTCACACAAGAAGCATTCGCTAGATTTTAGGGCTTTGCCTTTCGAGCTTGGTCCCTTGTGGAAGCTTTTTTCTTTTGTTCGCTCTCAGACTCCTTTGCACGAGAGTATTTTGCTGGGCGATTTCCCGATGATTGTTTTTGCTTTCCCAAGTCCTCCGAAGAAACGAAATCAATTAGCCTTTCTGTGGCTACAATTGCCTCGACCACGTCTGTGACATTCCTTCGATTTAGTTCTTGTTGTGCCCATGGCTTTAAGCCATCGAGGAAGCTAAATAGTTTGTCCTTCTCGGACATGTCTTATATATCCAACATCAGTGTCGAAAATTGCTTCACATAGTCTCGGATGGATGTACTTTGGCGGAGTTGTCTCAGTTTTCTTCTTGCGACGAACTCTGTGTTCTCGGGTAAAAATTGAGTTCTCAACTCACGCTTCAAGTCTTCCCATGTATTCACTCGACATCGACCTTGCTGGATCTCTTCCTAACGGGTTCGCCACCAAAGTTTTGCATCTCCATTCAAATACATGGTTGCGATAGAAACTTTGGTTTCCTCTGAATCGGGTCTCATAGCACGAAAATATTGTTCCATGTCGAACATAAATTCTCGAGCTCTTTGGCATTCTAGTGCTCCCGTAGCAATGCGGCTCTGGTGCCCTGAAGTTTTGTGGCGGTGCAGCACGTGTATTGTTCCCTCCCGTATTAAGAGTTCTGGTTAGCAACATCACTTTGGCCATGAGTTCTGCCACAACTTCATGTAGATGTCGTACGGAGTCTTTGATGTCCTCCGTCAGTCGGTTGACCGGGGACTCGACCCTGTCGATCCAAGATTCAGCTTCTTCTTATGAGCTCTCTACCCCAAGGAGCCTTCCTTGGCCTTGGTAGAGTTCCTCCAAGCTCGCTTCAAGAACATCAAGGCAGGTTTCCACCGTTGAAAGTCTCTCTTTGTGGCTCCTTTTTCTAGTTGGCGCACCAGATTGCGCCTCCTCCGCTCACGAAGAGTACCCAACTTCACGCTCATCTTGTTCACTGTCGCGATCCTCATCAGCGGCTCGTTCTGCAGCCTTACAGATTGTTTATGCTCACATTTTTTAGGCCAAATCACATAAAAACAAGGCAAAACATGCTGCCAAACATCTGTACAAGCAAACAAAAGCGACGAAAGGTTCGCTGAGCGAAGAGTTACAGTTGAGCGACGACCGTTCGTGACAGCATGGCAAGGCATAAAATCAGGATAAAATGATAATATGTATCAGAAGAGTTGCTAAGAAAAGGAAGACAGGATCCAAAGCATGAAAATTTTAATGAGTGAGATCCAAGAGCAATTGATGATGACAATCCACAAGTTGACTCTAGATTGTTGAAGATTGATTGGTGATTTATTGTGATGACTGAGATCTAAGAGCAATTGATGATGACAATGCATAAGTTGACTCTAGATTGTCGAAGATTGATTGGTGATTTATTGTGCCTCCAATTAACTGGTTTAAGCTTCTACTTTCTTGCATTCATGACATACTTGAAATAAAATATTAGAGTATTTTATATAAGCTTATATATGACCATTGATATTGTCTGATGTTTCCTTCAATTGTTTGTTTGTGTTTCAGATGCTGAAGAACTTTTTTTTTTTCGTCAGGTTGTGTTGTGTGAAAGTATCATTACACTATGAAACAATAATTTGCCAGAAAGAGATGAAAACTGAAGTCATATTATTCTGATTTGAATGGTTAAACATCAATAATGTCAGAATACATTTGACAAATATTAAAAATGGAAATATTAAAACAAATACTTTTAGCTAAATCCTGGGATAGAATCCTGCCTGCTCAACTTACCGTATGAGAAAAAACACTACATGGCAAGTAGCATTAAGTAATACATGTGTAGGTTCCTTAGCTGTTTCTTTCTTCATGCATTAACTTTTTTGGGGATATTAAAAAAACCAATAAAAATATAAAATCTATATCTTTTAAAGTTGGAAAGTTGAAATGTAGGATATGCATGGATGAATTATTTTTGTCCAATAAACTGATTCGTATCTAAGATTTTTTCTATTTATACAGTGATCATGTTCCTTATCTCCTGGTCATTCACTGTGGTGTCTCTGGCCCTTGCTAGCCTCATTTATTATTATGTGAGCATAAAAGGGAAGGCCGGAGATTGGGGAGATGGATTCAAGAGTGCCTATTTTCAACTGGCCCTTCGCAGTCTTCGATCACTGGGAGGTAATGCCTACTTGTTATTCTGCTTTCATGATGATTTGAGAAAAAATGTTCTCACTGATTGCTCACTGCACCATGAAATGCCTAATTATATAGCAATGACAGCTCTTATTGTGTGTACCATTAACATCAGTGTCAAATGCTGCATTCAGAATTTGTGAAGTATACCTAATAAAAGTCATCTTTAGATGGAGGGAATGTGTCTGTTTGAGGGATCAACCCAACAACCTCTTTCACTCAATCTGTAATTACAATAAAAGAGAGTTTAAAGTACATCTACAGAGACATAATACCCTGGAAAAGATAAGCAAGATAATTGGACTAAGAAATTTTCTGTTCACAATTGTATGGTTCCGAGGCATGTTTATGAAGATTTGACCCTGCATTGTACAATGGTAATACAGCACATCTGCAGCATGTTAAAATGCATATAATTTCATAATCATTCATCTGATTTGTTTAACCTTCAAATTTATTGTCAACTATCAATTTACAAATATGTCACATGCTCCATTCATTCACGAGAGATATGTTGTCAATATCATCATTGCTTCATGAATGATATTGTTTGCTTCATTTTCTGATCTTATGTCCTCTGTATCTATGTGAGATATTTGCAAATATACAAAGGCCTCGCGAAGCACAAACTTGCAAATGATATGATAGTTGTCTACATAACTTGGTCTGGTTGAAACCAGCCAAATATATTACAACATTTCTCTTTATAGTGAGTAGTGACACCATGATTTCACCTGTTCTGTCTGGGAAACTGAATTGCCAAATTTTGCATGAAACATGTCATTTTTTTTATCACAACTATCTCTGAATTTCATATTGCCATCAGTGATGAAAAAAGCGTTAGGCGCCAAAAGGCGCCAGGCGCTCATCTAGGTGCTCGCCCGAGCGAAGTGAGGCACCAAAATATAAAAAAATATTAACAAGTATATTATTAATATTTAATATATATTATACTGTTAACAGTATATTGTTAACAGTCCATTAACAGTATACTGTTAATATTTAATTATACATTATACAGTATACTATATACAGTATACTGTGGACAATATATTGTATATTTAATAAATATTAACAAGTATACTGTTAATATTTAATATACATTATACTGTTAACAGTATATTAACAGTATACTATTAACAGTCCATTAACAGTATACTATTAATATTTAATATATATTATATAGTATACTATATACAGTATACTGTTAATATATTGTTAAGTGTTAACAATATATATTAACAGACATTATACTATAAGATAGTATCGTTAATAATTAGTCAACTTAACAGATCTGTTAAGTGTTAATATATTGTTAATGAGAATCGAGGTGACGAGCTAACGATCGGCGAGAGGAGCGGTAGCGTCAAGCGGCTGATAGCGGCGAGGTGAACGGCGAAAGCGGCGGCGATGGTGTCGGCGACGTAATCCAAGCGAAATGCGCTCTTGGGCACTTGGGCGAGATAGCAGCGAAGGCGGCGAAGATAGGCGGCGAAGACAATAGCGGCGACAAATAAGGCAGCGGCGAGATGCTAATCTCGATTCGAGATGAGGATTAGGGTTGAGTAACGAGAGATACATAGATGCGTTAGTTAGTTCGATTGAAACAACTAACGCGACTAACTGAACCAGAGCTAAAAGCCTGGTTCGGTCGCTTGGATTAAACCGGGAGCTCGCCCAAATCGCTCGTCGCCTGGGGATTGAGCGAGGCGCTCGGGCCTCGCCTCGCCCGGGCTCTTAGGCGAGCGCCCGAGCGCCTATTTAAATCGTTGATTGCCATATTGGCAACTTGATGCCCTCTTTGTATTTATCTATTAAAGAATTGTCAAGTCTCCACTTACCATAACATGCGTGAATTTACTTAAGAGTCTGCTTAGAATTTATCTTTATTACATGATTAACTTATTATGTTTGTCTTATCTTGCAGCAAACCAGGTACACCCAAAAAACTGGTACCCTATTCCCCTCATCTTCTGTCGGCCATGGGGAAAGCTGCCAGAAAATGTTCCTTGTCATCCAAAGCTTGCAGATTTTGCTAATTGCATGAAGAAGAAAGGTCGTGGGATGTCGATCTTTGTCTCGATTATCGATGGTGACTATCATGAATTAGCTGAGGATGCAAAGACAGCTTGTCGTCAGATGAGCACTTACATAGACTACAAACGCTGTGAAGGAGTAGCTGAGATCATAGTTGCTCCCACAATGTCTGATGGGTTTCGTGGTATCGTCCAGACAATGGGGCTAGGCAACCTTAAGCCCAATATTGTGGTTATGCGATATCCCGAGATTTGGCGTCGTGAAAACCTCACCCAGATTCCATCCACCTTTGTCAGCATTATCAACGATTGCATTATTGCCAACAAGGCAGTCGTGATTGTCAAGGGCCTTGATGAATGGCCCGGCGAATATCAGAGACAATACGGGACAATTGACCTCTACTGGATTGTGAGAGATGGGGGACTTATGCTTCTCCTATCTCAGCTCCTTCTAACAAAAGAGAGTTTTGAGAGCTGCAAGATTCAGGTGTTCTGCATTGCCGAAGAGGACATAGAGGCCGAAGAGCTGAAGGCCGATGTTAAGAAGTTCCTTTATGACCTCCGCATGCAGGCTGAGGTGATTGTTGTGACAATGAAGTCATGGGAGGCACATGTTGATGCGGGGGACCAGCAGGATGAATCGGCGGAGGCATTCACGGGTGCACAACGTCGAATTGCTTCCTACCTTGCTGAGATGAAGGAGGCCGCTAGCAACGAAGGGAAACCGCTGATGGCCGATGGGAAGCCGGTGGTGGTTAATGAGCAGCAGGTTGACAAGTTCCTTTACACGACCCTGAAGTTGAACTCGACCATTCTGAGATACTCACGGATGGCTGCGGTCGTGCTTGTCAGCCTCCCGCCACCACCTCTAAACCACCCAGCATACTTTTACATGGAGTATATGGATCTCTTGGTTGAAAACGTGCCGAGGATGTTGATAGTTAGGGGGTATAGGAGAGATGTTGTCACCTTGTTCACGTAATTGTATACGTAACCGACGACCTCCTTGTAGTTTGACTTATGCCTTGCGGGTTGGGTTTTTTTTTTTTTTTTTTTAATCATCTGATATTTATTCTTTCTAGTCAATTTTTTGAGCCATCTACTAATGTGTTTTGGATGTTGGAATAGCAGTTGTCCTCGTCCGCCCTATTTTGAGAGATCAACAAAGCTGCTGTTCACCATATATTACATTAGCTATTAAGGTGATCATACAAACGGTATGATTGTAACACGATGTTTAGGTAGCGATTTGATTTATTTGTATATTATTTTCCAAGGATTTGAACCTTTTAAAGTTAACGTATTTGTGCAGTAAGCCATCAACCCTACCCTTCCTGATTCAGTTCCTGGGGATCTGATACCAAAAAGAGTGTTTCGAGTCCCAGGTTGCACAAAGATTACTTTTAAAGCATAAGAACTCAGAATCCACACTCTGATACAATCATGAATGTTAAACACGAAGCTAAAGGGCTGGTCTCCATGCCACCTTTAGATCTCGTTTAATAACATTAGATCTACCTAATGAAAGACCCCATAAGGAACTGATGTTATGAATCTACAAGTGCACTACTATTCATTACGATCGAAGTAGATGAATCTCCCACGACATGGGAACAGCGATTTCTACCGTCTTTGAATCACTTGGATCCCTTGACACACCGAGGCTTCCATCTTGGATCCTCCAACCCCCGAGATCCGTAACCTAATGTTGGATACTTGGTTCGGGCATCCACCTGTTCTTGCTCTACTAGCCATCACAACTTCCAGCAGTGCAAGATACTTTCCAAACAGTGCAACAAAGAGCAGTCCGCGCTCTTGTGCTTCCAGCTCCCTCCATCGGAGCATGACTTCGTCTGCGACTGACCATGACAAGAACGACCTGCAAAATAAGATCGTTTGTTATTCCATCCTTCCTACTATCAAAGACGAATGACATATATACACACCCACTCCTTTTCGTAGCAAATATGACTTCTTGCTAAATGTGAGGAACACTGGAACAAATGCTGATGTTAAAACTAAAGCGAACGACAAAACAGAGAATCCACATGCTCCTTTGTGTAGACTATGAAATAGATCAGGTTGTCTCTCGGTATCTTAAGACGTGAATTTTAGATGCTTGAACTCCAAAAATGACATGTAAACAAGCCTGAAGAGATTATAAAACAGGACTTGTAAATGAGTACATAGAATTAAAAATCATAAATGAGTCCATAGGATTAAAAATCAAGAAATATTAGAACGAATGATTTGTAACAGTAAGCAATTAAATGATTGAAGCATGGTGAAATCGACACAAAGTCCTTACACTTTGCTTTGCTCAAAATAGCAATAGAAAACGACGACAATAACAAAACTGTAAATCCCAATTATTTGTGTAATCAAATCCCTAATTTAGGCATGATTTTTCATTTTCTTTCTTGCTAAATAAATTTAGGAAATAATTATTCTACATTCCAAGTTGGAGCTTTAATGAGCATCGTCTCGCAGACTTTTAAGTTTTTGAAATCATTCCTTAACAAAATTCGTCCATCGATTCTTCTTCAACTTAGTTGTCGCTTCCAAGTAGGTTCGCATCACTTCCGCTTTCGATTGATATTCTGTTAGAAAATGAAACAGACAATCTTCTCTCAGTAGCACCGATCACCAATATGATGATTTGATAACTATTGTCTTCCATTAGATTTCTTCGAAGGGTCTTTAAAAACTTGTGCAAAGCTCCCCTGCTGGATAACTAAGAGAACTGAGGTACTCGGTTTTGCCCATTCTCTTAAGAGTTGAGAAGACAAAGTTACTTGACTTCGCACGCCTCCTCGAGGTTGTACTTCATGCATCGAGCTGGTTACTAGTCTTCGCCCGCTCGTTGCTCACACTTCTGAAGCACCCGAAATGTTTGCACTCCTTGCATTAAGTTAGTTACTGTGATTCACCCTCTCTCTACCATTGAACTTCCGGAATGTAAGAAGTTTTGCTCGAAATAAGCAAAATTTCACCCCAACTTGGAACAAGTCTATGATAGTTTTGGTCGCCTTTGGGATTGTATCGTCTTCTCCATCATCTTTATCGCTTACTCCTCTTAGTAGAAAAGGTACAACACCACGTACTACCTACTTCGTTCCTTGGTCGAGCACTCTTGCATCAACCCGAAGTCCCCCATTTTCGGCTATCTTGACGAGAAACCTGTTGACACCGATCTTATGAAGTTCCTTGGCCTCTGTCCTTAAGCTTTGTCCTGGTACTTGGAGTTTGCCTCTGAATTCTCCATCTCCTCGACCCCTTTCACAACCAACGCTCTCCCTCCATGAGAGCAAGGTATCGATGACTCCACGGAAGTCCCACCTCTGCAGTACCATGGTGTCGCCAAACCCATGACACTACTATCCATTGCCTTGCATCTATGTCCCTTTCTTCGCAATCGGTAGATCCGCCTCTACGACACTGTGACACTCCTCCAAGTCTACCTCCTCCATTCTAACCAACGCTTAGATTTTGAGGAGCTAAGCCCCTCTGGACTCGTCGACCACCTGCTTCAACACCTCTGTGTTCTCTGAGCAGTTCCCCTTGATCAATGAAAAGACAGAATGCAACTCTCATACATGCCCTCCGCCATCCTGTTGTAGGGCTCGCATCGATTCGATTCTCCTTAACTTCCTTGGTAGGAACGTTCACTTACTCGACCTTGTCCTCTGACTTGCTAAGCTCCCTTAAGTGAATAAAAGCACTGGAGCAATCCAACTCTTCAATCGCTCCGATCATACCTCTGTATGATCAAGTCCCCCCATTGTCACGAACAACAATGTAAACAAGGTGTTCGATGAAATGCTCATGTTTGTCCATGTACTTCGATTTGTGTACATACCAGACAAGTAGCGGCTGATGAGGCTTAGCCCTAGTTTGTCTTTGGTAGGGATAGAGGCCGGGATCCGGATAATGGTGCACCAATTCTACCAAGTCGGGGACTTCATGAGCTACTAGGCGACAGACTGTCCTAGAGCTATGCTTCGTCCAGGTGTGACCCAAGAGTGGGTGGACGAAAGTGAATTGCCAAGGGAGCAAACTAAAAATCGGAGATGACGGAGGCCCTACGATGTGTTGGCAGAGGCCACACGTGGGGAAGTCGTAGTCCGAGTTCATCACACGAGAATTTATATGCAATGGAGATGTCACCAGGAGGCGACATGGTGCAGCGGATCGTGGTGGAATAGTTCGTGGTAATGCAATACAGGCAATCATGTCCCATGAGGGATAAGATCATAAGGAGGTATGACCAGGAGTTACTGAGAGCTCCACTTTGGTGTACGACACAATAAGAAGAACGGCTATGGATTCAAGAAGTGAATGTTGTGGTACCGCAGAGGCAGGTGTTCGTGTGTGCATCGAAGCTTACATTGGATGAAAGCCTTAGTCATCAGCATATGGGGGTTGTGTACCATCGAGAAAGAAGTCCAAGTGTAAGTACCAGTGAGTCCCATGGAGGGGGACGTGATCATGTGAATGATCAGAAGCTCCACTTGGTGAACCATGCAAGAAGGGGTGGATTCAAGGGTGAATGTCATGAGCAGGCGGTCTTCCGTGTGCATCAAGCTTGCATCGGATGAAAGCCTTGGTCATCGATACCTGTAACCGAGGGAGAAGTCGATTGTACCGTGAGTCTCATGGAGGGACTTGATTATACAAAGGTATGATCAGGCGATTCGAGAGTTGGATTGCTTGCTCACATTCGCTTAAGGGAGCCGGCCACGGAGGACGAAGTCGAGTAAGCGAACGTTGCTACCAAGGAAGCTAAGGAGAACAGAATCGACGCGAGCCCTGCAACAAGATGGCGGATGCCATGCATGAGAGTTGCAGTTTGTCTTTCCATCGACCAAGGAGAACTACTAGGAAGACACAGTAGTATTGAAGCAGGTGGTCAAAAGGGGCGAGGAAGCGACGACGAATCTAGTGGGGCTCAGCTACCCAAAAGCAAAGCGTCGATTAGAAAGGAGGTGGACTCGGAGGAGTGCCACAGTGTCGTAGAGACAGATTTACCGATCGCGAAGGAAATGATGAAGATGTAAGGTAACGGATAGTAGTGCTATGGACTTGGCAGCACCATGGTACCGCAGAGGTGGGACTTCCGTGGAGTCATTGATCCCTTGCTCTCATGGAGGGAGAGCATTGGTCGTAAAATGGGCCAAGAAGGTGGAGAATGCAAAGGCAAACTCCAAGTACCAAGACAGGGCAGAAGGGCAAAGGCCAAGGAACTTCATAAGACCGGTCGATGGGCATCTCATCAAGATAGCCAAATCGAGGGATTTTGGGTTGATGCGAGTGCTCGACCAAGGAACAAAGTAGGCGACGCTATACCTTTTTACTCGGAGGAATAGGCGACAAAGGTGATGGAGAAGACTGACAATCCCGAGGCGACGGATCTATCAAAGACTTACTCCAAGTTGGGGACTCAAGTTATGGTGAACTTTTGCTCTTTTCGAGCAAAACTTCTTGCATTCAGTTGATGGCGGTGGGAAGGCGAATCATAGTAGCTAACTCAACGTAAGGAGTGCAAACACTTGAGTGCTTGAAGTGTGAGCAGCGGGCGAATGTTAGTAACCATCGATGCATGAAGTCTGAGTCGAGGCGGCAAAATCGAGTAACCTTTGCCTTCTCAACTCGGGAGAATGGACGAAACTGAGTACCCCAATTCTCTTAACTCGAGTTGGTGAGCGAAGCCAAGTAATCTTACCTTCTCAACTATTAAGAGAATGAGTGAAGTCGAGTATCCCAGTTCTCTTACTTATCCAGCAAAGGAGCTCTGCGTAAGTTCAGTGACCCTTCAAAGAAAGCTTATGGAAGACAATAGTTGTCAAATTCTCCCGTTGGTGATCAATACTACTGAGAGTAGATTGTCCACTTCATTTCCCAATTAAATGCCAATCGAAAGCGAGAGTGATGCGAACTTACTTGGAAGTGACAACTAAATGTGGAAGAAGGATCAATAGCAAACATTGTGGAGGAAGGACCTCAAAAACCTTAAAGTTTGCGGCGATGTTCGTCAAAGTTCCAACAAGCATCCACCCGTTCAAGCAACACGAGTATACTGCGATACTGGCGCATAATAAGGCAGGTCTTTTTCTTCATTCGATGGATTCACGAGAACCAACAAGGATTAACACAACTCAGCCAACCCCACACCAGACTCGGTCATTGGTGAGTTTAAGCAACGTGATGGATCAGAGTTCGACTACTCAACAACAGCGATAAAGAGTGGCTGGGAGCCAAAGGGGGGCGTGTTACAGCCAAAGCAGAAGATTAAAGATTCAACAAAATACGAGGAGATGTAGCGTCTACAGTGGTTTCGATGAGCACGTCGAAGGAATAAGTGGGGGAGAATGTCACAGACAACAATGTAAACAATGTGTTCGATGAAATGCTCATGTTTGTCCGTGTACTTCGATTTGTGTACATACCTTGTACAGCAAGTAACGGGCTTGCATCAGGCTTAGCAGCCCTAATTTGGTTTGCTTTGTGGCCGATCTTGGCTTGTAAATATGAGTGTGTCTTGTAAGCACTTATGGGGACTTTGGTCTGTAATGGATCATTATCCTTTGTATGCAATCTCTCTGAGTTTGTAATGTCTATGGGTGTAATTTGTATCTGGCTTTATAAAGTGTCTGTTTGAGCAGTTGCTTGTGGATCCCGTGGGAATTGCTTCTTCTGACCCGTTTTCTCTTTTGTAAGTCTAAGGGACTCTACGAGATCTGAGGAGGGCTGACCTTTGCGGACGGACACGCATGGGTGCCACACGGCTTAAGCAAAATTAGCTAAGCTCGTGATACCATGGGACTCACCGTTACTTGCACTCGGAATTCTCTCTCGATGATACACAGCCCCCATATGCTGATAACCAAGGCTTTCATCTGATGCAAAATGATACACGCACGAAAGGCCTACCACTGCGGTACCATAGAATACACTCCTTAAATCCATAGCCCTTCTTGTTATCGTGTTGTTCACAGAAGTGAAGCTCCCAGTAGCTCTTGATCATACCTTCGTATGATCAAGTCCCTCACGGGACTTCTCCTACGTGAATTGTATTATCTCGAACTGTTCCACCACGATCTGTTGCACCATGTCGTCTCCTAATGACATCTTCATTTCATTACATTCAAATTCTTGTGAGATGAACTTAGACTACGATCTCTCCATGTTTGGCAATTAACCTTCGCCCACCGATTCTCGGGTCACACCTAAACGAAGCATCGCTCTAGGACAGTTTATCGCCTAGTAGCTCTCGAAGTCCCCAGACTTCACTGATGAAGCACCATAGTCTAGATCATAGGCCTCTATCCCCTACCAGCATAATCTCCGCTATGCACCGCTTTCTTCATGACAACTTGAACGACAGTACTATGGCATATTCTTCAAGAGTACTCGCCTCTGCATCCTCTTGCCCCATGCAAAGGTCTTCTGACCCCAATTTCGCCTCCGCAAGTTAAATCACCTTAGTTCCTCCATCAAATGCATCTCTGAGACAAGGTGCATGTGCCTCGAAGCTCTCTTCGTCTTTGGCACCATGCACGATGAATCCGCCGCATCTAAATGAAGAACCCATGAAACAACATGATATCACTCTTGCCTCTACAAGAGTTCATGTCTTTGACCTCTGTCCAAGGAAAGCTTCGTGCCTCCACTCCATGTTTCATCTTCTACATCGACTCCCTTCATGCGGGTTTAGATATTCACCAAGTTCCACCCAAGTTGCCCTGCCCCTCGATTTGCATTGAGTTAATGGTGGCCCTCGTGCCCACTATTCCACGAGTCAACCCTCTATTGAGTCTGATTTTCACACCGGCTCCAAGTGTGCCTTCGTTTGATGTTATCATGGTCGCTCCCCTACTTGATCTCATAACGCATCCACCAAAGCATTACCTTATGTGAGATCGTGCGACGACTCCTCACAGCTCGCTCAGTCCATTAAGCTTTATGGAGATGTTGTCTTGAGATAATCCTCAACATGTGCAGTCTATTGCACATGATTCTCCCTGTGGAGAACTAGGATTGATCCCTCCTAAATATCTGTCCTGTTGGATCAACTTTCCTCTTTGCATTCTTCCCTTTAGAAGTTTCGGAGACTACCATCCCCTTGGACTACTCCGCCTTGCTGAACAAACTGTGCATTATTTTACCCTCGAAATTCACTTGCTAGATTACGACTCTTCGCTAATACAATCCTCGCTACACCCTTTAAGGCCTAGCAACATGCTGAACTTGTTGCACACTTCAACCTCCTACGGACGTATCCTTCCTATGTCGAAGGCAAAGTTTCAATGCTCCATGGCACCGAGTTTCGGTCACCTTGGGATGGCCACGGACAATCCATCATCTGCACACAAGACCTTGTATGAGTACCGAATTCTTCATGTTAGCAATTTCCTTCACCTATGTGAGCTTTGCACAACTCTTTTTAATCGTTGTGCAACCCATCCCACTTTGCATGGTCTCATCTTTTACCAAGCACCCGGCTTGCCTTGAGCACTGTCAAGTTTGGTTGCCAACGTTAAGTCGTAGCTCGAACTCAACTATCCCAACCTTTGTGCACTACGCATTCTTCCTAGCTTGCTTGTCCTCGTGGTGTCTCGCGCAAAGGGTTGGCAATTCCTCTGAATGTCAATCTTAGATGCTCACTCCTCTGAACGACTCATTTCCCTACATCTCAATGTTCATTTCTCCCAAATGGTCACGTGTGCTGGCTGCCCTCCACGCAGCCTAGATAGCTCCCTCACATTTGCATGGCAAGTATTTCTACGTGTGCTTGTCCTGCTCTGATATCATCTGTCACGAACTTAGCCAGTTTTGCCTAAGTTGTGTAGCACCCTTGCATGTCCGTTCGCAAAAGTTAACCTCCCTGAAACCTCCTAGGGTCCCTTAGGACCTACAAAAGAGAAAACGGGTTAGAGAAAGTGTTTCATATGGGATCCACAAGCAACTATTTTAGCAAACACTTTATATAGCCAATACAAATTACAAACATAGACTTCACAAACTCTGAGCGATCGCACACAAAGGATCATGGTCCATTACAGACCGAAATCCCCATAAGTGTCCACATGACATAACTCTCATTTATAAACCAATATCGATCACGAAAGCTAACCAAACTAGGGCTATCAAGCTTATTGTTAGCCCGTTACTTGCTATACAAAGTATAAATAAAACCTGTAAGACACGAACATATATGAGCATTACATTGAGCACCCTCTTTATATTTTTTGTTCGTGACAGACCGAGCCTAACAGAATAACTAGCTTATCAATTTCGTTTGGCCCAAACCATTGGCCAAAATACCCAACTTCCGATGTGTGACTAATCGGGGTGTTACAATTGCCCCCACTCAAGGGATTGACGTCCTCGTCAAGGCCCAATATAGCTCAGATCAAACCCTAGCATGGTCTATGTGATGTATAACTTATTGGTGGCTCCATGCCATGACAAGTCCTTTGACTCCACCTACGGGCAGTCATTTCCTACTCAAGCCCCCTCATCATGTCTAAATATTAGATTGACTTCAATACCAACTGTCACGACCCGAGCCTGATGGGCTAACTGGTTTATCAATTTCGTTTGGCCCAACCCACTAACCAAGATGTTTAAGCTAAAGTTGATAATAATACAATCATCAAACCCTTATAAGTCAATCGTTAGTCTTGCCCACTTCTAATGTGGGACTAATCGAGGTGTTACAATTTGGGTCAGCTACATGGATCTTTTATTGCCATTGAAATCCATAAGAAATCATATGTTTAATTAAGTTAAAAGATTTAAAATTTTTATTTATAGTTTCTATTAAAAAATTTTAGATCTTCCTCATTTTAGTTTCTATTTACGTCATTTTACCTTTTCTAATAATCACATATGTAGGTTTCTAAACGCATGCTCATACCATCTTAAACAATTCTCTCTCACCTTATTCTCTATCTTTCCTAGTAACTCCACACAATCATTTTAGCATTCTCATCTTGGCAATACAAGCTTTTTGTATATGTTGTTTCTTAACTACCAACACTCAAATCAATAAAGTATTGTTGGTCTCACAACTGTCCTATAAATTTTTTCTTTTAATCTTAAAGGTATCGATAATTATATAAGACTCCTAATGTCCCAACCATTTTAATCATCTTGTTTTTATTCTATGAGTAATATCTTCATCGATCTCTTCATCTCGTTAAATAATTGATCCAAGATATCTAGAACTTATACTTCAAGGAACTTCTTGCCCATCAAACTTAACTATATTCTCTTACTTATTCTTAGTATTACTCAAATTTTATTTCATACATTCAGTATTAGTCCTACTTAATCTAAAGCCTTTAGTTTCTAAGAATTAACTCTGTTACTCAAGTTTATAACAGAATAGCAATAGAAAATGACATTAATATAAAGAAAATAAAAAAATAATACAACTAAAAAATTATATTTTCATAAATACGCCCATTATGGGGTAGTGTAGATTGTCCATGTGCATCACGAACTAGTGCAGCATATGGAGAACACATGACACTTACAAGGTTAATACTAAGATGTGTCAATCAAATTTAAACATTTCCAAGAATTTGACTTGACGAGCAGTAAAAAAATCTCAAATGTAGGTAACACTAACTAAAATGGTGTCAACAAATGTCAAGTCATCTGAGCCTTCCATTAATCTTGATGAGGTTTGACAATTTCATATCATCAAATAAATGTATTTTATCTTTTAATCCATCTCTCTTTTAAACTATGCATGATTTTAAGGTTCCAAATACTGGGCATATTATTGACCGATAGGGTCTGGTATTTACCAGTCCAACAGATGACCAACATGTGAACTTGGAGATTCCACCAATACAATTTAAAAGTGTATTTTATTTTGTCTAGACAGATGTAATCTGCTGTTGACATCTGTTGGCATCTATCAACATCAGATACTTGAGATGCTAAATCATTTAATAGGTAAAAAAATTAAGTAGTAGTTTTCAGCTATGCTGTTGTTATTTTCCCTCCTCTTCTCTCTCTTTCCCTTTCCACAACCTCCACTCCACCTTGGTGTCCACCTCCTTCAAAAGTCATTGCTGTCTCTCCTCCTCCTCCTCGTCCTCCACCTCTCACTCTAGTCCAAGCATTCTGACCAGTACTGAATGAAGAACTGGCATTGTACAGGTTAGGTCACCTACCAATACCACGGAACCGAGATTTTGAACCTTTCATGAATTCATGGTTAAGTCACACATTTTCTGTGTATTTCAAATGATTTATGCTTTGATAAAGTTAATATGTAAAATAAAAAAATTACATTTCAACTATTTTATAGCTACAATCCACCATGGATTAAGCTAGAGAAACATACATGTATAAAAAATAACCTTGTGACCTAAACCAGCGATGAATGTTAGAATTACACCCACAATGCATTCAGATTAAGTTAGAGAAAGAAAACCAGCTAAAACCAGTCACATGCATGTAAGTCAACGTGCGCTAGTTCCATTACAGCATCACATTAGCATGTTCCCTAGACTGGCACATTATGATAGAATGAGGCTGATTGGCATAGAGGTGGTATGCAACTAAATTCTTGAGGTTACATGACAGTGAATTAGGAACAGAACTACTCAATCAACATAGGCAATATGGGCATACCCTTATCATCAAATTCTCCATGGGTAGAACCTCCAAATATGAAATTCCTCAAATCATTTACATATAAGTGGAATATCAAGAAGAACTAACCTCTAGAATGCAAAGATGATAGCTTGCAAGGCAAGAATGCGTGCCACTAATGTAGCAGTACTGCTTTTCTTAGTCCTGCTGCAATCTAAGGGTACCTGTTTGAAATGGCAATACCCATGTCAATCACTACAAAAGAACTATCAACAAGACAAAGTAAAGTAGGATATTTAATGTACCTCAAGATGACATAATGATCATCACCTCAAACTGCTGTTTGATCTGAGCTGCTGCCCTGCACAAACTGTGGTGAATGAGCAGGTACTATGAAGTGTGGCTGGGCAGGAACAGGGGTAGCTAATCCTGTAATGTTGAATACCAAAATTATTTTCTTCAGGCTATGCCAATAACAGAGTAAATTACAGCAAACCACATGTACAAGGTTCAAAAAACAAGAACATTAGGTTATTTTCCGACTCCTTTGAGCTTGAAATTATATTTTTGTTGAGAACCACGATCAAATATAAAGACCAAGGATCACAATTAAAATGGCCAAACTAAATAAAAAAACAGAATATTTTTAACAAGTCCAAATCAAAACCAACTACAGAAAATAGTATACTATTATCTGACGTTCTCCGCTGAGTTATATCTTGCATCAAAGAAAAAAATTAAAAAGGCACAAAAAATTAAAATAGTATACTAGTATCTGATGTTCTCCGTCGAGCTTAGCAAGGTCAACCATTAATTTGTTCTTGAGCCAACCACGAATTTGTATCACTAGGTAACATTCACTCAATGCTTTCTCTTGAACCTCATCAACGGTAGAGTCCTGTACTAGGTTATCAATGTCTCAAGCAAAATCTATGCTCACCTCAAAGAGATTCAGATACCTACATATAATATATCAAGTAACTTAAGACCTGAACATGCAAAATAACAAAGAAATGAAATTTCTAGGAGAAAATGTACCAGCTGCATAGGGTGCTTGAATCACAGGTCGAGGAGCACTTGCCATTCCATTGACATTTGGTCCACTCAATTGCACAATCTGATTAGCTGGCATTGTGTAGCCCTGAACTGCCATATAACCAGGCCCACCAGACATAGGTTGACCAAATTGACCTAATGGGTAAACAGCTGTATTTACAGCTCCTGGGAACCCATAAACTTGAAAATAATGGTGCCCCATGTAAGGGTTGTATATATTCTACAAAAGAAAGAAAGAGGATTGTATACATTCTGCAAAAGAAAGAAAGATAATCACAACTGCCAATGCTAGTAGCAACAGTTTAAAATCAACTTCCAAATTCAGAAAAAAGGATTGACATAAAATTCTGGGAAATGAACCTGTGGAAGGATGTACTCCGGCCCATATGGATTGTAACTGCAAAAGGAATTTTTTAATAATCAATGAAGGCACTTGATTGATAATCCACTAACACATTCACAATAATCATAAACCACAATAAATATTTGAAGGACCAGAAGCATAGATGTGATAAGCACAAATTTCTAACGGCATCATGACAACCAGATACTACAGAGTCTTATTACTTTCTCCTTATTCCTAGGGTGTGCAAGCAGGGTGACCATAGCCATGTCAAGTTGGATCTTATGTTTTCCATCTTAATTTCCCCCTAAACTCTCTCTGCAATGGATGATAAACTAATATCCCATCATCCTTAATTGCAATTGGGTAATATCAAACCAGAATAGTAACAACTGAAAGATAATTATTCTTTAACTTCGTCAATTGCCTTCAATGGAATTGCCAAAATATATATCAGTGCATGAGTATTGTACTGTTTTCACTAATACAGATAGAGAGAAATTAAAGTTTGAATTTCCTTATATGTGTGTGTGTGTGTGTGTGGAATTTTAGTTAGAAATCACAGCCGACATAAGCTCTTGCCACTAACAAATCTGAAAAGGGTCAACTAAATGCATCTTTAACCCCGGATTCAAAAAGGCTGTTCCTCAGTTACAGGCCATGATATGAAGGGAGTATCTGCTTATGTAATTCTAATCAAGATACATATTTCTAAACATGGATTACAAATTAAAAAAACGGTCCATCTCTTATATTTATTTAATTATTAGAATCATATATTATCTGTCAAAGTATATCTAAAAGCAAATAAAGCTCATTAATTTTCTACAACATAGCTATTATCTGACTCAAGATAATTGTAAAACAAAAATCCTTTATATTAGAAAGTTCAGATTTCTCCATGTTTAACAGAAAAAATATAAGTAGCACACTTGATTAATATCAGTGCCTGCTTCCATGCCTATCAAATAGAAGTGAACATGTACATAGTTATGGTATTATAAGGTCAGGTAACAATTAAGTTGGCTTAGCCAAATACTTTACAATTCAATCTAGCTTATCTTACAACCATATATCGCCTAAAACATACCTTGCTATTCTTTGTTCCTAGTAGGGCATGCTTTTAAGTTAGAAAGATGGGACCACAAGAAAGTTCCCATTTGAAATATATTCTAAAAGCTTACACGTTTAAGATCATAGCACTGCTGTTCAGAAGTACAAACAGAGAGAGAATATTAATAGTAAATTTTTCTTCTCCACAAGTTTTAGTTGTGATTCTTTGACTTATTCATCCTAGTAATTAGTTCTTTAAACTAATCAACTTCATAATAAGATATCAGGACAGATATCAAAGGAAATATTAATTACTTTCTTTTAACAACAACCAACTATTGTTCTGAAAAGATTCAGAAGATCAACCAACCTATATGATGGATAAGGAAACCCTTGTTGGTAGCCAAAAGGAACTGATGGTTGATGAGCAGGACTTCCAACATATGGCCCTCGTGGAACCAACACACCTCCAATGTTGGGGCCTGCTGACCTTGGGCGTACTAAAAAAGAAAGCCCGACAAACACACCGATGTCCATGTTACAAGTGGCTAGCATGTCGTAACAGCATGGCAACAATAGAACAGGAAAAACATCAAGAATGAATATAATGCATTTTGCTTCAGATTCTTAAAGTTAAATATTTTTGTCTCGTATATTGTCTCTTTTTTTTGTAGGGAGGATTTGGTGGACCAGAAAAATAAATTAATACATTCTATAAGTTAAAAAATGTTCTGAATGTTTCACAGACAGATATCTATTTGTTAGTATTTTATGTGGAAGGAAACATAAGGACTTCCTTGTGAGGGCAAGTCAATTGTTATAGACCAAAAGAAGCAGGTCTATATAGATTGGGAAAGGCCACAGATGAAGAAGTGTAACAACCATAACAAGTAGACAAAAGCATTTAAATGATTCCCATATGGACAACTAGTATTTCAAGCTTGCTCAGAAAATGCAGTGGCGAAAGCAAGATAAAAGAAACCACCCGTTGTTTGCTTCAAAGCTTGGTGGTCAGTGACATGAGTACTTGTGCCGAGATATGCTGATCAACAATGATAATCCCTGGTTTGCTTGTATTACATCATTAGTAATAAGTAATGAAATTTTGATTTCATCCACTTAATCTAACTACTGCAAAGAAGAAAGATGCCAAATTGGCAAATCTGAAAGCAACAAGAAAAATATAATAGTCCTATAGTAATAGTCCTATAGATTACAAAATGCACCATTACAGAAGACCTATCTTCCTCCTAATTCAGAAGGAAAGAAAGGATATCTAAAATAATTAGTAGGAGTTCCCACAACTTCAACATTCTTGTTTCTCTATCATCAAATATAGATAACTTTCTACCCAATGTTGCATTAAACCATTTGATATTGATTTACATGTTTTCCTAATCTGTGATATGGTTTAGCATTTTTTAAAACATAAACTCAACCTAAAAATTTATTTGCATTTTTATGTCTGTATGGAGTCCGAGTAACCAATACATAAAAAGAACCTCATGCTTATGTAAAGTCCAGGCCTTTGGCAACTCCATTAAGACCAAGGCACAAAGTAAAGATACATTAAAATTTGTTGGCGATTTTACAAGCTGCAAAACCAGGTAGTAGATATAGTTTAAGGCGCTTGCAAAATAACATGCTTGACCACATCATGTCAGAAGCCCTCTTAGAAATTGGATAAAGATATGGGTTATGGTTACAACACAACAGGGATACAACAATCTTGAAATGTTGCGACAAAGTACCACACAGAAACAGCAACAAAAATATACGTATACTATGAATACATACACCTGAGATAATATAAACATTACAAATATTAGCCGACAAACATTTTTCTATTACAATTATAACATAGATGATTTCTCCGTTTTTTTTTTCTTCATGTGTGATATGTCTACTACCTTCTAGTACTTTTATCTCCAGATTTTACAATTCTATGAGTTGTTCTTTTTTATAGTAATTATAAAAAATTAACTCATCCAAGTTAACGACGCTACTAACTCATGATAAAAGATAATAAAGAACTACAACTTCCTACAGGCAGTCATGGATCTATGGGTAGTCTTTATGAGCTAGTGATGAGAATTAAACCTATGTCCTCCTCTCCACTATCTATCTCTATCGCCTTTGATCATCCCTACAGTTCGTCTCTATCTCCTGCTGCAGAGGTGTTACAACAGCAGCAAAGATATCGCAAAAGAAGCGACTCACGAACAGCGACATCATAACAACAGCAGCAACCCAACAGTAGTTGTCTCCTCCTTCCCTCTTTGTTTCTGTCTTCTACATCATCCTCTTTGTTGTTTCCTTATTCTCTTTTTAATGCTTTTTCCCTACATGCTGATGCTTAAAAGAATATATATATATATATATATATATATATATATATATATATATATATGTATGGCACATATTCCAGTCATGATATGCCTTTAAAACTAACACAGTATCTTTTTCAACTGTTTTTGTTTGCATTGGATTAGTTTTACAGTGCCAATAGGAACCCATGAAACAACGAAACTAGGTTCTTTGTAAGAGTAGGACATATTAAGAAAAATTATCTTCACGGCCCATATTAATAAGCTAAGGATAACACTGAATCTCCAATATCAGTGTACCATAAAGATTACATGCAATGATGAACTTCAGAATTGTTTAGATTTGTCATTCTTGCATATGGAACTTGTGTTGTATGTTTCAACTGTACTATTAATTATTACACCGATCTCACTATAAAACATTTCAGTTTGATGTGAAGTCTTTTATAATAACAGTGGCCAAGAGATCCTATGACTTACTCTTGAAAACCAACAATGAACTTTGCAACTTCAGGAGCATCAAATAAAGTATAAGGCTGATACATTGGATAGGAAGAAGACCTCTCCTGAAGACAATAGATGAGCCTGATGTTGACAATTGAAAAAGAAAAGGTTCTAGAGTGCAGCAGCACGGATGACAAACAAAGAATTGGATGGACAACAAGAAGTAATTCAACAGATTTGAGGCACCACAACACATTCAGATGCATTTTTTGATAATTCTACCATAATCAGAAACTATAGGGTAATACCACCAAACTGTAGAGCAGGGCGAGGCCGCCCAAGTGAAGCCAAGTTGCAGTTTGCCCGCCGGCGATCAATAACAGGGCTCGGGTCAGCACATGCCCTCCTTGCAGATTCCGGTTCTCGAAAAGTGACCTAATCCCAACATCCAAGTCAACACCATAACCAACAATTCAGCAGTCACCCCAACAAACACCGAAGTAACAACTGCAAAGATCAAAATCCTTCCTCGATCTCGATCCTTTGAAGGAGCAATCTTCAGTCCAAACGATTAAAGAACCATGAAATACTCACGAATCCATAACCCTTGGACCGCCCGGTGTTCTTGTCCGTGATCACCACGGCCTCGAGGATCTCGCCGAACTGCTCGAAGTGGCGGCGCAGCGTCTCGCTCTTGGTCTCCCACGCGAGGCCCCCGACGAAGACCTTCGTCAACGTCGTGTCCCCGAAAGGGGAATTCAGGAAGTGGAACCCGGAGCTGGAGCTCGACGCCGATCCGGAGGCCGACCCAGGCCCCGGATGGTGAAAAGCCATCGAGCAACCACCCAGTAGAAACCAAAATCGCAGCCAAGAAGAAGCGAATTGGAAGGAAGAATCGGGCAGACGGGTGATCAACTGCTGAAACCCTAGCTGGGGCTCGTAAAAACCCTAGCTTTATGGGTTCCAAGCAGAGACCGAATAAAAAAGCGATCTTTGCCGAAGAGTTGAAGGAATCCCGAGGAAAGATCGAAGAAACAGAGAGGAGGAGGTCGAGCCCGAGTCTGGCAGCAATTGCTGGCCTTCCACGAAGAACACTTATACCATCTCAAATCACCATCATCATCATTATTATTATTATTATTATTATTATTATTATTCTTCAATTTCATATAAACGGGATTACTTCGTCTCTGGATGGACTAGGAGAATCCTTTTCTCATTTAATTAAATTTTTAAAAATATTTTTTTATAATTTTTAAATATATATATATATATATATATATATATCTTCTGCTATCTCTTGTTCCATCACATATACTAATTATCTTCTGTTTTCTAACTATAACATCTACACGTATTTATTTATTTATTTTATTATTTATCAAAATTATGCTGCTAAATAAATTAAATATTTAAAATCTAATTATAAAATTAAGGTCCATGACGATGCCAACTAGCTTGGCTAATAAAAAATTGAGTATTATTAGTAAAATCAAGACATGGAGTCTTCTTCTCATCACTTAATCATTTGTAAAGGAAATATCCACCACAGTCAACGAGAATTATATTTATTTAACTTACTGCCAACCTCGAGAAGACTCTTCATGAGGGTTTTGTTTCACCGTTGTTGTTGTGATCAAATTAGAAAGCATGGACCTTTAAAAAAAAAAAAAAACGGAAGGCGAGTGGATAAGATCAAGATCAGACAAGTCATCATCATCTTGCTCAAATGCTTTCAAATAACAATGAGAGATTTCAAGTCAAAATGGAAAAAGGTGGGACCCTAAGGATGAAGGAAGGTATCGAGAAAGCCTACTGGAAAAGAAGGTGACTCGTAGCAAATTGGATTAATCAGTGAGTATAATAGTATTAGTGATTCCAGATCTAAAACAAATCTTACAAAATTTATTAGGGTCTTTGTCTTACTCAGAGGTCACAATTTGTAATGATTCAAATTATTTTTCTAATAGTAAAAATTGGATTAGGAAAGTGTAAATGTGACAATAAAAAGTGACTTACTTCTGACTTTAATTATTCTGTATCTATTCATTAAATCAATCATGTGCATACTCAATCATCCAACACAGAGTCCCAATTATAATCCCATCTTATCCAAACTCCCTTAGTAGAGGATCCAATTCCATGCCTAATTATTTACATCCAAAGTCAAACCCAGACATCCAACTCCTTCCATCAAAATGCTCAAGCCAAAAACCCAACTTGAAACTCCAGTTACAAGTGAACACAATAAAGTCTTATCCTTCTTACATTTCTCAAAGTATGATGCCATTTTCCACACCTATTGTTTGATTAGTATAGTTGAGTTTTTTCCAGAGAAATAGTTAGCAATCAAAGAGGCTTTTATGGCTAAATCCTATTAACTTTCAGCAAGAAACACTGCTTCTTTTTTTTTTTTTTTTTACTGATAAACATCAATTTTGTTGTGGTATTCTACTGTGAGTTATGACACTATGAGAGATCAGACAATAACTTAATAGTAGCAGTGTCTGTGCCTCCTCCTCCATGTATTCAGCTACTTATGACTACTCTATGAATCATCCCTTGAACCCCGGAACCTTAATAATTGTAAAAAAAAAAAAAAATGTTGAAACTGAAGCCAAATCTTATGAGTTACATTATGCAGTGACTGTAATGTGTATGCCTTTCTAATTCAATGTATGGCAGAATGAGGTCCCCAAGTCGTTAATAGCTTGATTTTTTTAAGAGTGTATGTTGGATGCTCATCAATCATCTGGAGAATGATCTGTTCCACAATTCTGAAGCATTCTTCTCCTCCCCGGCCAATATATATATATATAATTTTGAGATATAATAATTTCCTAACACTGATTTCAGCTAGTATGATGCCATTACCTGTGTGTTACGCTTAATGTTTAGGGTGCAGGATGGATGAATGCAAAAAGGTTTAACACATTTGATCCAACATTGAGCATTTATTTATGTGGTTAAAGACATCATAACTTGAATGGACGTCGACGATGTTAAATATTAAATGGGAGAGATAACAATGTTCATTTCCTCCTCAAGAAAATGATGTTTCAGGAAAATTTCCTGGTTTTTGACCTCTGCAAACCATATGTGACAACCACTGGACAAAACCTTAACCTTACTCTAAGAAAGAAGAAGAGGGCAAATTGGCAACCTCCTACGGGTTGGAGTCTCACTTCTATTGCATTGCCCCTGTGTTCAAGTTTGACTTGAGTGAAGAATAAACCCTGTCTATGTGGCATAAACTGGATGGATATATATATATATATATATATATATATATATAAAAAGCTAAAATATCCTGATGATTGACATGGATAGATCAAAATAGGTGGAAGATTGATAAAGGAGACCTTTTTCTTGTCTTATATAAAAGACTTGAAAAATATTTATCTATTTAGATAACAATGAGTCACGAAGCAATTCAATGCCGAGAACGGGTTTGAATTCAATAATGTTGTCCGAAATATTTGCAGCCAATCAAAAAATATCATTTTTCACGTTGTCAAAATTTGGTGTTTTCATTCTGGCACCATCTTCATGCTTTTGATGTGATAATTTACTGCAAAATTCTCAATAGTATTGAATTTTTTGCACCATCAATTTTTTTAGATGGCCTAAAAAAAAATCTGTATTTATTTTTTTTTCACACAAAAGTTGTTCTTCAAAAATATCATAATTTGTAAAATTGAAAAGAGGAAAAAAAAATGGTGGGGTGGATAATTGCCACTTTAAAAAACAATAATAAACCTTGAAATAACAGTTAAAATCAAACAATTTTTTGGTAATTTGGATTTTTTTTCCCTGTAAATAAAATTATCTCCTATAATAAATTTTTAATATAAATCGAGATTTGTTCGAATCGATGTTTACTCCAAGTTCTGATATCCATAATATAAATTGGAGTTTTTAAATAAATAGATAAATGGATGCTTAACTGTGAAGGCAACGTCGTGTTTGCCAAATTTCGTGCTAAATAAATTTTATTTTTTTTTCTGATATAAAATTTGAATTGTAAGAAAACTTTGCTCGACGGTGGTCGCATCAGCTATTATTTCTCGCCCTCGAAGGTGCGAGCGAGGTGGACTGCTCTTCTCTCCTCTCGCGCCTCCTCCCCACTCATTGTCGCCGGAGAGAATGGACGTCCGCCGGAGGCTACCCTCGCGGCCCCCCTCTGCCGCCGGCCCCTCCCCCTTCCGCGACGGGGGAGCCTGTCGCCCCTCCTCGTCCCCCGCCGTCCCCCGGGTCCAGGCGTCGGACGCCCTCCCCCTCCCGATCCGGCACACCAACCTCCTCTTCTCCGCCCTCTTCGTCGGCTCTCTCGTCTTCCTCATGCGGCGTTGGCGCGAGAAGGTCCGATGCTCCACCCCGCTCCACCTCCTCGGCCTCTCCGAGATCCTCGCCATCGTCGGCCTCATCGCCTCCCTCATCTACCTTCTCAGCTTCTTTGGCATCGCCTTCGTCCAGTCCATCGTCTCCTCCCACGACGAGGAGGACGACTTCCTCCTCTCCGGCGCCGCCCCCGATTCTGCCCCCTCTCCTGCCCCCATTTGCCCACTTCTCTGCACGGATGGAACCATCTCCTCTCAGAGGAACCCGGAGGTCACTGCCGATGACGAGGAGATTGTCTCCTCCGTCGTCTCCGGGAAGATCCCATCTTATGTCCTGGAGTCCAGGCTCGGCGATTGCAGGAGGGCCGCGGGGATACGGCGGGAGGCCCTCAGGAGGATCACCGGAAGGACCTTGGAGGGGTTGCCGCTCGATGGTTTGGACTACGCGTCGATCTTGGGACAGTGCTGCGAGCTGCCGGTGGGGTATGTTCAGCTGCCGGTGGGGATCGCGGGGCCTTTGGTACTGGACGGAAGGGAATACCATGTGCCGATGGCGACCACAGAGGGATGCCTGGTTGCCAGCGCCAACAGGGGTTGCAAGGCTATTGCAGAATCCGGAGGGGCCACGAGCGTGGTGCTGAGGGACGGCATGACTAGGGCACCGGTCGTGAGACTCCCGACGGCAAGGAGGGCCGCTGAGCTCAAGGCCTTTTTGGAGGATCCCAACAACTTCGAGACCATCGCCTTGGTGTTTAACAGGTACTCGTTCTTAGTCGCTTTCTAGTTTTTGTTAAAGAGGGCGAAATGGTGATTAAGGTATCGAGAAGACTGTTCTGCATTAGGATCTCGTTTATATTAAATGGACGTAGATTGATTTGGTTAAAGTTAAAATCTTGCTTTGCAGTTACTTTTGCATCTCCTCAATCCATTGAAAAGTTAGCTTTGGCCTTGGAAATGTTCATTTTGGTTCTGTTTAATATGGTTGATTGTTATTTTGCCAGTCTGGCGATGAGCTTGTTGTAGATTTTAGTCCTTGTGGGGGGAAAAAAAAGGAGCTTTTGTTCTGTAACAATCATATCATGGTGTTTGTTAACCTCTTGCATTTTTTATGTTGCAACTCTTTTATGTTACATGCTTGTGTTATTTTTCTGCATTCATTGTTTTTGATAGTCATGTTTCAAGGAAAAAAATTCACCATTTCCCTACTTGGAAGTGTTCATTTTGGTTCTGTTTAATATGTCTGATTGTTAGTTTTGCCAGTCTGACGATGAGCTTGTTGTTGATTTTAGTCCCTGTGAGGGAAAGAAAACGGAGCTTTTGATCTGTAACAATCGTATCATGGTGTTTGTTAACCTCTTGCGTTTTTTATGTTGCAACTCTTTTATGTTCCATGTTTGTGTTATTTTTCTGCATTCATTGTTTTTGATAGTCATGTTTCAAGGAAAAAAAAAGTGTTCATTTTTTTTCTGTTTAATATGGCTGATTGTTATTTTTGTCAGTCTGACGATGAGCTTGTTGTTGATTTTAGTCCCTGTGGGGGGAAAAACAGAGCTTTTGTTCTGTAACAATCATATTATGGTGTTTGTTAACCTCTTGCATTTTTGATGTTGCAACTCTTTTATGTTACATGCTTGTGTTATTTTTCTGCATTCATTGTTTTTGATAGTCATGTTTCAAGGAAAAAAATTCACCATTTCCCTACTTGGAAGTGTTCATTTTGGTTTTGTTTAATATGGCTGATTGTTATTTTGTCAGTCTGACCATGAGCTTGTTGTTGATTTTAGTCCCTGTCGAGGGGGGGGGGGGGGACACGGAGCTTTTGTTCTGTAACAATCATATCATGGTGTTTGTTAACCTCTTGCATTTTTGATGTTGCAACTCTTTTATGTTCCATGCTTGTGTTATTTTTCTGCATTCATTGTTTTTGATAGTCATGTTTCAAGGAAAATAATTCGCCATTTCCCTACTTGGAAGTGTTCGTTTTGGTTCTGTTTAGTATGGCTGATTTTTATTTTTGTCAGTCTGACAATGAGCTTGTTGTTGATTTTAGTCTTTGTGGGGGAAAAGACGGATCTTTGGTTCTGTAACAATCATATCATGGTGTTTGTTAAGCTCTTGCATTTTTGATGTTGCAACTCTTTTATGTTCCATGCTCGTGTTATTTTTCTGCAATCATTATTTTTGATAGTTATGTTTCAAGGAAAAAATTCACCATTTCCTTACTTGGAAATGTTCATTTTGGTTCTGGTTAGTATGGCTGATTGTTATTTTTGTCAGTCTATCGATGAGCTTGTTGTTGATTTTAGTCCCTGTGGGGGAAAAAATGGAGCTTTTGTTCTGTAACAATCACATCATGGTGTTTGTTAACCTCTTGCATTTTTGATGTTGCAACTCTTTTATGTTCCATGCTTGTGTTATTTTTCTGTATTCATTGCTTTTGATAGTCATGTTTCAAGGAAAAAAATTCATCATTTCCCTACTTGGAAGTGTTCATTCTGGTTCTGTTTAATATGGTTGATTGTTATTTTTGTCAGTCTGATGATGAGCTTGTTGTTGATTTTAGTCCCTGTGGGGGGAAAAAATGGAGCTTTTGTTCTGTAACAATCATATCATGGTGTTTGTTAACCGCTTGCACTTATGATGTTGCAATTCTTTTTTGGTCCATGCTTGTGATATTTTTCAGCATTCATTGTTTTTGATAGTCATGTTTCGAGGAAAAAAATTCACCGTTTCCCTACTGTGGTCAGAGTTGTCATTGGACTTCCTTAACAATGTTGTTTTTGACTGACTTGCATGTTTTTTTAGTTATGAAAATCACATCTACTTAAATTGCAAAATTTTCTGCAGGTCTAGCAGATTTGCCAAGTTGCAAGGAATCCACTGTGCCCTCGCTGGGAGGAACCTCTATATGAGGTTCAGTTGCAGCACGGGAGATGCAATGGGGATGAACATGGTCTCCAAAGGTGTGCAAAATGTCTTGGACTACCTGCAGAACGGCTTTGAGGACATGGACGCCATCAGCCTCTCAAGTAAGAGTTTTGCCACCGCCTAAGATTAACTAAATTGCTTTTGAGTTTGCCTATTTAATATGTTCTCATAGATTTATCAATGAATGAAGATCCCTATACTGGTTCTTAGTTCATGATATGAACCATAAGTGAAGTACTTGTTAGACTTTTAATCTGTTGTTTTTTTCCCTTTTCTTTTTGGGAATTGACTATTGAGATTCTTGTTTCCTTGTGAAATGTTGCCCCTTTTTTGTTATCTTCCTGCTGTGATTTGGAAGTCTTCGTCATGTCTGTTTGTTGATGTCCGTTCCTTACCAAGAAGTTCCACTGAGTAGATGCTAAATCTCATGTGACCAATCAATTCATTTGCAAAATTGGCCATTGTACCATCATATGTCTGCTTAATTAAATGTTGGGTTCATGTTTTGGAATTTAGTTATCGACTTTCAGCTAGTTATTACAAACATTAATTCTTACACGATCTTTCCATGGTAGAATATTTGTCATATCGGGATCAACCTTTCCATAGTAGATTTTTTGTAACATATAAAAATCAACCATTCAATTGGTGGAATATCTTTGGCATATTGAGATCAAAAATATTTATTTGAGAGTTGACTTAATGGTTGTGGCATGTCTAACCATTAGAGTAAAATGTACATGTAACGTGTACACAAATGACATGCTGCCTAGTCTAGGTGGTCCATGATGGACTTGGGTCTCTGTCGGTCCCATTTCGTTTCGTGGTAACTTCCATGAATGCCACATGAATAACCATTACCAGCACATTCCTGAACACGCTGCATGATTGTGAACGTGTTGTTGTGATTTAAGAGAAGCCAAACCATGTAGCTTGTCTACTTAGTACGAGATATTAAACTGTGTTTTATGATGCTGCTCTTGGCACTGATCAGGTAATTTTTGCTCCGACAAGAAGCCTGCTGCCGTGAATTGGATTGAAGGACGGGGTAAATCTGTGGTCTGTGAGGCAATCATCAAGGAGGAGGTGGTAAGGAAGGTTTTGAAGACCAATGTACCTGCATTAGTGGAACTCAACATGATCAAGAACCTTGCTGGGTCAGCCATAGCTGGATCTCTTGGGGGCTTCAATGCTCATGCTAGCAACATCGTGTCTGCCATCTACATAGCCACTGGCCAAGATCCAGCTCAGAATGTGGAGAGTTCACACTGTATCACCATGATGGAAGCTGTGAATGATGGAAAGGATCTTCACATCTCTGTGACCATGCCATCCATTGAGGTAATGTTGACATATCAATCTCATTGGTTTATTAAGCAGGTTTATCTTCTTTATCATCGCTTCTGTTTATTCGTACACCATGATTTATGTTACATATTTTACTCTCTCTCATAGCTAAACTATTATGATAATCATTTTTTATTTGGTGGGTATAGACGTTTGATCTGTGTCTTGATCCATGTTCTCTCTCTTCTTAACTTTTATTTGGAGACCTTTTCCTTTTTCTTTACAGTGACTAAGTTAATTGGTCAAGTTGTTTAAGATTAGCTTAAACTTCTATTCACATCTTAATTTGGTCTATTAGGTGGCTGTCAGGCATATTGATTACCAGAAATTTGGGGATTTGTGAGATCAATGTAGCCCCAATCATTTAGTTTTGTATACAATGGAACTTAAACATAAATTTGCTAAGACAAGTATTTGATAGACCATCCTAGCATTTTGATGGCCATATGAATCCCACAAGCTTGTAGGAATCATTCGTTCTTAATTTATGTATTATAGCAATGAGGAGATAGGTTCTGTACTAATAAGACCACAAGTCGAGTCGATAGACCATGTTCTCAAACAACTACAAATATTTGCCTACTTTGATTTACATGATGAGCCGTAGGGCTGATGTGTGGTCATCCTGCTCGTCATTTTTTAAACAGCCACTTGTCATCTTGCGGACATGTTTCTCATCCTTCTTCTGTGATCAATGTTAAATGGCCTAATTCAAATGTACGGGCATATTCAGAGATTAGCTGGTATCGTGTGCACGCGAAGTTCATACTGTTTTCTGCTTTATACAGGTTGGCACGGTTGGAGGTGGGACACAACTTGCTTCCCAGGCTGCCTGCTTGGACCTACTTGGTGTGAAGGGTGCAAGCTTGGAGTCTCCTGGTGCAAATGCCAGATGCCTCGCCACTGTCGTGGCCGGTGCAGTTCTGGCCGGGGAGCTGTCTCTCCTCTCAGCTCTTGCGGCTGGCCAACTTGTGAAGAGTCATATGAAGTACAACAGATCCAGCAAAGATCTCTCCAAGGCTGCCTGCTGAAAGAAGTCATCTCAAATGGATTCTTTAAGGATGAATAAAGGTTTTTGCAAAGAAAAAAAAAAAAAACTGTATGAAAAGAAGCTATTGGATGTTATCTCTTGGTTTTTGTGGGTTCCTTCCATTTCTTCTAAGCTGTTCCTTAGGATGGCCATTTGCAGGCTACCGGTGCATTCAAGTGGACTCCCTTTGCTGTCTCATGGCGGATGCTTACCATTTTCTTATTAGCAATTCTGTCATGCATGTAATTTTTATTTGGGTTGGATAAATGTAGAAACTCTGAAAGGTTTCTACTAAACACAGTATTTTAACTCTGATCTAACTATCATTATTTCAAGGTCTAATCTCAACAAAACCTTTACCCAATTGTTGCTATCAAAATATGATACATATGTGAAGATGATAAACTTAAGTTTTATTACTTGATGATCACTGGATTCGTTTGTTTTTTCTTTTTGTTAAAATTGAGATGTGGTTTCCATCAAATTAAAGTTCCATGGTTGTTACATCCATCTTATCTGTTCTCAGAAAATGAACAAAGCTATGCTTCATTTCATCTCGTCAGAGCCAAGTCTTATGTGATTTTTTAATAAGACAGGTCCTTTTGATTCAAGTATGTATAGCATGTCATCTATAATCCTACTCTAGTTTATCTTGTGTGGCTTCCTCTAAGTCTGATTTCTTTTATTATTATTATTATTATTATTATTATTCCTCATGGAATCATATGATCTTTGATTCTATATTATGATGAGATGCTTCTCACTGATCCTGTATGGAATTACAATAATGACAAGGAAGGGAATCGAACTTTCTGGGTGTGGATCAGTGGTTAAATGGTAAATTTGAAAGGTATAGAGATTTTTGACAGGGACACATATGTTCTAGTAACCCAAGAGGCTGAATCACTCGTGGGGTAGTATCACGGGCGATCTGGTCTCGTCACGACCTTACGATGGGGAGATGACATCGCCCTTGAAAAAGTTCCCGTGTTATCGTTAGCACCGGTGCTGATTAGAAGAATCCCGGAGATGAGAAACCCTTTGCTTTGTGAACCCTAGGAGTCGATCACCGGCATAATCGGGTGATTTGGTCGGGGTGGGTGGAAGAGGAGATGGCGAGCTGGAGAAGAAGGCTGGGGAACCTGAGGACGTTCGCGGGGAACGCGACGGGCGGGCACCTTGGCGTACTTCCTCTGGGTCAAGCCCGCCCAAGATCTCAAGAAGGAGCAAGAGGTACTTTCTTTCTTTCTCGTATCGGCTGCCTCTCTATTCTGGACTTCTACCGAAGAGTACGGATGTTTTGGTGTTTTCTTTTCGACTTTCGAAGTTTTGACACGGAAAAGTGGGTAATTTCAGGGGATGCATTCAAATCTTACTCGTTGAGGCGATCCTTTTTTTTTTTTTTGGTTTCTCGATGCGATGGTGTTGTAGCCCCACTTGGGAAGCAGCATCTGAAGATGTACACCTGATGCAATTTTTTCCCCTTCTTCCAGTAGAAATCTGAAGAATAGGGCAGTTCTTCATTAGTTCGATAGACAAGATCGGTTTCATCTGCACACGCGACTGACAAAGTATGAAGTTGGTGTAACTTCAGCCATGACCAAGAAGGCATTCGGTAGCTATCGGTGATCACTAAGTGGGAAGAAAATGGAATTCCTTGATAACTTTTTATTGGCAATCGGGGATCATAGTTGCGCACTTTGTCCAAATTTGTGCTTGATTGTTTAGGTATTCTATGGCGAGGGTTTCCGCTCACCTGTAGCTTCATAACTTGTCCAAATCATTTCTGCAATCACTCAGCTTTTTGCTTCAAGAACCTTAAGAAGTCAATTTCCACTTCTTCTGGGCTCTTTTGCAGGAACTATGTCCTCGTCTTCTTAAAGTTGGCACACTTGGTCTTTTAATTGCATAGGAGTTCTTACTTTATCTGTATAGTTTGATCACAGCGTGCAGACTTTTCTCTCCCTATATTTGTTCGTCATACATCCATCTCAACGTGCTCAAAGTCAATTATTAGTTAGTAGAGATCTTCTCATGTATATGCTCCTTATCTGTAGCCATCAAATTATTATTTGGCTTTTGGAAGTACACAAGTAATTGATTTCTAGTAATGGAAATTTTTTTTCTGGGCCTGGCCATTGTGTTTTGTACAAGTTTGGCTGACTGAGGAAATATCTTTGTTCGCTGCTCTAGCAGTGTTAAGAGTTCTGAAATATCTATCACCTGTTCCCATACAACAGGTCATTCTAATCTTAGTCTCAAACAACTAGCTATAATGAAAAATCAGACATATTTTGTCAACCACACGCACGATCTAATTAATGGCTAAGCCCTGTCACTGAGAATAAACAGCAAGCTACCGAGTTTTGCGCTGTTGAGTTTATGATATTCCTTGTTAATATTTCCTACTATGTTCTCTTATATCTTTTATCTATATTTATTAGCACCTCTAATCCGAACTGAATTCCCTGGCCTTACAGGCTTTCGGTGGAAATATCCAAATCATATCAGATGATATTTTTGTCATTCTGTCATTTTTGCTGATACCAAATCTCCATCTCAATATCCTCATCCCTCCTACACCACTTGTTTTATTCTTTTTCCAGATACACCTTATTTGTCTAGCATTGTGAATGATTCAGACAGCACAAATGATTTCTCATCCATCGAGTTTTCCTCTCATTTGAGAGTGATTTGGTCACACATTTCAGATGTTACAATATTAGTTAACCCACTGGATTTGTTAGCTGCATCTTCTTTGCTTTCCAATTCCTGTTGAATGGTACCACTAAAATGTCAAAGATTCTACTTTTGGAATTTCTTGACTACATAGTTTACATTATATCTTCATGTCTGCATGTTACAGGAGCTAGCTGCACTTGAAGTATTTCTAATCCCTTTGGTTCCAAATTTCAAGAACGCAATATTCTTGCTATGAAGAGAAAGTCTGCTTCTTACAAATTGATTGTCAGGCTATGTTCATCAAAAATTGTCTATTTCAAAAACATTTTGGGTTTAACTCCAGATATGCCGCCCATCTAAAAGTTTCTTTCGAGCATCCTTGCATTTGGTTGGCAACCCACGGATGTCTATTTTCCCTTGTTCTAACCTCTATGAGTCAATCATCATCACAAATTGACTCTACAGAATCTTCAAATTAAAAACGTTCCAGAGGCAGCATGTTGATCTTCAGGATCCTGCAGCAGTGGTAACATTGCCAGGTTGGTCATATGGGGCTACATCATTAGTATACAGTCTTGACTCAGATAACTTCATTTTCCAAGGCCTCTAGATTTATACACTGAGTACTCTGTAGTTAATCTGACCTGTAAAACCAGTAACCTGAAGCTTGACTTCCTTTTTCCGGTGTTGAGAATGCTTTCATGTGACCATAATAGGACCTCCACATAGAAATTGGTTTTCCAAAATAAGTTGATTTTGGTGAACAGAAGCTTGATGCTAATTCTCAATAGATGACTATGCTCTTTATGTTTATAATAAAGAAATGACTAGCTGGGTTAGGCATGTCTCCCTCCACTGATTCTGCTTGCATTTATGCCAACCCCAAAAATTGTATGATTAATGAAGTTATCTGAGTATTCCTGGTTCTTTCCAAGTAATGAAGTTATCAATTGATCTTTTCCGAGGGTGTCTGGTTTTCATGGATATAAGACATCACCTGAGATGTAACAATATCAAAATTCAGAATTGGCCTCCCAGGAACAAAAATCTTAAAAATGGCTGCATCTTTGATCCATGTCCTTGTACTAATATTTACTTGCATTAAAATGTTGTTTGTTTTTTTTTTTTTTGCTTTTGGTACCAGTCCAACACAGCAATGAAAACGTGGACACTTTGTCGTAAGCTTTTGTTTTATTTTATTATGGCATCTTAGCTTTTCTAATACATGGTATCCTGTCTAAAGCATATCTATCTATCTTATGTGTTGACGAGTAATGTATGGCCATTCCCATATGGGCATGAATGTGTCAGTCTAATTGCTTCTTCAATTGGTGGTGGTGGTGGTTCTGGGGAGAAAGTTGTGTTGTTCATGGATTTTTTTTTAACTCTTCTGGTGCTTCATTCAGGAAAGAGCTGCTTTAGCTGCAGCGTCAGATCCTTACCGCTATGTGGAGAAAAGGAAACCCATTCCTGACCCCCAAAGAAACTGGTCTGATATATTATGGCAAGAGAAAGGGAAGGAGGAAATCTGAGAACTGATTCATCTGTTTTTTTTTTTTGGCAATTGCTTACATATAGTTAATAAGAGTATATGCTCCTGTTTGACGACTCGTCATTACATCTGATAGCTTCTGGAGATTGCTTCTTGCTTAGCTTAAAAGTTATTTTTGTGGCTCAAAAAAAAAAAAGTGATGCATAAATATCTCGATATAGATAGAGATTCATAAAGTTTTGATGTTGTTGTGTAAAGAAAGAAAACAAAGGAAACTAGTGGTTGTTGGTAGTGTCATTTAAACAAACACCCACCCTTCTCGGTCGGTGTTCTTCCCCATTTACGTGTGCATTTTCTGCTGGTGAGGCACTCTGGAGTTCTATCTCCTGATGTTTATATATATATATATATATATATATATATATATATATGAGTGTCAAATCCTGGAACATCTTTTTTCCACAGGCCAAAACCCTTGTTTTGTACTCAAATTTGTGCAAATTGTATTGTCGCTACTGACTCAAAAAAAAAAAAAAAAAGGAAGCTGGTGGTAGGTAGGTGTGTTGCAAAGCGGCAGAATGGATAAAAGCACGGGTGAGGGGTTATGCCTTTGGGATCTGCTGCTATGAGTTTGGGGGGTCCACTGATTGCTAATTCGATGGGTGGTATTATTTCCGTAATCTTCACTTACTTATGCCGTAGCAGCGGGTTGGCCTTACTAAAAAACTGCAACACGGCTGATCACATCACACCATCCTCTCTCCTCTCCTCTCCTCTTTTCCATATGTTTCTTCCACCACCAGTGATGACTACTATGACGACCATATTATTCTCCTCTCCTGTTTTCCATCTGTTTCTTCTACCAGTGATGACTACGACGACCATTATTTCTTTCTTTCTCCTCTTTTTTTTTTTTTTAATTTTTATCCAAGTGTGGTGGGTTAACTGTAGAAGAACGAACAAGTATGTAAATCCTGACAATTGTAGCGTTGTTGCCCATCATCATCATCATCATCATCATCATCATCATCATCAGGAGGAGGGACCAAAGCAGTGACAGCCACCACTCTCCACCGGCGAAGGTGGGTGAAGTCAGCAATGGATCAAAGCAGCAACAATAAAAATATGGGATTTATGGTGAAAGACCTAATCATGATTCACGTGGTCGGGTGGTGCTTTGGGCCCCCCCCCCCTCCGCCGAATCGGGTGGCGCCAAGGTAGCCGCTTTTTTTCTTTTTCTTTTTCTTTTTTGCCTTTTTTCTATTCTAAAGAGGAACGAAGGCCGACTCACGTCTCCCTCCACCATTAACCGTTGGGTTAGCGGTGCACAAAGACACAGAGAGAGAGAGAGAGAGAGAGAGAGAGAGTTGCATCGGTGGAGTCGACCAATCATTTCTAGCTCGTAAAACAAAGCTCCGATCCTAAAAGGTTTGCTCAAAGCAATAATTAAAAAAAGAACATTTGGGTTAATTAAAGTTGTGAAGATAGATGAGGGGTTGGATCGACCGAGCTGCCGATTGGCACGCACATGCTGATGATGATGATGATGATGATGGATGATGACAAGATAAAACGTCGCTTCCTCGCCGAGTATTATTTATTACGAGCCAAGTATCATATTGTCAGTCACCTCGACAAACGTAATTAACTTTTACACAATGTCATTTGCTTAGAGAGTCGTCCTAACCGTCGACGGTCCCGTCAAACAAAACCTTCGGAACTAGCAAAGGCAACGTCCCATGTAGAGTCGTATCATAGGTCAGCCGAAGATGTCGTACCCATTAAACATCTCGATACAGTCTCACTTTGCCCCACAAATATCAATATCCTCATTGTAGCCCGTAGGAGAAGAGGCTCTCCGAAAACTTTTCTTCGGAACTCTCCGATCTCTTCTCCATCTCAACTTCCAGTTTCCATACCCTGCCGAGAGATAACTTAGTCATCGGAGAGGTCTTGTTAGACACACACATCATCCCGACGGGAGGTCTTCTTGCATGACCCGACCGTAACCTGAAGCAAATCCAATTTACTTTCCGACCTAAGAAGTAGCAACTAACCGAAGCCCAAGATCTCGACTAATTCTCTTCAAATCTTCCGATCCACGTCGAACACATATGAGTAAAATTGTATCGTACTGACTCCTCGTCCATAACACATAATTCATCAACAACTTTGGGTTTGCGGAACGAAGTCAACCTAAGAAATTAACCTATAAGAGAAGATGATATATCAACTCAGTAGCGGTCTTATCACACAACTTGTGCGCGGTGGTCGTCGGAGTGAACAGTTGATGTGACACACATGGGTTGGAATGGCCATCTCAAGTTTGGAGTCTCCACTTGGCCGTGTTTTGAGTTCGACTACGGTCTATCCTATCGAACTGCAGTTATTCCATCCATTGTTATGGAATTTTTAAGTTGTTTTGAGGGAAATTTTAATTTTTATTGTATTGGCTTCTTAGTCTTGTCTTTTTGGATAAAAACAGTGTGACGTACAGATTGAGGTGAACAAATGTGGTTCAAATGAATGGTTATCAAAATATAGAATTTTTTTCGATAGTCAACATACAAAATATAGTTTGGTGGAGTTGCAATCTTTATGTTCAAATTAGATTATATGTTTGAACTGGAGACTGGGATGGAGTATGAAATCATTCTCTAATATTAAAAAATTAGATTACATAAATCGAGGATTAGGATTAAGTGAGAGAAACCTTTTTGTTTTCATAATGTTAACACAGGGACACCTTTCTTTCTTTCTTCTTTTTTTTTTTATAATCTTTTTAATTATATTTAATGTGGAGTCGACCTATCACTTGTACAATACTCTGAATGTCTCAATATAGATAATAAATACCATTTAGTGTTATGTTTACATTAAAGAGAGAACTTATAATCCCTTGCTCTCCTTTTCTCTCTCTCTCTCTCTCTTTTCGAATTAAGATATTAAGACATGTGAATCACAGTTGCCAGCCTTCATTCATCTCTTATATGGGGAAGAAGAAGAAGAAAAAAATAAAAAGAATTCATTGTGTCGTACTAGATTGAGGTGTATTTATTTCCATTCTATTTGATTAAGTAGACTAGGAATCTCTCATTTTATATTCATACATTTAAGTTCAATTCTGAAGCCAAAAACAAATCTAGCAACCGAATACTTTAATCTTTGCTTCATCATGCAATGGAGCATCTGAGTGCAGACAAAATAGTTCCACACTGTAGTATCCAAGTACTACTGTCTTATATTTCACTAACTCTATTGTGTCTTATATTTCACTAACTCTATTGTGTGATCGAAGAAACCTAAGACAGCATAGCGTGCATCGTTCTCCGACCTGTTTATGTTTCAGTATAAGTGGTCTATTAGCTGACCATATACCGCCCCCCCCATCGATGTTAAAATATTGATTCTACTCCAACCATCTTTAGCATAACAATGATCCTATAATTTAAAGTTAGATCAAAATTATTGTTTGACGGATTCATGTATTATGTCTCAAAATCAAAATTTACTTTAAAACTAGTATAAGTGATCCTCTTTACTACGATTTTATAGATCAAAATGACCCCCTTATTATTATGTTGACGTTAAACAAATCCCTTATGTTAATAAAAAGGGTAACAATGTCTGTTGTTAAAATTAGAAGAGAAAAGCGGGAGAAGAGTATATTTGATTTTTAATATAGTGTGTGAATAGAACTTAAAAAATCAAAGACACTTCCTTACTATAATATGTTAATCAAATACACCTCCCGTATAATCATTATTTATCAAATTTATTCTCTGAATGTTAATACAATGGTATTAAATGATGAAAATATCATTAAAAAAATAGTCTTAACTTACAACGAACAACAAGATATAATCAATTGATTGAACTACCATAAAGTCAGAAACCTTATCAATCAAACATGTTATACGAACATCTTATGTACCCAATTACTAGTAATCCAATAACCATGTCACGTGGAATGTACATCAATAGTAATTCATATCATGTACCCTTATTTCTAACAGAGAAGATGTGAAATCGTCAATACGGGGGTTCATATATATGAGTTTTAAAATACGGGGTATGACTTTGATTTTGAGACATAGTACAAAGAGTCAACAAGAATTTTGATCATTATTTTATCTAACGACATAACCTTATTTCTAATAGAGAGGATCACTTTGATGCGAAATCGTAATAGGAGAGTCACTTATACGAGTTTTAAAATACGAGGAGTGATTTTGATTTTGAGGTATAATATGAAGGGTCAACAATAATTTCGACCTTAAAATTAATATTAATATATTCTTCAAAAATATTTATTATAAAAAAATCAGAGATATAAACATCTTCTAAGTATGACAAAAAAAAAAAAACAAAGGGAGACCATGAGTTCTATAAAAATTAAAGAATCCATAAAACATAAAATTAACAAAATATATAAAAATAATGATATAAAACTAAGTTGTAATTAGTTAAATATCCAACACAATAGTACGAACGCAAACAGGTGTAGTTGCATATGATAGTTTTATATTTTAAATACCCAATATAAAAATATTAAAAAATGAAAAGACAGATAATTATCAAATAATAAGGTATTTATTTTTTTTAATTTGAATATAATTATAACTAATAATGGTTAATTTAGATTTATTATATCAACGTTAACCAATATATATATATATTATAGGGGGTACATTTGGTAATTTAGCATATAAAGCGGGATGGTGAATGAACTGGCTCCAGGCTGGAGATGGTGGGGCCAGAGTCGGGGGGGGGGACCCTCCGGTGTCAGCCAATTAATGGGCACCCTACGGTGGAGCTTCTGCTGTTGGCAAAGCAGACGCAGGCGACACACTGCAACAGATAAGGTTGACCAAGTTCCAATGCCCGACCGACCTCCACGTGTCGGACAGCTGTATCGCCTGGGAGCGCCACCCTTAGACCCGCTGACTCCACGTGCTCCGCCCATCTTAACCCCGCAGCTCTCTCCCGGTCGTCTTCTTCCTCCTCGGCGAGTTCACCTCCTTCCTCGGTGATGCAAGTTTCATGGAGAAGGAAAACTTCTTTTGTGGGTTTGATTTCTTCTGCACGTAGTACTGCTGCTGCATGTAAGTGGGGGAAAGTTACAAGGTTAAATCTGGTTCTTTCATGCAGAGATCACAAGGGAGGCTGCTCAGAGTTCATAGGCTTGTCCGCTGTGGGTCAAAGGCACTAATAGTCTCAACCACTACATGGTCCCAAGCTTTGAGAATTCCATTTTGGAGTCTGCATGAGTCGGTACTTCTCTTCCTCTCGATGGCGCAGCAGATGGGGCTATATTTCCCTGCTTGCTATTGCAGGGAGCCAAAGTAGCCAGCAAGCATGATTGGTCAAAAGGAGCAGATGAAGCCAGACAATCCCAACCCAAATCTATCTATGTGGGAACCAAACCGTAAAAAGAACAATGACCTTGTGGCACCCTCGGATTATTGCACCTTAAATCTGTTCTTTTGACTTGACATGGTAGGATTCATGTACTGGTTAACCTATATAATTATACTGTATGCATGGATTATTGCACCTTCAAGCTTCAATCTGTTCTTTTGACTTGACAGGGTAGGATTCATCTACTGGTTAACCTATATAATTATACTGTATGCATGCTTCTACAGGCACTCTAGAAGTTATGGCCAAGTCCGTATAACACACAGTTACTATGTGGGTAAACTATGAGCTCTCTCTCTCTCTCGTCATAGCCATTGCATCTGCTTTCCAGACATTTTGTGCACAACCCCACCATCTTTTCCTCCTCTCAGAACCCACCTTCCTCCATCCAAAACTCAACCCTGAGACCACCTTTCTGTCTGAGGAGGAGGACAGTAACGCAGATCCAGCATCATGCGTTCTGCTGCAAAGAATTCTTCGTGGCTTAGGTTTGTTCTTGAAGGATTGCAGAAAGGAGGAGCCGCTAGCTCTTGAGTGATTTCCTGGCTTTGCTGGACTAGATCTACCTCGATGTGTTGATTTTTCTGCTGGAGATGAGATCTGTCTTGTGGGAAAAAGAGATCGTTTGTTCTGTAGCTCGGTCAGTGGTGCAATAAAGAGAGAAGGCCTCTGCTGATGGTCCTGGAGATTAAACTCATCTCGGTTAATTCTCGACTCTTTTGATGTACGAATCTGAGTAGTTTTTTGTTTCTGATTATTACTGTATGCGCTTCAATCGGTGTGAAGCGCACTGAAACACCCTGGAGTCTATCCAAGAAGGAAGAAGAAGAAGAAGAAGAAGAAGAAGAAGAAGAAGAAGAAAGATGTCATCTTTGGAGTTGGTTTGAGGGAGAAAAGGTTGAAGCTTTGAATTCAAGAGCAAGATAAGAGAATCTTAGAGAGAGAGAGAGAGAGAGAGAGAGGTGAAGAAGAGCGGAGAAGAGAAGCTGGCAAACAAGTGGTGGGAGAGAGTAGATGTGTCGGCGATGACCGGGATGGAATCCGGAAGTGCAAGCGGCGGCGGTGGAAGTTCTTCGCACTACCTCCACCACCTCCTTCGCCCGCCGCATGAATCCGAGCCCTCCACGGAGGAAAGCCCCAAGCTTTCGTCCGACCGTGGCGGCAGCGATCATCCGTCTGATTCCTCCCCGGCGGGTACCTCCGGGGGGCCCGTCCGCCGACCCCGTGGCCGTCCCCCGGGCTCCAAGAACAAACCGAAGCCCCCGATCATAGTCACGCGCGACAGCCCCAACGCCCTCCGCTCCCACGTGATCGAGGTCGCGAACGGGGCGGACGTCTTCGAGTGCATATCCGAGTACGCTCGGCGACGGGGGCGGGGGGTCTCCGTCCTCAGCGGCACCGGCGAGGTAACCAACGTGGCCCTCCGCCAGCCCGGGGCGTCGCCGCCGGGGAGCATGGTGTCCACGCTCAGGGGCCGGTTCGAGATTCTATCGCTGACGGGGACCGTCCTCCCGCCGCCGGCGCCTCCTGGCGCCAGTGGGCTGTCCGTGTTCTTGGCCGGAGGGCAGGGGCAGGTGATGGGAGGCAGCGTGGGGGGGCCTCTGGTGGCGACGGGTCCGGTGATGCTGATGGTGGCGTCCTTCGCCAATGCGGTATACGAGCGGCTGCCACTGGAAGGCGAGGAGGAGGAAGCGACTGCCGCGCAGAGCCAGCAGCCGGCAGTGTCGCAGTCTTCGGGTATTTCCGGAGGCGGCGGAGACGGCGGTAGCACTAGCGGCGCCCCAGGCGGTGTTCCCTTCTATAACTTGAGCGGTAACATGGGGAGTTACCAGTTCCCAGGCGATGCTTTTGGATGGGGTGGTGGTGGGATTAGGCCACCTTTCTAATCCTGCGTAGCTGAGACTTCACTGTTCTGCCAATTCATATCCATCGCTGTCAGAGAAAGAAGATTGAGTCTTCTTGTTGATCTATGTGTGGCTGGAGAAATGGAAGTGCTATAAGACAGTTTATTGGAGGAAGTCATTGCATCTCTTCTGCTGTCTCAAAGTAGGTGAGATATTGAGACACAGAGATATCAAACCATCAGATGCATGACGGCAATGGAGAAGAAGAAGATAATGTCACACAGGGAAGTTGAAGACAATGAGAAGGCACACAGAGGTTTTCAAGGTGAGTGGATTTGAAATCCATGCCTGCATGCTATTTCCAGTCTCATGACTCGTTGTCTTGTCTCTCTCTCTCTCTCTCTCTCTCTCTTGTTTTCACATCTGGTCTCTTCCTTCCTCCAACCAATGTTACGAGATATGCAGCAGCTCGGTGTGAGCAACTGTATTCTGATATTGAGTTGCAGAGATTTCGTGTCTTCCGTAACACAATGCTCGACACACTGATTCAGTGGTGTTTTTGCATCATCCGGGCATGGAAGTCTTGAAGAGGCTCAGCTCCCAAGCACTGTACCACGCTTTACATGCATGCGGACTTCCTTTTGTGCTGTCCTGATTTGCCAGGTAGGGAGAGCACACCAAGTAGACAGATGTTAAACCCTGGACTATTTCCAGTTACTGGTCGATGTGAGAGGAGAGAGAGGGACTTGATGAAGAGAGGGATGATGCAGTGTTGTCGTTGTGCACGAAAGACAAACTCCATTGAAATGTTGATTGCAGACCGACAGATAGATACCCTTCGTCTGCCTTCATCTTTTCCATCACTTAAAAAACAGTAGTCTCAGAGGATGAGTAGGTCTGCAATTGACCAAAGGCAAACACCACCACCATAGTTACCTTGACGGACTACCTATTTACGTGTGGTAACTCCGGTGTTTGAAGTGTACTTCCATCATGGTTCTCATCGGTTCCATGAAGTCGAAAGGAATAAGATGGTACTGTGGTCGTGTTCTCTTCATTGTGGAGTCTGTGTCTGCTGACACAGTTGCATGAAAGCGTCACAGGCTTAGCTGCCCAAACAATTACTCCTCTAAGTGCATCTGATATCTCTTCATGTACACCTCTTGTATGCTAGCGTCCGCCATGCATGCAGCCACTCTCTCTCTCTCTCTCTCTCTCTCTCTCTCTCTCTCTCTGTCATAGGCTTGGTTTGAAAGGCTTTTTGCACCTGCAAGTGTTTGTTTTGAGAGCGTCATCTTCATATTGCTCATTTTTGTCAACAACGTATTACCTTTTGCTTCGTTAGAATCTAACATCAACTTAGCTGTTTCCTAAAGCTCTTTGACGTTATTGATCACCCAATCAGAACCTTTCTGATGGTATTAGAACTGATAGCAGATTGTGAGCACTTCAATGTTATTTTCAGTATACATCGAGCTCTTTTCTCGACATCCTCTGCATCCATGGAAACCATCTTTTGATGGGGTGTTTAAGCTCTTGAGATCGAGCCAATAGGCTATATAACATATATAAACTAATAAAAAATAAAGGGTCCATGCCTTGGATGTAGAACGCTAGCTTTCTGAGACCCAGAGAGCTTAAAACTGCTGCATCGAGAACAGATCCAAACTTGAAATATCAATTAAGTAGTTCGTATACATAATTCCGAACGAGTGTTCATAATCGATGGACTCCCTCCGATACTGATGTTGTGTAGTCTGGTATAGGACTGACAGAATGAGCAACACGAACTGGTTTGCGTCGCAATTAATGCATGCGACCAAATTTGAATTCATACTGTTGTAAATGGCAGAATGCCTATTATGATGATACCAAGGAAAGATAATAAATACTATATAGACTCCCATAGAACAACTTGTTTGCTGCCTAAATGTGAGGATGATGTAATTAATCTTCACAAACAAATGGTTAAGAATTATTTTGGCAGTAGAGATAGTGGAATCAAGAAAGAAATTATCTCATTTTTGCATGTAAAAATTATCTTATTCTCTTAGCGGGCAAAATATATATTAACATTTCATCCACCCCACCCCACTCCAGCTAGAATCCCTAACTTACATTGTGATCATTAGTGTGGGAATTATTCACAACACAAAAGAATAAATTAAAAAAAAAACTTGACTGGAACATTAAAATCTCTCCAAATATATAATTGCCACCCATTAAAAAAATCAGACCAAGAAGGAATAAAAGAATGTCATTAGTGGGTGTATGATTTATCTGTACAAGGAAGTCACTTTGATTGTATAATCTAAGGAAGTGATCATGAATCCTTCCACTAGTAAAGAAAGAATAATGGAACCACCCACACTTTTGTTATATGGGTCAGATACAATGCCACTAACCTTGGACATGGGTTGACTTGGATTTTTTTTTTTTTTTTTTTTTGACCTGGCCTAACACAAGGCCATTGATTCAATTTTAAGTTGGGCATAGTGACTAGTAATCAAAGTTAAATATGTCAATTTTCGACTCATTTGTTTGAGTTCCATAGTACGTCAAATCATATCACAATTGCAGTTGATTAAATTATGCGTAACATCTTGTTGAGAAAAAGATTGATAGTACCCATCCTTCATATGATTCACAAACCCTCTCAAGCCAATTAATTATATAGCACAATAAGTCCTATGAACAACTCCTTAACAAAACGTCGGTGCCTCGAAAAGAGAGGCTCGAATGTTATTATCATACCTCCAACTCTCTCTAATTGATGTGAACTCAGTGTTGTACTCTCTTATTCTCTTATATATGAAACAGCTTTAAGAGATCACATTATTTATATATATATATATATATACATAAACATAAAAATTATAATTATATTCTTATGTAAAAAAATTTAATATCAAAAACTAAAATCAAGTAATCATATATGAAAGACTGTGATTACATACATTTCAATACTATCCAAAATAATTTTCTTTTGATCTGCAAACTTATCGGATTCATAAAGAAAACTAAATTTATTTTTTACTCTCTCCAGTAGAATTATGGGCTAAGAGAGATTAAAAATAAATCGGTAACATCAAATTTATGTTTCTAGTGGTTTGTTTATGGGAGGTATTATCCAGGGTCTAAGATCCTAATTAGAAGTCTCTTACATCAACCTAATCTTACGAGGAATTCTATTATAAATGCATTTTTTTGTCTATTAGTCGATAATGATAATCAAAGTTTGATTGGATCTATAATATATCTTACCTAATTATATATAATTATATAATTTAATATTATCCAATTTGATCAATTAATTATTAAGATATAATATATAATTTAAAATAAAAAAATTTATTTTAAAATAAATTTTAAAATATGTGGTTATGAATTTAAAATAGATCAATAAGTCTAACAAATATAATAATATTATATTAAGTCTAACACAAGTCATAATGATTATATATCATCAATATCATACTTAATTCTATGTATCATAATGCTATTAGTCTTTTCTAATATAATTCATAACGATCATTATAATTTTTTTATCAAGATAATTCTATTATCGCATTCAACCATAATATGAATAAGATAATAAAATAAATAATTTTAATTATATAAGTAAAAATATATTGATTACAGTATCTGCTCAAATATATATTATCACATTTTTTATGAATTGCTCATAATCCCAATCATAAGAACATATTATTTAAATATCTTAGGCTATAATGTCTTAATAAATGGATCAATAGTTGATACAGTAGATATATAGTTTTTAATTATTGCTAGTTGATTCTTAACTCATTCTCTAAATATCAAATACTTTATATCATAATGCACAGAATTACTAAATTACTTGTCGTTTTTAGAAAAAAAATTATTATGATATATTACAAAATATCTTCAATGACTTAGCAATTGAGTCTGAGGATACCAAGCCCTAAGATAAAATTTTATAATTATAAAACCTAACTAGTAGTCTCAAAGCATGTAACAAAATTAATTTCTATTTTTGATAATATAATTTATATTATATTATTCTTAAAGTTTACCCCTATGTAAGATAAATATAAATCATAAAGTTGACTTACTATTCTTAAGAGGATGTGTAGAATAAGCATTTGAAAATATCATATTAAGTTGATCTAATCTCTTGTACTTGAGCATAAAATACTTTGTTCCTTAGAAATATCTTATCAGTTTACTTATAGCCTTCTAATGCTTCATTTATGGGTAATTCTAATATTTATCAAGTATTTTTACTATAAAATTAATATTAGATTTGGTATAGACTTAAATATATAATAGATTTTTAATTATACATCAATAAAGAATACTTTTTATTTGATCCTTTTCTAAGTCATTCTTACGACACTAGTTTTAATAAAAATTTTCACCTATAATAATAGATGTATTATTAGCTGAACAAAATTATATACTAAATCTTTCAACGATTCGATCAATATATTCTTTTTTGATATAGTCCTAGCAATTTTTAAGATTTAACCCTAAGCATCAAAATTCCAATAACATAAATTTTCTCATTTATATTAATCATCTTAAATTTTTTGATGAAAAATATATTGCTTTTGTGCCATAGACTAAGATCATTAATGACAAGTAAAAATATCATTCATAGACCAATATAACAAACTTTCTCCCATCGACCTTCAAATATAAATTGATTAATAATATTTTTTTAACTCTAAAGGAATTAATTGTATTATGAAATTTTATATATCATTATCTAAAATTTTAGGTTATAAATAGATTTTCTAAGTTTTCAAGCTAAACTTTTTTTTATTTTCTATGAATCCTTTATGTTGTTTTATATAAAGTTATCAAATAAATTCCACTCAGAAAACTTTTTTTTATATCCATATGATGTAATTTAAGATTATAATAGACTACTAATATAATGATCATTGATAAGTAGTCCAATTAAAAATTAAAAAATATTTTGTTAAGATCTATGCTTTTTTATAAGTAAAATCTATGACCACATATCTAAGTTTATATCATTCGATATTGTCCTTCAAATCATATTTAGTCATTCGATTTTTTTAATTATTGGATAATTCGATGACTTTTAAAACACCACTTTGATCCATTAATTTTAATTCTTCTTTGATTACATTATATCACCTTTTTGATATATATATCATAATTGATTATCATCGATATACCACATAGTCATCATAAATAATATGTCTAATTTTTATTGAGATCTTATCAAAATTATTGATTATATTATTCTATAAGATCATGGAAATAATAATCTTTCAAATAAAAAATAAAACTAAGAGTATCAATCTATATCTTCTTAGTATTGCATTTTGAGATTACCACTCCTACTAATTTATTATTCTATAAGAATATAGTAAAAGGATTATGATAACTTTTGATATTTTTATCTAATTATCTTTCTAGGGAGTGTCGACACCTTGAGATATTACATAAATTAAATATATATAGTTATATTATGATAGATCATCTACGAAGGTGGTAAATTTTCTTTTTCTATAAAATAGGGAGCATGAAATAGTCTACAGATATAAGTATATATAATTTTGAAAAGTTTATGAAACTATATTTAATTTCAGATATTTGATTTTAGAATTGACTTAATATTCATATCAATTCTATAAAGAACCATCGTATTAATTTTTTATGAATCATAAAATATATTAAATTTATTTTTATAAAAAGAAGGATAATATCCTAACAATTAGATAAATAAGCTAAATTTCTAGAGTTGTAAGAGCATCAGATGAATCATTTTTAAATATAGGCAAAAATTAACTATAACTATTAGTTAAGATGATTCATTATCTTAACTAATAAAATTTTATCCATTATTGATAACATGAGTTAAAGCCTACAACCCACATTCAAAATATACAAATGTTACCTTATACACTTCTCTATAGAAGCAAACTCCTTTTTGCATATGATATTTTTTGCCACAAAAGTAATACTTCCATATAAAGATTTTTTTTAATGAATTTGTATAGTATTTATAAACCCAACTGATTTATTTAGTGAATTCACTTTTTTTTTTGTTATACGTTCATCGAGTAGTAATCAAAATATAATGAGATTTTCTTAATTTAATATTAATTACTTCATATATTAATCAGTTCATTTAAGTCTCATTTATCCTATATTTATGTTATAATAAATATGTCCTTAATTGATGAGTTCTTGATCTTGTTGGCGAGCAAGTACGATAGACTTATGATGGGTGAGCAAGTATGATGGGAAAGAAGAGAAGAGAAGAAGAAATTTTTTAATATAAAATTAATAATTTTAAAAATAATAAAATTATGTTTTATTATAGTAATTATAGAGACCTAAATATTATGTTTTAAAATATGAAGATCAAAATACTAATAATAATTAATTATAAGGTATAATCTAAGATTATCCTTTTTAGTATAAACTATTTTGTTTGGTTTGTGCAGTTGGAAGTGATGAGCGAGGTAAGGGCGGACATGACAACGAGGATGATGATGTAGCTTAACTCGGTAAACAAGGAGTTGAAGCTATCATGCTACAAAATAAACGAGAAACGGTGGAGCTTCACACCACTGTCGGTATCTTTTTTTTTTTCTAATCTTTCCTGCCCAAGCATGGCTTATCTTTTTGCTCGCACTTTTGCTTTTCCAACACCATCGATGTAATAAATATATCATCAAATAATCTATGATATCTACATTGGACTATTCATTCTCTCTTCCTTGATATCAATGCCCAATGATTGTATTATAAAATTATTTTTGTATTTATGTTGTATTGTGATAGGGCTTGCGTGTCACATGCCACATCTTTACTTGATCTAGCATAATATAGTCGACCTGATACAGGTATGGTCGACCTAGCGTAACAGTAACGTGAATCCTACGCATGACATCATTATGTGCAAGTGCAAGTGCAGGTGCGACGAGGACCTTAGGACCATACGAGATCATACATCACCTTAGTAAAGGACACTGATGACATTAAAGATCGAGGTACGATCGACCTCCGACGGATAAGTATAAAGGGGGCGCTTACTGACTCGCTCACTCTTTCGGACACTCACTCTCTCGGACCTCAGCAAAGGTCACGTTGGGCGCCCCCACCTCGACGAGACTTTCATGCAAAATCCTCGTCGCGAATCCAAGGAAGAGTAACCCGAGGTGGAGATTTCCGAGACATAGATTCGAGCTGAGCCTGACGCCCCATTCTCAGTTGATGTGAATAAGCTTACGTATGCGGGAGGAACCAAACTCTGCTGACTCCTCGATCACGACATCAAATTTTCGAACATATTGCGATACAGGTATACGATGATTTTGATGCCAATGGATCTTTCAACCATCATCTTCATACCACCTACTCCATTCATTCGTCTTTAAACTCTACACTCGAAAAGAAGCCACACATCATCGCTGAATGCCTTGTTTAAACCTGAAACTCCTATCTCATCACCCCCCTCTTGCCCTCACCAGCCTCAGAAGCCACAGCATATTATATATATTTATACATATATATATAAATATAGTTGGAGTAAGAAAAAAAATAAATCACATTCTTGAGGAATAAATAATTGTTAACCGATAATTGAATGTTAATCATGAAAGTTCACATGGTGGTCAAAGTTCACATGTGATAAGATGGAGGATGTTAAGTTTGAGGTGATATTGTTGGGGAGAGAGAGAGAGAGAGAGAATGGGAATGATGTGACACCTTGCAACCTAAATCAAAATCCTGTGGTTTGTTGAGACGTCCATGTCACACACATTGACTAACTTTGGAGTTGTCACATTCAATATCATATTGTCCCTATCGGTCTATCCCTCCAAGTGTAGCCACACGTATGCCACTAAATGCCCTTCGCATCAATTATCGACCATACCTTCTAAGAACCAATCCCGGATTTCGTGTTTTTTTCTTTTTTTTTTTTTATCAGAGAGATAGATAGAGAGAGAGAAAAAAACACTTATTGACATTGAGACCCTAGGAATCTTCCCCCGAGTAAAAAGTGTTTTGCTCTCTCTATGACCAGTATCATCTCAATATAGTTAGTTACACCCTTCGAGCATCAGAGAGCAATTTATGATTCCTTAGCCTCTTACATCATCAACTCGTGAGATATTTAAGCTTTTTCTCATTTTTAAGGTTTATTTTAAAGTTGTAATACGCTCATCTTTGTTTAGAAAAAAGTGGATTCCGATCATCAAAATCTATGATCATAAATTTTTTATTTTTAATAATGGATCAGATGAAGGTTACAATATATTGTAATACCAAACACATATCAAATTTAATCATCTTCAATTACCCCTATCCGCGCCACAACTGTGCAACACATTCAAATAATCGCCTTCAATCACACGATTTTTGCCGGTTTTCGGCGATCAATCCTCGTGTGAATGCCACCGCGTCGCTGTCTCCATAACGTGCGTGCGTGGACGGCCGTGGAGACAAGCCAAGAGACGGTGCATTTAAACGCGGCTGACTACGTCTCCCTAAACCGCCACCCCACAGCTCTACCCCACCCCACGCCGTTGAAGTAGCTTACCATCCCAACACTACCCGACAAAACACTGGGCCATGCCGGCGTCACGCCACAAAAGCGGGGGCAATGCCCGTTCCTCCTCCACCCTCCCCATCCCCTCGCCACACGTAACGTGCGGTGCCCGTGACGTGCGTGCTAAACGACGACCCCCACCCCATCCATCGTAACGGCCGCTTTCATATCGGTATGTTTTCCGCATCGCGCCTCTTTGTATCGGCCGACGTCCGAGTTCCAACCGTTCTCGACTCGTGAATGGCTGTGGGTCCCACCTCCTCCGTCGTCGACACGTCTTCCGACCCAACTTAATGTGACGTGTCAAAACGACCCGTCATCCCTCGTAACGGCCCCACATCCGATGTCTTTCGAACTTGGGGACTATCGAACGAGGAGAAATGACTTTTTTTTTATTTTTTTTTATCACGACACGCGGACGAGGCCACGAACGAGTGCGGTAGTCGTGACCCAAGTCGGTGTTCGGGGGGGTTTCGTGACCACGGTGGACCGGATCCACCGCCACGGTTCCCGGTTTCGCGTCTGATCTCACCCCCAAACTTAGCAACAGATTTTTCCTTGGCAAAACGTTCCCCCTTTCGTTGTGTTGTTCATTTTCCTTTCTACTTAACAACAAGAAACGTTATCCTCTCTACTATAAGTAAGTGGTTTTCTTAACGAATCGACACACCTACCCGGCTTCGGATGACCCCTCTTGGGCCCCAAGAAAGGCCCACCGTTGTCTACGGTTAGAATGGGTACAGGAAACGAGTACGCGTAATAAGGTGGGAGGAACTCTCGAGATCTCTCCTGTGATCACGGAATAACAGTGTTTTTGAATCTGCTCTCTCTCTCTCCCTTCATCCGTTTTTAAGTTGTTCTTCGTCTCTCTCTTCTTTTCTTTGATCTCGTTCTCATGCTGTTCTCTCTTCCATATCTCCTCCCTCCTCTTCGGAACCCACATTGATAGAGAGAGGGAGAGAGGGAGAGAGGGAGAGAGGGAGAGAGGGAGAGAGAGAGAGAGAGAGTGAGAGTGAGAGTGCGAGAGAGAGAGAGAGAGAGAGAGAGAGAGAGAGAGAGAGAGAGAGAGAGATCGGAGTGTCGTTTCTTGCGATTCGAGGGAAGGCTGAGATCCGGTGGAGGGAACAGGAATTTTGGATCTCTAGCTGCGATTTCTGGCCGGGCGACAGCGATCCCGGGACGGCTTCTCTATTCTGGGAGATCGCTCCTGATTTCGAGAGGTACACTCGCTTGTTTTTCGTTTAGATCTGTTTGTTTCGAGTTTGATCCGCGATGGACTGAGACGAGCTTCGATCTGTATTTTGATGCGCATTCTTTTTTTTTTATTATATGTGGTAATTGATGATAGTCTGAGCAATGACAGCCGATGCGAGCGAGTTTAATGGTGGATCTTGGGTCGAATTGGAGGAGGGGACGGTGGGTCTGGGTTTAGGGTTGGAGTGCGATCGGAAGGAGAGTGGGGATGCAGATGGCATTGTGTGGCGGGCTGGTGAGGATAAGGTTGGGATTCGGATTGGGCGATCAGTCACGGTGGAGAACGGCAATTTGAACGATTCGCGGGGTGAGGATCTGGATCTGGACGGCAAGGTTAAGTCGGTCGCCGTCAGAGTCCCGGAAACGAGGGAAGGCAAACGGGAAGACGGAGAATTGACTGTGGAGAACGGGGGCGACCGCGAAGAAAGTGTCGATCCCGTGATAAAACTAGCAGTGAGTGGGGTTGATGTTTGTAGGCAAACCACGGCCTCCAGTGATGTGGCAGAGGTAAAAATTGAATCAGAATCACAAGGAACTGTGGAAGGACATTCCAATGAAGAGGCAGACACTGATGAACAGAAAGAGGAAAATGAATATGAGATGCCCACCGAAAAGGAAAGTGATGCAAAAGGTGGAGCATGCGAGGAGAAAGGGAAGATGAGCAGGGAGGAGGTGAATGTGGAGCTGAGCTTCCAGAATAATCATGATCACATGGAGGATAATTGTAGTCTGGAACCCTCTGAGAATACAAATGAAGTTGAAACAGACTCAGTTACCAAGGTAGCAGAAAAGCAAGAAGGTGAAACCTCACTGGAGGAGACAAACCTTGAAGAAGAATTAGAATCCATTGTTGAGGTACAAAAGAAATCTGAGATTGTAGTTGCAGTTGCTGGCCAAGTTAGCTCAGACCCAACTGTTGATGACAAAAAGCAAGAACCTAATATCATTGGCATTGAAGCCAACGTGCAAGCGGTATCTGAATCATCTGTGATGCAAGGTAGTGACCTAGAAGCAAAAATTGTGGCCGGTGATATCTACCATGAACAACATAAAGCATTTGACGGAAAGGAAGAGAAGCTGGAGATCATTGCTGATACTACAGGTGCTGATGACCAAGCAGATAAGGCTGCACCCTTTGCAGTCGAAACAAAAGAGCTGCATCAGTCTGTGCCTATGACACCGAACAATCATGACCAAGCAGAGTTGGTTGTTCTTGAATCCCAAGTTACAGGGACCAAAGATCAAGAAGAATTAGAAATAGGTACCCAAGTAGAATTGGAGAAGGATCCTCAGATTGTGTTGACAGACTTTCAGAACCAAGCTGAACTGTTGCCAGATGCGAACCAAGCTGAACTGTTGTTGCCAGATGCACAAGTTGATAAAGACCAGAAACCTGAGAATTTTGTTACAGATGCCATGCCATCTGAATCTTCTATTGAGCATATGGAAACGAAGCTGTCGAATGTTACCAATAATATATGCTTGGATGAAAATGGGACAGTCTTAGATGTCAATATAAGAAGCAGTTTATTGGCAGTAGATGGCAGTGCCTCTTCTGAAAGTCAAAAGGCCATGTCTATCACTGACATTGATGTCAGAATAAGTAAAGATGAAGCAGGTGGTGAATTCACTGGGACTGGTGAAATCATAACCATCGAACTTTCTGATGATTTACCTTCTACAGAATGTTCCAGCAGCTCAGGTGTGCATCATGCTGTTGACCGGGAAGTGTTAATAGAAGTTGCTACTTCTAGGGAAGTGCTGCTAGATGCCAATGCTCAATCAGACAGTTGTGAAGAAGCAAGTCAATCAGAATTGGAAGGTGGTAATTTCAGTGCAGTAGATGTACCGGACCCATCAGATACCATTAGCAGTCTGCATTTAGAATCACAACTTGTTAATGAAGGTGAAAATATGTCATCTTTTGCTAATATTCATACAGGCATACAAGACAAGTTATGCAATGATGTAGCTGATAATGAAAGTGTTGTTGCTGAAACTGGCTTTGACGTAGCTGCCGATCATGTTGATACAGTTGAATCAAAATCCACGGTTGAAAATGGATCTGTAGAATCAAAAACTTCTATGGCCGGTTCTACTGAAGATAAACCATCTGCTTATGTGGATGACAAAGAAGCTTTGCATGGGGATTCTGGAGTTACAGAAGAGATTCAGGTCTCAACAAAGGATCCTGGCGCTTCAACATTGGATGCTCAAAAGACGGACACCCCTATAGGGAAACCCCAAGCTTGTTACATAATTAGAATACCAAGATTTGTTGATGATCAGCTCTCCGCAAATATACAAATTGCTCAGTCAGAAATGAACGAGAAAACACAAAAAAGGGATTCTATCAAAGTTGCTATCGAGCACCAGAAGGTATTATTATCATATAGGTTCATTCTAATGAATTATTGTGGGTCTACACTCATAATGTTACATCAAATATTTTTCTTGTACTCATAATTGAACTGTATCCTCAGGTGTCCTGTAATGAATCATGGAAAAAGTTTGAGGATGCAAAAGCAGAAGAGAGAGCTGCAAGAGCTGCAGTTAGTGCCAAACGCCAACAGATAGATTCTGTCCAGTTAATGATGAACAAGTTGAAAAATGCACATTCAATTAATGAACTCCAAGATAAGGTGGGACTTTTAAACAGTCTTTAAATGAGTGCTGTTCAATTCTTAGTCTTTTTGGTAAAACTTCAGTTACATGTCATGGTCAGATACAAACCATGGAATTTGAGCTTCAGCATGAAACCATGCCTTTGAAAGAAGAAAAGCAATACATACATGAGCTCAAACAGTTGAGGCATCAACGGGATCAACTTACTTCCAATTTAGGTTCGAAGGCAGAAATCGATGAGGCACTTAACCAAAGAGAACAGATTGATGAGCGGTTCAAGGTACATATGTTATACTCTTTCCAGTCTCTCAGGATTTTCTTTGCCAATTTAACTTATACAGACTGTTCTTCTTCTGCAGATTTTGAAGAAGGAATTAGATACCCTTAGAACTGAATTTTTGCAAACGGAAAGGAATGCAAATACTGCCAGGAAGAAGTATGATGAAGAACAATTTCTTCTCAAAGGTCTTCAACAACAATTTAGAGATGCTGATGCTGTTCGTCAGAAAGCGTATGGGCATTGGCGGGAACTGAAAAACATGTTGATCGAAAAGGTATGCTGTAGCCCGTTCTATGATTTCATATGATTTTGTTAATCTGAATTTTTATTATGTGACTAAGGAATCCAATGAATCCATCTTATCATTTATGTTTGCTATGTTTAATTTCAGATTTTTAGACTTTACCATGCTGATATTATCTGTTTGCTCCCTTGGGCTTTGGCATACAGATTTGTTCTCTTTGTTATTAGTAGTAAGGGGTAAACCCTTGTGGAGTTTTTTCTAATGCCAAAAAACTATGATAATAAAATTAGTTCCTGTGCGTTTATCTTTGGATCAATGGATGTAGTTTACTATTAACTGAGATGTCAGGGTGTCTTCTATCTGATGTTTGGGATTACTTTTAAAAGAATTTGGAACATGGAATAAGAGAAAAATAGTACAGTAGTTTAAAAGAATTTGGAACATGGAATAAGAGAAAAATAGTACAGTAGTTTAAGAAGTGTAGGAACTTCAGAGCCTCCTGTCAAACAATAGTTTGATAATTTTGCCATATACAAGATGTGTAACCTGAGGTGTGATATGATCTTGGTTGAAGGGAAAAAGGAAAAAGAATATCTTCTGTACTTGAGCTCCCTTTTGGATGACCAAGATATATATGTACTCTGAGAATAAGGAAATTGTGTAATTGTTGTTAGTTTTCAGCTACATTTTAATGTTAAAAGGAAACTGTTTGATGTTTGATTTTTTTTATCAACTTGACCATATTCATCAATATGTTAAATTTCTGCTACTCTTTACGCTACGAAAACATATCTTCAGATTTGATTCCCAACTTTATCATCTCAGTATAACTTTTATCAAGCTGTTGAAATCACCTTATAGAAATTAATATATTTGTATTTTAAATTTACTTTTTTCTTGAGTTAACTGTGGAACTCTGGTTATATCAATTTGTCACGTATTGAATGAACTAACTGACAGAATACAATTCTAGAAGGCATATTATCTAATTTTTGAAACTGTTTTCATGTAAATTGCTTATGAATTGCCTGCCTTTTTAGTGACTTTGTGGCATAGAATTGATCAGTTCTATGTTTTCGAGAAATTCTGTATCTTTAGTAACATTGGCATATATTTTCTGTATTTTTAGTAATTTAGTACATCTTTGAGAAACTTTATGGATGTCTATATTTCTGATCTAGTGAGTCCTGCAAATCCATCCTAAATAAGTAGAATCTGCTTGTTCGTCTTTTTTTGCTCAAAAATTAATTCTAATCATTATGATGCTGAGGACCATAAGTTATCCTTCTAACCAATAATTTGGTCTCCCTGTTATTCTCTCTCCCTTTTTTGTTCCTTTGCATCAACTCAAACTATTAGTTACAGTTTTCTGAGTTAACCCAAATAAATGCCTGGCTATTCTGTGATACATTGGACCATCATTCTATGATTTATCTGGATCACTTCTTTTGAGTCTTCCAAACGTCCTGTTTCGATGGTTTTACATGTCCTTCAATTACAGGATGTTTTTCTCTTTTCTAATTTGGCCCCTCATTCTTTGCTAAAATTTTGTTTTTCTTTACTATTACTGATAGCAATCAGAATAACAGAAGTAGTTCTGATTAGAAATTAAGTTTAACAATGCTTGTCTTTGTAGTAGAACGACTAAGATTAATTACACTTTCTGCAGAACAAACATTTTAGCATGTACAAAAATGATCAGAAGTCTGCAGAGAACTATCTATCCTCAAGAGATTTTGGGGGTCTCCTGCTACATTGTAGTAAACAGGTACGTCAGCATGCTTTACCTTGCTGTTCAGAAGTCACACCATATCGGTATTTAATGTTTTCTTCTCCAATGTAGGTTGAGAAAGTAATGGAATTGTGGAACAATGATGAGGAGTTCCGCTTGCAATATGTTAAATCCAACATGAACAGCACATTGAGGAGACTGAATACATCTGATGGAAGATCACTTGGCCCAGATGAAGATCCACCTGTTATACATAACCAGGGCAAGGGTTTAGGCCTTCAACACCCACAAGCCAACGTTGGTGTATCTGTTAAACATGTAGCTTTGGAGGCAAAATTAGAAACATCCAAAGAGGACTCATTTCCTGCTTTGCCAGCAACAACGAAGAATCAGCGTGTTAAACCGAAAAAACCAGCAAAGCCCTTGTCAGATGAGACTAAGGAAAAACATACTGCTAGTGTTTTGGATAGAGAAGTTGAAAACAGTGAGAAGGTGGTCGGTGTAACAAAGGAGGAAGAGGAGCGGATAAAGAAGTTACAAGAATCCTCTAAGAAGGAAGAGGAATTGAGGAAGGAAAAGGCTGCAGCCGAGTTAAAAGAACAGTGTCGGCTGGAACAAAGGGCTAAAGCCAAGGAGGCAGAAGAAAGGAAAAGGAAACAAGCCGAGAAGGCACAGGCCAGAGCAGAATACCGAGCACAGAAGGAAGCTGAACTGAGAGAAAAGGTAACCTCATTCTACTCTTTCAATCTGGTCATAAAATCTATGTTCCCGATCTTGTTTTAACACTGAGCAACTTCGAACATAAATCTCATATCACTACTTTCATAGCCAAAAGATTGCTCTCATTTGCAGAAGAAAGAAAAGAAGCAGAAAAAGAAAGGCATGATTGCTGAGGACAGCCCTGTGCCCTCTACTGAGACTATTATGCCCGAAGCAGCTCGTGAAACCGATGTCATAGTAACAACAGCACCAAAGAGACCTTCAAGGCCGGCGATCACAACAAAGCAGTACAAGATGCAGCCTGTTCCCTTGCCACTTCGTAAGAGGGGTAAGAGAAAGATGGCTACATGGATGTGGGTGGTTCTAACAGTTATAGTAGTACTCTTACTGTTTCTGGCAGGCAATTACATCTCCTTCTCCAGCTTCAGCTTCAGCTTCCCACAATCTGCCCCGTGAGCATCTTCATACCCGATACTTACACAAGCATATATTTATTAAGGTCTATAGAGGATAGGAATGAGTGTTATTAAATATTTTTGATTGGCAACCATATTTTTTCCTTGCACTACTAGTCCGGTCTTCTTTCTTTACACTGGTCTCACTCATATAGTCTGCTCTTTCTATTTGCAACCGAGGTTTAGACTCATTGTGGATGGTAAAAATTAATATGCATGATGGGTAAGTTCAAAATAATAGGAATTTTGTGGCTCCTTTATTCAGCATCTTCCACCCCAAGTTCTATTTGCCTTGTGATTTGGTTAGAACATGACCTTATTCGGCAAAGAAATCTGAGACCTCCTCGATCTTTCTAGTTTACTATTTCCATGGATAACGACCACTTCTCCCTTTTGTTCTGTGCAAAACCAATTTGTGGGGATTGTTTAGGGGTGATACTGTAAAAATACTTATGTTTTGTTTGGTTCATCAGCAAAATCATCCTTGGAAGTGAGATGGTATTTTTCTGATTTGTAAAATGTGTGTTTCGGTTATATATACCAAAATTGTTTTTACCTGTGAGTGAGGTCATCTTTTTCCAGGTTATGAGGAAGAGAATCGAAACATGGTAACAAAATCTAGAAAAGGGTTGTCATTTTGGGTAGAAAAACAAATCTGAAGAAAAATAGTTTTATTTGGGAGATATTTATTTGAGTTTTTGTTATTCCCGGTTGCAAGGGGGTGAATAGTAGGTATGGGATCATAGGTTTAATATATTTTCTTGAACTATATTCTATTATCAATTTATATTTTGTGCTCTATTGTCAATTTAATAAGGTTTGCTCATTTGGGATTTGTAGGGAAGAGTTTCAAGTTGATTCTTGTGAATAGTATAGCTTTAGTGTTTTTGAGGGGGATATGATAAAAAAGAAGAGAAGGAAAAAAATTGTGTTGATAACCTTATCATAGATCTCAATGTTAAGTGTAATGCATTAGTTGTTGGCTCTTGGGTTGAGAACATTAAGGGGCCAACCCAACCCTTGTTGTTTTTAAAACCAAAAAGCTTTGCAGAAAAGGGGAATAGATAGATAGACAAAGAGTGGATGGAGCCGAAAGAAAACTAGAGAGAGCGATCCGCTGTTCTCTTTTTTCCTAATTTCTACTAAAATTGGATTCCGAGAGAGTCTAAAAAAGAATGTGTCACAAAGTTTAGTTTGAGTTTTTGCTTAAGCCCGTTTGCTGCACGAACCAAAAGTAGTCAGCCCTATAGAAGAAGCTAGCTGGGAAAAGGTCGTAGTAACTAACCAATTGTCTTTTGCTGCTTCCTCCTTCAAGCCACAACAAATAACATTAAACAACGACAATTTATTCGTGATATCTTAAACCAATCTCTTTCTCTCTCATACCCTAAGCTTAATTCCCTGTTCTTTCTTCTCACAAATTTTTCTCCTAACTAATCCAAAACCAACCCCTTTACCCAAATGCTCAAAAATCAAGTTGTTCTCCACAGAGCTCCCAATCATTTTGTTCCCGCATTATTCTCTCCAACAGTGAATTGGTCCTCTCGGCGTCTTGCGTGCACACGACAACACATCACGAGGTAGACAAAATGGACACTCTGCACTTCCGAATAAAGTAAGTGCCACACACACCCCCATCCCCCCCCCCCCCAACCAAGAATAAAACTATGTATATTGGAGCACAAAAGATGGTGCCAAAGTAGCTAAGCTAGGTATCGATAAGAGTGTTACCCACCACTTCTCACAGTAGAAAGAGGAAGCGAGATCCACCGACATTTTTCATCTACTTTAATGCTCGATGTTTGTTTCTTCTTATCCTTCTTTTTATTTTCTTTGACAAAAAAAAATAGCATTTGTTTTTTCTTTTCATTTTTTTTTTTACAAACTTTCAATCTCCTATACATGATATTGGGGGATTTTAGTATCGTAACCGAGTAGTCAGCACAACCTGATCCCTATCGAGTGTGCAAGTTCGATCATGTCAGTCGGGAATGGAGGCGTCCGATTGAAGTCAGTATAACATCTCGGGTGCCTGTACCTCGGGTGAGCTTCTTCGGGAATCGCTCGAGTCGATGGCTGCTACGGATCTGCACGAAGGTCTCGTCGGGATGGAGGTTCCTAACGTGACCCCTATGATGTTTAAGTCAGTATCTCGACCTTCTTTTGGGAGGTATTAGTGTGTATTTTTTAGTTTTAGAGAGGAGACCCCCCTCTGGTATTGTCGGGAGGGGGCTTTATACTTATCAGGCGGAGGGTTGTCCATACGCTTGGCCTTTCCTTCACTGTTACCTCGAGTATAGCCATCTTGTATGATGAGTCAGTCGGCGTAGAAGCATGGCGCGAGGGTATGTCATGCCACGCAATATTTATGGCGCACGATGGTAGTTCAGCTGGCGCACCATCCAACCGATTCCACCTCGAATGCCCGACATAGCTTTGGTGTTGGCACGGGTCCATCTCCCACTCGGATGCTGACATGGCCACTGAGTTGGCGCGGACACTGATGGATTGGGTTGATCCATTATCTACCCTATCATTCTTTCCCCCTCCAAAGGGGGGTTTCCTGGAGCTTACTGTCAATTACGGGTAAGACCCTGTCGACTTTGGGATATTTGGGTCGATGCTTAGTTGATCCTTACGATTGCCTTCAGGGAGTTCCTTGGAGGGGCACATCTGGCGACACATGGCGCGGGTAAACTGATCGAGATGCACAGCCGGACGAAGGATTAATGGACTGGCTAAGATACATAACTCGGGCAAAGAACTGATAGACTAGCCGAGATGCACAACTTGGACAAAAGACATTGGACTGGCCGAGATACGTAACTTAGGCAAAGGACCGATGAACTAACCAAGATACACAACTCGGGCGAAGGATTGATGGATTGGCCAAGATACACAACTCAAGCAAATGACCGATGGACTGACCGAGATATATAACTCGAACAAAGGATATTGGACTAGTCGAGATACATAACTCCGACAAAGGATCGATGAACTTACCGAGATACATAACTCGAGCGAAGGATATTAGATTGGCCAAGATATGTAACTCGGGCAAAGGACTGATGGACTGACTGAGATACACAACTCAGACAAAGGATATTGGACTGACCAATATATGTAACTCGGGCAAAGGACTGATGGACTGGCCAAGATACATAACTCGGGCTAAGAATATTATATTGGTCGAGATACGCAACTCGAGAAAGACTGATGGACTGACAGAGATTCGTAACTTGAGCAAAGGACTGATGGACCGACCGAGATACATAACTCGGGCTAAGGACATTAGATTGGTTGAGATACGCAACTCGGGCAAAGGACTGATGAACTGACCGAGATACACAATTCGGAAAAAGGATATTGGACTGACCGAGATACGCAACTCGGACAAAGGACTTATGATCTGGCCACGCATAGTTTGCACGCAATTAATGCATGGGGCGATTGATAAACACTCATGACAACTATCATGGACACGTGATGCCCTAGTCGTGTCATCACTGATTTGGTTTCTGAGTTGACGTGTAGGGCTCATGTGTCGCTCCTATTGCTCTGTTATGTGTCGCACTTACTGCGGTTCACACATTTCCCAGGCAGAGTCATGTCGTTGCCTCAAGAAGTCGAAATGCCACATCCTTATAAGCTTTATCATGATTGTGGTGAGGGATCACTTCCATTTTCTGTGTTTCTCCTCTTGAGCTCTCGGACCTTGTGTGTTGATTACTCAGATTGTTCTTAGTTCAATCGCCCTTATCCAATGAGATCAGAATGGCCTCCTCCCCTTCGTATACCACCTCTGGTTTTTCTTCGACCCCCTCTTCTCCAATTTTTCTGGTGTAATGACCCAGGCGGACGTCAAGGCTCTTTAGACCTTAGAGGTAATGAAGTCGTGTCACAACTTCAAATTCACTGTGAGTCTTGAATCCTTGGTTATGATTCGAAAGTATTATATCATTCCGAACGAGTATGTCAGATGTAATTACATGATACCACCATCATCACTATCCCAATAGTTTAGATAATAAAACCAAGTAGCTAAGTGAGTTATTATTATTATTTTTTTTTTCAAAGGAGAGAGTTACTTTAGAGTCGATATACTTTTTTAGCGTTTGAAACGTTAATACAATTTTATCTCTTTTGAAAGAAATTTATTTAAAGAAAGAACACAAGTTTCATATCATGTAAGCTTTATTCTCTCCCACATTTTCGCTTTTTATTTCCTTTAATATAACTGCTAAAATGGAAAAATGGAGGAGAACAAGCCAACTCTTTCAAGTAAAATGGACTTTTGATCCAGTATATATATATATATATATATATAGGAAAAGCTTCTTTTTCCAATTCAACAACCCAATTTTTGCAGATGTCTTCTGATGATAATATGAACACATGAGCATCTTCTTTTTCTTGACTTTAGCTGCCAGCCTTCAACTATTCCAAGTATCACTTCCATCATCAAATTCTTTCAGATGGTAGTCTCTTTCAAAGGTTTTCTGTTTTTTTTTTTTTGGTTTTGCAACACTAATGATTAGACTTTACATTGGTATATTCTTCTTCTCTTAGTGGAGCATTGGCCCTTGGCAGATTGTCTTTTTTTTTTTTTTACAAGGTGATAGGGATGATAGTGATTGATGGAGTAATAAATTACCAAGTAAATCAACACTAATTATAATATTGTATTATAAGAGCAAAGGATCATGTATTCATTTATCAAGTCAAACATCTCATGCTAGTTGCGTTGACCAAACACATAAGAGATAACACTAAAAAAAAAATCTATCTATTTACTTAAATTTTTAGATAAATTATACTTAGAACATTAGTTTGGTCATAATAATAATAAGTCTAATTTATTTATTTTAAATCATGAGATTTAAATTACAACTTAATTTTTGACATATGAAACACTAAGGTATTGATGGTATACCTGACTCATCTTAGTTCAAAATATAATGATGTAGTTAACATAATTATTTTATATCTAGAATAATTAGCTAGTGCTTTTACTGGATCTATTTATCTTTGTTGAGAATTCAAAATCTTATCTTTTAAGTATAAGTTTTGACACCTAAAATGATTGAATCGTAGCTCTTCATCATGGTTTTTGGAATCGATGATCTTGATTTTTTTTTTTTTCAAATTAAAAACTGAAATCGAACTGATAAAAGGGCTTCTTTTGGAACCATTTATTTTTTAATTTTAATTTAAAATAAATTTATAAAATTATTTTTAAATAATTAAAAAAATAAACGGCGGTTCAAACCAAAATCAGAACCGAGCCACCCAAGTTGGTTTATAATTCCATTCAAAAATCGATAAACTACTGAATGGATTTGGTTCTGATTTTGATCCAATTTAATTCGAAACAATGACCACAATTGCTAAGTTGACAATTCGACATCTTAAAAAATTTTAATATCTATATCATAAATCTAATGGTACGTGAAAATGTGGCATGTGAAAAAAGAAGTTTGAAGTAAATTGCTAGTAGTTAACAATTGTTAGCACTAGAAATGAGTTATGTTATATATCAATAATATTTGAGTTTTTTTGAGTCATTGAACATTTGTGTTGTAATACCCTACTTCTAATTTTATCCATGTTTTATATGCATAACTTTATCATATTTTAGTTTTATTTACTAGGTTTTACTAGTGTATAGTATTTTTGAGACCTATACATAACTATAACATCTATCTAACCAAGTGCAAACACAAACATAACTTGCTCGACATTTATATATTTAAAATGATCACAATTGTCTTTGTTTATACCTATATTGGCATGGGCTTTCACTTGCTTACCTTCCTACAAAATCACCTAGGTTGGGTACTAATGCCCTTACCTACAAAATAGATTTATACCGAGTAATCACTCAATAAATATAAATCTTTATTATCTGATTCTAGTGAGCATTCATCATGTCATGTATACAATATTTTATAATTATTGACATAGAATATGTAATTGTAAATCTCTCATCCTATGACTTTTCTTAGCAAGCATAAACCTATAACATATGCAAAATAAAGAGATAAAATACTATATCAAAATAATTTGAAATACTTGTATATATATGTAAGTCATACGTTATCATAATATATATATGTGAACTCTCGTATCGCATGTCATAATATATATGTACTCTCACACCTCACATCACAATACATATATATACTCCGATGCCGCACATCATAATATATACATGTATTGCATGTTGTAATATATCCATGAACTCTCAAACTATATATCATAGAAAACATGAGTATCCCACACCGCACGTCATCATATATATACATGTATTTAAGATATTTTTGTCGTTTCATATATTTTTATGTTTACAATATATATGTATATATTCACATTTAGCTAGCTAATGACATTAATATCATTCAAAATTTTTAAAATACATTATGAATATGATAATTTATATCATTATTTTTTGTAGTAAATTAAACTTATACTTGATTAAACTAAAAAATGAAGATGCAAATAGAAAACTACATTTTTTTTAATGATCAAATATGCTAGAGAGATACATTTATCAAATTGGGAGTATAAGATCATGAGATACTTTAACAAGAACTCTATCTCTTGATTTTATTGATTTATAATATTTTATAATAATAATTTTATAAAAAATAATAAAGTCTTATAAAATAGACTATACTCAACTTGAAAATTTTATTTCTCTATGATTAAATGAACTAGTTAGTATCAATCAAATCATTATATAATTTTATGAAGAAATGTTGCTTCACTATGCTAGCTAACCAAATAATCTTGAATTATCATAAAATTTTATAAAAAAAACTAGAAGACATAGAAAACATATGCACTAATTTTTAGCTTAAAACTAAATTAGTTTAAGGCCAAAATACCCTCCTAATTTTACTATAAACATCTATTATGTTCTGCTAAAATTGGATTGAGATTGTCTAAATTTATAAACCTTATATCTTTGTATACATAGGTGATATTGACTAATTCTAAATCTCACATAATACTAAGGAAATTTTTTAACATATATCAAGAGAATGAAGCCTAATCATATTCCTAAGGGTGATCAATCAAATCGAATGGATACATTTTTTTTTATAAAATAGGAGATTCCAAGTGCCTTAGAGTGGGATAGTAATAATTCTATGCATAAATCTCAGACTAAAGTTATACTAATGGCCTTAGAATAATAAGAGATTCATACAAAATATATTTAAAAATCAAATAAAAATTTAAAGTTTAGATTACTTAAAAGTAGCTAAAAGCATCAGCCTATAAATCTATGAAGCTAAAATCCTAGGTATAATAAGGGAATAATTATGTTTTTCTTATCTCAACCTTCCTTAGAATATGAGATTTCCTAGCCTCCATGATACAAGCTGAGATAATAACTAAGAATGAGAAAAAGAATCATGAGTTATTATGTTAATAAAGATGATGAGGCTGAAATAAATGGAGGTGCTTAAGAGGTTATCATGAGATTTAATGTTCAATCCCACTAGACCTTATTTCAAGTGTTTTATCATTTTTTTTATTAATATCTTAATATGTTTAGGATAATACTTCTTTTTAATTTTTTTATTACTCTATCCATGCATTATTGGCTTATTGTTCTCCATATACATAAGGTTTAAAGTTTAATCTTTCTTACTTTAATAATGTTTGAACTTATTTAAATATTGAGATTCACTTAAGGTCTATTATAATTTAATCATCACTTTTAGTCATTATATATATACTTATTACCATAACTTAATCTCGTATTCAAGTCCAGTAACACACTTTGCATGTTAAACAAACATTTCATATAACATTGAGAATAATATTTTAAGAAAGTCTATATTTCAATCTTAAAACTGAAAAAATAAGCATGACATTTATCATATTTATAAAGCATATATATAATAAATTATATCACTAAGTGATGATAACATATACCTATTATCTCCTAATATATTATATCATGCATATGGTATAGAAGATTTAATCTATCGGACATGTTTGTCCTCAATTATTGTGTATATAGTCTCTCATCCATGTAATATCTCAGAGACAGTATATTGGGCATGGTACCATCAGACCACATATATAATCTATTCGAGTCTCGCTCTAATCGGTATCTCCCAGAAATCTCCTTTTATGTCAATCCGAATGACTCTTGCTAGAGATTTGTTCGAGCGATAACATATGGGATATGCCTCTCATGATACTAAGAGTGGATGATCATCTATTGATACTCAATTGTCTTTGTAAGGTTGACTACCAATCCTGATAATCAGCTCTATTAAATCTGAAACTTTATAAACATGTAAATCTGACGTTAAAGAAAGAATCACTCAAATATCTCAAATCTATAGACTAGATACAAACTAGGACTATGAAATCATTGTTTGATATTAGACATCATTAATCATTTAATATTTACAAATATACAATACATTAATTAGTTTGATTATATTGATATCTTTCTCGAGTAACCTATACTCGATATTAATTATGGTTTATATTTAAAAATGAATTAATTTTATTATCATAATCTTATATGATTCTACATCCTAATATATATATATATATATATATATATATATATATATATATAATATAATATAAAAAATATATATATCACTAACAGCGACAAAGACGTTGTACATCACTGACGTGAGCGATCTGATTCTGTAGATTATCCTTGAGAATAGGCAAAGAGCTTCATACTTTTATATATATATATAAGTATATATATATAAATATAAAAATGAAGGAGATGTGTGATGATATATGCAGCTGCCTCGGAGGTCACACGTTGGTTAGGCGTTGGATGGGAAAGCGTGTGGGTTAGGTGTGCTGTATCACTTTTGGGTCACATGTGAGTTAGTTAGTGCTCCTTATCGCTTCCAATCTGCGGCACACAACCAACCTCACCTCCATCTCTTCTCTTTCACAATCAACGAATTGGTGGTCCCATGCCACAAGCTATCCACCCGAACCATAAAAAAATTAACTTACTTACTCCCAGCCATAAAAATTATGTTTATATTTATATACATTTTGTTGGGATATGAAGAAACAGCAATCTGGATTTTTCCCAAATGACTCGAACCCGTTGATGTGATGATTTATCCACGTGACTCTCACGTGTTTCTGAACCTACGGCTCACCGAGAAAGAGGGACCGACCACGTAGGCACCAACATTTTAGTTTTTATCTACCAAATAATAATTTAAATTATTATTCTTGCTCTGATAGGGGTAATTTGGTAAAAGAGGGTTCCTTCCTGGGAATGAGCCGAAACGATGATGCACACGCAGAGTGGTGCGCGTACTCTCCTCCCTCCCCACCGCCCACTCTTGCTTCCTTTCTCTGTGGCTTTCGCCCCCCGAACGCCTTGTCGTGACGCGCCGTGGAGACAAAACAAAAGAGAGATGACCAATCTTTCATTTCAAACAAGGAAGGAAGGAAGTAAGTCGCCGGAAGGAGAGGATGTAGATTGACCGACGATGGGTTGTAGTTTTGAGCTTTTGCTTGGTGTTTTCGCCCGTTTGATGTAGCTTCCGAGGTATGGGTCTTTGGTAAGTAAAGAGTGTTCTTTGCTGTTGTTTTTTGTGGAGTGATTCATTCGGGGATGACGCAGATTGTTGTCGTGATGATCTTTTGATGGATTGTTGGGGTTCTTTAGGTTCGAATTTGACGGAGGGGTTGGCGCGTGCTATGAGGAAAAAACCGGGGAATATAGGGTTTGATTCGGTCCGCGGGAGATGGGACGAGAGGTCGGTGAGCAGGTCGTTCCTCCCGTCTTCTTCCACCGCCACCGGGCCCTCCCTGGACCCTTCCACCAGTCGCTGCTACCCTCGAAGAAGCGAGATTTCCCATGGAAGAACAATCCCAGCTTTCCCCACAACCAACAGCACGAGCGCCAGCAGCAGCGGTTGATGGGCGCTTCTCTTCCGCACCGCGGCGGCAATTGGAACCCCGATATGTGGGACTGGGATAGCGTGAGATTCACGGCGAAGCCGTTGGCCGATGCATCGGAGGTCCTCTGCCTGGGGTCCCAGCCGTCTACTGCGGCTGCCGCCACGGTCGATCAGAAGAAGAAAGGGCCCGAGGGCTCGAAAGATTTGGCTTTGGGCAGGAGCTCGGGACAGGATGACGAAAACCTGGCGCTGAAGCTAGGAGGTGGAGCGGACTCGGTGGACCAGCCAGCTGCGAGGCCAAACAAGAGGGTCAGGTCTGGATCGCCAGCGAGTGGCGGCAACTTCCCGATTTGTCAGGTGGACGATTGCAAGGCGGATCTATCGAGTGCCAAGGATTACCATAGGCGGCACAAGGTCTGCGAGGCGCACAGCAAGACCGCCAAGGCACTTGTGGGGAAGCAGATGCAGAGGTTCTGTCAGCAGTGCAGCAGGTAATCACGATCTCCTCAGACATCATTTTAATTGCAACAAGTTTGTATTCATGTCGACTGGAAATTAATTTCACCATTTTTTTTTTTTTTGTGTTTTTTGTGGATGTTATTGGCTTTCACAAGATATTTGAAATTGCATCATTTTGGTACACCATCGTCTGGATCTGTCTTCCAAGTTGTTGGTTTTATTATCTCTGACATCATCAAAATCTTATGTAATTCTCATTTGTTATTGTTACGTGATTTAGATTTCATCCCCTTTCGGAGTTTGATGAGGGCAAGAGAAGCTGCAGGAGGAGACTTGCAGGGCATAATCGACGCAGAAGGAAGACCCAACCATTGGATGATGCTTCTTCTAGGCCATCGCTTCCTACAAACCAAGAGAACGGAACAAATTGGAATCTTGATGTTGTCAACTTGTTAGTGACGTTGGCAAGGTTGCAAGGTATGCGATGTAGCTTACAGAATAAGCAATTTATGACACGCTGTGAGATTTTTGCTTCATCCTTTTTTTTTCTTTACTATGAGTGCAGGTAACAATCAAATTAAACCATCTTGTATCCCACCTCTGCCTGACAGAGATCGTCTCGTCCAATTTATTAGTAAACTAAGTGCTTCAAGGTACACAAACCCTTCCTCAAGATCATCTGTACCTGGAGATTTTGATTTAAATGTATCTCAAGTTCCAGCACTAGGTTCATTTGAACAATCACTAAAGTCAAATTGTGATGAAAATGAACCATCCACAACAAACCTGCCGGCAGTTCTCTCTGCAGCGCTAACAGCATCTGCTCCTGATGGTCCTGGATCTCTTTCACAAGGGAGCAGTGAAAGCAGTGGCAATGATAAGGCCAAAAGAAGGATGCAAAATGTTGAGCCACCCTCTGATGTTAATTCGCGTAATAAATCAACTGATGTCTACCCTTCTTCAGTGGGGGTCCTCACAAACAACTGCACTGATAGATCTCAGGTAGAAGTACCTGACCAGACATTGCATCTAGCGAGACCATGTTTACCTTTGCAGCTTTTGAGTCCTGCTGATAATGAGAGCCCTGCAGAACTGGGATCTGCATCCAAGAATCTTTCTTCTGAAAGTAGCAACCCATTAGATGAGAGGTCTCCTTCATCTTCACCCCCTGTTACAAAGAAGCTGTTCCCTCTACATTCAACAATGGAACTGGTGAAATATGCACAAGTTTCAGAATGCCAGGAAGACAATGCAACTGTTGAATTAAGTACTAGCCATGGTGGGAGTGTACCACTTGAGCTCTTTAAGGAGTCAGAAATCCAAGCTGAAAATGGAGCAGTTCAAAGTGTACTGCATCAAACACGTTATAAGTCCTCTAGCTTAGATCACTCCCCTGCTAGTTCGAATTCTGATGCTCAGGTAACTTACATTCTGACTATGCACCTACCAGTGTTTACAACCTTTCCATCCTGTTTACCTATCTTCTCTGACGTGGGCGACAGGATCGAACTGGGCGAATCATTTTTAAACTCTTTGGCAAGGATCCGAGCAGTTTTCCAGATACATTTCGTGCTCAGGTTGTGTAAAACGCTGTTTAGTATTCTCTCCCTTAAGGCCTTAAAAATGTTTCCATCGATAAACGCTTTGTAATTTTCTTTATTGCAGGTACTGAATTGGCTTTCAAACAGTCCATCGGATATGGAAAGCTACATTCGGCCTGGTTGTGTTGTTCTATCAATCTATATGTCAATGCCATTGGTTGCATGGGAAGAAGTCGGTGGCTTATTCTTTTACGCGTCATTTGTTTTCTATGTTTCAGTTCAGCTTTTTAGTATTCAAAAACTTGTTGGTTGCAGCTTGAAGATGATCTTCTTCAGCGTGTCACTTCACTAGTTCAACATTCTGGTACTGACTTTTGGCGAAACGGGAGATTTTTAGTCCGTACAAACAAACAGCTAGTGTCATATAAGGATGGTATGCTTTCTATATCACCTTTGTACAATCATTATTCTTTTTTTCTAGTTTTAAATATTGTGACGCTCATTATTCCATCTCTATTCAAGGGCTGAAACTGTTAGGAAAAAATGAAACGACTGCCATTTGCCATCTGATGCAGGGAAGATCCGCTTGTCCAAAACATGGAGGGCATGGAGTGCTCCAGAGTTGACATCTGTATCACCTATTGCCGTTGTAAGTGGGCAGGAAACTTCCTTTTTTCTAAAAGGTCGCAACTTGACTGTTCCTGGCACCAAGTGAGTTGAGCATCTCAATGCTTGTTTATCCATCTAAATGCCTGTACCCAATTTATGTTGCTCATGAATTAGTTTCATTTGTGTAGGATCCACTGCACTTATATGGGGAAATATGTGTCCAAAGAAGTTCTTTGCTCAGCATATCCAGGCACCGTATACGATGATTCCTGCATAGAGAGGTTTGAGTTTCCGGGAGGATATCCAGAATCCCTTGGTCGCTGTTTTATTGAGGTGATTAATTTAGATGTTGTAGCAGTTACTTGTTAAAAAACATGGCTTTCTTGCTATTGGAATAGATGTAGTTGAATAGCACTTGCTCCTAACTAAGTTGTAAATTCCATTCTCAGGTGGAAAATGGTTTCATGGGGGACAGTTTCCCTGTTATCATCGCTGATGCTGGTATCTGTCAGGAATTGAGGGTTCTTGAATCAGATCTTGAGGAAGATGTTCAGACAGTAGGTGTCATCCCAGAGGAACAAGTTCATAATAGTGTGCTATCCAGTTCGAGGGAGAATGTCTTGCATTTCCTAAATGAACTTGGTTGGTTGTTTCAGAGTACACATATGTCATCCAGCCTGCCATTGTTGGATTTCTCCATTGCACGGTTTAAGTACCTACTTACATTTTCTGTTGAACGAGATTGGTGCACTCTTATCAAAACTCTTCTGGATATTCTTGTTGAAAGAAGTTCAAGTAATGATGCCCTAAAGCATGAATCATTGAAAATGCTATCAGAAATTGATCTCTTGAGCAGAGCAGTTAAGAGAAAGTCCAAGACAATGGTCGATTTGATTCTCCACTATTGCGTCAGTCATGGAAAAGATGAAACAAAGTTGTATCTTTTTCCCCCAAACATGGCTGGCCTTGGTGGAGTGACCCCATTGCACATGGCTGCAAGTATGCAGGACTCAGAGGACATGGTTGATGCACTCACTAATGATCCACAGGAGGTAAAGCTAGTTCTGACTTTTTATAATCGTCAGATACAATAATGGCATACACAACACTGCAATTGAATTAACACTCCGATTCCAACTTTAGAGTGATGTGTTTTTAAAGGATACTTTTCGTTTGTTCTGTTATAAATGTTGCCACAGACTAGTTTTGAACCTTATCATGGTACTCACTAATTTATTTGACTTTAATTTCTTAGATGGGATTGAAGTGCTGGAACTCGGTACTGGATGACAATGATCATTCCCCCTATATGTATGCTACATTGAGAAACAATATTTCTTATAACAGACTGGTGGCCAGAAAGCTTGCTGACAGAAGAAATGGTCAAGTGACCATATGGGTTGAAGGTGGAGAGATATACATGGATGAACCAGGGGTAGTAGGAGCAAACAGGCATGGTGCTGCCCAAATGTCTTGTGCTGAATGTGCATTGGCAAGGGCTGGACGGCTTAGACAAACTGCCAGCTACAAGGGGCTACTTCAGCGTCCCTACGTCCATTCGATGCTTGCAATTGCTGCAGTCTGCGTTTGTGTCTGCATTTTTTTCCGAGGCTCGCCACAGATTGGTTCCGTTGATCCATTCAAGTGGGAGAACCTGGACTTTGGACCGAGATAGCTCCAAAAGGAATAGGCGCTGATTGGGTGGACAATTCTGATGCAAAGATACTGATCATCCTGTTGTACCTCTTAATCAAAGGTGCTTGCTGGCTTTGAACTGTTGGATTCCAGTGATGGCTTCCGTGGATTTCGACATGTTCAAATCTTGAGCTGAGATATTTCATCAAGGAAGCAATATTTGTTGATTCTGTTGGCAAACAAGATTGGCCTGAGGTCTCTAATGGAATGAGGGATTTCCATGGGATAAAAGCGGAGTTGGGTGGCAGAATGAGTTCCCTCAAATACAAAGAATGCACAAAGAAGAGCAGAGTGGACCAAACAGGGCTCTCTTACATGGCTTACGGCAATTTCTTAGTTTATGCAGTTAGTTAACATGTTGTGATTCTGTCTTTTTAGCTGGTTTTACTTTTGTGATCCATGGAAAATACAGCACAAGAAGTCCATGAACTGTGTCTAATAACTTTTAAGAGGAAAGTGAAGCAGTGTCACCAACATGCTAAGTTTTGATGAGTAAAGCTGTGTAGAGATGGAAGCTCAGGTTAGCAGATATCCAGAGACGGTGAATCCTTTGCTGAAGCAACCACACCACTACACATCATGACACTCTTTGGGACTTATCACAGTGTATGTTTCTTGACTCCCCAACTCTTTGACAAGCATTTTTTTTGGATGTTATTACTGACTGAATTTTTTATCACATGGATTAACGCCTACATGATCTTGTTTTCTCTTGCTCAATTAGTAGTCTTCTTTCTAGATGGTTCCTTAGGCATGCGTATTCGTCGTCACGGGGATTTCTTCTCTCTTTTTAATGTTTTTCATTTTGATCCAATTAAGTTTTTTCGCAAATCCTAGATGACACGGCTGTTTTTTTAATATATAAAAAAGAAAATTTTGCCCTTCAAAATTGAAGGTGTTTGAATTTGCTATTTGATTGTTGTCGATGGCCTTCTTATTGCCATTAGAGGTAGTAACCAAGTTTTGCTTTCAGTTGTTTAAAACCATTGTCATTTATTTCTTATTTTGGATTCTTAAAACTAACAATGGTAAGTTTGTGATTTTTTTTTTTTTTTTGTTGCTGCCCCAGGAAATGCAACTCTACCTTCCCCAACATTATGGAGTGTAAAAAGGAGGGAGTTGGCTCACAAAACGTTTAGATTCCTATATAATATTCCATGGAAGACTTGCTGATTCCTATCATAATATTATGGTAGATAGAGCTTTGATTAAAGATCCAAAGTTGTCAGGAGGAGTTGATGTTCCCACTAAGATTGTGATGAATATTAGGTTTCCCATAAGATCACCAAAACCTGTTCTCCCCTAAAATCCTTGATTTCCTTTTACGAGATCCACGACAAATCTCATCATCGAGTAGGATCTGATGGGTGTACTGTCATTAATTTGGGAGGGTGGCAATCTAAGCTCAATGAAATTAATTGGATAGTGATTCAGAATCGATCGAGGTGAGGATTGATATCAGAATCATCTCATCAACAAGAATCTAAGAGTGTACTTGTTAATTTGAGAGAGAGAGAGAGAGAGAGAGAGTAGTCTAATAAGCTTAATGAAGTTAATTGGACAGTTACCCCCATGCTCAAGTAGGAAAGATTGTGACACATTAAACCTTCCTACTATAAACTTTTTTAGTTTCCACCCTTTGCATCTTTCGAAAGAAGATACTAGTGGTGGTGTTGGACTAAATGCATGCTTATAAGCAGAATAGGAATAAGACCTATGTATGGATGGCATCGGAACAAAAAGGCATGCTTGCTGATAAGAGAATATGAACCCATGCATGCATTGGAACAAAAAAAAAAAAAAAAAACGTACACAATTTTGTTTAGGAACCAATCCAAGATGTGAAAAAAAGGCACATTAGTTTGTTAAGGAACTAATCAAATCAAATATGTGAAAAAGGTGAGAAACTAAATGCACGCTTATGAGAGAATATGAACCCATGCACGCATTGGGGGCACATAATTTTGTTTAGGAACCAATCAATCCACACATGAGTTTGTTAAGGAACCAATCAAATATATGTGAAAAAGGTGAGAGACTAAATGCATGCTTATGAGAGAATATGAACCCATGCATGCATGCATGCATGATTTGGGAAAAAAACACAAAAAGGATGGCACATACTTTTGTTTATGAACGAATCAATCCAAGATGTGAAAAAGGTGAGGTGAGGGAAGTTGTTGATGCATCCCAAAACGGCTGCTGTGATTACTACTGCTTCGCACTCGGATAAAATGGAGGTCAATAGGGAAGGGCATAGTTTAACACCATACTAAGTTGTCAACCACACACCACACACACACGCTTGAACGAATGCCAGCAATAATTTTCCATGGTTGATGATCACTTAAAATAAATGTTTATATCTGATAGGGAAGATAATGGGCCATCACAATCCATCATTACCCATGACACCTTAGCGGCCATGTCAACATTCGAGTTGGAGACGGACTCGCGCCAACACCATAGCCATGTTGACATCCAAGGTGGAATCGATCTGACGGTGCGACGGTCGAACTACCATCGTGCGTCATAAATATCACATGTCACATCATACCCTCGTATCATGCTTATACATCGACTGACTCACTATACAAGGCAACCACACCCGAGGTAACATATGAGATAAGGCCAAGCGTACGGACAATCCTCCGCCCGGTAAGTACAAAGTCCCCTTCCGATAGTGCCAGAGAGGGTCTCCTCTTTCGAACTCAAAAATGCATACTAATACATCCCAAAAAAAGATCGTGACACTGACTTAAACATCGCACGGATCACGTCGGGAACTCTCATCCCGATGAGACCTTCATGCAAGTCCGTAGTAGGCATCGACTAAAGTGATTCCCGAAGAAGCCCACCCGAGGTGTAGGCTCCGAGATACTGTACCGACTCCAATCGGACTCCACCATTCTCGATTGACGTGATTGAACTTGTACACTTGACATGGATCAAATTATGCTGACTCCTCGGTTGCAACATAAAAATCTCCCGACAATATCCATACGTAATAAAAGCAGCCCCATAAAATAGTTACTAAAAGCACCCCCGTAAAGTGGCATAACTCTCTAATTCTCTATCGACAATTGCAAGGGACCTTTTTTTTTTTTTTTTTTGTATGACTGCTTTTTTTTTTTAAGCTAACAAACAAAGGTGCTGCTTGCTTTCTTGCCGATAAACAAAGCATCGCCTTCCAAATCAATCAAAAGCATGCGAAGGGCAAGGGTAAGGGAAAGGTTACGAACAAAGTCTTAACAAAGAATAAATGCTACTGCTTTCACTACATTAAAGATGGGTATTGGAAAATGAACTACAAAAATTAACTTGAAGAGAAGATAAATCACAAGTTTGGAGAAGTTTTAAGTATATTTATAATCAAATTTTATTTATCATATCTTTATGATAACACATGATATTAGATATCGGGAGCATTTATCACATCTACAATTCATTGCATGTTCTAGCAAGACTTAGGAGATTAGCGAGAGGCGAGATGAATCTCAAGATGGACAATGAAGTAAGAGTTGCTATAGCGATCGTAGGCGACATCACCCTACAGCTGTTTGGTGGAACTAATATCGCATTAGATACATGTTATTATATTTATTCTATTATTAAAATATTATTTTGATTTCATATTTGATAGTTGGTGGATATAAATTAATTTTTAAGAATAATAGCTGTTCGTTAATTTTAGATATTAAGATCATCACCAAAGGAATGCTACATAATGGTTTATATATACTAGACATTCCTCCGCACATCATTAATGTAAGTATGTCTAAGAGGAAACAAAATGAGATGAACAATACATACTTGTGGTATTGTATGTTAGGTCATATCTACTAGGGAATGATTCAAAAGTTGGATACTTATATACATTCGGCTATGAATCATATGTAACTTATGAATCATATGTAACTTATGAATCCTGCCTTCAGGGAAAGTTAACTAATTCTTCATTTAGTGGAACTGGAGAGAGAGCCAATAAGTTATTCGAACTCATACATTGCAATGTGTGCGGTCCCTTATCGACTTAGGCCATAAGTCGTTACTCCTACTTCATTACTTTCATTAACGATTTCTCTAGGTTCGGACATGTGTACTTGATGATGTACAAGTCTGAGGCATTTAAGAAATTAAAGGAATACAAGAATAAAGTAGATAACTATATTGGAAAGAGTATTAAGACTCTTCGATCGAAACGAGTATGAGATTACTTGAGTATAGAGCTCACCCATTTTCTCAAAGACCATGGAATTATATCCTAATGGACACTTTCTTATACATCTCAGCTCAATGGTATATTAGAAAGGAGGAATCATATGTTATTAAAATAGTATTGTACATGATTAGTTTTATCAACCTCCCCGTCTCATTATGGGGATATACTATGGAGATCGCGGCTTACCTTCTTAATAAAGTTGTATCTAGGTCGATAGTGTCCACATTATATAAAATATGAAAAGAGAAGAAACTTGATCTTAAGGTTATTAAGATTTGGGATTTCCCTATCTACGTTAGAAGACACAATCATACAAGTTGGAATCAAGGATGGAGCATTGAAAGTTTGTGAAATATCCTAAGAAAACTTGTAAGTATTATTTATATCCTCCTGAAGACCAAAAGGTCTTTGTTGCTAAGAAGACAATATTTCTTAAGAAAGAACATATTCTTTGTGTAAATAGTGGGAGCGTGATAGACTTGAACAATGTTAAATAACCTAACTTAAGTACCATTCGGAAGATAGAGTATGTTAAGATACTTAACACACAAGTTTCAAATTGTGCATATGTCGGATCGGGTAGAACATCTCATCCTCTTAAAAAAAAAAAATTTGCTTAAAATATTAATAATATCGAGTCGTTCGGGTACAACATCATCCTCCTAAAAAAAAAAATTTGATAGAGATGATACTTAAAATATTAATAATATCTTTATGGTGAATAATGGGCCAATATAGTTGGGAGGACGGCAAATAAACAAACTGTGTCATGATTTGGAGTTGGACGCAGAGTTGTGGGATAAAATAAAAAAAAAACCTTGAATTATGCACAAATGGTCAGACAAGACAATAAATTGGATCCAAACTAGTCGTGTGATCTTTTAGGCATTTTATCGATGGTGTGTCAACAACAAACGCTTATGGTTGGTTCGAACGGAGCCCAACTCACAACTCGAACTCGGTCCGATATCGAGATTGGGCTCCTAAATCGTGCAGTCCGACCCGCAACTCGAATTGGCAGTAGCTCCTCCCAATTAATTAAAATTTGGCCTACTCAAACTCACACCCTGCGGACCCCACTTAATTTGGCGAACCAATCCCGTTGAGAAGTTGTGCTATTTGGGTTCATCAAATTTGATTCATTTTTGTCTTTAATTCGCATCTGCCAACTTTGGAGAATCACAATTCCATATTAAAATATTGCCTGCTCTCATCTGTGTTAGGTAATTTATGACTCAATAGTTTGACCGGGAAAGTTGAGTCTGCAAGGAAAATATCATACATTTTAGTAGCTGAGATATAAATATTATATTTAGATGATTGATTTGTATTTTATTTATATACTAGTGTGCAGTCTCCTTCCGCGCAGCCCCCCCCACATCCACCTTCTCTCCACTTCCTGCGACCTTCTCTGCCAGTTCTCCCATGGTCGGCGGCGCATATTCCTGCCTCCCCACCTTCGCCGTTTCCCTTCTCTTCCTCCTCTTCCTTTACCTGCCAACAACCCACTCCCTGTCGTCCGGCAGCCTCCCCGTCTTCTTCCCCTCTTTCACCAACGTCGTCAATGGTACTGACGTCGTGCTCCTCAAGGACGCCGGTGTCGGCCAGGGAGCCCTTCAGATCACCCCCGACACCATCAACGACATCGGCTACCTCGCCAATAAGTCCGGCCGCGTTCTCCTCCCCAGGCCATTCAAGCTATGGGAAGACGTTCCCGCGACGAACGGCACCAACGCCATCACCAGGTATGTGGCCTCTTTCAACACCACCTTCACCATCAACATCTACCGTCCCAACGGCACCACCCCCGGCGAGGGCTTCGCCTTTGTCATCGTGCCGTCCCTTGACGCACCGCTGCCCGGGAGCGAGGGCCGCTACCTCGGGTTGACCAACGCCAGCCTCGATGGCGACCCCAGCAACCATCTGGTGGCCGTCGAGCTTGACACCGTGAAGGAGTCCTTCGACCCGGACGACAACCATGTCGGCCTCGATATCAACAGCGTAGTCTCCAACGTCACCGCCAATCTGACCGCGTTCGGCATCGAGATCGCTCCCGTGATCGCCACCAACTACACCCTCTGGGTCGACTACGACGGAGCATTCCGTGTCATACGAGTCTACATGTCGGTCGCCGGCAAGCAGAAGCCTTCTGCTCCCGTCTTGAGCGCTCCTCTCGACCTCAGTGATGTCGTGCTCCAGAACTCCTATTTCGGCTTCGCGGCCTCCACCGGAACCACCTACCAGCTCAACTGCGTGTTGGCATGGAATCTGACGGTAGAGAAGCTCTCCGACGACGACGACGACGGGACTCCAGCATGGAAGCTGGGTGTCATCATCGCCGCACCCGTGGCGTTCGCGGCGTTGGTGGTCGGGCTCGTGGTGGGACTTTATCTGAGGAGGAGAAAGGTGAGCGACGACCCGAGCATGCTGGTGGCGGGGACGCTGAAGAGCCTCCCGGGGACGCCGAGGGAGTTCGAGTTTCGAGAGCTGAGAAACGCGACCAACAACTTCGACGAGAAGATGAAGCTGGGACAGGGGGGGTTCGGGGTGGTGTACAGAGGGGTGTTGCGGGGGGAGAACAAGGAGGTGGCGGTGAAGAAGTTCTCCAGGGGCAGCCATGGCCAGGACGACTTCCTGAAGGAGCTCACCATCATTAATCGCCTCCGCCACAAGCATCTCGTCCCTCTAGTCGGTGAGTCTTCTTCTTCCTCCTCCTCCTCCTCCTTTCCCTCTTCTCCCCATCTTCCCTGCTTTGATGTGTTGTCTTCGTCCAAGGTTACCTACCTATTCCTGACATCAAGTGGAGATATTATCTGCTTTCATCTGTGTTCTTTCACACACCACTTTTTATGGTCAATCAATCAAACAATCTATTTCGAGGTGATATGAATCAAACAATTTGATGCTGATGTTGGGGCATCCCCACATGACTGCGTGCATGCAGGATGGTGCCACAACAAAGGGATGCTGCTGCTGGTGTACGACTACATGCCCAACGGCAGCCTGGACCAGCACCTCCATGGCGGCCGCGACCGGCCGCTGCTCAGCTGGGACCGGCGCTACAATATCATCGCCGGCGTCGCCTCCGCCCTCCAGTACCTCCACGATGAGTACGACCAGCGGGTGGTGCACCGAGACCTCAAGACCTCGAACGTCATGGTCGACGCCGGCTTCAACGCCCGCCTCGGCGACTTCGGCCTCGCCCGCGCTCTCGACACCGACAAGACCTCCTACGCCGAGATCGAGCTCGGCGGCGTCCCCGGCACGCTGGGCTACATCGCTCCCGAGTGCTTCCACACCGGCAAGGCCACCCGCCAGTCCGACGTCTTCGGCTTCGGCGCCGTCGTCCTCGAGGTCGTCTGCGGGCGCCGCCCTCGCTGCGACGTCCCGGGCGCCCAGTTTCTCGCCGACTGGGTGTGGAAGCTCCACGGCGAGGGCCGCATCCTCGAGGCTGTGGACCAGCGCCTCGCCGGGGGCTTCGATCAGAGCGATGGCAAGCGCCTCCTCCTCCTCGGCCTCGCCTGCAGCCACCCCATCCCCGCGGAGCGCCCCAAGACCGATGCCATAGTCCAGATCCTCTCCCGTTCGGTGGCTCCACCGCCGGTGGAGCCGTTCAGGCCGGCGTTCGTGTGGCCGGCGGGGCCCATCGACGAGGACGAGAACGAGAACGACGACGAACATGGGACGTCGAGCAGGTTGAGCAGGAACTCCATGAGCATGAGCTTGAGCATGACGTCGTCCCACTATGCGTCATCATTCGGGGTGACGCCAAAGAGCCTCAGCCGAGAGCGACCGGCAGGAGGTCATCCGATCGCAGAGGCCTGAGCGGTTGACGAAAATATAAAACCAAGGCTCGGAAGTTGGATAGAAGCTGCCGGCTGTGGGTAGTTCACGTATTACTACTAGAAAGAAAGGGACGGGGTCGATGGGAAGACGAAAGCTTGGCATGGAAGCAACACTTAATCGGCGGCTCTGCAGTTGACGTGTTTGTGTTATGGGGGGTAACGTTTTTGTGTTTTGTTGGACGAAGACTTGGCCATCCATCCCAATTATCAATAAACTTCGTTGTGTTTGAGCTCATCCTACAACTCTTGAAGTCATCCATGTTCGGACATGGCTGGCTTCCGAGGAGGGCATCTCGACGATGGACCAAGAGCTCGAGTCATCCATGTTCGGACATGGGCTGGCTTCCGAGGAGGGCATCTCGATGGACCAAGCGCTCGAGTCATCCATGTTTGGACGATGACAGGCTTCCGAGGAGGGCATCTCGATGGACAAAGGAGATGCTTTGGGTTGGTGATGGTGGTGGAAATGGTGCCCCACAAGTCGCATCGAGAAACAGGAGTGAGTACTTAAATCCGATAATTTGGTGGAGATCGATGCTGCAGCTGCTCACCAAATGCATTCGTGCTTTTGCTTTGTGGGAAATATTTGCAGAGAACATTTCCCAGACATCACGTACAAGCTTTCTTTTCTTTTTTTTTTTCTTTTTGTGGGTTGACCCATGCTGCATTGTGGTCGGCAGAGCATGTTGGAAGCCTTCCGGTGTGAACTCCATCCAGCTGCGTCGTCTTCCTCGGCTGCTTCTTCCCGCTGTCAACACTTTTTTAGGGTCGGTGCCGAGAAAGAGTACGTGACGAGGAAGTCTAGCTTTCCACGGTGTCGGCTACCTTTCGCTTTAAGATGGAATAATCTATCTTTCCTTGAAAATTTAAAAAAAAAAAAGAGAAAAAAGTAGAGCACCAGCTCGATTTTTCTCTTTTGGTCGTATCAAAAATTAAATTAATGTTCGATTCAGAAACATAGGTTATACGGATGAAGCTCCCCACCGATATGATTCCTTCTGCCGACTAATCTACATCACCAAGTAGGCATACAATAGTCGGATGTGATGGTTCGTTCACATAATATTTTCGTGATCAAGGGTGAGAACTCCTCCATCCATGATGATTGTACATCATTCATTACCATCCTCCTAGAATCACGTTATTTTCAAAAATCAAATAGACATATCCAACTCATCTCACACCAAGGTCTCGAGAATACGTAATGTCCTGATCCACCGCTCGAGATGCTTAACCTAGGTTACATCCCCTATCTCCGGGTGCAGGGACTCCTTTTGTACGTTTCATTTGCGTGATGCCCAGTGGGAAGATATGTTTCAACCGAGACAACGACTCCTAGAAGAATAGTGCATATTATAGATATGTAATAAAAGTAGCCAGTATAACATTCGAAATTGACAGACAGGTTACAGATTCAACCACTGACTAGCATATGGCGACCGACCTACCACCCGCGTGGATTAACCTACCTTGTAGACTTCTGCTTTCTCAGGTAATATAAAAAGTGTCTCAACATATAAACAATGGGGTCTTATTCGACAATAATACACTACACAGAATAATTCATCTAGTAGACTTGACCGTCAGAGGGGTCGAGTTAGGGCGACACCCACCCCCCCCACCTTCGACCATAGTCTTGGCGTAGGCGTCAACGGCTAGAGTGGAGAGCGGAAGGATGCTCTCATAAAAAGAAAAGTTTCGCTCACGTAGGTCAACTAAGCAAGATCCTCCGATCGGAGATGAACAACCCCTTCCAGGACATCGCAACAGACTCTAAGCGACTGTAACCTTCCCAAGGATCAGAAATAGGCTCAACGCAACCACTTGATTTCCTGACCTATCAACCGATATCCAGAGGAGTCAGCAAAAAATCTTCATGCATCCATATATCTTCTCTGACTCGGTATGAAAAATATTAAACAAATGATTAATTGACGAAAGCAATAATTATTATCAAGGCATCGGGCTTCAGGCCCGGTGTTGCTAATTGGGCGAGCCCGCATAAGTCGGGTGATGGAGTCGGGATAGTGCCTTGGGAAGAGATATATATATATATATATATATGTGTGTGTGTGTGTGTGTGTGTGTGTGTGTGTGTGTGTGTGTGTGTGTGTGTGTGTGTGTGTGTGTGTGTGTGTGTGTGTGTGTGTGTGTGATGATGACAATGGGAACGAGTTGTTAGAAGATGACAAAGGAAATCAGTAGAAAACATTGTTGTAGTCGTCTTCTGCTGGTGAGATGACAGAGACTTAATATGATGCATGATTTGATGACCACAAATAAATTAATGTTCATTATATATATATATATATATATATATAATTTTTCGTTTTTATGATAAAGAAATCGGGACACAAGAGGACACGGTCACGTCTCGCACGTGTGCACCATGTGGTTTCCCATCCCACGCCTCTGTGCTCCGCACCTGTGACCACGTGGTTGAGCACGTGAAGACGTTCCAGCTATGAACGCCGATAGGGACATAATAAAATAATAAATTCGGTACATGAGGTATTTATGATTACGAGAAATTTAGATAAATTATTTCTAAAGAGTATTATAACCTTCAAAAATTTAGACATCAGAAATAATTTTAATTATTTTTTTTTGTTTCGTTCAAGTAATACAAAATATGTTGTTCATCAATATATTATCTGTTAGGTGTTTATCATGACCCGAGCGAGCGAACGAAATCATATATTTTTTTCAGTCTTCTTTTGCTCATCTTAAAGTAATCTGAACCCTCGATTTAATTATTGGTTTGCCTAGGAAAGTTGGATCATGTTTCAAAGAAAACAAAAAAAAGTGATCGACTAAAAAAACTAGCTTAGTAAGCTCATGAGAATTCTAATTGTTTGTGACCTCTAATTGATATAGAAGATTCTTAATGATTTAAATTTTAATGACGTTGGAATTGATACTATGCATAAAGCAATTGCTTCAATTATCTTATGTTAAATAGTTGGTGGAAGATTTCACTTGACGGAGCTTTTTATGAAACACTCGCCTATTATGCTCGTGTGAGACATGTCTATGAGATAATTGACGCTTATGTGATATTTATCCACTTGGCGGCGCATGTCATATAAGTGCTGGTGGGGTCTCGACGTTCGACTCTCAATTGATCTATCCATATCATTTACCTCAAAAAAAAAAAAAAAAAGCATAAGAATTGTCCATGATGTGTTTATGTGAAGACCTTGATCATTTTTTTTATATTAAAAAGATAATTAAGATAGATGAACCTTAATTATAGGAGATAGATAGTTTTTTACCTAGTTAAGATATGTCATAGGCTTTTTGAATGTATGTATGAAGATGCTTTTGATTGAATTATACACTCTTCATATATATATTTATTTATTTTTGTTATGTACAACAAATATAACTGATTAAAGGAATAATTTATTTATTTTTATTTTGGACAAAAATATCACCTAAAAAGATATATTTTGGCTTGGACGAGTATGTTATATGCTTTGAATTTGAATTTTCTTTTTTCTTTTTTTTGCCTGGAGTTAATATTTTATTTTCATATATTTTTTCTAGTCTTGAGTTAATTAATACATCACCCACAAAAGCATATAATGTGTGACTAAAGATGACATTATCAATCTCAAAAAACTGAGAAATATTATTTGATAAGGTTGTCACAAAGTCTTCGCTGGTGCAATATCTCTAAACTGCATCAAGTTATCTACTTTGGAATATGATCCAATATGGATCAAAAGAGGTGCGGTGCATTTAAAAGAGTCACTTTTTTTTTTAAAAAACTCATTTTATAGTTTTGGGAGCAATGTAAGATGATTAGAAACGATGATTAGGCTAATGATATGACAGAATTCTCCAAAGGAACAAACACCAAGAGAATCCCTCTCACTACTGCTACTGCTCTATCATCAAAATCCTATCGTTCTTCACGAGATTAGGCTAATATGACAGAAATCTCCAAAGAAACAAACACCAAGAGAATCCCTCTCACTACTGCTACTGCTACTGCTACTGCTACTGCTATTATCAAAATCCTATTGTTCTTCACGAGATTAGATTAGGCTAATATGACGAGGGAAGAAATTGTCGACAAGTACACCTGCTGACAGTGACTGGGGCACAGCACAGGTTTGGAACTCAGTCAAACAAAGCAACATAATTTTAAATTCCACTCACTCTGCTGTCATATTAATACTGCCATTTTTATTTATTTATTTCTGAATTGGATAGACTGTATGTTTGTTCTCCTCCTCCAATACTGGGGTTGGGGGACAACAAAACCTTCACAGGGATAAGAGCTGCTGGGCAATAGCAACACGCATCAACATTCTCTCTCTGTCTACTTCCATGTCCCAAGTGACGATAACTACACCACAATCAAATTATGATTGGTCCAACTGATAAATGATATAATTGTTAATATCTGTTGAGGAAAATCTCTAATCTATCTATCCCTTTCTTCCCTTATATAAATAGTCATAAGTGAATGATCAAAATCGATCGACACATTATTCCACTCAACCCTCTTTCTCATTTCTATCATGGTATCAGAGTCGCTTGCCTAGAACAATCTCTCATCTCGCTGTCAAACGGCAATAAATTTTTACCATCTCCGGCTATGGGCAGAAGCTATAACAGACTCCTACCCATCTGTCGTCGTCGCACTTCTGCCTTCTCTATCGACAAGTTTTTTACTATTGCATGTTTTTTTCTTCTCTCACATCTATGAATGTCGGAGATGTATTTCTCCGGCAAAGCTAGGTTCGCCCCGACAATCGAATCGGAGAAATCCGACTGGTGACTTGATTGCCAACGGATGGGTCAGAGTGGATCGGCGATGGCAACGAGTGGGCTGAACCTACGAAACACAGTGAAAGACCCAATCACTTCGAGGTCTACGACCACAATTCCTAATTCTCCTCGGTGCTAGCCGTGATGCCTAATCCACCTCGGCGGTAGCCACAACCATTACAAACCCATCTTGGTAGTCGCCTGAGCATCAAGGTGGGCGATCTGTCCCCTGCTACAGCCTTCGTCGGCCATTGTCAGTGCCATCCCCTATGCAGCACACTGCAGATCAGACGACGATCCTTTGCTCACACCAGGTCTGTTGCTCCTCCTCCATGGAGCGATTGTGAACAGAGGTCTACCTCCCAATCCGATCTGCCCTGACGAATCCAAGAGGGGAAGCCTAGTTGTTGTGATCTACCCAGTGCGCTCGATGATCCGATTGTTGGTAATGCGGAAGGGCCAGCGACAAGCGGCGCACCCACCGCCATTGAACTTTCTACTGCTTCTCTGTTCTTGACTGAACTTTCTGTTGTTCTCCTCTGTTCCGAAGCGATTCATATCAGATCTGGTGCTGCTCTAGCACCAGATCGTCTCACCTGTTGCCCTTCACTATCACCAGCAGCAATCCATCATCAGGATCAACTACTGCTCACCTGTTGTTGCCCACCGCTGCCAACCCTGCTTCTGCTGCTGCGAGCAAGCCACGCAGCCACTGGCCACCGGCTCTTCTCCGTTGCTGTAGTGAGACACAAATCTGTAGCATTGAACTCTTCTCCTTCGTTGCTACAGTGAGACACAAAGCAACAACAAAAAAAAAAACTCAGCAATATTCCTCTACAATGTCTTCATCAACTACCTCTCCGTTTTCTGTTAGTGTTATTACAGGAAGCTCCAGCACCTCTACGAGTACGGGACCGATCTCCATCAATGATGTCATCCTCATTCTCTTCAAATGATCCAAAGGGAATTATGCTTCATGGCGCACCCAGTTCACTAATCTTCTCTTTGGATATGATCTGATAGGATATGTTGATGGATCCTTCAGTTGCCCACCAACAATGATTGATATCCCAGGCACAACAAGTCAAGCACCGAATCCAGAGCATAAAATATGGCTCTGACAGGACCGTCTTATTCTTCAAGCGATTCAAGCGTCAGTTGCTGGTTCCATCGCACTACTTATATCTTCATGTGCTACTACTGTCGAAGCTTGGTGCAAACTCTAAACTACCTTGGCAAATTGCTTGTGCACCCGTATACTCGGTCTTCTCTCCAGACTTATGAACACCAAATAAGAGGGAAGTACTATCGGTGATTACCTCCAAACTATCAAGATAATCATCGATGACCTAGTCTTAATCGGACATTATCTCAGTGATGATGAAGTTATCGTCTACATCCTCAATGGTCTTGGGGCTGAGTACAAAGAATTAGCAGCAGTAATTCGGGCATGTGACTCACTGCTATCATTTGAAGAGCTGCATGACAAGCTTATTGACTACGAGACTTATCTGAAGCGCAAGAATAAGGTGACAGCTTAACCTATTATTACCCACGTAAGTCAGAAATTCAAAAGGAAAAGCAATCAGTACCCTCAGTCTGCCAACAAGTGTCCCGAGCAGGCACTATCTTATCACAATCCAAGTGATAACTATGGTACCCAACCATCTTGGCATCCTGCTCCCATGCCAGGCAGTAGCAGCATCCCTCATCACCAGCCCTAGCATCCTGCTCCAATACCTCGAGGTAGCACCTACAACTACCAACAGCCTTGGCGTCCTGCTCTTATGCCTTAAAACCGAATTGTCTGCCAGCTCTGTGATAAGGTTGGTCACTCCGCCAAAGTTTATCAATCTAGTCCACGACCTCTGCCCCAGGCACATCTTACTGCTGCCTCACCTTCTGATCAACACTCTTGGGTTTTGGACTCTGGAGCCTCTCATGACGTCACCGCGGATCTCCATAACTTGTCCTTTTCTAACAGCTATGGTGGTACTGATGACATCGTCATTGGTGATGATAAGCGACTTCCTATTACTCATACTGGTTCTACAAAGCTTATTTCGAATTATCTTCACTTTACACTCGGTGATGTGTTGTGACCTCATATCAAACGGAATCTCATCTTTGTCTCTCAATTCTGTAAACAAAATAATACTTCTATTGAATTTTTTCCTGACCATTTTCTTGTTAAGGATCTGAACACGGGAGTATCGTTAGTTCAAGGCCAGAGTAAAGATAACATCTACTAGTGGCCATCCACCTCTCTACCTACTGCCTATTCTTCTATTGCTGCTTCCACGGATATGTGGCATCATCATCTCGGTCACCCTTCTATCTCTACTCTATGAACGTTTCTTTCCCATTATGCTCTTCCTTCCTTTAAAACGAGTCCTATTATTTCTTATTGTAATGCATGTCTTAGTAATAAAAGTCATCGACTGCCATTTGCTCATTCTACTATTTCTTGCACAAATCCATTTGAAGTTTTATATACTGATGTTTGGGACCCTGCACCAAGTATTTCTTTTGACAAATGTCGATTTTATGTTATCTTTACTGATTATTTTACCAAATATACTTGGTTTTATCCTCTTCAACATAAGTCTTAGGTCTTTACCATTTTCCTTACTTTCAAAAAAAGAGTAGAAAATGTCTTTTAGTCCTCTATCAAAATAATTTATTCTGACGGTGGGGGTGAATATCAAACACTAACATCACACTTGTTAGCATGTGGTATTCAACATCTCAAATCTCCTCCGTACACTCCTCAGCTAGTTGGCTCTACCGAACGCAAACATCGACATATAGTTGAAACTGGACTCACACTTCTCCATCATGCTTCCATGCCAACTACCTTCTAGTCTACAGCCTTTTAGACCATCGTTTATCTGATAAATCGTTTACCTACTCCTGTCCTTAATAATCAATCACCATTTAAAAAGTTATTTTATCGATCCCCAAATCTTCAAAAGCTTAGTGTCTTCGATTGTGTCTGCTATTCTTGGCTACGCCCTTATGCATCAAATAAACTAGCACCACGGTCAAAGCCTTATACCTTCATTGGTTACTCCCTTGAACATAATGCTTACCGATGTTATGATCATTCCACTCACAAGGTCTTTACATCTCATCATGTTGTCTTCATGGAGTCTTCCTTTTCCTTTCAACAACACCAATCTACCACTGTATCAACCACTCCAGTGCATATGCATCAATGGCACATGCCTTTCTCCACTGAAGCACCATACAAATCACCCACTCCAACTGCTAAATGGAGCATCCCTCCAATATAACATCTCCCTCCCTCCTTCCTCTCTCCCTTTTTTGCTACCACTAACATCCGATCGTCGGACACTCAACATTCGACATTTCCCTCACCTCAGTTTACTACCACTACTGTTCTACAATCCAACTCTTCATGTTCTACTTCACCCACACTCATTCCACTATCACCTCTTAAACCACTTGGACATCCAATGATAACACATTCTAAAAGTGGTATTTTCAAACCCCGTCAGGTCCTTGATCTCCACACGGTTGTGACTCCCTCTATTGAGACCTGTAAACCTACCACGATCACTCAAGCCCATAAGTCTCCTCATTGGCGTCAAGTTATGTCTGATGAATATGACGCCCTACTTTATAATTCTACCTGGATACTTGTTCCGTGTCATCCCACACAAAATGTCATTGAGTGTAAGTGGGTTTTTCAAGTTAAGCGGAACCCTGATGGGTCCATTGCTCGGTACAAGGCACCTTTGGTGGCTAAAGGCTTCAATCAATGTCCTGGTGTTGATTTTACTGAGACATTCAGTCCTGATGTTCAGTCCACAATAATCCGACTGATTCTGAGTTTAGCAATTTCAAAAGGATAGTGATTATGACAACTTGATATGAACAATGCATTCTTACAATGAACTTTAACTAATGAGATCTTTATGGAGCAACCTCTTGATTTTATTCATCCTTAGTATCTGAAACATGTCTACATACTCCACAAGGCTATTTATGATCTTCGACAAGCACCAAGAGCCTAGTACATGAAACTTGGCTCCTTTTTGATGTCCGTCAACTTCTCTAACTCCAAGTCTGACACCTCATTATTTCTCCGTCAACTACCTGGTAGTATACTATATCTTCTGGTACATGTTGATGATATTATTATGACAGATAATAATTCTATAAAGGTCACAACATTCATCAACCAGTTGGCCACCAGATTTTCCCTTAAAGATCTCGGTCCCTTGACCTATTTTTTGGTATAGAAGTAACGTCTACATCTTCGAGACTCTTTCTCTCTCAACGGAAGTACACTCAGGACTCATTAGTTAAGACAAACATGAATGATGCAAATGTTGTCTCGACTCGTCTCTCCACTAGTGAATCGCTTCGGTTAAATGATGACAGTCTTGCTACAGATTCTATATAATATAGGCAAGTGATTGGCTCCTTGTAGTATTTAGCCCTCACTCATTTAGATATCTCATTTGCGGTTAACAAACTGTCTCAGTACATGCATAGACCATCTATCACACACTGGTCCGTTGTTAAACGAGTATTACGATATCTTAAAGGTACTCTTGACTATGGCATCATTCTCAATAAAAAATATCCACTTCAACTTCATGCCTATGCTGACGTTAATTGGGCTGGGAACCTTGAAAATAGAACATCAACATCTGGGTTTATTATATTCCTCAAAGCCAATCCAATCAGTTGGAGTTTCAAGAAAAAAAAAGACAGTTGCTCAGTCTTGTACTGAGGCTGAGTATCGCTCCATTGCAACTGCAACTGTTGAACTTAATTGGATAATGAATCTGCTAAAAAAACTTGATATATGCTCCTCTGCTACTCCTACAATATATTGCAATAATATCGGGGCTACCTACTTATGTGCCAATCCGGTGTTTCACTCTCGTATTAAACATATAGGAATTGACTTCCACTTTGTACGAGATCAAGTGATGAATCATCAACTATGTGTCTCTCATATTCACACAGTCGATCAACTGGCGGACTCCCTCATGAAGCCACTCTCCCGCAAGTTGTTCTCACTTCATTGGTCCGATATCGGCATCCTTGTTAGGAGCGCAATCTTACGGGGGTATGATAAATGATAGAGTTGTTAGCATCTATTGTAATAATTAGTATCAGATTAGTAAGATTCTTGAGGAAAATCCTCAACGTCTAACCTCTTATCTCTTTATTCTCTTATATAAATAGTTATCAGTAAATAACAAAACCGATCGACACATTATTTTACTCAATCCTATTTATTATTTTTACGATCAACCAATGTTTTACTTTGATGTTTGACGTGACGGAATGATGTTGCAGTTGTGTTGATGCAAAGAAGATATGATCTCTAAAACACTGCACACATTTCTTTAAAGCACCACCACTTGCATTTTCTTTTCTTTTTTTTTCTTCGTTGACCAAACAACTACTCGATTGAATACTTGTTGTTTACTTAATGCTTACAACTGATTCGGATGATGATGATGCACTGCATCAAATAGGAAGGTTAGCAAGCTGTCCCTCCGATGCTTATCTTATTAATGCTAACTTTAGTTTTATTTAATGGCCAGTCAACCAACTTATGGTTGGATACACAATGAGGCTTTCTTAGTGTGCCTAAGCAATGAGGCATCAAAGTTCAAACAATAATTTGCTCTTAATCATTACCCTCCTTTGCATCATAATATATGTTCTTTCGTAATCTCGATACTACTAGTATTTAGGTGAAGTGGAAAACGATACTGTTAAGCTCACAATTAATATATCGATTTGATTATTTTATATGTTCACACTGTGACCGAGGCATGATAACTGTACTTGTTCCCATGGATGGATCAATCAGATTGAGCACTCACCAACTCCTGTGGAGAGATGGAGACATGAGGAAACCTTTGTTGGATGTCAACCTAATCTTACATCTACTTCATCGATCTCATAATTACAGCCAGGATGTTTGAACCAATTTAGTGGCAAGAGATGTCAATGAATTTTACATGGAATCAGAGGTGTTCCTTGTGTGTTTGAATCAACATCTCTCTCTCTCTCTCTCTCTCTCTCTCTCTCTCTCTCTCTCTCTCTCTCTCTCACGATAAAATTTTATGATCTTACGGTACGTCACGATTAGATTACTATTTCGTCAACTTGGTGAGCCTAAATTTAATATTCCAAAATGCTTAATGAAATAACTATGTGATTTCATTAGTTAATCTAACTTATTATTCCAAAGTGCTTAAATTGAAACTAAGCATAGTAAAGTATGCTCCTTAAACCTTTGAAATATTTTTTTTTTTCACTTGTGACGTGAGGTTAAAATTAGAGTATTATTATAATCTTCTCGGACTTAATAACCTCGTCACAAATCAATATAAAATATTATGGTATGGTGCACATGATGTCTAACCCGATCATAGCTTCAGGTCGTGATATATCTGTGGCATCAATTACAGATATATATATATATATATATATATATATATTTTTTTTTTTCATTCAAACCTACCATCTCTTAATATTAGATACGCTCTAATATCATTTATGACGGTACCATAAGATGAAATAATCATCTCATTAATTTATTAAGCATAAACTATTTATCTATCAAATTCTTATAAGTTAATCCACGTTTGAATCGTACATTTTTTTTAATAAAAAAATATGTTTCTTGCCATTTGTGATAAAAAAAAATAATTAACTTATTTTAAGAAAAAATAAAAGAAATTGACTTAAATAAGACACATTCCCACTTTATACAAAACGAAATAGAAAGATGATACAGATAATTCAGCGCATGAAGTATGCAAGCAAAAAGAAGTGAGTCATTCTCGGATTGACTCTCCGATGCCCGACATCTAATGTGAAGATTCGTAACAGTACTAAGAATGAGGACTACCGAATACTTCGATTCATCTATTTACCTTAGCCCACAAAGTAACCACTTGCCTTAAGCACTCACTACGCATAATTTCCTTACTATCGGCCATACGAAAATCTACATTATTATTATTATTTTTAACCTTTTTAATCAGTGAATTTAATACTATATATATATATATATTATTTTTACCTCGTAAATAAACTCTTGATTATATGATTCAAACTTTTAAATTTTGATTTAAGTTGTGAGATCATAACAAGCTGAGCTGAGGTATTGGTTATATGCTTATTCTTTCTTACTTATGAGCTCATAACTCTTGATTATAATCTTACCATTAGCTTCACAAGCCGAGATGAGGTATTTGGTCGATATCTTTAATAAGGGTGATTACTTTTATTATTATTATTTAAGATAGATATTGTCATATACATTTCACATCTCTTTCGGATGTATATTCCAATGACAACCTTTCTTAAATTTTAGCTCCAATAATTATGTGCATCCTATGTTGTCATCACCAAAAACACAAATTCAAACTCTCGAATAAAGAAATATTCTTACATTTCACTAAATATATATATATATATATATATATATATATATATATATGAAGATCTAGAAATTACCTTAATCTAAAATGTCCTATATGCGAGACTCCAAAATTTACATAAATCATATTATTCAGTAAATCTTAATATTCATTTCGAAGACATTTAATTATAATTAGGTGCATAAGTAAATATTTGGGGTATGCTAAGCTGACATAATTTCTCAAGATTCACATTGATATGCTCTTCCTTCCTTCCATTATGTCTCATTTAAGACCTTCCTCTTTGGTTGGATCATCTCGTAATACACCTCCGAAACAAATATTCTCTCCTTCAAACAACACCAACAAAAAGATAAATTATTATTATTATTATCTCATAGCCCCCCCCAAAAAAAAAAAAAGCTTTCTTTGTTTCCTGAGAAAAATTATTTGTCGTTGGTTTGGGCAGACCGCCATATATAAACTCCCCTCCTCTCTCCTCTGCTCTCTGGAATTTCCCACCCTCGCCCCTCTTCTTCTCCTCCTCCTCCTCCTCCTCCTCCTCCGTCTGCCTTCTCTCATCTCGCCGGCGGCCGTGTGCATCGTTGGGTGGTCTCGAAGCTTCATTCCGCGGCCAAGGCGCCGTTTCGGAACTCCTCTGCTTCGCCTCGGGGCGGCGAGCTGGCTATCGAGGATCACCGAAACATCGGTGTTTTGCGGGAAGTAAACAGAAGAAAGTCATGGTAAAGGCGGCATCTTTATTGTGTTGTGATGCGGCCTTTCTCCTTCTTTTCCTTTCCGTTTTGCTGGATTCGGTGCTGCCGGTGTGCAGGTGAGCCCGATGTTTGAGCTGGGGAACGAGGACATGGGTCCGCCATGGCTGCGGCCGCTCTTGAAGGCGAGCTTCTTCCACCCCTGCGAGATCCATGGAGATTCCAGCAAGAGCGAGTGCAACTTGTACTGTTTGGACTGCATGGGCGACGCGCTCTGCTCTTATTGCCTCCCCGACCACAGCGATCACCACGTCGTTCAGGTCCATCCATCATCAGCTCTTTTCTTTCTTTCTTTCTTTCCTCTGCAGCCAACCAACGGATCGGGAATCCTTGATTTGCAGATCCGGAGATCGTCGTACCACAATGTGATCAGGGTGTCGGAGGTGTCCAAGCTCATCGACATCTCCTGCATCCAGACGTACATCATCAACAGCGCCAAGATCGTCTTCCTCAACGAGAGGCCGCAGCCGCGACCCGGAAAGGGCGTCACCAACACCTGCGAGATCTGCGGCCGCACCCTCCTGGATTCCTTCCGCTTCTGTTCCATCGGCTGCAAGGTATCATTCCCTGGCCTCTCTCCGCATCATGCAGCTATTCCGTATTGGATCATATAACGAACGACGCCATCTTTTATGCCGGGGGTTGGTTGTGCTCGTCGCAGCTGAGGGGCCTGAGGACGGACCCGGAGCTCACCTTCAAGCTCCGCGCCAAGCCCAGCCGCGAGTGGGCGCATGGTTCCGACTCGGAGGATGAGTTGCGGACCCCGAGGAAGGTGGCCAAAACGTCAAACGAAGGCAGCAGTAGCATGTCCTCGGGGACTCCTCCCACCATCAGCAGCTACCGGAGATACCCCCGGAAGGGTATACCTCATCGATCTCCACTGCAGTGACTCAGAAGAAAGAAAGGAGATGAAGCTTCCGATGGGTGTAGAAAGAAAGAATAGGAGAAAGCGTAGATAATGTGAATAAAAATGTGGGGAGATGCCCACCACATACTGCACAAAGAACAGATACATAGGAATATGAAAAAGGAGAAACAAAAGTTAATAGCTCTTTTCCTTGGGGTATTTTTAATTCATGGCGTACATAAGAGAGGAGGGAGGGAGTGTGTGTGTGTGTGTGTGCGTGCGTATATACTTACTTAACAGTAGGAATGTGCAAAGGACAGGAATCTTCCTTCCGACATTAACCTAATCCTTTGGTGCTTGGTACGATGAGGAGGTGCCACTCGCATTCGTTTGGGTTCTCATGCATGCATTTGTTGTGCCCTTTTGTAGCCCTTCCTCGTTGTTGTTGGTGTTGTTGTTATTATTATTATTATTATTTTATGTTTTGGTGCATCGCATCTGTGATGGCATTTTGTTGTCTGTGTAAAGGAAAGGATTTCTTCTTCTGGTTTAATTTTCTTTTTGGGTAAGTAAAAGCGATGGGATGAGCTTCCAATTTATGTACCATTTCAGCCTGCGATATGTATTGTTGGGGTTGGGGTTGGGGATGGGGATGGGGACGAAGCAAGCTTGGGGTGTGTGGTATTTTGATAAGCTCAGCTACTCCCTATGTGAGTTGTCTATACTGAGCTTTTTACGTATAGACAGACATTTAACTCACTTAAGAGTAGGCTGTTAATAAAAGTTAAATAGTTTCATGTATTTAAAGGTTGGTTTGGTTGTCGGCGATGCAACAATTATCGTCCCAAATTATATTTGTGTATCATTCTGCTCTCTCTCTCTCTCTGGTGACAGTATTATTACTACGGCAGCATCGGAAGTCCTCACCGAGAGGGATGCAGTGATCAAGCTCGGCCCATTGGTCTTCAAATGCCGAGTCGTAAGCTAACGAACGTCTTCAAATGTCCAATGCCGAAACATCAAGGAAGACATGATGAAATGTTGGTAACTCGATGACAAGGAAGTCGATGACCAACTGCAATTAATAACCATCCTAAGATTTCAATCTTTCTTATCGGGTAAGTCGTAGGTCGGGATATGTGATGGCGCCTCGATAAGATTGAACCCTACGGTGCGTGCCTTCCTGATTCTATCACCAAAACAATTATAATGTCTTGTCATCCTGCATTTGATCCTGTTGGGGCTGTGCCACAACGTGGGACGATGAGTCATTTCACTGAGATCATCCTTATATGTAAGTTAGCTTCCGTGGTTTGACGATGTGACAGCGCAATTCAGACCTTAGGTCAATTCCTCGGTAAGAGATCGATGCGTCCCTCCTGCAAAAAGACCTAGGCCGAGTTGATGGTGCTCGACCGAGCCCCTCTAACGATCAAGTCAGGGGTGGGAATGATTGGAATTGATTTTGTTTATATTCGCGATCCCCATACCAGCGATGGTCTGGGGTATTTATACATGCATAGGCGAGCTCATTTGTATGCGGGCCACGTCATCACTATAGTACCCGACAGGTTGCCAACCGTATGTTGTCAAGGGTGTTGCAGGTTGGTCGGCCCATCGTATTCGCTTTGCCACGCCACCAACTACCTGCTGTCAAGGGTGTTGCAGGCTAGTTGGACCATTGTGTCCACTCTGCCATGCCACCAGCCACGCTATCGAGCTGTCGGCTGCCCGTTGTCAGGTGCACATAATTTTATAATCACATTATGATATACATTTTAAGTAATAAGGTTGAGGTGTCTTCTCAGCTTGGTTATGCCCGTATACATATGGGTGCTTGGAGATTATTTGGTGATGCCCGAGGGATATGCGGACTCCTCGGGATATCGGTTGGTAGATTGGGAACCCAAGTGGTTGTCTTATGCTGGAGTCGACTTATAGTCCTTGGTGGAGCTACAGTGGCCCGGAGTCTGTTGCGATGTTCCTGAAGGAGTTTCTTATCCTTGATCGGGAGGCCTTGTTTGGTTGGCCTCTATGGGTGGAGCTTTCCTCTTTGTAAGTACGTCCTTTTGCTCCTCAATTGGCTCTCCGGTCGTCAAAGCTTGCATTAAGGCCATAGTCGAGGGGGCTAGGTGCCACCTCAACTCGGCCCCTCCGACGGTCAAGTCAGTTAGGTGAATCATTTTGTGTAGTATGTCTAGTGTGAAAGAAAGTTTTTCACTCATTTTCCTGGGCACCTGCTACCTAGGGAGGCAAAAGTCGAACAAAGTGAGTTAATATGCGTAGGTGGTAGGTCGACATCGTACACTTGTCGATGGCGGAACTCCTGACTTGTTTATTAGTTCCCACTGTTATGTTGGTTGCTTATTTTGCATATCTGTAGTAGGCACGATCATTCCATGGGCCGTTATATTAGTTGAAACAGGTCCTCCTACTGTGTAGGGGACATACGAAAGTAAACTTTACGATGAAAACATGTGATACAGCCTGAGCCTAGCCCCTCGAGTAGTCTTTTGGAAAGCGACGTGAAAATAATATATGTTGGACGAACCAAAATATGTACTATCAAATTCATATAAGAAATTGGTTTTACCAACAAAAATCTTCTTTCTTCATTTTTAATATAACACAATTTTCATCTCTTAATAATTATAAAAAAATCATAAGAGCCCCTTATTCATCTTTTTTTTTTCTCCCAAATAAAATAATCATTGTCATTATCTTAGTACTATTTTTTAATTTAATTTCTAGTTTGTTCAAAACCCATGAAACTCGTGTCATGGAATGATCGGACTTAAACAAACACGAAAGAGATATTATCATCCAACCATCAATACCCCTTTCTACATCATCTCGTAAATTACAAACCTAATTTCAATGATCTAAATATAGGAACGAGAAAGATATAGAATAAACTCATCGAGCATCAACTGAATTATTGCAATATCCACGAAATCAAGAAGCACCAAACCGGACTTTGTTAGCTCCACCCATAATTACGTTGATCAAATTCTAACACCGGACCGATATTTTGAAATTTTATACATATAATTGCTGTTTACGATCAAAATCAAAATGTAGAAGATATAATCGTTGTTTAAAGAAAAATAACGAGATGCCGATGATGCATATTAAATGTAGAAGATATAATATATATAATTTATTTATTAAAAGTCCAAATTTTAAAACCACATCTAATAGATTCTTAGGACGAAAGATTTTTGATTAAGACTTTTAACTGTTTTGATACCAAAAATTTAATGATCGAATCTCATTGACGCTACTACTGCATTTCAATCTCTCGCAAATGTTATTATTTCATATCAAGCAAACACTGTTACTTTATTATACATCACAGTTAAGTCTTTTTCTTTTTTTTTTATTGACGATTTTTTTTTAAAGGTACTATATATATATATATATATATATATATATATATATATATATATATATATATATAGTAAGTTTGATTTATGGTCGAATTTGATGATTTACATTCGTTAAAACAAAAAAAAAACAAAACAAAAAAAACAAGAAAATAAATACTCGACGGCCGGTCGCTGTCGGAAGCATCACATCGGGCGGTGACTTGGTGGACACGCAGAAGCCACACGGCCACTTGGTCGGTCGACACAGACGTCCGCCTTCAACTCCTATCTCCTCCTCCATCTCTCATCCACCGTGGATTGCCGTGAGGAATCCTGAGAGCTTTTACTCCAAAGCCTCGTCCTTTCCTTCCCATCCCTTCTCACCCTAGTCCTCTTGTGTTTTGTTACCGGCATCCATCTTTGGATCGTGTGTGACGCCGACATGTTCGCTCCTCAACTGGCGTGTGGTGTGTTCCGTATTCCCTAATCCAAAGCATGACGTGAGGTTGAAGACGGTTTGCAGCACCGTCGGATCGGCGTGAGAGCTCACCCGATCGCGCCACCTGGTTGTCATATTTGTACCCTGTACTGTGCAGGTGTTTGTTGCTGTCGTTCCTTGTTTCTCCACAGTCTCATCCGAAAGCAGGCGTAGAACTGGCGGTGGTGCCTTCGACGGAGGGCGGCGCTGCCTCGAATACCTTGTCTGAGCTCCATCCATGTTCTTAAGAGGCCATTGTAGGCCGAGCCACCGAGGCCAAGTCCACCCAGGTCGCACAGCAACTTTTGGCCCGCAACCTGGTTGTTCCAGGTCCCGTATCATCAGAACAGAGTGGGAGTGGAGAGACAACATAGCCTCGGGGGAGAAAGGAGTGTGCCGGCCACTCGAGCTAACAACCGACCCCATGTCACCACCACAATGCCCGGCAACGATTGACGCTCCTAATTGCTCGTCGTGCGTGCTTTTTCCCTGCTTGAAAAAGATGATTGAAGGCGTGCTCATTGTCCGCGGTCATATGATTGCTTCTGTGGATTACACATGGCTGTCCAGAGTTGCGAGCGAGCGCACCAAGTGATCGTCCCGGTGCAACGCACGGCTCCAAAGTTCATCCATAGCTTCTGAACCTGCACTCAAATGGCACAGTCGACAGGTTTACAGCGTTGCAAATGTCCCTCACAAAATGATCGAAATGGCTGCCTTTTTCGACCGCCCTTGTCCAGATGCAGGATGGCTCACAATACATTTCGTCGAACAGGTCCATTCGCTGTTCTTTGGTCGCCACCTCCAAGTCCGACCGATGCCGATGCCGATGCCGAGCAAGGAGACCAAGAACTAACACCGCTCCATGCAGAACAACCACCCCCCCAGCTCAAAGAACCCACTAGTTTGTGATTCACACAGAGGATGCAAAGCAAGGAGGCCAACCAGCTGTGGTGTGACATAAAAACCCTGCAGTCTCTTGTGGTGGTGCCAAGACTGCTACCTGATAGCTCTCACTCGTATCATGCAAGCCGCCCAACACAGTCGAGCATTATTTCCTTCCTTTGAGAGGAGAAACAGTAGACGATGACTTGTATCTCATCTTTGTGTGAAGAAAGCGAGAGAGAGAGAGAGAAAGAGAGAGAGAGCCGGTATGCAAAAGTGACATTCTTTCTTTCAATAATAAATAACAATAGTATATATTAATGATTCAAGTTTTTTTTAAATAGTAATTAATAATTCATTAATGGGTTCAAGATTAAACCAAATAAAATATAAAAAAAATCAAGACGAAAGCAAACAATAAAAATTATATTGAACTTTTTTAAAAATAAAAATATTTACAGGATCTTAAATCAAATCTGGGCTTAGGCCCTATAAACAACCTCTCTCTATACACATGTACATATTATTTAGTTATAGATATGAAATAATATATTTAAATTAATTTTATCTAATCAATTTATTTAAAAAATAAAAAAGATAAAAATATAATATTTTTTAATATATAATACTTTTATCCACTACTATCCTAATGCACATTATTAAAGAGAGAGGGTTTCCCTTTACAAGGAGATGCTGCATCCCATTGGTTGGTTGCTTTCCCTTGGAGCAGTGACAGAAAGTGACAATATTATTTATTCATGGATGTTCATAGCAACACTCAATTTGCCAAGTCCTATCGTTCTCTTTCGTTCATTGTATTATTATTCGATCATTGTATTCACTTGGAACATGGAAATCTAAAATAATTTTTATTGTTTTGTCGACTAGATTAATGAGTTCCTTCCTTTAGGTTTGGTTTATGAAAAAACAAAGAGGTTTGCTTGTTGACCAGCTACTATGAACATTAGTAGAACCAAAAAATTATTTATCAATTCTATTATATCATACGCTCAATATTTGTTTCAAGCTATATAATGTTTTATCCTTTATCTTATAACCCTCTAATTTTAAATCCATCAGGCTACTTTACATGTTGACATGAACAAAGGTTTGCTTAATTTTAGAAAAATATGATGTTAGAATTTGAAATGATTGATATGACTTTTTTATATTATTTTTTGAAAATAAAAATTTATTATGTGGATGATATAATTTACTGTAAAAATTCATTAGATATGTTTGCTTAATGTTAGAAAAATATGATGTTAGAATTTAAAATGACTTATATGTTGTTTTTACATTATTTTTTTAAAATAAAAATTATTCAACATGTAAATATAAGTTTTTTGTGCTAAGAAAAATATGCTAAAAGTTTATTAAAAAAAGTTTCATCTCACAACTTGTAAGCTAGTGAATACAAATGATAAACTTATGTTAGATGATGGAGTTAAAATAAATAGATAAGAAATAATATAAAATTTAATTGGAGGGTTGATTTATCTCACACCCTCAAGATAAAGATATTATGTTTATAGTTAACTTGTTATCCATATTAATTCATAACCCTAGCAAGCATCACTCTGGAGCAACTAAAAGAGCTTCTATCGAGGAAGTCTCAATTATAATATGCATTATGAACAATTAAAAGATTTAACGTTATATAGTGATTGGTTTGGTTATACATATATTAGAAAAAATACTTTATGATTTGTATTTAGTTTTGACTCAAATACGATTTTATGGATAATAATAATAAAAAAGAATGTATTACTCTCTCAATCTATGAGGTGGAGTATGTTGCAATTATAAGTATGACATATCAAACAATTTAGTTTTACAGAATTATAACATATTTTCAAGAAAAGTAAAATGTACCAACTAAAATTTATTGTAACAATAAATTTATTATTGTAAAGACGAAGAATCTAATCTTCAGGCACACCAAACACATTGAAATTCGATATTATTTTATTCATGAATTAGTTGATAAAAATTAAATATATTATTATAATACCGAATATCAAATTGTTGACATATTTACAAAAGTCTTGAGGTATGGGAAAAGTTATAATTATTTTGAATTAATAGGGTGTAATAAAATTAATTCAAATAGTTAGAATTAAAAGAAATAAAAGATAAGAATTTAGAGTAAGATAAATAAATAAGGTGAGAAGATTTGTCCGGCTATGGTGCATTATTTTTATTTTTTAAAAAAAACTTATACTCCATTATATATATATATATATATATATGTGTGTGTGGATGAATCGAAACCATATATCTTCATCGTTCCTCGAAAGCCAAGAAAGGCTTCTCCATGGCCAATAAGATGAATCGAAGCATACGGTGAGTTCGAGTTGATTGGAGAATGACGGAAGCAGTGGATGCAGGAGGAATAAGTCAATAAGATGGAGGATGGCTTTACACGTAGACATGATCCTTAGTTTCGGAATCGATAGTTTTAATTTTAAAACCAATGGTTTTTAGTTTTTAAATTTTAAAAATTAGAAGCAAACCGTGATGGATCAGTTAGTTCTATCTACTTCCAACGATGCTAGTTCACAGAGATTTTTTTTTAAATAAAATAAAAATAATTTTAAAAATAAAAAATATAATAAAAAATATAAAATTAATAAGTTTTAAAAATCATGAACTCGACAAAGAAAGCGCAGTGGGGTAGCAGCACAAGCCAAGTCCGACGCAGTCCCATCATCTATCTGCACCCTCTTCCTCCCTATTTATACCCTGCTCTTCGCATCATCTTACCGATATCGGCAACGCACCCTTCTCGCTCCTGCTCTTTCTACGAAGGCAGTGCAGAAGATGAGGACTGTGATAGACCTTGGTAGCCAAAGAGGCTCCTTCTACATCATCGACACGGCGACCGCCGTCGACTGCACCAAGGACGTCCGCGTCCGCCGCTCCTTCCGAAGCCTCATCGAGTGCATGGTTCCGTGCTGCGCCTTCCAGCTTCCGTCGAACACCTCCGACGACAGCTCCGCCGCCGCCACCACCGCCACCACCACCACCACCACCACCGTCACCGGCACCTTCTTCGGGTACCGCCGCGGCCGCGTCAGGTTCTGCCTGCACGACAACTCCCGGGCCGCGCCCGCGCCCCTCCTGCTGCTCGAGTTCACCGTTTCGACGGCCTACCTCGCCAGGGAGATGCAGCACGGGCTGCTGCGCGTCGCGCTCGAGTGCGGCCGGGCTCGCGCTCCCGGCGCCCCGCTGTTCGGCGTCCCGGTCTGGTCCATGTACTGCAACGGACGCAAGGTCGGGTTCGCGATCCGTCGGCAGATGACGAAAGGCGACGCCGCCGTCTTCAAGCTCATGCAGTCCATATCCGTCGGAACTGGGGTCCTCCCCGGCAAGTCCAAGACGGGTGACGGAGATCTCCTCTACCTGAGGGCGAGCTTCGACAGGGTGATCGGTTCCATCGATTCGGAGTCGTTCCACATGATCGATCCGGTGGGCAGCACCGGGCAGCAGTTGAGCATCTTTCTTCTAAGAACTTGATCGACAGTGAGCATATCCTGCAAACTTAACCTACATGTGGACAATTGAAGTATATACACAGCGAAGAGATAGCCAGTATTGTATTCCGCAATCCAAAATCTTCAATAGGTTGAGCTATATTCTGTATTGGCAAATTCACCACCAATGCGTCGTTGGAATTTAGTGGGTTTGGAGAACTCCATTACCAGAATAGCAGCGATCACCACCTAAGAAAGGAACAATAGCATTCGGACAACAGCAGAGGGCGCCGTGATCGGGGCTGTTCTGGACTCACCGTGCACCACTGTGACTTGCAGCTCGCCGTGGCCTCCGTTGCGTCGGTGGCCACCATCACCAATCAATCGCCATGCACGAGGCACACGGAAACGGTGGTGGCGAGGAAGAAGAAGACGCGCACGAGCAGCAGCGAGTTGTATTCCTCTGACACCACGTCGCCCTTCCTTCCTTCCTCCTTCTTCGCCACTGATGTACGGTCTATATAAGGAGTCCATGAATCCTTACATTTAAGCTCATAAAATATAAAACAAACTCAATATATACTTCACCCAAAATTTCTCAATCTTTACCCATATGAGATTTCTTTTAGTTCCTTTTTCAATCTGTATAATTTCTGATAAATTTACGTGTGCAACAGCAGCAGAAGGCAGGAGGAATGGATTGATTGACATGAACAAAGGTTGGTACATAAGACACCAAAGACCTCAGAGCAAGGACTCAACACTGAATCAAATTTATTTAAGAGTTTGAAGCAAACCCGGACCATAAAAATGATGGTTTGATGAGAGGAAAACCAGCAATGTAAGTAATCTGTCTTTCCGTATTCTCGGTGTTAAACACACATAAATCATCTAAGGGTGAGTTAGTCTAGTTTGTCCACTATGGAAAATACAGGTCCTTCCTCCTTATTGACATCGAAGGTTTCACACCGTGATCTTGTGCGGGCAGCTCGCCTAGGGAGATGGTTCGTCGGAGCGGTTTAACCCTAGTTTAGTGAAGTTAAACTAGAAAGTTGGATTGTAGTTGTTGCTGGGTAGTCTCCTAGTCGTAACTTTAGGCTATACCAATGATCCTATATAATAGGCCTAGCATCAGGATGTCTCGACTCAATCTCTTCGATGTTTAAGTCAGAAAAATAGAGTAGGAGGAGGACAAACAATATTAACAGTGTAAATGAGAGAGTAAATAGTTTTTTTACATCCTTGCCCCTGATTAGCTTAGGGCTTGACTTTTATACATGATTGTCTTATCACGAATTTAGCTGAATTTGTCTAAGCTGTGCGATACCCTAGCATAAACTTTGAAGACTTAGCTGAAATTGTCTAAGACTTAGCTAAAATTACCTAAGTCATGAAAATGTCGAAGCGTAGTTGCCCGCAAAAGGTCAGCCCACTTGCAATCTCGTGCCGATCCCCAATGACTTGCAAAAAGAGAAGTTGATTAGTTTTGAAGACGAGCGATGGACAAATCCCGATGTCTCGCAAAGAGGACAACTCTTACAAGCAATTTGTCGAACACCTTGAGTGTAACAGAAAAAGAGAGCGAAACAAGACTTTAGAGAGTTGTAAGAACAGTCGCAAGTCTACAAACGACGGTTCTCAAGGTATCGGACGCTAGACGAGTTCAACAGTCGATGAATGCTCACTCCTGATACTATCCCGAAGTCCCATCCAGCACTGTGCCACCCGACGGGTTCCAAAGGGCTGAGATGACTGAGATTTTGCTCCGCTTGATCAGGTCACCGCAACACGCGAAAATGACCTAAAACTAGATAATTTTGGCCTGTTTTGGCTTCACGCAACGAGCGATCGTTTTGTAGCCTTATAGACTGTTTATGCTCGTATTTCTTAGGTAAAAATCACACGAAACCAAAGCAAAACATGCTGCCAAACATCTATACAATAAAAAAAAAACGATGAATGGTTCGTTGAGCGAAGAGTTACGGTTGGGCGACGACCGTTCGTGACAGTCTGGTGGCATGAACGGATGCTCGTGAAGGCTCCCCTTATCTTGCATGGCGAAAGCATTTAATGAGGATGACTTACAGGCGATGCCTAGGGCGAACTATCGAGGTGGCTCTTCCAGTTGATCCCTTGCTCTTTTGGGTCAGTCGAGGTATGATCCCTTCGTCGTCCATCCAAAATAAAAGGATGGAGAAATCGAGACATGCTACCAACCATTAATACACAGTCAAGTTCTCTTTCCCAAACGTGGGATCGGTGAGTAGTGGGTCTCACAAGCCCATTTCAAGAAGTCGAGGTAGGACGAACAGTTCTCAGGCTTTTGCTTAGGTGGTGTTACTTTACGAGAAGAGGAAAGTTGGGGAGTGACAGAATTATCCCTATCATTTATTCCCTGAGCAAGGCATCCTTCGAAGCTTCGAATGGAGGAGGTGTTCGAGGATGTCACTTTTCCTGCATGGTGATGTGATCATTGTGTATAGCTTCTGGTTCGGTTGCTGGCACCGTGGTGGTTGGTGCGAGGCCTTGTTGGGGCTATCTTTGTTTAGATCAATCTCATTCTGCAACAAAGTTACAACAATGTTCTCATCAACTGACTTGTTCTGAAACCATCAAGCTCTCATAAATATTGCTGCAACCAACACATGAACCATATTTCCTGCATTTATCGGAGACATTCCCAGATGCATTTCTTCTATCTACTGCAAACATGCAAATCCATGGATCATCATACTTCAGTCTCATCCTAAAGCATTTTTTTTTTTCCACATGGTTCTTGCGATAACTGCATCTATAAAGATAAGAATGGTCTATACAGTGGTAAAAATAGAAGTTCTGAAGGTTCATATGAATAATGGAAGATTTGATTATGCTTCAAACATGCACATATTGTCAGGTAGTCACTTGCTACATCTTCCAAGTTGTTAGCTTGCTCATCTTTAGCCTGTTAGCTAAAAGTTTATTACTTGATAGATATTCCCTATTGATTGATATAGTGAATCTAAATTAAAGAAGAAGAAATAACATCCATATCCAATTGAAATCAGTTTGTCTCACAGATTTCTAATTCAAGGGCTCTAGATGATGGAACCAACAAAATTGGTGCATCAGAAGCAAAATAGGCACATAATGACTTCGAAAAAATGTAATCAGTAAAGTTAGTATACCTACTACCATGGACTTTAACCTTCATGCTTCATGCATAGACATCTTTAGCATATGGACTTCATGAGAACCACATCAAAATTCAAAGGTACTTAAGAATTAGATTGTTAAAGTTCATCTTGAGCCACTAGCTCATGTTGCTCTTTGTTCAAGCATCCTCAGATGCTGCTTTAAGAATTATAATTTTCTAATATAGTACTATTTTTTGCAATGAATATACTATACTGTTTACAAATTTTTCCTATAAGCTTTATCGACCTTGATTTTGATGGTAAATATGTCCTCATGTTTTCTGTAGTTTCAACTTTATACAACCAAAAAAACAAAAAAAAATCTATCTATCAGGACATGAGTCTTGCAAAAGACAGTTCACTCGATTTAATGTATCGGTCCTAAACAGAATTATGAACCATATCATCCAGCCAAAGATTCTATAAATATTATGCAAGAAATACTTCCCTTGTTTGGTCCAATCTTGTCAACATGATCTGACAAAAAAAAAAGGCAGTTGAAATTAGGGTACAAAGAAATCTTGAAATTTAGTGATATCTCTACATCTGTGATGGGATGGAACAAAATAGTGAGCTAGATAGACATAATGTAAAGCAGTAGAAGTTTCAGCAACTCTAATACAAAAAAGCATACTGCAGAAGAAACATCAGACACAACTTTGCCGGTCATGTAAATTTTAGAGTTTTGCAGCAAAGTAGGAATAATTTGCAAACAGAAGTTGGGAAAAAACTGTATAAAAAAGGAAATTTTTGTTGTCCATGGTGATACAAGCCTTGATTACTGTGAGTGATGATTTCATAGCACTACCTGGAGTGAATAATAAGAATTCGTTATATTAAAGACAAGTTCTATTCAGCAATGCTAGCTGAGTGCAGGACAAAAGAAGATGAAAAACAACATTATTCTTACCTTGAAGAGCAAGCCCTTACACCTCTGGCAACCAATGGCCACACATTCAACCCTAACTAGAGATGGAACACAAAGGTCGAAAAGAGCGGGAAGAACAGAATCAGGAGAAGCCTGAAACTAAGCCATATTTAGCAATAAACCTCTTCTGATTGTAATGAAGCATTTCACTCAGACTACAATGTATGTTCTTTTGTTTCAAAAGTTTGTGCCGCAACTCCAAGCTCTTCTTCATACCATGTCGAAAGAACTCTGGATAATCTGCTATCTCACCGATTTCTCTTCCCATGTCTTCAACCAAGAATCTGATTTTGGGTTCCAATGATTTATTGACACTCTTGATCAGAACAGGGGGATATCCGGCAACCAATGCTACAATTTGTTTATTGTCAAATCCACATCCCTTCAAGAATGCTAAGTTGGGTTTTAGAACCTTATTAACATCCCTACAGAATACTTCAGGGAAATTGCAAACCACTCTTTGCAAATTCTGTTCATCTAAGCCTATCGACTTGAGAAATTCTGTGGTTGGTCGAAGCCGTTTCTCAACACTGTAACCTACTAAGAATGGGTTTTTCACCAGAGTTTTACCAATCAAGCCTTCCTTATTGAGGCCAATGCTTGCAAGGAAATCAGTAACCCGAGCCAATTTCGTTTCGATGCTGTAACTGATGAGCCTTGGATTCAACAGGAGCATCTTACCCAGTTGCTTCTCCGAGATTCCTAGCACCTGGAAGAAAGCTAGTAATGGGCAGAGCTTATCTTCAACACTGTGTGAGAGAATGTTGGGGAATTTGGTGATGGCCGAAGCAACTTCGCCAGGCCTTGATCCCAAGGTTGCAAGGCACTGGACAGTAGGCACAAGCTTTTGATTCAAGCCCAAAGTGAGGACTTTGGGGCACTTGGAAACGACATATGGAAGCTTCCTCTTCTGAACCCCAATGCTTTCCAAGTAATCCCAATTCTCACTGGCTCTGTCTCTTCCTGTGCTCTCCAGCGGATTGCATCTCCTCACCATTCTCTTTATGCTTTCATCATCAAACCCTTTCTCCCTTAAGAACTCAACAATTGTGAGCTTCTGGTCGGTGCTCCTTTCCATCTACCTAAAGACATCAATGTGGTTGGAGTCTGAGTGACTCAAACTAATAAATCTAGAAAAAAAAAAAAAGTACTGGCAAACTATATATCATTATGCAGCGCAAGATCTGTAAGAAGATTAAACAAAACTATGACTGGAAGCAAGAATAAACCATCAGAAACTACACATCAAGTTGCCAAAATTCATCCTTTTTTCTTCCGCTTACCCATCCCAAGGTGAAATTAGTGCATGAAGTCTTAATCTACTTTCGCAATTAGCATGGAATGAGGAAACAGAAGACTTGAATCGCAACATCAAAAAACATAATCATGGAAGATACAAACAAGGATTCTCGGTCGCAGAAAAACTTGTTTCTATCAAAAAAATCTGCAGTACACAAAATTGCTGACCTTCTTCTTCAGAACACCAGCATCACCCACTGTAGTCGAAGCCTACACAAAGAACCAACTTTTCGCTGAATCCTCTCTTTTCTCGCAGCAGAAGGAGAACTTATCCCAAGCAGACCTTATCTCTGGATGGAGGCCGGAGTCGAAAAAGCCCTGTAAAGAATCATCGACCCTATCTCTAGCGACAGCGATTGTTCCTTAAAGAAGAGATGGGTCCCTGTGATTTCTCCAATAAAAGACATGGGTAGAGTCGTGGGTACTCTAGAAGATGTTGCTGTTGCTTTTTTAATCTAAAAACCCTAAACTAATCCCCAGAATCCTCCCCATTTGCTTCTTCCTCTGCGGCCACAGTTGAAGAGAACCATGCAAACTAAGCTTCGATCAGAGATGCGTGCCCGCGATCTGCTTCGGTATGAGTAACAATACTGGCAGACCGATGAGAGGCGAGAGGCGCAGGGGCGATGGCTCCCAGGACCTTTTCGTTTCCAATCTCAACTTCGCTGACGACGGCGACGAGGAGAAGCAAAGGCGAGAGGCGAGAGGCGCTGGCTCGAGCCTCCGCTATATCATTATTGCATGGAGGCCAGATAACCGACGAAGAGAGACAATCCAAAAGAGGATTTTGGTCAGTCCCCGCACTCGCCATTCAAGGATTTCGATCGAAATTAGTAGGATAGCTTCGGGGTCTCGCGGCGGAGATCGTCGTCACGGTCTGCTGGACGACATCGGGGAGAGGAACGCAGGAGAATTTTGATTGTGGTGGGTGAGGAAGCGATCGAATTGGGGATTATCTGGCGCAAAAGTCTAAATCTTGGAGAAGTTGGCCGGCATAACGTAAGAAGGTGGAGGAAGCCGATCAAAAACCATTGGTGGTGGCTGAGTCTGCCACATAAGAGGCACCACCAGAAGTCACCGACGACATCTTCAAGAACATAAGGAGACCGGGCTAATACCCAATGCTGTTGCCCTGGTGGATGTGCTCTGCAAAGGCGGGCTGGTTCAGGAAGCCATGAAGCTGTTTGGGTTAATGCGTCAGAAGGGTATGGTACATTATGATGTGATTTACATTGCTGTTGTGGTAGGAATCCACAAGACAGCAAAATTTGATGATATAAGCAGGATCTTCAGGAAAATGCAGAAGCACGGAGTTGTGCCTATTGCATGCAGCTACATAATTCCCATTCAGGGCTTATGCAGAGGATGGAAATTGGAGGATTCAGTTGAGTTCTGCACGGAGATGTTGGGCGCTGGGCATTCACCAAGTGTGATGGCTTTTTTTATGGGTTTGGTCGATGGATTCTGTAAAAAGAAAGGAGGGTGGGTGGTGGGTGGTGGTGAAGGAAGCTGAGAATGTTGTCAAGAGGCTGCAGGAGGGAGATGTTTTGTTCTAGATGGAAAAAGCTGTTGGAGTGCATTTGGACAAGACAGGACCATTCTCACCAATGGTTCTGAAGGCCATCGTCAAGGAAAAAGAACTCGCAGTAACCATTTTGCTCTCTTCCTCAGGTAATTGATACATACTGTTTTCTCTTTTTTGTCGTTGTTCATTGGGGGCATCCTCCAATTTTTTGTTCCCTATCACTGATAATGTAATATGTTTGCATTTTTCTTTTTTTCTTTTGTGCTCATGATAAAAATATTGTTTTAAGTGAACTGATGCACCTCGCATGGGCAATTATCAAAGGTTCTAGTTACTTTTGATCAGAATTCTGATAAGGCTGTGGTTATGGACGTCGTGAGGTTAATTGTGTCAGATAATATATACCTGATTGAAGTTCTCTGACAAACTTGTAAAAATATTTCTCATGATTTCTGCGGTTTCGATCTAATTTTGGACCATTCTTTACATCACATTATGTATTGATTACTATCTTGAATCTGATAAATAAGTAATAACTGAGTTGCCCATGCTATGTTCTTTCAAAGTTATGAAATCCTAAAGCATTTTCTTGTTCTTCATTAAGTTGGGAAGATGTCCAAGAAAAGAATCATTAGTTGAGCATATTACTGTCTAGGTAAATTTCTTGCGTAATCCAAACTTTTGGGCCTCTGTGCACAGATGCACCATAAGACATTTGCATGAGCTACACAAGAAGTTTCTGTGTCTTTGCAGGAAAGAAATGGTTGTTCCGAATTATACGATAGCTATCCTAACCATGTTAAGCCCCATTATCAAATATGAAATAATCTGAATGTACAATTTAGGCAAAATGACGATGCATAAACCAACATGGAACAGCGTGCTATGCATGTCAAATGTTGCACTGCATCTTGTCCGTTGTGAGATCAAGTAGAACACTCTCAGCTCTTGTAGAATTATACCCATGCTTACTAGTGATACTTTCTTGTAATATTTAATTGAATGTAACAAGAAGCAAGCCAAATTTATGTAGTTTATTAATATAAGAGAATGATATATCGGTGCCCATAGCATGTCCTGTTCTTCAAACTTCTTGACACAGAGATTTATTAAAATGGTTCATATGACTTGTTTAAAGCTTTTATTATCTAGTAATGTTGGCAAATCGAGAAGGTACTTAATCATTAGATCTGATAGCCTTGTGTCCTCAGCGATGTAATGCAATCATCAAACATCTCTTCAATACCCTTGAATTTAAACCCCAAGTCACGTAGTTTGGATGTGTCAAACTGGTAACGTGGTATCTCAGCACAGTAATTGTGGAACCTGAACACAAGTCAACTACTTATAACGCAAAGCAAAGATTACCTAGTAAGAGTTTATAATAATTACATGAAGACAATACTCAAAGAATAAATCATAGATGTTAAATTGTTTGATTATTTTATTGTTTTTTCAAATAAATAATCAAAAAGTGGGTTATAGACACTACTTCATGGTTCTTCAGTTGTTTCTTGAATCCCTTATATTCTGAAAGATTTTACTTGCATACAAATAAGTGTCTCTCAAATTGTTCTTGAAGTTTTGTGTATTCTTAGATGCATCGTTCTTTTCCAAATTTTGCAAGATTCTAGTTTCATAACAAGGAAACTCCAGCCTCTAGAAACTTAGCTTGTAATTTACAATGATATATACAATACGATCCCGTAAATAGAACTAACCTATTTGGGATGGGCAACGAAGGATAGCGGTTTGCGAGCAGGGCAGCCACTTCATGATTATCAAGGACATTGGAACTGCAGAGATATCGCCCTTGAGCATTGTCATTTTCGTACACCAAAATGTGGCAGCGGGCAACATCATCGATGTGAACATAGCCCATTCTGCCATAAGCTGAGAACCTCTCTTTTTCTCCTGCAAGTGAGGTTTGTCAGTAGTTATAGTGTCATGTACTTATTGTTGAAAAGAAGGCATTTAGTGCCTTGAAATTTTGTTTTCCATAGGAAGGAAGGATGATCCATTGCGGCATTAGAAATACCTCGAAGTAGGCCAAGGACATCCCTAACAGATAGACACAAGTCATGGGGCAGACTTGGTCCGACGATGAATGATGGAAGAACAGTTACAAGGTCTATTTTGTTCTCCTTTGCAAATTCCCAAGCTGCCCTCTCTGCTAGAACTTTTGCTAGGGCATACCACATCTTGGACAACAAAAAGCAAAAAGAAAAAGAAAAAAAAGAAAGAGCTTTATTCAGAATCAACCATATTGGCATGGATCTTTTTTGCTTAGTGTATCTGCTCTTATCGCAGCAAGAAGGGTTCATGTAGCCTTCAATAATTGTATAACCAAAAAGCCATCTTAATAAGTATGTGTATGTATGTATGAATGTGCCAAACATGGAGTAGCAGATTAGTTATGGTCTTTCACCTGGAACGTTTGGCAAAGTTCCACAGAGCTCCATGATGTCTCATCCAGTGGTAATCTGGGGTTGACATTCTCTCTTACTCTTATTGCAGATGAAGACGATGTCAGAACAACTCTCCTTAGTGCTGGATTCTTCTTGCATGATCGCAACACATTTAGAGTGCCGGTGACTGCAGGATCCAGTATCTCAGCCTGCTAAATATCAACACCAGCAGCCATGGCCACAAACAACAAAATGAGACAAATTTCCACAAATGAACTAAGCTGTATGTTCTCCTGATCATTTTGTTTCTCTCTCTCTTGCAAGTGTTTTCAAGAGAGATGTATTTTCCATGCGTCCAACTCCAAATAAGAGGGGGAAGAAAAGCAGTTTTCAGCTACTGTTAAAATGGACATGCCGCGACTGAGAGGAACAGCATACCTTGGGATACTTGGCTACGACGACCACGGGAGATGCGGTATGGAAGACACCTTCACATTCCATTACAGCATCATCAAAGCTGCCCTCCTCCATGAGATTGGCCTTCACAAGCTGGAGCCTGTCCTTTGCACCTTCCAACTCCCACAGATGGGCCAATTTCTTATGGTCCCCTGCAAATCTGTTATTGTTAGTTCCATCTTGTAATAGGAAGAGATGAGTCCAAATGAGCACTGAATTGTGTCTAAAGATGAACAGAGGGACATGAGTTGACGATGATGGAGAGGAAGAAGAAATGGAGTGATGGAACCTGGGTCTCGGACCGTTCCTATTACATGATACCCAGACTGCAGAAGACGCTTAATAAGCCAAGAAGCAACATAACCAGAAGCGCCTGTCACACACACCCTGCCTTTGCTACCTGAAACCTCGTCCATTCTGTCAGAAATGTGGAGACTTCCATGTTCTTTTTATACATGGTACTCCAGAGCTTGCTACGTAAGCCAAGATGGGTAGTTCATCATCTTTTGATGTTCTCTGACGTTACTTGTAACTTCGAGTCTGGTGGAGAGTAGATGGAAAAACTAGTACTCATGCGCATCATGTCATGCACACTCTTGGTGGTATTATCTTGTGGAGGAACAAATACACAAACAGATGATAGGCACAAGAAACACTTCTGCGTCCCAGAGAAGTCGCCATCTTATAGCTTTCTATTTGAGATCTCAAAATGAAGGATGTGGTCTGGCCAAGTAGCTTAGTTGGTATGTTCAGTAGGCATCCACTAGTCCGGAATGAAAAAGAATAATAATAATAATAATAATTATTAGTTTTAATTTATTCTACATGATCAGTTAAGAAAAGAATTAATAATTATATTATTATTAGGGTCTGGAATGATCAGTTATTATAAAAAATAATAACTGAATTCAAACAAATCACGGGTAAAGGATTAAGAAAAGAATTTATTCTACTTTCCAAAGGGGGAAAAATTACTGCACAGAGTTCTATCAAGCAGTGTCATAAAGGAATCATTTGCTGATTAATTAACACAAACTCGATCCATGAACTAAAAAAAAAAAAAAAGGACGTTAGAAGCGAGTAGCAACATAAGCTTAAATCAGTCTCTTCCTAGGCATCCGATGAAATTGAAATGATATAGAAAAGTTTAGCATGATGAGAAATTAAATTCAAATTAGTACTAGTTTATATTATGTTTCTTATTGAATTTCTAATTCTATCCAAAACAAGAGATTCGTTGGAAAACAACTCTCCAATTAAATCTGTCTCGATTGTGTTCTTCCAACCAAATAATTCCTATTCAACTCATTTGAACATATCGAAATATAATTATTTTTTCTAGTTCAATTCAATTCCACCGACGGACCGGGATATTGGACCGCCTCATCGAAAAGACCCTTTTTAGTCATTTCCTCGTCAAAACAACGTGGTACATCAACCGATCAGCAAAATCAGGGGTAAAAACGTAACTTCATAGTGGCCCGTTACTTCCCCCCGTGTCTCTGTGTGTGTGTATATATATATACGGCCGACTCCAAAACCCATCTGATTTTTTCGTTCCGTGACTCTGCTGTTTGCCGCCGCTAGCCCTAACGCCCATCCCAAGCGGAGAGAAGACGAACTATGAAGCGATGGTTGGTCCCGAATCCTTTCTTCTCTCGCGATCGACCTTAGATTGATCTCTTCCTGACCTTTGATTTGATCGTTTTTCTTCCATTTTGTTGTGGGCGACGAGTAGGCGGATGCTTCGGACGCTGTGGATGTGGGAGGTGCGCAGCCGAAGAAGAGGACCTTTAGGAAATTCTCCTACCGTGGGGTCGACCTCGATCAGCTCCTTGACATGGGCCTCGATGAGCTGGTCAAGCTCTTCGATGCTCGTGCTTGCAGAAGGTTTAGATCCATTCTATCTCGTTTCCATCGTATCTTTCGTCTTTCGCTTTCGAACGATTAATGTGTTTGTTTTGTCTTACGATGAACATTTGGGCGGGGATTCACGCAGGTTCCAGAGAGGGTTGAAGTGGAAGCCCATGGATCTGATCAAGAAGCTTCGTAAGGCGGTACGATGCCTCCATTTGTCTTGTCGATCTCCTTGTTATCTTGATTTGTTTCATCGTATGCTGTCACATCCTCTGTTTGTTTTTGTCTGATGTCATATGGAAAACCCTGCTTGGTTTTCCTCATGTTTTGCTATATGCAAAAGTAGAATTTAGATGAGGATGTCCATCGGCAAGTGGCTTTGTCCTTTTAACTTCGGACATAGGAAACAAGAGACTGTTTCCAAAACGTTTATACTTATACGGTAAATATTGGGCCTGTCGGCTCGGTTTGACCATGTCAGCCAGAGGACCACATTGGCCCGATCATGCCAGCCTGGACATGTCAGCTCGAGGACCACGTCAGCACCTCAGGGCTCTCGAGCCACATCGACAACCACCTTAGCAAGCGCAGGCGGCCCTCTACGCAATGCCGTCTACTCAAAGGGTCGTACTGAGGGTCGGCGACTTCGCCAAACGAGACCACAGGGCCAGCGAAGGCAACGTCTCGCGTGGAGCCGTGCCGAAGGCGTCGCGCTTATTAAACATCTCAGTACGGTCTCCTTCCTTCCCGTAAGTATAAATACCCTCACTGTAGCCCATAGGTGAGGGAGGAACGGTTCCTCGAAATTCTCTTATCTCTTAACCACCTCAACTTCTAATTTTCACACCCCGAAGTGCTAACTTAGCTATCGAAGGGGCCATGTTAGGCGCATGCCACCCCGACGAGGGCCTTCTTGCAAGTTCCGACCATGATCCAAGGTCGACCCAATTGACTTCTCGACCCAAAGAGCTGCAGTCGAGTGCAACCTGATAACCCAATCGAGCCAACCCAAGTCACCCAGTCTAGCTCGGACGATCCTATGCACACGGGGCGAACCGTGCCGTGTTGACTCCCCGTCCACGGCACAAAATTCAGTAACATTTTGGTGCTAGAAGGAGGGCCAAATATCACAAGAACGTTCGATGCTTAATAACCTTGGGGAAGAAGCTTCGATTGCCTAACAGACTCTCGGAACCAGAGCACATCCTACCTTCCCCCACCCCGGGGAAGGGAATCTGTCAATGCAAACCCCTAGTTGATACTGGAGACTATTAATTCTGAGTTGTCCCCATTGGCATTCAACCTTGGGCATCTCATCATCTCTCCCGAGGCCTTTCTCGGGCTCACCCATCAAGTACAAGCCCTAGCCGGGATGATCCAGACCATCATCCCTTATATTCCTCAATTGGTGCAACATTTGGTGCAGCAGTAGAAGACCTCCCCAGCGGTACAATAGGGGGCACCGTCCTCACAGGGGCAACCCCTGGTCCTACAACGACTCGATGAGGAGGTCCCCCGACCTCCTCTCGAGCTCCCCTATAGACCCCTCGGGAACACTGTGGAGCGGTAAGCGCCTATCGCTAGCACCTTCGTTCGCAGCATACTTGACCCGGACACCCTTTCCTTCGACTCAACAGATTCGCTCTGGGCATAGCTTCGACTGATAAACCGATGAAGAGACAAAGTCCAGAAGGAGTTCGTTAGGTCGAAGGAGGAGGTCAGAGAAAGCTCCACGGGTGGATCTCCTTTTGTCCCGGAGGTCCTAGACAAGTCAATCCTACGTAACTTTCGGCTCCTAACACTCGAAGCGTACGACGATAGTTCTGACCTAACAGAGCATATAGCGGCATTCAGAGCATAAATGGCGTTGTACGAGACATAGGACACCTTAATGTGTCGAGCGTTCCCGATGATCTTACGAGGACCAGCCCGGATGTGGTACAGTCGACTGAAACCCCCCTCGATTTTCTGCTTTGACTAGCTCGCTAAAGAATTCGAGTTGAATTTCCTAGCCAACGCTCAATCAAGACTAACGTCACCTCCCTCTTTGGGATGAGTCAAAAAGACGATGAGTCGCTAGCTCAATTCATCGCACGTTTGGCAGTCAAAATCCGAGGAATGCCCAATGCCCACCTATCATTGGTGTTCCAAGCCTTTTTGATCGGGCTACAGCCATCTCGCTTTTTTCTGTCACTGGTCGAGCGTCCACCTCTGACGGTCCTTAGGATGCTGCAGAGGGCCAATCAATATGTTAATGCTGAAGCATTGGTGGTTGGCAAGCGCGAAGATCAAAAGCGACCTCGCGTCAAGTTGTCTCGAGTCCCACTCCCGGGTCCCTCGAGAAGAAGAAGGGCAAGGCCTAAGCCGGCCACACCACTCCCCAAGTGATGCTTCGGCTACCTGAAGCGCATGAAAGCCCACTACCAATAGCCTCGGGCACCGCGCCCCCAATTAATGGCGGCCAAAAAAAAAAAAAGAATGGTGGGGCACGCATCGCATGCTCCCCATGCACCACGTGGCCCCAAAATCCCGACGCTAAACGGCCAATCGTAACGTATGCCAAGGCAAGCTCGGTTGATATAAGGCGCCGTGTTAATTGGTTCAATTGAACCAACTAACTCAATTCTATCAACATGTGACCTCGACTCCCAACCCTACGCACACAATTATATCAACACGTGACCTCGACTCCCAACCCTACGCACGCTTCTCTCTACGCATGTTTCTGTCTTTGTTGTCGCCGCCAACGATTTCTCTCTACGTTCGTCGTCGATGATTTCTCCCTTTGCTTCTATCGCTGACGGTTTCTCCTGTTACCTTTGAGTCATCCTTTGTTGTTGATTCTCCTCAGCTTTCGCTATTGTCCGCTACCGCTGTCGTTGTCCAATGCTGCTTGTTGTTTGCGACACGACTTCGTTGCCGTTGTTGTTGTCTGCGACTCCGCTGTCGTCGTTGCTGCTAGCCGCCTCCTATTGTCCACGGCTCCGTAGCTTCCGTTGCTGTCTGTTGCTTGCAACTCAGCTTCTCACTGTGACTTCTCGTCGTCGACTTCTCACCACGACTTCTTCGGTCTTTATTTATTAATATACTATTAGTGATAGATATATTATTAATAGTATATTATTTATTATTGTTCAAAATAATTTTTATTTATTAGATTAATAATATACCATCTAGATTTTAACATATTTAATCTTTATTTTTAATTTAATAACATATTTTTATTTAAATAATTATATTTATTAATTATATTATATATTTTTTACATTTTAACATTTTAAAGTGCCTCGCTTCACAAGGGTGAGTGTCTCGAGTATGTCCTTGGTGTCTTTTAGCACCTAACGCTTTTAAAATCACCGGATAAAAGTTATTATTAATCATTGACATGAATGTGTGAATTGAGCGTGGAGGTCTGCATATACCATAATTACCAACTCAATTCTCTTCCATAGGCTGTGACTTCTCTAAGGTATATGTGCATTTTAGTTTTGTAGGAGAAAAAGTAATGTGTTTCCGCATAACTGTGGTTTTAATTTGTATCATTAAGATACCCATCAGCTGATACAAGAACCAGGATGTTATCACAAGTGATATTGATAGACTGTGAATGTTTGGGGCCATCTCGTTTGATGCCTAAACCTTATGAGAGCCATATGAGTTGTATCCAGTAGTATAAAATCATCCAGTTCATTGTTTGTCTCACCTTAGGTGTAAATCATCAAACAGAATTCTGCATTGCAACTTTTAGTTACCTGTGCTGAGTAACTGATTAACCAAAATGGTCGACTTCTGCAAATAGAATCCTGTGATAATGTCTTTTTCTTTTACAATATGCATATTTCACTCACAGATCCTGTTACTTGTTATGATTCGAAATGCTCCCCCTGGTGAAAAACCTGAGCCTGTGAGGACCCACCTCAGGAAACATGATAATAGTCCTGGAGATGATTGGGAGCATCATCGTTGTGTACAATGGAAAAACTTTTAACCAGGTTGAAATCAAGGTAATCATTTTGTCACACATTTGTGGCAGTCTGATACTCTTTTCTATTGCATAGGATTCTCGACTTCGTTTGTAATAATGTCCTGTGTTGATCATGTGCTTTGACATGACAGACATCTAGTTATAGTCTGACACTCGACAGAGAAAAAATCTGCTTTCTATTTGTTTACCTAAGAATCCTGTATCATCTGTCTCTGTCTAATATTTGGGGTATGTTGCATGTTTACATAGTTTGGAATATCTGTTTATTGATCCAATGTTGTGACAATGCAGCCTGAGATGATTGGTCATTACCTGGCGGAGTTCTCTATCTCATACAAGCCTGTGAAGCATGGAAGGCCTGGTATTGATGCCACATACTCCTCCAGGTTCATCCCGCTCAAGTAATTATTCCTAACAGACAAGATGGCAAAGAAAAAAAGGTCATTCCAACCGTTAAGCGCTTATTATTCTTCCCCATTTTATCTGCCCGCTGTTTTTAAGTTAAAACTTTCAGTGCTTTATTCCCATTTTATTCGGTCATGTGTTCCATTATTGTTTAGTCTTTTTGTGCCCAAGTGTTTTAAATGACTTTTTTTTTTTTTGACTAGTACCAGATTGGCCGGATATTGTCTCTTCTTCCGTCAAATATTATTTATGACGTGGCCGGCCACGTAGGAATGTCATAGCATAATCGTGCTTAGCTTAACTTTTGGGCGGAGATAAATGTAACTCGAGCTCTCTTGCACACTAATACCACCTTTATGTCCTTCGGTTTGTTTGGTAGTATTCACTATCTCTCAAAACCGAATGAATGATCTTTAGGTGTTTTGTGGCTCTTACCTCTTTAGACATCGCCACTGACTGCTCTGGATGGTTTGTGATTCTATTGCCTGAGAAGCTGCTACAACTACTCCTCCACGCGAGGTCAACATCAAGATTGAAAGTTCTTTGGCAAAAAGTGTCAGGATTCCGCCGTTTGTCAACCATCCAACAGATGTATTTGTGGCGACCTGACAGGAGGCTACGAAGCCACTTTACTTCCGTTTAGTACAAATGTCCGATGCTGGCACTGGACCGATAATAACATCTACTGGTCGGTATGGATGTCTTAACTTGTAATGATGATTAATGAGCTGTTAGTTTCTGCAGGTTGTAATCATAGAGATCGAGAACAGCTGCTACATTTCACAAAACAGCAGACCCGTACAAGAGGAGAGTTCCTATACAATATTTACCTGCAGCAGGACTACTGTCTTGTCTTGATCACAGGCTAAGGGTTTGGCTACGGGAATGGAATCAGCAGAATTCACCGATCACCCTGAGCTTATCAGGAACCAGCAGCCCTCAGAATGGAATGGAACCATACCTCAGAAAGGTCATATTCCTTTATACTTCCGAACAGCTTATTTACTAACTAGGACATTTGAATTACCGTCCTAACTAGCTAGTACAGGAGCAGCTCAGTTTAAAGGCAACGAATTCCCCCAGGCCATTGGGCCATAATCAATCTGGCATCTGAGAACACAATTGTCTCGGTTGAGCTTTGCTTGCCAAGCTGGTGGGTTTGAAGCCCTCGAGTCACTTTCCACACCACAATGTGTTAGGGGAGCTGCAGGCAGCTGAAGGAGTGGGTATCTCCACACTGAATTTGTGGTCTCACACCAGAATAACAGTTTGAGAGATTTACAAGCATCATAAACAGAGGCGTTTCTTTGGGGTCAGGTTTCAGTCTGCAACAGAAAGAACTCAATGGGGTCTTCTTGTTAAGGCAACAAGCATGGCAGATCGCTTCTGCATGCATATGATGAACTCCAACATATAAACTCCAGTGCAATTGAGATTGCTTGCATCCATGTTATTCTGGTCGGACTTGCAATCAACTCGGACTGCAAGATATGGGCTCATAGGATCCAGCAAATTGGATGCCTTTTTACCTCTGTCGTCAATCTCGGTAGTGGAATACTGCTCTATTCCAGTTTTACTATTTGCAAATGCAGACATCGTAAAGGACTCATCAAGTGGTTCAGATAGCTCCACGTAGTTTTGCGTCGTGACAATCTCATCTTGACTGAATCCAAATGATGCTCTGTGTGCTTCAATCTCTTCTACATCCTGTTTGCAAGTTTTATTGTGTCTGTTTCCACCATTGGGGTAAACACCTGCTTCCCTCGAAATACTGATCCCCCCCACCAGCACCAGTACGTGATTGTAGTGCCTGGTCCAAATGAAACTGTTCAGATTTTGCAGAATAGAAGAAGCTGGAATCAGGAGACAGTATGAAATCTCTGGTTGTGGCCAAATTAAGTTCCAACAGCTTGGATGCCCCATTCCTCGAACAGGGTGAGTTGCATGAAGATGCGGAAGCATCCCACTGTGGGGAGTATCCCGCTTGGGAAAATGTGAAGACAACAGCCCATTTCTTGGAGTCCCCGAGGCAGGTGATAAGAGGTTGCTACAAGGATTTTCGGGGTAAAGTGGATAAGTTGCCTGGAGATTGCTTCCAACCCCATAACTTGAAGAGAAATAAGGAATGCCATTCTCTTTCCCAGCACTTTTATGATCCAATGATGATGACAAAAATCGAGCAAAAGGCACATATGGGGATGTGGGGGTTGTAAGGTGAGCAAGCTCAGGTCGGGGGGTTGTGGAGCAGTTGATGCTCGGTTGTGAAGTTCAAGAACACAGGAGGTGAGACCAGTTGTGTTTCATGAGCATATGCCCTGTTGCAAACATGGTTGATGATGGTCCTTCAGGAGAATTGGCTGATATTGACAGGAAACAATTTGATGATTGGATCGTTGAAGGTAGTGTCGAGTTTGTAAAAGATGCTAGAGATGAAGGTGGAGCAGCAAGAATAGATTAGTGTTATATTTTTATTAGAAATTTCAGCAAACTGAGGCTCATTTGAACGAATACTTGACTCGTTGCCATCTGGGATACTGTCACGGTGTTAGCTAAATTTGCAAGTCGTGCATCACCCTGATGGCACACTTGAAAACTTAGCTGGAATTGCCTAAGTCGCGGAGCAATCTTGCGCAATGTTTCGGACTTAATTGGGATTGGCTAAGTTATGAAATATCAAAGTGTTATTTGCCCGCAAATGGTCAGCCTACGTGCAACCTCGTGCAGGTCCTGAAGGATATGCAAAAGAGAAGTTAATTAGTTTTGAAGATGAGCGATAGATAAGTCCCGACATCTCGCAGAGAGGGCGGCTCTTATAAGAAATTCGTCGAACATCTTGAGTATAACAAAGAAAGAGAGAAAGAGTGAAACAGGACTTTAGAGGGTTGTAGGAACGATCACAAGTTCACAAACGATAGTTCCCAAGGTATTTAACTCAAGTCAAGTTCAACTATTGATAAATGCTCACGTATGATACTATCCCAAAGCCCATCTCCCCTCTGTCGCCCGGGTGGTTCCACGAGGTTGAGATGATTGACACTCTGCACCGATCAAAATGTATGTCGCAACACGTGAAAATGACCCAAAATTGGGTCATTTTAGGTTTTAGTTCTACACAATGAATGGTCATTCTATAGCGTTTTAGATCGTTTTTATTCATTTTTTTAGGTAAAAATACATAAAAACAAGGTAAAATAGTTTCCCAAACATCTGTACAAGTAAGCAAAAGTGACGAACGGTTCGTTGAGTGAAGGTGTTGCAGTTGAGCGATGACCATTTGTGACATTCTCTCCCACTTAAACTATCGATGCCTTCGTTGACGCCTGTTGGTAGGCTTTAACGCGGGTTTCTTCATATCGTAAAGCATCTTCTAGCTCCTAATTGGCTTTTGTTCTGAGAATCTTTTATTACTTCACCAAGTACTCAGTTTATTTCGATCCGTTGGGTAGTTTAGTTTTGCAATTTGCTAGAATGGTCTCAACTCGTTTCTCGTATGAGTCTCTGATTGGAGGAAGAAAATATTTCAGGAAGCATATTGTGGATCTGAATGGTAGGCTTTCAAGTTAATTACATGGAAGACATTATGAATTTTGAAGTTTAGTTTTGCAATTTGCTAGAATGGTCTCAACTCGTTTCTAGTATGAGTCTCTGATTGGAGGAAGAAAATATTTCAGGAAGCATATTGTGGATCTGAATGGTAGGCTTTCAAGTTAATTACATGGAAGACATTATGAATTTTGAACCATGCTGGCAGTTGCAACTTGTAGTAAACATTACCCACCTTACTGATAATTGAGAAAGGCTCTTCATACTTACATACCAACCCTTTACGCACTTGTGCCTAAAGAACTTGAGTATGTTGGTTGGAGCTTCACCAACACCAAGTCGTCCAACTTTAAACTCTTGTGGTCGCCTTCCCAAATCTGCTCATTTTTTCATCTTTTTAGTTGCTTTCTCCAAATAGGCCCGAGCAATATCTATATTTCGATGCCTTTCTTTGCAAAGTGATGTGCCGACGGGCTACTCCCGGTATAATCAATAGCCAACGTGTGATGAGTCGACAATTGTTGTCTCGTGATAATCTCGAAGGAGCTCTTGTTGGATGCAGAGCTTCGCTGCAAGTTGTAGAAAAATTAGGCTATGTCCAACAACTTCACTCAATCTCGTTGGTTGACACTTATATAATGCCGAATATATTTCTTCAAGTGCGAGTTGATTCTTTCAGTCTAGCCATCCGTCTGAAGGTTGAGGCTTGTGGAGAAATATAATTTAAATCCTAACAGCTTGAATAGCTCGGTCCAGAATCGTCCCAAGAATCGAAAATCTCGATTACTAATGTCATGTGGGACTCCCTAATATTTTATCACATTCTTCATCATCAACTTAGCCGCCTCCTTTGTTGAACAATATAGGGTGTAGCAATGAATGTTGCATACTTTGAGAACCGATCGACTACCACGAGTATCGATCCAAGTCCCCCTACTACGCGCAAACTTGATATGAAGTCCAAGGAAATGCTCTCCCAAGGCTTTTCTGGTACGGGAAGCGGCTCTAAAAGTTCCACCGGCTTTCGCTGCTCTACCTTATCGTGTTGGCAAAGCATGTTCGAACATATTCCTCTACATTTGTTCCCATCTTCGGCCAATAGAAGGCCCTCTCCACGAGAGCCATTGTTCGGTGGATACCCGGATGTCCAGCCCAAATGGAGTCATGACACTCTTTCAAAAGTTTACGCCTCAAATTGTCCGCTCGTGGAACATAAATTATGTTCACTTTGGTATACATGAGTCCCTCCTGGATCCAAAATCGTCGTGTCTTTCCCTCTTTAATAAGTTGCATCAGGGTTACTGATCCTGGAAAGAAAATTGGAGTGCAACTGACTTGCTTAGCCTTCACCTTCTAACTGTATAGCATTCACAAATTCAACTATGCATCAGCCATGATGTTTGCTTTTCCGGGTTTGTACTTCATTACCATGTCAAACTCAACCAAGAAGTTCTGTCATCGTACTTGTTTATGGAAGAATTTTTTTAGAGTCTTAAGTAACTCAACGCGACATTGTTCGTCCTTAGCATGAATGATGCTCCCAAAAGGTAGTGTCGCCAAACTCGCAGACAGTGGACCACTGCTGTTATCTCCTCATGCACTAGATATCGTCGCTCGGTCTCGTTGAGCTTGCGACTCTCATAGGCCACCAGATGACCCTCTTGTATAAGTACTCCCCTATAGCAAAGTCGAAAGTATCTGTATGGACTTCAAAAGATTTTCAATAGTCAGGTAATCTGAGTACTAGTTCCTCTAGTATAGCAGTCTTCAGATCTTGGAATGTGGCTTCACATTTATCCGACCATCTCCAAGACTGCTCCTTTAGCAACTCTGTCAGTGGGGATGTGCGCTTCGAGTATCCAACTATGAAGCACCAATAATAGTTGACGAACCCAAGGAAGGATCTCAACTCGAGTATATTATTTGGTGGTAGCCAGTCTGTCACAACTTACACCTTAGACTTGTCCATCCAGATGGAACTTTTCGTCTAAGCATAGTAGCACTTCTCCCTCTTTACGAATAAGGTATTCTCTTTCCCACTTCTTGGGGTTCCCGAGGCAGGTGATATGATGTTGCTACAAGGATTTTCGGGGTAAAGTGGATAAGTTGCCTGGAGATCGCTTCCAACCCCATAACTTGAAGAGAAATAAGGAATGCCATTCTCTTTCCCAGCACTTTTATGATCCAATGATGATGACAAAAATCGAGCAAAAGGCACATCCGGGCATCAATCTGGGGATGTGGGGGTTGTAAGGTGAGCGAGCTCAAGTGGGGGTTAGTGGAGCAGTTGATGATTCGGTTATGAAGGTCGAGAACACAAGAGGTGAGACCAGTTGTGTTTCATGAGTATATGGCCATGTTGCAAACATGGTTTATGATGGTCCTTCTGGAGAATTGGCTGATATTGGCAGGAAACAATTTGGTGATTGGATCGTTGAAGGTAGTGCCAAGTTTGTAAAAGATGCTGGAGATGAAGGTGGAGCAGTAATAATAGATAAGTTCAGTGTTGTATTTTCATTGGAAATTCTAGTAGATTGAGGCTCATTTGAACGAATATTGACGCATTGCCATCTGAGATACCGTCACGGGCTTAGCTGAATTTGCCTAAATTATGCGACCCTAACGACAAACTTGAAGACTTAGCTAGAATTGTCTAAGTTGCGAAGCAATCTTGCATAATATTCTGGACTTAGTTGGGATTGCTTAAGTCATAAAATGTCGAAGCGTACTTACAACCTCGTGTGGGTCCCGAAGGACTAAATTAGAAGTTGATTAGTTTTGAAGATGAGCGACAGACAAGTCCCGACATCTCGCAAAGGGGGCAGCTCTTACAAGTAATTCGTCAAACACCTTGTGTGCAACAAAGAAAGAGAGAAAGAGAGTGAAGCATGACTTTAGAGAGTTGTAGGACCGATCGCAGTCCACAAACGACGGTTCCCAAAGTATTGGACGCAAGTCGAGTTCAACTATTGGTGAATGCTCATGCTCGATACTATCCCAAACAAAGTTTATCGTATCGGTCCGTACCGACATACCGAGATCTGGCCAATATGGTATAGTACGTAGGTACTACTCGGTACACGAGTGGTACAAAAAATAGTATTTTAATAATTAAAATATTTTTTTAATATTTGAAAAATTAGAGAAAGAATTTGGGTTAAGGTTTTTAAGATAGAAATAGATTTATATTTGGTATAGATTCAACAAAATCAATATAAATTAGGTAAAAATAATGTTACATATCTTTTTCGAGTCTTAAGGAATAGTTTTGTACACATTACAAAACATCATTTTGTTGATATTGAATTATCTACAAAAAAAATAATTTGAATTGTTAGATTATTTTTTTATAACATAAAATTTAAGATTTGAATTAGATAATCATATATATAGATATACCTGATTGTTGATTCTACCACCAAAACGAATGACGAGCCTCCACGAGTAGTGGATCAGGATCCTCAATCCTATATATCTGCATATCAATATGATATGTTTGTCGGACCCAATCTTGAAATTGATCCCACAACATGGTGTATTGATACATTGTATGTCATTGGTGCATCAATGTGGTGATGGTTGTAAGTTGATCGTCATGAATTATACGTGTTCGAGGTGGCTCTTGAGGCATATATTGGTGAATGTCGAAGCTTCTACTTTCGCTACTAACATGTTGCTCTATATCATACTGTTGATGGGAGAAGAATGACCAACTATCACTGTACTGTTGTTGGCCATAAAATTCTCCATAATACGATGGTTGCGAATACGATGAGCTTTGTTCTATGTAAACATCCTGTAGGCTCTGTTGTATATACTCAAATTCATCCACTGCCTTATCCTTCTCCTTCCTTTTCCCCTTCCTCGTATAAACATGACCAATATCTTGTCGAACTCCGTGATCTATCTTATGTGACATGTCTAAAATATTGCTCCTCGATCCATGCACCGTCCTCGACTTGTGTAGTCGATATATACGACTCCTCGACATCACCGCCATTATCGATTGAGGAACTGATATCCGTGTTTGTATCATGTCCTTGGATCGATTGTGAAGGTGCTTCATCACCCGATTTTATTCTTTTCAACGGTGTGGCAGATGCTACCGCCTTTCCATTTTTCTTTGCCTTTGCACGCTGAGCGGATGACTACGTCAATTAGGTGTCTAATGTTGAATGACTACTTCTACCATGTTCTGACCAAGGGCGATCTTTCACCTGTTGCGAATGTGCTTTTTCTTCTATTGCCTCGATGATAAAACGCGAAGGGCGTTGAGGATCTCCTGCCTCATCAAGTAGAGGATCCTCTTAGTTCTCCGCTGCTTCGACCCACTCTAACATCGACTCAGAATCTTTGTTGTAGAGTTGGAGGTCAATGGGTTCAACATCAAGTTCCTCTGGCTCCTTATCAAGCTCAGCACAATGCAACTTTAGCCATATGTTATAATGAACATATATTAGTTTCTCTAACAGTCTATACAAGAGTCTATTGCAGACCTTCGTGTGAATCAATGCAAATGTTGACCAATTACGTTCACAACCATTAGACGTTGTCGTTTATGAAAGTACACGAATGACAACCTTCCTTAGATGTGATGCATCGTCTCCAAATTATATCCACCACTCGACTACAAAAAGATATAAATATGACTTTAATAATTAACATCAAATATAATTGACAATCAATATGTGTAATTTATTCTTACCAGAATCCATAGTGTACCAACTCGATACAGCTACAACATCGGAGAATGAACCAAATGTGTCTCGTAAATATCAACTCTCTGTAAGAGCCTCGACTGCATCAATAGCACTTGGCAAGATTCGATATACAATATTTTTTAGTGCAATTAGTGAATCATTATATATTCCGAGCGCATACCGATATTGAATTATCGAGTTTATGTAATATGTTGCAAGACATAATTTTGTTAGAATAATTTTTAATATATAAAAAAATATAAATTAAATTATTCTAATCATGAATTTACCTGTATTATGAATATCTTTATCTATATGAGCTTCAGCAATAATCAATAATTCGTATATATTGGTCAGTCTTAAAATCATTTCTGACTGTTATTCTGACCTCCTCTCTTGTTGAATTCAATATATATTTAAGATACAACATCTGCGAGCGTTTTTCTATATCAACCTTACGGAGAACAACATAAAGTGGTTCAATACTTTTTATGATTTCAGCCACGGTCTCTTAAAATCTAGAGGAAAGAATGGATTTTTTTCATCTTCTTTCCATCGCTTGATTTCGAATATCTGGAATCAAACCACTCTTGTGAAGTGACCATTACCTTCAAGTCATTCCTCTTTGTTGTAGTGAATTTAATGCAATGAAATTAGTAGCAAACCGAGTGATTCCGGATCGAAGTATCTCACTATTTATGTACTTTTGCATTAAGTCGTGGACCCGATGATGATTATATATAAACTTTGTTATTGATTGTACTCGGGCTACACACTTCTTGACCGTGTCCAACTCACCAATATCTTTCAGCATTAGATCTATGTAATGAGCTGCACATGGAGTCTAAAATAATATTTATCTTTTTTTATTAATTGTATACCTTCTTAAAATTTACTCCATTGTCGGTTATTATTTGCACAACATACTATGGTCCAATCTCTTCTACAACACTATTCATCAAACTCTCAATATAGTTTACATCTTGGATCTTGTCGGAAGCATTGACTGACTTGTGAAACACTATCCTTCTATTGCAATAAATTAAAAAGTTGATGATACTCATTCTTGTTGGCCCTGTCCAACTATTGCACATCAGTGTTACCCCATATTTATCCCATTGTCCAAGGCGACATAGAAAACCTTGATCCGAAAGCCCCATCCCCCCCTGTGCCACCCGGGTGGTTCCAAGGGGTTGAGATGGCTGACACTCCGCACCTGTTCCACCACAATCTGCTACACCATGTCGCCTCTTGGTGACATCTCTATTGTATTCAGATTCTTATGTGATGAAGTCAAATTATGATATCTCTATATGTGGCCTCTGTTATCACAACGTAGGGCCTCCGCCATCTCCGATTGTGTTCGCTCCTTTAGCAATTCACCTTCGTCCACCCATTCTCAGATCATACCCGGACGAAGCATCACTGTAGGACAATCTGTCACGTGACAGCTCTTGAAGTCCATAGACTTCACTGAAATTGGTACGCCATTATCTGGATCCTGAGCCTCTATCCCCCACCAGCACGATCAATACTGTGCGTTGCTTTATTCATGACAACTCGAATGGTAGCATTGTGGCATATTCTTCAAGAGTACCCGTCTCTATGTCCTCTTGCCCCATGCTAAAGCATTCTGATCCCAACTTTGCCTCCGCAGGTTGAATCACCTTAATTCCTCCGTCAAGTGCATCTCTGAGATAAGATGTATGTGCCTCGAAGCTCCCTTCATCTTTGGCACCATGTAGGATGAGTCTGCTCAATCAAAATGAAGAACCTATTGAATGACATAATCCTGCTCTTGCTTCTCAAGAGTTAATGTCCTTGACTTCTATTCAAGAAAAGTTTCGTGCCTCCACTCGATGGTCTATCTTCTATGTCGACTCCCTTTATGCGGCTTGGATACTTCACCAAGTTATACCCAAGTTGCTTTGCCCCCAGATTTGCATTGAGTTGATAGTGGTCCTCGCGCCACCATTCCACGGGTCAACCCTCCGTAGAGTATGATTTCCAAAACGGCTCTAAGTGTGCCTTTGTTTGATGTTGTCATATGTCGCACCCCCACTTGATCTCGCAATGCATCGACCAATGCATTACCTTATGCGAGATCATGCAACGACTCTTTGCCGCTCGTTCGGTCCGTTGAACTTTGTGGAGTTGTTGTCTTGAGGTACTTATTTATATGTGTGGTCCACTGCACATGATTCTCCCTCTGGAGAACTAGGACTTATCCTTCTTGGATATCTATCATGTTGGAGCAACTTTCCTCTTCGCATTCTTCCCTCTGAAAGTTTTGGAGACCACCATCCCATAGGACTACTCTGCCCTGCTGAACAAACTGTGCATTATTCTACCTCCGCAAATGCACTTGCTAGATTGCAACTCTTTGCCAATACAACCCTCGTTGCACCTTTCAAAGCTTAGCAGCATGTTGAACTTATTGCACACTTTAGCCTCCTACAAGCATATCCTTCCCATGCCGAAGAGAAAATTTCAATGCTCCATGGCGTCGAGTTTCAATAACCTTGAGATGGCCACAAACACTCCATTGTCCGTATACAAGTGCTTGCATGAGTACTAGATTATTCGAGTTAGCAATTTCCCTCACCTCTATGAGTTTTGCACAACTCTTTCGGTCGTTGTGCAACCCATCTCACTTTGCATAGTCTCATTTTTTATCAAGTGCTTCGCTTGCCTTGAGCACTATCAAGTTTGGTTACCAACGTCGAGTCGTAACTCGAACTTAACCATCTCAATCTTTATCCACTACACATTCTTCCTAGCTTGCTTGCCCTTGTGATACCTCTCGCGTAAAGGGTTGGTCATTTCTTTATGTTAATCTTGGATGCCCGCTCCTCTAAGTGACTCATTTCCCTACATCTCAATGTTCGGTGCCCCCAAACAGTCACGTGTGTTGGCTACCCTCCATATAGTCCAGCTAGGTCCCCCAAGTTTGCATGGCAAGTGTTTCCGCTCTAATACCAACTATCATGAACTTAGTTGATTTTGCCTAAATCGTGCGATACCATTGCATGTTCGATTGCAAAGGTCAACCTCCCTGAAACCTCATATGGTCCCTAAGGACCTATAAAAGAGAAAACGAGTTAGAGAAAACATTTCACACGAGATCCACAAGCAATCATTTCAACAAACACTTTTATATAGGTAATACAAATTACAACCATAGACTGCACAAGCTCTGAATATTGCACTCAAAGGATCTTGATCCATTACAGACTAATACCTTCACAAGTATCCATATGACACAACTCTCATTTACAAGCCGATATTAACTATGAAAGTTAACCAAACTAGGCCCGCTACTTGTTGTACAAAGCATGAACAAAACCCAAAAGACATAGACATACATAAGTATTACATTGAACACCCACTTTATATTTTCGTCTGTGACAGCTTAGTCTAGAGACATGATAGCAATGTGGACAACATTGCCTCGACCGACAATAGTGAAAATGTCGGGGAGTCGATGGTCTCGTTTACATAGTTTGAGGGTGGTGCATGGACGGATGAGTGGTATTTTACGTATGCCACCCAAGATTCAGATTGTGGAGCTTGATGTCATAGTTAGTTATTCTTTTCTGAGAATCTATACAATGATAGTTGATTATTCTTCTTCGAACAACAGTACGGTGATCGATCTTATGATACAGAGTAGTAGATCACTGACGAAAGTAGAAGTTTCAACATTCTCCATGCTCTGCATCAATATATATTATAATCGTACTTGCTTCAATAGCCGCCTTGAACATATGTATGTTAGAAACCTTGGGGATTCTAAGTTTGGGGTGATCTCTATAGGGGATCGGCCTCCTTGGAACTTTATAGGATTCCACCCTCCAAGTTACTGCTCAAAGGCTGCATAAAATATTCATCTATTCAGGGTGAAAAGTGGATGATTACAAGGCTATTTATAGGCCTTCTAAACCCTAACTCCTTATAAGACTCCTACTCCAACTAACAACTACTAATGCAACTCTAAGTAGCAACATCCAACTGACCCATCTAGGGCGACCGATTGCTTAGTTGTTTCTTAATCCTATTCTAACTTAACCCCTCTTCAACCCTCTTTAACTAGGATAAGGGGTGGTTAATTAGGATAACATGTATCTTATTATTCCCTCAAAATATCTTCCTCCAAACTAATCCTAACCTAGCTAGCCTCCTCACCTCTTTAATAAGGGTCGGTTAAATGGGATTTACATAAATACCCGTCTGATTTACATGTTTACCCTCTTTAATGAAATTAAATTAGGACTCCCCTAGCTAGAGTCCTAACAGATCCGCCTTCTTCAAATCGACCTTGGCCTCGAGGCTGATGCTCCATGAATTCTGGGAATTTGATCTTCGGGTCGTCATAATTCTCTCAAGTGGCATCTTCTACTGGTAGGTTTCCCAATGTATTAGCACTTCAGTAGTGGGTCGTCGTCGTCGAGTCACAATATGTCGATCAATAATGGCACTCGGCTGGGTCTGGAGCTCTCCTTGGATAGTCATATTTGGTCGGTGGCTTTGGGCTATCTCGTTTTATCCCAACTTGAGCTTCAAACACGACACATGGAAGACTGGCTGGATTTGGGAAATGACGGGTAAGTCCAATCTATAAGCTGTTGCTCTGATACGCTCTAAAATTTAGTAGGATCCATAGAACCATGATGAAAGCTTCATGGATGCTCTGGTCTGGATCGATGTTTACTTATACGACCGAAGCGATAGAAAGACCCAATCTCTCACTAAAAATTATGTTTCGCCTTTGTGTTGATTATATTGTTGTTTCATCCTCGCTTGAGCTGTAGTGAGATTATCTTTTAGCAACTTCACCATTTTATCTCTATCATGTAGTTCCCTGTCTACTTATTCTACTTTATAGGTGCCCAATACATATTTTGGGATTACAAGGGGAGGTCGGACATACATAGCCTCATAGGAAGTACATTTTGTGGATATATGATAAGTTATATTATACTACTCCGCCCAAGGAAGCCACTTTGTCCATTCTTTTGGTCGGTCACTAGTGAAGCATCTGATGTATGTCTCCAAGAACTTGTTCACCACTTCAGTCTGACCATCGATTTGTGGGCGATACGTCGTACTCATCTTCAATTTGGTGCCCTGCATCTGGAATAATTCTGTCCAAAATTTGCTCGTGAAGACCCTATCACTATTACTTACAATAGATCTTAGCATCCCATGTAATTTTACAATATTCTCCATAAAGATTTGAGCAATGCTAGAAACAATGTATGGATTGCGAACAGCACAGAAGTGAGCATACTTTGTAAGGTGATCAACCACAACAAAAATCATATATTTTCCTTGTGATGAGGGCAGCCCTTCGATGAAGTCCATTGATATATCAATCCATATTGAGTCCGGGATGGGTAGGGGTTGCAGCTTTCCGGGGCTTGCCACTGTTTCACCTTTATGTCGTTGATATACATCACATTGTGCTACAAATCCAGCAATAATATTTTTCATCCCTACATAATAAAAATTTTGCTTAACTCTCTTATAGGTTCTAAGGAACCTGGAGTGCCCAACCACGGGTGTGGAATGCATCTCTTGGAGAATGGTCTTTATACAAGTAGAATTCAGCACAAGCACAATGCATCTCTTAAAGTGTAAGCCTTTGAATCCCAATTGTAATGAGCCACGGAGTTTGGTTCTACGTCCATTTTTTTTATGATTTTACTGGTCTCCGGATCATCTTGTCAGTCCCTCCTAATATCATCAAGGAAGTCGCTGGTCGGAAGTGAAGGCCAAAAATTCAACTACCACAAGAGCACATCTACAACGACATTCTCTTTCCCCTTTTTGTAATTTATTTCACTATCATATCCAAGAAGCTTTGTTACCCATTGTTGCTGTTTGGGGGAGGACATCTTCTGCTTCAGAAAATATTTTAGACTATTGTGGTCGATGCACATACGCCATGTTCTGTTCTCCTTTCGTACAAGGAGCACTGATGAAGAGTAGGGGCTGCAACTTGGCCGAATGACTCTGTTTCGAGCATCTTCTTCATAATCCTTTCTATTTAATCTTTCTGGAGATGAGGATATCGATATGGCCAAGTGTTTGCTAGAGGTTTGCCCGAAAGAATTGGGATATGATGATCATGTCGACGGGTAGGAGGTAGGTCGAGCGGTTCATCAAATATCCCTGAAAATTCAACAAGGGAAGTAGTTTTGGGACTTCAAATTTGGTAGGCTTCTTCATAGATTGCTACTCAAGTTGTATTAAGAAGCCATTGCATGTCTTGTGCAAAACTTTCTCCATTCGTTGTGTGCAAATCGTTGATATGTTGCTCCCCTGTTTGTCGCATAGTACCACTTGTTTTTCTTTGCCGCAAAATTTCATGATTAATTTCAAATAATTTTAGGAAACATCATTTAATGTCGTCAGCCATTCGATGCCAAGCATGATCTCACAATCATCAAGAGGAGGAAAAAAATCTGCAATTCTCTTGATCCTGCAACAACAGTTTCACCCGCAAACACCTGCGATCAGACTTCAAAATTTGTACGTCGGTGAACTTAACATCAAACATGTTACAATCTTCCATAGGTAAGACCATCCGGACAGCAACCTTGTTGTTCATAAAATTATTACTGTTCCCCATGTCAATAAGGACGGTGATCGGTTGTTGCTTTAGAAGTCTCTCGCTTTCATCGTCTGTGGGTTCACGTAACCGACAAGAGCATGCATCGAATATCAATCAGCTACTGTTTTCATCTGCGACCTCTTCCTCATACTCTTGGACCTTGTCCTCTATATCTTCAATGGGTTCAATCAGTAGAGGTGCCCCTTTTTGCAATGATGGTCGCGGCTCCACGGTTCGTCATAATGCCAACAAAGACCCTTTGTTGATCTGTCGTGTAGTTCTTCTTTTGTCAATTTTTTGGTAACGAATGATAGCTGGGAACAAAAGGAGGTTTATATGTCGTGGGCCTAGGATTGGTTCTCATCCTCCAAGCATCTTGGTTGAGCCGTTCTTTTATTCGGGCGAAAGAAATTGTAGCCGACATGGTACAGGGCTACCGCGCCTTAACCTCCCTTTTTACCTCCGGCTTGAGTCCTTCAATGAATATTCCTAACAATTGTCCGTTAGTCCAATCACGAGTAAGGTAGGATAGCTTCTCACACCTGGTTTGGTACTCTTGAATCATAAAGGTTTGTTGGATCTCTGCGAGTTGGCCGTCGATTTTTCATACTCCATTGGTCCGAAGCGGTTCAGCAATGCGTTCTTAAATTGTTTCCACATCGGAGCCACATGATTATATTCCAACCAATTACACCATTGAATTGCATCTCCTTCAAGGTGGATGACAACAATTTCTACCATAGAATTATTCGACGTTCGATAGTAGTGGAAGTAATGTTCGACGCGCGAAATCTACCCCGTCGAGTCTCTTTTTTCCCATCGAGGGAAGTCCACCCTCGTGCATGGTTGAAGTATGTCTAAGGGCTGTCCCTCCTTCTCTGGAGGCCTCTCTGAACTCTCTCCTCATTGAAATTTAGTTGGACTCAATGGTTGTCCAATCTTGAACTCTGCGAACAAAGCACGCAGTTTGTCCTCCAAGGGTGATTCAAGTCGAGATTCCAACGCCTCAAATTTGGCATCAATTGGATCTTGAGAAACCATAGCGTATGTTTGTAGATTAGTGATGTCTTTGTCTTTTTTTCTATTAACGGGTCAATGGCATAAGGTGGTGGAAGGTTCGGATGAAAGATCAATGGAAGAAGATTGTGGGTGCAAGGGTTTACTGTTTTGGGCTACGATTTTAGGTGCTGTTAGGGTTATGAAAATAGGTTATGACGGTTATGTTAGCTAGAGAGATGCCCTAAATACATCTTGGTTGGTGGCAGCAAGATGGTTTAGTTTTGGTAGGTTAAGGAGAAGAAGAAAGACAAAGATGCAGCAGCAAATTTTTTGTCAAAAAAATTCCAGCATTAAAGACGTAATTTTTTCCAGCAATTCACAACAAAGATTCGAGTAAAACTCAAGGGGAATCTAATGGTAAAGGAGAGTTAATGACGTCAAAAAAATTATGAAAAATTACAACAGTAAAAGATTTGGCAAGATCAAAGATTACGAGAAGGTGCTACGGTAGAATTTTTTTGTCGAAAGATTTCAGCAGTATAGACGAGATTTTTTTCTAGCAGTTTGAAACAAGGATTCGAGTAAAACTCAAGAATTTGCTGGTAAGGGAAAGGTAATGCCAACAAAAATTTCGTTCAAGAAAATGACAGCAAAAGGTTCGACAAAATCAAATATCACGGAACGATACTGTAGCAGATTTTTACGTCTATAGTGCAACAGTTTGGACGTAAAAGATCAGCAGGTTATATTGATAATTTTTTGACGAAACCAAAGGAAAATCCGAAGTTAGAAAGTGTTAAAGCCATTGTAAAAAATTTGTAGAGATTTGGTCAGTAAAAACACAACACCAAAATCAATTAGGCAAGGTTATGTGGCTGAAATTCTGCAGCGTAACTTCGTTGTAGAGATAGGAACTTTACGACGAAAAGTTTGTGCAACAAATATGAACAATTTTTTTTGGATTTTCTGAATAGGGATAACTAAATTGCAGCAGCAGTAAGGTAGGAAACCAGAACCTATTGCAATTCACGGAGAGATCAAAGGATGATCTACGGTAGTAGAGATGACGACAAAATTTGGTGACGATCTTCAAGCAATTGTGGGAATTGCTTTTGACAGTAATGGGGGGCTGATGGATGGCTGTGGAAGGGCAGCAAGACGCCAAGAGCGCTGCTCTGATATCAAGTGTTAGAACCCTTAAGAATTCTAAGCTTAGAGTGATCTCAAGAGGTTATCGTCCTCCTTGAAACTCTATAGGGGTTCCCCCCTCCAAGTTGTTGCTCAAAGGTTACAAAAAATATTAATTTATTCATGATAAAAAGTAGATGATTACAAGACTATTTATAGGTCTTCTAAATCCTAACTCCTAATAGGACACCAACTCTAAGACTCCTACTCCTAACAACTCCTAATGCAACTCTAAGTAGCAACCTCCAACCGGCCCATCTAGGGGTGGCCAATTACATAGTTATTTCCTAATCCTATTCTAACTTAATCCCTCCTCAATTAACCCCTCTTTAACTAGGATAAGGGGTGATTAATTAGAGTGATATGTATATTATTGTTTCCTCAAAATATCTTCCTCCAAACTAATCCTAACCTAATTGGCCTCCTCACCTCTTTAATAGGGGTCAGCTAGATAGGCTTTACATGAATGCCCTTAGAATTTACATGTTTGTCCTCTTCAATGAAACTAAATTAGGACTCCCCTAGCTAGAGTCATAACAGTGTAGTTCACAACGATCAAACTATAACCATCACAATATTGATGCACCAATGACAAACAGTGCATCAATATACCATGTTGTGGAATTAATTTTAGAATTGAGACCTACAAATTAAATTGATATTCAGATTCATAAGATCGAGAACCCTGATCCATCACCTGTGGAGTCTCATTATTCTTTTTGCTGGTAAAACTAGGTATATCCATCAATCGATTACTAAATTCATTTGAATCTTAAAATTTAAATTTTTAACAAATAATCTAACAATTCAAATAAATTCTTTGTAGATAATTTAATATCAACGGAAGGATGATCGGGAATGTACCACAAAGCTACTCCTCAAAGCCCGAAAAAGATATGTTACACTATTATTTCCCAAGTTAGATTATTTTTACTAAAATCATACCAAATTTATATTTATTTTCAACTTAAAAACTATAATCTAACTTTTTTCTATTTTTAGCCATTTTTTCGTGACATCGATATGCCCCATCGAACCAACACATGGTACGTCGATATATAGCATTATATGTACCATTGACTGGTCATTACATCAATTCAAACTGATAAGGCAAGACTTGTCTAGAAGTACTTCAAAAAAAACTAGACACTAGTCCTATTTTTTAAAATTATTATCATTTTTTTAATTAGTATATAGATGGTGAGGGAGGATGAAAAATTGACAGATAGCAAATTACCATAAAGAAAATTAAGAAGCTAGAAGAAAAAGAAAGGAACAAATGAAGAACTATCAATTAGGTAAAAGAAAAAAAGGTTGAAGCAAGTTAGTTTTCCATAAATCATGACAAAAGTAAGCATGTTGACATATGTTGATCATATTCGCACTCAAGATAAAAGTCTGAACTGACTAAAACTTTGATTCCTTGATAGTTCAAAACTAATGATGTCCTTGAAAGTGGACATCATAACAAAAGCTAGAGATTTTTGGTTTTCATTCTCAATTTACAAACTATTCTTAGGCTACAACATCAATAGAATAAGTTGAAATTAAACATCCATTGGATACATTATAAAATGGCAATTGAAGGTGCAAAAAGATGAACTTCCTTTTCTACAAAGGATTACAAACATAACTTTACATGAATGAATGGTTCCATGGTGTGATAAAAATATATTTTCGTGAGAGACTCATAGAATCATTGGAAGGTTTCATATTCTTTATTCTCTTTGAGACAAACATTATCTTTATTTTTCACAAAGTTAGATCAACTTGATTGTCTTTATTTTCCACATCAACCAACCATTCCCAGTGGACCTTACTGCCAAATTACAATTTGCAAAACCAACCAGATTGCAGCAAAATTCTCAGTATTAAATAAATTTGATAGTTAAAAGCAGGTTTAGGTTGCAAAATGCCCAAGGCTCTTGTCATTGTAGGGTTCTAAAAAAGGTCAATGCATGCAGACCTATTCCTATACCTATCAGTTATCTGGGTTAAAATATAAACACAATAGTGTCTGATGTTAATCTTTGAAGAGAGATTCAACAATACCTCTTTAAATTGACAAGTGTTTTGAATAAGTGGTTGCCTAGGTGCCCGGGCAAGGTGAAGTGAGGCTTGAGCGCCTCTCCAGGCAAGTTGATTGAAACAGGTGCAACTCGAGGATGTGTCTGAGCTCAAGGATTGAGAGACTCAAGCATGCTCCTGAGCCAATCGAAGCCTAGGCACGATTTGGCAAGCTTGGGTTCAATCAATTTGAATTGGTTGGTTTACCCAAATCGACTAATTCAACAACTTATCCCCCATACCCTCCCCCCCACCCTTTCTACCCGCCAAGAAACCCTACATCGTCACTATCGGTTGTCGTCTTCCTTCATGATCACGACCTTCCTCTGCTCTATGTCATCATCAACCACGACCTTCCTCTGTCTCACCATCGTGTGCAGCTTTGTTCCTCCACCATATGCCGACAGTTTTCCTCTTCTTTCATCTTACGCTGTCAATCGTCGCCTTCCTCTGCCCTATGCATCACCACAACCATGCGAACCGTTTCCAAACCAAAGAACCCAACCTTTGTCATGCGTCGCTGCCTTCCTCGATGCCATACTCCACTACCTTCTAACTGGCTACTTCTCCATCTCCTCTTTATCGGCCTATTGGTAAGAGCAGCTTGAGCACTTTGTTAGATTGGTACGAACTCATGATCTCTGCAAATGATCTCCTATTTCCTACACTATTAAATTGTTAGGAACTTATAAACATTGTTAGGTAGGTACACTATTAGGAGTTAGGACATAATAGTAGGAAGGTAATAGATTCACTACAAATTTGATGTTTTTTTATATTTTCATAATCATATTTATCAAGCATGATATATTTTTTAAAAATTTTAATAATCGGGAGCATCTCACTTCGCTGGAGTGAGAGTCTAGGCAAGCGCCTAATGTCTATGGCATTTTGGTACCTTAGCGCCTTTTAGGCTTAGTGCTTTTCAATACATGGTGACAACATCAATTTTGATATAGTTGTAACAAGAAGAATAGGACTAACTAAACAATTAATCTTTGAAAAACTTATGTTCTCTATGATGAGGAATTAAAAGAAACAGGGTGATATTTGCTTCTCAAAAAAAAACAGGATGGTGAATGTACAATCATAAATCAATGGTGTTCCAACTCAAGATGAAATGCACATGCAGAATTAGTGAACATTATCTTCATAAATCAAGTTGGGGAAGCTAGGAACAAGAGGCAAACTTAGGAATAGGAAGTGATACAGGATTCTTTAAGTTTTAAGACATCAGGATCTCTTTCCAGCAAGCAAACTCTGACATATTGCACTAGCCACTAAGAGAAAACATAATATGCACCTTTAAGACTAGAAAAGAAAAGACAGGTCGAGTATAACTCATGAATTAAAAATAGATAATTAAAACAAAAGGATAAATCCGTAAGCTTCATAACCCAAGCTAGTAAAAGCAATAAAAATAACAATTATGTAAGTGAAGATGGTAAATTTAAATGAGAAAAGAAATAAAGGGCGAAACATTTTTTTTTTGCCGCATATATTGAACCAGTTTAACCGTATTGTTCATTGTGACCTTGTACTGATGGAGAATGATAATTGGTTATGTTTAAGTGAAGCCAACAAGGATTTCTAGGCCAGTCTCCATATATGAAACTCAAATAACTTCACTCTTAAGTGGCTGCAAAAAATGGGTATTAATCCAGAGTTCAAAATCTTAGATGATTAAAGCAAAGTATAGTTGTTTTTTTTTTTGGCTTTCTAACAGAATGAGTGAGAATACCTTGGTTACTTAGGTAGGAAGGTCAGATGGAGTGTAACCATCAGTTCGTACATGAAAAGAACTACACCTTGTGCATAATATCATCTTTGTACTTTGCATATCAGGAAAAGAACTACAACGAAACAAGTTAAGATGATATATAGCACGATGTTTTCATTTACCAACCAAAGCAACCACAAAGGGGCAACAATTTCCACTAAGACAGCAGCTTTCTAGAAGAGCTGTTCCTGATCCTAAGTCTAAGATAGATGCTCCATTAAACTGGTTATAACTCGAAGAGGAAATTAACTGACAAAAAGAAAACGCAGGTCAATTTCAAGATTCTCTACTTGATGCAAACCCTAACGTTTCTGCTCTTTATGGATCAACCAGAAGAAGAGGCGTGCAAGGCCTGTGCATTACACTCGTCAAGAGAACCGATCCCGATTTCTCACATCTAAGCAGCAAAACCTCTTATAAAGAATTGAATCAACCAAAAAGTTCCGATCCAGAAAGGAAGAGGCAGCACTCAGGCAGGGATGCCAAGAAAAATCTCTCACACAGACGATCAGCAAGATTTTGTATCTCAAAGCCCTAAATCTGAAACCCCCCACCACCCCCACCCCCCCAATTCCCGCACTAAAGAAGTGGAGGCGTCGAACCTTGCGAATTGCTATAAATCTAAGCCTAAACGCAGAAAAAGTCACCCTAAACCTAGCCTTCCCCAGGAAAACGAAAGCAACGAGGCAGAGCAAAGATCGAGATAAGAGGATTAAAGAGGCACAAAGAGAGCACGCGTACCCACTCCTTAGGACCGAGCCTCGATTCCACAGAGCCAATGGCCGTGGCCGCCGCGGCGCTAATCGACGTTTCCGGACCACCGCCTCCGCCGGCCCTGCTACTGCCTCCTCCATCGCCGCCGCTACCCACCATCACTCCTGCTTGCCCGTCACCACTGTTGCTTTCTCTCGCATTCTCCGCTCCGAATCGCGCTGGATCTGCTTTTGTTCCACTTACAGATCTCGAGAAGTGGACTCGGTAAGCCTCATGGAGGAGGAGAAGGAACAAGAAAAGCGAAGCGGAGAGGGTCGCTTTGCTCTGCTCTGCCTCTGCTCTCCTTAGCTAGCTTTTTGTTATGGTCGGAGTCCGGGAGAGAGAGAGCGAGAGAAAGGCAAGCAACCGCTGTGCGCACCGTCCCACGACAAAAGGAAAAGCCTTCTAAGAGCCCCGCTTCTCTCTCTCTCTCTCTGCTGTGGAGGCGCTCCTCGAGGGAGTGAGCTTCTGAGCCAAAAAAGGGACCGTTATAACATACATCACGGATTACCGACAAGCCTGTTACAACAGAACGTTATGATCTCGCATACTTTTGACCAAACCAAGTGTCTACTACGCCATAGTCTGGACGTCCCACCGTCCGACCTGGTATCAGACGAGAGTGGTGGGACCCTATACTTACTGCCCAATCCTATGCGGGTATCTATAGGGTAACCATCCTTGGTATTTTAATTAGCTCGTGCGCACCGTCATGGGAGACTGTTGTAGCAGCGCCGCTAGTATCAGCATCTCCTCCTCAGAACAACTCGGGTGAGAAACCAATAACGGCTGTTATTTACGATAACGTCCATCTACACCTCCCCCTTCATACTTAGTAACATGACGGGAGACCTTTCGGGCCCCACTGCGCTACCAACAAAAGCTCGAGGATCGCCGACATGCCTTTTTTGTATTTTTTTTCTTTTTTTTTTGTCTTCTTTTATTTTTCCACAGCGTTTTGTCTACGTACTTGCCCCTTCGTAAATTAAAACCTTTTTTTTCCGACCTTGCCACCGTTGCCCCCATGCCGATTTCCAGCACACGATCGAGCCCAGGATATATATATATATATATATATATATATATATATATATATATATATATATATATTAATAAGAATAATTTTGATTCATGTTCATTGCTGCGAGTAGGGTTCCAAGTCATCAGCTTCTAAATAATGTTATAGTGCATCCTAAAATATCATCAATAATAATGTTATAGTGCGAGTAGGGTTTCAAAAGACTATAATTGTTATGTTGATCTAATCTTGTGTCAATTAGTAAATTAAGCTCACAAGTTGGGTATAAAAGGAATCCCCCAACTCACGCTAGAGGGAGGGACAAATATTGACTATATCTCCACACACTCTCTTTATTTACAGCTTACAATGTTGTTTTCTCTCCTTTACTAACTTAAGCATTGAAGGGGTAAAGCCCAATTAGAGGCCAAGAGATATTATTGGATAGAGATCCAATAATCTAAGGTTAGTGGGTAATTGGATGAAGATCTAATATCCATTGAGATATGATCCCTAAGGTTTTTGGTGGCTCTATATAAATAGGAGGCACGGGCAGCTCTTATGTGATAAACTATACTTTTGGCCACCCTCTCCTATTCTCCTCCTCTCCCTCACCTTCTCAATAGATTAGCCCCTCTCTAGAGTGAGAGGGCAACGAAGAAGATAGAGGATCTTAATCCACGTTTATTGAGTGAAGCTACGTATAAGTTGCAAGATTTGAGGCCATGATTGGACGAGTATTGCTATAGCGATCCATTGTATGAATACTACTATAGAAGAGGACGATTGACCTCCTTCATCCTCTTCATTCAGATCTAGAAATTTAGAGATATACGATCTTTTTAATCTCTCACATGTTGCAATTTTTTTTTATAATTTTTCACATACTAATCTTTGCATGATGATTTGATCTACATGAGAAATCAGTATTTGTTTTGATCTTCCACTGTGCATATGATGCTCCCGCTTGGTTTCCCAAGAGGAGGATCCCAGTTTATTTACTCGGTTGCCTTGGGTTGGATGCCCAACAATAGAATGGTCTTTGATTATACCATCTGTGCCACCTCACCCCTGTTAAGCTCCTGTGTAAGCTAGAGAGAAGCATCGAGATGGGCTTGTACTTTTGTTAAGGTTCCTTTTGTCGAGGCTAAGGTGTTGTCTCAGCTTGGTCCAACCGCATATGCAGGAATATCTATGTCATCTCGCTGGATGAATCTGAGTGGAGTGTCGACTCGGGAGAGAGCTTTCTCGATGGTTTGAGGTTCATCCAATCGCTAATCTTATGATCCGACTTCACATACTACACCTAAGCCTTAGTCGGGTGGTTTGGGTGCCTCGACTCGGCCCCTTCAATAATCAAGTTAGCAATGAAAAGTGAAGTATTGGAATGTAGATTGCATGGATTTAAATGTCTTCCTTTCCACTCTCCCTAAACCCACCCCCCACCCCCCGTGCACTGCCTTTTTACTATTTACCCGGAGGCATTTTAAACTACCTATGGGAAGAAGAGTTTGTACGATATTGTTTAATGTGTGCGGGCGCTAGTTTATAGCCATACATTGACGTGCTCCTAAGGCGAGGAGCAAGTCGTCGATTTGTCTACTGGTGTCAACCTGAGGTCCTCGAGAGGTGGGTGAGGAGCAGGTCATTGATCTGTGTGCTGATGCTGACTTGAGGTCCTTTAGTGGTGGACTAGGGTAGCGCCACTTCATGAGACCTGGGTCCGAGCTAAGTTGGATGTATCTGCTCGACTTTCACCGAGGCTAACATGGAGGTCCATGTTTGATGGGCCAAAATATACCCTATCAATTTTCGATAGAGAATTAATCAAGTTGACTCATCAGTCAATTGTACCTATCATTCTAAAGCTAGAGGAAGGGTTGAACGTCGTGGTGCAACCCTCTACTCTTCCTAGTAGACCTTTTAAGGCAAAGAGAGGCTCCTCTCCTCTGTCCCAAATAGTAGGAGCAAACATCGCATCACCTCTTCCTAGAGAGCTTTTCTAGCCTTGGCATCAGGAACCAGGCATATGCGGCTTCACATGGGTGGCAATATCGCCCCTAACCTTCTCGGGTTAGCATACAATGCCACTTGCTTTAGAAGGAGGAAATCAAGACCAGGGGATCTTGATGGGGGTGGGTATTTTTGCATCTAACGGAAGCTCCGCAAACGGATCCTCATTGATCTTGAGTTTAAGATACCTCGCCTTGAAGCATCTAAGGATAACCCAAACTCATACACAACTTGGCTGACATGCTCGGGGCCATAGTGAAACTCCTCAGATTTCTTGTAGTAGGTCATAGTGAAACCCTCCTCTCCCTCTTGGCAATATAGCTCCTCTCCTCCTCCCAAGCCTTCTTTGCTTCCTCGATAGCCAACTGCGCAGCCACCAGACTGTCGGAGCTAGCCGACAGTTGCTTCTTGAGCTACCTACTTTCCTCAATAATATTGCCTAATTGCTGGTTGGCATCCTTTAGCTTGTGGCGGAGGGTCTAAATCTTTTGCTCGCACTCTATGATACTTTTGGCGACCATATCCTCAGCTATGACCGCCTCATCACATGCCTCCTTTGCTCGTGCTTTGGCCTTCTCGACATGGCGGAGGGCCAAGCTCAGCTCCAGGTTTAGCTCGTCAACCTCGGAGTCAGCCTCCTTGTGCGCCTTAATGAGGCGTTGTTCCACCTCCATGGCTTGGAGGCGGGCTTGAGCCAACTGTGAGGATAACTCAGTGGCTCGGGCCAATCAACGCTCTCACATCCAACAGATGGTCAGTGAGCATCGTCATGTAGTGATGGTGCTACATGAGGACATGAGCAAGATGCTCAGAAAAGATGACATATGGGAACAACAAATTATGTCTTTGAGAAGTCTTACTAGAATTTTATTGTGGGACCAAAGATCCGTCAACGACTCTAAAGGGTAGTGGTATATCATCCTGGCTGGGGCAAGGCTAAGTGACCCTCAACAGTAGATGGCAACCACCTCAGCCTCCTCTTGTAATCATTGGGTCTCCGTTAACCCTTCTCAATGAGGCCTCAATGGGCATTTGTGGATGGAGCCAGGCGTCCAGAGGCAGTGACACTTAACAAACCAAAGGCTGAGAGGCATGAATCCATCGAAACATTATCAGGTCGGGGAGGAATCACCATCGATGGATTCTCCATGGTGCCCTCCCCCAAGTGGCAAAAGGCCAACTAGTCATCTCCCCCTATGGCAGCATCCTCGCAGGTGGCCCTAGAGGAGGATTCAAAGAATCTACATACTTACCCACCCTCATCGGAGACAATGATGGGGTGGGGCCCTCTACTGCAGACGGCTCCACATGTGGATCCACGGCCTCAAGCGATGGAACAATAGAGGTCGGGAGCAAGGATACTAGTTGCTTGGAGGCAGCCTCTTCAGATGGTCACAAGGCCAGGGCAAGCAAGGGTCGTGGAGAAGTAGCAGCAATAAGATTAAAACCCTCCACCGAGGACCCTACGAGAGAGATAGAGTATGGTTCCTGAATGACCTCCACCCCCACGGGCAACTCCCACGTAGGGAAGTAGATACTGTAGTCATGGGTGGCGATACCCCCCACAGACAGAGGTTCTAGAGTGATAAAATAGGGACTAAGAGAGATTGAAAATAGATTTTATATCATGTATAGTTGGTAATAGCTTATGTTTATTTGTAAATGAGAGAAATAGTTTAGGATAAATAGTTAGTTTTATTATTTTTAAAATATCTTATAAGAAATCTTAATATAATTGTTTTTATTTTTGATAATTATAATTAAAATTAAAAGTAAATCGAATCTAATAAATATCTTATCTAATTAAATATGATAACATAATTAAAAGAAACCGACAACGTGTTCAACATTTTAGTAGAGCAACAGCAGAAAGAAGGCAGGCACGAGTGGGAAATAAAAAGGAGTCATTTGGCTCATTTGCCTACTTAATTCAAACCAGTAAACTATCTTGTTACATAGGGTATTAAAGTGTCATCAATTACGTGTCACAGCAACGACCTTATCTGAACAATTAGACCTGCTAATGGTCACACGAGATCCCAACACACGACGAGAACAGCAAGCTAAACCACGTCCATCTCATCTCCTGAGACGCCTTCCCTCACGTACAGACAGACACGTACATCACCTTCCTTGCATTCCCGTTAGGTGCGTGAACAGCTCGTTCGCCATCGTCGTGCTCGAATTCTCCACGGATCCGCTCATGACGGGAGTCGTCGCCTCCGCCGCCGCGTGCGGCTCGTCGTGTTCCCTCTGCGAGGACCCCCCGAAGACCTCGATGTTGACGGCCTTCTCCTCCTCCTTTGACTCGGTTGGCCTTGCCGCCTCCTGAGGAGGTGGGTCTGGGGGGTTGGCCTCCTGCAGCTGCAGAGAGTACTCGAGGTTCCACAGCACGTCGCCCATGGATGGCCGGTCGACCCCGTACTCCGACAAACACTTCTCCGCAGCCTCCACGAACTTACCCAGGGAGTCCTTGTTGATGGTGCCGGCGAGGTTGGGGTCGATGATCTTCTCGATCAGGCCCTTCCGCTTCCACTGTAGCGCCCACTCGGCCAGGTTCACTTGCTCCCTCGAGAGGGCAGGGTTGATGGCCGGCCGTGCGCAGAGGGCCTCCAGCAGCACCACCCCGAAGGAGTACACGTCCGACTTGTCCGTCAGCTGCTGGCACCGGAAGTACTCGGGGTCGAGGTAGCCGAAGCTGCCCTTGACCGCGGTGCTGACATGCGTCTGGTTCATCCCCGGCGCGTCCTTGGATAGGCCGAAGTCGGACACCTTGGCGATGAAGTTGTCGTCCAGAAGGATGTTGGTGGTCTTGACGTCACGGTGGATGATGCCCTGGGCCGTGCCGGTGTGCAGGTAGTGCAGGCCGCGCGCTGCCCCGATGCATATTTCCAGCCGCTGCTTCCACGCCAGCGACGGCAGGTTGTTCCCGTAGATGTGGTCCCTGAACGGCCCGTTGGCCATGTACTCGTACACCAGGATCATCTCCGAGTTCTCGTCGCAGTAGCCGATCAGCGACACCAGGTGGCGGTGGCGCAGCTTAGACAGCATCTGGATCTCCGTCTGGAACTCGTTGATCCCCTGCTCTGACTGCGGGTTCCCTCGCTTGACAGCCACCTTCGTCCCATCGTCGAGCTCGCCAAGGTACACGTTCCCGAAGCCGCCCACACCGATCACCGCATTCTGATCGAAGTTCTTCGTCGCCGCCTGAAGCTCCGACAGGGACATGTACCGGCCGAGACCCAGCGTGGAGGAGAAGGTGTAGCCGCTCTTGTGCGACCCGTAACCCGACCCCTTGCTGGTCGTGAAGGTGGAGGTGCTCGTGTGTACCGGAAGGAGCCACGAGGAGAAGCTGTTCCTCCTTCGCCAGTCCTTGGGTCGCTTGTACCACTTCACCACCATCGCCCCCAGGCCGGCGAAGGCGCCAAACATCATAGCGAATCCGACGGCAGCGACCGCACGCCGGTTCGAGCTGCCGCCGCCTCCAGCCATGGAGCCATCGACTCCGAATTCACCGTCCAAGCTCCCCACCGAGTTGTTCATCTTCAGAATCTCCACGCCGTTGAGCAGCGCGTCGATCCTGCCGGTGTTCTCCTTCATGGGGCCGATCTGTACGGTAATTCTGCTCGTGGCCACCGAGGCGTTCAGGACAATGTCTTTGTAGTAGGCCATCGCGAGGCCGGAGGTGAGGGTGGAGAGGTCGAGGCCTGAGACGGCCATCATCCCATTGATGTACACGTTGAAGTAGAGGTCGCTGAGCGACTTGCTGATGATGTCGCAGAAGTGCAGTCGGACGAAGTACCCGAACGCGGGGTCGACGACGAAGATCCACGTCACGTTGAAGTTGGGGTGGCCGACGCGCGCGTCCGCCATTTTCACGGCCGTGGCGTACACGTTGTTGGGCGCGATCAGGGGCGAGGTTCCCTCCGGGTAATTGATTACGCTGGGGGACACGGACACCTTCTTGGCGGTGGACTTCGATTGAAGGAAGGTGTCGCTCTGATCCCACGCGCGCCCGAGGGTGTCGTTCGCGGAGGTGATGACCGGCCCACCGACGTTGATCCGGTAGACCACCTGGTACGCGGAGAGCGAGAGCCCGCCGATCTGCCCGACCGGCGAGACCGTAGAGGCTGTGTCGGGGATGAGCACGTCGGGGGCGGAGACGACCTCGATGCCGTTGACGAAAGCGACGGAGTTGCGGAGCGGGGAGAAACGGATGGCGAGGCGCGGATTGGTGGCGTTGACGAGGTACTCCTTGAGCACCCACTTGGTGGGGTCGTCGATGGTGAAGCTATGGAGGAGGACGAAGTCGTCGGTGTTGACGGTGAACACGGCGCTGCTGAGGTCGAAGTCGGAGCTGTTCACGGCGAAGAAGTGGAGCCTGATCCAGTGCCAACCAGGGCGGGAGAGCGTGAAGCTGTAGGAGGTGTCCTCGTGGAAGATCCTGGCTGTGAGGTAGAGCGGCGAGGGGACGCCGGGGGCGGCGGGGACGGACGCGCGAACCTCGTCGTGCGCAGCGAGGAAAGGAGTCGACTGCAAGTCCGTCTTGAATTCACGGCCGTCGGGCATGGCGGCCGTGGAGGTCGCGCCGCAGTCGATCAGGAAGTTGTCGGCGGGGGTAAAGGCCGCTGCCGACTTTTGCGCCTGCCCGGAGGCCGGCGTCGCGCAGAGGAGGAGGAGGAGGAGGAAAGGGAGGGATGCCTGATCCAGTCTAATCGAAACCATGGTCATCATCATCTTGAGCTTCTTCCGTTACCTCCGCCGTCGCGGGCGCGTATAGTCGAACACCTTTCCGATCCCGGAATGGGGTTCGGGAAGGCGGAGGAAAGAGAAATGGCGCTACGGGAGCAGACCAAAAAAAATGCGTCTCTTCGTTTGTTTGACGGTCAGTTCAAATGCTCGTGCTGCTGTTGGATCGCCATGCTATATATGGAGGCCCGAAGACCAAGTCAAGATGGAGGCATACTTGGGATCCTGCCATGTCTCCCATCTCAATAATTCCTCCTCTTTCTTCTCGCTTCCTCTGGTGAGATATAACGTGAAACCATTGCATGGCAGTCGTTGCCTTTTCTACAAGACGCATTAATCTGCATACTAATTAATGAAACTGCGAATGGCAGATGGTGTACAATATACACTCATTTTTTTTGGTACTTGCAACCATACATAGATGGAGTACAATATAAACACATTTTTGTTGGAGCAAGATTGATTGGTCTCTTGATAACCAAAAGAAATAAGGGCAAGTGCGTTTTTTGTCTTTTGACGAAGAATATATATATATATATATATGCTTTTCAATAGATGTGGTAGAGACTTTGATGAATTAGAATTTTTGACATTTACCGGTTTAAAATTTTGTAATTCTACAAAGAGAGAGAGAGAGAGAGAAGAAAACGATATTACTTGAAAATAAATACCATAGGCTGTTTGGAAGGTAAAGGGTTGTGGTAGAGTATAAGATTGATGATATAGAACCACTATGATACTCAAACTAAATATATTATTATTATATTTATTAGATTTATCGATTTATTTTATAAAATTTATAGTCGCATGTAAATGTTTTTCAAAATTTTTAAAATTTAATTATATAAAATTATTTTTAAATATATTATATTATATTAGATTATTTTATTTTTATTTTTTTTATATCTTAACTAATGTCATATGATGGGTAAGATATAATTATCAAAAGTCAATAATTATAATAGAAATTTATGATATTAATAATAAGAATAATAGGTTCCCTGCTATTTACTTATCATATATATTCTACTCTCATTTATAATGAAAAAGATATTTACACATCATAAAAAATAAAATGCATATAAATCTTTAATATATGATTAATTTAATTTAATTTTTAATAATAAAAATATTAGTATTATTATTATTTTTTTGTCCATCTCTAATATGCCATCCTCTTCCTTTGGAGGAGACCGAGGTGGATACGTAGAAGATGAGTAGTGCCGCTGTCCATCCTTTGTTCAACCTGCCTCTCCGGCACATGAGGCGGTTGTCTTCCCCTTAGCGATTGCTCTGCAGGAGGGACTACGGTCGAGAGTCCTGTTGCGTCAAGATCAAGCCGGCAAGTTACGACGACGTTTTTGCTGGAGCTCTTTGCTTAGTAATTGGATTCGCACCTTTGGCGTTGCTTGCACGTCTTTTTTTACGGTTCCAAACTACGAAAGTGTTTGGTGAGATATGTTTTTCATATAACTTGCCCCCATTTCACCCTAATTAGCTAAAAACGGATTAAACATAATAAATTCAACTCAAAATTTAGACTGTTTCTTGGTGTAAAAAAAAAAAAAAACTGCAGCACTTATCGCCATCTAAATTAATCTAATTGTTACATAAGAGCATAAAAATATCTAATCTTAAAATAATTACAAATATGAAACTTTATCCATTGGCTTAAGCTATCTAGCAAGCTACTACTTGTCATCTAAAATTTGACAATTGCCTCTGGCCTCATGCTCTGGTGGTGCTCTTCCTGTTTACAGCCAGAGCAGATAATTAAAGATTCAGTAAAATACAAGGAGATACAATATCTGGAGTGGCTTCGACGAGGATGTCGAATAATATATGGGAGAGAATGCCACTGACAAAAATATAAAGAGGGTACTCAATGTAATGCTCATGTATGTTCATGTCTTTATTCATACTTTTTATATCAAGTATCAAGCCTAGTTTGGTTAACTTCCATGGCCGATATTGACTTGTAAATGAGAGTTATCTCATGTGGACACTTGTGAGGACATTAGTCTGTAATGGACTATGATCTTTTGTGTGAGACCTTTCAGAACTTGTGAATTCCATGATTATAATTTGCATTGACTATATGCTTGCTGAAATGATTGTTTGTGGATCCCATGTGAAATGATTTCTCTAACTCATTTTCTCTTTTGTAAGCTATAAGGGATCATAGAAGGTTTCAGGGAGGTTGACCTTTATGGACGGACACGAATGGTACCGCACTACTTAGGCAAAACTAGCTAAGTTCGTGATAAAGCAGGTTGCTAAATGCGATTGAAAAGTTATCTATATACCTTTGATTAGAGAGTTCAAACGTGAGAATGAGATGAGTGAGAAAGAATGAGTATAAGAATTTTAGAAAGTGAATGGGGGTGAAAGAGAGGAAGGAAATGGTTTTTAATAATTTCAAATGGATTTTACCATTGGAAAGTGTTATCTCTGAGCTGTTCATTGGTATCGATCGAAATTCAACCATTACCGATAGGATAAGTTGGTAATGGTTGAAATCTGACCATTATCGAGCGATACAAGCTCGTACCAAGTGATATAAGGCCTTTTAGTATATATACCACCCAGTACAAGGTGGTCTACATATTGATCCCCTATCAGATTGGTATTTATTACTCGTATCGGGCAATACAGTGTATACCACGATACACAAACCCTGCTTCCAGATATGAATGTCCAGCATTTCTGCGTAGTTGGTTGAATTTAAGTTTGTTACATATATGATCGTTATTTTCTTGTCTAATGCATATTTTTTTCATTGTGCCAACAGAGAAGATGAAGTTGGAGGCTGCTTTGGTGGACTGTCCTGTTTTGTGTCACAAAAAATAGGGAAACGAATTGTTACAGCATCCCGTATTATCATGATGGTCGTCGCTCAACCGCAACACCTTCGCTCAACGGAGCATTCATCGCTTTTGCTTACTTGTGCAGATGTTTGATAACCTGTTTTACCTTATTTTTATGTGTTTTTGCCTAAGAAATACAAGCAAAAACAATCTGGAACACTGCAGAATGATCGTTCATTGTACAGAACCAAAACAACCCAAAACGACCCAGATTTGGGCTATTTTCGCGTGATGCGTCATGTATTTTAAGCACTGCAGAGTGTTAGCCATCTCAGCCCCTTGGAACCACCCGGGTGGCACAGGGGGTGATGGAGCTTTAAGATAGTATCAAGCGTGAGCATTCATCAATAGTTGAACTCGACTTGCGTCTGATATGTTAGGAACCGTCGTTTGTAGACTTGTGATCGTTCCTACAACCTTCTAAAGTCTTGTTTCGCTCTTTTTCTCTTTTTTTTTCTTGCACTCAAGGTGTTCGACGAATTGCTTGTAAGAGTTGCCCTCTTTACGAGACGTCAGGACTTATATGTTGCTCGTCTTCAAAACTAATCAACTTCTCTCTTACAGGTCCTTCGAGACCCGCATGAGATTGCAAGTAGGCTTACCCTTTGCAGGCAAATAACGCTTCGATGTTTCATGGCTTAGGCAATCCAAACTAAGTCCGAAACATTGGGCAAGATTGCTCTGCGACTTATGCAATTCCAACTTATGCCTTCAGAGCAGGCAAGCAATTCGAACAAGCAGCAAAGAAGATTCACAATCTCGCCATGGTAAAACATCGTGGTAAATCGAACAAGATGGGACAAGCCGGATCCTTGCCCTAAGCAGCCGTAGGTGGGCTGCAAGTGCAAACTCGCTTACAAGTTGTTGGAGCCGCTCATGAGGAGCGCGACACCAAACAAGATAAGCATGAAGTGGTATATTATCCGCGAGCAGAGGAGGCGCAATATGATGTGCCAACTGGAAAAATGAGCCACAAAGAGATACTTACAACGTTGGAAACCCGTCTCGATATTCTTCAAAAGAGCTTGAAGGAACTCTACCAAGGGCAACGAAGACTCCTTAGGGTAGAGAGCCCAGAAGAATAAGCTGAATCTCGGATAAATAGGGTTGACTCCCTGGTCGACTGATTAACAGAGGATACCAAAGACTCGGTACGACATCTACACGAAGTTGTGACGAAACTCACAGCAAAGGTGACATTACTCACAAAAACTCTTAATGCGAGAGGGAATAATACCTGCACTGCGCCGCCACAAAGCTTCAGGGCACCTAAGCCTCATTGCTATAGGGGTGCCAGAGATGCCAAAGAGCTCGAAAAGTTTTTGTTTGACATGAAATAATATTTTCATACTACGAGACTCGATTCAGAAGGAACCAAAGTTTATAGCAACAATGTATCTAAACGGAGATGCAAAACTTTTGTGACGAACCCATTGGGAAGAGATCCAGCAAGGTCGATGTCATGTAGATACATAAGAAGACTTGAAATCTCAGTTCTTGCCTGAGAATACAAAGTTTATCGCCAGAAGGAAACTGAGACAACTCCGCCAAAGTACATCCATCAGAGACTATGTGAAGCAATTTTCGGCCTTGATATTGGATATACAAGAAATATTCGAGAAGGACAAACTATTCAGCTTCCTCGATGGCCTAAAGCCATGGGCGCAGCAAGAACTACATTAGAGGAATGTCACCGACGTGGTCGAGACAATTGCAGCCGCAGAAAGGCTAACTAATTTTGTTTCTTCGGAAGACTTAAGAAAGAAGAAACAATCCTCAGGAAATCACCAATAAAATACTTTCGTACGAAGGAGTATGGGGGCGAACAGAAGAATAAGAGCTTCCACAAGGGACCAAGCTCGAAATGCAAAACTCTGAAATCTGGCGGATGCTTCTTGTGCGGAGAATTACACGTGGTGAGTGCCCACAAAAGCAGGCATTTAATGCTTTAACATCATCAATACACCCCCACAAGTCGGACAAGGGCAAAATCGTCGCCCTTAGTTCGAGTAGTTCTGAATCCAACAACGATGATAAGGAGTCGCAAGGACCCCGAATGGGAGCAATGCGTTTGTTAAATGCATTACGGGATCAAGTGGGAGAGAACAGAAAGGCAAAGCTATCAAAGGCAGTGAGCAGCGAGTTGATGTATGTGGATATCAAACTAAATGGTCGAACAACCCGGGCAATAGTGGACACGGGTGCTACTCACAATTTTATTACCAATCGAGAAGCTAAGCGACTTGGACTAATCTTGAAGAACCCAAGTCATATGAAGATTATGAACTCAGAGGCCAAGTGGATCTCTAGACTAGCAAAAGGAGTCCCCATCAAGATCGGAACATGGAACGGGTGCATAAACATGATGGTGATGCCCTTCGATGACTTCCAAGTGATTCTCAGAGTAGAGTTCATGCACGCAGCAAAGTTGGTGTCAATGTTGTTCCTAAACTCCTTATGTCTAATGGGAGGCGACGACTCCTGCATGATTTCGATTTCTCGAGGAGGAACCAAGGATCCACAACAAATATCAACATTACAATTGAAGAAAGTGGTACAAAAAGGTGAATCAACCTTTATAGCCGCGATAGAGCTAGAGACACTTGACGGGGAGGCCATTCAAGAACCTGTCACGATGGCGAACATTCTAAAAGAGTTCTCATATGTGATGTCGACTAAGTTACCAAAACCTCTTTCACCACGTAGAAGCGTGGATCATTGTATCGAGCTGGAGCCGAGAGTCAAGCCTCCACCGAAACCACCATGCCGCATGGGCCCTCCAGAGTTGGTCGAACTCAGGAAGCAGTTAGACGAACTGTTGAGCAAGAAACAAGATGGGAGCCTCTAATTATGTATCGATTATCGAGCCCTAAACAAGGTGACGATAAATAAATACCTCATACCGCTCATTACGAATTTGTTCGATCAACTGGGCAAGGCCAATTACTTCTCTAAACTCGACCTTCGGTCGGGGTATTGGCAGGTGTGCATCGCAAAAGGTGACAACTACCTGTGTGACCAGGTATAGAACGTTTGAGTTTTTGGTGATGCCTTTCGGCTTAACCAACGCTCTGACCACATTCTGCACTCTAACTAACCAGCTGTTCAAGGAGTATTTGGACAAGTTTGTGGTCGTCTACTAGACGATATCGTCATCTATAGCCAAATGCTTGAGGAGTATGTTGAACACTTTCGAACAATTTTCGAAGTTCTCAGGGAGAACACTTTGTTTGTAATGAGGGGAAGTGCTACTTTGCTTAGACGAAAAGTTTCATCCGAATGGACAAGTCTAAGGTGCAAGCTATGGCGGACTAGATAACACCAAAGAAGGTGCTCGAGTTGAGATCCTTGGGTTCGTTAACTATTATCGACGCTTCATAACTGGATACTCGAAGCACATATCTCCACAAACGAAGTTGCTAAAGGAATAGTCTTAGAGATGGTCAGATAAATGTGAAATCGCATTCCAAGACCTGAAGACTACTGTGTTAGAGGAACCACATTACCTAACTATGAAAAGTCTTTTGAAGTCCAAACAAATGCTTTCGACTTTTACTAGTAGGGGAGTACTTATGCAATAGGGTCAGTGGCCTACGAGAGTCACAAGCTCAACGAGATCGAGCAGTGATATCTAGTGCATAAAGAGATGACAACGGTGGTCCACTGTCTGCGAATCGGGCAACACTACCTTTTGGGAGCACCATTCATGCTAAGGACGGACAATGTCGTGTTGAGTTACTTCGAGACTCTAAAGAAACTCTCTCTAAAATAAGCACAGTGGTAAAACTTCTTGGCCGAGTTCGACGTAGTAATAGAGTACAAACCTGAAAAAGCAAACGTCATGGCCGATGCATTGAGCCGAAAAGTTGAATTGGTAAATGTTATACAGTTAGAAGACGGAGACCAAGCAAGTCAGTTGCACTCCAACTTTCTTTCCAGGATCAAGGATGGACTGTATAGTGATCCTCTGACAGTAACCCTGATGCAACTCATTAAAAAGGGAAAGGCATGACGATTTTGGGTCCAGGAGGGGCTCATCTATATCAAAGGGAACATAATTTATGTTCCGCCAGTGAACAATTTGAGGTGTGAACTTTTAAAAGAGTGTCATGACTCCCTTTAGACTAGATATCTGGGTATCCACCGAACAATGGCTCTCGTGGAGAGGGTCTTCTATTGACCGAAAATAGGGACAGATATAGAGGAATATGTTCGAACATGACTTACCAACACGATAAGGTAGAGCAACGAAAGTCGGTGGAACTTTTGGAGTCGCTACCTGTACCAAAAAGGCCTTGGGAGAGCATTTCCTTGGACTTAATATCAAGCTTGCCCGCAGTAGAGGGACTTAGATCTCATGATAGTCGATCGGTTCTCAAAGTATGCAACATTCATTGCTGCACCCTTACATTGTTCAGCAAAGGAGGTGGCTAAGTTGATGATGAAGAATATGGTAAAGTATTAGGGAGTCCCACACAATATCATTAGTGATCTAGATTCTTGATTCTTGGGACGATTCTGGACTGAGTTATTCAAGTTGTTGGGACTGAGTTATTCAAGTAGTTAAACTGAAAGAATCAACTCGCTCTTGGAACAATATCTCTGGCATTACGTGAGTGCTAACTAACAAGATTGGGTGAAGATGTTGGACATAGCCTAGTTCTCCTACAAATTTTAGCGAAGCTCTACATCCAACAAGAGCCCCTTCGAGATTATTACGGGACAACAATCATCGACTCCTCACACGTTAGCTATTAATTATACCGGGAGTAGCCCGTCAACATATCATTTTATAAAAGAATGGCATCGAAATGTAGATATTGCTCAAGCCTACTTGGAGAGACAGCCAAAAAGATGAAGAAGTGAGCAGACTTAGGAAGGTGACCACATGAGTTTAAAGTTGGTGACTTGGTGTTGGTGAAGCTTCAACCAGCATCATTCTAGTTCTTTAGGCACAAGTACTAACGCAAGTATGAAGGGTCTTTCCCAATTATCAGTAGGGTGGGTAATGTCTCCTACAAATTGCAACTGTCGGCATGGTTCAAAATTCACAATATCTTCCATGCAAGCAACTTGAAAGTCTATTATTCAAATCCATAATATGCTTCCCAAAATATTTCAACTTGTCTTCCTCCAATCAGAGTCTCCTACGAGAAACGAGACAAACTGAGTACTTAGTGAAGTGACAAAAGCTTCCTAGAACAGAAATCAGTTAAGAGCCAAAATACGCCCTACGACATGAAGAAGCCCACATCAAAACCTACCAACAGGCATGGACAGTTTAAACGAGAGAGTATGTCACGAACGATCGTCGCTCAACCGCAACATCTTCGCTCAACGGACCGTTCATCACTTTTGTTTACTTGTATAGATGTTTGACATGCTGTTTTGCCTTGTTTTTATATATTTTTACCTTAGAAATACGAGTAAAAATAATCTGAAATGCTACAAAACGATCGTTTACTATGCAAAACCAAAACATCCCAAAACGACCCAATTTTGAGTCATTTTTGCATATATCAGCCATCTCAACCCTTTATTCTTTACACGAGATCATACAAATAAAATCTATCTTTATCATTTATTCTTTACACACACACACACACACCCCTTTGGTGTGTACGCGTGTGTAAAGAATTAAATGATAAAATCTTTCTACTACCCTTTCGTTTGATAAAATCTTCACCAAGTAAACTAGTTAACACCTTCCGTTTAGCTTAATGTTAGATGCTATGATGTTACAACATCAGAAAGTATGATACGGTATGTTCATCAGTTGCACCATCCTAACTGACCATGTTCATTTTACTTTTCGTTTACACAAATTAATTTTTCAAGGTCTGATGGGGTGTGCAACAACTATTCTATCACGTGCTTCCTACAGGACACAGAAAGAAAACAAAAGGCTATCCGCTGAACATTCAGCCTATTTACAGCAAGCACATGGTAAAATGAGCGTGTCATAAGTTTCGGCCTATTGTATTCATATGTCTTGTTTGGGGCATTGCTTTGAACCGACTTGCCGGACTCGAACCGGCGACCATGGATTTGCTGTAAGGCGTCACCCAGCAGCAATCCAACACTCTACCAGCTGAGCTCAGGTCGGTTGGCGTCACGGAGGAACAATCTAAGCCACCGACGACATCTGGCCGGCCCACCACAATTCTCCATTCCATCACCAAAACAATAATGAAGCAAGAATAGCTACCGTTAGCTACAAGGGGGGGTGGGGTTTGGGGGGTTTTGTAGGCACCAGAATCGTGCTGTTGAGAGAGAGAGACCTATTGGCTCTCGGTATGGTATCAAAAACCTACATGAGACTCTCGTTACTGGCGAGGTCCCTTCATCCAAGCAACCATGAGGGGTATAGCATGCTTGGGATGGTTGTCAAAACCGACTTCTTATAAACTGAAGGCAATAGCAGCTGAAGGTGAGGTGACATTGTCAAGTGATATGTTTACCAAAGTCTGCAACCCTTCAACTTCTCAGACAAATGAAAGAATAGTAACGTAAGTTGGAAGAGAAACTAACCACGAGTTCTTCAGCCTGCATGCATGATCACGACCTCAAAGGATAAATATTTGCTGAATATAACTTTACTTAAAACTAATCTTCCAAAAATTCACACAAGAAGCTGTTGCCGAGATAAATTGAGCCAACTGCAAGATGTTGCTTGGTGATAGCTTAAACCAATGGATAAAGTTTCATATTTATAATTCTTTTAAAACTAGATATTTCTATGCTCTTATGCAGCAATTAGATTAGTTTAGATCTGATAAGTCCTTCAGGTTTTTTTTTTTACACTAAAAAACAATCCAAATTTTTAGTTGATGATATACTGCTGAATTTATTGTGTTTAATTCGTTTTTAACCAATTAGGATGAAAGGGGGTAAATTTGAGATGAAAAACTTACCACACCACATGCTTTTGTAGTTTGGAACAATAATGTGCCCATGTCTGTACCTGCACGCAAAGAAATCTTCCATGAATAGAACCCCCAACAATAAACAAAGAAAAGCATAACAAAAGCACAAACGAGCAATCTGTACGAAATGAAAACATTTGTGGTATTCATTTTCTAGTTTCCCACATGGATGAGTGGGAGAAAGGCTTGACTGAAATTATAAAGATTGTCATATATTTGATTTAGAGGCAGGCATATGGACCATCCATCAAAATACTGAGGTATCATATTTGCATTTAACACTAACCATTCATTTTACCGCAATTAAATCACTGCCTGATAAAGTATGTTTGAATTGATAACCAGTATAAATGTCGAATAAAAGACAGCAATAGATTCAATAAGTCCCAACACTTTACTACTACTAGTTCATATTACCCCTGACAACTGCCTAAAAGTGCACTCAAGGACTGCAAAACAAGTCTGAAGTTGGAAACCACTCGTGAAGCAGAACTTCCAATAAATTTGCACTCAATTGCAGCCTGGAAGCATAACACCATCACTACCTGAACGGTTATGTACTGTCACTGGTTGATTTTAATATCATTATATCTTTAATATCATCCAACCAGCCATTCCCAACTGTAAAAATAGACCAAGTACAAGCAACGCCAAGGTGAGAATGAGCAAACCATTGACTCACCACCATATTGCTGTTGTCATTAAAAAGGTGGACAAATCCAATTAACGACCCAAAAATTTTGACCCCAAACACGCCAGTGGCCTAGTGCATCCAGAAAATGATAAGAATGGACTTGTTAAAGATATTATTAGATATACCAAAAATATATTTTTTTCAGAAAATTGCCCAAAAGGAAGTAAATGGACCTGTTAAATAAGCAGCATGATAAAGATTTAATCTGCATCAAAGATAGATGAATCAAAAATTTGTCATTGAAGCAAGGAAAATTTTGGCCGGTGAGGTTTGCACTAAACTCATGGTTGCTATTATTATTAAAGTGATGAATCAATCCAGTTTTAGGCCTTACAAGATTTACAAATTTCGACAACCCCACATATTTGGAAGGGTCAAAACAGTTATTAACCTTGACTGCAGAGAACTCGTCTGCAACCAGAGAAAAAAATGACTCATGGTGGAAACAGAACCTGGCTACCCAGATATGCAGTTTACTCAAACCTGAAACAACAAAAACCCAGCAATCAGGTCTACAAAAAAAAAATGCAGCCCACAAAGACAAATTTTGCATTTGAAAGTATAGTGAACATTGTGCATTAAAGGCACTAATATTAGTTAATTGCATTTTACGCTTTTATTTTAATTATTTAAACAAAATAAAATTGGCTGCACTACATGTATCCATTTTGCAGGAACCTAGAAAAGATTGAACCATTAGTTTCCAAAATGTTGTTCAGGCTTATTCTAAAATCTAAAATCTCAACAGAACAAAAAAAAATTCAGATTTCAATGCCCCCATCCAATATAAAAAACTGCATTATGTTTTTTAAGTTCTGTTATGAAAACATTTTGGATTCGGTTCGTGTCTTAAAATGTAGGCTCACAACTTTTCTTATAATAGGCATATATATGAACTCTCATAAACATGAATAACTTGCACCTTGAATAGCATTCACCAAAATTGACCATCAAAGAACTACATTCTAAATCTACTTTAATTAAGGATATTATCTGCTAACTAGTAGGGCAAACATACAAAAGAATATTTTAAAAGCATATGTTACATCTAATACATCAATTGAAACAAATAGAAAGGTTCTTATTCCTCTTCTTTAACAATAAAGCTTACATATTTAGATGTTTATTTCTTGACACCATGGTAAATTCCAACGGCTAATTTTTATCTTAAATAATCCAAGCACATCATACTTAAACAAAAAATTTTAAATGTAGAAATTCTTGAAGCCGACACCACAACAAGTATGTTACAGAGAAGGTGTAGGATGATTATATACATACAAAAAAGTGCTGCACAAAGCACAAATGAAGATCTTCACAACAGCTTCCAGTTTCCTGTGTCAAATTAAACAACGCAGCTGAAACTTGTATGACCACTCAGGATGCACCATGATATGAACATCATTGTACCATATGATCTACAATGGTAATAACTACAACTTTATTTATTGCTTGTTAAAAGGGCATATAAAACAAAGGAATTATAGACAATAACAGCTTAATACCTTTGAATCAAATGGAGGAGCATCATACTTCCAGCAGCAACAGGCATAGCCCCTAGAAGGATTTCACTTTACGAATATAGAACATTAGTAGAGAACACAATTTTGATTTCACCAAGTGCATCAAGAGATGAGATCCAACAACACATGTTCATCATGAATAGTGACTCATCTTCAGTTCATGGATCCCCGGCACCTACACAAGAGAAAAAATATATAAGACTAATGTCAAAGGAGGTACTGCAAATTAAAGAACATCCAAGATAAGCATCGAGCTGACTTTCTTATTTTGAAATCTGTTTCTAAAACACATAGCACCTGTAACATCTGAATTTCCTTATTCATGCAATTACTATTGTCAGTGATAGCTTAGTTAAGTCTTGTGGGCATCTTACTTGTGGTTGTCAAACTTGCCACTCACATTTGGCTCCTACTACTCTATGTCGTTTCTCAGACTCTAGGTTGCTTCCTGAAGGGCTATAATTGTATTCCAGCTCAGAACACATGCCCAGAAAATATTTAAAATGCTAATTAAAACTATTTGATTATCATCCGAAAATAAGGACCTTTGATCCTGTCTCTCCAAACAAGGACAACCAGACCCATTGGCAGCAATAAACCCTAATTCAACCACTTCCAAGACATATCTTGCAGAAAGGTATTATTGAAAAAGACTAAAATAAGAAAAAAGATTATCCCAAGATATTGTCCAAAACAAAGAAAATTGACAAAATACTCTCCATAAAGAAGACAAGATGATTAATGTAAGAATAAAAGGAATGAATTAGTCTGCAGCAAGTAGTCTGAAACAAGAAAGATGAATGGAAGATCCTATTCTTTGTGAGACGATGAATTTACAGGTTCTACAAACTTGGCCCTACACAATAGTCGAGTCACAATGACATTAACAGAGAATAGTCACTTAGGTTGGTACTTAGTCTGTCTGTTCAATCCAACCTGCCTGTGCAACCAATACAACTAGTTTGTGTATCATTCTTATGAATCATAAGGTAAAATAAGGATACAAAGATGACATGGAGAAGAAAGATCATTTGAGCAAATACAATGGAAAACGTGGTTAGAACCTAGGAAGCAGTTGAGTGACAAAAATATTAACAGGACACCAAATAGTCAATCCTAAGTGGTCCATAATGTTTCTTCTTCTATATATAGTGCAAAATTTCATATTAATGCAGAATAATATACAGCTTGTCTATCATTTACTGGTAAACTCGAGAAAATTTTGGTGCATCAATGTTAATACAAAACAAAAAAAAATTCGTGGTTGCTCCAGAAAACCAAAACATCTGCAGAATTCTATAGTTCCAACAACAGAATTGCATTCCATACTTCAACCAACACACATTTAAGTCTCAAGCACAATACATTATTCTTTTGTCAAAGAGAACATAGTCCATGGACAGGTTTGCCTGCCCTGCGCGCATAGAAAGAGTACAAATATTGAATATCAAGCAGACAAAAGAACTATAGATTCTAGATAAATATCCACCATAACATGCAAAGTCACCGACGATAAGCAGCCAAAACAACTATTAATATCTGCAAAATAGCTTATCTAGCATACCTTTGAGAACCACAATTGCATGGGATCTTTTGTTCTTCGAGAGGAAATTTGTAATTGTAAGTAATTTCTTCACCAGCAGATATATGTCTCTTGGCATAGATAAAGATCTTCTTTTGACCCTCAACAGTAATCACCTTTGTATAACAGTTTGGCTGAGAAAAAATCAACATACTCAAAATGAGAACTTAAAAAAACTCAGTAACATTCACCAAGAATCAACTAAAGCAAGTACCTCACAAGAATGATTAATAAACCTTGCTAATCCACCTCGTTTGGTAGCATCAACCTGAAAAAAAATAAAATTACCAATAGTGATGGCATATGCCCAAGCAGGTAAAAATAGACTATTGTATATGCAATTTGCACAAATAGTTATTACACTTGCGCCAGATATTTAGCACGAGTTTAGAAGACTGACCCCACAAAAGATACTCATTAGATTATGCTAAAACGCAATAACGGGTCTTTGCTAACACTATATTACAATTCAGACCATCAAGAAAATCTAAAGAAATGATAAGTAATTCTGATCACATCCGAGGAAGAGTGATCAAGATCCAACATATAAGGAGTAATTTAACTTTCATTTCTTCATTTGTATCCAACAGATTCTGTTCATAAATTTAATAAATCTATCTAAAATTTTGAATTCAATTTCTACAAACTGAAGAACGATCGACAATTTATACATAGAGAAATATAAAATTGATTCAAATTAATAGGGACTTCTAACAAATGTACAAGTTGTGATGCTTAGAAAAGATGGAATGGATTTCTAAAATTCTGTTAATATTATAAGTACAGTTACTTCTCAAATACTAAAGTATTTCCATTAATGCTATAATTTTTACCAAAATATTTTGCATCTATCTACAAGTCATTGACTAAGATGGATAGGTCTATTTAAGTCTGGATTCAGATCACACATAAGTTGGGTCTTCCTGCTTTGCATTTATTTCAGAATAAATTTTTGTCATCAATTTTAGTGGTTGCTGCGATGGTAGTGTCCAATTTTTTGTAGTATTAGTGCCAGGAGATCCTATTATATAAATAACAAAGTCCAGGATAATTGCTTAGCCATAAAGAATGAGTTCAGAGAGTTTTCAAAATTTTATTAATGTAAATTCATTGGATTAATGAATTCTTTTACCAGAATTTACTTCAATGGAGTCCTAATTTGCTCAAAAGAAAACTACCAATAAATCCATACAATTTGTTGCAATTGATGTTATTTTTAAATCAGAAGTCAAAGTTTATTTGCCTAAGTGCTAAACAGTATTTTATGTTCCCTCTCGAACCTACCTACTTTCCATTTTAAAATGTCTTATAGTTCTCTGCTGTTAGCAAATGTATCAGCCATTATTCCTACTTATATATATTTTCTTAAAATCAATACTTTTTTGTCAAGAGCCTTTAATCTTCACTTTTGCTAACTTAAATCATTCATAATTTTCTGTTTTTGCAAGAACTGCCTTTTAAACTTCACAACATGACCATCAATTTTTGTCAAACAGAACAAAAGATTGGATTTGGACAAAAAACAATAAATGTGATTAGTGACATTAACCTTTGAACATGATTTGCAACAAAATTTCCCATAGTGATGGTGTCACTACTTTTTTCAAATTACACACTCAACCTCCATCTTGAGATTGCACTATGTTTTCACATTTAAAAATCATTATAATCTTCCATTCTATTTTGCAAAAATTGTACACATCCTGAGTGATGAGGATACCACAACATACTTCCAAGATGACCTAATCCTAATGTGAACTACATATAAATCCATGCTCATGTTGGTTCTGACATAATTATACTTACAATATCAACCTAGAATAACCCATTAACTTTCAAAGTGCCCAGAAATCAAGTTTAAAAGATAGAACATGAAACACAAAAGGAATTCATTTACACCTACAGCCATCAATTTGACAATATCAATGCTTTCTAGCATTGCAAAACTACAAAATGTACACTTGTATAAAAATAAAAATTATATGGTAAATTCCAAAAGTATTTATAGTAAAGAGCAGAAGAAAAGAAGGCACAAGTATAGCAAAATTTTGCTCACCACATAATCATCATCTAATCTAAATAGATAACTGCTGCCAATTCCCATCTTTTCATACTGGCGTTCACGTACATCAGATATCTGTATGCACAGTCCTGATTAACTTTTCTCTCCAAATGTAGAACATGATAAGTTGTTGCAAAAGAAATAACTTTTTACCCGCCGACGGATCAATTCGCCCACATATTCAATCACAAAATCTTCTGCATCAATTGGCTCAAGTGCAACCAGACCCCAATCGTGTATCTTGCTCCTTTGGAAACGAAGCCGTTTTTTCCTTGCCTACAAAGAAGAGATGAAAAAGAAATTGATAAAATGTTTTCTTTAATATGGAGTCTTTTTTACTTAAGATGGGGTGTTTTCTTTAAGCACCTTCAACTGATTGACTTTCAATAGCTCAGCACCTTCAGCAGCAGCAAGAAGGTTACGGAGCTTAACCCTATTTGTTCTTGCAGATGGGCCCTTAGGATTTGAACTTTGGGAAGCATTAGGCTGCAACCCTAATGAGTATGTATGGACCCGAATGCCTCTTACGCGAGCCCTCTCAGAGGGTAGTGCAGTCTTCGACCATTTATGCCATTCCCAGCCGTTGATGGAAGACCGAGCACACCCATCTGACATGGGACATGGAAACGTTGGTTTAACCTTATGCTTTGCAGGGCGTTTATACTTTGATTTCTTAGGACTCATAGATGACAATTTTGAAATTTTAGGAGGTGTAAGTTGATTCAACTCAGCCTTTCTCTTCAGTCGAGAAAATCTTCTTGCTGTCAAAATGAAGGAACAAAATGAAATGAATAAAATTTTGATGATATAAATGCAAAGAACATTAGAAAAAAAACACAAACTTGAGCTATATACTTACATTTTGAAATGTCCTTAGAAGTGAACAATTTATTGGAAGCTTCTTGTACACTCAGACGACAATCATTATTGTCATCAACTTTCTTGTTGGAATTTTGTTGCTGAACTAAAACTGCTTCCAACTTGTGTTTGATATCAACAGTAGAAACCACTCCAACTGTATCACATGAATCATCAACAATAGAATCTATTACAGGAGATTCAAATTCAGCATTGCACGAAAGTGTGGATGCTTCTCCAAGGGTCCCATGAGTCTTCTTTCTCAATTTACGTCTTTTTCTTAATACACCACAAGGATCAGATAATTCTTTTTGGTCACCTGCCTGGTATTTGATACCAGCAGTAGATACCACTTTAACCTTGTGCTGATCATCCATAGGATCTATATTATTTGGAGAAAGAAATTCACCATTGCATGGAATTGTGGAGGCTTCTTTATGAATCTCATAAGCCTTTCTCAATCTCCGTCTTTTTCTTGATAAACTACAAGCATCAGGTGATTCTGTTTTGTTACTAGCCTGCAAAGATGGCCTATTCAGCAGATTTTCAGTCTTGTAACTTTTTAATTCTTGAGAACTCACATCAAGTAGTGTCCTTTTTACTGCTGACTTTGGCTTTGATTCAAGCATCCTCCGGCCTTGCAAGGTGTCCATATCTTGCTTGGATAATCCAGAATTCTCTGAACAATCTAAGGGCAGGTCTGATATTTTCTTGCCAAACCTTCTCTTCCGATAGTATGTATATTTTCCAGTTACCAGAGATGCATCAGCTGATCGATAGGCCTCATCCTAAAAAAAGTGAAATGATAAAGAATTAAAAAAATCAACCAAAAAAGAACTAGAGAAATGGTAACAAGAGATGAAGACATAACCAAAACCAAAGAGATGCAGAAAAGATAAACAATATACCTTGAACATGTCTTTCTGGCATCCTCTCTTACTGTCAACATCAGTAGCATCCAATTTAAGTTTTCTCAAAGCACCACATGAAAGCAAACATTTATGGAGAGCATCATTGAAGTAAGAGGACTTCCACGTTTTAAGAACTTGATCGTGCAACTTTTGGCGGAAAACTGCCATTGTCACATACTTGTCAATGAGAGGAATATGCCCCATCATCTTTGCAGGCTGAAATTTAGCTTTCCGAGGAAGAATCATTGATGAACAGTCATCCAATCCAGGAGGAGGGGGTTCATCAGTAATAGCATCATCATTATCATCACAAGACCCAGAGCTAATTGGCAAGCCTAATTGTTCGATAGCATTATTTATACAATATGTAGAAGGAATTGCTGATTCTGTTTCAAAAAACAAAAGATATGTTTTCCAATCACACTAACTCCAAAGAAATTTCATAATCTCTTTAAAAGAAAAAAAATTACCAGGGAGCTCTATCACCACATCAGCAGTCAGATCAAGTGAACTAGACATAGATTGATCGTGGTGTTCTATCACATTAACGATTTCCTGTAATCAGAAGAATAACCAAAAATTATCAGAACATTTAAGGAAATAAGATCTCACAAACAACTACCTATTTTAAGGCAATCAGCAGCTAAAGAAAACATCTAAATGATAAAAAGATATTAAAATATTAAGAACCAAAAGAACATAAAAATAAGATCTTTGCATGTAGCTTACATCATGCTTTTTATCCTCTGCTTCAAAGCAAAACAAGTTTGTTAACTCTTCTTTTATGACATCCTCAAAAAAAGGGAACAAAGATGTCTTGGCCGACACATATAATTCATTCTCTAAATTTCGCTGTGTATATATTATATCTCCAGGTAAACTGGCATCACAAGTGGCATCTTTTGCTATATCCACCTCCTCCTGCATTAGACAACCAGTTTCTGCAATCAAAGGTGAATGAGCAGAAGTATGTACAGGTCCCTTGCCAGGTCCAAATCCAGGGGGAAAATCCATGTCATTTCTTAGATGCTTTTGTTGCAAGACTACCTAGAAAATTGCAGCATAAAAAATATATACAGAATACATAGAGAAACCATTATCAAAAAATAAATCAATTAAACCAAAGAGTTTTCGAGAAGAAATAAAAGGTGTTACATTATCATTATTCTTTTGCATAACATCCATCCTGAGCAGATCCTGCCTCTCACAATCCGCAATAACAGGTGAACAAGGAAAGGCAGACCAGCGTCTTCTTTTAAGCCATGCACCACAGTATTCTGCTACAGGATCATAAAGGACAGTGTCCCACAAAGCTTTCATACAATCATAGTAAAAGAATTTGCAAAGTGCTAGCAATAATTCTGGAAAGTTATCATATCTGCTGGACTGTTCTGAACATGTTTGCTGAGACACAGTTACCTCATGTGAAACAGCAACTTCTACCTACAAAAAGGTAAACTACTTCTCAATCGAACATTTAAGATGAAAGTGAAAATGAAAATATTGTTCCATTAAAAAAATAAAGAATAACAATGATCTCAGTTCCACTAATCACCTTCCCTTTAGATGAACCATATGTTTTAGTAACCTGATGTGTTGATTCTGTCCTGACAGATACCTGAGCTTTTTTTGATGAAATAACCTCTGGTATGATGCTGCTAAAGATTTCATCCAATAGAGCCCGTCGAGCTGCTTTCATTATGACAGAGTGCAACTGAATTGAGACTTCTTCTGATATATTAGACATGAGTCTGGTAAAAGAACTGTTCGAATCCCTGTCAGCATCTTCACCCTTAATATCAGTTTCAGATACGTTCTGGTTGGAAATTCTGCTCCATTCTTCAACTAAAGATGCAAGAGTAAATGGCCCAATTTTGTTATCCACATGGTATATCTAGAAAAGAAAGAAAGTGAATGTTAGGCAAAAATTGAAGCACAATGGACCAGTTTAGTAGGAAGCAAAGAGAAATAATATTGGAAAGTGCATCTTGCAAAATTTCATCATAATATAGTAGTAACACACAAGGTTTGACATACCGGTCCATACCGATATACCAAGATTATCTTGGTACTGGTATAGTATCAGTACCGGGTGGTACACACAGTGCATACCACCGGATAGATTAAAATATATTATAATATTTTTATAATATAATATTAAACATTAATATATAGAAAAAAAAAGGAACGGCGTCGCCTCGATCGCAGGCAAGGATGGCGCAGGGAAAGGAGGTACTTCTTTCTTCTCCTCTTCTTCTTCTTTTTTCTTTTCCTCTTCTTCTTCTTCCCTTTTTCTCCCTCATTCAACCGCCGACGATCGATTTTAGCAGTACTGCCCAGTAGCGAGCGGTCCGCATACCGGTAACCTAATGGACCGATACATACCGCCTATACCGAACGGTACAGATCAAAATTGCAAACCTTGGTAACACATGTATAGCACAAAAAAGGCAGAGACTAATCATATTATTAATCTGCAAAACCCAAGGTTCCACCTGTCAACTAAAAGGCTTCATTCTCTATGCAAACACACAAACTAGATAGAAAGCTAAAAGCTTCTGAAGAACATTATGCCCAGAGGCTGTCACATTATTAGCCTCTTGATATGCAAATCCCAAGATCCCACCTATCAACAAAAGTGAACAAGATTCTTTGTCACACCTTTATATGCAATTTTACAGCATTAAGAAAGTAACATTCCTCAAACTGTGTACAAGGCAAAACACGACGAAATTGAACAACAATGTGGATTCTCTGTAGAAGTGCACAATGAGAACTCGCAGGTTTTATCTTCAGAATCCGTCACCAAGTGGGAACATCAACCAAGTAGACATAATGATAAAGCTCAGGACAACTGGGCATTGATGAAAATAGACCCGACAAATAGCTGACTTCAAATTTTATGCATTGCTAGATTCCTTGAAACAAATAAAGCCCCTGTATAAGATCTAAAATGATCAACTTCTGGGCATGAATAAATATTATCACAGGTGAAGTTTCAGAACCAAAGGAGCTTCTAGCAGTGGCAGCAGCAGCAACAATAACAATGGAAAGAAAAAAGCAGCACAACCCCTAACTTTATAAATGCCTAGGGTGAACATGACATGACCATGCAAATATACACATTAACATGCAATGCTGACTCACAAAGAGAGGAAGGGAGAGATAGATATGTTCTTCCGCAAACAAGAATTTGTAATTAATGATATCAGTCGAAGGAATAACAAGACCTAACATTGACAGAAGAGGTTTCCACCATGCAAACTAGCATTTTGAGTGCTACAGATATGACAAAAAGGATATGAGTCTTAACTTTCCCATTCTCTAGGAGAGCTTGTGTACTATTAGACTATGGCCCAGTTTAAGCTGAAACTGGTCATGAAAGAACATTCTCACATATTGCGATGAAGTCCATCATTTGCAGGACATGAAATTTATCCTAATCACACAATAAACAGCACCGTGTTGTTTATATATATTGAGGAAAGCAGAATTGACTGACCATAAATTAATCAAAAGCTACATTTTCCTACCATTAAAGAATCATCAAGATAACTGTTGTGATGCCAGTAATACAATTCTGCAAATGAATGTGGTCCATGTTTTCTACCCTCTTGATCCTCAAACATCCAGCAGCTCTCTTCACTTGAGAGTGACTGCTTCAGAAAAATCCCACTGATTAATTTGTATTAGTTGGGAAACTTGCAAGCAAATTAGACCAACTTTGTTTGAATATAAAGAAGTTACCCTTAGAAGCACCGATGAAGTACATTTGATCATGCCCGTATTGGTTTGTCCCTGTTCAGACCTTTGAGGTCCATATGAAATAGTCAACTGTGCCTCTGATGGTTGAGTTGAGTACAATGAGGAATAGCTTACAGACTCATCTACTTCATATGGCAAAGAATTACGGTGTGCCAGCTCAGAAGTTTGACTTGATGCTGCACCAGCAACTCTTGAAGCTGAATATCCTGTGCTTGAAAATTGCTTTAAATACTTCAGGGCAACTGCATTCATAACATTTCCATTAACAACAGGATATATGGGAAGTTCTTCAGGCAAGAACCCTGAGGATAAGCCCTCAATAAGTTGTCCTTGACTGTATGGTCCACACATGTTGCCATTTTCATTAACATACATCCATCCACTGACAGAAAATTGAGCATATCCACCACAAGCACCATTCTGGGGAGGTGTATGACTAGTGCCATGTGGTAAAGAGATCTCACGGCTGTTAACCAAAGATTGAGAACTTCCTTCCATGGCAGCATATGAGCCTACTTCCACAGGATCACAGCAACAGGATAACCAGTTATCCTTGTCTGAATACCTAAGTATTATACCACAAGAATAAAATAGGATTCACAATTTTAAAAAACTCTTGGAAGATTAAAAAAAAAGAAAAGAGCAGAAAGTAGCAGGTGTACCAACAAGACAAGTGGCCTTCAGCATGACCTGGAGAAAAATAATCACTCATGTCACCTATACAATTTTTGGCTTCCTCTTGAGATAAGTGAAGTCCGGACAACTTCATCTTTTTCATCGATGAAGCATAATGAATAAAACCATAAGAATCTGTCGAACAAGGCCTGGTGTCACTGCTGCAGCAATTTATGCAGACTCTCTCTGGTACAAGTTCCTCGCTCTCCACCTACAGCCCCAAAAGAAGAAAACCAACATATCAGCCCAAAATAACCTTTGATGATTAAATTAAGGGCACAATAGGATTTTTCCACGGAAAAGAATAGAAACACAATTGCACTTCAATTAAAATAGGCCACATAACATATAAACATACCAATTTTGTAATTTATTTATTTAAAAAAGGAAATACATCATATAAGGATAGTAACATTGCTGCATTATGACATGAAAGGAACTATACAGTTGCACATGAGCTCACATTAGTGAAACCTTTCACCTGAAGTTACCTTTTTGTTGAAAATGGTTATATCAGGATATAAATGTTGTCCTTGTGGTAGAGTTAGTACCATGGTCCCAATTCTTCAGAATTTTTGCACTAACCAGAAGGAGCTCATACATAAAAAGTTTAATGTAACATAATATGAACAATATTCCCATTCATTCAATCTTGATTGAAAGCCATCTATAGAAAAATGCAAAAGAAAATAAAAAGTCCATCACCCGAGTCTTTCATTGGCAATTAATTACTCACATGATGACCTGCTGTTAATGACCAAAAAATGCCTAGAGATCCATCTTAAATAGTCTTATATATATATATATATATATATATATGCTCCTATGCCTTCAACTGTAGTCTCTCTTAGGTTAAAAAGCATATTCAGGGTGAGGAGAGACATCTAATGCAAGTTTACAAAGAAAAAACTGAATGTGACACCTCAAGAAAGTTACCTTAAGCTGCCAACAGTTCAACAAATAGCAAAAAGAAATACACAATTACCTCCAAATGGTTGTTGGAATCTAAATATGAAAGCAGAAAGAAAGACAATAATGAACAACATTTCCATTTGTGGGGTGCACAAAGATGGAGGTTATCACATATTTGGATAATTGATGAGAAGCAAATGAGAACTCAATAATTAATGCACAGCGTTCTGTGAAATGAGTCCAATGCAACAAAGAGAGAAAAAGGAGGTTCCAGAACCCAGAAGAAAAATAATCTTAATAGATATTTTATGGCATATATGTTTCATGTCATGAGTGAAGATTTATAATGCTGGTGACTTGGTAAGAAGCCTAAAAGATCTCTCACTTGATATTTAACATATGTAATCAGAATTTTTTATAAGGGTCTCATTTATCTGTATGTTTATGACATCCATTTTTATCTTGCAGCATTTTTTATGTTGGACATCTCATCATTCCAATTCAAAGGCCTAAACAGATTTTCAAATTTCTTAACTAATACAAACAGCTTCTGTTCGCACAGACAGAAGGAAACTTCCCAAGAGATTTATGTACTAGTATAATACGATGATTATGCACTAATGAGCAGTCGTGAGATAGATGCATGAGCAACACTGAATTGGTTTGCTTGGCTAGTCATCATGTAACATAGGTAATGAAAACTCGGAAATCGTGGACCACGGAAAAGTGTAGGATCCCAACACAAACAATAGAGTGCGCAAGAGAGCTTCCTCTAAATCGGTATGTCACACCACGATCAGTTGCAAGGTCCAAGACGATTAGCACAGTACCATAATGAAACATGCAAACAAAACGGAATCCAAACCTCCCAAATCCGCCTCATAAAATTCCCACAAACAATCAAAGAGAACCCTAGAAAGGATTCTGTCTAAGATAAAACATGTGGTCATAACAAAGAAGGTTAGTTCTAGTTGCATGACAGTCAAAAACACGAGTATCGTTGCTAATCAAACATGGTTATAGTGAATAAGTAGATCCATGCACGAGCACCAAGACGGAACAACAGTAGGCAGGATCATCAAACCCTAACCCTAATTAATAAAATATCAAACGCCAAACTCAGGGGAAAAGGCATTAGCGGTTTGGGGTTGCTCGCGAAGACGATCGAGGAAGCAAGAAAGGGATGTTCACCGGATCTGTGGGCAAGAAGCGAAGCCGCGAGTTCCTGCGGGGCGGGGGCGGCGAGATGCAGATCTGCGGCATTTTCTCTGGCAATCGAGACCAAAGACAGATCAAACCCTTCTCCGATCTCAAGACGAGGACGAGTTTAATTACCGCGGGTGATGAAAGAGAAATCGCCCTCAAAGTTTGGGCGCGGCCACGAAGAAGATAAAGAGGGCAGGAGGAGGACGGAGGCGGAGAAGGAATGGGGATGAGATGGGAGGAGAAGTGAGACAGATAGGACCGAGAAATTTACGGAGGAAAAGAAAAGGAATACAAAAATGCTAGCACGCACATACTTATATATGCGGACGGGGAAGAAATTGGATGGGGACGAGGAGGCAACGATCAGGTAACCCGTTCTGTAGAGTTTGATCCGAGATTACATGAGTCGTCGTTCCGGATCAGAACAAAACGGGTTATTGGGCTTTTTGGGACTGTCAACAACCACTTCGATTGGATTCGGGTGGATCTGAATAGAGACGAGTGTAACAGGTATATGGCTTGGATTCGGATTTGGGTAGTGCTCCTCAAACACCCACCAATAGTAAAGGAGATGGCCCGGCTGGACACAGGCCGACCTCCGAAGGCCTACAAAAACCCACAAACATGGATGATGATTTTTATCTAATGATAAACGCCAAATTGCACCGCCAATTTCACGAAATTAATTACAGGAAATTAGCAAAGAAATTTTAATTAATTAATTATTGTCGCCATAGTTATTATAAAAATAAAATACAGTCATGTAATCATGTAAATTAGAATAGTATAACTAAGACGTATTCATTGTTGTATGTTTATTTAGCGATGAGTGTTTTTTTATATATTAATATATGATCATTATATTTGATCGATTAATATATCATCATTATATAGGATGAAAATTTTTTAATTAAATTGATTGTGACAAAATTGACATTCTATTGAGTAATTTTTGGTGTCTTCACTTAAAACTTATTGAACTAAGTATATAAGTTCTTGACTATTAAATATATGGTTAAAATTTTTGTTGATCCCACGTATTATACTTTAAAATAAAATTATTTTTTAACTTTAAAACTCGTATAAGTGATGTCTCATACTACGATTTTGCATCAAAATGATATCCTATATTAGAAATAAGGTTACGTGTAGGTAAAATAATTTGAAGGATTATTTTTTATTTAATGATTAAAACTAAACAGTCCTTAAGCTCTAACCCGTCCTCCCTCTCTAGTTTTCTTCTTCAATCTTTAGTACTCATGTCTTTATTCACCTATTGTTTTATGGTAGTTCAATGAATTTATTATACCTTGTTGTTATTTACAAGTTTTGTGACCGATTGTAAATAAGATATATTTGAGTTTTAAGGAATATGCTACCGAAATTTAGTTACACTTAAAAGAAGTAATCAATCGTAGCAATCCTCAATGTTAAAATTTATAGGAGATCGATTATTAATTATTTAAAATAATTAAGTATATAACAAATAAAAATCATATCAATCAAGCTTAAGGTGTAAAATAAATTCAAATAATATTTGAAGTCAAAGATTAATTTTTTTTCATAATTTTTCTATCACTTAATACCAATGTATTAACATTCATGAGATAAATTTGATGAATAAGGATAGTATGAATGGTGTATTTGATTAATATATTATAATAAAAGGGGTGAGGTGTTTTTGATTTTTTTAGTTATATTCGTATAGTTTATCTATATTAAAAATTAATTAGATCCCTCTAATAAAAAAAATTCTTTTTTATTAATAGAAATAGTTTGTTTAATATCTATGAAATAATACAGAAAAATCATTTTGATAGGAGGATCAACAAAAATTTCGATCTAAATATATTAGTAAATATAGCACGATATTCTAAAACCATTAATGGTCATTAAATGATATAGTGATCTTAAAATAATATTTCACTTTATCTTATTTAAATCGTTGATCTCTTATTAACTCTGTTATGTTTGTCACTTTTAGGATTTAAAGCATTTGTATAGAGAGAGAAAAAAAAACAATCCAAAACAGCATATTCAAGTGGTACAAGTAGGATTGTCCATCGATCGATCTATTTACATAGAGATTTATGCGTCACGCGAACGAACCTTTTGATTATTTGTAAACTAGAAAATGTGTTCATCTCGGTTGTCAAACAAAAAATCAACAATTATAAAGTCTCGACAAAAAAAAAAAAAAAAAAAACCTGCGCTGGATGCCTCGTTCATCCTGATCCGAATTCTAATTCTACCGGAAGACGGGGTTGTTAGTGGTCAAAGAGAAGGAAGGGAGACTACCTGGAAGCTTCTTCCATGACCCAAGGTCAACCAAATAATTAGACATTACTGGTGGAATTGGATGTGCTTTCTTGCTGTTGTCGCTTCACAGCTTCCTTCCTCGCAGTTTCCCCGAGAACGAAGGCCTGCGTCACCCACCCAATTGGATGTCTCCACTTGCCCAAAAGTTGGCGCTGGCCAATCCATAATTTTTGAGTCAATGCTCGGGGTTTGGATCCCCAACGATTTGTTCTCTTCGTTACTCTTTTGACTCATCATCATGCAGTGAGTTCATTTAAGCACGAGCCTTGATGTCTCAGCCTAATATTTTATCTGTCATGACATTGTGGAGTGCCACCTGAGCAGCTGCTGTCGCCTGTTTTTTTTGTTTTTTGGGTGTTTTTTGCTGAAAATGAATGAGATCATCATCTTTGTTTCACACTTTGATCTTAGTTGTTTAAATAAATGCAATAACAAATATTATTGCGATTGTTGTTTTGAAACATAACTCCAGATCGTACGAGTATAACTAAACAAAATACTTGATTAATAATAAAAAAAATAAATATTTTCACTCAAAATGGTAAGATGATTCATATAATTTGATATCATTATAAATAATATACGTATCGAATTAATATTCAAAGTACTTGATTGGTTAAGAACTCATCTGATATATTCTTTGTATCTAAAATATTGATTTAGTGAGAATGTATCAAATCCTTTTATCAAAGATTAATAATTTAAAATCTTATTCAATATTTTTCTAAAAAAATATCAATTGATATTTTATTAAAAAGTCACGAGTTAGAATGTCACTTACTTTTCTCAAAAATTTAAACCAAAATTTAAAATTTATTTTAACAAAGTAGAAATCGAAGTTGGTGATGGAAGGAAAATAGGATGAGTGCATGAAAATAATGCACAAAATAATCAATCATCGGAGATGTCTGAGATACAATTGGGACTCAGCCTTTCTACTCAATAGAGATGGACCAAATGAATTGGAGCAATTGGGAGACCAAATTTTGAATAGGCTTAGAGAATATATATCTATATATAAAATTTAATGGATCAACTAATTTTGATGAGACTAAATTAAATATCACAGTGCATAGAGATAATTACATGTGATTCAGGTGACTTTTTTTCGTTATCTTAATTTAAATTTAATACATTTATTTTAAAAAAAATTTGAAACTTACATATATGTTTTCATAATTAATCTCTGTTAATTAATAAAAAATATTATGTTAAATATACTGTTTTGGATTAGCTAGTGACAATCGTACTTGGAAGTTGTCATGCCCGAATTTTGGATCAATGTTAATAATATATAGTTATAAATTAAAATATAAATATCTTGTATAAAAAAAATAACGTGGCACTCAACAAGTTATATTAAAAAAAAATGAAGATGTCAAATAATCTGACCCATACAGAATTTTATGGTATATTAGAAAGTTATAAACTCCAATCCCATCTTCATCACTTATTTATTCTTAAAAAAATATTTTTCATAAAAATTATCTTAATTATTAATTTATTTATTAAAATAATAATAAATGATGATTGATTTATTCAAGATAATTATGTTGTACAAACGATCGTCTCAATTGTGAGGAGGTCTAATAGCCTGAATGGATGAAAACTTGCGGACATGAAATTTTGTTTTTGGTTTTCCTTTTTATATTATTTTTATTATTGCTAGTACTGCTATTGTTGCTTTATTTATTTATTATCTTTTTTTTTCTTTTCCTATTGTGATAGACCACCAAAGGCAGGGAGGGGAGCAGCAACAAAACTCTGATCGAGAGAGAGAGAGAGAGAGAGAGAGAGAGGAGGAGGGAAGGGCGAGGAGAGGAACTCGCTTCTCGTCTTTGCTCTGACGTCGCTGTCGCCACCGTCGTCGCCTCTCCTATTCGCTGCTTTTCTTTCCGGGCTGCGAAGAGGCTGACTTGGTCAACAGCTGATCTGCCGAAAACAATCGCCCGCGAGGGAAGAAGACAGGAAATGGGCGACGATGGCTTCTCGCTGGGTGAGTCCAGGCGGTGGCCGCCGGGGTTCCGGTTCCATCCCACCGACGTGGAGCTCGTCCTCTACTATCTCAAGCGCAAGATCTGCGGACGCCGCGTCAAGCTCCCCGTCATCGGCGAAGTCGACGTCTACAAGTGGGAGCCCTGGGAACTCCCTGGTACGCTGTGCTGTTGCTGTAATTCGATGCTGCCTCTCCCTCTTTGCATCCGAATCCGGTGACGTGAATCCGCCTCCTACTTTCCCCTTTGTCCTCATCCTCCTCTTTATCTTTTGCCCAAGTAACCATGCCGCAGATATGATCACTCCAAATTTCTTGCAATTGCCTACTTCAATCCTCTCCTTACTTCCTCGAATGCCTACTTGAACTCGATTGTCGCAGCTATATGCATCATTTCAGCTTCTCCTCGAATCAAATTAGAATCGATGTCTCGGGTTTCTCTAAAGTCCTCGCCTTTTATCCTTTTCTTCCTTGCCTGACCGAATTGTCACGACTCCGTCGTTGTTTGCAGAGAAATCAGTGTTGAAGAGTGGCGATACGCAGTGGTACTTCTTCAGCCCAAGGGACAGGAAGTATCCTAATGGATCGAGATCCAATCGGGCTACCAAGTTCGGTTACTGGAAGGCTACGGGGAAGGACCGGACCATCTCTCAGAACTCCAAGGCCACGGGCAACAAGAAGACGCTCGTCTACTACCATGGGCGCGCGCCCAAGGGGGAACGCACCGATTGGGTGATGCATGAATACACTTTGGATGACCAGGTGCTACTGAGCTACGACAATGTGCAGGCAAGTCAATCCTGAGTAAAAGATAGGAAACTGATTGTAGTATCTGAATTCACAACTATCATTGTATTTTCTTTGTTGCATATACTTTGATGGTCTTCACCTTGGGTCATCAATTTTCCAGGATTCTTATGCTCTCTATAAGGTCTTCAGAAAGAGTGGACCTGGTCCTAAGAATGGGGAGCAGTATGGAGCGCCCTTTAGAGAAGAAGAGTGGGTTGATGAAGAAGCAGACGAGAGCTTCAAGAGCCAGGACGACATTGAATTGTCAAGGAATCAGGAAAACATCGAAGCACCAATTACTGAGCCTCTTCATCATCTTACCTCATCTGGCGTGATGCATGATGCTGGGAACACTCTTCCAATAAACGAGCTAGAGGATCTTTTGCTACAATTGTCCCAGGAGCAAGACATGGTTGGCCAGTTCTTGGAACATTCTGCATATATTTCAGAGGTATCAGTGTATCCATAGTCTTTGATTATGCCCTAATCCTACATATTTGTTTGCACCAACATATTTAGACTACTGATGTGCATAGACAGCAACAAATGTAGCAACAACCATATACACATGAATCCTGCACAAGCATGGAGACACACATGGCACACCATACATGCATACACCAGCGCCTTTTCCAATGCATAACCTCATACATGGAGACATGCAATATATGCTCACTTGCAAGGACTAATGCACCCAAGCTCATTGGCAACACATACACTTATTATCCTGAGTTTCAGAAACTAATGAAGTATGAAACATTCTTGATTCATGATTCCTTGTATTCTATACCATCAGTGATAATTCTAATTAGAGTCGGTTGCTTTTTATTGGATTTTCGCTTCTATGCAGGTTGAGGATGTTGAAACAGAAGCTGGAAAGCAGAATTTCGGCCCACCCTCAACTGAAACTACTATTTCTTTTGAGGACGACAGCACTCGGTGTGAGTTGAGCATTTTGGAGGCAAGCTTTCAAGTTGCAGAACCACATTCTTGTTTCGTGCAGCCTGTTGAGAATCCTGAGATGACTTCATTAACCTATAACTCCCATCAGAAGAGTCCAGAGGAGACTCATGAGGAGTTTCTTGAAATCAAAGATTTCAGTGAACCAGAATCTGTCATATGGAGTGAGAACAATTCAAGTAACAGAGACCAGACTGATGGACCTGATGGATTTTATGATTCTTATGATTATTTCGATGACCCTTTGTCTTTCTATACTGATTTTGAGCCTCCTGGCTTTCCAGCACAGAACTCATATCTTGATAGCTTTGGTGATGATGGGGTGCTAAATGAGTCCTATCATGTCTTGACTAATCTTTGGGAGCATAATCAGGTCTCCGGTTTCTCAAATGCAGATACAAATCAGATCTTCATGGCATTACCAGCGTCAGGTGCGTAATCATTTTTTATTTGCATGATCCAGCATACCTATACAAGGCATACGGCTTTTACCTGTGCTATTTCTCATTTGCTGCTGCTACTTAAGACATAGGTGTCCCGTATGCTTCTGCATCATCCAATATTGAGAAGACTGAAGGGCAAGGCACTCATGTTAGAGGCACCTCAGAATCATGGCTCAGTTCTGCACTCTCAAACTTGTTAGATTCTGTACCAAGCAGTCCTGCACTAGCTTCAGAAAATACCTTCATCAACAGGGCACTTGAACGTGTTTCGAGTTTTAGATCAGGGCAGGTTGGAGTTCATGGTCCAAACACCACTACAGGTGAACACGCTGCCGCATCTAGAAGAAGGGGAGACCGCCGCAATGGAGGGGTTCTTTTCATTTCACTCCTGGTTGGGCTGGGTGCCGTGTTCTGGGTCTTGACTGTTGGGGCTACAATAACAGTTTTCAAGGGATTCTTGGCCAGATTCAATTCCTCTTGAGCGAAAAACAATTATGAGCAAGCTTTGTTCCAATGTAACTCTCGGTTTCCATATCTTATTTTCCTTAATGTTGATTCGTAGTAATGTATGTGTTCATGTATACTTGGAAAGGAAGGTTAAATACCAAGTTTCAAGTTAGGTAGCACTGTTGTTAGCCTCACAGCAAGTATTTTGATGTGTAGTTTTTGCTGTTGTCATTCAGAGGTTCCAGAAATGAGGTGGTTTGAGATTGTGGTAATGATCTCCATTGCAGATCTCTCCCTCTGTTGCTGAGTCCATGGGTGATTCTGTACCTCCCCCAGTTCTGGTTCTCCACAAGCTAAAAGAGTCTGTGAGTCATACATAGCAACTCTCTGGTTAAGTTTAAAATATGGAGAGAAACTGCTAGCAAGAGCAGCAGGTCCCTTATCAGAGTAATGTTGGTTATGTGGGTAAGCTCAGTGTACTACTAAAAGCTTTACATGTAGTCTACACTTGTATGGCAATCTTATGTAAGAGTTATCACCAATTGTATAGCTAATCTTTATGGTCTGAACATTGAAGGGAAATGATGGACTGGCATCAAATAAACATCGATTTAATTAGGGTTTTCAATTTAAACCTTCTTCTCAAACAGAAGGATGAGACCAAACAAGAACAACCTTGCCACACAGCTATCTTAACCTTTTTTATGGGGTCTTACATACCAAAGAAACGTTTTCTTTCAACAGAACCATGAACTTGCAATTACTAAGCCAAGCATCACTTGTGAAACACAAAAAATATACATCATAATTTCCACATAAAGGAGAGGTATCCATTACAAGTTATTTTTTTGACCATAAGGACAAACACACCACTCAGCATGATGAACTTCAAAAGCACATCCTAAAACATTAGTCTTATGACAGAAACATTGACACAACTACTATAGTTTTGGCGCATTCTCACTTAGGTTGTAGCAGGCTTGTAAGATGGATTGAAAACCACTTGTTCGGCACAATCCAGATTATCTCCAGAAAATTGGCGCCCTATTCCCATGAGATCCAGGTAATATTGATAGTGAGATATTATGTTGTTCATGGGATCAATATATCCCTGGCCACAAATAAGATCTCCATACAGAATATTCATGGTAAGCCCAAAGCCAGGCAACCTTTTCGACAAGGTGTCATTCTTGGTGGGCTTCCAGTTTCCAACAAAAACATCATGTGCTGAAGGCTGCTTTTTCTTCATTGGTGTCATCCACCTCCAGATGGCAGCTTGGAAAGCCAGGGTAGCATTCTGCTCTAGGTATTCTGGATGGTTCAACAGATCTACCTTCAAAGCTTCACCAATAAGCCCATAGTTGTAGTTCCTGGAAGTCATCAATTTAAACAGCAGCACTTAATTAATTTCAACCAAATGATAAGATTAATTATTTTGTTCTATCCTTGCACCTGGTGCATACTAGAAATGTAAGACCACAAACACCATTGACATACCAGTACACAGGCAGAGCACCACGTCCATAGTATTGAACTCCTTCGGTGCAGGGATAAAGGTAGTTTGGATCGCAGTAGTCTTGGCTTGGGCTCATTTCACGGTTATAGCACAATCCCCATGCGAGTGGGCCACCAGTCGCAACACCATAACCACCTGCGATAAAGATCATCGGCAGATTACATACATATATATGTATACATGTCTATGAAAAAACAAGTTAGGCAGGCATGACAATCATTCCTACAGCATCTGAGGTACCACAAGCCAGTAAATCCATTGGGTTTCTATCTCCCCAAAGCCCGCACTAACAGGAGCCTTGTGCAATCTGCCTCCCTTTTTTAGGTTTTTCCATAACCATGGCATGACAACAGTTAAACATCTAATTGGACATTTTTTGTGCATGATGCCAACCTAAGGTTTCTGCCAGCCAGTGGTGCCTACCGACCTAGGCAAGTACACTAGAACTAGAAGGAAGGGACAGTAGCTCCACACATCTCCACTGAATCCTTTCGATCTTATCTTTGCTGAATCTGTTAAGATGAATATTGTCCAGGTTACTTGGTCAAGCTAGGCACTGCAATTTATTGTTCTCATCACAGAAATTCTAGGAATCTCCAACATCTGAGTGTGTTGTCCAAGTTATTAAGTTGATAGACATTGTCCTCCTAAATATTATCTTCGTCATCAATCATTTTACAGAAAAGTTATGTTGCCAGATATGAGGATGAGTGCAAAAAAATTCAGTGGTGAGGATAAAAGGATCCATTTTCATATGATTACATTTATTTTTGTATTATTATAATTTGCATGCATCTAATCTGACTAGGAATCTAGCTAAACTATTTCATAATATACGTCGGTGAGAGAAATAGTGAAGTTTGAGAAGCTACTTAGTATCAAATAGAGAGACAACAGCCCTTTAATGTTTGCCTCCTTGATAATCTATTTTCTGTTCTTGCAGATGCATTTTTTTCAATAATTTCTCTTCCTTGTCTTAAATATACTCTATTTACCTGCGGTCCTTTTTCTTTTTCTATCTTAACTACCTACTGTTGAAGAAACTAGATCTGTGAATCACAAGTTACCTATTTATAAATATGGATCTAAGATTGTCTATATATCTAATTAACACAGATGATGATTGATTACAACCTACAGCCCTATGTATAACCTTTTGTTCACCATGACTGTATGATTAGAATTTGAGAAACTTAATGTAAATTTCAGTATAACAAGTTCATTGAATCTATTGCCGTCAGAGCATTTCCTTGAAATGTATGACAAACTGGATCTTGTGCTTCTTTCCATGTTGTTATAAATCTCCTTTGCCTAAGATATAACCGATTATTTAATTTGCAACACACGTACAAGAAAAGTGAACAAACTGTGGACGGTGGGAATCATGTTACACTGATGCAAATGGGAACAGCAGTCGAAAACATTTCAAATTTGTTCATACACCATAGAATTTATTTAGTGTCCAGTGACTGTGCATGGCTTGTTTCACATCTTTTTATTGTGCATTATGTTCTGATATCTTGAAAATTGTCTTTGGCATAAATAACAATTGCTGACAATGCGTGTGTGGATGTTTATTTTTTTTATTTTTTGCTTCCCCATAATTCCAAAATCTAAAGTTATTGCTCTGATTCGAAATTCTACATTATACTTATACGTTGAAGTAATTTGCAATAAATAAACAGATTATGATGAACCATACGTCTAAATATTGGATTTTGAAGCATAAATTCAGGGAAAATAGGGAAATTTGACATTAAGAAATAAGAGGAGGGACGATCGAGGAAAGAAGGAAAGGAGGGATCTTTCTTACAAGAGGTTTTGCTGCCGACATGGCCTAGGAAGGCGGCGACCTCCTTCATTTTGGTCTGCTTGTCGCCGGCGGTGCCGAACCCGAGTGGCTCGTAGATGGAGGCGGCGATGATGAAGGACTGATAGTCCCAGAAGCCGACGGCGTGGGCGACGGGGGCGTTGCGCTTGCTGAAGAGATTCTCGAACTGGTACACCACGAAGTACTCGCTAATAGTCTCGTTGCAGCAGTAGATGCTGCCACTGCACTCCCACCCCTTGTCGCACGCCTTGAGCTTCGACTTCGACGCCTCCACCGCCATTACGGCCACCGCGATCACCATCAGGACGGCCAACCACGCCCTAAACTTCCCCATGGCCGGATCTAATTAGGAGAAGCAGAAGAGAAACAAAAGCTAATCAGGAGAGGAGATAGAGAAGAATGTGCTTAGTAGATGGAAGGAGGAGGCGGTGAATGAGGGGATTAACAGAAAAAGAGAGAGAAAGAGAGAGAGAGAGAGACTGACTTGCCGGAGGAAGAGAGAGTCGGTAGGGAGGACGACCGGAGCTGTTATCGACAGCGAAAGCCGAAGAATACCAGCCGTCGGATTTGGGGCACCAAAGCTCACAACGTTGCTGCCAGAACTCCCCGCGGTGAACTTTAGAGGACCATCCCCGCATATTTGCTATATTTTCTTTTAAAAAAACTTGTATTATTATAAAACAATTATAATTTATTTTTTAAAATATATTATAGGTCCATGGTTTGATCGATCGGTCCCAACCAATGAACCGGTAATCTAAAATTTGGCGGGGTGGAATGTTTTATCGATGTCTAATGATCGTAATCTCGTATAACCCACATTGATGAATTTGATTGGACCATCACGTTTGGGTGATGTATAGAAAAATATCTACAATTTTGTGAATTAGCTTATTTCATGTCGTTGCCGCAGATTGCACATGATATTTGACAGATATAATTTATGATTTAACTCAAATTAATAGTAATAAACTAATCTAATCTTATAAATCAAAATTCTCTAACCAACCCGATTACATCAAATATGACAGCAAAAAAATATGTATTGAAGTATCGATTGTTCTGATGTCACCTTAATTTTTATTTACCTGATTGATTCTGACTCAAAGGTGACATTTCTTATTATATTACTCACTCCATTTTGGTTGTTGCCAACGATAATTACTATGTCGTTTTCTTGTAAGAAGCCTATGCTAACGTTGTGTGGACGTTAAGATGCGTGCTTAAATTAATTGACCGGAGTTAAATGAAAGCACGAAATTTGATACCAAATTAAATTACGTGTTCCTTATATTAACAATATAATATATCTGATCATTTTCCAACTTAAGCTATTAATATAATGTGATATAAAAATTTTAGACCGAAATTATTATTGATCCACCGCACTATGACTCAAAATCAAAGTCACCGTCATACTATCACGAACGGTCATTGCTCAATCACAATTATTCACCCAATGAATCATTCATCGTTTTTATTTACTTATATACAAATGTTTAGCAGGATATTTTATCTTGGTTTTGTATAATTTTATCTAAGAAATATGAGCAAAAAATAGTATATAACTCTATAGAATGATCGCTCGCTGCACAGAGCCAAAACAGCTCAAAATAGTTCTGATTTAGGTCGTTTTTGTGTGTTACGAAAATCACTCTAAGCGGCCCAAAACATCAGTCATCTCAGCCCCTTGGAACCACCTAGGTGGTATAGTGCTGGAGGTATCGGGCATGAGCATTCATCAAGAGTTAAACTCGACTTACACCTGATACCTTGGGAACCATCATTTGTGGACTTTCTATCATTCTTATAGCTATCTAAAGTTATGTTTTGCTCTCTTTCTCTCTATTGCACTAAATGTGTCTGACAAATTAATTGTAAATCTTTCCTGTTTGTGAGACGTTGGGATTTGTCCGTCGCTCATTTTCAAGCTAATCAACTTCTCTTTTACAGGTACTCTAGGATCGGCATGAGGTTGTAAGTGGGCTGACTCTTTGTGGACAACTAACTCTTCGACATTTCAAGAGTTGGGCAATCCCAGTTAAATCCAGGACACTGGGCATGGTTGCTTCACGACTTAGGTAATTTCAACTAAGTCTTCAAGTTTTTCGCACGGCTTAGGCAAATCAAACTAAGTCCGTGATAGTACTTTAAAACTCGTATAGGTAGCATTTGTATTGTATATGTTACGTCATTATATAAAAAAATTTAGGGGGTTATTTTTTATTTGGAGATTAAAACTAAATATTCCCCAATCACTAACCCGTCCTCCCCTCTCTATCTTTCTTTTCCCATCTCTATTACTCTGTCTCTCTTCACATTTGCCAATGTTGGTTTATGTTACTCCGATCTTGACTTCCTTTTGTTTTTTACGTCATGTCTCTCATCTCTTCTGTTGCGATGGTCTTAGTTTCTTTATTGTGATGGTCGAAGTTCCCGAGTTTCCCGTTGCTAGGAGTTAATACCAAATTGTTTTCATAAATTTTCTATTACTCAATACCATTGTATTAACGTTTAGAGGATAAATTTGATAAATAATAATAGTACGAGGGTTGTATTTGGTTAATATATTATAGTACATGTGGTGTATTTGATTTTTTTAAATTCTCTTCACATAGTTTAACTATATTAAAAATCAAATAAACCCTTTAATTTTAAAAATAAATATCTTTAACATTTTTATTTTCGGAAGGGGGTTGTTTAACGTTTATAGAATACTATACGGGATAATTTTGATGTGAAATGATAGTACGATGATCATTTATATAAGTTTAAAGTATAGATAATGACTTTGATTTTAAGGAATACTACTAGAGGTTGATAATAATTTTGACCAAAGATTTAATATGATATCAGGATAGGAAATCATTTATTTTATATTATCCTTATATATAAATATAATGTTGCACCGATAGCATCACGATGTTTTACTCAAATATAACACCGTAATAGTTGATTGTACCACCAAATCATGTCGAATCCACCATTGTATATTTAAAAACACAAGAAATACAACTGGTCAACCGCATTGATAGAGTTGACGAAGTATATATTATTGAATAGAATTTGGAGAGTAATATTCGAATAAATATTACTTGTCAAGTTGAGAATTGAAGTATGAAAAGAATTTTTTCCATAGATACTACATGTGTGTCAACGTATTGGATAGGAAACATAAAACTAATTTGGGTGTTGATATTTTTGATTTTATTTATGGAAGAAGTGTCAAACTAAATAACTATTATATCGATTTTTTATTGAAGTTTTATTATTGATTATTGATTATTGATTATTGATTATTGATTATTGATTATTTTCCCCTTTGACATGCAAACCACTGCAACATCTGGGGTAGAAGTTAAATTGGTTTATAAGATTAGGTTAATCTATTACTATTAGCTGAAATGTTAAGTATAATTAATTCATCAGTTGTCCCATTAGACCTCAAAAACATAAAACTTCAAGTAATCACCAGAATATTTCAACACTTCGAGCTAAGACATTCGAATAACCATCTAAATATTTTAAGACATTCTCCCGATTTAGTTGGTCATCTAAATACTCCACCATTTTTTCGTTCACCGCAGTCTAAATATTTTAACATTTTGTATTATTATAAAAGAATTATTATTTATAGGAAAAAGAACTATTTATTGACCGCGGGACACGGAGGCGCACGGAGACCATGAAATCGAACGGCCACGAGGGAGGGATGGCAATGATCCAACGGCCAGGACCTCACTAGCTCGTGCGGCACCGACCACGCTTTCGACTAGTCCACGCCTCTCGGAGCGCACTATAAGAGGCGCGGACCGGGCGACGGAGACGAGCGCGGTGCAGTCCGTGCTGCCCCTCCCAAGCCCTCCTCTTAGTCCCCTATGTTTCGTTAAATCCGTCTACATCTCTTTTTTTATACCTCCCCGCCCCCTTTTCCTCCCCCTTTCGATCAAGCAAAAATCCCCAAAAAATCTGCAAAAATCCTCAAAAAAAAGCAGCGATCTCCCGTGATCCCAGATCCTTGTCCCCACAATTACCCACCAAAAAAATCCTATCGAAAAGAGGAAGGTTTGTCGTGCTCGTCGTTGTAATCGCTAGGGTTTGTTCCAATAACGAGAGGAAGGGGTAGAAAAATTTCAAAAAATATCTATCCTGTGCGGGAGATGGCGCAGGCTCCGATGCAGCATCAGGCGCCGAACGGGACGGTCGACAACAATATCGCCTCCGCCGGCGTGGGCCACTCCTCGCCGACCTCGCTGTACGTGGGGGACCTGCACGGGAGCGTGACGGACGCGCAGGTCTACGATCTGTTCAGCCAGATCGGCCCCTTGCTGTCGGTCCGGGTCTGCCATGACGTCAATACGCACCGATCTCTCGGCTATGCTTATGTCAACTTTATTAACCCTGCCGATGGTGAGTTGGATCATCTTCTTCTCATCAGTTCAGTAAGTTCGACTTGATGCTTGGATTAGATGTTCGCTCGTGCTAATTTTAGATATTTAAATTGCTAATATCATGCTATTTATTCTCACACTCTTTTTCCCTTTCCTCATTTGATGGCCACAGCCAATTTAGGTGACGTTTCTTATCATTTGTTTGACTAACCTGATGAAAATTGTTAGTTAATGTTGGTCTTATGTTTATATACCATCTGAGCAAGAGTGACTATGCTTTCGATTAGCTTTACTGATGGTGGGGTATCATCGATTGTTAGGGTAGAAAGAGGCATATTGAGGGACTATCAGCTTTTATAAAAACTCGATCCACGTTAAGTATGAAGGTAAAGCATATAAGATCCTTCTTGTACTTTCTGAATGAAGTGGAGTAGTTCCTTTACTACTTGCTATTAGGATCATGATAGCCACGAGTCTCTTCAACTGTCTAGTCATTAGTATCTAAGGAATTTGGCAAGGAAGCTTGAGTTGAGAAATAAGGGTACTTTGGCATTTTTTAGTAGCCCCATTTTGGCTGTGGTAGACTTTTGCTTTTTCCCCATGAAGTATCTATTTTATATGTTTCAATTGTTTAGGTTGAATTAATTGTTGTTTGTTATTACCTGTGATAGCTTTAGGCCTCAATATTTTTCAGTATGTGACTTTTTGTTAAACATTTTAAGGGAAAATAAGTGTCCTTTATGTTCTAATTTTGACTAGGATCAAGAAACTCTTCTTCTTGCATAAAGAAGAAATTGAAATCTTTGTCATCACTTGTTTTGATTGTTTTTTTTTGTTTATCTTATTATTATGTGCTGGAAATGATTAATATATACATTATCATATTGTTTTGGCTGGTTATTCTCCCCTCTTTGTGAATGGGGAACTTTACGATGAATGTTTTTGTTAGAGTTTGTGTCCCCTATATGGTGCTTCATTCATTGAAGGAAGAGGAGTAGCCTCCCAAGAGGAAAAAAAAAGAAAATAGATGTTTTATTGCTTGTAAAATATTGGATAAATCGAGAGGATGACAATATCCTATTAAAAGAATTCCTATGACTTATTTGTGGGCCTATCATTGCTCGATCCCAAGTCATTGTTTGGATTTGGCAAATGATCAAGATTCTTAATTTCGTACCGTATCGAGCAATATGCTAGGGTATATTGAGCGGTACACCAATATATATATAAATTAATTAATATATTTTATACTAAATTAATATACAAAATAAAAAGGAGGCAATGTTGCTCCCCTCCTCTTCTCCGCCTTATACAAGGAGAAGACATAAAAAAAATTGAAAAGGAGGCGACATCATTACCTCGGCAACGTCGCCTCCACCTCTTCTCCTCGTCTAAGGCGATGAGGAGAGGAGGAGGAGGCAACATCGCCGAGACTTCTCATCTGCGGCGCCGGATTGAGACTCAAGGTTCTCCCTCTTTCTCTTTTTTTTCCCTTCTCCCTCGCCATAGCCAAGCCGCAGCTAGGCTGATGTCACCTAGTAGTAGTCGGCGACAGTCGAAATCGATCGTTACCGATCTATTTCGGGCGGTAACGGTGTGGGAACAACCCTGATCAATGGTACCGCTTGGTAGTGGGCGGTCTGCATAGCGGTCTACTGGCGGATCAATACGTACTGCCCAGTGATTCGGTTTTGAAAACGCTGCAAACGATGTCGTTGATTGGATGCTAAATCATTAATGGTGAATGAGTTCGATAACTCCTCAGTTGTGAACAAAGCATTGAATGTGATTATTGTGGTGGCTTGTAATTCCAATCTTTATCTATCCTAATCTGTATGTTGATTACTTATATATATACCTTGATATCATTTATAAAATTTTCTGCTTCAATTGATTGACCAAATAAATAGTGGACTTGTAACTTGACTCGTAACTTGCTTTGTTGGGTCACTGCTGGTAACAGTTGGATGACTATGCATTCTCCTTACATGGAGAGACACTGAAGTTCAAACACCCTAACTTTGCTTGATACATGAACCATATTATGTGTTACTTGATTAATTCTAATCTGAGCCAATGATTTGTTGTAATTTTTTGTTTTATTGGATATACTGTTATATTTGTGATTGTGATGTCATCCAACAATCTATTGGGAGTCTCTAACTTTAGATTTTCTTAATAATTTTCATCAATGCTTGATTGTGTCAGCATAGCATAAAAAAATGAAATATCCAATTGTCTCAAATCTCTTTGACCTTGCTCATGTCTTAATTTTCTTTTATAATCTTTGACTAAGAATTTTACAAAAGGAAAATCCAACAAGAATTTCTTTGTGTTGTTGTCATGGAATCACATTGTGATCCTTGTCCTATATTTCTCCAGATTAAAAACATAAAATTGTACCTGTTCAAGTTCATATGCTCAAAGTTCTCTTATGACATTGTAGAACCCCATTTTGTTTGCTGTCCTGCATTGTCTCCCAAGAATGTGGATTCTTATATCCATCACCTTGTCACATCATTAAATGGAATTTTTTTTGCTTTGGCTTCTGTAGTGAACATGCTGACATCCTTCTTTGTTTTCTTGTCAAGTTAAATAGAATTTCTGATCACCTAGGACAAAAAGCCTTAGAAGTATGTATCTGTGGCAGTAGCTGTTTGGTATGAACAATTATTTTGTTCAGTCCAAGTGTGTTAACTGAACAACATTTTCATGCGCATAGACAACCCGGTTTAAGCTAAAAGAAGACCACATTCATTGAAATAAAAACGGATGTATAAATGACTAAAATTACCTACAGGCCCATATAAGCATAGCTGAACAGTTGATCATGATTTTGGTTCGTGAACAACAGCCATCATAGGCCAATTATCGTTCTTAATTATCTGGAAAGTGAACTTTAGCTAAACCTTTATATAACTTAATGAGCTCAAGCTTAACACAACCACTTGATCCTATCATCTGACTGATCTGATAGACATGAGAAGGAACTCATATCAGCTGGATGCTGATCTGTTCTCAACTTTTTTGTGGTTCAGGATGTCACTGGCCTTCGGTCTTTTCCCTATTCTCAATTATTTTTCAGTGTCTTTTTCTGTCTATTTTCTTTTTTTTACAAAATGATTTATTTCTCTTTCTTTATAGCTTTTGTCCTTTCCTAAACAACAAACAAAATCATTTCTTTAATTTTATTGACTTATTTGATTCAGGCTTTTTTAATCATAAATTCTGTTAAGAGTGTGTGTGTTGAAAAGAAAGCTTTTCAGAAGTTCCAATGACTACCACTGTTTGTTATGGCGTAAGAAGGATTCAACAATTGGGGTTGGCATTTTGTTGAATCAGATTTAATAATTTGATTTTGAGTTTAATCATTTAGACTGATATTGTCATATTTTAAAGGTAGATTGGGCCAGAAAACACTTCAATTAGGTTCCTCAATGTCTGATTAAGCTTATTTACTTTTGTGATGCTATAAACTATGTAGTCTTAATTTCTCTCATTTTATTGAAAAGAGAGACTTGTTGTATTAATTGTTGCCTAGAGACCTTGGTTTCACTTTCCAAAAACTAACGTTGATCCCCCAGCTGAATTCAGACCTGTTAGGGTGGGGGGGTCTTGTTATGCCGTACTTCTACCACTTCTTCTCACTTCTGCTATACTTAATACTGAAGAAGCAGGGTGCACAACTTACAGTGAATGCATTTGGAAGTGCCACTAGTATTAAACCAAAGAACCCCTTGTGTTCTTTCTTGGATTGTTCTTGTGTTAAATAAGCAGCTGAACTGGGAATGAGAATTTGATGAGAAAAGACATTTTTGTTATACCTTACTATTCCTCTTGAATATTTTATTTTGAGATGCCTGATTATCAAATTTTGCAATTGTTTCTCCAGTTTGTCTAAGCATTTATCTTTTATCGTGCTTCTCAATGCTGATTAGAGAAGGTTTTCCCCGGCTTCATCAATAGTAGTCTCCTTGTGAAACCCAGTACCTTTGTTTTGGGCTTTTGGCATAGATGATAGATCTATCGTGGAGTTTAAGAAATAAATTTTTAAAGTTGGTTTTCTGCAACATATCTGATTATTATGAGCATTGCTTTAAGTTCATTTGTTTCATTTATAATTTTGGTTGTAAAATCCCAGATGTATTTGGGTATGAAAGTTGTAGTAGAATCACTATAATGCAGACATTTTTAATGTTACCTTTCTGAAGTTTGAAATTTGTTAAAAAAGATTTTTCTAATCTGATGCTAGCTTTATCATTGCCATTCATACTGTAAATCTTTTATAATAACCAAAATGATTCTTGTATTGATTAAAAGATCTTTCACTAATGTCAGACAACTTGGTTGTTTATCTCTATCAAGGTTCGTTATATCGGTCCGTATCGGCATATCAAGTTTATCTCAGTATGGTACGGTACCTGGTACCGAGCGATACACACAGTGCATACCTTTCAGTATAGTATAGTATAAAATAATATAATATATATTAAAAAAATGAAAACAGATGAGACATCGCCTCGCCTCGCCTTGCGGGAGAACGACGCCTCGTCTCCCCATGGGAGAATGAGGTGGTGCCTCGTTCCCACGTGAGGAGACGAGGCATCGCCTCGTTCTCCTGCTGGACGATGAGGCGGCGCCTCGTCCCCTCACGGGAAGACGCACAGTACCGCCTGGAAGCTGGCGGTCCGCGTATCGGTATGTACTGTCCATACCAGGTGGTACAGATCAAAACAGAGAACCTTGGTCTTTGTTATCATTGGAATATTCTTCCTGGTCATGGAGGGCTTTCACTATGTGGAAGCCATCCCAGTACAAATATTGTGCTAGTCTTTTCATTGTTCCATAAATATTCTGAGCATAACACTACAAGGGAAAAAAGTGATGGTTATTTTAGTGTTACGATCAAATGATTAAGGAAGACTGTTTTTTTATCTGACCCTCATATGTCTGCCAGCTGCTACAGCATTGGATGTGCTGAACTTTACGCCACTTAACAACAAGCCTATTCGCATCATGTATTCGAACCGTGACCCTAGTATTCGCAGAAGTGGAGCAGCAAATGTTTTCATAAAGGTACAATGCAATTTTTTTGCTGTAACAATAACGTTCTATTGTCTTTATGGCTTGCTTGTTTTATGATACTTAAGTTTCCTTTGCATTTTTGTGTGTTGTACTCTTCCTTGCCCCCTCAGAATTTGGATAAAGAAATAGACAACAAGGCACTACATGAGATATTTTCGTCTTTTGGTAGTATTCTCTCCTGCAAGGTCGCAACAGATGCATCTGGCCAATCAAAAGGCTATGGTTTTGTTCAATTTGATCAAGAAGAGGCAGCACAGAATGCAATTAATAAGCTAAATGGCATGCTTGTCAATGATAAACCGGTTTTTGTTGGACCGTTTGTTCGCAAGCAGGAAAGGGAAAATTCTTTAGACAAGACAAAATTTTGTAATGTCTTTGTCAAAAATCTATGTGAGTCGACTACGAAGGAAGATCTAGAAAACATATTTGGCAAGTATGGCAAAATAACCAGTGCTGTTGTTATGAGGGACGACGATGGAAAATCAAAATGCTTTGGGTTCATTAATTTTGAGAACCCGGATGCTGCTGCTCGAGCAGTACAAGAACTCAATGGGCATAAGTTCGATGATAAGGAATGGTATGTTGGAAGGGCACTTAAGAAATCTGAAAGGGAAATGGAACTGAAAGAAAAGTTTGATCGGAATGCAAAGGAGACGATGGACAAATATCAAGGTCTTAACTTATATTTGAAGAACTTGGATGATAGCATTGGAGATGATGAACTGAGAGAACTCTTTTCTGGTTTTGGTATGATTACTTCTTGCAAGGTATAATTTTTATATCTTTGTACATATTTTGCTCATTTTTTGGTAAGTTCTACTGGCCATTTTATGGATGTGGTTGATATAACTGAATCACAGGTTATGCGGGAACCTAATGGTATAAGTAAAGGTTCTGGATTTGTTGCTTTTTCGGCTCCTGATGAAGCAGCTCGAGCTGTAAGTTTTCCCATTTTTATGTGTTTGGGAAAATGGTAAACTGATTTTTTTTCCTTTTTATGTAGCTCGCAGAGATGAATGGGAAGATGGTCTGTGGGAAGCCGCTTTATGTTGCACCTGCACAGCGTAAAGAAGATAGAAGAGCTAAGTTGCAGGTATCTTAGTGTATCTAAATCTTTTATCAATGTAATGATCAAGCTGCTGAAGCCTTAATGTGAGTCATCCTGTTGTCAGCTGGTTTTAAATGCAGTACCTTCTACTAATGGTCTATTTCTCTAGTTTAGGATACCTTATTACAATATAGAAATTTGAAGGGGCAGAGTTGTACATTACTTGAAAACATAAGGCACATGCTCTTAGATGGCAGCTCCAGTATCTGAATGATGATACATATTTCATTTTGATTTGTTGTTATGCTAAATGAGCGCTATTATGGCCCATACTTTTTGAATTCAAATTGTTGTCCCTGATGCTATTGCTCTACTTTGTTTCTCTGGGTTAGATTGAAATGAATTGAGCATAATTCTTCTGATGTATGGAAAATGCTTATGTAATGTGTTTGGATATCTGAGTAGAATTTTGTATTAGTGTTTCTATTTAATAGAAATTTTACTTTTAGCCAAAAAAAGTGCTTCATTGATGCTGTAAAGCAGCAAACAGTCTAGGAGGAATAAAATTTTGTTAATATTTTGGGTCGGTCAAAAAAGCCTATTGATTGTCTTCATTTAGCTTTTGTTGTTTAAAGTTGATGAGGTTTTTATTGATTTCTTATTTACATTTGATTTTATGAGTGACGGGAGATTGTGTAGAGTAGTGATTCTGTCAAATATTCTTTTCTTATTTGTAGTTCTGGGAGGACTTCCTGGATGTGTTTTGAGATATCTATTGGATCTTTTGGGAAGTTGAAACCTTGTGCATTGTTCATTGGGGACTGCTAATGGGGGTTAAAACTGGTTGACCATTTTGAGAACATATGAAATCAATACCTAGGTTTCGGTTCACTATCAGCTACATCCATCATTCAAGATTTAAACCAAACAAATAAGTCCTGCTCCAAACAAACCCACTTTTTTTTTTTTTCTTCCAAACTACTGTTTTTTTTGCTCCACCTGTCCATTGCAATGACATCCTGCTGCTTCCTTTTGTTTTCTGTAAAAAGATTTGCAACCCTGTAGCATAGTCCCTTCAAAATGCAAAGTCATAAATGTTATGACAGTTTTGACAAACAATAATATTATGATAACTACATATTTATGAGCTATTTTACATTCATTCATGAATCCTTGCTACCTTTTTGTGATTGTGTTATCTCTTTGAAACACCATAAATTTTAAAACAGTGACATGTTGAAGAATCTCTTTTATGGCTGCTGCTTTTGACTATGCTGTTCACACTTGTAGATATATTCAGATTAGTGTTGTTGGCACTTAGCAGCTCCTTTTTGCTGTTGTTAAGAGTGATAAAGTGCATTTTGACAAATAATTTGAGCTGTAAATACTAATTAACCATAACTCTCCGCTTCCAAGTGTGTTTAACAATCTTTTCCAACAACCTTGATACAAAGATGGCATAGCAAGTTTGTAGCTTATCCTTTGTGGGATTTGGACATTATTGTAGCAGTGATTTTGGCTCTGGTGGTGTCTATGGCTACCACAAGCCTTTTTCAAGTTTGTATAATTGCTTTTGTTACATCAGATCTGCTGAAAAGCTTCAGGATAGCCATGATTTCCTATCCTTCTGATAATTTTAAGATTTGGAACATAAAAGACATTATTAAAAATTCACCGGAAGTTGTGAACCACAATAGTACTTGGTCTGTATCATGATGTTTGAGAGCTGCTTTGTCTGAGATGGTAATGTTTATCAATAGCAAATTTGCTTTAGAAAAGCGAGTATTAAGCACTTGTTAAGTTTTGGGAAGTACACAGGCAAAGTGCATATAGATGTGAATCCATGTCTTTCATGGCCTATCCACCCCTTTATTTAGTGAGATGCAAGTGAATGGTCAAGCTTGTACACAATGGTGGTTGATGACTTATTGGAGTGTAAACTCGAGGTGTCTGTTGAGTCATGTATGATGTGTCCCTGTGAATGAGTTGCTTCTTAAAAGTGAGAATGAAAGACCAAGCTTATTTATATGTCAAGGGGGATGAGGAGCATTAGATAATTTATTGATGAATTTTTATTGTCTTTTGGGAGGAGTTGAAAAAGGTTGCTAAAAGGAAGATGCTTGGTGCAATGTTGCAGCACGGAAGTGTATTTGTTTGAATGTGGTTATGAGTGCAATCGATGGTAATTAATAACAGTATAAAAGCTTGTTGCAAGCACCTTGTTTGAATAATATAAAAATAGGTATAAAGAGCTCTAGACACTTGAGTAGGAGAGAATAAAAAATATATAGCTTCTTCGAATTCCAAAGTCATCCAAAGGAAATTTGATAACTTTAGCAAATGAACATCTTAGATCACAACTATAATTTGAAGGATATGTAACAATTCATAGAAGTGGCTTCGAAAAAGTTGAAAAGGTTAGTAAAATTGGTATAGCTTCTGAAGTTATGGAAGGTTAAATGTCAATTGAGCTAGCAGATCAAGATATTGCTCATGACTTGTTCACAAATGAAGAACCTTCATAGCCTGTTTAAAACAACCTTAGCAACTGCAGCCCGCAAGTAATGTATCCTGGCTACACAATTCTTTTTAACCTTGCCCTCCCTTATAGCCTGTTTAAAACAACATTAGATCTTGCTTCATATCTCCACTTTCTGAGACCACAAGCAACCAGTTTTGCAGCTGTTATTCCCTTTTCTTTGGACCTTGTTGACTTATCTACATAGCAGCTACAGCCTGTTTTTTCTTAACCAGCTAACAAAGTTGGCCAAGAAGCTTCACCCAAAATTGTAAGATGGCTTCTTCAGGTTTGGGCACAATCACAGATTGTCTTACCAGTCATTTGTCTCCTGTGTTGGAGATCTATATTATTAGATGTCAAAAACAAACATCTTCAATTGATTGATTTAATTAGCCACAGGTAACTGGTATTAAGAATTTGAACAGTCCTATATGGTGCTTATAATTGAACTGCTTGTTAAATTATGTCAATTTCCTTTGACAAGTACAGTTCTCGACAGGGAGCACCTTGCTGATTTTAGAACAGCATCACATTCGGAATGCAGTTTTTAGGCTGCCTCAAATTTCTTCTTTATGATGTCCATCAAGTTTGGATAGCTTCATTGTCCACTTGTCATGCATGAGTGTTCTACTCAGGTGTTTACTTTTGCAAATACCAAACTAGATTATTTTGCTTTGCTTGCATGGTCCAACCCGGTAGTTATGTACAGGTACTGTTAGCTGGCATGATGGCCTTTGCACCATTTTGTTTTTCTGCATATATTGTTTACATATATGTTTTTTGGTCATTTTTATCATGCCTTCTATTGGTTTTATTAATTTTCAGGCACAGTTTTCACAAGTACGGCCAGTAGCAATGGTGCCTACTGCTGGTACTCGTTTTCCCATGTACCCCCCTGGTGCTCCTGGTCTGGGGCAACATATATTCTATGGTCAAGCACCTCCTGGCCTTATTTCACAACAGGTAACTATTATATTGTTGTTATGTACTTTGATTTATTTATTTTTTCAGTCAACAGTGCTTGCAAAAAAAATTTAATGCTTTTCTTCCATTCATAACCCCTTCATAATGCACCTTATGTTGATTGACTATCTTGAGTGTCTTCATTATATGCAATATTAATATAAGATATCTTGATGAAGCATAATATTGATGTTAAAAAGAAAAGTCATATATCTTGGGATTCTTTAGTTTTTATCCTAAGATTTGATTTGGCCACAAGTAAAAAAAAGCCCATGATCATCATTCAAATTGTTATTTAATTTGGTGAGTAGTGATAACTCAATAATGGTTAATATCAAGATCTGCAATATCGAATGGTACCGCTTATATCGGGCGGTATGTACCAGTCTGCTAGTAGACTGGTTCGCAAATCGCTCGCTATCGGGTGGTACCGTCGATTGGGGTTGTTTACGCCCTGTTACCTCCCGAAACAAGTCGGTAACGTTAATTTCGACCGTCGTCGCCTGTTGAAGGCCGGTATCAACCTGGCTATAGCAAGGGAGAAGGAAGAAGAGGAAGAAGAAAAGGGAGAACCTGAAGATCCTACGCCACTCTCCCTCGATGATCCCGATCAGTCGTCGGACACTGCAGACGAGGAGAAGATGTCGCCTCCTCTTCTCCTCATTGCCTTGGACGAGAAGATCGCATTCTCCTCGTCTGTCGCGATGAGAAGAAGGGGGCGATGCCGTCGAGGCAGCGTCCTTGGCGACATCGCCTCTTTTTATATATACACCCGTATCGTACTATACCAAGCAGAGCTTGATACGCTGGTACCATACAAAATTGCGAACCTTGGTTAATATGCATGTCATATAACAGCCATTATAATGCTTAATAACAGGTTATAATGAGCATCAATTTTCAAATGTAATTGATTTTATTTTTATATTTCAATGTGAAAGACCTTGCAGCCATATGGTTCTCAGACAAAGTTGGAGAACATTGAAAAATGGGGATTGGAAGTTTATATGCTCAATATTGATGAATTTAGCTGCTTGCCCCGCTTAACAGAAGACCACTTGTATGTTACAAAAGGTGCATTAAGCGCTTTCTGAGATGATCAGGCAAGGACAAGGACATGAAGGGCACCTTATCATTATATTAACTATTTGTCTTTTCTACGGCAATGTATCAACTAGCATTTTCATAATTTTAACTATAACCATTACTAGCATTTCTGTCGAGGCTGCTTCTTTCCAGTTCAAATCCTTGTCAAACTTGTCAGGTCTATTGATCCAATGATGAGATTAGTGTAAAAATAGATGGATAGCTTTGACGATATGATGCTTAATATGCAATTTGCAGATGATTTTTCTTTTTTATATTGGATTAATTTTGATATATTGATCTATTCTTTTTTGTCATTGCCAAATATTTGGATGCTATCAGGAATCTAATCTTCCTATCATCACTGAATCTTTGTTACATTTCAGGTTGATTAATTGTTATTGTGCACTGGGTTGGTTTCTGCTGTAATTTTTTATAGTTCATAAATAATCACCAATACTTATTAATCTCTAATTGCATTTTAAAAATTCTACAATTTTATCTACAGCCTGGATTTGGTTTCCAGCAACAGCTTATTCCTGGAATGCGGCCCACAGGGGCACCTATGCCAAATTTCTTAGTACCCCTAGTCCAACAAGGTCAGCAGATGCATCGCCCAGGAGGTAGGCGTTCTGGAGTAGGACCTAGACAACAAATGCAGCAGCCTATGCCTCTAGTTCAGCAACAGGTCTGCGATCATCCTCTTTGCATTCAGAGCTGTTTTTCCCTTCTTGCCCTTGTGCAATATAATATTTATATGGTATGTTTCAGTAATATTCACAGAATTGCAACTGGTTGTAGATAAAACATGATAAAACAGGAGAGATGTTGAATGGGTTAAGAGCCACATTGTGTTTTAAATGGGTTTTTCCCCAGTTCTGATTTATTTGAGGTGGTGAGGCAATTGGTTATACATGTGGTAGATACTGATTTGTTAAAAATTGACTGGTCAGGTAGATGCCTGAAATGAGCATTTATAACCTCATTATAGGCATCTGAGTGCTGGATTTGTAAAGCACCACTGAAAGATCAAACACATTGTCACACTTTCAGTGATAAAATTAAGCATGCATGATAATAGATGGAGTACACATGGGATCCATGCACTGAGAGAAGCCAAATGTTGTACAGCACCGAGCTCGAGACATAGGTTGCACAAGTGTGGTCCATCTAAATTTTGAGCTGTGCACAGCTGTATGTCTGAAGTGTTTTGCTTCTCGATTCTCATTAATGAAATCTGAAATATTGCTATATGAAGGTCTGGTGCTTGGTCCACTTTGTTGATTTTTCTGCCTGCATGATTTGGCGCTACGCAATATGAATTATGTTACTTTGTTGCAAATGCAGCAATTTTTCTTCTTGATTGTTCTAGTGATCCTGATTTGTATAGTGCAAAATGTGTATTCATATTATTTTTGCCAAAATTGGACAGCAGATGTTTCCAAGGGGCCGTATCCAACGCTACCCTCCTGGACGCAACATGCCTGATATTCCAATGCCAGGTGTTGTTGGAGGCATGCTATCTCCCTATGACATGGGAGGTTTGCCCATGCGAGATGCTCCTATGTCACAACCTATTCCCATTGGGGCATTGGCTTCAGCCCTTGCAAATGCTACCCCTGAGCAGCAAAGGATGGTATGCCTTTTCAATATATGCACCTCCTACCCGTTACTGTGTGCTACTTTTTTTTTTATAATTTGTATATGTTTTTAAACTGTTATGCACTGCTGTTAGTAGTACATATTTATTGGGATAACATTTCTCGCACATATTATGCGGCACAGTAATGTTTGTTTCTTTAATTAAAACCAGCACCAAACTATGGGTAAAAGTTAGTGAACCTCCCGAAACTCCATGGCCATACATGGCCCATCTCCCAGCCACTTGATGGTCTCTGCATTTTCAGATTGATCGAGTCCATCTCTGGGCTTGAAACCTCCCTTGTCACTTGATTTGATTGTGGAGCCTATCACTGACCACAAATTGTTCAGGATGCAGATATTATGCTCATATATTTGAAGTATGCCATTATGTTTGGACAGTGGAGAGTTCAGGTTATTTATTTTTTAAGGGAAATAAATAAGCTCATTTTTTTTCCACAAGTATATCTCCATTTTAAGGGAGTCCAGACCATCCTTTTCTATAAGGTGACCTATAGGAACACTAAAGTGTCAAATAGATTTTTATTTTCTGAGTGATGGTATCGTAATGTCGCATGATCAGTTACTGCGTTTGATTTGTGATTTTGAAATGATCCACTGATAATGATTCAAATGTTTTTCCTGTCTAGATGCTGGGCGAGAATCTGTACCCACTTGTTGAGCAACTCGAACATGATCATGCAGCCAAAGTTACAGGGATGCTACTGGAGATGGACCAGACTGAGGTCCTGCATCTGCTGGAATCTCCAGATGCTCTGAAAGCGAAAGTTGGAGAGGCGATGGAAGTTCTGAGGAACGTCGCGCAGCAGCATCAGGCTAATGCCCCCACCGATCAGTTAGCGGCATTGTCCCTGAATGATGGCCTTGTTTCTTGAGATGTCAGAGACTGGATTAAAATAATACTGGACACCGTCGTCTGGTGACAAAACAGCTGGTATTTTGAGGTTATTTTTGGCTTGGTTTTTGTTGGACCATGTTTGTTGGATTGGTTGTTGACTATGCCATTGTTGACCTGTTTGTGTCAGTCTTAAACATGATTGGATCATCGTATTGTATTGACTTGAATTTGACTTACCACTGCTGCTTGCAAGTGTTGCAGGTATGACATGGTCGTCATTGGGAATCCAGGAATTGCTGGCACAACATGAGACGGGTAAAGTAGACAGCTATTCTTTGGGACAGCAGGTTAACCATGGTCTTGAGGTGCGTTTTGTCAGACATCTAGCGAACACTTTTTAGGGTTCCGAGGTGCCTTTGAACTGTCCAAGCCAAATGGACATTGGCATCTGTTAAACTTTCACTCGTCTGATCTTTGAAGTCTGTTGTTTCCGTGAGGCAGAACAAGGAACGAGCTTTGGGAGACTTTGTACCACTTGTGCGTGCGTAAGAGAGAGAGAGAGAGAGAGAGACTCATTTGAGATGAGTAATTTGATTCGGAACCCCCTTACATGAAAGACCTAGTTTTGACGGAGTTGGAACGCACGTGTCTTAAGTATCGTTTGGGTGGCGATTAGATCAGATCAAAGTTATGACTAGACATCATAGTATGGGAGTTGATAGTCTGAGAAGCTTTTAGGCTCCATGCGTTTGACCACCAAGTTGGACTCTCAATGAGAGCAGCTCCAGTTTCGACGATTTGGTTCACAGAAAATAGTGGAGATCTTTTTAGAAGTGGAGTCGAAAGTTAAATGTGACATGACCAACGACCGCTTGCTTCATCTTTGTCAAACCCTCATGATGGCATGATCACCATCAGTAGTCACCTTTGTTACAGAGATCACGTTCTATTTATTGAGCTGGACATGGAAGTTTTTGACATGGCCAACCTTTTCTGTCTAAAGAGTCATTTCTTAGATTGCATCAATTTTTTTTTTTTTGACCATATTTATACAATACTGGGTCGATAGATCCTCTCCTGAGTGCACACTCTACACGGGACAACTGTTTACATCGATCACATTTCAATTTGATCAAATATGGTGGAGAATATTCCATCTGCATTTATGTTGACCGACCTTAAGAAACACGCCCTAGCTTTGACCATCAGAATGTTAAATCTCCCTTCATGTGTACCTAAATCAGCATTCCATCTATCTTTCAATTGGTTCTTTAACCCCTTTTGCTGCGTTTTTTTGAAGGAGGCAAAAGGCCTCGATCATGTCAGTGACGACGATAGTTAAGCCCTTAATTTTGTTATGACAAGCAAATATTATTAGATCATTCCTTTTCTGGGTCGATGGTATGATTCTAACAAACTCTTGCCCTTCCGTTCATCAAAGGTGCATTCCTTTGTCATCTCGTCTGTCGTGTTTTTGTCTCGTGCCCAAATGCATGATACCCATCTGCTGGCACATAAAAGACAGGAAAGGAAATGTAAGAGGACCACCATGCCCCCTCTTGCATTTCAATTTAACCCATCACCAGCAACACATCGGTATGTATGTACATATATATATACGTGGAGGATTATACTACTGCCTGTGAAACGGAATCCATCTACTTTATAATGCTGTTGCTGCTAAAAATCTGCGCCTGTTTTTTTTTTTCCCCCTCTTCTTCTTCATACATATGACGTGGTCAAGTCCTGTACGGATTGTTCTCCATCATCTACCACGGGAGGAAATATGCACCACCCGGATATGATCGAACTTGGCACTGGAATAGTCATCCATCATCTGTACAAAGGATTTGAACCTATGATCCTTTGAAAGGATTTTTTTTTTTTTATGATCATCTTCCTTTTTTTTTTTTTTTTATGTCTGGTTTCCCTCCTCCTTCACAAAACATTTTCTTTTTTCCTGAGGATGTATATTAATAAGTAATAAGACAATTAAAATTTTGTTTATGCTTTTGAATTTTTATCCCTATTCTTATCCCATTTAAAGTTATGTAAATAGTGGAGAAAACAACAAAAACCAATGCATTATATTATGTGTGATAAGATAAATCGGGATGGATTTTGACGTAGCCATTGAAAGGAATGGCGGGTGGATCATCAGAAAAGCATTGACGTAGCCAATGCTTGTCTACTGTACGAAGAAAAGTCAACATGCCGGCTGTGTCGGTAGTGGAATGGAGGATCCTAATTGCATTATTATTCACGTCACTTTCTTCTTAGTTTATCGCCTTGTCTTCCTCGTCACACCTCCGTCGCCACAATTCTTCCATTAGGATAAGACAACGGCCACAACTTACCTGAGCCACACCTCCTCTCTCTCTCTCTCTCTCTCTCCCCACCGCCTCTTCCGCACATCATCTCGAGCCTCCGTTCCATCCCCACCAAGCGATCTCGGCCGTTGGCTTGAGGAAGAACCAAACTCCCAGCTCTCTTCCGCCCATCTCTGTCATCGTCGTGTGTGTGTGTGTGTGAGAGAAAGAGAGAGAGAGAGAGAGAGAGAGAGAACGAGTGGATGGGGGGTTTCCGTAGGCGAGGCGGAAATGTCGACGTCGGCCACTGGGTCACGTGTCGGGTGGTGGCGTGCTGCGCTACACACCGATGTCGGCGGCGGCGGCTGGGATCTCTCTCCTTCCTTCCACGTGGCACCATCTCCTTTTCAAGCTATCGCGTCCGTGTCCCGTCTCGCTTTGCCTTGTTTGTTGCTTGCCGACTACGGGTATAATTTCTTGGCCGTTGAAAGGGTTGATTTGGCACTATCTACACCGCAGAATTTGTCAAACTACGTAGAATTATTAGCATCTTAGCCGTCGGTTTCGGTCGCCCAAGAGCACAGCTCTTTACGTACACACTACACACACACTGTTTCCTTTGGCTTTTATTTATTGTAGTTTTCAACTGCAGCTTTAGTTAATCCCCTCGGCCTTTTAGTGATAACTATATATGTTATTGAGAGAGAGAGAGACAGAAGAGAGAGAGAGAGGGAGAAGGGATGGAGGGGCAGTGCTGCTCCACCTCTACCAGCGAGGAACCAGGGAAGCCACCGCCGGCAGCGTCCAGGCGGAGGGCGGTGGCGGCGGGAAGCGGTGGCGGCGGGAGGGACAGACCTTTCAGAGGAGTCAGGATGAGGAAGTGGGGGAAGTGGGTGGCGGAGATACGGGAGCCCAACAAGCGGTCGCGGATTTGGCTGGGATCCTACTCCACCGCGATAGCTGCCGCCCGGGCATACGACACCGCCGTCTTCTACCTCCGGGGTCGTTCCGCCAGGCTCAACTTCCCGGACGAGATCCTCGCTGAGGACCCGGAGGCGGAGGGCTTCGGCAGCGGCGGCGTTATGTCGGCCGACTCGATCCGGAAGAAGGCCACCGAGGTGGGCGCGCGGGTGGACGCTCTCCAGGCGACACTGGTGCCACCACAGCCGCCACCATCACCGCCGCTGGCGCAGCAACACAACCTTCAGCTTCAGGTGCGATCCAAGAATCCTGATTTGAATCAGCAACCGAGCCCGGAGAGCTCCGATGTCGATTGAAGTGCTACAAACGCAATCAGCACATGTTCCATAGCCGGTGGACAAGGATAGAAAAGGATTATAACTTCCTTTTCTTGTACCCCTTTTTTCTTGCGTTGATGTCTTTTATCTCTCTTTAAGTTTGCTTCTTCTTCGATGCCTTTTGGTTGCGAAGTGGAGCAAGAAAGAAAGATAAAAGGTCGTGGTTGGCCAAATTCCAAGTCGTAAGAAGGTGAAGACAGGTAAGAGAGAGAAGAAGGAGATTGATGATGTTGGAATCCATCCATCCCTAAGTGGCGGGTCCCCCTTATGCTGTTGTCCACCACCATCATGCTGTAACTAACAAGTCTCTTCTAAGCATGCATGGACTCCTTAAGATCTACTTTAAAAAATATATATATATATACTCGCACCGAACTGTAACACCCATTAACATGATGGCTTCCTTCTTTTTCTGGTGCATGTGTTGGTTGGGTGTTCCCAGGTAACATGAGATGGACGAGAGTGGTTCGAAATGGACCTGACCGTGGAATTTTGATTCAAATCGAAATCGGATTAGAATTGTAATCCAAATCGAATTGGTCTGATGATTTGTTTGTTCCAAACTAAATCGAAATCGACCGGACATGATTAGATTCCGATTTCAAGTTTTTGTAAAAGTAGATCCGTGGGTTCCCAACCCAACCCCAACCGTTCTGAATCTAAATCGACATCGACGGTTCCGATGTCGGTTCTCGTTCGTACCCGTTGATTCAATGATTTAAAAATTAAAATCCTCGGCATTTGGTGGAGCGTAAATGACCAATTTATCCTTTCCAATAACCATATAAAAGTTATATTCAAGGGTATTATTTATTTATTTTTTATAATTAAAAAATTATTTTAAAAAAAAATAAAAAGATCTGCCCCTTCATCTAATAGCCCCATAATAGTTAGTTTTGGAAGCATTTTAGAAAGAAAAATATACCTCTCAAATCTTTTATTATTTTCATCACTCTTGATTAATTAAGCATTAATTGAAATTTAAATGCTTTTAAGCTTTTTTCTTAAGCTCTTTTTTCAATCCGATGGTAAGTGGAAGCCACCACTTCACTAACGAGGAGACTTTTGAAAATCCAATCGTTACAATACAAGAAAGTCAAGACATTAACGTCGATGTCAAGCCAAACATCATTAAAATCATGTTGGAGATATTCAATATACACTTTAAGATGATCCAAACCCCTATGGCTCGTTCCACGTTATATATAATTACTACTCATAAGTTTTTAAGTTTAAAGAAAAAAATATGAAACATTTTCAATGCATATCTAGAAGAAAATCTAACATCAGTTGGCATACAGAAGAGTCAAATACAAATTTTTGGGTATGGTAATTCTCTTTTTGTTTAATTAAAAATTAAAAAATATTTTTTTAAAAAAAATCTTTTTCATTTTTACATGATTTTTTAAAATAAATTATTAAAATTATTTTTTCGAATATGGTTTATAAATGAGTACATTTTAGTTTAATTTTTCATGAATATTATTTTATTAAAAATATATACATTTATTTAATCGATTCTTTGAATGAGTAAAAACTACTTGAACTTTATTTGTTAAATTGCCAAAATCATTTTTCATACATAGTTATTACATATCATCTGATCAAAACCCACTACTAACAAATCCACGGTAAGTCTCTGACCCAAACTTCTAATCGTACAGACGATGTCGTAAGCTTACCGTCAACATTTATTTTATCTCACAATGTTCTTAAAAAAATAGCCAATCATGACTCATTTACTCCCCTCGTAAAAGAGTCCCAACACCACTTCGCATGTGACTCTCGTCAGTTTGACATCTCATCTTAAGCTACAAAGCATTATAAATATAACATTTAAGTTCATAATCTACTACCATGTCATGGTAAAATATTTTGATTATATTACTTATTATAAATACCAGAAAAGCAACCCAATTTAGATCATTAAAGTTTTAATCACAGGGAAATCCTTGGCTTGTAAGAATTAAATTATGTTAATTAATAGTCAATCATCTCAAAATTTAATGATAAGTATAAATTTTTAGAAATATTTAAAAAATAAAAAAGAAGAAACATGTAGTCTCGTGTTATCGATCATGTTTGACTTTTAAGGTTTATTAACAAAACACAACCAAAGCAGAAGCTGTATGCTATCAATAGGAATGTAATTACCTTTTTTATCAAGAAAATAATATTTTCAACCGTTTGACAAATCCTATGAGATTGATCCCCTAGAAGTGATCATTAATATCTCTTCCTCTTCTTTTATGATCGAACCCTAGGGTTCTTATTATCTAATATCAGGATAGAGATCATCGATGTTTTTATTATGATTACACAGCCCATCTTTGGCCGTGATCACCTTCAACCACACCTGATTCCATCTTCCTCGTTGTAATTCCACAATCGCTTCCTCCGTTGCCATTCTCCTCCTTGACCGTGAGGACATCCATGCTTGTCATTGACCCCAACCATGTATTCTCGCTATAAACACCCACAATCCATCTTCCACTGCTGCCACCCTCAACTTATGGAGCCCTTATTCTTCCTTGCCTTTGTCACTATTGCTACGCATTCCCCACAACTTATCCGCTCGACTTCCTAACTCTATCGCCACTCGTAGCGATCATGATCACTAACGCCCTCACACCGCTACCTCCCAGTAATCGATAGCAGCGATCTCCCTCCAATCGCCCCACCCAGCATTCACACAACGTCCTCGTTGACCATGGCTAGGATCGTTATTGCCTTCCAACCATGTCACCAACCCTGCTTCCTAACCGCACGGTCTCCAGCCATCCACATCATCCCTAAGCACCACCATCGTTGCCTTCTAGTAATCGACAACATCGATCTCCCCCTCAGCACTCGCACGACATCTTCATTTCCTCCTGCCAGGATCATTGTTGCCTCCCTCTGCAACCCTCCATTGATGCCTCTCAACCCTTAGCAGCATTGACTTCTCCATAATCGACCACGATGATACCTTCACCAATTATGCAATCCCTTCCATAATAGAGCTTTCTCCACCCCCCTACCCAATGCAATAACGACCATTGTTGCCTTCCTGCCTTAGCAGTGGCAATTTCTTCTTCCCTCCCCCTCACCAACGCAGTGATTATAGTGATCAACGTTGCCTCGCTGCCATCAATGATGCTGCTACCAACAACAACTACTATCACTGCCTTGGTGATCTCGTTCCTGCCTCATCATCATGTCATTGCCCTTTCTAGCCACTGACATTGATAGTAGTCGATCTGAGCTTGAGATCAGCAACCAGTATATCTCATCTCAACAACCATCTCCCACCTAGTGACTATAGCCCTTGATGATACCATCGTCCATCTTGTTAACCTCTTGATGTTTAAGGCTTTCTTGACATCCTCGGAAGCAATCCCTCATGCCTTTATAGGTCGTCGTCACAGTAACCACATCAAATAGGGCATTGCTGATGCTATTTACCCAACATCATAAACATGAACTGGGTATTACAAATCTATAGTCCTACATAATGGCTACCAACAACTCAGTAAAAGCCCAACTAAAAGTCTTGGAGACTAAGATAAAGAACTGACTATAGGAAACCCTTAATTATTTTAAAATGAGCCTATTGGAGAGCTTTAGCAAGTTTTAGTAAGATCAATTTTTAAGTCTTATGTTGAATCAATCAGAAGACACAAGAAAAAAGATACCAAGAATAAGACACTAATTACCCATGCATGAAAGTAGAATTTCCAAAAAGGCAGATAGGGATCCGACCAGTTGGATCTCTAGGGCTGAAAATTTTTTTTCGCTTCTATATAACTCCATAAGAATCTAAGTTAGAAATAGCTTAAATTAAACTTGATGAATATTTTATCAAATGGTATGATTAGTATGAAACCTATCATGAGATTCTTCGTAGGAGCAATTCAAGAGAGGATTTCTTGTTCACTTTAGACCATTTGAGTATGAGAATGTTGATGAACAACTCATCAAAATCTATCAGACCTTTACATTGCTAGAATATCAAAGTTGATCTGAATGACTATCAAATTAAACCAGAGACTGGTCCGAACGATAACTAATGGGTATATTTATCGAAGGCATTAATCTAGATATCCGATGTGAAGTTAAGGCTCACCACCTGTGCACTATGATAGTTGCGATCGAATTTGCACGTTTGTATGAGGAAACAATCATCAGAGAGTATCGCCAAAACAAAAATGACAACAAAAAGATGATTATCAAGTCGCTCACCCTATTTATTCCCAACCGAAACCCTAACACCTGATGAGTAACCTAAGAAGAACTTAGGGAAAGATCAACAAAAGGTTTGTATTGGCATTGTGATGAAAGGTGGAGTAAGGAGCACCGATGCAAACAAGGACAACTTAATGATAATTGAACCAATTGAGGAGGAACTAGAAGTTGACAATGTTGACTCTGATAATGAAAGTATGGATTATGATGAAGATATTTGACCTATCACACATACAATGTATATATTAGCCGACTACTATAATCCGAAAACTATGAAAATTATAGTAATTTTGAAATATCAACCTATTACTATTTTGATTAATATTGATAGAACTAATAATTTTATGGACAATAAGTTTGCTAACCAATTGACATACCATATTAAAAACCATGACAAATGCAAAGTAAAGATTGCTGATAGATTAATTCTAACATGTGATAACAAGTGTTTGAAGATCAAACTGATCATACAAGGTTGAGAAACTAATCATACAAGGTTGATAATTGCTTATGAATTTCTTTTTGATATCCTTGGAAGACTTTAAAATGATACTTAGAATTGAATGTTTATTAACCATGAGTGATATCTTATGAAATTTTTCTAGACTTATTATGAAGTTTTTTTATTAATGAAAAATAATTAATTTGGAAAGGAAGACGTAGAAGCAAGGTCACATATGTCACTAACCATCGGAAGGAGAGGGTTCTTCAAAAGACTACAATGAGTATTATGTATGAAGGCTGACCCATTACTTACACTATCACGAAGTAGAGATCCTACTTACGTTGATCAATGGGTTGTGATGCAATGCATATTTCTTGTGACTGAAGTGTTGAGAGAGAAGCTCTCAGAGTCAGTCGTGAGTACAATAATGATTCGAAAGAGGGAGAAATTGTTAGGAACTCATTATTTTTTTTATTTTTTTAGTCATGTCTAGTTTGTAATTCCAGTAAAATTCAGATAGATGTTTATTTAAAATTTAATATTTTAATCAAGAGTTTAAGTAGACTTCAGAAACTATGGATGAAATTATATAAATAGAGATATAATTTTTTTTATCAAAAACAATAATACTTTAGATCGTTTAACAAATCTTTATAGATAGATCTTTCGAATCGATTCAAGAAAATCTATTCCTTCAAAGTGATAATTTATTTATTATCTTCTTCAATCATAGAACCATACGGTTGTTTATCAGTGTATATAAGTAAAGTGCAGCTGTCAAATTGACTTGTCGAGGGTTAGCAGGTCACCTGCCCAAAAGTGTGCTACGGAGATGTGATCTGACGAAACCAACCCTCTGTGGAACGTTGGATCGAGAAGGCAAATCAGGCACCGTTAGATCGGCGATAGAAAACTTGTGGGTTATATTTGTGATTCAGTAGAAGGAAAAGGACAGAAATGGGAATCGAAGGCGTTCGTTCCCTCATCTTAAATCGAGGAGGGCGAAGCTGTTCCGATGTGGGGCCCTTATCTGAGTTTTTCCGGCGTTCGTTCCCTCATGTGGGTCCCACATAAAGCCACCAATCACGGCGCCTGCAGGCGCCGTATGGCCGCGACGCCCCCCCCCCCCCCCCACCCCCAACTAGAATAACAAAACAGAAAAAGCCCCGCGTGTCCCGGGTCGGCGATGGGCCTGGTTTGTGTGGGACCCACACTGTCGCAAGCAATAGCATTGCGGGTAAGGGTGTGTGGATCGCGTTAAAAAACAGAAGCTCGTCCCACGTATACGATTTCCGACCAGCCTAAGAGCCGCCTTGTCTATGGATAAGCAATGGCCGTCCATTGGGTCCCACACACTTTGCAGCAATAACAGACTGGGTAGCACTTCGTGTATCTTCGAGTATCCAGATCGAAAATTACAAACCGAAAACCCTACGTACAATTACGATTTCAAACAACCCATTAGAGAGAGAGAGAGCGAGAGAGGCTTAAGGGGGGCAGCGCATTCGGTTACTTCCTTTTCCGCTCCCCCCCACCCCACTTGCTCGCCCGCCGCGTGCCGTCAGGTTCAAACTCCCCTCCCCCACCCCTTTCTTTCTTTAGTTCCCGAACTCTTCTCGCGCCCCGAGGCGTCGCATTAGGGTTTCGGCCCCGCCGGTACCCCCCCCCCCCCCCGATCCCAAATCCTCCGAGCACCCGCGCCGCCCTCCTCCCCAGATTCGATCTCTGGTCTCTCGCTAGACAGCCGGTTCGCGGTCGCGTCGGCTTGCTTCTCTCCCCCCGCAACGGCGTTGCTGCCGGTGGCGGTGGTCCAAGCGATGGCTTCGAACGCTTCGTCCTCCGCTTCCGAGTGTAAATCGGAGCCCTCGGCAGAACATCAGGTTCCTATTTCTCGTCTTCTTGCTGTTATGTGTTTGGTGATTTGACTTTTACCGCAATGTGGGGTGGGATTATGTGCCGTTGGTCCTGGACTCCGCGAGATTTGCAGCTACATTGCGTCGGGGGTTGTATTTTGGCTTGTATTGTTTTCGCTGGGAATGTCAACCAAACCGAAGCGGGTGTACGTGCCTATGCAGCAAAGTTGGGTTGCCTAGTTGTGCTTGTTTCCGGGCATCTTAGGTAACACACTGTGTCATGTCACTGATGCATGATGACGCTCTTAATTTGAGAATTTGGAGTTTGAATCGTGAGTACACAACGGGACAAAATGTTTGATACGAATGAAAGAGGAAGATGGGAAGGAAAAAGTGATTGCTGTGATGAACCACTAGGAATCGTCTTTTGGAAAGAGGAGTAAGAAAAATCATCACCTTATCCTGTTGGCCTTCATATTTGAGTCAACGAAAGTTTAAATTCTAGACAGATGATTGCTCATCCTAATTATTGGGTGCATCATTTCCAATCCTATGAGTAATTGTTGGTGCTGAAAGCATGCTTTGGGTGCAATATAAAAGACAAATTTCAAAAAAAAAACTTTTAGTATTTCGGGCCTATGTATTCTTCCAAGTGAAGGAGATTGATATATATATATATATAGAGAGAGAGAGAGAGAGAGAGAGAGAGAGAGAGAGCCAAATCAAGATGATTCGAATAGAGAGGGATGTATATATTTTGAATAACTGAGTTTTCAGTATATTGTAATTTTTTCTTAATGTAGGCAGCTATGATCTATAGGTCAAAATGTTGGACATACAAGAAAGATGTTGATATGGTTTGAAGTTTTTGGTAGAAAAAATAAAACCAGGTTTCATCAATGCAAGCTAGTTGTGGATTATAAAATAATTGAGATAAAGTAGTACAAGGGAAAAAGAGGGGGAAAAAATTATCGCAAACAATAATGATTTGTCTAATGGTCCTTTGTTAGATATTACCCATAATCAAGTTCAATTAATGAAAAAAAATGTTGAATCTCGAATTTTGATGATAAATTCAATTGATGAAGTTATGATCTAATCAGCGTTTGAGTGACGCAGGACTAACTACGATCATGGAAAGACGAATCGATTAAAGCATGAATAATCAGACATTGGGCTGGAATGGAACTTGTCAGTAGATTGGACGTCGAGCCGAAGTACTGGTGGACGTGCCGAAGGGACTTTGTGCTGTAAGTTCGGGCATCGGGCTAGAAGGATCGGGCATTGCGTCAAGAAGATCGAATGTTGCGGGAAGTCAACATGCCGATAGAATTGGCAATACATCGAAGGTGAGGGTGATGCGTCGAATGGTTGGATGAAGCATCGGATGAACCAATGATATGCCGTACAACATAGGATTCATGCTTTGTAATTGGCTTTGTCTTGATCGAAGTAGTTTGAGTTATAATTGAGTTGGTTTTGAGTAAAACCTTACCAACTCAATTAGGGGCCCATTGGGCCTGATCTGGGGTTGAGTCGGGCCCATTGGGAGGTCCATTTAGTGACCTTGAGATGGGTCAAGCAGTGGCACCGCCATACTAGGCAGTGGAACCACTTATGAGTTGGCAACACACCCTTCTAGGCTGTCAGGCGGTGGTACTGCCCAGACACAATCTTTAAGAGGGCCTACCTAGACATAGTCTCCTAAACTATGTCAGGCGGTGGTACCGCCCAGGTTGGAGGTAGTACCGCTAGCATTAATTTTGCCAGGTGGTGGTATCGCCTAGTGCAAGCATTGGTATTGCCTCTCCTTGGAATATCTGGGCATTTGAATTTTGGCTCCATCTTTTTGAAGCTTTTTGGGGCCTATAAATACCCCACTCATTCTTGCTTGAGGTAGCAAGAAAAGAAAACGAGAAGTTGTGTTTTGTAGTGTGAAACCCTGTTAGAAAGTTGAGTTCCCTCATCCAGAAGCTTAGAGGTTGTTCTAAGGGAGAGTGTGAGGGAATCCTTGTAATAGAGGGTTGTAAAGGTTCTCTCTTGAGTCTGAGAAAGGAGAAAGAGTTGTAAGGAGGGTGGTTGATCTTCGCCCATTGAAAAAAGATCGGTAGTGGAAGCTGATGGTCTCGAGTGAAGAGGAATCAAGAGTGGACGTAGGTCACGTGAACTGAACCACTATAAACTCAGTGTGCATTTTCTTTTATGTTTCTCATTATTATTGCTTTCTGATTTAACTGCTTATAACACTTTCCAAGTCAAAGCACACTTTCAATAATGGTTTTTATCGAACGAAAATTTCAAATCGATGTGATTTTACAAAAACACTAATTCACCCCTCCTCTTAGTGTCGATTCGGTCCTAACAAAAAAAAAACACCATGCAGAAATCTAACGGAACTCAATTGATAGTGCTCCACATAATCTATCTTATATAGTGCAAAAAACAGATGGTTATTGTTGTGCTGATCTGTTGATATGTTTGAACTTTGTGGTGCACAAGCTGAGCATTCTATATGTCATTCAAGGAAAACTCTTTATAATTCACAAACTATTCTTTTCCTGTAGAAAAAAAAACTAGGGCTATATTTTGTCAAAATTCATGCATTGGCTTGTCATATAAAATCAAATTTCATCCAAGTTATGATCAATTCCAATTTTTTTTTTGCTTTTCTTTAGTTAGCATCCTAATAAATTCAATAAAGCTTTTCTGGTGCTTATAAGAATACATGACCATTTTATAATGATGCAGTCATGCATTGTTTTTAATGAAATGTTCGAATTAGTTCTGAGGATAAGCATAAATCACTCTGCTATAGTTCTTCTATGGTATTTCTCAATTTTGATATCCTTCTAATTGTACAAGGACAACTTGACCGTCTCACTACCATTTGAAATTCAGTTCTGCTCAATAAAAGATGAGACAATATCTGAAAAACATGAGTCCCACCTGCTTAATTGCTGAACGTTCTTGAGCAAGCATAAACTTAGTGGTTTTTCAGAAATAAGTAGCTCAAGCCAGATGCTTCACAACAACAACAACAACAACAACATAGCCATAAATCCCAGCTATTTGGGGTCGGCTACATGGATATTTTGCCGCAATTGAGGCCTGTAAAAACTCATATATTAGTTAAGTTTATAGTACTTAAATCTTTATTTATAATTTTCACTAGTCTTTTTAGGTCTTTCTCTATCTCCTCGTGCTGCTAACATTAATCATGCCACCTTTTCTAACTACCGCATCCGAAGGTCTCTTGAGCACATGCTATACGATCTTAACGATTTTATCTCATTTTATCCTCTATCGAAGTGATACCTAGTTATTCATTAATTTTTACTAGTTCAACTGATATTAAAAAAATAAAACATAACTGACATCTTCTCTAAACCAATTTAGTTGCTTTTTCACATCTACATGAAAATCTGTATTTCATTCATCTGGTAGTATGCTGATTCTGTAGAATCCTAGGACCCTTGCCCACCTCTTAAATTTTTTGGTCTGAAATTCTAGGTATTGGTAACTCATGAAATATAGTGAGGTGTGCATTTTTTACTCTTGGATGGGTAAGCTAAGCAATTATCTTCATTGGAACTTTCATGAGGATCTGCAGAGAGAAGATTAACACTACATCTAATGCCTCAAATATTGATTTTCATGCATATCCTTGGAGTTAATGCTGTAATCTAGATTGTTGATATGTGACCTTCACGGTAGCCTTGCTCTTTCCATGCAGCACATACAAATATGCTCTTTTTTGTGGCAGTTGTCTTCATTATGGTATGCTACATGCAATATTTGTCTTACCATGATCTGAAGTTCCATTTTAAGCACGTCAATGACATTGTATATTCAATTTATAATGTTCTGTTTGTTTGTAAGTGCAGATAGTTGGAGTTAAAGAAGGAAATTGTACTCCTTCAGATGTTATGGAAATTATAGATACTTTGAAGAAACAAGTCTTTTCTGATCGTTGCACTTATATCAAGGTTTCAATTTAGAAATGCCATTGTTTGTTTCACTTTTAAGTACTATAGTATATTGCTGCTGACTATTATCTTGTTCTCTTTGATAACTTCTTGAGCCTTCATAAAACCATTGCTGAGTTTCATTTTTTTTTTCCAGACAAAAATGGATGAGAACAAGCAGAAGCTCAGTAGCATGACACAACTGGTTTATAATTTATCCAAGGTTAGAAGAAATAGTTCAGACCACAACAGTGATTTAGACACAAATCTATTAACGAGGAGGCAAGATGATGCCCTTTGTACAGTAAATAGTCTTGAACAATCTGCTGGAGAAAAGGATAGTGGTAGTTGTCAAGAAGAAAGTTCATATGCATCCTCAACTGTTCTTATAGGGAACAATTTTGGAGGAAAAAATGGAGTTCGACTGATCAAACTGCCTGAAGTTTCCAAACTACCTCCATATACTACATGGATATTTTTGGACAGGTACATCTGCACAACATTAGGGCAATTATATATGTGCTCACCCATTTATATTCATGTACAAGAACCTTGCTTCAATATGTGTAAACCTGAGGTTCATAAACATTAACATGTTCTTTATTCCACACAAATCAGTGTTGCTCCTTGATTTCTACAAGGATGAACATTCATATGTGTAAAATGATATATACAAAGTTGTGTTTAAGTGGCTGAGTTCATCTTTTGTGTTGCCAATTGGAATTGTTTATGGTTGAAATACTGTGAAGCTCAGGTTTTACGTCACCTGGTTGACATACTGTGAAGCTGTCTTACATGCAATAACTGCTGCGACATTACTTGCTTTATACTGCATATTCTTGTCTCTGTAAAATCTATAAAATTAAGAGGCGACTTCAGGTTTTAGTCACATCTGGGAAGAAGAGAGGATTGATGGTTGAAAGTTTGAAACAAATTTATATTTCCATTTTTATAAATTTTACTTTTAAGAGTCTGTACTGATCACATGGCTTCTGATAATTTGTAGGCAATTAACGTTGACTTGACTTTAAAGCACTAAAGAAATATTTTGTAGGATTTTTTTTTGAAAGTTCTAAAGATCAGCCTCTTTTCAAGCAAGGATAAAACAGGGGTGACGTTGTTTATGTTGTTATTTTCTAGACCGTCCATGGATACTCTATCCTCCAATGGTTGACACCCTAAACAAATCATGATATTTGGATTAATTTAAATTCCTTAATTTTTTGTACCTGATGACCTTTAGCTTAGGAGTATCTCCTTTTCACATCAGATTTAATAAACCTGTGCATGCCTCTGTATATATACTGATTGAATGAATGAGAGCATACAATTTACACCATATCTAGTTCTCTGCTTTTATGCCTTAGGTATCAGAGAATTCAAATTTCATTATCATAGTCCAATGTCCTTTCTCAACAGCAATATTAGCTCTTTTGCATCCCCTACTGATGTTACCTCTGTACATCTTTAAAGTCAACCTGAAACCCTCATTGTTATTATTGAGGCAACCCAGTTACCCATTGACCTCAACACATTTTGCAGGAGCATGTAAACAGCACCTATCCTTGCATCATTAAAGGCACAAATCCTCAATTTCTGATCATAACTTCCAAATTTCATAGTGTTTGACTTCAATTTGAATTGCTGGAATTGTTATTTATTACTTTTAGTCTAGGAGTGATTCTCTTTGTATACATTAGTATGACTAATTCTGTGCTTTACTTATCAGATTTGATACAGTGGTATATGCTTTTGTTTGTATTGACTGGAGACATGAAAGCAACAATAGTACATTTGCACTGTATCCTGTTCTATGCTTTTGCTCCATCTTCATCCTCAAATGGAACACCAAAAGATCTGTGCTTCAGTGATTGCCTCTAATTTTTTTAATGCACATTGCTATTTTATTCATTGCAAATTCCTTTATAGGAACCAAATAATGACAGAGGATCAATCAGTTGTGGGCCGTAGAAGAATTTATTATGATCAAAATTGTGGTGAAGCTTTAATCTGCAGTGACAGTGAAGATGATTTTGTTGAGGATGAGGAAGAGAAGAAAGAGTTTGGAACTCATGAAGATTTCATTATCCGGTTGGTAAAACCTTAATTTTCTTAAAAGCATCCAATGTTTTAGCTCCACATCTCTTTGAAGATTATGCTGTTAAGACTCTTGCCGTTTTGTAATTTCAGTTGTAGCTTTTTATTTGGTCTTGTGTGTTGCCCTGTTATCTTAGTTGGATCAATATGTATTGGTTAAGTTGCTATTCTAATTTTTAACAAATGCTCTTGTTTGCATAAGCATTTCAATTGATTAAGAACAAAAATCAACTATAATTGTCCAAAGGCATTCCAAAGTAGGATGAGATGAATACACTTCCTGGAATACAACTCAAGTCTATTTTTTGTCCACATACTTTGCACACATGCAATCCTTTTAAATTCTGTGTTTGGATCAGGATTGAAAGAGTGGTTGTGATATAGAGTAGAATTTGAAATGTAGGTTCAACCTGTTCATGCAATTATCTTCTAATCGAGGCTTTAAAGTAAATGATACTTAACTTCAAGAAATGGATTTTTGAACAGACAGAATTTTTTAAGCTCTTGTCTCATTGCTTTTCTTTAGTTTCTTCATCCTTCTCAGTTTCTCTTTCTTGTGATTTTTGCCCCCATTGTTAATAGATTGTTTCTCTTTAGGGCATGAATTCATGGAAAAATATCTTATATTATGAAAAGAAATAGGTTATATTCAGGCTTCAATGACTAATTTTGAGTTATAAGTACAACAAAGTCTTTTTCCTAAATATTTAGGATTGATTTCATGGATCCTTTCTTGCTATTTAGCTTTGTTGAATACATTTTTATTATAATCTGAGTGCATCCTAATGGTTTTGTCCATATCTTTCCTGGTTGTGCATTATTAACCATCAGTATGGTTTTAATCAAGGCTTGCAATATCGGGCGGTACGTATCGGTCCGCCAGTTGATCGGTACGCGAACCGCCCACTATCGAGCGGTACCACTGATTGGAGTTGTTTTCACCCTGTTACCACTCGAAATCGACCGTCGGCGGCTGACTTCTAGTGGTAGTAGTTGAGGGAGGGAGGGAGTAGAGGAGAAAAACACGAGTCCGTTGATTCGTCACCCACGCGATTCATTGCTCACGGTTTCTTCTCCCCGCGCAGGGAGAAGAAACATCTCCCTGCATTGTCACGAACTTAGCTTGTTTTGCCTAAGTCGTGCGGCACCATCGCGTGTCCATCCGCAAAGGTCAGCCTCCCCGAAACCTCCTATGATCCCTTAAGATCCACAAAAGAGAAAACGGGTTAGAGAAAGCATTTCCCACATGATCCACAAGCAACCCTTTTAGCAAATACTATATAGCCAATGCAAATTACAATCATGAACTTTACAAACTCTGAACCGTCGCACACAAAAGATCATGGTCCATTACAGACTGAAATCCTCACAAGTGTCTAATGACACAACTCTCATTTACAAGCTGAGACTGCCACAAAAGCTAACCAAACTAGGGCTGCCAAGCTTACTGCTAGCCCGCTACTTGTTGTATAAGGTATGAACAAAACCTGAAAGACACTGACAAACATGCACATTACATCGAACACCTTGTTTATATTTTTGTTCGTGATAGCGTGGGGAGAAGGAACGAGGCGACGTTGCCCCTTTTTATATTTTTTAACTTTATTTTTATATCATATTATATTATATTATATTGGATTATATATATTATATTATATTATACTAAGCGGTATGCCCTGTATGTATCGCTCGATACTGGGTACGTACCATACCGAGCTAAGCTCGGTACGTTGGTGTGGATTGGTATGTCAATCATTGGTTTTAATTCACGTTTTGGACCTTATCTATGTAGTAGTTCTTTTGCATTAAACAGGAAAAAACTATATTAAGCATTAATGTTCCTTTGTCCTGAATTCCCAAGTCTTTAAACAAGTTATTTGCATTTCAGGTTAAAATTAATGAGGCCATATTGATGCAAAATATAAAATGTTCAAAGGCATTAAGGTCCAGCGTTGCTCCTGAACCACAGAATTGCCATACTAGCTGCCGATGGGATTTGGTTTTCTTTACAATAAGCGGTAGCATACAAGCATCACATCAAATGCATATTGCAATCAATAATAGTATTTGGACATTTTTTGACATTAACTAATTAATGATCAATAATGGACCATAGATATCTCGAGTATGTTTTGGCTTGTGCCTATTGTCATGACCTATCTTGATACACCTGAAAAGGTGTCCAACTTCTGTTCTACCTTCTGTCAAAAAAATTCTCTGTAAAGGAATAATGTCTTTACCATAAAAGATCATTGTGCCTTGCTATATTTCTGGTGACTATCCCTTATCTTTCATTTTTATAAGCTAATCTTTGGTTTAAATCTGGTTTTTTCCTGCATCAAATCTTAAGTTGTGTTGGTTTTTTTGTTTTTGGCCCTGGGATCTTAATTTGCTTGCTGCTGTTAAGGAGTGATTCTTCTACTTCTTTTTTGGATTGACTTGCCTGAATTTGTAGTCTAGCATAGTTCTCCTTGTAGTCTATTAGGACTACTGAATAAATTCCCAATTGTTAAAGTGATAATCATTTGAGAATGAAAATTATTTCTAGATGCACACCCGCTATAATCTAATCAGTGTTCGTATGCTTGTCATAATTGAAAATATAATATTTGTTTTTTCTATCCCATTCTAGAATGACTATTGAACGACTTGGCCTGTCTGATGTGGCTCTAGATACATTGTCTCAAAGCCTTGAGAAGAATTCTGTTGAAATCAGGGTATGTTTCTTTTTGCCTATGATCTCACACCTACTGGCATATGTCATGTGAGTTCTTCATATAATCAATATTTTTCTTCTGTTACCACTATTTGCCTTTAGTTGATCTAGTATAAATTTAGGTTTAGCTGTTTCCGATTCACTTTTTGCTGGCATTTACAGAGGTGTGAAACCACACCAAACATCTTATACAGGCGAGATTTGAGAACTTACTTAAGCGAGACTCTAATGAAGAGTGTGTAAAAAATGTGGAAGTTGAACCTATTGTTAGAGTGGATGATGCATTTCTTGAAAAGGATCTGGAGGCAGCATTAGATTCTTTTGATAACCTTTTTTGCCGCCGTTGTCTGGTAAGTTCCAGTATTATTTTACTATAAAAATAGAGTTTTCTAGCTTGCCCTCATCTTATTTTATCAGATGATGAAATTCTCTTTGCTTCTGGATTGATTTTACAGGTTTTTGATTGTAGACTGCACGGATGTTCTCAGGATCTGGTGTTTCCTGTAAGTTGTCATCTTGTCTTATCTATATTTAGACCTATGTATTTGCTTGATAGTTCATCAATTGGATTGTGTATCAGGCAGAGAAACAGCATCCCTGGACCAACTCAGATGATGGTGATCCATGTGGTATTCACTGCTATAAATTGGTAATGTTATCCATAATCTCATTACATTTTAAACTTTCTTGACTCCTGACTGACTGTGAACTCATATTTGTTACATGTTCATGATCTGTTTCTTACTTTTATCAGGCTTCCAAATCAGAAAGTACAGCTACTGCAAATTCTCAGCCCCATGAGCTCGAAGAGGCAACTCATTCAGTTGGCAGTCCTGGATCACAATTGTCTCCAAGAAGAAAAATTAAAGGTTCCACAGGAAGGAGGGCAAAGTCTCATCAAAATGAAAGTGCGTCTTCAAATGCAAAGGTTGTCTCTGAGACTAGTGAGTCTGACACACGTGTCAATCAGGATAATGTATCTGCTCAACTCTCTTCCTCACCTACAAAAAATAAGCAGCGTGGAAAATGTGGTACCAGGAAGAAAACCAATAAAAGAGTTGCTGAACGTGTTCTTATTTGCATAAGGAAGAAACAGAAGAAAATGATGCAGTCAGATGCTGATTCAATTGTTAGTGGATGCCTTGTTGCTCGAGATATGAAGCTCAGATCAGATACACGAAAGGACAATAAAAATTCTAGTTCATCGATGATAAACAAAATAATAAAGTCTTCAACTATAAGAAACAACAGGAAGAAGGCCGTACAGCATCAGGACAGTATGAACTCAAAATATGTTGAAGCTCAAAATGATAATATTTGCCAGGCATCAATGGAGCCTTCAGCAACAGAGGGTGATGAAAGCGAAAGGAAAGAGGAGTTTGTTGATGAGAACATCTGCAAACTTGTGAAGATGGATAGCAAACCATGGAAGATTATCGAACAGGGCCTCTTTCTTAAAGGTTTAGAGATTTTTGGAAGGAACAGGTAAGACCGTAAGAGTATACCGAAGGTCTTTAAATGTTCACTACTTTTGTAAATTTATCGTCTGGTATGGTTATTGGAATTGGTAAACACTTTCTTGACCTTTTCTGATCTAGTGTTTTTGCATTTTTTTCTAGGAGCATTAAGTACATGCTTACATAGAACTTACTCGAGCTAAGTTGAGCATTTTAGAGTTTGATGCCTTTGGTTGTTAAATGATTGGTTGATGATAGTAAAAATATTAATTGCTTTGTTTAATTTGAAGTTGTTACATAAGGATCATGTACTCAAACTTGCAGAGCATTGACCTTCCCCTGGGATTATGCCTGATTAGAAAAGATCAAAAGAGCTTCCTTCGTGGGTGGGGTCCTTTATGAGATTGGTAGTCTGATAAAGCTTTTTGTGGCAACAAGGAGTCTTGCGACTCCAAGGTCTCAGCCAAGAGAAAAAGATAGGATGGGACAGTGAATTAAACTATTTCAGTTGAGTCTTCTGCTTTTGACATTTATCAAGGAAACAATAGCCATCCATTTATTATTATTTTTTCTCATAATGATTCCAACCTTTCACATAAGCATCAAAGTGCTACGAGGACCAAAATTTTCCTGGTCTTATGTTTCAGCCAAAGAAAATAAGAAAGATGTTGGATTTTTCAATGCTTTTCTTTATTTTGTATGATAAAAATAACTTTAGAAGTAGAAGACCGTTTTGATCATGAAGCACCTAATTCTGTGTAAAGGTTTTATAAATGTAGGACTTAACCCTTTTAATTCCTGTCTGTTGGCTTGTTTTCTTTGTTTTCACATGCCATGGACCTGGTAAGCTGTCTTTTAGAAGCATTTGGGTGAATGGCTACTGCTTCACACTCCCTCTCTTTTTCTAAGTCCTGTAAAGGATTTAAGTGGTCAGATGCTCTGATTTGGTTGTTGCAGATGTGCTTCAGGTCTTAGTAGAACATCAAATTAACTTATGAAAGCTGATATACAAGTATTTGAAATTCTTTGATCCAATGATGCAAACTTCAATTAAACTCCCAATTGATGATCTCCTTCAGTTTGAATCACATTAGAGAACTGTTTTAGTTGAATATATATAATAACAGACAAAATGTGTTGGCCGAGTAAAATTTGATTCGAGTATTTTTGACAATTAGATTTTTGATGTGATACCGCTATACTTGATTTCACATGTATCACTCTAATCATGATATGTAAAGTGGCATCTGAGGCTTCTTGTTGTCAACTATTTGGTGTCTTGATCTCCCTTCCCATTTGAAAATGGTTATGTAAGCATTTATACCATCTTAATTCTGTCAAAAGTGGTTTGTAAGTCTATATAAGTTTTTTTGTTACTAAGTTCAAATTTTTTAGGTGGTAGGCATTACCAGGAAAACCACTCTGGTAGTATTCATCAGATGTCGATAATGAGATAAAAACATCACTCTTGATGCTTAAGTTAACATCAAATGAAATCCTTCGTGGAGGTTTCTTGAATCACAACCTTAAGAGGTCATGGAGTTCCTTTTTGTTTCCCCACTAAATGATGGAAATTTTTTTAATATAAATGAAATTAGTTGATTTTTGCTTCCATATGTTCAGTTCAGTTTACATTGTGTCTGACCATCGGAACACTGTAACAAATTCAAAGCCACATAGTGATTTGGTCTCTAGTGCAACTTCTAATATTTTATTCATTTAAAATGCAGTCACAGTGTACTAGTGTTTGAACCTTGCTGAAATGCCCGATTCTTTGTGTTGTGTGCATTGACTCATTTATATCTGCTTGCAACCTGGAATAGAAGTACTACAGACTTATTTTTGACCAAAATTTTCAAATCAGTATCTGATCAAGTTTTTTGCACGGACTGGAAGCATAGTTTTGATTCTGTATGCATTTGAATTTATGAATGCATATTATGTTTTGTGGCATTTAGCCTTCCATCTCAGTGAGAAGCTTGACAGGGGAGCATGCTTACCATTTATATTTTGCATCTTTATTTACTCTATGAGCTAGGCACATTTTACATCAGATGTTGAAGCCTTGTATCTTGAACTGATGTGGTTCGTTCTTCAACAGTTGTTTGATTGCTAGAAATCTTTTGAGTGGAATGAAGACTTGTGTTGAAGTTTTTCAATACATGAACCACATTCAAGATAATGCAACATATAGGGCAGCTGATGGTGCTATTTCTCTGGTTGAAGGCCATGGCAAGGTTCTGATACGATATCTTGGGTGAAATGTATGAACATATACTTTGTCAAGGCCTTAACTTGCTTACTTGTTGATTTCCACTGTTCATGTCCAGGTCTCTGAATTACGAACAAGGTCAAGGTTCTTGCGAAGGCGAGGAAGGGTTCGTCGTTTGAAATACACATGGAAATCAGCTGGTTACCATTCGATACGGAAAAGAATTACTGAGAGGAAAGATCAGCCTTGTCGGCAGTACAACCCTTGTGGTTGCCAATCTGCTTGTGGAAAGCAATGCCGTTGCCTTCTAAATGGGACATGCTGTGAAAAATATTGTGGGTAAGTTGTTTCTTCATTCCACTGAACTGAACTTGTCAACTCCATAATCCAATGTGATAGGCCCACTGGCCCAATAATTTGCACGAACACCACTAATCGCATTGTTCAAAATTATGCTTGAGGCCACGTTGCTGTTAGTTGTCATGTCTTCATACCAAAGTTTCCCTCAGTATGACTAGTGGGGGCATTACCCTCAAACCCTTGGTGTTCTTGTCAAGGTCCAATACATAGGTCATATGATCTAGAATCATTCTTTAATAGGTGGCACATAAAATATATGGTGCCATTGATGGCTCCACTTTGTAATTTGCATCACTGGTACTAATTGTTATTTCTCATTTATTATGCTCACTGGTCTGTTAACTGTAAGATGGCCTCAAGCCTTGTGGTTTAAAATGCTTAGACCTTGGTTAGTAGAAGTAAGCTCATCAAGTCTTGTATAATCTCATATCACATCATCCACTTTTCTGTTCTTCCATGATACTACACTTCTGATAAAGCATTACATGTCTCTATAATGCTATATTTTTATTCTTCTTTTTCTTTTATTTGTCATCTAAAGTAGCATCTGTGAAAGGTCAGACAGATGAAATAATAGGTTTGTTTTTGGTGACTATATTTCATGTGTTCTTTTTAATCTAGTTTGTGAATTATTCTACACAATGCGCTAAGGCAAAACTGATTTATCGATTCCTTTACTGTAAATTGCTGCAAAAATATTTTGAGAAGTAGAATTTTAATACATAGCATATGCTCTCTCTTTCGTAGCATGCCTACATTCCATTTTATTCAATCCCATGAATTGTATTGACTTGGTTAGTTTTTGGTGAGCAGGTCCACCCGTGTTAATTTTTTCTGTCCCTGCTTTCCTTTGTGGCATTAGGATTCTTTGTCAAACAATTCCTTTTGGTTGTGATATTTGAAATGTGGTTAGGAGACTTGTGAATAATTATCTGAGATGAAATTAATCCAGGACCCATCAAATTGGTCATAAAGGCTTATTTACCAGAAAAAAATTGTTGTCAGATGGATTTGTCCTTTTGGAAATTTTTGTGCAATGTTTGGAATTATAGTATCCGCAAATTAGGGTCACAAATTTGCAAATTTTCTAAAACAAATGTGAACGAGAATAAAGCTTATAGCATGACAAACTGCTGTCTGTAGTCTAAGGATAGGACACTCCAATTCCTGGTATTGCACATATTAGTTTTTGTATCTCCACCCTTTTGCCATGTGGTGAAATCTGCTTCGTTATGCTCTTAGTAAATTTTGTGCAACGGAAGGATTAAAAAATCCAATGTTAGTAGCTTGTAAATATAGTTTTATTTTATTTTGTGTTGATGTTTAAGCTCATGAATGTCAATGTTATAATTTTCCTTTTGTTTGTTGTACTAATTTTCCATTTCAAATTAATTGTATAATCGCCAGGCTGAGTCTATCTTTATCTTATCATTACTGTTAAAATTGTTGAAATTATGTTATCCATGTGCTGCTCTGACATATTTATAAGAACAATTCTAATTTATATAGTTGTTTGTATCTAGATGTCCTAAAATATGTAAAAACCGATTCCGAGGTTGTCATTGTGCGAAGAGTCAGTGCCGCAGCCGTCAATGCCCATGTTTTGCTGCTGATAGAGAATGTGACCCAGATGTTTGTAGAAATTGTTGGGTTGGGTATGTCTAAGCCTCATCTGTGTCTTTCCTGCTTGTGTGTGTTACGTAGCACCTTTTACTGTATGTTTCTTTAATCGTCTTGTAGTTGTGGTGATGGTACATTAGGAGGCCCTAATCAAAGAGGAGATAACTACGAATGTCGCAACATGAAGCTTCTACTCAAACAACGCCAAAGGGTAAGACTGATCCTTATTGGTTCTTTTCATTGTTCGAATTCTTTTAAGTGTTCTTTTGTTGTTTTTGACGTTTTCTACCTAATTTGCCAGTGTGTCATGTTGCAATTGATATTACTTATCAACTCGTTATGAAATTTAAATCAAACTCAAATTTTTAGTCAAGACAATTTGGTACCATAAGATGGATTCTTTCCAACTATCTAACATCTTTCATTTGTGTTAGGGCCAACATTATCTGACTTTTTCAGTAGGGTTTTCTGGACCTCCCCACAAGCTCATGGGATATCTAATTCAATTAACTTGTCTCTTTATACATGTGCATAAAACCTTCACTAAATCAGTGAGATATCTGCCATCCCTACCATCTCATGGCACTTCTAATTTCAGTTTTGTACTTATATGTGGTCTTAAGTTTTTAAATTAACATGTTTTAAACATATGGCTTTCCTACTATCTTGTAGCCATTGTTTCGATCTTATTCTTATATGTGCATAATGCTTTCATTAAGGTTTTAACAATGTATTACCAACAAACCAAAGGCTGGCAAAAGTACTTATTTGTCTTAGAAGATGCAAAAGGCCTTTTTGTAAACTATGTTAAGCATCCTCTCAGAGAGGAAAAAGGAGAGAGAGAAAATTGTTAAGTTAATAAGCAAACTTGAAAGATTAGCAACGTTGAAGGGAAGTGCTTGATGTGAAAATTTTACTTTCAAAGAGTGAATTCAATCGGAAGCATCAATACAAAATTTATAAGCAATGAAAGCAAGGAAAGAACTCACAAGCTTTATATTGGTTCGTCACCAACGGCCTACGTCCACTCCTGAGTCCTCTTTCTTGAGGCACACCGGTGTCCACTATCGATCTCTTTGGGTGAAGACCAAATCCTTACACTTGAGCTTACAAGGGAGACAAGATTTATAATTTTTTGATCACTCCCTTACCCATTTCCTTTTCTTACAATCCACACAAGTTTTTCACAGAATTTTTCTCAAATTTGTTGTATAAAATGCAACAAAACTTGAGGTATTTATAGACCCCAAGTGGCTTCGGATTTTTGAAGCCAAAAATCAAACTCACCTGAAAAATCCGGGTATGGGCGGTTTACTGTCGACCGCCTACCAAATACTGTAGTGATTTACGACCGGTAGTTTACGTCAGCCGCCCGGAAACCTTGGCGGCGATGGTTTACCTGTCACTTACTAGTGGTTTACTCGTCGAAAACTTCGCAAAAGTGGTTTCCTCCATTTTTTGAATTTCGGTTTGAACCTGATGTTGACCAACTCTTTAGTCAACCAATTGAGCTTAACCTGAGCTCAATCAAACTCCATAGTGGACCTGGTTGCATCTTTGAGCTGATTTGGATTCCGTTCAAATCATACTCATTTAAGACTCAATCTTAACTGATTAGACTTAAAATTATAATCAAAACATGACCACCAAGCTTAATGATCTTACTCCGACAAATCGACAACCTTCGGCTTCTCCAGCGGCACGGTCTTCATCCGGCGATTTCCTAGCGTGTTCCTAACGATCTTCCCGATACCTTCGGCGAAGTCCTAACGAACGCTCGACGAGCTCCCATCGCATCGTCCAATCCTTGGCCCGATGCCTAAGCTTGATCCTGGGTTCATGTCTGATCTGTAACTCATCCCATCATGGTTAAACCTGCACGATGTTAAATACGACTTAATTAAATACAATCATAATGACTAATACATCCATTACAAGACCATCCCAACTCTCGGCAAGCTTTTCGACTACCTTCGATAATCTTCCGGCGAGTCTCGGTCTTCTTCTGGCGAACTCCCTTGCGTCATCCTGGCAAGCTCCCGATACCCTTGGCGAGTTCCCAACTGCATCGTCCGAACTCCGACTCGATGCATGGACTTGACCTTGGCCAATCCTGATTGTAATAATCTTTATGTCATAATTAATCTTGCATCAATCAACTCTAACAATATATGTTAGATCAATAACCCATCAATTGATTTCATCATCAAAATCCGAGATTCAACAAGAGAGAGGCAAACCTGTGGAGGAATCATTGTATCACTTGTGAACGTCATACAGATTTTTGCACATCAGAAGCAATGTTGAGTGGGGAGGGGTTGATTTTACAATTTTTATTTATATAATATACACACACAAACATACATACATACATACATACATACATATATACATATATAATGCTATATAGTTTCTTAAATAATTGTGGAAGCAAAACTCTCTTTTGTATCCTACATGGTTCTCCAATTTTCTTTAAATATGTTGTGATCTTAAAGGAAAACCTATATGAATGGAAATGCAAAGTTATTGTTAAAGGAAACAACAATTATGGCACAACCAAGACATTGCAATTTGTTATATGTCAAAACATAGAATGTTCCATGTTAACATGTTGATCACTAATTTTGCAACCATAGAATGCTTCTTATGGCTATTAGATTTTAGTATCACTAACCATGTCTGGTTGATTTGTTGAGATGCCATTAAGTGTCGGACCTTTATTTTTCTTTCATGTTTGCTAGTTTCTAATGTTGAGGTTGTTGTATATTTTCTCAATATTTTGGAGTATTACTGTTTCTTCAAATTGTGCTGTATGCCGTAATTGATCCTCCTTTGCACATCCTGCTGTATATGATTTACTTGTTGCATATTCTTCCTCCAATACAACACTGCAACATCCAATCCAACATTTGAGGCTGAATTTTTCACTCATCTGAAGGTTTGTATTGTCAGGTCTTACTTGGAAGATCTGATGTTTCCGGTTGGGGGGCATTTCTCAAGGTAAAATTCCTTATATAGTATAACCTTTTGTGCATGATATTAACCATATGGATTATTTTCTTTCTTGACAGAATAGTGTTGGTAAACATGAATACCTTGGTGAATATACTGGAGAGTTGATCTCCCACAGAGAAGCAGATAAGCGTGGAAAGATATATGACCGTGAAAATTCATCATTTCTATTCAACCTTAATGATCAGGCATGTAATTCAGTTAAGCATGTCGATGCTACACAGTTGATCCTAGTTACTGATTTGTTCTCGTTTGGTGTGGTGCAGTTTGTCCTTGATGCCTATCGGAAGGGTGATAAGTTGAAGTTTGCCAACCATTCTCCCGACCCAAACTGCTATGCAAAGGTTATCATGGTAGCCGGGGATCACAGGGTAGGTATATTTGCCAAAGAACGGATAAGTGCTGGAGAGGAACTATTCTACGACTATCGTTATGAACCGGATCGTGCTCCTGCTTGGGCTCGGAAACCTGAATCGTCTGTCTCAAAGAAGGACGAATCACAACCGTCCAGTGGCCGCGCCAAAAAACTTGCTTAAACTCCAGAGACATGGTGCCCCTTTTTTGCTAGGACCATTAACATCCATTCTTTTGCCAAGCATTTGGCAACCAAGTGATTGATTGGAAGTTAGAAATGGCCATTCCCAACTGTGTATTTGGGGTTTTGGATCATCTGTTATCATCTTTTGAGCACCATCAAATTTGGCATTTCTGGAGACCACCTAATCCCTTATATTATGTTTGTAACATTTTCTAGGTTAATTGCTTAATGTATGACTTTCATTTAATTTTTCTAATATATCTTTACTTCCATTGACACTTTTTTGTCTGCTTTGATCCCCATGGATCCTTGGTGACGTGATGATCCATGCATGACCAAGTAGAACTTGCAAGAACAAGTCTCTGTGGGATGGGGATTCAGAAGAGACGCACTTCTAGTGGGATGGAAGAGTCAGCAGATGTCAGCTAACTAATGTTTTGACTCCTTTGTTCGAGTGATGCAATTGAATGCGGTCCTCATCATTTATTTTTGCAAAAAAAAAAAAATGATAGTTATTGTCGCTAATTAGAGAGAGCGACAATAATATGCATACAATTTCTGCCCTAGATTATTATATATATTTTTTTCCAAGCAGTTCCGAATTAGTGATCGTCAATTCAGATGCTAACCCGTTCAAAGCTTTATATGGCAGATTACTACTAAAGCTTTATATCAAAGGGAACACTCCCGAAATAATTGACGTCAGAGCAAATGCTAGTGCACATATAATCAATTGCAAAAACCAACAAATAAATACACCCAATCAATACCGGGGATCACTAGTTAGCAAACGAGTAAAATATATGCTAACGTGGTTACCTTGCATGGCACTTGGATCCATCTGCTGACAGCAGCATCCAGTCACAAAGATCTTCTCCCCATTCGACTAAAGATAAATATGAGGCCGGGTTAATTAATGCATATAATAAAAATCGACGAGAATTGCACAGAAACTATAAATAATGCCACAACCTCAGCGTACAAGTCAAATAAAACCTGAAACACACCCTGCACAGGCATAAAAATTTGTTAGCTACTATCGTTCTCCTGCACAGACAACAACTGCCTCAACACAGACAGCCATCCCACGGAAACAGTGGTTAGAACGATATTAAGAGAATTACCAAAATCTAGGATCTACAAGTGTATCCGACTGATGAATATGAACAATACGATTATAAGGCGAATATCCAAAAACTTTTCGAGTAAATGACAGCCTCACCAATTTCATTATTTCTGAAATGCCGCAGAAGTGTTCCTCTTCCTTTAACACAGCCAATTTACTCCTTAGCCTGTTTATAGAAACTCCAAGACACTAAAGAAGCATCACATGTTAATAAAAGCATTCGGTCCAGCGAGGGTTTCACCAACTGAATAAAACAAAGACATATCCAGAGTATACTTGCATAGCATGCTTAGTGTTTATAATGGTTGCCCCAACATGGCAGCTTTCATCAACCTGATAGAACAAAGCACGTCGTCACAGCGAACTGAACTTGGCCCAAGTGACAGGATATAAAAGATACATAAAATACATGGAAAATGGATGTTATTTCTTTCCACTCTTCTTCAGACCGGTGCCTCCGAATGATCCCTTCTGAGATGCCTTAGCCCTCAATTCCTTGAGTGCCTGAGCAGAATAAGAAAATAATGACCAGATAAAACAATCCACCAGCATTCCTACATACTTAACATGAAAGATTTCACAAAGTATACCTTTTCCTCCTCTTTCTTCTTCTGAATATTTGCTACATCTGTCTGTAAGCAGCCAAAAAATGCATATAAAAAAAAAAAGGCAAAGTGTCCAAAAAAATTCAAAGCTTGGGAAAAATAGACAGATACAAAGACAATGCATGAAGAAAAGAAAAAGAATAAAATACAATCACTGATCTCAATATCAAGGTTTGCCGCGCTGCCCCTGTACCGCCCGATACGGGTGATACATACTGGTCCGACAGGGCACCGTTATGCAGATCGCCCCATACCGAGTAGTACAGTTTAATATATAATATAATATAAAATATATAATAAAAATTAGAAAAAAAAGAGGCGTCGCCTCGCCTCGTCTTCCTGCACGGGGATGAGATAGCACCTCAGTCTCCCGCTGGAAGACGAGGCGCCACCTAGTCTTCCCGCGCGAGGACGAGGCAACACCTCGTCTTCCAGCCCAGGGACGAGGTGCCGCCTCATTTCTTCCGCGAGGCTAGGCTATGCCTCGTTTTTTTTATTTTTTATATATTATATTATATTTAATATAATATAATATTATATTATAAAATATATTTTATGCACTGAGTGCTACACACTATCCGTACCACTCAATGTCTGCAACTGTATCATACCGATCAGATACCGATACACAGGTATGGACCGATATGGCGAACCTTACTCAATATAAAACATTTGTGCTTCATATGTTACAGGAAACTGTTCAAGATACATAGAATAATATTTCACAGTTAAAGAATCATGTTCTTTCTACAGTTAAACATGGAAAAAAAAATAACATTGGAAAGGGACTCATGGAAGGATGTAATGTTCTTCACCAGTTACCCTGACCGTGTTCCATCAAACTCATCTCCCAATTGACCCTGGAGGGATCAAATCCATCGGATCTGTCTGTCCACAGTTACCGTGTATCTATAATCCCTCATCCAACTAATATCCCAGAGACCATATATTTAGTACTGTCAGGCCACATACAGAATCCGTTATAGTCTCGCTCTAATCGGATTCTCTCGGAGAACTCTTTCTCTCTCAATCCGAATGACTCTGGCCATAGATTTGTCTGAGCAAGTACGTATGGGATATTCCTCTAGTGATACCGAGAGTGGATGATCCTCTATTGACACTCAATTGCCTTCGTAAGGTTGACTACTAATCCCGATAACCAGCTATACCAGATCTGGAACTTCCCAAACCTGTAAGTCTGACGTCAAAGAAAGGAGTACTTACATAAGACATCTTTGGTATCTCAAGTCTAAGGACCAGATACACAACTAAGACTATATAATCGCAATCTGATATTAGGTATCATTAACCATACATCATTCCATAAGCGGATCAATCAGTGAACTCATTCTCCAATGAGCACCTGTACTATATCCTTAGTGTCTCCACACAAGTGGCTATAAGACCAGTCGCCTCCATCATATGGACGGGTATATAATACATCGATCTGTCCGGTTATCTCGATGTCCCTCTCGAGTAACCTATGACTGAGATTATTTAGGATCTGTGTTTAAAGGTGAATCGATCTCATTATCGTGATCTCATCACGATTCAATTCTCATTACACAGAACCAAGGACATTACTTCACAAGATGGTTACTTCTCATTAACGTTAGATATCTATATGGTTTTACGGAATTCAGTTTGAATTTTTACAATGTAAAGATACACAAGTTTCAAAGAGCCCAAAATAATCCAAAGAAAGGAGTAAAAATCTCAATTAATAAATTACTATAACAACACAATTGCATGCAAACTACTAGCACCAAGAAACTAAGGAAGCAGATCTGAAAATAAAGTGAGCCACTGTTTTGGCATGTCTGTGTCCCTTAAGCCCAAAAAATAGCAATATCCTCTAGGAAAAATTGTTACAACCAAGTTCATCAAGACACAAACGAAACCTATCCAATTATTTCTTTGAAAACAACAATTACCACTAAACTCCAAAGGCAAACAGATTGAAGATATCAATAGCCAATTTCCATTAAGCTGCATAAATGATAAAATCTATCCTTCAGTTGTAATACTTAAATTGACGCAAAGGGAGATGACATAGGAGAAAGTGAGAAGTACCTTCAGATGCATCAGAAAAGAATGATAATGCAGCTCATGAAAAGGCAGGCTAGATGATTTATTTTTCACTTGAACACTAGATACTAAAATAAATAGAAGTAAGCAAAACCTCAATTGACGTTTTAGTTGACCGAGTTGGCATCTACCAATTGCCTATATGCTGATAATGAAAGTTTCAAACCAAGAGGTACTTCTTGAAATAACAAAAGGATCACCCAGAGAAACAAAATCCTAACTGCTACAAGATTTGTCCAACTTTAAAACTCTAGCATCACATACTAAGTGACATGGTTGATTAGAGTTAAAAAGAAATGACAAACAATCAAGGTCTATAAGACAATCTAAAAGTGACAGTCCAGCCTTAAGGTCTCAAACTTACTTTTAATGTAATGGAAGAGGGGCGGAAAGGATGGATGAGTGAATGGAGAACAAAGTTTCGGATACATCAGATTGACCAACACACTGTCACGAACAGTCGTCGTGCACTCGCAACATCTTCGCTCAACGAACCGTTCGACAGCCTGTTTTGCCTTAGTTTTATAGGAATTTGTTTGAGAAATACGAGCGAAAATAGTTTGCAATGCTGTAGTGCAGCCGCTCATCGCGCCAGGCTAGAACTATGCAAAACAACTTCGTTTTCGCGTGCCGAGGCCTGATTTATGTAGACCGCAAAGCGGAGCAAAACGTCAGCCATCTCAGCAACCTGGAACCCCCTGGGTGGCACAGGGCAGGATGGGGCTTTGAGTATATGTCGGGCGTTGAGTACTTATCAAAAATTGAGCTTGTCTTTGCACCCGGCACCTAATGAACCATCGTTTGTGGACTTGCGACTATTCGTTCAACCTTCTGAAGTCTTGTTTCGCTCCTTTCTACCTTTTCTCTCTTGCACTCAAGGTGTTTGCTGAATTGCTTGTAAAGCTTCCTCTTCACGAGACGTCAAGACTTGTTTGTCGCTCGATTTTAATCTAATCAAACTTCTCTTTTGTAGGTCCTTCAGGACCGGCACGAGGTTGCATATAGGCTGACCCATTGCGGACGAATAACGCATGGGTTGTTTCTTGACTTAGGCAATCCCAGATAAGTTTGAGATATTGGCGCAAGGATGCTTCATGACTTAGGCAATTACAGCTAAGTTCGAAACTTTGCCGCAAGGGTACCGCATGACTTAGACAAATTCAGCTAAGTCCGTGATAGTTTATATTAGAGTTCATCATTCTAACAATCACAACATCAAGGATATTGAGAGCTTGAGCATAATTCTTCTGGATGCTGATAATATAAAACAAAGTCCAGTTAAAAAATAAGGAGTCACATATCTTGACCACCAAAAAAGAAGCATCAAAAGCTACTCTTATCGATCGTTTTCTTGTGGAATCTGGACCTTATAGGTTCCAAGCTCATCCTTGCTGCTTATTATGGGAGCAGGGAATCAAGGCTTTTTGAGTTCCTACAGTGTGCTGATTCATCTTTGTATCTTATCTCCATACAACTCGTATACTCAAATAAAAAACAACAATAAATAATAACGATTACATGTCAATCCTCAACACAAATAACACTACTTAATGGCCGAACCCTATCAACAACCAGCGCAAAAAGAGGTTTAAGAGACTCTCGGTATAGTGGCATAATTCGTATAACAAGATAGTCAAGATTCATAAGATCATAAGAACTAGAGACACCGACAACTTAGAAACTAAGCGAGCAAACTAAAAACTCGCCGCTGATCCATTCATTCCGAATACTTCAAGCATCTACAAATCTTAATAACCGAATCAAAGAGCGGTAGCATGATAGATCGGATCAAGAAGGCGCACATACCTCGTCGTATTCCTTCTTTTCGGATTTAGGCTGCTTCAAGGGCTTCAACTTCCCACCTAAATCAACCCAAGATATCTAAATGCAAAGTTGCAAAGAAGGACAAACAGACGAACAGAGACAGAGAGAGGGAAAGGAAAGGGAGGCGAGGATCGGATGCCAACCTTGTTTGGACGACATGATTGCTTGGTTTGGTGGGAAGCGCCGATCCGAGACCAACAGGCGAGCCGACTCGAGGGCAAAACACTCCCTGGTGCTAATCCATCGATGTAATAGATCATCCGACGACGGTGGGGAATGCGTGCGATACACGTGAGAATCTCCACGCATGGGTTAACGGTGCATGTAACGGTTGCATAATAATAATAATAATAATAATAATAATAATAATAATAATAATAAATAATAATAATAATAACAACAATAACGTGCTATTAAAACTTTCATTTGATAGTAAAACTCTTGTTCCTGTAATCTATAATTATATATCTAATAGATATTGATTGAGTTGTAGAAGAATAATTATTTAATCAACTAATTTATTAGATATATAATTGATTTCATGAATGTTTAATTTTAATATTTTGGTAACTAATTCTATAATACTATTGACACGTATTATCAATTTGAGATTAAATAAATAAATAAAAGATATTCTAAAACTATGTCGAGAGTATCCTAAGACAGAGCCATATGATTCAAAAAATTAATAAAATAAAATAAGCTAAAAATATTCGAGAGAGAGACGAGGTAGTGCACTCAGGGGCACTTTATAATAAAATCATATAACTGTTATAGTTAAGCAGGAAAGTACTATGTAGAATAATTATATATAGTCATCGATTATTATTTGATTGCGGGGGATGTTGTACTCACTGCATGACCATTTTTACGTTAACATTAAGGGTCTTCGTCCGATGTGTCGAGCTGGCTCGGCAACGAGGATGTTGTCAAGTCGCTGCTAACGCAGAAGGATGATTCAATTGATGTGTTTGGTTGGCAAGCTGGTTTAGTAGGGTATAATGTATAATTAAGTTGTCAACATGTTAAAACTAACTTATTTATCTTCCTTCATCATGTTTTGGCACATAGAAAGGGTAGATACGTAATATCTTATTTTACAGATAACTTGATCACATCATCCACATTGTGTGTTGTTATTGTTATGGGATTCATACTAATTCACTGGTATTATAATAGATTAGATCTTTTATAGATGAAAGACACTTAATGCTCGTATTCGATCATGTCGTGGTTGATGAATGCTTTACGACAAGATTAGATTGTCTCGTGATAGATGCCTAATGGGTGGATTCGACTACATCATAAATGAGGAATGCTTTATAACTACATTTGACACGTCATAGATGATGAGTGCTTTATGCATAAATTTGGCTATATTATAGATGAGGAACACTTTATGCTTGAAGTAGGCCACATCATGGTCGAGGGATGAATTATACGTGCGATTTTGTTGTTATCACTTAAGTCACGAGTGTGATTAGTCATCGTAACTTTGGGTACCAACATGTATGATTACTTTTGTGGTTTTTCATATTTGTGTGTGAGATCTATCGTTGTCGCTTCATTTTTGAGAAGGCATAACTGTCTTTGCATGCCTTTGGGTTGTAGAACCTTTAACGAACTCTCTTATAGGAGGTTTAAGATGATTTTGACTTCCAAGTCCTAATCTCTTTATCCTCTTCAAACTCAAAGCCTATTATTTATTTCTTCTCCACCCTTGATCTTTGTTAGCCTTTCTTCCTCCTTTCAAGGATGATTCCTTCAAATAGTAGAGCCCGTCTAATAGTCCACAAGGCTCATTTAAGTATGAATTTAAAAAATTTAAATCACATTCGATGTGGATTCTTCGATTTATTTGGGTTTGATTTCATATTTGCTTGGTTTGATGATCATTCCTATACGTTGAATCACTACTTTGCACTATATCGATGCACTAGGGGCGAGGCTTTGGTCCCCTCTCGACTCATATTTTGTTAAGTTCTTCTGGGTATGTTGGTCTTACCCACTTAGATGATGTTAAACTCATAGTGATATAGTGTTCATCGAGGAGCACCGAGATCTCGATATTACATATATACTATAATGTGTGTATATACTTCATCGATGCATGATATAGTTTGATTACAGATGTCATATGGTGACCTCTCTCTGTTTAAGGGCTCCATCACTAACCAGGTCTAATAGTGTTTGAAGATCCGAGTGATCGAGGTTTCCGCATATGGCCATGTCACTTGTATTCAATAATGACAACTTCAACTATTGGCATCAAATGGTCAACTCCAATAGTAGACAGTAGTGCTCGAGTGGGAGATGAAAGAGTTGAGCTCAGAAAAGAGATTAAGAGAAGCTGTCAACCAAACGAGTGAGGTGGCATCGACTAGCTTGTAGGTTCTATTGGCAAAGATCCCATATTGAGGTAGCAAGCCAATAGTTTAAAAAGATATATATTTACCATAAATAATCCCATTGCTAAAAAATAAAAAGGTAATTTAGACTCCTAAATTGTTTTTGAAGATAAGACTTCATTAGTTTTTAGCATATGATAGGGAGATGATAGTTAGTATTATTTTTAACAGGGTTGAGAGACTGTTTTTGAAGAAGTATGCATAATTTTTTAAACATAATTAAAATTTAATATAATGTTTCATCTTCAAAGGGCTGACTAATCTGAGAGAATAATACAAATTTGGAAGGTCTTAAGAGCATGTATCTTATATATAGGAGATAGTTGACATATGCATGTATCTTATAAGTGGTACCATGATTCAAAAGAAGAAGTCACTCGATAAGTAACGATAAAAGAAAATAAGAAAGTAGTATCAATATTTATTTTTTTTAAAAAAATTAAATTATAGGACCAAGTATCCTTTAAGAGGGGATGAATGTGACCTTTAAGACATTTTTTTTCCTTTCCCAAAAATAAAAGTTTCTATGTTAGAATTCTACCTTATATGATTTATCTATTTTTTATTTGAAAAATAATTAAAAAAAGGACTAATATGATTTATTTATCTATTTTGTTTATTTATTAGCCTTTTGGATAACCCTCTCTCCTATTTAAAGATGATCGCTCTCGCTTGTTGCTCACCAATTGAGAAACACAACCGAGCTCCCAAAGTGAGAGGTAAGTCCTCTGTTTCATTTTAAATTAGTTATTTTGATTTATTATTTTTTACAAATTTTTAAAAATTTTAAAAAATATTATGTCGCTTGACAATGTTTAGTCTATTAGTTTATAATCAAAAATTTTAATTAATGAATTTTACGATCCTCTAATCCTAATTAATATTATGATGCATGAATTTTAATATCATTTTAAATGGTTTAAGTTTTGAATAATGTTTCGTAAAGATTAACTAACTAAAGAATTTCACGAAATCCATCTTAAATTAAATTATTTAAAGGTTGATTTAAGCATGCTGTGGCATGTTGATTTCTTTGATGAAGCATGTTGATTAAACCATTTAATTAATTTCTATAATGTTTACTGTTTGATCATCTTCATCTTCATCTTCATGTGGGTTCATCGGATCTTGGTTGAACCCGATCAATTTTGATGGTCGTACATCAATTTTGAACGAGTTTGATAGATATAGTCAAATTTAATTTCCTTATCGTTCCTATGAGAATCGAGGAGGGTCTAGTCGAATCAAGCTTGATTATAATCAATTAGACTAACTCGAGATGTTTGAAGGCTAACAAGGGTGTGAGCTTTTGACGATAGAATATTTTATTATATCCAAAAACTAATATAACCTATCATATCATGAGACGAAGATTTTGTTCTTCTATTGATAACAAATATATCAATACTGATAAGTCGATTTCTTTTGGAGATTAATGCGATGTCAGGCACGTTTATCTAAATATATATGTATATATATATATATATATATATATATATTTCATTTGAACAATAATATATCTCTATTTGTTGTTAGAATCATACTTTCATATTTATTATTGAAAGAATAGAATACCTACTAGATCTATGTCTTCGTGACGACTATGATGTGATATCTAACGTGACGAATCGATATATGGAGTTATTTTAGGAGGTTTATACTCGATACATATTTGCTAGTTTCTTTTTATTTTTATTTTTTTAAAGAACAACTTTATGATAGTAGATCTGACTTCTACGAGGAGCATATTTCATATTTTTCTTTATTGTCAGGTCGCACAGATTTTAGTGTACATTTAAAATTTTTGTTTATGTAAAGTATTCTGTGACAGTGGTTTAAAATGTAAGATCATTTAAAATTTTTATTTATATATAATTTCAGGTGTGATATTATTTATTGTGTCGCGAAAAAGGTAAAAGAAAAAAAAAAGAAAAAGAAAAAACGAAGGGTTCTGACAATGGAGTCCTCAAATGGTGGCAAGAAGAAGCAGGTCTCCTTCTCCGACCCAAAGGATGAAGGGAAGAAGAAGGAAAAGAATCCCAAGCCACCGGCTTCGGCGAAGGGTGGCAGCAGCCAATGCGTGTGCTCCCCGACGACCCACCCGGGCTCGTTCCGCTGCCGCCTCCATCACTCCGGAGCCACCGGATGGAAGCGTTAGCTCCAACTCCATGCCTTTCCTCTTCCGATGAGTCCTCCATCACTCCCCTCCCCCCTGTGTTTCGTGTAGTCTCTCTCGTTTGAATCGCCATTGGATCTCACAGTTACGGCATAAAAATGAATGACCGGGTTTTTTTTTTTTTTTTTTTTTTGGCTTTGCACTACAAAAACCTTTTTGTTCCTTTCTTTTGGCGCTTTGATGTGATCGAGCACCCGCGACATAACATCATTTATATTCTGATCCAGGTGAAATGATTTACTACTACTACTATTATTATTATTATTTAGTTTCAAATAAACTAAGAATTGAGGATATGTCTATAAAAAAAAGATCTCTCCAAATTAAGTTAGAAGATAATACCGACATCTTGGTTGTATATCAGATAGATAATTAGGTGCTAAGAATGTTATCCAGATGACTTAAACCTTTTAAATACAATAATATTGATTGTAAATTTTATAATGATGCCGAAAGGAAAGCATCTGTTTTCAAATCTCATTCCGTTCTTGTGTTCAACAAAAAAAAAAAAAAATCATCCTCAATTAATTCAATTTTTATGCATTGAACTTAAAACTTTGTTTGCTACCTCCACATGTTAGTAATACAGTTTTAAGAATATTAATCATATCATTTCTCATCTACTACTAAATTAACTTTTATATGAAATGGTGTCGCAAAAAAATAAAAATTTACAAAAGCAGAAAATAAATACCATCAACTAATTATAGATGGATCCTTCAGATAGCTATCGGTATCACCATATCTCATTTACTGAATTAATAAATATTCTCGATGAAATGGTATTGATAAAAAAAAGAAAAAAAATCATCAGCTCATCATAACAGATGACAAGCTTCCTACCCGTATCACGATTGGAGAAAACGGTGGGAACCAGTGCGGATCGACGGTGGGTAAGCTGGGGGGTGTCGGAATCAATTAGAGTATATATAATCGACGTGTTTATGCGCCTTTCAAGAAACGTTTCGTCGAACACAGTACAGCGTTGGACAACAACACGCGATAGAGAGAGAGAGAGAGAGAGTTGGGGAGTCTCGAGGGAGATGGCGGAGCTCCGCCACTCGGCTTCCATGGGCAACAGAGCCTCCGCGGGCTCCTCTCCCGTCAAGCGCGACGATCCCTCTGCCCCATTCGTTTCTGCCGGCGGCGCCGATGGCGGCGCGCGGGATCGGGACCGGGATCGCGACAAGGATCCCCACCGCGCCCCCTTCGCCTCCTCTGTCCTCCATCTGCCGCCCCCCATCCGGTCCCTCCTCGCTTTCGAGGACCCGAGGGTCTCCACCTCGACCGCTTACCGGATCCTCGTCGCTTTCCTCGCCTTTCTTTTGCTGGCTGGCCTCCTCTCGCTCCCCTCTCTTTGGAGCCGCCTGGTGAGCCCCTCCTCCTCCACCTCTCTTTTGCGGTGCTTGATCTGTCTCGTAGTTCTTGATTTGGGATCTTTGAGTCGCTTAGTGAGTTCCTCTTCCTCTGTATTTATTTGTCTTGTGATTCTTGCGGATGTTTTCAAGCTTCTTTCTGATGACAATGAAGTGATCTTGATCCTACAATTGCAGTGATATTACCATCATGATGTTCAATAAGATATTTGACTGACCATTACTAGATTATGCAGTCTAAATGACTGAAGTCTCTTTGTTTGGTAGAATGCCCCTTATTTGTGCCGCAAGGAAGGGATTGTTCTTCACTGCCCTCGCGTAAGTTCTCATCAATTATACATATCTTGTTTTGTGATTGCGTCTGTGATGTGATGTAGCAAAATATCTTTCTTTCTTATTGCAATAGCATCTTTTTGATTGTTTTCTGAAATTTTCCCTTTCTTGCTACAGGTGAAGGAGCCTCCATCACTTTGGGAGAATCCCTACTCCGCGACTACCTCATGGAAACCATGTGCCGAGCGCCGGGAGGGTGGTATCTCAGGCAAGTCTTCTTTGTCTTCTTTTCTTTTTCTTTTCCATGTGGAATCATCCTCTTCTGTGTTGATATACGCTGTGCAACATTGATACACAAAAACGTTTTCAAGAAAACTATAGCAGTGAGATACAGAGAGATATTCTGGTGCATTGACTGTAAATCTATGCTAAGAGTGATGAAGGCACATTTTTCACAAGGAAACATCATTTGTCCTCTGTGGTTTCAGTATTCCCTTTAAGTTAGCCTCCCACTTCATTTTGGGCAAGCTATATGCTGGTGGGGAGCTATTATGCACTTACCTTATTTAACAACTTGAGTGGGATATGTCCAAATTAAGTTAAAAAAAAGAAAGGGATATCCACATATTGAATAAATGCAGTAGACTTCGATTGATTGTTTTTCTCTTGCGCTACAGTTGGAAGCAATTTGCTAAATTACATGCTTCTCCCCATAATGATGCCCAATTTGTAAAGTCCAAAAGTTACTTGATTGAAAAATTATCTGCTGAAATTCATTCAAATGATATCTTCTTGATTAGATAATATAGCACATAAATTGAACAATAGAGCCTGACAAAATATGGTTTGCTTATTTTTAATGAAATTTCATCTACTAAGATGTTGAAGATTGAATGTTTTATGGTTATGCATTCAATGTTTTGGGGAAAGAGTCACAGCTCATATAAATAATATATTTTCATTTGCAATTTACAATTTCATTTTAAGTTACATTCCTGAAACTTATCTGATTGTTTTTATCGCTTTTTTAAGTTGATTGTATAAATCAATGTTATAAAGTATCCTTATAACATTGTTTTACCATAAGACGGTTGTATCTATATCTCATATTTGTCACTTGTGCCACAATGTATTAACACATGATTGCCTAGCAGCCTAATTTTACTTTAACCTTAAGATCTAGATATTGATGTTGAGGGTGTTTTAGTCACTGTTAGTTGTTCTCCATCGTTCATTCTAATAATATCCTGTTCTTTCTTAATAATCTTTTGTTGACTAATTAAATTTATCTATAGAAGTTCTCTTTAACTAGAAAAATTCAGTGGAAAACAGTCGCACATATGTCATTTTCCACTTCAGTCATAAAATGGAATGACCTGCTGGATGAGGATCCTACAGAATTAGAGAGGGTTGATGCCCGTAGCCTTATCTTGGAAGCAGAAAATATGTTTTCATGACTTAAATTCTGGTACCCGAGTCCATATTAGATGTTATAGTTTAAATTTATCTCAATATTTTCTTTAGCATCAGTGTTGTGGATTATCATTTCAAGGTTAAAGCAGCATATATTTTAGTTTATAGCTCTCTTTCTCATTAAATTTACTATATGTTCTTGTTTTTTATATTTTTTTAGAGTTGACTTCTTCAAAATTTTTTATAGGTTGTTGTTATTGCCAAGAATTTAAACCTCGGTTTCATAGTGGTAACCGAATGGACTAGTACAGTTACACAGAGTAGTATGTTTAAGTCATGCCACCCAGTATTGATGAATAAACTAATTGAAAATCAAAATGAACCATATGTATTGGTATCAAACTATCCATTTTGATACTAGCACTTGGTTGGACCAGTATTTAAAACCATGGTTGTAGTGTCATTGCTCCTTTCCTCAGAACTCACTTTAATTAGTAGTAACTTTAAACCTTAACATGCTCTTTAGTGTTTGTTCCTGTTCTTTGTACTTACTGCAATTTGCCTCTTATTAATTTATTGCTTTAATTTTTGTCATCTCTTCGTAGATATTAATTTTATTACCCTTATGCTTCCTTGGAGTGGCTTTACATTAATTGGTCCAATCTAATCAAATTAAAAAGTGATAAGATTGACTATAACAAGCACATACTGTTGCATGCTCTCTTGTGTGCCTATGTAGTTCTTTACATATATATGAACTATTGTTGCATGTCACTATAATAATTCTATGAAATATTGGATGTCCCTGTATAGTTCTTGACATGGTTATGGATATACTTCTAATTCTGATGATTTTTATGCTCACACATCCATATGCAACATGTTTAATAATGTATGCTAATTTTTTCTTAAGAGAACATGCTGATGCTAATAAAGGAGTATGGAAATCTCTATTGGACAATAATAAATGCCATTGCTATTTTAAGATGTTAAAGATCAACTAAATACACTGTCTCGTGTTGCAACCTAGCAAATAGACTTTGAATTGAGTTTCCACTTCATGCTGTCCTTATAGCCACATCCATAAATTTTATGTTTGCATCTAAATGATGATACCACAGTGCCATGGTTGTCAGCTACAGTTGCATTCTGTAAACTCTGGTTTCCATGGTGAGTACTTTGTCATACCATGAGAGTCACATGGTGTGCGTACATGATCACAAAAAGTTCAGTTGTGTAAGCCAAGTTCAGTTCCAGTGCCATGATTGATATAATCTTATATGCTCACTGTATGCTTTCACTTCACATTGTCCTCATCAGCCACACCGAAGTTGTATACCTTGTGGCCATCTAAATGATGGTTGTTATGGTTGAAAGCTAGAAATGGTATCTGATTTGCTAAATTCTTGCCTGCATGGTGTTACTTTGTCATACCATGAGGGTCACATTCCAAAGTTGTTTACATAAGTTCAGTTGTACAAGTCAGGTTCAGTCCTAGCACCAGGATTAATATATCACGTGGTCCCTGTAGACTTCACGTGGGCACACATTCATGTTGCATTAGACAATATGTTCTTCGATGTTCATGCACTTATATACCTACTGATATGTGAACCTATATGCACTAGCATTGACCAGAATGTCCATTCTTTGTTTGACATTTAGAGAATTCTTTTAGTTTTCTTGAGGATATGGTAGTTGTGAGTGTAAATTAAACTCAATGCTGCACATGATTTTTTTGGGTTTATGGAATTTTTAGCTTGATTAGGTGTTGCCAACATTATCTTGTGACTTTGATCAAGTTTGTTTCTTCACAAACTATGTATATTGGCATAGTCATTATGTCTGTGGTTCTTCTGCAGATCTTCCTTCTGAGAATGAAACCAATGGTTACATATTCATCCATGCTGAGGGTGGTCTTAACCAACAACGTATAGCTGTATGTACTCTTCTTCATCGCTTATGTCTGTAGTTTTTTTTTTTTGTATCCCATCATTATAATGAGACAATGTTACCATGACAGTTGGATCTAGTTCGCAACATTAGGATCACTTCACATTAGGATCTCCTTTATCTCACTAAGCCAAACTAAGTCATCTTGTACGACCAGTGCAATTATAGATCTTTCTTTGAAAATGTCCAGGCCATGTTGAACATTTCTCTCAGTTTTTCCTCTATTAAAGCTGCCTCTGATTGTTGATGTATACAATCATTTATGTTTTCTCTTCCTGGTAACTCATGCTTACATCTATCATCCTTATCTAGGGCAACACTAACTTTTTGGGTTTGTTGTTTCTTAATTACTCAATGTTTTGATCCATAATTATAGATGCCATTACAATTGTTTGATAATTTTCTTCTCTTAATCTAGGGGCTTGTATTGTCACGGACTTAGCTGAATTTGCGTAAGCCGTGCGGCACCCTAGCAACAAAATTGAAGACTTAGCGGGAATTGCCTAAGTCACGAAGCAACTTTGCCCACTTGTTCTGGACTTAGCTGGCGTAGCCTAATTCTTGAAACGTCGAAGTGTATATTTGCCCGCAAAGGGTCAGCCCACTTGCAACCTCTTATAGGTCCCGAAGGACCTGCAAAAATAGAAGTTGATTAGTTACAAAGGCGAGCGTCGGACAAGTCTCGAAGTCTCGCAAAGAGGGTAGCTCTTTCAAGCAATTCGTCGAACAACTTATGTGCAACAGAGAAAGGAGAGAAAGAGAGCGAAATAAGACTTTAGAGGGCTGTAGGAACGGTTGCAAGTCCACAAACGACGGTCTCCAAGGTGTTGGACGCAAGTCAAGTTCAATGCTTGATGAATGCTCATGCCCGACATTATCTCGGAGCCCCATCGAGCCCTGTGCCACCCGGGAGGTTCCAGAGGGCTGAGATGGCTGACGTTTTACTCCGCTTAGCCAGGTCATCGTAACACGTGAAAATGACCCAAAACTAGGCAGTTTTGGGGCAGTTTTGGCCTGTTCTGGCTTCATGCAATGAGCGATCGTTCTGCAGCCTGACAGATTGTTTCTGCTCACAATTCTTAGACAAAATCACACAAAACCAAGGCAAAACAGGTTGCCAAGCATCTGTACAAGCAACAAAAGCGACAAATGGTTCACGGAACGAAGAGTTGCGATTGAGCGACGATCGTTCGTGACATTCTCCCCCACTTAACTTGTCGACGCCCTCGTCGACGCTTGTTAATAGGCTTTGACGTAGGCTTCTTCATGTCGTAGGGCGTCTTCTGGCGCCCAATTGGCTTCTGTTCGGGGAAGCTTTTGCCACTTCATTAATTACTCAGTTTGCTCTGCTCCGTTGGGTAGCTTAGTCTTGCGATCCACCAGAATAGTCTCAACTCGCTTTTCGTAGGAGGCTTTGATTGGGGGTAGTCGAGTTGAAATATTTCGTGAAGCGTCTTGCGGATTTGAATGGTAGACTTTCAAGTTGCTTGCATAGAAGACATTGCGAATTTTGAACCATGCTAGTAGTTGCAACTTGTAGGAGATGTTGCCTACTTTGCTGATGATTGGGAAGGGCCCTTCATACTTGCGTACCAATCCTTTGTGCACTTTGTGCCTAAAGAACTGGAGTGATGGTGGTTGGAGCTTCACCAACACCAAATCACAAACTTTAAATTCTTGGGGTCACCTTCCCAAGTCTGTTCACTTCTTCATCTTTTTGGTCGTCTTCTCTAAGTAGGCCCGAGAAATATCTACATTTCGATGCCATTCTTTTGCAAAGTGATATGCTGACGGACTACACCCCGTATATCCAATGGCCAATGTACGAGGAGTCGATGGCTGTTGTCCTGTGATAATCTCGAAGGAGCTCTTATTGGACGTAGAACTCTGCTGCAAGTCGTAAGAGAAGTGGGCTATGTCCAACAGCTTCACCCAATCTCGTTGGTTAGCACTCACATAGTGCCGGAGATACTGTTCTAACAGTGAGTTAATTCTTTCTGTTTGACCATCCGTCTGGGGGTGGAGGCTTGTGGAGAAATATAATTTCGATCCCAACAGCTTGAATAGCTCGGTCTAGAATCGTCCCAAGAACCGAGAATCTCGATCACTAATGATATTGTGTGGGACTCCCCAATAAACGTTGCATATTTTGAAAACCGATCGACAACTACAAGTATCGATCCAAGTCCCCATACTGCGGGTAAGCTTGATATGAAGTCCAAGGAAATGTTCTCCCATGGCCTTTCTGGTACCGACAGCGGCTCTAAAAGTCCGACTGGCTTTCGTTGCTCTACCTTATCTTGTTAGCACGTAAGGCATTTATGAACATAATCCTCCACATATGTCCCATCTTTGGCCAATAGAATGCCCTCTCCACAAGAGTCATTGTCCGACGAATGCCCGGATGTCCCGCCCAGAGAGAATCATGACACTCCCTCAGGAGTTCACGCCTCAAATTATCCACTCGCGGAACGTAAACTCTATTCCCTTTGGTGTATATGAGTCCCTCCTGGACCCAGAATCGTCGTGCGTTGCCTTCTTTGATGAGTTGCATCAGGGTTACTGCCTGAGAATCACTATACAGTCCATCCCTAATCCTGGAAAGAAAGTTGGAGTGCAATTGACTTGCTTGGCCTCCGCCTTCCAACCGTATAGCATTCACCAATTCGACTTTCCGACTTAAGGCATCGGCCACGACATTTGCCTTTCCGGACTTGTACTCCATTACCATATCGAACTCGGCCAAGAAGTCCTGCCATCGTGCTTGCTTCAGGGAGAGATTCTTTTGAGTCTGGAAGTAGCTTAATGCGAAATTGTCCGTCCTTAGCATGAATGGTGCTCCCAAAAGGTAGTGTCGCCAGACTCGTAGATAGTGGACCACCATTGTCATCTCCTTCTCATGCACTGGATATCGTCGCTCGGTCTCGTTGAGCTTGCGACTCTCGTAGGCCACCGGATGACACTCTTGCATAAGTACTCCAATAGCGAAGTCAGAAGCATCTGTATGGACTTCAAAAGGTTTCCCATAGTCTGGTAATCTGAGTACTAGTTCCTCCAACACAACAGTCTTTAGATCTTGGAAAGCCAATTCACACTTGTCCGACCATCTCCAAGACTGCTCCTTCTTTAGCAACTCCGTCAGTGGAGCTACGCGCTTTGAATATCCAGAGATAAAGCGCCGATAATAGTTGACGAAACCAAGGAAGGATCTCAACTCAGGTACCTTCTTTGGTGTTCGCCATTCTGCCACAGCTTGCACCTTTGACTCGTCCATCCGAATGGAACCACCGTCGATTCGATGCCCCAAGAACATAATTTTTGTCTGCGCAAAGTACCACTTCTCCTTCTTCACAAACAAGGTGTTCTCCCTGAGAACTCTGAAGATTGTCCAAAGGTGTTCACCATGCTTCTCGAGCGTCTAGCTGTAGACGACAAACGTCCAAGTAGACGACCACAAACTTGTCCAAATACTCTTTGAAAAGCTGGTTCATCAGGGTACAGAATGTGGCTGAACCGTTGGTTAAGCCGAAAGGCATCACCAGAAACTCGAACGCTCCATACCTGGTTACACAGGTAGTCTTCGCCTCATCACCTTCTGCAATGCGCACTTGCCAATACCCCAATCGAAGGTCGAGTTTGGAGAAATACTTGGCTTTGCCCAGTTGATCGAACAAATCCGCGATGAGCGGAATAGGATATTTGTTCTTCACCATTACCTTGTTCAGTGCTCGATAGTCGACACATAATCGGAGGCTCCCATCTTGTTTCTTCTGAAAGAGAACTGGGCCTCCGAATGGTGCCTTTGAACTGCGGATGAGACTACCGCTTAGCAGTTCATCTAACTGCTTCCTCAGTTTTATTAACTCTGGAGGGGCCATGCGGTAGGGTGGTCTCGTTGGAGGCTTAACTCCCGGCTCCAATTCAATGTTATGATCTACGCCTCTGCATGGTGGTAGAGTCTTCGGCAACTCGGGTGGCATGACGTCTATGAACTCCTTCAGAACGTTGGCCACCGCAACAGGTTCGTGAGTGGCCTCCCCGTCAAGTGGCTCCAGTTTCACAGCAACCACGAAAGTTAATTCGCCTTTTCGCACCCATTTCTTCAATTGTAATGCCGATATTTGTTGTGGATCCTTGGTTCTCCCTTGAGAAACTGGAACTACGCAGGGGTCGTCGCCTCCCATTAGGCATAAAGAGTTTAGGAACGGCATCGACACTAACTTCACCGCGTGCATAAACGCCATTCCAAGAATCACTTGGAAGTCGTCCAATGGCACCGCCATCATGTTTGTGCACCCGCTCCACGTTCCAATCTTGATAGGGACCCCCTTTGCTACTCCGGAGATCTGCTTGGCCTCCGAGTTCACAGCTTTCATACGACTTGGGTTCTTCTCCAAGACAAGTCCAAGTCGCTTTGCTTCACGATTGGCAATAAAGTTATAGGTAGCTCTGGTGTCCTTCATTGCAAGGGTTGTTTGGCCATTAAACTTGATGTCCACATATATTAGCTCGTTAATTTCTGCCTTTTGCGCCTTTGTCTTTGTTCTCTCCCCCACTTGACCCCGTAATGCATTTAACAAACGCATCGCTCCCATTCGGGGTCCTTGCGACTCCTCGTCATCACTGCTAGATTCAGGACTGCTCGAACTAAGGGTGATAGCTTTGCCCTTGTTCTACTTGTGGGAGTGTATTGATGCTGTTAAAGCGTTGAGTGCTTGCTTCTACGAGCACTCTCTCACCATGTGCGGTCCTCTGCACAAGAAGCATCTGCCAGATTTTGGGGCTTTGCCTTTCGAGCTTGGTCCCTTGTGGAAGCTCTTTTTCTTTTGTTCACCCCCAGACTCCTTTGCACAAGAGTATTTTATTGGGCGATTTCCCGAGGATTGTTTCTTCTTTCCCAACTCATCCGAAGAAACAAAATCAATTAGCCTTTCTGCGGCTGCAATTACCCCGACCACGTCGGTGACATTCCTTCGATTTAGTTCTTGTTGTGCCCATGGCTTAAAGCCATCAAGGAAGCTGAATAGTTTGTCCTTTTCGGACATGTCTTATATATCTAACATCAGTACCGAAAATTGCTTCACATAGTCTCAGATGGAAGTACTTTGGCGGAGTTGTCTCAGTTTCCTTCTTGCGACGAACTCTGTGTTCTCGGGCAAAAACTGAGTTCTCAACTCGCGCTTCAAGTCTTCCCATGTATCCACTCGACATCGGCCTTGTTGGATCTCTTCCCAACGGGTTCGCTATCAAAGTTTTGTATCTCCATTCATATACATGGTTGCTATAGAAACTTTGGTTTCCTCTGAATCGGGCCTCGTAGCACAAAAATACTGTTCCATGTCGAACAGGAAATTCTCGAGCTCTTTGGCATCTCTAGCGCCCTCGTAGCAATGCGGCTCTGGTGCTCTGAAGCTTTGTGGCGGTGCAACGTGGGTATTGTTCCCTCCCGCATTAAGAGTTCTAGTGAACAACGTCACTTTAACCGTGAGTTCCGCCATAACTTCGTGTAGATGTCGTACGGAGTCTTTAGTGTCCTCCGTCAGTCGGTCGACCAGGGACTCAACCCTGTCGATTCGAGATTCAACTTCTTCTTGCGAGCTCTCTACCCCAAGGAGCCTTCCTTGGCCTTGATAGAGTTCCTCCAAGCTCACTTCAAGAACATCGAGGCGGGTTTCCACCGTTGAAAGTCTCTCCTTGTGGCTTCTTTTTCCAGTTGGCGCACCAGATTGTGCCTCCTCCGCTCGCGGAGAGTACCCAACTTCACGCTCGTCATGTTCACTGTCGCGCTCCTCATGAGCGGCTCTAGCAGTTTGCGAGCGAGTTTGCACTTGCAGCCCACTTGCGGCTGCTTGGGGCAAAGGTCCGGCTTGCCCCATCTTGCTCGATTCACCATGGTGCTTCGCCATGGCGAGATTGCGAATCCTCTTCGCTTGCTTGTTCGAATTGCTTACTTGCTCTGATACCACAACGTCACGGATTTAGCTGAATTTACATAAGCCGTGCAGCACCTTAGCAGCAAAATTGAAGACTTAGCCGGAATTGCCGAAGTTACGAAGCAACTTCGCCCACTTGTTCCGAACTTAGCTGGCGTTGCCTAAGTCTTGAAACGCCAAAGTGTATATTTGCCTGCAAAGGGTCAGTTTTGCAACCTCTTATAGGTCCCGAAGGACTTGCAAAAACAGAAGTTGATTAGTTACAAAGGCGAGCGTCGGACAAGTCCCGAAGTTTCGTAAAGAGGGTAGCTCTTTCTCGTCGAACAACTTGTGTGCAACAGAGAAAGGAGTGAAAGAGAGTGAAACATGACTTTAGAGGGCTATAGGAACGGTCGCAAGTTCACAAATGATGGTCCCGAAGGTGTCGGACGCAAGTCAAGTTCAATGCTTGATAAATGCTCACGCCCAACACTATCTCGGAGCCCCATCTAGCCTTGTGCCACCCGGGGGGTTCTAGAGGGCTGAGATGACTGACGTTTTACTCCGCTCAGCCAGGTCGTCGCAGCATGCAAAAATGACCCAAAATTGGGCAGTTTTGGCATGTTCTGGCTTTGCGCAGCAAGTGATCGTTCTGCAGCCTGACAGATTGTTTCTGCTCACAATTCCTAGGCAAAATCACACAAAACCAAGGCAAAACAGGCTGCCAAGCATCTGTACAAGCAACAAAAGCGACGAACGGTTCACGGAACGAAGAGTTGCGGTTGAGCGACAACCGTTCATGACAGTATGTTGCATTGATTGCATGTCTGTTCCTCTTGTCCATCTTCTTTACTTTCCAAGCATTATCTTTATCAATATCTCCTTTTGCTGTATAGTACATCCAATGTACTAAAAAAATTTTCTTTTGGTGACTTACCATAAATTTCAATTGTACTTACTATGAAACCATTGTTTTTTATGATCAACCAAATTTTTTTCCCTTATAACAAGGCGTATTTGGTTGTGTCAAGTCATATTGTTGCCGATTGATCCATTGTCATATTTTCAAAAATTACAGGTGGCTGTTTCCTGCACATTAATATTATTTGTGAAGATATAATACACTGTAAATTGCACTCCACATTGATAAACTGATAATATTTGGTTTATAATTTTGATGTTGCACATTGATGGGAACATGCCTGATGGTGATGCTTTTACTTTGGTTGCTTTGCAGATATGTAATGCTGTTGCTGTTGCCAAAATAATGGGTGCAACTCTTATTTTGCCGGTGCTAAAGCAAGATCAAATCTGGAAAGATCAAACGTGAGGTTCTGATGACACATTGCCTCATTGGTGCACTTGCAACCCCACTTTATGTTTGCTTATCAAGCTGGTTTAATTTTGGAAGAAGCATATTCTTGCATGATAGAAAAATGCATCTTCATTTGATGACAAAAATTTAGTTAACAAATTGACTTCATGACCTCATGAAGTTCAAATCTTAGATTGAGAGACATTATGACATTGAATTCTTATGAACAACTGATTTTTAGTCTATGCAACTGTCAGTTGCTACTTACCTGTCATAGTTGAGTTCTAATTTGTAGTGTTTTTAAAGATCAATGCTTGCTTGATAGAAAAAAAAAATGCTAGAGAAATCAATCATCTTGGTTAGATTTAATGATAAAATATCTATAACTTAAATCGTTCTTATTATCTCATGCAGGAAGTTTGAAGACATATTTGATGTTGATCATTTTATTGAATACTTGAAGAATGATGTACGTATCGTAAGAGATATTCCTGAGTGGTTTGCAGACAAAGCAGAGCTTTTCACCAGTATAAGGTTTTATGCCGTGTTTCTTAATTTAGTTCCTTGCTTCATGCAAAACCATTAAGATTTCCCACTAAGTTTTCTCAGATCTGCATTCCACAAACCCACCAAAAAAGAAGATATATGTCTAAGAGCTCCATATATTTAGTATGCAACTCGTAAATAATTTCATTATATCCTTAACATCCGAAATGATAACTCACATTTTTGAATGAAATGGAAATGCCTTATGAATTATAATTAACTCCAAATATTGTTGGATACACAAAGGAAACAGAAATAGCAATTACATCGGCTCCTAAATTTCAGATTGACTAAAATCCTTCTGACCTGATTTCCAAAACAGGCATTCTAGGAACTTATACCCCTTGGTCCATAAAAAACATAAAAACTGAAAAATCAAAAGAAATATTGTAAATTGCGTAAAGATTCTCTTGATTTCATATATTATATGATATATAACTTAAAAAAAATCAAAATATGAAATATGTAAAATGTACAAAAGGTATTAATGTAAACATGAAAGCATATTAATTGACTATGATATATATTGAAAAATTAATGATAATCATAATGTAGAATGGTATTATTGTAATAAATAATTTTTTATTTATATGTTATGGAGAGCATAAAACTTTTCCAATTGTAGTTTTGGAAATAGCAATTGACCTTAATGTAGCTCTAATGCTTCTCTACATACTTGGTAATGCTATTTCTGATACATACCAAAAAAAAAAGACTATATTTGAAGAAGCCACTCATATTTTTCAGACTTCAGTATGAAGAAATGAAGATTTTGTATTGGAATTTAATAATACCATATACTCTACTCTATTGTGTTCACTACTTTATTGTCAGCCACTAGGTACCTTTGCTTTTGTAGTGAGAATGAGATATCCTGTTGGTAGAAAAGTAGGAAACCTGAATAGTTTATTGCTTTGCTATGACTATGATCAAACAATACATAAAATGTTTCTTTTATCTTTTATTAAGAACTAGATACAATTTATAGGTTCTGGGTCATAGCACAAGATGATGGCTGTTTGATGTATTTTCATTTTTATATCTACTGAAGTATGTGCTATCATTTTGATTTTGCAATTCAACTGTCCTTTTTAGATCAATATTCCCAATGATCGCATACTTTTCATTCTTTTAAAATTTAGACTTCACTGCAACTGTCAAACAACTTCCATAGTAGCAAATAGGCTTTGCATTCGATGAGTTTCTTGTAGCCAGCCTTACTTTAAAGACTTGGTATCATGCAGGATGCCTGACTGTATAATACTAGCTATCTGTAATCTCTTTGTGCATGTACCATGAAACAAAAGTTCTGTGTGTAGTGTAGAGTTGATGTGTACAGCCTTCTGCGTGGTGTTTTTGCCCTTTTCTTCTCAATCATGACAGTCATCCTTTTCATCTTTCCATTGTCTTATTTAAATTAAAAAGGAATTGGCAAACAGTATGGATCACTTGGGCATATATATCTTATACCTCTCTTGAATATATTAACTTATGCATCGTCCATAGTAGCACAGAGCTTTGGTTTTAATGATATAGATCAAATATAATTTATTTAGTATTCATCAAAATATAATTTATGTAGCATTAATTATTGATGGTTTTCATGACAGACGAACAGTAAAGAACATTCCAAAATATGCATCAGCAGACTTCTATATCGACAATGTACTTCCGAGGATCAAGGAGAAGAAGATAATGGCTCTAAAACCTTTTGTTGATAGGTTGGGGTAAGTTGTTCATGCTAAAAGACATCTTATCTTCAATTGAGATTTTTAATTTCCTTTTGTGCCATCTTGTGCCATCATTGAAATCCTCTTTAGCATCTAACTTTTGTTTGAATGTGCTCCCATCATGGTAGCACCTATTGATTCACAAATGAGTTATCCTAGGGATTGTTTTTGTTACAACTCTATCCAATTAATTGACAATCTGTATCTTTGCTTAGGTATGATAATGTTCCACCAGAGATAAACAGGCTCAGGTGTAGAGTTAATTATCATGCCTTAAAATTTTTACCTGAGATTGAGGAAATGGCTGACAAATTGGCGGCAAGAATGAGGAACCGCACTGGAAATGTGAATCCGTACATGTATTAGTCCTTTCAGTTCCATGATATGGATTCAACTAATCATTGATTTCTCGCATAAGCATCTAGCTCTTTTCCGACAGGGCACTACATCTGAGATTTGAGAAGGGAATGGTGGGCCTCTCTTTCTGTGATTTTGTTGGAACTAGAGAAGAGAAAGCAATGATGGCAGCATATAGACAGAAAGAATGGCCGAGACGGTACAAGGTAATAGGGAATCTTATTGCTTGTTATGAGGGAATGATGGCCTTCGTATTTACCAAATAGAACAAACTAGTATAGAGCTGGGTTTTTTTTTTGTAAGGACCTTGCTGCTGTCATTTATTTCTCACTCTTGCACATTGTTTACAGAATGGGTCCCATCTCTGGCAGCTAGCGCTTCAGAAAAGAAAGGAAGGCCGTTGCCCTCTAGAGCCTGGCGAGGTTGCTGTGATACTGCGGGCAATGGGATATCCCAAGGAAACACAGATATATGTTGCTTCTGGACAAGTGTATGGTGGAAAGAATCGGATGGCTCCGCTTAGAAATATGTTCCCTAATCTGGTAAACACTTCAACTCTTGAGGAATATAATTTACTTTGTTGATACATTAAAATTGAAATGAAATAGGAAATGAAGCATTGCATTGCATTATTTATACTCTATTTTTTTAAAGTATTTTAAGTAATACCTTCTACAAGAACTTATAGAAGGGATATCATAGTGATAGTTTAACGTCTTTGGTTATAATTCAAATATTCAATCTGAAACAATTGATGTTAAGGACTTCATTTTATGTGATCTTTGTCAAAAAGCATGCAAGAGACTGCATATTATGTATAATTGTATATCATACACATGATTCATTGGATGTCCTTACACATGTGCCTTGGACTTGTATTTTTATTGGTATTTCTAAGCTTGTGTTTGCACCTAGGCGTTTCAACTAGGCCTTTTTAAGGGACTAATGCCTGTGATAGCGTAGACATTTTAACGACTTTGGCTTGTATAGATTGTTTCAGCTACCAGATTCATAGTTTTAGAAGTATGTATTGCTGATTTCTTCTTTGTCATGCAAATGGCAGAAAAATATCCAAGCAATGGAGTTAACATTACTAAGTAATACCTGACCTCAAACATTGTGATGAGCATGTAAAAAGTGAACTAAACTAGAACGAGGCATCATTATCCACGGAGTAAATATCCATGAGGATTTGGATCTGGCATGTTCATGTCAAATAAACAAAGAAGTGAATTAGCTAGTGCTTTTATAAACATACAAAAAAGTAAAGGCCTAAGTAGCAAGCAAATCATGATTTTGGTGGCATAGACATTCAGTCATTCTTTATTCGATGCCAAAACATGATTTCAACTATATCCTACTTCATGGCGCTAATTACATGTACTTGTCTGTAAGAAAAATTGGCTAACTCAGTTGTCGCTGTTGACTCGTGAATACTACCCATCATTGCTGTCTAATAAATTTGTTACTGATCTTGAGCCAGTAGAACATCTTGTATCTGAAATTATTGAGCACACAAATACTCTCAATTGATTTTGTCTTTGTAAACTTATTGCTATTGTGCAAGTGTACTAAGCTTGTTTTGGTTTCTAAAATCCTAAACCTGGAAATTACTACTAAAATTAAAACACAGAAAAAGCTCAGGAACTCTAGGTTTTGTTATTTCTACTTGCAAACTTATTAAAGGTTACTGTAGATTTAAGATATTCATGTATCTGGTTTTCATAATATATGAGAATTTTATTTGGCTTGTGAATATATGCAATGTGATGTTATCTTCTTTGATATGGTTTCATGCTAGTTATTCGCTGAGCCAACTGTAGATGCTGATGATGCAACATGAGGTCTATATGAATGTATTACACTGATAGTAATTCTTGTTCGATACCTAGTATTACTGGAGAACAATCACAGTAACATCTTCAAATCAGAGTATGTTTGGTTGTACAGGAAAGTTCACAGGAAAACATTTTTTTTTTCCCTTGGAAAGACTTATTTTCAAATATTTGTTTGTGAGATAAACCAAAAGAATGGAAAATAACCTCCCTGATTTCTAGGAAAGGATACCTTTTTTTATTTTCTGGAATTTCTCCTGAAATTGGAAAAAAGAAAAACGTATTCAAAACCTTCTAATGGTTTTGAATGTGAATTTCCAGAAAAATAGAATAACTACTTATTCCATTAATTACAAACACACTAAAAGTAAATGGAAATTGACTTTCAATTTTTTGTTTTCCTACAAGCCAAATAATTTTCATGGAGAAATTTTGTGAACTCAATAGCTGGAAAAGTTCCATTTAGCCCATCCCGGGCATTCAGGACGTATAAGGCTTGTTGTGGTCATCGTTAGAGAAAGTTCTTTTCCATCATGTTTTTAGCAGCTAAACAGGCAGTAAGATTGTTAGGCAAAAATCTTAGGCCATCTTGCCTATCATGTTAGTTGCTTGTTTCAGTAAAAGATCTAAGCCTGGTTCATGGAGGCTCTAAATTCTTTTAGCAGAGTGCAACATATCTTACTTCTTTGCTGATGAACTTAATGCATACAACACCATTTTCTTATTTGTCTCACAGGTCACCAAGGAGGAACTAGCAAGCAAAGAAGAAATAGACCACTTCAGGAAGCATGTCACGAGCTTGGCTGCCCTAGATTTCCTAGTGTGCCTGAAGTCAGATGTGTTTGTTATGACCCATGGTGGAAATTTTGCGAAGCTAATAATAGGTGCTCGCCGATACATGGGGCATAGGCTCAAGTCAATAAAGCCGGACAAGGGGCTCATGTCCAAATCCTTTGGGGACCCCTACATGGGTTGGGCATCATTTGTAGAGGATGTCGTGATCACCCACCACACTCGGACTGGCCTTCCTGAAGAAACTTTCCCCAACTATGACATATGGGAGAATCCTCTCACTCCATGCATGTGTAGAGCTTGAGCAGGGCTTGTCCTCCTCATTCCTACTTGTTATATCTGTTCTTTTTTTTTTTCTTTTCTTTTTTTCTTTACTTTTCTTTTCTTTGTGACCTTTCTGTCATGACTATAACAAATTCAGGCCTTGAACACTGTCGTTTTAGAAAGATAGGCTATGCAAGCGATAGTGTTAGTTCTGTAGATCGTGTTTGTTCTCTTTGTGAAAAATAACAACTTTATTCGAAGTGATAAAAAGGGGATGATATCATTTGGGGGTGGGGTGCAGCTGTTAACCTTCATAAATTTGATGCCACCGAAGTGATACATGTACATACTAAATAATTTATCTAATAACACGAGTAAGAAAACTCGTTTAGCTTTGTACGATTCTCCTGTTTTCTTCTTAATTATATATATATATATATATATATATATATATATATATATATATATATATATGGTTTTCTGGTTCTTTGGCTTTAAAAAAAAAAGCCTATGCTTTTACCTCGTCCAGACTCGATTCAAATGTTCCGTCTCAATTATTATGAAGTCCAAATCTTTGTCCTCACCTTATATATATATATATATGAATGTATGTAAAATTGAAATTATCTTCAAAGAATACAAGAATCTGTCATATTTGGCAAGAAGCCATATAACTTAAAATACTACAACCTTGTGTCTATTTTATTCTGCTTGTGCTGCTGCTTCAGTGAGGAGTGTTATCACCCCATCACCACTGTATTCTTCGCAATTTTCTCTGCCTCTGCAATTGTTAGATGCTTTATACCATTTTCCCTCAACCATCTCTCATTACCTCTTAAAACACCATCCTTGAGCTGCCTCTCCTCCATCTTCAGCAGTATCAAACCCTCAGCCAGCCTTGGAAAGAAGCCTTGAGGCCTCAAACACCATGCTGAGAACACCCCAAACAGGACCTCCAGATCACCATTCAGCCTTTCCACAGCATTACTGTTGAACTTGATACTGCTCAGAAACACGCCACTAAAAACTAGCTGGTCCACACCACCGGCCACGGCTCTCCACATCGGTACAAAGTCCATCCCGTTCAATGCCTCTTCCAACTTGGAGATCTTCCCTTGGATGTAGTCCAGGGCAGTAACAAAAGTCCTCGAAAGAGATACTCCTTCGGCCTTCTCTTGCCACTGCCTCCTATTTTTCAGGTAGTCTCGACAAAGTGAATCGAAACCCCTCAGTACAACAGTGGCGATTTTCTCAATCCATTCTATTCTGAACTCTTTAAACATAGTTATCTCTTCTTCAAAAATGCACCTCCCCTCGGTATCATCTTTACCTATACTTTCCATCTCGAGGAAGAACACATTCTCACACCATTCTGTCAAGCCTGAATCAAAATGCCGAGCTGAATTTATGGCCTGGGAGACCTTTAACAAGGCATCATCATCTGCCAGAGCAGTGAGGCCCTCAGCTTCCTGGCACCTACGAAGCAAACAATCAAGGAACTCCCTCACGATAGGAGCTCCAGCCAACCTAATAAACCTTGCCCTGAGCTCAGTACTTGGCAAGGGCCAAGACCTGTCAATCAGCAAAGATAAACCCTGGAGAACAGCACCAGAAACTGCAGGAGATTTGTAATCCTCTGAGCCAGTCATTAGCACCGTCCCTTGGAACCTCGTTTTCCAGCTCTTTTCGTCCTGCATAGCAACTCTTAATTTCTCTACCGTCTCACCAAGCTCAATTTCAGCCCACATCTGAAGCCAATCTGGTCGATCACAGAAGATGGACATAGAAGAGACACGCTGCAAATTCGCATCATCAGTCAGTGATAGCACCAGCCCAGAGTTGGTTATCAGGGTCTGGATTCTCTTATCAAAAGATATCATCAAGTCAACAAGATGAAGCCATAACAACCTAGCCTGTGACGAGTTACTGCTCGAATGGCTACCTTCTAGAAGATGAACATATTTTGGAAAAATCTCTTTCGACAAGAAAGTAGAAAGTGAAGTCACCATTGCTGAAACCCACTCCTCTCTACAACTACGGCCCACAAGCATGGCCTTATCCACCAGAGGTTGCAATATCTCATCCACGGAGTCCACAAAATCCATTGTCAATTTATAGACAAGAGCAAAAATGAATTCTGGTTTATCATGCCACTTTGATAAAAAGTGCTGAGCAGCAACCATTATTGGGTTCACTAACTCCTCAACAACCCAAAGTGGTTGGCTAAGTGCAATCTCCAGATTATGCCCTGAGAGTTGTCGAGATTTTCTTCTTCTCTGCAATTCTTGCAACTTACATAGGGAAAGGAAGTTCTCACAGTACTTAATCTTCAGGTTCCCAGTCATCAAGAAAAGAGGATTGGAAAGCTCGGGTGATGCCCCTATGTTTGGATGTACAATGTTGGAGCCCGAAAGTGGAGGTGGCCAGCCGAGGGATGCTAGAAAATTTCTGTGGTCAGCAATTGCCTGCGGTCGTAAGACAGATAAAGCCCGGTCAACTCTGTGATCTACAGCTGAGACAAGACGAGACCACTGAGGTCTTGATTTTGCCACAGAAGCTAACATATCCTCTATTTGTTTGAGAGAATTGATTGCCATCATACAAATATCCTGCAACAAAGACAGGAGAAAGAAGGCTAAAAAAAAACGTAAGCAGTTTGCATATCTTTTACCATTAATTCACGTCAAATCTCACCATCGAGTTAGTTGCACTAGGAGTTTTAAGTTTTCCTGTAACAGAGGAAGAAACAGCATCTTCAACATCACCAATCAGTCTGTCGAGCTTGAGTGTGGTTTCTGAACTCAAAACAGAAAAAAAATCCTCTCCAATCAAATATTCACAAGAATGATAAATGGTGTGACCATTGGATCAGTTTAGGTAAAAAATAAATTTGTTGCAAACAGAAATAACTGCATGCGGTAAATACATATCCAACTTAATCATGTCACACAGTTGAATATCAAATGTTCACATATAGAGCTACTCAGAAATGAAGAAGATCTAGCAGAACAAATTGCAGCAGAAACAAATATCCAATTTCAAGTCCAGCTATTCAATGTTATTCCGTAATGATTTTAACTATAACATTTGATACTTTGAATCAACCTGTAAGCCATGGGCATCTTTCTTGACTAATCTTTCTCATCGAAATCATGAACGAAATATTTGAAATGAATACGAGAATTTTAGGAGGAACTTCATCAAAATGTCATCAAGAATTGACATCTAAGGATTCACATCACCTTACAAAGTCATGTTTTGCATGCAAATTTTAGATCTATCACTAACTAACATAGAGTTGGAAAGATTAACAATTTATTTATAAAGAAAAACAAAATTTCTTTGTTATCAGACTTATTTTACCATAAATTCGTCAACAGAATTTTTCGATGTCAGATCTAAATAACTTGACAACCAGTAATTTCTGCATCTATTACATCACCATGAGGAATATTTGACAATAAAACATCATTAACAAAGAGAAAGAAGAAGATAGCAAGAAGCTGTCCAAAAGTCAATCTAGTGATTCAGTGATATATGTTTGTTTTGCAATATCCAATTGACAGGGAAAGAATAAAAACCTTAAGCACTGCAAGTTTCTCCGTTCTTTGATTAATATAATTATTTGACAATTAGTTTTTTCTTAGAGTGTCGACCTTAACTAAGAACTACAATGTTCATAATCCACATAATGTAGAATTTATAATCTTTCACCATTTTAAGCATACAAGGGAAACAAACTAAAAAATATGTCAACTCACCAGCGTAAGACCGAACGGTCTCCACCCTTGCTACCTCCTTCGCGAGCGCCGGCAGCTCATCCGCCAAGATCTGCTCTCTTCTTCCCGACCCATCTTCTGTATCTCCACCATCTGAAAACACATCAGTTTCGGGTGGAAACGAACACAACAATTAGATCAATACAGCCAAGAAAAATCTCATCTTAGAACTCAGGAACTCGAAACCTTTCGAAGAGCCGCGGAGGGAGGATCGGAGATCGACAAGCCCCGCCCTGACGCCACCGAGCAGTGCGCCGGTCTCCTCCGAACGCACGGCGTACGCCACAACGCTCCCCGCCAGCCGTCTGCTTAGATCGGCCAGAGAAGCCTCGAGATCCGAGCATCGGGTCGTGAGTTCCGCCTCGAGGTCGGGGGATCGAGGGAGGTCCTCCGGGGTCCGGAACTCCCCGGAGAGGAAGCCGATGAGCGACGGCGAGAGATCCGACGGCCGGGGCAGCGATGCTGCGACCCCTTCCATGGGTTGTCGGTCTCACCTCATCGGCAGATCAACTTTTAGGGCTTGAAGCGACTTCTCGTCGCGAAGACGCCGGTGAGGAAGGACCGACAAATTAAGTATGTTTCTCGCAGGTAAAAGGATTAGATCTAGTCCGTTCATTCTGTTGACTGATCTGATCAGGATCGTTGATTAATGCCTAACTCATCTATCTGCCGGAGGCACTTAATCCAATTAGGTCGAATTAATATGGTTCGGCCAACAATATTTCGCGACATTTGTGTATAATATATATTACAATTAATGACAACATCGTGAAACTCTCCAAATAATAATCATCGATTATAATTTAACTATGGTTTTGAAACCATATACAGAAATGTATTATATGCAATATTATGTTAAAAAAACAAAAACCTCCAACCAAAAAAAACGGCATGCATGCTTTTATTTGAACATCGTTCGAGTGAGATTTGGTCACCGGTCAACACGACACAGCACGAGTCCTCGCTGCGCTCCTGGCTGATCTGAAACAAGACACCAATCGCGTTTTTTCTCGAATGGAAAACTGCCATCTGTATTTATTTATTTTTTTGGGGGGTCTTTTGCCTCTCGTTTGGCCCATGGGCTTGGGTTTCGGAAACAAAAACCCACGGTTGCAACCTTTCAGTGTGACTGGATAACCTAGTGGGTTCCACCGGGGCCCAAGATGTCGTCCAATCATATGGCAGCAGAAGAACGACGACGTGAGTCCCGGTCCTCCCGTGTCTCCCGCCTACGACGCCTCAAAGCAACGCCGACAACAGCTCTAAGTTTAGTGTATATTACACTAAAATACTAATAATACCCACCCATATTTATATCATGTAACTACTCTTGTCATTTGGCAATGGACTCCTAATAACATTATTAATATGAAAAAGTTTATTGACGTAGGAGGAGTAACAGCGGAGAATAGAAGGAAAGAAAGAGACAGATACTAACTAAAAGATAGTAGAGAAAACAAAAAAAAAGAAGAACTTGGATAATTATCATCATACTCGTTTTTTTTTTTTTTAATTAAGGAGCACACTCCCAAGATGAAGGTATTGTACCTCCACACATCTCACATGTGGACGATGAAGTTGTTCCTTCCATGAATTGTGTCACTTCTCTTCTTCCACCACCACCCTTTTTGCAGCCCCGTCGGTGCAAGATGTTGCTAATGTCATTTTTGGGCTTGCCTTGGGATATAAAATCTGTCATCATGACACTGAACATGGTGGTTTCAATCTCAAGATGGAGGTTTTGTGGTTTGTTGCATTTATTTTAGTTGGAGTTTTACCTAACATCTGGAATAATTTATATCCTTCCACTTTCTTATGCCTTTATTGATCTCTCCATTTTTTTTTTTTTTTTTGGTGCTTTGGTTTAAAAGTTTGAACATTTGTATCATTCATGGCTCTTCCATGATTACTACTCTTCTAAGATATAGTTTATGAGTATGGAATTTACTTTTTTTTTTTTTTTTTTAGGGATTTTGCCATTGGTTCTGCTGTCCCTTGCGCTCTTTGGTGCCTTTGTGAGTAGAGCAGCAATCTCTACGGTGGATGTTCTCACACCAAAAGAGTCTTCATCGGGTTGATTGGTGGTGCAGTGCTGCCTTACTGGTTCTCTCAGCCATGACCATGAAGAGTGTTGGTAGAGCAGCTTTGGAGATAGATCGATGGTTGAGGAAGTCCATAGACAGTTCAACAGCGTTGATGCCTGGGCTGATGGAGGGCAATGCAATGTCCGATTATGCCACCTGTGTTAAGATAGATTTCCCACAGATGCTTCGATCAAAGAGATGATGATTCCTCTCACGCCGCCTCTAATTGTTGGAACCTTCTTTGGTGATGCTCGAAACCCTAGCTGGGGGTTCTCGCAGGTGCCCGCCCTTGTTTCTGGAGTTCAGGTATGTGAAAAGTAGCCAAGGTTATACCTAATAGACAATATTGTGCATCTCATATTGATGGTTGTTCGTTCCCTTTTGCCAAACAGATTGCTATCGCTGCATCAAACACTGGTGGTGGTGGTGCATGGGATCATGCAAAGAAGTATATCGAGGTAAGTAGACTACCATCAAGAGGATCGATCAGCTTTGTGCATCGATATTCACTATCGTACTTGGCATTCCTTTGCTCATGGTGGTGGTACGTAGGAGGATACGTGGATGCATGCATGACAATGGATAAAAATTTGTTGTGAGGGAGGGGTTCTAAAGTTGTTGCTGACCTGAGCCATCCGTATCTAATGGTGCGTGCGTCGGAGGACTCTGGGGCCCCCAGAGGATCGATCAGCTGCTGTCATCGGCGACACTATCGGAGATCCTCTGAAGGACGACATCTCTGGGCCGTCACTCGGCATCCTCGTCAAGCTGATGGCAGTAGGGACGCTCGTACGTGCACCATTCTTTGCGGCTCATGGCGGCCTGCTGCTCTTCAAGATCTTCTTCTTCTTCTAAGGTGGGTTGGAGAACCAAGTGTGGTGGAGATTTTGGCTTCTCGGAAACACAACACAAGCCCCACTTCCACCTCCATATTTCTGTTCCCCTAGATTGCTTGCTGTTTCGTCTTTTGGGATGATACTTGTCTGGTTTTTCTGACTTTTTGTTCAGGCTGTAGGGAACAACACGTAGTCCAGCACTGGTATTTCCCATTGTGGGTCAGGGCCAAGCAATGTTGTCATTGTGGATGATGATGATGATGGTGATGGTGATGATGATGACAGTACGTACCCACATATTTCTGCTGGCTGGAGAATTTTTGCCCCGTGACATGCATAACGCATCGATCTCATGTTGATGCAGTTGGGAGTCACCTACAACATATTTTTATCTGCTATCCGTGAGATCAGGATTTGAGATTACAAATCAGTTTTCTCTATAAACTTCGTACTTTAATCATCTTCAGTTTTTGTAGTTCATCCATCCTTTCAAAGTCGCACGTCGAATCTGCAACTTTGTTTGCTTCCATCTATAACTGGTTGCCCTCTGTTTGGAGGACAAAACGACTGTACTGCACGAACACTTGCTTAGTGCCATAAAAGTATTGTTCGTCCACAGCAAAACTATTAGCAACATACTGTGAGATGATGGATGGATGGATGGTAACCAGTTTGACCTAAACAGAGTGGCGAGGAAGGAAAGAAAACAAATCTTAAAGAGCACAAATAGTTGGGAGACTACGGTTTCATCTTTGTTGTTCCGACATGTCATACGCCAATGGAAGAACAGGTAATACAACATTAGAGAGGGAACGTTACAACGAGGCACGAAGACCACTGCAGAATGCACATCAAAATTCTATTTTGCTCTAATCATTAGATAAAAAGTAAAAGTAAAAAAGCAGCAATAAAACAACAGTGGCAAATATTTCATTTTGATAAAATTGCAGTTCAAACAAACTTCACATTTCTGCATTCTAATTGATCCACAAAAAAGACAGCCTTCTCCGAATAAGCAAGGAATATAATCTAATGCTGCCATGGTGTAATTAATTCTATTTCAACATGCAGAACAACATAAACCCTAATGGAGAAAACCCTTGGCTAATTTTTAAGGTTCTAGCTTTTCTAAACCTTATCTGAGACTGCGTGCCCTGACTGCAAACGAAGGCAAAAAATTGGTTAGCCTTATGTGAAAGGGTGATTAAGAAATTCACAACGATGATGATTCAGATGCATACCTCGGCCACTCGACCATTAAGAATTATGACAGAGGGAGCAAAGGGGTTAGATACTGTGGTTGCAATACTATCGATCACCTCTGTGGTTGATCTGAACTAGAGGCAGCTCCTGCAGGGGGCGGAGGTGTTGACATGCTGCTCGCTGATCCATTCTCAGCAGGTGGACTGACCCCCCATTTCCCTTCAGATTCCAGTGGCTCTAATACATGTACACCGCCATCTGTCAGACCCAAGGCAAATTGGTTTGGCTCTGATGGATGTGCGGCAATCACGGCTGGGTACACAGTTGTGCTGTCAAAGCAAGTAGGAAATAATAAGAAATAGTGGATCATGTGGAACACAGTTCAGCCTCAATCTGATGCAGAATCATATTCAGGTAAAACTGCAGATGGTTTAAAAGAGGAGGCATCACACTTCTTAGCCATATGTTAACAGAGCATGCTTCATTATCGCTAGAAAGTCAGAATCATCAACACCTGGATCAACTTTTTCGATCATCTTTATAATTTATCTTTTTTAAGCCTTTCCGAGAGAACACAGCCTTAGAAAGAAAAAAAAAAACCCACAGAAATAGATAGATGGCAAAATGTCCAAAGGCAAACAAAATATAACATGGAGCACACTTTATGCATAAATTTGTGTGTGGTGATTCTTGTTAAGGAGAAAATAACTAAGTCAATAAACAGGCTACATTTACAAATGATGAATGCCCAAGATTGTGCACTTTGTGGCTTTCTGCAGAGATTCATATCCACCAAACATCAACTTATAGCAAAGGAAAAAAAAGAAGTTTAACATAAAATAATTTTTCACATACCTGACACTGGGAGGGAGATAAGCAGCAGGAAGGATCCGACATCTGAGCCTCAGGTTCATGGCATTGAATATACATACAGTGGCATCCAAGAAACTAGCATATATCAACTGACTGTCACAAGACAACGTTGCATGAGATATGGGCGCAGAACCTTCACGAGGAGCCCACTGAAAGATAAAACAATAATTGTTATGGAGGTTAGCATAAACTGTCTCCCATATTCACAACCTGACATAAATACCTGCTTCATGCATTCTAGTTTAGTTGTCTCGAATATAGCAATCTGGGTCTCATGCACAACTAGTAAGTGTTTTTGATCTTGATGGAACTGCACACGTGTATCTGAGATCGTTGATGGAGTATGCCCAGAGGGAATTTGCAGAAATCTGCTTCTCTGTTTGTCCCATCCGTCGGTTCCCCAAACACAAAGCTGCAACAAAAAAAGGCATTTGGAGAGAGGCTGTGATAGAAAAATCATAGGTGAACTCATACCTCCATAAATAGAGCCCATCAAAGGCAAGTTAAAAATTGACAAACTAGACATCAAATTATCTGCATCATGAAGAAAAGATCAACCAATAACCTGAGCATCAGCTCCAGATGAAACCAGCACATTTAGAACATTTGAGAAGGCAAGGCCAGTAATTCTCTTTGAGTGGCCTCTAAGTTTACTCTTAACCTGCAAAAGCGTGAATTATATGAATAACATGCTTTCTCCATCAGACAGCATCACATGTTGCCTTAGTAGCAAAGTACCTCATCAACACGGACATTGTAGATTTGAATTGTAGAGTCATCCATTCCTATAGCAATTATATTATTGTCTTGAGGATGAAATGCAAGAAAAGTTGCTGCAGGTGGGGGGGGCATGAATGTCGTCATAGTCTGCATTGTATAACAATATTGGTCAATTTAAAATGTGAGCTAAGCTGTTATACATCATGTAATCTTTACGCCTAACCTTAAATGTCATCATGTTGAATAGGGATATTTTCCCTCCTGAAGCTGACATGACGTAAGAATCATTCTTCGACAATGCAAAACAGTGGACTGGTTCTTCAGGATTTGTGTCAGTTATATCATTAGTCATCAATATGCCACTTGGTGGTTGCCACAATTGAGGGGCAACACTTGCTGTTGCCTGTACAATGAAGCGTTCATTTAGCAAAACTAACACCAGAATTTTGTATTTCAACTAGTTAAGAAGGTTCTGATAATTTATGGAGACATTTGTCACTCATTTCCAGTACCTTTCCACTTGAATTGCGTTCATTTCGAGGCCACTTCCAGAGGAGATGAATTGCATTTGATGCTAAAGCCAAGATGGCAAAGCCAGAGTTGGTGTAAATCAGTTTTGAAATCTGAAATGCAACATTCTATTCAGGACCTTGAACAAATAATTTTCTAGCATGATTAGCAGAATACTTCGACTTTGAACTGCAAAGTTAACAGAAGTCATCAGTCTAACATGTGTATTTGAGTGGTGTGAAAACTGTTGAGAAACAAAGAGCTGCATAACCTCTTTACCATATTATCTTATATTCTCTCACTCAATACATACAACATCAAGTCGGCACCTCTTTCACCAGACACTGAAATTCCAGACATGAAGGCGCATGGATGTTGAAAGAATTTTCCTTTCCCCTAAAGTAGAGGGCTGCCGACCAATTTGTTGTTTAATACATGTTTACGAAGACACTTCTTCTATGACCATCCAGTCTCTTTCTCTCCCAGATTTATTTCCCATGTGGCACCACAAATATGATGCTCATAGATCTAATTAGAGAAATTACTCTATGAGATAGGTATTTTTATATCTCACTTCTCAAAAATAAAAAAAATGATGCTCTGAAAACCATAAAGACATTTGAAATGACTTGGCTGTTACCTTCTTAATAATGTTTTCTAAAAATCATCGATCAACGTTTTGACTGGACTAATACAACCTGGCTGTATGTACTGACATGTTGGGCATGGACCATGGCACATGCCTCCCAATAGCATAAATGCCCAAATATTTAACAAATTCTGCTGCATGTGCTGACATACTATACTGGTGCAGGATCAGTATGCTGCATGTGTTGGTACGCTGACATGTAATGGACCCATACTGGTCAGAATTAATGGCACTGCAATTGGTCTAATACCCAAAACATCGAACCATGCTAGAAATATAACTCATTCATTCTAGGTGTAGATTTGTCCTTGATTACAGGATCTAGAATATCTTGCCATGACTATGGGCATGATTCTAAAAGAAAAAAAAGAGTAGACAAAAGACAGATCTTGAAAAGTAACTAGCAACACATAAAGTTCAGCAAAGTCCACAAAGCTTTAGGAAATTTCTCCAAGCAAAGATAAGACTTAACCGATAACGCAAAAAGATTTGGATATCCGAAAAGAGAAAACGTGTGTTTCCATTTATAAAGGTCACAAAACCTAAACCAACAAAGCACCCAGCATAACCTGAATAAACATATTATAACAACAGATAATCAAAGTTTTAATAAGACCATTAAACAAACCAGAATGTCACATCTCTGAGGATCAACTAAACTATGTATATTTCACTGAAAGAGAGCTTCGATTTGATGTGACAACCATGAGATTTGTGGCAGTTGATAATTCAAAACTAGCAAAAGTAGTCCAGATAAAGTTGAAACAGAACATAATATCCTACCGTCGCAGAAGAATTCAAAGACAACCACTATCAGTACTAGACCAAGATTTTAGACCTTGCAGGTACTTGGTGGTACTTACCAGTCCAACTGGTATAATAATCCTTGACGTACATAGGACTCTCCTACATGTGCTATAAACACTGAAGAACACTCTTAAATCATATGGTATTCATAACAGAACTCGCTGATACCAATATGACTAAAATAGCAACCTAAAGATCTCTACCATAACAACTAAAAATAAGGATTAAAATTATCATAAAAACATTAAAAAAACAGACAATCCTGATATAAGCCTTATAGAACTCGACTTAGGAGCTATCTAGAGTTTTCTAGACCAAACTTGACTAGGAAAGGGCTGAATAACCCCTATTTTGGTTTCCGTTCCTGCTATTAGGAAATTCACATTTCCACCCTCTTCTATCTCGATTAGAAGTGGCATAGATGGGGTTTTTTTTCCTATTCCAACCAGGATTGTGCTGAGTTTGTCTTTCTTGAGCTACAGAGCTTTCATCTCCTACTACAACCAGGGATCCTCCCAAGAGCTACGTTATCCATATCCTAGTGGCCTTCTTCAAGCAGTATTAGGCTTCACCAGAGTGCATATGGGCCAACAGGAGTTAATATGGCAGCTACAAGCTGAGCAATGTTGAATCCTGCATAATGCCTATGTAGGAACACTATCAATCTGATGAATTTAATAATAGGCAGATCGAGTGAACTTGGGCCAGAGTTAGCCGGTCCATGCTGTCATACTATGAATTCTCAGTGATGTCATTAGCTTGATCAGAGTACAAACAACATTCACAGCAGAAGAATATGTTGACATCTTGATCACTATGCCATTAACTTCTTTATATTAAAATGTTTTACAAGAGCCACATCAACATGAATAGCATCTCAGGAACATTTTGAAAATTATGCAAAAAAGAGAAATCACAAGTGATAGATAATAATACACAAAGCAAGCAAAAATTTTGGTCCAAAATAGATGATATTTTCAAACTATGTAACTGTTACATGTTCCTGGCAGACAAAAATGGAGAGCGTCAAGTCGAAGTAAATTAGATGACCTGCTAATTCAGATTTCATGAGATTTCCTGTATATATTGGAAGTTTATTGAAGGCTTCTACAAGATGGCTGGCTATCTGATCTGAATGATCAAGAACAACGTAAGGACATGAACTTTGCTAGAGAAAAAGATTGTGAAAGGCTTTTGGAATTGAAAGCTAATGAAAACTAGCACATCAGATTTTTAGGAGGATTCGTGGAAAAGACATGAAAAGGATGTCGCTAAGCATTTACCTTGTTTGCCTTTAAAGTGAAGAATGGGTATCCAATGCAAGGAAGTTGCAGAATCTACCTATAAAGTGGGAGGAGTATGTTGTAATATATTTCATGTCGGATCACCTTGAACAAAAGATTGTGAGTATCATATAGTCAATTTCTCTGAATTAAATGTTTCCTTCCCATAAGAATTATTTCATGATAAATGCCTGAGGACCTATGTTGAAAAGATCATTGGCCACAGTTAGAATAATTTTTGAGATGACAGCTTTACTTATAATTTCAAGGAAGGCTGGAGAAAGATTGTGCCCATGGTTTGCTTTCTACAAGTTTTCATCTTAAATAGATGTATAAGATCTGTAAGGACTACTCCGACCAAGTAAAGCATGTGGCAGTTAAAGCCTAGATCCACATCATCTAATAAACACAAATTGATGGAAACATAGCTACATCAGTAAAATGAAAAATCATTTTACTGATTGCCTCACATAGCAAACAAAGCAGTCAATTTTCAAGGAGAAATTTAGAGGCTAAAAACATGTGCATTATAGATTGATCCACTACTAAAATTAAATCCTCTTGTTATTGAAAGCATGTGATCCTCGAAATAGCCCATCAAAAACACTACCAAATATGTAATCTTAAATTTGTCCAAGGGTAGGCATTTTTTAACCTCATATATGACCAATTGAAATATTCAAAAATCTGCGGAACATGCCAGGTAACAAAAAGGACCAAGTGCACTTTGAACAATTCACAAGAGTTGCCTGAATAGATATAGTATTTCCATCAGTAGTCACAATATGAATAAATATAAAAGAACTTTCCCAGATAAATTTTGACATAGAGATAAGACCTTGCTTGTTCTAAGATTATCCACAAGCCTTAAAGATCGACACTGAGTTGGTTCATTAAGTTCCGAAAGCATCCATATCTTTGATTTGTCCATCGATTCATCAGCAATTTTAGGTTTTACGTCCACCAAGTTTCTGCCATCACCGCTCTGTCAAAATCAGATACAAGGTTAGCACAGTAATAATTGTATAATAAATTCACTAAAAAAAATAATGTACAACAAATTCCTGATTAAACTGGGTGAAAACATACATACAAGGCTTCATGATATTAGAATGATGCTTCTAGAAGAAAATTGCATATGAAAGAACAATTCACACACCATTCCAGCTATCGCCATAGGTGGTGGAGCAGTTCTATCAGTTATTCCAGAAGTCGTTGCAACAGCAGCAGCAGACAATGGGCTTATTATAGGCTGTTTCAGATAGCATAGATAACATCATATCATTTGCACTCTATGTCAAGAACAAGTAGTTTGTCAGGAAAGGGGTACCTTTGTTACTGTCTCTGAAACAGTTCTGGAAGTATCAAAAGACCGATTTTCAAGTGTGCGCAACAGACGAAGTCCATCAGAATTTGCCAAAATTTTAATTCCATTATCATGTGTAGAGACAGCCAATAGTGTTCCCTCCTTGTTAAACCGTATCCTTGGACTTGCCTAAGGTTAGAAATTGAAGATTTATAAATAGAGCATATTCTAAGGGCGTTTTCTTTATGATGCCAGCAAAAATACAACGTACTGGTAGGCCACCATCAGCATCAATCGTTGTTAATAGACTAGTATTATCCATATCCCAGAACTTGATCAGAAATTCATCGCCAGCAGCCAAAAACCGATTTCGTGTGGTATCAAATTGCACAACACCTAGGGAACGTTTTCGAAATCCTTGGTATGTCCTCTTCACGGCTCCTTCACTTTCATTCCATTCCACAATGAACGTTTCCCCTTCTTTACTGGTCCCACATGAAAAGAGCCTACAGACAGCAAGAGGAAATTTTCAATGAGAAATACAGATGCCTAAAATGTTTATTCTACATTTTGCTAAAAAGCCACTGACTCTGGAAATATACCTCGAACCATCAGCACTGTAGGCCATTGTGGTACACCAATGTCCAGGAGCATCATAATCCACCCTGGATCCTAAATTGTCATACAACCATGCTTTTATTTTTCCATCTAATGCTGTTGAAAAGATGAACTGTATGATAAAGAAAGAAAAAGATCAATAAGCTTTCAACAACTCATTAATAAAAACTTCCACAAAGTATCCAATATGCCGTGAAGACAATTTGACTTAAATTAAAGCCTAAATAGGTAAATTACCTGAATGTTCTCCTTGTGATGTGGGCAAACAGAATAAACAGGTGATTCATGCCCCTCAAAGGTGTACTGTTTTGTGCCACTAGTTGCATCCCACACCTAAGGTATCACACAAATACACAAAAGCTTCAAGCAACAAGTGTATGTAATTCAGAGGTCAGAATTCTTCATATACCAACCTTAATTGTTTTGTCATCTCCACAGGTTATAATTGAAAGCTGTTTATTAGGATGAGCAAATGCAATATCATTGACACCGCCAGTATGAGCATCAATCTGTGAAATGAGTGTTGGAAGAAACATAAATAAAAATAAATAGAGCAAGAAGTGTATTTCAAGATGCATTGATTGCTTTATAACCTCCAAGTGCTGTCTGATATCATCAGCACCATGATAAGAAAATATTTGGACAATGTGCCTTGAATAAGCAACACCTGCACAATGTTGAGGAAGCATTACTGTGACAAGTCCCTGATAGTCTTCTTTTTTCTTGGTGCATGGAATTAGTATATAAAATACAAAATGAACTTGTTTTTTACAAACTTACCAAACAAGGAGCCATCCGGGCTCCATATGATGCGATTAACTGACACAGCAGGATCCTTAACCAAAGAAGCCTGAGTAGCATAGAGCCAAACTTAGATTCATTCTGCATCACAAAAGTAATAATGCACCAGAGGATCATATAGCAGTGCTTTGCATCAGTAAATGGAAAACCAAACCTGAAGGGACATCGAGCAAGACCCAATTTCCCAAACCTTAAAGTTCTTAAGGATTAACCTCTCCCTAGAGCCTACATCCCATAATGCGATGTCACCCACATTTGTACCAACTACAAAACGACAACATGACAACAACACAAGAAAAACCAGCCTCAGAAAGCGATGGCAGACAAATAAAAGCTAATACCTGAGGAGAACAAGATAACATAAAAAAGGTCCTAAAAAGCACACCAAGAAGAATAGTCTGCTGGATTGGATGAAAATCCATGCTCATGGGGTTTGAGCCTTGACTCAGCGTTCGTGCGACCGTCTTTGGCAAGTCCTCCAAAGTGTACATAGCCTGGTTATGATTTTGAGGATAGGAAACTGGCAGTATATTCACAGGCAGGTTTACCTGAATTAAGAAGTAACTATTAAAGAAAAACACCTAGCATCATTAAGCAGGATATAGAAGAAACGCCCAGCAGACCTCATCAGATATTCCAAGAGGCCTTGTTCGTTTTGGCACATGATCAGAATCTCCATACTCGATAGAAGGGTTGGCTGTCGGAGGAGTCCTCGGATGCTTCAAAATTGCAACTATCAACAGAGCAAAATAATTATACAAACAGTGGCATTCCACAATTTTCTTCTATCATTAGCCAGTATAGTCCACATACTACCAGGATTTGTCGGTGCATTGAGTCCAATAGCTCCACCAGCAACAGCTGGATGGGTTACAGCTGGATGACTAGACATCCAGCCAGCAAGGGGCGTAGGAACTGGTGCTGGTGCAGGTTGAAAAGGCTGAAGAGGAATTATTGAACAATTGTAAGATATCTCATGAAAAAACATGCATGCAAATTAAAGTTAGATAAATACCCCATGAGCACCCAATGGAGGAAAACCTCCTGCTTTGGGCATGGATCCAAGCAGTGGACTGTTTGCTGGTGATGGTGCAAGCGCACCATTTGGTTGTCCACATGAATGATCAACAAATAAAGTTTTAATATCTGGATTTGGCCTAGGGTTTTTGCATAGCTGGTGCTGCCAGTTTAAACTGCCAGATCATAGAATGATACGAAAACTTTAATACTCATTAACAAACCCCATATAGTAAGATAATTGAAGCCAACTGAACCAATTTTCAAGAACAAATCAGTGAGATATAAACTAGAAACAAGCTTATATATGCATCATGCCAAATTCATGTCCTACACTAAATTTTTAGGATTAGCCTCCTACATGCACCTATGGCTATTTCAATAACATTGTTGCCCTCTCAAGTATACTGAGAAAACAACGCTGCCATCTTACTCTCCACCGAAGACCTTTACTCGCTGATGGAAAAAAATAAGAATATAAAGTTTATAGCAACTTTCTCAAATCAACAAGATAATTTAGGTAACATTTACTTGAGCAAGCCTATTCTCCATGCACTCATCTGTTGCCTAGTATTTCATGTCATATACAGCAGACCTTCTTTCACTAGTTTATTTAGACTCTAACTCCAGGTAGTGCGCTTCAAAGAGGCTGCTCGAGCACCGGGCGCTTCGAGTGAGCGCCCGGGTGAAACAAAGCGACCACCGAACCAAGAACCTGGTTCGGTCATTCGCGTTAGTTGGTTCAATCGAACCAATTAATGCAGCAATATATACTTCAACCCTAATCTTCTCATCTGGGATTACGCCGCCGACATCTTGCTGCTGCCGCTGCCTCATTCGCTGCCGCCGTCGCTGCTCTTCGCCACCTTGCTTCTGTTGCTTCTGTTCGCCGCCATCACTGCAATCGCTGGTCTTCACCACCGTTGCTGCCGCTGCCACCGTCGCTGCCGCTACAGCTGCTGCTGCCGTTAAGGCTGCTCGCCGCAACACTGCCGCTCCTCTCGCTCTCGGTCACGTCAGCTCAGGTCGTCCTTGTTTCTACTGTTAACAGTATACTGTTAACAGTAGTCCATTAACAGTATATTGTTAACAGTAATTAACACTTACCAATACAGTATACTGTTAAGTTAACTAATTATTAACAGTATACTATACTATTAACAGTATAACAGTATATTATTAATATACTATTAACACTTAACAGTATAGTAACATTATATTATTTTGATTTTAAATTTTATAATATTAATCCTTATTTATTTGAAATTATTGTTAGGGTTCCAAGATAATGACAAGTGTACAGAACAACTCAATAGATTCTCCAATGACAACTAAATATCATATTTTTATTTAAATAATCATATTTATTAATTATATTATATATTTTTATATTTTGGCGCCTCGCTTCGCTCGGACGAGCGCCTGGCGCCTCGAGCGTTTTGGGACCCTGGCGCCTTTTAGTGCCTAGCGCTTTTTTAATCACTGATTTATAGTAGCAAGTCTATCTATATGGTGTGCTTGTTCTTTATTCTGAATACAGCAACAATAAAAAATTAGAAGGGCGAAGCTTATTTTGCTTGTTCTAGATGCAAAATAAAAAATGACACGACAGATAAAAAACATGCAGACATAATTGTGGTAAAAATGAATATACAGACACAACTGTCATCCAACATAGAGTGTGAAAAAAACAAATGGTATTCTTTGCACATATTAGTCAAGAGAGATTCCTAAACAGAAACAAAGATTTCTTTCTAGATATTAAATGATGAACCTACTTTTTTCTGAATAGATTGTTTGAGTTATTTAGCTGAATCAAATTTGAACTTTGCTAAATCATGCTTCGATAAACAGATCATTCATCCCCCTTTTCAGTCAAATATAAGCACCAACAATAGAAATCCGTGTAACTGACAGCACAGAAAAATTACAGTAACTTCTTATAGTCATACCTCTGGTTAATTAAAGTGCGCAATCTAGAACTTTTTAGGTTTGGCAACTGTAGTTTATCTCGGAATAGGGGGTTTGCTTCAATCAGCTTCTTAAGCTCAACAAGCATTATTGTCCGAGCAGATTTTGTATCTCCATACTTTGAAAGTTGCTCATTTTCCCTGAAAATCAAGCACGTTAGGCATGGAAAAAGCAAACAATTATGACAAACGAGCAACACTAGCTGAATATAAATCGCTAAAACCTCAAACCTGAAATTCTCCAAAGTTAAAAGTTGTGTGATTTCCTTAAACAGTTCCTCGTTGAACGAGGCAAAGACCTTCAAATCCTTCACAAGGATTTCAACTGCTTTTGGTCGGTCATGTCTAGCAACCAAAAACAAGGAGCAGCTTTCAAAGCCTACTCTCCAAAAACAACAAAGAAAAAAAATTAAAAAGAAACCAGAAGCCTACTTGTCCAATGCTTCAAGATACTTCTGCTTCCGGATTTCAAAAAATATCTTCATGGAGTACCGGTTGTCATCAACCTTGGTAAAGCCAGAGAGGTAACGCTCAACGTTATCCCAATTTCCATTATGCACCTCATCCTCAAAATACTTCATATTGAAATAGAAGCCAGACTCCTGCTCAAGCCTGAGTTTAAAGCCCATAAAAAGAAGTGCAAAAGAGTCGCAAGATAGATAGGATAATAAGCCAGTGATAAACCAGAAATTAAGTTTTAACAAGGAAACCAACTTGTGAACTGTTTCTTTAAACTTCTCCTCATCGAGGAACTGCAGTATCAGAAACACCAGCTCTCTACTGAGAGATGACATAGTCTTGCGCGGTCTCCACCTCGAAACCCTAAATCATTAAAGAAAAGGGAAACAGATAGCAAATAAAATAATAGATCTTCCCGGGGATATCACGAAATTGGAGAAAAGATGCAATCTTGGAGCACCTCTCACAAACAAAAACAAAAAAGGATCCAAAATGGAGCCCATCAATGAAACCAAAGTTCTCCCAAACGCAAAGAAAACCCGAGACGCCTGCAAGAAAACCGCCAAAATCCCTTCTTTGGATTCAAACAAGATATCTAGATGAAACAACGGAATAAAGAACCAAAAACTTAGGGTTCGACAGATCGGCGAGGCAAGAACAGCACCTAAGAGCGTAAATCCAAAAGAAAGGAGAAGCAACGGGAAAAAGAAGGCAGACGAGGGGGGAAGGGGGCCAAAACCGAGTCTTTTGCACGGCTCCTCCAACGAAAAGGGGAGAGATCTGGGAAACAGTCCGAGCTCACCTCCAAGAAGAAGACCAGGGAGATGACGACGACGAGCGATCGGAGCGAGGAAGCGAGACCAGAGACCAATAATTTAGGTCGAAACCTGCAGAAATGGAAAAGGAAAGCGGAACAGAAAAAGAAGAAGAATATTGGCCCAGTTTGCGACACGGATGGGTCGATTTATACGCCAACGAAGACACTCGGAGAGGTTGAGCTGCTTATCGATGATAAGTAGGTGAACCGATAAATGATAACCTGTTTCAGACACACACACATTATGGCAAAATGCATAGAGGGTCCCACGCTTCGAGGCAACGACGCGTCTGACGATATTGAACGCTGCGGAATTCGCGAGGTTGCGATCAATCAGCCGATCAGATGATATATTTTTTTTTCAAATAGACTATTCCTCCGAGTCCAATGAAAAATGAAGCGTTTGACCAACGACGAGGTGCCCGGCTCGATGATGGTCACGAGAACACCGACGGTTGCTCCTCCTTCCCCCCCCCCGCTCGAGGCGGTTCTCGCGGTGCTCGGGACTTCTTCGCCGCCTCACCGTTCTCTGGCTCCCCCTTCCCCGCCACCCATCCCCCTCCGGCGTCGGGGCACCATCAGGTGGTTCTCACGGCGCTCGGAGAGGGCTCAACGTCAGAAGCGCGCCACGCCAGGCCGAGGTCGCACGCGCCCCCCGAGCTCTACGGCGCTGCGTGCTCTGGGGCGACGCTGGCGATTCAGCTCCTTCCGTCGCCCGTGTCAAGACTCCTCTCCATGAGCTCCTGAATCTTTCACAACAAGTAGTAGCTCAGAAAGACACTCTACGACGTGAGCATCAAATGGGGATCAAGAAAGTTATCATGCAGCGAGCGATATGCAGCTGAAAAATACAGCAAGGAATCGTCCAAGAGATTGGAGACTTGCAATGACAACAAAAAAACATGGCCACTTCGAACGCCACATCCACTCGCCTGCAGGCAGGCAGGCTAGCTGAACACCTGCGGCTTCGAGCAGTTATTTGCGCACTGCAACCAGCATGACAAGAGCCCCATGATGCCGCCGCCTGGTGCGCTGGGCTGGCAAGCATCGCTCTCTCGTCGCTGCAAGGCCCTCAGGAACTCCTCTGAGCTCAAGTTGCCATCGCGGTTTGTGTCGAAGACATGGAAGATGACATCCACCATGCTTTCAGTCAAAGAGATGCCGCAGACCTATGTCCATGTAAAATCTATATTTAGACAACTTTCATCCGGCACAAAAAAAAGGAAATAAAACATTGGATTGGTGTGCATCATATGACAGCAACAATGCTTAAGCAGCTGATGATCTTTTGGAAGCAAGTCAACAGATTGATGGGACCGAAAACCTTTAGATGATCGAGGCAACAACCAACCAAATGGTTGAGTCAGTCCTCACACCATCCATTACTAACAAAGGTTGGTCTGAACTCTGAACAATACGTTTTGTGTTTCAGTTGCATTAGAATTTGTTTAGCTACAGGAGACATTTTTAATACTAGTAGTACACATATTTTTGTTTAATTTTTTTAGAATTTCTAATAAGAAGAAATACAAAAGCCAAAAAAAACAAAAACAAAAAACCTGTTAATAAAAGCAGCCATATGAATGTTTCCAAAACTACCAGAATATATAACCTTGTGTGTACCTAATCTGGAAATTATTGTTGTCACCCAAAACTCTATTAATATCTTAAAAGGGATGAGAAGAAAGGTCCATAATTTGTCCATTCTAGTTGACAGACCTGCTCATAATCCTAAACAGCCAAAAATTTTTAGAAGCACACAAAGAGAATAGTTGATCTTACATGAGATGCAGCTCGTATAAAGTCCTGCTTTGTCAACAAGCCATTCACTTTCCCATAACTAAAGATAGCTAGAGTCAACGGTCTCAATCTTCTACGCAATTCTGCAAAAGCTTTGAACTCCTGGAAGTTACAGAATTAAAAGGTAAACAAAGGATAAAAAAGTTGGTTATCTAGAGATGTAGAAGAAAAGACTCTTACTTCAAAGGTGAAGTGCAAATATCTAAGCGAAGGGTTATCATCCAATTCATCCACTCGATCTAGTAACTTGTCTACATGATTCATGTCTGCTGAAGCAACCATTGACAGAGCAAAATCCTTGGCAGAAATTGTTCCTCTTGACTTTAAATCATAATGAGAGAACTCTAAGCGCACAATCTATTTAAGCAAAAGAAAATGAACAGCAATGGACGTTAACCGCTACAACTAATTGTAAGATGAATAAACGTTAATCAAGATATAGTAGCAGTTAAACATATATGTTAGCAGCAAAAATATGCATAGGTGACCGAAGGTAAAGATTATAATATATCAAAAAGAAGGAAAAATATCAAGATAATTTTAAAGCATTTCACAAGTCATCTAAATGCATCCTTCCTACAGCAAGCACAAAAACATGCTACAATGTACCTAGAATTGTAATGATCCTTTAAGCTAAAAAACTAAAATAATAGACCAACGACTAGAAGAACTGATAGTGCAAAGCAGTCTTTTATGCAAGCAGATTTGCCATAAACAGTAAATACTAGATAAAATTAATTTATTTCAGTTAATACCTGAAATCAAATTTTACTGGTTTTAGTAATTATGAAGACAAATAAATTTCTGATAACTAAATGTATAATAACTTTCAACAGGAAAGACAAACACAAAAGTGTCAATTATTGTATTTTTAAATCAATGAGAGAAAATTTGGGGTACCTCATCATGCAAGTCCCTAAGAAATTGAACAAACTTATCAAGTTGGAGACATCCTTTACCATCCTTGCCAAAGAAGTACTCAACCAGACCTCCATTCTCAATAGAGCCACCAACTTTTAGACCAATGCGTAGTCCATTATTATGAGAAGCCCCTTGTCTGTTATAAGAACGCATTAATCCCATCACTTTCTTGAACTCTTCTCGTTCTATCTCTCTGAAAAAAAGATGCAATTAGTGTCTTGATAATAGTGCCATGATTATTGGTTAAGTTTTTCCATACCCTTCATCAAATAATTAATAGTGAGGATTGTATAGCTCATAAAATGGGGCCCTATCTTGAGGAACAAATAGATTTAACTGCATGTAAATGATCCAAATTTAAACATAGTAGGAAGTTCAGATTAGTGGGATTATATACATGACACACTATAAAAAATGCAAATGGAATTTTCTGCTATAAAATATGGCTTCTTAAGCAAAAAAAATAAATTTCGAGGCAGAGATGACAGCATTTTAGAAAACTAGATCTATTTGCAAGCTATTTATCTGGAGAGAGAAAAAAAAATTCCTTCTTTCTTTATAGAATGACAAGAAAAAGGTCATAGTTATTAAAACAACGATCTATCAATTCCCATGGACCTTTGACTAGATTTACGAACCAAAGAAATTTGTCAAGTAAAATATGTTATCAATTACCAAATAATTTTAGAATTCAGATCAATCTCAGTTCATTAAAATTAACTTTGTTAGATTAGTAATTACTGAATGAAAGTTAATCACTTAGGAATGCAAATTTTGCATTGAGAATATTATAATACAGTCCAAATTGTACAGCACAGTTTTGAGTGATTCAGAACAAGGATGCCTCAATATGAAGCAGATTGAAATTGTTTGAAGGCCTAGACCAATAGATTACATTAAATTTTATGAAGACTATATTTTGAGGAATTAGACAACCGATTCCAAGATGGGACCATTCTTGCTACCATGTAATAACAAAAATATCTTTTTGTGATAAAATATATTAGGAAATTTTTAGTTTTGACTAGTTAAACAATCACATAAACAAAGTTACAAGTTACAACTATATTTTTTGTGAGAATCCATCCTTTTCAATAAAAGAAATCATTATAGAAAAGGATTGGTATGCCACATTTATGCCATGTGCTTGCCCTAGGACAGCAAGGTCTGCTGACATCACAATTTTAGCCCCAAAATACAGCACAAAACATGGCCATGCCATCCTGCCAGTATGATGCAATCAAGGTAGCATGCATCAGAGTGGCCATGCTGGTCAAAAGCTGCTCTAAGAATATAAGCATGTTATACCAATGAAAAGAGGCATTTGATACACCAACTTGATTTGAAATAACAAAAAAGGGTTGTTTTTTTATCTTTCTCGAAAACACAGAGAAAAGTTTGGTTAATGACAAAAATAAAATGGTATAAAGAAAGGGCAAAAGATATGGTGCAAAAGAAAGGCACATTAAATAATATAAGATGAATAAAACCTACCCGTTGTTGTCAAGATCAAACATTTTAAAGGCCACACTGAAGCTTGATTCAGGAATGCTAAGCAATGTCACAAAGAATATATATCTGGCAAGAAGGTAAAATGAAGGGTGAGAATCCAAAATGTTGATTTATTGTGCTATAAACAAGTTGGAAGTTTTAGATGGAATAATAGGATATGAGTCCATCGTTGTTGTTTTAAGATGGAATAATCCAAAATGCTGTTTTAAAGAACCAAACATTTTTTACTAACTCTGGGAAGGATATGAGTCCATCGTTGTTAGTGTCAAAAAGCATAAAGAAGGCAGATGGAGCACAACGCAATTCTCCAGGATCATGTTCCCCTCTCAAATGTCCGTCTCTAACAATATCGGAATCTGATGGAGGAAAAACAGGAACAACTGCTCGCATCAGATCTGCAGGTGTCATGCATACTTCTCCTTCTGGGTTCTTAGATGATGCAAAATACTCAAAAATCTGCAACAAAAAAAGGGTAACAATTAAACAGCTAACCCCATACTAGTGGATTGTATTAGATAAAAATATCAGAAAAATAGTATGTGGCATGGACACAGCAACAAAGACAAACCCATACCATAAATTCAGAACAGGAAAACAAACTCTGAAGGAAGAAATTTAGCGTGGATAATTTAAGTAAATCAATATATCAACAAGCACCAAATATTAGCACATATACCTATATGAAAGACAGTGTAGATATTCTAAATGTACTTGTACATGTATGTATATGGAGAGCAACAGCACATGCAAACATTTATACATATGTTCCAGTTAGTACAACTATGAATACATTTAAAAGAATACCTTTTCAGGAGAACTTCTCATCCTTATCCGTTTCTCATATTTAAAAAACACCCTTCTCCGGTATGAATCTGCACAAATAAACTGACAAGTGCTCAGTCTACCATCAAATATTGAAAAAAATCATGCACAAACAGCTTCCTCTCTCCTTTTTGTGTGTGTATGTGTGTGTCAGGCAGCAACACAAGTTAGTGAACTGCTGCTAATTCATTTTTATTCATGTTGTTGCAATTATGCATATTGATCCATGCATCACTTGAAAATAACAAGACAAATGAAGATCCCAAACAATAAAATAGCATCCAGAATGTATGAGTTCCATCAAAACTAAGACATTTTCTGCAACTATATTTGTTTGACTCTGTCAGTTAAGGCTAACCCAAACAATTTAGAGTGGAAGTTACCATGCAGTACTCATCAAGAGAAAATTGTCTGGACTTTGTACTAAATATGATTTTAGCAACTATACTATATTACTATGTATAAACTGGTAGTCTAACTCTTCACCAAGTAGAACTGGAGTATTAATAAAAACAATATCCCACATATATGGAATTTCACCAACAAACTTGGTCAATCTTTTGCCCATGAAAACTTTGCATGAGTCCATCAAATGAAAGTACAGCCATCCTCAGGACCAAGAGAGCTTTAATTTAAAGTGAAGAAATCTAATTTGAATGAACAAAGCCACTATTTACTTCTAATCTCTCTTCTCTGATTGGACTAAATCTATTCCAAAAAGTATCTGTAATTTCTTGTTCACATCTGTTTCACCAACCACCCATTAACTTCAAAATGTGACATTCATAATGATGATGATGAAGTTCAACTTCAAATCATCTTTTACTTTATAAGTCCTTTTTACTATATCATCCCTACAGTTATCTGTACACGTTTGGCAGTCAATATATAATAGCCCATCTCTTGTCCACGAATATCATTTTTTGTCTGTAAGAAACCATTATGAACTAAATTTTTAGAACCTCATCATGCTTAAATTGAATTTCTATCTAGATTTACAATGTCAAATTAAAAGAAAAGGTGCATTATATGATTGTAATAATAAGGTTAGACATGCAAGCAGACACATTTTCCTAAAGTAATAGCAACTTGAATTTATTTTCTGAACTAACTACTGTTTTGCAAGTGCTTCTAAGACCCATCAACCAAGCTATCTTCATGCTAACATGCATATTGGTAGATAGTTCTACACAGCAGCTTACAATGTTTTGTCAAGATTAGGTATAAATTACTACAAATTAAAAGCCCAAGCAAATTGTTTTGGATCAGATTTATCTGTGCAACATATTCTCTATTAATAGGCCTACCAGCCACTTCTTTCAAAACTGACTTCTTTGATCGTTACAGAAATCACTTCGTACTTCCTGTAACTGCTTCAACCCAGACACAGCTTATATCATTTATGATTCAGGCCTACATCAATGTCTTCAATAATTTTCAGTTGCATTTACACCCTTCTAGACAAGGAAAACTTCTTTAATTACATGAAGTCAATGTGTGAAGCATTATCATATACCATGGCATTGTATTACTTTTTTTTTTTTCCAGCAATCATGTCACAAAATACAGCCCTTTTGATCTAAGCCATATTTGCAGATTACTTTAATGACCATAGACATTCAAATATAACAGGTCCGTTGGCCCTAAGCTAGTTTATGCAACATCTGTTAACTGTACTGTACAAATTCAAATCAGATCAGCTAAAATGTACTTGTTCAGAACAACAACCACAGCTTTATTTTATTGTCTCGAATCTGAGTAAGGGTAAGCCATTCTCAACATCCATGAGAAAAGGAGGCCCTTTACTTGTAGTAGCAATTAAAAAGACAAGAAATCAATTGGAAATTGATCAGCTAAAGTATTCGCATGCACTTACATGGCAAAACTCCATTTATTCCTTTATAAGTACCTAATAGTCTCACTCAAGGAACAAGAAGTTGTAACGTCTAACCACAGTATTAGATGTTGAATAAGCAAAAGCCGACAACATCTGGCTATATCTGTCTTATCTACATCCTCGAAGTAAATGTACCAACTACTTCTCATATTTACAAATGTACCAACTAAATTGAAGGCGAACATCAATTTAAAGCCACCTTTTACAATCCCAAACACAAACTAACATCCCAATTATAAAACACCTCTAAATTTTTAATTTTGGCTAAACGATCAATCGGTTCCAGTAAACAACATCTCGCGACGACGTGACCAAAAAAGGGCATATTTCCAACATGAAAAGAAAAGAATAGAATTCAAATGGCCCAACCGAATAAAAGGAAAAAAACGATCCAAAACACACCTGCGAACAGAAATTTAGACTTCTTTTCCATCTTCGCATCATCCGACGCCATCGGGTGCTCGGGTTCGCTCCGCTCCAGGTTGGAGTCGGCGAAGGACAGGGAGGAATCGGGGAAAGACGAGAACGAAGGAAGCATACACAGGCCGATAGCCGATCCCCCGACGGCGAGTACCCCCGCGACCGCTCTCCCGAGTGCGCCGAGGTCACGCTCCTTCTCGGCTGACGCGAAGCTGCCGAACCACGCGGAGACGCCCCCACGGCTTCTGATTGGTGACTTACGGAGGGCAGATGCAACGAAGAGCGACATTGAAGCTCTTGACAGAGGACGAGATGGAGATGGAAACGGAGATGGCGAGGGTTCGGAGGAAGGGAGGGGAAGAGACGACAGAAGCGGAGAGGGAGTCGCAAGCGAGAACGACGGTTCGTTTGGAGAAGACCGAGTTATAATTAGAATATATTTACATATAAATAATATATAATATAAGTCGAGATGTATGTTTTATGGGCCCCATATGATTTATTTCGAGCTCTCCAAAGACGTGTGGAGATGCATACAGGGGTGTCTGTCCCACTTGGTATCGTTTCTTTTACAATTGGTGTGGTGGCATATTTTCAATGGCATGGTATGTTGTTCCTTGCACTGTTTAAATGATGAAATCCCGGATGTGGATGGAGTTATGCCACGACGCCAACCACGACCGTCTATTACAATCGTTATAAACTGGTTATTGCCGATTGCAATGGTTCACGACGTACGCGGTTCCATTCGATTCTGTCCCGAGAGCATAAGATCGTCCATGTGGATTCTTTGAGGAGAGGATACTGAGAAAGTGAGGTTTAGTTGAGAGGTCATGTCTTAGGCTTATGTTGCTCCCTCATGGTCGACCCGTGGTTGGGTTTGATCGGCTTCATCTACATCATGATTTTACATAATAAACGAATATCGAGGAGAGAATTCTCAAATCAATCCGCGCTTAAGTTAGTAAGTGATCTTTGTGCTGTCTAAGGTGTGGCACCGCCCTATACGATCCCGGATGACATAAGATCAGCTACACATCGCACGTCGGGTCGATTTTATTTTTTTGGACCCGTTCTACACGTTGCCCTCTAGTGCATTATCGCATGGGTGGTGTCAGAATATTCCTTAAATAAGGGTTCGAGGTATGTCATGCAGCACCCTCATTGGTCGGGGTATTTGGCGATCGAGCGATCGTTCGTTGGGCGCCCTGCACATCTCGGGCCTGTGCTTTGTCGTGGCAAGCCTACTTTTCTCCTGAGTTACATGACTAAGATGCAACTTCTCTTAGCCTCCCCATGGTGGGTCTTTTTTTTCTCCCAAGTTGCATGACTCAAGCCTAGCTTACCTTCTCTTCTCCCGAGTTGTGTAACTCGGGGATAATTCCTCTCGGCCTTGTCGTAGCGAGCTTTTGTTTCTCTCGAGTTACGAGCATAATTTCTCCTAGTTCTGTCATAGCATACCTTCCTTTCTCCCGAGTTGTATGACTTAGGCACAATTTCTCTTAGCCTCGTCGTGGCGGGCCTCCATCCTTCTCGAGTTGCATGACTCAGACATAATCTCTCTGACACCTATCGTAGCAGATCTTCATTTCTCCCATGTTATGTGACTCGAGCATAATTTCTCCTAGCTTCGCTGTGGCAGGCCTCCTTCCTTCTTGAGTTGCACGACTCGAGCACAATTTCTCCTAACCCAATCGTAGTGTACCTTCTATTCTCTCAAATTGCATGACTTAGGCATAATTTCTCCTAGCCTCACCATAGCGGGCCTCCTTCCTTTCTGAGTTGCACAACTCAAACACAATTTCTCGTGGCCCTATCATAGCATATCTTCTCTTCTCTTGAGTTGCGTGACTCGAACACAATCTCTCCTAGCCTCGCCATGGCGAGCCTCTTTCCTTCTCGAGTTGTATGACTCGGGCACAACTTCTCTTAGCCCTATCGTAGTGGACCTTCTCTTCTCCCAAGTTGCTTGACTCGAGCACAATTTCTCTTGTCGTATCATAGCGGACTTTCTTTTCTCCCAAGTTGTATAACTCGAGCATAATTCCTCCTGGTCCTGTTGTAATGGACCTTCTTTTCTCCTGAGTTAAATGACTTGAGCATAACTTCTTCTGGCCCTGTCATTTCTTTCCTTCTGAGTCGAACGACTCGAGCATAATTTGCATAATTTCTCATAGCCCTATCATAGCAGACCTTCCTTTCTCTCGAGTTGCACGATTTAGGCATAATTTCATCTAGCTCTATCGTAGCAGACCTTCCTTTGTCCCGAGTTACATGACTCGAGCATAATTTCTCTTGGCCCTACCATAAAGACCTTATTTTCTCCTGAGTTGCATGACTTAGGGCATAATTTCTCCTATCCCTACTATAGTGAACCTTTCTTTCTCTCGAGTTATACGACTCAAACATAATTTCTCCTAGCCCTATCATACTAGACTTTTCTTTCTCCCGAGTTGTGTGACTTAGGCATAATTTCTCCTAGCTTCACTATGGTGGGTCTCCTTTTCTTTTGAGTTGTGTGACTCGGGCATCTTGGCCTCACTATGGCAGGCCTCCTTCATTCTAGAGTTGCACAACTAAAGCATAATTTCTCCTGGTTCTATTGTAATAGACCTTCTCTTTTCCCGAGTTATGTGACTTGGGCACAATTTCTTCTATCCTCGCTATGGTGGACCTCCTTCCTTCCTGAGTTGCACAACTCGGGCATAATTTCTCCTTGTCCTACCAAGGCAGGCCTTTATCCTTTTTTTTTTTTTGTGCTGCTAATTCAATTATGGTGAGGCTTGAATTTTTTTATCTCTAGGGCCTTTTTAAGGCACCATGATGATGAGTTGAGTTGTTTCCCACTTTTGGATAAGGCAAAAGGCCATGTCAGATGGTGGATACTTCTTTATTAACCCTCTCTAGGAGATACGAGGAGTCACTCTACTCATTTGCTCCTTATTCCCTCCAGCACCTCGAGCGGTCCTCACCTCGAGTCCTTGTCATGAGTCTCAGGTTTCTCCCAAGGTTGTAGGATCATCCTTGGATAGTCCTAGAGTCGAGTAGTTAAGCTCATCCTTGGGTGACATGTCCTCGGTGGACGTGAAGGCTATTCAGGCCCTAGAGGTGATGAAAGTGGCTCATGATTGCTACTCGATCGTAACCAAGTCCTTCTTGAGTGATTATGGGGATGATATTGCATCTCAGACAAGTACGAGTTACATACTCGTTGCCCTAGGCAATGTTTATATGACTCGTTCCCATACGGATTTAGGCTGACAAACGATGCCCTTGAAGTATGACTCAGGCTCCCCTTGCATTCAGTCATCGAGTATTGTCTCAAGTGGTGGCGAATTTTACCCTCTCATATGGTGCCCAACTCGTGGCACTATTTAGTGGCATTCATCGGGGAATGTTGAGATGTAAGGATTATCACGACTCACACCCTCTTTTTAGAATATTTTCATCTATGTAGGGTAGGGTGGCTACTATCTGGTCGCCCGATGTGGTTTTAGGGTTAGCGGGGCACCCTAGAACAACAAAGGGTAGAAATTATGCCATTTCTTTATAAATGCTAGTCAAGGGTGGGAGTTTAATATTGAGTGATTGGCTCGGGCCATCAACAACGTCCTGCCATACTTGATCGATGAGGAGTCCAAATAGGTCGGGCATTTGATGGAGATTCTATCTTCTTTTAAGGTGATTAGGATGATGACCAAGGACTCGCTGGTCAAGGCCGGCCTCAGCCTAGCCCCTCGGGGTACGACCTGGACCTCATCCTTGTTTTTCTTGTTTCCTTCGCATTACTTCTAATCTTGCTTCTATCTTATGTCTCGACAAGAATGGATCTTATGGCGATGAAGGGGATGCCTCATGCTTCAGGCTCATCGACCCTGCATCCCCCACAACCCTTAGCTTGTGAGCCCGAAGAGTCAGCTTCTAAAACTCAGCCAGGGATGTGTGGATCATATCGATCCAAGAAGAAGCTGAAATTATCTATGCAAAAGATGTCAGAGGAGATAGATGTAGGATCGTAATGACACCAAGAGGGGGGAGGGGTGAATTACTGCTTTTGTAAAAATATATGATCCAAAAAATTTTAGACGAGAATATGAATCAAAAATATGTTTGACTTGAAAGTATAAGAAAGTAAATCAGTAGGCAAATTACAAGTAAAAGCAAAAAAGAAAATACAAACTAATTTCTAGTGTTTCGATCATCCAAACCTACATCCACTCTTGATTCCTCTTCTCTCAAGACTACTGACTTTCAATACCGATCTTTTTTCCAATGGGTGAAGATCAACTACCCTTATAACTCTTTCTCCTTTTACTAGACTCAGGAGAAAACCTTTACAAACTCTTTCTCACAAGACCTCAACCCTCCTTAGAATGACCACTAAACTTGAGGAGGAAAAGACTCAAAAATTAAGAGTTCATAACACTTTTAGCTCAAGGGTTATATCACTTTTTTACCTCTTTTTCACACTTATTTTTGCTATTTCATTACTTAATCAAGCAAGAAAGGGTGGAGAATTTATAGATCCCAAATGACTTTAAAATTGAAGCCAAAATTTTAAATCCCTGATTTTTCGGGGTACTGACGGTACCATCGCCTGTACTGAGCGATCTTATCATCGAACAGAGCTTGAAAATTAGGACTCTAGTGATATTACTATCGAATTATGAGGTACCACCGCTGACAAGGGGCGGTACCACCATTTGGATTCCCAAAAAATCACAAGACTATACTTTTCGTAGCCTAGGCGGTACCACTACCCAGGTCATTTCTAGGTTAGCAAATCTGTCATCAGGCCATTTAACCCTAGTTTAAGTCCAATGAGCCCTAAATCAAATTGGCATGGTTATGACCTAATACCAGCTTAATTCGACTATAAACGATCATGATAAAGATCTAACCATCTTAATTACAAACATGAAGCTTTCAACACATTATCCATCATTCTGACATGTCCTTTGTTCATCCGGCACTTCGTTCGAACCTCGAAAGCATCTTCTAGCCCGATGCCCAAACTCATAACAAAGTCTATCCTGTCGCATGTTAACTGATTCTCTGGTCTGATGTTCAATCTTTGATATAATATTTTTTAGCCCTATGTCTTGCTTTGATAAATTGCTCTCTGATGGTTCAAGTCCATGATCATCATTCTTACATTACTTATCTTGAAAGTATATTAGTTCATAAATTCATCAATTGATTTCATCATCAAAATCTATGATTCAATAATCTTACCCTTTTTTATGATGGTAATAAATTTATAACAAAGTTTTATCTAAACTTTAAGTCAAAATAACTTTAATTTGAAGTCATAACGCAGGAATATATGTATAATTTTATATCATATTCATACATATCAAATATCATAAAGTAATAACATCAAATATCATCAAAAAGTTACCATTATTTCTCTCCCTTCGTCAATAATAAAAAAAATAAGTAAGAGATTACTTTTCTTCTCCCCCTTTGTTACTATCGAAAGGAAGAGAATAATATCATGATACTACTTATTCGTTTATATCAATGTGACAATGATAGATATTATTATAAAAGAATTATATGACATAAATCTCACATTACTCATGATAATCAATGAGGAAAAATCAAGAAAAATTATGATTCATGTATTTTAAAGATTCAACAGGCCCAATTATCTTCTAATAAAATCAAATTGTTCCTCGTTCATTGGTTTAATAAAAATATCCATTAATTGATATTTTATGTCAAAAAAATATAAAAATATATCATGATTATTAACATGATCCCTAATAAAATGATGTATAATATCAATACTTTTAGTTATAGAGTGTTGAATATGGTTATTTGATAAGCATATTCCTGTATTATCATATTTTACAGAAATATTTTTCAAATAAAATCTATAATCCTCCAAAGTAATCTTCATTCATATTACTTGTGCACAGTATGCACCTGCCGCTACATATTCTGCTTCGACTATAGAAAATACGATAAAATTTTATTTCTCGGAAGACCAAAAAACAAGTGCATGACCTATGGATTGATATGTTCTAGAGATATATATTGATTTTACATCCTTCAAAGTTAGCATCAATATATGCAATCAAATCAAAATTTTTAAATTTTGATTACTATAATCCTAGATTTGGAGTTCTTTTTAAGTATCTAAAAATATTTTTAACTATTTTGTAATGAGATTTTTAAGATTGGATTTAAATCTTGTACAAAGACTAACACTAAATATTATATCAGGTTTAATTGAAATAAGATACAATAAGCTCACCATAATTACTTTATAAGTCTTTTAATCAAAGAATTCACGTTAGATATCCAATTTTATAGAAGTGCTTATTGGTGTCTTAATAGTGTTAGCATTATTAATATAAATTTTTTTTGATAAATCCAAAGTATACTTAGTTTTACTAATAAAAGCTTCATCATTTAGTTGCTTAATTTTGTAATTCTAAAAATTTACTTAATTTCTAATAAAATTAAGCATACAATTTGCTTAATTTGTAATCCTTCATTGTCTCTATTAAGCGCTCTATAAAAGTCACACCCCAGCACAAGGTAGAAGAGGGGGGCACTCTCTCTACTCTCTCATTTACACAGTTCATCATATTGTCTTTTTTTCCCGTTGTCTTCTACTAACTTAAGTATCGAAAGGATCGAGCCAAAAAATCTCCGGTATAGACTTGTTGTGCAGGACCATCAACAGTAATGAGATGATCCTATAGTAATAAAGATCCTCATTACATTATCAGACCTCTTCGTTTCATCTCCCAGATTAATCCCGTTGATCCATCTCCCAATGAGTCACCTACGTTCTCACCATGTCAACTCCCAAGGAGGAACTATATTAATAAATCAAAAGAAATCTATACCTTTATTAATAAATCAATCGGACAAACTTGCCATTCGAGGATACTCTGACCTATTAGGTTTGTTTGATGCTAAGGGTTCCTTGGTCATAATGATATGCTCTCTATCTACAATGTAAATTTGATGTGCAGTTAAAACTAGTGTTGGGTGGGGTCTCGACGTCATCCATTCAACGAATACTTAATATACTCGATTCAAATTTGGCTCTCATATTTCCAAAAATATTCTAAGTAATAATTTTTATACGATATGACAATTAACGATCGTTAATTTTATCTTCTGTTGACCAGGAGGTCAGGTGTTGAGTTGTGAGCGAAGCATACACTCCCATATCAATAATAATATTAAGAGTCTTATAGGGGATGATAATATTTATCTGTTGTCTGGTATTAATATATTTTTTAGTTAAAGAGTATAAACATATTTATCGTGTGTACGACGTTCAATCCGCTATGCTTTTGACATCCGATCCAATCCTACGATGATGTTTTCATGTACTTTTATACGACTCACGTCACGAATTGATTTGGCCACCTGATCCGACTCTAATGAGTTAAAACGAATAATTTTCTATTAACATCCGAATGGAATAACCCCTGGAAAGTTGCCGGGGTGATCTTGCTGCTTCTCGCCGTCTGATTTCCTGCATTCATGTAATGGGTCCCACCGGATCAGATCCGCAGTAAACCACGTCACCCAGAACTAGGTCGCGGTCGATTCAGTCCAACTGGATCTGGCATTTCGGCTTCTCTCTAGTGGTCATCCGGTGCCGAACGAAAGGACGAGCATCCATCGTACATCTACAGTCAGCGCGAATCATGAAGCGTTCATCAGGCCCGGCTCAATGCCACCCGCCTCCACCGTATATGAGAGACCCTTAGGGTTCGTTCTTGGAGCCGCCGAGGCAGCTCCTTCGTTTAGCCATCGCGCTTGATCTCCTTGTCCAAGGAACTCACGTTGCTTATCGATCATGGCGGAACAGGTCAGCACCAGCCTTGCCTGGTTTCTTTTCTTCAAGTTGTCTGTTTTCCCTTCTTTTTGTTGTTCATCGTTTTCTTTCTCTGAATTCTCTTGGTTTGTGGAATTCTCGGGCTAATCTTGTTATGATTCGAAGTCATTTGGTGGTACAAGGAAAGCGAAAAGGACTTTGGGGTTTGGAAAACGCTAGTTGGGCCGAGACGGTCGAACATTAGATCGTAGAGTTGCAGTTCTTGATATCTCTTAGTCGAGTGGATTAATCGATTATTATTTGATCTGACCTTTAGTAAAATTTTACGTTACCGGTTGAGATTGTGTCATGCTACATTTGAGGCCGTTTCGTGATGTATAATTGTCTAAACATAATGTTGCAAACTGCCAAAGATCAAGATCGTGCTTTTCTGATTGTGGTGATTGAAAAACCACGCTTTTTCTAGTTTGAAGTATATTGCATGCTGGGATGCTACTTCCCTTACTGATTTTTCAACGAAATTTTGTGCAGACGGAGAAGGCATTCCTTAAACAGCCTAAAGTGTTTCTTTGGTAAGACAATGACTTCCTAACGTCAAATATATTATGCGTTTGGTTAGTGTTCGGGATCAATGATATCGTGGACATTACAGCTCAAAGAAAACTGGAAAGGGGAAGAGGCCTGGCAAGGGTGGAAACAGATTTTGGAAAAGTATCGGGCTTGGGTTCAAGACCCCAAAAGAAGCTATTGAAGGTGGGAGATCCTGTTTCTATTTTTAGTTTGGTGGTGATTTTGGATCGATATTTTATTCCATTGAAAATGCAATTTTCATTGGACTAATCTGAAACATCTTGCTAATTATCTTGTGAATTATATATTTGTTGGAAGGCATCATGTACAGCTGACTTGGAAACTAAGTGATTTTAGAACATTTTTGTACTGTGGTGCACCATATGGTTAGTTTGGTTGGAACTTTATAAATGTTTATAATAATCCCTTTTACATATTTCAGGGACCCGTGGTTGATACCCCTGTTTAATTGATATACTTGAACCATATTATTGACTGTATAAGTTTGTTCCTTTTAAACTAAATCCTTCAATTTAACAGTTTCAAAAGTTTCATTTTATTTGGTTCTTCTTGCTCATATTCTTGCTTGTTAACTAATGATATTTAATAGATTGTTTTGCTTTTTTTTCATCTTAATTACAAACATATATTGTAGGCATTTGGTTTTGATATTCTGTACTAGAATTTTCTTTGATGCCCGTGGTTGTAATGGAAGAAAAAGTACTTCGATTTTAAAGAGCATAAATGCTTAAGTTCTTTCCATCTGTAGTTTAAGGTGAATTTACTGTATGGATTTGCTAAAGATATTTTTAGAACTATATATGATTGCTTCAGTTTTGTTTTAGATGATTCACTTCCTTTGTGTTTGTTCTTAGATTTGTTCCTCAGAAATGTTGTTTTGCAACTGTAGTTACTGGCAGTAATATATGTGGGTTGTCTCTGTTAGTTCACATGTGTTTGTTCTTAGATGATTCACTTCCTATGTGTTTGTTCTTAGATCACATACTTTGTCCTTTAATTTATGATGCAAATAAATATGTCTTTTGAGTTACTTTGGGCATCATTTCATACTTACAAACTCAAGTTCGTCACTTGTTTCACCAATATTTATGTTCTATTTTGAGGTAAAAGTGGCTGAAGATAATTTACAACTTTTGTTTATATCTACAAAAAAATGAAGGTTGTGAGCTTCAGGTAGTATATATCGATCATTTCCTTGAGACCTCAATTGTTTGCTTCAGCATGATTGGAGTTATAAAAAACCGTTTCCAACGTGAATGAATTGTGATTTTGGATGCAGGGACTTATATTGATAAAAAATGTCCATTCACTGGAAATGTATCAATTAGGGGCCGGATTTTAGCTGGTACATGCCATAGCGCCAAGATGAACAGAACCATCATAGTACGCAGAAACTATCTTCACTATGTGAAGAAATATCAAAGGCACGTGGTACCTTTTGTTTTTTTCTGATGAAGATCAAATTTGAATTCTTAACTTTCTTCTGATAGGTATGAGAAGCGACACTCAAATATTGCTGCGCATATTTCTCCTTGCTTCCGAGTGAAGGAAGGTGACCACATTATCATAGGCCAGTGCAGGTGAGCTTGTTTCTCAACTATTGACATGTCACCATAGGTCGGCAATACGGTTTTTTTCAATGCAGGCTTAGTTGTTTTTCTTTTTTTAAAATTCCATGATGTTGGTCTTCATCAGACTTAGCCTCAATAGAGCACTTCCATCATTCTATATGAACTCCTTTTTTTCTATTTGATGAGTTGTATCACGGGGTTCAATTATATAATAATTCAATTGTTTTCCTAGTGCAAAGAAAAGAAAAAAAGGTATTGTTAAGCCAGCATATAGCCAATGCGACGAAATGGGACCTCCCTGTGACATACTCCACGTCTTCTTAAGAGCCATCTCTAGCTACCAATGTGCTTCCCAAAGCATGTGGGTATCAATGCTGTGGTTACTTGTAGACATCAAACCCTTGGCTACTGAAACTTACAACTATCACTTGTTATTCAAAAACTTATAAAAATGATGTGGCTAGTTGCATAAGACATCAAACCCTTGACTCGAACGAAGACAAGCCTACTATATCAGTCATTGCCGACAAATAATAATCCAAGAAATTGAACCAAGGAAAATGGTGACAATTGCTTTCGGTCAGTATTAGAATCTTTGTTAAACTTATCCTGCACACACAAACTTGAGACATAATCAATGAATCAAAGATTTTGACAGTTTTCATCTTCTTTTGCAGGCCATTGGCGAAGACTGTGACTTTCAATGTGTTAAAGGTCATTCCAGCTGGATCAACAAGTGGAGGCGGAAAGAAGGCTTTTGCTGCAGTTTGAAGAGTCATGCATTTTTGGTGGCCAACAAACAGGCTGGACCTACAAGGAAACTTTAATCTGGATGAACACTGTTGGGTTCTTTTAGTTTAGAACTACTGATCGATCTCTTTTTGCTGAGAACCGTGCAACGATTGATTTATTTATATAATTCCTTTGGACAACTTGTGTTCTTAATTTCTTATCAGATAGCTCATAACTTTGATCAGATGGGCCTTGTGTGTGTGTGTGTGTTGGTTCAGATTTCAGAAAGAAAAGAAGGGTGATTGCAGTGTTTGGTTCTGGCCGTAGAACCCTCGATTACTGTATTCTGGTGATCATCTCTCTCCATCAGGTTTCTAGTGGTTTTCATTGTTGCAACTTCAATCAGAGAGAGCGCTACTCTTTCTCGGACATTGTGGAACTGCTGCATCGTTTTCTCTCGTTTTAGCAACATCACAAAATTGATACAATAACGAAAAAGAAGGTTCATTTCTAGTTTTCCAAATCATCGATAGCATGACGTTAGCGATGCAAGACATCACACAACCATCCACCGAGTTCAATATCATGCAAATCGTTTGCTCAATTCGGGCATGTAATCGAAGTAGGCTCGTAGCTAATTTACTCCTAAAATGCAGATCCAAGAAACGAGGGTGACCAATTAAGGGATACTGCATGTTGTGTCTAAACCTTTTGTCTTTGCTTTCAATTTACAATCCCTGCTTACAAACGAAGACGCATTGTTGGCATAACCTGTTTGTTATAACTAAAAGAGTTAGCTATATGTCTCAAATGATATATATAAGAAAAAAATAGTAGAACCTAATGTGTATTGGCATACTTTTTCAATGGACAAAATTTTTTCACAGATCTGGTTTATTGTCTTCAGACACAAACCCAGTGCATCAATGCCCTTATGTGCCTGCTCAACCTGTGGGAAGAAATGTACACATGTCAACACCGGTTATTTTAGATACAAAATGACTGCTTGATGGTCTGAAGACCACAAAGTTCATAAAAATCGTGTGAACACTTCTTCCAAGGTCATAAATGCATCCTCCTCTATGGCCTGGCAAATCTAACCTAGAAATAACACTAGGAAACAGTAATGATTGGCATTTAATTGAATGCCATGATAAACTACCTGCTTCGCTACCACTGTGTTGAGTTGTGCATCATTTGCCTGGAAGCATAGAAATCAGTGGAAAGAACATTCATCAAAACTCCATATGGTGAAGCATGAATAACAAACGTATATAACTATGGGTAAGTTCACAAAATATGGGTAAACATCCATAAAGCAGACAACCTTTTCAATTTTTAAAACAAAGAAGCTCCAAGTCCAACATGATCATATACAGTTTTTCACTGAGGCTAAGCAGCAGTGTAGGGAACAGCAGAAGTAGTTTCAACATGGTATTAGCCATTTTTATTCCATGTCACAGTGTAGTGCCACATACATACTAGGAGTTAGGAGTACATGCTCCTGTATTCCACAAATTTACCACTAGTTATTTCAGTATCAGGTAACAGACTTTTGTTGTACTTGCAACTGTCATTTTCTTATTCAAGATCTCTCCTTTTGAGTTTTGCTAATACAGATTCCTGCTCCACTAGCTCAAAAAGAGATCGCAAAAATTAGTTAAGATACTTTGGTGCATCATTTTGAAGGCATCTGAGGCACTGATTAAATCAACATTGCTTCCCAATAAAATTTGGTTGTCAGACCTAACAAAAGCCAGCTCCTGTCCATTTTCTTATTCAAGATCTTTCCTTTTGAATTATGCTAATACAAATTCCTGCTCCGCTAGCACAAAGAGATTGCAAAAAATTAATTATATACTCGGTGCACCATTTTGAAGGCAACTGAGGCACTGATTAAATTAACACTACTTCCCAGTAAACTTCGGTTGCCCAAACCTAACAAAAAATCCGTCTTCTGCCATTGAAACCCTCATCATCTTCCTTATTTCGTTGTTTCAACCGGATAGACTTTAATCACTTGAAGGACTCCAAAGGGTTTGTCAAGTAAAGCAACCGATCATCATTATCGGCCGTTGTTCTTTGTCCTACATAAAGAAACCAAAATTCGAAACCTCGCTGCATATTCTTGGAGAACAAGACGAAGAAGTGGGCGGGGGGAATAACGAGTGACGCCATCCTAGCCGGTTGACGGGAGAGGTAATCGGCTTTGATGGAGACGATGGAAATGAGGAGGTCCAGGGAGGATCCTGGCCACCTCGTGAACGGTGGCCTCCTTCGTCGATACCCAGCCAGATCTTCCAGCACCATTTTGTGTGTGTATACTACTAAATATTCATCATCGAGTGTATGTGTGTGTGTATACTACTTAATATCCATCGAGAATAGCTTAAAAGTCAGCAGTTTTGTTTGATTTCTTCCTTCTATCATATATATATATATATATATATATATATGAGAAGTTCAATTTTGTGAAAAGAATTCCGGTTAGCTTGTTTCTTGCTTATTTGTTGAACTCCCTGTTAGCCAAAAACTTGGAACTTGTGTTCTGTTGCTTATTTGCTTGCTTTCTAGCGCTTATCCCTATTAGCCAAAAACTTTGAACTTGTGCTTGCTTTCTAGCGCTTACACTTATTGGAGTTTCTTTTATAGGGTTGTACCTCAAATAAATTGGTTTGTTCAATTCTCAGATATAGTACATATTTCTTAGAGCCAGCAGTAATGGGTTGCGTTGTGTGTTGCTTTTTACACCATTCTCAAATATGGTATGTTATGTATGTATTTGTGTGTATGTGTGTTGTTTGTTTTGTGTGCGTTATGTGTATGTATGTGTGTGTTGTGTGTTATATGTGTGTGTATAGTATGTGCTGTGAGTGTGTTTGTTCTTGTGTGTATGTGTCGCTATGTATGTTGTGTATGTGTGTGTTTTGTATATATGTGTATATGTGTGTGTGTGAGTTGTGTTTGTATCTATTGTGTGTGTGTGTGAGTTGTGTTTGTATCTATTGTGTGTGTGTATATGTATGTTGTACATGTGCATTGTGTGCGTGTGTGTTGTGTTATATATTGTGTGTGTGTGTTGTATATATTGTGTGTGTGTGTGTTGTATGTGTATACTACTTGATATTTATCATCCAGTATATGTATGTGTGTTGTTGTACGTGGTGTGTGTATTTGTGTGTTTGGTTTGTTATGTGTTGTGTGTTGTGTGTGTGTACGTTGTGTGTATGTGTTATTGTTGTTTGTGTGTTATACATGTGTGTGTATGTATGTTGTGTTGTGTGTGTTATACTTCTCTATCGATGGAGAAGTCCAGGTTTGACCAAAGATTGTTTTGGACCATAGGATAGTGATATGCAGTGGATGTTGGTACAGTGGACCAATCTACCTACTGAGGATGCTACTTGGGAGTCCTATAATGAGAGTCCAAGTAAGAGTCTAAGTAGGAGTTCAATTAGAAGTTGGATTAGAGTCCCTATAAATAAGGGTGTAACACTTTTGTTTTGATTAATGAAAGCTATTTGATTTCAGTCTTTGGCCGAAATTCTAGGAGGGTCGAACCCCTACAACGATCATTCATCTTCGATAGAAACCTTTGAGTTCCTAATTATAACTATGCTTCTTTAGACTGCTCTACCACATGACCCTACTTAAGTTGGCAGAGCTTAGAAAATAGTTAGATGAATTGCTAATTAGTGATCTCATCCATAATTCCAAAGCACTATTCAAAGCTCTAATTCTCTTTCAGAAGAAACAAAATGGGATGCCTCCAAGTATGGTCTAGTTACCGGATCCTAAATAAAGTGACGATAAAGAATAAATATTTTATCTCGTTCATCACAGACTTATTCGACCAACTAGGCAAGACAAAATACTTTCAAAATTTGACCTTCTAAGGTATTGGTAGGTATGAATAATAAAAGGCAACAAAACAAAGTTTACATGTGTGACCAGGTATGGAACATTAAGAGTTCTTGGTGATATCTTTCGACTTAACCAACACTCGAACATGTACTCTAATGAATTAATTATTACAACCATGATATCGATTCAGTCATCAGTTCAAATCAGAAATATTTAGCACGAGATACGCTTATCGACCGTCGTTAGTTCATTCCTGCCCGAGGCACACCTCTCAACCATCATCAGTTCAGTCGTACCCGAGACATGCCTCTCGGCCATTATCAGTTTAGTCGTGCCCAAGGCACATCTCTCAGCCATCATTGATCCAGTTGTGTTCGAGATGCATCCTTCGATCACCATCAGCTGGAACATGCCCCATCAATGCCTCTCGACCACGGCGCCACAAGTTCGTGCGGACGAGCCAACTTCCTCGCAACACTTCCCGGAAGATCAAAAGCTTCGTGGCAATCCTTTTCGTTGCAATCCAAACCCCAAGACAACCCTTGCAGTGCGCCCATAAAGTAACAATGAAAAGGATTTTTGCCTGGGAGGGGAGGGGTTGTGGGAGAGAATGATGGGGCCAATAATGGTCAGTCCAACGTGGTGAAGAACACAACGCCCCCATCTCGACCACGTCACAACTCAGCCACGTCGAACTTGTGTTCTCCGCCCGAGCCGACCTCGAGATATCCTTTGACGGCCCTGCGACCGACTCACTATCCCCCCCGATAACGGGCGACGCAACAGTGCCGACGTGCCAAACCACCTTGACCGACACCGGTAACGGTGACGTGTGTAGTAGATAGCGAACCGACACCCCTTGACCCATGACGGTGACGGTGGCGGTCGTAGATGCACACAAAAATACCCCTTGACCCTTGACAGTTGGCGACGGACGACGTGCCAAGATAGACGCAGCAGCCGACGACAGACGGTTGGTGACTTGTCAGGTATTGTAGCGACGACGTAGCCCACGTACGACCAACTCATCTACGCAGGTATAAATGTCCACTTACCACATCTGTAAAGAGGATCCGAGCTCAATTAAACTGACCCCTGACTTGATCATCGGAGGGACTCGACCGAGCCCAAACAGTCTTTGCGGACTTATCGATTGACCGAGGAAGCCTCAAGAAAGAAGTGGAGCGCCACATCACCGCATACCGGAGGCGATCCGGCACGCAGGAATCCTCACCGGGGTGACCTATCATCCCATGTTGTGAGACCACCCCAACAGTTGTTATAGACGGTTAGGATATAGTGATGTTAATTAAATAAGAGATTGACACAAACATTAAACATAAATGAACGATGATTAAGATATGGTTTGAGCAATTGAATAACAGAAGCATATCGCAAAGTTCAGATCAAGCAGCCAAATTTGCCAACAACCGATAAACGATCAAATTAAGCCAATTTGTTACAACAAAGCAATGCAATATTATCAGATTTAACCATAATTAATAACTCCACGCTTCTTAAAAAATTAAGTTGTCATAATAAAGGTATTTGGGTATATAGAAAACCTACAATCTTTAATGATGGGACAACATGAAAGTTAGAAAAGATGATGGGAGGAATAAAACGAAGATGATAATAATAATAATATAAAAAAGACCACGGGAAGTGGAAGACAACGGACAAAGCAAAATGACGATAATGAGAAAAGGAAATTGAAGAGAATGAAAAAATTTGAAGGAAATAATATAATAGTGTACCCTTGATATATTTTCTTGATATATGATTTAACCTACTGATTCACGGATCTAATCAATTATCCAACAAAACTAATATTAGTCGAGTCAATGATCAATCGGTTTTGGTAACTACGATTCCACAATTGGAACTGTAACTGTTACATCGACACCATCGACAGAAAGAAAAATATATCGACCACGTGAACAATTGGTATTGTGTATAGGACTGCCCAAATCATTGGTCCGAATGGAAAAAGGCGAGATGCAAACAAATTTATATGGATGTGAAAATTATAAGCCAAATAACTTAAAAGTAACGAACATGCCACCAAATTGCATATGCGGACATGTTTTTTTACAGTATGTACACCCAAACAATAGCAATCTAGCAATTATCTTTTCTCCTAATGACTGAAGAAGAAAGCCAAAAAGAAGTAGCAGAAACTAAACTATATATATCAAAAGCTAACAATTTAAAGGTACATAAACATCCAATCAAACACATTGACAAAGCATGTAAATTATGTAGTGTCACAGCATCACAACCTTTGCTAAGAAGGCGTGCATGCTGAGGTGCTCAAACATGTTTGCCTAAGCCCAGATGAATGGCATTCACATAAATTCCACAAATTCCACGTGTATGTAATCATGCTATGCTCTTAAAAGAGAAGCAACTTCTTGAGAAAGGAACATTCAAAAAAATATCCAACAAAATAAAGAGGTGTTTGTACATTCCTTTGTATAACACAATTTAATAAGATCATTCACAAACACAATCTTATAAAGATATCCATAAAAATTATCATTATGGTTGGGGCAGGAAAAAAACATATGAGCACCCTTCTATGCAACCATCAGTATTGTCAACTGAATTAAATATAAATCTCAACTGGGAAATAAGAAATTAGAGAAAAATATATCATCTAAAGCAGACATTAAGTTTTAATCATCTAGCTCAACAAAACCACCAGTACAAACCCAAGCCCCAATAACTGTTGTTAACAAATGCGAAATCATACACCTTTAATATATCATATCCAAAGTTAACCATTTAACAGTACACAAACATTCAATCAAACACAACCATTGCAACGAATACAGCATACTAAACTATGGTGGCAAAAAATATTTACACAAACACAATATAAAAATCATTCACGTATATCCCACATTTGTACTTATGTGATTATAACTCATAAATTTGGTATAAGATCACCCCTAAATAAATAATAGGCTATACCCAGTTTCATAGATACATTACAGGTTCACTACAAAAATTCTCTTAAAAGAGCAGCAACTCCATGAAAACAAAACATTCCGATAAATATTCAAACAAAATAAGTGGATGAATTCATCCCAATCCCTTATATACCACAATCCAATAATATCATTCATGAAAACAATCCCATCGATACCCATACGGATGATTCTTATGTTTGGGCAAGGAAAAAAACATGTAAGCACCTTGATCGACACATTATAAAACAAAAAAAATACAATTTAAGCAAAAATCTATATTTTCCATCATTTAGCTCACCATTATCAACAGCACAAACCCAAACCCTAAAATTTAAACAAACATATGACACATTATAAACAAAGATGCATTTGCTCGGTATGTGGCATATCATTCAAGCAAACCCTATTAATTAAACAAACATATGACAAATTATAAAACAAAGATGCATTTGTATGGGGCATACCAGTCACGCCTTCAATAACAAACATATAAATCCCACATATGCAACTATGTAATTACAACTCATAAATTTAGGATAAGATCACCTTCAATAACAAACACAAATCCCACATATGCAGCCACGTGATTATAACTCTGTAACTTTAGGATAAGATCGCCGCTATAGTAAATTAGTAATAATAGACTATACACAATTGCACATATACATAACAGGTTCACCACTGTAGGTGCTCTTAAAAGAGAGCATATAAATGATCCTTATGCTTGGGCCAGCGAAAAAACTCATGACCCTTCATTTGTAATCATCCACTTCTTTAACTAAATTAAATATGAATCTCATCTGAAAAACAAAAAATTAGAGAAAAAAAAAAAAAGTTTAGAGCAGACACTATGTTTTACGTCATCAAGCTCAATAGCATTACCAACACAGTCCCAAGCTCTGATAACTAAAATAACATTTGTGCAAATTATACAAAGATTGATTTGATGGGCATGGAGCATACCATGCGGGAAGAAAGATCGAGGTGACGTTGCCCCTCGATCTTTGCGTTGTTAGAAATCCCTATTCCGTAGCCAGCATTGCCCAAATTTTATGGAGAATTCCCCACTATATTGTAAGTGATCATGATAGGATTTTTACCATCAAATTTTAGACAGAACTCTTTCAGTTGCAGGGTACACAATTGAAGATGAACATAACCTATCACCCATAAACTGATGGCTAAACAGTAGTAAATTGGTGCTTGGAAAATTACCTTAGGTGCTTTACCAGTGATAGGCCAAAGGAATGGACTAAATGAGCTCAATGATGGTACAATACAACCTATCATTCATCTATCAAAAGTACAACCAGCAATTACAAAATATGTGGCCGACACATCATAGGTGGATCAAATAAACAAGAAGTTAATTGACAGGGATAAAACTTTGTAGCTCTTGAAAGACAACCTTGCAGCCGCCCAAGTAAGAATGAAACAATAAGCCGACAAGCACCGGAGTAAAAGAGAATTTGTTGTAGGAGATTGGATCTTCCTTTGCCTTCAGCCATACAAGCAAACATCTATAAAGACCCGAGCCTCTATGAAGTTGTCTCCCCACTTTTTCGGACCCTATAAGATTTTGGAGCGCATTGGAGCCGTTGCTTACCGATTGGATCTACCGGTGGACTCAAAGATACATCCGATCTTCCATGTTTCCTACCTTAAATTGTAGCTAGGAGGAGATGAATCAATGCAGAATCACTTATCCGACATCTCTATCGATGGAGAAGTCCAGGTTCGACCAAAGACTGTTTTGGACCACAGGATAGTGATATGCAGTGGATGCCCCTCAACTGAAGTATTGGTACAGTGGACCAATCTACCTACTGAGGATGCTACTTGGGAGTCCTATAATGAGAGTCCAAGTAAGAGTCTAAGTAGGAGTTCAATTAGAAGTTGGATTAGAGTCCCTATAAATAAGGGTGTAACACTTTTGTTTTGATTAATGAAAGCTATTTGATTTCAGTCTTTGGCCGAAACTCTAGGAGGGCCGAACCCCTACAACGATCATTCATCTTCGATAGAAACCTTTGGGTTCCTAATTATAACTATGCTTCTTTAGACTGCTCTACCACATGGCCCTACTTAAATTGGCAAAGCTTAGAAAATAGTTAGATGAATTGCTAATTAGTGATCTCATCCATAATCCCAAAGCACTATTCAAAGCTCTAATTCTCTTTCAGAAGAAACAACATGGGAGCGTCCAAGTATGGTCTAGCTACCGGATCCTAAATAAAGTGGCGATAAAGAATAAATATTTTATCTCGTTCATCACAGACTTGTTCGACCAACTAGGTAAGACAAAATACTTCTCAAAATTTGACCTTCGGTCAAGGTATTGGTAGGTATGAATAATAAAAGGCAACAAAACAAAGATTACATGTGTGACCAGGTATGAAACATTAAGAGTTCTTGGTGATATCTTTCGACTTGACCAACACTCCAACATGTACTCTAATGAATTAATTATTACAACCATGATATCGGTTCAGTCATCAGTTCAAATCAGAAATATTTAGCACGAGATACGCTTATCGACCGTCGTCAGTTCATTCCTGCTCGAGGCACACCTCTCGACCATCATCGCTCCAGCAGACATGCCTCTCGGCCATTATCGTTTAGTCGTGCCCAAGGCACATCTCTCAGCCATCATCGATCCAGTTGTGTTCGAGATGCATCCTTCGATCACCATCAGCTGGAACATGCCCCATCAATGCCTCTCGGCCACGACCAGGCGCCACAAGTTCGTGACGCCTGAGCCGAACAGCTTCCTCGCAACACGTCCCAAAAGATCAAAAGCTTCGTGGCAATCCTTTTCGTTGCAATCCGCTCGGTCTCGTTGAGCTTGCAACTCTTGTAGGCCACTGGATGACCCTCCTGCATAAGATGTGCTCCAATAGCAAAGTCAAAAGCATCGGTATGGACTTCAAAAGACTTTCCATAGTCCGACAACTGAGTACAGGTTCTTCTAACAGCTTGTGTCTTGAAATGCCGCCTCACATTTGTCCGACCATCTCGATCGCTCCTTTTTAGCAACTCAGAATGGAGTCGCTCAATATCCAGCTATGAAGCGTCGATAATTACGAACCCAAGGAAGGATCTCAACTCGCACCTTCTTTGGTGTTCGCCACCGCCACGCACCTTAGCCTTGTCCATTCGAATGGATCCATTCCCAATTCGATGCCCCAAGAATAAAATCTCCGTCGATGTAGCACTTTTCCTCTCGACGAACAAGGTGTTCTCCCGAGAACTTTGAAAATTGTTGAGGTGTCTAACATGCTCCTCAAGTGTTTGGTCAGACAACGATATCGCCTAAGTAGACGACCACAAACTTATCCAGATATTCCTTGAAATTTGGTTCAGAGTGCGAATGTGAACGAGCGTTGTCGAAAGGCATCACCAAAACTCGAATGCTCCATACCTAGTCACACGTAGTCTTCGCCTCATCACCGCAATGTGCACCGCCATACCCCGATCAAGGTCGAGTTTGAGAAGTACTTTGCCTTGCCCAATTGATCGAACAAGTCCGCGAGCGGAATAGGTACTTGTTCTTCACCGTCATCTTGTTGAGGGCTCGATAATCAATGCATAATCGAAGCTCCCATCCGGTTTCTTCGAAGAGGACTAAGCTCGAAGGTGCTTGAAGCTGGATGAGACCACCGCTAGCGCTCATCTAACGCTTCCTCGCTCTACCAACTCGGAGGGGCTATGCGGTATGGTGGTCTCACGGAGGCTTAACTCCGGCTCAAATCCGATGATCCACGCCTGTGGTGGTAGAGTTCTCGGCAACTCTATTGGCATCACATCCGAGAACTCCTTCGGGATGTTCGCCACAAAGAGTTCTGAATGGCCTCCCATCAAGTGTCTCTAGCCATGCCTACAAAGGTTAATTCACCTTTCGCACTTTCTTCAATCAGAAAGCCGATATTTGTCAGAGGTCCTTGGTTCCTCCTCGAGAAACCGGAACCATGCAGGATCATCAAGTGTCTCTAGCTTCATAGCAGCTACAAAGGTTAATTCACCTTTTCGCACTCCTTTCTTCAATTGTAAAGCCGATATTTGTCAGAGGTCCTTGGTTCCTCCTCGAGAAACCGGAACCACGCAGGATCATCGCGATTCTCGAGATCGTGGCCGATGGACGCCATGAAGGAGGATAGAGAGAAGAGGGTTAAGGTTTAGCCAAACGTAGCCAAATGTAAAGATCAAAAATATGATCCACGGCAAAAAAAGACTTCTAAATTGACAGAGAAGCGAAAGACAAGGGAAAACCACTTGCCATGCTCCGATTGTGCCTATTTGTAATAGTTTTACAAGTTAAGAATTCCCCATCCCACCCTCAATCTAATGTTAGTCATGTGATGCAAGTCCTATCGTTACAAAACCTTGTGTTGGTAAGCAAAGAAACTGGTATGATGATGCTAGAAACTCAGAATGGCAAAAGTTAAAGCGATAACATAATTCCTACACTTGAATGAGGTTGAAGCATCCATAAGTATCAGAACTGATTTGTATGGGCATCTTTAGAGAACATACCGCTACAATTTTAGTATCATTCATTAAGAAGGAGAAACATGGACCATTTAGTGGTTGTTTGTTTTTGTAATCTTAGAATCTAATACCAACTACAAGATAACACTGCATTTGATTACGTCTCTGATTCTCACATTTTATTATTGCTGCAATGGAGGATACAAATCAAGAAAAGAAAGGCGAAAGATGCCCAAATAAACCTTACGATCCAATACTGATGGAGATAATCGATCAAACCAGAAAACCAAGAAAAGAAATATAGTTAACAATCAATGATAGACATCGCATAAAAAAACCATAACAAGCGATCAAATAGGTCCGACTTTGCATGAAGCCACACAAGAGGACCAGCAACAGATAAACAAGCGACATGAAGGTACTAAAGAAAAGAAGAATAGCACAAAGAAAGGACACGAAGCCACCAAATAAAACAGGAATGGAATACATCGAGCTGAGCGATTGCGGAGATCGTGGCCGATGGACGTCACAGGAGGAGGATAGAGAGAGAAGAGGGTTAAGGTTCAGCCAAACGTAGCAGCCAAATGTAAAGATCATAAATATGATCCACGACAAAAAAAGACTTCTAAATTGATAGAGAAGCGAAAGACAAAGGAAGACCACTTGCCATGCTCCGATTGTGCCTATTTGTAACAGTTTTACAAGTCAAGAATTCCCCATCCCACCCTCAATCTAATGTTAGTCATGTGATGCAAGTCCTATCGTTACAAAACCTTTTGTTGGTAAGCAAAGAAACTGGTATGATGATGCTAGGAACTCAGAATGGCAAAAGTTAAAGCGATAACAGAATTCCTACATGTGAATGAGGTTGAAGTATCCATAAGTATCAGAACTAATTTGTATGGGCATCTTTAGAGAACATACCGCTACAATTTTAGTATCATTCATTAAGAAGGAGAAACATGGACCCTTTAGTGGTTGTTTGTTTTTGTAATCTTAGAATCTAATAGCAACTACAAGATAACACTGCATTTGTTTGTCTCTGATTCTCACATTTCATTGTTGATGCAATGGAGGATACAAATCCAGAAAAGAAAGGCGAAAGATGCCCAAATAAACCTTACGATCCAATACTGATCGAGATAATCGATCAAACCAGAAAACCAAGAAAAGAAATATTGTAAGAATCAATGATAAGCATCGCATAAAAAAACCATAACAAGCGATCGAAGAGGTCCGACATTGCATGAAGCCACCCAAGAGGACCAGCAACAGATGAACAAGCGACATGAAGGTACTAAAGAAAAGAAGAATAGCACAAGGAAAAGACATGAAGCCACCAAATAAAACAGGAATGGAATACATCGATATCATGGAGATCGTGGCCGATGGACGTCACAAAAGGAGGATAGAGAGAGAAGAGGGTTAAGGTTCAGCCAAATGTAAAGATCATAAATATGATCCACAGGAAAAAAAGACTTTTAAATTGACAGAGAAGCGAAAGACTAGGGAATACCACTTGCCATGCTCCGATTGTGTGCCTATTTTGTATAGCTAGTCAAGAATTCCCCATCCCACCCTCAATCTATTGTTAGTCATGTGATGCATGTCCTATCATTACAAAACCTTGTGTTGGTAAGCAAAGAAACTGGTATGATGATGCTACGAACTCAGAATGGCAAAAGTTAAAGCGATAACATAATTCCTACACTTGAATGAGGTTGAAGCATCCATAAGTATCAGAACTGATTTGTATGGGCATCTTTAGAGAACATACCGCTACAATTTTAGTATCATTCATTAAGAAGGAGAAACATGGACCATTTAGTGGTTGTTTGTTTTTGTAATCTTAGAATCTAATACCAACTACAAGATAACACTGCATTTGATTACGTCTCTGATTCTCACATTTCATTATTGCTGCAATGGAGGATACAAATCAAGAAAAGAAAGGCGAAAGATGCCCAAATAAACCTTACGATCCAATCGATGGAGATAATCGATCAAACGAGAAAATCAAGAAAAGAAATATAGTTAACAATCAATGATAGACATCGCAAAAAACCATAACAAGCGATCAAATAGGTCCATGAAGCCACGAAGAGGACCAAAGAATGATAAACAAGCGACATGAAGGTACTAAAGAAAAGAAGAATAGCACAAAGAAAGGACACGAAGCCACCAAATAAAACAGAATGAAATACATCGAAATGAGCGATTAGGAGATCGTGGATGGACGCCACAGAGGAGGATAGAGAGAAGAGGGTTAAGGTTCACAAATGTAGCCAAATGTAAAGATCATAAATATGATCCAAAGAAAAAAGACTTCTAAATTGACAAAGATGCGAAAGACAAGGGAAGACCACTTGCCATGCTGATTGTGCTTTATTTGTCTTTACAAGTCAAGAATTCCCCATCCCACCCTCAATCTCTAGTCATGTGATGCATGCCCTATCATTACAAACCCTTGTGTTGGTAAGAAAAGAACGGTATGATGATTCTAGGAACTCGAATGGCAAAAGTTAAAGCGATATGAATTCCTATATGTGAATGAGGTCAAGCATACATAAGTATCGAACTGATTTGTATGGGCATCTTTAGAGAACATACCTCTACAATTTTAGTTTCATTCATCGAGAAGGAGAAACATGGACCATTTAGTGGTTGTTTGTTTTGTAATCTTAGAATCTAATAGCAACTACAAGATAACATCGCATTTGTTTATGTCTCGATTCTCACATTTCATTGTTGATGCAATGGAGGATACAAATCCGAAAAGAAAGGCGAAAGATGCCCAAATAAACCTTACGATCCAATATTGAAGGAGATAATCGATCAAACCAAAACCAAGAAAAGAAATATAGTTAACAAATAATGATAGGCATCGCATAAAAACCATAACAAGCGGTCAAAGAGGTCCCATTGCATGAAGCCACCCAAGCCAAATGTAGCAACCAAATGTAAAGATCGAAATATGATCTACGGAAAAAAGACTTCTAAATTGACAGAGAAGAAAGACAAGGAAAACCACTTGCCATGCTGATCAGGCCTATTTGTAATAGTTTTACAAGTCAAGAATTCCCCATCCCACCCTCAATCTAATGTTAGTCATGTGATGCAAGTCCTATCGTTACAAAACCTTGTGTTGGTAAGCAAAGAACATATGATGATGCTAGGAACTCGAATGGCAAAAGTTAAAGCGATAATGAATTCCTACATGTGAATGAGGTCAAGCATCCATAAGTATCAAACCGATTTGTATGGGCATCTTTAGAGAACATACCGCTACAATTTTAGTATCATTCATTAAGAAGGAGAAACATGGACCATTTAGTGGTTGTTTGTTTTGTAATCTTAGAATCTAATACCAACTAAAAGATAACACTACATTTGATTACGTCTCGATTCTCACATTTCATTGTTGCAATAGAGGATACAAATCAAGAAAAGAAAGGCGAAAGATGCCCAAATAAACCTTACGATCCAATACTGATCGAGATAATCGATCAAACCAGAAAACCAAGAAAAGAAATATTGTAAGAATCAATGATAAGCATCGCATAAAAAAACCATAACAAGCGATCAAAGAGGTTCGGCATTGCATGAAGCCACCCAAGAGGACTAGCAACAGATGAACAAGCGACATGAAGGTACTAAAGAAAAGAAGAATAGCACAAAGAAAAGAAGAATAGGACTAAGAAAGTACCAACGCCGTCCGATCCACTCGACACTCCTGATTAAGTGATCATTAAATCGGAGGGTCCAGTTTTGAAACCTGTGGAGTTTTACTCACCCGAATAGCTGCGTATGGCATGGGAGTTCATCCCCGTAGACCTAGTTAAAGCCCCTGAACCAATGTAAATAGATCGTATAAATCAGGTTCGAACCGATAATTTCAGATTCCAACACAATTGAACTGAACTGAACTATAGCTTATTGATTTCGATTGAATTTAGAATCAACAAATCATTCAACTGTTCAATTCTAATTCAATTCCGGTTCAAATCTAACCATTGTCAAGGGTAGGTGGGTGCCTAGAGAGATGAGCCCAGAGGCTTAGGCTTATTGAGACTCGTTCAAATCGAATCGGCTTCTCTTGTTTCATTCTAATCCTAGATAACGTATCTCCAAGATTGACAAGGGCAAAATTCTTTTGCCGAAAAAGTCATGATTTGTCAACTTGTAGTGGTTTATTAAATCAATAGCACCGAAATCGAAACCCAACCTATCCGAACTGAAATGACCCAATCTGACCCGAATCTAGCCCACCTGACCGAACCCTGCCGAACCGAACCCCACTGAACCATACCGAACAAAATCGAACCCCACTTAATAATTGAACCAAACCCCACTGAACTGAACCAAACCCTACCGAACCGAATCAATTCGAACTAAACCGCACCGAACCGAATCGAACCGAACCCCATCAAACCCAACAAATTGAACCGAAAGAAACCAAAACCCATCGGTTTTGTTTGGTCTGGTTTGGTTCGGTTTGGGTTCGATGGGGTCAATCATCAATCTATTTCGATACGGTGGATTCGGTTCGGTTTAGGTTCGGTGACATTTAAACTTACTGACTTGGCCTTAGCGCTTCATTCCCAATCCATCTAGGATAAGAGATACTACCAATTACTTGGTCAGTAAGTTTAAATGTCATTGGCAACAACTTAAGGTTAGAAGTATCAGTAAAATATGTTTGCACTAAGGTCAAGTCATCAGGGAACAAATGAGTCAACATCAGTGTCCACACTGATGTGACAGAAGCATCTAAGAAGTCTTGTCTTTACAGTTGAAGTATCCTTATCAAAAGAGACGGTGTCAATGGCACTATTACAAACAGCAGAACCATTGCTTGTGATGTCTCCTAATCCAAGTGTGGGGATCAGATGAAATTAACCACTTGAACTCTCGATTAAGTGTAAAGAAGAAAAGAGAAAATTAAATACAGACCAGAAAGTAGCAAAATTTGAACAATAATCACACTTCAACGAGGATTGCTAAATAAAAGGGTGGGGCTGGCTTGGGAGAAAATTAGTATTGAAAGTTTTAGCCTGAATTCCCTAATGCATCACAATAGCAAACAGAATATCCAAATTAGAAGTTCTGCTGATAAAACACTAGACAAGAGACAGTTTACCTCTTCGCCACCTCTCGATGATCTATTCGAACACCTTCATTACAGTCTGAGGTTATGATTGATGAAGGCAAATGATTGTCCATAGGTACATCGAACTTTGCTTGTTCATAAGAAGGGTTCGTTATCTCAGAAAAGGATCCCATGGGAGAAGGACCAGTAATGGAAGCAGCAGGAAGAATAAAGGAGACAGATTTAGCAGCTCCCTTTTTTGGTTGTGACTTGTTTCTAAGTTGGAACTTGCCTACTTGTCTGACATCTAGAAAGAAAAATAAGTTGATAACAATTCATCTCAAAGCATTCGTTAAAAGACAAAAGAGAAAAAAATAGAACATGTTGGTAAAAAAAGCCTGAATTGTATGAAAAATGGGACTATGTCGAAGAAAAAATATAATGTTATCCAACTTGCATGGGTTGGATTTATATCTAATTCTCATAAACATTGAATATTTTGCAAAACTATCTGTTGAATCTCTACTTACCAGTGGTGCTATTGTGCTGAGAAGAAAATTCATCAAGTGATTAAAGGCCAGAAAGCATTGTTATCTCCTAAAATGAATCCGATCACACAAAAGATAAGCTACAATGTAAACTTGAAACTAGGAATTGCACTTCAAGGAAAATAATCGTCAATACCACTTCTCGTCGATTATGTGGAAAAGCTTCCAAATCACGATCCAATAATGAGACTTGAGTCCAGCAACAGTGGCTTTTGAGGCTGAGAATTCTTTTGCTACAAGAAGAGGTTGTTGGGTAGCATTCAATTCGGATGACAAAATATTTGATCCAGAGCTAGCAGTTGCAAGGTTTGTGTTCTCAACAATTGCCTTCATTCCTGGAATAGTATCTGGTGATAACATGACATGTTTGTGGCACATTGTGTCAAAACCTGCTGTTTACAGCTACCACTGTAATGAAAATGTAGTCAACGAAAAAGTACATGAAAAGGATTCAGGAAATTAGCAACATGTAGATTGTAAAGATAGCACACCAAAATTATCATAATGGAGTTCATACTGAGGAACATAAATGCAACCTGAACAAAGGCTAACTTAATAATGGGTACTCAACTTCAACAGAACAGAAAACATACTTAAGTTTTTTCTTGATCGAACATTGGAACCACCTCGTTTCAGCATTATAGAATTGATCTTCATGACATGAATATCCCAAGTGATCAGACAATTCATGAACGAAACAATGTTTTAATGCATAGGTCCTAAATGTTGAAGAATCCAGTCAACAGAAACAGAAAGACCTGTTTCTTCTTCTATGACAATCATGCAAGTAGCATGAAGCCCATTCGCCAATGACAAACACAAGGTTTAACTACAGTTTGACTACAATATTCTAGACCTACCACACAATAAATCTAGAACACAAATAATAACTAGACTTTGCAGATCAAATGTATTGGATACCCTTCCTGATTTGGACACTATGTAACACCGAAGGTTGTAGTTAAGTTGGACATTGGTATGCTTGTAACAGTATTCTCAGTTTACCCATTAGTTGTATGCAAGTTGTTGCATATCAATCTAATTATAAATGCTTAATGTAAACTTAGATGTATAAGACATTGCTCTTAAATCTTCAGGTTGTACTCAATTACAAGAACAATAAGAGGCTTAATGAAGAAATTTTTCGAAGAAACTAAAAAGTTCTGATAATAATAACAATAGTAATGAGCACATGGAAAGAAATGTGAGAATACTATAAACAAAACTCTATTGACAGGAAGATAACCCCATGTTTTAGAAAAACATTTGAATAACAAATTAAGACAATAATTCTATATGATTTCTAAAACAGGGTTGAGAAATTAAAACATTTTGGAAAAGTGACGGACAATAGAATCTGTGTCACTATTAGCATCGGTGTTGAGTAAGACAAGTTTAATTTCAGATGCTAAAGGCTTCCCACCGAAAAAATAAACATTTTAGAAAAATAGGTATTGTTAAATTCTATTAGTTACATTATCAAATGCTAGATAAAATGAGAAACATCCATTGCACTCAAATTAAATGGTCAAGATTCATGATCAAAAGAAGCATACAAAAGGTTGCCATAAATTATTCAATGTCCACAAATATCCTACTTTAATGTAGATGAGATTTGGAAGATTCAAACCTGATGAAGCCATCCTAACATGTCACCAACACAACTTAAAGGATCATGTGCATGCATGATCCATGCACTTCAAAAGGTCTTGGCAGCCCTCCAGGTCCTCCTCGTGTAAGGGCACTTATAAATCGTCTGAATAGTGCATGGTGCCTCATATTTGCAGTCTAGTGGCAGAGGCAGTGTAAGCTTTTAAATAGAATCCAGAAGAAGAAACAATAAGAAGCCAGAGACAAATTCTCACCTTTTCTGCACAGTACTTGAAAAGAACAGGCCTTTCTTTTAAGGCAACAAATATTCGTCTTTAAAAGATCACTAACTTCAGGATTGTCATTATCACCCAATTTCTTACACTCAGCTTGAACCCACCTGCATATGTAATAACTGAACCGATATAATACAAAATAAATTTAAAAAAAGGGGGGCGACGTCGCTTCGTTACTTCTTCCTACAGGAGTATACGTTTTTTCTACCCGCGCAGGGAGAAGAAATCGCCCGCGGGGAAGACCAACACTAGATCTAATAATTTCCATCTTCTCCCTCTTCTTCGACTCCCTCTTATTCTTTCTCCCTCGATTGATACCACCCGAAATAGACCGATGATGGTCGAAATCAATCATTACCATACCGAACCCAACCGAATCGAACAGTTCCAAACCGAACCGAACCCAATCAAACCGAACCGAACCGATCCATAGTGAACCGAATCATACCGAACGAAACCGAACCCTACCTTACTAAACAAACCAAAGCCCACCGAAATGAACCAAACCCTACCGAACCAAACCAACCCCAATTGAATCGAACCGAAACGAACCTTACCAAACCAAACCGAATCACATTGAATTAAACCGAAATGAACCGAACCGATCAAAATCGAACCAAACGGAACCGAACCGAATCCAACCCCACTTACCGTACCCCCCCGAACCGATCCGAACCCTACCGAATCGAATCGAATAGTATCGAACCGAACCATACCGAATCGAACCCCACTTAACCAGACCGAACAAAATCGAACCCCACTTTACCGAACCGAACCAAACCCCACTGAACTGAACCGAACCCTACCGAACCAAACCGAATCCCACCGAACCAAATCGAACCGAACCCCATCAAACGGAACCTAACCGAACCCCACCGAACCAAATCGAACCGAACCGAACCGAACCCACCTCGTCGAATTGAACCGAACCGAACTGAACCCCCCTGAATCGAACTAAATCCCATTGAATCGAACCTCGTCGTACTGAACCAAACCGAACCCCACCGAACCAAACCGAGCTAAATTGAACCGAACCGAACCGATATAATACAAAATAAAATTAAAAAAAAGGGGGGGCGACGTTGCTTCGTTACTTCTTCCTCTGTATATAAGTTTTTTCACCCGCAGGAGAAGAAATCATGGAAGACCAACACTAGATCTAATAATTTCCATCTTCTCCCTCTTCTTCGACTCCCATTTATTCTTTCTCCCTCGGTTGATACCACCGGAAATAGACCGATGATGGTCGAAATCAATCGTTCCCAGACTGAACCCAACCAAATCGAACAGTTCCGAACCGAACCAAACCCAATCAAACCGAACCGACCCGCTCCATAGTGAACCGAATCATACCGAACGAAACCGAACCCCGCCTTACTAAACAAATCGAAGCCCACCGAAATGAACCAAACCCTGCTGAACCAAACCGACCCCAATTGAATCGAACCAAAACGAACCTTACAAACCCTGCCGAACCAAATCGACCCCAATTGAATCGAACCCAAATGAACCGAACCGATCAGAATTGAACCAAACGGAATCGAACCGAATCTAGCCCCACTTACCGAACCCCACTGAACCGAACCCCACCGAACGATCCGAACCCTACCGAATCGAATCGAATAGTATCGAACCGAACCATACCGAATCGAACCCCACTTAACCAGACCGAACAAAATCGAACCCCACTTTACCGAACCGAACCAAACCCCACTGAACTGAACCGAACCCTACCGAACCAAACCGAATCCCACCGAACCAAATCGAACCGAACCCCATCGAACGGAACCTAGCCGAACCCCACCGAACCAAATCGAACCGACCCGAACCGAAACCACCTCGCCGAATTGAACCGAATTAAACCGAACTGAACTGAACCCCCCTGAATCGAACTAAATCTCACTGAACCGAACCTCGTCGTACTGAACCAAACTGAACCCCACCGAACCGAACCGAGCTGAATTGAACCCCACCGAACCTCATTGAACCGAGCTAAATTGAACCGAATCGATATAATACAAAATAAAATTAAAAAAAAGGGGGGCGACGTCGCTTCGTTACTTCTTCCTACAGAAGTATACGTTTTTTCTACCCGCGCAGGGAGAAGAAATCGCCCGTGGGGAAGACCAACACTAGATCTAATAATTTCCATCTTCTCCCTCTTCTTCGACTCCCTCTTATTCTTTCTCCCTCGGTTGATACCACCCGAAATAGACCAATGATGGTCGAAATCAATCGTTACCAGACTGAACCCAACCGAGCCCAACCGAATTGAACAGTTCCGAACCGAACCAAACCCAATCAAACCGAACCGAACCGATCCATAGTGAACCGAATCATACCGAACGAAACCGAACCCCACCTTACTAAACAAACCGAAGCCCACCGAACCAAATCGAACCGAATCCCATCGAACGGAACCAAACCGAACCCCATCGAATTGAACCGAACCGAACCCAACCCCGCCGAATTGAACCGAACCGAACTGAACCCCACTAAATCGAACTAAATCCCACTGAACCGAACTTCGTCATACCGAACCAAACCGAACCCCACCGAAACGAACCGAGCTGAATTGAACCCCACCGAACCCCATCGAACCTCATTGAACCGAGCTGAATTGAACCAAACCGAACCCCATCGAACCGAATGGAACCTAACCACATTGAAGCAAACCGAAACGAACCCACCGTACCGAACCGAACCCCACCGAACTGAACCGATCCAAACTGAACCGACCCCACTGAGCCGAACCGATCCAAACCTTATCGATCGAACCTCGTCGAATCGAACCAAACTGATCCAAAATAATTTACCGAACCGAACCCCGAACATAATCCTACAATGGCCATTGATCTCAAAGAAATAGTCGTAAGCAATAACCATGGATTGGCTAGGCTAGGCTCGCTGGGGTTCGGTTCGAACCCGAACCGCATCGCGCCAAACCGTAGCAAATCGAATCCGAACCCAAACCGCACCGCATCGAACTGAACCCCATCGAATTAAACCGAACCGAACCCCACCGAACCCAATAAACCAAACTAAACCAAACCAAACCACACAGAACCGAACCCCACCATACCGAACTAAACCAAACTGAATCGAACCGTTCCGAACGAACCAAACCCAATCGAACCGAACCGAACTGGACCAAACCATAGCGAACCGAATCGTACCGAGCGAAACCGACCCCCCTACTGAACTGAACCCCACCGAACCGAACATAACTCTACCCAACCAAACCGAACCCAATTGAAGCGTACCGAAACTAACCGAACCAAACCCTACTGAACCCCAATAGTTACATTATCAAATGCTAGATAAAATGAGAAACATCCATTGCACTCAAATTAAATGGTCAAGATTCATGATCAAAAGAAGCATACAAAAGGTTGCTATAAATTATTCAATGTCCACAAATATCCTACTTTAATGTAGACGAAAGATGCCCAAATAAACCTTACGATCCAATAATGATGGAGATAATCGATCAAACCAGAAAACCAAGAAAAGAAATATTGTAAGAATCAATGATAAACATCGTATAAAAAAATCATAACAAGCGATCAAAGAGGTCCGGCATTGCATGAAGCCACACAAGAGGCCCAGCAACAGATGAACAAGCGATATGAAGGTACTAAAGAAAAGAAGAATAGCACAAAGAAAAGACATGAACCCACCAAATAAAACAGGAATGGAATACATCGAGCTGAGCGATTGCGGAGATCGTGGCCGATGGACGTCACAGAAGGAGGATTGAGAGAGAATAGGGTTAAGGTTCAGCCAAATGTAGCAGCCAAATGTAAAGATCAGAAATATGATCCATAGGAAAAAAAGACTTCTAAATTGACAGAGAAGCGAAAGACAAGGGAAGACCACTTGCCATGCTCCGATTGTGCCTATTTGTAACAGTTTTACAAGTCAAGAATTCTACATCCCACTCTAAATCTAATGTTAGTCATGTGATGCAAGTCCTATGATTACAAAACCTTGTGTTGGTAAGCAAAGAAACTGATACGATGATGCTAGGAACTCAGAATGGCAAAAGTTAAAGCGATAACAGAATTCCTACATGTGAATGAGGTTGAAGCATCCATAAGTATCAGAACTGATTTGTATGGGCATCTTTATAGAACATACCGCTACAATTTTAGTATCATTCATTAAGAAGGAGAAACATGGACCATTTAATGGTTGTTCGTTTTTTCTAAAATTAAAAAAAGGGGGTCGACGTCGCTTCTTTACTTCTTCCTACAGGAGTATACGTTTTTTCTAACCGCGCAGGGAGAAGAAACGCCCACGGGGAAGACCAACACTAGATCTAATAATTTCCATCTTCTCCCTCTTCTTCGACTCCCTCCTATTCTTTCTCCCTCGGTTGATACCACCCGAAATAGACCGACGATGGTCGAAATTAATCGTTACCAGCCTGAACCGAACCAAACCCAACCGAATCGAATAGCCCAACCGAACCGAATCAACCTAATCAATCGAATAGTTCAACCGAACCAAACCCAATCAAACCGAACCGAACCGAACCGATCCATAGCGAACTGAATCAATCCATAGCGAACCGAATCATACCGAACGAAATCGAACCCCACCTTACTAAAGAAACCGAAGCCCATCGAAACGAACCAAACCCTACCGAACCAAACCGACCCTAATTGAATCGAACCGAAACGAACTACAAACCCTACCGAACCAAACCGACCCCAATTGAATCGAACCGAAACGAACCTTACAAACCATACCGAACCAAACCGACCCCAACTGAATCGAACCGAAACGAACCTTACCAAACCAAACCGAATCACATTGAATTAAACCGAACCGATCAGAATCGAACCAAACGGAACCGAACCGAATCGAGCCCCACTTACCGAACCCCACCGAACCGATCCGAACCCTACCGAATCGAATCACACTGAACCAGACCGAACAAAATCGAACCCCACTTTACCGAACCAACCCCACCGAATCGAATCAACCGAACCGACCACCAACCGAACCGAATCGAACCTTACCAAACCAAACCGAATCACATTGAATTAAACCAACCGATCAGAATCGAACCAAACGGAACCGAACCGAATCGAGCCCCACTTACCGAACCCCACCGAACCGATCCGAACCCTACCGAATCGAATCGAATAGTATCGAACCGAACCATACCGAATCGAATCACACTGAACCAGACCGAACAAAATCGAACCCCACTTTACCGAACTGAACCAGACCCCACTGAACTGAACCAAACCGAACCGAACCGAACCGACCCGACCCGACCCGAACCGAACCGAACCGACCCGACCCGACCCGACCCGAACCGAACCGAACCGAACCGAACCGAATTTAAATAATAACAAAGATTTAGATCCAAAAGCAACCAAATTTAAATAAAAGAAAGCCTTTGTTCAGAACCATAGAGCATAAATTCAAACTTCCAAACTGCATTATGAGGATTTGTTCACATCTAGAACGGAAGTTAAAAAAGGTTAACAAAATTTTTTAACTATTGTTATAAATCATGGCAGCCATGCCAATGCAATTTAGTCATGATACAAAGTTCCATTTCTCAGACATCTATTTAATCTCATAGATTATACAATATTGAAAAATAATAGCCTACTAAACAATACCGAACCCCATCGAATTAAACCAAAATGAACCGAACCAAACATAATCAAACCGAACGGAACCGAACCAAACCGAGCCCCACCTTACCGAACCAAACCCCACCGAATCGAGACCCACCGAACCGAACCCTGCCGAATTGAATCGAATCAAATCGAACTGAACCCCACCGAACCGAACTGAACTAAACCCCATCGAACCAAACCTAACCTTACCGAACCAAACTGAACCCTACCGAACCACACCGAACCGAGTCGAACCAAACCCTACCGAACCGAACCCCATCGAATTGATCCCTACTGAATCAAACCGAACCCTATTGAATCGAACCAAAACGAACTGAACCCCACCGAATCAAACTGAACCCTATCGAACTAAACTGAATCGAGCCCTATCGAATCGAATCATTCCTTACTAAACCTAACCGAACGGAATCAAACCCCATCGAACCGAACCGAACCGAACCGAACCGACCCGACCCGACCCGACCCGACCCGACCCGAACCGAACCGAACCCTATTGAATCGAACCAAAACGAACTGAACCCCACCGAATCAAAAGGATCAATTTGAGACAGGGATAAAAAAGACATGAAGCCACCGAGAAATTTTTGAGCAAATGAAAAATTTTGGATCCAGAGCACTTCAAAGATTGAAAATAACAAGAAAATTTTGAGCAAATGAAAAATTTTGGAGATAGCAATAACCTGGGAAGAAGCTAGGTGATAAAAAATGTCATCGACGGGATCCAATTCATCAAACATAGCTTCTGCATTAAGGTAGTCCTAAATCATACCATAAGGAATTCTTATAATATCATAAACTATGTTATTAATTGGGATGAAACTTTTATTCTGCACAACAAATTATTGATCATAAAGCCTTAACCAAATGTAAGACGAGTATATGCTAATCCCTAGCCCATTAAAAAGAGATTGAAAAACAAAGAATATTGCTGCACTTGTACAAAAATAAATAAATACTTTTTCTTCCACAGGTGCAAGGGGTGAATAAATAGAAAGAGCCAAAAAAAAAAGGCAAATAAAGAAACCCAAATTAGAGGTAAAACAAGACCGTTGATTATATTCATGTTCATGAATAGTATATTATATGTATACTTCTAATTCATTTATATTAATAAGTGTTTCAATACCAGATCAACACAAAGCAACCAACCTTTTACTAGTTCGATCATGCATCTTGGGAGACCTAGTACCAAATTTTTAATATTGTGTTCCAAACATGCTGATATATGCTTAGGCAAGGAGAAGAATCATGACTCGATAACCTATTACATAATATATCATTACAGAACCCCAGGAACTTCAGTGCAACTCTTCCAAATAAAGATGACTATACTAACAAAGTTGATGTTTGGAACACAATTCAATCAAGTTGCTATCAGAAGAACCAACTTCAGCTTGATGCTTTGCTCGATTTGTAATCAAAGTCAGAGAAAGAGCTAGATCTGCTTCTAAGCTTGAAATAATGATTGGACCAATCATTATACAACAGTCAATCATGCTCGACTCACAAATAAAAAGTATGTCAACGTCATTGCTGAACAATCATATAGCAGAGTTGAAAACATAGAGCATCATCTTAATGTGTGGAACATTATACATAATGCAAGAAAATTCAAATGATCACTAATATGTTTGTGTTTGGCCCACAGTCTTTTGTAGTTAAACCAAAGTTCAATCAGTGACAAGATATACACTTCTAGATTTTGGCCTTAGTGAATTCAAACTACTAAACTATCCATAAAAATCTAGACAATATCCTCGACAACTTAACATAAATCACTTCAAGACTCTTAACATTGTTTGTGTTAACTCGCAGACACACACGATCAACCCAGAAAACCAAGAAAAGAAATATAGTAAACAATCAATGATAGGCATCGCATAAAAAAATCATAACAAGCGATCAAAGAGGTCCGGCATTGCATGAAGCCACCCAAGAGGACCATCAACAGATGAACAAACGCCATGAAGGTACTAAAGAAAAGAAGAATAGCACAAAGAAAAGACATGAAGCCACCAAATAAACAGATTGGAATACATCGAAAGCGATTATGAGATCGTGGATGGACATCACGTATGAGGATAGAGAGAAGAGGGTTAAGATTCAGCCAAATGTAGCAGCCAAATGTAAAGATCAGAAATATGATCCACAGGAAAAAAAGACTTGCATGAAGCCAACCAAACCGAAACCAATTGAATCGTACCGAAACTAACCGAACCAAACCCTACTGAACCCCACTAGTTACATTATCAAATGCTAGATAAAATGAGAAACATCCATTGCACTCAAATTAAATGGTCAAGATTCATGATCAAAAGAAGCATACACAAGGTTGCTATAAATTATTCAATGTCCACAAATATCCTACTTTAATGTAGATGAGATTTGGAAGATTCCAACCTGATGAAACCATCGTAACATCCTAAAAAGCACAAAGAGATGTGCACCAAACAACCAACGAGAAAAACCACAAAGGTGCCTAATGGGTATAATGGGGAACTAAATCCCCCATTTGGATGGCGAATGCTACATTCAGAATAGACTGCTTGGTACGTAATGAATGAAATGAGAATCTATGGAAGTGCACAAGAACAACATAAGAGTGGAACAAAAGAATAGCAGAAAAACTAAGGCCACGGGTTAGAGAAATTCAACCAAACTGGGTGAAATCTTGAGCTCATTTGTCACTAGCAAGTTTAAAGAAACATGTGCTGCAGCTTTCCTCTTTTGTGTATTACATATAAACTGAAAAGAAACATGGTGTGACAAGATCAAAGTACCCAGAACAACTTTGTTTCTGCTTTTGACCATCTTTGATTTGTTGCATGGAAATGGAAGAATTCAATCTCTCTCTCTTTGATTGTGATTTTTTTTTTGCTTCTTCACCCAAATGGTTCAGTTCTTGATCTCTCAAAAGAATGTCATTATTGGACAAAGAACTCCTATTGTTATATAAAATTTTGATGAAATCATGGAATTCAGATGTGGCATTTCTGATGTTGCTAACCTTTTCTTTAAAGATTTCATTTCCATCTTGTGTTTCAATGATGGCAGATTGTAGGGTTTCTGCTTTCTCTTTTCTGGTTTTCGCTTTATCTTTTCTGGTTTGTAGTTAACAGTTTGCGTTTACAGCAAACACTTTGGCTCAACAATGAACCCTTAGTCTGTAGCTAATAGTTAGGGTTAAAAGAGTGTTCACTAAGCCGGAAGAATCAACCCTACCACCCAAAGAATTCTAGTCCTATTGTTAACTGCCAGTCCTACAGATTCGTTATGAGTTAATCAGATACCCTAATGTCAATCCCTAATGGTGAGACCCTAATGCTGGCCAAATCCTCATCGTCGCCAAACCCTAATGGCCAAACCAAATGGTGGCCAAACCCTAGTAACCAAACCCTATTGGCCATACCCTTGTGTCCAAACCCTAATGGTGGCTTTACCCTAACGGACCATGTTGAGGCTCAACCCAAAAGGACCAAATTTAAGGTTTTTAATTTTTAGAGTGTTTAGAGGGTTTAATTTAGAGGATTTAGAGTGTTCAGAGGGTTTATAGTTTGAGAGTTAGATAGTTTTCGAGAGTTGCACAGTTGTGAACCGAATCGAACCGACCCGACCCGAACCGAACCGACCCGACCCGACCCGACCCGAACCGACCCGACCCGAACCGACCCGACCCGAACCGAACCGAACCGAACCAAATTTAAATAATAACAAAGATTTAGATCCAAAAGCAACCAAATTTAAATAAAAGAAAGCCTTTGTTCGGAACCACGAGCATAAATTCAAACTTCCAAACTGCATTATGAGGATTTGATCACATTTAGAACGGAAGTTAAGAAAGGTTAACAAAATTTTATATCTGTTGTTATAAATCATGGCAGCCATGCCAATGCAATTTAGTCATGATACAAAGTTCCATTTCTCAGACATCTATTTAATCTCTTAGCTTATACAATATTGAAAAATAATAGCATAAGCAAAAATTGCATATACCAAGTCATCAGTAAGAAGTAAATTTTATCAGAGTGATAAAGAGACAATTTAAGTAACAAAGGTAAATATTTGGAACCTTACGCTTTTGCTTGACGACAAACTTCATGTTGCCATAATTATCACAAATCGCTTAGCTTGTGAACTACTATTGGTACTTCCAAGCAAAGATTTGATAATTTGCAAGAAAGTACACCGAACAATAGGGATCAAGTAAAGCACAGGATCAAACGGCTTTTGACGTAAGGAACCATCATGCTGTTGTAGGTGTCAATAAGATCAAGCAACAAAGAAACTCCTCGCACTGCTGGCGATGGAGATAAATCAACGGCAACCAGTGGATACAATATTGAAAACTAATAGCATACAACCGAACCCGACCCGACCCGACCCGAATCGAACCGAACCGAACTGACCCGACCCGACCCGAATCGAACCGAACCGACCCGAACCGACCCGAACCGAACCAAATTTAAATAATAACAAAGATTTAGATCCAAAAGCAACCAAATTTAAATAAAAGAAAGCCTTTGTTCAGAACCACAGAGCATAAATTCAAACTTCCAAACTGCATTCTGAGGATTTGTTCACATCTAGAACGGAAGTTAAGAAAGGTTAACAAAATTTTATATCTGTTGTTATAAATCATGGCAACCATGCCAATGCAATTTAGTCATGATACAAAGTTCCATTTCTCAGACATCTATTTAATCTCTTAGCTTATACAATATTGAAAAATAATAGCATAAGCAAAAATTTCATATACCAAGTCATCAGTAAGAAGTAAATTTTACTGTAGTGATAAAGAGACAATTTAAGTAACAAAGATAAATATTTGGAACCTTACGTTTTTGCTTGACGGACAAATTTCATAATTATCACAAATCCTGTTTAGCTTGTGAACTACTATTGGTACTTCCAAGCAACATTTGATAATTTGCAAGAAAGTACACTTTAACAATAGGGATCAAGTAAAGCACAGGATCAAAATCCGGCTTTTTGACAGAAGCAGGAACCATCATGCTGTTGTAGGTGTCAATAAGATCAAGCAACAAAGAAACTCCTCGCACTGCTGGCGATGGAGATAAATCAACGGCAACCAGTGGATACAATATTGAAAACTAATAGCATACAACCGAACCCGACCCGACCCGAATCGAACCGAACCGAACCGACCCGAACCGAACCGACCCGAACCGAACCGAACCAAATTTAAATAATAACAAAGATTTAGATCCAAAAGCAACCAAATTTAAATAAAAGAAAGCCTTTGTTCAGAACCACAGAGCATAAATTCAAACTTCCAAACTGCATTATGAGGATTTGTTCACATCTAGAACGGAAGGTTAACAAAATTTTTTATCTGTTGTTATAAATCATGGCAGCCATGCCAATGCAATTTAGTCATGATACAAAGTTCCATTTCTCAGACATCTATTTAATCTCTTAGCTTATACAATATTGAAAAATAGCATAAGCAAAAATTTCATATACCAAGTCATCACGATGTAAATTTTATGAGTGATAAAGAGACAATTTAAGTAACAAAGGTAAATATTTGGAACCTTACGCTTTTGCTTGACGACAAATTTCATGTTGCCATAATTATCACAAATCATGTTTAGCTTGTGAACTACTATTGGTACTTCCAAGCATTTGATAATTTGCAAGAAAGTACACCGAACAATAGGGATCAAGTAAAACACATGATCAAAATCGCTGACGAGAACCATCATACCGTAGGTGTCAATAAGATCAAGCAACAAAGAACTCCTCACCGATGGAGATAAATCAACCGCAACCAGGGATACAATATTGAAAACTAATAGCATACAACCCAACCCGACCCGACCCACCCGAATCGAACCGAACCGAATCAACCGAACCGACCCAACAACCAACCGAACCAAATTTAAATAATAACAAAGATTTAGATCCAAAAGCAAGCAAATTTAAATAAAAGAAACCCTTTGTTCGTAACCACAGCATAAATTCAAACTTCCAAACCGCATTATGAGGATTTGTTCACATCTAGAACGGAAGTTCAAAAAGGTTAACAAAATTTTTATCTTGTTATAAATCATGGCATGCCAATGCAATTTAGTCATGATACAAAGTTCCATTTCTCGACATCTATTTAATCTCTTAGCTTATACAATATTGAAAATAATAGCATAAGCAAAAATTTCATATACCAAGTCATCAAGAAGAAGTAAATTTTACCGTAGTGATAAAGAGACAATTTAAGTAACAAAGGTAAATATTTGGAACCTTAAGTTTTGCTTGACGGACAAATTTCATGTTGCCATAATTATCACAAATCTTAGCTTGTGAACTACTATTGGTACTTCCAAGCAAAGATTTGATAATTTGCAAGAAAGTACACCTAAACAATAGGGATCAAGTAAAGCAGGATCAAATCCTGACAGAACCATCATCTGTAGGTGTCAATAAGATCAAGAACACAAAAAAACTACAAGCAACCCAACAAATCAACCAACCAAAACCGAACCAATCAATTCGACCCAACCAACAACCGATATAATTCAAAATAAAATTAAAAAAGGGGTCGACGCCGCTTTACTTCTTCCTACAGAGTATACGTTTTTCTAACCGCAGGAGAAGAAATCGCATGGGAAGACCAACACTAGATCTAATAATTTCCATCTTCTCCTCTTCTTCGACTCTTATTCTTTTCCCCTCGATACCACCAAATAGACCGATGATGGTCGAAATCAATCTACCGATCGAACCCAATCGAACCAAACCTAATCAAACCAAACCAAACCCGATCCAGCCAACCGAATCCCGACCGAACCAACCGAATCAACAATTCGACCCAACCGATATAATTCAAAATAAAATTAAAAAAAGGGGGTCGACGTTGCTTCTTTACTTCTTCCTACAGGAGTATACGTTTTTTCTAACCGCGCAGGGAGAAGAAATCGCCCGCGGGGAAGACCAACACTAGATCTAATAATTTCCATCTTCTCTCTCTTCTTCGACTCTCTCTTATTCTTTCTCCTCGGAGATACCACCCGAAATAGACCGATGGTCGAAATCAATCGTTACCGATCGAACCCAATCGAACCAACCGAATAATAGCCCGAACCGAACCAAACCTAATCAAACCAAACCGAACCGATCCATAGTGAACCAAATCATACCGAACGAAACCGAACCCCACCTTACTAAACAAACCGAAGCCCACCGAAATGAACCAAACCGAACCGACCCGACCCGAACCGAACCGACCCGACCCGACCCGACCCGAACCGATATAATTCAAAATAAAATTAAAAAAAGGGGGTCGACGTCGCTTCTTTACTTCTTCCTACAGGAGTATACGTTTCTAACCAAGGAGAAGAAATCGCGGGAAGACCAACACTAGATCTAATAATTTCCATCTTCTCCTCTTCGACTCTCTTATTCTTTCTCCCCGATACCACCCAAATAGACCGATGATGGTCGAAATCAATCGTTACGATCGAACCCAATCGAACCCAACCGAATCGAAAAGCCCGAACCAACCAAACCTAATCAAACCAAACCAACCGATCCGACCCGAATCAACCGAAGAATCAACCGAACCGAACTAACCACCGACCGACAATTCAACCGAACCAAACCGATATAATTCAAAATAAAATTAAAAAGGGGTCGACGCCGCTTTACTTCTTCCTACAGGAGTATACGTTTTTTCTAACCGCGTAGGGAGAAGAAATCGCCCGCGGGGAAGACCAACACTAGATCTAATAATTTCCATCTTCTCCCTCTTCTTCGACTCCCTCTTATTCTTTCTCCAACAGTTGATACCAATAATCGATGATGGTCGAAATCAATCGTTACGATCGAACCCAATCGAACCGAATCGAATAGCCCGAACCAACCAAACCTAATCAAACCGACCGACCAACCGAATCAGAACCGACCCCAACCGAAACCGAATCAACCGAACGACCAAACAAATAGACCGATGATGGTCGAAATCAATCGATCACCCAATCCCCAACCGAACCAAACCTAATCAAACCAAACCAACCGATCCATAGTGAACCAAATCATACCAATCTAAACCGAACCCACCTTACTAAACAAACCAAGCACCGAATGAACCAAACCGAACGAATCAACCGACCCGACCAACCGAATCAACCGACACCAGACCCGACCCGACCCGACCCAAACCGAACCGATATAATTCAAAATAAAATTAAAAAAGGGGTCGACGCCGCTTTACTTCTTCCTACAGAGTATACGTTTTTCTAACCGCGCAGGGAGAAGAAATCGCCCGATGGGAAGACCAACACTAGATCTAATAATTTCCATCTTCTCCCTCTTCTTCGACTCCTCTTATTCTTTCTCCTCCGATACCACCAAATAGACCGATGATGGTCAAATCAATCGCATCGAACCCAATCGAACCAACCAATCGAAGCCCAACCAAAACAAACCTAATCAAACCGACAACCGACGACGACCAACCAACCGACGACCCGACCGAACCGCAAACCAACCCGAACCAACCGATATAATTCAAAATAAAATTAAAAAGGGGTCGACGCTTCTTTACTTCTTCCTACAGAGTATACGTTTTTCTAACCGCAGGAGAAGAAATCGGGAAGACCAACACTAGATCTAATAATTTCCATCTTCTCCTCTTCGACTCTCTTATTCTTTCTCCCCATTGATACCAAATAGACCGATGATGGTCGAAATCAATCGTTACTGATCGAACCCAATCGAACCCAACCGAATCAGCCCGAATCAACCAAACCTAATCAAACCGACCAACCGAACAACAACCAACACCGAAAATAATCAAAACCCAATCGAACCCCGAATCAACCAAACCTAATCAAACCAAACCAACCCGATCCATAGAACCAAATCAACCGAAAACCGAACCCCACCAAACAAACCAAGCCCACAAATGAACAACCGAACCGACCAAACCAACCGAACCGATATAATTCAAAATAAAATTAAAAAGGGGTCGACGCCGCTTTACTTCTTCCTACAGAGTATACGTTTAACCGCAGGAGAAGAAATCATGGGAAGACCAACACTAGATCTAATAATTTCCATCTTCTCCTCTTCTTCGACTCTCTTATTCTTTCTCCCTCTGATACCACCAAATAGACCGATGATGGTCGAAATCAATCGTTACGATCGAACCCAATCGAACCCAACCGAATCGAATTCCGAACCGAACCAAACCTAATCAAACCGAACAACCAACCGAATCAAACCGACAACCGAACCGATCCAACCAATCGAACCAACCGACAACCCGACCGAATCAACCGACCCGACCCGAACCGAACCGAACCAAACCGATATAATTCAAAATAAAATTAAAAAAGGGGGGTCGACGTCGCTTCTTTACTTCTTCCTACAGGAGTATACGATTTTTCTAACCGCGCAGGGAGAAGAAATCGCCCGCGGGGAAGACCAACACTAGATCTAATAATTTCCATCTTCTCCCTCTTCTTCGACTCTTATTCTTTCTCCTCTGATACCACCAAATAGACCGATGATGGTCGAAATCAATCGTTACGATCGAACCCAATCGAACCCAATCAACCAAACCTAATCAAACCAAACCAACCGATCCATAGTGAACCAAATCATACCGAACAACCGAACCCCACCTTACTAAACAAACAAGCCACGAAATGAACCAAACGAACCAACCAAACCGACCCGACCGAACCGACCCGACCCGACCCGAACCGAACCGATATAATTCAAAATAAAATTAAAAAGGGGTCGACGCCGCTTTACTTCTTCCTACAGGAGTATACGTTTTTTCTAACCGCGCAGGGAGAAGAAATCGCCCGCGGGGAAGACCAACACTAGATCTAATAATTTCCATCTTCTCCCTCTTCTTCGACTCTCTTATTCTTTCTCCTTTGATACCACGAAATAGACCGATGATGGTCAAATCAATCGTTACCGATCGAACCCAATCGAACCAACCGAATCAAATAGCCCGAACCGAACCAAACCTAATCAAACCAAAACCGATCCGACCCAATCAACCGAACGAACCAACCGACCCACCAATCGACCCGACGAACCAACAACCAACAACCGAACCGAACCAAACCGATATAATTCAAAATAAAATTAAAAAAGTGGGGTCGACGTCGCTTCTTTACTTCTTCCTACAGAGTATACTTTTTCTAACCGCAGGAGAAGAAATCGGGAAGACCAACACTAGATCTAATAATTTCCATCTTCTCCTCTTCGACTCTCTTATTCTTTCTCCCGATACCACCAAATAGACCGATGATGGTCGAAATCAATCGTTACGATCGAACCCAATCGAACCCAACCGAATCAATAACCAACCAAACCTAATCAAACCAAACCGAACCGATCCATAGTGAACCAAATCATACCGAACGAACCGAACCCCACCTTACTAAACAAACCCCACCAAATGAACCAAACCGAATCAATCGAACCAAACCAACCGAACCGAACCGAACCGACCCGACCCGACCCAAACCGAACCGATATAATTCAAAATAAAATTAAAAAAAGGGGGTCGACGTCGCTTCTTTACTTCTTCCTACAGGAGTATACGTTTTTTCTAACCGCGCAGGGAGAAGAAATCGCCCGCGGGGAAGACCAACACTAGATCTAATAATTTCCATCTTCTCTCTCTTCTTCGACTCTCTTATTCTTTCTCCTCGATACCACAAATAGACCGATGATGGTCAAATCAATCGTTACGATCGAACCCAATCGAACCCAACCGAATCGAATGCCCGAACCAACCAAACCTAATCAAACCGAACAACCAACCAACCAACCCGCAACCGACGACCCGACCAAACCGAACAACCGAATCCCACCAACCGACCAACCCGACAAATAGACCGATGATGGTCGAAATCAATCGTTACCAAACTGAACCCAATCGAACCCAACCGAATCGAACATCCGAATCGAACCAAACCTAATCAAACCAAACCAACCGATCGAACCACCGAATCAACCAACCGACCCGACCCGACCCGACAATCAGACCACCCAACAACCGATATAATTCAAAATAAAATTAAAAAGGGGTCGACGCTTTACTTCCTACAGAGTATACGTTTAACCGCAGGAGAAGAAATCGCAGGGAAGACCAACACTAGATCTAATAATTTCCATCTCTCTTCTTCGACTCCTCTTATTCTTTCTCCCTCGATACCACCAAATAGACCGATGGTCAAATCAATCGTTACGATCGAACCCAATCGAACCCAACCGAATCAAAATCCGAACCGAACCAAACCTAATCAAACCAAACCGAACCGATCACAACCGAACCGACCAACCAACGAACCGACCGAACCGAACCAGAACAACCGAACAACCGATATAATTCAAAATAAAATTAAAAAGGGGTTCTTCCCGCTAGTATACGTTTTTCTAAACAGGAGAAGAAATCATGGAAGACCAACACTAGATCTAATAATTTCCATCTTCTCCTCTTCTTCGACTCTCTTATTCTTTCTCCCCTGATACCACCAAATAGACCGATGATGGTCGAAATCAATCGTTACCGATCGAACCCAATCGAACCCAACAATCGAATAGCCCGAACCGAACCAAACCTAATCAAACCAAACCGAACCGATCCAGAACCAAATCATCGAATAAACCAACCCCACCTTACTAAACAAACCGAAGCCCAAATGAACCAAACCGAACCGAACCAACCGAACCAACCCGACCCGACCGAATCAAACCGACCACCCAAACCGAACCGATATAATTCAAAATAAAATTAAAAAGGGGTCGACGCTTCTTTACTTCTTCCTACAGAGTATACGTTTAACCGCAGGAGAAGAAATCTCATGGAAGACCAACACTAGATCTAATAATTTCCATCTTCTCCTCTTCTTCGACTCCTCTTATTCTTTCTCCTCCGATACCACCAAATAGACCGATGATGGTCGAAATCAATCGTTACTGATCGAACCCAATCGAACCCAACCGAATCAAACAGTTCCGAACCGAACCAAACCTAATCAAACCGAACCGAACCGACCCGACCCGACCCGACCCGAACCGACCAACCGATATAATTCAAAATAAAATTAAAAAAGGGGGGTCGACGTCGCTTCTTTACTTCTTCCTACAGGAGTATACGTTTTTAACGCAGGAGAAGAAATCGCCAGGGAAGACCAACACTAGATCTAATAATTTCCATCTTCTCCTCTTCGACTCTCTTATTCTTTCTCCTGTTGATACCACCAAATAGACCGATGATGGTCGAAATCAATCGTTACGATCAACCCAATCGAACCCAACCGAATCAAGCCCGAACCAACCAAACCTAATCAAACCAAACCGAACCGACCAACCAAAAATCAAATCGAATAAAACCAAACCTAATCAAACCAAACCAACGATCCATGAACCAAATCATCCGAATCAAACCGAACCCCACCTAAACAAACCAAGCCCACCGAATGAACCAAACCGAACCGAACCGAATCACCGACCCGAACCGAACCGAATCAACGACACGACCCGACCAAAACCGATATAATTCAAAATAAAATTAAAAAGGGGTCGCTTTACTTCTTCCTACAGAGTATACGTTTTTCTAACCGCAGGAGAAGAAATCGTCATGGGAAGACCAACACTAGATCTAATAATTTCCATCTTCTCCTCTTCTTCGACTCCTCTTATTCTTTCTCCCTCGATACCACCAAATAGACCGATGATGGTCGAAATCAATCGTTACCGATCGAACCCAATCGAACCCAACCGAATCAATAGCTCGAACCGAACCTAACCAAACCTAATCAAACCAATCAACCCGACCCGACCACAATCAACCGACCAACAACCCAACCCGACCGAACCGATATAATTCAAAATAAAATTAAAAAGGGGTCGACGCGCTTCTTTACTTCTTCCTAGAGTATATTTTTCTAACCGCAGGAGAAGAAAGCATGAAGACCAACACTAGATCTAATAATTTCCATCTTCTCTCTTCGACTCTCTTATTCTTCTCGATACCACAAATAGACCGATGATGGTCAAATCAATCGTTACCGATCAACCCAATCGAACCCAACCGAATCAATCTCAGAACCAAACCTAATCAAACCAACACCGAATCAACCGACCGATCCGACCAACCGAACCCGACCCGAAACCAACCGAAATCAATCAAACAAAAAATCGAATCCGAATCGAACCAAACCTAATCAAACCAAACCGAACCCATCCAGAACCAAATCAACCGAACAACCCCCTAACAAACCCCACCCAAATGAACACGAACCGACCCGACCAATTCGACCGACCACAACCGAACCGATATAATTCAAAATAAAATTAAAAAGGGGTCGTCGCTTTACTTCTTCCTAGAGTATACGTTTTTCTAGCAGGAGAAGAAATCATGGGAAGACCAACACTAGATCTAATAATTTCCATCTTCTCCCTCTTCGACCTCTTATTCTTTCTCCCTCGATACACCAAATAGACCATGATGGTCGAAATCAATCGTTACCAGATCGAACCCAATCGAACCCAACCGAATCAACCCAACCAACCAAACCTAATCAAACCACCAACCAACCGAAGACCAACCGACCGAAAGACCGATGATGGTCGAAATCAATCAGATCAACCCAATCGAACCCAACCGAAATCAACCAACCAAACCTAATCAAACAACCAACCGATCCATGAACCAAATCAAAACCGAACCCACCTTACTAAACAAAAGACCGAAATGAACCAAACCGAACCAACCGAACCAACCAACCGAATCGAATCGACCACCCGACCAACCGAACCGATATAATTCAAAATAAAATTAAAAAAGGGGTCGACGCCGCTTTACTTCTTCCTACAGAGTATACGTTTTTTCTAACCGCAGGAGAAGAAATCGCAGGGAAGACCAACACTAGATCTAATAATTTCCATCTTCTCCCTCTTCTTCGACTCTCTTATTCTTTCTCCTCCGATACCACCAAATAATCCGATGGTCGAAATCAATCGTTACCGATCGAACCCAATCGAACCCAACCGAATCGAATAGCCCAAAATCAACCGAACCAAACCTAATCAAACCGACCCGAACCGACCCGACCCGACCCGAACCGAACCGAAACGACCCGACCAACCAACCCGACCCAACCAACCGAACCGAATCGATATAATTCAAAATAAAATTAAAAAGGGTCGCCGCTTTTACTTCTTCCTACAGAGTATACGTTTTAACCGCAGGAGAAGAAATCGCATGGAAGACCAACACTAGATCTAATAATTTCCATCTTCTCCTCTTCGACTCCTCTTATTCTTTCTCCTCTGATACCACCAAATAGACCATGATGGTCGAAATCAATCGTTACGATCGAACCCAATCGAACCCAACCGAATCGAATAGCCGAACCGAACCAAACCTAATCAAACCGACCCGACCCGAACCGAACCGAACCGACCCGACCCGACCCAAACCGAACCGAACCGAACCGAACCGAACCGAACCGAGCCGAACCGACCCGACCTGAACCGAACCGACCCGACCCGAACCGACCAGACCCGACCGTAACCGAACCGATATAATTCAAAATAAAATTAAAAAAAGGGGGTCGACGTCGCTTCTTTACTTCTTCCTACAAGAGTATACGTTTTCTCTAACCGCGCAGGGAGAAAGAACAGTTCCGAACCGAACCAAACCTAATCAAACCAAACCGAACCGATCCATAGTGAACCAAATCATACCGAACGAAACCGAACCCCACCTTACTAAACAAACCGAAGCCCACCGAAATGAACCAAACCGAATCAACCGAACCGACCGACCCGACAACCCAAACCCGACCAATTCAACCGAACCGATATAATTCAAAATAAAATTAAAAAGGGGTCGACGCCGCTTTACTTCTTCCTAGAGTATACGTTTTTCTAACCGCAGGAGAAGAAATCATGGAAGACCAACACTAGATCTAATAATTTCCATCTTCCTCTTCTTCGACTCTCTTATTCTCCCTCGATACCACAAATAACCGATGATGGTCGAAATCAATCGTTACCAGATCGAACCCAATCGAACCCAACCGAATCGAATAGTTCCGAACCGAACCAAACCTAATCAAACCAACCCCCGAACCGAATCAACCGAACCCGACCAACCGACGAACGACCCGACCCGACCCAAACCGATCCGATATAATTCAAAATAAAATTAAAAAAAGGGGGTCGACGTCGCTTCTTTACTTCTTCCTACAGGAGTATACGTTTTTTCTAACCGCGCAGGGAGAAGAAATCGCCAGCGGGGAAGACCAACACTAGATCTAATAATTTCCATCTTCTCCCTCTTCGACTCTCTTATTCTTTCTCCTGATACCACCAAATACGATGATGGTCGAAATCAATCGTTACTGATCGAACCCAATCGAACCCAACCGAATCGAATTCAACCAACCAAACCTAATCAAACCAAACAAACGATCCATAGTGAACCAAATCATACCGAACCAACCCCACCTTACTAAACAAGCCCACCGAAATGAACCAAATCAACCAACCGAACCGACCACAACAACCGAATCAACCGAACCGACCCGACCCAAACCGAACCGATATAATTCAAAATAAAATTAAAAAGGGGTCGACGCTTCTTTACTTCTTCCTACAGAGTATACGTTTTCTAACGCAGGAGAAGAAATCTGGGAAGACCAACACTAGATCTAATAATTTCCATCTTCTCCTCTTCTTCGACTCCTCTTATTCTTTCTCCCTCGATACCACCAAATAGACCGATGATGGTCGAAATCAATCGTTACAAGATCGAACCCAATCGAATCAGCTCCAACCGAACCAAACCTAATCAAACCAAACCGAACCGATCCAGAACCAAATCAAACGAAAACCGAACCCCACCTTACTAAACAAACCGAAGCCCACGAATGAACCAAACCGAATCAACAAACCCGACCCGAACCGAATCAACCGACCCAATCCACCGAACCGATATAATTCAAAATAAAATTAAAAAATCGACGCCGCTTCTTCTTCCCAGAGTATACGTTAACCGCAGGAGAAGAAATCATGGAAGACCAACACTAGATCTAATAATTTCCATCTTCTCCTCTTCTTCGACTCCTCTTATTCTTTCTCCTCCGATACCACAAATAGACCGATGATGGTCGAAATCAATCGTTACCAGACTAAACCCAATCGAACCCAACCGAATCAAACAGTTCCGAACCGAACCAAACCTAATCAAACAAAACCGAACCGAACCGACCCGAACCGAACCGACCCGAACCGAACCGACCCGACCCGAACCGATATAATTCAAAATAAAATTAAAAAAAGGGGGTCGACGTCGCTTCTTTACTTCTTCCTACAGGAGTATACGTTTTTTCTAACCGCGCAGGGAGAAGAAATCGCCCGCGGGGAAGACCAACACTAGATCTAATAATTTCCATCTTCTCCCTCTTCTTCGACTCCCTCTTATTCTTTCTCCCTCGGTTGATACCACCCGAAATAGACCGATGATGGTCGAAATCAATCGTTACCAGACTGAACCCAATCGAACCCAACCGAATCGAACAGTTCCGAACCGAACCAAACCTAATCAAACCAAACCGAAACGATCCATAGTGAACCAAATCATACCGAACGAAACCGAACCCCACCTTACTAAACAAACTGAAGCCCACCGAAATGAACCAAACCGAACCGAACCGAACCGACCCGACCCGAACCGAACCGAACCGAACCGACCCGACCCGAACCGACCCGACCCAAACCGAACCGATATAATTCAAAATAAAATTAAAAAAAGGGGGTCGACGTCGCTTCTTTACTTCTTCCTACAGAGTATACGTTTTTTCTAACCGCGAAAGGAGAAGAAATCGCCGGAAGACCAACACTAGATCTAATAATTTCCATCTTCTCCTCTTCGACTCCTCTTATTCTTTCTCCTCCGATACCAAAAATAGACCGATGATGGTCAAATCAATCTACTGATCGAACCCAATCGAACCCAACCGAATCAAAGCCGAACCGAACCAAACCTAATCAAACCAAACCAAACGAACCGACCGAACCAACCGACCGAATCAACCGAATCGACCAACGACGACGAACAAACCACCCGATATAATTCAAAATAAAATTAAAAAAAGGGGGTCGACGTCGCTTCTTTACTTCTTCCTACAGGAGTATACGTTTTTTCTAACCGCGCAGGGAGAAGAAATCGCCCGCGGGGAAGACCAACACTAGATCTAATAATTTCCATCTTCTCCCACTTCTTCGACTCCCTCTTATTCTTTCTCCACCCGAAATAGACCGATGATGGTCGAAATCAATCGTACTGATCAACCCAATCGAACCCAACCGAATCGAATAGCCCGAACCGAACCAAACCTAATCAAACCAAACCAACCGATCCATAGTGAACCAAATCATACCGACGAAACGAACCCCACCTTACTAAACAAACCAAGCCCACCAAATGAACCAAACCGAACGACCGACACCGACCACCAATCAATCAACCAAAACAATCAAACCGAACCGATATAATTCAAAATAAAAAGGGGTCGACGCGCTTCTTTACTTCTTCCTACAGAGTATACGTTTTTCTAACCGCAGGAGAAGAAATCATGGGAAGACCAACACTAGATCTAATAATTTCCATCTTCTCTCTTCGACTCCTCTTATTCTTTCTCCCTCGATACCACAAATAGACCGATGATGGTCGAAATCAATCGTTACGATCGAACCCAATCGAACCCAACCGAATCGAAGCCCAACCGAACCAAACCTAATCAAACCAAACCAACCGATCCAAACAACCGACCAACCGAACAACGACAATCGACCAACCAACAACCGATATAATTCAAAATAAAATTAAAAACTTTACTTCTTCAGAGTACCAGGAGAAGAAATCGAAGACCAACACTAGATCTAATAATTTCCTCTTATTCTTTCCCGATACCACCAAATAGACCGATGATGGTCGAAATCAATCTACTGATCGAACCCAATCGAACCCAACCGAATCGAATTCAACCAAACCAAACCTAATCAAACCGAACCCAGACCCGAACCGAATCAACGAACCAAAACCGAACCAACAACCGACCGAACCGAACCGACCACCCAATCGATATAATTCAAAATAAAATTAAAAAGGGGTCGACGCCGCTTTACTTCTTCCTACAGAGTATACGTTTCTAACCGCAGGAGAAGAAATCGCCATGGAAGACCAACACTAGATCTAATAATTTCCATCTTCTCCCTTCTTCGACTCTCTTATTCTTTCTCCTCGATACCACCAAATAGACCGATGATGGTCGAAATCAATCGCTACTGATCGAACCCAATCGAACCCAACCGAATCGAATAGCTCCAACCAACCAAACCTAATCAAACCGACCAACCGAACCCATCCGACCAACCGAACCGACCGACAACCGACCCAACCGACCCAACAACCCAACCCGATATAATTCAAAATAAAATTAAAAAGGGGTCGACGCCGCTTTACTTCTTCCTACAGAGTATACGTTTAACCGCAGGAGAAGAAATCATGGAAGACCAACACTAGATCTAATAATTTCCATCTTCTCCTCTTCTTCGACTCTCTTATTCTTTCTCCTCCGATACCACAAATCGATGATGGTCGAAATCAATCGTTACCGATCGAACCCAATCGAATCAACCGAATCGAACCAACCAAACCTAATCAAACCGAACCGAACAACCGAATCAACCCGACCCAACCGACCCGACCCGAATCAACCAATCAACAACCGAATCGACCGACCAACCGACCCGACCAATGATGATGAAAACCCGATCGAACCCAATCGAATCAACGAATACCGAATCGAACCAAACCTAATCAAACCAAACCGAACCATCCATAGTGAACCAAATCATACCGAATCTAAACCAACCCCACCTTACTAAACAAACCAAGCCAAACCGACCAATGAACGAATCAACCGAACCGACCGACGAACCGACCCGACCCCGACCACCAACCGAACAACCGATATAATTCAAAATAAAATTAAAAAAAGGGGGTCGACGTCGCTTCTTTACTTCTTCCTACAGGAGTATACGTTTTTTCTAACCGCGCAGGGAGAAGAAATCGCCCGCGGGGAAGACCAACACTAGATCTAACAATTTTTATCTTCTCCCTCTTCTTCGACTCCCTCTTATTCTTTCTCCCTCGGTTGATACCACCCGAAATAGACCGATGATGGTCGAAATCAATCGTTACCAGACTGAACCCAATCGAACCCAACCGAATCGAACAGTTCCGAACCGAACCAAACCTAATCAAACCGACCCGACCCGAACCTAATCAAACGACCCGACCCGACCCGAACCGAACCGAACCGACCCGAACCGACCCGACCCGACCCGAACCGACCCGACCCGAACCGACCCGACCCGACCCGACCGACCCGACCCGACCCGACCCGACCCGACCCGAACCGAACCGAACCGACCCGAGCCGACACGAACCGACCCAACCCAACCCGAACCGAATCGATATAATTCAAAATAAAATTAAAAAAAGGGGGTCGACGTCGCTTCTTTACTTCTTCCTACAGGAGTATACGTTTTTTCTAACCGCGCAGGGAGAAGAAATCGCCCGCGGGGAAGACCAACACTAGATCTAATAATTTCCATCTTCTCCCTCTTCTTCGACTCCCTCTTATTCTTTCTCCTCCGAACCACCCGAAATAGACCGATGATGGTCGAAATCAATCGTTACCAGACTGAACCCAATCGAACCCAACCGAATCGAACAGTTCCGAACCGAACCAAACCTTATCAAACCGACCCGACCCGACCCGACCCGAGCCGACCCAACCCAACCCAACCCAACCCGAACCGAATCGATATAATTCAAAGTAAAATTAAAAAAAGGGGGTCGACGTCGCTTCTTTACTTCTTCGTACAGGAGTAAACGTTTTTTCTAACCGTAGGAGAAGAAATGGGAAGACCAACACTAGATCTAATAATTTCCATCTTCTCCTCTTCTTCGACTCCTCTTATTCTTTCTCCCCTTGATACCAACCAAATAGACCGATGATGGTCGAAATCAATCGTTACCAGACTGAACCCAATCGAACCCAACCGAATCGAACAGTTCCGAACCGAACCAAACCTAATCAAACCGACCCGACCCGAACCGACCCGACCCGACCCGACCCGACCCGAATCAACCCGACCCGACCGACAACCGACCCAACCCAACCCGAACCGAATCGATATAATTCAAAATAAAATTAAAAAAAGGGGGTCGACGTCGCTTCTTCACTTCTTCGTACAGGAGTATACGTTTTTTCGAACCGCAAAGGGAGAAGAAATCGCCCGCGGGGAAGACCAACACTAGATCTAATAATTTCCATCTTCTCCCTCTTCTTCGACTCCCTATTATTCTTTCTCTCCCGATACCACAAATGATGGTCGAAATCAATCGTGACTGATCGAACCCAATCGAACCCAACAATCGAATCCCAACCAACCAAACCTAATCAAACCAACCAAACCTAATCAAACCGACCGACAATCAACCGAACCGACCCGACCAGACCGACCAACCGAACAACCGACCCGAACAAATAAACCGATGATGGTCGAAATCAATCGTTACGATCAACCCAATCGAACCAACCAATCGAATAGCCCGAACCAACCAAACCTAATCAAACCAAACGATCCATAGTGAACCAAATCATACCGAACGAAACCGAACCCCACCTTACTAAACAAACCGAAGCCCACCGAAATGAACCAAACCGAACCGAACCGAACCGACCCGACCCGAACCGAACCGAACCGACCCGACCCGAACCAAACCGAACCGATATAATTCAAAATAAAATTAAAAAAAGGGGGTCGACGTCGCTTCTTTACTTCTTCCTACAGGAGTATACGTTTTTTCTAACCGCGCAGGGAGAAGAAATCGCCCGCGGGGAAGACCAACACTAGATCTAATAATTTTCATCTTCTCCCTCTTCTTCGACTCCCTCTTATTCTTTCTCCCTCGGTTGATACCACCCGAAATAGACCGATGATGGTCGAAATCAATCGTTACCAGACTGAACCCAATCGAACCCAACCGAATCCAACAGTTCCGAACCGAACCAAACCTAATCAAACCGACCCGAACCGACCCGACCCGACCCGACACGAACCGACCCAACCCAACCCGAACCGAATCGATATAATTCAAAATAAAATTAAAAAAAGGGGGTCGACGTCGCTTCTTTACTTCTTCCTACAGGAGTATACGTTTTTTCTAACCGCGCAGGGAGAAGAAATCGCCCGCGGGGAAGACCAACACTAGATCTAATAATTTTTATCTTCTCCCTCTTCGACTCTCTTATTCTTTCTCCTCTGATACGACCAATAATGATGGTCGAAATCAATCGCTACGATCGAACCCAATCGAACCCAATCGAATCAGCCCGAATCAACCAAACCTAATCAAACCGACCCGACCCGAACCAAACCGAACCGACCCGACCCGACCAGACTCGATCCGAACCGAATAACCGACCAAGACCCGACGACCAACCGAAACGATCCGACCAAATATGATGGTCGAAATCAATCGTTACCAGACTGAACCCAATCGAACCCAACCGAATCGAACAGTTCCGAACCGAACCAAACCTAATCAAACCAAACCGAAACGATCCATAGTGAACCAAATCATACCGAACGAAACCGAACCCCACCTTACTAAACAAACCGAAGCCCACCGAAATGAACCAAACCGAACCGAACCGAACCGACCCGACCCGAACCGAACCGAACCGACCCGACCCGACCCAAACCGAACCGATATAATTCAAAATAAAATTAAAAAAAGGGGGTCGACGTCGCTTCTTTACTTCTTCCTACAGGAGTATACGTTTTTTCTAACCGCGCAGGGAGAAGAAATCGCCCGCGGGGAAGACCAACACTAGATCTAATAATTTCCATCTTCTCCCTCTTCTTCGACTCCCTCTTATTCTTTCTCCCTCTTCTTTAGACCGATGATGGTCGAAATCAATCGTTACCAGACTGAACCCAATCGAACCCAACCGAATCGAACAGTTCCGAACCGAACCAAACCTAATCAAACCGACCCGACCCGAACCGAACCGAACCGACCCGACCCGACCCGACCCGAACCGAACCGAACCGACCCGAACCGACCCGACCCGACCCGAACCGACCCGACCCGACCCGAAATAGACCGATGATGGTCGAAATCAATCGTTACCAGACTGAACCCAATCGAACCCAACCGAATCGAACAGTTCCGAACCGAACCAAACCTAATCAAACCAAACCGAAACGATCCATAGTGAACCAAATCATACCGAACGAAACTGAACCCCACCTTACTAAACAAACCGAAGCCCACCGAAATGAACCAAACCGAACCGACCCGACCCAAACCGAACCGATATAATTCAAAATAAAATTAAAAAAAGGGGGTCGACGTCGCTTCTTTACTTCTTCCTACAGGAGTATACGTTTTTTCTAACCGCGCAGGGAGAAGAAATCGCCCGCGGGGAAGACCAACACTAGATCTAATAATTTCCATCTTCTCCTCTTCGACTCTCTTATTCTTTCTCCGATACCACCCTAGACCGATGATGGTCGAAATCAATCGACGAGATCGAACCCAATCGAACCCAACCGAATCGAATCCAACCAACCAAACCTAATCAAACCGACCCGACCAACCGAACCGAGACCCGACCGACCCGAGCCGACAACGACCCAACCCAACCCAACCGAATCGATATAATTCAAAATAAAATTAAAAAGGGGTCGACGCCGCTTCTTTACTACTTCACAGAGTATTTCTAACCGCCAGGAGAAGAAATCATGGGAAGACCAACACTAGATCTAGTAAATTCCATCTTCTCCTCTTCTTCGACTCCTCTTATTCTTTCTCCCTCCGATACCACAAATAGAACGATGATGGTCGAAATCAATCGCTACGATCGAACCCAATCGAACCCAACCGAATCGACAGCAACCGAACCAAACCTAATCAAACCGACCACCCGAACCAACCAAACCTAATCAAACCGACCACCCGAACCGAACCGAATGACCAACCGACCCGACCCAACCCAAAATAGATGATGGTCGAAATCAATCGTATAAGATCGAACCCAATCGAACCCAACCAATCGAATAGCCCAACCGAACCAAACCTAAACAAACCAAACCGAATCGATCCATAGTGAACCAAATCATACCGAACGAACCGAACCCCACCTTACTAAACAAACCAAGCCACCGAATGAACCAAACCAACCGAACCACCCGACCAACCGAATCAACCGAACCGACACACCCAAACCGATCCGATATAATTCAAAAAAAAAAAAAGGGGTCGACGCTGCTTTACTTCTTCCTACAGGAGTATACGTTTTTTCTAACCGCACAGGGAGAAGAAATCGCCAGCGGGGAAGACCAACACTAGATCTAATAATTTCCATCTTCTCCCTCTTCTTCGACTCCCTCTTATTCTTTCTCCCTCGGTTGATACCACCCGAAATAGACCGATGATGGTCGAAATCAATCGTTACCAGACTGAACCCAATCGAACCCAACCGAATCGAACAGTTCCGAACCGAACCAAACCTAATCAAACCGACCCGACCCGAACCGAACCGAACCGAACCGACCCGACCCGACACGAACCGACCCAACCCAACCCGAACCGAATCGATATAATTCAAAATAAAATTAAAAAAAGGGGGTCGACGTCGCTTCTTTACTTCTTCCTACAGGAGTATACGTTTTTTCTAACCGCGCAGGGAGAAGAAATCGCCCGCGGGGAAGACCAACACTAGATCTAATAATTTCCATCTTCTCCCTCTTCGACTCCCTCTTATTCTTTCTCCCTCCGATACCACCAATATCGATGATGGTCGAAATCAATCGTTACCGAACCCAATCGAACCCAATCAATCAATAGCCGAACCGAACCAAACCTAATCAAACCGACCACCCAATCAACCGACCCGAACCCAACCCGACCAAATAGACGATGATGGTCGAAATCAATCGACGATTGAACCCAATCGAACCAATCCGAATCAGCCCGAACCGAACCAAACCTAATCAAACCAAACCGAACCCATCCATAGTGAACCAAATCATACCGAACGAAACCGAACCCCACCTTACTAAACAAACCAAGCCCACCGAATGAACCAAACCAACCGACCAACCGAACCGAACCGACCAACCGACACGACCACCAACCGAACCGAACCGAACCGATATAATTCAAAATAAAATTAAAAAAAGGGGGTCGACGCCGCTTCTTTACTTCTACAGAGTATACGTTTTCTAACCGCAGGAGAAGAAATCGCCCGCGGGGAAGACCAACACTAGATCTAATAATTTCCATCTTCTCCCTCTTCTTCGACTTCCTCTTATTCTTTCTCCCTCGGTTGATACCACCCGAAATAGGCTGATGATGGTCGAAATCAATCGTTACCAGATCGAACCCAATCGAACCCAATCGAGCAGAACCAACCAAACCTAATCAAACCAAGACCGACCAAACCCAATCAACCGAACCAGACTACAACCGAGCCGAGCCCGACACGACCAACCAAGACCCGACAGCAGACCGAACCGAACCGATATAATTCAAAATAAAATTAAAAAGGGGTCGACGCCTCTTTACTTCTTCCTACAGAGTATACGTTTTTCTAACGCAGGAGAAGAAATCGCATGGGAAGACCAACACTAGATCTAATAATTTCCATCTTCTCCCTCTTCTTCGACTCCCTCTTATTCTTTCTCCCTCGGTTGATACCACAAATAGGCGATGATGGTCGAAATCAATCGTTATCGATCCCAATCGAACCCAACCGAATCGAGCATCAACCAGACAAACCTAATCAACCAGACCGACGACAGACACCACCCAACGGACAACCGAACCGAACCGACAGGCAGACCAAACAGGCCGATCGACCAGACCGACCAGGCAGGCAACCGACACAATTGTCGGTTGTACATCAAACCGCAATTTTGAAGATTTGTTCCATGGTCGATGTTACTAGAAGTTAAAAATCCAGATTATCTGGTAGCGAGTTTTGCAAACATGGAAAAATTCAAAACCTAATGTGATCTTCGTAAACGTAAGATGGGTCCTCTAAAGAAAACAGCAAAACATCAATGAGCTTCAAAAAGAAACATGGCCCACATGTAAGAGTCTTGATATCTTGTGATTCATCTCAACTTAGAATGGTAACCAATTTGAAGCATCAACATCTTAAAATGTAAGAAATGACGCACCTCGAACTCCAACGGAATGTGTCATTACATGCTAACATGTCCCATCGAGGGATGAACAATTCAACCATTTATTTTGTGCCCTTTTGACACGATTTAGCACAAAAGCATTGTAACGGTAACCAATTTCAAGCATCAATATCTTAAAATGTAAGAAATGAAGTACACCTTGCACCCTCGAACTCCAACGGAATGTGTCATTACATGCTAACAGAATCGACGAGATGAACAATTCAACCATTTATTTTGTGCCCTTTTGACACTGAAGCATATCCTTAGGTTCAAGAACACCAAAACATTCAAGGAATTATACGTTTAAGATCAAGAAGCATCCCGTGATGAACTAGGTGAGAACAAAACAAAAGTCTCATAAGAAGATGTGCAACTAAATGATCACCTCTTTCTTTCGACAAATTGTCTTTAAAGAGAACCCTTCTGGACATGATCAGTAGTAGGTATCACAAATCATTTGTGTGATTCGTCGAACAATACTAACATTTCGGAGGTTCAAGGTTGCTGGACATCAATGTGTCCATATGATTAAATTTGTTGCTGGACACCTTCATTACAGTCTGAGGTTATGATTGATGAAAGCAAATGATTGTCCATAGGTACATCGATCTTTGCTTGTTCATAAGAAGGGTTCGTTATCTCAGAAAAGGAGATCCCATGGGAGAAGGACCAGTAATGGAAGCAGCAGGAAGAATAAAGGAGCAGTTAGACTCCCTTTTTTGGTTGACTTGTTTCTAAGTTGGAACTTGCCTACTTGTCTGACATCTAGAAAGAAAAATAAATTGATAACAATTCATCTCAAAGCATTCGTTAAAAGACGAAAGAGAAAAGAATAGAACATGTTGGTAAAAGAAGCATGAATTGTATGAATAATGGGACTATGTCGAAGAAAAAATATGATGTTATCCAACTTGCATGTGTTGGATTTATATCTAATTCTCATAAACAATGCATATTTTGCAAAACTATCTGTTGCATCTCTACGTACCAGTGGTGCTATTGTGCTGAGAAGATAATTCATCAAGTGATTAAAAGCCAGAAAGCATTGTTATCTCCTAAAATGAATCCAGTCACAATAAGCTACAATATAAACTTGAAACTAGGAATTGCACTTCAAGGAAAATAATCGTCAATACCACTTATCGTCGATTATCTGGAAAAGCTTGCAAATCACCATCCAATAATGAGACTTGAGTCCAGCAACAGTGGCTTTTGAGGCTGAGAATTCTTTTGCTACAAGAAGAGGTTGTTGGGTGGCATTCAATTCGGAAGACAAAATATTTGATCCAGAGCTAGCAGTTGCAAGGTTTGTGTTCTCAACAATTGCCTTCATTCCTGGAATAGTATCTGGTGATAACATGACATGTTTGTGGCACATTGTGTAAAACAGCCACCACTGTAATGAAAATGTAGTCAATGAAAAAGTACATGAAAAGGATTCAGGAAATTAGCAACGTGTAGATTGTAGAGATAGCACACCAAAATTATCATAATGGAGTTCATACTGAGGAACATAAATGCAACCTGAACAAAGGCTAACTTAATAATGGGAACTCAACTTCAACAGAACAGAAAACATACCTAGTTAAGTTTTTTCTTGATCGAACATTGGAACCACCTCGTTTCAGCATTATAGAATTGATCTTCATGACATGAATATCCCAAGTGATCAGACAATTCATGAACAAATCAATGTTTTAATGTATAGGTCCTAAATGTTGAAGAAACCAGTCAACAGAAACAAAAAGACCTGTTTCTTCTTCTATGACAATCATGCAAGTAGCATGAAGCCCATTCGCCAATGACAAACACAAGGTTTAACTACAGTTTGACTACAATATTCTAGACCTACCACACAATAAATCTAGAACACAAATAATAACTAGACTTTGCAGATCAAATGTATTGGATACCCTTCCTGATTTGGACACTATGTAACACCGAAGGTTGTAGTTAAGTTCGACATCGGTATGCTTGTAACAGTATTCCCAGTTTAACCCTTAGTTGTCTGCAAGTTGTTGCATATCAATATAATTGTAAATGCTTAATGTAAACTTCGATGTATAACTTTGACATTGCTCATAAATCTTCAGGTTGTACTCAATTACAAGAACAATAAGAGGCTTAACGAAGAAATTTTTCGGAGAAACTAAAAAGTTCTGATAATAATAACAATAGTAATGAGCACATGGAAAGAAATGTGAGCATACTATAAACAAAACTCAATTGACAGGAAGATAACACCATGTTTCAGAAACACATTTGAATAACAAATTAAGACAATAATTCTATATGATTTCTAAAACAGGGTCGAGAAATTAAAACATTTTGGAAAAGTGACGGACAATAGAATCTGTCACTATTAGCATCGGTGTTGAGAAAGACAAGTTCTCTTTCAGATGCCAAAGGCTTCCCATAGAAAAAATAAACATTTTAGAAAAATAGGTATTGTTAAATTCTATTAGTTACATTATCAAATGCTAGATAAAATGAGAAACATCCATTGCACTCAAATTAAATGGTCAACATTCATGATCAAAAGAAACATACAAAAGGTTGCTATAAATTATTCAATGTCCACAAATATCCTACCTTAATGTAGATGAGCTTTGGAAGATTCCAACCTGATGAAGCCATCCTACCATGTCACCAACACAACTTAAAGGATCATGTGCATCCATGATCCATGCACTTCAAAAGGTCTTGGCAGCCCTCCAGGTCTTCCTCGTGTAAGGGCACTTATAAATCATCTGAATAGTGCATGGTGCCTCATATTTGCAATCTAGTGGCAGAGGCAGTGTAAGCATTCAAATAGAATCCAGAAGAAGAAACAATAAGAAGCCAGAGAGAAATTCACACGTCTTATGCACAGTACTTGAAAAGAACAGGCCTTTCTTTAAGGCAACAAATATTCATTTTTAAAAGATCACTAACTTCATTGTCATTATCACCAAATTTCTAACACTCAGCTTGAATCCACCTGCATATGTAAGAATAATCAGATAAAGATTATTTTCTACCAGTCTAGGAACACTTGTGCATTTGAGTTTCATGTATATCCCTGTCTCAAATTGATCCTTTTGACATTCTTAACTTGTTTCATTTCCTAACAAAAATTTCATTACCTATGAAAACAATTATTCAGGAAGCCGAACTGTACTTTCTAGCTGAGCATTTTATAAGTGTATGCACAAGGATGCTCACATGCATTCTTTATCACACCATCAAGATCAATCATAATAAAGTCTTATCAGACATAAGGATGATTTGGTATTTCTGATTATATATAAGATTTGGAAGCTCTATTTTCGATTATATTCAGGTATGATTTGGACCCGACCCGACCCGACCCGACCCGAACCTAATCAAACCGAACCGACCCGAACCGAACCGAACCGAACAGACCCGACCCGAACCGAAACGAACCGACCCGAACCGACCTGACTCGAACCGACCCGACCCGAACCGTACCGAACCGATACAACCCAACCCAAATCAACCGACCCGAACCGAACCGAACCGACCCGAACCGAACCGAACAGAACCGAACCGACCCGACCCGACCCGAACCGAACCGACCCGACCCGAACCGAACCGACACGAGCCGACCCGACCCGATATAATTCAAAACAAAATTAAAAAAAGGGGGTAGACGTCGCTTCTTTACTTCTTCCTACAGGAGTATACTTTTTTTCTAACCGCGCAGGGAGAAGAAATCGCCCGCGGGGAAGACCAACACTAGATCTAATAATTTCCATCTTCTCCCTCTTCTTCGACTCCCTCTTATTCTTTCTCCCTCGGTTGATACCACCCGAAATAGACCGATGATGGTCGAAATCAATCGTTACCAGACTGAACCCAATCGAACAGTTCCGAACCGAACCAAACCTAATCAAACCAAACCGAACCGATCCATAGTGAAACAAATCATACCGAACGAAACCGAGCCCCACCTTACTAAACAAACCGAAGCCCACCGAAATGAACCAAACCGAACCGAACCGACCCGACCCGACCCGAACCGAACCGAACCGAACCGACCCGACCCGACCCGACCCGAACCAATATAATTCAAAATAAAATTAAAAAAAGGGGGTCGACGTCGCTTCTTTACTTCTTCCTACAGGAGTATACGTTTTTTCTAACCGCGCAGGGAGAAGAAATCGCCGCGGGGAAGACCAACACTAGATCTAATAATTTCCATCTTCTCCCTCTTCTTCGACTCCCTCTTATTCTTTCTCCCTCGGATGATACCACCCGAAATAGACCGATGATGGTCGAAATCAATCGTTACCAGACTGAACCCAATCGAACCCAATCGAATCAAACAGTTCCGAACCGAACCAAACCTAATCAAACCGAACCGATCCGACCCGAACCGAGCCGAACAGACCCGAACCGAACCGAACCGACCCGACCCGACCCGATATAATTCAAAATAAAATTAAAAAAAGGGGGTCGACGTCGCTTCTTTACTTCTTCCTACAGGAGTATACGTTTTTTCTAACCGCGCAGGGAGAAGAAATCGCCCGCGGGGAAGACCAACACTAGATCTAATAATTTCCATCTTCTCCCTCTTCTTCGACTCCCTCTTATTCTTTCTCCCTCGGTTGATACCACTCGAAATAGACCGATGATGGTCGAAATCAATCGTTACCAGACTGAACCCAATCGAACCCAACCGAATCGAACAGTTCCGAACCGAACCAAACCTAATCAAACCAAACCGAACCGATCCATAGTGAACCAAATCATACCGAACGAAACCGAACCCCACCTTACTAAACAAACCGAAGCCCACCGAAATGAACCAAACCGAACCGAACCGAACCGACCCGACCCGACCCGAACCGAACCAAACCGAACCGACCCGACCCGAACCGAACCGATATAATTCAAAATAAAATTAAAAAAAGGGGGTCGACGTCGCTTCTTTACTTCTTCCTACAGGAGTATACGTTTTTTCTAACCGCGCAGGGAGAAGAAATCGCCCGCGGGGAAGACCAACACTAGATCTAATAATTTCCATCTTCTCCCTCTTCTTCGACTCTTATTCTTTCTCCCTCGGTAGATACCACCTGAAATAGACCGATGATGGTCGAAATCAATCGTTACCAGACTGAACCCAATCGAACCCAACCGAATCGAACAGTTCCGAACCGAACAAAACCTAATCAAACCGACCCGACCCAAACCGAACTGATCCGACCCGACCCGAACCGAACCGACCCGAACCGAACCGACCCGACCCGACACGAACCGAACATACCCGAACCGACCCAACCGAACCCGAACCGAATCGATATAATTCAAAATAAAATTAAGAAAAGGGGGTCGACGTCGCTTCTTTACTTCTTCCTACAGGAGTATACGTTTTTTCTAACCGCGCAGGGAGAAGAAATCGCCCGCGGGGAAGACCAACACTAGATCTAATAATTTCCATCTTCTCCCTCTTCTTCGACTCCCTCTTATTCTTTCTCCCTCGGTTGATACCACCCGAAATAGACCGATGATGGTCGAAATCAATCGTTACCAGACTGAACCCAATCGAACCCAACCGAACCAAACCTAATCAAACCGACCCGACCCGAACCGAACCGACCCGACCCGAACCGACCCGAACCGACCCGACCCGACCCGACCCGACCCGAAATAGACCGATGATGGTCGAAATCAATCGTTACCAGACTGAACCCAATCGAACCCAACCGAATCGAACAGTTCCGAACCGAACCAAACCTAATCAAACCAAACCGAACCGATCCATAGTGAACCAAATCATACCGAACGAAACCGAACCCCACCTTACTAAACAAACCGAAGCCCACCGAAATGAACCAAACCGAACCGAACCGACCCGACCCGACCCGACCCGACCCGAACCGAACCGAACCGATATAATTCAAAATAAAATTAAAAAAAGGGGGTCGACGTCGCTTCTTTACTTCTTCCTACAGGAGTATACGTTTTTTCTAACCGCGCAGGGAGAAGAAATCGCCCGCGGGGAAGACCAACACTAGATCTAATAATTTCCATCTTCTCCCTCTTCTTCGACTCCCTCTTATTCTTTCTCCCTCGGTTGATACCACCCGAAATAGACCGATGATGGTCAAAATCAATCGTTACCAGACTGAACCCAATCGAACCCAACCGAATCGAACAGTTCCGAACCGAACCAAACCTAATCAAACCGACCCGAATCGAACCGAACCGAACCGACCCGACCCGACACGAACCAAACCGAAATTGATTTGATTGAGATTTGAGACCCATCATAAATTTTCAATTCTAAATATATCTACTACCTAGAGGGTAAACTCTGATGAGTTGACTATAAGAGCTCTCTAGTCGAATGCAAACAATTAGTGGTCCATGTCAATTGATTTGATTGAGATTTGAGACCTAGGACCAAATCATAACTTTTCAATTCTAAATATCTCTACTACCAAGAGGGTAAACTCAAATAAGTTGGCTACAGGAGCTGTCTAGTCATTGGTTGAACAGATAATTAGTGGTCCATGTCAATTGATTTGATTGAGATTTGAGACCCTTCATAACTTTTCAATTCTAAATATCTCAACTACCGAGAGGGTAACCTCTGATGAGTTGGCTACAGGGTTGAACAGACAATTAGTGGTAAACCCTGATGAGTTGGAGCTCTCTAGTCATTGGTTGAATAGATAATTAGTGGTCCATGTCAATTGATTTGATTGAGATTTGAGACCTAGGAACAAATAATAACGTTTCAATTCTAGATATCTCTACTACCTAGAGGGTAAACTCTAATGAGTTGGCTCAGGAGCTCTTTACTCATTGGTTGAACAGATAATTAGTGGTCCATGTCAATTGATTTGATTGAGATTTGAGACCCATCATAACTTTTCAATTTTAAATATATCTACTACCTAGAGGGCAAACCCTGATAAGTTGGAGCTCTCTAGTCATTGGTTGAACAGATAATTAGTGGTCCATGTCAATTGATTTGATTGAGATTTGAGACCCATCACAAATTTTCAATTCTAAATATATCTACTACCTAAAAGGTAAACCCTGATGAGTTGGAACTCTCTGAGCTCTCTAGTCATTAGTTGAATAATAATTAGTGGTCCATGTCAATTGATTTGATTGCGATTTGAGACCCATCATAACTTTTCAATTCTAAATATATCTACTACCTAGAGGGTAAACCCTGATGAGTTGGAGCTCTGTGGTCATTGGTTGAACAGACAATTAGTAGTTCATGTCAATTGATTTGATTGAGATTTGAGACCTAGGAACAAATCATAACTTTTCAATTCTAGATATCTCTACTACCTAGAGGGTAAACTCTAATGAGTTGGCTACAGGAGCTCTCTAGTCATTGGTTGAACAGATAATTAGTGGTCCATGTCAATTGATTTGATTGAGATTTGAGACCCATCATAAATTTTCAATTCTAAATATATCTACTACCTAGAGGGTAAACTCTGATGAGTTGACTATAGGAGCTCTCTAGTCATTGGTTGAACAGACAATTAGTGGTCCATGTCAATTGATTTGATTGAGATTTGAGACCTAGGACCAAATCATAACTTTTCAATTCTAAATATCTCTACTACCAAGAGGGTAAACTCAAATAAGTTGGCTACAGGAGCTGTCTAGTCATTGGTTGAACAGATAATTAGTGGTCCATGTCAATTGATTTGATTGAGATTTGAGACCCTTCATAACTTTTCAATTCTAAATATCTCAACTACCGAGATGGTAACCTCTGATGAGTTGGCTACAGCGTTGAATAGACAATTAGTGGTAAACCCTGATGACAATTACTCGTTCAAATCGAACTGTGCTTCTCTTGTTTCATTCTAATCCTAGATAACGTATCTCCAAGATTGACAAGGGCAAAATTCTTTTGCCGAAAAAGTCATGATTTATCAACTTGTAGTGGTTTATTAAATCAATAGCACCGAAATCGAAACCCAACCTATCCGAACTGAAATGACCCAATCTGACCCGAATCTACCCCACCTGACCGAACCCTGCCGAACCGAACCCCACTGAACCATACCGAACAAAATCGAACCCCACTTAACAGAATTGAACCAAACCCCACTGAATCGAACCAAACCCTACCGAACCGAATCAATTCGAACTAATCAAGACTCGAATCAACCCCATCAAACCCAACAAATTGAATGAAAGAAACCAAAACCCATCGGTTTTGGTCCGTTTGGTTCGGTTTGGGTTCGGCCAATCATCAATCTATTTCGATACGGTGGATTCGGTTTGGGTTCTGACATTTAAACTCGACTTGGCCTTAGCGCTCATTCCCAATCCATCTAGGATAAGAGATACTACCAATTACTTGGTCAAGAAGTTTAAATGTCATGGCAACAACTTAAGGTTAGAAGTATCGAAAACTGCTTCCACTAAGGTCAAGTCATCGTGGAACAAATGAGTCAACATCGGTGTCCACCGATTTGATGTAAGCATCTAAGAAGTCTTGTCTTTACAAAGGATCCTTATCAAAAGAGACGGTGTCAATGGCACTATTACAAACAGCAGAACCATTGCTTGTGATGTCTCCTAATCCAAGTGTGGGGATCGGATGAAATTAACCAGACTTGAACTCTCGATTAAATGTATGTAAAGAAGAAAAGAGAAAATTAAATACAGACCAGAAAGTAGCAAAATTTGAACAATAATCACACTTCAACGAGGATTGCTAAATAAAAAGGTGGGGCTGGCTTGGGAGAAAATTAGTATTGAAAGTTTCAGCCTGAATTCCCTAATGCATCACAATAGCAAACAGAATATCCAAATTAGAAGTTCTGCTGATAAAACACTAGAGGACAAGAGACAGTTTACCTCTTCGCCACCTCTCGATGATCTATTCGAACACCTTCATTACAGTCTGAGGTTATGATTGATGAAGGCAAATGATTGTCCATAGGTACATCGAACTTTGCTTGTTCATAAGAAGGGTTCGTTATCTCAGAAAAGGATCCCATGGGAGAAGGACCAGTAATGGAAGCAGCAGGAAGAATAAAGGAGACAGATTTAGCAGCTCCCTTTTTTGGTTGTGACTTGTTTCTAAGTTGGAACTTGCCTACTTGTCTGACATCTAGAAAGAAAAATAAGTTGATAACAATTCATCTCAAAGCATTCGTTAAAAGACAAAAGAGAAAAGAATAGAACATGTTGGTAAAAAAAGCCTGAATTGTATGAAAAATGGGACTATGTCGAAGAAAAAATATAATGTTATCCAACTTGCATGGGTTGGATTTATATCTAATTCTCATAAACATTGAATATTTTGCAAAACTATCTGTTGCATCTCTACTTACCAGTGGTGCTATCGTGCTGAGAAGAAAATTCATCAAGTGATTAAAGGCCAGAAAGCTTTGTTATCTCCTAAAATGAATCCGATCACACAAAAGATAAGCTACAATGTAAACTTGAAACTAGGAATTGCACTTCAAGGAAAATAATCGTCAATACCACTTCTCGTCGATTATGTGGAAAAGCTTCAAAATCACGATCCAATAATGAGACTTGAGTCCAGCAACAGTGGCTTTTGAGGCTGAGAATTCTTTTGCTACAAGAAGAGGTTGTTGGGTAGCATTCAATTCGGATGACAAAATATTTGATCTAGAGCTAGCAGTTGCAAGGTTTGTGTTCTCAACAATTGCCTTCATTCCTGGAATAGTATCTGGTGATAACATGACATGTTTGTGGCACATTGTGTCAAAACCTGCTGTTTACAGCCACCACTGTAATGAAAATGTAGTCACTGAAAAAGTACATGAAAAGGATTCAGGAAATTAGCAACGTGTAGATTGTAGAGATAGCACACCAAAATTATCATAATGGAGTTCATACTGAGGAACATAAATGCAACCTGAACAAAGGCTAACTTAATAATGGGTACTCAACTTCAACAGAACAGAAAACATACTTAAGTTTTTTCTTGATCGAACATTGGAACCACCTCGTTTCAGCATTATAGAATTGATCTTCATGACATGAATATCCCAAGTGATCAGACAATTCATGAACGAAACAATGTTTTAATGCATAGGTCCTAAATGTTGAAGAATCCATCAATGTAAACAGAAGACCTGTTTCTTCTTCCATGACAATCATGCAAGTAGCATGAAGCCCATTCGCCAATGACAAACACAAGGTTTAACGACAGTTTGACTACAATATTCTAGACCTACCACACAATAAATCTAGAACACAAATAATAACTAGACTTTGCAGATCAAATGTATTGGATACCCTTCCTGATTTGGACACTATGTAACACTGAAGGTTGTAGTTAAGTTGGACATCGGTATGCTTGTAACAGTATTCTCAGTTTACCCATTAGTTTAACTAAACATACTGAACCAATAAGGAAGAAGAACACATGGAAGAAATGACAAGATGGGGAGAAGCGGAAGAGGTAATAGAGAAACAAGATTCACAAGCAACAAAATGACAAGATAATCCAAAGAAAATAAAGGAAAAAGGAAGGGAATAAGCAATCACTAATGGTTATGCAGCACAAAATTTTAACCCATTGTAAGTTGAGATGAATCACAATATATCAAGATCTCTTACACAATCATTTTGCGATGGATAAGCAAAAAAGAATTATCTGGTTGTACGTGAAACTGTAATTTTGAAGATTTGTTCCATGGTCGGTGTTACTAGAAGTTACAAAAATCCAGAATATCAGTGGTAGCAGAGTTTGGCAAACATGGACCGAAAAATTCAAGACCTAATATGATCTTCGTAAAACGTAAGATGAGTCCTCCAAAGAAAACAACAAAACATCAATGAGCTTCATTGTAACGGTAACCAATTTCAAGCATCAACATCTTAAAATGTAAGAAATGAAGTACACCTTGCACCCTCGAACTCCAACGGAATGTGTCATTACATGCTAACAGGAATCGACGAGAGATGAACAATTCAACCATTTATTTTGTGCCCTTTTGACACAATGAAGCATATCCTTAGGTTGAAGAACACCAAAACATTCAAGGAATTATACGTTTTGAAGATCAAGAAGCATCCCGTGATGAACTAGGTGAGAACAAAAACAAAAGTCTCATAAGAAGATGTGCAACTAAATGATCACCTCTTTCTTTCGACAAATTGTCTTTAAAGAGAACCCTTCTGGACATGATCAGTAGTAGGTATCACAAATCATTTGTGTGATTCGTGATACCTAATATTTCGGAGGTTCAAGGTTGCTGGACATGAATGTCTCCATATGATTAAATTTGTTGTTGTCTCCATTCTCCATAGTTAAAAGAAAGCTGCAGCTAAGTCTCGACATGCTTAAATGTTTCATTCGGGATGGTGATGTTGTTGTTCGAGTACATGAAGGCATTGTGAAGCCCTGTTCAAGATGTAGAATATTGGACGTTCATTGGATGCCTAACAACATCACCATCACGCAAGACGCCAGATCTTGGTACCGAATCATGATGATTCACAAAAACGAAAATCATGATAGAAGCACACAATAATCCTTAAAGAATTGTACCATGGAGGAAGTAGCCTCGGATGTTGAGGTAGTGGAAGCCGCCGCTGGCGCTGCTCGAGAAGCCTCGAAGCCATATGAGGTCCCCTTTCCCAGCTGTCTTGCCTCCTAGTCGGATGAATCCCGGACAACAGCACAAGGTCAGGAAAGCAAGACGCTAAGAATCAATGAACGAAACGTTTTCTTTTGCTCAAACAATGGGGCAAAACCCTAAGGATTGCTTGCCTGAAACATTTGCTTGAGGAACTGGAACGTTGGCAACAACAATTTGTACGCGGAGAGGGTGGGTTTGGAACACACAACAAACGACGGAGAGGGTGCAACAACACCTTTTCGTCCTCAAACAATCGACGAAAACCCTATCCCTAAAACCAAGAAACGAAATAGGAATCATGGGGATCGGGTCTTACGGGCGAAGAATAGCGGCGCGATGCGTCGGCCGAGGGCGATTTCTTCTCCCGCGCGGGGAGAAGGAGGCGACGTCCAGAATGAATGAAGGAAACAGAAATAGGAATGTTGGGGATCGGGGTTTACCCGGCCTGTTCCTGGACTTGTCGCGCTCGTCCAGGATCTGCTTGCGCTGCTGGGCATCACGCCTGTGGTCCGCCTTCCTTATCGTTGAGCCATCTCCTGCAAGGAGGCTCTCCGCGTGGTCGTTGAGGCATCTCCAAGAACCCCTCGCGATTTCGTCTCCTTTTCTTGCCCTTCTTGATCTCCCGTTCCCTCTCCTTTCGATTTGGGCATGTTTTAAACCCTGAACGGCAAATGGGTAAATAAAAAAGAAAAGAAATTAAAAAGACAAAATGGTGATTAAAAAAACAAATAAAAAAAGATTAAATGAAATAGAGACAATGGAATTGTAATGGGCATGTTTTAGTAGATATGTAAATAGGAAGAATAAAAAATCATAGAGTCAAACAACCCAAGTGAAGCTTTAGTCAGTTCTATAGTTAACATATCTACTAAAATTAGTTAGTCAAATTAGTTTTCACTAAGCCCAAAGAAACAACCCTAAAACCTAGATTTTGAGTTATATTGTTAATTTTTTGGGTCAAGAGTTAACTAACAAAAAAAATAAAAGAAAAATAGGGGAAGGAGGAGATGGAAGAAAGAAAACAACGAAAATTTGCGGAAGTGAATTTGGATGAAGATGGAAAAAATGAAAAATGTTTGAATGTCTTCGAAACAAAAAAGTCCATTTTTGAGGGGCTTGGAGGCCGAATTTCAGGTGAAAAAGAAGGGCAAAAGTTTCATTTATTGACTGTATAAGTTTGTTCCTCTTAAACTAAATCCTTCAATTTAACAGTTTCAAAAGTTTCATTTTATTTGGTTCTTCTTGCTCATATTCTTGCTTGTTAACTAATGATATTTAATAGATTGTTTTGCTTTTTTTTCATCTTAATTACAAACATATATTGTAGGCATTTGGTTTTGATATTCTGTACTAGAATTTTCTTTGATGCCCGTGGTTGTAATGGAAGAAAAAGTACTTCGATTTTAAAGAGCATAAATGCTTAAGTTCTTTCCATCTGTAGTTTAAGGTGAATTTACTGTATGGATTTGCTAAAGATATTTTTAGAACTATATATGATTGCTTCAGTTTTGTTTTAGATGATTCACTTCCTTTGTGTTTGTTCTTAGATTTGTTCCTCAGAAATGTTGTTTTGCAACTGTAGTTACTGGCAGTAATATATGTGGGTTGTCTCTGTTAGTTCACATGTGTTTGTTCTTAGATGATTCACTTCCTATGTGTTTGTTCTTAGATCACATACTTTGTCCTTTAATTTATGATGCAAATAAATATGTCTTTTGAGTTACTTTGGGCATCATTTCATACTTACAAACTCAAGTTCGTCACTTGTTTCACCAATATTTATGTTCTATTTTGAGGTAAAAGTGGCTGAAGATAATTTACAACTTTTGTTTATATCTACAAAAAAATGAAGGTTGTGAGCTTCAGGTAGTATATATCGATCATTTCCTTGAGACCTCAATTGTTTGCTTCAGCATGATTGGAGTTATAAAAAACCGTTTCCAACGTGAATGAATTGTGATTTTGGATGCAGGGACTTATATTGATAAAAAATGTCCATTCACTGGAAATGTATCAATTAGGGGCCGGATTTTAGCTGGTACATGCCATAGCGCCAAGATGAACAGAACCATCATAGTACGCAGAAACTATCTTCACTATGTGAAGAAATATCAAAGGCACGTGGTACCTTTTTGTTTTTTTTTCTGATGAAGATCAAATTTGAATTCTTAACTTTCTTCTGATAGGTATGAGAAGCGACACTCAAATATTGCTGCGCATATTTCTCCTTGCTTCCGAGTGAAGGAAGGTGACCACATTATCATAGGCCAGTGCAGGTGAGCTTGTTTCTCAACTATTGACATGTCACCATAGGTCGGCAATACGGTTTTTTTCAATGCAGGCTTAGTTGTTTTTCTTTTTTTAAAATTCCATGATGTTGGTCTTCATCAGACTTAGCCTCAATAGAGCACTTCCATCATTCTATATGAACTCCTTTTTTTCTATTTGATGAGTTGTATCACGGGGTTCAATTATATAATAATTCAATTGTTTTCCTAGTGCAAAGAAAAGAAAAAAAGGTATTGTTAAGCCAGCATATAGCCAATGCGACGAAATGGGACCTCCCTGTGACATACTCCACGTCTTCTTAAGAGCCATCTCTAGCTACCAATGTGCTTCCCAAAGCATGTGGGTATCAATGCTGTGGTTACTTGTAGACATCAAACCCTTGGCTACTGAAACTTACAACTATCACTTGTTATTCAAAAACTTATAAAAATGATGTGGCTAGTTGCATAAGACATCAAACCCTTGACTCGAACGAAGACAAGCCTACTATATCAGTCATTGCCGACAAATAATAATCCAAGAAATTGAACCAAGGAAAATGGTGACAATTGCTTTCGGTCAGTATTAGAATCTTTGTTAAACTTATCCTGCACACACAAACTTGAGACATAATCAATGAATCAAAGATTTTGACAGTTTTCATCTTCTTTTGCAGGCCATTGGCGAAGACTGTGACTTTCAATGTGTTAAAGGTCATTCCAGCTGGATCAACAAGTGGAGGCGGAAAGAAGGCTTTTGCTGCAGTTTGAAGAGTCATGCATTTTTGGTGGCCAACAAACAGGCTGGACCTACAAGGAAACTTTAATCTGGATGAACACTGTTGGGTTCTTTTAGTTTAGAACTACTGATCGATCTCTTTTTGCTGAGAACCGTGCAACGATTGATTTATTTATATAATTCCTTTGGACAACTTGTGTTCTTAATTTCTTATCAGATAGCTCATAACTTTGATCAGATGGGCCTTGTGTGTGTGTGTGTGTGTTGGTTCAGATTTCAGAAAGAAAAGAAGGGTGATTGCAGTGTTTGGTTCTGGCCGTAGAACCCTCGATTACTGTATTCTGGTGATCATCTCTCTCCATCAGGTTTCTAGTGGTTTTCATTGTTGCAACTTCAATCAGAGAGAGCGCTACTCTTTCTCGGACATTGTGGAACTGCTGCATCGTTTTCTCTCGTTTTAGCAACATCACAAAATTGATACAATAACGAAAAAGAAGGTTCATTTCTAGTTTTCCAAATCATCGATAGCATGACGTTAGCGATGCAAGACATCACACAACCATCCACCGAGTTCAATATCATGCAAATCGTTTGCTCAATTCGGGCATGTAATCGAAGTAGGCTCGTAGCTAATTTACTCCTAAAATGCAGATCCAAGAAACGAGGGTGACCAATTAAGGGATACTGCATGTTGTGTCTAAACCTTTTGTCTTTGCTTTCAATTTACAATCCCTGCTTACAAACGAAGACGCATTGTTGGCATAACCTGTTTGTTATAACTAAAAGAGTTAGCTATATGTCTCAAATGATATATATAAGAAAAAAATAGTAGAACCTAATGTGTATTGGCATACTTTTTCAATGGACAAAATTTTTTCACAGATCTGGTTTATTGTCTTCAGACACAAACCCAGTGCATCAATGCCCTTATGTGCCTGCTCAACCTGTGGGAAGAAATGTACACATGTCAACACCGGTTATTTTAGATACAAAATGACTGCTTGATGGTCTGAAGACCACAAAGTTCATAAAAATCGTGTGAACACTTCTTCCAAGGTCATAAATGCATCCTCCTCTATGGCCTGGCAAATCTAACCTAGAAATAACACTAGGAAACAGTAATGATTGGCATTTAATTGAATGCCATGATAAACTACCTGCTTCGCTACCACTGTGTTGAGTTGTGCATCATTTGCCTGGAAGCATAGAAATCAGTGGAAAGAACATTCATCAAAACTCCATATGGTGAAGCATGAATAACAAACGTATATAACTATGGGTAAGTTCACAAAATATGGGTAAACATCCATAAAGCAGACAACCTTTTCAATTTTTAAAACAAAGAAGCTCCAAGTCCAACATGATCATATACAGTTTTTCACTGAGGCTAAGCAGCAGTGTAGGGAACAGCAGAAGTAGTTTCAACATGGTATTAGCCATTTTTATTCCATGTCACAGTGTAGTGCCACATACATACTAGGAGTTAGGAGTACATGCTCCTGTATTCCACAAATTTACCACTAGTTATTTCAGTATCAGGTAACAGACTTTTGTTGTACTTGCAACTGTCATTTTCTTATTCAAGATCTCTCCTTTTGAGTTTTGCTAATACAGATTCCTGCTCCACTAGCTCAAAAAGAGATCGCAAAAATTAGTTAAGATACTTTGGTGCATCATTTTGAAGGCATCTGAGGCACTGATTAAATCAACATTGCTTCCCAATAAAATTTGGTTGTCAGACCTAACAAAAGCCAGCTCCTGTCCATTTTCTTATTCAAGATCTTTCCTTTTGAATTATGCTAATACAAATTCCTGCTCCGCTAGCACAAAGAGATTGCAAAAAATTAATTATATACTCGGTGCACCATTTTGAAGGCAACTGAGGCACTGATTAAATTAACACTACTTCCCAGTAAACTTCGGTTGCCCAAACCTAACAAAAAATCCGTCTTCTGCCATTGAAACCCTCATCATCTTCCTTATTTCGTTGTTTCAACCGGATAGACTTTAATCACTTGAAGGACTCCAAAGGGTTTGTCAAGTAAAGCAACCGATCATCATTATCGGCCGTTGTTCTTTGTCCTACATAAAGAAACCAAAATTCGAAACCTCGCTGCATATTCTTGGAGAACAAGACGAAGAAGTGGGCGGGGGGAATAACCGAGTGACGCCATCCTAGCCGGTTGACGGGAGAGGTAATCGGCTTTGATGGAGACGATGGAAATGAGGAGGTCCGCGAGGGGGAGGATCCTGGCCACCTCGTGAACGGTGGCCTCCTTCGCGTCGATACCCAGCCAGATCTTCCAGCACCATTTTGTGTGTGTATACTACTAAATATTCATCATCGAGTGTGCGCATATGTGTGTGTGTATACTACTTAATATCCATCGAGAATAGCTTAAAAGTCAGCAGTTTTGTTTGATTTCTTCCTTCTATCATATATATATATATATATATATATATATATATATATATATATATATATATATATATATATATATATGAGAAGTTCAATTTTGTGAAAAGAATTCCGGTTAGCTTGTTTCTTGCTTATTTGTTGAACTCCCTGTTAGCCAAAAACTTGAAACTTGTGTTCTGTTGCTTATTTGCTTGCTTTCTAGCGCTTATCCCTATTAGCCAAAAACTTTGAACTTGTGCTTGCTTTCTAGCGCTTACACTTATTGGAGTTTCTTTTATAGGGTTGTACCTCAAATAAATTGGTTTGTTCAATTCTCAGATATAGTACATATTTCTTAGAGCCAGCAGTAATGGGTTGCGTTGTGTGTTGCTTTTTACACCATTCTCAAATATGGTATGTTATGTATGTATTTGTGTGTATGTGTGTTGTTTGTTTTGTGTGCGTTATGTGTATGTATGTGTGTGTTGTGTGTTATATGTGTGTGTATAGTATGTGCTGTGAGTGTGTTTGTTCTTGTGTGTATGTGTCGTGTGTGTGCTATGTATGTTGTGTATGTGTGTGTGTTTTGTATATATGTGTGTATTGTGTTCGTATGTGTTGTGTGTGTGAGTTGTGTTTGTATCTATTGTGTGTGTGTGTGAGTTGTGTTTGTATCTATTGTGTGTGTGTATATGTATGTTGTACATGTGCATTGTGTGCGTGTGTGTTGTGTTATATATTGTGTGTGTGTGTTGTATATATTGTGTGTGTGTGTGTTGTATGTGTATACTACTTGATATTTATCATCCAGTATATGTATGTGTGTTGTTGTACGTGGTGTGTGTATTTGTGTGTTTGGTTTGTTATGTGTTGTGTGTTGTGTGTGTGTACGTTGTGTGTATGTGTTATTGTTGTTTGTGTGTTATACATGTGTGTGTATGTATGTTGTGTTGTGTGTGTTTTGTTTGTTATGTTTGTGTGGATGTGTGTTGTATATTATGTGTGTGTGTGTTGTGTGTATATAATATGTATTGTGTATGTGTATATATAGTGTGTGTATATAATTATTTAATGAAGATTATGTGTATATGATTATTTAATGAAGTTATATTAATTAGCATCAAGGAAAATTATACTAAAAATTGTTTCCTCACATAGAAGATAACCTGTATATGGTTATTTAATGAAGTTGAACATGTAAGTTTAAATTAATATTCAAGTGACTTAGTATATATGTGCATAATAGCATCAAGGTTAAAAGTAGATTATACATAAAACAAATTAATAAGACAAAAATGTGAAAGAGATACATTGGGATACATTTAAATCAATACATGTTTACTGCAAAAGCAACTTAGAAAAATATTCAAGAACAAGGAAATTATAATTCCGCAATGTACATTACAACAATAATCAGTAAAATAGATTGATGTCCTCGAAATAATCACCAAATGTTGCAATCAAATACTCGGTTACCAGGCCCTCATACCAATCTGGAACCAACAAAATTGCACTAAGCACATCAATGAGCAGAAGTAGGAGTCTTCACTAAAATATCAAAAAGATGATACTGAAATAGGCTCATAAAAAATGTCTAAGGAAACATCTTTTAATGGCATTGGATTGGCTGAAAATTCAGACGAAGCTTGTTTCAATTTTGAGTGTAATTAAGTTAATATAGAAAATTAAAAAATATAAAATTTTATGATTAGTTTTTTAATAAATTTCGGATAATTTTATAAAAAATAATATATTTTTAAATATTTTTTATAAATTATTGAATTGAAATATTATAATTTCTATGGGTAATTTAAGGTATTTTTATGTAAAAAATAATATCTTTTAAGTTTTTTAGTTTTATGATAAATTTAAAATAATTTACATAGAAACTGATATATTTTTTTTAATATGTTTCTTGAATGAGATTCGGATGTAACTCGTTAACATTTTTCTTGGTAAATTAAGATAAATTTATATGTCTTCTAATATATATTTTTAGGATAATTTAAGTTTTTAGTTTCATAATAAATTTAAGATAATTTTATATAAAAATAATATATATTTTTTAATGTATTATGTGAATAAGTATAAATTGATCGTAATAGTTTTTCTAGATAAAAATTATGAGGAGGAGGAAGTGGGATTATAATTTAAATTGAATTAAATCAAATTGAACAATTAAGGTGTTAAATTAGTTTGATTCGATTCATTAAAAAAAATAGGTATAGTCGTAAAAATTTAAGTCAGACATAGTCAAAGAATAATTATCACCTTTTTAATGATATTTTGCTCATACGGTAAAAGCTTATACTAGTAGGCTTTTTTTTTGATAAATTATTTTATTTTTTATATTATCTTGCACAACATTTGATATTTTTATCAGAAGTTTTTTATAATCAATAATTAAATGACAGTTTATACTGAAAAAAAAAATGGTTTTCTGTTTGATCGATTATGAGCCACTTGAATAATCAAATGATGATGAATTCATTTTCCGTCAAATTGGATGCAATATTTTTAGAATAATTAATAATGAACAATTTTTAATCATAATTTTAAAATTAAATTAAAGAACTCTTAAAATAACTAAAAAATAATTGATTTTTATACCATATTTTCTTCATGAACGGCTAAATAAATCTCATTATGTTATATTCATAGATAAAACTGTGTTACCTTTAATTATAAAATTAAGATAAAAAGTATGGTAGATTGAACGATCCAACCATTAGATTAATCATCTAATTACAGGCGAAATGTATTTCATTTAAAAGTATGCTGCATTGTATCTAACCACTTCAATCTTTGGTCATTAAATATTAGACAAATATGATATATAATGATTTTTTATTTTTGAAATACTTTAAAATACGTGTAACATCTTTTATTCACATGTATAGATTGCGCCATATTTCGTCAATCTTTAATAAATCAGTTGGATATATGTGCTAGTGATTTTATTTTAATACTTTTAAGGAATTTTAATTCGAATTAATTGTATAAATCAGGTAATAATTGACATGACATATTATTTGTTGTTTTGTCACCCGCACGTAGTAGATAATTCTAAAAAGAGGGATGTTTTAAGGGTGGTCATTATACCGAGCGTGCGCGTGATTAAACTCGGGACGGGTCGGGTCGAGCCTATTTGGTCTCTGGTTCGATTGGACCAGATGGTCTCAAGTTCAACGACAAACAACCGCCGGCACCCCCGCGCCCCTGCCCTAATCGCACTCTCTTCCTCCTCAGCGACTGCGGCGGCTCCTTTGTGCGCGGCGGCAGCTTCTTCCCCTCCTGGTATCTCTCTCTTTTTATGCGCCTTATCTTTCTCCGTCGCCGTTGCACAGTCCCTTCTCCTCCCTCCTCCTTCTTCCCTGTTCATAGCAGGCCGCTGCCCCCCGCCTCGTCACAGCCCGCCCTTTCCCGATCCCCTTTCCCTCTTCCCCCTTTCGGCGCAGATCCTAGTTTTGCTCGGGCGAGCCTCGGGGATTCGGCACGACTGGACGGAAGGGTAGGTGATATATTGTTTGTGATATGGAAGACTTATAGGGGAAGCAATCGTCGGTAGAATCCCTAAAACCTCCTCCTCCTCCTCCTCCTCCTCCTCCTCTTCTCTCTCTGTCACACACACACACACACACACACACACACACACACACACACACACACACACACACACACCGAGCGTCTTCCAGTTTGCAGTGCCTCTCGCGCACGTCCTTTTGCTTATTTCTAGTATTCCATATTGCAGTGAGTTTTCTCCTCTTTACGTTACCGAAGAGTAGTCATCGTTGATCTTTGCGGGCAAGGATGGGAGAAGTCCTTCTCGGCTTGCCGGGGCCGTGGGCGGAGGATTACCGCGAGAAGGCCGATCATTACACGACAAAGATTGGGGGATTGCCGGTGCGTAAAGTCTCGAACTTGATTAATTTTGGATGTTTCCAGCTTCACCTTCGATGAGATTTTGCTTAAAAGATGTAATATCTGCGTTGTCCATGCGATCCTTTCATTGTTTTATAAACATCTCCTTTTCAACTCGGTTATTAGTTCTTTTTCTTGTAATTTCACGGTGAGTTCTAGGAAACATGGTGGTTTGCCTTTGCAGGATTGGCCCATCGCGGAAGTGGATATTAGTCGTGAGCTTCTTCACTGTAGTCTATGTGGAGGGAGGCTCTCACTTGTGGCACAGGTAGTTTGTTGTTTTCTTACTCTAGTACATCAGAAGCATTTTTTTAAAATCTGGAATCAATAAAAGTTTGCATTCTCATTAATATCAGGTTTATGCTCCTATTTTGTCGCCAAAACTGAACATAGAGGATCGGGCAATATATATTCTTGGTTGCCTGGCCCTGAATTGTGCTACTGACCCTCAAAGGTCTGTTCAGATTGGTTCGTTAATCTTGGTTCTAGTTGAGATCAATCTTGCTTGTAAAAATGAATACAATTTGCACACAATTTTGCAGCTGGCGAGCTCTTCGAATTCAGAAGTACCATGAGGAGATGAAACCGAGTCTTACTTCTTCAGATGCTGTGTCGTTGGAAAAAGAATTTGTTCGTGCTCCGAGAGTTAACAGCTGGTTGGAGGACAACGTGTTGGGTAATGAGTCCAGTAAAGTCAACGACGAGAGTGACAGTGACACAGAAATGGAGGACTTAGCACGGGCTCTTTTGGAAGCTGCTGCACTAGCTTCAAGTTCGAAGAAACAAAATGGCTACAAGAACACGGATGCATCTGCCAGAGATACAGTAGCGAAGCCTAGAGTGGAAGACACCAGTGTGCCAGGTACTTTTCCTTCCTTGTGTTACTTCTTATCTTACCGAATAGGAGATGAATTTAGTGATGATATTATATGCCAAAAGGGTGGTGTTGCTGAATAGTCGGTATTCTTTTTTTCTACTTTATCAGGTAAATTTCATATAATTCTATCTTGAGCTGCATGAAGTTAAAGCTGTTGTGATAATTTGCTTTTTTCTTTGGTTGTAGTTCTCCCTTGTTTCTATATCTATTCCCAAAAGGTCGAGTCCTCTGGTGATATGGATGCTGTTTGTTCTGGTTATACATCACTTTCTCTCGAAAACCATTGTGCTTCTCCTGATACTGAGGATGAAGAACAATGGGAAATAGAAACTTATGAGTATGATAGAGCTTTAAGTGCGGATAGAACTTATTTGAAGTTCAAGAAACAGATGGATGCACACCCAGAGCAGTGCCTCAGGTATATTTATTTTATCTTGTCCTTTGGTGTCTCCATGATGGCCGGTCAAAAAACTTTGAACTTGAGTACTTGCATCCTTAAACAGAAACCTTGTTGGGTAAAATTGACAAGCCATTTAGAGAAATGCAGAGGACTTGAAAAAATATAATTATTGCCTGAAACGGAAAAGAAAAATGCATAACCCTGTTGTGCTTTTCTTTTTATTTCTTTTCTTTTCTGTTGGTTGCCTTAGATGCACTTTCAGCTGCTATATTTTGTACTTAACTAATTTTCAATTTAGTGATGGAGAAATTTTGAAGCACAAGTTGCATCTATCATGGTTGCTGATTAGGTATATCAGTTTCCTTTTGCATTGAACTAGGTTGTCATAACATGACAATTGGCTTTCTCTACGAAGAGTTTCTTTTTTATTTTTATTTTTTTGAAGAAAGCCAAACATAAATAGTTCTTCTGCATAAGATAAAAATACTCATGGAAAATTTGTGCCTGATACTTTTGCATGTACGATTCTTCTATTGAATTTTCTTGGCACTTTTGATGATCCTTTTACTGTTCTTCTTGGACTTCTTTTACGTAGGTATTCGTATGGTGGTAATCCTCTTTTTGCTACAACTAACTTACCGAAACCTGACGTTTGCAAGCGATGTTGCTCGTCACGCATATATGAGATGCAGTTGATGTCTCCCCTATTATATTTTCTGCAGCAAGCTGTTGATGGTTCATCAGCTTGTTCAGTGGATGGCTGGAGTTGGATAACTCTGATTGTATATACCTGTTCCAGGGTAAGCCCTTGTTGGTTAAACTCTTTTGAAGTTTTAACAATTGAGTATAAAACTTTTACTATAACAGCCAACACTTTTTAACAACTTGAACAGTTTTCCTTTATTGGAAAGATAGAAAAATTTGCTTTTCATATTATGTTAAATAATTTTTCAATGTGGCCTAGTTTTCATTTACATCAGAGAAGACTTGTAAAGTGAAAAAAAGAGTGTTTGATAATTCAACTTTAAAGTCGTAAGACCTGATTTCAGTGGTTGTCAGTCCATTAATTGTGCTGTTAGGTACAAAATTGTGACTTGCTGACAAAAACCATTAGCTCAAGACATATTAGACAATCTCCTAGTAGGTATTGAGATGAATTATTGATCAGTAATTCTCATTTAAAGGTTTGTACTAATGTTCTTATACTTAGGGGCATATACAACTTCTTACTTTAGTTTTTTAATAATGAAATAATCATAAATCAAAATGAACCACAGATGTGATTTTAGATGGACATTAGAGATCAGGACAATAGATGGTAAAACTTTGAGCCACCATCACTTCTGCTGGGTTTGCTGCTTATGTGTTGGAGTACCTTCAATAATAGGAAGGTGCAGCTGTTGGGCTGTTTTTTCCACACATGGATCCTCTGTCTAAAATAGGGTGTCAGATAAAATATTGACAACCTTATGACATGTAAAAGGAAGGAGCTAGTCTTTTTTGGTAGTATTAAAAGAATGTGTGAATTATAATTAACTGTTGATTTTCTAATGCTGGTTCTCATGAGGTTGAGTTCGCCATTTTAATTTTTTTTTCGGTATGCCCTGAATATAGCTTAGTCATGGTTTGTTACAGATTCACATCCTTCATATCTTGTTTTCATATTCAACTACCAACAATTATTTCTTTTTGTTGCTTCATCTGAATCCTGGACTTGATTGGCATGTCCATTTATTTCTTTTTGGTCTTAGGATATGATCTTCCTAATTAATGAAAAACAAGAAAGTCAATTGACGAGAGATGTCCAAGCAATCATGCTCGATATAAATTGCCAGATTTATTCTGTGGATTACTCTGTCAAGAGATGACATGGCTAATGTAGTGCCACAACAATTTCAAATTTAAGCTACAAAATTTGTAACTTTTGTTGCAGAGTTGCTGTTCGTTCAAAGAGTCAACAGAGAGTTGCTGTTGGGAAGTTGCTGAGGAGGCTATCATCATTCAGGATGATTAAGTTATTATTTCTTGTTTTTGCGAGGAAGTCATTTTTCGAAATTATAGCAGTGCATTACTTTCGGCTCTTGCACAAACGCTTTCAGTACTAGTTTGATTTTGGTGGAGTGCTTCGTGTAAGGGCTTATATTTTTTCTGGTGGTAATTCTTTGTATTAATAAAGTTCGTCCTTTTTTTTTTTCCTTTTCATTTTGCGACAGCCATGTGCAGTGAGAATAACATCTTTTGTAGTACCGCATGGGTCTTTGCTTGCTTTTGAGTTAAATACCTTGGATGAAAACCTTTTGCTAGGGATGTGCTTACTTGTCCGTTGTTGTTGTGCTCCTGTGTAATCAAAAGTCAAATGTCTTTCTTCAGCTGAAACTAAGGAGATCAGTGTGCCTGGAGCATGTCGTTAGACTAAATTTCAAGTCAATTAGGAGTTTATTCAAATAAAGTATCCAAGTCCACTCTTGAGTTAGATTCATGGCTTATACCAAATTTTAAATCAATTAAGAGTTTATTCAAATAAAGAATCCAAGTCCACTCGAGAGTTGCTACCTACAATCCCAGATTGCAGTCGTCAACTTTCACCTCTTGTTGCTACCAACACCAGCAACAATTGTTGTTGTGCTCCTGTGTAATCAAAAGTCAAATGTCTTTCTTCAGCTGAAACTAAGGAGACCAGTGTGCAGACTGGAGCATATCATTAGGCCTAACGACATGGCCTATATAGGAGTTTATTCAAATAAACTCACATGTTAGGAGTTTATTCAATTAGACATGTCGTTAGACCAAATTTTAAGTCAATTATGAATTTATTCAAATAAAGAATCCAAGTCCACTCTTGAGTTAGATTCATGGCCTATACCACATTTAAAATCAATTAGGAGTTTATTCAAATAAAGAATCCACGTCCACTCAAGAGTTAGATTCGATTATGAGTTTAAAAGAGTAACAAGAGTTAAAGTAAGAGTATATATAGTTTTAACTAGGAGTTCAATTAAGAATTAAAGTAGGAGTTCAATTAATAATTAGACTTGAGTCCCTATAAATAAGGGTGTAACATTCTTATTTTGATCAATAAAAACTATTTGATTTCATCCTTTGGTTGAAACCCTAGGAGGGTCGATCCTCTACAACGATCGGTTCCTATCATCTAGTATCAGAGCAACGTTTTTGACGTTTTGATGTTCATCCATTTCACCATCGCCCCTACCATCCTACTGCTGTTGCTACCTACAATCCCAGATTGCAGTCGTCAACTTTCACCTCTTGTTGCTACCACCACCAGCAACAATTGTTGTTGTTGTGCTCCTGTGTAATCAAAAGTCAAATGTCTTTCTTCAGCTGAAACTAAGGAGACCAAATGCAGATGGAGCATGTCATTAGGCCTAACGACATGGCCTATATAGGAGTTTATTCAAATAAACTCACATGTTAGGAGTTTATTCAATTAGACATGTCGTTAGACCAAATTTCAAGTCAATTAGGAATTTATTCAAATAAAGAATCCAAGTCCACTCTTGAGTTAGATTCATGGCCTATACCAAATTTAAAATCAATTAGGAGTTCATTCAAATAAAGAATCCAAGTCCACTCAAGAGTTAGATTCGATTATGAGTTTAAAAGAGTAACAAGAGTTCAAGTAAGAGTCTATATAGGAGTTTTAAGTAGGAGTTCAATTAAGAATTAAAGTAGGAGTTCAATTAATAATTAGACTTGAGTCCCTATAAATAAGGGTGTAACATTCTTATTTTGATCAATAAAAACTATTTGATTTCATCCTTTGGTTGAAACCCTAGGAGGGTCGATCCTCTACAACGATCAGTTCCTGTCATATAGTATCAGAGCAACGTTCTTGACGTTTTGATGTTCATCCATTTCACCATCGCCCCTACCATCCTACTGCTGTTGCTACCTACAATCCCAGATTGCAGTTGTCAACTTTCACCTCTTGTTGCTACCACCACCAGCAACAATTGTTGTTGTTGTGCTCCTGTGTAATCAAAAGTCAAATGTCTTTCTTCAGCTGAAACTAAGGAGACCAGTGTGCAGACTGGAGCATGTCATTAGGCCTAACGACATGGCCTATATAGGAGTTTATTCAAATAAACTCACATGTTAGGAGTTTATTCAATTAGACATGTCGTTAGACCAAATTTCAAGTCAATTAGGAATTTATTCAAATAAAGAATCCAAGTCCACTCTTGAGTTAGATTCATGGCCTATACCAAATTTAAAATCAATTAGGAGTTCATTCAAATAAAGAATCCAAGTCCACTCAAGAGTTAGATTCGATTATGAGTTTAAAAGAGTAACAAGAGTTCAAGTAAGAGTCTATATAGGAGTTTTAAGTAGGAGTTCAATTAAGAATTAAAGTAGGAGTTCAATTAATAATTAGACTTGAGTCCCTATAAATAAGGGTGTAACATTCTTATTTTGATCAATAAAAACTATTTGATTTCATCCTTTGGTTGAAACCCTAGGAGGGTCGATCCTCTACAACGATCGGTTCCTGTCATCTAGTATCAGAGCAACGTTCTTGACGTTTTGATGTTCATCCATTTCACCATCGCCCCTACCATCCTACTGCTGTTGCTACCTACAATCCCAAACTGCAGTCGTCAACTTTCACCTCTTGTTGCTACCACCACCAGCAACAATTGTTGTTGTTGTGCTCCTGTGTAATCAAAAGTCAAATGTCTTTCTTCAGCTGAAACTAAGGAGACCGATTAGCGATCTGGAGCATGACATTAGGCCTAACGACATGGCCTATATAGGAGTTTATTCAAATAAACTCACATGTTAGGAGTTTATTCAATTAGACATGTCGTTAGACCAAATTTAAAGTCAATTAGGAATTTATTCAAATAAAGAATCCAAGTCCACTCTTGAGTTAGATTCATGGCCTATACCAAATTTAAAATCAATTAGGAGTTCATTCAAATAAAGAATCCAAGTCCACTCAAGAGTTAGATTCGATTATGAGTTTAAAAGAGTAACAAGAGTTCAAGTAAGAGTCTATATAGGAGTTTTAAGTAGGAGTACAATTAAGAATTAAAGTAGGAGTTCAATTAATAATTAGACTTGAGTCCCTATAAATAAGGGTGTAACATTCTTATTTTGATCAATAAAAACTATTTGATTTCATCCTTTGGTTGAAACCCTAGGAGGGTCGATCCTATACAGCGATCGGTTCCTGTCATCTAGTATCAAAGCAACGTTCTTGACGTTTTGATGTTCATCCATTTCATCATCGCCCATACCATCCTACTGTTGTTGCCACCTACAATCCCAGATTGCAGTCGTCAACTTTCACCTCTTGTTGCTACCACCACCAGCAACAATTTGCTATAGCCATCTAATCTAGTGTTGTTGTTGCCGCCAATTTCCTCTCTTGTTGCTGTCGCCACCAGCAACAACCATCTAACCTTAGATTGCTGTTGCTGCCCCTCCAATTCAGTCTTATGCGATGGCTTTGGATAATGCACTCGACGTAAAGTTTGAAACTTTCAAGACTCGCATAGAGGATAAATTGCAAGTACTCTTCCATGAATTCAGAACAAGCTGATCAGAGAGCCCACATAAATCTCAGCATGGAGAAAGTTCTAATTACAAGGAGAACCGATCTGAGAACTATGATCAAGGGTAGGACATCTGATACTCACGCATGAGGGTGGAGTTTCTTAGATGGAAAACTGGAGACCCAACCAATTAGATCTCATATGCTGAAAGATTTTTCTATTTTCACAGTACCCTAAAAGGCTCTAAGGTGGACATCGCAGCCATACAACTTGAAGGGGATGCAATTTAGTGGTATGATTGGTTCGAGCATACACATGGCGTACCCACGTGAGAGCAATTCAAAAGCAGGCTGCTGATCCATTTTAGGCCGTCGAAGTATAAGAATATGGATGGACAACATGCGAAGATTCGTTAAACCTCCATCGTACAAGAATATCAAAGTAGGTTTGGATGTCTCTTAAATCAAACCCATGATTGATCCAAAAAATAATTGCTTAGTACATTCATTGTAGGACTCAAATCGAAGATCAGATGCAAAGTTAAGGCTTGCCAACCATACATCTTGATGGTTATCATATCCTTTGCCTGCATTCAAGAGGAAAGGCTTAACATCGACACTCGAAAGGCCAAGATCAAACTGCTGACCTCCCCTACTACCAATTAAACCCCTATGCCAAAGAAGCTTACCTGAGAATTACTCTGAGAGAGATCGGCCAAGGGACTTTATTCGCACTGTGACAAACAATGGAGTAGAGATCACTACTGCAAAAGAGGAAAACTTTTGATGATCGAGCCGATTGAAAAACGAGAAGCTGAGGACATGGATCTGGAAGTCGAGGAGAAAGACACGGAGGAAGAGGCATAACCAGTCACCGGCACGATTCGAGCCCTAGCCGACTATGCCAAGCCTCAGACGATGAAAATCAAAGGACTTCTCAAGCATCAACCGATAACAATTCTGATCGACACCGGTAGCACTAACAATTTCATGAATAATAAGGTCGCTACTCGATTAACCTAAATGATTGAAGATTGTAATAAGTTCGACATGAAGGTGACAGATGGCTGAATCCTAACCTATAGCTGCAAGTGTCTAGGAGTGAAATTGATCATGCAGGGCAAAGAAATAATTGTGGATTTCTTCTTGCTGCCATTGGAAGATTATGTGTTCAGTATCAAATGGTTAGCCATTGATGATGTTTTATGAAACTTCTCTAAACTTATCATAAAGTTTTTCATTAATGGAAAACAAGTGATCCTAAGGGGCAAACGCGAAGACAATGTTTCCATCGTTACAAGTCTACGGATGGAAAGGGTACTTCAAAAGGCGCATACCAATTTCTTAATCCAATTGTAAGGGCTACAACTTGAAGAATCGATGGTGCAAGAGAAAAGGCTACAACTTGAAGAATCGATGGTGCAAGAGAAAAACCCTATAGTTTCTTTCTTTCTTTCTGAATTTGTAGATATATTTGATGAACCGTAAGGACTTCCACCAATTCGATTGCATGCTATCGAATTCCTATCTTATCGGGGAAGCTCCAACAAATGTTCGATTGTACCAGTATCCCCACTTCCAACGAAAATATTCAGCTTAGACTGACATCTCTATGAATTTCATCAACGGGCTACCAACATCTCAAGGGAAAGGTACCATCCTTGTAGTTGTAAACCATCTTATAAAATACACTAACTTTTGCGTTGTTAGAAATCCCTATTCCGTAGCCAGCATTGCCCAAATTTTATGGAGAATTCCCCACTCTATTGTAAGTGATCATGATAGGATTTTTACCATCAAATTTTAGACAGAACTCTTTCAGTTGCAGGGTACACAATTGAAGATGAACATAACCTATCACCCATAAACTGATGGCTAAACAGTAGTAAATTGGTGCTTGGAAAATTACCTTAGGTGCTTTACCAGTGATAGGCCAAAGGAATGGACTAAATGGCTTCCCTGGGCTGAATGATGGTACAATACAACCTATCATTCATCTATCAAAAGTACAACCAGCAATTACAAAATATGTGGCCGACACATCATAGGTGGATCAAATAAACAAGAAGTTAATTGACAAGGATAAAACTTTGTAGCTCTTGAAAGACAACCTTGCAGCCGCCCAAGTAAGAATGAAACAATAAGCTGACAAGCATCGGAGTAAAAGAGAATTTGTTGTAGGAGATTGGATCTTCCTTTGCCTTCAGCCATACAAGCAAACATCTATAAAGACCCGAGCCTCTATGAAGTTGTCTCCCCACTTTTTCGGACCCTATAAAATTTTGGAGCGCATTGGAGCCGTTGCTTACCGATTGGATCTACCGGTGGACTCAAAGATACATCCGATCTTCCATGTTTCCTACCTTAAATTGTAGCTAGGAGGAGATGAATCAATGCAGAATCACTTATCCGACATCTCTACCGATGGAGAAGTCCAGGTTTGACCAAAGACTGTTTTGGACCACAGGATAGTGATATGCAGTGGATGTTGGTACAATGGACCAATCTATCTACTGAGGATGCTACTTGGGAGTCCTATAATGAGAGTCCAAGTAAGAGTCTAAGTAGGAGTTCAATTAGAAGTTGGATTAGAGTCCCTATAAATAAGGGTGTAACACTTTTGTTTTGATTAATGAAAGCTATTTGATTTCAGTCTTTGGCCGAAATTCTAGGAGGGTCGAACCCCTACAACGATCATTCATCTTCGATAGAAACCTTTGGGTTCCTAATTATAACTATGCTTCTTTAGACTGCTCTACCACATGACCCTACTTAAGTTGGCAGAGCTTAGAAAATAGTTAGATGAATTGCTAATTAATGATCTCATCCATAATTCCAAAGCACTATTCAAAGCTCTAATTCTCTTTCAGAAGAAACAAAATGGGATGCCTCCAAGTATGGTCAAGTTACCGGATCCTAAATAAAGTGACGATAAAGAATAAATATTTTATCTCGTTCATCACAGACTTGTTCGACCAACTAGGCAAGACAAAATACTTCTCAAAATTTGACCTTCGGTCAAGGTATTGGTAGGTATGAATAATAAAAGGCAACAAAACAAAGTTTACATGTGTGACCAGGTATGGAACATTAAGAGTTCTTGGTGATATCTTTCGACTTAACCAACACTCGAATATGTACTCTAATGAATTAATTATTACAACCATGATATCGCTTCAGTCATCAGTTCAAATCAGAAATATTTAGCACGAGATACGCTTATCGACCGTCGTCAGTTCATTCCTGCCCGAGGCACACCTCTCAACCATCATCAGTTCAGTCGTACCCGAGACATGCCTCTCGGCCATTATCAGTTTAGTCGTGCCCAAGGCACATCTCTCAGCCATCATCGATCCAGTTGTGTTCGAGATGCATCCTTCGATCACCATCAGCTGGAACATGCCCCATCAATGCCTCTCGACCACAACCAGGCGCCACAAGTTCGTGACGCCTGAGCCGAACAGCTTCCTCGCAACACTTCCCAGAAGATCAAAAGCTTCGTGGCAATCCTTTTCGTTGCAATCCAAACCCCAAGACAACCCTTGCAGGTGCGCCCCATAAAGTAACAACGAAAAGGATTTTTGTCGGGGGGGGGGGTGGTGGGAGGGGTTGTGGGAGAGAATGATGGGGCCAATAATGGTCAGTCCAACGTGGTGAAGAACACAACGCCCCCATCTCGACCACGTCACAACTCAGCCACGTCGAACTTGTGTTCTCCGCCCGAGCCGACCTCGAGATATCCTTTGACGGCCCTGCGACCGACTCACTATCCCCGATAAGGCGGCCGCGCAAGCGTGCACGACCTTGACCCCACCGGTAATGGGTGACGTGCGAGGCGCGTACCAATAAGCGAACCGACACCCTTGACCCATGACGGTGGCGACAAGTGGCGTGTCGTAGATGCCGACCGACGAAAAGTACCCCTTGACCCTTGACATTGGCGGCGACGACGTGCCAAGATAGACGGCAGACGACGACGGTTGGTGACTTGTCGTATAGCGCGACGTAACGACCAACTCATCTACGCAGTATAAATGTCCACTTACCACATCTCAGAAGAGGATCCGAGCTCAATTAAAACCGACCGACTTGATCATCTGAGGGACTCGATCAACCCAAACAAATTTCGGCTCGGGTCTTTTGCGGGACTTATCGATCGATTGACCGAGGAAGCCGCCAAGAAAGAAGTGGAGCTGCCACATCACCGTACCACGGAGGCGATCCAGCGCACGCAGGAATCCTCACCGGGGTGACCTATCATCCCATGTTGTGAGACCACCCCAACAGTTGTTATAGACAGTTAGGATATAGTGATGTTAATTAAATAAGAGATTGACACAAACATTAAACATAAATGAACGATGATTAAGATATGGTTTGACCAATCGAATAACAGAAGCATATGGCAAAGTTCAGATCAAGCAGCCAAATTTGCCAACAACCGATAAACGATCAAATTAAGCCAATTTGTTACAACAAAGCAATGCAATATTATCAGATTTAACCATAATTAATAACTCCACGCTTCTTAAAAAATTAAGTTGTCATAATAAAGGTATTTGGGTATATAGAAAACCTACAATCTTTAATGATGGGACAACATGAAAGTTAGAAAAGATGATGGGAGGAATAAAACGAAGATGATAATAATAATAATATAAAAAAGACCACGGGAAGTGGAAGACAACGGACAAAGCAAAATGACGATAATGAGAAAAGGAAATTGAAGAGAATGAAAAAATTTGAAGGAAATAATATAATAGTGTACCCTTGATATATTTTTTTGATATATGATTTAACCTACTGATTCACGGATCTAATCAATTATCCAACAAAACTAATATTAGTCGAGTCAATGATCAATCGGTTTTGATAACTACGATTCCACAATTGGAACTGTAACTATTACATCGACACCATCGACAGAAAGAAAAATATATCGACCACGTGAACAATTGGTATTGTGTATAGGACTGCCCAAATCATTGGTCCGAATGGAAAAAGGCGAGATGCAAACAAATTTATATGGATGTGAAAATTATAAGCCAAATAACTTAAAAGTAACGAACATGCCACCAAATTGCATATGCGGACATGTTTTTTTACAGTATGTACACCCAAACAATAGCAATCTAGCAATTATCTTTTCTCCTAAGAAGAAAGCCAAAAAGAAGTAGCAGAAACTAAACTATATATATCAAAAGCTAACAATTTAAAGGTACATAAACATCCAATCAAACACATTGACAAAGCATGTAAATTATGTAGTGTCACAGCATCACAACCTTTGCCAAGAAGGCGTGCATGCTGAGGTGCTCAAACATGTTTGCCTAAGCCCAGATGAATGGCATTCACATAAATTCCACAAATTCCACGTGTATGTAATCATGCTATGCTCTTAAAAGAGAAGCAACTTCTTGAGAAAGGAACATTCAAAAAAATATCCAACAAAATAAAGAGGTGTTTGTACATTCCCTTGTATAACACAATTTAATAAGATCATTCACAAACACAATCTTATAAAGATATCCATAAAAATTATCATTATGGTTGGGGCAGGAAAAAAACATATGAGCACCCTTCTATGCAACCATCAGTATTGTCAACTGAATTAAATATAAATCTCAACTGGGAAATAAGAAATTAGAGAAAAATATATCATCTAAAGCAGACATTAAGTTTTAATCATCTAGCTCAACAAAACCACCAGTACAAACCCAAGCCCCAATAACTGTTGTTAACAAATGCGAAATCATACACCTTTAATATATCATATCCAAAGTTAACCATTTAACAGTACACAAACATTCAATCAAACACAACCATTGCAACGAATACAGCATACTAAACTATGGTGGCAAAAAATATTTACACAAACACAATATAAAAATCATTCACGTATATCCCACATTTGTACTTATGTGATTATAACTCATAAATTTGGTATAAGATCACCCCTAAATAAATAATAGGCTATACCCAGTTTCATAGATACATTACAGGTTCACTACCAAAAATTCTCTTAAAAGAGCAGCAACTCCATGAAAACAAAACATTCCGATAAATATTCAAACAAAATAAGTGGATGAATTCATCCCAATCCCTTATATACCACAATCCAATAATATCATTCATGAAAACAATCCCATCGATACCCATACGGATGATTCTTATGTTTGGGCAAGGAAAAAAACATGTAAGCACCTTGATCGACACATTATAAAACAAAAAAAATACAATTTAAGCAAAAAACTATATTTTCCATCATTTAGCTCACCATTATCAACAGCACAAACCCAAACCCTAAAATTTAAACAAACATATGACACATTATAAACAAAGATGCATTTGCTCGGTATGTGGCATATCATTCAAGCAAGCCCTATTAATTAAACAAACATATGACAAATTATAAAACAAAGATGCATTTGCTGGGTATGGGGCATACCAGTCACGCCTTCAATAACAAACATATAAATCCCACATATGCAACTATGTAATTACAACTCATAAATTTAGGATAAGATCACCTTCAATAACAAACACAAATCCCACATATGCAGCCACGTGATTATAACTCTGTAACTTTAGGATAAGATCGCCGCTATAGTAAATTAGTAATAATAGACTATACACAATTGCACATATACATAACAGGTTCACTAGGTGCTCTTAAAAGAGAGCATATAAATGATCCTTATGCTTGGGCCAGCAAAAAACTCATGACCCTTCATTTGTAATCATCCACTTCTTTAACTAAATTAAATATGAATCTCATCTGAAAAACAAAAAATTAGAGAAAAAAAAAAATAGTCTAGAGTAGACACTATGTTTTACGTCATCAAGCTCAATAGCATTACCAACACAGTCCCAAGCTCTGATAACTAAAATAACATTTGTGCAAATTATACAAAGATTGATTTGATGGGCATGGAGCATACCATGCGGGAAGAAGGAGGTGACGTTGCCCTCGATCTTTGTTAGTCATGTGATGCATGCCCTATCATTACAAACCCTTGTGTTGGTAAGAAAAGCGGTATGATGATTCTAGGAACTCGTAATGGCAAAAGTTAAAGCGATAATGTAATTCCTATATGTGAATGAGGTTGAAGCATACATAAGTATCGAACTGATTTGTATGGGCATCTTTAGAGAACATACCTCTACAATTTTAGTTTCATTCATTGAGAAGGAGAAACATGGACCATTTAGTGGTTGTTTGTTTTTGTAATCTTAGAATCTAATAGCAACTACAAGATAACACTGCATTTGTTTATGTCTCTGATTCTCACATTTCATTGTTGATGCAATGGAGGATACAAATCCAGAAAAGAAAGGCGAAAGATGCCCAAATAAACCTTACGATCCAATATTGAAGGAGATAATCGATCAAACCAGAAAACCAAGAAAAGAAATATAGTTAACAAATAATGATAGGCATCGCATAAAAAAACCATAACAAGCGATCAAAGAGGTCCGGCATTGCATGAAGCCACCCAAGCCAAATGTAGCAGCCAAATGTAAAGATCAGAAATATGATCTACAGGAAAAAAAGACTTCTAAATTGACAGAGAAGCGAAAGACAAGGGAAAACCACTTGCCATGCTCCGATTGTGCCCATTTGTAATAGTTTTACAAGTCAAGAATTCCCCATCCCACCCTCAATCTAATGTTAGTCATGTGATGCAAGTCCTATCGTTACAAAACCTTGTGTTGGTAAGCAAAGAAACTGATATGATGATGCTAGGAACTCAGAATGGCAAAAGTTAAAGCGATAACAGAATTCCTACATGTGAATGAGGTTGAAGCATCCATAAGTATCAAAACTGATTTGTATGGGCATCTTTAGAGAACATACCGCTACAATTTTAGTATCATTCATTAAGAAGGAGAAACATGGACCATTTAGTGGTTGTTTGTTTTTGTAATCTTAGAATCTAATACCAACTAAAAGATAACACTACATTTGATTACGTCTCTGATTCTCACATTTCATTGTTGCTGCAATAGAGGATACAAATCAAGAAAAGAAAGGCGAAAGATGCCCAAATAAACCTTACGATCCAATACTGATCGAGATAATCGATCAAACCAGAAAACCAAGAAAAGAAATATTGTAAGAATCAATGATAAGCATCGCATAAAAAAACCATAACAAGCGATCAAAGAGGTCCGGCATTGCATGAAGCCACCCAAGAGGACTAGCAACAGATGAACAAGCGACATGAAGGTACTAAAGAAAAGAAGAATAGCACAAAGAAAAGAAGAATAGGACTAAGAAAGTACCAACGCCGTCCGATCCACTCGACGCTCCTGATTAAGTGATCATTAAATCGGAGGGTCCAGTTTTGAAACCTGTGGAGTTTTACTCACCCGACTAGCTGCGTATGGCATGAGAGTTCATCCCCGTAGACCTAGTTAAAGCCCCTGAACCAATGTGAATAGATCGTATAAATCAGGTTCGAACCGATAATTTCAGATTCCAACACAATTGAACTGAACTGAACTATAGCTTATTGATTTCGATTGAATTTAGAATCAACAAATCATTCAACTGTTCAATTCTAATTCAATTCCGGTTCAAATCTAACCATTGTCAAGGGTAGGTGGGTGCCTAGAGAGATGAGCCCAGAGGCTTAGGCTTATTGAGACTCGTTCAAATCGAACTGTGCTTCTCTTGTTTCATTCTAATCCTAGATAACGTATCTCCAAGATTGACAAGGGCAAAATTCTTTTGCCGAAAAAGTCATGATTTGTCAACTTGTAGTGGTTTATTAAATCAATAGCACCGAAATTGAAACCCAACCTATCCGAACTGAAATGACCCAATCTGACCCCACGGCCAAACCTCGAACCAACTGAACCATACCGAACAAAATCGAACCCCACTTAACGGAATTGAACCAAACCCCACTGAACTGAACCAAACCCTACCGAACCGAATCAATTCGAACTAAACTGCACCGAACCGAATCGAACCGAACCCCATCAAACCCAACAAATTGGAAGATTATGTGTTCAGTATCAAATGGTTAGCCATTGATGATGTTTTATGAAACTTCTCTAAACTTATCATAAAGTTTTTCATTAATGGAAAACAAGTGATCCTAAGGGGCAAACGCGAAGACAATGTTTCCATCGTTACAAGTCTACGGATGGAAAGGGTACTTCAAAAGGCGCATACCAATTTCTTAATCCAATTGTAAGGGCTACAACTTGAAGAATCGATGGTGCAAGAGAAAAGGCTACAACTTGAAGAATCGATGGTGCAAGAGAAAAACCCTACAGTTTCTTTCTTTCTTTCTGAATTTGTAGATATATTTGATGAACCGTAAGGACTTCCACCAATTCGATTGCATGCTATCGAATTCCTATCTTATCGGGGAAGCTCCAACAAATGTTCGATTGTACCAGTATCCCCACTTCCAACGAAAATATTCAGCTTAGACTGACATCTCTATGAATTTCATCAACGGGCTACCAACATCTCAAGGAAAGGTACCATCCTTGTAGTTGTAAACCATCTTATAAAATACACTAACTTTTGCGTTGTTAGAAATCCCTATTCAAAGATTGCCCAAATTTTATGGAGAATTCCCCACTCTATTGTAAGTGATCATGATAGGATTTTTACCATCAAATTTTAGACAGAACTCTTTCAGTTGCAGGGTACACAATTGAAGATGAACATAACCTATCACCCATAAACTGATGGCTAAACAGTAGTAAATTGGTGCTTGGAAAATTACCTTAGGTGCTTTACCAGTGATAGGCCAAAGGAATGGACTAAATGGCTTCCCTGGGCTGAATGATGGTACAATACAACCTATCATTCATCTATCAAAAGTACAACCAGCAATTACAAAATATGTGGCCGACACATCATAGGTGGATCAAATAAACAAGAAGTTAATTGACAAGGATAAAACTTTGTAGCTCTTGAAAGACAACCTTGCAGCCGCCCAAGTAAGAATGAAACAATAAGCTGACAAGCATCGGAGTAAAAGAGAATTTGTTGTAGGAGATTGGATCTTCCTTTGCCTTCAGCCATACAAGCAAACATCTATAAAGACCCGAGCCTCTATGAAGTTGTCTCCCCACTTTTTCGGACCCTATAAAATTTTGGAGCGCATTGGAGCCGTTGCTTACCGATTGGATCTACCGGTGGACTCAAAGATACATCCGATCTTCCATGTTTCCTACCTTAAATTGTAGCTAGGAGGAGATGAATCAATGCAGAATCACTTATCCGACATCTCTACCGATGGAGAAGTCCAGGTTTGACCAAAGACTGTTTTGGACCACAGGATAGTGATATGCAGTGGATGTTGGTACAATGGACCAATCTACCTACTGAGGATGCTACTTGGGAGTCCTATAATGAGAGTCCAAGTAAGAGTCTAAGTAGGAGTTCAATTAGAAGTTGGATTAGAGTCCCTATAAATAAGGGTGTAACACTTTTGTTTTGATTAATGAAAGCTATTTGATTTCAGTCTTTGGCCGAAATTCTAGGAGGGTCGAACCCCTACAACGATCATTCATCTTCGATAGAAACCTTTGGGTTCCTAATTATAACTATGCTTCTTTAGACTGCTCTACCACATGACCCTACTTAAGTTGGCAGAGCTTAGAAAATAGTTAGATGAATTGCTAATTACTGATCTCATCCATAATTCCAAAGCACTATTCAAAGCTCTAATTCTCTTTCAGAAGAAACAAAATGGGATGCCTCCAAGTATGGTCTAGTTACCGGATCCTAAATAAAGTGACGATAAAGAATAAATATTTTATCTCGTTCATCACAGACTTATTCGACCAACTAGGCAAGACAAAATACTTCTCAAAATTTGACCTTCGGTCAAGGTATTGGTAGGTATGAATAATAAAAGGCAACAAAACAAAGTTTACATGTGTGACCAGGTATGGAACATTAAGAGTTCTTGGTGATATCTTTCGACTTAACCAACACTCGAATATGTACTCTAATGAATTAATTATTACAACCATGATATCGCTTCAGTCATCAGTTCAAATCAGAAATATTTAGCACGAGATACGCTTATCGACCGTCATTCATGCCCGAGGCACACCTCTCAACCATCATCAGTTCAGTCGTACCCGAGACATGCCTCTCGGCCATTATCAGTTTAGTCGTGCCCAAGGCACATCTCTCAGCCATCATCGATCCAGTTGTGTTCGAGATGCATCCTTCGATCACCATCAGCTGGAACATGCCCCATCAATGCCTCTCGACCACAACCGCCACAAGTTCGTGATGGCTTCCTCGCAACACTTCCCGGAAGATCAAAAGCTTTGTGGCAATCCTTTTCGTTGCAATCCAAACCCCAAGACAACCCTTGCAGGTGCGCCCCATAAAGTAACAACGAAAAGGATTTTTGTCGGGGGGGGGGGTGGTGGGAGGGGTTGTGGGAGAGAATGATGGGGCCAATAATGGTCAGTCCAACGTGGTGAAGAACACAACGCCCCCATCTCGACCACGTCACAACTCAGCCACGTCGAACTTGTGTTCTCCGCCCGAGCCGACCTCGAGATATCCTTTGACCCCGACTCACTATCCCCGATAGCAGGCGGCCGACGCGTGCACATGACCCCGACGGTGGTAATGGGTGGCGTGCCGAGTAGCGCCGACACCCCTTGACCCATGACATGGCGACAAGTGGCGTGTCGGTGAATCCGAAAAAGTACCCTTGACCCTTGGCGGTTGACGGCGTGCCAAGACGCAGTAGACCGGTTGGTGACTTGTCGTATTGTGGCGTAGCCCACGTACGACCAACTCATCTACGCAGGTATAAATGTCCACTTACCACATCTGTAAAGAGGATCCGAGCTCAATTAAACTGACCCCTGACTTGATCATCGGAGGGACTCGACCGAACCCAAACAGCTCGGCTCGGGTCTTTTGCAGGACTTATCGACTGATTGACCGAGGAAGCCGCCCGAAGAAAGAAGTGGAGCTGCCACATCACCGTACCACGGAGGCGATCCAGCGCACGCAGGAATCCTCACCGGGGTGACCTATCATCCCATGTTGTGAGACCACCCCAACAGTTGTTATAGACAGTTAGGATATAGTGATGTTAATTAAATAAGAGATTGACACAAACATTAAACATAAATGAACGATGATTAAGATATGGTTTGACCAATCGAATAACAGAAGCATATGGCAAAGTTCAGATCAAGCAGCCAAATTTGCCAACAACCGATAAACGATCAAATTAAGCCAATTTGTTACAACAAAGCAATGCAATATTATCAGATTTAACCATAATTAATAACTCCACGCTTCTTAAAAAATTAAGTTGTCATAATAAAGGTATTTGGGTATATAGAAAACCTACAATCTTTAATGATGGGACAACATGAAAGTTAGAAAAGATGATGGGAGGAATAAAACGAAGATGATAATAATAATAATATAAAAAAGACCACGGGAAGTGGAAGACAACGGACAAAGCAAAATGACGATAATGAGAAAAGGAAATTGAAGAGAATGAAAAAATTTGAAGGAAATAATATAATAGTGTACCCTTGATATATTTTTTTGATATATGATTTAACCTACTGATTCACGGATCTAATCAATTATCCAACAAAACTAATATTAGTCGAGTCAATGATCAATCGGTTTTGATAACTACGATTCCACAATTGGAACTGTAACTATTACATCGACACCATCGACAGAAAGAAAAATATATCGACCACGTGAACAATTGGTATTGTGTATAGGACTGCCCAAATCATTGGTCCGAATGGAAAAAGGCGAGATGCAAACAAATTTATATGGATGTGAAAATTATAAGCCAAATAACTTAAAAGTAACGAACATGCCACCAAATTGCATATGCGGACATGTTTTTTTACAGTATGTACACCCAAACAATAGCAATCTAGCAATTATCTTTTCTCCTAATGACTGAAGAAGAAAGCCAAAAAGAAGTAGCAGAAACTAAACTATATATATCAAAAGCTAACAATTTAAAGGTACATAAACATCCAATCAAACACATTGACAAAGCATGTAAATTATGTAGTGTCACAGCATCACAACCTTTGCTAAGAAGGCGTGCATGCTGAGGTGCTCAAACATGTTTGCCTAAGCCCAGATGAATGGCATTCACATAAATTCCACAAATTCCACGTGTATATAATCATGCTATGCTCTTAAAAGAGAAGCAACTTCTTGAGAAAGGAACATTCAAAAAAATATCCAACAAAATAAAGAGGTGTTTGTACATTCCCTTGTATAACACAATTTAATAAGATCATTCACAAACACAATCTTATAAAGATATCCATAAAAATTATCATTATGGTTGGGGGAAAAAACATATGAGCACCCTTCTATGCAACCATCAGTATTGTCAACTGAATTAAATATAAATCTCAACTGGGAAATAAGAAATTAGAGAAAAATATATCATCTAAAGCAGACATTAAGTTTTAATCATCTAGCTCAACAAAACCACCAGTACAAACCCAAGCCCCAATAACTGTTGTTAACAAATGCGAAATCATACACCTTTAATATATCATATCCAAAGTTAACCATTTAACAGTACACAAACATTCAATCAAACACAACCATTGCAACGAATACAGCATACTAAACTATGGTGGCAAAAAATATTTACACAAACACAATATAAAAATCATTCACGTATATCCCACATTTGTACTTATGTGATTATAACTCATAAATTTGGTATAAGATCACCCCTAAATAAATAATAGGCTATACCCAGTTTCATAGATACATTACAGGTTCACTACAAAAATTCTCTTAAAAGAGCAGCAACTCCATGAAAACAAAACATTCCGATAAATATTCAAACAAAATAAGTGGATGAATTCATCCCAATCCCTTATATACCACAATCCAATAATATCATTCATGAAAACAATCCCATCGATACCCATACGGATGATTCTTATGTTTGGGCAAGGAAAAAAACATGTAAGCACCTTGATCGACACATTATAAAACGAAAAAAATACAATTTAAGCAAAAAACTATATTTTCCATCATTTAGCTCACCATTATCAACAGCACAAACCCAAACCCTAAAATTTAAACAAACATATGACACATTATAAACAAAGATGCATTTGCTCGGTATGTGGCATATCATTCAAGCAAGCCCTATTAATTAAACAAACATATGACAAATTATAAAACAAAGATGCATTTGCTGGGTATGGGGCATACCAGTCACGCCTTCAATAACAAACATATAAATCCCACATATGCAACTATGTAATTACAACTCATAAATTTAGGATAAGATCACCTTCAATAACAAACACAAATCCCACATATGCAGCCACGTGATTATAACTCTGTAACTTTAGGATAAGATCGCCGCTATAGTAAATTAGTAATAATAGACTATACACAATTGCACATATACATAACAGGTTCACCACTGTAGGTGCTCTTAAAAGAGAGCATATAAATGATCCTTATGCTTGGGCCAGCAAAAAACTCATGACCCTTCATTTGTAATCATCCACTTCTTTAACTAAATTAAATATGAATCTCATCTGAAAAACAAAAAATTAAAGAAAAAAAAAATAGTCTAGAGTAGACACTATGTTTTACGTCATCAAGCTCAATAGCATTACCAACACAGTCCCAAGCTCTGATAACTAAAATAACATTTGTGCAAATTATACAAAGATTGATTTGATGGGCATGGAGCATACCATGCGGGAAGAAAGATCGAGGTGACGTTGCCCCTCGATCTTTGTTAGTCATGTGATGCATGCCCTATCATTACAAACCCTTGTGTTGGTAAGAAAAGAAACTGGTATGATGATTCTAGGAACTCAGAATGGCAAAAGTTAAAGCGATAACAGAATTCCTATATGTGAATGAGGTTGAAGCATACATAAGTATCAGAACTGATTTGTATGGGCATCTTTAGAGAACATACCTCTACAATTTTAGTTTCATTCATTGAGAAGGAGAAACATGGACCATTTAGTGGTTGTTTGTTTTTGTAATCTTAGAATCTAATAGCAACTACAAGATAACACTGCATTTGTTTATGTCTCTGATTCTCACATTTCATTGTTGATGCAATGGAGGATACAAATCCGTAAAAGAAAGGCGAAAGATGCCCAAATAAACCTTACGATCCAATATTGAAGGAGATAATCGATCAAACCAGAAAACCAAGAAAAGAAATATAGTTAACAAATAATGATAGGCATCGCATAAAAAAACCATAACAAGCGATCAAAGAGGTCCGGCATTGCATGAAGCCACCCAAGCCAAATGTAGCAGCCAAATGTAAAGATCAGAAATATGATCTACAGGAAAAAAAGACTTCTAAATTGACAGAGAAGCGAAAGACAAGGGAAAACCACTTGCCATGCTCCGATTGTGCCCATTTGTAATAGTTTTACAAGTCAAGAATTCCCCATCCCACCCTCAATCTAATGTTAGTCATGTGATGCAAGTCCTATCGTTACAAAACCTTGTGTTGGTAAGCAAAGAAACCGATATGATGATGCTAGGAACTCGAATGGCAAAAGTTAAAGCGATAACAGAATTCCTACATGTGAATGAGGTTGAAGCATCCATAAGTATCAAAACTGATTTGTATGGGCATCTTTAGAGAACATACCGCTACAATTTTAGTATCATTCATTAAGAAGGAGAAACATGGACCATTTAGTGGTTGTTTGTTTTTGTAATCTTAGAATCTAATACCAACTAAAAGATAACACTACATTTGATTACGTCTCTGATTCTCACATTTCATTGTTGCTGCAATAGAGGATACAAATCAAGAAAAGAAAGGCGAAAGATGCCCAAATAAACCTTACGATCCAATACTGATCGAGATAATCGATCAAACCAGAAAACCAAGAAAAGAAATATTGTAAGAATCAATGATAAGCATCGCATAAAAAAACCATAACAAGCGATCAAAGAGGTCCGGCATTGCATGAAGCCACCCAAGAGGACTAGCAACAGATGAACAAGCGACATGAAGGTACTAAAGAAAAGAAGAATAGCACAAAGAAAAGAAGAATAGGACTAAGAAAGTACCAACGCCGTCCGATCCACTCGACGCTCCTGATTAAGTGATCATTAAATCGGAGGGTCCAGTTTTGAAACCTGTGGAGTTTTACTCACCCGACTAGCTGCGTATGGCATGGGAGTTCATCCCCGTAGACCTAGTTAAAGCCCCTGAACCAATGTGAATAGATCGTATAAATCAGGTTCGAACCGATAATTTCAGATTCCAACACAATTGAACTGAACTGAACTATAGCTTATTGATTTCGATTGAATTTAGAATCAACAAATCATTCAACTGTTCAATTCTAATTCAATTCCGGTTCAAATCTAACCATTGTCAAGGGTAGGTGGGTGCCTAGAGAGATGAGCCCAGAGGCTTAGGCTTATTGAGACTCGTTCAAATCGAACTGTGCTTCTCTTGTTTCATTCTAATCCTAGATAACGTATCTCCAAGATTGACAAGGGCAAAATTCTTTTGCCGAAAAAGTCATGATTTGTCAACTTGTAGTGGTTTATTAAATCAATAGCACCGAAATTGAAACCCAACCTATCCGAATGAAATGACCCAATCGAATCTACCCCACCGATCAACCTCCAACCCCCGAACCATACCGAACAAAATCGAACCCCACTTAACTAATTGAACCAAACCCCGAATCGAACCAAACCCTACCGAATCAATTCGAACTAAATCGCAACCGAATCGAACCGAACCCCATCAAACCCAACAAATTGGAAGATTATGTGTTCAGTATCAAATGGTTAGCCATTGATGATGTTTTATGAAACTTCTCTAAACTTATCATAAAGTTTTTCATTAATGGAAAACAAGTGATCCTAAGGGGCAAACGCGAAGACAATGTTTCCATCGTTACAAGTCTACGGATGGAAAGGGTACTTCAAAAGGCGCATACCAATTTCTTAATCCAATTGTAAGGGCTACAACTTGAAGAATCGATGGTGCAAGAGAAAAGGCTACAACTTGAAGAATCGATGGTGCAAGAGAAAAACCCTACAGTTTCTTTCTTTCTTTCTGAATTTGTAGATATATTTGATGAACCGTAAGGACTTCCACCAATTCGATTGCATGCTATCGAATTCCTATCTTATCGGGGAAGCTCCAACAAATGTTCGATTGTACCAGTATCCCCACTTCCAACGAAAATATTCAGCTTAGACTGACATCTCTATGAATTTCATCAACGGGCTACCAACATCTCAAGGGAAAGGTACCATCCTTGTAGTTGTAAACCATCTTATAAAATACACTAACTTTTGCGTTGTTAGAAATCCCTATTCCGTAGCCAGCATTGCCCAAATTTTATGGAGAATTCCCCACTCTATTGTAAGTGATCATGATAGGATTTTTACCATCAAATTTTAGACAGAACTCTTTCAGTTGCAGGGTACACAATTGAAGATGAACATAACCTATCACCCATAAACTGATGGCTAAACAGTAGTAAATTGGTGCTTGGAAAATTACCTTAGGTGCTTTACCAGTGATAGGCCAAAGGAATGGACTAAATGGCTTCCCTGGGCTGAATGATGGTACAATACAACCTATCATTCATCTATCAAAAGTACAACCAGCAATTACAAAATATGTGGCCGACATCATAGGTGGATCAAATAAACAAGAAGTTAATTGACAAGGATAAAACTTTGTAGCTCTTGAAAGACAACCTTACCAAGTAAGAATGAAACAATAAGCTGACAAGCATCGGAGTAAAAGAGAATTTGTTGTAGGAGATTGGATCTTCCTTTGCCTTCAGCCATACAAGCAAACATCTATAAAGACCCGAGCCTCTATGAAGTTGTCTCCCCACTTTTTCGGACCCTATAAAATTTTGGAGCGCATTGGAGCCGTTGCTTACCGATTGGATCTACCGGTGGACTCAAAGATACATCCGATCTTCCATGTTTCCTACCTTAAATTGTAGCTAGGAGGAGATGAATCAATGCAGAATCACTTATCCGACATCTCTACCGATGGAGAAGTCCAGGTTTGACCAAAGACTGTTTTGGACCACAGGATAGTGATATGCAGTGGATGTTGGTACAATGGACCAATCTACCTACTGAGGATGCTACTTGGGAGTCCTATAATGAGAGTCCAAGTAAGAGTCTAAGTAGGAGTTCAATTAGAAGTTGGATTAGAGTCCCTATAAATAAGGGTGTAACACTTTTGTTTTGATTAATGAAAGCTATTTGATTTCAGTCTTTGGCCGAAATTCTAGGAGGGTCGAACCCCTACAACGATCATTCATCTTCGATAGAAACCTTTGGGTTCCTAATTATAACTATGCTTCTTTAGACTGCTCTACCACATGACCCTACTTAAGTTGGCAGAGCTTAGAAAATAGTTAGATGAATTGCTAATTACTGATCTCATCCATAATTCCAAAGCACTATTCAAAGCTCTAATTCTCTTTCAGAAGAAACAAAATGGGATGCCTCCAAGTATGGTCTAGTTACCGGATCCTAAATAAAGTGACGATAAAGAATAAATATTTTATCTCGTTCATCACAGACTTGTTCGACCAACTAGGCAAGACAAAATACTTCTCAAAATTTGACCTTCGGTCAAGGTATTGGTAGGTATGAATAATAAAAGGCAACAAAACAAAGTTTACATGTGTGACCAGGTATGGAACATTAAGAGTTCTTGGTGATATCTTTCGACTTAACCAACACTCGAATATGTACTCTAATGAATTAATTATTACAACCATGATATCGCTTCAGTCATCAGTTCAAATCAGAAATATTTAGCACGAGATACGCTTATCGACCGTCCGTTCATTCCTGCCCGAGGCACACCTCTCAACCATCATCAGTTCAGTCGTACCCGAGACATGCCTCTCGGCCATTATCAGTTTAGTCGTGCCCAAGGCACATCTCTCAGCCATCATCGATCCAGTTGTGTTCGAGATGCATCCTTCGATCACCATCAGCTGGAACATGCCCCATGCCTCGACAACCAGCGCCACAAGTTCGTGACGCCTGGCGACTTCCTCGCAACACTTCCCAAGATCAAAAGCTTCGTGGCAATCCTTTTCGCTGATCCAAACCCCAAGACAACCCTTGTGCGCCCATAAAGTAACAACGAAAAGGATTTTTGTCGGGTGGGAGGGTTGTGGGAGAGAATGATGGGGCCAATAATGGTCACCGTGGTGAAGAACACAACGCCCCATCTCGACCACGCCACAACTCGCCCACGTCGAACTTGTGTTCTCCGCCCGAGCCGACCTCGAGATATCCTTTGACCGCGACCGACTCACTATCCCCGATAAGCGGCGGCCGATGCCGGCGTGCGACCCCTTGACCCGGCCGGTAATGGGTGACGTGCAGGCGGGCGTAGCACCAAGGCGAACCGACACCCCTTGACCCATGACAGCTGGCGACAAGTGGCGTGTCAGGGTAGATGCCGACCGACGAAAAGTACCCCTTGACCCTTGACAGTTGGCGACAGACGACGTGCCAAGATAGACGCAGCAGCCGACGACAGACGGTTGGTGACTTGTCAGGTATTGTAGCGACGACGTAGCCCACGTACGACCAACTCATCTACGCAGGTATAAATGTCCACTTACCACATCTGTAAAGAGGATCCGAGCTCAATTAAACTGACCCCTGACTTGATCATCGGAGGGACTCGACCAACCCAAATTCTCGGGTCTTTGCAGACTTATCGATCGATTGACCGAGGAAGCCGCCAAGAAAGAAGTGGAGCCGCCACATCACTGAGGCGATCCAGTGCACGCAGGAATCCTCACCGGGGTGACCTATCATCCCATGTTGTGAGACCACCCCAACAGTTGTTATAGACAGTTAGGATATAGTGATGTTAATTAAATAAGAGATTGACACAAACATTAAACATAAATGAACGATGATTAAGATATGGTTTGACCAATCGAATAACAGAAGCATATGGCAAAGTTCAGATCAAGCAGCCAAATTTGCCAACAACCGATAAACGATCAAATTAAGCCAATTTGTTACAACAAAGCAATGCAATATTATCAGATTTAACCATAATTAATAACTCCACGCTTCTTAAAAAATTAAGTTGTCATAATAAAGGTATTTGGGTATATAGAAAACCTACAATCTTTAATGATGGGACAACATGAAAGTTAGAAAAGATGATGGGAGGAATAAAACGAAGATGATAATAATAATAATATAAAAAAGACCACGGAAAGTGGAAGACAACGGACAAAGCAAAATGACGATAATGAGAAAAGGAAATTGAAGAGAATGAAAAAATTTGAAGGAAATAATATAATAGTGTACCCTTGATATATTTTTTTGATATATGATTTAACCTACTGATTCACGGATCTAATCAATTATCCAACAAAACTAATATTAGTCGAGTCAATGATCAATCGGTTTTGATAACTACGATTCCACAATTGGAACTGTAACTATTACATCGACACCATCGACAGAAAGAAAAATATATCGACCACGTGAACAATTGGTATTGTGTATAGGACTGCCCAAATCATTGGTCCGAATGGAAAAAGGCGAGATGCAAACAAATTTATATGGATGTGAAAATTATAAGCCAAATAACTTAAAAGTAACGAACATGCCACCAAATTGCATATGGACATGTTTTTTACATGTACACCCAAACAATAGCAATCTAGCAATTATCTTTTCTCCTAATGATCAAGAAGAAAGCCAAAAGAAGTAGCGAAACTAAACTATATATATCAAAAGCTAACAATTTAAAGGTACATAAACATCCAATCAAACACATTGACAAAGCATGTAAATTATGTAGTGTCACAGATCACAACCTTTGCCAAGAAGGCATGCTGAGGTGCTCAAACATGTTTGCCTAAGCCCAGATGAATGGCATTCACATAAATTCCACAAATTCCACGTGTATGTAATCATGCTATGCTCTTAAAAGAGAAGCAACTTCTTGAGAAAGGAACATTCAAAAAATATCCAACAAAATAAAGAGGTGTTTGTACATTCCTTGTATAACACAATTTAATAAGATCATTCACAAACACAATCTTATAAAGATATCCATAAAAATTATCATTATGGTTGGGGCAGAAAAACATATGAGCACCCTTCTATGCAACCATCAGTATTGTCAACTGAATTAAATATAAATCTCAACTGGGAAATAAGAAATTAGAGAAAATATATCATCTAAAGCAGACATTAAGTTTTAATCATCTAGCTCAACAAAACCACCAGTACAAACCCAAGCCCCAATAACTGTTGTTAACAAATGCGAAATCATACACCTTTAATATATCATATCCAAAGTTAACCATTTAACAGTACACAAACATTCAATCAAACACAACCATTGCAACGAATACAGCATACTAAACTATGGTGGCAAAAAATATTTACACAAACACAATATAAAAATCATTCACGTATATCCCACATTTGTACTTATGTGATTATAACTCATAAATTTGGTATAAGATCACCCCTAAATAAATAATAGGCTATACCCAGTTTCATAGATACATTACAGGTTCACTACCAAAAATTCTCTTAAAAGAGCAGCAACTCCATGAAAACAAAACATTCCGATAAATATTCAAACAAAATAAGTGGATGAATTCATCCCAATCCCTTATATACCACAATCCAATAATATCATTCATGAAAACAATCCCATCGATACCCATACGGATGATTCTTATGTTTGGGCAAGGAAAAAAACATGTAAGCACCTTGATCGACACATTATAAAACAAAAAAAATACAATTTAAGCAAAAAACTATATTTTCCATCATTTAGCTCACCATTATCAACAGCACAAACCCAAACCCTAAAATTTAAACAAACATATGACACATTATAAACAAAGATGCATTTGCTCTATGTGGCATATCATTCAAGCAAGCCCTATTAATTAAACAAACATATGACAAATTATAAAACAAAGATGCATTTTTTGGGTATGGGGCATACCACCACGCCTTCAATAACAAACATATAAATCCCACATATGCAACTATGTAATTACAACTCATAAATTTAGGATAAGATCACCTTCAATAACAAACACAAATCCCACATATGCAGCCACGTGATTATAACTCAGTAACTTTAGGATAAGATCGCCGCTATAGTAAATTAGTAATAATAGACTATACACAATTGCACATATACATAACAGTTCACCATGTAGGTGCTCTTAAAAGAGAGCATATAAATGATCCTTATGCTTGGGCCAGCAAAAACTCATGACCCTTCATTTGTAATCATCCACTTCTTTAACTAAATTAAATATGAATCTCATCCGAAAACAAAAATTAGAGAAAAAAAATAGTCTAGAGTAGACACTATGTTTTACGTCATCAAGCTCAATAGCATTACCAACACAGTCCCAAGCTCTGATAACTAAAATAACATTTGTGCAAATTATACAAAGATTGATTTGATGGGCATGGAGCATACCATGCGGGAAGAAAGATCGAGGTGACGTTGCCCTCGATCTTTGTTAGTCATGTGATGCATGCCCTATCATTACAAACCCTTGTGTTGGTAAGAAAAGAAACGGTATGATGATTCTAGGAACTCAGAATGGCAAAAGTTAAAGCGATAACAGAATTCCTATATGTGAATGAGGTTGAAGCATACATAAGTATCAGAACTGATTTGTATGGGCATCTTTAGAGAACATACCTCTACAATTTTAGTTTCATTCATTGAGAAGGAGAAACATGGACCATTTAGTGGTTGTTTGTTTTTGTAATCTTAGAATCTAATAGCAACTACAAGATAACACTGCATTTGTTTATGTCTCTGATTCTCACATTTCATTGTTGATGCAATGGAGGATACAAATCCAGAAAAGAAAGGCGAAAGATGCCCAAATAAACCTTACGATCCAATATTGAAGGAGATAATCGATCAAACCAGAAAACCAAGAAAAGAAATATAGTTAACAAATAATGATAGGCATCGCATAAAAAAACCATAACAAGCGGTCAAAGAGGTCCGGCATTGCATGAAGCCACCCAAGCCAAATGTAGCAACCAAATGTAAAGATCAGAAATATGATCTACAGGAAAAAAAGACTTCTAAATTGACAGAGAAGCGAAAGACAAGGGAAAACCACTTGCCATGCTCCGATTGTGCCTATTTGTAATAGTTTTACAAGTCAAGAATTCCCCATCCCACCCTCAATCTAATGTTAGTCATGTGATGCAAGTCCTATCGTTACAAAACCTTGTGTTGGTAAGCAAAGAAACTGATATGATGATGCTAGGAACTCAGAATGGCAAAAGTTAAAGCGATAACAGAATTCCTACATGTGAATGAGGTTGAAGCATCCATAAGTATCAAAACTGATTTGTATGGGCATCTTTAGAGAACATACCGCTACAATTTTAGTATCATTCATTAAGAAGGAGAAACATGGACCATTTAGTGGTTGTTTGTTTTTGTAATCTTAGAATCTAATACCAACTAAAAGATAACACTACATTTGATTACGTCTCTGATTCTCACATTTCATTGTTGCTGCAATAGAGGATACAAATCAAGAAAAGAAAGGCGAAAGATGCCCAAATAAACCTTACGATCCAATCGATCGAGATAATCGATCAAACCGTAAAACCAAGAAAAGAAATATTGTAAGAATCAATGATAAGCATCGCATAAAAACCATAACAAGCGATCAAAGAGGTCCCAGATTGCATGAAGCCACCCAAGAGGACCAGCAACAGATGAACAAGCAACATGAAGGTACTAAAGAAAAGAAGAATAGCACAAAGAAAAGAAGAATAGGACTAAGAACGTACCAACGCTGTCCGATCCACTCGACGCTCCTGATTAAGTGATCATCAAATCGCAGGGTCCAGTTTTGAAACCTGTGGAGTTTTACTCACCCGACTAGCTGCGTATGGCATGGGAGTTCATCCCCGTAGACCTAGTTAAAGCCCGTGAACCAATGTGAACAGATCGTATAAATCAGGTTCGAACCGATAATTTCAGATTCCAACACAATTGAACTGAACTGAACTATAGCTTATTGATTTCGATTGAATTTAGAATCAACAAATCATTCAACTGTTCAATTCTAATTCAATTCCGGTTCAAATCTAACCATTGTCAAGGGTAGGTGGGTGCCTAGAGAGATGAGCCCAGAGGCTTAGGCTTATTGAGACTCGTTCAAATCGAACTGTGCTTCTCTTGTTTCATTCTAATCCTAGATAACGTATCTCCAAGATTGACAAGGGCAAAATTCTTTTGCCGAAAAAGTCATGATTTGTCAACTTGTAGTGGTTTATTAAATCAATAGCACCGAAATCGAAACCCAACCTATCCGAACTGAAATGACCCAATCTGACCCGAATCTACCCCACCTGACCGAACCCTGCCGAACCGAACCCCACTGAACCATACCGAACAAAATCGAACCCCACTTAACGGAATTGAACCAAACCCCACTGAACTGAACCAAACCCTACCGAACCGAATCAATTCGAACTAAACTGCACCGAACCGAATCGAACCGAACCCCATCAAACCCAACAAATTGAACCGAAAGAAACCAAACCCCATCGGTTTTGTTTGGTCTGGTTCGGTTCGGTTTGGGTTCGGTGGGGTCAATCATCAATCTATTTCGATACGGTGGATTCGGTTCGGTTTGGGTTCGGTGACATTTAAACTTACTGACTTGGCCTTAGCGCTTCATTCCCAATCCATCTAGGATAAGAGATACTACCAATTACTTGGTCAGTAAGTTTAAATGTCATTGGCAACAACTTAAGGTTAGAAGTATCAGTAAAATATGTTTGCACTAAGGTCAAGTCATCAGGGAACAAATGAGTCAACATCAGTGTCCACTGATGTGATAGAAGCATCTAAGAAGTCTTGTCTTTACAGTTGAAGGATCCTTATCAAAAGAGACGGTGTCAATGGCACTATTACAAACAGCAGAACCATTGCTTGTGATGTCTCCTAATCCAAGTGTGGGGATCAGATGAAATTAACCAGCAGCTTGAACTCTCGAAAATGTAAAGAAGAAAAGAGAAAATTAAATACACTTAAAGTAGCAAAATTTGAACAATAATCACACTTCAACGAGGATTGCTAAATAAAAAGGTGGGCTTGGGAGAAAATTAGTATTGAAAGTTTCATGAATTCTAATGCATCACAATAGCAAAGAATATCCAAATTAGAAGTTCACGATAAAACACTAGACAAGAGACAGTTTACCTCTTCGCCACCTCTCGATGATCTATTCGAACACCTTCATTACCCGAGGTTATGATTGATGAAGGCAAATGATTGTCCATAGGTACATCGAACTTTGCTTGTTCATAAGAAGGGTTCGTTATCTCAGAAAAGGATCCCATGGGAGAAGGACCAGTAATGGAAGCAGCAGGAAGAATAAAGGAGACAGATTTAGCAGCTCTCTTTTTTGGTTGTGACTTGTTTCTAAGTTGGAACTTGCCTACTTGTCTGACATCTAGAAAGAAAAATAAGTTGATAACAATTCATCTCAAAGCATTCGTTAAAAGACAAAAGAGAAAATAATAGAACATGTTGGTAAAAAAAGCCTGAATTGTATGAAAAATGGGACTATGTCAAGAAAAATATAATGTTATCCAACTTGCATGGGTTGGATTTATATCTAATTCTCATAAACATTGAATATTTTGCAAAACTATCTTGCATCTCTACTTACCAGGTGCTATTGTCGAGAAGAAAATTCATCAAGTGATTAAAGGCCAGAAAGCATTGTTATCTCCTAAAATGAATCCGATCACACAAAAGATAAGCTACAATGTAAACTTGAAACTAGGAATTGCACTTCAAGGAAAATAATCGTCAATACCACTTCTCGTCGATTATGTGGAAAAGCTTCCAAATCACGATCCAATAATGAGACTTGAGTCCAGCAACAGTGGCTTTTGAGGCTGAGAATTCTTTTGCTACAAGAAGAGGTTGTTGGGTAGCATTCAATTCGGATGACAAAATATTTGATCCAGAGCTAGCAGTTGCAAGGTTTGTGTTCTCAACAATTGCCTTCATTCCTGGAATAGTATCTGGTGATAACATGACATGTTTGTGGCACATTGTGTCAAAACCTGCTTACCCACCACTGTAATGAAAATGTAATCAACGAAAAAGTACATGAAAAGGATTCAGGAAATTAGCAATGTGTAGATTGTAGAGATAGCACACCAAAATTATCATAATGGAGTTCATACTGAGGAACATAAATGCAACCTGAACAAAGGCTAACTTAATAATGGGTACTCAACTTCAACGTAAAACATACTTAAGTTTTTCTTGATCGAACATTGGAACCACCTCGTTTCAGATTATAGAATTGATCTTCATGACATGAATATCCCAAGTGATCGACAATTCATGAACAAAACAATGTTTTAATGCATAGGTCCTAAATGTTGAAGAATCCAACAATGTAAACAGAAAGACTGCTTTCTTCCATGACAATCATGCAAGTAGCATGAAGCCCATTCGCCAATGACAAACACAAGGTTTAACTACGGTTTGACTACAATATTCTAGACCTACCACACAATAAATCTAGAACACAAATAATAACTAGACTTTGCAGATCAAATGTATTGGATACCCTTCCGATTTGGACACTATGTAACATCAAGGTTGTAGTTAAGTTGGACATCGGTATGCTTGTAACAAGATTCTCGTTTACCCATTAGTTGTATGCAAGTTGTTGCATATCAATCTAATTATAAATGCTTAATGTAAACTTAGATGTATAAGACATTGCTCTTAAATCTTCGGTTGTACTCAATTACAAGAACAATAAGAGGCTTAATGAAGAAATTTTTCAAGAAACTAAAAGTTCGATAATAATAACAATAGTAATGAGCACATGGAAAGAAATGTGAGAATCCTATAAACAAAACTCTATTGACAGGAAGATAACCCCATGTTTTAGAAAAACATTTGAATAACAAATTAAGACAATAATTCTATATGATTTCTAAAACAGGGTTGAGAAATTAAAACATTTTGGAAAAGTGACGGACAATAGAATCTGTCCCTATTAGCATCGGTGTTGAGTAAGACAAGTTCTCTTCGATGCCAAAGGCTTCCCAATCAAAAATAAACATTTTAGAAAAATAGGTATTGTTAAATTCTATTAGTTACATTATCAAATGCAAGATAAAATGAGAAACATCCATTGCACTCAAATTAAATGGTCAAGATTCATGATCAAAAGAAGCATACAAAAGGTTGCTATAAATTATTCAATGTCCACAAATATCATACTTTAATGTAGATGAGATTTGGAAGATTCAAACCTGATGAAGCCATCATAACATGTCACCAACACAACTTAAAGGATCATGTGCATGCATGATCCATGCACTTCAAAAGGTCTTGGCAGCCCTCCAGGTCCTCCTCGTGTAAGGGCACTTATAAATCGTCTGAATAGTGCATGGTGCCTCATATTTGCGCCTAGTGGCGAGGCGTAAGCATTTAAATAGAATCCAAGAAGAAACAATAAGAAGCCGAGACAAATTCTCACCTTTTCTCGCACAAGATTGAAAAGAACAGGCCTTTCTTTAAGGCAACAAATATTCGTCTTTAAAAGATCACTAACTTCAGGATTGTCATTATCACCCAATTTCTTACACTCAGCTTGAACCCACCTGCATATGTAAGAACCGAACCGATATAATACAAAATAAAAATTAAAAAAAGGGGGGCGACGTCGTTTCGTTACTTCTTCCTATAGGAGTATACATTTTTTCTACCCGCGCAGGGAGAAGAAATCGCCTGCGGGGAAGACCAACACTAGATCTAATAATTTCCATCTTCTCCCTCTTCTTCGACTCCCTCTTATTCTTTCTCCCTCGATTGATACCACCCGAAATAGACCGATGATGGTCGAAATCAATCATTACCATACCGAACCCAACCGAATCGAATAGCCCAAACCGAATCAACCCAATCAAACCGAACCGATCCATAGTGAACCAAATCATACCGAACGAAACCGAACCCCACCTTACTAAACAAACCGAAGCCCACCGAAATGAACCAAACCCTACCGAACCAAACCGACCCCAATTGAATCGAACCGAAACAAACCTTACCAAACCAAACCGAATCACATCAATTAAACCGAAATGAACCGAACCGATCAAAATCGAACCAAACGAACCAACCGAATCCAACCCCACTTACATTCCAACCGATCCGAACCCTACCGAATCGAATCGAATAGTATCGAACCGAACCATACCGAATCGAATCCCACTGAACCAGACCGAACAAAATCGAACCCCACTTTACCGAACCGAACCAGACCCCACTGAACTGAACCGAACCCTACCGAACCAAACCGAATCCCGCCGAACCAAATCGAACCGAACCCCATCAAACGGAACCAAACCGAACCCCACCGAACCAAATCGAATCAACAACCAACCCACCTCGAATTGAACCGAACCGAATCAACCAATCGAACTAAATCCCATTGAATCGAACCTCGTCAGATCGAACCAAACCGAACCCCACCAACCAAACCGAGCTAAATTGAACCGAACCGAACCGATATAATACAAAATAAAATTAAAAAAGGACGTTGCCACATTTCTTCCTGTATATACGTTTTCTACCTAGGAGAAGAAATCGCCCGTGGGGAAGACCAACACTAGATCTAATAATTTCCATCTTCTCCCTCTTCTTCGACTCCCTTTTATTCTTTCTCCCTCGGTTGATACCACCGGAAATAGACCGATGATGGTCGAAATCAATCGTTCCCAGACTGAACCCAACCAAATCGAACAGTTCCGAACCGAACCAAACCCAATCAAACCGAACCGACCCGCTCCATAGTGAACCGAATCATACCGAACGAAACCGAACCCCGCCTTACTAAACAAATCGAAGCCCACCGAAATGAACCAAACCTCACGAACCAAACCGACCCCAATTGAATCGAACCAAACGAACCTTACAAACCTCCAACCAAATCGACCCCAATTGAATCGAACCCAAATGAACCGAACCGATCAGAATTGAACCAAACGGAACCGAACCGAATCTAGCCCCACTTACCGAACCCCACTTACCGAACCCCACCGAATCGAACCCCACCGAGCTGATCCGAACCCTACAGAATCGAATCGAATCGAATAGTATCGAACCGAACCATAACGAATCGAACCCCACTTAACCGCATCAACAAAATCGAACCCCACTTTACCGAATCAACCAAACCCCACCGAATCGAATCAACCTCACAACCAAACCGAATCCCACCAACCAAATCGAATCAACCCCATCGAACGAACCTAACCCCACCGAACCAAATCGAACCAACAACCGAAACCACCTCGAATTGAACCAATTAAACCGAATCGAATCAACTCAATCGAACTAAATCTCAATCAACCTCGTCAGATCAACCAAATCAACCCCACTGAACCGAACGGAACTGAATTGAACCCCACCGAACCTCATTGAACCGAGCTAAATTGAACCGAATCGATATAATACAAAATAAAATTAAAAAAAAGGGGGGCGACGTCGCTTCGTTACTTCTTCCTACAGAAGTATACGTTTTTTCTACCCGCGTAGGGAGAAGAAATCGCCCACGGGGAAGACCAACACTAGATCTAATAATTTCCATCTTCTCCCTCTTCTTCGACTCCCTCTTATTCTTTCTCCCTCGGTTGATACCACCCGAAATAGACCGATGATGGTCGAAATCAATCGTTACCAGACTGAACCGAACCGAACCCAACCGAATCGAACAGTTCCGAACCGAACCAAACCCAATCAAACCGAACCGAACCGATCCATAGTGAACCGAATCATACCGAACGAAACCGAACCCCACCTTACTAAACAAACCGAAGCCCACCGAAATGAACCAAACCCTACCGAACCAAACCGACCCCAATTGAATCGAACCGAAACGAACCTTACAAACCCTACCGAACCAAACCGACCCCAATTGAATCGAGCTGAAACGAACCTTACCAAACCAAACCAAATCACATTGAATTAAACCGAAATGAACCGAACCGATCAGAATCGAACCAAACGGAACCGAACCGATCCGAACCCTACCGAATCGAATCGAATAGTATCGAACCGAACCATACCGAATCGAACCCCACTTAACCAGACCGAACAAAATCGAACCCCACTTTATCGAACCGAACCGAACCAAACCCCACCGAATCGAATCAACCTACCAAACCAATCCCACCAACCAAATCGAACCGAATCCCATCGAACGGAACCAAACCGAACCCCACCGAATTGAACCGAACCGAACCCAACCCCGCCGAATTGAACCGAACCGAACTGAACCCCACTAAATCGAACTAAATTCCACTGAACCGAACTTCGTCATACCGAACCAAACCGAACCCCACCGAAATGAACCGAGCTGAATTGAACCCCACCAAACCCCATCGAACCTCATTGAACCGAGCTGAATTGAACCAAACCGAACCCCATCGAACCGAATGGAACCTAACCACATTGAAGCAAACCGAAACGAAACCGAACCGTACCGAACCGAACCCCACCGAATTGAACCGATCCAAACTGAACCGACCCCACTGAGCCGAACCGATCCAAACCTTATCGATCGAACCCCGTCGAATCGAACCAAACCGATCCAAAACAATTTACCGAACCGAACCCCGAACATAATCCTACAATGGCCATTGATCTCAAAGAAATAGTCGTAAGCAATAACCATGGATTAGGTTAGGTTCTTGTTCAACCCGAACCGCATCGCGCCAAACCGTAGCAAATCGAATCCGAACCCAAACCGCACCGCATCGAACTGAACCCCATCGAATTAAACCGAACCGAACCCCACCGAACCCAATAAACCAAACTAAACCAAACCAAACCACACAGAACCGAACCCCACCATACCGAACTAAACCAAATCAATCGAACTGCTCGAACAACCAAACCCAATCGAATCAACCGAATCGACCAAACCATAGCGAATCGAATCGCATCGAGCGAAACCGACCCCCCTACCGAATCGAACCCCACCGAACCGAACATAACTCTACCCAACCAAACCAACCCAATCAAGCGCATCAAATAACCAACCAAACCCATCGAACCCCAATAGTTACATTATCAAATGCTAGATAAAATGAGAAACATCCATTGCACTCAAATTAAATGGTCAAGATTCATGATCAAAAGAAGCATACAAAAGGTTGCTATAAATTATTCAATGTCCACAAATATCCTACTTTAATGTAGACGAAGATGCCCAAATAAACCTTACGATCCAATAATGATGGAGATAATCGATCAAACCAAAACCAAGAAAAGAAATATTGTAAGAATCAATGATAAACATCGATAAAAAATCATAACAAGCGATCAAAGAGGTCCCAAGGCATGAAGCCACACAAGAGGCCCAAAGAACAAATGAACAAGCGATATGAAGGTACTAAAGAAAAGAAGAATAGACAAAGAAAAGACATGAACCCACCAAATAAAACAGAATGGAATACATCGATGACGATCAGGAGATCGTGGCCGATGGACGCCGTAGGAGGATTGAGAGAGAATAGGGTTAAGGTTCACCAAATGTAGACCAAATGTAAAGATCGAAATATGATCCATAGGAAAAAGACTTCTAAATTGACAGAGAAGCGAAGACAAGGGAAGACCACTTGCCATGCTCGATCCTATTTGTAGCTTTACAAGTCAAGAATTCTACATCCCACCCTAAATCTAATGTTAGTCATGTGATGCAAGTCCTATGATTACAAAACCTTGTGTTGGTAAAGAAAGATACGATGATGCTAGGAACTCGAATGGCAAAAGTTAAAGCGATATAATTCCTACATGTGAATGAGGTCAAGCATCCATAAGTATCGAACCGATTTGTATGGGCATCTTTATAGAACATACCGCTACAATTTTAGTATCATTCATTAAGAAGGAGAAACATGGACCATTTAATGGTTGTTCGCTTTTTCTAAAATTAAAAAGGGGTCGACGCTTCTTTACTTCTTCCTACAGAGTATACGTTTTTCTAACCGCAGGAGAAGAAACACGGGAAGACCAACACTAGATCTAATAATTTCCATCTTCTCCTCTTCTTCGACTCCTCCTATTCTTTCTCCCTCGGTTGATACCACCCGAAATAGACCGACGATGGTCGAAATTAATCGTTACCAGCCTGAACCGAACCAAACCCAACCGAATCGAACAGTTCCGAACCCTGAACCGAACCGAACCCAACTGAATCGAATAGTTCCGAACCGAACCAAACCCAATCAAACCGAACCGAACCGAACCGATCCATAGCGAACTGAATCAATCCATAGCGAACCGAATCATACCGAACGAAATCGAACCCCACCTTACTAAAGAAACCGAAGCCCATCGAAACGAACCAAACCCTACCGAACCAAACCGACCCCAATTGAATCGAACCGAAACGAACCTTACAAACCATACCGAACCAAGCCGACCCCAATTGAATCGAACCGAAACGAACCTTACAAACCATACCGAACCAAACCGACCCCAACTGAATCGAACCGAAACGAACCTTACCAAACCAAACCGAATCACATTGAATTAAACCGAACCGATCAGAATCGAACCAAACGGAACCGAACCGAATCGAGCCCCACTTACCGAACCCCACCGAACCGATCCGAACCCTACCGAATCGAATCGAATAGTATCGAACCGAACCATACCGAATCGAATCACACTCAACTGCATCGAACAAAATCGAACCCCACTTTACCGAACCAACACCCAGAATCGAATCAATCAACCGACCCGACCCGACCAACCGAACCGAACCGAATCGAACCTTACCAAACCAAACCGAATCACATTGAATTAAACCGAACCGATCAGAATCGAACCAAACGGAACCGAACCGAATCGAGCCCCACTTACCGAACCCCACCGAACCGATCCGAACCCTACCGAATCGAATCGAATAGTATCGAACCGAACCATACCGAATCGAATCACACCAACTGCATCAACAAAATCGAACCCCACTTTACCGAATCAACAGACATCAATCGAATCAAACCGAATCAACCGAACACGACCACAACCGAATCAAACCCGACCCGACCCGACCCGAACCGAACCGAACCGAACCGAATTTAAATAATAGTAAACAATCAATGATAGGCATCGCATAAAAAAATCATAACAAGCGATCAAAGAGGTCCGGCATTGCATGAAGCCACCCAAGAGGACCATCAATGATGAACAAACGCCATGAAGGTACTAAAGAAAAGAAGAACACAAAGAAAAGACATGAAGCCACCAAATAAAACAGATTGGAATACATCGAAATGAGCGATCATGAGATCGTGGTAGATGGACATCACGTAAGGAGGATAGAGAGAAGAGGGTTAAGATTCACCAAATGTAGCGACCAAATGTAAAGATCGTAAATATGATCCACAGGAAAAAAAGACTTGCATGAAGCCAACCAAACCGAAACCAATTGAATCGTACCGAAACTAACCGAACCAAACCCTACTGAACCCCACTAGTTACATTATCAAATGCTAGATAAAATGAGAAACATCCATTGCACTCAAATTAAATGGTCAAGATTCATGATCAAAAGAAGCATACAAAAGGTTGCTATAAATTATTCAATGTCCACAAATATCCTACTTTAATGTAGATGAGATTTGGAAGATTCCAACGATGAAGCCATCGTAACATCCTAAAAAGCACAAAGAGATGTGCACCAAACAACCAACGAGAAAACCACAAAGGTGCCTAATGGGTATAATGGGGAACTAAATCCCCATTTGGATGGCGAATGCTACATTCGAATAGACCGCTTGTACGTAATGAATGAAATGAGAATCTATGGAAGTGCACAAGAACAACATAAGAGTGGAACAAAAGAATAGCGAAAAACTAAGGCCAAGTTAGAGAAATTCAACCAAACTGGGTGAAATCTTGAGCTCATTTGTCACTAGCAAGTTTAAAGAAACATGTCAACTTTCCTCTTTTGTGTATTACGATAAACCGAAAAGAAACATGGTGTGACAAGATCAAAGTACCGTAGAACAACTTTGTTTCGCTTTTGACCATCTACGATTTGTTGGCTCATGGAAGAATGGTGATTCAATCTCTTGGGAGTTGATTGCACATTCGATTTGCTTCTTCACCCAAATGGTTCAGTTCTTGATCTCTCCAAAAAGAATGTCCTCATTATTGGACAAAGAACTCCTATTGTTATATAAAATTTTTGATGAAATCATGGAATTCAGATGTGGCATTTCTGATGTTGCTAACCTTTTCTTTAAAGATTTCATTTCCATCTTGTGTTTCAATGATGGCAGATTGTAGGGTTTCGCTTTTCTCGGTTTTCGCTTTATCTTTCGGTTTGTAGTTAACGCTTACGAGAAACACTTTGGCTCAACAATGAACCCTTAGTCTAGCTAATAGTTAGGGTTAAAAGAGTGTTCACTAAGCCTAAGAATCAACCCTACCACCCAAAGAATTCTAGTCCTATTGTTAATCGCCACCCCAGCACAGTCAGTTATGAGTTAACTGTATACCCTAATGTCAATCCCTAATGGTGAGACCCTAATGCTGGCCAAATCCTCATCGTCGCCAAACCCTAATGGCCAAACCAAATGGTGGCCAAACCCTAGTAACCAAACCCTATTGGCCATACCCTTGTGTCCAAACCCTAATGGTGGCTTTACCCTAACGGACCATGTTGAGGCTCAACCCAAAAGGACCAAATTTAAGGTTTTTAATTTTTAGAGTGTTTAGAGGGTTTAATTTAGAGGATTTAGAGTGTTCAGAGGGTTTATAGTTTGAGAGTTAGATAGTTTTCGAGAGTTGACAGAACCGAACCAACCGACCGAACCAACCGAACCGAATCAACCGACCAACCGACCAACCGACCCGACCAACCGAACGGACCCGACCCGACCCGACCCGAACCGAACCGAACCGAACCAAATTTAAATAATAACAAAGATTTAGATCCAAAAGCAACCAAATTTAAATAAAAGAAAGCCTTTGTTCAGAACCACAGAGCATAAATTCAAACTTCCAAACTGCATTCTGAGGATTTGTTCACATCTAGAACGGAAGTTAAGAAAGGTTAACAAAATTTTATATCTGTTGTTATAAATCATGGCAACCATGCCAATGCAATTTAGTCATGATACAAAGTTCCATTTCTCAGACATCTATTTAATCTCTTAGCTTATACAATATTGAAAAATAATAGCATAAGCAAAAATTTCATATACCAAGTCATCAGTAAGAAGTAAATTTTACTGTAGTGATAAAGAGACAATTTAAGTAACAAAGATAAATATTTGGAACCTTACGTTTTTGCTTGACGGACAAATTTCATGTTGCCATAATTATCACAAATCCTGTTTAGCTTGTGAACTACTATTGGTACTTCCGAAAAGATTTGATAATTTGCAAGAAAGTACACCGAACAATAGGGATCAAGTAAAGCAGGATCAAAATCCGGCTGACGCAGAACCATCATGCTGTAGGTGTCAATAAGATCAAGCAACAAAGAAACTCCTCGACCGATGGAGATAAATCAACAAACCGGATACAATATTGAAAACTAATAGCATACAATCAACCCGACCCAATCAATGAACCGAATCAACCGACCACCCGACGACCAACCGAATCAACCGAACCAACCGAACCAACAACCGAACCAAATTTAAATAATAACAAAGATTTAGATCCAAAAGCAACCAAATTTAAATAAAAGAAAGCTTTTGTTCGTAACCACGAGCATAAATTCAAACTTCCAAACATTATGAGGATTTGTTCACATCTAGAACGGAAGTTAAAAAGGTTAACAAAATTTTTATCTGTTGTTATAAATCATGGCGATGCCAATGCAATTTAGTCATGATACAAAGTTCCATTTCTCAGACATCTATTTAATCTCTTAGCTTATACAATATTGAAAAATAATAGCATAAGCAAAAATTTCATATACCAAGTCATCAGTAAGAAGTAAATTTTACTGTAGTGATAAAGAGACAATTTAAGTAACAAAGATAAATATTTGGAACCTTACGTTTTTGCTTGACGGACAAATTTCATGTTGCCATAATTATCACAAATCCTGTTTAGCTTGTGAACTACTATTGGTACTTCCAAGCAGATTTGATAATTTGCAAGAAAGTACACCGAACAATAGGGATCAAGTAAAGCAGGATCAAAATCCGAGGTAAGAACCATCATGCTGTTGTAGGTGTCAATAAGATCAAGCAACAAAGAAACTCCTCGCACTGCTGGCGATGGAGATAAATCAACGGCAACCAGTGGATACAATATTGAAAACTAATAGCATACAACCGAACCCGACCCGACCCGACCCGACCCGAATCGAACCGAACCGAACCGACCCGAACCGAACCAAATTTAAATAATAACAAAGATTTAGATCCAAAAGCAACCAAATTTAAATAAAAGAAAGCCTTTGTTCGAACCACGTAAAATAAATTCAAACTTCCAAATTATGAGGATTTGTTCACATCTAGAACGGAAGTTAAAAAGGTTAACAAAATTTTTATCTGTTGTTATAAATCATGGCGACCATGCCAATGCAATTTAGTCATGATACAAAGTTCCATTTCTCGACATCTATTTAATCTCTTAGCTTATACAATATTGAAAAATAATAGCATAAGCAAAAATTTCATATACCAAGTCATCAAGAAGTAAAGTAGTGATAAAGAGACAATTTAAGTAACAAAGGTAAATATTTGGAACCTTACGTTTTGCTTGACGGACAAATTTCATGTTGCCATAATTATCACAAATCATGTTTAGCTTGTGAACTACTATTGGTACTTCCAAGATTTGATAATTTGCAAGAAAGTACACCGAACAATAGGGATCAAGTAAAGCACATGATCAAAATCGCTTTTGACGTAAGGAACCATCATATCGTAGGTGTCAATAAGATCAAGCAACAAAGAAACTCCTCGCATCCGGCGATGGAGATAAATCAACCAACTGGATACAATATTGAAAACTAATAGCATACAACCCAACCCAACCCAAATCAACCGAATCAACCGAACCGACCGACCCGACGACCACCCAACCGAACCGAATCAACCGAACCGACCGAATCAACCAAACCGAACCGAACCGACCCGACCAACCGAACCGAACCAAATTTAAATAATAACAAAGATTTAGATCCAAAAGCAAGCAAATTTAAATAAAAGAAAGCCTTTGTTCGTAACCAAGCATAAATTCAAACTTCCAAATGCATTATGAGGATTTGTTCACATCTAGAATGGAAGTTAAAAAGGTTAACAAAATTTTTATCCGTTGTTATAAATCATGGCACCATGCCAATGCAATTTAGTCATGATACAAAGTTCCATTTCGACATCTATTTAATCTCTTAGCTTATACAATATTGAAAAATAATAGCATAAGCAAAAATTTCATATACCAAGTCATCAAGAAGTAAATTTTTCGTAGTGATAAAGAGACAATTTAAGTAACAAAGGTAAATATTTGGAACCTTACGTTTTGCTTGACGGACAAATTTCATGTTGCCATAATTATCACAAATGCTTAGCTTGTGAACTACTATTGGTACTTCCAAGATTTGATAATTTGCAAGAAAGTACACCTAAACAATAGGGATCAAGTAAAGCACAGGATCAACGGCTTTTGACAGGAACCATCATGCTGTTGTAGGTGTCAATAAGATCAAGCAACAAAGAAACTCCTCGCACTGCTGGCGATGGAGATAAATCAACCGCAACCAGTGGATACAATATTGAAAACTAATAGCACACAACCAAACCCAAATCAACCGACCCGACCTGAACCGAACCGAACCGAACCCGACCGGACCGGACCGGACCCGACCCGACCCGACCCGACCCGAACCGAATGGAAAGGGTATCCAATTTCAAAAGGCGCATACCAATTTCTTAATCCAATTGTAAGGGCTACAACTTGAAGAATCGATGGGGCAAGAGAAAAGGCTACAACTTGAAGAATCGATGGTGCAAGAGAAAAACCCTACAGTTTCTTTCTTTCTTTCTGAATTTGTAGATATATTTGATGAACCGTAAGGACTTCCACCAATTCGATTGCATGCTATCGAATTCCTATCTTGTCGGGAAAGCTCCAACAAATGTTCGATTGTACCAGTATCCCCACTTCCAACGAAAATATTCAGCTTAGACTGACATCTCTATGAATTTCATCAACGGGCTACCAACATCTCAAGGGAAAGGTACCATCCTTGTAGTTGTAAACCATCTTATAAAATACACTAACTTTTGCGTTGTTAGAAATCCCTATTCCGTAGCCAGCATTGCCCAAATTTTATGAAGAATTTCCCACTCTATTGTAAGTGATCATGATAGGATTTTTACCATTAAATTTTAGACAAAACTCTTTCAGTTGCAGGGTACACAATTGAAGATGAACATAACCTATCACCCATAAACTGATGGCTAAACAGTAGTAAATTGGTGCTTGGAAAATTACCTTAGGTGCTTTACCAGTGATAGGCCAAAGGAATGGACTAAATGAGCTCTGAATGATGGTACAATACAACCTATCATTCATCTATCAAAAGTACAACCAAGAATTACAAAATATGTGACACATCATAGGTGGATCAAATAAACAAGAAGTTAATCGAGGATAAAACTTTGTAGCTCTTGAAAGACAACCTCCCAAGTAAGAATGAAACAACGATAAGCACCGAGTAAAAGAGAATTTGTTGTAGGAGATTGGATCTTCCTTTGCCTTCAGCCATACAAGCAAACATCTATAAAGACCCGAGCCTCTATGAAGTTGTCTCCCCACTTTTTCGGACCCTATAAAATTTTGGAGCGCATTGGAGCCGTTGCTTACCGATTGGATCTACCGGTGGACTCAAAGATACATCCGATTTTCCATGTTTCCTACCTTAAATTGTAGCTAGGAGGAGATGAATCAATGCAAAATCACTTATCCGACATCTCTATCGATGGAGAAGTCCAGGTTTGACCAAAGACCTGTTTTGGACCATAGGATAGTGATATGCGTGGATGTTGGTACAAGGACCAATCTACCTCGAGGATGCTACTTGGGAGTCCTATAATGAGAGTCCAAGTAAGAGTCTAAGTAGGAGTTCAATTAGAAGTTGGATTAGAGTCCCTATAAATAAGGGTGTAACACTTTTGTTTTGATTAATGAAAGCTATTTGATTTCGCCGAAATTCTAGGAGGGTCGAACCCCTACAACGATCATTCATCTTCGATAGAAACCTTTGGGTTCCTAATTATAACTATGCTTCTTTAGACTGCTCTACCACATGACCCTACTTAAGTTGGCAGAGCTTAGAAAATAGTTAGATGAATTGCTAATTAGTGATCTCATCCATAATTCCAAAGCACTATTCAAAGCTCTAATTCTCTTTCAGAAGAAACAAAATGGGATGCCTCCAAGTATGGTCTAGTTACCGGATCCTAAATAAAGTGACGATAAAGAATAAATATTTTATCTCGTTCATCACAGACTTATTCGACCAACTAGGCAAGACAAAATACTTCTCAAAATTTGACCTTCGGTCAAGGTATTGGTAGGTATGAATAATAAAAGGCAACAAAACAAAGTTTACATGTGTGACCAGGTATGGAACATTAAGAGTTCTTGGTGATATCTTTCGACTTAACCAACACTCGAACATGTACTCTAATGAATTAATTATTACAACCATGATATCGATTCAGTCATCAGTTCAAATCAGAAATATTTAGCACGAGATACGCTTATCGACCGTCGTTAGTTCATTCCTGCCCGAGGCACACCTCTCAACCATCATCAGTTCAGTCGTACCCGAGACATGCCTCTCGGCCATTATCAGTTTAGTCGTGCCCAAGGCACATCTCTCAGCCATCATTGATCCAGTTGTGTTCGAGATGCATCCTTCGATCACCATCAGCTGGAACATGCCCCATCAATGCCTCTCGACCACAACCAGGCGCCACAAGTTCGTGACGCCTGAGCCGAACAGCTTCCTCGCAACACTTCCCAGAAGATCAAAAGCTTTGTGGCAATCCTTTTCGTTGCAATCCAAACCAAGACAACCATAAAGTAACAACGAAAAGGATTTTTGCCTGGGAGGGTTGTGGGAGAGAATGATGGGGCCAATAATCACCAACGTGGTGAAGAACACAACGCCATCTCGACCACGCCACAACTCACCACGTCGAACTTGTGTTCCGAGCCGACCTCGAGATATCCTCCGACCCCGACCGACTCACTATCCCCGATAACGGCGCAATGCCGACGCTGCACACTTGACCGCGACCGGTAATGGGTGACGTGCAGGCGAACCAATAGCGAACGACACCCTTGACCCATGACCGCGGTGGCGTCGTAGATGCCAACAAAAGTACCCTTGACTGACCCTTGGCGGACGACGTGCCAAGATAGACGCAGAACGACGACGGTGACTTGTCGTATTGTAGCGACGAGCCCACGCGACCAACTCATCTACGCAGTATAAATGTCCACTTACCACATCTCAAAGAGGATCCGAGCTCAATTAAACCGACCGACTTGATCATCTGAGGGACTCGACCAACCCAAATGGTCTTTGCGGACTTATCGATCGATGACGAAGTGGAGCGCCACATCACCGCACCGAGGCGATCCAACGACGCAGAATCCTCACCGGGTGACCTATCATCCCATGTTGTGAGACCACAGTTGTTATAGTTAGGATATAGTGATGTTAATTAAATAAGAGATTGACACAAACATTAAACATAAATGAACGATGATTAAGATATGGTTTGACCAATCGAATAATGTACATATGGCAAAGTTCGATCAAGCTAAATTTGCCAACAACCGATAAACGATCAAATTAAGCCAATTTGTTACAACAAAGCAATGCAATATTATCGATTTAACCATAATTAATAACTCCACGCTTCTTAAAAATTAAGTTGTCATAATAAAGGTATTTGGGTATATAGAAAACCTACAATCTTTAATGATGGGACAACATGAAAGTTAGAAAAGATGATGGGAGGAATAAAACGAAGATGATAATAATAATAATATAAAAAAGACCACGGGAAGTGGAAGACAACGGACAAAGCAAAATGACGATAATGAGAAAAGGAAATTGAAGAGAATGAAAAAATTTGAAGGAAATAATATAATAGTGTACCCTTGATATATTTTTTGATATATGATTTAACCTCGATTCACGGATCTAATCAATTATCCAACAAAACTAATATTAGTCGAGTCAATGATCAATCGGTTTTGATAACTACGATTCCACAATTGGAACTGTAACTATTACATCGACACCATCGACAGAAAGAAAAATATATCGACCACGTGAACAATTGGTATTGTGTATAGGACTGCCCAAATCATTGGTCCGAATGGAAAAAGGCGAGATGCAAACAAATTTATATGGATGTGAAAATTATAAGCCAAATAACTTAAAAGTAACGAACATGCCACCAAATTGCATATGCGGACATGTTTTTTTACAGTATGTACACCCAAACAATAGCAATCTAGCAATTATCTTTTCTCCTAATGACTGAAGAAGAAAGCCAAAAAGAAGTAGCAGAAACTAAACTATATATATCAAAAGCTAACAATTTAAAGGTACATAAACATCCAATCAAACACATTGACAAAGCATGTAAATTATGTAGTGTCACAGCATCACAACCTTTGCCAAGAAGGCGTGCATGCTGAGGTGCTCAAACATGTTTGCCTAAGCCCAGATGAATGGCATTCACATAAATTCCACAAATTCCACGTGTATGTAATCATGCTATGCTCTTAAAAGAGAAGCAACTTCTTGAGAAAGGAACATTCAAAAAAATATCCAACAAAATAAAGAGGTGTTTGTACATTCCTTTGTATAACACAATTTAATAAGATCATTCACAAACACAATCTTATAAAGATATCCATAAAAATTATCATTATGGTTGGGGCAGGAAAAAAACATATGAGCACCCTTCTATGCAACCATCAGTATTGTCAACTGAATTAAATATAAATCTCAACTGGGAAATAAGAAATTAGAGAAAATATATCATCTAAAGCAGACATTAAGTTTTAATCATCTAGCTCAACAAAACCACCAGTACAAACCCAAGCCCCAATAACTGTTGTTAACAAATGCTAAATCATACACCTTTAATATATCATATCCAAAGTTAACCATTTAACAGTACACAAACATTCAATCAAACACAACCATTGCAACGAATACAGCATACTAAACTATGGTGGCAAAAAATATTTACACAAACACAATATAAAATCATTCACGATATCCCACATTTGTACTTATGTGATTATAACTCATAAATTTGGTATAAGATCACCCCTAAATAAATAATAGGCTATACCCAGTTTCATAGATACATTACAGGTTCACTACCAAAAATTCTCTTAAAAGAGCAGCAACTCCATGAAAACAAAACATTCCGATAAATATTCAAACAAAATAAGTGGATGAATTCATCCCAATCCCTTATATACCACAATCCAATAATATCATTCATGAAAACAATCCCATCGATACCCATACGGATGATTCTTATGTTTGGGCAAGGAAAAAAACATGTAAGCACCTTGATCGACACATTATAAAACAAAAAAAATACAATTTAAGCAAAAAACTATATTTTCCATCATTTAGCTCACCATTATCAACAGCACAAACCCAAACCCTAAAATTTAAACAAACATATGACACATTATAAACAAAGATGCATTTGCTCGGTATGTGGCATATCATTCAAGCAAGCCCTATTAATTAAACAAACATATGACAAATTATAAAACAAAGATGCATTTGCTGGGTATGGGGCATACCAACTTCAATAACAAACATATAAATCCCACATATGCAACTATGTAATTACAACTCATAAATTTAGGATAAGATCACCTTCAATAACAAACACAAATCCCACATATGCAGCCACGTGATTATAACTCTGTAACTTTAGGATAAGATCGCCGCTATAGTAAATTAGTAATAATAGACTATACACAATTGCACATATACATAACAGTTCACCGTAGGTGCTCTTAAAAGAGAGCATATAAATGATCCTTATGCTTGGGCCAGCAAAAAACTCATGACCCTTCATTTGTAATCATCCACTTCTTTAACTAAATTAAATATGAATCTCATCTGAAAAACAAAAAATTAAAGAAAAAAAAAATAGTCTAGAGTAGACACTATGTTTTACGTCATCAAGCTCAATAGCATTACCAACACAGTCCCAAGCTCTGATAACTAAAATAACATTTGTGCAAATTATACAAAGATTGATTTGATGGGCATGGAGCATACCATGCGGGAAGAAAGATCGAGGTGACGTTGCCCCTCGATCTTTGTTAGTCATGTGATGCATGCCCTATCATTACAAACCCTTGTGTTGGTAAGAAAAGAAACTGGTATGATGATTCTAGGAACTCAGAATGGCAAAAGTTAAAGCGATAACAGAATTCCTATATGTGAATGAGGTTGAAGCATACATAAGTATCAGAACTGATTTGTATGGGCATCTTTAGAGAACATACCTCTACAATTTTAGTTTCATTCATTGAGAAGGAGAAACATGGACCATTTAGTGGTTGTTTGTTTTTGTAATCTTAGAATCTAATAGCAACTACAAGATAACACTGCATTTGTTTATGTCTCTGATTCTCACATTTCATTGTTGATGCAATGGAGGATACAAATCCAGAAAAGAAAGGCGAAAGATGCCCAAATAAACCTTACGATCCAATATTGAAGGAGATAATCGATCAAACCAGAAAACCAAGAAAAGAAATATAGTTAACAAATAATGATAGGCATCGCATAAAAAAACCATAACAAGCGATCAAAGAGGTCCGGCATTGCATGAAGCCACCCAAGCCAAATGTAGCAGCCAAATGTAAAGATCAGAAATATGATCTACAGGAAAAAAAGACTTCTAAATTGACAGAGAAGCGAAAGACAAGGGAAAACCACTTGCCATGCTCCGATTGTGCCCATTTGTAATAGTTTTACAAGTCAAGAATTCCCCATCCCACCCTCAATCTAATGTTAGTCATGTGATGCAAGTCCTATCGTTACAAAACCTTGTGTTGGTAAGCAAAGAAACTGATATGATGATGCTAGGAACTCAGAATGGCAAAAGTTAAAGCGATAACAGAATTCCTACATGTGAATGAGGTTGAAGCATCCATAAGTATCAAAACTGATTTGTATGGGCATCTTTAGAGAACATACCGCTACAATTTTAGTATCATTCATTAAGAAGGAGAAACATGGACCATTTAGTGGTTGTTTGTTTTTGTAATCTTAGAATCTAATACCAACTAAAAGATAACACTACATTTGATTACGTCTCTGATTCTCACATTTCATTGTTGCTGCAATAGAGGATACAAATCAAGAAAAGAAAGGCGAAAGATGCCCAAATAAACCTTACGATCCAATACTGATCGAGATAATCGATCAAACCAGAAAACCAAGAAAAGAAATATTGTAAGAATCAATGATAAGCATCGCATAAAAAAACCATAACAAGCGATCAAAGAGGTCCGGCATTGCATGAAGCCACCCAAGAGGACTAGCAACAGATGAACAAGCGACATGAAGGTACTAAAGAAAAGAAGAATAGCACAAAGAAAAGAAGAATAGGACTAAGAAAGTACCAACGCCGTCCGATCCACTCGACGCTCCTGATTAAGTGATCATTAAATCGGAGGGTCCAGTTTTGAAACCTGTGGAGTTTTACTCACCCGACTAGCTGCGTATGGCATGGGAGTTCATCCCCGTAGACCTAGTTAAAGCCCCTGAACCAATGTGAATAGATCGTATAAATCAGGTTCGAACCGATAATTTCAGATTCCAACACAATTGAACTGAACTGAACTATAGCTTATTGATTTCGATTGAATTTAGAATCAACAAATCATTCAACTGCTCAATTCTAATTCAATTCCGGTTCAAATCTAACCATTGTCAAGGGTAGGTGGGTGCCTAGAGAGATGAGCCCCAGAGGCTTAGGCTTATTGAGACTCGTTCAAATCGAACTGTGCTTCTCTTGTTTCATTCTAATCCTAGATAACGTATCTCCAAGATTGACAAGGGCAAAATTCTTTTGCCGAAAAAGTCATGATTTGTCAACTTGTAGTGGTTTATTAAATCAATAGCACCGAAATCGAAACCTAACCTATCCGAACCGAAATGACCCAATCTGACCCGAATCTACCCCACCTGACCGAACCCTACCGAACCGAACCCCACTGAACCAGACCGAACAAAATCGAACCCCACTTAACGGAATTGAACCAAACCCCACTGAACTGAACCAAACCCTACCGAACCGAATCAATTCGAACTAAACCGAACCGAACCGAATCGAATCGAACCCCATCAAACCCAACAAATTGAACCGAAAGAAACCAAACCCCATCGGTTTTGTTTGTCCGTTCGGTTCGGTTTGGGTTCGTTCAATCATCAATCTATTTCGATACGGTGGATTCGGTTCGGTTTGGGTTCGGTGACATTTAAACTTACTGACTTGGCCTTAGCGCTTCATTCCCAATCCATCTAGGATAAGAGATACTACCAATTACTTGGTCAGTAAGTTTAAATGTCATTGGCAACAACTTAAGGTTAGAAGTATCAGTAAAATATGTTTGCACTAAGGTCAAGTCATCAGGGAACAAATGAGTCAACATCAGTGTCCACTGATGTGATAGAAGCATCTAAGAAGTCTTGTCTTTACAGTTGAAGGATCCTTATCAAAAGAGACGGTGTCAATGGCACTATTACAAAGAACCATTGCTTGTGATGTCTCCTAATCCAAGTGTGGGGATCGATGAAATTAACCGACTTGAACTCTCGATTAAAATGTATGTAAAGAAGAAAAGAGAAAATTAAATACAGAAAGTAGCAAAATTTGAACAATAATCACACTTCAACGAGGATTGCTAAATAAAAGGTGGGGGCTTGGGAGAAAATTAGTATTGAAAGTTTCACCTTCTAATGCATCACAATAGCAAAGAATATCCAAATTAGAAGTTCACGATAAAACACTAGACAAGAGACAGTTTACCTCTTCGCCACCTCTCGATGATCTATTCGAACACCTTCATTACAGTCTGAGGTTATGATTGATGAAGGCAAATGATTGTCCATAGGTACATCGAACTTTGCTTGTTCATAAGAAGGGTTCGTTATCTCAGAAAAGGATCCCATGGGAGAAGGACCAGTAATGGAAGCAGCAGGAAGAATAAAGGAGACAGATTTAGCAGCTCTCTTTTTTGGTTGTGACTTGTTTCTAAGTTGGAACTTGCCTACTTGTCTGACATCTAGAAAGAAAAATAAGTTGATAACAATTCATCTCAAAGCATTCGTTAAAAGACAAAAGAGAAAATAATAGAACATGTTGGTAAAAAAAGCCTGAATTGTATGAAAAATGGGACTATGTCGAAGAAAAAATATAATGTTATCCAACTTGCATGGGTTGGATTTATATCTAATTCTCATAAACATTGAATATTTTGCAAAACTATCTGTTGCATCTCTACTTACCAGTGGTGCTATTGTGCTGAGAAGAAAATTCATCAAGTGATTAAAGGCCAGAAAGCATTGTTATCTCCTAAAATGAATCCGATCACACAAAAGATAAGCTACAATGTAAACTTGAAACTAGGAATTGCACTTCAAGGAAAATAATCGTCAATACCACTTCTCGTCGATTATGTGGAAAAGCTTCCAAATCACGATCCAATAATGAGACTTGAGTCCAGCAACAGTGGCTTTTGAGGCTGAGAATTCTTTTGCTACAAGAAGAGGTTGTTGGGTAGCATTCAATTCGGATGACAAAATATTTGATCCAGAGCTAGCAGTTGCAAGGTTTGTGTTCTCAACAATTGCCTTCATTCCCGGAATAGTATCCGGTGATAACATGACATGTTTGTGGCACATTGTGTCAAAACCTCTTACCACCACTGTAATGAAAATGTAATCAACGAAAAAGTACATGAAAAGGATTCAGGAAATTAGCAATGTGTAGATTGTAGAGATAGCACACCAAAATTATCATAATGGAGTTCATACTGAGGAACATAAATGCAACCTGAACAAAGGCTAACTTAATAATGGGTACTCAACTTCAACAGAAGAAAACATACTTAAGTTTTTCTTGATCGAACATTGGAACCACCTCGTTTCAGCATTATAGAATTGATCTTCATGACATGAATATCCCAAGTGATCAGACAATTCATGAACAAAACAATGTTTTAATGCATAGGTCCTAAATGTTGAAGAATCCAGTCAACAGAAACAGAAAGACCTGTTTCTTCTTCCATGACAATCATGCAAGTAGCATGAAGCCCATTCGCCAATGACAAACACAAGGTTTAACTACAGTTTGACTACAATATTCTAGACCTACCACACAATAAATCTAGAACACAAATAATAACTAGACTTTGCAGATCAAATGTATTGGATACCCTTCCTGATTTGGACACTATGTAACACTGAAGGTTGTAGTTAAGTTGGACATCGGTATGCTTGTAACAGTATTCTCAGTTTACCCATTAGTTGTATGCAAGTTGTTGCATATCAATCTAATTATAAATGCTTAATGTAAACTTAGATGTATAAGACATTGCTCTTAAATCTTCAGGTTGTACTCAATTACAAGAACAATAAGAGGCTTAATGAAGAAATTTTTCGAAGAAACTAAGAAGTTCTGATAATAATAACAATAGTAATGAGCACATGGAAAGAAATGTGAGAATCCTATAAACAAAACTCTATTGACAGGAAGATAACCCCATGTTTTAGAAAAACATTTGAATAACAAATTAAGACAATAATTCTATATGATTTCTAAAACAGGGTTGAGAAATTAAAACATTTTGGAAAAGTGACGGACAATAGAATCTGTGTCCCTATTAGCATCAGTGTTGAGTAAGACAAGTTCTCTTTCAGATGCCAAAGGCTTCCCACCGAAAAAATAAACATTTTAGAAAAATAGGTATTGTTAAATTCTATTAGTTACATTATCAAATGCAAGATAAAATGAGAAACATCCATTGCACTCAAATTAAATGGTCAAGATTCATGATCAAAAGAAGCATACAAAAGGTTGCTATAAATTATTCAATGTCCACAAATATCATACTTTAATGTAGATGAGATTTGGAAGATTCAAACCTGATGAAGCCATCCTAACATGTCACCAACACAACTTAAAGGATCATGTGCATGCATGATCCATGCACTTCAAAAGGTCTTGGCAGCCCTCCAGGTCCTCCTCGTGTAAGGGCACTTATAAATCGTCTGAATAGTGCATGGTGCCTCATATTTGCAGTCTAGTGGCAGAGGCAGTGTAAGCATTTAAATAGAATCCAGAAGAAGAAACAATAAGAAGCCGAGACAAATTCTCACCTTTTCTGCAGACTTGAAAAGAACAGGCCTTTCTTTAAGGCAACAAATATTCGTCTTTAAAAGATCACTAACTTCAGGATTGTCATTATCACCCAATTTCTTACACTCAGCTTGAACCCACCGCATATGTAAGAACTGAACCGATATAATACAAAATAAAATTTAAAAAGGGGGACGCTTACTTCTTCCTACAGAGTATCGTTTTTCTACAGGAGAAGAAATCGCCATGGAAGACCAACACTAGATCTAATAATTTCCATCTTCTCCTCTTCTTCGACTTCTTTCTCCTCGATTGATACCAAATAGACCGATGATGGTCGAAATCAATCATTACCATAACCCAACCCAATCGAATAAAGCAAACCGAACCAACCCAATCAAACCGAACCGATCCATAGTGAACCAATCATACCGAACGAAACCGAACCCTACCTTACTAAACAAACCAAAGCCCACCGAAATGAACCAAACCCTACCAACCAAACCAACCCCAATTGAATCGAACCAAACGAACCTTACCAAACCAAACCGAATCACATTGAATTAAACCGAAATGAACCGAACCGATCAAAATCGAACCAAACGAACCGAACGAATCCAACCCCACTTACCGACTTCAACCGATCCGAACTACCGAATCGAATCGAATAGTATCGAACCGAACCATACCGAATCGAACCCCACTTAACCATCAACAAAATCGAACCCCACTTTACCGAACCGAACCAAACCCCACCGAATCGAATCAACCCTACCAACCAAACCGAATCCCACCAACCAAATCGAATCAACCCCATCAAACGGAACCTAACGAACCCAAACCAAATCGAATCAACCAAGAACCCACCTCGAATTGAACCGAACCGAATCAACCGAATCGAACTAAATCCCATTGAATCGAACCTCGTCAGATCAACCAAACCGAACCCCACCGAACCAAACCGAGCTAAATTGAACCGAACCGAACCGATATAATACAAAATAAAATTAAAAAGGGGCGACGTTGTTACTTCTTCCTCTGATATACGTTTTCTACCCGCAGGAGAAGAAATCGTGGGGAAGACCAACACTAGATCTAATAATTTCCATCTTCTCCTCTTCTTCGACTCTTTATTCTTTCTCCTCTTGATACCACCGAAATAGACCGATGATGGTCGAAATCAATCGCTTCCATCGAACCCAACCAAATCGATCCCAACAACCAAACCCAATCAAACCGAACCGACCCTCCATAGTGAACCGAATCATACCGAACGAAACCAACCCCCTTACTAAACAAATCAAGCCCAAAATGAACCAAACCTCGAACCAAACCGACCCCAATTGAATCGAACCAAACGAACCTTACAAACCAACCAAATCGACCCCAATTGAATCGAACCCAAATGAACCGAACCGATCGAATTGAACCAAACGAACCAACCGAATCTAGCCCCACATCAACCCCACTTACCGAACCCCATCAATCAACCCACCGAGATCCAACCTCAGAATCGAATCGAATCGAATAGTATCGAACCAACCATAACGAATCGAACCCCACTTAACCGATCAACAAAATCGAACCCCACTTTACCGAACCAACCAAACCCCACCGAATCGAAAACCCTACCAACCAAACCGAATCCCACAACCAAATCGAACCAACCCCATCGAACGAACCGAACCCCAAACCAATCGAATCGACAACCGAAACCACCTCAATTGAACCGAATTAAACCGAATCGAATCAACCGAATCGAACTAAATCTCACCGAATCAACTCAGATCGAACCAAATCAACCCACCAACCGAACAATGAATTGAACCCCAAACCTCATCAACCGAGCTAAATTGAACCGAATCGATATAATACAAAATAAAATTAAAAAGGGGGCGACGTTACTTCTTCCTGAGTATACGTTTTTCTACCCGTAGGAGAAGAAATCGCCAGGGAAGACCAACACTAGATCTAATAATTTCCATCTTCTCTTCTTCGACTCCTCTTATTCTTTCTCCCTCGGTACCACCGAAATAGACCAATGATGGTCGAAATCAATCGTTACATGAACCCAACCGAGCCCAACCGAATCGAAGCCCGAACCAACCAAACCCAATCAAACCGAACCGAACCGATCCATAGTGAACAATCATACCGAACGAAACCGAACCCCACCTTACTAAACAAACCAAGCCCACCGAAATGAACCAAACCCTAGAACCAAACCGACCCCAATTGAATCGAATCAAACGAACCTTACAAACCCTACCAAACCGACCCCAATTGAATCGAAATAAACGAACCTTACCAAACCAAACCAAATCACATTGAATTAAACCGAAATGAACCAACCGATCGAATCGAACCAAACGAACACGATCCGAACCTACCGAATCGAATCGAATAGTATCGAATCAACCATACCGAATCGAACCCCACTTAACCGATCAACAAAATCGAACCCCACTTTATCGAACCGAATCAACCAACCACCGAATCGAATCAACCCTACCAACCAAACCGAATCCCACCAACCAAATCGAATCAATCCCATCGAACAACCAAACCGAACCCACCGAATTGAACCGAATCAACCCAACCCCAAATTGAACCGAACCGAATCAACCCCACTAAATCGAACTAAATCCATCAACCGAACTCGATACCGAACCCCACCGAAATGAACCGCTGAATTGAACCCCACAACCCCATCGAACCTCATGAACCGAAATTGAACCAAACCAACCCCATCGAACCGAATGGAACCTAACCATGAAGCAAACCAAACGAACCCACCGATCAACCGAACCCCACCGAATTGAACCGATCAAACCGAACCGACCCCACCGAAACCGATCAAACCTTATCGATCGAACCTCCGAATCGAACCAAACCGATCCAAAATAATTTACAACCGAACCCAACATAATCCTACAATGGCCATTGATCTCAAAGAAATAGTAAGCAATAACCATGGATCTTAGCTAGCTCGTCGGTTCAACCCAACCATCGCCAAACCGTAAAATCGAATCAACCCAAACCGCACTGCATCGAATCGAACCCCATCGAATTAAACCAACCAACCCACCCAATAAACCAAACTAAACCAAACCAAACCACAGAATCAACCCCACCATACCGAACTAAACTAAATCAATCGAACTGCTCAACGAACCAAACCCAATCGAACCAACCGAATCGACCAAACCATAGCGAATCAATCGATCGAGCGAAACCGACCCCACCGAATCGAACCCCACCGAACCAACATAACTCTACCCAACCAAACCGAACCCAATTGAGCATCAAACTAACCAACCAAACCCATCAACCCCAATAGTTACATTATCAAATGCTAGATAAAATGAGAAACATCCATCGACTCAAATTAAATGGTCAAGATTCATGATCAAAAGAAGCATACAAAAGGTTGCTATAAATTATTCAATGTCCACAAATATCCTACTTTAATGTAGACGAAAGATGCCCAAATAAACCTTACGATCCAATAATGATGGAGATAATCGATCAAACCAAAACCAAGAAAAGAAAATATTGTAAGAATCAATGATAAACATCGATAAAAAATCATAACAAGCGATCAAAGAGGTCCATGAAGCCACACAAGAGGCAAGAATGATGAACAAGCGATATGAAGGTACTAAAGAAAAGAAGAATAGCCAAAGAAAAGACATGAACCCACCAAATAAAACAGAATGGAATACATCGAATGAAATTCATGAGATCGTGGATGGACGCCAAAGGAGGATCGAGAGAATAGGGTTAAGGTTCACCAAATGTAACCAAATGTAAAGATCGAAATATGATCCATAGGAAAAAGACTTCTAAATTGACAGAGAAGAGAGACAAGGAAGACCACTTGCCATCGATCATTTATTTGAACTACAAGTCAAGAATTCTACATCCCACCCTAAATCTAATGTTAGTCATGTGATGCAAGTCCTATGATTACAAAACCTTGTGTTGGTAAGCAAAGAAACCGATACGATGATGCTAGGAACTCGAATGGCAAAAGTTAAAGCGATAATGAATTCCTTCATGTGAATGAGGTCAAGCATCCATAAGTATCGAACCGATTGTATGGGCATCTTTATAGAACATACCGCTACAATTTTAGTATCATTCATTAAGAAGGAGAAACATGGACCATTTAATGGTTGTTCGTTTTCTAAAATTAAAAAGGGGTCGACCGCTTTACTTCTTCCTACAGAGTATACGTTTTTCTAACCGCAGGAGAAGAAACGCACCGGGAAGACCAACACTAGATCTAATAATTTCCATCTTCTCCTCTTCTTCGACTCCTCTATTCTTTCTCCCTCGGTTGATACCACAAATAGACCGACGATGGTCGAAATTAATCGTTACAACCAACCAAACCCAACCGAATCCAACCAACCAACCGAACCCAATCAATCGAATAGTTCAACCGAACCAAACCCAATCAAACCGAACCGAACCGATCCATAGCGAATCGAATCAATCCATAGCGAATCAATCATACCGAACGAATCGAACCCCACCTTACTAAAGAAACCAAGCCCATCGAAACGAACCAAACCTACAACCAAACCGACCCTAATTGAATCGAATCAAACGAACTACAAACCCTACCAACCAAACCGACCCCATGAATCGAATCAAACGAACCTTACAAACCATACCGAACCAAACCGACAATCGAATCAAACGAACCTTACCAAACCAAACCAATCACATTGAATTAAACCAACCGATAAGAATCGAACCAAACAACCGAATCAACCGAGCCCCACTTATCAACCACCGAACCGATCCGACCAGAATCGAATCATCGAATCGAACCATACCGAATCGAATCACATCAACCGAATCAACAAAATCGAACCCCACTTTACCGAACAACAACCAATCGAATCGAATCAACCGAACCGACCCGACCAACCAACCGAACCGAATCGAACCTTACCAAACCAAACCGAATCACATTGAATTAAACCGAACCGATCGAATCGAATCAAACGAACGAACAATCGAGCCCCACTTATCAACCCCACCGAACCGATCCGAACCCTACCGAATCGAATCGAATAGTATCGAACCAACCATACCGAATCGAATCACACAACTGCATCAACAAAATCGAACCCCACTTTACCGAATCAACAACCACGAATCGAACAACCGAATCAACCGAACACGACCCGACCCAATCAACCGAACGACCACGACCCGAACCAACCGAACCGAAAACCAATTTAAATAATAACAAAGATTTAGATCCAAAAGCAACCAAATTTAAATAAAAGAAAGCCTTTGTTCGTAACAGAGCATAAATTCAAACTTCAAACCGACATGAGGATTTGTTCACATCTAACTAAGTTAAAAAGGTTAACAAAATTTTTAACTATTGTTATAAATCATGGCAAGAAAATTTAGTCATGATACAAAGTTCCATTTCGACATCTATTTAATCTCATAGATTATACAATATTGAAAATAATAGCCTACTAAACAATACCAACCCCATCGAATTAAACCAAAATGAACCAACCAAACATAATCAAACCGAATAACCAACCAAACCACGATCAAGGAGACTTGAGTCAATACCACTTCTCGTCGACATGTGGACTTGTTCGAACCATGAGCATAAATTCAAACTTCAACCGCATTCGAGGATTTGTTCACATCTAGAACTAAGTTAGGTTAACAAAATTTTTATCTATTGTTATAAATCGAATGCCAATGCAATTTAGTCATGATACAAAGTTCCATTTCTCGACATCTATTTAATCTCATAGATTATACAATATTGAAAAATAATAGCCTACTAAACAATACCAACCCCATCGAATTAAACCAAAATGAACCAACCAAACATAATCAAACCGAACAAGAACCAAACCGAGCCCCACCTCAACCAAACCCCAAATCGAAACCAATCAATCGAATCATGAATCGAATCAAATCGAATCAACCCACCGAACCGAATCAACTAAACCCCATCGAACCAAACCTAACCTTACCGAACCAAACGAACCACCAACCACCAACCGAGTTGAACCAAACCTACTGAATCAACCCCATCGAATTGATCCCTCGAATCAAACCGACCCTATTGAATCGAACCAAACGAATCAACACCGAATCAAATCAACCCTATCAAACTAAATCAATCGAGCCCTATCGAATTGAATCATTCCTTACTAAACCTAACCGAACGGAATCAAACCCCATCGAACCAAGAACCAACCGACCCGACCCACCAACCCACCCGACCACCCGACCCGAACAACGAATCAACCGAACCCTATTGAATCGAACCAAAACGAATCGAACCCCACCGAATCAAAAGGATCAAATTGAGACAGGATAAAAAGACATGAAGCCACCAAGAAATTTTTGAGCAAATGAAAATTTTGGATCCACAGAACTTCAGCATTGAAAATAACAAGAAAATTTTGAGCAAATGAAAATTTTGGAGATAACAATAACCTGGAAGAAGCTAGGTGATAAAAATGTCATCGACGGAATCCAATTCATCAAACATAGCTTCTGCATTAAGGTAGTCCTAAATCATACCATAAGGAATTCTTATAATATCATAAACTATGTTATTAATTGGGATGAAACTTTTATTCTGCACAACAAATTATTGATCATAAAACCTTAACCAAATGTAAGACGAGTATATGCTAATCCCTAGCCCATTAAAAAGAGATTGAAAAACAAAGAATATTGCTGCACTTGTACAAAAATAAATAAATACTTTTTCTTCCACAGGTGCAAGGGTGAATAAATAGAAAGAGCCAAAAAAAAAGGCAAATAAAGAAACCCAAATTAGAGGTAAAACAAAACCGTTCATTATATTCATGTTCAGTTCATGAATAGTATATTATATGTATACTTCTAATTCATTTATATTAATAAGTGTTTCAAATACCTGTCCTATCAACACAAAGCAGCCAACCTTTTACTAGTTCGATCATGCATCTTGTGAGACCTAGTACCAGTCAGAATTTTTAATATTATGTTCCAAACATGCTGATATATGCTTAGGCAAGCAGGGGAGAAGAATCAGTGACTCTGATAACCTATTACATAATATATCATTACTGAACCCCAGTAACTTTAGTGCAACTCTTCAAAATAAAGATGGCTATACTTACAAAGTTGATGTTTGGAACACAATTCAATCAAGTTGCTATCAAAAACCAACTTCAGCTTGATGCTTTGCTCGATTTGTAATCAATGTTAGAGACAACTAGATCTGCTTCTAAGCTGGAAACAATGATTGGACCAATCATTATACAATAGTCAACCATGCTCGAATCAAAAGAAAAAGACATCATTGCTGAACAATCATATAGCAGAGTTGAAAACATAGAGCATCATCTTAATGTGTGGAACATTATACATAATGCAAGAAAATTCAAATGATCACTAATATGTTTGTGTTTGGCCACAGTCTTTTGTAGTTAAACCAAAGTTCAATCAGTGACAAGATATACACTTCTAGATTTTGGCCTTAGTGAATTCAAACTATTAAACTATCCATAAAAATCTAGACAATATCCTCGACAACTTAACATAAATCACTTCAAGACTCTTAACATTGTTTGTGTTAACTCAGACACACGATCAACCCAGAAAACCAAGAAAAGAAATATAGTAAACAATCAATGATAGGCATCATAAAAATCATAACAAGCGATCAAAGAGGTCCGGCATTGCATGAAGCCACCCAAGAGGACCATCAACAGATGAACAAACGCCATGAAGGTACTAAAGAAAAGAAGAACAACACAAAGAAAAGACATGAAGCCACCAAATAAAACAGGATTGGAATACATCGAGCGATTTAGGAGATCGTGGCCGATGGACATCACGAAGGAGGATAGAGAGAGAAGAGGGTTAAGATTCAGCCAAATGTAGCCAAATGTAAAGATCAGAAATATGATCCACAGGAAAAAAGACTTGCATGAAGCCAACCAAACCGAAACCAATTGAATCGCATCAAACTAACCGAACCAAACCCTACGAACCCCACTAGTTACATTATCAAATGCTAGATAAAATGAGAAACATCCATTGCACTCAAATTAAATGGTCAAGATTCATGATCAAAAGAAGCATACAAAAGGTTGCTATAAATTATTCAATGTCCACAAATATCCTACTTTAATGTAGATGAGATTTGGAAGATTCCAACTGATGAAGCCATCGTAACATCCTAAAAAGCACAAAGAGATGTGCACCAAACAACCAACGAGAAAACCACAAAGGTGCCTAATGGGTATAATGGGAACTAAATCCCCATTTGGATGGCAGAATGCTACATTCAGAATAGACTGCTATACGTAATGAATGAAATGAGAATCTATGGAAGTGCACAAGAACAACATAAGAGTGGAACAAAAGAATAGCAGAAAAACTAAGGCCACGGGTTAGAGAAATTCAACCAAACTGGGTGAAATCTTGAGCTCATTTGTCACTAGCAAGTTTAAAGAAACATGTGCTGCAGCTTTCCTCTTTGTGTATTACGATAAACTGAAAAGAAACATGGTGTGACAAGATCAAAGTACCGAGAACAACTTTGTTTCTGCTTTTGACCATCTACTGATTTGTTGCGGTTCATGGAAGAATGGTGATTCAATCTCTTGGGAGTTGATTGCACATTCTGATTTGCTTCTTCACCCAAATGGTTCAGTTCTTGATCTCCAAAAGAATGTCCTCATTATTGGACAAAGAACTCCTATTGTTATATAAAATTTTGATGAAATCATGGAATTCAGATGTGGCATTTCTGATGTTGCTAACCTTTTCTTTAAAGATTTCATTTCCATCTTGTGTTTCAATGATGGCAGATTGTAGGGTTTCTGCTTTCTCTTTTCTGGTTTTCGCTTTATCTTTTCTTTTAGTTACAGCAAACACTTTGGCTCAACAATGAACCCTTAGTCTCTAATAGTTAGGGTTAAAAGAGTGTTCACTAAGCAAGAATCAACCCTACCACCCAAAGAATTCTAGTCCTATTGTTAATCGACCCTACAGTTAATATGAGTTAATCGTACCTAATGTCAATCCCTAATGGTGAGACCCTAATGCTGGCCAAATCATCGTCAAACCCTAATGGCCAAACCAAATGGTGGCCAAACCCTAGTAACCAAACCCTATTGGCCATACCCTTGTGTCCAAACCCTAATGGTGGCTTTACCCTAACGGACCATGTTGAGGCTCAACCCAAAAGGACCAAATTTAAGGTTTTAATTTTAGAGTGTTTAGAGGGTTTAATTTAGAGGATTTAGAGTGTTCAGAGGGTTTATAGTTTGAGAGTTAGATAGTTTTCGAGAGTAACAGAACGAACCAACCGACCAATCAACCGAACCGAACCAACCGACGAACCGACCGACCGAGACCAAACCGAACCGACCCGACCCGACCCGAACCAACCGAACCGAACCAAATTTAAATAATAACAAAGATTTAGATCCAAAAGCAACCAAATTTAAATAAAAGAAAGCCTTTGTTCGAACCACGAGCATAAATTCAAACTTCCAAACCATTCGAGGATTTGTTCACATCTAGAACGGAAGTTAAGAAAGGTTAACAAAATTTTATATCTTGTTATAAATCATGGCAACCATGCCAATGCAATTTAGTCATGATACAAAGTTCCATTTCTCGACATCTATTTAATCTCTTAGCTTATACAATATTGAAAAATAATAGCATAAGCAAAATTTCATATACCAAGTCATCGAAGAAGTAAATTTTCGTAGTGATAAAGAGACAATTTAAGTAACAAAGATAAATATTTGGAACCTTACGCTTTTGCTTGAACAAATTTCATGTTGCCATAATTATCACAAATCTGTTTAGCTTGTGAACTACTATTGGTACTTCAAAGATTTGATAATTTGCAAGAAAGTACACGAACAATAGGGATCAAGCACAGATCAAAATCCGCTTTATAAGGAACCATCATGTTGTAGGTGTCAATAAGATCAAGCAACAAAGAAACTCCTCGCATCGCGATGGAGATAAATCAACCAACCGATACAATATTGAAAACTAATAGCATACAACCGAACCCGACCCGACCCGACCCGAATCGAACCGAACCGAACTGACCCGACCCGACCCGAATCGAACCGAACCGACCCGAACCGACCCGAACCGAACCAAATTTAAATAATAACAAAGATTTAGATCCAAAAGCAACCAAATTTAAATAAAAGAAAGCCTTTGTTCGTAACCACGAGCATAAATTCAAACTTCCAAACATTCGAGGATTTGTTCACATCTAGAACGGAAGTTAAGAAAGGTTAACAAAATTTTATATCATTGTTATAAATCATGGCAACCATGCCAATGCAATTTAGTCATGATACAAAGTTCCATTTCTCGACATCTATTTAATCTCTTAGCTTATACAATATTGAAAATAATAGCATAAGCAAAAATTTCATATACCAAGTCAAGAAGAAGTAAATTTTCGTAGTGATAAAGAGACAATTTAAGTAACAAAGATAAATATTTGGAACCTTACGTTGCTTGACGACAAATTTCATGTTGCCATAATTATCACAATCTGTTTAGCTTGTGAACTACTATTGGTACTTCCAAGCAACATTTGATAATTTGCAAGAAAGTACACTTGAACAATAGGGATCAAGTAAAGCAAGGATCAAAATCCGACTTAGGAACCATCATGTCAGGTGTCAATAAGATCAAGCAACAAAGAAACTCCTCGCATCGGCGATGGAGATAAATCAACGAACCAAGGATACAATATTGAAAACTAATAGCATACAACCAACCGACCCGACCCGACCAATCAATCAACCGAATCAACCGACCAACCGAAACCCGAACCGAATCAACCAAATTTAAATAATAACAAAGATTTAGATCCAAAAGCAACCAAATTTAAATAAAAGAAAGCCTTTGTTCGTAACCACGAGCATAAATTCAAACCGCATGAGGATTTGTTCACATCTAGAACGGAAGTTAAAAAGGTTAACAAAATTTTTATCTTGTTATAAATCATGGCAACCATGCCAATGCAATTTAGTCATGATACAAAGTTCCATTTCTCGACATCTATTTAATCTCTTAGCTTATACAATATTGAAAAATAATAAGCAAAAATTTAATATACCAAGTCATCGAAGAAGTAAATTTTCGTAGTGATAAAGAGACAATTTAAGTAACAAAGGTAAATATTTGGAACCTTACGCTTACGGACAAATTTCATGTTGCCATAATTATCACAAATCATGTTTAGCTTGTGAACTACTATTGGTACTTCCAAGATTTGATAATTTGCAAGAAAGTACACCAATAGGGATCAAGTAAAGCACATGATCAAAATCGGCTCTTAGAACCATCATCGTCAGAGGTGTCAATAAGATCAAGCAACAAAGAAACTCCACGCCGATGGAGATAAATCAACGAACCTGTGGATACAATATTGAAAACTAGCATACAACCCAACCCAACCCAAATCAACCGAACCAACCGACAACCGAACCAACGACGACCCGACCCGACCACCCGACCCGACCAACCGAACCGAACCGAAACCGAACCAACCGAATCAACCAACCGACCCGACCAACCGAACAACCAAATTTAAATAATAACAAAGATTTAGATCCAAAAGCAAGCAAATTTAAATAAAAGAAAGCCTTTGTTCGTAACCACGAGCATAAATTCAAACTTCCAAACTATTATGAGGATTTGTTCACATCTAGAACGAAAGTTAAAAAGGTTAACAAAATTTTTTATCCGTTATAAATCAATGCCAATGCAATTTAGTCATGATACAAAGTTCCATTTCGACATCTATTTAATCTCTTAGCTTATACAATATTGAAAAATAATAGCATAAGCAAAATTTCATATACCAAGTCATCGAAGTAAATTTTATCGAGTGATAAAGAGACAATTCAAGTAACAAAGGTAAATATTTGGAACCTTACGTCTTGACAAATTTCATGTTGCCATAATTATCACAAATCTGTTTAGCTTGTGAACTACTATTGGTACTACTTGATAATTTGCAAGAAAGTACACCTAAACAATAGGGATCAAGCACAGATCAAATTGGCTTTTGATGGAACCATCATCCGGTGTCAATAAGATCAAGCAACAAAGAAACTCCTCGATCATCGGAGATAATCAATCAACCATGGATACAATATTGAAAACTAATAGCACAACCAAACCCAAATAACCTCAACCGACCGAACGAACCAAGAATCACCATGACCGACACCCGACCCGAATCAACCGACCGACCCGACCCGACCACCAACCGAGAACCGAGAACCAACCGAGATCCGAATCAACCGACCCAACCAACCGACCCACCCGACCCGAACCAATCGAATCGACCCGACCCGACCACCCGATCCGACCAACCGATATAATACAAAATAAAATTATAAAAGGGTCGACTTCTTCGAGTATACGTTTACTCAAGGAGAAGAAAGGAAGACCAACACTAGATCTAATAATTTCATCTCCCTCTTCTTGACTCCTCCTATTCTTTCTCCCGGTTGTACTAACCAAATAGACCGACGATGGTCGAAATTAATCTTACACCGAACAACCAAACCAACCGAATCGAACCCCAATAACCAACCCAACAATCGAATAGTTCAAAACCAAACCCAATCAAACCAAAACCGATCCATACAATCAATCCATAGAATCAATCATACCGAACAAACCAACCCCACCTTACTAAAGAAACCGCCATCGAACAACCAAACCCTCTCAACCAAACCGACCCAATTGAATCGAATCAAACGAACTACAAACCCTACCAACCAAACCGACCCCAATTGAATCGAATCAAACGAACCTTACAAACCATAACCAAACCAACCCTAATCGAATCAAACGAAACGAATACCAAACCAAACAATCAATTAACCAACCGATCAATCGAACAAAGAAGAAAATCGAGCCCACTTACCAACCCACCGAACCGATCCAACCCTACCGAATCGAATCAAATAGTATCGAATCAATACCCAATCGAACCCCATCGAACTGCATCAACAAAATCGAACCCCACTTTAACGAACCAACAACCGAATCGAATCAACTACCAACCAAACCGAATTCAACCAAATCGAACCAACCCCATCAACTAACAAACCGAATCAACGAACCCACCCGATTGAACAAAGAATCAACCCCACAATCGAACTAAATCCCATCAACCAATGATCAACTAAACCAACCCAAAACCCCATCGAACCTCATCAACTAAATTGAACAAACCGAACCCCATCGAATCGAACTAAACATCAAGCAAACCAAACGAACCCAACAATAACCGATCCAAACCTTATCGATCGAACCCCATCGAATCAAACCGAACCGATCAAACGATACGAATCGAACTCCACCGAACCAAACCGACAACATAATCCTACAATGGCCATTGATCGAAATAGTCAAGAAGCAATTAATCATTATTTCCTTCTTCAACTTCAACCATACAATCAGAAAGCAAATCGAATCACCAACGAAACTAAACCCCATCGAACGAATCAACCCTGAACAATACCAACCCCATCGAATTTAAACCAAAATGATCAACCAAACATAATCAAACCGAATCAACCAACCAAACCGAGCACCCATCAACCAAACCGAGCACCTTAACAACCAAACCAATCAATCGAACCCAACCGAACCCAATTGAATTGAATCAATCAGAATCGAATCAACCCCACCGAACCGAATCAACTAAACCCCATCGAACCAAACCTAATTCAACCAAACCGAATACAACCACACCAAAGTCGAACCAAACCCTCAATCAACCCCATCGAATTGATCCCCAATCAAACCAACCCTATTGAATCGAACAAACGAATCAAACAATCAAACCATTGAACTAAATCAATCGAGCCCTATCGAATCAAATCATAACCTAACCAAAGAATCAAACCCCATCGAATCAATCGAACCGACCGACACCCGACGACCCGACCAACCGAACCGAACCAACCCTATTGAATCGAACCAAAACGAATGAACCCCACCGAATCAAAAGGATCAATTTGAGAGGATAAAAGACATGAAGCCACCAAGAAATTTTGAGCAAATGAAAATTTTGGATCCACAACACTTCAGCATTGAAAATAACAAGAAAATTTTGAGCAAATGAAAATTTTGGAGATAGAATAACCTGGAAGAAGCTAGGTGATAAAAATGTCATCGACGGATCCAATTCATCAAACATAGCTTCTGCATTAAGGTAGTCCTAAATCATACCATAAGGAATTCTTATAATATCATAAACTATGTTATTAATTGGGATGAAACTTTTATTCTGCACAACAAATTATTGATCATAAAGCCTTAACCAAATGTAAGACAGTATATGCTAATCCCTAGCCCATTAAAAGAGATTGAAAAACAAAGAATATTGCTGCACTTGTACAAAAATAAATAAATACTTTTTCTTCCACAGGTGCAAGGGGTGAATAAATAGAAAGAGCCAAAAAAAGCAAATAAAGAAACCCAAATTAGAGGTAAAACAAGACCGTTGATTATATTCATGTTCAGTTCATGAATAGTATATTATATGTATACTTCTAATTCATTTATATTAATAAGTGTTTCAAATACCTGTCGTATCAACATAAAGCAGCCAACCTTTTACTAGTTCGATCATGCATCTTGTGAGACCTAGTACCAGTCAGAATTTTTAATATTGTGTTCCAAACATGCTGATATATGCTTAGGCAAGCAGGGGAGAAGAATCAGTGACTCTGATAACCTATTACATAATATATCATTACTGAACCCCAGTAACTTTAGTGCAACTCTTCAAAATAAAGATGGCTATACTTACAAAGTTGATGTTTGGAACACAATTCAATCAAGTTGCTATCAAAAACCAACTTCAGCTTGATGCTTTCGATTTGTAATCAATGTTAGAGACAACTAGATCTGCTTCTAAGCTGGAAACAATGATTGGACCAATCATTATACAATAGTCAACCATGCTCGAATCAAAAGAAAAGACGTCATTGCTGAACAATCATATAGCAGAGTTGAAAACATAGAGCATCATCTTAATGTGGAACATTATACATAATGCAAGAAAATTCAAATGATCACTAATATGTTTGTGTTTGGCCCACAGTCTTTGTAGTTAAACCAAAGTTCAATCAGTGACAAGATATACACTTCTAGATTTTGGCCTTAGTGAATTCAAACTATTAAACTATCCATAAAAATCTAGACAATATCCTCGACAACTTAACATAAATCACTTCAAGACTCTTAACATTGTTTGTGTTAACTACACACACGATCAACCGAAAACCAAGAAAAGAAATATAGTAAACAATCAATGATAGGCATCGATAAAAAATCATAACAAGCGATCAAAGAGGTCCGACATTGCATGAAGCCACCCAAGAGGACCATCAACATGAACAAACGCCATGAAGGTACTAAAGAAAAGAAGAAAGACAAAGAAAAGACATGAAGCCACCAAATAAAACAGATTGGAATACATGGTTTGGAGATCGTGGCCACATCACTAGGATAGAGAAGAGGTTAAGATTCAGCCAAATGTAGCCAAATGTAAAGATCAAAATATGATCCACAGAAAGACTTGCATGAAGCCAACCAAACCGAAACCAATTGAATCGTACCGAAACTAACCGAATCGAGCCCCACTTACCGAACCCCACCGAACCGATCCGAACCCTACCGAATCGAATCGAATAGTATCGAACCGAACCAAACCGATAGTTTTAGAGTGTTCGAGGGTTTGTAGTTCAGTTAGATAGTTTTAGAGTTGCACACGAATAGTTTTAGAGAGTTGCAACCAGAACTAACGACCCGACCCAAGGCGAACCGAACCAACCAAATTTAAATAATAACAAAGATTTAGATCCAAAAGCAACCAAATTTAAATAAAAGAAAGCCTTTGTTCGAACCACGAGCATAACTTCCAAACTGAAGGATTTGTTCACATCTAGAACGGAAGTTAAAAAGGTTAACAAAATTTTTATCTTGTTATAAATCATGGCAATGCCAATGCAATTTAGTCATGATACAAAATTCCATTTCTCGACATCTATTTAATCTCTTAGCTTATACAATATTGAAAATAATAGCATAAGCAAAATTGCATATACCAAGTCATCGAAGAAGTAAATTTCGTAGTGATAAAGAAACAATTTAAGTAACAAAGGTAAATATTTGGAACCTTATGTTTTTACGGACAAATTTCATGTTGCCATAATTATCAAAAAAGCTTGTGAACTACAATCATTCAATTTGATAATTTGCAAGAAAGTACACCAACAATAGGGATCAAACACAGATCAATAGAAGGAATCATCGTAGGTGTCAATAAGATCAACCGAATGGATACAATATTGAAAACTAATAGCACAACCCAACCAAATCAACAATCAACCGACGACCAACCGAAACCAACCGAACCAAACCGAATATAATTCAAAATAAAATTAAAAAAGTCGACGCTTTACTTCTTCCCAGAGTATCGTTTTTCTAACCGCAGGAGAAGAAATCATGAAGACCAACACTAGATCTAATAATTTACATCTTCTCCTCTTCTTGACTCCCTCTTATTCTTTCTCCCTCGGTTGATACCACAAATAGACCGATGAGAAATCAATCGTTCTGATCGAACCCAATCGAACCAATCAATAAAGAATAACCGAACCAAACCTAATCAAACCAAACCGAACCACGAACCAACGAAACCCGAACCGAACGAACCGAACCGACCACCCGACCACCGACCCGATATAATTCAAAATAAAATTAAAAAGGGGCGCTTCTTTACTTCTTCCTGAGTATCGTTAAAGCAGGAGAAGAAATCTCATGGGAAGACCAACACTAGATCTAATAATTTCCATCTTCTCTTCTTGACTCCCTCTTATTCTTTCTCCTCGGTTGATACCACCAATAGACCGATAATGGTCGAAATCAATCGTTACTGATCGAACCCAATCGAACCAACCGAATAATATTCAACCGAACCAAACCTAATCAAACCAAACCGAACCGATCCATAGTGAACCAAATCATACGAAACCGAACCCCACCTTACTAAACAAACCAAGCCCACCGAATGAACCAAACGAATCGAATCAACGACACGCAAACCGAAAAATCACCGAACCCAAAACCGAACCGATATAATTCAAAATAAAATTAAAAAAGTCGCCGCTTTACTTCTTCAGAGTATACGTTAATCACGGAGAAGAAATCGTCTGGAAGACCAACACTAGATCTAATAATTTCCATCTTGTCCCTTTTCGACTCCTCTTATTCTTTCTCCCTCGGTTGATACCACAAATAGACCGATGATGGAAATCAATCGTTACGATCAACCCAATCGAACCAAGAATAAACAGTTCGAACCAACCAAACCTAATCAAACCAAACCGAACGATCCGACCAACCGAACGACACCGAACCGAACCAACCAACCAATTCAACCGATATAATTCTAAATAAAATTAAAAAGGGGTCGACGTTGTTTTACTTCTTCCTCAGAGTATATTTTAACCGAGGAGAAGAAATCGCATGGAAGACCAACACTAGATCTAATAATTTCCATCTTCTCCTCTTCTCCCTCTTATTCTTTCTCCCTCGGTTGATACCACCAAATAGACATGATGGTCGAAATCAATCGTTACCGAAACCCAATCGAACCCAACCGAATCGAGCCCGAACCGAACCAAACCTAATCAAACCAAACCGAACCGATCCATAGTGAACCAAATCATAGAATCAACCGAACCCCACCTTACTAAACAAACCGCCCAAGAAATGAACAAACCGAATCGAACCGACCAACGAATCAACCAACCGACCACGACCAAACCGAACCGATATAATTCAAAATAAAATTAAAAAGGGATCAACGCTTTACTTCTTCCTCAGAGTATCGTTTTTCTAACCGCAGGAGAAGAAATCATGAGGAAGACCAACACTAGATCTAATAATTTCATCTTCCTCTTCTTGACTCCTCTTATTCTTTCTCCCTCGGTTGATACCACATAGATGATGATGGAAATCAATCGTTACGATCGAACCCAATCGAACCCAAGAAAAAGCTCGAAAACCAAACCTAATCAAACCAAACCAACCGATCCGAACCCGAGAAGAAAGACAAATCAATCGACGATCAACCAATCGAACCCAACAATCGAGTCAATCGAACCAAACCTAATCAAACCAAACCGAACCCATCCATGAACCAAATCATACCGAACACCACCTTACTAAACAAACCAAGCCCAAAATGAACCAAACCGAACCGACCCGAACAATCAACCGACCACAACCGACCCAACCCAACACGAACAATCGATATAATTCAAAATAAAAAAAAAAGGGGTCGACGCTTATTTACTTCTTCCTACAGAGTATCGTTTTTCTAACCGCAGGAGAAGAAATATCATGAGGAAGACCAACACTAGATCTAATTTTCATCTTCCTCTTCTTGACTCCCTCTTATTCTTTCTCCCGTTGATACCACAAATAGCGATGATGGTCGAAATCAATCGTTACGATGAACCCAATCGAAGCCCAACCAACCAAACCTAATCAAACCGAGAACCGAAGAACCACCGACAACCAACCAGAACAACCGAATCAAACCGACCCGACCAATCGACCACCCGAAATAGACCATGATGGTGAAATCAATCGTTACAGATCAACATCGAACCCAACCGATCGAATCCGAATCGAACCAAACCTAATCAAACCAAACCAACCCATCCATAGTGAACCAAATCATACCGAAGAAACCGAACCCCACCTTACTAAACAAAAACCAAGAAATGAACAAACCAACCGACCCCGACCCGAAGACCCGACCAACCCAACCGAACCGAACCAACCGATATAATTCAAAATAAAATTAAAAAGTCGACGCTTCTTTACTTCTTCCTACAGAGTATTTCTAACCGCAGGAGAAGAAATCGCCATGAGGAAGACCAACACTAGATCTAATAATTTTCATCTTCTCCTTCTTCGACTCCCTCTTATTCTTTCTCCCGTTGATACCACGAAATAGACCGATGATGGTGAAATCAATCGTTAGATCGAACCCAATCGAACCAACCAATCGAATAGAAAAACCAAACCTAATCAAAACCACCGAACCGAAAGAACCGACCGACAACGAACGAAACCAACCAACAACCCAACCGAATCGATATAATTCAAAATAAAATTAAAAAAGTCGACGCTTCTTTACTTCTTCCTACAGAGTATCGTTTTTCTAACCAGGAGAAGAAATTGCATGGGAAGACCAACACTAGATCTAATAATTTCCATCTTCTCCTCTTCTTGACTCCCTCTTATTCTTTCTCCCTCGGTTGATACCACAAATAGGCAATGATGGTGAAATCAATCGTTACGATCGAACCCAATCGAACCCAACCGAACCAAACCTAATCAAACCACACGAACGAATCAAGACCGACCCAACCGACCCGAAACCGAAGGCAAACCGACAACGACCCGAAACCCGACCCGACCAACGAACCGATATAATTCAAAATAAAATTAAAAAGGGGTCGCCGCTTTTTGCTTCTTCCTACCGAGTATCGTTTAACCGCAGGAGAAGAAATCGTCATGGGAAGACCAACACTAGATCTAATAATTTCCATCTTCTCCCTCTTCTTGACCTCTTATTCTTTCTCCCTCGGTTGACACCACGAAATAGACCGATGATGGTCGAAATCAATCGTTACCAGACTGAACCCAATCGAACCCAACCGAATCAAACAGTTCCGAACCGAACCAAACCTAATCAAACCAAACCGATCCGATCCGACCCGAACCGAACCGACCCGACCCGAACCAAACCGACCCGATATAATTCAAAATAAAATTAAAAAAAGGGGGGTCGACGTCGCTTCTTTACTTCTTCCTACAGGAGTATACGTTTTTTCTAACCGCGCAGGGAGAAGAAATCGCCCGCGGGGAAGACCAACACTAGATCTAATAATTTCCATCTTCTCCTCTTCTTGACCTCTTATTCTTTCTCCCTCGGTTGATACCACCCGAAATAGACCGATGATGGTCGAAATCAATCGTTACCAGACTGAACCCAATCGAACCCAACCGAATCGAACAGTTCCGAACCGAACCAAACCTAATCAAACCAAACCGAACCGATCCATAGTGAACCAAATCATACCGAACGAAACCGAACCCCACCTTACTAAACAAACCGAAGCCCACCGAAATGAACCAAACCGAACCAACAACCGAACCGACCGACCAACCAACCGAACCGAACCAAACCGAACCGATATAATTCAAAATAAAATTAAAAAAAGGGGGTCGACGTCGCTTCTTTACTTCTTCCTACAGGAGTATACGTTTTTTCTAACCGCGCAGGGAGAAGAAATCGCCCGCGGGGAAGACCAACACTAGATCTAATAATTTCCATCTTCTCGCTCTTCTTGACTCCTCTTATTCTTTCTCCCTCGGTTGATACCACAAATAGACCGATGGTCGAAATCAATCGTTACCATCGAACCCAATCGAATCAACCAATCGAACCTAATCAAACCGAACCGAACGAACCCACCTAATTAAACCGAATCAACCAACCCCAATCGAACTAAATCATTGAATCGAACCTCGATCAACCAAACCGAACCCCACCAACCAAACCGAGCTAAATTGAACCAACCGAACCGATATAATACAAAATAAAATTAAAAAAGGGCGCGTTTGCTACTTCTTCCTGTATACGTTTTTCTACCGCAGGAGAAGAAATCGGGAAGACCAACACTAGATCTAATAATTTCCATCTTCTCCTCTTCTTGACTCTTTATTCTTTCTCCTCGGTTGATACCACAAATAATCGATGATGGTCGAAATCAATCGTACATCGAACCCAACCAACGAATTCCAACCGAACCAAACCTAATCAAACCGAACCCATCCATAGTGAACAATCATACCGAACGAAACCGACCTTACTAAACAAATCAAGCCCACCGAATGAACCAAACTCGAACCAACCGACCCAATTGAATCGAACCAAACGAACCTTACAAACCCCAACCAAATCGAACCAATCGAATCGAACCCAAATGAAACCGATCAATTGAACCAAACAACCGAATCGAATCTAGCCCCACTTAGAACCCCACTTACCGAACATCGAATCAACCCCACCGAAATGATCAATCATATCGAATCGAATAGTATCGAATCAACCATAACGAATCGAACCACTTAACCGACCAACAAAATCAACCCCACTTTACCGAACAACCAAACCCCACCGAATCAACCAACCTCACAACCAAACCGAATCACAACCAAATCGAACCAACCATCGAACTAACCTAGAACCCACCGAACCAAATCGAACCAACAACCAAACCACTCAATCAACCAATTAAACCGAATCGAATCAACCCCAATCGAACTAAATCTCAAATCAACCTCGTCAGTCGAACCAAACCGAACCCACCGAACCAACCGAATTGAACCCCACCGAACCTCATCAACCGAGCTAAATTGAACCAATCGATATAATACAAAATAAAATTAAAAAAGGGGGCGTCGCTTTTCTTCCTGAGTATCGTTTTTCTACGTAGGAGAAGAAATCGCCCAGGGAAGACCAACACTAGATCTAATAATTTCCATCTTCTCCTTCTTCGACTCCTCTTATTCTTTCTCCCTCGGTTGATACCAAAATAGACCAATGATGGTCGAAATCAATCGTTACGATCGAACCCAATCGAGCCCAACCGAATCAATCCAACCGAACCAAACCTAATCAAACCGAACCGAACCGATCCATAGTGAACCAATCATACCGAATCAAACCGAACCCCACCTTACTAAACAAGCCCACCGAATGAACCAAACCCTACCAAACCACAATGAATCGAACCAAACGAACCTTACAAACCCTACAACCAAACCGACTTGAATCGAAATAAACGAACCAAACCAAACCAAATCATGAATTAAACCGAATGAATCAACCGATCGAATCGAACCAAACGAACCAACCGATCCGAACCTACCGAATCGAATCGAATCGAATCAACCATACCGAATCGAACCCCACTTAACCAGACCGAACAAAATCGAACCCCACTTTATCGAACCGAACCGAACCAAACCCCACTGAACTGAACCGAACCCTACCGAACCAAACCGAATCCCACCGAACCAAATCGAACCGAATCCCATCGAACGGAACCAAACCGAACCCCACCGAATTGAACCGAACCAACCCACCGAATAATGAACCGAATCGAACCCACTAAATCGAACTAAATCAATCAACTTCCATCAACCAAACCGAACCATGAATGAATCAAATGAATTGAACCACCAACCCCATCGAACCTCATCAACGAAATAATTGAACAAACCAACCCATCGAACCGAATGGAACCTAACCACATTGAAGCAAACCAAACGAACCCACGATCAATCAACCCACCGAATCAACCGATCCAAATCGAATCACGACCGAACCGATCCAAACCTTATCGATCGAACCTCGTCGAATCGAACCAAACAGATCCAAAATAATTTACCGAACCGAACCCCGAACATAATCCTACAATGGCCATTGATCTCAAAGAAATAGTCGTCAGCAATAACCATGGATTGTTAGGTTATTCGTTCTTCAACCCGAACATCCCAAACCGAAGCAAATCGAATCAAACCAACCGCATCGATCGAATCAACCCCATCGAATTAAACTGAACCGAACCCCACCGAACCCAACGAACCAAACTAAACCGAACCAAACCACACAAAACCGAACCCGACCATACCGAACTAAACCAAATTGAATCGAACCGTTCCGAACGAACCAAACCCAATCGAACCGAACCGAACTGGACCAAACCGTAGCGAATCAATCGATCGAATAAACCGACCCCTCAATCAACCCCACCGAACATAACTCTACCCAACCAAACCGAACCCAATCAAATCAAACTAACCAACCAAACCCTCATCAACCCCCAATAGTTACATTATCAAATGCTAGATAAAATGAGAAACATCCATCGACTCAAATTAAATGGTCAAGATTCATGATCAAAAGAAGCATACAAAGGTTCTATAAATTATTCAATGTCCACAAATATCCTACTTTAATGTGACGAAAGATGCCCAAATAAACCTTACGATCCAATAATGATGGAGATAATCGATCAAACCAAAACCAAGAAAAGAAAATATTGTAAGAATCAATGATAAACATCGATAAAAATCATAACAAGCGATCAAAGAGGTCCTAATCACACAAGATGCCCAAAGAATGATGAACAAGCGATATGAAGGTACTAAAGAAAAGAAGAATAGACAAAGAAAAGACATGAACCCACCAAATAAAACAGAATGGAATACATCGAGCGATTATGAGATCGTTATACGCCAGTAGGAGGATCGAGAGAGAATAGGGTTAAGGTTCACCAAATGAACCAAATGTAAAGATCAAATATGATCCATAGGAAAAAGACTTCTAAATCGAGACAAGGGAAGACCACTTGCCACGTATCTATATTTTAACAAGTCAAGAATTCTACATCCCACCCTAAATCTAATGTTAGTCATGTGATGCAAGTCCTATGATTACAAAACCTTGTGTTGTAAGCAAAACCGATGATGCTAGGAACTCGAATGGCAAAGTTAAAGCGATAATGAATTCCTACATGAATGAGGTCAAGCATCCATAAGTATCGAACCGATTGATTATAGAACATACCGACAATTTTAGTATCATTCATTAAGAAGGAGAAACATGGACCATTTAATGTTCGTTTTCTAAAATTAAAAAAAGGGGGTCGACGTCGCTTCTTTACTTCTTCCTACAGGAGTATACGTTTTTTCTAACCGCGCAGGGAGAAGAAACGCCCAAGGGGAAGACCAACACTAGATCTAATAATTTCCATCTTCTCCCTCTTCTTCGACTCCCTCCTATTCTTTCTCCCTCGGTTGATACCACCAAATAGACCGATGGTCGAAATTAATCGTTACCAGAACAACCAAACCCAATCAATCAACAACCCAACCGAATCAACAACCAATCAATCGAATAGTTTCAACCAACCAAACCCAATCAAACCAATCAACCGAACCGATCCATACAATCAATCAATCCAGCGAATCAATCATACCGAACGAAATCGAACCCCACCTTACTAAAGAAACGCCCATCGAAACGAACCAAACTCACAACCAAACCGAATCTAATCAATCGAATCAAACTACAACTACAACCAAACCGACCCTAATCAATCGAATCAAACGAACCTTACAAACCATACAAACCAAACCGACCAATCAATCGAACCAAACGAACCTTACCAAACCAAACCAATCAATCAATTAAACCAACCGATAAGAATCGAACGAACCAACCAACCGAGCCCCACTTACAACCCACCAACCGATCCGAACCCACCAATCGAATCGAATAGTATCGAATCGAACCATACCGAATCGAATCACACTGAACCAGATCGAACAAAATCGAACCCCACTTTACCGAACCGAACCAGACCCAATCGAATCGAACTGAACAACCGACCCAGGCACCAACCGAATCAACCGAATCGAACCTTACCAAACCAAACCAATCACATCAATTAAACCAACCGATCAATCGAATCAAACGAACGAACCAATCGAGCCCCACTCAACCCCACCGAACCGATCCGAACCTACCGAATCGAATCGAATAGTATCGAACCAACCATACCGAATCGAATCAATCAACCAATCAACAAAATCAACCCCAACAACCGAACGACACAATCGAACCAAACCGAATCAACCGACCGACCAACCGAATCAACCACCCGACCGACCCGACCCGAACCCAACCGAACCGAATTTAAATAATAACAAAGATTTAGATCCAAAAGCAACCAAATTTAAATAAAAGAAAGCCTTTGTTCGAACCTAGCATAAATTCAAACTTCCAAACTGATTATGAGGATTTGTTCATCTAGAACAAGGTTAACAAAATTTTTAACTATTGTTATAAATCATGACGACGCAATTTAGTCATGATACAAAGTTCCATTTCTCAGACATCTATTTAATCTCATAGATTATACAATATTGAAAAATAATAGCCTACTAAACAATACCGAACCCCATCGAATTAAACCAAAATGAACCGAACCAAACATAATCAAACCGAACGGAACCGAACCAAACCACGATCAAGGAGACTTGAGTCAATACCACTTCTCGTCGATTATGTGGACTTGTTCAGAACCATAGAGCATAAATTCAAACTTCCAAACTGCATTCTGAGGATTTGTTCACATCTAGAACGGAAGTTAAAAAAGGTTAACAAAATTTTTTATCTATTGTTATAAATCATGGCAGCCATGCCAATGCAATTTAGTCATGATACAAAGTTCCATTTCTCAGACATCTATTTAATCTCATAGATTATACAATATTGAAAAATAATAGCCTACTAAACAATACCGAACCCCATCGAATTAAACCAAAATGAACCGAACCAAACATAATCAAACCGAACGGAACCGAACCAAACCGAGCCCCACCTTACCGATCCAAACCCCACCGAATCGAGACCCACCGAATCAACCGAATCAATCGAATCAAATCGAATCAACCCCACCGAACCGAATCAACTAAACCCCATCGAACCAAACCTAACCTTACCAACCAAACGGAACCCTACCGAACCACACCAACCCAATAACCAAACCTACCGAATCAACCATCGAATTGATCCTCTCAATCAAACCAACCCTATTGAATCGAACCAAACGAATCAACCCACCGAATCAAATGAACCCTATCAAACTAAACTGAATCGAGCCCTATCGAATCGAATCATTCCTTACTAAACCTAACCGAACGGAATCAAACCCCATCGAACCGAACCGAACCGACCCGACCCGACCCGACCCGAACCGAACCGAACCGACCCGACCCGACCCGACCCGACCCGAACCGAACCGAACCCTATTGAATCGAACCAAAACGAACTGAACCCCACCGAATCAAAAGGATCAATTTGAGACAGGATAAAAAGACATGAAGCCACCAAGAAATTTTGAGCAAATGAAAATTTTGGATCCACGAGTACTTCAGATTGAAAATAACAAGAAAATTTTGAGCAAATGAAAATTTTGAGATAACAATAACGAAGAAGCTAGGTGATAAAAATGTCATCGACAATCCAATTCATCAAACATAGCTTCTGCATTAAGGTAGTCCTAAATCATACCATAAGGAATTCTTATAATATCATAAACTATGTTATTAATTGGGATGAAACTTTTATTCTGCACAACAAATTATTGATCATAAAACCTTAACCAAATGTAAGACGAGTATATGCTAATCCCTAGCCCATTAAAAAGAGATTGAAAAACAAAGAATATTGCTGCACTTGTACAAAAATAAATAAATACTTTTTCTTCCACAGGTGCAAGGGGTGAATAAATAGAAAGAGCCAAAAAAAAAGGCAAATAAAGAAACCCAAATTAGAGGTAAAACAAGACCGTTGATTATATTCATGTTCAGTTCATGAATAGTATATTATATGTATACTTCTAATTCATTTATATTAATAAGTGTTTCAAATACCTGTCCTATCAACACAAAGCAGCCAACCTTTTACTAGTTCGATCATGCATCTTGTGAGACCTAGTACCAGTCAGAATTTTTAATATTGTGTTCCAAACATGCTGATATATGCTTAGGCAAGCAGGGGAGAAGAATCAGTGACTCTGATAACCTATTACATAATATATCATTACTGAACCCCAGTAACTTTAGTGCAACTCTTCAAAATAAAGATGGCTATACTTACAAAGTTGATGTTTGGAACACAATTCAATCAAGTTGCTATCAAAAAACCAACTTCAGCTTGATGCTTTGCTCGATTTGTAATCAATGTTAGAGACAACTAGATCTGCTTCTAAGCTGGAAACAATGATTGGACCAATCATTATACAATAGTCAACCATGCTCGAATCAAAAAGAAAAAGACGTCATTGCTGAACAATCATATAGCAGAGTTGAAAACATAGAGCATCATCTTAATGTGTGGAACATTATACATAATGCAAGAAAATTCAAATGATCACTAATATGTTTGTGTTTGGCCCACAGTCTTTTGTAGTTAAACCAAAGTTCAATCAGTGACAAGATATACACTTCTAGATTTTGGCCTTAGTGAATTCAAACTATTAAACTATCCATAAAAATCTAGACAATATCCTCGACAACTTAACATAAATCACTTCAAGACTCTTAACATTGTTTGTGTTAACTCAAGACACACGATCAACCGAAAACCAAGAAAAGAAATATAGTAAACAATCAATGATAGGCATCAAAAATCATAACAAGCGATCAAAGAGGTCCCATTGCATGAAGCCACCCAAGAGGACCATCAACGATGAACAAACGCCATGAAGGTACTAAAGAAAGAAGAACAACACAAAGAAAAGACATGAAGCCACCAAATAAAACAGGATTGGAATACATCGACCGATTAGATCGTGGCGATGGACATCAAGGAGGATAGAGAGAAGATTAAGATTCAGCCAAATGTAGCAGCCAAATGTAAAGATCAGAAATATGATCCACGGAAAAAAGACTTGCATGAAGCCAACCAAACCGAAACCAATTGAATCGCATCAAACTAAGAACCAAACCCTCGAACCCCACTAGTTACATTATCAAATGTTAGATAAAATGAGAAACATCCATTGCACTCAAATTAAATGGTCAAGATTCATGATCAAAAGAAGCATACAAAAGGTTGCTATAAATTATTCAATGTCCACAAATATCCTACTTTAATGTAGATGAGATTTGGAAGATTCCAACCGATGAAGCCATCGTAACATCCTAAAAAGCACAAAGAGATGTGCACCAAACAACCAACGAGAAAACCAAAGGTGCCTAATGGGTATAATGAACTAAATCCCCCATTTGGATGGCGAATGCTACATTCGAATAGACCGCTACGTAATGAATGAAATGAGAATCTATGGAAGTGCACAAGAACAACATAAGAGTGGAACAAAAGAATAGCGAAAACTAAGGCCACTTAGAGAAATTCAACCAAACTGAAATCTTGAGCTCATTTGTCACTAGCAAGTTTAAAGAAACATGTGCTGCAGCTTTCCTCTTTTGTGTACGATAAACTGAAAAGAAACATGGTGTGACAAGATCAAAGTACCAGAGAACAACTTTGTTTCGCTTTTGACCATCTACTGATTTGTTGCGGTTCATGGAAGAATGGTGATTCAATCTCTTGGGAGTTGATTGCACATTCTGATTTGCTTCTTCACCCAAATGGTTCAGTTCTTGATCTCTCCAAAAGAATGTCCTCATTATTGGACAAAGAACTCCTATTGTTATATAAAATTTTGATGAAATCATGGAATTCAGATGTGGCATTTGATGTTGCTAACCTTTTCTTTAAAGATTTCATTTCCATCTTGTGTTTCAATGATGGCATTGTAGGGTTTCGCTTTCTTTTCTGGTTTTCGCTTTATCTTTCTGGTTTGTAGTTAAGTTTCACAAACACTTTGGCTCAACAATGAACCCTTAGTCAGCTAATAGTTAGGGTTAAAGAGTGTTCACTAACCAAGAATCAACCCTACCACCCAAAGAATTCTAGTCCTATTGTTAATCGCCACCCCAGATTACATTATGAGTTAATCGATACCCTAATGTCAATCCCTAATGGTGAGACAATGCCAAATCCTCATCGCCAAACCCTAATGGCCAAACCAAATGGTGGCCAAACCCTAGTAACCAAACCCTATTGGCCATACTTGTGTCCAAACCCTAATGGTGGCTTTACCCTAACGGACCATGTTGAGGCTCAACCCAAAAGGACCAAATTTAAGGTTTTAATTTTAGAGTGTTTAGAGGGTTTAATTTAGAGGATTTAGAGTGTTCGAGGGTTTATAGTTTGAGAGTTAGATAGTTTTAGAGTTGCAGAACCGAACCGACAACCGAACCGAATCGAACCGACCCAACCGACCCACCGACTGACCCGACCACCCGAACCGAGGCAGACCACCCGACAACCGACCCAACCGAACCGAAAACCAAATTTAAATAATAACAAAGATTTAGATCCAAAAGCAACCAAATTTAAATAAAAGAAAGCCTTTGTTCGAACCACGAGCATAAATTCAAACTTCCAACCGCATGAGGATTTGATCACATTTAGAAGAAGAAAGGTTAACAAAATTTTATATCTTGTTATAAATCATGGCGACCATGCCAATGCAATTTAGTCATGATACAAAGTTCCATTTCTCGACATCTATTTAATCTCTTAGCTTATACAATATTGAAAATAATAGCATAAGCAAAATTTCATATACCAAGTCATCGAAGAAGTAAATTTTCGAGTGATAAAGAGACAATTTAAGTAACAAAGATAAATATTTGAACCTTACGCGAGACAAATTTCATGTTGCCATAATTATCACAAACCGCTTAGCTGAACTACTATTGGTACTTCAAAGATTTGATAATTTGCAAGAAAGTACACCAACAATAGGGATCAAGCACATGATCAAAATCCGCTTTTGACAGAACCATCATGTCGTAGGTGTCAATAAGATCAAGCAACAAAGAAACTCCTCGCCATGGAGATAAATCAACGGCAACCAGTGGATACAATATTGAAAACTAATAGCATACAACCGAACCCGACCCGACCCGACCCGACCCGAATCGAACCGAACCGAACCGACCCGAACCGAACCGACCCGAACCGAACCGAACCAAATTTAAATAATAACAAAGATTTAGATCCAAAAGCAACCAAATTTAAATAAAAGAAAGCCTTTGTCGTAACCAGCATAAATTCAAACTTCCAAACGCATTCTAAGGATTTGTTCACATCTAGAACTAAGTTAAGAAAGGTTAACAAAATTTTATATCTTGTTATAAATCATGGCAACCATGCCATGCAATTTAGTCATGATACAAAGTTCCATTTCTCGACATCTATTTAATCTCTTAGCTTATACAATATTGAAAATAATAGCATAAGCAAAAACTCATATACAAGTCATCGAAGAAGTAAATCGTAGTGATAAAGAGACAATTTAAGTAACAAAGATAAATATTTGGAACCTTACGCTTTTCGAGACAAATTTCATGTTGCCATAATTATCACAACTTAGCTTGTGAACTACTATTGGTACTTCCAAGCAACATTTGATAATTTGCAAGAAAGTACACAACAATAGGGATCAAGTAAAGCATGATCAAAATCCGCTTTTGAAGGAACCATCTTGTAGGTGTCAATAAGATCAAGCAACAAAGAAACTCCTCATGGAGATAAATCAACGAACCAAAGTGGATACAATATTGAAAACTAATAGCATACAACCGAACCCACCCGACCCGAATCGAACCAACCGAACCGACCAACCGACCACAACCGAACCGAACCAAATTTAAATAATAACAAAGATTTAGATCCAAAAGCAACCAAATTTAAATAAAAGAAAGCCTTTGTTCGAACCACGAGCATAAATTCAAACTTCCAAACATGAGGATTTGTTCACATCTAGAACGAAGTTAAAAAGGTTAACAAAATTTTTATCTTGTTATAAATCATGATGCCAATGCAATTTAGTCATGATACAAAGTTCCATTTCTACATCTATTTAATCTCTTAGCTTATACAATATTGAAAAATAATAGCAAAATTTAATATACCAAGTCATCGAAGAAGTAAATTTTTGTAGTGATAAAGAGACAACAAAGGTAAATATTTGGAACCACGCTTCTTGACGACAAATTTCATGTTGCCATAATTATCACAAATCATGTTTAGCTTGTGAACTACTATTGGTACTTCCAAGCATCATTTGATAATTCAAGAAAGTACACCGAACAATAGGGATCAAGTAAAGCACATCAAAATCGCTAAACAGAACCATCATACCGTCAGTGTCAATAAGATCAAGCAACAAAGAAACTCCTCGCAACGATGGAGATAAATCAACCAAACTGGACAATATTGAAAACTAATCAACCGACCACCCGACCACCCGAATCAATCAAGAACCGAATCAACCGAACCCAACCGAATAACAAATTTAAATAATAACAAAGATTTAGATCCAAAAGCAACAAATTTAAATAAAAGAAAGCCTTTGTTCAACCACGAGCATAAATTCAAACTTCAAAGCATTATGAGGATTTGTTCACATCTAGAAGTTAAAAAGGTTAACAAAATTTTTATCGTTATAAATCATCGCCAGCCAATCAATTTAGTCATGATACAAAATTCCACTTCTCGACATCTATTTAATCTCTTAGCTTATACAATATTGAAAAATAGCATAAGCAAAATCATATACCAAGTCATCGAAGAAGTAAATTTTCAGAGTGATAAAGAAACAATTTAAGTAACAAAGGTAAATATTTGGAACCTTACGCTTTTGCGACAAATTTCATGTTGCCATAATTATCAAAATCGCTTAGCTTGTGAACTACTACTTCCACAAGATTGATAATTACAAGAAAGTACACCAACAATAGGGATCAAGTAAAGCACGATCAATGCAGAGAAGCAGAACCATCATGCAATCAATAAGATCAACAACCGATAACAATCACCAGACAACCCAACCCAAATCAACCGAACCGAACCGACCAATCGAGACCCGACCCGAACCCGAACCGATATAATTCAAAATAAAATTAAAAAGGTCGTCGCTTTACTTCTTCCTACCGAGTATACGTTTTCTAACCGAGGAGAAGAAATCGCATGGAAGACCAACACTAGATCTAATAATTTCCATCTTCTCCTCTTCTTGACTCCTCTTATTCTTTCTCCCTCGATACCACCAAATAGATCGATGATGGTGAAATCAATCGTTACGATCGAACCCAATCGAACCAAACCTAATCAAACCAAACCGAACCGACCGGCAACCAACCGAACCGACCGAACCGAATCAACCGACCAATTCGACCCAACGATATAATTCAAAATAAAATTAAAAAAGGGGTCGACGTTCTTTACTTCTTCCTACAGAGTATACGTTTAAACCGCAGGAGAAGAAATCGCATGGGAAGACCAACACTAGATCTAATAATTTCCATCTTCTCCTCTTCGACTCCTCTTATTCTTTCTCCCTCGATACCACGAAATACCGATGATGGTCGAAATCAATCGCTACTGAACCCAATCGAACCCAACCGAATAATAGCGAACCAACCAAACCTAATCAAACCAAACCGAACCGATCCATAGTGAACCAAATCATACCGAATCAAACCGAACCCCACCTTACTAAACAAACCAAGCCCACCAAATGAACCAAACCGACCGAAGGCAACCCGACCCGACCCAACCGACCCGACCACCCGACCCAAACCGATATAATTCAAAATAAAATTAAAAAGGGGTCGACGCTTTACTTCTTCCTCAGAGTATACGTTTTTCTAACCGCAGGAGAAGAAATCGGAAGACCAACACTAGATCTAATAATTTCCATCTTCTCTCTTCTTCGACTCCCTCTTATTCTTTCTCCCTCGGTTGATACCAATTAAATAGACCGATGATGGTCGAAATCAATCGTTACGATCGAACCCAATCGAACCCAACCAAAAATCGAATCAACCTAACCAAACCTAATCAAACCAAACCAACCGACCGACCCGAATCAACCGAATGAACCGAACGAATCAACCAACTAACCGGAACCGAATCGACCCGACCATCAAACCGATATAATTCAAAATAAAATTAAAAAGGGGTCGACGCTTTACTTCTTCCTACAGAGTATACGTAACCGAGGAGAAGAAATCGCCATGAGGAAGACCAACACTAGATCTAATAATTTCCATCTTCTCCCTCTTCTTCCTCTTATTCTTTCTCCCTCGGTTGATACCACAAATAGACCGATGATGGTGAAATCAATCGTTACGATCAACCCAATCGAACCCAATCGAATCGAGCCCGAATCAACCAAACCTAATCAAACCGACCGACAACCGAATCAACCAGAACCGACCAAGGCAACCAACCGAATCAACCGAATCAGGCAACCGACCGACCAACCGACCCAATAATCGTAAAATCAATCACGATCGAACCCAATCGAACCAATCAATTTAATCCCGAACCGAACCAAACCTAATCAAACCAAACCAAACGATCCATAGTGAACCAAATCATACCGAAAAACTAACCCGACCTTACTAAACAACCAAGAAATGAACCAAACCGAATCAACCGACCAAAACCGAACCAACCGACCAACACCCGACCACGACCACGACCGAAACCAACCGATATAATTCAAAATAAAATTAAAAAAGGTCGACGCCGCTTTACTTCTTCCTACAGAGTATTTTTCTAACCGCAGGAGAAGAAATCGCATGGGAAGACCAACACTAGATCTAATAATTTCCATCTTCTCCCTCTTCTTGACTCCCTCTTATTCTTTCTCCTCGATACCACGAAATAGACCGATGATGGTGAAATCAATCGTTACTGATCAACCCAATCGAACCCAACCGAATCGAACCCAACCGAACCAACAAACCTAATCAAACCGACCAAGGCAGGCCGACCACCGAACCGACCAACCGACAACCGACCAACCAACCCGAACCGAATCGATATAATTCAAAATAAAATTAAAAAGGGGTCGACGTCGCTTTACTTCTTCCAGAGTATACGTTTAACCACAGGAGAAGAAATCGCGGGAAGACCAACACTAGATCTAATAATTTCCATCTTCTCCTCTTCTTGACTCCTCTTATTCTTTCTCCCTCGGTTGATACCAGATCGATGATGGTCGAAATCAATCGATCAACCCAATCGAACCCAATCAATCGCCCGAATCAACCAAACCTAATCAAACGGACCCAACCGAACCGAACACCACAATCGATCAACCAAGACCAACCGAACCCAACAACCGACCGACCACCCAATAACCGATGGTGAAATCAATCGTTGATCGAACCCAATCGAACCAAAGAATCGAACAAACCTAATCAAACCAAACCGAACCCATCCAAGTGAACCAAATCATACCGAACGAACCGAACCCCACCTTACTAAACAAAACCAACCCACCGAATGAACCAAACCGAACCGACCGACCACAGGCCAACCAATATAATTCAAAATAAAATTAAAAAGGGGTCGCGCTCTTTACTTCTTCCAGAGTATCGTTTTTCTACAGGAGAAGAAATCGCATGGGAAGACCAACACTAGATCTAATAATTTCCATCTTCTCCCTCTTCGACTCCCTCTTATTCTTTCTCCGTTGATACCACGAAATAGACCGATGATGGTGAAATCAATCGTTACGATCGAACCCAATCGAACCCAATCAATCCAATCCGAACCAACCAAACCTAATCAAACCGACGAACCGAACCGAATCGACCCAGACCGACCAAATCAAGATCCAAACGAATCAAGAACCGACCAACCGAACCGACCCGAACCGAGACGACCGAACCGAACCGATATAATTCAAAATAAAATTAAAAAAGGGGGTCGCTTTACTTCTTCCTGAGAGTATCGTTTTTCTAACCAGGAGAAGAAATCATGAGGAAGACCAACACTAGATCTAATAATTTCCATCTTCTCCTCTTCTTGACTCTTCTTTCTCCCTCGGTTGATACCACAAAATAGGCCGATGATGGTCAAATCAATCGACAAGATCGAACCAATCGAATCGAACCGAACCAAACCTAATCAAACCAAACCGAACCGATCATAGTGAACCAAATCATACCGAAAACCAACCCCACCTTACTAAACAAACCAAGCCCACCGAAATGAACCGAATCAACCAACAGGCCGACCGAATAACCGAACCGACCACCCGACCCGACCCAACCGATATAATTCAAAATAAAATTAAAAAGGGGTCGACGCTTTACTTCTTCCTACTGAGTATCGTTTTCTAACCGCAGGGAGAAGAAATCCATGAAGACCAACACTAGATCTAATAATTTCCATCTTCTCTTCTTCGACTCCCTCTTATTCTTTCTCCGTTGATACCACAAAATAGACCGATGATGGTGAAATCAATCGTTACCGATCGAACCCAATCGAACCCAATCAAACAAACAATCGAACCAACCAAACCAAATCAACCGATCCGATAATCAACCGACCCATCGACCAACCGAACCGACCCGATCGATCAAGACCCGACCAACGACCCGAACCGACCCGACCAACCAACCAAACCGATATAATTCAAAATAAAATTAAAAAGGGGTCGACGCCGCTTTACTTCTTCCTACAGAGTATACGTTCTAACCGCAGGAGAAGAAATCGCCATGGGAAGACCAACACTAGATCTAATAATTTCCATCTTCCCTCTTCTTCGACTCTTATTCTTTCTCCCCGATACCACAAATAGACCGATGATGGTCGAAATCAATCGTTACTGATCGAACCCAATCGAACCCAACCGAATCGAAGCCCAACCGAACCAAACCTAATCAAACCAAACCAAACGATCCATAGTGAACCAAATCATACCGAATCAAACCGAACCCCACCTTACTAAACAAACCAATCGAACCAAACCAATCGAATCAACCGACCGACCAACCAACCGAATCAACCAACCCGACCAACCGACCACCCAAACCGATATATAATTCAAAATAAAATTAAAAAGGGGTCGACGCTTTACTTCTTCCTACAGAGTATACGTTTTTCTAACCGCAGGAGAAGAAATGGGAAGACCAACACTAGATCTAATAATTTCCATCTTCTCCCTCTTCGACTCTCTTATTCTTTCTCCTACGATACCACAAATAGACCGATGGTCGAAATCAATCGCTACTGCATCGAACCCAATCGAACCCAACCGAATCGAATCCCAACCAACCAAACCTAATCAAACCGACCAACCGAATCAACCAACCGACCCAATCATCGACCCGACCAAGACCGAATCAACCGAATCGATTCACCCGAACAATCGACCGACCAATAATTCAAATAGACCGATGATGGTCAAATCAATCTACTAAATCGAACCTAATCGAACCAACCGAATCTATTCAACGAACCAAACCTAATCAAACCAAACCGAACCCATCCATATGAACCAAATCACCGAATCTAAACCGAACCCCACCTTACTAAACAAACCGGCCCACCGAATGAACTAAACCGAACCGACCGACCCGACCCCAACCGACCCGACCCGACCCGACCCGAACCAAACCGATATAATTCAAAATAAAATTAAAAAGGGGTCGACGCCGCTTTACTTCTTCCTACAGAGTATACGTTTAACCGCAGGAGAAGAAATCCCATGGGAAGACCAACACTAGATCTAATAATTTCTCTCTCTTCTTCGACTCCCTCTTATTCTTTCTCCCTCGATTGATACCACCCGAAATAGACCGATGGTCGAAATCAATCGTTACCAGACTGAACCCAATCGAACCCAACCGAATCAAACAGTTCCGAACCGAACCAAACCTAATCAAACCAAACCAAACCGATCCGACCCGAACCGAACCGAGCCGAACCGAAACGAACCGACCCGAACCGAACCGAACAGAACCGAATCGAACCGACCCGACCCGATATAATTCAAAATAAAATTAAAAAAAGGGGGGTCGACGTCGCTAGTATACGTTTTTTCTTTCCGCGCAGGGAGAAGAAATCGCCCGCGGGGAAGACCAACACTAGATCCAATAATTTCCATCTTCTCCCTCTTATTCCACTCTTATTCTTTCTCCTATTGATACCAATAGATCAATGATGGTCGAAATCAATCGTTACCAGACTGAACCCAATCGAACCCAACCGAATCGAACAGTTCCGAACCGAACCAAACCTAATCAAACCAAACCGAACCGATCCATAGTGAACCAAATCATACCGAATGAAACCGAACCCCACCTTACTAAACAAACCGAACCAGAACTAAATAACAACCGAACCGAATCCAATTAACGAATCAACCGAACCGACCCAATTAAACCGAACCGATATAATTCAAAATAAAATTAAAAAGGGGGTCGCCGCTTCTTTACTTCTTCCTACAGAGTATACGTTTAACCGCTAGGAGAAGAAATCATGGAAGACCAACACTAGATCTAATACCATCTTCTCCTCTTCTTCGACCCTCTTATTCTTTCTCCCTACCGATACCACCCAAATAGACCGATGATGGTCGAAATCAATCGTTACCAGACTAAACCCAATCGAACCCAACCGAATCAAACAGTTCCGAACCGAACCAAACCTAATCAAACAAAACCGAACCGAATCAAACAACAACGACGAATCAACCACCCGACCAACCGATATAATTCAAAATAAAATTAAAAAGGGGTCGACGCTTCTTTACTTCTTCCACGAGTATACGTTTTTCTAACCGCCACAGGAGAAGAAATCGGGAAGACCAACACTAGATCTAATAATTTCCATCTTCTCTTCTTCGACTCCTCTTATTCCTCTCCGATACCAATTCAAATAGACCGATGATGGTCAAATCAATCGTTACTGATCGAACCCAATCAACCCAACCGAATAAACCCGAATCAACCAAACCTAATCAAACCGACCAATCAAGAAATCGAACCAACCGACCAACCGATCATCACCAACCGAATCAATCGAATCAACCGACCAACCGACCGATAACCACCCAATAACCACGATGGTCGAATCAATCAATTGATCAACCCAATCGAACCTAACCAATCGAATCCCAACCAAACCAAACCTAATCAAACCAAACCGAACGATCCAAGGAACCAAATCACCGAACGAACCGAACCCCACCTTACTAAACAAACCGCCACCGAATGAACTAAACCGAATCGAATCGAACCGACCGACCAACCGAATCAAGACCCGACCCGACCACCCGACCAAACCGATATAATTCAAAATAAAATTAAAAAGGGGTCGATCGCTTTACTTCTTCCTACAGAGTATACGTTTTTTCTAACCGCAGGAGAAGAATCACCATGGAAGACCAACACTAGATCTAATAATTTCATCTTCTCCTCTCTTCTTCGACTCTCTTATTCTCCCTATTGATACACGAATACCGATGATCGTAAATCAATCGCTACTGATCAACCCAATCGAACCCAATCGAATCCAATAATCAAACCAACCAACTAAACCTAATCAAACCGACCGACCACCCGACCCGACCACCAACCGACCCAACCCAACCGAATCAATCGAACCGAATAATTCAAAATAAAATTAAAAAGGGGTCGACGCCGCTTTACTTCTTCCCAGAGTATATTTTTCTAACTCTAGGAGAAGAAATCGCTGGGAAGACCAACACTAGATCTAATAATTTCCATCTTCTCCTTCTTCGACTCTCTTATTTTTTCTCCCGATACCAATAATTAATATGATGGTCAAATCAATCGTTACCAGATCGAACCCAATCGAACCCAATCAATCAATAGCCCAATCGAACCAAATAATCAAACCGACCCAATCGACCGAACCGAACCGACCCGACTCATCAATGAACCGAACTGACCGAATCCCGACCCCGACCACCAACCAATTCAAATAGACCAA